>JANZYI010000003.1:0-2545018 GCA_033846785.1 Elsinoe necatrix | reverse complement strand
AACCCTAACCCTAACCCTAACCCTAACCCTAACCCTAACCCTAACCCTAACCCTAACCCTAACCCTAACCCTAACCCTAAGCCGCCTGTCCTTAGGTGGGTTATAAAGGATTGGGTGTTTCCCAAGAACAGCATAAAATGGTGTTTCTTTAGTAGCTGCATGCACTGAATTATTGTATACAAACTCAGCTATATAAAGTAGGTTAGGCTAGTCTTAAGCATGTTCTATAGTGAAGACACGTAGGTAATGCTTAAGTGTCTGATTCTAGCGCTCTATTTAGCCGTCGGTTTGCGGATAGAACGCTATGCTTAACCTACGCTTTACCTGCATCTAGTAGTAAATCTCTAACTAGAACTAGCTTATAAATAGCGTCCCTCTATCTAATACTATCCCTTTCTACGCCCTATATTTGTATATAACATACTTAAAGTACACATCTATAAAGTCTTTAGCTATCTATATTTCTTTTGCTAGGATATAGAGCGCCATCTTTAATAATCTATCGTAGATTACGAGGATCGCATTATATACGCTTCTATTGTGAATAGCAGGGGGTAGCTTTATAATGAAGTCTAGTATAACTTCTTTAAAGATATTAGAAGGGATAGGAAGGGAAGATAGCTTACTATATAGTATATGCCTTAGAGCTTTTAACCTTTAATAGGTGCTATAGCTCTTTATATACTTACGTACTTCTTAATCTAATAAGGGCTAGTAGTAGTGTCTACTAATTAGATTATGCGTTCTTGCTACGCTATAATGGCTAGCTATACGAGAGTTATAGTGCTAGTATAAGATTTCTTGTCTAAGGCTAGGTTTATTTAGAATATATAGCCTGCCCTTATATAAAAGGGTTCTATCTTCACGTTTACGCTATACTAGCGACTTCTTACTACTTCGGGTGCGCCCTTCTTGCTCTAGATCGGCTATACGCTTAATTATAAAAGCATCCTTTTGCTAAAGTGTATAGATAGTCTATGACAGGGAGGTGTCTCCTACTAATGTAAGTTCGCTAGTAATAAGAACTCTTACTACGTAGCGTAGTACGCATAGTATGTATTCTATAGCACTAGCGGTTAGGCTAGATCCGCGTTCGTAACCCGTAGACTATCGACCTACGAGTTCCGAGCTATGCTCGGGGTAGGAGCTAATTCCACCGACAAGATACACCCTAGTAGTGACTAGATCCACTCCTAGTTCACTAGCTAAGCTAAGTTTATTCTAAAGGGTAGGGAGTAGTCTTATTAGCGCGTAGTTCTCTTTAAAGTAGTCTACCCTCCTCGAGGGCCCGTCTACTAGGTTAGACTTACTAGGTGTATACTCTACCTTAAAGTTAAAGGCTGCCAGGTAGGACGCCTAGCGGGCCTAGCGCGGGTTTAGCTTCGCTATATCGCGTATACCTCGTAGGTTGTTATAGTCACTAAGGACTTATATTGTGTACTAGGCCCCCTCGAGGTAGTAGCGCTATTGCTTAAAGTAATATACAATTACGTATAGTTCTTAGTTATAGATCTCCGAATTGCGTTTAGCCCCTTATAGCTTCTAAGAGATAAAAGCGACTAGATGCCACTTACTATCCTCGTATAGCTAGGAGAGTATACCTACTACTGTAAATGTAGATGTATCTATCTCTAGGCGTATCGGTAACTTAGGGTTATAATGTCGCAGGAGCGGCGCATCTATAAAGCGCTCTTTAAGCTATACGAAACTAGCTTCTACCGCTTCTAGCTAAGAGAAGGCACCTTAGTCTTTCTTTAGAAGATCTATTATCGGCGTAGTTAGCTTAGTATAATTCTAAATAAATCTACGATAGAAGTTAGTAAAGCTAAGAAATGACTAAAGTTCCTTAACACTAGTTAGTCGAGGCTATCCGGAGATAGTTACTACTCTTACTAGATTAGCGTAGACACCTCGCGTGTCTATAATAAATCCTAAGAAGGAGACCTACTTAGCTATAAAAGTGCATTTTAACAGGTTAGTATATAGCTTAGCCTATCTTAGGCGTTTAAGAATAGAGCTAACTACTCGCTAGTGGGTCTTAAGGTCCTCGCTATAAGTGTAGATAAGGATATTATTAAGGTACACTATATAGAGATGATCTACTAACCCTCTTAGGGTCTAATTAATGTAAGTCTAGAAGGTAGTAGGCGTATTTATAAGTCTAAAGGGCATAACTAGGTACTTAAAGTAGCTATAGCGCGTTCTAAAGGCTATCTTCTACTTATCCCCTAGACTAATACGGATCCTGTTATATGCATCCTTTAAGTCTAAGGTCGTATAGTAGTATACGCCTAATAGGCGATCTAGTGTCTCCCCGATTAAGGGCAGCGGATAACGATCCTTAATTGTCACTAAGTTAAGGCCCCTATAGTCTATATAAAGGCGGAGGGTACCGTCCTTTTTAGGCATAAAGAGGATAGGTGCTCCTACTAGGCTTATACTATAGCGAATCTACCCTTTCTTAAGGGCATCTTTAAGGTATACTCGTAGCACTTAAAGCTCGCGTATAGAGAGGTTATAAAGCGGGCTATAAGGTGGCTCCTTGCCTAGCATAATAGGAATTTAGTGATCTCCCTCTTTAGTGGTAGGTAGAATTTTAGCTATATTAGTGTTAAAGACGTCTTAGTAGTCTAATAATGCATCTAGCACCCGATTTTCCTAAGAGGCACTAGCGATTTAGACGCGGGCGACGACTTCCTCTCCTTAGGGGTCGCTACGAACTACACCTAAGAAGTGTATATAACTCTCCTCTTACTCTAACTACTAGATTATTACTATTTAGATGCGTAACTTATCTTTGATGCCCTAAGCCTAAGTCTACTATCTATAGTCTAGCTATATAGCTTCTCTTTATAAGAAGGGATTGCCTAAAAGCAGCTCTAGTCCTTCTTTATTCACTCTATAAGCGATAGTTTTAACCCGGTAGGTCGCACCTCGGTCGTCGGTAAGTACCACCTATATCTCGTATATAGCGTATGTAGCTTTCCTTTCTAACCCTACCTAGGCTAGTTAGGGCAGGTTACTTAGGACTAGGTTAAGGTTTATTTCGATTACTATATATTAACTAATAAGGCTAACCTTAGCTTAAGGGTCTAGGATAACTCCTACCTTATAGTCGACTCTAGTCGCTCCTATTGCGATATAAGTACGACGTATCCCCGGTAAGATATCGACGGCTCTACGCCTCGTAGTGCCCGAGGTAACTACGAGGCTCGGCCTTTTCCCTAGGCCTGTCTTATACGAGTAATAGGCTCTTTATTAGTATCTAAGAGTTAGGCCTTCTTCTTACACTTATTTACGTAGTGACCTATCTTCTTATAGAAGTAGTACTCGATTCCTAGCTTATAGGAGGAGTCCTTCTTAGGGGCTAACTCCTCTTTATATTAGTCCTCCCGTCGTAGCTTCCGGCCATGCCCTATTAGGCGATTACGGAGATTCTACGGCTTGCCTACGCCCTGTAGGTTACGCTCTAGCGTAGATCCTAAGATAATAAGGCCCTCTCTTATAGGGGGCATAGTATAGTAATTCGTGATTACTCGCTAGAGTTTAGGGCGGAGTTTAGAGAATAGGTGTTACACCCGATGCTCCTCTAAGTATAGGGGTAGCTAGTCCTTAATCGTTTCTAAGTAGGTAGTAAAGGCCCTAATGCTCTATCTAGGAAGCTAGAGTGTAGTAGTATACGTAGTAGTTGCTTCTAAGGTGCGGTTAATAGGATTAGAGAGTATATCTAGTAGGAAGGTCTTAAATTAGCTCTAGGTGTACATCTTTACGAGGGGCTTACGCTCTATATAAGAGTACTATACTTCGCGTAGGTCTCCGATAAGATACTAGCTTACCTAAGTTACCTTCTCTTATTCTAACTAGAAGTTCTCTAGGGTAAGCTAGAAGGCTGTTTTATAGCTTCGAGTAAACTCCTTATATTCCCTTAGGTGTTTTCCTTTATACTCCCTAGGGTCTTTCGGCCTTATACTACGCTTTATACGCGATAGTCCTACGTCTTTAGAAGCGTAGCGCTTATGGCTCGTCGCTGTTAATCTTGTTCCCGCATCGCTCTAGATCTCTAAAGGGTCCGGATTTACTCCCTCCTCGAGGAGAGTAATTTACTCCTTAATCTACCTAAGAGTATACTCCTATAGGAGACGATCCCTTCGTTGTTCCGCGTCGCGGATGCGCTCTTCTAGCGACGCTATTGCTACTAGCAGTTCTCCCGGTGTAGTTATAGAGGTTCCTAATCCTTCTTTATTACTAATAGAACCTAACTATGTCCTTATAATAGCTATCCTTAGACTACTTCCTAAGTAGGGTAAGGAAGTATTATTATATTAGGGGTAGATTATATTAATACTAGTTCGTATATATAATAACCTACTTATAGTAGTGTAAGGATAGCTCTCGATTAGTATTATAAATAATACTTAAGGAGGGAAAATCCCTTACGCTGTACGTAGCTAGACTAGAGGCTATACGCTTAGGCTATCCGAAGCCGGCTAGACCCTAGATCCTTACACCTAATTAGAAGCCTACACCTCATCCCTGAAAATACCTATAACACTTAGCTAGATTATAGGAACGAGAGTATAGTTAGAAGACTAGAGCTCTAGTAAATTAATAGAGATTAGGCTATATTATACTATTAGAAGGTAGGGTAAGTATTAGCGAATCTAGTCTTCTAAGAGTATATACAATATTTACGTTAAATATATCTAATAAAACCCTCTAACTCTAACCCTTACTAGTACTTTACTAAGGAAACTTTTCTCTTTTTTAATTAAGGTTTCGGATTTTTCTTAGTATATTTATATAGCTCACTAGCTAGTTCTATAGCTCTAATCTAGTCTAAAAATACCTACTAAGCTAGTAAAAATCCTAGAGCTTATTTATAAGACTTTTTTTTTTACTAATACTATACTAGTAAAACTTTTCTCTTTTTTAATTAAGGTTTAGGATTTTTAGGAGACTATTTATATAGTTTACTAGCTAGCTATATAGCTATAGTATAGTCTAAAAATAGAGATATAGCTCTCTAAAATCTCTCTCTTCTTTTAAAGCTAGATTTCTTTCTTATAAAATTTTCTCTCTTTTTTAATTAAGGTTTAGAAGCCTCTACTAGTATTAATTTTTTTTATATAGTAGATATATCTACTAATATAGAGGAAAAATTACTATTTATCTCTATCTATAGTAGATCTATCTAAAAAAAATAAGAATTCTCCTCTAGGTAGCTAGAACTCTCGCTACTTAGATACTAGAGTCTAGTATCTAAAGGACGTTAGGCGTCGTCGTCGTCGTCGTCGTAAAACCCTAGCTTGCCTTTTTCGTAGGCCGACTAGTTACGTAATTCTCTACTAAGGTAGGTCCTAAGATAGGCTATAAACTAGCCTATATTATATTCCGCCTTTGTCCTTTTACGTTTTCGGCTTTTTAGAAGTGTAGAAGTAGAGTTACGTATATATAAAATGCGTATATATAGTATCGATGCTTAATGACCTGCAGTAGATACGTCGTCTAAAGACTAATAGTCTCTTACAGCGAAGCGAAAGAGTGGGTGCGTCACAGCGAGAGTCCCCCGGCATCTCCGAGAAACCGCTGAACAAGAGCGTCATTCCTAACGTTCTTAGCCTTTCCCGTCTGAATCAATCCAACGTGGAATTCACGAAGATCGATCATTACAATGATAGCTACACGAAGTCGTCCGTTGAGCCGGACAAGGTCGCCGAAGATGCAAAGATATGCTCCGTCCAGGACATACCCTTGTCCTATCCCGAGATGATCTAGAGATGCTGCCGACAGAGATCAACCATCGCTGTTCGTACTCATCCGTGGCGTTCGAGGGAGCTTGTCTGAGCCTCTCCCATGGGATGGGACTCTCAACCCACCCTAGCTGCACCGTTCCAAACCAGGGTGACCACAGTTCGTCTTTGACTTTCGCCCGTTCACAGCAAGCTTCGTACTACTGCCGTTTCACCACCAATCAAGGAAAAGAGGTACCTGGACTACGATCTCGACCACTAACGATACGCATATCGAGTTGTACATTTTGTCACTGCCGTTTCACCACCAATGAAGGAAGAAAGCTACCCGGACTACGATCTCGTTGACCGTAGATGCGCATATCGAGTCGTACTTCAATGTGAACCATTCCATGGGCCGAGACTCTTTGTGCTTGTATATAAGCCCATTGGGTCTTCTTCTATTCGAAATCATCCACTTCTGTTCGACATAAGGCGAAGATCCTCCTGCAGGAACTAACTTGAGCCATTATGGAGTTGATCGAGAAGAGCGTCGGCTTGTTCGCATGTACTCTTATCTTCACTATTCTATCTATCATTGTGGTTGCTTTGAGATGCATGGTCCGTATCCAGATTGGTGGCTTCGGTCTAGATGATTGGTTCATGGTCATAGGAACAGTGTGTCAAACCAAGTTGAGATGCCACGCGATGCTTACAATTTTCAGGTCCTTATCACAACGACATTTGTGGTGATCATGAGATCATGCTACCAAGGCATCGGTATGCTGGACATTCATTTGAACGATGAGGACTACAAGAACGTCCGCCATGTACACCATTCCTGCCCCATGTGAGCGAGAAAGATGAGTCTGACCCATCGCAGGATATTCTCATGTTTCAGTGTATCTACTGCACCAGTTTGACCTTTGTCAAATCCAGCATTTGCCTCGCCCTGATCCGTCTGACCACCAACAAGAAGCTGCTCTATGTCCTCTACTTTGTCTTCTTCGTCAGCGCCGCCTACGGTCTCGTCACTGTCTGCTTCTTGCTTACCGTCTGCAAGCCCCTAGCTGCCACTTGGGGTGAGGTGCCTGGAAAATGTGCCAACCAAACTGTCGTAGTCAACATCAGTTACTTCGTTTCGGCCTGCTCCATTTTCACCGATCTGGCTTGCTGCATCCTCCCGTACGTCATCCTCTGGAATCTTCAAATGGCAAGGAGGCTCAAGTTCACTGTCGCTGCCATGCTGAGTCTGGGTTTCATGTATGTCTAACTCTTACCCTTTCTGCCCTTAGTCTGTGTTGACGAGTCTACAGCGCCTCTGCGGCAACCATCGTCCGCATCTTCTACCTTGGTGTCTACACTGAGACGGTCAACTACGCCTGTGAGCCTTTTCCTTTTCCTGAGTGTCTGTTCCGTCGCTGACAAGTCAACAGACAAAGTTTCCGACATCATCCTTTGGACCGTCATTGAGAGCGGCGTTGCCGTCATAATCTCCTCCGTCCCTAGCTTGAAACCTCTTTTCAATAATGTCGCCTTCTTCCGCTCTAGTCGCGATGACTCCAGGCCTACTCGTGGCACCAAAGGTACCGTGAACGGCATGGGTGGCAAGAAACACAGTGAGAAAACCACCCAGGTCGACATCGAGGCCCTTAACGCTATTGAGCTAGGGAGTCAGGAAGCGCTAGTTAGGGACAAGGGTGGGATTCAGGTTAACACCAAAGTGACTGTCGAGCGGGAGTGAGCGTTAATCTCCAGTAGCACTTTGAGTTAACTTCTCAAGAGTTTCACATGTCGACTAGCATCTTTAGAGTAAAAATGTTTCAGATCTGTAAGTAGAGGTTGCAGTAGGGGTTTATAGATGTACTATACTTCGAGTGTTATATACTATACTTTTTTCCTACGGTCCCTATAAAGTCGCCATCAAATCGTAAGTATCTTGTCCAAGGTTATGTCTTGATTCGCAAGTATGCGCTTTGCGACGCATCTACTGCCTGCCTAAACACCTCCAACAGGATTCATAAAAGGCTGCAATATAGGTAAGTCCTTCACGTTAGCGACGCAGTACTGGGTGAGCTCGGCGCTGCCCGAGCAGGTCCCATCTAGGCACTTTGCAATCGACAGGCCACGAATGTTGCCCATCTTGAAGCTCGGAGCGTCGTGCTGATGATACTGTGATGAACCCCGGTGTAACAGCCCAAACTTGGTGTCAGATTGTCGATGACTTTACCAAGATAGTCGAAAGTCTTCGTGGTATTGTGGTTTTTGATCTGATCCCTAAGAGTAGAAATCGCCACTAGCAGAGTTTGGACGTACCAAGACTACGGGGTGGAGAACGAAGGCACGACTTGGGTCCATGCTTGTCCTGCAGGATGTGCCAACCATTATATTGTTGGAGAGGAGTCCTTCGGATGACAGTGTGTAATAACTTTCAACCCCATCCTCCACTTTGCTTTTGCAGATAGTTTCCGTGACAATATTGTTGACAATAGTCCAAGCCTTGAACCCCAAAAGTGCGTTGAAATATCAGCATGAAAAGCGAGCAGGCTGTACTCCAAAGTCTTGATTGACGTGGGTTAGCATCTGGGCGTCCAGGCGACGACAAATTGCTTTGCTTTGCTTTGATTTGACCCGACCTGGTCCGCACGCCATCAACCTATCCATCCTCGGTCATCATCTTCATGACTTCGGTGTTCAGGCGGAAAAGTCTTGGGGTTTGTATTACCAAGCCAATCCCTCGTCCTTTGGGAACGCAAAGACCGTAGCGTTCAAGAAGTCCAAACCGTGGTACGCCGTCAACCTATTGCCCCTACTCGAAAGGTGAGCCAGTCCAAGCTCTGTGACGAAGCCAGGGATGGTGACCTTAATAGTGCTATTAGTGTGGTACATTTCCACAAGGTCTATTATATACAGGGATCCCACAGGACATGAGTGGGATATCATCCGAATTTGCTAAACAAAATTCTGGTTTGTCCCTCAATTCGCAGGGAAATGGCATACTGGAATCAGCAAAAAGCATGCTAGTGAAGCTAAAAGACAATGTGTTCCTGGCTAAGAATGCCCACGATCCGTTTTTTTCAGGAGCCGGACAATTGGGTCAAAGCTCAATTTGATCCAAACTTGGGTGAAGGGCAGCTCGGCTCCGACTGGGTAGAATCGACCGAAACCCATTTTCTGTAACAGCGGACATGGCGAGACAAGCAACGTCAAGTCATCCGTCCGCAGTCATCAGAAATTAAGTTTCTCAATCAACAAACAAGTCATATATGTAATCAGTCCTGCTCCGAAGGTTCTCCGGGTTGATCGACCTAGACCAGTGCTCTGATATAGAATGTATACATTGTGATGTACTGCTTCAGAGAAAATAGTATCATGCGAACAAGACACCGAAAATAAAGCCTGGGTTGGCCTTCTCATTGGCGGAGTGCAACATAGAATTCTGAGCGATACTTCCCTCCGGTGTATAAGTTGTGTACTCCTTTGTTCCAGTTCGGGTTCTTCAGTATTTCAAACTCCGGCAAGATAGGTCGATGGCCCTTGACTTCCAAACGCATCGACTCTCCAGCATCAAAGATCATACCACTAGGCCACAGACCGATGTCCAGTTCTACGATCTCACCCGGCTTGAGCGGCTGGCGATCTTTGTGTGTCCGCCAAATGTAAGCATCGGACATCAGGTTTTTGTGCTCATCTGCACTCAAGTCGTCTAGGGCTCCGTCGTCGATGGCACGATGGGATGCTCGTAGACGTCCATTGGGTCCCACGTACTTCCAAGTATTCTCGTTCGGAATATCCTCCGGCTTGACGTCGGGTCCAAGGTCGGCGAATGGCATGTTGTAGTGGTACAGTGGTTGCCCTGAGCTGTCCAGCTTACGTATGACCACGAAGACGTCCATGTCGTCTGCATCTTGTGCCGACATGAAGAGCTTGACCTTGGAATAGCCGCATAGTTCGGTATACTTCTTGAAATTGAAAGTGAAGTGGATGCCATCTTCTACATCGGAAGCCCCATCATAGCTTCGATGATACTGGGCGGTGGGTTGCTCCAGTGCAAGAGCGTTGGCCTGCGCATCCAGAAAGAATCTTGTGTAACCGAAGTCAGGTGGTGGATAGGAAGTGATAGGACGGTCCACTACGCTTGGCCTGTTGTAGCCGAGCAGTGCCAGTCTTATCTTCGGTGTAGTTTCCCAGCCGTTTTGAACATCCTTCATGTACCTGTCGAAAAAACGCTGCAGATCGTCGATGTAATGTGGCTGATACAAATCATGCCATTCTTGCGTTGATGTCCAGCGAAGCCTACCTTCGTCAGATTATTCACATCAACGATTGGTAAAAGGCAAGCCTACCATTTGTCTTTCGATTTCGACATGAGAAATCCTCTGATAGAACCCTCGGTATGGAGGCCTGTTGAGTAGCTTGCCGTGGCATACATGGGAACCTTTATCTTGCGCAGTTTTGGTCGCTTGTCCTCCCAGTACTCGTTCCATAGTGGGTGGGCCTTGATCATTGACCCGGGGTCTTCTCGTTTGTTTTGACCTAGCTCCTAGTTAGTAATTTGTGGATATCTATCATCGATTGATGTACCTGGGCACCAGTTCAAGAGTAGATCCCAGAATGCGGAATCTGGGATACCGCCTCTGCAAATGGTATCACGGTAATAGTCCCCTAGACCTTCCCATGGCGCCATACACGCCAGGTGAGGAGGATTTTCTGCGGCAATGAACCTGGAGGCGTATCAATGGTCATGTTCATTGTGGAGGAACTGTGTACACTATACCATTGCGTAGTACCAAGCCAAGAATTACCAGCGGTCGAGACTCGTTTGTTGCACCAGGGCTGCTGTGCGATCCACTCGATACTGTCGTGACCATCCCTACCTTCCTGGATCAATGTCAGTAAAGTCGGCTTGGTTTTGTTTATGGTAAGCGTACCTGTGTCCCATATGTATGCATGTCACCTTCGGACATGAAGGTTCCTCGTGCATCGATGTTGACGATGGCATAACCACGAGGGCACCATTCGGCAGGGTCCGGGGCTTCCCATTTCTCCAATCCGCTAGTCGCATTACGTGGGATACCAACGCGCCATTTGAACATATCGAGGCTCAACATTCCTGCCTTTGATCAGCGATACGATGTCTTCAAACCAGTGCGGCGTCATGGCGAACCACTTCCCGTCTTGCCAAAAGGACTCCACGGCATGATGGCAGGTACAGGTTGAGTGTCGGAGCTCTTTGGACGGAAAACGTCTCCCATGAGAATCGTCCCGTCTCGCATCGGAATGCGTACGTCCTTGTCCCATATCATGTCTTCACTAAGTGCTTTCCGTCCAGGATCCTTCTGCCAGCCTTTGGACAATGTCTTGGTGAGAGTTTCGCCGTAGCCAGCCCAATTGTTGGCAATTTCATGGTTTGATTCTACAAACACGACTGAGCCAGACATGATGTTGCTTCGTGTAGTAAAGGCACTTCGCTTCTTATTGATGTTCACTGCGAATACTTGGGATCACAGGCGGTGAACGATATTTGCTCGATTGAACTGGTGGCTACGGGAAAGCTGATCTAGAAGTAAAATAGTCCGGCGCTAGTTCCGCCCTAAGGCCAGGGTTATTGCGGGGAAGCCAGCTCCCCCGCACCGTGCGCCCCGCACGTGTCAAATGTGTCCATTGCCTGTCACTGACCTTATAGAGTGCCCTTTATACATGTGTTTAGAGATAATGCCTAGTCGATACATGTATCTAGTCCAGAAGTCAACGCTGACGCAAACTTGTCCGCAATACCCCATGGTCCGAGCCTTTTCAAAAGATCCACGAGCTTGTGCGTCTTTGCCATCCCGACAGAGGCGAGTGCGCCACTGGGGAGCCCTTCGATATCCGTTAGACGATCGAGCAGTTCCCTGTCGAGGTCCCTAAGCTCCACAAATGTCTCTCCTGGTGTTTCCAGTGAACCTCGTTGGACTGAGGAAAATCGCGCGAATACCAGCCACACCAGTCCTGCCAGATACAAGGCTCGAGGGACATGCATAGAAGGCTCAGAGCCGAGGGGAATCTTCTCCACGTGCGCTTGGAGAAGGGTGCTATGGTACAAGCATCTCGCCGCGTCAGAGCCTGATAGCCAGTCGCGAACATGACGTGCGCCTGAGACCGCCGCAAAATCACCATCTCTCCCCACAGCAATTTCGAGTTGATCGGTATTGCTGTATAGGATGATAAAAACCGCATGCCATAGTATCTGCAAATGGAAGTTGTTGTTGTTGTTTTCAAATACGCCTTTGTCCAGACAAGTCCTGAACCAGAATCTTAATCCTTGATTGAAAGCTTCGATAGAATGTGCATCGAGGGATTGACATTGCCAAGCCTCTACTATGGAAGCATTGATATCTTCGAGGGTGCTGTACGCTGCGAGTTTTGATGCATCGATCGCATGATGAATAGAGTTGTGAATCGAAGAAGTATTGCGCAGCCAAGCATTGAGACTGACCACCTGGGGTGTGAGGTCTTGCCGCTGTTCTCTGGCCATGCGCAGCCAGACTTTGGCCGTTGGGGCGTCAAACATTGCATCATTAGGGAATGGAGGAGATCGAGGAGTCGTGTCTTGCCTCAGTAGTGGTGAGTGATGAAATAGACTTGCCAGCTCTGAGTCATGAATACCCAGAGCAATGCCCAACCTAACGGTTTGCTCCATCCGTATCCAGTCGTTCCAAAGGACCTGTAAAGTCCCATCATCAATGTCCGCCGAGGGAACAGGGAGACTTGATTGTTTAAATACGCCTAATTTTCGAGCCCACGCAAGCAGCGTCCCATGATACATATCTGCTTGGACGAGGTCGTTGGCCCGACCAGACATCATTGCGAACGTTTGTCCAAGCAGAGCCGTAAGGAGAAGGGAAAGAGACTCCTTTCTGCCCCGAGATAGATACATGTCCCAGGAAGCGAGTATGACTCTGTTGAGCCGAATGAAAATACTAGCGCCTATCGCTAAGGCGGATGGTGTCCCCAAGAATAGGCTACCAACCGAGCACATTGATAGCAGAAGAAATGCGTTCTGTGAGGAGGGCCTGAACGTATGGACATGAATGACAGGAAGTAGCGGGTGAAAGCGGGCGAAGTAGGATCGCAAACACAGGTTCAAGAATCCTATAGGGGGCAAAGCTTCATCCTGAGTCTTTGATTCCAATTTGCGAGCCAGCTTTCCACGAAATTGTTCATCGACATGGATATCATCTTGAGGATCTTCGGAAACAGCCCGACTTACGATAGGATGTCCGTCAGTGGATCTTATCGCTGTGAACCATTGACTGTCGCTGGGTGTGACGACCGTGGTGGCTGGGGATCTACTGCCGTGCAATTCGACTCTGGCACCCTCGTTGATATGGTTTGATGGTGGCTGCGTTGTATTGGCCGGAGGGTCGCCAAGGATGTGCTCGACTTGATGGCCGTTCCCGAGCTCGAGGGGACTACCGGTAACTTGCATCCAATCAGCGACTGTGGAATTCAGTGTCTCGTCGAGAGCGAAGATGTCGAAGTCGTCTGCTAGGAGCCAAGGGGCCGCACCAGGGTCGCAAGAAGCCTGTTTGCCGCTGGCATTCAAGTTCTGGTATGTCTCGCTATCCAGCTGCATCGGGTCAGCTGTAGATGAGAGTGCTGCTGCCAGACCGGGCTGGCGCATGTCCTCATGTTGCGGCAGTGACCCTTGCCTCGATGCTTGGTCATTTTTATGCACGAGCGTGTCTACTGTACTCGGTGGGAAGGAGTGTTGAGCGTCAACGTTCGCCAAGTAGCTCCCCTCAGCCGCAGTAGAAAGCGAGGATTGTGTAGACTGCGACGGCAGGGGCAGTGGCGGGACATCATGCGAGCGTTTATGGCGAAGCAGGGTGTCACTACACGGGTGTCAGAGCTTGTACTCGAATCAAGCAAGGTCAATCATACTTGCGGGCATAGAATTTGCCGCAAACAGTGCATTTGTAAGGTCGATCTCGAGTGTGAACACGAATGTGTCGTGCTAGATGCTCCTGCTTGGTGAATGTTCGACCGCATATTGGGCAGGGCCGCTCAGACTTGGATGGAGGCTTGCTGGCGGGATCCACAGGAACGGCAGGGCCGCAGTCTGGACCAGTCCGGCCGTCGCTTGCCTCGTCCATTACTGTCGTTGCAGTGTGGAGAAGACGGCCTCCAGAACAGGCGGGCCTCCAGGCGGAGAAGAGAACACAGTAAGCCAAAAGATGCGGGGCGCACGACAGTTTTATTGTGGTTGCGGGACGCAGGCAGGGATACGATGGATTAGCAATTAACGGCTTATAGCCCGAGCGATCGAGCTCTTGCGGTTGATAACGATGCGGACAACTTGGCAGGGTTCAAAGTGGAGAAGGGTTTGAGCGATGCATCTGCAGGAAGACGGTCATCAGAATCGATGGACAAGGATCTATACGCGCCAACAGTATCTTGATAGTGGTATGAGGTATGGAGAATTCCCAAGCGTCTCGCATGGGAGCTCGTGTAAATAGCTACATTCCTAATCGTACCTGACCCATCACTATCCTATTCTATCCTAAATGCGTGCGCGGTATAGCTTTGATTTGATCTGCTCGAACGATTGCGGGATGCGCAGGTAGGTGAAAAAGCGACCCTCAGGATCGTGCTTTGCACGCAATCGCTCCAACGTTTCGAACTTGGTGTTCTGCATGAATTTGGCTGGATGCCTGACGAGGTTCTCATCTGCAAGCTGTGTACCCACGGAGTCGTCATCAAACTCTTTTATCCTGTCAACAACATACTGCCCGTTGTACTTGTCGTCGGCGCCATCTTTTGTGATGGCATATAAACTCATCCACACTTTGGATTGCATCGAAAAGGCCATGTTGGGCATGTTTCGCTTCTCCGGATACCAGAAGAACATGTAAAGATGTGATGGTGCAGGAGGTAAAGTCTCAATGATCTTGTGGACTCCGGGTAGAAGCTTGCTCATGGGTCCTTCACTCCAGAAATTGTTTGTTGAGTAATGAAGACCGCGGTTATCCAGAATGAGCTCGAAGCGGCCCAACATCTTGCTCAATGTGCAGCGTTGGAACCTCTCCGAGTGCAACGCCTTTTTGATCACGGGTAAGTCATCCATGATCTTCAGACCCCGTCTTGCTTCCTCCTCCGTCTCCGAGAGTGCGTCGCCGTAGAACGCTATGGTCGGTTCTTCGAAGCCGTCCTGGCCCCGACCGATGAACGTGCCTACCTCGAGAGAAAGTGGTAGCTCGTGTGCCTTCTTCTCCATGGACAGATACAGCTCATCCAGCGCCGAGACTGGCAGAATATAACGACTGTACATGATTCCACGGGGCAGAGTGTGTAGGCGGAGATAAAATCGAGTGACTACGCCAAAATATCCGCAGCCAGCTCCTCTGGCTGCCCAGTAAAAGTCCGAGTTTTGAGAAGCGTCGGCGTGGATAAGGTCACCATCAGCATTGACGACATCGATGGCTGTGACACTCTCGCATGCAAGACCCCACTTCCTCGAGTTCCAGCCAAAGCCGCCTTGAAGGAGAAATCCACCCAAGCCGACAGTCGGGCAGTGACCGGCAGGGAACATAAGGTCATGGGGGAGGAGAGCGCTGTTCAGATCTGCACCGTAAACAGCAGGCTGTACCTCAGCAGTCCGTTTGAAGGCGTCGTACTTGAACTCCTTCATCTTGACCAGATCGAGCAACATCCCTCCATCCCGAAGGAATGACGCTGTCCAAGAATGACCGCCTGACTTGGCAATGACAGACATGCCAATACTTCTGGCGTACCTGACAGCATGTTGAATATGCTCATCGCGCTCAGGGTACGCTATGATTTCCGGATAGCGTTCAGGCACATTGCCATTCCAGCAAGCGCCTCGTCGGGCTTCCTCATACCCTACCTCATCTCTGCGGATGACGATGAACCCGCAATTGTCCATATTGGATTGTTGTGAAAAACGACTGCGTAGTGAGAGAATAGACCAGGTATTCGGCGTGCGTTGAACGGAAAGAATTCGGCTTCCTGGACGTTATGTATTTGATTGCGACACTATAGTGGCGAAAACGATCGTGGGGAATCCATGTGTCCCGCATTTACAGCCCATCTGGGTGACCCCACAGTCGAAAGTACCCCATGGCGGATGTGGGCGAACGCGGCATAAAATTAATTGGACCACCTGCTCTGGTCCCATCACACATCTGGACCTTGAGCATTGTTGCCATTGGATCAATCGAGTACCCTCAAGTCAATAGCAAGCATGGAAGGCGAAAACTCCAACCGCACCATCCCCCTGTGGATCAATGGCCAAGGAACAACCGCGACTAAAGCAGCTCAGATCGAGGTTGTCAGTTACGAGCAAGGAAAGGTCGTCTTGCAGGCGGAATCAGCAGATGTCGACGCTGCAAATCGTGCTGCAGATAGTGCATTGGCGGCTTTCCAGACCTGGAAGGACACTCCAGTCGTCACGAGGCGAAATGTGTTGCTCAAATATGCATCTCTACTGCGGTCTCGGACTGACGAATTGGTCGCGAGCCAGCGATTGGAGACGAGTGTTTCGGCTCAATGGGCAGAGAAGAATGTCAGCCTCGCAGCGAACCTCATCGAGGAGGTAGCCTCATGCATCTCACAACTCAAAGGCGAGATTCCGTCGACTGCAACCCCAGGAAGCCTGGCCCTTGTCTTCACGGTCCCAATCGGTCCCATATTCAGTATCTCACCGTAAGCAATCTGCTTCTCTTTCTCTTTCAGATCACTTTACTTTGTGACGCGAAAAGAAGTGTTGTGGCCTGACTATCCGCACAGGTGGAATTCCAGTGTCATCCTTGGGGCTAGAGGTCTGGCTACTGCAGTGGCAGCGGGATGTACCGTTGTCTTCAAAGCTTCCGAGCTCTGTCCGAAGACCCATCACCTTTTAGTGAGCATTTTCGAGGAAGCTGGTGTGCCGCCGGGCGTGCTCAATGTCATCCAAACCCGCCGGGAAGATGCCGCAGCAGTGACTGAAGCCGTGATCGCGCACAAAGCCATCCGCAAAGTCGAGTTCGTGGGCAGCGCTGCCATTGGAAAAGCCATTGGGCAAACATGCGCCAAGTACCTCAAGCCAATCCTAATGGAGCTTGGTGGTAAAGGTCCAGCTCTTGTCCTCGAGGATGCGGACCTTGCGGATGCAGCGAAGAAATGCGTTGCAGGCGGTTTGTCAATCCCCTCCAGCAGTCATCATGACCATTTCTGACGGATGATAGCCTTCCTCCATCACGGACAGCTCTGCTTCTCCACCGAACGGGTGATCGTGGTCGCTAAAGTAGCGAAGCAATTCGAAGAGTTACTGGTGAAAGAGGCAAAGGCCTTCCCAGTGAGTAGCGCCGTCAGCGAACGCATCGCCAAATCGTCCCAGTCAAAGTTGCGTGATGCAGAGTCAAAGGGGGCGACCTTCTTGACTGGAGGGCCTGACTTTGAGAACTCCTCGACTCTGGAACCGACCATCGTCACTGGACTCAAACCCGAGATGGACATATGGGACGAGGAAGCTTTCGGGCCCTCGCTGTCCCTATACACTGCACAAGACGATGCTCACGCTGTTCAAATGGCAAACGACACAGCATACGGACTCAACGCAGCCGTTCATAGTACCAACATGGAGAGAGCTCTTGCTGTAGCTCGAGCGATCGATACCGCTCAAGTCCACATCAACAGCATGACCGCACATGATGAGCGTGAGTGATTTCACTTCATACCCTTGCTGTAGCACTAACCAGATCTTCAGCGACACTTCCTGTAGGTGGGATGAAGGCAAGCGGATGGGGTCGTAACAACGCTTTGTGGGGACTCCGAGAGTTCTGTGAGACCAAATTGGTGACGGTCAGTATGAAAGGCAATGATTTCTTGTAGCTGAATGCGCAAGGCTCGTGTTTTGTTCAAGTGAGATCAGGACAGTGCTAGTCCAAAAGCTAAGCGGTAGGAAACATAGCTCGGGTTCACATTTAGTCTTCTATATACCAGTCTTCTTTATACCAGTCTTCTATATACCAGTCTTCTATATACCAGTCTTCTATATACCAGTCTTCTATATACCAACAGCAAAACAACATCCAAAAGAATCAAGAATCAAAAACTGAGTGACCAGTACAACACTATGGACTATTGTGCCACTTTTGATGATATTGTTCATCGCCAACTAAGGACTTTTGACTGCCATATCCTTTCAAGATGACCACACCTACATTCGGGGCTTCGATTCGGATTGTATACTGGGTTGTTGATCTCCAGCAGAAGAGAAGACAAGAACGGGCTTGATCGTCTTGCCACTCTTCATGTCCTCCAATGCCAGCTGAAAATCGGTGACTGGATACAATTGTATCAGCTTGTTGACAGGGAAAGCACCTGCTTTGTACCATTCGATCATCTCCGGTATATATTGTTGAGGAATTGCATCGCCTTGCACTGCACCTATGAGCTGTTTTCCGGCGTTCATCATATCTGCCATGGGCACATTCCATGTGTCCTCGGGCTTCGCAAGTCCATTCTGAACGATCTTGCCATGGTTTCTGACAAAGTCAAATGATTGCCGCACAAGACTCTGTACGCCAGTCGTATCCAACACAATATGGACACCGGCTCCTCCAGTCGCGGTTAGGGCGTCGTGAATCAAATCGATCTTCGGATCAGCAGTATTGATCGTATGTGTTGCTCCGAGCTCCCTTGCAAGATCGAGACGTGATTGAACACGATCAATAGCGATGATTGTACTACAGCCTTTCATTTTTGCGGCCTTTCGATCTGATCGTCAGCGGATCCGTGCAAAAGTAGCGACGTCAACGGGGAAAGCAGAGCACCCACCATGATACCACTCAAGCCAACGCCACCTGCCCCTAGCACAGCCACACTATCACCTTTCTTTGCGCCTGCAACGCGGACCATTGTACCGCTACCTGTTTGAACACCGCAGCCTAGGGGCGCCAGTAAGCGCAGCTCGTCTTCGTTTGCGATGAGTCCTTTGACGTTGACGACAACCCTCTCCTTGACAAGTGCCTTGCTGGAGAAGCTCGATTGCCCGAAGAACTGTCCACTGATAGGCTGCTTCGAGCCTCGCTGACTGTACACCGGGCGGCCCTGGAAATTGAGGTCCATTAGGTTAACACAATATGCCGGATGGCCGTCATTACATGTGTAGCAATCCCCACACGACATGTATGAAAGGATGACAGGATCTCCAGGCGCGGCTGACGTGACCTTAGATCCAACTTGTTCAACATAACCACATCCTGTAATCATCAGTGACTGTGCTGGGAATTCATTCAGTGCTCGGATTAACCTTCGTGACCAAGCACTCGGGGGTAGTGGATCATGGGATTGCCCTGCGAGTCTTGAACCGATACGTCTCCGAAATGAACATCTGCCAGGCATATTCCACATGCTGAAATCCTAACCAATAGCTCGTCTTCTTCCAGCGGGCGCAACTCGACGTCGTTGAGCTGCCATTGACCCAAGGACGCAGGGCCGTGTGCGACGAGAGCGGTAGCTGTTGTCATTTGCGTCCAATGGAATATTTCTTATAATCTGGCGTTGGTTCTTTCCTAGTTCACAGTGACCAAATTGTCGTCTTTGCGGGCGACGACGCGGTTTAAACTGCTCATAACACGAGTGTGGTCTGGCCAGTGACTGTCCAGCTTTCCCCGCTCCCCTCGACTTTCCAAAATGTTACACGCCCCACAGCCCCGCACCCAGCGGCTTCTTGACGGCTACTCTTCATGTATATCACCGGTGGCGACATTCTATACGTTGTCATCTGCCAATTGATCCCAGGTGAGAAGCTGCAGGCTTCATTATGGCAGCACCAAGAAAAGTTGACGTGCATGCGCACTTTATACCTCCGTAGGCACTCCCAAAAGACGCTTGCCGTGCACCGCTAATGGAAGGCCAGGAGATATGCCGATGAGTGTAATCGTACTGAGCATCGACATCCAGACGGCATTCCCGCACTTCCTGTATGAGTCTTGTATCATCATGTGGCGCCTCAAGCTGACTTACAGTCTAGCAATGGCACTTGGACCAGCACCTGAAGATGATGGATGATTGTTCAATCCAGAGATCTATCCTCAGCATATCTTCGCCGGGCACACACGTCCAACGTGATGGAGATGCCGCTGCGAAAGATCTGACGCAATATTGCAACGACTTTGCGGCAAACATCAAGCGCGAGCGTCCTGACCGCTTCGGGTTTTGGGCCTCTCTTCCTCTACCAGATGTCAAGGCTTCGATAGACGAGATTCACAGAGTCAGCGACAGCCTCGATGCCGAAGGATTCGTGCTATTAACAAGCCACCATGGCATCTATCTCGGAGACTCCCGCTTCAATTCTGTATTCGACGAGTTGAACAGACGCAAGGCTAAAGTCTTCATCCATCCGACGACCCCCTGCCACGCTGAGGGAGGCAAAGCCACACCGCTTCCGGTATACCCTGGCCCCGTCTTTGAATTCTTTTTTGACACTGCCCGAGCGACTCTGAATTTGTTTCTCTCCGGTACAATCGCCCGATGCCCGGATGTCACTTTCATCATACCCCACTGTGGAGGCGCACTGCCTCCGCTCCTGAGACGATGCATGAGCCTCGGTCCAATGTTGAACATACCTAGTATAGATCCTAATGTCACCTACGAGTGGGCTCGGGAGCGTCTCAACTCACAGTTCTATTTCGATACGGCAGGATTCTCCTTTCCAGAGCAGATTCATGGCATTTTGCAGCACGTCACTGTCGATAGGTTACTGTACGGCAGCGATTTTCCCTTCACACCAGCGCCAGCGGCCCTCAAACTTTCCCGAGCGCATGATGAGCACCTGCCACAAATCGTTTCTCAGGACCAGCAGTCGCAGATCTATACGACGAACGCTGAGAAACTCCTCCAGCCTCGCAAGTGATGAATTGAGATCCTCATATATGCTTCAATCATGGCGCGTGCCAGATAGGGATAACTTCCGGCGGCCACTGAGCACGTACGAGTCGTTTGCTGTGGTAACCAGTAGCAAACCAGAATTGACGACGAGCCATTAGTGATTAAATCAGTCCATTGCAAAGGTGAATCATTGGGCTTCTAATAGCAAATCTATCGACTCCAAGCAAAGCGTTTTCTTCCCGGACCGCACTTTCATAGGTGAAGACTGTGTATCTCTACAATCATGCAGAGATGGTGGCTACGACATATCTGTGCCGCAGAGGCTCGTTGAAATGCGAGTCGCTGCCATCTTCAATTCCTCCATATCCGCACACGCAGCAAACACAAATCTGTCTTTGCGGAGGAGGATGAACTTTTTCCCTTCGCTAGCTGCTCTCATCTGTAGAGGATCATAGTATTTCGGTACGGGCCTGTTGGTGCATAGTGGACTAGTCGAAAACTCTTCCGCTGTCGCGACCCGTACGATGGCCGGTTTGAGATCCGCACTCGGAACATGACTTGATAGCCTTTTCATGTAGTCCTCCGCATCCGGTGAAGTGTCTTGGATAATGATCGATGCTTCGTTGGCATGGACTCGACCATCCGACCATGCACCCACTTCGGCAATGGCGGACCCGTACTGCATGTCATCCGCTCGTTCTGCGAGAACGACAAGCTGGAAAAGACCCTTTTTGCTGGGTGGAAAGATGATATCGTCGGTGAATGCTATTGATGAAGAAGAACCATCTTTTCGAGATCCGGGCAATGGAGAACAATAGACCTGCGGGAAAAGCCAGCCGCCGTGCAGGTCAGGTAAGAATATCATACCCTTCTCGTACTTGTAGCGGGTTGGCCCTTCTCCTCGCGCGCCTTTCTCAAGTTCTCGCCTCCATGACGGAACCATCTGGATTAGCCACAAGTAGTAGTCGCGGACGAAGATCTTGTACGGACTGCGTTCGGTGACATATTCCCCGTTTTTGACAGTCGCAGCGAGCGACTTCTCAAGCTGTTGCTTACGCTCGGAGTACCACGCAGTCAGCAGGCTCGTGTACTTGTCGTAATTTGGCTGACATGCAACCTCAAGATGCCATGCGAGTGAGCACGCATCTCTGAAACCGGACACAATACCCTGCCCTCCGACTGAACGGGCGAATGTTAACAGAACAGCATCATAATTGGGTGGATTGACTTACAAGGAGGGAACACATGCGCTGAGTCGCCACAAAGGATCACTCTGCCACGTGCCCAATCGTTACAGCTCCTCGCTGAAAACCAGAAAGGTCGAGCTCGGAGTGTTTGAATACAGTCGACGGGATACTGCACATCATGGTCAAGCCTGTGACCATCATCAGCTATCATCTGCAATGGTAGGTGATTGAGTTCCGTACCCATATCGTGCTCCAGGATGAATGAAATAAGGATCAACAATTTGTGTGAGATTCTCGGGCTTGCACAGTCCATGGGGATCTTCGCCCTCGTGGACAACAAACTCAAACCTCCACAGCCGATCTTCTGGAGGACCGAATCGACCACACACAGCTGATCTATCGGGATTGCACAAGAAGCGAAAGTTGTCAGGGAAGAAAAGGTCGAAAACTTGCTGGGGATTGTGACCAAGGTTCCAGAGGGGGAAGTCCGGATGCGTGGTGGGGTTGGGGAGCTCGATTTTCCAATTGATGGCAACCCAGATCTCCTCGTACTTTGTGCTATAGACCAGTCAGCTCGTCGTTCGACCGCGGGTAGAACTGACGGACAGCGATGCTTGTTCCATTTTGACGCCTCGAGGCTCAAGGTACTTTTTCCTCGTGTAGCCGGTTTTACCATCTGCACCGACGAGGAATTTACCTCGCAACTTGTGAAGGGTTCCTCCAACATCCTGATAAGAGACATAGACCCAATCTTCGTCCTCAGATACCTCCGTCACTGTGCAAGTACTTCGTAGTCGGGATTTCGGGGTCAATGCTTGTGCCCGTCGTAGACAAGCTTCGAGGGCAGGCTGCTTGTGGCAAATGAAGCCTACGTGACCAGTGCCGCCCTCGGTGGTCGTATTGTCTATTCTGGTGAATGGCGCGGTGCTTAGATCTTTCTTGGTACCACCAATGAAGTTGAAAACACCCATGCATCGTCCGATCTCAGTATACACCGAGTCATATAGTCCGACACTTTGCAAGGCTCGGATTCCATCCTCATCCAAAGCTATGCCACGAGGATCTGTTGTGATACCCGTTTCCTTCTCCAGGCAGATATTGGGAACATTGGCACGGCCGAGCTGTGCAGAAAGCATGGCTCCCGTCGGACCGCACCCAGCTATGATCACATCTGTGGTTTCCATATCTCGTGAAGGCTTTGACATGTAAGAGGCCTTTCGACTTCAACATCCTGCAGGCAGCATGTCTCGAGTGTCCGCATGGAAAGGGTCCAATTGTGCGGGAAGTCCAGAAGGGATGCGGGGAACAAACGGGAGCGTGTGGGGTGACACGTGACGACTCACTTGGCAGAGTCCAGAATGTGTGACTGAAGTAAGTTCTGGGCATAGCACTGGAGCAAATGCCGTGCGTACTGAGCTTAGTACGCAGTTGCAAGAAAGACAGCGGTCTGCAGAGCCTGATCACCTGTGCCACAATGATCTTACACCAATCTGGCCTGCGCGGGGTGATCCATCGTGCGACCCTAAGCTTCCCCATGGAGAAAGGAGACATCGATTGCGAGCGCTTTTTTGCTCGCGGAGTGTGCAAAATTTGGGGGCGTGACTATTGTGAATCTGTAAGACACAATGACACTGTGTAGTCGATCGTCCATGATTATATAGACGTCCATCACACAAAACGCGTGCCATACTTCAACCCTGCTGCGGCTACAGCCTTTTGCTTATTGAATACGCTGAGTAGCAAGGTACACAAGATCAACATGTTGCCGCGACAAGAAGAATGCAGATTGCTGAAGATCCGTCATCAAACCATACGCGGACTTGCTCAGGACCCGATTCCTCGATAATATCGTAGCAGTTGAAAGACTTGTGGTACTACAGGACGCCCGCTTCTGACAGACGTATTGCAAATGCTTGTCGAACTAGACCACGAGTGAAGGAAGCCGGCGCGGCCTATTTTGAGAAAGCGCTCAAGTCCAACATGGGCTTGAAGGCTTTGTCGTGGCAGACGGGGGCGGAAGAGTGCTTTCCATCAGCTCAACCCAATCTCTTGTGGACCTGATCCAAGTCTCTTTCGAAAGGCACTCACTTTCGCATCCCCAGAGCGCGTTCACAACCAGTCGGACTCACCGCTCACGTGACGACCCGGCGGCCCCGCAACGGACGCCCCGCAGCCACGGGCCGCTGCATCGCGTCCCACCACCAAACCAACCGTCGCTTCTGCCAAGCCACTGTCGTCCCGCACTACGGCCGTCTTTTCAACGGTGTGACCTGCCCGCATCGAACTCTTAGATCCTTTGAATGTAACGGTGTGCCCACTAAAGGCCTCGATAATATGTCCACGGAGCAGACTACATCTCGGTTTCGTACAGCTACTTTGACCCGTCGGCTAACCTCGTGGGAAGAGTAGCTGCAGTCAATCGCTGACCCTGAAAGTCTACCCGGAGCAGATTGCATTGCGGAAAGATTGGCAGACCCCGTGTATACGTTGCTGATATCCGTGACTCCAGGAACGTCCGCGTGAGAAGCTCCGAGCAGCAGGCAATGAAGGGAAGGCCAGACGTCAACGGCGCGGGCGGCGAGAGATTCATTAGGGGAAGGCGGCACCCCTGTCGATCTCTCCTTGTCCAGCCGACGTCTTGTAAGGCTTTTGAGCAAAGCGGAACTTGTTCGCCACCAGCCACAGGGATCAGCTGGTCTTCTGGCACTCCCGCTTTGCGCAAGACGTTGATTGCTTCACGGTTGGCGGTCACGACTGCGCCTGACATGACCTTCGGCATTAGTTTGGTCTTTGGCGCCTCGGAGACATTGTTCCAGTCGGGTACCAGGACGATGACATGGAATCATTCATCAAAGCGAATGATTCGAGAACGTCATGTCACACCTCGATGGGGGGGCGCTCATGTGCAACTTCCGCATCGACGGCAAGGCACTGCCATGGGATGTGAAACCTTCCAGGGTTTACTCGAGCCTTCGGCAGCCAAAGCCGGACGTTTCCTCTCTCGCCATTGCTGGACGTGCTAATTTGAACGGGTGACCGTTCAATGGGTCTGCTGCGGAGCTTGCCACTAAGAAGCTCAATTGATTAGAAGAACCAAAAAGGTCATTTGGTGCCCGCCTGCACAATGGAAGGTAAGGGAGATGACATCTTCCTCTACATTCCAAAAGAAATGGTCAAACAGGGGACGGACTAGGGTAGTCGACCAGGTACCGGCGGAGCAACATTCCCTCTTCGAATGACTTGATCACGCAAAGTAGATGGGGATACTGGACATGATATAGAAACGTGATCAATCCAATATCAGTCTGAAATAAGCTAGCTTACATCCGTATGAAGTGCTAAAAACACATCTGTACATGATCGTGATTCGAGCGGGGAAGTCTCGCATGTTTTACTTGGTAATCATCGCCCCGCCGATCTTATGAAGACCTTCTCTAGAAGCATCCGCAGTCCTTGGAGTCAACCCATTTCTATCGTCACGTCGCTCATGATGAGCCATCTCGCTACCGTAAACATCGCGGGAATCCCAGTACCACGTCTGGCTTTCGGACTCGGCTCGCTCATGAAATGGGCTCCGGATCATAGTCACCCGCTGCCCACGGATAGCAGCGAAGAGGTGCGGCAGGCTCTCGCAGCCGGCTTCCGCCATTTCAACACTGGAGATCTGTACACAAACAATGCCAGCGCTGCCGAAGCGCTGAAAGCATCTGGTCTGAAGCGCGAAGACCTGTTCTTCAGTGTCAAGCTCAACACATATGCTAACCTTGGCTGTAAAGGACGACAGGACATGATCGACAGTGTCAACAATGAGATTGCAAGATATCAGATGAATGGTTATGTTGACTTATTGCAGCTGCATTTCCCGCCACGGGGTCATCCTGGCAATCTCAGTAACCAAGAAGCATGGAGAGTCCTCGAAGACCTCAAAGATCAGGGGTTGGCCCGTATCATTGGACTCTCCAATTGGTACTTCCCTCCAAAGCTTCTGTGTGTCGGGCTAGGCTGACATTGCGCCACAAAGGACCTTGGAAGACTACGTTGACATCATTGACAACAAAGACCTTAAGCACAAGCCCCAAGTCAACGAGTATGAGATGAACCCATTCCTGTTGTTTGACCCAAAGTTCCAAGAGTTACGCGCATTCGAGAAGAAGCAGGATATCCTGGGAATGAGTATGTGACGGATCATCTTTACCTTCAACACAGGGCTGATCTTGCCAACTCAGATTATGGCGTCTTGACTGCCATTTCCGGCAGGCTGAGTACAGAACAGGTGGGGAATCTCAAACGGGAATTGCAAAACAGTGTGGCAGGGACCAATCTGACCGAGGCCGAGTTGCTGCTCTGCTGGGCATATCATACACTCGAAGGCATCTTCATAACTTCGACTTCGAAAGCGGACCGTGCTGTCAGTCTCATCGAGCTCTTTTCAGGAGAGAGACAACATCTGCCCGAGCACGTCTACGATGGTATCAAGCAAGCGGCAAAAGCTGATGGTTATGCAGGACAGGTTTTCTATCGACACTCGCATATGCACACAGCAGGACAAGCTATGTAATATATTTGCATCCCAATTAGCTTGTAAGCTAGAGTGTCGAGCTTCATTGACTTCTAGCGAACGGCGTTATGACCATAGTCATATATCGCAAGACCGAAATCGATCGATTTGACCCACAGAGTGGATTGTGTGTGAAGCACTAACCTGATTCCCATCTGCAGTGCGATACCAGTACAAGACACCAATCCATGGCTCGAACGGGTGGGGGTGAGTGCGACGGCTCTGCTGCGGGTTGTGATCCGGACCGAGCACACTGGAGGAATATTTTTGCTATCCTGATACTCCAAATCGCTGGAATTCCTTAGCGATTCTCAAAGCGATTGAGACGAAATGACATTTATCATCGAAACGACTTACGAAGCTGCAGTTTCTCTGCTGCGATTCGATGTCGAGAGATCATCAGAGCAAGGCCAACGACCATGATGTCGGTGGCTCTTTTGTCGGTGCGTCCATGTTTGCCATTTACCGATCCGACACGCAAGGAGCGTTCTCCGCCTAGTGACGAAGCTCAGAGCGATGGCAAAGTTTCCCGCACTCGAGTATAAAGGAGAGCAGCATCCGCGATGGCATTTACCAGGAGACCCTCCAGCATCTGAACTTACGACAACTCTAACGATCGCATGAGATCGCTTACCGGACAGACGACATCTCTTTCGAACAAACTACATCCCACTCATTGTAAACCATCATGACTGAGCGACCGGTAGTCAAATGGGGGATTATCTGTCAGTTGCGGCACTGCCAGGCATCTCCATGATCTGACGAATGACAGCGGCGGGCATGATTTCCTCGTGGTTCGTCGGGGATCTCGTCCTCAACCGTCCGGACAGCCCTGTTCAACATCGCATTGTTGCACTCGGTTGCAGATCAGCAGCACAGGGTGAGACCTTTGTGCGGACCCACTGCCCTCAGGAACAAGTCAAGGTGTATGGGTCATATGCAGAAGTCTACGCTGATCCTTCCGTGGACATTATCTACATCGGTACACCACATGGACTCCATAAGCAGAACTGTCTCGACGCAATCGCTGCGGGGAAGAATGTCCTCTGCGAGAAAGCGTTCACGTTGAATGCCAAAGAGGCAAAAGAAGTCGTCGCCGCTGCCCGTAAGAAAGGCGTGTATCTGGCGGAAGCAATGTGGCTTCGACATCGACCAGTAGTCCGGGATCTTCGGCGACTCATTCACGAGGAGAAAATCATCGGTGATGTCTTTCGTGCCTGGAGTGATTTTGGCCTCGATCTCGGGATAGCGAATCTTCCACCAGATCACAAAGCCAAAGATCTCAACCTTGGAGCCGGCAGTCTACTTGAGATCGGTGTTTACTCCTTGACCTGGATGATACTTGCTCTAGATCCAGGCAGTCCCGCCAAATCTGATACTCCGACCATCCATGCCGTACAGAGTCATCTCGACAATGTGGAAGTCACGACAAGCATGATCGTTCACTACCCGAGCAGCGGCAGACAGGGCGTGGCGACCACATCAACCCTGGCAAGTCATGATCCAGCCATGGTTGCGAGAATTCAAGGCACAGCGGGGTTTATTGAAGTAGACGGACCATGTCCATCTGATCCTGAGGCTTTCACTGTGTATCCGCAAAGTAAAGATCGAAGTGGTGGGAGGCCAGAGAAGCAACCTGGCAAAAGATACGACTTCCCTATCATCGGTAGAAATTACGTCCATATAGCCGACAATACAGCTCTCGACGTGCTGAATAGAAGGAGGGAAAGCGAGATTATGCCACTGGCGGAAACGATCAAAGTAATGGAATACATGGACGAAATCAGACGGCAAGGTGGCTCCCATTTCCCTGCCGATGACATGTAGAGCTCGTTAAAGAGTCCAAATTGCCCATCTATCAGCGGGGGTTCGTGAACGAACGTACAAGGACTGAACGGGCAGCCAGACAACTAGGAAACACCAGGACAGGACTAAATCTAATGACATTATTACATGATCTCTCATACTGCTACGGTCCTGTATACCTCTTTCTTCTCTGGATCCCAATACCCTACACATCCTTCTCTCCCGGTCAAATGTGTTCCTTCGACCTGCTCAGTAGCAGTGCTCGAAACCCTGCATGCTTCTTGTTCGTCCATTCGGAACCTTTCCAGACATTACCTTCTCCGTCCACAAATTCGGCCTCCGTTTCTGGTCTCAAGAGATACACGATCGAGTACTTGTGTTTCCCCTGCTCATCGTTATGCGGAATGATCCTGTGCAAAGCAGAAGCCAGAACTCCGCCGGAGATGAACCGCAAGGGATCACCGACATTGACAACAGCATGTCCGGGACTCGGAGCGATATAGTACCACTCGTCATCCTGCGGCTTATGCACCTGCATTCCAGCGACTTCAGTGACACGGACAGACTACCAGCATCAGTATGGGCAATCTGGCCCACTTTTCCCAGCTCCTCTTCTGCCAGGGTGTACTTCAACAAGCCAAGCGCTGTCGGGCATACCTCATCTGGTCGATGGAAGTGCTGATATGCTCGGTCTTCCTCCAGCTCCAGTGCCTCTGAGAGGCGTGTGAGGATTGCCGTGCTCGTATGACGGAATCTGGCCAATGCTGCCTTGGATGGTCTGAGACGATTCGAGATCTCTTGTGGGCCAGGGAACTCGGTAGGCTTGTCAATCTTAGAGATGGGATGCTCGAACAGCTACAATAGATCAGTACGATAGATCATGGACTCGCAGGCACCCACCATCGTCCCCTCAAAACCATCCTTGACTCCTTCAATTGGTCCATTACCGTGACCGGCCGGCTTGTAGCTGCTGAGTCAATTACGATCGAATGAGTCATACGAGAAGCATTAACACTCACCCAAAGACGAGGTTCACGTCATGATCCATGTCGACCAGCCATCTCAACTTTCCCTCTTGAGGTAAGTTGTAGAAGCTAGTTGACAAGTCATACAGCTCTTGGACATCCTTCACTCAAGGTTTTGCGATTTGACCAGTCTTTACCTTCCCCAGATAATCTCATTGAATATCCTGGAGATGCTCTATGTCTTCTTGATCATCCTCATGGAACACCAACACCCGAACCTCGATACAGCGTCTAGGCTCCCTCCCCGCCATCTCGGCACCAGTGAAGGCTGCGTGCGGAACCCTCCTTGTTCGTCCATCTGCTTTGCTATCGTAGCATTTGATCATCATGACTTCTTCCGGTGTCTGGGCAAACTTGTAATACCAACGGCGATCGGGATTTGGTCGGATCGTGCACGGCTCTCCCATCCAGTCCGGATAGATGACTTTCACGGGCAGAATATCTCGTTCAGGAACGGAATGTGAGTCGCAGACTGCGAGTGGATCGCGGTAGATGGTGGAGATTGGCCGCCAGACGTTGATGACCTGATACCGGCAACAGAGTAGACGTTCGGCCTGTCCGCCCAGGTGACGCCGTATCTGATTGACTGTTCCTCGGCCAGATTGATCAATGTGCGCTCGCTTTACTGGGCGTCGCTCGTCATCTGAATTCTCAGCCTCTGGGTTTGGGCGACGAACTGTATGATCGAAGATATGGATCCTTGAGGCTCCTGTACTGCGAGCTGTCAGTTGAGGGTCACTAGTTGTGGTCGCCGTTAGTGGAAAGACGCTCAAGTCTTTGCAATCAACCAACGCGTTGTCCAGCGTTGATGAATAGCTGCAGCACTATGACTGTCTTGGAAAACTTCGGCATATACCCAAACAAGTATTCATCGAATTGCTTTGCTGACGTCTACCTCAGGGGCCTGAGGACTACCGGTGGAAATCGAACCAAGCAACTGCCGCCGGGTACAAATCATACTTACCTGACTACATAGGTCACATGGCAGTCCTCAAAAGATCAGTCCCCTCAGACGGCGGAAGAAGAGTCCTACGAAAGAACAATGTCAAGCGGCGCTATCAATGATTCTTGGACGCTTCCCGAATCAAAGTGCTTATAGAACGCTTTGTTCCACGACACGCAGTCACGCTCCCTGTAAGTAGCGGTGAATGTGTGTGCGATCGACAAGCAAACGTGCGTATCGTGTTCGAAAATTCCGCAGACACAGTAAACAGAGAATGTCGATCACACCGTAGGATAATGGAGACATTTTGAAGGGCTCATTGCACTTTGCTGTGCTCACGCAAACGTTGACCCCTCCGAAAATCCGGCAGCAGGCTGATGATGGTAGCTGTCATGAGGCCAGTGATCCTGATTGTCATCTGCGCTTTTTGTGGACTCGAATATGAGTCGTACGCCAGATTACCCCTGCTCGAGGAATGGTCGCGTCGGTTGTAGTGGCAGAAATCATTCGACTGGGTCACAAATCTTGAGATTTGACCTATCGAAGCAGTCGTGCGACTCTTGTTGACGCGGTGAAGTATACGAGTGGGATTATCACGAGAGTTCGTCACCCACGGATCTCGTGCTGATGTAGTAGCCACAGACTTTCACATGGTCGCCAGGGAGTCACTTATAGCCAGAGGTAGAAGATGGTCAATGCCGGTCTTATCGATCATCCTTGTGAATACTAAAGATCCCTGAAGATACTAGCAATGGTCGAGATGCCACCGTCTCACAATCTTATGTGGTGGGGATGATCGAATCTGTCCATGGAGGACGGGAGCCGCTCCAGAGTTGGTCAGGTTTGTGGCAAGACCCGACCAGTTCATCCTTCATCAAACTTTCTACACCACCCGGCAAATGGAAGAGTGTCACAACCACGGCTTCAAAGTCCTGAGTGGGAACGCAGTGGCTTATGAAATGCCTGTCATCGTACTCCCACGCTGCAAATGATGTGCAGCCGGAATGGGTCTTCCCCACCACATCGCTTGCATTCAGCCGAAAGTATGATAACCCTTGTATCAAAGCCGTCTGGGCGCCGAACCCCTTTCACCGTTGAATTTAGCCTTAGACATATGATCCGCGTTCTTCGTGCGCTTGGGAGATGATCGTTGCGTAGGTATATGTATGATCATCACCAATGTCGCATCGGTACGCTGAATATACCAGTTTCCGCACATGGCTCATCTATCTTGAGCCTGAACCCTGGAAAGAGGACTGATCACCAGCCTCATGAGAGTCTAGGGGATAGGCATCGGAGCCCTAACTGCCGCGGATTGACCGTGGATAGGTTCGGTATCATATTTCCTTCCATTCATGTTCGAGTTACTTGATTCTTGCTGATGATGGGAGGATTAGTGTTCGTCCAGTGCTAATGCTCTGAACCTTATGGGTGAGTAAACCTGCCTCGTTGATTGCACCTCCGAGTAAGTGTGCTCTGACACCAACGGACGAGTGAGCTGCGTTCAACACTGTCTTGCCAACACGGCGTTGCACTGCTCGGCGCAGACCCTCAATGCGACGCAATGTTTGTCTGACACTGCCCAGATGTCTATAGGCATACTCTGCAGCCGTGACGCGGGTAACTGTTCTGGTTCATGCAAGATCTTGAGCTGCTAGCGGGTCGATGTGGTTGAGATGCGGGTTCGAGAAAGGGTTCTCGGGGCTGGGAAACAAGAACGAAGACACATTTCTCCACTGCTAAAATGACGCAATGCCAGCATTCTCATGTGCACGAGTCAACCTCGCCACCATCGGCTTGATCTCCGAGTGTTACATTCCAAGACGTTTGGATTCATGACTGTTGCTTCTCATTCTCTTTCCAAACGAAAATTTTAATTGAGCCAGTCCCGTGGTAGTCAACATCAATCTCCGTGTGCCGGCCATTCAGAGCAGACCACCATCAAAATGTCAGGGATCGTACTGTACCATCATTATAAGCCAAGACTGATCTACCGTGTTGATCATATCAATACCGACAACAGGCGCCTCTTCCGGTCCCACACACCCCCTTCAATCACGAGTCACGACAGGGCCAAGATAGCAGGAAGGAGTCGCCAAGCCTCACGGTATGGCCACACGATCGACAGCAGTGGATGAAACGTACTTCAGCAACCACTGGAACCCTAAACAGCCAGAAATCGTTCCCTCGCCTGCACGGAGCAAAGTTCTACAGCATCCGCCGCGGATGGCGTCAAAACGAGCCTTGTCGAGACCGTACTGTCCAAATTCTCTATTCCAGCTACATCCTCTTGGTACATGCGAACGTCTGGAAACTATCAAAGACTACACTCTGATCACGATCCCATGTTCGCCACACTGAGAGCTGAAGACCGAAGGGGGGAGGTGGTCTGCATCTCGTCTTCAGATCTTCCGCCTCAACCAGGGCAAAACACTGTTCACTTTGCTTGTGATGGATGTCGTACCAAAAAGGTAAGCTACAGGGGTTGATATAGTGGCCACGTAGAAGCTCACACACAGTAGCTCAAGTGCACTGGACAGAAATTTGGCTGTCAACGCTGCCGCGACCGCAATCTGACGTGTGTATACTCGGATACTCTGCACGCCAAACGACAGAAATCGAGAAAGACCCCAGGAAAGGCCTCTGTACTTCAACGTGTACCACCTTTTCGATCTCCTCTGACCAGCCCCGGTGTCGCAACAATACCACTTTCACACAGGCTCCCAGAAACATTTCCGCCAACTCCGCAGCCAGTGCCACGAACCGAGCCGAATACAGAATTGCACGGCGGAGTGTATCATGAAGCATCACTGTCATCGTCGAGAGGCTCGTCAGGTGACGAGTCCGCTCTTTCGACCCCGACAAGTTTCGAGGCCGGCTCTACGGAAAACAATGATGGTTATTTCGCAGACTTTGATGTGGATCTGATAGACCCGTCTCTACTAGGCAGTAGCCCTGTGTGTATGGAGAATGGCCATGACATACCAGTATCTACACCTTCGCTAGTTGGCAAAATCGACACCACAAATGGTTCGTGGCTGTCTGACTCTCAGAACCACCCATTCTTACCCGATCTCACGGATAGTCTTCGTCTTGAACGAATCACGCAGCCTTTTGAGCCACACCCTGCGACCACTCAACCGACATGCAAATGCTTCGCCCAGATTCTGCGTTTACTGGAGGACGCGCACAGTCAGGACAAGATTGTCAACCTCAGAATTGCCGAGCAGGCGCTGTACCTCCTCAAGCAGCTCATCTCACAATGCCGGACCTTCACTTATTGCCTGAACTGCCGCTCCTCTCATCGACTACTCACTTTCCTCATCATGCTGATCGAAAAGATGACAGGGTTACTGGAACAAGTAGCAGCCGCATGGGAAGACAGCAATCAGGGGAATCCTTTCACGCCAGGGACGAACGCTAACGCTTGTTGCACACCCGACGGTGCTCCAGTCCTGATAGGCGGCTACACTATCGACACCCTTCAGGAGCGATCCGACCTTTTCGGTTTCTTGATCTTCGCCCAAGCTCGGAGACTTGCATTCCTGTACGACACTCTTGCACATAGAGCAGAAGCAGAGAGGTGGAAGTCGCAGCAGAGTGCGCTCCTCCCTGTAGGGTTGAGGATAAAAGATTTGCAAGACACACTCGGTGGCTGCATCGATTTGCATACTACATAGTAAGCGATGTTCTGCCAGCGTCGTTGTACTGCCTATGCGGAAGGAGGCGATTTTCTATCTCGGTACTCTAGCGTGGCGTCAATGGCTCAGGATCGGAACATTCATTAAGTACTTCGTAATGTCACTCCCTGCAGTAACGTCGACAAGCAGCATGCCAGCCTAAACTCCGGATAATTACTCGGAGTATGAACGACCATATGCGTACTCAGCACCTCAGCGATTTGTGTTTCACGGACCTAAATTGAGTGACGCCCTTTCAGCCGGTCCGCATGGATGCAATTGCTCATGATGGGAAGCATGACCTCGTCATACACAAGCAGCAGTTCTGACTTCTATGTACTATGCAGGCGACCCGCTAGAGGTTCACGCCCTCTACCTTGGAGGATGTTGACAACTCTCCGTCTGACTGCCTGAAAGGCATGTCGCCCCGCACTGTCGAATCGAACATACCATCTACCAGAACTCCTATACTTGACACAAGAACCCGTCCTCGCATCTGGCTCGGCGACTCGCATACCTGATGGCGTATACACACGTTGATCAGAAGAGCGGGTCTGTTAAAAAGTCAACGCCTACTTCTCCCTAATCGTGGCCATTCGCAGATGAAGCGGCTCGAACAAGGGTCATCCGCAGCAACTTTGCTCGTCTTGTCATCTCCGGACGTGTTGGACTCCCGCATTGCTCATACATACAGGCTGATAACAGTACTGTTCTCATCAGTGGGTACTTAGGGTTAGCTGTAAGTGTCTTCATAGAGATTAATGGAAGCCACTACATTATCTCCAGCGGAAGCGAGGCATATAATCGTGTTGAAGATGGTTGCCTGACCAAAGGCGAAAGCTACGGCAGCGGCACCGCCTTCCAATGCCGCAGCTCGTTTCTCGAACACACCGACTGTTGGCTAGAAGGACATCAACTACGTCGTCGGGACTTGCATAGGATGCAGACATACGTTTGATGTTCTTGTGTAGAATTAGCCAGCTTCTTCAGTGGCGCAGACTCGCTTTGCATGAGCACTGTCGGTGAAGACAAAGGACTGCAGTCTGTCAGTCCTGTAGGGCCCGTGTGAGATGACGAAGTATCATACCACACTATTATAGACAGGTACCGCTCTGGCATGCGTCTCCTTGTCGGGTCTATGTCCTGCGTGAACCTGTAAGGTATCATACCCCAGGCCCTCATCGTACTTCTCCACCTTTTAAGGCTGGAACGGATCTTGTTTGTTGCCATCTATATCGGTGACGATTCCACTGTTGAATGTACTGGCGGCCAGCCCTGCAGTGGAAACTCCGATGCCGTTAGTGATTGGCGCTGAAGCCCTCCGCTGGAGAATCGCAGAGCTGTCGGCCTCGCTGGAATTAGCGACTATGTTAATGAAGTTGTGAATGAATAGAAATGCTTACTCTCGGAGTGTGGGAAAAGTATGTCGATGAGCCCGTCATACGTGGCTCTCTATTTGTCACAATTCTCGGGGTACGAATGGTTGCCATACAGGGATGCGTTTCGCGGCCGGAGGCCTTCCGTAGCGAGAAGCCACCGTACGGCACATAATTCCTTCCTGGATTGGACTCACCTCCAGCAACGAGAGCATGCAGTCTCCTCGCTGCTACTGACCTTGTATCGTGCATTCGTGATGTTTAATGCATCACACTTCGACGTCGATGGGAGGGATAGACGGTGATACTTGGTCGAGTCCTTACCCAAGACATCTTCGCCCCTGCGACCGCGATGTCTGTTATTAGCCACTGTGGCTGTAGTATACCGACATCAGTCGAAAGAAATGCTACATGGCTTTCGGTATCAGCTGAAGCGACACTAAATGTCAATTCAAGCGTCGATCAGATGATTGAGACGCGAGTGTAGAAGACTACAAGTCGACAGGCATGAGATGACCTCGCAGTCAAGTCATCTTGTCGACTTTCACGCCTTGATTCCTCACCTTGCTTTGGACCTCACAATATCTAGCATGTCAACATAACAATTACCCCAGGCGAAAAATCAGAACTCCAAGGGTGATAACCTCCAACCCGAGTTTTAATCTTATCATTCTCAATGACAACTCGACTCCACACGATAGGGTCCAGTCGATGCTTCGCTTCAACTTTATCTTTCTCGACCGCGATCGTCATCCCCTTACAGTATCAAACGGACCCGACTAGCTCTTTTTAGTCTCTTGAGTGTCCTTGGAGCCATCCAGGCAAGTCGTGGAGTGAGTGATGATACTGCCGTTCTCCCGACTTCGACACTATGAATATACACGCTGAATCCTCATGACGGTCTTTCCTCTGGATCAAAATCGTTGAGTAGTAGTTCCTTGTAATGGAGTCGCAAGGATTCCAGGTGCTGACTCCTGGCTTCGGCTACGGCATTGTCATTGGAATCGGGGCATTCTTCGCGCTCATGATGATCGGACTTACCTATCTGCAGAACCGGTACACCTTGTATTCGACCGGACAGTCTGAAGAATTCAACACAGCCTCAAGAAGTGTTAAGCCTGGCTTGATCGCGGCTGGCATTGTCTCGTCCTGGACATGGTCGGCTACCTTGCTCACCAGCTCGACGTTTGCATACAGCTACGGCATTGATGGGCCTATGTGGTACGGTGGAATGGGAACATTACAGATCCTGCTGTTCGCGCTCATTGCTATCAAGATCAAGGCAAATGCGCCACGAGCGCATACTTTCCCGGAGATTGTACTATCTCGGCATGGGACAGTTGCGCACATCACTTACCTCTGGAATGGGTTCGCCACTAACATGCTCGTCGGCGCCTGCCTCAATCTAGGTGGATCTCAAGTAGTGGGGGCGCTGACCGGCATGAACGTCTATGCTGCCTGTTTCTTGATACCATTAGTGGTTCGTACCTCATCTCATAAGTACTTTCCTCACTGATCGTACTAGGTAGCTGCATACGTTATCGTTGGAGGCTTAAGGAGCACCTTCATCGCTGACTACACACATACCGTCATTCTCTTCTTGGCAATCATGGTCTTTTGCTTCGTGGTAAGTCAGACCCGGAACTTATATTATCGTTCTCTCACAGTCCGTAGATGTACGCAACATCAGACATCGTCGGCGGACTGGACCGCTTTTACGATCTTCTGCTTGATGCCAGTGAGCGAATGCCAATCGAGGGTAACGCCGGAGGTGGGTCCTACCTAACATTCCGCTCAACGGATGGTCTTATATTTGCGATCAATCTACTGGTAGCAGGGTTCTCTACCGTCTGGCTTGATCAGGCGTACTGGCAAAGAGCCATTGCCTCACGACCTGAGACATCTGTCAAGGCATATTTGCTTGGGGGCATTGCTTGGTATGGTATCCCATTCGGCTTCGCGACCTGTATGGGACTGGGATGCGCGGCTCTCACCACTCATCCCAACTTCCCGACATATCCTAACCCGCTTTCGGAGGCAGAGAATGGTGCTGGTCTCTCATCTCCTGCCACAGCGATAACCTTGCTCGGGTCGGGAGGTGCGGCGCTCATGTTACTCCTCCTATTCATGGCCGTGACTTCTTCGACCTCTGCAGAACTCATCGCGGCTTCTTCACTCATCACGTTTGATATCTACAAGACATACATCAAGCCTACAGCGTCCTCGCAGCGACTTGTCAAAGTCTCACACTTGGGTATAATCATCTACTCGCTGGTCTTGGCCACGTTCTGCTGCATTCTCAACCGGATTAACATTAATCTCACCTGGCTACTAACGGTGCTTGGCATCATCGTGGGAGGTGCCAGTGTGCCAGTGGGACTGGTGCTGTTGTGGTCCCGCATGAGTACCATCGCTACCATAGCCAGTCCTTACATTGCTCTCTCACTCGGCCTCGTCTCCTGGTTTGTGACCACCAGCAAGCGCAGCGGAGAGATCACGGTACTGTCCACCGGTGACGTCAGAAACGCAGTCGCTGGGAACATCACCAGTTGGGGATCAGGCGCAGTACTGGCAGTCGTCCTGTCCCTTTTGTTTCCCAACAAACGAGGAACGGGCAAGGGTTCTGATGCGGGCAGTATCACGGGCGTGGCCCCAGACACATTGGCTGGTTCAAGGGATGTACCCTCCAGATCAGAGAATATTGAGAAGGAGGCAAAGTTTCAGGAGCCTGAGAATGGTTTCGGTGACACTCCCGGTGCAGCAGCAGAGACTATGGCCAAGACTGGTAACGAGATTGTCGATGCCATGGAAGCAAAGCATATGGAGGCCATGGATCCGATCTTGGTGAGGAAAGCGGAGAGACTGGCAATCGGTGCGAACTGGATCTTCTTCTTCATTGCCATTGTTTTGGTACCATTCACCTTATTCGGGACAGGATACGTCTTCAGCAGACCTTTCTTCAAAGGATGGGTCGTGATGAGCTTCATCTGGGTCTGGTGCAGTATGATCATCTGTGTAGTGTACCCGATTGTGGAAAGTCGGAGAGCGTTGTTCGATATTGGTAGAGGTGTAGGGAGGGACATCAGCAAGTTGATGAGGACGAAGAAATAGCGGTGGAGATCGATCCGCACCATAGCGATAAGCAACTCAGTGTTTGTCAAGTATCTGCGAGTACCTGTACCGTGTTTTGTGCTTCCTCAGCTTGAAACGGATCTCGAAGACATGATCTGCCTGAATGCTACGGTGGCATGAATGTTTTGTGGTACGCCCTGTGGATCAAAAGGCGTCCTAATCATGTCGCAAAAGGCGTGACTTCTTTTGCTATATTAATTGACTTGCATTCATGTGGACAAGAGCTTGTCCCCAGGAAGACCACAACTTGATAAACGATATACGACATTGGAAATCATGGGCAAAGTCAGGTTGATTCCATGGGATCCCCAGAACGAGGAGCATTTACAGCGGATGCACGACCAACGAGTCTCGTGGGGATGGTTCCCGCCTGATCCCACTAATGACAGGGAATGGCATCTCGAGGGCCGAAAGGCGGTCTTCTGGGTCGTAAGAAGATTCTCTAATGACCAATGCGAATGAATAATTGAGCCATCAGGTACTGTCTGATCAATTTGAGGGTCGGGAGGACGCCCTGCGAAAACACGCCGAAAAATATCCAAAGGTGAGCAGAGATGTTCAAATGGCATGACAGAAACTGTATGCTGAAGCTGTTCCAGGAAAGTGTGTGTATCAAGGATACAGCAGTGTCTAGTGTTGGTGTTGCCCGTGAGCCCACGGGCGACTCTTTCACACCTGTCGGTCACGTGCTGCTGGACCGAGTAGCGCCACCCGGCACCGATGGAGTCGAGTTTCCAGTCAAGACCATCTGGATCAAGTCGTTGTACGTGTCGTGGGTGCTTCAGGGAAGCGGCGTGGGCAGACAGGCTGTGCATGCCGTCGAGAAGGTCGCGATTGAATCTCCTCTCAGAGCCACTACCACGGCGCTGGACACCATCACAAAGGAGTTCCAATCCGAGGAAAGGTACTTGAAAGAATATTACGACGAGATGGGGAACGAGAGACCTCGGATTGTCAATGAAGACTGGTATCAAAGACTAGGCTACAAGATTGTTGGTAGGCGTGTCGATAAGATTTTCGGACGAGAAGAATGGCGGTATCAAGACCATACCATTGCTCATCATGAGGAAGGATCTGACTCCTTCGTGGGCGATATCGCCGGTGGTCAGCGTAGTATGACTTATTGAAGAAAAACTCCAAAATCATGAGAAGGTCGACCAGACGTGTTTCCAACGTGCAGGTGTGGAAATTGTGGAATCATTTTCTCCCACTTTCGGGATCGTGAAAGTGAAGCTTCCAACACTGAACACACACAGCTTATTGCGCAGAACATTGCACTGACACCGACCATCACAAATCATGCAGCAGAGCAACGTGGAAGACACTATCGCCAATCTCAACAGACTTGCACAAAAACCGAGCGTGCGGGCAACACTGGTACTATCGCGTCAGTCTGGAGCCATTGTACAATCCTCAGGCCTAGAGAAGGCAGACATGGACGACGAAGTCGAGAAAGGACCCGCCAATGGCACCGATGGTGTCGAGGCAGGTCGCACGATTAGATTAAAGCCAGTCGAGGACATTGCTAGACTCGTCTTTGACTATGTCACGGCCTCGAGCAAAATCGCCAGGGAAATGAACACGTCCGAAGAGGATGAGATGAGGTTGCTGAGAATGAGGACCAAGAGGAATGAGCTTGTCATTGTTCCTGGTGAGTTTATCATATACTTTGCTCTCATGGACTGGACTGATTAGATACAGATGCTCACTACATTGCCGTCGTCATACACGATACACCACCCGTCTGAGCAGCAAATGCATGACCACTCAAACATCGTCCTACCAATGCTTCTCAGAGATGTTGACTTCGTTGACATCAATACCATCCCCGAACCACCGTTCCTCTTCAGTCAGGACAACATTGTTGCCACTCATCTGCCGCTTCCTGTTCTTGCCATCTGGTGCAAACGTCCAATCCTCAAGACCATAGCAGCGCACCCACTTTCCATCTCTCACATCCTGGTACTCGTACCAGAATTGAACGGCGATCTTATCATCCCCGAAGGCGAACAACTCTTTGCGAAGCTTGTAATGCTGCTCCCTCTCCCACTTCTTGGTCAGGAACTCGACAATCGCATCAGTCCCTGTGAAGAAGTGGTCACGGTTGCGCCAGATGCAGTCCGAGGTGTAGGCTCTGGCGACCTCGACAGGGTTTCTTTCCCGTTAGATTGATCTGGCTAGCTGCGAGGGAAGATATCTACCGGGTATTCCATAAATCCTGGGCCTTTTTCACTTTGGCACGAGCTGTCTCTGCGGTAAATGGAGGTGCTAGAGACATGATGGGAATGTTGTCGAGTACGAAAGAGAATCACTTTCAAAAGGCCCCGATATGTGATGGGTATAGTACTCAATCAAAGCTTACAAGCATATGTGACTCTTCAGTCGATGACAAACACTAATAAGCTGATGCTGACGCTCTCGCTGACATTCAGGCCCTAGAGTGACCGACGTGTGTGAGTCGATGTGATATCCCGAGGCCTAGACCTCTAGTCCCAGGTACCCACCGAAAAATGACATCAATTGGGTTGGTGGGGCATCCGAGGGGCAGAAGCTCTCAATGATTTGAATTTCAGGCTTGTGACATCGTTGGACAAACCGACTTTCACCGACTATTTCCCTGTGCTCTTGCTGAGATCTGGGAGGTCGCATCGTGACATTACTAATCGGCCCAACGAGGTAGCTTCTTGTCTTCTGCGGTGCTCGTTTTCTGCCTTCTTCCAACGACCTTTTGCTTCTTTAGTCGTCAAAGCTCCATAACAACTTCACTATAGCATCAAGGAATTCTCAGGCCATCCCTCCCAAACTCTCCGCCCAATCACTACACAAAATGCCTCTCAATGTCGGCGACAAGTTCCCCGAGGATGTGACGTTCGGGTGAGTGGACTCGATCAGGCCTCCGATTCTCTTACTAACATCCTCTAGCTGGGTTCCCATCACCGACTCTGACCCTACCCAGTGCGGTCTGCCTCAAGAGTATCCCGCCGGCAAGAAATGGAAGGGCAAGAAGGTCGTCGTTGTCAGCGTGCCTGGCGCCTTCACCCCGGGCTGCCAGGCCAACCACCTCCCCCCATACATCAGCAAGTTCGACGACCTCAAGGCAAAGGGTGTCGACCAGGTTGCTGTCATTGGGTTCAACGACAGCTGGGTGATGAACGCATGGGGCAAGGTCAACAAGGTCACTGGCGACGACATTGTAAGATACGACAAAGATACGCGGCCGCTGATACACAGTGCTAATGCGACCACTAGCTCTTCCTCTCGGATGACAAGGACTTCTCCAAGAAGCACGCCTATATGGCCGGCAACAGCAACCGCAACGGACGCTACGCTCTGGTCATTGAGAAGGATGGCTCCATCTCATACTTTGGGAATGAGGCCAATCCAAGCCAGGTGACCGTCAGTGGCGCCGATGCCGTCCTCTCCAAGCTCTGAGCTTCACGATGCAGCAAGGGGTACAGATTGGCCAAGGTCGATATGGACGGGAAATAGAGGTACTCAATAGATAGCAGAAATTTTACCACAGCTTGCCAGTCTATCGTACTAAGTCATGTATGTGCCGCCTCATTCGAGCTGCTTCCTTCAATGAACGAGTCTCAAGAGCAGTAGATACAGGGCGCCGTTTTCGTCTGCCGCGCCATTAGCACTGGCAGTGAAGCCAATGATGTCTGATCCTGAATCCACCTGCGTGAAGCAGGACGACAAGCGCGTGACCAGAGGGGAGAATGCTTCGTCAGACCATTCGGAAATTTTGCACAGCTGATGCTTAGTCATCCCGCCCAAGCATTTTCACCGGTAAGCTCTGCCTCACTTGCCATTCAACAAACGTTTACACATGGACACCTTGGATGGCACGTCCTGGGACGTCGTCATTGCTGGGACTGGCCTTCAATCGGCACTGCTAGCTCTGTGTGTATCTCGCATCCATGGTCAAAATATCCTTCTGACTGACGCAGCACTTGAAGCGCTCTCTCCCGCTCAAACAAGAGGATCCTCCACCTTGACAAAAACGACTACTACGGCGGACGAGAAGCTGCTTTGAGTATCAGCGAACTCGAAGCATGGGTTGAGAAACTCAAATCCCCAGGAGTCTCGAGCTCTTTCGCCAATGCCTCAATTATACGACCAGACACCCAGACCGGCAACCCAGTCGAGCTAGCATCCCCCCGAGCGTACAGCTTGTCACTGTCGCCATGTCTGCTCTACACGAGATCACCTCTGCTACCTGCTCTCGTCTCTTCGAGAGCCCATGAGCAGCTAGAATTCCTCGCTGTCGGCGGCTGGTTTGTCTTCCACCCTTCACCATCATCAGTCTCTGCTTCCGCACCCGCCATCGGAAAAGTCATACGCGTTCCGAACAGCCGTGAAGATATCTTCTCCAATCAAGAACTCAGTCTCCGTGCTAAAGGCGCTCTGGTCAAATTCCTCAGATTCGTTGCGGTTTACCATAATCAAGAGTCGGCAGACATCTGGGCAGATTGGAAGGGCAAACCATTCGCAGATTTTCTGGTCAACAAGTTCAAGATTGCCACGGAATTCCATGGACCTCTCCTGGCCTTGAGTATGAGCTCCATACCAAGCTCTGAAGTGACAACGGACTTTGCCCTTGGCAGCATACATCGTCACTTGACCTCCATGGGTGTCTTTGGTGCCGGATTCTCCGCCGTATTGCCAAAATATGGTGGATTATCCGAGGTCGTGCAAGTGGCGTGTCGCGCAGCAGCAGTCGGCGGCACTGTATACGTTCTGAACCGCAGTATAGAAAAAGTGAACAAGAGCATGGAATCAGACCAGAAAATAAATCTCGTACTTGCTGGAGGCGACAAGGTCACCACCGATTGTCTTTGCGGGACCTCAGACCAGATCTGTTCGCTGCCAAAGATCGACAAGTCGGAACAGTCGTCCAGCATCTATTCTCGGAGCATCTCCATCGTTGGCTCACGACTCTCGGCGCTGTTTCCTAGACCTGTTGAAGGAGGTCCACCACCATCTGCCGCGGTAGTGGTGTTTCCATCTGGTAGCTTGCGAACACAGACGGCTGATACTGCAAACCAACACCCCATCCACCTTTTCGTCCATGCTGCTGACACAGGAGAGTGCCCGGCGGGACAATGTAAGTCTGACCTTCTTCCATCACAGCATGCCCAAACGTACACGTTTCCCACACAAGCCAAGGATGAACAACCATATTGAATACTTATCTACATTGACTGCAACAACATTGCTGATCACAACTCTGACAACCTGACGCTGGCTATCATGCATTGCCTCAAGCTATTGTACATATGTTGTGGTTACTAAGGCTAATAGAATCAGGCGTCATCTACACAACGACCTCGCAGGCCCTCGGTGATGCGTCTGCTCAAATGGAAGCGGCAGTCTCAAACCTCCTTGACTCGGTCTCCGAAGGTTCTCGACCACAAGTGCTTTGGTCGCTCAAGTATGAAGTGCGCTCTCCGTCAGAAGGTCCAGCTGTGGTCCAGGACGAAAATGACCGAGCCGTACATTTTTTTGTCGAGTCTGCCGATGGACCTGTCCTCGACGATCAAGTCGTTCACTCAGTCAAACAAGCGTGGCAGTGCATTACTGGAGAGCCCGAAGACATCTTTATGCGCTTCGTCGATCGCAACGCTGAGCATGACGGTGATGATCCGGCTGGTGGTCCACAGCAGGAGCTAGAGAGCCATGACAAGGTCGACAGGGACTAGTAGAATTCCTGCCGGATAACATGTAATGAATCACGAGTGAAATCCCCCTCATCCCTCTATCTGCAGGAATGCCTTTCTGATCCCGTTTTCGAGTCTCTGCTTCCTTTCCTCGTTCCCAACGAATCTTTGGTTGCCCATCGCGACGAGACTGGACAGGTAAGCGTCGCTGACGCTCAATTGTATGATGCCATCGTGGGTCAAGAAACCGATGGGCGCATCCATGGCCAAACCTGTCGTCCGCACCGCCACCATCACCGGGCCTTCTTGTGCCTGCTTCTGTGACTTTCGCTGACGTTTGGGGTACTGTCTTTGCCCTACAGGTTCCGCAATCGGCTCGGAATCGTGATCTTTCGTGTCCTCTTTACCAGGAAGCTTATGTTCCACGGGAGATGGCGTAGCAAGCGATGACTGGGGTTCCGGCACAGACGATATCCCACTCTCTCGAAATCCTGCTCCTTGGGCAACGATGAGGACCTTGCGAGCTGCTGATAGAGAGGAGCAGAGGATGTGTAGAATCAAAGGCTCAAATTTGAAATGCACCAGTCTTGCTCCAGACGGAATCGTGGCGGTCAAATCTGTCGAGTATTCGCACCCGGCACCAGTGGAGACATGGCTCTCATTGTTAACACAGCCCAGTAGTTCTCGTAGTGCAGACTTGTCCGGCGATGATATCTTGTCGACCGGTGCGTGAGATACGAAGAGCCAGGAACCGCCACCTTTGCCTTGACCTGAAGGTGCTTCTGCGGGAGAAGTCTCGTTCAAGCTTATCTTCGCCCCTTCAACGTAGATTGCTATACGACCCGAACAGCTGCTTGTCGTCACCAGTGTTTCGATCTTGTTGATGACCTGTACCAAGGTTTGGATGGGCGCATCGACAGAACCCTTTGGAGAAGCATCCGTATACTCTTTCAATGGCACCGCCAATTGCTCGAGTATCTTTGCCTTTTTTGTAACGAATTGCGAAGACATAAGATTGATAATGTGTCGGCGGAGAACAAACAGACGTGAAGGCTGCAAAAAAATCTTTCACGATCATGAGGGGACTTCATCAAACCAACTTCAGGTGTATATTCCATACGGATGGTTTGGCTGTAGGCTCGCATTCTTCCTTAATGATAGGAACAGTCAAGCAAGCCTCCATCTATTGCCCTACAGAGAATACGACCGACTGCCACGCTGCCCAATGCTACAAGATTCGGGTCTGCGGAAAGGATGCGGACGTGACGGAACCATCCCAGCCCGCAAAGAAGGTGAACCGATGCGTAGAAGGAGCCTATCTTTGGAGGTCTGCAGGGGTTCAATCGGGGGTTCGTCCGGGCCCTGGGCATCCACGAATGGCCGACCGTTTCGAATCTATTCTTCCTACTCGGCCTCAACGTTCAACTATGGACATGCTATGGACATGCTATGGACATGTTGACTCGTCGACTTGTGTGATGAGCAAGCATCGTGGCATGCCCAAAACATGCTCGTAGTACATCGGACAGTGTACATCTATACGAGCCGTCATCCAACGCTAGCAAACACGCATTGCTTGATCGAAAGGCAAGGCAAGGCTGACTGCCCGTAAACCTATTTCAGGGCCAGCCGTCCTCACAAGGCACCACAACAAGGCCAACAGACGGGGAGATCGAATGCTCCTTATAGGATCAGCCCTCAGGCATCCATGTTGGTTCTTTCGGGTGTTGTAAGAATTGAAAGATCCGCCCCTTTGCAACGGTCCAGGTCAAGTCGTCCAACGGCCACCCCTCGGTATGTCTGGACCTGCCAGCAGTTGGATCAAGTATTTGTCGTTCAGGTTATCTTCTTCTTTAGTACTTTCAACTTTGGTCATTGTGCTTGCACCATGTTCGCCGACAAATTCCGTCAGATACAATTCTACCAGCGAGTGAGCGATGACGAGCCATCACATGTCGAGAGACAAGCACGCCTCCCAAGTCCGACGTCATTCTTCAGCATACGAGAACCAAGATGGCTCGAGTTCTCCACAAGTGACTCGTCCTCAAATCGCCTACCGAAGATAACCAATAGACTTGGGAAGGTCGTCGCTGTGATTGCTACCATTGTTTTCCTTTGTTTCGCTTGGCAAGGGTAATGTGGAACGGATTCTATGACAGCACTTGGACTTACATGCCACAGCTTTCGTGCTCTATCGAATCCGCACACGATACGATTACTATCAGGCAAGCAGCATGCGGTGTCAATCGGACCAGAAGACATCACCGCAGGCATGACGAATCACTTGTATCCGAATAAGCTAGGGAAAGATCTGGTCATTCTAGACGTCGATACTCGACCTTGGCGAGTGGATAATGCTCAAGACATGTCGCAACTAAGCTGGGGCCGTGTGAACCATTATCTTTATGCTCGGATGCACGGCTACGACTACAAATTTGTTCAGGCGCCGGCGCCCCCCAATGGCACGCACGCCACTTGGGTCAAGATTGAAGCGATACAAAAGGTCCTCCAAGAAGGCTACAAATTCGTTGTCTTCACAGACTCGGACGTCATCTTCCCTCATCTTCAGCTACCCATGGAGTACCTCCTTACAGAATGGAATGTGACCTCCGAGATCGCCATCACGGCTGGATATGCTCCGGACGAGAAGGAAAAGTACGATCACACGCATCATCGCCGGATGATCAATTCTGGTTTCATGGTCGTTCAGGATACCTCTGTGACTGCTCAGCTCTTCAAAGACTGGATCGAGTGCCCGACAAATGTCAAGTATCCGAATTGTTCAGACTGGAAAGATGTCTTTTGGCACGAGCAGTCGGCGTGGTCAGAGCTGGTCCGGTACGACTACCTCGATCATACGAGGGAGATTGCATGTAACGACGTCAACGGTGCACCCGAGCACAAGCTTAAAGGCGATAAGAAGTGCTCTGGCAAATACGTGCGCCATTACTGGATTGCAAAGGATCATGTCAAGCAGGCTGTGCAGGAGTCTATCAGCTCTCTGGTAGTACCTGGTTTGGTCGACGACCTTTCCAAATTCTTTGCGCTACCACCGGAGACTCACGGATGATGCTACCGCGCACTATCATGTGATCACGATTAACGAAGCGTTCGAGCCAATCTGTATATATTCCACTGAATCGGCACTATACTAGCCAGTCACCTTTCTCCCTCAGTCTTTTGCCGCGCAACAGCGTCGAGCCGCAAGATATCACGGCTCAGATGCTCGAAGCCTTTCTGCTTGATAGAGATCCCACCATACAATCTCAAAGCGAAGGGTTCGAGTTATGTATTACCGATCATCTTCGTGTCTGGTATCTTAGTCAACTCTATCGATCCGATCGGCATCGAAAACCTAGGCTGGGAATTCTGCATCTACTATTGTGTCTGGACGACGATGGATTTGATTTTGCCCATTCCTTCTTTGTCGAAACCCGAGGTCCTTTGTTGGAAGAGCTAGCGTTCTTGTTTGAATGGGAGAAAATGCCCGTGCGAATGTATGGATGATGAGGATCCCGACAAGAAAGACAACGGGAATGATGCATGAAGTCAGAAGATGGAGAGCACCATGTAGCAACGTCTGGTACGATACCTGCGCACGTTCTGTAAGTTAGTGTATAGACTCCTAAATGGCGTCAAGTTGCCTTGGAGGAACCGGACCCCGAACTTTCCGCACATCATCAGCGTGATTTTGTACCATTACATGTCTCATGGAAAGATCGACTCTGTGACACAATGTGTGAAATGGAATCAATCCGACCTCCTCCACATCGCTCGTTCATCTTCAAAAGTCTCGTATTAATGCGTGGGCAATTATCACCATGATGGGAATGGCAGCTCTTGTGGCGGCGCCATTGATCCTTGGGATATGTTGGTATTCTCTGGCAATTGTTGTTCGAAGTAACTCTCGATACCCGATCAGAAAGAGGATATGCCTTCTGATCGCACACTGCGATGACGAAGCCATGTTCTTCTCTCCGACAGTGCTTCGAGTAGCAGAGGCGAGTCTGCAGAACCACGTCGAGATTTTATGCCTTTCGAATGGTAAGCACACGACTCAAACCTATTCAATATCTAATGCGTTCAAGGGGAGGATCCTACACTCAGGGCCACGAGAATGGAAGAACTTTTCCATTCCGCAAGCAATTTGGGTCTCAAGTCACCCAGCGACGTGACCTGTCTGGACGACGAGGATGTCTTTCTCGACAGCATGACCACTTACTGGTCGTCGGAAAAGATAGCTCAAGCCCTGACTACGAAGTATCATACCAACGACGGAGCTCCACTGGACGTCATCATCACCTTTGATCACAAGGGCGTCTCCTCGCACGCCAACCACATCTCCCTGCTTCACGGCGCCAGACACTACGTACAGAGTCTACCTGCAGAAGGACAAGGGGATGTAGCACTCTACTCGCTAGTCACGACTAATATTGTGCGGAAATACATCTCCTTGCTGGATGCTCCCTTATCCTCGATACTATACCTACTGAATCGGGGAACAACTGCTGGCACCCAACCACCCGACCGCATGCTTTTCTTCAGCACGTTTTCGTCGTATAGAAGAGCACAGCGATCAATGACAGCATGCCACAAGAGTCAAATGCTCTGGTTTCGCTATGGATGGATCTTTTTGTCCAGGTACATGAGCACCAATGATCTCGTGAGACAGAAGATATAATGCCATCATCAGGCCACCTTGATATCCCTCCCGTAGACCCCTCCGTCGAGAATGACATTCTCGTTATCATCCAGATCGTCCTGCACCCTTCTCCACGTTTTCCTTTTCTGCTCCGCCTTCTCCTTCCCCTTCTTCTCCCTGTCCTCATCGTCCGCCTTCCAAACGGGTCTGATCATCTTCCCAAGCAGGGGATTCTTACTGAATGCCCCCTCTGCCCCCCTGCCCTTCTCTGGCTCCGATCGTGGCTCCGCAAATTGCGACTCCTCCTCGGTCTGCTCATGCTTATCCTCAAACTTCTCCTGCACGAACCGTCTCACAATCTTGCCTGTGGAAACATCAATGCTCCCCACCACCTTCTTCTTCTCCCAAGCGGGTCGGGCGTTGAATTCCATCTCACGCATGACCTTTTGCTGCTTCTTCAACTCCAACGCTCGTTCGGCGGGGGAAGCCCACATGTTCCCACGCGTTCCGCCGTCGCCGCCGAGGACGGGCATGGCGTAGTCTGCCGCCTCGTCGTGAATCTGCGTACGTCTGGCGTTCTGACTCTGGAAGTTGAGGAGCTTGTCCCTGTGTTCCTTCGCTCTGGCGAGATCGTCGGCCGAGGAACCCTGCGAGATAGAGGAGGAGGAGAGTAGCGTCGCATCTCTGGCTTGCGGTGCGGGACTGGCTGTACGGCTGCCTGCGGGGGATGGCCCGGTCGACGCCAGAGGAGATGGTGTGGTGGAGTTGTTGGAAGATGCCGAGAGAAAGTCTCGGCCAGAAAACGCTTTTGGTTTTTGAGAAACTTCTGCCTTCTTGTGAGTTGCGTTGTTGGCAGATTGGCGCTCTTTGCCTCGCTCGTCCTTCAGGACCCGGAGGATTGAGTGTAGCTCATCAGAGCTGAGGAGGGGTGATTTGCAAGAGGTGCATGGACCGAGACCTTGTTTGACACAGATGATTTTGCCGCAATTGAGGCAATTTGGAGCGGTGGTGAGGAGGGGATGTTGGGTTGCCATGCAGTCGCATCGTCGCTTGGTATCGTCTTCGGCGGCAGAGAGAGACGGATTGGTTTGAAGTTCGAGGGACCTTATGGCCGAGTCGAGATCGTTGAGTGTAGTCGACGCACCATGCATCGCTTTACCACCTACGAGTGTGACTTTTGTTTTCGCATTGGTCTGTTTGGCCGGCGATGGTTTTGGGGCAGGAGAGGAGGGTCGAGAAGATCGTGGTGTCAGAGCTGGGGATGGTACTGAAGAGGTGCTAGGAGAAAGTGCGTTCAAAGCAGTCACGGTTGGTGTTTGAGGTGATATTGATGGTGTGGAAGAGAGAGACAATGCCGATGCAAGATTGTTGGCCTTGGGTTTTGCCGACTTGGACGAAGCAGCCATGTAGTCTTCTTCATCCTTCTTGAGGTAAGCTCCAGTGACATCGCCTCGATCCTCGACCTTTCTCGCCGGCAAAGCATGTAAATTCCGCTTCGTTTTTTGCTGTCGCGGTTGTGATTTAGCAGGTCCGTCACCGGGTGGCGAAGGCTGTCGAGACGCCGGACGGGAGGAAGACGCAGATGAGCTTTGAATCGGAGCCGTCTTCCGCCGCTGATTGAAAGACGAGATGAATTCCAGTGCTTGTGGCAAATCACCAAGGAGATTCTTCAAGTGCTCTGCAGAGGCATCTTTCGGTAGGGAGTCTGCATAGGTGAGGACTTCTTTCAATGATTCCTGGTCCAGCGGCAGAAGTTTTGCGAGTCGCGGAAGCGCCCATGACATCAAATCGTTGGCCATCATACGAAAAGGTGTAGAAGATGGCAGGTTTCCCGTGTTCGTTATTGTCGTTCCGCTCAGGTTTGAGTGATGATGATGCCGCACTCGCTCCGTCCCGACTTCCCTCCCGCAAAAGCTTCGACGTGCCCGGCTGTGTACCAAGTACCAGATATCTGGGATGAGGATACTCCCGCCACCCAACCGGCCTGTGCATCTCATCTACAGTTTAAAATCCCGGACCGGATCGTGAACGGGACGGAAATCCAATCTGACACGTGGGACAACAAATAGCCGATAACATCATCGGCACGGCACGAGACCAAGTCTTTAATCATAGTGTAAAGCAAGAACGATTGATTACTTGAAGACGATGTTGATGTTACAAAAAGCTTTGGGGAAACGTGTGTGCAGCGCAGTCATTGGCAGAGGATGCCAACCTGCGTGGTTGCTGCGATTGCTATCTTCAAGCATGTGTCCTGCTTGTGGACCATTTTCGAGCACAATTTGGCCGCCTTCGAACTAGGGCATCCCGCCCTGTTCCCTCATCCACTGAATCTGACCGCTCAAAGGTCGTAAAAGCAAGCCGGCACTGGCCCGTAAACAACGATAATCGCTCAGAATAGCCTCCGCGTAGAAATCGATTCAACGATGGCGTGAAGAGCAAAGCTGCAGGCCTGTAGACGCTTCTTTTTGTCCGCTTGAAAATCTGACCAGTATCGAAGGAAACGACAGTGTTTCGAACAAGGAATCAGATGACCTCCGTGTAATTTGCTGCGTGGAAACCGGAATCCGGAAAATTCGTGCTTGCGCAAGGATGTGTATATATGTAATGAGACAAGGTCGTAAGATGTGCTGAAAGGACGAAAAGGGTGACTGGGACATGATCGTGACTGGTTGCGGGTTCTAGGATATCACGCTTCGGCTGGACTGGTGGGATTCATGACAAGACCTGCTTGTCATGCAGTAGCACCTTTCGCTTAGTTGTTAATTCGCTTGCTTAATTGGCTGAGCATGTCCGAGTCAGCAGAGCTTCTAAGTCGAGGTGAATCAGGTTTCTGCTGACCTGTCTGAGCTTGTCCCTGTGCCTGACCCTGATGAGGTGGGGCTGGTGAAGATGGAGGCTGGTTAGCAGTCGTGCCTGTTGGTGGATTCGTCAGTGAGTGGATTTGATCAGTGTTGTGAGCGAGACACCCACCATCTTGACCAGCATGAGGAGGACGAAGGTTTGGATCAGAGGTCGGTGCAGGGTAGCTGCCGGCATTGTTGGCAACTTGAGGCGAGGCCGAATTAATGCGCTCTTGCTTGGGCTGTGCTTCATGAGTGTAGTTGTTGTTCTGAGGTGGAGTCGCATGGTGGCCCTGCTGCGAGTTGCCATTGGTTGGGTAGTACGGCTGCTGATTAGAAGAAGCTGGAGAAAAGACCTGGGTTAGACTCGACAAGTCCGGGTATTCATGATCTCGACTTTGCTCACCAGAAGCACTCCTCTGCTGATTTTGCCCAATCTGCGCGTTGTTGGCGGGATTAGGCGGCGCATGTGTCGGAGTATGTGGCTCCTCGTTTGGGCGCTTCTGACCAGCTGCTTGGGGAGGCTGCTGTTGTGGTGATTGCTGCATCTGCTGATTGGGAGGCGCCATTCCCTGCTGAGGCGGCGGCTGCTGACCTGGCTGTCCTTGCATGGGCGGCTGATGCTGAGGGGGGTATTGGTAGCCGTTGGGTGGTGGTTGGGGAGCGTACTGCGGAGGGTACCCATATTGGCCCTGGGGCAGCGGCTGACCATAAGCGCCGTAGAGTTGAGGGGGCATCTGTCCTTGATTTCTCATGACGGCGTGAGCTGGCACGAACGCCTGGGTCTGCTGTGAGACTGGCGTAAAGATGCACTCCTGGGAAAAGCGCTGGCAGTTGGTGCAGCGGCCGTCTTCGGACTGATCAAAGCCAGAGCATCGAATCTGTAAAAATCCCGCATCAGCTTCTGTCTGTGCTTCCACCTTGCTCTTGTCCTTTACTTACCTTTCTACGTCGGCAGTACCTACACGCGATCGCTGTGCGCTGCCTCGGAGCGGGCTGAGGTGGGTACTGGATCGGAGGTTGTGGATGATACGGCGAATGCGCATACATAGGGCCCGGAGGAGGGAGGGAACGGTACTGGTCGGGGTGCTGAGGCTGTAGAGTCTGCATGGCTGGTGCTTGGGGATGTTGACCTTGCGTGATGGGAGGAATCTGCTCGAGTTCAGTCAAGGTTCATGAACGGGTGAGTAGCGCGTGTGAAGACTCACCTGGTTCGGTGGAGGACCTCTGTATTGACCATTTGGCTGAGGCTGTCCTTGCTGCTGCTGCGGAGGAGGTGCCCACTGCTGCTGTCCTTGTTGCGGTCCAGCAGAAGAAGAGGGCGGTGGGGGATTAGGACTCCACTGACCCGTTTGGCCAGGATTGGGATACATCTTGTTGTGTAAGGTGAGGTAGTCGCGTGTCTTTGACGCGACCGACGATGAAGAGAGTGAGGAGGTGACGGAAAGGGCCGTCGGTATTTATGAAGAACGCGTCAGAGCGTGGGTCGCAATGCGCAGACGGTCAATGGCGCTGGACAGTTTTTTTTAGTGTTGGAGAAGCGAAGGAGGAGATGTTGCGCAGGCGAAGGTCCGGCCCGGAGAAAGTGACGAAGCTTGACCCGCGGGGTCGGGTGGATGAGGGAGAGAATAGGAAAAGTCGGCGTCGATGGTAAGGTCTGGCTTAAGAATTCAAAAATGGCCACCAGCAAGAGTATTCGAGATGGACAAAGAGTCCTGATAAAAGTCCGATGGGATTGCGACACGATCCGGTCCGGTGTAGGAGAGGTAGGTCAAGTGTGTGTGGTGGTTGATTGAGTGAGGAAAGAAGGGAAAAAGGTTGATTGATGTCAGACCCCGAAAAGGTGAGTGTAAAAGGAAGAGAGAAGGTTTTTTGACGGAAAAGAGAGCGATCAAGAGAGTGACGGATAGATTGGGACAGTCGTATGCGGCGTGCTTGCTTGCTTGCTTGCTTGCTGCTGCTGCTGCTGCTGCTGCTGCTGCTGCTGCTGTCCTGCCCTTCTGCTCGACTTCTACTGGCTTTCGCTTCTCTCGTCCGGTAGCTTGCGTATGGTGTGCGTTGTATGCTGCAAGACGGTCTGGTCTGGCTGGCTGGTCTTTTTTGGCTGCAAGGGCGCGCAGGAATGTGGTACGTCCTTCCCCTGGTGGTACCACTGGATCAAGGACTAGTCCGTCCGGGCGAGTCAGTCGCGTTAGTAGTTCTTCTGGCAAGTCAGGTGTCAGGTGCAGAGAGCCACCGGTAGGATGATGTTGTTTGCGTACAGGAGCTCTGTGCGAGCTTCGTTTCCCGATCACAGTGCCGCTGTCACTGGTACAGGGTCGCGACACAGTTTTGTACCAAGAGAGCTACTGTGCTAGGTCGACGCACTCTGCAGGACGGTATTCAGCAGTGGTGGCCGCTTAACTGCTTAAACTCCCCCATCCAACGATAGGGCCGACGATATCAAGGGACGGAACGCTGGCGTCACGCACCGCTGACCACATAATTGAGACAGTTCCAACCGCCGTATGCGCGAGTCGTCAGAAGAACCGTAGAAGTTGGCCCCCCCCCCTATACGCGACATTTGCTCACAGAACAGATCGGTGGTAGTGGTTCCCACTAGTCAGGGAACACGCAAACTCTCTTTTCGGGTGCAGCAGTCGTGCGTCTCGTCCTTGCTCGCTGGTAAATTGGCGGTCTGGAAGGCGAACGGCGTGCGCGATTGAGGCGTCGGCAAGCCATAACTATACAAGGTCCTAGGCCTGGCACGTCCATGCACGACAGACGAGTGAGCTTGGGCAGCACCCAGATGAGGTCCACGATCGCCACGCAACTTCCCGAGACGCGGAGACCTGCGGATGCCCCGTCCTGCCGCTCTTTGGTCCCGTCGCTCTCTTTGACTTTTGCTTGCCTGTCGTCGTCGCAGAGCCGCCACGGTCCGCTCTCGCAGCCGCGTGCCGGTCCTTTTGACACACGGCATCGACGTGCAGTTGGACGACCACTGGTTCACGAACGGCTTCTCGGCTGTGCAGAGGGTGGCATGACTGAAACGCGTCTTCATCATGTGAGAGCAACAGAGCCAGCAAAAGCTCGGACTGTGTACACCGAGGCATGGTCGCTGATCAGTGATGCTGTGGCTACTTTGCCGGCCGAAGGGGGTTGTCTGATACCTGCCTGGTGTGGGTGAGGGCCAAGTGGTTCCTGACATGCCAAAGTGTCAAACCCCGGTAGTGTCCCCACTTGGACCAGAGTTGCTGGCACTTTTCTCACTTTTCTGTTTGCAGTCATGTCAGACATGAGGTCTTTTTTTCCATGGACCGAACACGAGATTGGTCTGTACTTGGGGCAGAGCATGAAAATTGCTAATCTCGGATTCTGATTCGCTAGCTCGACGGATTCATAGACGACGGTTGATAACTGGGAAGCGGTGTCGCATCATGTGGGCAAGCAATCCCGGTTTATGGGAGTTGCATAGCTGGCTTCCATCTGTCGTACTGTCCCCAGCTTCTCTGGTATCCCGATGTCTCTTGGATCTCTGCAAGGCTGCAGTAGTAACGCATCCTTACGGTAAATACAAGTACAACAATTATGGCTGCTTCCGGCGCCTGAATCGTGGTCCACATCTGGCGATTCAGTCGCACCATGACCTAAACGAAGCACTGGACGAATCACGACCGTCGCGTTCGCAATCACAACGGCCACCTTCCTCGATCGGTGTTGGCAGCATTTCCATGCCACGTTGTTGCTTCCCTGCCGCCCGCAGAAGAGCTTGTCTTGCCGGGGTGGACTCGCTGACTCGAGCCCTCGAAATAACAATACTGTATGCTCTCTTGCTTCTTCTCCTTGTCGATCAGCGGGCCGGCGAAGCACATGGCAGACTTTTTTCTACTCCAGAAAAGGGGATCATCGTCTGTCGTCGTTATGAAAGGTTGAAGGCACGACCCACTGCCGTCCTTCCTCCCACGATCTTGGAGTCAGATTTGATCTTGTACACCCTGACGGAAACAGTGGGCAGATAGTACTACCACAGAACCATCAGCGAATGTCTCTCCCTGTCGCAGAGACAAGTCGGTCCACCGGCTATCTGCCAAGTGCAGTAGACAGCCGAGCTGATCTAGAGGCAGGGATGATGATGATGATGAGCACGGCATTTCAAGATGATGCGCAAGGTGGAAAGTGATCGTCCGTTGGTCGTTTTGGCGTGCATTTTGCTCCTGCTGTGCCTCCGGATGAGATCAGGATCAAGTGATATGCGGTCAGAGATTATCAGTTCATCCGCGATCCTTCCTCAACAACCACAGCAATCATCACCATCACCATTATTACAGGTCGTCAATGTCTCCGGCGGGCGTACAGTCTTCGATGCAACGAAACACGGATTTCACGGTACGTTTGAGTATTGTATCCGTCCGTGTCGGCTCGTTCCCATCTACCTCTCTGAGACTCTGCTGTAAGCCAACCGGCCAAGACAAATACCACGTGTCGAAATTAGCACCGTTGCGTCCCGACAGATTGGATATAGACGAGCTCGGAAGGGAGAGGGTTCGTTCCGTTTGCTCTGTTCGCTTGTGAGTAAGACACGCCAGTGTGTGCCGTGCACGCGCCGTCCGTGTGTCTCTCGCAAACGAAGCCGATTGTGGTACCTTCTATGCCACGAAGCAAAGGATGAGGACTTCCATTCTTTCCCTACCACACTCCGAGGTGGGGCATTTGTGGGATCTTGACGGTGTATATTCTGACCATCACCGATTGGTCATGCAAAATCATTTCACCGTACAGGAGATTTGAGGGAGTAATCCCCAGTTTATGCGCTCGAAATAGACAATGCTTGTCAGCTAGGTTGGGTCTTCGTCAAGACAGACGTGCCGCACCGCCCGGATCAATGCAAGGCGTGATCTGTACCACTCACAATAATCCCTGTACCCTGTCTGCATTGGTCATGGTGGGATGACCGCGAGCAAGCGGAGTAGCTACACTTCTTGGGAGCGGCCCGCAGGGACAGATACGTCTCGACAGGGCATGAGTACTTATGCTGTACTATACTACTGCACAAATTGGACGCGGTCTTTAATATAGGTGCACGGGGCAGGAATGTCCATCGGATCTCCTGACGCCAGAGGGCCTCTTCACCGGCCGGTTGCCCCTTGTGGGCAATGAACAACTAATGGCATCGCTGTCCACACTCGCATCGAAGACTTGTCCGACACCCGAGTGCTGATCTCTGCTCCTCTGGACTAGAGGGCGGACGCGAATCCCTCTGACCGGTCCGCGCCGCGGGTCAATCGATCAGAGTACCGCCGAGCCGCGGTCGAGGTGTCGAGATGAAGTATCCAGAGCCCAAAAGTACATATTTCAGCGAGGGGAGCAGACCCGAAGCAAGGACGACTGTAGATTGCTTAGGGACCACGATCGACTTGAGCCTGCATCATGCCCGCATATTTTCACGCTTTCGTCGTCAGGTTTTGCCCTCCTCGTCACACCGTCCAGAACTGTGCATGAATCGTGCCGATGAGGCGCAGAAAAGTGCTCATTTTGCATGACTTGGTCCGAAGTTGGCTTTGCTCATGATCCTCGTGTCGGGCGAGATCGGTGGCTGCATGTAATCAATCAATCGATCAATCAGCAGTCCATCAGAGCACACTTGGCTGTCCAGAGTGCAGAGGCAAGCGACAGGACTACCGCCACGGTGGAGGCTGTGACACAAAACCCATCTTGGAGAAAAGATCATGCCATATGGCAGCCGTCAGAATCGTTCGTCACGGACACTTGAACGGAGCGGATCGTAACCTTGGCGGCCGGTCCAGAAAATGAGGGGATCCTTGTCATCAACTAAAATCCGCACCATCATCAATGCATACACCCCGCGAGTCACGTCGTCTCTAATAGGGCTGACCACCACGCTGCAAGCGACGTGTCTCCAGGTCTCCGTCAGCAAGCTTTCACAGCAAAAGCAAGGAGGCGTGACCGCTCTCGGCCCCTCACATGGCCCAGACGCAAGCCCGGCGAGGGGCCTGCAGCTTTTCCCCTCGCACTCAAGGCGATTTCAACCGAGCTGCCTTCGGTGGGGCTGATCCCGCGGGTGCATGCTGCATCGGGCTAATCGTGAGCCCAAATCAGGGTGGTAGATCACATGACTGTAGCTCCATGTGAGCATCCGTTAGCGGACCCGAACATGACACGACCAGAGATGGCCGAGCATAACAGTGTGGTGGGTGATCATCAAAATCAACTTGTTTGCGGTTGGCGCTGCTGGGCTTGCAGCTTCGGGCGTCACGGATGCGCTGGCAGATTGATCTTGCAGGTACAAAGCGCCGTCGATAGACACAAAGGATCGATGCTTGGTGGCGGATTCGTCTTGGACGAATAGTCGACGTCGAGCTGGCCGTGCCGCAGATTGGCCTTGACAAGGTTGACAGTGTGCAATTTGTGCTTGGTGGTACGACCAGTGACGACGGCATGTCCATACGCGTGCTGTTGTGTTACATGAGGATATGGTAGTTGCGTTTCTCGGTCTGTGACTACTGCGATCATTCGTCCCCCGGTCCACTGTCCTCCTCTCCATCAGACGACGCATCACTGCTTGCTTCTTCATCATCGTCATCGTCCTCTGCATCAGGATCAGGCATCACAATGCTGTTGAGGTAACGAATCTGCACGCCAGTCAGCCACTAATCACAACAGCTCGCGACCGATGCGCCAAAAGGCCAGGGCAACAAGGACGGATCATTTGCTTACAAACGGCTTCATGACGCCCATCAAGTCCGCTACCGAGTCCAGAAACCCTGGGCCCACCACCTCTTGATCCGTCAATTGCCTGCCTATGGTGAAATTCTTCAATCTCAACAGATCGATATCGACGTGGTCTTTTTCGTAACCCTATAGTGCAATATCAGCTTAACTTTGCCTGTTCTTTCGGTCTCATCATCACAACTACCACTGTCGACCTGGCTGGCTGGCTTCAATGCACGGACTGGGCTGGTGCTGGCTTGCTGGCTTTCGCTAACGCTGCGAATCCCATGTCTAGCGTACCACTTTTCCCTGCTGTCGACTCCGGATCTTCTGGGCGTGTCTGAAGAATCTCGCGACACGATTCCCTTAATCCTCGGAGACTTTTTTCCGTCAGAAAACCACTGTATCTGCCATTTCGATGCGCTTGCTTCCGCGCCGGGCCAAGTAAACACCATGCGGAAGAGTCCGGCGCCTTCGCTTCGCACCACGAGCTTGTTTTGTCGTAACTCTGCCTGATCTATGTCTTGCGGCGCTGCCGAGTGAGTTTGTCCTTGCCGCAAGGATGCGGGTGAGTTTCGGACTACGCCGTCGCAAAGCAACCAGGTTGTTCGTGCCGCGGGAGAGATCCCTGCATAATCGGCAGGTAGCGGCCATGGCGTCTCAACACGTACTGAAAATACAGCCAGCCAGAACGATGGACAATTGGTTGCGGGCACGAGACAGGTCGGGTTGCAGAAAGACACTCACCTTTGGCTTTGTTTTCAATGCACTCTCTTGGTTCATCTTGGATGACGTGAAAGCTTGTACCACCTTCTTCTCATTCTTGGGTGCCCCATTGAGGAATTCCTTCCGTACCCGATCATACATCAAGACAGACTTGAGCTGTTGCGGACGTCTGTCGATATTGGAACGTAAACGAGCTATGGGTTGTGATTCGGGGAACCATGATCCGCCGCCTGTGGCTCGTTAGACCAGCCTTGAAATATGCATCGATGCCGATGATGCGACTTACCAAGGAAGCTTTGCCCTGGCGAGATCTGGATGTAGTATGCAGCATATGGTCCCTTTCTACCTGTCCGTGACCACGCCGCGGAGAAATATGCCTATATCAGTCAGCGTTGTGGACTCTCCCATGTGAGAGCCTACTCACCTTGTACGGTGTCGGGTCAGATGAGAAGCGGACATCCCTGTAGATACGGAATACCTATTGTCATCAGTCCCGTCTTGTCCCTCGTGCTGAAGATGTACACATACAATGTCCTTGACAGGTAGCTCTGGTATCTCATCATCGACATCGGTCAACTTCTCTGTCAGCTTCTCGACAAAGCTCTTCCAGTCGTTCTCTGCTTGCCGAAAGTCGGGATCATGGACTACACAGCGTCAGCTTCAGCGTCATCTGCCTCCCTCCTATCTGCCAAATGCAAGTGTCGATACCAACAGCTCCGAGGGCGAACAAGTGGATCAGGTACTCACACTTCAACCACTCCCTCCTGTTGTTCTGCTTCAGAGCTCCCAGAAACTCCAGTGTGTTAGGATGTACCCTCTCATCCTTGTATGGTGTCTTGCCCGGCCCCTTCGCCTTCGGTTTCTTGATAACCACCTCCGTGCCGGGCTCTGGCAGCTCGTCGTCCTGGTAGTGCCCAACCTTACTCGATCCGCTGCTGCCATTCCGAGAAGGCAGAATCAAGCTGGTCTCCTTTCCGTAGGCCTTGTGAATGTCACGTTGAGACTTGGTCGTGCCTTTTGACTTTGGCGCAGGCCGGCCTTTAGTCTTTCGTTTGGGCTTGTCGTCTTCGGAGAAATCGTCCTCCTCCTCCTCCTCCTCCTCCTCCTCCTCAACATCGTCGTCGTCGTCACTACTCGATGCCGCAGCAGAGATACGATCAGCTTCCCCGGGGGTGGCGGCGTCGGAGAAGTCGCTCGCATCACCCTCGTCGTCCTCGTCGTTGCCTTCATCGGTGGAGGTGAGGCCGGTGGCGTCATCGTATTCGCGCTTGGACTTGGCGGGTGAAAAGTGCTCACTCTTCCTTGGAGTTGCCTTGACTCGGACAGAGCTGCGAGGGGTGTTGTCGTTCGTAGATGCTGTGGTTATCGAGCTGCGTTTGGCTTGTTTGGCTGCCCGAGGAGTGACGTCCTGGTCTGATGGAGTGCGCTTCTTGTTACGCACATTCGAAGAGTTTGATTCCTCGCGCGAGATTGCAGACAGGCGACCAGATCTACGCGCCATGTTGCAATTGCATCCGCAAGTATCTCAATCGAATGTGCTCGTTCTCACTCGTATGCAATCGCGGATAACGCGGCCACGGCGGCGCAAGGTGTCGGCGCAGCACCAACAGTGATGATTCATGCACAAAACTAAATTGTAATCATGCAGTATTTCGATGCGAAGATATTAATTAGAATGAACCCTCTCAAAATGTGTTGTGTCGAGACTCCGAGTCAATCGAGTGCAAATCATTGATGGTCCTTTTTGAAGTTACTGACTTCAACTACATAAATGCCACAAGCCTTGGACTAGTTTAGTGTTGTAACGGCGTCACCACCAGACCAAGAGGATATCTTCAAGTCTGTGATGAACACGAGATAGATAATACTGGCACATTTGGCCTAGACAGCACACATCTCCAGAACACGTTCCCTCGAGATCTTGTCAGATTAGAGGTTCAAGCTACTTGATCTGACTATCTGGTTTGTACTGTTTTGTCGAGTTTTCCGTCAGATCCCTTCCGTCAAATGTCTCTCCTTGCTTTTGTAATTGTACAGATTCTGCTGAGTATCACGTATCCACTCGTACGCCATTGCATGCCATCGCTCGCCAGCACCATACCCAGACGCCTTGAGATTGTGGTAGTATAACGTCAGATGAAAAAGAAGCAAGAAGATCAGGACATGCTTGATGTCTGCGATCGAACCAGGCATCAGAAGCCTAGCGCTGTAAGGACCGAATGAGTGTAGATGAGGATGGAATTCGTCCGTGGTCGTTGTGATGACGGTATATCTGGATCAATCGACTACTTCGTGCTGTTACCCTTGTCGTGTTTATCTGCAGGCTTGCTGAGTCTGATACCAGCCCTGCCACAGATCTCTGCAAAGGTCGGTGTGAACCGAGTCCCTCTACTGTGCTGAGCAGATGTGGCAGGGATGCCCGGAGAGTTGAACGGGGTGGCACCCGGGTTGAGGTTGCCGCTGGTGGTACCTTGACCAGGAGGGGACTGAGTGGCATGACTGGCGGGAATGTCGAAGCCGATGATGCTAGGGCCATGAGTCGCGAGGAAGGATCCCTGACGGGGTCTCCCGACCCTCATCTGCCCGGGAGGCAACTCATACATCATGTCCGGAACATCGGGGAAGCGCACAACAGGAGCGATAGGCCGAGGAGACTGCAGAGCTCCCATCGTACGAGAGCCTGGCGGTGAAGCAGTAGCCATCTCGTAAGATGGAGGCGGACCATCGCCCCTGCTGTAGCGGGGCGGAGCAGGACTGCTCCGAAGGTGTCCACCAGGTGCTGGGTCGAAAGGAGCACGACGAGGAGTCGTCTCGCCATCGCCACTCTCAGGACGGACCGGCGAGAACCTCATCCCGACACCAGAAGGGAGCACTATCCCAGAACGTTTGCTTTGCCAGTGCGAGGCAGATCCCCTACTCCTGCGCTCTGGAGTGACCGTGTTCTGAGTTGGAGTTGCGGTTGTGGGACTCGCATCACGCTGAATACCACCAAGAGAATAAGGCGCGAAAGGATCTGGCAGACGACCAGTCGGAGCCTGAGCAGGACGGGGCAGAGCGACACCCCCCTGCTCAGCATCGGCAGTGCCGGTCCTGAAGCCGGGAGCGCCAAGACCCGCGATAGCGTCAATCGATGGCATGGCATATGTCGCGAGGTTGTATGGATCGGTGGATGTGGTGCCAGATCCGGTAGGTGAAGTGATTGGTGAGGCAGCAGGCGAAGACTGGCTGGGTGAGACGGCAGGTGTGATGCTGTAGACACCGCCACCGGGTGCATCGGATGGACCGTTTGTGGGATCGGCAGGAAAGTCTGGGAAGCATCAGCAACTCTGCCATTAGAAGGTGGGAAACACGTTACCTGTCATACGCTGATCTTGTCGGTGCTTGAGGATACGCTGTAGACTACGAATGGTTGTGTCCCAATCGATCTTGGCCACTTCGGCAAGGCTGAGCTCCTTTAGATTACCTGGATAGGCGACCTTGAGGGCACCAAAGGAGTTTACGGAAATTTCGGCAGCCTCATCTTCTGTGAGTGTGGAAGGGAGTGTGAGCAGACTGGACTTGTGAAGCATGGATGCATAGAGCTTTTTTTTAAATATCAGTATGAATAAGGCGGCAAGAAGGATAGGACTTACCTGAACAACGGCAACCTTGACGCCCTTCTTCTTGTCCAGGACTTCGAATGGCCAATGTATGCCCAAGTTGCCGAGAAAGGTATAGCCAATGTTTGAGACGATGTCTTGGTATCCGTTGGAGACTACCAAACCGAGGACGTCGTGCTTCTGCTTGTGGCTGAAGGCGGCGGTGGTGATCGCACAAACAAGCTCCTGTATCAGCAGGGGAGTAAGCGAAGTTGGATCGTTACCGGCGGTGACGGCTCGCATAAGTACGGAGAGGATGCCTCTGGTAGTCTTGAAGAGGACAGCACGTTCACCAATGGTTATAAGCTCAGGCTTGTACCAGGGGTACTTGTGGACGATGCTGATGATAGCTTCATAGACGCGGTGCGAGGAGCGGTTGATGAAGGGTGACTGTTTTGGTAGTTAGCTTGTTTTTTCGAAGGTAAAACGGCTTTGGAGACTTGCTTTCTTGGGGTCTTCGGCATGCTTCTTCAGCTGAGAGCATTCCTCAATGGTGATGAAGCCGCGGAAGCCAGTAGTATACGGATCGGCTGGTTTATAGGGAATGGGAAAAGCACCCAACCACTGCACACAGCTGACCTTGGGGAACAGCTTGGACATCAAGGTCTGGATGTCAGAGACCTCGATAAGGACATGGCGGTCGCCGACCTTGGGCGCGCGGCCACGATTGCGGCGTTCATCGTAATGCAGCATGACATCCCTGGCAGCATCTTTGCTATCGACCTCGACATAAGCCTCATTGGTCTTGCCCGTATTGCGATCCATGATGATGTGGATCGCGTAAAAGGGACTACCAGGAGGCTGATGGACCACGCGGGCATTGCGACCAATGGCAGCCAGAATCTCCTGTTTGGTACTCGTGAAGGGGATCTGTGGCTCATTAGCTTGCTGATCACCTTAGGAATACTGCCAGTCTTACATTGCTGATCTTGATAACACCGTTGTCAGGAACCTTGATGTGGATAGATGGGTTGACGAAAGGAATGTGATTCACTGCCTCTTGAAGCTGTGGCAGCTTTCCGCCACCATGGATGGCCGTAGCCATGAAAGGAGGATCAGGGACAATTTCGTCCAGGTGCAAGCCCCAATGGCGGATAGGTGCAGTCTCGGGTACGCCTAAGCTGGCAGTACCGATGTCGAGGTGGCCACGGGTGACAGAGGGAGGTGAAGCACCTCTATTGGCTGATGGCGGTGAGGTTGTGAGTTTCTGTAACCCGCCGCTTTTGATCAAAGCAGCGATGCCGGAAGCGCGGTCAGCTCCTGCATTTGACTGGTATGTGTAGTCTCTTGGGAATGGCATGTCGGTGGGCTGGTTGGGCTGACTGTAGAATGGATCTTCAGGCAGGGAGTAGTTGTTGGCATTGAAGACAGGACGACCCGTGTTCGCTCCGACGCTGAGCGCGCGCTCCGGACTACCACCCGAGGACGTGAAGTGATGACCGCGAGGCATGACCGGTGGACTGCGGTGAGTAGCAGTGGTGTTCCGGCGCAGGAATGTGCGGCCCGGGGTTGGTGTCTGTGGCTGGAATCCCTGATGACGACCATTGCTGACTTGCTCTGGCGAGGTCGGCCTCGACGGGAACGAGGTATAGTCGACCGGAGGCGATCTGCCTGTTATGGGAGCAGGGGCCAGGCCGACGATGACCTGCGGTAGTTAGCAAGGGAGCTGCGACTGGAGGAGAGGGTGAAGTACCTCTCCACAGATTGCGCAGGTTGGAGTTCCTTCGTTAAGCATTGCAGCGGCTTCCCCAACATGACTGGCGCAGATAGTATGCTTGCAAGGGAGGACTTGATGAGTGGCCTGCAGGGCGCAATGCCCGCAGCTCCTGTGGCCGACAAACATTCCGACCCTCACGGGTGGAGACGAGCGGTTCCTAACGTCCATGTTAGCTCTTTCTTCGGATGGCATTCAACACGCGCGAGCGGTTAGTAAGCAGCTTGTCGAGCAGTCGTATCGAGGTGTTGGTGGTAGAGGTGGTGAGTGAGTGAATGATTAGAGGATGAGGGTTTGAATGAAGGTGAAGTTGGAGTGAGTTTGAAGTGGTATAGAGGGGGAGCTTACCACTGACGTCGCTGTCGACTCGTGACAGGCAGCAACAGCCGAAATGGCTGAATGACAACGCACTAGCGTCAATATCAAAAAGGTTGAGATGTCTTGCTCGTGAAAGCCGATGGCGGCACTGGTGGTGACAATGACGGATGAAGGTGGACAATGGTGGTACTAAGAAAAGAAGTCTACAATAGCAAATTCAATACCTTACAACCTCTGATGGGATGCTTGCTTGGTTCGAGATGATGCTGTGAATGGCAGTTGTAAAGGTGGGTGGATGATTGTGTGTGCTACCAGAGATCAAGGAGGAGTAGTAGTAGTCATGCAGAAATTTCTGGTCATGAATAGGAAGAGCTCGAGGGGGAGAGGTAACATGTGCATGGCCTGAGCTTTGATATGTGTATTAGAATAGACCTATTCCATTGGTTACCACAGCGCCGGGAATGAAGGTGGCGGAGCGGAACAGCGTCGTGAAACATGAGGCAGCGGAGCAGAATCTTGATATGAAGCGGGATGGACTTGAGAAGGCAGATCATGATCAGGTTGTGGAAATAGGGCAAGGGAAATAGAGAAAGAATGACCTCACCGTCGTCACATCACTACAGGCAACGAGCCGCTTTGCTGATAGTCATCTGATCACGTTACTTTTCTCTATTTGCATGTCCACTCTTCTGCTCGAGAAGAATATTGGCGAGTGGATATCTATGTCGCTGAATCGTCCTATCGGTATAGCAGACGATCGACGGCGCAAGACGCACATATTGTATAATCTAGGGTCCTGTGTGTGTGTGGCCACGGTGACATTGCACGTTTAGTCGAACTGCACGGATTAGCGGACTGCTTATCGATGACAAAATCATAGCACATACTGGTGTCAAGAAAGACTCTGCCACGAATCGTGCCCTCGCGTTCAGCTGTCACTTGTCAGCAAACTTGATTTCTTCCGCAGATGACGACTTACAAAGAGCTTCATCTCCGAAATCTCCTTGTCCACTTCCTCCATGAATTGTATTATGAAATCCACCAGCTTGTGCTTGAGCATCTCTGCGGTGTGGTAATTTGTGATCAAGAAGGAGATGTCGTAGCCCTGGAAAACTCAGCATTACTTCTATAACTCGACTCCTTGCCCGTTCATGCTACCTTTATCGGCTTCCTCCTCAGAATGAAGAATGCCTCCGCTCTTTGTGTCAAGAATCTCGTGAATTTGTGTACCAGAATGTGCTCGATCTCGTCCGCTTGCTTAATCCGTATGCTGATTCGCACACTGTTGATGCTCGGCTCGATGAAGACCTTCTCGTTCTCGTTCCTGGACACGGTGAGGGGATTGAGCAGGACCTCTGGTGATGTTTGTGCTTCGACCTCTGGTACATTGTGTCGCTCGGCAGTTTGAGAAGCAAAGTCGGAGAGGGACATGGCAGCCGTAAGGGAGGAGCGGACACATTGTAAATATGGTCGTAACGATTGCGACTATAGTGCGGTCAGCCAGGCTCCAAGAGTGTGAGAAGCATCCGTACCATCTTGACGGACTGGGGCGTATCTCGGAGTCAAGTCTAGTCGGATCGCCGTCGCCAATAGGGTCTGGATAGAAACTCAAGAGAAGTAGTGTATTGTCTCGCAGATGTCGGAGCAATGGCTGAATGGAAGTCAAACGTCGGTGTCAAGCTCCCACTTGTGAAGTCGACGAAGCTGGCCTTGGCAGAGATCAGCTTGCCTGAAGAACATGCGGAGTGTCTGTTCTAGAGGGGCAGCTCGGCAAACCCCGGCCACCGATGACATCGACCTCTAAACAAATTTCCAGAGCTCTTCGCCTCTCGTCACTATCGAAAGCTCTTGTTCGTCATCTATCAAATAGATCTCTTTGCTGTTAGCGCTCCATCGACCTGATACATCGGTCATTTCACAGCATAGGCATTGCATCCTCACAACACTTTAATCATGGCATCAATACCAAGTAAGCATTCGGAGCCTTTATCGTTCACCGCCCAGCCCAGCTAAACATGTGACAGTCATCATCAAGCATCAAGGCAAGAAGCACGATGTCGAGCTCGACCCATCAGCCACAGGGGAGATCCTCAAGATGCAGCTCTTCTCCTTGACGAACGTCGAGCCGGAGCGACAGAAGATCCTGATCAAGGGCGGTCAGCTCAAAGATGATACGCCGCTCTCGTCTCTCAACGCGAAGAAGGGCCAGACCTTTATGATGATGGGCACACCTTCCGGAGATGTATCGAGCACGATCACACGACCCACGGAGCAGATCAAGTTCGCCGAAGACATGACGGAAGCAGAGTTGGCACAACAGGAGGGCGCAACACCAGCTGGTCTGCAGAATTTGGGCAATACTTGCTATCTGAATTCGGCACTACAGACGTTAAGAGTCATCCCAGAGCTCAACGATGCGCTGTCGCAGTACAAGGACAGGTAAGAGACACAGCTTCGGACACAGCAGTCGCAAGCTGACAACTTCTAGCTCTGGGTCTGCCTCGTCTTCCAATATGCTCGGAGACTTTAACATGGGTGGCTCTTCCCTGGATTTGACCGGCGCCCTTCGCGACCTCTACAAACAAATGTCGGAGACTCAGGAAGGCTTTCCCCCTCTCCTACTTCTCAACTCCCTCCGATCTCAGTTTCCCCAATTTGCACAAAAGGCAAAAGACGGTCGTGGTTTCGCGCAGCAAGACGCAGAAGAGGCTTGGTCTTCAATTATTCAGACACTTAGGCAGAAGCTCAGGTTGGAAGGTGAAAACCAGACAACTCCCCCACGGACGGCCAATTGGGTGGACAAGTATCTGGCCGGCACGTTTGATCAGACCATGACTTGTGATGACTCTGAAGCGAAAGAAGAGCCGGTCAAGAACCAGGATATCTTCTTCAAGCTCGACTGCAACATCCGAGGTGACACGAATCATATGCGCGAGGGTGTGAACATTGCTCTGAACGAGACTATCGAGAAGCAGTCACCCTCGCTCAGCAGAGAGGCCACCTACACGAAAGCATCGCGCATCAGCAGACTGCCCAAGTACCTTCCCGTGCACTTTGTCCGCTTTTTCTGGCGTCGCGACACGCAAAAGAAGGCTAAGATCATGCGCAAGGTTACCTTCCCGATGGAGTTTGATATCGTCGAGTTCTGTACAGACGAGCTGAGGAAGCAGCTCATCCCCGTCCGTGACCGGATACGAGAAGTGCGAAAGGAGGAAGAGGACGTGGAGCGAGCGAAGAAGAGGCAGAGGAGGATACAGAAGGAAGCCGCCGACCTCGATGCACTCGGACCTAGTGAACCGCTGGCTAAAAAGAAGGCAACAGAGCAGGAGAAGGAAAAGCAGCGCGAGACAAAAGCGACCGGGTCAGCCGACGAATCCGGGACCAAGCAGGATAAAAAGCAGAATGGCCAGGACGTTGAGATGAGTGGAACTGAGACGTACAAGACAGATGCCGAGATAGACGCAGAGCGAGCGGCTAAGGTATTGGACCTGAAGAAGGACCTCCTGGCAGCCGTTGATCCAAAGTTGGCCGCGGACGAAGCGGCGAACCAGACTGGTCTGTATGAGCTCTGTGGTGTGGTGACGCACCAGGGCGGGAGTGCAGACAGCGGTCATTACACGGCATATGTGAAGAAAGGTCCGAAGAAAGATGGCACCGTGGAGAATAAGTGGTGGTGGTTCAACGATGACAAGGTCTCGGAGGTGGATGCGGAGAAAATTGAGACCCTGTGTGGTGGAGGTATGTTATTTGACTCTTGCTCTTTTGACAGTGGCTGATGTCCTGCCAGGTGAGACGCACTCTGCCCTTATCCTCCTCTACCGATCCGTACAGTTGCCCACCAAGGCGTCTCTTGAGGCAGAAGAGAAGAGGCTGGCCGCTGCAAAGTCTTAGTGGACCTTTGCTGCACGCGGAGAGTGTACAGACTCATTCGTCTTCTACGCAGCCTGAGCTGGATATGCTGGCTGCTTGGAGCAATGCCCAGAAGCAGGTCCGCCGATTCGGCTCGTCTGCCGACCATCCATAGAAGTCTTGCAATAGGCGCTGTAGAACATGCAAACATCCAGCATGCGTTGCGCCGCCGTCATGACATGGTCAATGTGTCGCTTGTGCTGCTGGACCGCGCCTTCATCTCTCTTCTCCTTCCTCGTCTGCGGCCCGCTCTGCTTGAGCAAAAATGTCCTCTCCCAGAACTTTGCTCGCTGCCATAAACATGCCTCCTGTATATCCACCTAATCCCCTCATACTCTCAGCTTGTACCGCCGTCATCCTCAGCAGGTTTTCTAGATCACTCATGTGGGCTGTCAATTGGGCCAGCTGCGCGTGAAGGTGGGAGAGCTGTCTCTGTTTGGTCGCCGATGCCGGGAGAGTGGACAGACGGTGTGTGCCACTCGAGGTCGAGCGCTGAGTGGACATGTTCGGACAGGAATTGATCTTGATGATGACGTCGTAGTCGCCTCTTGTGTTTGGATGTTTACTTGTCGCGTTGGGGACTTTCAATGAGACTCCAGGACGAAACATGAGCCGAGGATGTGGCCCATGCACTTGGCGGCCCATGTCACATCCGAGCGGAACTAGACCAAGAGAGGGAGATAAAGCGCGTACAGCTCCTACTCGATCAGGCGATTCTTGCGCGTACAATTCACTGTTCTGTGGATACTTTTGATGTTTGCATTCCTTCTCACCTTGCGTCTGTGGGCAATAACGTCTCCGGCTCGTCATGATCAAGGCTGATATTCGTTCCTTCCACGGCATGTCACATACGTGTACCTTATATTCCGTAGTTATCCAGCTCTGCCTTTTCTGTGACCCGGAAATTTCGATCTGATACATGTCTAAACGGCCCAGGCTCGACCCGTGCAGTATCTCGTTGGATGCTGCGCCGCTCCGAGCGGAAACTAGCACCTAAAGGCCTTAAGCGAGCTGCGAGAACATCACCTCCTTCATCGTTTCCTGTCAGATTTCTGGCCATCTGCCGCCTTTATTTGATCGGCCTGTTCTTGGGGGCCTTGGTCATCGCTTGTCATTGTTTTCTTGCGCTACCACTCGGCGGGGCACCATTCACCCGCCTGTACATATCAGGAGTAGTTTGCCCGATCACAAGTGAAATCTGTAGATGCACCTTTTTGTTCTTCCGGCAAGTGAGATCCGATTAATCTAACCCTTCTTCATAATCTTCTATTATTCTTCCTTTGCTTGTTCCCAGGACCCTCCCTGTCGAAGCACACAACTTCTCCGGCAGTCCACAAAACTCACCATGTCTCACCGCGACTGCACCCAAGTCTCGAGACTCTGTCCAGTGGAAGCGACCACGTACGGCTACGCGCCTAATCTCGGCGGCAATGGATTCCTTTGTGCCCTTTTCGCCGCCTGCGCCCTCTTTCACATCGGCTTCGGCACGTACCAGCGGTCATGGTCTTTCATGGTAGCACTGGCAGGCGGTGCCATCATGGAAGCCATAGGCTATGGCGGACGAATAATGATGCATGCCAATGCGTGGGACAGCACGGCCTTCAAGATCCAGATTTGCTGTCTGGTGCTGGCGCCCAGTTTCATTGCTGCCGGTATCTATCTCTCCCTCAAACATATCATCCTCTACGTCGGACCCGAGAGCAGTAGACTCAAGCCCAGACTGTACACTTGGATCTTCATCGGCTGCGACGTGTTCAGTATTGTCGTCCAGGCCGGAGGAGGAGGTATTGCGGCCGCCGCTGGGAGGGACGACAGTAAGTTGTTGAACACAGGCAACAACCTCATTATCACCGGTATTGCGATCCAGGTGGTGACCATGGGGGTATGCGGGCTGTTGGCGCTGGATTACATGCTTCGACACAAGAAAGCCAAGAAGAACGGATTGGCCGCGGGGAAGATCAACGAGGGATACAGGACTGGTCCGGTCATCAACTACAGGAAATTCCTGGTATTTGTGGGCGTCGAGATCTTCGCCTACCTTATGGTGCTCATCAGATGTATCTACCGGTATGTCCGTCTTGGGTCTCTTACCGCAGGAACATTGCTAACAGGACTAGTCTCCCAGAAATGTCCGGCGGCTGGGGCAACCCGCTCATGAGAAACGAAAAGGAGTTCATGATCCTCGATGGTATGATGATCGCTCTGGCTGTGTTGGCGTTCACCGTCTTCCACCCGGGCTGGTGGTTCCCTCCCATGACTGGCAAGTGGCAGAAACAGAGAAAGGCCATGGAGGTATCAGATTCTCCGATGAGCGAGGACGAAGGCAAGGCATGATGCGTTTAGGTGCTTTAGTCTGGCATGGCGCCGGATTACTGCTTGCTCATTCCAATCAATTCACGACAGTAGATGTACCCGCTTAGGCACAATCATGAACATAGAAATATAATCTCTCATTCTTCGTCTGGTCCGCTATGGGCAAATGGTCACATCATCTGCCTCGGCCATCACCTCCCTTTTTTTCGGTACCGGCATGGTGAAGTCAGATGTCACATCAATGGGGCCGCTCTCGGTGGTGGCTTCCACGATCTTGCCAGCATCTCGCTTTCCATACCCGCTAGCGCCAGCGGAGACGTTACACTCACCCACAGCCTCCTTGGTGGCATCGCTCTCGCTCCTGACCGTCAAGCGGACTGTAGCTTCACCACTGACACCCTCGGCGACACCTACAGCCACACCGACAGTGGCAGTCTCACCAAACTTGGCGGCCACAAGAGCATTCGGAACTTCCACCCTCCAACCCTCGGCGTCAATCGCGGCTTCGAGCCTGTACACATCACTGCCAAAGTACGACTCCAGCTCCCTACTGGCGTTGCCAGCGCTGTGCGAGCCCGTATTTTTGAGCTCAAAGTCACAGGTCGTTCCCAACCCGCTGGCAGGGCCCTTGGCCGTACCTGCCGCAACTTCGACGCCTATCGTGCTTGGTCCTGATCCCGACAACGATCGTGCAGCGACCGTGTACTTGAGCACGCCGGTCTCGTCTCTGCTGGGGCTGATGACGTAAAAGTGCAGACCGTTGGCCTCGTCGATGTACTCGAATTCACTACCAGACCTGGTTCCGGCGTGGAATAGTGCGTCGGCCAACTGTCTGTAGTCGCCGATGGTCAACATGCTTGGTGTCCCATCGGGTCGGTAAAAGTCGACCAGGTTAATATCCTGCGGGTTGGCGTCAATGGTCCACTGGAACGGCTGCGTACTGTCACTGTCTTTGGTCTTGCTGATCATGACGCCAGAGTCAGGCGTAAAGCTATCTTGCCCCATGCGATCGATGACTTCCATTTCGTAATTGTCGTATCCTCCCCCATCACAGAGCGGCGAAGTGGAGACGTTGCAGTAGGGCGACAGGTCAGATGGCATGGAGACGCGTACACCTTTGAGTCCGTCGAAGGAGCGCTCGTCCACGGTGCGGGCGGTGAGTTCCGCGGTCAGAATACCGGATGCGCCCAGCGTAGAAGAAGAAACAGTGAGGACAGATGAGTTCTCAATAAGCCCGAGCTGGAGCTTGTCACGAATAGTGTGCAGAGATCCCATGCTTGCACCTTGCAAAGCGGGAATCTGCCAACGGGTGTGTGGACCGCCAGGACCATTGAAACTACCACGCGACATCATGGACCACGGACCCGTGTAAGCGCGACGAGCTGGCACGCCGTAAGGATTGTTATAGTTGTCACCGATGCCAAGCAGATGAGAGAGTTCGTGTGCAAAGGTCGATGCGCCCGACGACTCTGCTTGAGTGGAAGAGCCGCGGCCTGCATTCGGCCAAATGGCTGCCGCCGAAGCCCACGAAGTCCAGTCGACGTATCGAGTGTCAGCCCAGTCTGGAAGCGACGAGTTGCCTGGTGGCCCAAACTCGGGTGGAACGTCTTCTCGAGTCTGGAACTTCATCTCGCCGAATTCTTGCCAGGTGGATGATTCATCTTGACCTGCGGAGAGGATGAAGACGAGCTCGTATGTATCGGCCGTCGCATTTCCAATCTCAGCACGCCATGCTCCGAGAGCATCGGTCCGCAGGTCCACCGAGCAGGGTGGCTCGGGGCAACCCCCAGGGTTGAAACCACTCCTCGTATCGTCAATGCCATACTGGAATGACTTGCGTGGCAGTCTGTATGGACCGAAGCCAGTGAGATCGACGCCATATCTGCCAGCTGAGTCTTCCATCCAGTACTCGTGTAGAGTGTGTTGCTGGTTCAGGTCCTGAGGTACGTTGAGCAGATCGTGGTAGTATGAAACTACGTCTTCTCGCTTCAGGTCGGATATGATCGGCTGAGGGTTACCAAAGACATCAGAATTGGCGGATTTGGTGACCACAAAATCCATGTCAGGATAGTCGACAGCAACAAGGGCAATGTTGAAGTTGCGAATGGCGCCCTTGACAGCAGAGTTCGACCAGTCAGTGCCCGGAGGGGCTCTGAAATCAGCCCAGGTCATGTTGTCCGGGTTGACCCATCGTTGCTGATCAAGAATGGCAAAAGGATCTGGTTCCTGACGAGAGACTGGAGCTGCTTGCGTGAAACTGGCTGCAAAGGCACAGGCCAGTAGACCAATATTGGTGAGCGCCATGATGTACGTGTGAGGGACAGACGACCGCATGGAAAGTGAACAGAAGAACGCTGCATACTTATCTGAATGACTTTGCCGCTATGCTTGTTGGCGATACTGATATTCCCCCGCAGGTGCCATATCAAGTTTAGCAGACCAATGCTTATCACTGCCACCTACTGCTTCCGTCAATGCTTGTTGCGAGATGCTGCAGCTACTGTGCCCTGTGATCTGCTACTGCCAAGTCGGATTGACGCCGGGAGATACCGATCAATATGTGAAGAGATGGCCGCTGGGCGAGAGGCAAGGGCGGAAGAGGGACTAGCAGAGGGCGGACTTCGGGGTCGTGGCTTGGCAGACTGGGCTTGAAAAGGAAGGCGCAGGGTCACTCGATATATCATTTGCAGACCTTCAGAGAATCTCCGTCAAGCCCTGGCATGTCATTAGCTTGACATGATGATCCGGATACCTCCCAGCTTTGCATAAGACATGGATGCCGAAACTGCAACATCATGGCTTCTACATCGCCAGCAGCGCGTCGATGGATTGTAACGTTGGGGGTAACTGTCATCACCGTCTCTGGAGCATATGCTGGCGCCAATCTTGCGGTAGAACGGGATAGGAAGAAGGTAGGGTGACAAGATCGAGGTGTCGGGTCTAGGCTGAGTCCAATTTCAGGAACGAACAGCTGTGCTCCAGGCTGGACCTTTGGAGCAGATCGAGCAACTTGAGACACACCGAGCCCGACTCGTCAACCAGAAGATGGATTCGGAGAAGAAGCTAGATGAGATTGTCAAGCGGCAGAGAAACAAACAGACAGACGAAGGCTGAAGTGGTAGATGCGGGACAAGGTGGAAAGTAATGGCCAGGTCCAGTATAGCCCGTGTTGGACACTGGACGAGCCGCATCAAGGAGCCAGGTCGTCGCATTACAAGTCGAGCTCGCTTGCCACTTTACCATAGTATGGCACGCAAACCCTAAGACGCTCAGGTGAGGATAACACACGGCGCGAGCACTCGTCGATGCGCAGATACAACATCACTCGTGAGAGGCGATTCGGGACAAGGCAGGGCAGCTGGGGCAGCTTGGAAGAGGAAGAGTGAGCGAAGGCCTGGTCGACTCAAGGGCAGCTTTGGATAGAGTGAGTTTGGATTGACCAATCGAGCAATGGCAGAGAGGTCACTTTGAGGACGTTCTTGCTCTCGTGAAATTGATCAATCTTTCGTGCTTCGCTGTGTGTTCTATCGAAATCTTGGTAAGCGAGACCATGTGGATGGTGTATGAGTAAGTTGCTGCCGGAGTAAGTATGTGCCCCTCAATCTGCCCAGCAGTCACGATTTGCTTGCCGCCTTTGCCACGTGCTTCGCGTCTCGCGATTTTCCCAACCTCAATCTCATGCAGCTAGGATATCAACAGACGAATCGAAGCGGGCCACTTTTGCGCCCTGTTGAGCTCAAGCATGTTCTATTCTCACGAGAGTACGTTGAATGCATCCTATCCTTCTTTGCTCATCAATCGCTGACGACCTAGCAGTCCTGACGAGCCGCAAATATGGCGTGGCGACAGTCTGGTAAGCAGCATCAACTTCCATCATAAGCCATTTCGTTGACATACTTGCAGGCTCGTCGCTACGTTAGGTGCTGGTGAGGCCCGTCGCAGGTTGAACAAGGCCGAGATTCAAAAGGTCAATGTCCCCAAGGCATGCGAGACCATCACCAACCCCGAGGCCCCTCTGGCCCTCCGTTTGCAGAGCAATCTTCTCTTCGGCGTCTCCAAAGTCTACTCGCAACAGTGCGCTTTTGTACTCAATGATGCAGAGCATGTCCGGGCCCAAGTCCGCCAGGCCATGGACGCCATCCGAGCTGCCACCATAACATCGGCCAAGACCCACCTTGCAAAGAAGGACCAGATCACTTTGGCTGACGACCCCAACTTCAACATTGAGCTCGATCTGCTTGTCAATCTCGACGATCTGGCCTTGGGTGTCACATCTGCAATTCCCGACTCGAATCTGCAGAGCCTGCGCCCTCAATCAAGCCAGCGATCAATCGAGGAACAACTTGCGGAACCGAGTCAAGAGATGCAAGCACATTCTGACGACTTGTCTGGCGGTGGCGAGACCTTCAGATCTCCGACGCAGTCAAGAGCTCGAAGCACATCTGTGGACAAGAGGGCCACCATAACCGGCAGCAATGATTTTATCGAAGGGCTTCCAGGCGGTCTCTTGGAAGACGTTGGCTTCACTATCGGCGAGGATGGTAGTCTGCAAGATGCTGCGCCCGCCCAAATAACCACAACAGGAGATGATGGTGCCCCTGGTACTGCCATCGACGAGACGACGAGGGGCGATCGCTTGCCCAGCGTCCAACAGCAAGACGCGGTAAGAAAATGAACATGGTCCATTTTTGCTACACATGCTAATCATAATAGCTGACACGAGAAGAGCAAGATCTCCCTCCTATCGGTGATGAATTCGACCTCTTCCCTGACGCCCAGGCTTTCTCTCCGCGCCATTCGCGCGAATCTGACCAACAAGACCAGCCCGACTCCGCCACCTACGCCGCCGGGGAACGACAGGACAATAAGGGAGAAGAGTCTGTCCCAGACCAGGGCGAGTCAGCGGTGGCTCCGAGTCGTGCTCGCCGACAACGTAGAGCGCTGCCTCTGGACACAGAGATGGAGCTTCGCAATCAGGACATCACGGACTGGAACAACAACTATGTCCAGCACATGCAGCAAGACGCCACCCATCGCTTCCATCAACGCAGTGTCCATACTGCCAAGATCAATGCGCAAGCCTGGCTGAACGGCGCTGGCCTGCTCGGAATTGGGAGCTTGCTGAACCATGATAACATCCCAGTGGCCTTGCAGATGTTCACCGGTCTCAATATCCTCATGCCGACCACACCGCCAGATCAAGCTAGTCCAGCGTCATCTAAGCGTAGTCGGCCTTCGTGCTCGTCTTCGCCTTCGCGCAGGGTCCGACCACGCCTAAGTTCACAGGATGCAGAACAAGGTAGAGTCGGCGAAGAACAGCCTCAGATCCCCCAGCTCGATGACGATCTACCAACACTTCCGGTCGACGATGCAGATCTTCCTGTCGAAGTCGGACGAGAGGCCGGTACACCACTGGCTGATCGCCGCTCGTCCCAAATGCCATGGAACCTATCTCGCGGATCATCTGCACAGCGGAGGTTCAATCTCACTGGAGGGCCTGGCAGTAGCAGTGTCGCTGGAGGTCAGTTGAGCCAGGGCATGAGAGGGAGCAGTATCGCCGCCCCAAGTCCTCTCGTGGGTCGTGATCGCCGTGAAGAAGAGGAAGAGCTGCTCGGAGAAGAGACGTTCCAGCTACCTGTTGAGGACACTGACATGAACGATGCACCATCAGCGGAGCAGAACGAGAGTCAGCTTGATTCGCAGGGCATCAGGAGGAGCAGTCTTCCATGGGCAGTCAAAGCCATGGACAGCGAGCAGCTCAACTTCATCGCATACTTGATGGACAAAGTCGATGAGAAGAGAGCTGCTGATGGAGTATCTCACGACGAAAAGGTCGAGTTTGAGGAGGCTTTCGTGCCGGCGGAGACGGACAAGGTTGTGGCGTGTCAGGCGCTCATGCACGTTCTGGCCTTGAATGGCAAGGGTGTACTCATGATCGAGCAGGACTCTGATGAGGGGTTCCGTCCGATCAGTGTGACGGTCATTGAGGGCGTAGCTTGACTCGATTGTTCACATGGCCGATCATAAGTACGCAAGACGTTTTCAGTGCCGAAAAGCAAGAGTTGGAAGGACGGACGCATCAAAGCATGGATTATGAAAGGCATGATATTGACGTAGAAACTATCCAGACAGCCGTCCCAATGCAATTTCCGGGCTAGAGTTCATGTGCGTGTTGCCTGTCGTTACATATCAGATCCCTAGCTCTCCTTTGCCCTGCTCGAGAAGGTCGGCTTGCTTCCTCAACGCATCCACCCTGAAGCGTCTAAATGCATTCTCGATGCGCTTCCGACTCTCTGGATCAGCATTCACCTTCCCTCGAGCCGCTGCACCACCGCCCAACAAGCCAAGCTCGCCACCCAGAAAAACACCTCCAAAACCAAAAAACGTATAAGCCGCGACATCACCCAGCGTGCTCGGCTTGAGGTACGGCGTCACATCTGGCAATGGCTCTGTCCGACCGTTGGCGAACTTGACCTCTACTGGCTTGTCGGCGGCCTTGAAGGCGTTGAACATGGCCAACCTGTTCCGACGAAGGCGGAAGGCAGAGTAGACTCCTAGTGAGAGGCCGACTAGGGAGCCAATGGTGGCGTAGGTCGAGAGGGATTTGGCGGCCGATTGGATTGCATCACGGTCTGATTGTTGGAGACTGCTAGAGGTCAGTGAGGGATATATGGAAGAGCTGATCGTGGGACATACTCGTGGCGGTAGTGCTCTTCTGCAAGTGTGGCGAGATCTGATGACAGGCCGCGGCGGAAGGCGGCAAGTGAGTCGGCGGACATGATATGTGACGGAGATGCTTGAGATGGAGATGTAATGGTGCTCCGAAGAACGTGATGTCTTGCAAGATGATAACTGAGATCGTGGTGGTTGAAGTGCCCATATAGCCAACGCAGGTGTGATGTCATTTCCGACTATCGCCGCCAAAAGAGATCAAGTTCAGCTTCCAGACCTTGCTTTGATCCTTCATCTGCGCTAGCTGTATGTTTAATACTGATTTCAGAAGCAATGACAGCGGAGTCGTCTTCGCTGTCGCAGCTGATCTGTTCGACGTGGATTCGGTAAGCCACATAGCTACCGCTTTACCTGACCTCAGCTAGAATTGTATTGTGAGCCCCGACGCAGCATGGCGCTTCCAGATGTGATATGGATACCGATCATCTAAGCTTATTCGATCAGATAAGCTTGTTCAATTCGACACAACACACTCGTACTGATCAAGGTAAAGGATGGGTATGACGGGGAAAGGTCGGCGCGCGAAGGAGCGATGTCGGCTCCACATGTTTGTGCCCCTCCAGTATGGTGTCACTGAAGCATGCGCGTCAACATAAAAAGATCATGACAGCTCTTGAACATAACCCACTGAACACAGGCAAACCCTCGCAGAACTACCACAATGTCGATCCAACCTGCCGACCACGCTCTGCACGAAAAGGACCCACGATGGACCGCGGTCGACGACTTTGCCTACTCCAGGCTCTTCCCCGCCTCCACTTCCTTTTCCCAGACCCTTGATAAAGTACTCAAGCACCAGCATGAGTCTGGTCTGCCGGACATAGCGGTATCCCCCCTTCAAGGAGCCTTCTTGGCCCTACAGACCAGACTGCTGGGCTCCAAGAATGTGCTCGAAGTCGGCACTCTCGGGGGCTACTCCACAACATGGTTCGCGGCAAGCAATGCGGTCCAGAAGGTCGTCACCGTCGACTTCAATCCAGAGCACACTCGCGTTGCCAAAGAGAACATAATTACAGCTGGTCTAAGTGAGAAGGTCGAATTCCTGACTGACACGGGCATCAATGCGCTTACCAAGCTGCGAGACGAAGTCAAAGCTGGTAGTCGACCTCAATTTGACTTTGTCTTCATTGACGCTGACAAGGAGAACAATCACAACTACGTCCTCCTGGCCTTGGAAATGACACCCGTCGGAGCTTGTATCATAGTCGATAACATTGTTCGGAGGGGAAAGCTTGCAGACTCGGAAGTGGCAAAGACCAACAGTGTCATCAAGGCCAGCCGGGAATGTGTAGAGGCGGTGGGCAAAGACGACAGACTTGACGCCACTCTGATCCAGACGGTGGGGGAGAAGAACTACGATGGCATGCTGATTTGCCGCAAGGTCAAATAGACATGTATACGAGGGCTCGACGTCTACCGGACAGGACTTGGATGTGAATTCGCTGCAGGGCAACACGGGATGCACTATGTCCGGCTAAGTCAGGTATCCCTGCATCTGTCAATACAAGTTTCCAGATCTCATCTGGTCCAATCCCAGCATCTCCTTCCGTTCCTGATGCACCGGCTTATGGAATAGAAGCGCTGTCCCCGGTGGGGGATGCTTGATCAACATGTTCGGCTGTCGATCTTTCCAATCTACACATACATGCCTTGTCCTGCGGGGAAGATGCTGCTTCCTCCAATCTCACCTCGAAAACCGTCGAGACATCGTCACAGTACTGTCACGAGCCGATGGCTCCTTTCAATCAATTTGCTTGCTTCGTTATAGACGATGAGCGAGTGCATTTGTGGTCATTATATAGTAGACAGACCCCGTAAGTAGGGATAGGTTCGTCTGCCCGCCACATTTCCATGTCCATTATGGGTCGCTTCTTCTCTTCAGTCCTTGTGGCAGCACAAGTGCTGTCCGCCACCGCTCAGGTGGCCGTCGATACCACTGCTCTCTCAGCCCAACTAGCAGCTGGGTCCGGCGTGCTGCAGTCACTCCGCCCCAAGTCTGCTCCGACCTTTGATTTTTCCCCGTCAGACTATTTCAGCTTTCGCTCAGGCATAGGCAACTACCACACTGGCGACCTCACTCTTCGGTTCCGTCAAGGCACGTCCGGAGCATGGACGTCTTCGGACACCGCTGCCAATAGAAATATCCAACTGACCACCTCGAATCAGTCAGGACGTTATACCACCAATCTGAACCCAGCTCTGCCTCAGATTGCCTCTACCTTGAACGTTACCCGAACGTGGTCGCAAGTAGACGGTGATTTGGCACTGGAGTTCACTATTCGCAATAATGCCCAAGGTCCTGTCGAAATTGGAGCTCTCGGGTTTCCCATCGAGTTCAACAATATCTTCGTCAACCGTACAGCAACAGATACCACTAACAAATGCGTCCTGATAGACCCATTCATCGGTCTGCACGCTGGCTATCTCCAGGTCACCAGGCTCACTGGCACCGGTCCTGAGCTGGTAATCACACCTTACGGCGCCGAGTCCAAGTTTGAAGGCTGGCGATTCTTGACAGAGCCACGTAATGCTGCCCTTCCGTACCGTGCGCAGACTTATGAGGGCAACTACGAGTGGGACGTCTTCACCCGAGCATACGCCGAGAATGAGTGGAAGGACGCTCAGCCATGGAACACACCGACTTCAAAGATTCTGCAAGAAGGCCAGTCCTTTACCGTCGGTCTTCGCTTCTCTGTGGCTTCCAGTGTACAGCAGATCGAGAGCGCTGTAGCCAAGACTGGCACACCTGTTGCCGTCGGTATTCCTGGCTACGTGCTCCCAGCAGATCTTCGGGCCCGTCTGTTCATCAACACCCAGCAGACCATCCAGTCCATCACCGTTGAGCCTCAAGAATCTATCAGTGTCCGAGCAGATGCTGACGTGAATAACTGGAAAGCCTATACCCTGACTGCGGGTAGCAACGCCTTTGGTAGAAGTCGTCTGGTCGTTACCTTCCAGGATGGTCGACAACAAGCGGTCCACTACCATCTTGCCAAGTCGGGTGCTACTACCCTTCACGACATGTCCAACTTCCTGCTCACGAAGCAATGGTTCACAGATAGCTCTGACCCATTCAACCGAGCTCCATCCGTCCTCTCATGGGACTATGAAGTCAACAACTTTGTCACCCAGGATAACCGTGCATGGATCGCGGGTATCTCCGATGAAGGCGGTGCTGGATCTTTCCTCGCAGCCGGGATGAAGCAGGCGTTCAGCGCTGATCCGTCCGAGGTCGCCAAGATGGAGGACTTTGTCAATCAGACCGTCTGGGGTGATCTCCAGATATCCAATGGGACGCAGACATTCGGCGTCAAGAAGAGTTTGTTCTTCTACGAGCCTGCTGCTGTCCCAGACTACCAGTACAGGACCGACATAAATTGGAACACCTGGTCTGCATGGAACCGTCAAGCTGCTTTTGCTGTCGACCGCGCATACGACTATGTCCATGTTACCAACACATACTGGTCTCTGTATCGTGCTGGTAAGACTCACCCAGGTCTTCTGAAGCGCCAGACTCCCCAATGGTACCTCCTGCAGGCCTACAATACGTAAGTCGAGTGTCAGACGTGATTCATATCTCACTGACCTTAATAGTGCCATGTTCGTATATGGCAACAACCGTGTCGGCTACGGCGATGTCGGTCTCATGGGTGAGACCATCTGGGGATACATCCTCAACAGTCTCCGTGACGAGGGTCTCACCACCCAAGCCGATGCTTTCGAAGCTGAGATGCGAGACCGTCAGAAAGTGTGGGCTGGCCGCGCCAACCCCTTTGGCTCTGAGATGACCTGGGATTCGACTGGCCAGGAAGGTGTATACTACTGGTCCAAGTTCTTCGGAGACGACATGACTGCTGCAAAGACCGTCAATTCCATCAGAGGTTATATGCCAACCATTCCCCACTGGGGATACAACGGGAATGCCCGTCGATACTGGGATTTTTTGTATGGTGGCAAGTACGCTGGTATCGAGCGCCAGATCCACCACTATGGTTCAGGTCTGAACTCCTTGCCTCTGTTTGAGACATACCGTCTGTCGTCCAATCCGAGCAGTCTCGATTCCATCTACGACCTGCGTGTTGCGTACGGCGGTAACCAAGGCCCTTTGTCGAACATCCACCAGGACGGCTTCAGCGCCATGGCCTTTCATGCCTTCCCGGAAGACCTCTTCTGGGACCCATACTCTGGCGATTACGGTCCAAACTTTGTCGGTCACGCCCTGGGCGTCGCAACCTACCTCGTCCAGCATCCGACCTTTGATTGGATCAGCTTTGGCGGCAACATTGTCTCACAGAACGGCGATGTGGTGGTCGAGACAAAGGACACCTTGCGAAAGCGCATATACGTTGCTCCGCTCGGTGTATACATCACCCTCGATGCGGGGACTGTGACCCGCTTCTCATACAGTGCCCAGTCTCGCACCATCTCCGTCACGGTCAATGCGCAAGAGCTGCCATCCGCTCCACTACCGCCGAGGGCAACATTGACGGTGGAACAAGGTTCGCTTGGTGGAAATGTGGTAGTTACCCAGCCAAGACTAGAAGGCACCAATGGCAAGTATGTTGTCGACTTTGCCAGTGGGCAGGAGCAGACGATACAGCTCGCTCGCCAGTGATGACTTTGCTCTCATGAACGAATGTGACATGGCAAACAAGCATAAAATAAACCTTGATCAAGCGCAGAAGTTATCACAAGGCACAAGAAGTCAATCATCGTCTGCCGGGGAAGCAAAGTCCAGAATCTTCTGTGAGGAAAGATATCGGTGGAGCCGATGTGAGCGAATTCCCTTGATCACGCACCAGAAGAACCCTCCTCCTTCCCGCCCCTGACCCGAGGGAATGAACGTCGATCATGCTGATCTGAGCGTCGATCTTCCTTCCCAAATCGTCCTCGGTCTTTTGTTTCCAGTTCGGATGCCACCGCCTCTTGAACGCTAAGTAGGACATGCTTCTCCAGTCTTTCGCTCTGGCGCATGTCACGCGATACGATGCAATTGCAAGCGAGCTCTTGTTCTGCCATGATCGCTGTGTCACTACCAAAAGTGATTCACGCTGCTTGGTCCTTCGCTTTTCCGCGGCCAGACGAGGCAAATACTACATCCGGAACCTGCAGAGATCAGCGAAACGATGGATTACCAATGTCCCATCACCAGATAAGCTCGCCATGTATACAACACCTTCTGCCAACAATCCTGCATAGGGCGATGTAACACAATCTGCTGCGGTCCAAGGCATAAGCCGGCAGCTCGAACCGCCGGAGATTTGTTGGCATGTGCTATCACAAATAAACTTCAGGACAAGTCCTTCTATCGAATCTTCGCAGTTGGTCTTTAGATTTGCCAAGGTCGCTGTCCGCCGGCGCTGAGGTTACTCTCTTTATCTCATTCGTTGCTTCTTACTCGGTACCTGAACATCTGCGGGTCGAGTACAGCCAAGAACGCTGATCAACCTTTGGATTTACCTTGCATACTTGACCTCCTACCAAGCAGATCTTCTTTGCCCAGACACACCGGCCTATATGCCAAGGGTCCGAATATGGGAGGTCGCCACAACACCTGCTGGAATGGAGAGTAGCTGAAGGTGTCTTTCCGAAGCCGCCATCACGAGATTTTGCTCCTTATGATAACATGTCGCGTGCAATGATCGCGAAGGTAGCAGTATCACCGATAACATGGCGCCCAGCGGGGTGGTCATCGGGGATGAAGGGGTGTGTATAAGTAAGACCTCATGTTCCCTCTCGGGGTGGACTATCAGGCAAGTCCATCAAGTCGATATCAAGATCCACCGGCAACAATCGAATCTACTCCTCCACCAAAGCCGATATGCGTTCTGCTCTTATTCTTTCCCTGGCCGCCGCCGCCATTGCTGCGCCGATGCCAGCCGAGGACCACTTGGTTAAGCGCGATGAGGCCAAGGTTATCCCAGGCAAATACATTGTCAAGCTGAAGGCTTCTGCTCAGGGCGACATTGCCAGCTTCATTGGAAGGTCCGCTGCTAGCCGTGGCAAGGCTCCGACCAGGACCTTCGAGTTCGGCGACTTCAAGGGCTTTGCTGGCTACCTCAGCGATGAGCAGAAGGCTGAACTCGAGAATAACCCTGATGTAAGTAAGCCGATAGCGAAGCGCTGCCATTATCTAATCTTTGACAGGTAGAGTACATCGAGAACGACGCCACTCTTCCTCTCGCCGCCTTGACCACACAAACCGGTGCCACTTACGGTCTGGGAAAGATCAGCCACCGCAGTACCGCAGCCAGCACGTCCTATGTTTACGATACTTCTGCAGGCGCCGGCACCTGTTCATACGTAGTAGACACGGGCATATATACGGCTCACCCTGACTTCGGGGGACGTGCTGTTCAAGGTGTGAACTACGTCGAAGCCGAGAGCAACGCAGATGTTCAAGGACACGGCACCCACGTTGCAGGCACCATCGGTTCAACCACTTACGGTGTAGCAAAGCAGACCAAGCTCATCGCCGTCAAGGTCTGCAACCAGGCTGGTGGCTGCGACGCTTCTGATGTCGTCGCTGGTCTGACCTGGCTCACTACCGACAAGGCCACCCGAGGATGCGCCGCAGGCACCACAGCCAACCTCTCTCTTGGCTCCACCCAAACCTCATGGAGAGCGGTTCGCGACGCGGTCACTACAGCGTCTAGTAATGGTGTTTTTGTGGCTGTAGCGGCGGGTAACAGCAACATCAACGCAGCCAATACGTACCCTGCGTCGGCTCCCAATGCGTGCACTGTCGGCTCGGTCGATTCTAGCAACGCCCGCTCATCCTTCTCCAACTACGGCCCGGTAGTCGATGTCTTTGCACCTGGCTCGGCTGTCGTGTCCCTTGCCAACACTGGCTCCGGCACTCGATCCCTCTCTGGTACCTCCATGGCCTCTCCTCACATCGCTGGTCTCGGTGCTTACCTCCTGGCTCTTGAGGGTGCCCGCTCCCCAGTCGCCCTCTGCGACCGTATCAAGGCTCTCGCTACCTCTGGTAGCATTAGCGGTATCCCTTCCGGAACCTCTAACTTGCTCGCCTACAATGGTGCCGCATAGGTGGTCATGTCTGTATGATGGAGGCGTTCTGGTTGAGCTTCTTTGGACATATTGATTATGCGTCCTTGCATAGCAGGAAGCTTGAATAACCTTCAAAACTTTTGTATATAGGGGCAAAAAGTTCAATGCACATGAATGATTACAAACAGTCTCAATCCATGGCATTTGTTTGGTAATGCAATGTTAGGTCAATTTGATGTGATCAGGGCTTCTTTCTCCACGTCTTCAGGAGCTTGGATCCTCCACATTTAAGGCCACTACAAAAGTCATCTCTACACATTTGCCCCATAGCGAACATCATAGTGGGAATGCCGCGATAACACTGCGTAGGCAATGTCGATATTAAGGTAGGTCCGCAAAGGGGTTTCTAGTGACATTTCCGCTGCGCTGGTCCCAGACTATGATCCTCCTTACTGCGTCTCCTGCTACCTTTGCTCTCTGGCCCACTCTCTTGCTCAAGCTGGTACCGTTCGAAGCAAGTACATCCAGACCCGCCTCTGTTGGGTTTGATAGAAGCAGGCAGGCCAAGGCACTTTGCTCACAAGAGGAGTGTCGATCATCCGGGTCGTGATTACGGTAGTTACATTAGCTATAGTCATTACTCATAAGGGTATCTCGCTCGGTAAGTTCAGTAGGCTGACGCCGTCGCACGACTGGTGACAGGCAGCAAGTGTCCCCCGTTGGCCCACATGGACTCCCGTCTGTAACGGCTTGCGTTACTGAAAGCAGATCTGACACTCTGCAACTCTACGCTCTTGCGATACTGCTCTTCTGTGGTGATTTGGACACTCGGCACCATCTCCCTCCTGGTCGTCCGCTCCCGGAAGCGGCGGGTGAGCTGTCTCCAGACATCGCCAATGTCGTCTAGTGAAAGTGCAATGGCAATCATAGGGATCGAAATGGCAAAGCCGATGCCGAATATATACTTGAAGACATACCCCATCGGCAGACCCCCATTCTTTTGAGGATCTTGTGGTAGGTCGCTAATATTGATGGTGAAGATGCCGGCGATAAAACTCAGGGGGAGGAAGACGATGGTGACGATGGTAAATACCATGATCGTTTGGCTCTGTCTTGCAGTGCCAGCGGCTTGGTCACGAGCAAAGCGGGCTTCGAAGGCGTTGGCATGCTTCTGCTTGAGATCAAGAAGATTGGTGATAGAATCATAGATCCTCTCAGCCTGCTTGTCCATGCGGTCGAGGTCTTTGACCGTCATATCGATGGCCCGTACTTGTTCCTTGACTCGTCGCTTGACTTCCTGCTGGTTTCGTTGCTCGTCGAGGTAGATTTCGCAGATCGCCTTGCCCATGTCGTCCAGTATATGCTTCTGATCGTCCAATACCTTATTGATCATGTTGATCTCATCCCGTATGTCCTTTGACTCTGCAAGCAGATCTGTTTCCTTGCCAATATCCAGCAGCTGATCAACGAACATGGGGTCAGTCCTCCGATCATCATCGTATTCGAACTTTGTATCGTGTCCTTCTGTCCTATGGTGTCGTTTCTGCTCATGCTCGTTCCTCCTCGTGCTGGATTCGAGATTCTTGCTGAAACGATTGGGCTTTCTGTGGTTGAGCAACCAGTCCGAGGCAGAGCGCGAAGCTTGGTTGAACTCCATAAAAAGGTTGGTCTCTCTATCTGTCGCATTGCCAATACTTGACTCGAACATATCGAGGAACTGGTAGTCACCGTCGCCTAGTTTGTGCCTGTCAAACACACCAGTGCAGCGTGCGGTGATGGTCAGTGCCAAATCGTAAACCGACATGATAGGCTCTCTGGTCTTGCAGTTGATATCTTCTATGATGCCATCAAGCACGTTCAGCGGATCATTCCGAGGTTGATTCCAGCGTTGCGGGAAGCACGTTACTACCAGGTCTTTGCCTAAAACCCACAACCACAATTGATCCACCATGAAGATTTTTGGATCACAGTTGTATGCCGAGCCTTGGTTGGTGGACTGATAGCGGTAGACAACCTGATCCTCGTCTCTCGAGTCTGTGTCAATATTGTGGTAGAAGAATTGATCGAGAGTGCGACGGACATGTAAGGAGGTAGAGGATCCCGTTACATGCGCCCTTATCAACATCTCATCGCAAGTCAGCTTGCGGCTGACATGCTCGGCATTGACCTTTTGTTTCGCCTTACAAATGGCTTCTTGCATCTGCCTGCGAGCAGAAGACGTCTCGAAATGCAAGAAAGGCGAGAAGCAGAAGAGATTGCATCGGGGCTGAGTCTCGATATGGCGTAGGCCGAATGGTGACTTCGGTCTCGTTGGCGTGGGTGTGTCCACCGGAGCCCAAGATCTTTTCATCTGGTTGACTTTTGGGGTGCTTTGTCCATCCTTACTGGCGCCTTTCTTGCCCATGTTAGGTCGGGTATTGGCTTTCCTCGGCTTCTTTCTTTGGGTGTCTCCTGAATCTCGAACAGGGCCGCCTTTCTCGTTCAGACCGTCGATTACCGACGCTAGGGTGGCTGCATCACTGGACACAGCAGTAGCTCCGGTCCCTGCCCGCTCAAGTTTAGCTGCAGGGGGCGCTTCCTCTGCAGCACTGCTCTCGTCCAGTTTTGTCGCCGGAGATGCTCGATGTATGGTTTGGCACATGGGCCGCATAAAGTGTGAATGGACTTTCAGACCGCGATGTTGGTTGGTAAAAGACTTCTCAATCGCCTTGAAGCCCAGCACATCATGATTGCCCTCTTCAACGAAGCATTTTGCCATGAGCGCCTCTACCCATGCAATGTTGTTGGCTGGTAAGTGTATCCAGCGAAAGTTGGTAGGTTTACAATTGGTGGGTAAAGCTTCGAAAGCAGCTTTCCGAGAGTTATCGGCGGCCCGGCCGTATATGAGCTCAAAAACAGGTAGTCGCTTTACCTGGTTGCCATTCTTGTAATTGCCAAAGTCAGTGACCGTGGCAAAGAATCCTTGACAGGCTCCCAATGCATCGTGTGAGAGGAAGTCTAGATGATTGCAAGGGGCCAGTAGTTTCACACATGCCGAGTGCTTCTCCTGGGCTGCAAGCAAGAAGGCAGTGAATCCAAAAGAGTCTCTGGCCATTCGTTTGATATTCTGCTGTTTGAGGAGAAGTTCAATGACCTCTTCATGGCCAGCTTCTGCGGCAGCATGCAGCGGCGTCCTACCACTGAACAGTCTAGCGTTCACATCGGCACCTACTCTCAGTAGTGTCTTTACAATGCTTATGTTCCCTTGAGCACAGGCATTATGGAGAGGCGTCCAACCACCTGTACTCGCAGCATGGACATCACCACCACATTCCAAGAGAAGATCTACGAGGTCATCGCGGTTATGGATGACGGCCATGTGGAGAGGTGTTTTCTGGCCGCGTTCGACGGCGTTGACGTTTGCTCGGGGAGCGAGCTGACGGTATAGTAATTTTCGCGCAAAGACAATCTTGCCCGTGACGCAACACCAATGTAATGGCGTGCGTCTCAGCTCGTCCAGCATATCGGGGCCCTCGAGCGAGATGTCCGAGTTCAAGAGCAGATCAAGCACTTCTTGTCCCCAGTCACACTGCTTGTCTGCGGCAAGATTGTGTAGTACGGTCCGTCCACGACTGTCACTTGCGTTGACATCTGCTCCCGAGCTCAAGAGCAATTGAAGTATATGGTAGTGGTTTTTCCACGCCGCAGTCATGAGTGCCGTACGACCTTTCTTGTCCTTCTCATTCTTGTTTGCTGGATGCAGTCTATTCTCAAGCAAGACTTTGACGATGCCAATGTGGTTGCGCTCGACGGCTCGCATGAGAGGACCAGATCTGTTACCATATCCGTCCAGTTTTGCTCCCTGTTTCAGCAGGAAGATGGTTGCATTGAGCCTGCCTCGATCTGTACTTTTCATGATCCCAATCTTGAGCAGATTGTCGATCGGCTGACCAAGCTGCTTCGCGTGGTCGAGGAGATCCTGCATCCCAGACACATTGTTCTCCTCGACACAGCGGATGAAGCTAGGCTCGAGTCTGCGTTCATTGTCGCCTGTACCATCGCTACCGCGCGATCGGTCTCGAGGCATCGTTGCGACAGAGTCGTGAGACTACAGCGTTGGTGACATTGCGCTCGATCGGGTGTCTTGACAATCCTCAGGTGTCGGGTTCTTCCATACGTCGCGATCCAGGCTGCCAATCTTAACAGACCTTCCAGGCCCGATGATACCACAGTGCAAGAACGAAAAATCAAGATACATAGAAAAACTGCCAGGACGGTATACATTCTCCACTACAGTGGTAAAGAAGGCCATGCTGACTGGCCTGATTTCGAACTTGTGCCAAAATTGTCTCGTTGCACAGACGACTAGGGGGAGATGGAGATCAGCCGCATGCTTGGAGCCGGGGTCTTTCGGGGTCTTTTCAAGATCCGTTCGGCTTGGTCTCGATGCTTATCCTCCAGTGAAGCATCCGCTGGAAGGCGTGCCGGTACTAGTCCCCATGAAGAAGGCAGAACTACTCCTCGCTCCAGAGTTCCCTTTCCTCCCTTCATCTTCTGGAACCAGTCTTCGGCCAAGTCCTATCAGACATGCACGTTGATCTGCAGCATTGGTCGTTGGTCAGGATGCTGCTTTGTGATTCGTTTTCGGCCTGCCATACCTGATCTACGCGATTGACGACGATCATGATCCTACACCAACTGACTGGTCAACGTGATCATGCGAGGAACCTCTAGCGACCTTTTGACTGAGAGAATCAGGTAGGTCGTGGTCGTTTCATATACTTCTATAGTTTTAGCCCTAGCAGGACCGCATCTCGCTTGGAAGATCATGCCCAAAACGTGGTTGATCATGACCTCGCCAAGTGAGTATAAAGCCATCCAAAGCCTCATCCTCTGAACCGTGATGGACAAGTCATCACCAAGCATTCCTATCAGGATCAAGACCCAGCCGCCACAACAACAACCAAGATGCGTGCCGCCGCCATCGTACCCCTTGCCCTGACAAGCATCCCCGCCGTCTCCGCGTGGGGCGCTCTCGGTCATTCTACTGTTGCGTTCATTGCCCAGAACCTCATTCAGCCCCAGACTGCAACCTGGGCAAAGAACATTCTCGGCGTTACTACCAGTACTTACCTGGTAGACATCTCTTCTTGGGCAGACAGCTACCGCTCGCAGGCGGGTGGAGGCTTCACCTCCCCCTTCCACTACATTGACGCCCAAGACTCTCCACCAAAGACTTGCAATGTCGACTACAACCGCGATTGCACCTCCTCTGGCTGCGTCGTCTCGGCCATTGCCAACTACACCCGCCGTGTGACCCAGACCTCTCTCAGCAAGACTGAGCGCGACTATGCTCTTCGCTTCATCGTCCACTTCTTGGGCGACGTCCACCAGCCTCTGCACAATGAGAACTACGCTCTCGGCGGCAACGACGTTGACGTCACTTTCGCCGGGTCGGACAGGAACTTGCACGGTATCTGGGACACGCAGATCCCTGAACGCCTCCGCGGCGCTGCCTACACTGTAGCCGAGGCCAAGTCGTGGGCCACGGAGCTCGTGGCAGAGGTCCAGAGCGGTTCCTACGCCAGCAGTGCCAGCAGCTGGAAGACTGTGAACGTCAACGATGCGGTCAACCAGGCTATGGCGTGGAGTAACGAAGCGAACGACTACGTCTGCACTTCTGTCGCGCCCAAGGGCTGGACCGCCACGGAAAGCGGTGACTTGGCCACAAACGGATACTATGACTCTGTTGTACCGACCATCGAGATCCAGATCGCCAGAGCAGGTGTGAGGCTCGCGGCCTGGTTGGATGCCCTGGCTGGCGCCAAGTCTACGAAGAGGGATGCAGAGACCTTTGACTTTTCTGGGAGGGATCTCTTGCCACCCAGCAGGAAGTTGACCAGGGCTCAATTGGCGAGAAGGGCTGCTGGTTCCGGCTGCGGCTGCGCTGAGCATGAGCACTAGATACTTTAAAAAGTTCTGTAGATGATTGAGACGACGGAGATGAAGATGACGATGCAGACGATGATGGTTCAAAAAGAATGTACATAGTGTCTTGTTTTACAAGATTTGTTCCGGTGTCACCACGACCCAGCTTTGATTCGCCGTCGCCTGCAAGCCGTTTTCCACTTGACCCTTTGCTGCGTCTTGGTACAGCTCCTGCAGCTCCTCATAATATGCTTGTCTCCGATTTATCCAAAGATGTACGCCGCCTTCCTCTGTATCCACACCCTGGAACAACATGTAAGTATCACTCCCCGGAGTGTCTCCTGCTACTAGAATCGGCTTCTTCCACTCGTCAATATACTCGAGAATAGCCGCCCACTTGCCACTGAACCACGTTAGAGGACTCCACAAGTATGGAGTGAGAACGCTGTCGAGATTGGCTTCGGGATCATAGGTGCCTTCTTTGATCTGCTTGCGGGCCGTCGTCAATTCACCAGCTGGATTGCGGAGCAGCATCGAAACCCCGATGACGTTCTCCGGAGGAACATTGTAGCCATACTTGGGGTCAGAGGCGACCATGCGTACAATCTCCTCGTTTGCGGCTGTGAGGACATAGACCGAGATGTTGGCTGCTTGCAATGCTGTGTACAGCTGGACCTGGCCCGCGTAGAGTCTTGGTGGCGACACCGAGATTGGTGTCACGGTGTCGTTGACAAAATAGGTCGTGTTAATGCTAGTTGGGAGAGCCATGAGTTCGTCGACATAAACCTTGAGCTCGCGCAGGGTGAAGCCGGCGAAAGACTGTGCAATCCAAGGATAGCAAACATAGTCATCGATGTCGCAGAGTCGATTGTAGTAGCTGTACAGGGATTCCGTATGGTTTGCTGTGTCTTTGAAGGGAATGATTTTCAGGGAAGGATCGAGGTTCGAACGAGTCAGGATGCCACGCTCCGAAAGATATGCGAGTAGACTCTCCGTCAGATCGTAGCGATAGCTCGTGTTGTCCATGTCAAAGGCAGCATAGTTGGACGAATTCGCCTTGTCAGTGATCAACTCTGTAAGTGTTGCTGCGGCTTCGCGTGGCCAGGCAGTGAGCTGGACTGAACTATTGTACGGTGTCTGAGCTGTGACACCACCAAGGATGGCAGCGACATGTGCCGCGCAATACAAGAATGACTGCTTCATACTGTATGAATGCGGAATGTTTAATGAAAGTAGCAGTTGGAGATCAAGACCTACCGGAAATTATTTTACGGTACTAATACGAGTATTTGTACGGGAAGACTGTCATTGAAAAAGTTTGCGTATCTACAAAATGATGTAGGAGGCGATGATCGCCCCGATATCGTTAGAAGTCTGTTGTGGCCCATCGTTGACGGAGCGGGACGAGCATATTTAGGTAGGCTCGCGTGAGTCGATTCAACTGACAGATTACTACCCAGCTGACGCAAGGTAGTCATACGCACAGCTCCGGGGATTTGGTATATTGCCGCTGATCTGTAATTCTACGTTTCAGCAGAAGGAGTGTGGTATGCGGGCCGGTGATAACAGTCCTGGTCGAGTCATGTCTGTTGCGATGCATGAATCAATGGCCATGACAAGCAGAACAGCATCAGCTGGGCATCCCTCGTGAAGATATTGATGATCGAATCGTCCCCGAAGGAGACTAGCACCCTTCCTATCACATACTGCACTTACCTGACCTGCTCGGCACCGGAGAATGAGGCCGACGTCAAGGCAGCGGTGGGCTTGGCAACTACACAACCTCCTCGAATATCCATGAAACCAGGTGGTCCCGTCTCTGAAGACATCATGTTGAGGAAGCTAAGAGACTGACAAGACTCTCGACGCCCCGTTCTGCCTCACTCAGCCTACCAGGGCAGTACGGAAGGAGAGATACACCAAGCCAGCAGTGAGGACACAGGACACGGATCCGGACACATGGGCCAGAGTCACTGACAGGCAGAACACCGAGTTCCGATATGTGTACTGAAAGATTGTAAAAGGCATCGATCGTACATATTCGGCAAGCAGGACAAGTCATAGCATCGTAAAACAATTCCTTCTCAGAATGCACCACCTCCTGAAGCAGCAGCGGTTATGTCTCCACTTCCGTGGATTGAACCGTAGATGTGCGGTCTCGCCGTGATCTTGACGTCGAAGGTTGGACCTAGTGGCTCGCGTTTCTGCACCTGTCTGTCCCTGTGGACAATGGCTGCAATCATCAACAGTGCTCCATCCTGCACTGATTTTTCCAGATGTCCGTGCAAGGTCACCTGGCCGACCTCATTGCCGTCTGCCGTGGTTGCGCCTTTTGCAGGAGGCAGCAGGGCTAGAGTAGCCAGCTTTGGTCCCGATGGCTCTTTGATGGAGCTTGGTCTCGCACTTGGTTCCTGCACATCGCTCTGCTGATCTGAGGCAGGAGAATCTGTCAGATCATACTGGATATATCGTCGAGAGGGGCGGATGACGTGACGCTCGATCTGGTAGGACTTGTTCCATCGCAGTCTGTGGCCCGATGCGGTGAAATCGATATGATTTTTCAGGGCCGGAAAGTACCATTCTGTTTGTATTGGCTTTGTGTCTGAGGTGTCGCCGATTCTGAGGATGCCATTAGCAGACGAGTCGTAGTCGAGGCTTGCCAGGGATGAGCTGGAGAGACTCTGGTGGTGCAATGTCAGGTGAGGGCTATCAGGGTAACGGGTCAGGTGGACCAGATAATGTGTCGAAGGAGAATGGTATATGTAATCATACTCATCGCAAGGGGATTCGAGTAACTTGTATGACGAAGGTCCCGAGTACGCTGGTGGAGGTGGTGGACGGGCTGACTTGGAATCGGAAAACATCTTGACCGTTTCAGAGATGGATTGTTCGGTAGCTAGACTGTCTTTTCCCTTTGGATCTGACCAGAATCTTATATACAAGACTTCAATTCAGAGGTAATAGACCGCGTGCTTTTCTTAGAACATTGTATGCATATACATGGCGTGGTGGGGGCTGAGCAGAGACATGATTTTCAGGCAAAGCCACATCACGCAAAAAAAAAGTACATCACTCCGGTTGGCCACAGGCCTTCTAAGATTCCGTCATGTCACGCTAGAAGGATGCTAGAAGGATGCCAGAAGGAATGGAAGATCTCCAGGCAGTGTCACGAGGCTCCGACAGACCAATATGGAAGGTTGAACTTCAGGCAAGGGGCAGAACCATTCTTTCACGGCACGGCTCCAGACGACCATGCCAGGGCGGCCAGTGCTCTTGAATCAAACATCGCTTGGGATTGCTGTCTCTGGGGGAAACGATACAAGACCCTGGGATTGCCTCGAGCATTCCCCCTCCATCATCTCATGGTACTATCGTTCCGCGGACACAGCCATTATATCGGATATGAGTGGACCCGGTGCTGCCTCTCGATCAACGTTGTCAAGACGGTCGGCTATTACTGCGCGGACTGGTCTCAGACGTGTCAGCTATCCAATCTCAACGTTGTCGTGCACTGGTCGTCCATTACGACGGCAACGTTTACAGTCATGCCATACGAGATACCTACCGCGTCCACACGTACGCCACGCGTCAGCCTATCGCAAGACCACAGCGGTCATATTGGCGAACATGTTCATTTCTGCTTGCACTTCTTAGACAACGTCTACGCTTTTCAGCTTTCGCCTTCTCCGAAGGTCCCAGGCAACTTCAGCGGCTATTGAGCCACACCTCCAGTCCAGTCAATCTTTGTCTCTCGACGTTGGTGATCGTTCCGGCCAACTAACTTTTTAAGCTTATTGACGTATGCTTGTAACACTGTCATTCATGGTATAAAGAAGTTGAGATTCCTCAAGCGGTTCCTTTTAGCACCACACAATATCTTTCTCCATTGGCTGTTATTCACCACATTCTTTACCTACCTTATTCATTCTCTTCTCAAGATGCACTTCAACATCGCCACCCTTCTCGCCCTTGGCGTCACAGTCCCAGGCATTGTCGCCAGTCCTCTCGCCAAGAGGGACGATGATCTGGTCCGCAGGGACGAGGAGCTGTCTGCTATCGTTCCCGGTCCTCTTCTCGACATTGTGAGCTTGGCGAAGCGCGATGCGGCCGAGCCGGAGTCAAAGGCCAAGGGCAAGGGCCAAGTCTCCAGTGGCAGCAAGGGTGGCAACAAGGGTGGTAACAGCAAGGGCAGCAGTGGAAATGGGAACAGCGGCAAGGGCAAAGGCAACGGCAACAGCGGAAAGGGTAATGCAACCAAGGCCAGTGGTGATGCAGAGCCCACCAAGGCAAGCGGCAAGGGTAACAGTGGCAAGGGGAACGGTGGCGCCGAAACCACAAAGGCCAGCAGCGGCAAGGGTAACGGTGGTAAGGGCAATAGCGGTGCCTCTCCAACAACAACAAAGGCTAGCGGTGGAAAGGGCAACGGTGCCAAGGGTACTGCAGCTGCTTCTCCCACCAAGGCTGCTGGTGGCAAGGGCAAGGGCGGAAAGGGTCACAGTGGCAAGGGCAGTGGTGGAAAGGGCAAAGGCGGAAAAGGCAGTGGCGGCTCGAAGACAACCGAGTCAGCAAAAGGTAATGGTGGCAAGGCCACAGCAAAGGCCGGCAAGCCAGGCAAGGGTTCCAAGACCAGTTCCGTCCTACCGACCATGACCGCCCATGCCAACGGCACCTCTCACGGCAACGGTACTCAACCAATCGGACACAAGTCCAAGGCGACCATCGTTCCATCACCTACCGCCAACCCTGTCAAGAGCGCATTCAACATTGTCTCGGTGAACAACGGTGGCAAGGAGCTCGGCCGCCTTGAGCACAGCGCCAACGGAGAGGGATTCAACATTGACGGCGACGATGCCGTCTACACCTACAACCAGGCGTCCAAGAACGTGTATTTCAACAATCAGGTCCTCGTTGTGGTTGCTGCCAACGGCACTCTTCCCAAGCGTGTCGCCGCTGCCGATGTCAGCGCATCCAACACCAACAGCCGCTTGATCTGTACCTTCACCCAGAAGGGCAGCATGGGCCAGTTCGCTTCCTGCAACACCAAGGATGAGCCCAAGGGTGCCCTCGCCAAGGCCGCCGTGGCCGGCTCCGACGATGTTTACCTCACCCTCGTCACCTCTGGCACCCAGACCTCGAACACTATACTTTACCTCAAGGCCGAGGCCACGGATGACCAGAACGACGATGACAGCTCGGATGACAGCTCAGACGACTCCAACGACGATGGCAGCGATGACTCCAACGACGACGGCTCCGACGATGGTGACTCCGAGCCATCCTCTGGCTCTCGCAGTTCTGGCAGCACTGGCAAGTCTGGCGACGGTGCCGCCGACGACAACGACGACGCATAGATGGCGTGTGGCCACTGGTACAAAAATGGTGGAGGGGGGGGGGGGAATAAAAAGCTTGAGAGGCACAGCAGTGATATAATCTACTACTTAAATTTAATGCACATTTGTGCGCTTTACTCCTCATACTGTAGGCAAGATGAAAGTTCCCTTGGCGACAGCATCCGCGATACTCTTGACCGGCTTGACGTACGTCTTGACCTCGGGCACGGCCTCGTCCAGTAGACTCGCCACAATGCTGCCAAACACCACGCTCCCCTGTTTGTTCAAGTGCGTGGTATCCGTCGGGTTCAGGTTATATTTCTGCGCATCCTCCTGGCCGATGGCGTTCAAATACGCCGTGCTCGCCCCGTTCAGATCGATGATCTTGGCCTTTGAGTTCGCGGCGGCCTGCTTGGTGGCCGCCACGACGTCGGCGAGATTCAGCACCACTTGTCCGTTCTTGTAGCTTCTCCTACTGAGACTCGTGACCAGCACGGGTGTGGCGGGGACGGCGAGGACGTCGGCGACAAACTTCTCCAGGTTCGCAGTGAAGGCGGCGATGGAGATGTTCTTGTCCGCTTTCTGGTCGTTGTGGCCGAATTGGATCGTCACGTATGGCTTGCTGGTGCTCAATGCGGCCTTGGCGGCGGCGAGCACCTTGGCCCAGTCGCCTCCTTCGCGGAAGGAGACGGTCGTTGCACCGTTGTGCCCAAAGTTCTTGCCCGTGGCGCCGGAGGAGAGGGTGGTGTTCAGGAAGCCATCGCCCCATCCGCCACCGCCGGAGGATTGGGTTGCGGTCGTGCTGTCGCCTGCCAGGAAGAAGGCAGGGGGCTTGGCTTTGCCGGACGACGTTTGGGGTAGGGCGGATGCCACGGACAGCAAGGATAGAAGTGGGAGTGAGTAGCGCATCGTGATCGTGTCTGAAGATTGATAGGAGAGAAGGATATTCAGTACACGAAGAAATTCGAAATAACAATACCTTATACGCGGGAAGCGGACTTGGCCCTACATATACTGCCAGTGGCCGGATCGCAGCATGGTGGACACCAGTGTCATGTCGTCCACGGAGTAGGCGGAGGGTTATTAAAAGGGAGGAGGTAGTGCGGGCGAGGGTCAGGTCCACCAATCGCTGTGACAGGCTTGTCCCTCTCAAACGAGGAGAACCGGAAAAATGTCGATCCTGTTACAATATAGATTTTCTTGGCAGCTGTTTCAATTTCTGGGTTCTTTGCTCCATCACTGTCATGCAGTTTCGTCTGCGTATGGTCAGTGCTGTGTTTCTGAGAGGGAGAGAGAGAGAGAGAGAGAGGGCTGTCGGCGTGTAACATTTTGATAGACCAATATGCTTTTCGAAAACTCTTACAACATGTGTTCCAGAAGGCTAGACTTCTCGAACACGGAATTGTCGCACTCGATAAAGGGGTTTTGATGGAAGTTCTCATTGCTGTTTGATACAACATATTACAAGTCGAGAAAAAGGACATGGTCCAGGACGGAGTCACGTCCACTGAAAGGATATTACTCTCTCGTCAGCTGACAGGCACTCATTTCTGCCCAAGCTAGGGTCGGGTATCTCTCCTTGATGAGACAGCACTTCTCCTTCCGCATGTTTACCGGTGAGCAAGCAGTGCAAAGCAGGGTCTGGACATACTAGTACAGCAGCAGGTAAAATGAGGAAATTGGTGCCACCAAGTCGAAACAACCTACCAGGAATCTCCGAGGTATCTGGACGCCACTGTCCTTGGAACGAATGCCGTCGGCCATTCTTATCATGCTTTGCTTGCGCCCATGATTCTCGTAGTTATCATGGTCGTTCATGCATGCTTTACACTCTGACAAGTCTGGGAGGTGCTTCGGCACAGCGGACAGCGCCGGCATTGTTGGTACATAAGAAGCTCGCTTGCCAGATATTCCTACGCCTATCGCACTACCTATGCATGTAGCCACTGTGGCCAGAGATGTTCAGGAACATGCAGCATGATCACCGACTTGCCGAACTTGTCCAGGTCATCCGCAAAGCTTGTCAAAGGCTTGGGGAGCTTGTCATTTCTTAATGGCGCGACTATCCCTGCACTAACACCAGTCCATCGACCTCTGGAAGACGATCGGACCCTCGGACAGCCAATCACTCCTGCAGTCGGCATCTTCCTCGACCCTTCCATGCATCTATCTCCTCTATGCGACTCGTTCATTCGTCCCTTGACCAGATGCACAGAAGATACCCTCCTTCCCTGGTGGTGCTTGTGTCGAAAGTGTAATTACCCTCTTGCAAACATCAGGCAGGTCTACTTGCACAACACCTTCCACCTTTGTGCTTTGCTCGAATCTGATCAGCTCTCAATAACCTTCAATGGTACCATTGAGGTTGCCAAAAACTGTATAAAGCTTCACCTCATCCATTCGATGCTGTATTCTTCGTCCAGCTTCATTACTGTAATCATGAAGATTGCGTTCTCAATCCTTGCACTTGCCGCGGCCGCGGTAGCCGCACCTTTCGAGGGCACACTAAAAGACAAGAGGTCATTTGTGGAGCGAGATGGCGTCAACTACACCGTCTTCGAGCATGCTGCTACAGGCGCGAAGCTGGAGTTTGTCACAAACTCTGGCATTTGCGAAACCACTCCTGGCGTCAACCAGTATTCGGGATACCTATCCGTAGGGACCAACATGAACATGTGTAAGTCTCGAGATCTGGTAGGAGACTCGAAAATTGACAAGATAGGGTTCTGGTTCTTCGAAGCCCGCAACAGTCCTACCACTGCCCCATTAGCTACCTGGTTCAATGGCGGTCCGGGCTGCAGTTCCATGATCGGCCTCTTCCAGGAGAATGGCCCCTGCCACTTTGTCAATGGTGCCTCGACTCCGTCACTGAACCCGAGCAGCTGGAACACCTTCTCCAACATGCTGTACATTGATCAGCCGATAGGTGTCGGTTTCAGCTACGGTACCGACTCTGTCACATCCACCGTCTCTGCAGCACCTTACGTCTGGAAGCTCTTACAGGCCTTTTATGCTCAGTTTCCTCAGTACGAGAACAGGGATTTCGGTATCTTCACCGAGAGCTACGGTGGCCATTACGGCCCCGAATTCGCCTCCTACTTCCAGCAGCAGAATGCCGCCGTTGCCGCAGGTACTGTGCAAGGTGAGACTATTCCTCTCGTGGCGCTTGGTGTCAACAACGGCTGGTTCGATCCGACTATTCAGTACCGTGCCTACGTTGACTACAGCTACAACAACTCCTACAACAAGATCATCACCACCGCCTCGACCTACAATAGCTACATCAACACCTACAACACAAAGTGTGTTCCTGCTTTGAAGCAATGCACTGGTCTTACCGGGGCTGACTCGGCTTGTGCGAATGCCGAGACCGCATGCTACAATGCCATTGAAGGTCCACTGTCTTCAACCGGCGACTTTGATGTCTACGATGTCAGGCAGCCATCCAACGACGCATACCCGCCCGAAGTGAGTTTGACCATCAAGAAAGATGAGGGATTAGACTAAAACCAGCTAGACCTATGCTACTTACCTGACCAATCCGTCTGTCGTCAAGGCAATTGGTGCTCAGTCGACCTACCAGGAGTGCCCAACCGGCCCATACCAGAAATTCTCCAATACTGGCGACAACAGCAGATCTCTGCTTTCCACCCTTGGTACTGTCGTTTCCAGCGGCATACGGGTACTCCTGTGGGCTGGTGACGCAGACTGGATTTGCAATTACGGTATGAATCGAAATCCTATGATGTTGTTGATATCTTGTCTGACAATACAACAGAGGGCGGCTTCAACGTGGCCAACGCTGTCCCCTGGTCTGGCAAGACCACTTTCGCTTCCACGCCACTAAAGTCTTACACAGTCGCTGGCAAAGCAGTGGGTCTTTACAAGACCGTCAGTAACTTCAGTTGGCTCCAGTTGTACGCATCTGGTCACGAAGCACCATACTACCAGCCAGCTGCTGCACTTCAGATCTTCAAGCAGATCCTGTCCAAGCAACCTCTGACTAGCACATAATCATATCTTGAAACCATGCGTGAGGTGGGGAGGACTTGATCGCTCAACCTCGAAAAGAGTAGACTATGGCTAGCGCATCAGCGTCGAGGTGCGGGAAATGCAGCGTCGAGCCGGTAGAAATGTTTCTCACATCCAAAGACACGTGCAACTGCCATGAACGAGAATTTCCATCTGGTGACTCAATGGTCATGACCATGACTTTGCTCCACGTTGACACTTCGAGATAGGCGTTCTGGAACATGTGTATCTTTCTTCCATGTGCGACATCGGAGACGCCCTCCGTCCCAGACTTTGATGAGACCCTCCACTTCACGCAAGAAAGAAGGCTTGGCCAGGTAGGGTTCACAAGCCACCGCGCGGTCAGTCCCCCCTCGTTATCTCTGACACTGCTTGGCATTCCCGGACAACACCGTCATGCCCGCCCCTCTTATCAGACCTTTCACCTCTTCGCGGCCCTTTCTCATTCGTGCGAAGCGACATTAAGCTCGCCAGGACATCGGTTCCGCTCGCTGCTCTCCCCGTCGGCAGAGTGCTTGGCCAAAGATAGGTAATCATGCTTTTTGGTACATGAGTAGGTCGCTCGCGTGCTTTTCTGTTTCTTTGATTCCGACAGATCGGATCTTGTTGTTGTCGCGGTGCGTACTGGAAGTCACACAGGCATCATGAAGTCCGTCAAAGAGTACGTTGAGACTCTCAACTACAATGTCGCCCGTTCTGCGGTGGGTAGATATTTCCACCTCGAAAATTCTGGCCATGTGAGCCAAACCCTTGTCCTTGCGCGATGATCGTCACTGACACGGTCGCAGACCTCCGAAATCACAAACGCAAAGCTGTCGACAGAGGTCCGAGCTGGTCTCACGACTTTCTTTACCATGGCGTACATCATCGCCGTGAATGTGCGTGGGACTGAGAACCAGAGCTCGTAGGGAGACTGACAACAGTAGGCCGCAGTCTTGACCGACAGTGGTGGGACGTGTGTCTGCAATTCCACACCAGAGGATCCCATCTGCGCTGTCAACGAAGAGTACAGTCTTTGTCTGGTCGAGCTCAATCGTGACTTTGTCACTGCCACCGCTGCCATCTCGGCCTTGGCTTCGTTCATGATGGGTCTCTTTGCCAACCTACCAGTCGCCGTCGCCCCCGCCATGGGCATCAACGCCTACTTCGTCTACCAGCTGGTTGGCTTCCACGGATCCGGTCAGCTCACCTATCGAGTCGCTTTGACTGCCGTCTTCATTGAAGGTCTCATCTTCGTGGCCCTCTCCCTGTTCGGCATCCGACAATGGCTGGCGCGCACCATCCCTGCTTCCATCAAAGTAGCCTGTGGGGTCGGTATTGGTCTCTTCTTGACCATCATCGGTCTGTCCTACTCCGCCGGTATTGGCGCCATCACTGGCGCGGTTGCCACGCCTCTTACCCTCGGAGGTTGCACTGCCGCCCAACGCGACCCGGACACAGGCGAGTGTCTGTCCGGCAAGGCCGCGGCTCCTACCATGTGGATCGGCTTCACCCTCGGCCTTCTCCTTACCGGTATCCTCATGACCTACAAGATCCGTGGTGCCATCATCTTCGGCATCCTGATAGTCTCCATTTTCTCCTGGCCACGTAATTCGGACTTCACCTACTTCCCACGCACGCCAATCGGGGACTCGCGGTTCGACTTTTTCAAGAATGTTGTGACCTTCCGTCCCATCCAAGATACCTTGGCCGCTCAGGACTGGAACATCTCTGGAGCGGGCGGACAATTCGCCCTGGCCATCTTCACAATGCTGTACGTCGATATCCTGGACTGCACAGGCACGCTCTACTCCATGGCCCGTTTCAGCGGTGTCGTCAACGACAAGACGGGCGATTTCCCTCGATCCACAATCGCCTACTGCTCCGACGCAGTGTGCATTTCCATCGGCTCCCTCTTTGGTCTCGCACCCGTCACTGCGTTCGTGGAAAGCGGAGCCGGCATCCAAGAAGGCGGCAGGACTGGTATCACCGCCATGGTCACCGGGCTGTGCTTCTTCATCTCTCTCTTCTTCGCTCCCATCTTCGCCAGTATCCCGCCTTTCGCGACTGGTGGCGCGCTAATTCTGGTGGGCAGCATGATGATGCGCGGTGTGGTTGCGATCAACTGGAAGTATCCCGGTGACGCCATTCCGGCGTTCATCACGCTCATGTTCATGCCATTCTCGTATTCGATCGCGTATGGTCTCATTGCGTAAGTTACTTTCCCGCTAATGAAAGACTGATATGGGCTAATCTGTCACAGCGGTCTGCTCTCGTACGCAGCCATCAACTCGACTATCTGGCTTCTCAAGGTTGTCTCGCGAGGACGCATTGTGCCTCCTGACTATGACTCCAAGGAGGTTTGGTCATGTGAGCGTCTTTCGATTCTTCCTTCGGTACCCACCACTGACCATCTACCAGTCCGCTACTCCGATAAGAACGATCCTCACTGGCTCGTCCGCGCCGTGCAGGGAGACAGGCAATTCTGGAAGAAGCGTACCGTCATCGAGAGCGATCCTGTAATGGATGAGAAGGTCGAGACGCAGAGCAATGATGCCCAACAAAAGGTGTAGGCAACCCTCGAGGTGCCGGGACGCTAGTGTAGCGCGGACGAAGCCCACAGAATCCGATTATCAATTTTCGACATATCATGCCCAAGGTTTCTCAACATGACTGGTTCTGTCTTTCCAAGATGCATGTCAACCCCTATGACAGGCTTTGTACTCCCTTCCGGAGCGATACTGTATCGTATCGTATCTTGCACAGTGCTATCGTGCTGGAAGATGACGAGGTGACTAGGTAGCAGCACGGGCCGTTTGAAGCGGATTTCCAGACTCATTGACGTTTCATGGTGCGCACCTCCCACCTTGCTGGATACATGTCCAACCAGCTTGTCAATAGCTTTCGCCGCGACATGATTGCCATGAGCGATCCGGCCTTTCATACCAAAGAGGCGGGCGATCATGGTTGAGAAGTGGATGAAGTTGTAGTCTTTGCAGATCCGAGCCCATCTGGCCGGGTCTGACGCTGTCATGTTGAAGGAGCTATTGGAGACGGGGTCGACATTTGTCAGTGCACCCTCATCGCCGGGCTTTTCCGGTGCAGGCGAGTGCTTGCTCTGTCTTGTTCGTGCGCGGTATTCCAGCATGGTGAAAGTCAAACGGAAGACCTCCTCTTCGGACGATGGTTCCGAGGACGTAGCAGCTTGTCTGCGTACAATTGAGACAATCACGTCCGTCTGGAGGCCACGCTTCACCACATCGGCGTATGCTGGCAAAGATGCCAGGATGTGGTAGTTTGAATGTGCCTTTGCTGTGTCGTCCGCGGAGCTATGCAGGAGATGTCTACAAGCATCAATATTCACCATGCTGAGTCTATTGGAGACATTGACAGCACCCAGTGGACGAATAGGGCATCCCTTTCTTGCAAGTAGTAGTGGAATGCAGGGCTGACATAAGGACCCCAGGAACATGGCGAGGTGAGCCGGATTAGAAGCGATGTAAGTCACCATCGTCTCCGCGCTCGCATTGAATTTTGAGTCTTCAATAGCTTTGGCATAATCACGGTAGTGACTGGGTCCTATGCGGAGAGGCATTGAAAGAGACATCTGTGGTGTCGGCAGACGGTCTCCTGTATCCAAGGTCGAATCCATCTATTCGACAGCAAAGAGGCCGAACAAGCTGCGAATGAGCAGTAGGCATATCGTCCAGACAATATCAACGACGGTCAGTTCGTCGGGGCTGATGGAAATGTTGACTTGCGGAGTGGACGATCTGAGCCGGAGCAGAGCAGTGTTGCAATGTAGCTGCATCACCACGGTACCGGCTGGTAGTCTATCACTCGAATCGCAATGATTATCTTTCTCAGCAAGCTGTCACATGTGGCATCTTTCTCACATCTAGTAGGTCGACTATCCCGCTAGACCCATAGAGCAGCCAGCTGGGAACAAAGCTGATGTCGAAAACGTCGGATTCGACTGTGAGTCAGATCCTGGATTTATATATATATTTACACGGAGGATCCAGGTCAACACCGTTCATTTCACCGTTCTTCTGAAAGTCTCCGCGATGTTGTGGACTCCCACGAGTTGTCTAGTCGGACGGACAACGTTGTTCAGCTTGAGACCGCCACCCATGGTGGTCGAGAAGCACAATGGACAAAGAGGCAAGTTGCCGTCCTGCTTAATTGTTCAATATTACAGCTCCCAATATGGGGTGAGTGTAGCAATGACGCCTCTACTGGCGTCAAAACATCTCATTGAGTGCATCAGGATTTGCCATGACCTACGGCATCTTTCAAGAATACTACCAGAGTCACTGGACTTTCGAAGGCAACAAGGACATAGCAGGCATCATTGGAACGACTTCCAATGGCGTCATGTACCTATCAATGCCACTTCTGTTTGCTCTCCTCAGCCGACGCTGGACTAGTTATCGCCGGATGACCACCATTGCAGGGATCATCTTAGCCTGCCTGAGCTTTTTGTTGTCTTCGTACAGCTCTCAGGTCTGGCAACTGGTCGCCACTCAAGGCGTTCTCTCTGCCCTTGGCTGTGCTCTCATCTACAGCCCAACGACACTTTCACTGTCCGAAAACTTTGACACCAGCAATCGTGCGCTTGCCTTGGGCATTGTGCTGTCCTCGAAGAACATTGTCGGCACGGTCTGCCCATTCCTACTCCACTGGCTGCTATCACACTACTCCGTTATTGTAGTGCTCCGCGTCTGGACGATTTTAGCGCTTCTTTCCTCACTACCTTGCGTTCTGATGCCAATGCATCCACCAAGCTACGATCCTCAACTACCAGTCCGATCACGCAAAATTCCCTGGTCTTTCCTTCGTCACCCGGCAATCTACATTCACGCCTCGGCCACTCTACTGCAGTCATCAGGCTACGGCATCCCGCAGACCCATCTTACCACTTATGCTTCCACTGTGGCACTTTCGCCCACTTCCGCAACACTGCTGCTTACCCTCTTCAACGCACCTGGAATCATCTCCTCATCCTTTTTCGGCCTCTTGTCCGACAACAACCGCTTTCCCCTCTCGGCATCTGCAACTGCATTCATATCTGGACTAGCATCAGCACTCGCCGTTTTCTGCTTCTGGGGCACATCAAGCAGGAGTGACGAAGCCATGGTTCTCCTCTCGCTTTTTGCAGCAGTATATGGCTTTTTTGCAGGCGGCTACTCCGCCACGTGGGGCGGAATGATCAAGGAGATGGAACAGGAATCCGCGGATCGCAATGAAGCAGTCGACACAGGCGTTATGTATGGCTTCTTGAATGGAGCTAGAGGGGTAGGCTATACGTTTGGGGGTCTGATTGGCGTACAACTGCTCAAAGTCGGAGAGGGGAAAAGCGCTGGTGGTGAAGGCTACGGAAGCACGTATGGTCCTTTGATTGTCTATACTGGATTGGCGACTGTTTGTGGAGGCTGGGGAGTCATGCGGGGTCTGACGAGACTGCTGGAGTGACGGGTAGAAAACCCCGTATAATAGCGTCGTTGGTCATGTCTTACCATCCGGATTCGGTGGTTACGCTTTGCATTTCGGCGGTGATAGTCTTGCAGAGTCCGGATATCGATGTGAATAAGAATTATCTTGATGATCTACTATGCTTGGCCACCAGTCATTTGAGCAGGAGTTGTGAAAATGAATGGTTTACCTACGTGTGACCGTTCTCGGCATCTGCACCAGTATGCGATCTAGTACAGAGCATCACAGCCCAGGGCGAGGTTGCTACAGGGTACAATCGCATTTAGATCACTTGTTCACATACCTTATTTATGCCGACAGGGATGGATACAGTTGTTGAGCGGGAGAAGGGGTTTTGACGGTAGCAGAACTGAATCTGTACGATTGGAGGAACGGGCCGCCACCTACAAGCACGTGCAACAGGAGGAACGGATGACGCCGCTGAGAGGAAGTGGGTTCGCTACCTCTCAGCCAAAAAAAAATCTCCCTGAACGGGCATGAAATTTTGGCCGCACAAGTCAGATTTCATACTCTCAGCCCAGCGGTCTTTCGTCTTTGCACAACACTCTCCACTCTTTCCCTTCTTCCCTTCTTCCCTGACTATTTAAAGTACCAGTTCGACGAGATTACCCAACTACCAGGTTGACACAGCCAAAAACCCTAGAGACATCACTGCGGCCCCTGTTTCCTGGAGCCTCGAGGCTACATTACGGCGTGATTGCGGTATGCCGCACCACGAGTCGCCCCCCATGGCTGCTGCAAATCCCTCTATCATAGCACCGAAAGCGGCAGCTCCTTCTCCAACAGATGTTGAACAACTCGGCAATGTCATCTACACATCCAAGACGTCCCAGGAGTCTCTGGACGCTTCCTACGCACTCACGGATCTTCTTACGAACAGCGTCGGACATCGCGGGCTGGTCAATTACGACATCCTGAAATCGGTCAAGGCGGCTGCCACAGACAAGAAAAATGGTGCAAGGCGAGAGGGTGCCATGTTCGCCCTCGGAGCGCTGTTTGAGCGCTTTCCGGCAAAGCACAGGTTGTCCGAGGTGGTCTTTCTGCTGCAGGAGTCGTTCACAATCCCCCTAGCGCTGGATGCGTTGGCGGATAAGGGATCACACGTAAGAGAGGGCGCTCGATATGCGCTTGATACATTGTTCGACAACCTCGGTCCAGAAGCAAAAGTCCTCGGCCTTTTGCCCGTGCTTGTTGAGTACCTAGGCAAGACCACCGGCAAATGGCAAGGCACAGTCGGCGCATTCGAGCTAATTGGAAGGATGGCAGACAAGGCGAAGATGGGCATGGGTACCGGAGAGGAAGAAGAGATCAAGGACGTTCTGCGAGACAGTATGGGTAAGAAGTTGGAAGGTCTGATTCCCATCGTGGAGGCTGGTATGCACGATCTCAAGAATGAGGTTGCCAAGCAAGCAATCAAGACGATGAACAGTCTTACGACACTTCTACAGAACGACGATGTGGCACCGCGGATACCGCTGCTTGTCAACAGCATGGAACACCCCAGTACTGAGAGTCTGCAAAAGGCTATCCATGCACTATCTCAGACGACATTCGTCGCTGAAGTGACAAGCCCGGTACTTGCGCTTCTAACCCCACTTTTGGAACGATCGCTCAATACGCCTACAACAACTCAAGAAGTCCTTCGCCAGACAGTCATCGTTGTCGAGAACTTGACCAAGCTCGTGCACGACCCAGTCGAGGCTCGCGTCTTCCTCCCCAAACTGAAGCCGGGTGTCCAGGGTGTCAAGGACAGGGCCTCTCTTCCAGAAGTGCGTGAGATCGCACAAAGAGCAGCGGATGTGATCAACAAGGCTATGGGAGAGGAGAATGGAGCCACAAATGCGTACACAAGGACAAGCTCAGATCAAGTTGCTTTGACCTTGGACGAGCAGATTCAAACGAACGGAGGTCTGGTCACATACCCGGGCGATCCTCAGTTGTGGAGCCTGGCAAAGCCATATATTTGCACCATGGTTGCCGAAGACGTCAATCAAAGGCAAATCGAACGGATAAAGAACAACATCGGTCCCTACCTTCAAGCTGTCACCAACGAAGGCGCAGCTGAAACGATTGCCGAGAAGGTCTACTCGCATTTCCTCGCAGAAGATCACAGACGATTTGGTGCTCCGCCAAAGCCTGAAGACGGCGAAGTCGAGATCGTCAATGCCACTTTCTCTTTGGGATACGGCGGCATGCTTCTTCTCTCGCGCACAAATTTGAGGCTGCTCAAAGGTCACCGCTACGGTCTTTGTGGCCGTAACGGTGCTGGCAAATCTACACTTATGCGCAGTATCGCAAACAACAAACTCGAAGGTTGGCCATCACCAGAGGAAGTGCGCAGCGTTATGGTAGAGCACAATCAAGGAGAAGACGCAGATATTACCATTTTCGAATACTGTCTCAAGGATCCGGAGATCGCCAAAGAAGGCGAAGAGAGAATCCAGGCTGTCCTGGAGGAGGTCGGCTTTAGTTCTGGACCCGAGGGACGCCAATCACAAAAGGTCGGCACATTATCAGGAGGCTGGAAAATGAAGCTCGCGCTGGCTCGTGCTATGCTTTTGCGTGCTGATGTCTTCCTGCTGGACGAACCAACTAACCACTTGGATGTTGGCAACGTTGCGTGGCTTGCCAACTACCTCAAGACGCACCCTGAAATCACTTCCCTGATCGTCTCTCACGACTCCAGTTTCCTAGATGACGTTTGCACGGATATCATCCACTACGAAACGAAGAAGTTGGTCTCTTACCGCGGCAATCTGGCCGCATTCGTCAAGCTGAAGCCAGAAGCAAAGTCCTACTACACTCTGTCGGCCACTTCCACCGAATTCAAATTTCCCCCGCCTGGTATCTTGTCTGGCATCAAGTCGAATACTCGGGCCATCTTGAAGATGACAGATTGCTGCTTCACCTATCCGAACGCCCCTAAGCCATCTCTACACAACGTGTCCGCTTCGCTATCCTTGTCATCCCGTGTCGCTATCCTGGGACCAAACGGAGCTGGCAAGTCGACACTGATCAAAGTCTTGACTGGTGAAGTCATCCCACAGACCGGCAAGGTGGAGAAGCATCCTAACCTTCGCATCGGATATATCAAGCAGCACGCTCTAGAGCACGTGGAGATGCACCTCGAGAAGACTCCTAACCAGTACCTCCAATGGCGATATGCCAATGGAGACGACCGAGAAGTTCTCATGAAGCAGACCCGTCAATTGACCGCCGAGGACAAGGCACAGATGGAGAAGATGATCTCCTTGCCCGGTCTGCCTGGTGAGCGCAGAGTCGAGGCACTGCTCGGTCGACAAAAGTTCAAGAAGTCCTTCCAGTACGAAGTCAAGTGGGTCAATATGCTACCCAAACACAACACCATGATCAGTCGCGAGACGCTCATGGAGCTTGGCTTCCAGAAGCTGATCCAAGAATTCGACGATCACGAGGCAAGCAGAGAAGGTCTTGGTTTCCGACAGCTGGAGCCAAAGATCATCAGCAAGCATTTCGAGGATGTCGGTCTTGACCCGGAGATTGCCAACCACAACGCCATTAGCGGATTGAGTGGTGGCCAGAAGGTCAAGGTCGTCCTGGCAGGTGCCATGTGGAATAACCCGCATTTGCTGGTGCTGGATGAACCTACCAGTAAGTCATGTCACCCATCTCACAATTTCTATCATACTGACATGCCCAGACTTCTTGGATCGGCAAGCCATTGGCGGTCTTGCCGTCGCCATCCGTGACTGGAAGGGTGGTGTCGTCATGATTTCCCACAACGACGAATTCGTCGGCGCCCTCTGCCCAGAGCAATGGCATGTCGAGGACGGACGGCTCACGCACAAGGGACATCTCGGCGTCGACAACTCTCGCTTCGAAGACTCCGGTGCCTCGACGCCTCTCAACGGCGCCATGTCGCCTCGCGTCGGCGCCAGCCTTGCCGCCGGAGTCGCGTCGGGTCTCGCCTCGGGAGTGACGAGTGGCGTCAACAGCGCCCTCCAGTCCGAGGCGAGCAGTGCAGTGCAGAGCGAGGCTGAAGGACGGAAAGACGACGACATGAAGTTCCGCGCCAGGAAGAAGAAGAAGATGACCCGTGCGGAGAAGAAGGAGCAGGAAGCCAGGAGGAGGTTGAGGCATATCAACTGGCTCTCGAGTCCGAAGGGTACACCGCATCCCAAGGACACGGACGAGGAGGATAACTAAGGGTGCATGAGTCGAGATGATATTGCAAAGTGGGAATTCTTGAGATCCGCATTGGTTGGCGTTGGGATAGAAGGGTTGGGCACGTCGAGACAGAAGAGCGTCTGAGAGTCTCTAATGGATGAGCTTGTCAATGATGCTTAGCGCTGCATAGACTGATAGACCGAAGATTGATGTATTGAAAAAATGACTTTTCCTCGTTGAGATACTCTACCGTCCTGACTCCTTGACATGATATTTATACACCCTATTGCTGTACATGGTAGTCGTGCACTGATTGACCCAAAACCGAAATGCACTCAGGACCCACCCCGAGCCAGCTGTCTTAAACGTAGTCACTCAAAAAAATTAATCATACTGGTATCCAGAATCCCCCTGGCCTTCATGTACGTATCCAACGCACTCCTCTGACTCGTCCCACTCCCGGCGCTTCTTCCACTACCTCTGCTCGCAACGCTATTCTGCCTCGATATACCACTCATTATTAGACCATGGAGCTTATCGTTAGTCTCTTGCCTCGCTCGCAAGATATCAGGGTCGTTGACTTGGACAGGAGATGGGCTTGTTCCAACGGGTCCTCTGTCCCATCCGGTTGATGCTGACCCGGAATGGGCAAAGGCGGGGTGACCGATACTCGTCAACTTCCGGAATGCTTCGTCGTCCGCGGCATCTTCGGCTTCGCCACCTCTAGTCGCAGGGCGTGAACCTGCATCTGCGCTCGTCGTACAATCGCCGGGTCTGATCGATGCGTCCAGACCCGCTCGCATGGACAAGTCGTTGGTGTTGAGGGAGCCGCAGCGCAGCATGCCCATCAGTGCGGCTTCGAGGAAGCGGTTGTGTCGCTCTATACCGTCCATGCGCGCCATCATTGCCGCCAGAAGAGCGGCACTGTCGCTGCTGTCTCGATCTTTGTTCGTCACGGGATTGGTAGACCGCCCTGCGTTAGGAGCAGTAGTTGTAGATGGCATTTCTACTCTCGTCCTTCCGGTCGCTGCCGTAGAGAATTTGCTAGTTGGCGCCTTGAGGCTCGCTTGCCTCGAGACGTGCTCTTTGGCTGTGCTCGGAGACTTCGTGGGAGTGAGATCTTGGAAGTGCGCAGTAGACTTGGCTGATGTTGGAGGCGAAGGGAATCTGCCAACCACTTTCTCGATGTTGAGTGGTTTGGGTCCTTTGGGTTTCTTCTTGGGAGAGAATGTGGTGGAGTAGACTGAAGCAGATACTGCAGAGACAGAACCAGCAGACACATTGCGAGCATGTGTCCCTGAAGATGGCTTCTGATTGGGCGTAGGCGGCAGATCACGTTTCGGTGGTGGCGAAGGTAAGGAAGGATCGATGGTCATGGGAGAGATGGTCGAGATATCCTTACCCTGAGCTACACCGACAGTCCTGGAAGGCGTTGAAGGTGCTTGGTTATTTGGACCACTTTCTTTGGCTGGAGACGAGGACCGTGGTGTGACTGGTGTCTGTCGAGAATATCGCTTTGGCATCTTTGCCGACCTAGGACGTGGATGTCGGGATGACACGGCGACAAGCGACTTTGGTGAGGTCTTGCTGGCTAGCGATATACCCTTGATGCTTGAAGCTGTGCTTGCAGCTTTGTGCTTCGTCGCAGGTATGAAAGTCGACTGTGTGGGACAACTGCCGACCAAAGGTCTCACTATAGGGTTAGTCGGGAAGTGCATCTCTGTCGTCTGCACTAGATCCCGCCCGACCATATCGATATCGTCCCAGCTCTGGAGGACTGACATGCTTTTATTTATATTCCCTCCTCTTTGGTCACAATCCTGACCATTTGATCCAGGCCTGTTGGCACGGCGAAGGACTTTCCTCTGTCTGGGACTATTGCCAGAAGAGCTCTGAACTTCCACCACAGGAACCTCCCGACCGAAAGCCTTTGACTTTACCACCCATCGTCTGCCAGTAGCGATGGCCGCCTCCGAGCTACCACTACTGTGGGATGACTGCAGCTGTCCTTCTCTCGTAGGACTGGTCGGCAGGGAGGCATAGGGAATAGATTTGAATCTATCATCATCTTTGCTGGTACCACCTGCGGCATCATCTTCAGGCGAGACGGGGGAGACCGGCGAAATCTTGTTGTCAACGCTACTTGAAGAGGCGATGGTACCATCGATTGAACCGGCTGGTCTGCTCATGCGAAGCGGCGAACGTGGGGGAGGCGGACCAGGAGAAATGGATGAACGAGAACCTTTGCGGCGATGAGGAAGGACGATCCGCCTAGATGTATTCGGCGAGATTGTGTGGCTTACGCTGCGTGGAGGAGAGACTGCTGAAAGTCGTCTGTTGCGTTTCTTAGTAAGCGAAGGAGACACAGGAGGAATTGCAGGGAGTGCAGTGATTGGCGATCGAGGATGAGAATGCAATGGATTTGGCGATGAGTCTGTGAAACGACTCGGGATGGACGTTTTCATTGACGATGAATGTTCGTGCTCGCGAGAGTGGGTCAGAGCAGGAGTCGGAGACGGTGGTGAGGATGCAGCAGGTCGAACCGGACCCTCATCGCCTTGAGAGATGATACGAACTGTTTGACCGCTTGCAGTGCGATCTCTTGGAGCATCATCAGGCTTCAACTCGTCTTTGACGATACTCGTGTTCCACTCTTCGATGTTCTCCTCGAACAGGACGGAAACTCGAGGGTCAATGATTATGTCAGCGCTGGTGTGGTCAGCATCATCGTCCCCGAACAAGTATTCTTTCTGACCTTAGCCGTGGTGCAGCACTTCCGACTGGGTCTTCCGACTCAACAGGCGCGATCTGGTAGTATTTGATACCTTGTTGGGTCAGCAGAGCTTGGATTTACTGTAAAATGAGACTGACCACTTTTCGAAACCTTGACCTCTACAGAAGGTGGAAGACCTCCTTGATTGCTTGACAACTCATTGAGGGTTTTCGACTTGGGCAGCTTCTTCGGGCTGATTTCGTCAGTGGTGTTTTGATGTTTGACTACGCCGGCTGACCTTTTCGCCGGCTCCAGACTGTGCTTTTCTTTGCTCCTGAACAGTCTAAAGCTCTTTGGCATGGTCGTCGAGCGCTTGTGCCTCTTTGCTTTCTCGGGCTCGGGAGTTGAAGGTCCCGTGGTCCGTAGAAAGTTGGCGAGCTGGTAGGAAGGATTCTGTGCCGGCAAGACCAGCAGGCTCGTTTCGGTATTCATGTCGTCGATGTGATCTGCAGGGTTAAAATTGAGCACCTTCTCTGTGCCCGTGTTGTAGATAGGCTGAGAAAATCTGTGCTCTTGTTTCTCCTCGATAGACTCAAGCTCACTTCTTTCGCCTAAATTGGATGCTTGAATAGAAGAGTGGTCACTGCAAGGGTCGGATCTCCTCTTTGAAGCTGTATGAGTATGCTTCGAAGGTCTGGCCGGGATGATGACAGGATCTACGGCCATACCAGTAGGACCGAGCAACATATTGGACTTGTGTGGCTAGAATGCCAAATCAATCAAAGTCTGTCGCGGGTGGTAGTACAGGATGAAAGTACTTGAAACCTGTGCCTCTGATACACCGCAGAGAAGGAGAAAGAAGAGAATGATTCACGAAAAGGAAACACAGACCTTGATAGCAAAGCACATAGTTGATAGCAGCGCAATGCGAGGGATGACACCGGAGGAAAACGCCATATTAGAGCAAGGGCAACGCGTAGGAGCTGCAAGTAGCTGCAAGAGCACTGCTGGTGCGGAATCCCAGGTGATATCCTCGTACGACCCAGAGAAGCCCTGTCGAAGAGCTACAGTCATGACTGTGAAAGGGTACAAGTCCAGAAGGAGGGGGCCCGTCGTACAGGGTGTTGTCCAGTGCAGGGATGACGGCAGGGAAGCAAGGGATCAGACTCGTCCTTCCTCAACGGGTTCGATGAATATGATGATTGGCTGATGATGAGTGGCGCTTGTTCCGCGACCATCAGAAGCGACAGATAATAATAATAACAGATGGAAAGTCGAAAGAGAAAAGGTGCTGAGGTCGGTTCGATTCGGTTTCATTTAGTCAGCCCTGTAAGCGGCCAAAGGCGGTCCCACCGATCCGCCGTTGTCCCGGTCAAGTTTGCCGGAGAGTTTAACGAGCCTTTCGTGTTTCAATGCACTTCTTCTATTTCCATCCTCTCCTCTCGCGTCTCGTTCATTTGTACCGGAGCTGCCCTATAGACTCGCTGCAATCATCATACAAATCTTTGTTCTCGGTTGTCGAGATCGAGATGGATTTTCACCATTCTCGTTCCTCGTTGGTCTCCACCAGCAGGCATGCTAGCGACTTCTAGCAGCGCTCGTAGGCGTGAAAGGAAGCACTTCCGATCATTAAACAAGACGTGTTGCTTCCATTGTTCTCCTGGTAGGTCAATCTGTGGTACGACACGTTCGTTCTAAGGATTCTCTCAACATGCCCTCTTCATGCAGCCCTATCGATTCCCCTGTCAGTTTTGATCTCTTTTCTATGTCATCTCGCATCATGCCCGTCATGTTACTCCGCCCGATATTCACTACTGAAGCATGGCTGCCTATTTCACCAGCGAGCAGGCAGCAACCACGACATACGTCTGCAGCGTCTTCGCAAGTCTCATTCTGATCGCCCGCCTGCTCTCCTCGCGACAGCAACGACGACCACTGGACCTCAGCTTCTTCGTCGCATTCTCTTTGCTGCTCCTTGTCATAGTCCGCGCAATTGTGACTTCCCAAGTCCTCCGGCACGGCACACCTTCAGCTCTCATCCGCCACCTCCAAGTCGACCCCTCCATCACACTCACACCTGCTCTCCTTTCCCGAGTCCGCCTCGGCGCCATCCTCGCTCTCGTCCTCCGCGTGCTCCTCCCCACTATCCTCTGGCTCACCAATCTCCTCCTACTCCAATTCTACATCCGCTTCGTCTCCCACCTCCCCCTTGCGAACCTAGCCGTCAAATTCGCCTATGGCTTCATGCTCATCACCTACGTCTTGACCCTGCTCGCCACGTTCCTCGAATGCAGACCCTTGCGTCTCCACTGGCAGATCCACCCCGACCCGGGCTCCTGCGTGGACGACTACCTCCAGATCACGCTACAGTGCATCTTCTCCGCCATGAACGATCTGCTACTCATCGCCATCGCGGCGCCCATCATCAAGGTGCAGACGAAGAAGAGGCGGCACACGGTCAAAATCGGCATCATGGTGGGCATGGGTCTATTGTGCGTCATCTTCGCCGGATTGCGGCTCGCGTATTGCCTCATCAGCCCGGATTATCAGGAAGTGGCGACCTTCTGGGCGAGCATCAACGTCTTGGTCGCGGTGGGGATAGCGAATGCGCCCGTCCTGTACGGCTCAGTGAGGCTGCTGAGGAAAAGACGTCGAGATCCCGCAAAGACAGAAGTCGTGGTACAGGGCGTGTTGAAAAGGGCGATGAGCGCCAAGAAATCCGAAAATTCGACGGACTGGGATCAGGAGACGGGCATCACGAAGCAGACGACGGTGGCGGTGGACCGGGAGATACATGATGACAATGATGGGTTGGAGTTGATGGGAATCCCCCCGACCACTATTCGGTCGACTCTCGGGGATGGCCATCACAACTGATGAATATGGATTTTCACTCATGCATTGAACTTTTCGTCCGTTTCGCGCTCTTTGCCATGGCGCTGATATGATCTATCGTACATGCTCCTCCATGCTTTTATCCCCCTCCACGCTATGCTCAAATGCGAAACCGCCTTCTTGATCATGCTACCCAATGCCTCCATCGAATGCGCCGCTCACTTTTTCTTCTTCGGCATGAATACACTGCTCGCTGCTTTCCTCTTCACTGCCTGCCCCTGTGGTGGAGGCCTCTGCGCCATGCCCTCATGGACCTTCTTCATTTCACCCGTCTTGCCCTCTCGCTCGACACCTTCATCCGCAGTCGACGTACTACCGGGCGTACCGGGCGCGCCGGGTGTTGCCGTCCTGCTTCTAGGCGTCTCGCTCCTTCCCACCACCTCGGTCGTCAGCTTCTTGATAGGCTTAACGTCACTCGACCTTCTGGTTTCCTGTTTGGTGTCCATGTCCATCTTGTCTTCACTAACACTGCTCTCTCTGCTGCGCTTCAAGCCGTTGGTTCTGTCTTCGAGCTTGACCTTGATGCCCTGCATACTGTCACCAGAAGGTTTGCGCTGCGGCTCAGATGGTCTTCTGGGATCCGTGGGGCGAAAGATAGCCATGTCTGAAGGCTTAGGGCTGTCCACACCGTTCGTCTTTCCGTTCGCCTTCTCAGTCTTGGCCGGCGGCGGCGGTTTTGACTTGGCCGTGCGCTCTTTGGCTGGAAATTGGCTTGACGGCTTCCTGAGCATGTCCTGGACGTTGCCTGCCGTGAAGACATCCCTGTCTTTGGCATCCTCGATGAGTTTCCTCCACCACTGGCCGCGGACGAGACTCTGGCTGTTGCCCAGAACCCAGAGACTGGATTTGGCTCTGGTCAGACCGACATTCATACGGCGGATGTCCTGCAAAAAACCAATGCCGCCTGCCGGAGACGCACGAACGCACGAGAAGATGATGATTTCGCTCTCTCTTCCTTGAAACGCATCAGTCGTATTGAACTCGACCTTGTCAGTGATGCTGTCGCCGTAGTGGCGTGAAAAGGTATCCTTCAGCAGACGCAATTGGGACTTATAAGGCGTGATGATGCCGATCTTGTTATCAAAATCATAATCAGAGAAGTCTCTGATCAAGCGCTCATACAAGGCTAGCGCCACTTGGATCTCATTCTTATTGACCAAAGACGGGCCTTTCATGGCTTTCTCATGTTGACCGGAAACATCAAAGAAGCGGTACGGCGCGAGGAGTGAAGACTTGTGCCATGGCCGTGCGCGAAGAGTGTCCATATCATCTCCGTCAAGAAGGCGACCGTCGTAGAACGATGCGCTCGGAAAAGAAGATATGTCGGGGTGCATGCGGTACTGCGTATCGAGGAGGTGGACTGCATCAGGATGATTGGCTTGCATGCGTACGAAGAGTGATTGCTCGTACTGGAACCGAGCTGCTTCTTTCGAGAAGACGGTCGGTGGCAGTTGCTTCGGGTCTCCCACCAAGATACACTTGGCGCAACCGTATTTGAGAGGAATTAGAGCACTCATCTCAACACACTGGGCTGCCTCATCCACAACGACCGTCTCAAACTCTACATTGAGGTTCTGGAAAAGCTCGTGACCAGAGCCACTGAGCGTGGCGCAAATGATATGGCTCTCGTCGATGACGGCCTGTTGTACTCGCCGTCGCTCGAGTTCTTGGTTTCTACCAGCTGCACCTTCAGCGTCCTTGGCAGCATCAATCTGTGTTCCGAGGTCATTCTTGCGCTTGCGTAGAGCATTGATCTCGTCCTGGATTTTGGGCTTGTCGTCACCATTGGTGCGATCGCTGTCCATCTTCTCACGCGCTTCTCTCAGTAATTCTGAAACTTTTTTGTGCTCGCCCATGATCGCCTGCGTGCGCTCCCGTGCATTATTATCACCTCGAGCATTACCAAGCTTCTTGTTAACTAGCTCATCGATGGTGACGTCCTGCACAGCGCTGTTTATGGCGTCGCTACGACCAAGACGAACAACATTGATCTTGCGTTCAGCGCCGCGAGTGGTCTTGATGCCATCTTTGAAACGCATGACAAGCTCGTCCACTGCCGCGTTACTCGGAGCGCAGACGAGCAACTTCTTCGCCATATCGCCACTTGCTTGACCAGGTACCCTTGGCGCGGTGATCCGAGTGGTGCCAGCCGATGAGCCCAAGCTCTCGGTAAGCAGGGCTCCTACGATAGCCACAATCGTCTTGGTCTTGCCTGAACCAGGCGGACCTTGGATTAATGTGAAAGCATCGTTATCCAAAGCTGACTTGATTGCTTGGGCTTGAGCTTTATTGACACTGTAGTTGGAAAGGAGAGGATCCAGCTGCCTTTCGGTATAGCTAAGAAGTGGCGATGGTCGAGCCTTGACGATCTCGTCGCATAGGTCATAATATTCTAAACCAGAGATAGATCCAAATTCGCGCTCAAGAGGAATAATGGACTGGACCTTGTCACCATAGATCTCGGAGCCAGGCTTCAGAATTGTATTGGCCTTGCTGTTATTGTGAGGCATAACCTTGTAGATGACCTCAACAGTCTTTCCCTTCCGCTTGATCTTGTCGACCCTTGCTAGACAATTGGGTGCATCTTTGTCGCTCGTCGGCCTCGAAGCGGTTGAGAAGAGGATGATATCACCCTCCGAGAGTTGCGCTTCTCTCAATTCCGCATGTGAGATTGATGTGCTTATCTCGACAAAAGCGTCCACGCTGCTTCGGCTACCGATCTTGATCTGATATGGTTTAGGTGTATCCTCCTCACGAGATCTGACAATCGCTTGCCATGCCTCCAGAGTTAGAAGCGGCTGGAAAGTGTCGCGATACTCCTGTGCATGTCGGAAAGCATTGCTCACTTTCTTGAACTGCCAGTCCTCGGACCCAGGTGGATAGTCTCCGACGTGGAAAAAATCCCAGCCGAGTATGATCTTGTGTAGTGGACCAAGATCTGGCGCCAGACGAGCGCGCATGTCCTTCTTGTTCCGTACTTGTCGAATGATCTTGGTAGGCTTAACTTCCTTTTTCAGTCCAACGCCGCCAGCGACATCCATTTTGATGCTCTTGTTACCTTTTGACCTCTTCACACTGGGACCAAACAGATCCGCGTCCAGGCCACCTTCGTCGTCATCATCGCTCTCGTCCGAGGATACCATGACGCCCTCGCCCTTGGCAGCAGTGTGGTCTTTCCCGTCAACTCCAATACCTGCGAGGCCAGATCCAGCGTTACCGAGACCCTCCCGCTGTCGCCTTGCTTTTGCTATTGCAGCGGCATCGCGCTTCTTCTTTTCTTCCAGAGCTTGTTGGCGTTTTCGTCGAAAGTCTTCGGCTTGCTGTGCATTCTGCTGCTTGAAGTTGAGGCCCTGCTGCGGCTGCGGACCTTTGAGAGCTTGGTACGAGTCTGAATCTTTGAATCGCTCGAAAGCAGATGATGCGTTCTTGATTATTTTCTGAAGTTCAGGATCATCCTGCTTGACGTCCTTGCGCTGCGCTGCGACATCTTTCCAGGCCGCAAGATCTATGCCTCCCTTCTTGGGGCGATCTTGCTGCGTAACTGTACGGCTGCCCAGACCAGTAGATCCAGAAGACATCCATGATGACAGGGAGCTCTGCTTGGCCGCTTTTTGAGCTTCGGCTTTGACGATTACTACTTCGTCCAGATGCACTTCGAATGACCGCTTGAGCCTTGCTTTGAGATTCGCTGGGACTTTGTTTCTGATCTCGTCCGAGAGAATACCTTCAATGAAAGTGAGAGCCGTGGCTGGTAGTTCGACATCGACTTCTCGGAGCCTGCCCATAATCTTGCATGCTAGATCGATCGCCTTGGAGATGAGGTACTCATCACGAAGCCGAAACCATGTTACAATACTACTCGCTGTATCTGCAGGTGCCTCAAGGAGATGTCTGTCGGTCTCTGTCCGACTGGTCTCGGCATGAGCGGCCTCGTGTAGCTGCCCAGAGATGACGCTGTAAGTATCAAACACTAAGTTCGCAAAGTCCATAGCATCTCGACAGAAGGATACCATGACGTCCTTTTCGTGACCCATGAGTGCCCAGGATTCTGTGGACTGGAATATCGTCATGATCTCGGTCCAGAATGCCTGCCACACATCTTCGATTACGTCAACGTCCTCATCAGAAAGGGTGCGTGTTCTTATGATACCGTCCGAGGAATTTGAAAGTGCTGAGATGAAGTCCTTGCCGACTCGAACGGTCATCTGTGCCGGACCAAACACTTGAGCTTGTGAGATGCTTCGGAGAACAGAAGCTAAGGCTTTCATGTTCGGAACAAAGGCGCTACGTAATAAAGCTTTGATAGCTTCTTCGCGAGTGCTTTCGCTGGTCAGAACCTTGATCAGAGAGGCGGCACTCTGTTGTGTCGTCCTATCGCCCGCAAACAACAAAGATAGCAGACCTTCAGCTCGTTCAGGATTTGCGAGCAAAGTCTGTAGCGCGTTCTGCGAGAAATCTTGCATCCGATCGAAGAGATCTGACAAGAATTCATGTTTTTCATTCAATCGTTGAGACCAATTCCTGGCCTCCTGAGTCGTGGAGTCTTTCATAGGCAACGCCTCGAACAAGGGGAAACGACTGCATCCTTGAATGATGGCGGACGCCAGATGGACGCTGGATGACTTCACACCACGGATTGCAGCCTGCCACAAGCTAGTTGAGGCGTCGTCAGATTCCAGAGCGGGCGACTTTCGACGTTTTAGAGCTTCGCGATCAATGGCAAGTAACATGACGTCTGCCGCTATTGCTTGTCTGATGACTTGGAGGGCTTCTGCACTAGCTGCTTCGTCGTTTGATTTGTTCACGTTCTCCATAACGAAAGTCGCATGTGGCTTGAGCACGTCCAGTAGTGAAGAAATGGCGGATCCCGCATCCGGTGCGCTGATTTCAATCTTACTGAAGCTGGTGGACAGGGTCTGCAACCCAGCCAGGCGGAAAATCCTGCGCGCTGTTTCTGGCAGAGAGGAATCTTGATACTTATCCCAAGTCTGATGTAACAAAGATCTGCAAGCATTAGGCAGACTACCAGGTCGCAGAGATTTCACGAATGGAACGATCCAGGACAGCGTGCTTGACAACGCAGATTGATCATTGTCTGCTTTATCTCTGGCGATGCGTCGTAGATTGGGACTGTTGAAGATCTGTTCGATGACAGTCTTCGGGGAGATGGCTCCTAGCGCATCCCAAACATGAGAAGGTGCCTTCTCCAAGAGCATCTGGACGGTTCGGAGCAGATCGCCGAAACATGGTGACTCAACTTGAAGATGATCCAGAGCCAATTTGCAGATGTCAATGTCCATGGCTCGCAGGTGGTGGGCAATCACATTCTGGTCAAGCCTTTCGGCTATCATGCGTACTCCTCTCCAGAAATTTGGCATAAACTCGCGCTCAAGAGCAGTGATTTGCACCCTCCTCATGGCCATGGACAACTGGTCCTTGACAGCCCAGTCAAATTGAGCACCAGAGATTCCATCCTGCATTTTGTCCCAGCAACGAATGGCAAAATCCAAGCGCTGATCATTAAGGCTGAAGAGGAACATGGTGAGAGCAGGCGAGTATCCCGGAAGTGTGATTTTCTTTTTGGTCTGAACGAGCTTGAAGGCCTGATCGAAGTATTGTTGCAAAAATTCTTCATCCATAATAACGGGCATGCAGTGCATGGTTTCAAGTAGCGCATATAGACCTTCGGGCGAAAGCTTGCTGATTTTCCTGTCTTGTGGTGGGAGGTCGAGCATATCGTTCTTTGCGCTTTCCAACCCATCTTTGATGCGCTCCTTGTTCATTTCATCGAATCTGTCCATGAATTGCTGCACCTGATCGCCGTCGTATTGGCCTTGGAGGTCATTCTCGAGCTGCGATCGCCCCTTGTGATATTCTCGTATACAGATGGGACATCGAGTAAGCTGACTTGCAATGCCATCTTTCAGCGTCTTTTGATATGAGACTGCATCATCGCCGTCAAATGCCAGGATCTGCACTGCCTGGACAAATTCTGTGCGACGATCATGTGTCTTTTCTATCCTCCGGCGCCGTGCTTGCTTCTGCTCCGCCGTCTCTTCCTCAGTGTCTCCCACGTCTTCATCAAAGTAGAATTCCTCGTCATCTTCTGGCTGTTCTCGTGGGCAGAACCAGTGAACTTCTGTAGGTAGATTGGTGAGATCTCTGCTTGATGGTAAGACTGTGCTCCAATCCGAATAAATTGTAAATTGATCACGAACTGTATCTTGCTGATGATCTCCGCCATCCTGTGAATTAGCTATGATGAAGGTGAAATCTAGGGAAGCTGGCGACGTCGAGAAGAGAGGAATCCGAAAGGGAGTCCCTCATATCGTGGGTACTGAAGCTGTCATAAGATGCGCATGGTCATATTGGATGTGGGACCCGTGGAAGATGTTAAGGAGGTCTTTGAGTGAAGGGCCGTCCAGGTCAGTGCAAGCGAGGGCTGGGTTTAGTTTCGGATGGGAGTGGTGTACAACGTCGAGTGTGAGTATGAAGAGGAGAAAAAGATGAGAGTGAGATTGTGATGTTTGTATCTGGGGCTATGTCGTGAACGTTTCGAATGTGTCGAGCTGTGAAAGTCTTTGGATAACCACCGGGTGATATAAATGTACGGTTGGCAGAAGCACGCGCAAGCGAAGAAACGCGACGTCACGATATGCAACCACTTCAAGGGAATCGTGGGATGGATGCTCAAATCAATTGCCAGCTTGAAGCAGACGCCAACGGCAGAGATTCAACTATAGACGTCATTTAGAGACATTGCCCGTGGCTGCGATACAGATACCACATGAGAGTCATACAATTATGTGGGTAGGAAGAGCTTCAGAACCTCACCTCCAGAAAATGTTGTACAGGATGATGGAAGTACAAAGAGCTAAATCTTAGATACCACCTGCTATGAAAGTTGTGCAATTGTTGCGATTTACAAATGCGCCGGATACATAATGCTACCTCTGTCCGATTACAATCGAGGGTCCCACGTGCTACTCGCAATGTAACCTGCGCGTATACTACAGTAGAATGCCAAGGGGACGGGGGATTTACCGACGACTTTTGCGAGTCATGTATGCACATGTCCGAACACGGAAGGCATGGACGGCAGCCACATCTTCGCTCGACTCTGAGCTTCCAACCATCCCTCCGTCCTCCATCCTTCACGCCCATACAAATCCCGCAACACAAAAGTCAACAGCATCTTTGCGACCACGACGAACAAAGGGACACCGAGGATCACCGGCTCGAGGTTGAGGTAGTTCGGGACTAGTCATCCCATTGGCTGAATCGACGTCGCAGCTAGGCGGATCCCCACAGTAGCTGCACCAGCAAATCACACAGAGACCGAGGACACTTGGACCGCTCGGACCCCTCTTTTTCGGTAGGAAAGGCGTCTCCCACCTCTCGGGGTGTTCTTAAGAGCCCTCGATTCGCGCTTTACCTTTTCTCGTTGTCCGCTAATCCTCTTCAGTCTCTCCCATCCTCTTGTCTTCGAAACGCAACTGAACAGACGTACCGACGCCAATCTTGTTCATATCAAGTAGAAGAACAAAGCAGGGATCCAAAAGATCTACGTTGAATATTGCGGATTCGTTCAATTACCTACCGTTCACCCAGCGCCGTTCAATCGGTTGCACCCTGCCCTTCCAACCCACGCCAACCTCTCTTCAGCAACCACCTTTCCCTTTTCATACCGTCCCACACATTTCCCAAACGGGAAGCATTCTTGACTTCACTTCACTTTGAAGCTTCACTGCCAACATGGCCAGCGAAATTACCGACCAAGATCCCGCCGGCTCTCCGTCCAACCAGGACGAGTTGCTCGGAAATGGCAGTGGTGTCGGCGATCAAGGCGGAGCTGAGAACAGAGGCATCAAGCGACAGAGGACCTCCACTGCCGGCGCCGCGGATGACGATGACGATGACGATGACAAGCCCGGCCGTGAACGCAGGAAGATTGAGATCAAGTTCATCCAGGACAAGTCGCGACGACACATTACCTTCTCCAAGCGCAAAGCCGGCATCATGAAGAAGGTCAGTCATACTTCCACGCGATCCGACGCGTTGTTCACCCCATGTCGCATTGTCTGATACATACAGGCTTATGAACTGTCGGTTCTCACTGGCACCCAAGTCCTCCTACTCGTTGTCTCCGAGACGGGTCTGGTCTACACGTTTACTACACCTAAGCTCCAACCCCTCGTCACCAAGCCCGAAGGAAAGAACCTTATCCAGGTAGGCCATTGCATTTCAATTTGTGTTTGACGCGTCTGACTCGTCTGAAAGGCTTGCCTGAATGCTCCCGAACCCGCCGATGCCAATGGAGTTGACGGCGGTGAGAACGCGGTCGACTCCCCCGATGACGCGCACCAGAACCCGGCCGCCAACGCCGCCATGCCCCCTCGAGGTCCACCAATGCCTCCTCAGGCTTATGGCATGATGCCACCTGATCAACAGCAAGCAATGCAGTATCAAGCGTACCTTCAGCAGCAGCAAGCCGCGCAACACGGCGGATACCCCATGCCTGCCCAGGCCATGGCTCAGCGTCAGCAGTAGAATGGCGACCATCCCGAATCACCGACGCCTGCTGCGCGCCGTGGAATCGACGATATAGGATGAGGGGAACAAACAAAAGACGAGAGTCGGTCATGATACCAATGAGATATGGCATCACTGCCAGCAAAATTATATTCGAAGTGCGTCTGTGTGTACCAGGTAGCGAAGTGGCTGCCAAGGGTTTAGTGGGCGGGGAAGGTACATGATGCCTCACTACCTTTTCTCTGGGAGCCAATGCTGTCGTATCATGATGGCGTCGGCCGAGATTCTCTTATGGGATAAGCAGATTTTTGATGATATGGCACTGCTCATGAACAAGGCATCAATGCATCATTCTATGATCTTTCTCATTTCATGTGAATGGTTCCGTGAGTGTGCCTCGTGCAACTCCGTGGCGTTCGTATGCGCTGCATCACGATATCTTACACATTGAGGACGAAAGCCGAACACCTGTGAGCCAAAAGTCGGCTCGCCCAACCTGTTATGATGTATAATTCTGATACACAGGTATGCTGTCTTGTTTACAATGGTACATTCGCAGGGTCCGCCTCCGTCGGGTAATACTGCGAGAGTTCCCCAACACCTCTACGTTCGAGTACTTTTCATCCTTCAATCGCCCAGCAACAAACTTGTACACGTAAATCACCTCAAGCTCTTCTCCAAAAAGACCCTCTCCAGCTTGCCTACCTGGGTCTTGAATTCCTCCACCTCCTTCCAGCAATCCAACGGCCGTCTATCATTCACCCTCAAGCACTGTACCAGATCTTCCTTGGCCTTCTCTACCTCCGTCGTCGGCTTTTCCAGCTTCCTTCTCCCGTCTAGCTTGGCCTTCATCTTCTCGATCTCGGCCTTGACAGTGCTGTGCGTCTTCTCTGCGTCCGCGGAGCCTCCTGTCAGAGCGGAGCTGATTTTCGAGCCGAGGGACTCGGAATCGCCATCATTTTCGGAAGGCGTTGGGCTTGATTCCGGCTCATTTTCAGGTGTGATTGATGCCGCGAGGTCGACTAGCCGTGATGCTTCAATGTCTCGTATCCTGGCAAGTTCGGTTTGTACTCGTTGCTGAACTTGGAGCTCAATGTTGCGCGCGCGCGTCGAATCGGTCTGCAAATACGTAAGCGTGTAGTCAGAAATCGCCTCCGAACATTTATGCCAACCTCAGGACTATTTTGTAGTTGTTCTAGTACTTGTTGGGAGAATCGTACTGGCGTCTCCCTGTGACGAGTCAGTATTCCTACGTCAGCCGTGACTTGGTGTCGATAAATGCATACGCTGAGAAGACATGTCGCGACGGATCGCCCGCCTGTTTTGACCCTCCACTACCCATGTTGATGTGTCAATGGCTGGTCGGAAATGAAGCTCGAAGTTGCTTCGATGTCGGACATTGACGGGACATTTGACCCGAAGATTTTCCTGCCACTGCTCGTGCCAAGACAAGCATCTGAAGTCGCGTGCGACTAGGCCATCTTCGTCTTCTGGGGCAACCTTTTATCATTGACAGAGGATTCGAGCGGATTCAAGGATGGGAAATGCAGTCGTCAATATCTGGCTGGCTTAAAAAGGCTGTAACGCCCAAGATCTCGCTGGTTGAGGAATCTGCAAAGCAAACCGAAGGGCCACAGGGCACCGCACTCCCCACGCCTCCTCCGGAGAGCACTCCCTCGACCGGAGCCTCACCCACTGCGCCCACAGCATCAGATGTGCTCAAGTCCAAGTTTCCATTGTCAGCTTCCTCAGGACTACACTCCTTCTCTCATCCAAACATTTCTCTAGTCCCTTTCTCCAAAGAACATCTCTCGGCCTTCAAGCGCATCAACTCTCTCCTCCTCCCCATCCTCTACAACAAGTCGTTCTATGATGAGATCGTCTCCGATCCACTCACAGCATCAATTTCTTTTGCTGCAATTTGGCACGATGACCCGAATGATCTCAGCGCGAGCAAAGTGATCGGTGGTATTAGGTGCCGGATCCTTAGCCCCGCTTCCACTGGAGTTGAGAAAGGAATCGCTACTTCCTTCCCGAGCTATGCTCCTGGATCTGGACACAGAATGCGAACTGAATCCGGACCTGCGATAGAAGGGGAGAAGATCCTTTACATCTCCTCGCTGACTCTCTTGTCACCTTACAGAGGCCATGGCGTGGCGAACGCCCTATTGGAAAGCGTCGAGCGCGTGGCGAAGGAGAAGTATGGAGCGGTAGTCACAGGGGCGCATGTCTGGGTAGCGAACGAAGGAGGCCTGGAATGGTACCGCAAGCGAGGCTTCAAGGAAGTGAGGAGGGAAGAGGGATACTACCGACGGCTGGATCCGATGGGAGCACTGGTGATGCGAAGGGAGATTGGGAGTGGCAATGATTGAATCATTCTCGTTCTTCTGGATGTATCAAAACAGACCCCTCTCGGCTGGCAACCGATAGACCGGCCATCATCGACTACCACACAAAGCATAGCATTGCTGCCGCGTCTGGCAAGGTCCCGATTCGGACTCGTAACTACTGCTGGACCTCACGAAGACCTAGATATCTCAGCCGCGACCATCTACCTCCCCTTCTTCGCCCCTCCCGCAACACCAAGAATATCTGGTCTCACAAAAAGGCACCACGCCCTCCACGCCGCGATCCCTCCCAACACCGCCGAACCACCAATCGCCATCCCCGCATTAAACGGACTGGTCCCCCTCACCCACCCCAGCAAGAGCAAAGGGACGATTAATCCCTCCCCGGACCCCAACGTCACGTACGCACTCCGTCTATGCGCCAATCCCGCAGGCGTATCGGGGTACGCGGCCAGAAGCGGCACGGTCAAGGCCAGGGTGATGCCGCCTAGCATCTGGATCAGACTGACGGCTAGGGGGTTGATGAGGGACGTGTCCCGGACGAGCAGGGAGAGGTTGAAGGAGGGGAAGAAGAGGAAGCCGATCCCGCCGGCGATGTTGCCGAGGGATTCGACGGCGATGGCTGCTTGGATCAGGGAGGGCATTGTGGTGGCTTGGTGATGGTGTTAATGTATTAAGTGTCGTTGGAGATGGGAAGTGAAGCTAGTAGTCTCTAGACGATGGTCTCGGTCGAGCAGGATATGTTTCTCAGACTAGAACGATATGAGGAGGTTCGAAATATCTAGAGTAGTACAACGATTATTCCCAAAATGATTGCTGGAAGTCGGGGTGATGGACCCGTCGCAACATTTGCGGTCCATGGTTGAGCCGTAAGTGTCGATCGGATCGGCAGCTCTGCAGATCAGGAACAGCACTCCCTTCGAAAGTCAGTACGGTCGGAAATACTGATGCAGCATTTATCCACGCGTATGCGCTTCTTCATATGCAACAACATACACGTACAGACAGCATGCTGCACACAGATAGACATTCTTCTCAGCTTCAGCTCTTCGCCTCACTGGGGCTCAAGTCCCCCTTCGCTGCCCTGTCCGCAACGAGCGCAATCAATGCCGCACCCACACCTGACCCATCCTTTGCAATGCCGATTCGAATCCTCTTCTCACCCCATTTGCCAATCCCGTCAATTTCCCTGAGTGCTTCTCGCATGTAGTCCTCGAAGCCAGGGTAGAATTCTACCAGACTTCCGTCCACACCAATATCCACTATTTCCTCCTCGCCTGGCTCTTTGTCTCCCACTGTAGCGAGGTCGTCAGGATGCTTTAGCTTCTCTGTCGCAAGGACTACTGCTCCCAGTGCAACAGCGGAAAGCCGAGCTGCACGACGTCCGATAGCACGAGCGATAGTCTGGACTGCTTCGGCGTCTTCTTTGCTCGGTGCAGAGATGCCATACTGTCCATCAAGTGTCTGACGGGTGACCTTGAGTCCTACGCTGGAATCGCCATGCGCGATCGAGAGGAAGCTGGTGTCCAGACCCCACTGTTGGTAGAGCTTGCTGTTCTCCGCAATGTTGGTCGTGCTAGAAACGTCGTTGCGAGAGCTGTCTTCGTCTGCAAAGAGACCAATGTCCTTCTTCTCGAGTAGCATTAGGATAGCGCGTCGCAGGATCTCTCCCAGAAACATCCCGGAGACACGCTTTTCGAACATCTGGATGCCCGGGTTGACAGACTCGACGTCAAGTGCGGTGTCGTAGGGGGTATTAGGCAGGTGGGACATAGAGTTGTCGAACGAACCCCATTCGGTATTGACGATCATCTCGCCTGTGGACTTGTCGTACTGTGCAGAAGTGTTGGCAATGAGTTTGCTCACTCTGTCCAACTTCTCTACATATGCGCCGTTCGTGCCGGTTCCGAAGATAGCGCCTAGCAACGTGCCAGTCTTGCCTGGAGAGGTATAGGATCGTGCCATCAGAGTACCGACTGTGTCATTGACCAAAGCCGCCACTCGTACTGGAAGGTGAAGCGCGTCGATCTCATCTTGGAGCATGGCGCAGACATCTTTGCCAACAGCATCTGCAATGTCGAAACCCTTTGTCCAGCGGATGAGGGTACCCTTGTTGATGCCGACCTGATTCACAGGGAAAGAGAATGTAAAGCCAAGGGAGAATATCTCTTCATCCTTGAATCCTCGCGGGTCCGATACCGTGGTCCGTCTCCGGATGGTAGAGTGATAGTGCTCATTATGATGTGTCTCCAGAAACTTTGCTATTTGAGTAGCTAGGAAAGAGAATAGCTCTTTTGATGTCTTGGCTACCATGAGCTCTCGCGGTATGGCGACCTTGGATTGCGTCAAGGAAAAGGTGCTATTGCCATGCAGCTGAATTGAGCACACGCGGAAGTTCGTCCCTCCTAAATCGACAGCCATGTAAAGGCCTTTCTCGGTGCCATTGGGTACGGCGGTGACATATGTCGGTATTTGACTGAGCTGTGTGCCATCCTTCTTTAGTCCTTCGTCTAGATCGAATCAGTCAAGAGCCCGCGGGCTTAGTACTGTCCACATACTCATTTGCTTGACAAACTCTTGCACGCCATTGTTCACATCCTTGGTTGTGTACTCGAACTCGGCTGCCACCTTTTGTGCCTCCTCCGCAAGACCCATGTCGCGTGGTACAATGTTGTAGAGACTGTTGGAGCTTGGCGGGGCCGGAGGTACGATGCAGACGCTATCTTGCAAGAAAGGATTGGGGCCCGGACGACTGGATGCGTGATCGGGTGTCTTCAGAGTCACTTGTATAGGAATATGAGGCCAGAGGTATTGAGCGACTAGTATCCCAACTACCAGAAGGAAAGAGACGTAATAGTATGGCTGAAAGACTAGTGGAGTGGAGACGGACCGACTTTGAAAGCGAGATGGTATGAGATCCTGATCGACAGCGGCTGCAAGGTTCTCTGAGGAATTGGTCCTTGATATGTGGGGGAGAGACTTTGATCGAGTTCTGGAGGCCAGCTTGAAGCACTTGATATGCCGTTAAGGATGCAGCTCCGGTGATACAGTGATGTGTGCAACTCAGTGGTAATATTGGCTGGGAAGCTGAAATTGTTGGTTGAAAGGTCTGGTTTTTTAGCGGGGAAGGCGGGGTCGTCACAGCTTTCTTTGTTGAAAGCATGCTAAACCTTGTTAAACCTAGCCTCCATTCCCTCGGGCTTGCATCTGCCACGACTCTGTGCGTTTTCTTTCCTCTTCACGATTGGTTCTGGTTGATCAACTGTGCAGCGATTCCCACGAACTAGTCAGAAGTGACAGCGACCAGTAGCACAACCTCGAGAGGCGTCGCATGTGTCTATTCAAGGCCACTGTCGCGTAGCAGATGGAAAGCCATAAGTACCCGAAAGAGCTCTCTCCCTTCAACTTCCACTACACGACATCCTTTCTATGATCAAAACTGCAAGATTCGTCGCAAACATGCCGAATGAGACTGTCTTTGATCTTACCTCTCTCACGGAGACTCTGGTAATCAGAATCTCCCAACGACATGACGCCCACTAACGATTCACAGAAAGATCTCCAGCTGGTCGGCGATGCTCCACCGCCACTAATCGGACCAGAAGAAATCGTCAAAGTCACTGTCCTGGACCGCATACACAACGCGATCGTGTCATATCAGATGTCGAGTAATACTCGCATGGCCATTCTCATGAATACACATGCAGAGATGGCTGCGTATAGCCTAGACACGGTCGACTTTCTGCTTGGCGCGAAAAAGATCTCACCCCAAGATACGCCACACACTGTACGTCTGGTCACAACAGTGACTTGTTCTTGCTGACATACGATAGACAAAGATCAAGTCAGCTGGCGGGTTTCTTAGTGTTAGACCCGTCACGCCACGCTGACGCGGCTCTCTTCAAATTGCGATTGCCAACCACTCCTGGAAACCTCACCGACGTTGTTCTGGGTCGTTGGTCAACCCTATAGTATAGGTCGGGATGATTCTCCAGATAGTCTCTGCGTCTGCTTCGCTTCATACCATGGCTCATACGATCCCAACCACGATGCCTGTCGCGCATGATCTTTTCGACAATGTCTTGCTTTTCTCGGTCTGACAGACCACCACACCTTGTGAGAGTCATGGTCGTTGCTGTTGATGTGGTTGCCATGTGTCTCTGCATAATCTGGTGAGCTCGAGGGGTGAGCTTTGCGGGAGAACAGCCTCTCCGATTCTCCTCGCTACGTCCGGCAGTCGCGAGCTTGGGCTGTACCTACCTACGCACGCCAACAGACCCTCATGTCCGGGCAGAATTCACAGGCGGGCAGGCTCAGCACTCCGGCGGCGAAACACTTGATCACCGCGTCCTGATCTTTCGCTCTGGCCAGCAAGCCCCTTGCGCAGGCAAGGAGGGCTTATGAACAGGCGTTCTCTGGAACAAACACAAGACGGATATATCTCGGTAAGATGGATCTCTCGCGCAGATGGGGCTGGTCGAATGTGAACTGCCGATCCTTTGCGCAGATTGGTCTCCAAATCGTTTTACCGCTGGGGCAGAGCACAACTTGTGCACCGCCAGTACCTTCTTCGTACTTGTGAGCCATGCAGATTACGAATATACTTGCACTACCAGAGACGCCAGCAATACATCAGTACAGCGGCTGGAAGGGAGTCAACACCCAGGCCCGACTGTGTGTGGTCGATGTCGGACATCGAGCAAGCGCTGAAGATAGGTGCCACTCGTGTCAACTCGCTTAAGAACTGGAACCACCAGTACGGTCGCACGAAGGCCATCGACTCGGAGGTTCCATAGGCACATTTCTCCATGAATTAGTTCGGGAATTCAATGGAGCTTTCTCTTCATAAAAGAGAACGCAGTGTCCAACATGGGACTCCATAAGCACGACCGTTTGGAGGATGGCGACATGGTGCAGAGCAGGATGACATTTTTGTCTGCAGTGTCAGACATGACAGATCAAGTAGCCATGGTATGGTTTTGATCGCATCTGTCAATATCTCCAAAAGTCCTCCCAACGACAGTCAAGCAAGAGAATGGGCCGGAACAAGATCGCCTCGGCAGTTGTCGGAAGTGGATGGCTGTGGCCGATGTCCGGGGCATGACGATGTCAACAATTTTTTCCAGAAGTTGTCCGGCTTCGCGACAATTTATCATAGAAACGCTTCATTGACCTTCAATTGGATCTTCTACACTTCTGCCAACCCTTCCTCGTTCCGTTCAGTCAGTTCTACACCCTCGCTCTCCCATCAAGATGCAGCGAATTGCTCCTGCAGGCAGACGAGTTGCCTCGGGAGTGAACGCTTCAATCCCCGCTCGAAGCCTGCATGTAGCCTCACGTAACCCAGGTCAGTAGCCGATCCCTCACCTTATATATCTCTCCGTCGCACCTAATTGACTGTCCTGAAGCTTCGTCATCTCTCCGCTGCACCTCTGTATCCTCGATACCACGGTCAGCTCCATCCGTCTGTAAGACCATTCCCGCAACATCCCGCCTCTTCTCGCAATCAGCAAGAATGGCTCAGTCTACGAGGACAGAAAGCGATGCTTTCGGCAACATTGAGGTGGAAGCAGACAAGTATGTTCAGCACTGCATCAGCGGACCCCAAGAGTTCATAGAAGAACTCAGGAAGTCTGAATGAAACAGAATCTGACTGGCAACAGGTACTGGGGAGCACAAACTCAGCGATCACTCACCAACTTCGAAATCAACCAGCCGACCGATCGACAGCCACTACCAGTCATCCGGGCCCTTGGTATCCTGAAGGGAGCAGCAGCGACAGTCAACATGCAGTACGGCTTGGACCCAAAGCTGGGAGAAGCGATCCAGCAAGCAGCTTCTGAGGTTGCCTCTCTCAAGCTCGCGGACCACTTTCCCCTCGTCGTCTGGCAGACTGGCTCGGGCACTCAATCGAACATGAACGCAAACGAGGTCATCTCGAATCGAGCTATTGAGATCCTAGGAGGCACGATGGGCAGCAAGAAACCTGTACACCCGAACGACCACGTAAACATGTCTGCTTCCTCGAACGATACCTTCCCCACAGTCATGCACATTGCTGCGGTTCTCGACTTCGAAGAATCTCTCCTTCCGTCCCTTCGAAACCTCCGGGACGCCCTTAAGAAGAAGGAGGAAGCCTGGCAGCACATTATCAAGATTGGGCGCACACATCTGATGGATGCCACACCATTGCGGTTGGCCGACAGCTGTGGTGCTTGGAGACAACAATTGGACTACGGTATTGAGAGAGTAGAGTCTGCCCTACCAAGACTGCGACTCTTGGCGCAAGGAGGAACAGCTGTCGGATCTGGCCTGAACACGTTCAAGGGCTTTGCTGAGGGCATTGCTGAGGAGGTCACCAAGATGACTGGCCATCAGTTCCATACCGCTCCCAACAAATTCGAGGCTCTTGCGGCGCATGATGCAATTGTCGAAGCTCATGGCCAGCTGAACACCTTGGCCACGTCGCTATACAAGATTGCACAGGATATCCGCTTCCTTGGTTCCGGTCCACGATGCGGTCTTGCTGAGCTCAAGCTTCCAGAGAACGAGCCGGGCTCCTCCATCATGCCTGGAAAGGTCAACCCCACTCAGTGCGAGAGTTTGACGATGATCTGCGCCCAAGTCTTTGGTAATCAGACCGCCGTCACTTTTGCTGGCTCTCAAGGTAACTTCGAACTCAACGTTTTCAAGCCCGTCATGATTCGCAATCTGCTGCACAGCTCTAGGCTGCTGGCAGATGGCATGAGGAGTTTCCAGAAGAATCTGGTGGATGGCATGGAGGCGGATGAGGAGAGGATCTCTTCGCTAATGAGAGAGAGGTAAATCACTGCGACTCCAAGTATTATTCGGTTGCAATGCTAACACGTCTAGTCTCATGCTCGTCACCTGCCTCAACCCCGTCATCGGATACGATATGGCTTCCAAGGTTGCCAAAAATGCACACAAGAAGCGTATCACCCTAAAGGAGAGCGCTATGGAGCTCAAGGCTCTCACCGAGGAGCAATTCGACCAGAACGTAAAGCCAGAGCTGATGCTGGCTCCGAAAGAAAAGAAATAGACAACAACTGGTAGAATTTGTACAAATTAGCTAATGTGAATACCCAAACAAACTTTAGGCTTCGCAGTCCTGTCGACACGAAGGAAAAAGCTGCCAAAAGATTAGGACGAAGATAATTGCCAAATTTCTGCCGAATGAGCTGTCGTATGTAAGATACCATGCTTTCACATGCTGTTTTTGGAAGGATGCAAATGTAGGTCAACTCTCTTTGCATTTCACTTGTCTACTTGGATCACTCACTGCTCTTCTTCTCTTAGCACTCAATGCATTTCACATATCTACCTTCGACGAAAGATGCAGGCACCCCAATTACCTCGCACACCGGCCGCGGGAGCCCCTGATCTGGATAGGGTTCCGTTACTCGCGCTGGACGACAACACGTTTGGCGACCTTTCACGCTACGATGCATTGCTAGGACGAAGTCGTGGCGACAGCGTCTCATCGAGGATAGTCACAACAGCGGTCCGCGACCTCTTCAACGATTGCGGTGCAGCGTTGATAGCTGCATTCATGAAACAAGACACTGACGAATTCTTCTGGGCCAAATTTCGTGCAGTCTGGACAGCAAGAAGGCTCCATGCACTCCGTCACATCGAGGCAAACGTTCCGCTGCATAGGCGCGACCGTACGCATTGGCATGTAGTGGACATCATTAACATCATGCTACGCCTCAAGGATGTCCCCGACTGTGTGCTCAGGCCCGTCATGTATCGGGTCAGACAAGACGCAAGAGCGGATAGACTCTACCGCAGGGATGCCATCGAGACGCCGATCGTGCAAGTCGATGCCCTGAAGATGCCGAAGCCTTTGTCGCACGCAACCATTGACGCTATCGACGCCGCGAGAGAAACTATGGAAGATAGAGAGAAACGGGCCGAAGGAATCATGCAAAAGATCACAGAGTTTGTGACTGCCAGCGAGTGCCATGCCGGAATGACCGCTGCGGACCCAGAGTACAGTCCGGGTGGGGATTGGATGGTCTTGTACAAGACTGGCCTTGTTGCTCTCAAGGAACGTCTTAGATGCTATGCCGAGCTCAACGATCCCGACATCTGTATTTGGGGTTTCCTCAACGTGTCGCCACCAGCTGCTTCCACTAAAAGTGGAGAGTATGCAGGACTGACGACCCAGGGCGGATGGAACGACAAGAAGGAAGGCGATACTGAGGACTAGTACAAGCTGGTATCCCTTTCGATTCTGGTCCGGAAAGTAGTTCGAACGAGGAGAGGAAAAGGATAGTCAACACACTGTAATGGCAAACTCGAACGTGGTCACTGGCACACGGTCGCACGACTCTGGTGGGAATGAACAGTGTCTCATGGAATGGCAAGTAGAATCTCAATATTGTGTCCAATTCGCATCAAATACACTCATGTTGGGGAAGACTCCATTCGATTCCACCTTTGACTTGAGCCCGGCACCATGTGAGTCGTGATTATCACCATACATTCGCGAAATCTCTCTTCAAGTCACTCGACGATATGAAGCTTAGTATGGCTCTCGAGGTCACACTGACTATCGGGTCGGCAGAGTGGAGCAGAAGCTTGGCTTAGGACGCGAGATGAAGCTGGGGCTTAAGACAGGATATAGAGCTCTCAGATTTGCAGGGCTGTTTACTCGAGGCAGTGTACACATTAACGCCATGCTGTGGGACCAAGGCAGACATGATTGATTTGCCATGAATACAATATGGCGATGAAGACAGGGGAAAGCCATGGGGAGACCCCAACCAATCTTCGGCCTCGGAATCCATCATACCAGCCTCTCAAAGTGACTGAGCATTCTTCGCCACTTGCCACGTCCCCCTTTTATCGCACCGAAAGTCGACCATGCGCCGATCACGAGAGCAGAGAGCATCATCATGCCCCCAGCGAAGCCCACCACAGCCACGTATTTCCCCCTTGGACCCCTCTCGGCCGTGCCGTGTCTCAGCAGCGCGGCACTCACCGGTCCGGCCAGCACGTTGCCCACACCTTTCCCAGCGTTGAACAAGGCAAAGACCATGGGAGTGGTTCCCGGGTTCGGCGTGACATTGCTTGCCATTCGTGCCCATAGCGCAGTAAAAGCCGTTGCAAATAGGCCGTAGAGGGCTGCGAAGACGAACAGTGGTGGTAAAGAGGTAGGCAGTGCCCACAGCAGAATGCTGAGTGCCGACATAGTGGTCGTTGTGGTGACGAGGAGGTTGAGGGCAACCTGACCACTGGATGACGACCTGGTGGAAGATGGACCCTGAGGCGGTGGCGATGTGCGGTCGGAGAGCCAGCCAAACAAGAATTGTCCGATGGTCTGAGCGGTGGACATGGTTGTCAGAAGGAGTGCAGCGATGCGTGGTGATATGCCGAGAGAGGTGGCGGTGGAGGGCAGGTAAAGAGCGGGCAAGAAGTACGCTAACCCTTGAAGTACATTGGATAGGGAGTAGACATGGAAGAGCGGCGAGCGGAGGAACGTCCAATCTGTCTTTGGAGAAGTCGTGTGAGATGACGGTGGTAAGCGTGGCTTCAGGAAAGGAATAAGTGGACCAGTCAAGACGGTAAGAGAGACGGCCATGATGCGCAGTGTTGTTCGATGACCATATCGATGCAAAAGAGTCTCGGCAAGGAGGGGTAGCGTAGTGCCAGAAAGACCTGTGGCAGAACACAAGAGTCCATAAGCCATGCCTCGTCGTTGTATCCAGTATTCGTTGACCACAGAAAGAATAGGATAGTAGAAGATGAGGAAACCAAGCCCGTATAGCACGCCTTGAGAGAGAATGAGATACTCAAGGCTGGATGCAAACGAGCCGGCCACAAGTCCGAGGATACACAATGGCCCTGTTCGGTACGTCAGAGTACGCCTAGAATACGGTGACTACAACGTACAACCAATCCATATCATTTGTCGTTGGTACCTCTGGAAGCGCTTGATTATCGGTATCGTGATTGGCGCCCCAAGATATGAAAGTCCCGTAGCGACTGTACCGACTACGGAGATGTATCGGTTGTCTCTATATTCTGGTAGTCTTGCATAATATTCCTGGAAGACACCGAACGACAACGGGAAGCCTTCTAAAAGTCAGCCACCATCATACAAATCCAAATCATGGTGACAGACCCCACATGAGTGCCTCGAAGACGAAGGCCGTGATCAGCAGTCGCCATGCCGCCCTTCCCCCGTCTACAGGAGCGAGTTGCTGCTCATCAGTCGCCTGAACCGCTACTGTGGCATTGTTGCCTGTGGACTGAGATGTATACTCGGACGCTCGCCTCAGCTCGAAGTCTCCAGAGGTACTCATGCCTTGATTGTATCGAACCTACGACGTTCGTGTATCCAACCTACGACGTTTCAAGAAGATTTCATGATCGTGCAGAAGGATGAAATGGTTTAGGTCGACCATACCCGAGGAACGTGGTCGACAGCTGGCGATCATGCCGACTTGACCTCGGCCACAACCTCTACATCTAGAACTGGTTCAAGCAGTCTTGATGAAGATCAGACAGGTATGAAATCTGCTTTGCAATCACGAGACATCTGATGCAAGTAAGGGAGACGATAGTGCGCAGTGTCGAGGTCAAAGGATGTAAGGACAGGTCGCGATTGAGTATCGTCTGATTTTGAGGTTGAGGCTTTGCGGCGCCAGTCTTTTTTGCAACGTCCGACCACTTTTTGGTTTGTTGATGCAATCACTTCAATTGACATGTCCTGCAATGTATCGTCTACAGACCTGGCTCTGTCATGGGTCTTGGATCATGTCGTTCACATTGTGGTCACCTTATTGATCACGGCCATTGGTCTGGTAGTGCTCAAGAGGATCAGCGCGGATGAAGCTGCTGTTGACTACCACGTCCCACCACCAAAAGAATGCCAAAGCGATTGGAAAGGCGATGTTCTTCAAGATCCTTCGATAAAAGTAGGTCCTCCGTCGACACATAATTGTGTGATTTCTGACCCGCTCTCAGGTAGCAGGCTCAACAGCTGTGCAATGTTACTGTCCTGCTACTGGCCAATCCCTTGGCCTCGTCAATCCATCAACTCCAGATAGCATCGACAGAGTCATCAAGCGTGCACAAGAAGCACAGATCGATTGGGCACAGACAACCTTTGCTCAGAGACGCCGTGTGCTGCGGACACTCCTAAAGTACGCCGAAACCACGGCGAGTGGATGAAGACTTTTATTGACACTTTATAGATATTTACTCGATCATCAAGATGACATTGTCACCGCAGCATGTTTAGACTCTGGCAAAACACGGGTCGATGCTTTATTTGGGGAGATTCTGGTCACGGCCGAGAAGCTGAAATGGACCATTGACCACGGCGAAGCGGCACTTGACCCAGAGAGACGACCTACCAATCTCCTTATGATGTACAAGAAGAACACTGTCAGATATGAGCCACTCGGTGTGGTCGCTGCATGCGTGAGCTGGAAGTATGTGCTCGAATCTTCTATAGCAAGGAGGGCGTTGCTGACGTACTATTAGCTATCCATTCCACAACCTGGTTGGCCCTATGATCTCAAGTCTCTTTACCGGCAACGCTATCATTGTCAAAGGCTCTGAAGCTACCGCTTGGTCGTCCCAGTACTTTGCGAACATTGTGCGCGGTGCACTGACGGCATGCGGACACTCTCAACACCTCGTCGCTTCTGTTACCTGCTGGCCGAACGTGGCAACCCATTTGACCTCTCATCCGGACATCTCCCACTTGACCTTCATCGGCTCTCGTCCCGTTGCGCATGCCGTGTGTGCTTCGGCCGCAAAAGCTCTGACGCCTGTGGTAGTTGAGCTAGGCGGCAAAGACGCAGCTCTGGTTCTCGACAGTGCGTCCGGCGCGCGCACCTCGGACGGCGAGATGAAGCGCATCACTTCCATCCTGATGCGAGGAGTCTTTCAAGCTGCAGGTCAGAATTGTATTGGGATCGAGCGGATTATAGCCATGCCAAAGTCATATGAGCGCATTGTTGCAATCCTGGAGCCCAAGATCAAAACCCTTCGTCTCGGAAATGCACTTACAGAAGAGGTTGATGTCGGCGCCATGGTCAGTCCTCTCTCTTTTGACCGACTGGAGTCCTCGATTGCCGAAGCCGTCTCACAGGGAGCGCGGCTCCTTGCTGGAGGGAAGCGATACAGTCACCCTAAATACCCTCAGGGTCACTACTTCCAACCTACCTTACTGGCCGATGTCGATCCGAATATGAGAATCGCCCAAGAAGAAGTCTTCGGCCCAATCGCGTTACTCATGCGTGCTGAGAATCCTGACGACGCCATACAAAAAGCCAACAGCACACCGTACGGTCTTGGAAGCTCCGTCTTTGCCTCGGTCTCAACAGCAGCCGACAGAGCCATTGTGGAAAAGTGCGTCTCTCGAATCAAGTCTGGCATGGTCGCAGTCAACGACTTTGCCTGTTACTATGCAGTGCAACTACCATTTGGTGGAGTCAAGGGTTCTGGCTATGGCAGGTTTGCCGGTGAGGAAGGGCTACGAGGGCTATGCAATATCAAGAGCGTGTGCGAGGATCGTTTCTCAAGCATTGCTCGAACGGCGATCCCTGGTGATCTAGACTATCCCATGAACCAGACGAGAGGTCCTCAAGCAGGCAAGGGCGTTGTGGAGCTCGGATACGGAGAGCTATGGAGGAAGATAGCGGGTCTGAGGAAGATAATCGGGATCTAATACTTCCTCCTACAGTATCTCATCTATTAGGCGATGAACAAAGCAGATGTTCCTCCGGGATTCTGCAGATCCCCCACTTCTCAATGGCCCTCATGTGGAATGCTTCCGCTCCTCGGCTCAAGGAGTGATCGACCGGGGTATGTCCTTCCTGGTGCCGGCAGAACTGTTTTCTACGATACACGACAGCGGTCATAGCCTCAAATACATCTACAAGGCTCGCAGTCCTGTGCTATAACCGTGGTTATTCATCGCTCGGTTTTGTTGTCTTGCCTCTTCTTTGGCGTGACTACACCATGAACGCCTTCCAAGGTACCACCGTCCCTGAACGGAATGGAGACTCCAAGCAGCATGAGGTCAAGAAATGGGGCGCCTACCAGAACGAGATCTACGCAAAGGGCATGTTTCATAGTGTTCTGCCGACTGTCACTACAGACCCCAACAAGTTGGAAGCTCAGGCAAAGGAGAAGATGAGCAAGACTAGCTACAACTATGTAGCTGGTGGCGCGGGTGAACGGGCAACAATGGAGGCCAACAGGCTTGCATTTCGATCATGGAAGGTATGACAGATTTTGTATTGTACAATGCTGTTCTCCCTGCCGTTATCATCCGTTTCTGTATTGATGGCCGTCGATTACCTGGGTGGCAAAGCCGCCGGCCCCATCGGCCTGCACTCCCACACCAGCTACATTCCTATCATGATACTATCACGATCAGATCCACCAGAGGCTAATACACACCAGCTCGTTCCCCGCATGCTCTGCCCCTCCTCCGCCCGCGACCTCACGACCACCATCCTCGGCACCACCTACGCCACCCCCATCGCCCTCTCCCCGATCGGCGTCCAAAGCATCTTCCACCCCTGCGCCGAAACCGGCATCGCGCGTATCGCCTCCTCCTTGTCCCTACCATACACCCTATCCACGGCCTCCTCCCGCACCATCGAAGAAGTCGCCGACGCGTCCGGCGACGGCGCCCCGCGGTGGTTCCAGCTCTACTGGCCGCAGACCGACGAGATCACGCTGTCCCTCATGTCCCGCGCCAAGAAAGCAGGGTATTCCGTCCTCATCGCCACGCTCGACACGTGGTCCCTGGCCTGGCGACCCTGGGATCTGGACGAGGCTTATGTCCCGTTCATGACGGGGACGGGGAACCAGATTGGTTTCTCGGATCCAGTGTTCAGACGGATACATAAGGAGCAGAGCGGCAAGGAGGTCGAGGAGGATATCGTCTCCGCCAGCATCGCTTGGCAGAGGGATGTTTTCTCCGGGAAGACGCATACGTGGGAGCAAGTGAGGTTGTTGGTGGAGAATTGGGACGGGCCGGTGGTGTTGAAGGGGATCCAGCACCCCGAGGACGCGAAGAAGGCGGTGGAGATGGGGGTAAAGGGGATTATTGTGAGTAATCATGGTGGCAGGCAGTTGGATGGTGCGGTGGGGAGTCTGGAGATGTTGAAGGAGTGTGTGGATGCTGTGGATGGGAAGGTGGAGGTGTTGTTTGATAGTGGGATCAGGACCGGGGTGGACATCATCAAGGCGCTGTGTCTTGGTGCAAAGGGAGTGCTCGTTGGAAGGCCATGGGTATATGGTATGGGAATCGCAGGGGCGGAGGGGGCGAAGCAGGTACTACAAGGTATTTTGGCGGACCTGGATCAGAGTATGGGTCTGGCTGGTATGGGAAGTATCAAGGACATGAACAGAGGCTGGTTGAGGAAGAGCGAGTACTCGGGCGATCGTCATTCATGTAATTAAAGAAATAGATGAGAAGACAGAATCTTCCACGTCCATCAACCACTGTCTCTCTTGTCGAAGTGCTTATTGGATGGGAATGAGATGGTTGACCCATCATCCATGTAGATGGTCACGGCAATGGATTTCGAAGGATTCGACTTCACAGGGCGTGGAGTACATAACTTGGGTATATAAGAAGACAACAGTCTCACAACTTTACGAGCCAATCTTCACAGAAAAAAAACCGGGCGACTATCACTATTGGGAGACACCATCAGGTCGTGCATCAACGATGGCACTCTATATCCGTGCTTTAACCAAGGTCGACGAAGCGAGATGGCGAGAACTCTGGAGCCAGTACAACCAATTCTACGAGCGAACCATCCCTGAAGAAGTCACAGCGACAACCTTCTCTCGCCTCATAGACCAAGACAACATGATGTTTGGCGCAGCCGCGACTCAGGGGGATACGGTAGTGGGTTTCGCCCATTGGTACCCACACATGTCGACATCTTCTATCCAGGACGTGGTGTACCTCCACGACCTCTTCGTTGATCCTGGCCATCGCAACGGTGGAGTCGCGCGCCAGCTGATCGACCATGTGTATGAGCATGCCCGTGAGCTCAAAGCTAGCTCGGTTTACTGGCATACTCAGCACTTTAACCACCGAGCTCAATTGCTTTATGTCAAGATGGCAAACAAGACCGACTTTGTGCAGTACCGCAAGGTTCTTGACTGATCTCGGTAGAAGTCTACCACGTGCCTCTGGAGAGAAGCGTATCATTCTGTGGCATTGACAGGCGGGAGGATGGGCGAGGACGGAATAGAGCAGACAATGCTTGATTGGAGGAGTCAAAGGAGATTAGTGCTTTCTGAATCAACAAAGGCAGCCTTACCCGATGATTGCATGCCTGCTATACTGTCGTCTTACTCGAGTCTGATATCTCGAACTACATGAGCGCCGCAAGAAGCCCTATCACTCCACCAGCACCGACAGCAACCGCGCGGAGCATATTGAGCTGTCCAAACTTGGTCAGCAGTCCCCTCACCCGCTCGTCCTCCTCGCTAGACGATGACTGCTGCGTGACCGTCTGCGGGCCACTGAGAGCCTCTACTGAACAACCATCGGATCGACGGTAAGGAACGAGAAGCTGGTTGCGATGCCGCCGGAAGTCACCAATGTGGTCGATATGCTCAGAATCTGCACCAGAGTGGTGCTAATTGGCATCTTGTGGAGTGTCGAGAGAGGATACCTTCTTGTTAGTTCTAAGGAATCTAATATGTTCCAATCTGACTGCATACTGGAGGACCTCCACCAAGCCGCAGAGTTGTCTATATATTGCTGAGATTCAGACAAACCCAAGTCGCCGCATGATGGCCTCACCAGAGCCGCGAGGTCTGCACGACGGAATTACCATATATATCGTCCATGATCAGTCCAACGGATGATAGGCGGTGCCCGCAAAGCATTTGCAGGGACATACACGCCGGGTGCTGGACATCATAGGCTACTGAAGTGCATATTAGGTATACATTTGGAGGAGTAGCAATAAGCTCAGGGGATCACAGTTCGTCCGCCTCGGACACTGCTGACTCCGAAACTTCCGTCTGCCTTGAGGGCAAAGACCTACCCATGTAGATCAAGTCTCGTGCAATTTTGACCCGACACATTTGTTGGCCCCCAGGGACTTATGCTGACCCGTTTACGACCCGGACAAATATATACGCATGTCCTGCACTGTCGACGCCCCCAACTGGGACTCTTCGGGAAGGACTGATCGATATGGTGGAATGCGAAACGCTGTCAGTGGTCCCACGGGGCTGTAATCTGGAAGGCTGACACAGAAACCAACGCTTTGGACGACATAGAACGCAACCTCGAAGCCGCCCATACTTGTAATTGTCCAAGAGCACTGTGTGCCCAGATGATCATCGGCGCAAGAGGTATGGAAAATGAATGAGAAGGAAGCAGTAGTAGTCACAGAATGCACTAGTGCTGTGCAAGGCTTCGTGCTGCGGCAGTATTTGCCACATACCACCACATAACCTACCTGGTGCGCGTTTTCCGCGACTGCGCCCGTGAACCGCATGGAGCTATCCGTCACAAATCTTGCCAAGAGCAAGCGATTGCGTCTCTTCCATGACATTAGCGGGTGTGCAGTGAACAAAGACGCTCCTGTTACACGATCTCCCACCGCGCCAATCTCCCCACCGTCTCTCCAGCATTCCGCACGATGCAGACATCCCTCCACACTTCCTTCTCTTTCCCACTCCCCTCCCACCCCTCCACCCCTCTCCTGTGCTCCCTGAACCTTTCCGAACCGACACTACCAACAGCTGTACCCTTACCCTCTCTAAGATTGAAGCCGCCACTAGTGACAAACCCCACGAGGTCTTCTTCCTTTGGCACGGGAGGGCAATCCTTCTCCTCCCCTTCATCCAGTCCGAGAAGCTCCCGAGCAAGTTTCTTAATGTCCGCTTCGCTATGCTCGTCGGCTTCTGAACGCGGTAACAAGCGGGTCGGAGGCGGTTTGAATGTCTTGGTTCTCTTCTTCGTCAAGTCATGCAAGACCTTCAGCCACTTCTCCCGCAAAGCAGGATCTGACGGTAGTCGGTAGATCCTGGCTGCCGGTTTCGGGATGCCCCGTCCAATGTATGTGATTCTGACAGTACTCAAAGCGGTGGAGATGTTTGTCTCTGCGTTCGCGATTGCCATGTCTGTCGTTGTTTGTGGCGAGTTCTGCTCGGTGGTTGCTTCCACGCTCGTGCCAGTCACGGCGCTCACTTTCAGAAGCGATCGTGCAAGAACAGGCGAGCAGTACCACGCTTTCGGCTTCTGTTGATCTGGCGCTTGCTCGGGCTGTTTGCCGTTATCCACTGCCCCCTCAGTCCCGGCTACTAGCCTGTCCAGACCGCTGAGCACCAGGCTCCAGTCCATAGCCCATCCCGGCCCTCTCTCGCCTTTCTCCCCATTGCCAAGATCGAGGTCATCGAAGTTGATCCTCCTGCTCCGTGGCCTTCTCTCCCACGTCTCCTTTCTCTCTTTGCTTTCTCTCTCCTCCCACGCATCGCCTGCTTCTGTGCCGAGGAAATCACCAGGATACCAAGGCTCGCAGCGCTCAAAGGCAAGCTGTCTTTGCTCTCGGAGACCGCCAAAACGGAGCTGGCCTCCCGTGGAGAGGGGGTAGTACATCATGCTTTGCCAAACGGAAGCCACTGCTTTCCAAGGCATGAGAACTGTCCATGATGCCGTTCTATGAGATGAGCCATGTCCTTTCACAAGCTGATTAGAGGACGTGTATAATAGAACAGGAATGGCCGGATCATTTGGCCGAGATTCGGGGTAAGTTCCTGGGGCAGATAGACCTTGGCGGCGATTGATAGCTTTCTGGGACTGCATTGCTGCGATGGCTGCTCGTCTTGTACGATTGTCAAAGATCGCTTGAGGAGCAGGAGAGATACCGTCGTCAAAGTTGACCATAGTCTGAAGAAGAGCATTTGGATCAACAGCCCCAGTCACTGTCTTTGGAGGATGGTGTAGCCTCGGATCCGAAATCTTGAATGACAAGGAAGAGTGAATGGGTAGGGATGCTGGATTGTCAAGACCCTTGAGAGATTGCCAGAGCTTAGCAAAGGGATCAGCATCTGCTGAGTCTGCTGAAGCAGCAGGCCAAAGAATTCCCTGTAACGCTTCTGTCGATGCAGGACCTGTGATCTCAATGCTGCCAATCTCGAATCGCAGATCCTCTGCCAATACTGCAGGCTTCTGCACTTTGCATAACCGCAGGACCTCTTCCCAGAGCTCATGGAAGGCAGACGGATTCACCCGCAGAAAAAGCCTTCGTTTTGGATATTTCGGCGATTCTGTGTCGGCACTCTTTTGCACCTCTTTCTCAACGCTGCTCATTATCCGCCAGATCAGAGTTGTCGGAGCAATGGCCTTTTGCAACTTCGAGTCTCTTGCGTATGCCCAGCCCTGCCATATCCTTCTACCGTCCCTCCACAGCTGCCCTTTCCTGCCCGTCAAATGCCCTTCTTCCACTCCCAGACCCCTGAGTAAGCCCAGCAGACTCCTTTCTTGACCTTCCAACCCGATCGTTCCCATGTAACTCACATCCCACGCCACCGCTCCTCTCTCACTCACCGCCCTATGCGTAGGCCTGTACGCCTTTGCCGTTGGCGTCAACGGCATTGCAAATCTCCACACAGGCTGCATAGGCGGAGTCATATGCGCCCTCTTTGCAAGCCACAGATGTGTCGGCAACCACGTCTTGCATAATTGCCTCTTCCTAAACCGTCCCTTGACCTGTCCCTGTGTCTTCAACACGCCTTTCCTGCTCTTCACCTCCCTCGTCTTTCCCTCCTGCCTGCCCTGATCCTTCCTCTCCTCCTGCCTCGCCTTCCTCTTCGCCCCCAAAGCCCTTAACCGCTTGATCGTCTCCGCCCTCAACCTCGCCTCCCTGCTCACCCGCTTCTTCCTCGCCGAGCCAGTCGGCGTGTTATCCTCCCTGATCTCCCTCCTGGCCTTCTCCCTCCTCCCTCTGCCCCTGGGCAAGCGGCTGACGTTCCACGCACCGGCTCTGCGCCGCAGATCGCGGGGGACGGACTGGAACGCCCTCTCCATCCTGGCTTTCTTGGAGCGGGACAACGCATCTTGCAGTGCGCGGATCTCGAATTCCCTCGCCTTGACGAATTTGTCCACGTCCAGGGCCCCAGCTGAGAAGGCTTTGGAGGTGGTTTGGGTCGCGAGGGAGCGCGCGTCGCGGCGGGACTGGGTGCGGCGTTGGCGCGAGTTGCGATCTTGTGGCTTTAGGCCCTTGGAGGGCGGCTTTGAGGTTGTGGCCTGTTTCTTGGCTGGAGCATTGGATTGGGGACGAGAGTTGGAAGAGGGCTTTTGGCGTTTGGAGGACGAGTCCGAGGCCGAGTCACACTTGCGCTTTTGGCCTGCTTGTTGTTGTGGTGGGATGGGAGGCTTGCCTGGACCAGCCATGTTGAAGAGCTCGTGTGAATACTGTTACACTATTGTGAGGACATGTTGTGGTGCGTGAGGAAGAGTCAGAGCTGTAGAGAAATTTTGGTGTAAGTGCAGCTCAAGCTTTGGTGGGGACGACGCGCGACCTCACGCGGCCCATTTCAAATCACTATAGGTCGCTAGCAACATGGTCATATTTGCTTCTGAAGATTATCGTCGATTCAAGTGGTATTCGCAGGCCCAGCCTTCAGAAATAATGCACGAAGTGAATCTCACACCCCTCTCAAGAAGTCCGCAAAACCTTTCCTACTTCTCTCCAAGGCTCCCACATCCTACCTGAGAGCCCCTTTCATATCTTTCCTTTGCAGCCTGTTCCCCTTCTGCTCCTTGGGTATCTTTCCTCCGTTTCGCTTGATCTCCTCCAACCGATCGATCGCCTTGGGGAACTTATAGCTCGCCGCCCGTCCGTACCACCTCTTCGCCTCCTCCAAATTCGCCGGACAACCAATACCGGTCTCAGTGTAGTATCCCATCGCAAACATGGCTTTCGCCAATGGTGGATCTGCTGAAGCAGCTTTGCGGGCCCAGAGATACGCTTCCTGATCCGAGTTTTCCAAAATGCCTTCCGCACCAGTCAAGTACCTGTTTTCATCAGCATCACTCCTCAAAGTTTAACGAGGGATATGGACTTACCATCCGCTCAGCGCCAACTCGGCGGCATGCTCTCCCTGTGCCGCCGCTTTGCTATACCAAGCAATACTACTCCTCGCATCCACCGGCAATCCCAGAGAGCCATACTCGAACGCCTGTCCCAGCCGACACTGACTGCCTCTATACCCGAACTCGGCCGCTTTGAAGAATAGATCCCGACTATACTTCTCATCTCCCACAACCTTGCCTCGGACCTCCCTATCCGGATTCTCGGGCTCATACAACAGCGCCAACTCATGCAAGGCATGGGGATTGTCCTTGTCCGCCTTCTCCGCTGCCCTCTTGAGCCAGCGTTCCGCTTCGGGGATGTTTTTCTGCTGACTCAATAGTCCCTTGAGACAAATGACGCCGAGCTTAAACATGGCGCTGACGTCCTGCAGCTGGGCCGCGCGACGGTACCATTGCACGGCTTTGACCACGTCCCTTCTCGTGCCGCCGCCTTCTTCGGGGCCGATCTCGCAGCACACGGCGGTGCGGTAGGCAGCTGCGGGGTGCCCGAGCTTGGCAGCCTGTTGGTACAGCGCAAACGCCTCTTTCGGGTCATCTTCTAGACCTAGCAGGCCAGAACCGTAGCAGTCGGCAAGGTAGAACATGGCATCTGGATAGCCAGCGGACACGAGCTTTTTGACGCGACGGTGAGCGTCGAAGATGTACCGTTCGCGATTCTTGGAGGTTTGGCGGGCGTCCAGCCGGCCATTTTCCGAGGCCAGGGTGGTGCTGGCTTCGACGAGACGTTTTGCGAGGACTAGGGCGGTGGCAAAATCCTGCGGGTGGGCATTGACCATGGATTGCAGGTGATTGATCTCGGCGTGGGTGACGGGGCCTTGGATGGATTCACGGCGCGAGTCGACTGGAGAGATGGAGCTCGGTGGAGATGCAGGGTGACGGGCATTCATGCCGCTGCCGGAAGGGTTGACGTTCAAAGGTTGTCCTGCTCCGCCTGGACCACGACGACTGCCGTTTGACATTTGTGAGTGGCCAGAGGGCGGTCGATCGAGGCCTGGTCGGAAAGGGGCTGGATGTTGTGGAAGAGAATCTGGGTTGCTGTTCATGCTGTTCATGCTGTTCATGCTGTGCATGCTGTGCATGCTGTGCATGCTGTGCATGCTGGCAGGTGTCGGTGGCATGCTTCCCGGACCAGGACCCATACCACCGGGAATCATGGGAGACCCATTTTGGGCACGCATGTGTGGTGATCCATAACCGCCGTGCATGGGCGGAGCAGAAGGAGCACGTCCTGGTTGACTGTGAGCACTACCACCAGAGAAATTACGGTCCATGGAGGGTCGGCCGTATGCATCGGCTGTACCAGGACGTTGCACCGGAGGACGGGGACCAAAGCCGCCCTGTTGCCCTGTAGGTGTACCCATTGCTTGACGGGTATTCGCGTAGGGGTCCCGGGATGCATATTGATTTTGATATGGCTGGGGCGGCTGATTGGCTGGATGTGGCCCCATGCCCTGCGCTGGTCCATATCCGTTACCATTTGGTCTTTGCTGGCCTGGACCAGGTGTGCCACGCAAACTGGGTTGTGACTGGGCCGCCCCAGGATTTTGATATGGAGTGTGATGACGCGGCATTGGTGGAGGCACTTCTGACGTAGGTGTCAGATGCTCATCGATAGTCTTCCCGCGCTTGTGCCCAGATCCAGTCCCGTCAAAGTCTGGCATATCTTGTTCAATCTCTTCATCTCTCGTACGGGGAGCAGCATGGGGACCACCTAGATCATTGCCATAGTAGTCTGCGTAGATCTCAGACTGGCTGTTATGCTTGACATGCTGAGGCCCTTGTGGATGCCCATAACCATTCATGGGCGGACCGCGATGAGCGTTGGGCGCTGTTCCAGGCCTGATGGGCATGTTCATCTGCCGCTGGCTCTGAAAAGACTGCTGGTGTTGTGGAGGCGGTCGATTCTGGCCCTCAAATGACTGCTGTTGCTGGGGATGTGGTCGAGCCTGTCTTTCGAAAGACTGCTGATGCTGTGGAGGTGGTCGGTTCTGTCCCTCAAAGGACTGCTGATGCTGTGGAAGTGGTCGACCTTGGCCAGGTGTGGGTCCACGTGGATCGTGATGTTCTCTAGATTCGTAGCTATTCTGTCTGGGAGGTCCTCGAGGAGGCTCGCCATGTCCATTCTTCTTTGGCGGAGATCTATCTTGACCGTTCGTGGGTCCATCGCCTCGGTATCCACCGTCGGCAGTCCCTGGTCGATCACCTCTGTTTCCTCCGTTGGCGGTCCCTGGCCGTTCCTGACCGGGCTGTGGTCCATCTCGCAGCTGTGCCCTGGACGGCTGCTTCTTTGCGACTGGGAAGGTGGGGAAGGCATTGTCCTGAGGTAGGTCGGTTGGGGATACTGGCTCGATTAATGGTCTTCGCGATTTCGGCTGGCGCGGATCAAACTGGTTGTCCGAAGCCGATCTGTCCAAGGGAGGCGGTCGGTCCCTCTGCCTGGACTGTCCGCCATGCCTGGGTAGATCAAGCGAGTTTGCGCTGTGGATTGGCGGACTTTGGGGCCCTCGATTGACATGTTGGGGCATGGAGTTGGCGTACTGAGGTTGCTGATAGACCTGGCGTGGATCTCTGCCATAGCCTTGATCGTAATTGTCATATGCTCGTCCGTGATCTTGTGGCAGCCCTCTCGGTCCTGGCTCTTGCCTTATCCGAGGTGTACCGCGTTGCTGCCCTTCTTGTCGCCCATAATTGTCGTGAGCATATCCCTGGTCATAACGTCCCTGATCTTGATATCCATAGCCATCTTCATACCTCTGATCGTAACCCTGATCATACCCTCTCTGCTGAACAGGCGCTTGCTGATGCTGCTGCTGCTGAGGATAATAGTGCCGACCGGGAGCCTGGTAGGCGGCATGCTGGTCGTAGGCCATGTCGTGGTTGAAGTCGCAACGAGCAAATGTCGATTTCAATCCAGCATATCTTCTCCTGAGCTAGCTAGCGACAATGTCTTTTCCTGCTTCGGGAAAAGGCCGGGGTGTCTCGAGTGTCTCAGAATATCCAGGGCTAGGTTGCAGCTTTGCTGGATATGTTTCGGAAAAAAGAGAGTCGCCGACGAGGAGCTAGAGAGTGTTTGTTGAATGGAATTGTCGAGTCTGCTGGGATACGCAGTACTGTCTGTCGCAAACAGTGATGGTGGGATTCAAGTGTATCGCGACCGTTGCGACTGATGGGCGTGTGGCCGAGGCAACCCACGCTTGCAAGTCCGGGGTATAATGAAGGAAGGAACGAAGAAATAAGTGATGAACAATCCCAAAAGAGTGAAGGGGGAAAAGAGCGTCACCGTCAAGGGATCTGGCAAACAATCAATGGTCGTCAGTGGCTGCAACAGAAAGAGTGCAAAGCAGGGTGTCGCAAATGCAGGCACTTTGACAGCGTGTCGCAGATCGGCGGTAACGGATGGTCAAGGCTCCACAGGCAATCATCAGAATGCCCGGGTGCATGCCCTGCCGGCCAGCGTATCCTTTTAGTGGTTTATTAGAGCCGGGCCAGATTGCCTGTCGCATGTAAATTGCGGCTGAACAATAAGTGGCGGTGCTGTGTGTGGCGGTGTCCAAGCCCGAGATAACACGAGCTGAGCAAATCTTGGTTTTTTTTTGGCTTGACTATGCAAGATCGAGTGGCAGGTTGATCTGGATAATTCGGAAGAAACAACCATGTGACCTGCTTCAAGCATTTCGCGTCATGAGGTGGTGTCGTGTTGTGCATCCATGTTATCCAGCACTCATCTGAGGACGCTGGTACACGGACTCTCCTGGCCAGTGCCCTGATGTTGCACCCACAGAGCTGATACGTGTATGCTGTCATTCATGTTTGATGCCTGTCGCGTCTGGCAGAAGGATAAGTGAGGTCAAGGTTTGAGCGACACGCATACAAAGGCATGTCGCATGTCACGTCTGCCAGTGATCAAGTTTTGAAGGAGCACGGTATACATCTCACAATCATGGACCGTTGCCCGGTACAAATACAGAGAGACAAGAGACCCCGCCACGTCTCCTCCCGCTCTCTTCTGCCGGTTTTCGCCTTCGGGTTTGCTTCGCTTGGCTTGGCTAGCTATTGAGCTTCCCCAAGATAAAGTGAAGCCGCCAGTGAGCTTCTCCATACCCGAGGGCCTGTCACGGCTTGTTACCCTCGGGTGCGGTTCGACGTTGGACCTGATCAGCTCCCCCAAGCTATCGCATGGACAAATTTTTATTTTCATCTGCCGAAGACGTCGTAATGTGAATCTGTTTCTTGTCTTTAATAAATTCCATCTGATCCGCCCTTGTTTGCTTGTGCTGCATATCCCTCGATCTTTGCACATTCACCGCCATGGCTCTAGGTACGTCCCCCTTCTCCAATCGGGGTAATTCCGCTATCAACACTATCGTCACTTTTGCCGTCGACAACACCTTTCAACCTCATGAGCTGACATGGCTGTAGACATAGGAACGACAGCTCTCGCCGCAGCTGGCGCAGTTGCAGGCGCAGCGTATCTGGACGCAAAGCACCACTTTACAAAGGACATCTCTGGAATATACAACACAAGAAAGTATGTCGGGCAATTCGAGTCTGCGGCAAAGGCACAGCGGCTATCGTTGTGGTACTTCTTTGAGCAATCTGTCCGACGAATGCCAAAGACCGAAGAATGCATCTGGTCACGAATGGGTACTTACAATTGGCAAGATACCCACGCCAACGCCTGTCGATACGCCCAGTTCCTTCTCCAGCATCATGTCCAACCTGGCGAGCTAGTCTCGTTTTACCTCATGAACTCTCCCGAATTTATCTTCTCCTACCTGGCCACCTGGGCCATTGGCACCGCCCCAGCTCTCATCAACTACAACCTCACAGGCGACGCACTCATCCACTGCCTCAAACTCGCCGGCAGCAAAGTCATTCTCGTAGACGAAGAAACCGACTGCCGCGCCCGCATTGAAGAATCCCGTTCCCGCATCGAAGAACTCGGCATGAAAATCGTCATCCTCGACTCCGCCACAAAAGCCCGTCTCCTCTCACTTGCCCCCAAGCGACCGGAACGCAAGTATCGCGCCCCCGTCAAGCCCACCTGGCCCATGTGTCTGATCTACACCTCCGGCACCACCGGCCTCCCCAAAGCCTGCCCCTTCCCCATCATCCGCGCCTGGTCCATCGGCCCCTACCGGCAGAAAGCGAACAACCTCCGGCTCGGTCCCGGCGGTGACAGATGGTACGATTGCATGCCCATGTACCACGGCACCGGCAACACGGTGGTAGTGGGCTGCATGATCGCCGGCCTCACGCTATGCATCGGGCGGAAATTCTCCGTGTCCAAATTCTGGGACGACATCCGGGACAGCCGCGCCACGACCTTTGTCTACGTGGGTGAAACCGCGCGCTACCTCCTCAACGCCCCGCCTTCGTCCCGCGACAGAGATCACAGAGTCAAGAGCGTATGGGGCAACGGCATGCGGCCCGATGTCTGGGAGAGGTTCAGGCAGCGTTTCGGCATAAAGACCATCTGCGAGTTCTTCAATTCTACCGAGGGCATGTTCGCCTTGTGGAATAAGAACGAAGGGGACTATACGGCTTCGGCGGTGGGTCATCATGGTGCGTTGCTGAGGAGACAGTTCCATAATGTCTACGTCCCTGTGGCTATTGATCATGAGAAGGCCGATATCTGGCGGCATCCGAAGACGGGCTTCGCAAAGCGAGTGCCGTACGAGGAAGGTGGGGAGATTGTGGTGTTTGTAGGGGATAGCAAGGAGGCGTTCCCGGGATATTGGAACAACCCCGAGGCGACGGAGAAGAAGTTCATTAACGATCTGTTCAAGAAGGGGGACCGGTACTACAGGACTGGGGATGCGCTGAGGCGGACGCGGGATGGGAGGTGGTATTTCATGGACAGGCTGGGTGACACATTCAGGTGGAAGGGCGAGAACGTGTCGACTGCCGAAGTGGCCGAGTGCATTGGGCGATTCGAAGGCGTGGCGGAGGCGAACGTCTACGGTGTCGAGCTGCCTTGTAAGTCCCTCGCCATCCTGACACTGTGGCTACTTGCTGACAATCATAGCACATGACGGCCGAGCAGGCTGTGCAGCCCTCTACATCGATCCCTCGGCCCGAGCGACGTTCGACTACGCCGCACTCCTCGCACACTGCAGGAAGCAGTTGCCGAAATACGCCGTGCCGCTCTTCATCCGCTTAATAGAAGAGCAGAACCTTGGACACAACAACAAGCAGAACAAGGTACCGCTGCGGAACGAGGGCGTGGATCCCGTCAAGATCAGGGAAGGCACCGCAGGGCCAAAGGACAAGATAATGTGGGTGCCGAGTGGAAAGCATGATGCATACTCGGAATTCGGGGAGAGGGAGTGGGGAGCAATCGTTGGAGGAAGGGTGAGGTTGTAATATTTCTCTCTGCGTGGCACTTTGGATGCTCCGCATACAGGGTAGAGACAAAACCTGTTAGACGCAAAAGATGAAGCAATCGAATGATCTTTCCACAAACGGTGGCGCGAGGACTTGGCTATCGAACCTTAGACCGCTGCATGTCCGAGCAGAAACGCCATGGGCGCAGTCCGAATATGCTTCTGCGCTACCCTGCAGTCACAGTGACTCTCCCAACAGCCAGACCATCCGCTGTGGCTTCGATGACCATCTGCCCCTCAGCATCACCCTTGACGATGGCCAATGCCTGGCCGCTGAAGGCCTTTCGCTTCAAAGATGGGAACGGCATCGTGTCTGTCGGGTCACCATTGTCGGTGCGAACGACGGTACCTGCGCCCGAGGCTACCGAGAAGGTGATCTCGTTTGTTGCCATTGGGACGGTGTCACCGTTCGCATCAACCACAGCAGCAGCTGAGAGGAGTCAGCATCGGCGTCTGGCACGGTATGTAGCGTTGTACTTACTAATGAAGGATAGATCCTGACCGTCGGCGGCGATATTTTCGCGGTCTGCAGTCAGAGTGATGCCCGCCGGCGCACCGACTGTTGATCGAGAGTCCGTGGCCCACTCTTGACCGTCCTTGTACGCGACGACTCTAATAGATCCAGGCTCGAAAGTCACATCGTCCCAGCGCAGGCGGTAGTCGTACTCTCCCCTGGTCTTGCGGCCGACTGAAGCATTATTGACGAAGAGTTCGGCCTCATCGCCGCTGGTGAAGACATGGATAGGGGTTACTTCGCCGACGCGGTCTTCACCGAACGACCAATGCGGGAAGATGTGCGCCTGCTTGACTTCCGGCGCCCATCTGGCCTGGTAGGCATAAAAACGATCTTTCTTGAAGCCTGCCATGTCGATGACGCCAAAGTACGAGGACCGAGAAGTGTTGTCGTATGGTGTAGGCTCTCCGATGTAGTCCCAACCCGTCCAGACGAATTCGCCAGCGACATATGGGAATCTGTCTTGCTGCTCAAAAACCTTGTCGGGAGACGAGGCCCAGTATGGAGAGTAGAGGTCATACGCAGAGACGTGAGAGTTGACGGGGTCGCCGCCAGCACCTGGCTCGCCACCTACAATGGCGGTTTTGTTCGGAGTAACTGGAAAGAAATATATGCCACGAGATGAGACCGTTGATGCGGACTCGGTACTCCAGATCATCTTTTCTGGGAAAGCCTGGCGGAACCATGGGAAAGTGGAGTTGTAGCTTGTACCCCGTCCCTCACCTTGGTAGTTGAGACCTATAATGTCGATGACTTTGGCGAGACCGGAATCAGGATCGGCGTTGTTCTTTCCAATTGTGACTTGTCTTGTCGGGTCTTCGCCATGGATGATATCTTGCAGTCCCTTGCCGGTTGCAGCACCCTGCGCATTCCATTGCTCCGGAATCTCGTTGCCGATGCTCCAGGATATGATGGAAGGATGGTTACGATCTCGTCGCACCCAGGAGCGAACATCAGGCTCGTGCCATTCGGGGAAGATACGATGGAAGTCTAGTCGAGCTGATTAGTAGATGTGGACTTGAAAGATGCTGGGGTCTTTTCCATACCATTCTCAACCTTTGCTTGATTCCAGGTGTCAAAGATCTCATCCATTACCATCATACCGTAGGCGTCTGTAATCTGAAGAAGCTCTGGAGCAGGTGCGTTATGGCTGGTCCTGAAAGAATTGGTACCCATCTCCTGGAGGATCTGGATTTGACGCTCTTGCGCGCGATAGTTGAAGGCTGACCCGAGAGAGCCGAGATCATGATGATTACAGACGCCTTGCACTCGGACTGGCTCTCCGTTGAGGATGATGCCTCGATCCGGATCGTAGGCGACGCTTCGAATGCCAAACAGAGTCTCATAAGAGTCCACGACAGCACCGTTGACGGAGACGGTGGTGACGGCGACATACTCATTTGGCTTCTGGCTTGGGGGAGGTCCCCACAGCTTCGGCGATGCGATGGTAACTGATCCGTTGACAGATGTCTTGGACTGTGCAGCCATACTTGCTTTGGCGGATGGGAAGGTCGCTACTGCAGCACCTGACGTAGAACCCTTCTCAAAGATTTCGGTGACTATATCTGCCTCCTGCAAGTCTGATCCCTTGTTCTCAACCTCGACGACCAGATCGACAACAGCGCTCTCGACAGAGACGGTGGGCGTAGTGATATACGTTCCATATTGAGCAACGTGGACTGGTTCGACAGTCACCAGCCAGACGTTGCGATACAGGCCTGCTCCTGGATACCAGCGGCTAGACTCCAGCTTGTTGTCGAGTCTAATGGCGAGCTGATTGTCGCCAGCTTTGGCATATGGTGTGAGATCCAGACGGAAAGAATTGTAGCCAAATGGCCATCCGCCGACCTATCCAAGGGTCAACATACGTCTGTCATCCTACAATACCACTTACTAATTCGCCATTCAACCATACCGCGGAATAAGCCATTGCACCGTCCACGTCGAGAAAAATGCTCTTGCCAGACTCGAGAGTGGTGCCATCAAGGGCAAGTGTCCGGCGATACCACCCGACGCCATTGATGGGCAATTTTCCTAGTCCGCCACTGACACCAGGAGCATCAAAGGTTCCAGTAATCGCCCAATCGTGGGGCAGGGTCACGGCTTCCCAAGATCCATCATCGAACGAAGCCTGCACATAGCTGATATTTGCCCCAGGCGCGGGACCAGAAGGTCTTTCATATCTCTTCTCGCTCAGGAAGTCATTTGCGGTCGGCAGTATCCAAGGACGTAGGACTTCATAGGAAAGCTGATCCGGATTGGAAGTGAATCTTTCAAACCGCCAATTCGCGTTCAGAGAGGAACGCGTTCGACCAGTAGCCTCGTTGGTCTGCCTTGTCTGAATTACGTGCGCTGATGTGGATTGAAAGATGTTCAGAGCGAAGAGACCCAGTACCAGTAACGCTGAAGGTGTCCGCAGGCCTGGAATTGTACAAACCATTGCGATTATGTGGGTCCAGTCAAATTAGTGTCTTCGCAGACACAGAGTCCTCTCCCTGCTTGTTCTTCACGACGGGCAGGTCTGGTGGATCTGGTCGACCTTTTATCATCAAAGTGATCACACCCCATGCTGCCTCTTTTCTCGGCTCGGAACATCCACATCGCATTCATCCGGAGAAATTGCGAGTGCGCAAGTCGCACAAGGTCACCCGGTCCGAAGCATATGCAATTCTGAGCAATGTTGGGCGGGGTTGTTAACCATTGAAGGCAGGACGGATGAAAAAGGGAACGGACAAGCTTTCTGTCCCCGCATACAGGGTGCGGGGTGGCGGGCTTGGCTGTCCATCAGTGGTGATGGCGGGGCCGGTGGGCGGGACACTTGTTGTGTTGTAATCGGCAATTTGGACCGAGAAAGCGTGATCTATTACAATGAGACTACAGAACCGGCAATTAACTACTCTGTGGGCTTAGTCATCTAAACCAGACTTCTTGTACCAGTGTTCAGGCTACAACATGTTGCTCTTTGCCCTGAGACGTGTACCTCTCAATGCAATGATTGAAGGAGCTGCACAGGTATGGGTATCGCTCGTCGCCGTCGTAAATGAAAGCAGGTTTTCGCATCGGTTCGCCACATCAGATATCGTTAATGTAAATGGTGTGATGGTATTAATACCTATTCTTTTCTCGCCAGATATGTGTCACTCTCCAGCGAGCGGCACATGTCCACATAGCCCCTCACGTGTTGGTACATGATATCAAAATATGGAATGTTCTACAGGGTAGCACCTGCAATGCAACCGTGGTGTCAAACGGGTGTGTCTGTCATGCCTCCACAGCACTCTTTCGAGACGATGCTGGCTGGCTCAAATGGGAACCCAGAAATATGTTATCAGCAGATGGCAGATGGATGTAGCAGTGATGAAGAGGACGGATGCATTTGCCGAGAAAGGATAAGAAAGCGGCTCTGGGCGTGGCACCAAATATAGATTTATTAGGTCGTGAATCCGCGTAATAAAACGGTTGCAGTGAGAGGACCTCGAAGAGGATACTGGTGGAGGCGAGTCGCGTCACTTGCTTCCTCCATCTAGCGGCAGATAGCATGCTATCATGCCAGATCGTCTTCCGTGTCGTGGTGCGATACTACAGTGTCCTTGTCACAATGATGTTGCAGAGACAAAGCACTTTGAGATCTCCAGGTCCATCTCATGCAAACTCGCTTGCACTGTCGAAAGAAATACCAACATCCGGTCCAATTGGCGGTTGACCTCACGAGGATTTTCTCATGCGAACTGCAAATCAATAATCAATCGAGACATTCACACGTGCGGGTAGTCATGACGATCCGGTCCCGACATCCACTAGATCCAACAAGCGTCCAAGGACCAACGTCGATCTTCTCTCCCTCATCCCGTTTGTTCTTCCTCCCAGCGATACCACTGCAGCATTATCCGGCACCCGTGCTTGGCCGAAATGAGACATTGCTGGTCCATTGTGGTTCTAGATATTCACGCAATAGCTTCAAGCTTTTTCAGCCTGGCCGGAGAAGAGGTCGTGGCTGCCCGTGCGTATCAGCTCTGACTGTCATGTCCAAAGACCTGACACGAGCAGTACTGTCCGTGGTGTACTTCCAAGACGACTCGATGGACAAATGTCCAACAAATCGACAATATTCACGACCTCGATGGCATGCATACAGATCTCGATACATATCCCGTCAGAGGATGCACTTGCTGACTGTCCGGGGATAACTATTGCAAGACAAAGCGACCGCGATCAGCCTGCTCTCCACCTAGGACTACACTTGCATCATACTCCGGGTGCGGCTGCTGGTTACACTCGCAGGGCCACGCAGAAACCAACACCCTGGATCTCCTCGGCCCCGTCTGACCTGACTGATTTCTCGTCCATTATCATACCACGCTGATCACTCGTGGGCAGAATCGGTAGGAATGGTCACGTACGAGTACGCTCCGGCAAGCAATAGCCTTCGGTAAGATACTTCTGGCTCTCTTCCATCTATCATTCGTCGACATCCCACCAACCTCGCACATACCAACTGTCACCTTACTCGCTGACCTCTCGTCTGGCTACTAGTCGTCGGGCCTACCCACGTCTCTACTCATCCTCTGCCTTCTTGACGTTCTTGTTTTATTGTACCCTACCGCCATGCTCAAGCCACGAGGCTTTTGACCTCTGCCCTGCGCTTTGTCCAGTTTCATACATGTTTGAACACAAGAATACTTGACAACAACTTTGTCCTTGCGACTGCTGGACGAGGGTCTTGATCTGATACAGACCATGCCATCGCTCCTCTACGGCAGGAATGCAGATGGCTTCCCATCGGATTCTCCCGATGCCGCTGGCGATGAAGCCACTCTCGGCCCGCAACTCCTCCGAGTTTCGATAACATTGGCCGTCCTGACATTCCTGATCGCATGTCATAGAATTGTCTTTGTCTGGATGCGAAGAGGCTTCTTGGGTGTCGAAGAGATTACCCTTGCGATTGCGGTCGTAGGTCGACCTTACTTCCAGACCGTGAACAAATCGCTGACTCGAGACAGATTGTCCTCATAGCACTGACCGCCGTCAATGGCGCAGGTATCCACGCTCGAGCCAAGTGCAAGAGGCCTCAAGACTGACCATCACAGCTGTCGACAGTGGAATTGGCCACTATGTCGTAGCCTTTAATGGCATCGACGGCGACATTACTCTTGCCCTAAAGGTACGGCAGTCCCGACTATTCCCCATTTCACCATCTGATCGCTGCAGCTATACCACGTCTCTCTGATTCTCTATCACCTCACTCTCGCCCTGAAGAAACTTGTCTTCCTGACTCTCTACCTTCGCCTCTTCCCCTACCGCCGCATCCCCCTCCTCACCAAGATCACCATCGGCTTCGTCATCTTGACTTCAACCGTCTTCCTCATCCTGACCATCACCCCCTGCCGCCCCCTGTCCGTCCTCTATGTCCCAACTTCCCCACCTCCAGGATCGTGCATCTCCACCTCCGCCACCGGCTATGCACACTCAGCCTACGACATCCTAACCGACATCTGGATCCTCGCCCTCCCCTTCCCGGCTTTACAAACCCTCAAGTCGCCTTTCGCGCGCGGCATCTCCGCCTCGGTCCTCTTCTTTCTTGCTGCCCTCTCGTGCGCGCTTATCGGCGCCCGCACCGCGTCCTTGGCAGAAGCAGACAACGCCCGCTCGCGGGGTGACTATACCCACGACCCCACCCGTGTTCTCCTATGGAGCCACATTGAGGTCTCCATCGGACTGATCTGCACCTGTGTCCCCTCGCTAAAGCAGCCGCTGAAGAGCATGTGGGGTGTCAGCATGACGGTGCAACGCAGTGTGCGCTCCAGCATCTCCCAGGTCTCGAGCCAGGTTGCATCCCGCATCGAGAAAGGGGAGAAGGAGAAGATGGTCGCGCGCGAGTGGGAGCGGGAGGTGCCGACTATGCCCCGCTTGACCGGACTGTCCGATACCGAGTCGAGTAGGGTCTCGCTCAGCACGACGAGGACGGGGCGGAAAAGCGTGGATACGATGAGATCCAAGAGGACGAGTAAAGGCGCGAGAAGGAGGAGTGGGGACGTCAGGAGTGTCAAGAGCAGAAAGAGCGCGGAGGGGAGGGAGGAGAAGATGCCCCCTAGTCCGCCGTGGAGTACGCCTACTTTTCCGAGTCCGGTGGTCGTGGCGCCTGCTAGGGGTAGTCTGGCACATACCAGTAGTGAGGAGAGCACGCCTGTTGTGAGGAGTGTGATGGATAGTAGGGAACGCTTGCTGAGTCCGAGAGGGTTTTCGGCGAGTGATCCCTCGCTTGCCGGGGCCAGTCTGAGCAGGTCCGGGAGCGACGAGTCGCAGGTGAAAAGGTCGCCTAGTCAGCCGCAGCTGCATAGTGAGAAGTGGGCAAAGCATATCATTGGTCAGAGGAGAGGGAGTGAGGACCAGGTACGGAGTCCGAGAATCGACGAAGATGATCAGGATTTGGAGAAGGGTAGGGGTGAGAGGAGGCATACCACTGATGCTGTCATTGATGGGAATCCGTATGGGGATGTTACAGCGTTGAGCTATGCTATGAGCTGGGGAAGCGGTATGGGTGGTGAAGAAGCGGAGGAGCTTAAGAAGATGTTCCGGGATTTATGAAAGGAGAGGAGAAATGATTGAAGGAGCCACGATACCATCAGCTTCTTGTCTAGACATTTATTGAACGATGAAATGAAACAGTTGCTAAGCAGCAGAGTGCAATGGAAACATCGAAAGGGATTGCTAGATTCGCAACTCTGCAGCAGTCCTCACCCAACTCTCTCGTCGAGTTATCTCTTTGAACCACCTGTGGACGTTCGGATATTTTTCAATCACCTCCTTGTAGCCATGCTGATATAGGGCGTGAGCATTGGCCACATGGAACACATCTCCCAGCGTGAAGTCGATTCCAGTCAGGTATTTCTCTTCGGAAAGGATGCTGTCATAGTAAGCGAACACTTGTTCAAGACCTTGTACTGCTTCGGCTATTCGAGCTGCATCTGGCGGTCCAAGACCTTTCCTACTGTTCTGCAATCAGCACCATGACCTTGCTCTCCAAACGTCGAATGGACACACGGTCGAATGATGACTTCGGTACCTATCCCTTCAGCGGCGGCGGCAAAATAGCATTGCTCGACTGAGCAGGCTTGTTCGAACCGAGCACTCGCTTGATAGTCATTCATATCTGGCATCAGCTTACTTGCGGCAGCGTATCTCCTGCAAAGCTCTTTCAGCAGGGCCCAACACCACCAACGAGCAGTCTACACCTACCTAGCCAGATATCTGCAGATGGCTCGACTCTCAAACATGATGAAGCCATCGTCATCAAGCACAGGCACCCTGGCGAAGGGCTGTAGTCTTTTGTACTCAGGTGTGTTCTGCTCGCCTTTGGAGATGTCGACCGCGATGAGCTCATACGATAGCTCTAGTTCAATGATCGTGACCAGCACCCTGGCAGTGGATAATGCGGAGCCATAGAGCTTGAGCACCATATTATCGATGACTATAGGAGGAAGAGTAGAGACGCATGGACAGGAACCGCACCTGAATGACTTACTAAATACTCGTCTACATGCCTATGCATCAGGTATGGCCAGGTCGGTGTGTCGGGACTCTTGCGGGACAACGTCCCTCCGACAGTCCTCTGGGCTGACCCCCGCTCCACACCAAGTCGTCTCGCACCGGTTGGTTGCCACTTCTGTCCTAAACGTCCATGGGAACAGTCCTATGCTCACTGAGAGCATGGCCTCCACGCACTTCGAGCCACTTGCCGAGCAAAGCCATCGGCTGGGCATGACTATTCATCGTGTACTGGCAATGATACTTGTCCATGAACCTCGACCGAACGACCAACACTGCTCTGCTATGAAAGTTGTACCATAGATCATGGTCGCAGGCTCGAAATTACCTAGCTGTCCAACAATCATCGCACACCTCATGTCTACAGTAAGCAGAATTCGAGCATTCTACCTCCTGGTTCACTTCATGACCACAAACATGACACTTCCACCGTCCCATAACCTGACTCAATCTACACCTGGGCAGTTCACAGACATCCCAACTATGGAGAAGCGGGTCGTATGTCACATTGGCGCACAATTTCCGGACCCCAGGTCTTGTCTCGGGCGCCGCTGAGCAGTAAGAGCTGATCTTTATGCGGCTATGGCGACACCTAAATTCTGTCCTTTGGCGGGTGCACATGGTGCTGCGCAAATCGATCCTGGAAGCCCCTGGAAATAGAGGCCGCGGTGGGCAAATCAAAAGATGGTCCGAGGATGTAAACAGAGATGGTCCAGTCAATTTGTGTACACTACTGAGCTCTTATATGGCTGCACAACATCAGGGCCGTATAAACAGCAGATGTGAAAGCAGCAAGCAGTCTTCAATGGCTACTAGCAGCGAGCTAGTCTGGCGTCCTCTGGCCAGACGATTAGGATATGTTCCTTTCCAGCATGTCTTCTACCCGTATGCCACGCACCGGCTGCTTGTTGTCCTCAACACCTCGAATAGCATCCCTTGTACAACGATCAGTAGCATTCCGTCAACCAGGCTTCCCACTCACAGTGCCACACCCATGCACGATCCGCAAATGGTGTGGTCGCAAGTCTCACGCAAGCACCTTGCGTCGGTATTGACCTGCTTTGCACATATGCAGCAATGCCAGCGTCTGCCTGTCCGTCGAAGTTGGCACGAGGGACGGGGACACCATCGATTGAACTGGAGTTTTTCGTGATGGAAGCCGCGGTAGCACTGCTGCTGTCCCCAGATGTCAAAGTAGGCTTTCGGGCATTTGTCAATGGTGCAGTCTGGTAGGCTGTGGTCGCACACGGCCATGTGCTGCTTGCGTATACACATCGCGGAGCCTGGTAGCTTCAACGAGAAGTGAGTCGTGGGCAAATTTCGAACTCATGCGAGTTCAAAACAAGCCCCTTATGGGTTCTCGAAGTGTTGTCGCACGACAACATGGCTCACAAGCACAGGATGTGTTGGCCTGAAGGTCAGTCCGGTTTGACACCATGGCGATGTTCAGAGCACAAAGCAACCCCTGACCGGTGAGCAACCAAGCTGAAGGTCAATCGTGTAACCATGCTGGTTCGATGTGTCTGTTCTACCGCCAATCGGCGCCCCGCATGAATTCTGAGTTGCACAGTGACACAAGCCTAAGATAATCATCAACCAAATGTGGGTCTAGCATCCGAACATCTCACAAGAGGATGGATCACGTGATATGTTGATCAGCTGAATCTGGACGCTATACTAGAAGATCCGTCTGCATGGAATTCCAGTCATGTGACTTTTGGGATAGCATTTGATTGACATAGGGCGTGCTATGCTTATCATCTACAGCTGATTTCTACAACGCCACCTCGTCTTCACCACCCGCCCTGAGGACACAGCTTTGTCGTGTTTGAGACGAATCAAGCATCTTGTTACAGTACAAGTACGACCGTATCGGCTCAATACGCACTCTTCACGGTCGATCATCCAGCCATCAGCCAAATTGATTGATTCCTGCTTGGTGATGGCGAGTATCCAATGCCCCTCGTGATATTCATGCCAACGTGGGCACAGCGACACCAAGCATAGATAGTGATGATCTTGGTGTGAAAGTTGTGGAATATCAGACTACAGACGACTCAGTGGAAAGGACGCGAGTACCATTGACCGAAAATCTGTCACCAGATCGGAGGCATAGACTACGTGTCATCCATGTTGAGAGCGCACAACCGGCACTGTCAACAGGCTTCTACCATTGACAATACTCCAACAGTATTGGGTCCCTGATACGAGGAAGAGGAATGTCTCGAGTCTTTCTCTTTGGAAAGGTCCGCACCTAAATCGCAGTTCCTCGGGAGCAAATGAAATATTTACACCTAGGATAAGGGCGCGACGGACAGTCCAAAGTGTTGGTTCAAGCAAACAGATGCTGATCAACTCTGTTGGCGCGCTATCATGCCAAACATGTTCGCTTGATTGCACCCAATGAATATAGAATGGGTTTCCCTGCATCAAGAATTTGACCCAAATGAAACAAGCAGAATAGGGCGACCATTCACTCATCTTTTTGGAACACTACCTTGGCAACAGTGGATACATCTACCACATTGCTGCGACCGGGAACTTCTTCTGGGTGGATGGTGTGCTTGGACGCTTCAGTCCATTCCCCGAGGAACAAGAATACGCTGTACTCGGCGGCGTTAAATGGCAAAAAGTCATTGGCTGGCAACGTGTTGACCGTGGCAGCGTCGCGCCTTTCACGGCCAACCCCAACTATGACCCCTAATTCGACCAGTTCCAGCCAACCCATTCTGCGCCAGACTTGGCTGGCTTCCCTGTTGGCCATGAAGCTTGGGGTATTGCCCCTTGTTGGAACGCTTATGGATATTGCCCACGCAAGCGGGCTAACTTGGTCGCTCGTGGCACGTGCCGCCCCAGTGTGCCCGCACACGACCGCGCTGTTCAGTGGATGGCCAAGCACTGCCCCAAAGGCAGCAGAGAGTGCTAGTGTGCTATAACCATCCGACATTCGCTGGTGCAAGAGTCGGGAAGATTGGCTGTTGCGCTTTCGTGATTTTCCTGTTCGTTTCTGGATTTGTTCAGCTCAAGTCACTCTTCTGATTAGTCTGAATCATAACACAAGAATTTCCCCAAGTTCTGCTCATTACCGTGATCCAACTCAGCTCCGCAAAGGCGTGCATATTGACTTACAGAGCTGTGGTATGCAAAAGTGCAATATCATCAGTCATTTCTGTCACCCCTGGTAAGACTCTTACGGTATCTATGTCGCGCGGTGGGGATGACATGTTTCGAGTTTTACAGTTCCGAGCCACAGTCTTAGACGGGATACACGTACGTGTCGTGGTAGCTACGCAGACCTAGGGCGGTGCTCCAGCCCTTCGGGATAGCGCATTCTGACTAATTCCTTGTATTCGACAAATGGCAAACCTTGTGGTCTCTTTTGTGGAAGACGACAGCGACCTGACCGCGGTCGCCATAACCAAGGTCTGTGAGATTCGGTGTGATCAATCGAGTGTGTTTTGCCCGACGGATGCAAGACATGCCGTCGCGTTTAGTCAGCAATTCATGGTCTTGGCAGCCAGGAGTCGATTTCGCCACGTCGCCCTCCCTTGCCGAACTCTCCATCCATCGTTTGCGGCGTACAAGCTTTTTCAGAATGATAGACTCAGCGCACCGATCGATTTGTACAATATCGGATTTGCCATCCCGTCATGCCAGTCAAGTGTGCGTGCACGCTGGCGGCTATGCGCCGCCCCGCGTAGCACGTAAAGCGGAAGGCAAGCTCTGACAAATCTGTAATCCATGTTCGTACTACTATGCTAAGTTTTGTGTATTTTTGTGGTTTGTGCACTTGGGTTAAGCTGAGTCTTTAATTCTGTGTCTTCGACCTCCCTGGGAGCATCTTGGACCATTCGTCTGCCGCCCGTCGCCTCGGCGAAAGACAGTGCTGGAGGATACGAATTTGTCTCTCGGCCAAACCGTACTGGAGGACAAACATTTTGGTCCACTGTGGTCATAATCAAATGGCCATAAGTATGAATATCACGGCAATGTTTTGGTTTAGACACTCGATCATACCCCAGCGACGTCTCTCTTCGACATCGAGGACATTTTGGCACAGAACCCCAAGATGTGCGTACGAATGTGCACCCTTCATCGCTGTAACCACTATGCCTCTGGACCCTTTCTCGAACGTTGTAGTCGAGCAGTCTATCCGGTTGGATGGAGAACAACTTGCCCAAATGGGTATGAGAACGGATTTATACATCTGGATAGTCTGTGTGGTAGCTCGGAGTGTGAGCTAACCGCGAAGGGTGGTAGCTGGCTGTGCTGCGAATGCGTGCACTACACGAATCGAGGGCCGCACTGCGACCGATGCCGGCATGAGATCTGCCCCTTATGTCGGTCTGTCAGGTATGCTGCAGTGGCTTGCCTTGAGTAACGACACTGATACGTGTAGGATCTACCAGCTCAGCTAGGTCATCCTGGGAGAATACCACGCTCTGCAGAGCAGTATTCTGTTGGCGGGCTAGATTCGATTTTGTGTGACAATTGTATCAATCTGGACCAGTAATCTAACCGACAGTTTTTGAAAACATCTTCTGTTTTACGGTAGAGCTTTTTGTTGAACACTGTTCGGTGTCACACAGAGTACTGGGCTTAGGATTATTTGTAGTGTGTCGTGCATGGACACATGTCGTTTCTTCGCACCGAAGTACAGCACATCAAACGAACATAAAAGCCGGTGTTGTTTGCATGGAGTATCAATCTCTCATCACGCAGCACCTTACACAACCGACCTTAATCATCAGCCATGTGCATCCACAGCTTCCTCGTTCACAGGTGTGGCCATCGCTATCCACATCACACCGTCCAGTTCTGCCCAAGAGCCCAACCAGTCCGCCATACACAAGAGATGCGCGAATGTAGTAACATACGGCGAACGTACGCGTACGGTACAACCCTTTGTGGCTTGCCACAATGCTTGTTACGGTACAAAGGAGGAATGTGGACGTGTCATCGGTGCCGGTGGCCTTGTCGACGGATTGATTGCGACAGATGTGGACATGAGATTTGCGAGATCTGCGATTGAGCAATATTTGGTCCATGTTCATGTCGTTGACGATTCTGCGGTACGTCAAAAATGACATCCTTGGAGACTGCCAGATAGTGCACGCGTATGGATGAATCAAAGGGCTAGCTCCGTAGTTTGGTGTTGCGGACAATTGGTGACGTTGAGTTATAACAACAACACCAGAAGATTGTTCTGGTCCAGATGTCCACTTTTCGGATATGTTAGTGTCAATATGTCTAGAATTACTCATTGGAAGCTCTTCACCGGCACATGGAGTCGGCTTGATGAGCTTTAGGTTGTCAAGGAGCCCCCCTCGGAAGTTGATGATTGGATTAAGTAGTGTGACACTTCGAGCTATACCCGAACATGGATTGAAGAGAGGTAGAATGACGTGGAAATCCAACGTGGTTACCCTCGTGTGTGAGTATCGCTACGTGCTTTCCACGATTGAGAGATGTAGAGTTGCGAGGACGAAGCCAACGACCACCAATAGATTTGGGCCATAAGCAGCCTCGTATGTGAAATGCGATCCAGACCATCCAGACCACCAGCAAAACCCCACGCCAACCAAACGGGCAGGTACGTCACTTGAGCCGCATTTCGCCAAGAGCGAAAACCACCACTGACCGACCTCCAATGCAGATGATCATCTGCTAGACCTGACTCGAGATATACTACTAAAGATAACGGACACGTTCTGGCCGATATCCCCCTTCCGCATGATGGACTGACGACGGGCTCTCACTCTTCACCACCTCATAGCAGAAGGCTCGCAGGCCCTTCTTCCACTCTGCTCATTCACCACCGCCCTCTTAGCACTCGGTCAGTCACGCGACCGCCTCTCCAATGAGGCCTTCGATCCGCCCTTCCCTCTCCGCCCGCAAGTCCTCGACTCCACACTATCAGACATTCCCTACCGCTCCTCCTACATCGCGAGGCAAGCCTCCTCCTTCCTCCGATCGACCGTCGCCGGGCCACCCTTCGAATCACAGCCGTAACGATTCCCGCTCCTCCTCTCACCATGAGTCTCCTCTCCCTAAAGGCCAACTTGCGGTGCTGGCAGTCATCGCTCTCGCCGAGCAGACAGCCTTGAACAGCATCTCGCCTTACCTTCCCGAGATGGCCGCGTCGTTCCCAGAGGTACATCCAGGGCAGGTCGGTCTGTACGTAGGACTGATAGCTTCTGCTTTTGCACTAGCACAATTCTCTACTAATTTCTTCTGGGGATGGTTGAGCGATCATATCGGCAGGAAGCCAGTCGTCTTGACGGGGACAATACTTACGGCTGGATGCTTCGTGGCATTTGGATTCTGCAAGACATTATGGCAAGCGATTTTGGTACAGGCCATAATGGGATTCGTCAATGGAAACCAAGGAGTCATCAGTACATGCTTGGGAGAGATCACGGATCGGACGAATCAGAGCAAGGCGTTCACATATCTGCCTGTGGTCTACGGCATTGGAGGAATAACAGGACCACTGGTTGGAGGACTGCTAGTCTGGAACGAGAAGCCGTGGGGTGATGGAGGACCGAACCCATATCCCTACCTCCCACCCAATCTATTGAGTGCGGCAGTACTCGTGGTTGATGCGGTCATAACATTTATATTCCTGGAGGAGAGTTTAGAGGAAGCCAAGGACTTACCGCCACTTGGGAGGAAAGTCGAGAACCTGTTCACCTGGATCTGGCAGTTCACCGGCTCGAGTACAAGGCCAAGCTACGTTAGACGAGCAGCGAAGACTCAGGAAGTTCAGCAATACGAAGCGCTGCGAAGGGGTGAGTCGAGCGGTTTGAGCGACGATGGATCTGTCGAGGACGACGACGAGACGGACGACGAAGAGACCAGCCTGATCAGAGATAGCACGCAGCTCAGCGCGAAGACTGTCTTCAATCGTGATACTATCCTACTACTTGGCACCTTCTTGATCTTCCAGCTCGGCAACATCTCATACAACTCCTTGTACCCGATTTTCGGACAAGGCAATCCTCCAACGGGACGGAACATGACGCCAGAGGAGAATGGAGTGTCGCTCGGCTTTGCAGGAGCCGTCACCATCGTCTTCCAGATTGGCGTATTTGGGAAAATGAGGGACAAGCTGGGGAACAAGATGTCGTACCGGGTCGGACTGTTGGGATACGTCGTTGCTTTTGTCCTCATGCCTTTTGTCGGCTACAAGGACGGCAAAGATGGCACCAGTGCGCCAACCACTCGCGGCAAAACGATTCTGTACATTGAGCTTGGTATCGTATTGATCATCAAGACGATCAGCGCTGTGGGCTGCCTCACGAGCTCGTTGCTTTTGGTAAGCATATGATGTCGGATTTTCATTTGATGGTTTGCTGCTGACTCTACTAGATCACTAACTCAGCCCCGAATCATGCAGTACTGGGCTCTCTTAATGGTCTTGCTCAGACGTTGTCGGCGGCAGGGCGGGCAGTCGGACCTTTCATATCTGGCGCACTCTTTACAGCATCTACGCATGTCAAGCCAAAGGGCGAAGCGGTTGCATTCGGTGTCTTTGGCGGGGTTGTCTTTGTTGCATTTCTCCTGAGCTTGGGCATCAGAGGCGAGAATCTCGAGGCAGAAGGCAGTGACGAGGATCAAGAAGATGACAGCGAGGCAGAGAGTGATGAGGAGACTGTCATCGGTCGGTAGAGAGGAAGCATCGCGTGGTATCTCCTTTCCAGCGACGGCGTTTGAGGAATTTATAGAGCGGCTGGCGTACAGGACAGCCTACCTCGCATCAGTTGTAGCCATCATGTACAGAGACTTCATTGATACACACAGATTGAGCCCTGTTAGTTTACAATCTCGTGACAAATCTTGTCTCAACACATACCTCCTACCCTGTCTCGCTTGACCCGGCTCCCCGGATCTGCTACGCTCAGGTTCGGTCCGATACCGCAGAGCCGCCTTTGGCCCTGCGCAATCTGGGGAACGACATTATCCGGAGCTCGACATTACCTGCAGGGAAATTAATTCTTTGGCTCCGCCTCATAACATCTCTTGGATTCCTGGAAGTCTTCTCAGGGCTGCAGGCACATTAATAAGGCATGCGATTCGCCTCTACAATTCTGATATCGGGTTGGCGATAGTCCGGACAGCCGGGACAGCCGGCGCATTCTGGCAACGGCAAGAAGAGCTGGGATTACACATCGCCCAATACAAGCGCTCGTCTCACGCAGCCACAAGGTCGCAGCTCCCCAATAGTCGTTTCTCCAAGCAGGCCCATATCTCCCGACATCATGTCCGACGACGCAACCCTCGCGACCCTTACCACATCCATCCTCAACGACTCCCTCCTCACCATCCTCCACTCCCTCGTACTAGACATTCACACCGCCGAAACCGCCCTCCAACGCTCCTCGGATCCCAAGACGCTCCTCCCACTATGCCCCTCCTGCTCCCTCCCCCGCCTTCTCGACCCCCCTTTCGCCTCCTCCCGCCCGGACAAATCAACGCAATACTGCTCCCACGTGCCCTGGTCGCGCAAACCGGGGCACGACATCTACGGCAACCCCTTCCCGGTGGCGGGCAGCGACAAGCCGCCCACGAAGAAAGAGCGCGAGGCGCGCGCCGCGCAGGCCAAGAAGGAAAAAGCGGCGGGCGGGTCGTCGGCGGCGGACAAGAAAGGGGACGACGACGACGACGGACCGAACATAGCGGGCGGACCGGTGGACAAGAAGGCCGCCAAAGTCGGGGAGCGGTTGAAGGGCGGGACGTACGTGCCTTGGCATACCTGTCCGAGCTGCAAGAGGAGTCTGCTCATCACGCGGTTCGCGCAGCATTTGGAGAAGTGTCTGGGGATAGGTGGACGGGGCAGGGCGGCGGCGAGGAACGGGGCGAATGGGAGTCAGGGGTCCGGGGCCGGACAGGGGAGTAGAGGTGGGACGCCGGTGGGGAAGAGGGATGAGGATAGTGGGAGTGAGATGGAGGGGAAGGATGTGAGGAAGAAGGTGCTGAAGAAGGCCGCCGGAAAGGCGGGGAAGGAAGGGAAGTTGAAGGCTGTGCAAAGGGAGAAGAGGGAGAGGGAGGATGAGGAGGAGGAGGGGACCACGCCTATCAAGAAAAAGATGAAATTGCAGAGACAATTGAGTACAGCTAGTATTGGGACTGTGGCGAGCGTGAGTGGCAAGGACGATGCGAGTATGGCTGGGGAGGAGAGCGTCGATGGTAGTTTTGTGAACAATGAGGAGGAAGAGGCTAGTGAGGAGGACTGATGGGATGGTTTCAAAGAAGGAATAGAAGCATGGCGTACGACATGGGCGCTTAGGACAGCCAGATGGCTCATGAATGATCATGGAATGTATTACAATTTAATGTCAAAGACATACGACAGCCATTGGTAGTGATGAAGAACGATCATGGATTCTCAGGATATCTAGGTTTACCGGAACGCCTTGCAAAATTCCAGCTAATCAAGGACAGGCTGCCGCTCAAGGGTGACCTTCCTTTGCATCTTTGAAGTCCTTGTCGAATTTGGACCACCCACCGGCAGGCTCCTCCCACATGGCCAGATCTCGAACCACCATCTCGTAACTGCCATCGTCTGGTAGTCTTCCCTTGCACACGTTGCCGCCCATGGCGACATTGATCAAGATCCTGTAGTCCTTCAAGCTTCTTGTGCCTTGCGGCTTGTGAGCCTTCATGACTGGCTTGCCATCAATATACCAGACAAGCCGACCGTCCTTTCCATCCTCGCTCTCGTCCCACGCGAATTCAAACAGCACGCCATCCTGACCGGCATGGCCAGCTCCAGATGCTCCGGCTGTGATGTGGTGGCCAAGGTCCGTCTCAATCACGCGATGCTTGTTCCAATCTTCGCCATTGAAGTGACCCCAGTGGAGACAGCTATGGTTCTGCTTGCCACCATCCCAGGCCTCGAAGATATCCACCTCGCCATCCTCAGGCCACTTGAAAGGATCTTGGGGCAGAAGCCAGAAAGCAGGCCAGACACCCTTGGCGACGGGAGCAGTGATGCGTGCCGATATAGCGCCACGGCGGTGTGTGAGTGTTTGGTGAGAGGTCAGACGTGCTGAAGTAAACTTGTCGCCCGAGGATTTCTGATCCGCAATGGCGACAACATGGACTGCGTTACTAGCTGGCGAAGGGGAGAAGAACGAGTTGCGAGGATCCGAGCAGTAGGTCTGAGCTTCGTTGTTGCCCCAGCCATGAGCACCTATCTCGTGGCGAAAGTGCTCGGTCACAGGTGTTGATGGTGTGAAAGACGGGTGCCAATAGGCTTTCCGCTGTGGAGGTTGCGAGTTGTGTCCATCGACTAGTGGTTGCTGGTAGTTCTGAGGCTTCGAATCACGAGGTATCCGCGGCTTTTGAGCCTGTTTGTGGACAGCGTCTTCGAGCTTGTCGGTGGCTTTGTTCAAAGCATTAGCCAGGCTATTGAGGAGAGGCATGCTCGATGTGGTCTGTAGTGGTAGGCGTGAGAGGTATTATTAGTGGATTGCAATTGAATTGATCAGATTTGGACAGTGAAGCGCCGGTGCTTATAACAATTTTTGCCCTATACCTGCGCCACAGGAATGATCAGGCACCAGAATTTCAATGATTAAAATAATGAATGTTGAGATATGAATTGCGAGATGCTAAGCCCCCGTACGCGTGTGAAGCCAAACGAGATCGGCTTTGCACGGAAAGAGCAGTGATGAGCCCAGGGCCAGAATGACGCAAGCCACATGAGGCAACCATGCACATCAACCTCATTCGCATCGCATGAGCTCCTTCACTGCTTTTTACCGGTCTTCAAGGTCCCATCATAGGTCACGCACAGCGCTCCAGCACTTCGCAAATACCCAAATCACAACAGCAAGAGCGCTGACCAAGACGACCATAACCAGCAAGATCCATACCTGATTGCCAAACTCCCACGCCAGCTGTTCTTGTTCCTCCTCCAACAATCTTTGTCTCTCGACATCGTCGTCGTCTAGCCTGTATAGCGATCTGCCTCTCCTCATCTCTTCATATCCAACCTTCGCAGGGATCTCTGAACTAGCAATGTGTTGGTCCCGTATCCTGTTCCCTTCCCAAGAGTCGACCGCCGATCGCTCGTGTGATATGTCTCTTGGCCGGTAGAGTATTTCTCTTGCTCGCGAAAGTGATCGCATGAAGAATCTCCTGCTGGTAGGTGTCTCAAATTCATCTTCTAATCCTCTCAGATAAGTCGGAGGGGACATTAGCGGACTCGGGAGCGGCGAGAAAAAGCTACTCGTCCTCGAGGCCAAGAGGTGGCAGCTTGTACTTCGACCGCTTGAGCTCAGCTGTCCTCCATGACTGCCCAATCCTGTTACAGCTAAGTGGTGCTGCAGCGGAGTCGGTTCCGGACTGCGGACACGTCGCCCTGGAGAGGGAGAGTTCGTGGTCGGCACAGTACCCTTCTGAGCTGGCGATGTCCTCGGCAATGGAGGGCATGACCCTGTTTGTCTTGCGTGTTGTCTAACGTGCTGACCATATGATCTTGTTGTCTGGTTTTTGCCTTCCGGTCGTTGATTCCGCCTACATTCTCTTGAAGGTCCAGTTGAACGAATGCGCCATCCTTGGTTGAAATGGCAAGGCCGAAGCGCAGAGGAGGACGATTCAGCTGGTCGTGGTGAAGCGCTCGTATGCAGTACTCCAGCTCCGAGGCTGTCGTTGCAATGTACGAATGGACATTCAAATATGTTCTCCAGCTCGATAGCCGTGTCCACTTTTAGTGTGGCGGTGGCCATACTGTATCGTAGGTCAATGTCAAGGGCCGCATGAGACAGCAGCGGCGAACATATGCTGAATTGTTCGAGATTGGGGAAGCGAAGTGCACGGCTGCGTATCGAGACTTCACGATTGACTTGATATGGTATCACCTACTATCAACGGCATCGATAGTTTGTTGCGGCTGTACCAGGACGTGACTGGGAGAAAAATCGACCGGACCGACGCAAGTAGAAAAAGGAAGCTGTCATTGATGCGTGACGGGTCGAAATCTATATTTTACTTTTCAAGCTTCACAATATCATAATTCCAACGTATGCTTGTTCGGAGCACATTGCCTCTGCCCGTCCTCTAGCGTACACCTTGATCACCTTGGCTGAACGACAATCGCTCTGTACCTCCCCACAAGCGGAACGTGAACTTGAATGCCCGGATCGCATCCTTCTTCAGTCCAATGGGATACCCTCATACTCTGCATAGCCGAGAGCCAAATTCATGTTCTGCAGGCATTGTGTTGCGGCTCCCTTGAGCAGGTTGTCAATGGTCACGTTGATCACTGCACGCTTGCCACCGCTGTGGACCGCGAAAGAGCCGATCTGGACGTAGTGCTTGCCAGCAATGTGCTTCACAAGAGGTGCTTCTCCACTAATCTTGACCAATTTTTCGCCAGCAAATCTATCCTGGTAAAGCTGTCGTACGTCACGGGACGCCATCTTCTCTGCGAGAGGAAGCGATATCGTGTGGTGAATACCGGCGAACCAGACCGCCACGTGGGGAATGAAAGCAATTTCTCGATCAAGTTGGGCTGAAATTTCGCGCTCATGAATGTGATCAGTCAAGCTGTATGGGATGAGGTTGTCTGTGAGATTGTTGACGTCGTTCTTGGGGCTTGGCTTCGTACCCGCACCGGAATAACCAGAAACACCAAAGACAGTCGGGTTGGCGGGAGAGGGTGCGAGGTATGGCAGGAGCGGAGCAATACCGAGCTGGGCAGCGGTAGCATAGCAGCCAGGATTGCTGATCCGCTTTGCACCTGCAATAGTATTCCTCTTGACCAGCTCTGGAAGTCCATATGTCCAGCTGGAGTCGAAGCGGTAATCCGCGGACAAATCGATGATGACACTGTCTTGATGACTGGATTCGTTGATAGCATCGACATAGGGCTTGCAAACGCCATTCGGCAGGGCCATCACCCAACAGTCGACTGACCCTTTGTCTGCCATCTTGCGAACGTCGTCTGGACTGAGATTCTCGTAGATGATTTCTCGCTTGGTGTAATCCGCCAGCTGCTTACCAGCAAGCTCTCGAGAAGACACATGCCGTAGATCCATGTTAGGATGTCTGTTGATCAATTCAATCAAGGCCTTGCCGGTGTAGCCGCGAGCACCAATGATAGCAATCTTGGAAGGGTAGTCCTTCTCGCTATTCTTGATGCCGAGAGGTGGGTTGGGGTTGGTAGAGGTAGCATAGGTTCGGCGAGAGGATAATGAGGATCTGTTTCGATCAGTACCAGTCTGTGGCCAACGGAACATTCAATACTCACGTGATTCTGTTATTGGTTTGTCTCGGTGTGCGCGTGGTCGGCCTGGTTGATGTCGAGTATGCGCGTGCTTGGCTCAAAGACTCGCGGTGAGTCTGCAAGCGCTGAGCACCTTCTCGGATCTTGACTGCCGCTGCCGCTGCTCTGTGAAGCTGGCTCTCAAGATTTACATCGCCAAACATCTGCCTGCCGTTCTGGACAAACTCTGCCATGAGCTCCCTCACCTCTTCGGGCGATTCGATACCGTACCAAAATAGCACTTCACCATTGCGAGCAATGCTACCATCAGCCTTCTCGGAGAACCATGTCAGATTCTCATCATCTTGCTTAACGGTCCAAGCAAGCTTGGAGAAGTCTCGCTTTAGACTTTGGAAAACATTGTCGGCGATGTTGGTAAGCCAGCCGTTTCGAGTCATTGTAAGCGTGGAAAGATGTGCCAGTGGTGTCGGTGAAGATCCTTGTGGAGGAAGAACGATTGCAAGAGCTTCCATACCCTCGTCATAGTATGCCTTGAACGTTCGGTCTTTCAGAGTATCAAGATAGCGCTCGACGACGGACATTGATTCGAGACCTTCTCTTTCACGTACAAGGACCTGCTTGAGCTTTTGCAGATCCTCGAATTCGTCAACTTTGGAAGCCTCATAGAGCTTAGTGCCCCGTCGGATCAGGGTACCTGCACCACTGTGCGTGAACAACTCCTTTTCTAGGTTTTCCGGATGGATGATGGCGACGCTGGATGATCTCGGAAGATTGTCAAGTAGATCTTTGATATCTCGGATCTTGGAACGAGTACCATGAATGACCCATGGCATGCCCATATAACGATCGTACTCCTCATCCAGGTTGATAGCCTCGATAAGCTTGCCAGTCTCCTTGTTGTGAAGTCCACCTTTCTCCGACAGGTAGACAATCTTAAGAGGTACGAGCGCCTTCGCAAGCTCAGCCGCGGCCTTATCGGCGTTGACGTTCAAAACCTGGCCCTCTTCGCTCTCTGCCATGCAGGTAAGGACAGGAATATAGCCATCTGCGACTGCGTTCTTGATCGAGGCCGTGTTGACTCTGTTGACCTCACCGACGAGCTTGAATGTCTCATAGTCCTTGTACTTGGCTCCAAGCACACCCGAAGTGATCGGTCTTGCTCTGACGCCCCAGGATTCCAAAGCCTCGACCAGCTTGAGATTCTCCTCCAAGAACAGCTTGCGCGCAACACCGAGTGTCTTGCCATCTGTGATGCGTATGCCCTCGTGGTATTGTGGTTCGACACCCGCCTCTTCAAGTAGCTTGTTCAATTGAGGTCCTGCGCCATGGATGATGACAGGGAACAGGCCCATCTGATTGAGGTTTCGAAGAGAGGCGCAGAGAACATCTATGTAATCGGTAAGAATCGCTCCACCCACTTTGATCACGGCAAATTGCTGAGATTCGACAGAGGTGAATTGAGCCAGGTATTGCTGGACCTCCCGCTTGGAAGCGATGTTATTGAGGACATTGATGACCGCAGAACGAGCCGAAGCATCTTCGTGTCTAGCTGAGAATGTTGTAGCGTATGATCGAACCAGAGAAGTCCTCTGAGGGGCAGCACACACTCGCAGCTGCTGAGGTCTGACCAACCGGCGAAGTGACCGGAGGGCCGGCCTGGCCAGCATCTTTAGGGTCGAGGTGATCTAGCAAACGTGCCTTCGGTCAATCGATCGGACTGGACCTACATGCAGCGTCTTGAGACAAAGAGTGGAGATCGTAGTTGGCAATGCGTGAAGACAGAAAAGTATGTGACGAAAAGTGGAAGAAGAAATCGAGTCAAAGTAGCGCCGCTATCGGCATGGAAGCCAAGATGGCCGACATCACCACCTTGTGCAAACGAGGAATCACGAAAGGTCTCCCTACGTCAGGGACTGGGGACTTGGGAAACACCCATATTGCGGCCCATCGCTAGACGCGCTCGTAACTTATTCAGATGGATCATATTTCTGATCGAACGTGGAAGGAGGACGACAGCATCTTTGGATGTTCTTCCGTCTCTTGTTATGGTCCCGTCCGCGGGGTCACCAAACTTGTGACAAATCCCACATCCTTGTCTACTGAGAAGTCATCTTCTTTCTCACTCGCGATTTGTCTGTGACTATCTAACATGACGATTGGATCCGACATGATCTCATTACTGGAATACCACATGCGAGAAAAAGAAGCACCGTAAGGTGGTCCCGAGCTATCGCCGAGCATCTTATCGATAAGATTATCCTCGGATCTTGCACGTCGCGTCGCGTCACCTCTCACTCTGCTCTGCATGCCGCCAGCGGAGTATCGTGCAATACCGCCATTTACTACGCAGCATGCCCGGACTTTCAAATGGGCGTAAGCGTACGCTGTCACCTGAGGATGAGGACGATGAAGGCCACTCGCAGTTATCGCAAGATCTAGGATCGTCAGCCAAACGCCCGCGCACGACCGGCTATCACAGGGTGAAGCTTGCGTCAACGAGAAGTTCTGTCGTGCACCTACTGACTATGGGCAGTCGCCTTCTCGACCACTACTACCTGACAGCTATCGAACCGACCCCCTCGCAGGTCAGAATGGCACGAACTTACCAATACAGGTCCACCAACCGGGATCAATCCGTCGAGTCACCATGCGCAATTTTGTAACCTACAAAGAAGCAGAATTCTTGCCTGGACCCAGCTTGAACATGGTCATAGGTCCCAATGGTACAGGTAAAAGCACTCTTGTCTGCGCCATTTGCTTAGGTCTAGGTTGGGAGACAAAGCACTTGGGAAGAGCAAAGGACATTGGGGAATTCGTTCGTCATGGTTGCAGCAAAGCCGTGATCGAGATTGAACTGGAGCGTGATCCCGAACGGCACGATCTTCATCCCATCATCAAGACAGTCATCAAGAAGTCCAGCAACTCCAACAGCGACGTATCTTACTTCCTCAATGGTCGATCCAAGCCCCGCCGAGACATCAGGACAGAATGCAAATCCTTTTCCATTCAGGTAGATAATCTGTGCCAATTCTTACCGCAGGACCGCGTGGTGGAGTTCGCCGCTCTCAATCCGATAGACCTGCTTTCGAGGACTCTCCAGGCCGCTGCCCCAGAAGAAATGACCGAGCAGTACGACGAGCTCAAGGACCTCCATGAACAACAGACTAGGTTCACTCAGGATCAGGCCACCCATACAGAAACGCTCAAGAACTTGGAAGCTCGTCATGACGCACAGAGGACAGACGTGGAGAGATTCCGGGAACGTGCCAACATTCAGAGAAGAGTAAATGCTTTGGACATGTACAGACCGACTCTGGAGTACAATTCCGCACGTGCATTGTGGGAAGAAGCCAAGGCACGGAAGCAAAACGCCCAGCGGGACCTGGCTCAACTGGAGTCAGAGCTAGCCCCAGCTCTTGAATCTTGCAGTCAAAAGAAGATATATGTCGAGAAAGTGAGATCTGTGGTTCAAAGACGCAAGGCCTTGGTCACAAGAGCGGAGAAGGACTCAGCCGACCAGTTCCAGAAACAAGAAAACTTTGTCACAGAGATCAAGGAATATCAGTTGTTGCAAGAACACGAAGGTAAACGAGAGAAGGACCTGAAAACGGCCATATCTCGCATCAAAAATGCCATTAGCGATATCGAGCTTAAGATGCAATCGGCACCGCCTGAATTTAAACCGAGCTCTTTCAATGATCAGTTGCGAGAATTTCAGCGACAGAATCTAGATCTCGAGGAGAAGCTTGAAGAGAGCAAGGAGAAGCAGAGGGACGTTCAGATCCAGATTGATCAGCGCAAACGTCGAATCGACGAGCTTGAGAAGAACAAAGAGGCACTTCGGTCGAAGGCTGGTAGACAAGAAGCTAAACTCAAGCAAGCCTCGTCGGACACATTCAGAGCCTGGCAGTGGGTTCAAAATCACCAGGACAAATTCAAGGACGAGGTATATGGTCCGCCTATGGTGACTTGCTCCGTCAAGGACCCACGACATGCCAATGCTGTGGAGAGCTCTTTCGGCAAGAGCGAATTTGTTGCGCTGACTGTCACCAACGACGATGACTTTCGGACCCTGCAACGTGAGCTGGCTGGCACTCAGAGATTGTCCGACATCTACATTCGAACTTCGAAGATGCCTCTAGCGAACTACAGACCCAGCGTCCCTCGAGAACGTCTTGCTGCGATGGGTCTAGATGGCTATATCTTGGATCTTCTGGAAGGACCTGAAGCTGTACTTGGCATGCTTTGTGACGGACAGAAGATTCACAACACGGCTTATGTCACGCGTCGCCTAAGTCCTCCCCAGATTGATGACATTCGTAAAAGCGAGCTTGGCACCTTCGTTACACCAGATGAAATTTATACCACAACTCGGCGCAAAGAGTATGGCGAAGCCGGTGTGTCGACACGCACTCGCAAGGCCAGGACTGCCACCATCTTCAACGATTCGGCCGTGGATACTGGGGCTGAGAACCAGATCAAAACACAGATCCTCGAGCTGGGCGATGAAATGGCGACCCTCAAGGAACAGCTCGAAGAGCATCAGCAAGTGATTCGTCAGACCAAGACTCAAATCGAAGACACCAGCAAACAGGCCAAAGCCGTGCAGGACAGAAAGAACGTCTTGCAAATAGCTTTTGCTCAATTCAATGGCCTCCCAGCCAAGCTGTCGAATGAGAAGGACAAGCTAAAAGCCAAACGAGACGACCTTCAGGGACTCAGTGATCGAGTTCGAGAGCTCGACAACAAAATTCAACAGGCGACTATGGACAAAGGAAAGGAAACCATCAGGTTTGTTGCAGGTGTGGACTCCCTTTACAAGTCGCACTCCAAGCTCTTCGAAGCGGAGATCGTACTGATTGAAGCTGAGTCTGATCTGGAGGCCCTGGAGAATAAGAATGTCGAGGTCAACTCAAGACTGGAGGACGCAAGGACTGAGCTGGGACGTTTTGAAGCTGACAAACAGGAAACAAAGACGAATGCGCAATTCTGGCTTCGTAAAGTCAAAGACGCGCAGGAAAAGATCACTGAGGAGGAAAGAGTGATACATGAGGAGCTCGGGCAGGATTATTCCGTAGAGGATTTGCAGAACGAGGTGGAAGGTCTTCATGCTCAGCTGGAGTCTTTGCACGAGGGTAATGCCAATGTTGTCAAAGAGTACGAAGACAGAGCAATCAGGATCGAGAAGACGAGGGAGAAGCTGGATCGCATTGGCCGAGATCTTTCGCTCCTGGATCGCAAGATTACCGAGCTGCGTACTGAATGGGAGCCCAGGCTTGATGCACTCATCTCTCAGATCAGCAACGCTTTTGGAGACAATTTCAATCGTATCGGTTGTGCTGGTGAGGTGCAAGTGAGCAAGGTTGACAACTTTGCCGAATGGTCTATCTTGATTATGGTCAGATTCAGGTATGTTGTGTGTCTCATCTGTCCGGCACCGGATTTAAAATGCCATAGGGAAAATGAACCACTTTCTCCGCTGGACTCTCATCGTCAATCTGGAGGCGAGCGTGCAGTGTCAACCATTTTCTTCCTCATGGCTCTTCAGAGTCTCGCCCGAGCACCTTTCCGCGTTGTTGACGAGATCAATCAGGGAATGGATCCCCGAAATGAGAGGCAAGTTTGATTCTCTTTCACCGGTAGTTCTGCTCAGCTAACATGCTCAGGATGGTTCACGCACGAATGGTTGACATTGCTTGCGCCGAACATACCTCTCAGTATTTTCTGATTACACCAAAGCTGCTACCGAACCTCAAGTACGACCCACGCATGAAGATACATTGTATTGCAAGCGGAGAGCACATGCCGGAGGACTTCAAGAAGCTGGACTTTCAGCAGCTGGCGAACCGGGCACTTCAGATAAAACTTGGAGGATCAGCAATTCGTGGTTGATTCTATGTATATAAATTAGCAAGATCATGAGCTACGAGAGATATCCCGGAGTAATGGCATCCAGCTTTACATTTGTCTAAATATCTTCCAAGGTATAATTCACTGATCACGTGAACTCGCGGACCACTTCCGTCATCGAACGCGGTCCTTCGCGAGGTCCCCCGTTCTCTCGCTGACTACTACAGCATTGCTCTTTTTCCACGCATGGACAGAGAGCCTTGAACATGTCTCGCAACGGAGATATTCGTGGCCTGTTCAAGACGAATGCTTTCAAAAAGCGCCGCGCAGAAGGACAGGACGACGCAAATGGTATGTTGAGTACGCTTCCTAAGAACTGCGCCGGGTGGGACTAATTGTTCTCAGGCACCACAGAATCAGCTACCTCTGGGCTGAGCGGACGCGATTCTGAGAGCGCTTCTGACTCTATCACGTCCCGGAAATCACGTCGTATCGAAGCAGCGAGCGCAAAGAAGCGAACTATTTCCAGGCATGATGACGGCTCTGGGTCACCCACCACAACTGCACCCTTGGCGATCAGGTCACCGTTGAAGTTGTGCAGTAGTGCACGAAGGGTATCAACGTCACAGTCGGAGCAGAAGCCTCCTCTATCAATAGTAGAATCTTCCGACGACGATTTACCAGTACTGCCCACGAAAGCCATAACCACGACACGATATGCAGCCGCACATGCAGCCGCGACATCACAAAGGGAAAAACTCCGCAGTACCTCGCCGCCATCGTCTCTCTCTACTTCCCCGGAACACCCTGCGGGTACACCCAGCCAACGGGTGCTCAAAGATGGTCAAGAGATGGTTGTAGACTCTGATCCGGACGAGGGAGCGATGGATTCGTTTGCTGAGAGGCTCTCGAGCCTCGGCGACAATGGCAGTGACGACGACATGGAGGCAGTCATAGCTGCGGAGAGCCGACGATTACTTGCCGATATGCGATCAAAGTCTCCTGAACCCGGGAAAGGTAGGAGTGAAAGGCAGTCGATACGAAGTAGGCACAATCGAGCTTCGGGGGCCAAGCACCCCTGCGGATCCTACCCGACGCCACCGAGACATGACGGTACGAACAGCATACAAGCGATCCTAGGACGGAAGCAGAAAGATGAGGAAGCCCGAAGAAGGATGGAGGAGATGGATAATGAGGTTCGCCTTAGGCATGATCATGTCGAGGCGGTGGAGAAGATGTTAGAAAAAGAGGAGGCCGATCATGCGCACCTCGTGGCCACTGTCAATGAAACACTGAGCGAAGCAGAAGACTCGGAGCGAAGGCTCAAGAGGGCTATCAAAGCTATGGAGAAACGAGACAATGACGTGGAGTTCCACTTCTTCGATACAGTATTGGAGGAGGATAAGACCAGACAGAAATTCCCTGGTACTATGGGCAAAGCGGACCACTGGGTGGAAATCTTGAACGGTAATCAGAAATACATCTTGTAGACATGCCTGGCACTGACAAAGTTCTAGACGACCGAAAACGTGATCAAGCAGCTGAATCCGGCTTCATAGCTGACATGTGTCGGGTAAAGCCACTGCCAGCGGAGCTGCAGGAGTGGTTTCTAGGCGAAGGTGAGTTCATGAATAAGATCTTTCGTTTACCCGCATAACTGTGGCAGTCATATTCGAAGAACGAGATGAGCTGTCTCATGCTTACGTCGAGATTCTTGTCGAATGTGCTCAGCACGTATCCCTCTCGCCTGCACTCGATCTCGTGATGCTTCGAGACTCGATGACAAGACTTGGTGCACGGAACGAAATCGTCGACGAATGCTCTTCCATCGAAGAAGACCCTGGAACTTTCGAAGCACGGCGCAAGACCAAGATAGGCCGTCGAGGACTCTATAATTTCTTAGATCTACTGTCGCGACTCAAGGACAAGGTTGGTTCTGACACACTCGGCGCAGCTTTGTACTACTGCTGCCTCATTATGGTCGATGATAACATCGCTCAACTACCTCATCTCCTGCTGAGGGTCGAAGAGACAGTGTCAGATCTCTTCGCAGGCTCGCATCGTGCCGAGTCTGGTCACTCGCATGTCCTCGCAAACCGCCTGCTAGCACGCCTCAGTCACCCAGTCCTTGTCTCCCGTCTACTCTCCCGTCTCCCATCACTCGTCCCCCAGGCAAATCTTTTCAAGCGCCAATTTGCCTTCTTTGCGACGACTGGACAGTTCCCTCGATCGCACGATCTCTCTGATCCTGCATCCTGGACCATGATTCATACGGCGATTGCAGGTCCAGACTTCAGATCTGACAGCCAGACGGACTTCGCCGTCCTCGCAGCCCGTTTCTCGAGCCTCGATCTTGCAATCGGCAGTGGTTTCAGCACGTTTTCCTTCCTACCACCCGCGTCCGCCCGGGATTGGGCCCGCTCAGTGATGCCAGCAATGCCAGCGGAAGACGATAAATCGCAAGACAAGCGGACGAATTTCTTTGCAAAGCGCAAGGGCGCAGAAGAGCCAAGTGAGGAGGAACAGGCTTTCAACGAAGCAGTGCAAGGGATCGCCAATCGAGCAAGGAAGATCAACATGGGCATCAAGGATGCTGGTGCAGTGGCGATGAAGAAGACGGAATGCAAGGGAGTGATTGAGGGCATGGTCAGGAGGCTGGAGGGGCAGGTGAGGACGAGAAAGAGGGGGAGAGGAGGATTGTTTGGCCTGTGAGCTGTGCTCTTTGGTGGAGTGTGATAGATACTGGAAGAGTGAATCGCCCATCTCTCGACTATCCTCGGGTTGTATGCCCAGCCTCATTGAAGGAGAGATAATGGAGTTTCAAGGGTTGTCACGAGAAAAGCTATGATTCCAACCCTCAAGCTGGAGCGGTTCTTGCCCTCTTAGTCACGCAGTTCCGCGTATAGCTACGTTGTATCAAGGTGAGACGTCCTTCTGGAAGAGGTGGTAGGGCCGAAGGCAAGGGCACAAGCTGCATGACAAAGGCCGTTCGTAGGCAGAGCATCGATATCCCACTAGGGTTCGTGATTATCGAGGAAACGGGCGGACTGGTGTAGTCCTGACCTTGCATTTCAGCAGCTCACATATCGAAGATGAGAAAACTTATACGGGAAGAATGACTTGCGTCGAGGACGAACAGCCTGCTTGGACTCTATGGAAGCTTCGTTATGAGACCTTGATGATAGACCGAGGAAGATTTGTTGGTTGTGCTGTCAGCGTTGCTCGGAGGCGGTTCCGCGCGGAGACAATATGTATAAATAGACCCAGGGGTGACCAGACTGGGCCCTATGCCACTCATCCGTCCACCATGTTTCCCTCTGCTACAATACCTCTCAATTCTCTGAAAGCACGTACTTTGCCAAGATCTCCATGGGAGGCACTGTCTGATACCGCAATATCCCTTCTACGGCAACGGAGGAGAGTTTCTTTTTCTGGAGTCATCTTGCCCTTGAGCTTGGCCTCATACCACGCCCTAACATGGCAGCAGACCCATGATCTCAGACCCATTGTAGCACCTCGCGCCAGTGATCAAAACATTACTGGCCCTAAGAGCAACCACCGGATCGATGCGTTGTTTCAAAATCATCGACAGCATTGGTATAAAGGTCCTCGATGGCGCCTCCGAATGTAGATACAACATCATCAATCCAACAGTCTATCACACTATTATCCCACATTTCATTCAAAGCACTTCGTAGTCCTTCAAAATGCTCGGCTTCAAGACCCTCACTCTCGCCTTATTCGGCGCCACCACTGCCCTCGCGTCGGCTGATCACGGAAACGTTCAGGCTCTCACACGGGGCACCATGGTGTTCTGCGGCGACAGGAACTATGGCAAGTGCGAGGAGGTCTATTACATCTCCAAGGAATGCAGTAAGTTCACTCTGCTCTCTTTACAGGCCAGCTCGGCAGGGAAAGGTGGACAAATGCTAACACGCCATCTTAGCCTTTGCAGGCAAGCTCAGGGACAAGATCAGCTCGCTTGACACGAGGGGAACCTTTTGCAAGTTCTTTGTGTACGTATCGCATTCACGACCACGTGCGGAGGAGAGGCTGACGATGATGGTACAGGGACACTGGCTGCCGTGACGGTGGTGGACATTTCACTTACAACGGTGCTCTTCCTGATATCCGCGGCAGCAAGAATGGGCTTATTAACAACAAGAACGATGACATTTCTTCGTTCATCTGCTACTAGAACAGGAAAGTTCAAAGCCGACAGGATGCTTGGGTTGGAATGCAGACGCATGACCTGATGGGCCGTTAAAGGGACAAGGAGGACTCGCGTAAACTCCGAATTAGAGAATGAGACTTTCAATGGCCACCAGACTCATCAAGAGCTATCTTCACTTCACACCGTGTTCCGTGGATGTTTTACATGCTAATTCAGAGGTCGTCATGAGATGTTGAACCGTCGCGAATCCATGTGCAGACTACAGCAGAGCAAGGGTGAACGTTCTCAGGGCTTCCTGGGTGAGCCTTGGTCCTGCTATTGCTGACTTTGACATTGTAAAATTGCACCTAGAATGCTTGCCAAGCGCAATGTTCATGATGGGCTGCCGTAGGTCGCGAGGACAGAAAAAGGGGCGCTGACTAAGCCGATGGTCACCGTTCGTTCACATGACATTCGCCGATTCTCTTCCTATCGGGCGCACTCTTCATTTTTGCCATCGATTCGTACATGATGCACTACCAGTGACAATGTTGACCAGGCCGAATTTGATCTTGTCCCCGTGCTCCCACGGTGCGGCTTTCGCATGCAGCCCCGTTGTCAACAAGGCTAGGGGTAAGGGTGTTTCATTACACGCGGCTCAACGTTGGCTCAAGGAAGGTAGGATATCTCTTCAGCATGTCAGTCTTTCTTCAATTCAACCACGAAGCCTTGAGTGACCATCATGGCGAACCTCAGACAACCAGAAGAGGCTTTGCCACTCACCCCTGAAGAAGCCGTTCCTCTCACGGTCCGCGGCAGTCTGGACTACGCCAGCGATGAGGAATCAGATATCGAATTCACATCTGAGCTGGATATATTACCACAGAACAACAAGTGGATGCGGATAAAGAAAGCCTGGATCAGAGTTAGAGTGCTGTGCAACCCCGGTGGCTCTGCGCTGGCTTCATCCACGCGCTCGCTGGACGATGTCCCGTTGCTAGGCCACCTCGAAGGTCTCCGGGGTTATGCAGCATTCTGTGCCTTCCGCTCGATCTTCACATCGGAGGTACAGGACGATCAAGGAGTCAAAGACTTCGCCTTTTCGTGGCTGCCGAGTCATGAGTCCTCCGTGGGACTCTTCTTGGTCATCTCTGGCTACGTTCTCTCCCACAAATTTGTGGCGAGCAAACAGAATCTATCCTGCTACAACACACTCACATCTTCACTCGTCCGCCGCTGGTTCCGCTTGTATCTCCCTTTTTTCTTTGCTACCTTTCTGGCGGTTCCAATGATCCACTTCCAGCTCATCCCAACATCAGGACATCCTTCTCTAGCACAACCCCAATCAAGCCTCTTCTTGCAATACGGGGACTGGTTCAGCAACTCCTTCACTAACAGCAACCCTTTTGCTATAGTGGAGTGGTACGAGTCGTCCACCTCATCTACTCACTATGGAAACCTCTTCTGGCTCTTACAACTGCAGCTCCGCGGCTCGATCGTCCTCTTCATACATATTCTGATCATGTCCCGGTTCACCAAGTCAGTCCAACGTGTTCTCTTCACCGTCCTCTTGCTGCCAATGCTGCACTACTGGGATGCGACATACATCTCGCTTTTCCTGTTTGGCTTCATTCTCGCCAATCTCACCCCTCCAGTCATGCAGCCAAAGGGGGAATCAGAGCTCCCAACCAGTTCCCGGAATGCCTCTGTCGACTTACCTCGTCACCACGCAGCTCAGTCTCCTCCAGATCTACCCTGCCTATCCAGAAAAGAGGGATTCAAGTCAAGCCTCGAAACCACGGCCCGCATTCTTCTAAGCCCATTCGAGACGAGAACGCCTTGTCCGCTCCCGGATCCAGGGACCACGGCCCTCGTGTTTCTCCTGGGACTGAGCTTCTTCCTCACACTCCAGCCCCCGGCCGCATCCTCTCAACAGGAAACCATACCCTTCCCTTGGTCGCTCTTCCGGACTTGGACGGAGGACTGGTCAGCGGAGAGCGCGGCATTATCCTTCCCCGGCCTCGGCGCCGCGGGACTCGTCTTCTGCGTCGAGAGAATGGACATGTTGAGGAGGGTGGCGAGCAGTGGTGTGGGACGAATGATGGGGCGATTGGGCACCGGTGTGTTTTGGGGCCACATGTTTGTCCTCGGTGCAGGGAGGGCGTTGGAGGGGTGGCAAGCGAGTGCCAAGGGCGTTTGGGATAGCGGATTCGGGGACTGGGTGGTTTGGGTACTGGTGTGCGGCACAGCCGCCGGGTTAGGATGGGGATGGGACCGAGTCGACAAGAAGATACAGAGGGTAGTGAAAAGGGTGGAGGAGTCTTTATTGAGCGTTTGAGTTGTCGCATGCAGCTTATATCGCAGAAGCACTTGACGTCGCACTTACCTCAAAGATGAGTGAGTGGGTGTTGTGGTTCCCGCAAAATGGAAACCTTGACATCGCAGTCCGTCAATGATGTGTAAGCTTCAAAATGGATCGTGACACCCCTAGATATATGCCTGAGCACATTCTGCATCGAGTGATCACCGCCGCGGCTATTTTGACAGTCGCCGTCTCTTCTCACATGCTGATCGACCCCTTCAGTCAAGGAATAGTCAATCCGGATCGGAGGCTGATTATCGTCGGGTGGCATCACAGGTATACCTTGTCTTTTGATACGTATACCAACCCAGCATGAATTCATCAAAGTTGTCCGGCTGGCATTTGACGCCTTTGTGTCAGATATCTTCGTGATACAATAGACGGCAGCGAGGAAGACTTTCCCGATTGGATTGGGTAGCCACTTGGAGAGTTCCAGTTCCACTGGTAGAAGTCCTGAATCAGTAGCATGCCACATATACACTTGATCTCGATTTCCGGGGGACAGTGAGCCTGTTCTGACCGCCGGGTCACACCAAGTCGCCATCTCAAGCACTACCCGGTGTTGACTAGGAGAGGCTCTTGTTTCCAGATCATAATATATATGGTCAACTGCTGAATCACGTGCGCAAAGAAATTGGCTCCATTCAAGGATAGGGATTGTCTTCCATGTCATTTCGTATGGAGGTAGAAGCCAGTCGCCGCAGGCAGTGTCAAGGAGCGACGCACCAGCGGATACCATCCGCCCAATCGCGGGGAAATTAGAGACTAATATCGCAACTCTTTGCGGTATCCCATAAACGCCGTCGTCCTCGTCGAAGGAGGCTCCGTGATCCAGCAGAAGTCCCTGTGTCTCGATATCGTGGTTACGAATGGCAGCGTTGAGAGCGCTGCCATGGCTGAGGTTGCGATGATTCACGTCGTAACCTAGTTCTAGAAGTAATTTGATGGCAGACGATCTTCCTTGTGAAGCTGCGATCCAGAAAGCATCGGCTCCGCTGTCATGCTCCCTGTACATATCTATGCCCACGTCCACGAGACGACAGACGGCAGGCCAATCGCGGGAAATCAGCGAGCCATGTAAGACCGTCCCGTATCCTTTCAGGTTGTATCCCACTCCTCGCTCAACGAGCACTTTCGCCGCTGATGGTCTACCGTGTTGTACGCAGTCACGCAAGAGTCTTATTTAATTCGTCGTCACAGTCAGAGTCCGACGTAACTTCTTCGTTCAGAAAGTGCTGTAGCATGAACCCATGATCATTGAACGCTGCCAGACCCAAGCGCGTTGCTGGAGGCTTGTCGGCGGTCTGTCGACTCCGAGACGGTAGATGGCTAAGCAGCCAGGAGGAACCTCCTTGGTGGGAAATGAAGTGATACACTTGAGAGACTAGAGGTATAAGATTTTCCTGATCCAGCACGCTGCATTGCGAGAGGTGCAGAGGCCAACAACGTGCTGCATACGAACAAAATGGAGTTGATTCTTTTGATCGCCTTGCCAGGGTCCATGGTAAATGATGAGTTAGCTTCAAGTCATCAGTGAGTTGGAGGATGTCAGTGTGCTCTTGCGGCTGACAGTCCTTCATCAACAGAAACTTGATGCAAACTCTGGCCAGAATCATTGATGTTGCTGGACTATCCACCCGCCAACGGGGTACGCCCATCAGTCCCCGTGTATCCGCGATCAAGAACTCTTTTGCAGTTTGATGCAGCAGGTAGGCGTGTTTTCGGTAGAAGAAAATGAACAAGCCACATATCGAGCGGATCTTGGACTCAAGAGTGGCTGAGTCAAGTCTTGCGGACTCAATCGAGTTCGAGCCTGGCTTAGTGGCGATTCCCAGGGCGATTGCTAACTCGTCGATATCAAGGGGGCGGTAAGCGGTCACCATAATAGCAAGTATCAGCCTTGCCAGCTTACGGTCACTAGAGCGATCCAGAATTTTCTGATATGCATGATCGACAGAGACAGGCACGAGCGGAACATCTTCCTCATCTGGCCTGAGTTTATCAGGTAACACTTCCACGAAATCGGCAAGTGCTAAATCGAGCCATAGGTAGGTCCGATTGTTGAACGAAAGTAATTGTTTCAGTAAACGATCGGCGAGCAGTGGGCTCAAGGGAATGGTGCGTTGAAGTATCGACACTCGCCCTCTTATGACCAAGTCAATTTCGTCATGGATCTGATCGTTTTCAAGTTCACCAGGTATAATTATCTCTCCAAAGTTGGAAAATCTTGTTCTTAGAGCAACCTGGATGCGACTATAAGGTCGCGAAGTGAGAAGAATCTTCGGTCGGCAGTGTCCATTATCGGCACCAAGGGCGGCTGAGAGCCTAGAAATGATCTCCACAAAACGAGTGCACTGTTCATCCCGACACTCATCTAGAGCGTCGAATATCAATACTGCAGTCTGCATACATTCGTCTGCGAGTATCTTGGCCAGCAATCGAGACAGTACTGATACGTCTTGCGTCATGGATCGTCAATGAATGTTCTTCTCTTCAATTGTGTGATATAAAAGTCCGGGCTGCGAAGTGAGGAGCTGATGTAATATGGCGCATAGTGCAATCGCAATACTGTCCTGTTGCGGGTTGTCTTTGAAGAAGAAGAAGTGAAAGATAGTCGAGGCCGCGTCGAGACCATTCATCAAATGCCGGTCAATGAGCGATCTGGCGAGGACCGACTTGCCGCAACCAGGATCCGCGGTAATGACAAGTATGCTACTTGCTTTATTATTGCACCATTGCAGGAATTTAGGATTGGCCAGGACCCATTGACAAGTGCCATGCACTGCCAGAGGATTGATGTTTTTGTACTCTTGATAGAGAGAAGTCTTGAACGCTTGCAGGCACTCGCTCTGCTCCTTTGTCAATTGGCGAAGTCTTTGTTCTGAGTAGTGACGCTCTGCTTGCTGGTACGCTCGATCTTGGCCTTGAGCGACAAGACTTAGTGTCTCGACAATCAGGCTGCTTACTGGCTTGTCGCGGCTAAGACGGTAGCTTGGTATCACGCGTATCAGGTCCTTGGCATATGCGGCAGCTGTCAGAGCTGCATAGTCATGCCAGGTATCGTTCTTATGAGAGTCAGAGTAGTCGCAAATTCCACGGATGACCAATGTTGGAAAAGCTTGCATTAGTCCAGCAGCTTCCATATCAAATGCCAAGGCACCAGTTTCGGACCAGATCTGCTGTCGTATTGTGGCAGACTTGATGATTGCATTTCCTGATGCAATTGTCCCATAATGACTTTGTGGTCTTTCAGAATCGCGGGTCTCCCGTTGTTGCTGCCAAGTTGCAGGGCAATGGCAGGGCATGTCCGGCTGTTTGTGTTCTTGATCGGCTCGGAACAGCTTGTCTGTATCCTTTGATGGCCGTCTGTACTTTTTGGCGAGGCTCGTTGATTTATTACGGATCTCATCCACGATATCAGGCCATGTGTGCTCGTCCACTGCCTCTCGCTCCCTCAGGTCACTCACAGCTCCAAGGACCGATGTCGGAGGACTATTCAGCGCGCCTGTCCTCTGGAATCCGCCACCAACGACGTGCTTGCCGAAGTCATATTGAATTACGCCACTGTACTGACCAGTCGGCACGCCCACTACAACATCACCTAGTTTGATGTCGTGCCCAGGACTAGGGATACCACCACCAAGGCCGACCATGAGGACGACGCGAAGTGACCGGCTAAAGGTCCGAGCCATGTTGACGGCGACCTCAGTGGCAGCTGTCGTCCCGTAGCGTCCCACTGGTAACCGAGCTAGAACGACGTGATGGCGACCGATTCGACCGAATGTGTAGTGGTTACTGTCAGTGGCATCTTGTTCGAGATCTATGTCGTCAAAGTTTTCGTCCATCATCTGTTTCGCAGCCACGGCCTCCGTGGAGAGGGCGACGATCCAGCCGATTCGGAAGTCATCCTGTGAGGGTGTGTCTGCAGGCGGCATAGTTGCAGTACCGCCTACATCTTCCAGACGAAGAAGTTGGGGGAAGAGAGAACATTTCTGCTCCACTAGGAAATTAAGGCAAAGGCAGCGTAAGCGCCTGCAATTCAGGCATGAATGGCAAGCCGCCAGCGGAGCTGACTGATGCTGTACATCCTGGATGTACGATGCACGCACAGCGCCTCAGTCGCGGCCAAGAGGGGCGCGACAACTATCTCCTGAATGCCGCTGTAGAGACCGCTGCATTCTGTAGGGTACCTAGCGTTGATCACGTGTCACTCCCGCTGGTAGATTTGGGTGTGAAATCCGAAAGAGTCGGTCGTGTGCGCATGCAACTTTGCCTGAGCTGCTTTGCCGAGGTTGAATTCAGGAGCGGTATGCCGCAATTCTGCCCGAGGCTCCCTTGGCAACAGCGCACTGGCTAAGATCACGTCGTCGACAAATGAGAATCACGAGAATCTGACATTATATGTACAATTGTAAAGGTTAGATATGCTATATGCCCTCAAAGGTCTCGCCAAGTCCCCTGCACAGGTCTCCTGCCAGTCGCTGAAGGATCGCTGTTTTGCCCGTAGTGGTTTCCTTGCCCCGTCCCTTGTGACGACAATGCATTTGTAGACTGGTATGTGTTCTGGCCCGGATACGCAGCATAGCCAGGCGAGTCCGTCCGCTGTGGTGGGTTGTAGCTGCTGTATCCCTGTTGCGGTGATCTCGAAGGCGCAGGAGCTTGATTCGAGTAAGGGTTGCTGATGGCTGAATTATTGTTCTGGCTGTACCCATACGAGTTTGAACCTTGATCGTAGGTAGGGCTGTGATTTTGAGGTTGACGCTGTCCGTGAGGATTGTCGTTGGCAGCATGTCCGTATCCTGCGGCGCCATACGTATTGTTCTGACCATACGGAGACTGATGCTGTTGGCCGTATCCTTGTTCTTGCCGTCCATACCCTGCTCCGGCTCCTGAGGCATACGAATCCTGCCTACCATAACCATAAACACCGGCTGCTGCTGCTCCGGCGCCCGCGCCTACAGCAGCTGCTGTGCCTGCACCTGGCCCCTCTCCATGCGCACTATCCATGCCCATCCTGTAATCATCGCTTTCGAACTTTGGCAGGCTTCCCTCGCTGTTCAGTCTACCCATCTCTACGTCGCCCGGCCGTTCTGGGCTTGTCTCTTCCATCACTCTCGTGCTTCGCGCTTCGCCCCAGCTTGGCATTGCAGGTAGCGCATCTCCATTCGCGGCTGCGTTTCGACTTGGCTCCTCGAAGGTGGCAGTCGCGTACTTTGGAGGAGGCTGGCTTCTGTACTGTCCCTGACCAGAGTATCCCACGCCACCACTGTATGCGCCCGCGTTCGAGTTCGAGGGGCCTCGGTTGTGTGTGCCGAACCCACTCTCATATGCTGCCGGATGCACATATCCGCTCTTCTGGGTGCCGTACGGGTTCCCATGCGCTAGCGGTGAGACATACTGATCTCTGGGTGGTCGTGAGGAGCCAGAGCTACGGCAGCATCCGCAGCATAAGCATTTTGTAATCGATGCGAAGCAAAAGCAGCACTGAGCGCCGCAGCAGATGATCTTGATGGCGCACCAGACAACTGAGAGGACGATAAGAGAGCCAACGATTATTCCGACTATGACTGGCCATCTGGTTGTATTAGCATATGAGAGGAGTGGTAATCGAAGACAGAACGTACTTGCAGTAGGACTTGGCCATGCACGAGTCCCAGCCAGACTGAAAAGTCATGCCCTCCAGGAGATTCGGGATACCAGACATGGCGGATGAAGTGCAGTAGCCAAACACTCAAGAGCAGGAATCCTGACGAGAAATCGCAGAAGAAATGTCGGGTATCAGAAGAAAGTAATTTGTGTTGCGGTCGAATGTAACACAGTGCGAGATTAGAAAGACCAAATGTCCAATTGTCAGCGCAGCAGCATTACGCGTGTGGTGTAGAAGTAAGTCGTCCAACAAGTAAATGTGTGACGTCGCGATCTATGAACGAATGTAGTCGGAGATCTGATTAAAGGGTGCGCAAACAGGGAAGAGGGACGAGGTCGACAAAAAGGGAGTAGGAGATCTACGACATGGTGAAACGCGCCATCAGAATGCCCAGCTTTTTATTCAATCAGGGCACCCAGGAGGTGAAGGTAAGGAGGGGGAGGAGGCTGACCGACGGTTGAAATTGCGGGGATCTCGTGCCTTGTGGCGCAGGGACGAGAGGGGCTGGATAGAACATTACCGTTTGACCAGCCTTGCACGACAACATACAAATTAAACTGATCATGCTAAAACAGCTGTGCACACCTCAAGCCTCTGCGTCGTCAGCGACTGTTCGGATTGGGCAAGTACAGTCATACTATGGGGCAGAGACATGCAATTCGAAGGTCTCAGACATTTTGGCCAATGCTTCATTCTATGTAATAAGTCGTGTATTCATAATCATCATCCAGCGGGACATCTATGCGTCTAGATCTAGGTTTTCCAATAGCTTGTCCAACTTACCGAGCATAATCTGGTAATTCAGTGCGTCCTGCGCGAATTCGTCCCCAGCGACTTCGCCATCTAGAGTTCTGATGATAGTGCCACCAGCGAATGCCTCGGTATCAGTCTGCGGGGGAGTATCATCAACGTGCATGTCAACACCCTCGTCATCATGCAACGTTTTGTGATCGCTCCCTAGATCTTCCGGGATGTGGTTCTCGTCCATCCAGTCAGCTGCGGTGTCCTCCATCCGCAACCTGTAGCGATCCGACAGGTAGTAGCGAATGCTATTTCTGTTAGTACTACGTCAAAGTCAACATGATAGTACTTACTCATCGACAAGCTCCACCGTATCCGTCTCTTGTCGGCCCTGAATGCGCCCTGCAGATTCTCTAACAATCTGCGCGAATTCAGGGTCATCAATAAATCGCTCCAGTCTATATGCAATGTATCGAGCACCGAATTCCTCAAGTCTGTGTACTCGAGTATCCCAGCCGGCGCGAATAACGTCGTAGATGTCGACCACATCTTCGATATCAGTTTCCCCTCTCGGGTTCTCTGATTCAACCACGGATGCATCGCCATTGCCAAGTGTCGAAATTATCATGGCTGCTCGCTGTTTAAGTTTCTCGATGAACAAGAGATCCGCAGCGAATAGAACGTCGACAGCTATGTCCAGTCCAAACTCTGCCTTTTCAGTATACAGGAAAGTAAGTACAATCTCCAAGACTTCCGGCGAGCAATCGATAGGGATGATCTGGAGATGAGGTAGCTCCTGAGCTTCTCGAAATCCAGAAGCAAACATGGCAGCGAAGAATTCGGAACGTAAAAGCATGGCTCTGTGCGCAGGGAACAGCACCGACTTTTGTGGCTTCCTCGTTCGTGATGCCGATCGTGATCGTTGCGAGAAGTTACCGACAGGAATGCTGTTCAATGGTCCCTCAGTATTACGGACTGGTGGTGATTGATCATCTTCCTCTGATTCTTGCACTTCGTCCGCCCGTAGAAGGACGTCAGCAAAGATAGAATTATCCCTGTCCCACTTGACGTCGTCCGCTTTTGTTGTCTCAACATGTACGCGATGCTTCAGCACATGATCCTCGAACCATTGTCCCAGCTGATCTCTAGCCCGTTGTGTCTCTTCTGCTCGACGTTGCCGAGCTCTTCTCCGATCGCCGCGCTCCACAATGCTCTCAAATAGCCTCTCAATCTCCAGCTGTTTGCTGAGTTTATCGATACCAAAGAGGATGGCCCGCTCTTCCTCGTGGTCTCCGAGATCACTGGGGTGTTCCGCCATATACAGATACCGCACAGCAATCTCGAAAGATTGTGTGGGTATTGAGTGGGACAGCTTCCATGTGGTAGTTTCCGGTGCGATCTTGAGCTTCTTTGCAAAGTACGGGGACCTGGCGGCGAGGATGAATTTGTGAAGGTTCAGAGATGCATCGTATGTATTGAGGGTAATGTCCGAAGTATTCGGCTCTTCCCTTGATAGTAACGACGTGATGTGGGCGGCAAGTGGTTGTAAAGCATCGGTAGATTTCGAGTAGTCATATGACAGGAGGAGATTCCGTATCTTATCGTTCAATGCGTTATAGAGACAGCGTTCACCTTGAAAGGTATCTCGTTCGCAGAGGGCACCGGACTCGAGTAGGTGTTGTACAACCTCATAATGGCCGCACAGACTTGCCTGGTAGGAATCTTCAGTATCAGTCCACGGTCTTATTGAACGATGATAGGAGGACAAGTGCCTTGACTATCGATAGTCGGAAGGGTGGAGGGCTTACTAAAATCAGTGGCGTATAATCGTAACGATCGCGGGCGTTAATGTTCACTCCACGAGCAATTTGTTCTTGACAGATTTTGAGATCCCCCCTCCGACATGCCTCGCATAATAACCGAAAGTCGTCACTCGTATCTAAAGGGTTGTCCTCTTTCAGCCGACCGGCGGCTACCTCTTTGTGTTCTGCATGAAGGGCGGCTTCGAGTTGGAATTTATTGAGCAATGTCATCCGATCGGTGGGTGGAACGGACGGTCGTGACGGGTTGCTCGGGGTGGCTTGACGGTATATTCTCGACGGATACAAGAGCCTCGTGGTGGCTGCTATGGAGGAGAAACAATAAAGTCGCAACCGTCGACAACGAGATAAACGTTTCTTCGAGGTCGCCGTCGAGTTTCCGAAAGAGCAAAAGACCGACGTCACAGCGCACAGACTCCCCGAAAGAGCCAGACCCTGCCAAGACATGGCCGTCGTCTGGTGAACATGTATTCCTTTGCAAACAAAACCATCTCTGGCGCAAAGAATGTCATTCCTCAATCAGCCTCATTCACTCGACACTTCCAAGGACAGTCTTTCTTTTCGACATTTTCCCTGATCCACCTATCTCTCACCGACTGTAGCATGTACGGTGTATGATTAGCACTCATCTCTCCCTTTGCTTGTTTTAAATCAGCATGGCTACCGAGGCGGACAAATATGAGGTGCTGGAACGCATTGGTAATCTCCACCTTATCCGTCATGCAGGTACCGACATTGGCGGACATGTATGCTGACAATCATTGCAGGTCAAGGATCCTTTGGAGTGATCAGGAAGGTCAGACGGAAGCAGGATGGACTTGTGGGTGGTATTTTGCAGATTTGAGATACATGGGCTCACTGTTGATGCAGGTCCTCTGCCGAAAGGAAATTTGCTACACCAAAATGTCCGACAAGGAACGACACCAACTCCAGGCAGAGTTGAATATCCTCCGACAGCTCGATCATCCCAATATTGTCCACTACTACGAAAAGGAGCATCACAAGGAGTCACACGACCTTCATCTCTACATGGAATACTGCGGCAACGGTGATCTTGGCATTATGATTAAGGATCTCAAAGCACGACATGCTTTTGCTGATGAGGAATTGGTCTGGACCATCTTTGCTCAGCTTGTGTCTGCACTCTACAGATGTCATTATGGGGAAGATCCGCCGAGTGCAGACAGTACCGCTGTCGGTCTCGCTAAGAACGCTCATCCCATCAAGAGCAAGCAGGCTTGCGACCGAATGATCCTTCACCGGGATCTCAAGCCAGAGAATGGTCAGTAGCTTGGCAATCACTGTTTGTGATAAGCTAATATCTAGCAGTATTCCTGGGCGATGGCAATGCCGTCAAGCTCGGCGACTTCGGCCTTTCCAAGATCATCTCCTCCCACGACTTTGCTTCCACCTATGTTGGAACGCCCTTTTACATGTCACCTGAGATCTGTGCTGCAGAACGATATTCATTGTACTCGGACATCTGGTCACTGGGATGCGTCATCTACGAACTCTGTGCACGAGAACCACCATTCAATGCAAAGACCCATTTCGATCTAATCCAGAAGATCAAGATTGGAAAGGTTGCGCCATTACCTAGAACGTACTCGCGAGAATTGTCAGAAGTCATCACTGCATGCTTGCAAGTCAACCCGAATTTGAGACCAGACACTGCTGCTCTGCTTAACCTGCCGCGTGTCAAGCTCATCCGAAAGTCACACCAATCGGCTCTTATCCTCCAATCACACATTCTGGCCAAGGACCGAGCAGTGGACGAGCTTCGAGTAGCAAAAGAGCTCATTAGCCGTCTGGAGACCGAACGACAAACAGCTTACGACGAAATGAACAAGAAGTTACACATGGAATGGGAGACGCGGGCACATCTCGAGATTCAACGACAGGTCGACATTCAAGAGCAAGCTATGCGATTAGAAATGGAGAAGCAGATCACTGCCGGGGTTGCAGAAGGAGTTGCCGCACATCTCGCAACACATCTGTCCTCACAAGCGACATCAGCCACGTCCTTTTCATCTTCCCAATCGTCCACGATCGATGCGCCAACCTTTGCTCGATCATCGACGCCAACATCCCTACTCCCGAAAATGCCCTCGCGATCATCGCTCCCGACACTATCCGAGACCTCCCCAGGTCGACCTGCAGCCGACCTCTCCACCCTTTCACTAGAGGATAGTCCCCTCTCGAAACCCAAGCCCGCGAAGCGGACCTCGCGCACCCCCTTCACCCGCGCCCGAACCATCGCCAATGCAGAGGAGATCCTCCCTTCGCCAATGGACATCCAGATGGCCTCTCCCTCACCTATTCGCGCTATCGCAGGCCTATCCCTCTCCCCACGCCGCACGGCTGCACCAGATTCTCAACTCCGCCAACCCGCCATCCGTGGCAACATCTTCAATCCCCGACCTCACCCTCTCTTCCACGTCGATGCCGCCGAGCGGGACGTCGAGGACTTCTCCGACGACGAAGACGCGGCTTCAGAGACCGACAGCCCCACACGCCCCAAGACAGGGGTCTTCGACAAGCCTGCCCGTCCCCTCTCGTCGGCCGGTCTCGTCCCACGACCGAACATGCTCCGACAAAAGACGACGCCTGCACCCTTCGGCCATCAGCGCGGCAAGAGCACCAACGTGTTCGCCCTCGCTGCCGGTCAAACGCAGTCGGCCCCCGTCATCCCGCTCGCGCGCCCAAGCAGCCCAAGAGACGTGGAGAATATCCGTCCCTCCTCACCTACGAGGAAGCTCGAGCTGGCAAGCAAAGCGAGTCCGATAAGGAAGGCCCCCGCTGTGCCGGTGCAGGGCAGCCCCACGGCACGTAAAGTGATGGGACGCGGAGGCGAGGAAGGATTGGAGAAGATGCTTGCTGGACGGAAGGTGCAGGGGCGTACTCTGGTGGAGCTGAGTCGTGATCAGGTCAGCGATCTGGGCAACAGGTTCTTGGAACCGGCGTGTTGGGATCCGGAGAGGGATGAGATGCCCAGTCCCTTTTTGGCGAGGGGGAGGAGGGTGGTGGCTGGTCGGTGATCTGCCCGCTCATTTATTCACACATGTCTTCGGATTTTGGCAAGGGAGCAGCATGAGTGGGATCGAATTTGGTTAGGGAAGGCGTTGGGTGCATGGCATTCGGATCATGGCATTGTGGATATGACACTTCTGGATTCCTTTCAAGAGAACCAGTCTCGGCCTTTTGGGTAACCAGGGCTTGTAATGAACTGTAAGAATTTTATATCCCGTCTTCCGTGCTGTGGACTTGGTGGTAATCAGCCGTGACCGATTTTCATGCCTTCGAGGAACCAGTCGCCCAGTCTGTCTTCGCATGATCTCAATGCTTTGACCACATCGCTAAGGTCTTCCACTTCTGTCATGCCCAGGGGTTCTGGTGTGCCCTTCTTGGGCCTTTGGACAAGTTGTCTGCTGGTAGTCGTCTCTTCGCCTCGGACCTGCAGTGCTTGCCATCGTAATGCTTTGATACGTGTTTCAAACTCGTCTACGTCTGATTCTTCTCCCTCAATAACGATGGCGCCGGGATGACCTGGTCGCGAGAAGCCAGAGAGATTCAGCTCACGAGACCAGGAGACAATGTCCTTACGCTTTGATGTGGCAAGTAGATGGTGTGACCAGAGAAGGAGGAGTTTGATTTTGTGTCCCATGCCAGATTGATCGGCGGTTCCCTGATTGTGAGTACACTGACTACCAGATTGCGGTCGCTCGGTAGAAGAGTGCTCTAGAGACTCTAGTTTGGTCGTCAGGTCCTGGACGAGGACGTCTAGACACTCTGCTCCGACTTCCAACGAGGATATGAGCTGATCAAGTGCAGAACGGGCTTCTTTTCGTGTGGCAGTCGACACTGTCTCGCCACACTGTAGATACGCTTTCGGCTTCGACGTCGATGGATAGTCGAGGGGAAGTGTAACTTCCAGAATATATGCTACTGAGGTTACTACCAGAACTTTTCGAAGAACCACATCAGAATTGTCATTGAGATTGCTACAGTGAGTCAAGAGGAGTGTTCCTACCTTTAACGCTCAGCCTGAAGGAGAAATACTGGTCCTGTAGCCTCGCTAGGTCGGCTTCTGGATCCGGTGGTGTTTGCCACGAGAACTCGTCAGGATACATGCTTTGAAGTAAGATCAGCTCGTCCAATTGTCGCTCGTGTTCGGGCATTGCTATGGGCTGGGACGGATGGCCGACAGATCGAACAAAATTGATTAGGATTATTGAGTCTGCTCAAATTGTTTTGACGACGTTTCCAAACACGATGGTCGATAGCGTTCTTTTCAAGAGTCCAGACATGATCATAGTGAAGATCGTATCTTAATGAGATGGTTCGGGAACACAACAACAAGCGACAGACAATGCATGTTTCTCTGCCATGTGTTAGGATCCTCTGGACCCATAATCACACATCGAAAGTTCATTGTCGAGTCAAGTCAAGTACTGTAAAAGTGATCTTCACTCCGCCAAGACCCGTCGTTGGCATGAAGCTTTGGTTGCTCGGCAGCTTCACGTGAAAACAACTCAGCTTCGTTTCTGTTTGGACTTTCAACTTTTTTTTCCCCAATCCGATCCAGCCCGCGCCTACTATCACGATGATGCCCTCAATGCGTGGTGGCATGCAAGTCCATGCTGTTCCCGATAACGAGCGCGCATATGATGTGAATGGCCGCCGTCTTCCGTGGGGCTATGAATACGCAGAGTAAGTCCGCTGCTCACTCCTCGATACCTCGTGTTCGCGTAGACTGACATTGACTTTCTAGCGCCGATACATCTCGTGGCCGCACTACAACCGAACGTGGTCCCTTTGGCCGCTCTAGTCGTCGAAGAGGCTTCTCGCGCTCCAAAACAGCCACGCCAGCACGCAAAGAAGACCTGGCGCGCCTCGAAAACCAGCATGCCGAGGACGCCATTTTCAACAGCTACAAAGCCTCACAACGCACAAGGGACACACTGGCGACGTCAAAATCTGCACCATTGATATCTCTGGACCCAAATGTTGGCGCAGGAAAGGGAGCGCAGGCACAGGCGCCAGAAGAGAAAGAGGCGACCGAGGTTATTCTCTATGGATACGGGAGCGGACAGGAATGGGCCGCTATAGAATTCTATGAGCGGATCAGTGGTGGTGTAATACTGGAAGATTACGACAGGGTACCCCCGCACACGAGATACGATCCTGCATTATCACTGAGCAGAGCACGATCGCAGAGAAGTTTGAGCAAGGCGGCGCTGGCAAAAAGGAATAGGTATAATGGAGGATCACACTGGATTAAGGTCACATACGATTCGCATGAGAGCGCGGACCTGGCGTGCGATAGGAGTCCACACATATTGCATGGGTATCTCGTTTATGCGGAAATCTACAGAGGAGTTGGGCCACCGAAAGATGAAGCAATTCCTTGCACCTCGGCTGGAGCGATGGTCGAGAGCGAGAGTCTGCCCAATACGTTCAGCAGCAAAACGCTCAGTCGGAGTATGGACACGGCGACTGAAAGTCCGGAGGGAAGCAGCAAGACAGTGTCAACAGCAACCCTAGGCGAGCCTATAAGGATGCGGGACCTGGGCGGACTGCAGGCACCGAGGACAATGGAGAAGAGCATAAGCATGCCAGCATTGCCCGGAGCCCTGGTAGCGTCGTCTTCGAGTACCGAACCAGACAGGAGAGAGGTCATGCAGCGTCCGATGAGGATTCAAGGTGCGACAAGGGCGGTTCTGAAACCAGCAGATCAAGCTCTCTTACCAAGTCAGCCAAAGTACAGCGGCTGGCTCGCTTTCCTGCCACTCCTTGGTCTGCTTTTTGGAAGTGGAAAAGGAGACACCAGTTCTACCATTCCAAAACTCGAAACTGGAGAGGTCGATTGGAAGAATGCCGGGCTGTATTGGTGGTTCTTTGCCTGGCTGGATGGTGTACTGGGCACAGACATGTGCGGTCTGAAGAGCGATGACTAGTCTCGTCTCTCCAAGCGAATGATATCCTTCAACCCCCTTCTGTCTTTCACCCTCCCTCCACGTTTTTCTTCTCGTCTGGCTGATCTGCTTTCTTCGTAGCATCAACCCGCTGACTCCTCTTCACTTGCCTCTTCGACCCAATAGGAAAGCGCTTGACTCCACCACAGTTCAAACATTCAACCACCTTGACATCAGCATGCGGCTTCTGTGCGCCCTTGCTCGCATTCTCAATCTTGCCTAAACAAGTCTTGTCTGCCAGAAGTGGCGTATTGCACACCTTGCACAGACTCCGCTTCACCTCTTGCGCGATACGAACTTGGCCACGCTTGGCTACTGTGCGCATATGTGATGAGAAGAGCAGCGGTAAACCTGTGTTCCTCGTCGATTGAGCATCAGTTGTAGTCTGTTGCATGGCCTGTCCAGGAATGGGTACCTGCTCGCCCGTTGGCCAGGAAAATTGTTGTTCTGCTAGAAGCTTTGCTGCACGATCAAGATATGCGACACGAGCCTGGAGGTGTTTGGCTTTTGGGCCTTTGGACATACTGCTTGATGCCTCCGGCCCTGCAAGTCCAATGATGTGTCCTTCTTATCGATGATGCGTCTCTCACAAGAAATGGCTACCGCAGCTACCTACGAGCTATTTCGAAGAAGAAGATCCAGAAGATCCACTTGGACCCGACTCGGTATGCCGCTGCGCAGTAATAGTACAAAGTTTTGCAGTCCGAGCGATCGCAGACAAAGCCAAGGATTACCTGCGAGGATTCTGCACAATGTTCTGTCACCCAACGTGGCAAGTAATGTCGACGACCACCGTGAGCACGAGTCTCAGTCACATGTCCGAGAAATGTTTAAGGAAAACGATGACTGACATGTGAAGTCTTCAATTTGGATAGCAAGGTGGGTCCTGTCCGAGTCATGCACCGCTAGTCTGAATGCGGACCTCTGTGCGACAGGTGAAGTTCTTCTGTTTGCCTTCTCTTTTCACAACCTTACAACCAATCCCCTACTCACCACCTGCATCACGATCGCGCAAAAGGGTAGCACCATTCGACAATAAAGGCATCATCACCATTTTTTTTACCCTCCTTACTTTACTTTCACCACTACAATGTCAGCGGAAGAAGATCTGATCGATTACTCTGATGAGGAGGTCCAGACCACAACAGCTGCCCCAGCCAGCAATGGAGCTGCCGCCGCCAACGGTGATGCGAAGAAGGGAGATCTAACAGTCACTGGAGCTGGAGCGAAGGGTTCATACGTCGGTATCCATTCGACTGGTTTCCGAGACTTCTTGTTGAAGCCCGAACTCTTGCGCGCTATTACGGACTGCGGTTTCGAGCATCCTTCCGAGGGTTAGTCATGAGCGAATCCCTGATTTCACTTTTCTTCCACCGATCGAGCGTCCGTCCATCTACGAGGTATGCCAGGCGAGAGATACGAGGCATCCAGCGCGCGGAGATTGAATCGGCCAGGCTGCATTACGGCTGCAGTTTGGTGATCAATCATCAACAAGGACAATATGAGCTCAGGAACGAGCTGTCCGATTACCAGGCAGATCATCTCGCGAAAGCGACTATCTACCGAGGAGAAACTGCGTGGTCATCTTGACCTGAAAATATGGCAAGATGCGAGCAGAGACGCGATGTGAAGAGCACGGATGCGCAAGCGATACAAGATGGACGGACGCTACTCGGAGACGCTGCTTGCTTTGCATTCCACTTGACAAACAATATCTGACACAACGGTCCACAGTCCAGCAAGTATGCATTCCTCAGGCCATTCTCGGTACCGACGTTCTCTGCCAAGCAAAATCTGGACTCGGAAAGACCGCGGTCTTTGTCCTCGCGACCCTCCAGCAGATGGAGCCAATCGATGGTGAGACTTCTGTGCTGGTGATGTGCCATACCCGTGAGCTTGCCTACCAGATCAAGAACGAATATGCCCGCTTCAGCAAGTACATGCCCAATGTCAAGACTGCCGTCTTCTACGGTGGTACGCCCATGCAGAAGGATATCGAGCTGCTCGCCAACAAGGAAACTCACCCCCACATTATTGTCGCGACGCCTGGTCGTCTCAACGCGCTTGTCAGAGACAAGAAGCTTCGCTTGGGTAGCATCCAGAGATTCGTGCTCGACGAGTGCGACAAGATGCTTGATCAGATTGGTATGTCAACTCTGAAACTACAGGTGGACATGCCTAATACAGACAGACATGCGCCGCGACGTGCAAGAGATCTTCCGCGCTACTCCCACACAAAAGCAGGTCATGATGTTCAGCGCCACTCTTGCTCAGGAGACGCGACCAATTTGCAAGAAGTTCATGCAGAACCCGTTGGAAATTTACGTCGACGATGAGACCAAGCTCACCCTGCACGGTCTGCAACAGTACTATATCAAGCTGGCCGAGAGCGAGAAGAACCGCAAGCTCAATCAGCTCCTCGACGACCTCGAATTCAACCAGGTCATCATCTTCGTCAAGTCTACTCTTCGTGCCACCGAACTCGACAAGCTGCTCAGGGAGTGCAACTTTCCTTCCATCGCAGTGCACTCTGGTGTGAGCCAAGAGGAGCGGTATGTACCTTGGGATTTCGATCCTGCCTCTGTACTGACAAGCCTGCAGTATCAAGCGCTACAAAGAATTCAAGGAGTTCAACAAGCGTATCTGCGTCGCCACCGACGTCTTTGGTCGTGGTATTGATATCGAGCGCATCAACTTGGCCATCAACTACGACCTCCCCGGCGACGCGGACAGCTACCTCCACCGTGTCGGTCGTGCGGGTCGTTTCGGTACCAAGGGTCTCAGTATCTCGTTTGTGTCGAGCGAGGGAGACGAGGAGGTGCTCAAGAGCATTGAGAAGAGGTTCGAGGTGGCACTGCCGGAATTCCCCAAGGAGGGCGTGGATTCGAAGAGCTACATGGCTAACTAGGTCTGACGGGAGCCGTGGTCAGCAAATGCCCGAGGGTGACAGGGATGCGACGAGCGCAATTGTAGTTGGGATTGGTTCAGTAGCGTTACCAAAAGAATGATACGTCTCTTCTCGCCGTTGACAATAGGCATGTGTTCACCTTACTCTGCTCGCGTCTGGTCTCTGTGTCATGGACGACGCCCGACTACAGCTGTGGGACTGCCATAACCCCCATCTCATTCCCCTCCGCCACGCCTAGCGCAGTAGGATGGATGTGCTGGCGCTCGACCTCGTTCTTGTTTCTTGCGCCAACCCTGCTTGCTGGTCTCTTGACCAGTAGGGTGTCTCAAGGCATTCATTGTAGGGGAGAGGGGGGGCCAGAGGAAAGGCTGTGTCGCGTACCGAGTGATTAGCAAATCATATCTACCGGATGGGATGTTTCTGGCCATTGGCGAGCGAGTAGCTGGTGAAGTCGCTGACTTGGCTTCGGGATGGGGGCAAGTCCGAGCCATGGCTTGTGCGGCAGGGCGTGCTTCGTGCTCAGCTTTGGCCAAGACGACACCCGGTAGAGAAGTGTGTCGTCAGTTTGACGGATGGTGTGGAGCATAAGCACGAGGATGGTGGTAGAACGAGGGATAGGACGGATTGACAGGTCGTGGTAGCTCACCTTGACTTTGGAAGTACCTTGCCCTTGTAACAATGGCGTATGGCGGTACGAGTCGGACCTTCAGCCTGCAATTCTCCCTGTTCGGGTACAGTAGTGCTGCCCAGTCCATGTATGAGTAGTGGTGAGCTGGCTCATTGACTCCAGTGATCTGGTAGTATGGTCATGGGACGATGGCGGCGAATGAGTATATAGTCGAATAGTGCCAATCACTGTATGCGCTGTATTGAACATCATGTTTACAGCATGTACTGTCGGTCTAGAAATCGTGTGTCATCCATCGTTTTGGCATCCCTCGTAGGATAATTGTTCCTGTTGAGCCGAAAACACCACGGATGTAGGAGACGTCCTCGCTTACTGCCTCACTGTGGTGATGCAGTCTCTGATGCATGAAGAGTCGCAGTGACTTCAGTCGACAACATTGCGTCGCGCTGTTACGCAGTCGTCTTCGGATGGAAGCCACTCCGTCAACCCTGTCCAGTAACAGCAACGGACAGAATATCCAGAGATTTGATCGTCTTCAACATAGCGGACTGATACTACCAATGAATGGACAGGATAGGCTTTGGCAGGCCGTCATCCAAATGCAGGGCCTTGACCTGCACGGAAATCAGGGGCCTAGCACATGAGGTCGTTCAAGGAGGCGGCAGAGAGTATTCCTTGGTTGAGCTTCGCTTAGAGCCGCAATGTAGATCTTTGGCACGAGAGTGGCAATGGGTCCGACCAAGCTGTAGATACGTCGTATGAGGGGATCGGGGTCACATTCTGAATCGTGGTTGACAAGAGAGCAAACAGATATGGTCTCGCTTGGCGTGATCTTCGTCTCCCCGTGAACTTGCGGCTGAAAAGGTACCGCAGTAGTTCAGCGCTTGAATGCCGGGAATGACAAGCCAAACTAGCTTGTATTCGCGCGAGTCACCACTCGAGGACGGAATGTCGGCTTTGGGCGAAACGAGAAGAGTCCCTTTCCGGTAGGGTCGACTCTTTCTGGAAACGATAGCGGTTTGACAGGTGAAATGGATGTGGGGAGCAACAAAACTTGAATTCTAGGACGGGAGGAAGAAAAGCAGGGAAGGGATGTTGTACGGAGTGAAGTGGTAAAGCGGACATGTGATTGGTCGTTCTTGAGAAATGGCTGACTTCGGACTGGAGATCAGCCGGGAGTTTTGAACGAGTACCTCGTTCATGTACTGTACTCATTTGCCATCAACATACGAGATGGCCCCAAGCCGTGATGGAGGCTTCACTTTCACGTTGGCGGCTGTCAGACTGGCCGTGAATGGCGGCACGGAGGGTCGGAGGGTTACCTCGTGGCACAGTTGCTGGTGGTCCGAGCATGAGCTTGATGTTTGGATATGCATGGTGAAATTGCGACTCGCGACGCCATGCATGTTGCTTACTCTGGCATGGCTCGCCTGGAACTCGGCACCTGGAGACATTTTCTGGTGGTGAAGGAACGTCAGCGTGAGCCGAGCGATTGCCGATGATAGTTGTGATGAGAGTCGAGTGACCAGGCGGAGGGATCTTCAACCAGGCAGCTCATGTGCATCAAGCTTCTTCTACGGCGCGAGCCGCCAACGATCATGGGAATTGTGGGAACCTTGAGGGAACTCTGAGGGAACTTTGAGGGAACTTTGAGAGACAGAAAGGAAAAGATCGGACGAAGCTGGGGACCTCATCTCGATCTCTCCAGAGCCCCGACCTCGCCGATTTCTAATTTTCTCTCACGACGATGACTTGGATGCAAAGTGTATCGGCATGTGATGGTACAGTAGTTGTTGTCGGAATCTCTGCTCGTTCCAATATCGATAGCAGCGAATATTCTGCGGTAGCTCCACGAGTCTACAGTAGTATCAGATACATCTCCGATAGCTTTTAGCTCGCACATCTCTCAATAGCGGTGGTCGATCTGCTTGGCGACCCGGCCAATCCGCGGCTTATCTGTCGCCCAGCTTTTGCGTATGCAGTGATCGTCGTAGCCGCGGAACCTGGGAAAGTCCTTATTCTCGATGATGAAATTTGTATCCCGCTTAGAAAGCTCCATGTTGATTTGGGGAAGGATGAGCAATTGTCTGATGTTTCAGCACGCTTTTAGCCCAACGTCCCGCACAGCATGCAGTCGAGTGAGAATAGCGAGAGAGAGAGTGCCTTGCGAGATACAAACATCAGATGCTCGCTACAGCTGCTATTTCTGAAAGTGGACCAAGACGATCGTCCAATTGCAAGGACCAGACCCCGCGGGACCTGGAAATGAGCTGTTGACACTTTGGGCAAAGTGGTACCTACTGTAGTTGCGCATCTACATATTATGTCTTTTCGCATCATTCCGTCGTCGTCAGCACAAGAGGAAACACTGTAAAATTCTCAATCTTTCCATGGACTGACGTACATTTGAGACCTTGTCTGTCCCTTGCGGCGGTGCCCTCGGGTGAAACATGGGCCGCAGTCATGTATGGTTATTAGTGCTTGGGCGGGCTACCTACTACCGTGGCTGCTGGGATGACAGCTGCCTCGAATAAATGAACCGGGATAACGACACATGTATGCGGCTCTTCACCATAGAGATAGACTCCGATGGCATTGGGTCGAGAGCGCATGCTCATCACTTTGGCTTTCTTGTGCATTGTACCAATACGTCAAGCGCGTATAAGACATTTCGACTAGGCCCCCATTTTGTTCGTCGGGAAAACGCACAAACAGCCGACGCGATCCGGAAGAACAAAGCAAAAAGAGTGTGGGCATTCATGCATTTTCTGAATGTCCGACGTGGCCGGGGGCGAGGTGAGAAAGGGAGAGAGTAGAGAACCTGAACCATTCGTAAAAGTCATGTTCAGGAGCCTAGCTGGAAACAAATTGGCCTTTCGCTTGCAACTTTTTTTTTCTCTTCTCACATTGATCCGACCGGGATCATGGTGAGGGCGGGAGCTACGCTTGGTAGTACATGTAGTAGTGTACGTACGCTTGAGCTCCCAGGCTGCGGAACAGACAAGAGGGAAGAAAAGTGGAGAGGCATGAATGAGATGATCCATGGTCTGTGTCTCTCTCTGTGTCTGTGTGTCTGCCCTGTGTGTCTGCCCTGTGTTCTCGGTTTCCATGCGACTCGACTCGACCTGGCAATCACCACTGCACCACTCCTCAGCAGGGAAAGGGAAAAAAAAAAGGCTCAGGCAGGTTTTCCTCTGTCCAAGCATTTCTTCAGCCCGCTCCTTCCATGTGGTGCCGGATCGCCTATCATTAGCAGTTGCTCCGAGTGTCAAGTCAGGTCCTTGTCTCTAGTCCATTTCACGCCAACAAACGCCTATCTTCTCCACCGCTTGCTAAACATCCTTGAACCTCTTTCATCATCCCAATCCCGTCTCTTCTTTCCCAACTAATCCTCACCTTTACGTTCACTTGCGATTCCTCCCACCACCTCCATAATAACGGACCCCCCCGACCGAATGTCATTGTGCTAGCTGCATCAACACGCTCGTTATTCTCCGTTACCTACCCTAGCAGCCGCATGACTCCTTTCATCAAATCAACCCTCTTCGCGTCTTGTTCGCCGTTGAATTTTCTGGACTGAGTTTTTGGCACCTGTTTGCGCGGCCTTTCGCGGCGAGGGAAACCACTTCCAGACTCCCTCCCATCAAACATCCCCTCCTCCTCCTCCTCCTTCAACCCGTCCTGCAGGAACACAACTGTCGTCGCAAATCCCATTTGCTGAAGCACCGACGGTCCAGCAACCATGGCTCCAACGCCCCCAAGGCTCAAGATCTTATCCGGTACGTCTCCGTAACGGTCAACTCGCACCCGCTGCATTTCTCGCAGTACACGTCCGACGCGAGAAGGGCATGAGTGCCAGCTCTCCACTTTTCTTCCGTCTTCCACCTCCGTCATACTTCATGTCGTTCTGATATGGACGTCAAAATGAGACGGTCGAATACCAACATTAACTGTCTCGCAGTCGGCGGCAATGCCATATCCGCCTTTCTCTCGTGGAGACTTTCAGCCACCAATGCCTGCGATGTCACCTTGGTGTGGAAATCAGGTTACGAGACGGTCGCACAGTATGGGATCACATTCAAGTATGGACAATCCGATCAAGCAGAAAGAAAGAGCAGTCGGGTCTGATACAAATCACAGGTCGAGTAACAAGGCCCTTGGGCAGGAAAGATTCAAGCCGAGATCAGGTGAGACCTAGTCACACGCAAAACAATCGACTTGTGCTGACAAAGTCCGTAGTCGTCCGGACCCCAGAAGAAGCAGCGCAAACCTCAAAAGTTCCATACGACTATGTCCTGCTCTGTGTAAAAGCACTGCCAGATGTGTACGACCTTGCCGCCATAATCGAGCCCGTCGTCTCTCCTCAGCACACTTGCATCCTTGTCAACACCACACATTCGCTCGGTATCGAGTCCTACCTCGAGTCAAGATTTCCCACAAACGTCGTTCTTTCTCTCGTCTCTGGCGCAGAATTCACACAATCCAACACATCTGAATTTGAGCACACTGGCTCGACTGATTTCTGGGTTGGTCCTGCTAACAAGAACCCGGGCATCCCGGCTTCGATACAGTCGGATATGGCCGAGGCATTGGCAATGACTCTCAACTCGGGTCAGGTCGACTGCAAGGTCTCGACAAATATAAGGCAACAACAGTATGAGAGGATGATCGGGTGAGTGAAGGGATTTTCCTGGTCCAAGTCATATCTCGTGACTGACAATCATTCTGCAGCCCAATCGCCTTTCAACCTGCCAGCGTTTTATTCGAGACTCCAAACCATGCTGAACTGCTCGAAAAGACCGGCGTTCGTGGTCTCATCACAGGTGTGATCGAAGAGTTGGTGATTCTGGCCGAAGCTCAAGGATGCTCGTTTCCGAAAGACTTTCAAGAACAAACCGTGGAGAAGATGACTCAGTCTTCAGAGACAAACAGCCTCATGTACCAGGACTACACTGCAAGACGTCCTCTCGAGATCGAGACCTTCCTCGGATCTCCCGTCAAGCTCGCTCAAGAAGTAGGAATCACAGTACCGCGCATCGAAACCCTCTATGCCTTATTGCATAATCTTAATATCAACAACCAGAAGCGACCTCTGCAAAATCCTGCTTCACCCAACCCGACAGGACCCCCAGCCCGCATGTCTTCCGCAGGGCCTGGAGCTATGAATGGCCACATGGCCGGTCCACCAAGTCGAGGTGGTATGAGACCAGGCAGCCGTGCACCATCAATGAATGGCGGCCTTCCTCCTCAGATGCGTCGTGGCCCTCCCGGACCCAATGGCTTCCCTCCACGCATGCCGAACGGTCACGGCCCACCTGGTCGAGGCCCTCCACCAATGACCCGTCGTCCATCCATGGAAGGAAATGACCTCGAAGAGTTCAGTCACTTGATGCTGTACGATAATGTGCCCGAGGGTCAGCTTCAGGAGTACGGCGGCTATGGTGAAGGCGGCCCGACTCCTTCCTCATCTGGCGAGCTTGCTCTCCGCGAGAGGGAATTCGCCCTCCGTCAACGTGAGCTGGCTCTCCGCGAACAGGAACACCACATGCGCCGTGGTCCTCCACCTCCGAACGTGCGTCGTCACCACCCTCACGCAATGTACGATGAGGACGACGATGACGAAGGGGACTATTTTGTCAGCCATGGCCCCCCTCCCGGCCCACCTGTTGACCCCGAAAGCCTCGATATGATGAGTGTCACTTCTCGTCGCACCCGCAAGGCTCCCAGTGCTCAGCAGCTCCGCCAGAACCCAGAGATGGGTGGAATGGGTGGTCAAAGATCCAGCAGAAACCCGTTCAACCGACCCAAACCTCAAAATCGTGTCAGCGCACGCATGATGGCTGACGTTCCAGGTCTTCACGATTCTCTAATGTCCAATCCACTCATGGCCTACTCCTCAGACCGCTACGGCAATGTTGATAGACACAACATGAAGGTGGAATCGAGGAGCAACTCACTGACTGCAGAACGTCTCGGCGAGCTTCAGCAGAACGGCCATGCCGGGCCATTTCCCCAACGTCGCGCCAGCCAATCGCCAGGCCACCCATTGAGCCCTCGTCCGGGTCCCGGACCTCAGCGTCGTTCTCCTCCAGGTGGAGAGTACATGCGCTCACCGCAATCAGAGTACACCAGCGGTAGACCGTCACCGCCGGGTATGCCGGCTCCAATGCCGAGGCATCCAGTGAATGGAGTGGCACCACAGCGTGTCGAACAACAAGTCGGGGTGAGCCATCTCTATCCACCCAAGTATCCTCGCACCCAAGAACGAAGTCTGACTGGTTCTGCGAGTGCTAGCGCGGGGAGTGGTGAAAGCGCACACTCTGCTCGTCTAGATTCCGATCCGTCTGCCCACAGCAGCTCTAGCAGTCTAGGGCCACGACCACCTATCGGTGTCCGCTGAATAGCGACATGTCTTCTCGCATACGACCATTAGCAAAGGTCTTATACCCCACTTCTTCGACTCTTGTACGATGTTGGCTTTTGACGAACACAACCATCAGCACATGACGACTATTCCTGACAAGTGGTAATGATCACCACACTTGTTCACACAAAACTCTTTTCTAGCTCCAGCCTTTTTCTGGACTTGCCGCTCGTTCACTTTTCCTTCGAACATGGCAGAGATTATTCTGCATCGGCTGTTTCAACAATTCATCTCTTAATTGTCGACTTCGATCACGTACATACGGTAGAATGGATTAGGGATTTCCCAGCGGGAGAAAAAGTTGATACCTCGAGACCGGTAGTCTCGAATGAATACGGCGTTTTCAGCACGGAAAGTAGAATATCTCCAGAAAACACTACCTATCGACTCCTCGACATTCCCCTTTTCCACATTCATCTGGATCGGTCCAGCATTTATTAGCGTGCATGTGGTGGTATGAGATGGATGGGCCATGGGATATGAGTGGTGGAGACCTGGAGGATATGAGAGAAAGTAATAGCTGTGTATCTCATACTTTTTGTCCTCAACAACCCATTAGCCATTGACTCGTCTTTTGCGAATCGAGGTGTGCTCCAAAATGATTCCCGGCAGATGTCCATCAGGCGATGCGATTGTCACCGACACATAGCATGGAATGGATCCACATTGAGTTCAGCATGACGGTAGCGTCGATCACCCTATACAACATCAACAGCACCACGTCAGCTATCCGTAAGCCCTCATGAATTAGCATGCAGTGAATTTCTTCTTCTGCCAGTACGTTCGAAACGTGAAACAGTAGTATACATGGTCAATAACGCTACACCCAGTTGCTTCGTGAGTCCTCTTGCCCTTTCACTCCATGACCCTCTCCGGAGTCTTCCCTCCTGTGCTCTTCAACCGAAATGGTATCAGTTCTCACATACCTTGACAGCATCACGAGATCCACCACAGCTTACTGTCCATCCTGGAGGTCTCCGGTCTCTGTCCTCGGATCTCTGATCTCAGATCTCTGTGCTCCCATCTCTGACCCCCAGTCCTCTCCTCTCTAGCCCCGGCAATGGCTACACCAAGAGTCTTCATCATCCGCCACGGCGAAACAGAATGGTCCCTGAACGGACGACACACGGGCACCTCTGACATCCCTCTCACCTCCAACGGCGAGAAACGTATGCGCGCCACCGGTCACGCCCTCGTGGGGGACGATCGCCTGATCGCGCCGGGGAATCTGGCGCATATCTACGTTTCCCCTAGACATCGGGCGCAGAGGACTCTGGAGCTCTTGGATCTGGGATGCGGGGAGTATCCTTGGCAGAAGGAGCATGGCCAGGAGAGGCAGAAGGGGAGGAAGACGGACGCGAGAGTCCAGATCACAGAGGACGTGAGGGAATGGGATTATGGTGACTATGAGGGGTTGACGAGCAAGACTATTCGGAGTCAAAGGGGGGACAGAGGGGAGGGGAGCTGGGATATTTGGCGGGATGGATGTCCCGGTGGGGAGTACGTGCTTTCTTCCCTTTTCGCTGCTTTCTCGTGGTTCGCGATGCATTAAGAAGCGCTCTAGGGTAGTTTTGAGGGGATAAGGCAGGGTACTAGATTGATCAGGATGTACAAAAAAAGGTGTGCTGATGGTTCATAGGTCGCCACAGCAAATCACGGAGCGACTGGATCGGCTCATCGCTGAGATCAGAGAAAGGTACCACAAGGATGCCATTGGAAAGAAGAAGGCAGAGTACGCTGAGCCGTACGATGTGTTGATCGTTGCCCATGGTCATATTCTGAGAGCATTTGCTGCGAGGTGGATCGGTAAGAATATCGCGGACAATCCGAGTCTGATACTTGAGGCTGGAGGGGTGGGGACCCTGAGGTACGTACCTAACATGCAGCTGTGGACTAAATACTGATAGTCATAGCTATGAGCATAACAGTATCGAAGAACCGGCAATCTTGCTTGGAGGTGCATTCATGGCTGACTTGGTACGGGAAGCAGAGGGAAAGAGTTGAGCTTTGTCACGGACGCAAGCAAGAGTAGACGTATGTAGATACATGTCGCCATCATAGAGCAATCTTGTGAACAGTGTTGCAGTTGTAGAGGAGAAATAATATACTCGAGTCTTTTCATATAAGATTGCTTACTTTGACCAACCGACGACAGAATCATCTTCTGGCGGACTGGACAATGACTGCGCCATTAACACCTTCGTGCCTCATCACCTCGTAACAGCGCGACATGAGCAATCTTATCATCGAAAGCGGAAAGTCGTATCTGTGACTTTTCGATTCTAGCTACAAGCCGTTGCATCAAATTCTACAGCATCCAATACTGCAATTCTTACACTCTTTGTACCATATAGCAATCTGTAGGCTCTCGGTCAGACTCCAACAATATCTACGCATCAGCCTAGCTGGTTAGCTCGTAATGTCCTTTCAGCCATTTGGTAAATCATTTGTGCCTGATCAGGACATCCCAGACCTGTCAGGCAAAGTCATTCTTGTCACAGGAGGTATGTTTCTGCATGCAAGCACTGCTGTGCCTGCCCCCTCCTTGTCAGCACAATACCAATGAGATATTATTCTCACATACCGACAGGTAATGTTGGTCTCGGCAAAGAAAGTGTTCGACAATTCGTCAAGCACAACCCGAAGCAAGTCTTTCTGGCTGCTCGCACAGAGTCAAAGGCCATAGCAACCATCGAGGAAATCAAGCTAGAAACGCCCGATGCCAACATCGAGTACCTCAGCCTCGACCTCAGTGACTTCAAGTCAGTAGAGAAGGCAGTCAAAGACTTCAACTCGCGAGCAGATCGCCTAGACATTCTGATGAACAATGCTGGTAGGCATGTTCCATTCACATTCAGTATATACATTAACGCCATCAGGCATTCTAGCCACAGACTTCGCCACCACAGCCCAAGGCTACGAGTCCTCTCTCGGCACCAATCACATGGGACATGCTCTTCTGACCAAACTCCTCCTCCCCACCCTCCTGCGCACGGCCGAGGACTCCTCCGCCGACGTGCGCGTCGTCAATCTCTCCTCGATGGGCCACCACTTCGCCGCTTTGACGCGCGGTCTCGTCCTCGATCCAGAGCAATTACAACGGACATCGAACTGGTTGCGCTACGGCACCAGCAAACTCGCCAATCTGCTCCACGCGCGGGCATTGCGGAAACGCTACCCACAGATCACCGCCGTTAGCTGCCATCCTGGAACGGTCAATACGCAGCTGTTCCACAAGGAGAGGGATGAATGGGCCGGCACGCCCATCCTGGGATTCTTGTTCGCGAATTTGCACTGGCTTTTGAGCTCGACGGAGACGGGGGCCAAGAATCAGCTTTGGTGCGCCGTGGGTTCGAGGGAGGAGGTGAGGAGTGGGTTCTACTTCATGCCTGTGGGAAAGAGAGATGGGTGGGGAATGTATACAGGGGAGGAAGGGGCGGAGCGGTTGTGGGCTTTTACGGAGGAGGAGTTGAGGAAGCATGGGTATGATTGAGGGATTTGATAGCAATGAAGATTGTGGTGAAATTCAAAGAGGGATCATATCGAGTGAGATTCTGTGCCTACAACTATTTCTCAGAGGCTGTACAGGATGGACAGCGTCGAGAGCCTGCCGGCTTATACGAAAAGGCGCGTTCTAATACATCATACTATTGACAAAGGAGCAGAGATGTGAACGATGAAGATGGTCGATCCTACATCGGCCAAGACCTAAGCGAGCCCCACACCTTGCTGCGGCGGCTGTTCCCGTATCTGAACTTCTTCGACTAGGTCTCTTGAGGTGCATGCGACACTGCTTGAGTCTTTACACCACGTCCACGACAGCAACCGTACAGCAGCCGACGCTGTACCCTAGATCTTCCGATCAATCAAATACAGGACATTCACTAGCTTCGCGCAGCCAATTCCTGTCTCTCCGCAGTCATGGATCAAGCTAAGCTTCAGCGCATGCAAAATGCTGTGCGCATAGGTGAGTAGACATGTTCAGGGCCGCAATTGAGACCATATTGCGGCGATGGTATTTATGAAGCTCTAGCAGAGTGCTGACATGATTCATAGGGTAAGAATCCTCCACAAATCCCTTAGAAACAAGGCATTCGAGCTCTGGAAGCGACAAAAGCAGGAAATGGGACACGGCTGACAGTATTTGTGTAACAGTGGCAAAGGAACCCCTCGACGGAAGGTCAAGAAGACCCACAAGACCTCCGGTACCGACGACAAGAAGCTGCAGACCACCCTCAAGAAGATGAATGTTCAGCCTATCCAAGCGATCGAGGAGGTCAACATGTTCAAGTCGGACGGCAACGTCATTCACTTCTCTGCTCCCAAGGGTGAGACTGGCTGGCCCTTTGTAGAGCATGAGACGGTACTAACGCTCCTCTTAGTCCACGCCTCCGTCCCATCCAACACCTTCGCCATCTACGGCAACGGCGAGGACAAGGAATTGACCGAGCTCGTCCCCGGTATCCTCAACCAGCTCGGACCCGACTCGCTAGCTTCTCTCCGTAAGCTCGCCGAGAGCTACCAGCAGATGCAAAAGGCGCAGGGCGAGGCTGGTGAGGGAGAGAAGAAGGACGATGATGACGACGACATTCCGGATCTCGTGGAGGGCCAGAATTTTGAGAAGAGCGGCGAGGTCGAGTAAATGCCACTCAACAAGCCTGTCCAAGAGCTTGGATCCGCGAAGAATCACGAAGGGGACGATGCAGAGACCGCTGTCTGACTGTCATGCTGCAATATGAATGGAGAGGAGTCAATGGTTGACGGGAGCGTGCATACGTCGTGTCTTCTATATTCATGTGGCGAACGTAGGCAGGACACAAAAAGTATTGATCTGTCTTGTGGGTCTGCAGATATGGTGCTCGACTTTTCTCCCCGTGCTCTGATACCCGCTACACGCAGCTGCTTTGACGTTGTTGGCTGATTAATCCACCCTGCGTCCCATAGAGCACCGGCCGTTTCATGCACATCTTGCAGTGGGAAGATTGGTTCGACGCTTCTACAGAGAGTCTTTTGTTCATTATCTACGAGACTCTATCCACCCTCTCACGACCATACCTACACAAGATTACAAGACCAGAGCAGATTGCCCCCCACCCGACTTGCTATGAACTTTTGACCAGCTCTGCCTTGACGAGTTGCTGACCTGCCCCCACGCCGTCCATCAAGCATCTCAATCCTTGAACTTCCTGTTCTTGTTCTCACCGAATAGCGTCGTCCGCAGGCTAGGTAAAGCGTCTGTCTCGAGCAGGTGCAGGCGCTCTTCAAAGGTGTTGTTGATGTCAATCTTGCCTGTGCCATTGAGAATCGAGATACCCCCAGCGCTACATCTACGTTAGCCATCTCGCACTCTCACCATATTCAGCATGCACTCACGAGTCCTCTGGCAACCTGTCCTTCTCATCCACCACAATCTCCACATCCTTCTTGATGTTCTCCTTGTACTCCTTCTTGGCCTCCTCCGCCGCCTTCTTGACCAGATCCGTATCCCTCTTCCTGCACCTAATAACCACCTTCTTCTCATTCATCGCATACAACCCCTCGAGCAACAAGTTCTTCATCGTCCCCTGATACTTCTTCTCATCCTTGGTGAAATCCCCCAACTTCTTCCTCGCCTGCTCGAACAGATCGTCGAGTAGCTCCTGCCTGGCACTCAACAAGCGCAGACGTGTCTTGTTCGCGAGCGTGGACGCCGTGATCTGCTGCGACATGCCGGCCTGCTTGAACTTCTTCTCGTACTCGACGTCGATCTGATCGGTCGAGGACTGCACCAGCTGGGCCTTTTCGGCGGTGAATTCCTCGTCGGCTTTGAGGCGGATTTCGCGCGCTTTTTCTTCGGCTTCTTGACGGATGAAGGCGGTCATCTTGCGGAGCTCGGCCGCGACCTGGGAGGGGAGGTATTAGGGGGGGGACGGCACAGATGGAGATCGACAGGGCTGGTATGGGTGTTCCATGAGGTTACGGTACACATGAGCATGGGAACGGGATTGACCGATCGGAACTGGCCTGTAGAGAAGTCTTCAACGTACCTGGTCGTCCGACATGGCGTGTACCTGCGACATGATGGCTGATTAGCTACGCCTGAGAGGGATGAGTGTCAGTCGCAAAAGCAGTGGTAGTACCACTTCTCAAGGAAGGAACGATTGGAAATTTCAAAAGCGAATGCTCGTGTAGTAGGAAAGGTGTAATGTGGAGACTCGATCTATAGCCTAGCTCCAGCCTTTCATGACGAAGTGAGGTCGACCAAGCCCAAGCCAACTCAGCGGAGCCGCATTGCCAGACTCTCGCTCGCCCGAAACTTGATCTAATCAAGATAATCTTGACCTGCATGAGCGTCGCCCCCGTGTGGGACAGTTGGGCTGATGCAGTCTTGACGTTCTACACCCGAAAGCCACTGGACAACTTCACATGGACATGTCCAACCGTTATTAGATTTGCTTACCGCCCGTATACTGAAAACCAACCTACGATCCTACCGCACTTCCCAAGCTATATCGATTCACCACAGACATTACAAGCGCAGACCGGTTCCTGGTTCCTGCATTCCCCACATCAACTATCAACATGCGGCGGTGACGAGTGACGACTGTTTGAACATCGATTGAGAAAGCGTCTTTGGTGGAATGGCGTCGTTATCTCCTGGAGGGACGGTAGCGGTACGTGTTGATCGCATGCCCAAGTGCACTGACTGACAAGTTTCAGCTTGGTGTCGTTGTCGGCCTCATATCGACTTGCGTACAATCAATAGGACTGACGCTCCAGCGCAAGTCCCATATCCTCGAGGAAGAGAAGGCAGAACACCTACCGAAGCGTGCACCATACCGGCGACGAAGATGGCAGATTGGAATGTTCTTGTTCCTGCTCTCGAACATCGTCGGATCCTCTATACAGATCACAACTCTACCTCTACCTCTCCTCTCGACCCTACAGGCATCTGGCCTTGTCTTCAATGCGCTTCTCGCTTCTCTACTCCTGCACGAGCCCTTCACTCGACGGACACTACTCGGCACTGTGTTAGTTGCGACTGGTGCTCTGCTTATCTCCTTCTTCTCCGCCCTACCTGAACCGTCACATACCCTCTCCCAGCTGCTAGGTCTGCTCGTACTGCCGGCCTTTGTAACATGGATGTCTCTCACTCTCCTACTGGTCATAGTTATCCTGCTTCTCAACTTCTTTTCGACACGTCTCTTACCTCAGCACCGGCTGCGAACCCCCCGCGCGCGACTGCTGCGTGGCATGTCGTATGGTCTCATGTCTGGTATACTTTCGGCGCATGCTCTTCTGCTCGCCAAGTCTGCCGTTGAACTTCTTGTCCGGACGATCGTGGACAAGAAAAACCAATTTAACCAGTACCAGTCCTGGCTCTTACTCCTGATGTTTCTTATTCTCGCCCTGACACAACTTTACTATCTACATCATGGTCTTCGCCTGGTCTCCACAAGCATTCTCTATCCCTTTGTCTTTTGTATATACAACATCATCGCCATTCTCGACGGACTCATCTACTTCCGCCAGATGGACCGTCTCAAACCCCTCGCTGGTGGCCTTATCGCGCTCGGCACTGTTGTTCTGTTGACGGGTGTGCTTGCCCTTTCATGGCGACTCAGCGATGAAGTTGAAAATGAAGAACAAGATTCGGATAAAGGCATTAAAGCAGACCTCCCCCATTCCGCACTCACACCCGGCATGGGTCTCGTAGACGAAGAGACCAACGACGTCCACACCCCTCTCCGCTCCTACTTTGACAACCCAGACGATCACTATCACGACGATCCCTCCGACTCCGAATCGCACTTCCCAGACCTCACCAACGACGCCCCGGCAGCCGCTAAAACCAACGAAGAGGCTTCCGAGCGCGACCCTCTCGTCTCTCAACGTCCCCGCTCCCGCACCTCCGCGACCTCGGCACGCAAACGTCACTCCTCCTCCGCAAAGCAACAAGCAATGCAGCGCCGCCGCCGCAGCACCATCAAAGAAGTCCAAACAATCTGGGACGAGCTGCGCGACGAACGAAACTGGTTCCCTCCGGCCCAGACGCAGCGTTCACCTCGCGCCCCCTCGCCTTACCGGGACGAAGAATCCGGTCTCGCACACGCGATCGTGGACAGCGAGTCGAGCAATGCTTCCCCCGCCCCCGGACCCGGCAAACGTCGAAAGGTAGCGTGGGAAGAAGTCCCTTCTCCACCGCCACGTACTCCACAAAGAACCGTCGAAGAGCGGCGGGCTCGGGCGCATGAGAAGCGAAGGACGATGCCGCCCACGTATACCTTTGAAGGAGTCCTGAATACCTTTCGCGGTACAGGACAAAAGGGGGTGAAGAGGACAGTCAGTTGGGGCCAAGGCAGCACTGCTTCGTCCTCTTCGTTGCGACGAGACGCGAGGGAGGCGGAAGACGGGACTAGGCCTGGTACTGCGGGCCCGTTGATACCTGGCCTTGAAGGCCAAGGGAGCGCCGGGGCAGGAGGGACGGACGAGAGGGATAGAGTGCCGAGCGTGGATCGGAGCAATAGTGTTGAAGAGGAGAGGAGGAAGAGTTGGACTGGTAGCGTGAAGCTCGATTGGTGGCGGAAGAAGAGGCGGGAGGAAGGGGGAGAATAGGGCTTGCATCTCGGGATATGGGTCCGGTTAGACGCATTCACGTGGTTTGGGTTTCCATTCATGAATGAGATTTGTGATTTTATTCACTCTTGGGCTTCACTTTTGTCTTGTGAGATTTGCCACTTGTTCCTATCATATTCAGTAAGTGCCATAAAAGGCCGAGTTGGTCCACCAATTGGCTCTTACAATCATAGGAATCCCGGGACACCTCATTGCTATCGTCAGTGCACTTCGCGGCGACGGATTGCCTGCCTTCTCGCAGCGGTCAAAAGCCACAACGTAGCTCACCCCAACAGCAATGCGAATCTGCGCTGGCTTGTCATAGCTTCTCTGGATCTACCATGTGCGTTTGACGAGCTTGTGCCTCAATGTGCGCGTTGCCTTGTCTCCAGTAGATTCAAGTACGTTTCGCTGCTCTCATGTTGCTCCCGAGAATAGCAAGTGATCCAAGGGATGAATGTACACGCTTGCATTCTGAAAAGATACCTCTCGCTCCTCCTGATTCTCTCCAACAGCTGATCTTGTTGCTACCATTAGCACTAATCCTCTGCATGACCTCGTCCGGCCAGCGACTCCTGAGTCCTGGGTTTCAACTGCCAGCATCTTCCGTCCTCCTCTGCAATCGCTGAACTTCATCGCCCAGTCTCATGCACTTCCACTCGCACCAACACCCCACTATGCATCCACCTCTCCCCCTCTCCCTTCTTACCAATGCGATTCTACCAGTCATCCTTATCGTCCTCATCGTCTGCTTCATATCAGCCATGCCCTATACACAAATACACCTGCACAAAGGGGTACTCACCGGAATGCGAAACCTTACTCTTCCTCGCCGCCAACGCGCTTGCCAACGCGCCCGCCAGACCGCCGTCTGCAGCCCCCGCAGCCGCGCCACCACCGCTCCCAGCAGCAGGCTCACTACCTGGCACCAAGGCTTGAGATCTGTCCTTCTTGTCCTTGTCACTTACTTTCTTCAACCGCGCGCCGCCTCGGATGTCGGCTAATAGGCCGCCCCGATCACCGCCGCCGGCTGGCATCTTTGGTAGAGGTGGTGGCGCGGGGGCGTCGCCTTCTATGCCCACTGGTGCGCCGCGACCGGGAGGAAGGGGAGGTGGGGGAGGGGCGCCCGATGAAGGTGGCATAGGTGGCGGAGGTGGGGGTCCGGATGATGATGGTGGTAGGGGAGGGGGAGGTGGAGGACCGGAGGATGAGGGTGGCAATGGTGGGGGTGCAGGGGGTCCGCCGCCTGGGGGAGGTGGCACGGGACGTGCTGATGGAGGTGGAAGTGGTGGTGGGGCTGGTGGACCCGACTCGGCGACCTTGGGCGGGAGAGGTGGTGGTGGTCCTGGAGAAGTGATTTCTTGTTGTCGTGGCGGTGGAGGAGGGACAGGTCCACGTGCTGGAGGGGGAGGCGGACCAGAAGGTACACGATTGCCCGTGAAAGGTGGTGGGACGCCGAAGCGACCTGTCGAAGGTGACTCTTCTGCTTGTCGAGGCGGAGGCGGTGGTGCAGAGCCGGCTGCCGATGTTGTACGGTTCCTGTTCGGTGCTGGCGGAGGTACGTGAGCAAGTTTGCCGGCATCTGCAAGAGGTGGAGGGACTCTGAATCGAGGTTGCGCCGGAGGCGACGGCGAAGGCGATGGAGGTCTTTGTGGAGCTGGCGCACCTGCTCTTCTTGATGGAGGTGGCGCTGGTGGTGGCCCTCGTTTCGAATTGCCTGAACTTCCGCCTGTCGTCTGTGGTGACAAATCACCCAGCCTGTTGACTGCTCCTCCTGGCGGTGGTGGAGGCGGTGCTCTTCCCGTGGGCTCAGCAGCCTTTGTTTGCTCCAAGTACGATTTGATAAAGTCGGCATGTTGCTCAATCTGATCTTCCGTGATACCCATTGCAAGCAGATCATCCAATACATTCTTGACTGCAGGATCCGTGAGATCGATTCCAGAGACCGTTTTCGGCGGCGGAGCAGGCGCAGGGGCTTCTCTCGGTGGTATTATGGATGTAGGCTGTTGTTGTGAAGCGTTCGAGTTCCTGTGTCCCGGCAAGAGACTGCTGATACCGAATCGACTCTTGCCTCCACTGGTACTGTTCGGATCGTAGCCAGAGTTATTGGCTGCTGCACCGAATGGCTTGTTCCTGGTGGTCTTATGCGCGTTCTTCTCCCGCTCATCCATCTTCTTCTTGAATTGCTTCGCCTCCTTCTCATCCACGAATGAGAGTCCGGCGAGGCATTGTTCCAGCTCGAAGCTGTGGAAGAAAGTCCGGTCTTGGTTGTACTGGAAGGTGTCATAGATCTCCTGGTCCCATATGACCCCTCGATTCGATGACTAGTGCATGTCAGCGAGAGTGTTGGAAGTACTGTTGGCGCGGCCTACCGATATGTCTACCAACTTGATCCAGAAGGTATTGCCCACAAGATCGTTGGCTAATACTGCAGCGCCCTGAAGTCCAGTGTTTGTCCATCTTTGCCGGTCTGGATGAGCGATGTATAATTTCGCAACTGCCACTGCATGGATCTTGTTCGAAGCTTTTGGTACCGTCCGCTTGACGGTCTGCTTCTCGTCGTCTGTAAGTATGGAAGGCATGGCTCTTGGGCCGCTCAGCGCGGATCATTCACGTCTCGTGCTGCGTCATACAGAGCGTTCCGCCGAGAGGACTGATGAATGATATTTACTACCAGATACTGCGTTCCGCGCCGTGTAGTAAAGTCGTGACAGCAGTGGAATTGACCAGAAGAATGGTCGGAAATTAGAGATTCAAGTCGTCAGGCAGCTGTGATATTGAGGCTAAGCAGCGTCCGAACCACTGACGCAAGTGCAAGCGGCATGAAATCTTGGCAGCCACATGCTCGGGATATGCTTGTGCTGATCAATAGCAAAATTGATATCATGCATGGAAAATACGCTGAGATTTATCTTTTGCAATCGACGCTCTCACGTCTGGTCGACTGTCATGCTGGGTCATACTGTGGTTGCCGCTCACTCGTATTCACGTGTTGACAGTAATCTGACATTGCATGGAAAGGCAAAAACGTGTATTGAATCGTGTCTGCCATGTGACCCACGCCAAAGCATAATGCATTTCCCTGTCTCTTCCAGCCTGTCCATGCGTGGAACTTCGCTATGAACACTTTTTCGACCTCTCCTCGCCGCTCAGATGTCGTCGATATCAACGTCGCCTCCGCTCTCACTGTCATCATCATTCGCGAAATCGAACCCGATGCCCTCTTCGTCTCCACCGTAGGTATCCGTCTCGTTGATCTTTGCGCTTTCCGGCAGTTCACCGTAACCCTTGAGGGTACGAGCCTCGTCGGCGGAGTATTTGAGGATCACGTCACCCTTCTCGTCTTGGTAGTCTCGGAGCGAAAGCAAGATGATGTCGCCTTGGTTGATCCAGACCTTCTTTCGTAGTTTGCCGCGAATGTGTGCCAGTCTCTTTGTGCCGTCGAAACACATGGCTTCCAGACGTCCATTACCGAGCATCTTCACCACCTGAGCATATTCTGTAGGCCGTTAGACTCTGTCCGACGTCCAGCATGTCGCGAAAAAGTATGTCGTACCTTGGCCTTCCTCCTTGAATGTGAGCTCGCGCTTTTCGTTGTCGTTCTCGTTCTTGCCCCTTCTTCGGTTCTTTCCTCCCTGTGGAACGAGTTAGTCTTCTTCATCTTGTAACATACTGACAAGGTCCAGCGTCTCGTCGTCGAATACAGGCAGTGTCGTACCTTTCCCTTGTTCTTCGGCATGTTGGGCTGACGGCTGTAAAGCCCCTTGTGATTGTCTCAGGTGCTGTTCTTACGGTGAGAGAATTCGAAGTGGTCAAGGTCGTTCGCGGATACAGGTCCGGTCTGTGGGGTCCGGGATGGAAGAGGAGTATGTGTGTTGAGACAGAAAGAGTCGTGTCGGTGAAGAAGGGTGCCCAAACAAAGTGCCCGGCGCATATGACATGCGGGCGCTGGCGGGGCGAGTGGGCGGGCGGCTTCCACTTTCCAGAAGCGTCATTGTGGACGGTTGAATTTCGGCCGACTGCTGGGGCATTTAGTTGTAAAGCTTCACTCCATCTTGTTATGCATTGTAGCTACTCACACTGATCCATCGCCTGGAGGACTCCTGCGCCTCACCACTCTTTCATGCGACATGTTCCAATCTCACTGGAATCTCTGCTCTACAAGGCGTTGCTGAATAACGCGAGTCATTACCATCATGTGCTGAGACAGCACAAGCTTTCACGACAGTCATCCTCCCGAGCTCTCTGGCATAGCGGATATGGACACAACCAGGCTCTCGCGGGCCCTGGACCTCCGGAGTTGCACCATGCACCGAGTTTGCCATTGAGAGGTAGCCCACAACCTGCACCTAATCCGGCGGCCAAGGACATCCTCAATCCTTTCTCCTTACGCCCTCGACCTCCACATATTCCCTCTACTAGCCCCTCGCCACACACGACTCGCCACCTCCCCATCACTCAAGCCAGCAAGTCTCTGAAGCACAATGTCAGTTCGACATCCGTCCGAGGTCTCAACTACCGCTTCCAGTCTCCACCACTCGACAAGCGCACAAACATTGGCCTCCCTTTCTTGAGCCGCGACACAGCGCTGGACATCTATCATCCCCTCACGATTCTCGCTCAACGTCAACTCGATGAGTGGGAGGAGCAGAGCTTTAAATGGTATGTGAATATGACAACCTCTGTTTCGAAGAAAGCGGTCGTGCGCAACTGGGTGAAGAGGAGGTTGCAGGCTGCCATGAGGGAAGGCCTGGAGAGGAGAGGATTGGGCCCAAACGGGGAGGTTCTACACGGAGGCGGGAGAAAATTAGAGGGTGCGCTTGTGCTAATCGCAGATCAAAGCTTGGTCACTGCCAGCTGGGAGGACGTGAAGACGAGAGTCGAAAGGCTTTTGAACGTAATCGTGGGAAAGCAAAAGGGAAACGTGCCGGGTGACAGAGGCAAGAAGCGGCCAGGACGAGGAGGTTGACGTGCCTTTGTATGATAGTGTGGTAGACTCGAGGGTTCTGTATAATACTGTATATTTATCACAATCCGCACGATAAGATCCTTGTACGAATCCAACTCGCGCATTTCCTGTAAAGACGGTCAGACCACGTATCACCGCGTTGAACACTCCTTTCGAAGTAAACCCACCACTAGAGGTATTGCTGACGCCCACCAGCAGCCTGTAGAAGCACACGGCACAAACACGTTCACAGAAACACAAAGAACAGTAGTAAGAAACTCTCATACATCGGCTGTACATCTATCATCCTCATGCCCTTCTCTTCTCCCCTTCCCCTTTCCCTCTCCTCTCCTCTCCTCATATCTCTCATCCTACATCAATAAATGGGAAAAAAAAGAAGAAAACAAGAAAACGGAAAACCCAATGATCCATCCATAGATATCATGATTCCCGCTGCACGCCATCAAAACGCCATCCAGCATAAAGTCTAGGATAAGCAGAACGCCGGCGCTTTTGATAGTTCCCAGTCGCCTCGGGTGGGCGTGTATCATCGTATATACAACAGTAAATGCGCGGTACTGTCCTCGTCTCGTCGCTCTCCTGCCGAGTCCTCCTCTTGCTTTTCCGTCCTCTCCACCATCTGCTTGGCCGCTGCGTCTTCCCGCTCCATCGCGTCCACGCTCCTCTCGTCAGGATCATCTCGTGTCCAAACACCCGAGGCACTCGGCCGGGACCTGGACGTGCGAAGAGGAGGGAGGAGTAGGACCTACTTACTCGCGCCCCTGCCGCGGCTCTTCAACCCGCGGTCCTCCTCTTGGATCCCCTCCAAAGCCAGATCTCCTCTGCTGTTGTCCCTCGTGAAATCCGGTCTCGTGTTCTCGCGACTCGGCAATTCCATGCCGACGCTGTGACTGCTCTCCACTCTCTGCAGGTACGCCGCTGACGTAAAGTCCCTGCTCTGCTCGAACGACGGCCGTGTCCTGCTGCGATCCATACTCGCTCGCACCCTGTCGAAGCTGGGTCTGGGACGGTCAAAGGACGCCCGGGGCGTGGACTCGCTTTCGATGGGGGAGATGCCGGGCGGCCGCGCGAGGCCGAACGTGTCCTTGTACCCTGGGTGTGTGTCGGCGGGAGACTGGCTGAACGAGTCGGCATGTTTGGCGCCGTCACGCGACGAGGGAACGGGCGGGAAGGCGCGGTCGAGGGAAGTGCGGAAGGAGTGGAGGTCGACGGTGCCGTCGGAGCCTTGCGGGGAGTAAGGGTGGTAGGTGGTGGCGGTGTTGGTGACGGAAGGGGGGTAGAAGGGACGTTGTTCCTCGTCAACGGCGTGGGGGGAGCGGTGGCGAGAGTGACTCGCTTTCCGCTGCTCCATGGGTTTGCTGAGTTCGCTGCTGGATTGGGACTCGATTTCTTTCTCGGATGGGAGAGGTGGTGCAACCAGCTTGGCTGGGTCGACATCGTCGAGGTAGGCGAATTTGCCTTGTCGAACTTGTTCTCGGACGATATCGACGTCTAGAGGCATATACATCTTCTGGAACGCCTTTGCTGCAAATCTTGGCAGCAGGCACATGATGACGGTGAGTAATGTGACGACCCAGAATGACAGAGTCCCGTAACAATTGGCGGCAGCACGATAGAAGGTGCTGGCTGAGGTGAATGATGTGTAGGCACCCGTCCAGAGATAGATGAGTAGGATACTGATTGCGGTGATAAGGACGATGAACCAGTCCCAGCGGTAAGTATTCATGAGGACGTAGATGTTGACGACAATGATGGTAGCATGTGCAATGTAGACACCGAATTGTTGGTAGTCGTTGACACCTCGACCAGTGGGGCTCTCAAAGGTTGCTGCTGCGAAAAGGAGGTATGGCATATAGAAGCATATCGCTGATTGGTAGAGAGCGTCGCCCATGTACAGCCTGCGAATGATTAGTGACATATTCTTTGACAAATTGGTGCAGAGAGTTGGGTGACTTACCAGAACTTCGTGTTGGTCCATTCCTTTCGCTCAATACCTCTTCCGTACAGCTGAGGAACGGCCAACGAAACTTTGTCGCTCACATCCTGATCCAGGATACCGAGGAAGATGATGGGAAGCGAAGTGAAGGCCAAGTTGTACAGCAGAATATAGGTGTAGTCGAACACGTATGAGCAGTCGAAGTTGTCGTAGATGTTGTACCAGAAAAGTGCAAACACCCACACCATGTTCTATGCCACGTTAGCAATCCACCACCATTTTGCGCATTCGATGCCGACTAACCTTGTAGAAGAAATTGGCAATGGTCTCTGCCAACCTTCTGTAACTCCAACGTCCATGTACTAGCAACAATCTCGTCAAGTACCTGAACTGGCCGATAGCGTAGTCCGAGGACATGACTGCTTGCCGTCCTTCCTCACCAGCGATACCAACACCTACATGTGCCTCCTGAATCATACTGACGTCGTTGGCTCCGTCACCGATACTAAGGGTAATAACATCGAGACCGTTTTTGACCATAGCAACCACAGCAGCCTTCTGTGCGGGACTGACTCTACAGCACAGCACAGACCTGCACTCTTTGCAGAGAAGTAGGAATTTTTGTCGTAGGACATTGTCAAGCATAAGTCGCAAGGTGTCACCGTCAATGACGAGCGCGTGAGTGGGCGCAGGCGGCGCGTGATTCTTCTTGGCAGCTTTGAGCTCTTCATCGCTGCCAGTCTTGCCAAATGCTGCCAAGTGGCGATCGAGTTCTGCTTCTGCCTTGGCCATATCACCATCATCGATCTTGAGGATGATGAGGTCCATGTCGTTGTCGAGGAGATTGCAAGAGAAACCGATGTTGATAGCTGTCTCGACCTTGTCACCAGTGAGCACCCATAGCTTGATACCGGCAAGACCGAGAAGAGCGATAGAGTCTGGCACACCATCCTGAAGTCGATCCTCGATGGCGGTGCCACCAAGAAGAGTGAGATCACGCTCGATGCGGTCTGAGACAGTCTCGATCTTTTCCTCACGGTCTTGGATGGCAGCGGCAGCGATCTCATGGTTCTTTTGCCAGATCTGGTATTCTTCTTCGGTCAAGTCCCGCTGAGCAATGCAAAGCGTTCGAAGACCTTCTCTGGCGAACATCTCAAGGTGTTCAGCAGTAGTCTTACGAAGTTCTGGTTGCTCGCCCGCCTTTAGTCGCGAGTAGATGATGCTGTCTGCACCCTTACAGTAGAGGCGGATCGTGTTGTCGGGAAATCGAATGATGATAGACATTCGCTTTCTCGCCGAATTGAATTCCAATGTGTTGAGAACGGTGAAACGCTCTTCCCGACCTTGTATGGAGAGAATCATGTCATCGCCAGAGGTGGGAAGGACAGTCCAACCGCAGTCCTTTGCTGTTGCCACCAAAGCGGCCTCATCTGGTGATTGTGCTCGGAAATCAATCTTTGGGGTTTCACCAGGAACTCGCTCGGCGATGACGGTATGGCAAAGAGCGAGCGCAAGCATGAATGCTTCGTTGGCAGTCTTTTGCACTGGTCCCGAATCGCCGTTGAGATCTTGCACAAAGTCTGGGGCGACAAACGTGAGGTCGTCATCGTGCAGGTATGGGTTGTTGTCGATGGCACGAAGGCCTTCCAGCATCTTCACCTTGTCTTCGGCGATCTGCTTTCGTGCTCGGGCGCCTTCTACCTCGGTGTCGATACCTTCTCGCTTTTGCATACCAGCCAAGGCTTCCGTGTAAGCCTCACCATAAGGCACACCATTGACAGTCATCTTTTTGAACTCCATGACATTCTGCGTCAGCGTACCAGTCTTGTCGGAGAAGATGTACTCGATCTGGCCAAGGTCATCCGAGATGTTCCATGACTTGGGTGTGCAGGGGTAGTCCAGCTTCTCGTAGTACATGAAAGTGTCCGAGTAGATGAAAAACGCCTGGGCGGTGCGTATGATTTCGAGAGAGATGTACAACGAGATCGGGACAAGATTTTGGAAGAGAATAATAGCTGCCCAGAAGTTAATGAAGCCATTGAGTCCTGGTGTGCCTCCATATGAGCCAAACTCGAAGAAGTTGAGCGACTGATCACCAAGACCCCAAGTATAGCCCTGGACGATAGCAGCGACGAGACACATGCAAAAGAGGATAATAAAGTTGTAGATGACGTTCCAGTTCAAGCTCTTTGAGATCTTTGCGCGTTTGCTGGGCGTAATGCCGGAGTTGAGCATAATCTTGGATTCATCACCAGTGAAGATGACGACGCCGAGTATCCAGTCAGTGTTCTTGACGCTGCATCCTCTGAGAAGGACGTTGTTGATGCCAATAGGCTCTGCCATCTCCTTGGGTGGCCCATCTGGTTCTCGTGGATCTCGTTCTTCCCACCGCACAACTCCGCTGTAGGAGTAGAGATTGGCGTGTGGCGGCTCGCTTTCGATGACGAAACTCGTTCGCTCGCAATCTCGTGCTCTACGTACTTTGTGTCCACAGTGTAGAGCATTGCGTACTTTGAGGTTGGTCTCACCGTCCAAGTTTTTCGTCTCGACATAACATACACCATCATTGTCCGAAGTTGACAGGACGATAACATCGGCTGGAATCTGCTCGTTGTTGTAGAGACGTACAAAGTCACCAACTTGTACGTTCTTCCAGTAGTCCTTCTTGAATCGAGCCTTGCCGGGTGCCTCCTTGCTCGAGTCCACCAAACTGCCGTAGTTGCGCTTGATGATTTGTGGCTGGTCCGACTGAGCCTGATCTCTTGGGACTTCCAATGATTGACCCATCTTGGGTCGCGAAGTTGCATTCTCGAGCGGCCAGTTTTCAAGTGGCTTGAGCGCATTGTTCACGGCACCGAGCTCCGCGATCCCTGGTTGCGAGTGACCGGGAGTCGGCGATGGGACTGGCGTAAGCTCCATCGCATTGGCCTCTTCTCTCGGTATGTGACTTGAACTCCTTGGTGTATACATGGACTCTCGCCTGGTATCCACGGACGGTCTGGGTTGGTCCGTCGCTCTATCGGCATACACCTTCCCATCAGCACCCTTGCCTCCCTTTCGTTTCGCGGTTGTGTTCTTGTAAGACTTCCATACTTGCTGGATCAATCTTGTGGTTGCTTTCTTGAACTTTCTCCACCACGAAACCTTCTCTTCGGCAGTGTTCACATTCTCCCAATCGACCAGACGGTGAGTGGGAGCATTATTCAATTCGTTGTCGACTACTGTTCTCCGCCAATCTTCTATGGCGTCCTTGACGGCTGTGATTACAATAATGACTATGAGGGGTACTGCGGCGAGGGCGGGATTATTTACGCCAAAGATTGAGAAGAACTGGATATATGTCAGCATCCACATATCTAGACAATGGCAGGAGACCTACTCCGAGGATGATGATGAACAAGAAATAGACATTGGCGACGTTCTGAAACTGGAACCAGAGGTTTTTGGGTATAAAGGAAATTGGGGTGTATTTTGCGGTCCTGATCTTGTTCCTGGGATAGTGAGCGATCGGGGATCCAGTACCATCTCGCATGGATGGAGGTAGCGGCATGTTGAAGAATAATCTTCGTCCAGGTCCAGTCTCTGCTTGTCCTTCCTGCTCCTCATGTTCTTCTTGCGCGGTATGATTCGAGTCTGCGGGTCGACCTGAAGCATGTGCCTTTCTATGCGATAATCTCCGCAATATTCCCTCGCGCTTATTATGACCACTTTCTCCGGGATGCTTCTGAGTCGCCCATCTTATCCGTTTCGAAGTCTTCTTATCTGATTGTTGTGGCGCGTCGGCCTTGTTGTGCATATCCGACTCGGCGACCATGGCTGCGATGTGTCCGCGCGCGGGTGAATGAATGATTGTGGACGACTGTCTACTACCACCTACAGTCACCTCATCTGGTATGCTAATGGCACAAAGCGAAAGCGCAGTGATTGCGTAGTGTATATTTTGTCCGGCGTGCTCCGGATCTCACGGCTCTTTTGAGATGATAGGAGGCGGAGGATTTGGATGTTGTGCTAGGCCGTGAAATGGGTCGTGAACCTCGTCCAGTGTGTATGTGTGTGTGTGTGTGTGTGTGAATAGTCCTCTATGGTATCCAGTGGGTAAACCACGACCTCGGCGAATGTCTCAAACGCCACGTCAAGTGAGCAAATGGTGAGAGTAGGTGTCGTGTTGCTGATGGAAATTCAAGGGTTCTCGGCAAGCTGGGATGATGAACGGCGGAGCACAGGGCACGGATGCAGACGCGATTGGGTACTGTACGCATTACCACTCTGCAAGGCACTAAATGATTATTCAGCCTCGCGACTCGGACTTTAAGCCCGTGTCGGTGAGATGGTATAAATTTATCTCTCATTATTGAGGCTGACGTTGCGGCGGTGTCTTGCAGCTGATCTGAATGGGGCATGGCACCACCAGGCTGTCGAACCGCATCCATCCATCACCACGCCCTGATGGGCATTGGATTGCAATTACAGGGCTTTGGCCTACAGGCATCATGCATGTCTCTGTTGATCTCATAAACCCCACGGAGTCTTTTGTCCGCGAGACTCCGCAACCCTTTTTTTTTCCGTTGCCCACCACCTTCTTACGCCGTCAATTCCAAGCGATGCCGACCTACTTGGCGACCTCCGACAGACTTCTGTAAGCGCGGACATTTGAGGCTTGCCAGAAGAGTCTGAAGAGTGCGACGAACTGCACTTGAGACCGTGCGAGCGTTTCACTTCCGACTTGCAGCCACCACATTTGAAGACCTAGCCTTGAGAGAATACACCGGACAAGAGCTTGAGCCTCCTCTGGTCTTATTTATTTTGGGCCATCGAACATTCGAAGTTTCCGAACCTATTTCTCTAATCTCCTGGTAAAGTCTATGCATTGCCCTACCTATTCGATGCGGTGACAGGCGCGCATAGGTTAGAGCCCCGCGGAACTTGGATGCAGTCCCTCCTATTCCTCTCCAGACCGCTAGTGCCGTTGTTGAAGATCAGAACGGTAGATTACTTTGTGTACGCGGTCCGTCACGTTGACGGTCGGATAGGAGATAGCGTGCGTGCCATTGGCTTGTCATCATCCGGACCAACACAGGATACATCAGAGGTGTCAGAGACGGGCGAGTCTGAGGATGTACCGCGTGCCCTGTCACCGTGTGCTTGTTCTTGAAGATACACCCACAGCAGATCTACCTCATGCGGAGAGTCATCAGATCGACTCGATGCATGCCGAGCTTTCTCTTGCAGGGAGCCATCCAGTTTGGTGCCAAAAGTTTGGTTCACACCGCAATTGTTTCGCTGGCAGTTGTGGGTCTATATTTGAAAAATGTATTTGACTACCTACCGTATATAGACTTTCATTCCACTGCATTCTCAACTTTATTCCATCTTCAACACCGTCGTTTCCATCCTCTGTGACAGCCAATTTGTGGCGGTTTGATCAAGGTCAATTTGTATCACACGCTGCTGCTTTGCTTCGGATCTCGCCAAGGCAGGTTTAGGGTGGGCAAATCACCCGCAATTGAGGCCCATTTCCCTCTCTGTCGCTTGATCTCTGTGCCACATTGTTGCCTCTTCCCTCAAGCTCTCTCTGAATTGTCATCCCTGTGCTACACAGCTGCATCATACCTGAGATATCCAGGAACATGTACAACTTGGCCAGCTCGGCCTGAGAGACTTGTCGTCGTCTCATTCGTGGACCATGGCAGATCAGTCTGAGAGCGCTACCACAAAGACGAAGTTATTCACATGGCAACTTCCACGTCTGTCGATGCCTCTCGACTCGGACTCAGCAGCGATGAAATCGCGACACTCCAGCGACACCAGCAAATTGCCTTGTCAAATGCCGGTAGCTCTTCTTCTCGAGCTGCCAGTGCGGCGTCTAGTCAAGGTCGCCTCCTTCTCGACCCTACCAGTCTATCAGTCCTTGCAGCGCATTTCGATAGGGTCATGGCAGCTATACAGCAGCGACTATCCTTGGTAAGGATGTTATCCTTCTCCTTGATCGCTTGTCCTTTTTACAAGCCGTCAGACAAGACTATTGTTTAGGCTGCTTCACTCGCTACACTGTGAAAAGTAGCCATTACTATATTACACCCCTCGAGGCCTTGTTTCACTCCGGCCGGCACCGAGAGCAATGATCGATATTCGCAAGGAGTCTGAAGTCGCGATGTCGTTCCACCACGAGTGCGTGCTCATACGACAGCATTCGATCGGGACTTGCTTCCGCCACTCATGTGATATACCCACCACGATCAACGCGTCACATCTGCCGTACCCACCGCTGGGGCCTTGCTAACACCTATCAAGCATGATACTTGCAATCAAGGATGAAAGTCGCTGACTGTATTGCAGCTACAACAGCAAACACAAGTCGCCGCTCAACGCCAGGCCTACCTATCACAAATGACCGCAGCACAAGCCGACGCGGAGATTGCCAGGTTCCGAGCCATCTTGCGACAAATCGACGAACTGGAGAATGAGTTCGCCAAGATCAGACGCATCAGAGAAATCGTGCGTTCCTTTCGTGCCAGGGTAGAGTCGCTGGCGAGGAGGGTAGGCTAGGCGAGTCCAGAGGTGGGAGAGAAAGAAGAACACCATTTCATTTCATGCACAGCATCGTTTCAAGAAGGAAGCCGCAAGGCAACATACGGGACCATGGAGGACTGGCGTCCGGCTCCGAGAGCAGAGTAGTATAAATCGCTTTTACCTACCGTCATGATCATATGGCCGGCTTTAGCAAGATATGCCGGATATTACAGACAATCTGCTATGCCCTGATGCTACCGTGACGCTCCTCACCCCTGCCTCCGCTCCCAACGAACCCTGCCAGGATCCCGTTGTGGATCTCAAGCCGTACTTGCAGATGGGCGTCAAGATGCGGCTGAAATGCTTGATGTGATACTACAACCACAGATCCACATTGTTCTCCGCAGGAGAGGCAAAGCACAGTCCGGACGCAGTCGACGAGAAGAATAGCCTTGCCCCAGCCAGGGGACTGACACGACGTCCCGAACGAAAAGGGGTGCTTGAGGCAGTCTCGTTGAGGGCCAACGTGAAATTTGTAGCACAGCCGTCACCGAGCACGAAGGCAATGTCGTAGAATTCACCCACCTAGATCTATCCCGCGGCACATCTACTTACGCACACCCATAACGTACAAAGGCACACGGCATGTATCAAAGTACATGCACCCCTCAGCCCTACGCCTCCCGCCCAAGGCGGCTCGGTTGCGTCCTCAGCCCGTGCTTCTAGACGCATAGAAGCGGACGACTTGTCCGTACCACAACTGCACAGTAGTGACCACTTGCTGCCCGTCCACTACTCTCTCGTACCTCTGTCCTCGCTTCGAGGTCCTGCCCCAGTATCACACCTGAGAGTAATAAAGAGACGCATGACGCTCTCCGCCTGACCTGGAGTAATCAAAGACAGTTTCTACACCGTGTCGGCAATTGGACATTCGGCCCCCTCGGGCCCAATGCCGACTTTTAGCCGTACCGGTATCCTGCTGCAAACGAGGCTTACCTGGAAAAAAAAAACGGTGAGCAAGACATCGGGAGAGCTCGGATGGAAATATAGTGACCGCCGGTGGTCGCGTGCATCCCACGCCGGCGATCCTCCGTAGCCGCATCATTTATTAGATGTGTCGCGATCGTCATGAGTTCTTGTCCGGGACATGCGCAAGGTGAATTAGGGCAGAGGTAGAGGGGGTGGTTCAGCTCCAGTACTGCCAGGCTAGCGAGGTGGCTTGAGTCTTGTTCTTCGGAATTGCAATGTTGTCGGAAATGCGCATGGAAGTCGAGACGTGCTTAGATAGAATGTAACAGACGCATAATTGTTCGTTTGAACAGACATGCTGAGCGGGAGATATGGTAATTCCCATACCGATCTACAGCTTGCAGTCACATTTAGCCAATTCGGATCCGGAGGGCATATGAGATGCGGTACGATGGCCTGAGTGTCCGACTCCACTCTTGCATGGGAGTTGCTGCAGATCGGAAAAGTGAGTGGGACAGAGAAAATGTACATGACTAGGGAGCGGGCCATGAGGGTCGTCATGAACGAGGGAGATGAGTATTATGAGATCTGCCGATGGCGAGTCATTGGTGATGAATGTGTGGTAGACACGTTGCTGACCGCGACAACCACCACCACCACCGTCGTCAACCCTCCGGATATGTTCTGGAGAAATAATATCACCGGGAGCCGCGTCGTCGTTGTGGTAGCGCACTCAACCACACAACACCGCGATGGACCCTGAGTGTGTCATTAACGGCCGTGTTTCCTATGCTCGGACTCCCGCTGAACGCTTCAAGGTCAAGATTTGGTCGCAGTCCGTCTCAGCATGGTGCGCCACATGTACCACTGGGCTGGAGGAAAAGGTCGAGACTCTCGGTCACTGCCTGGTGACGAAGCGGTATAGTAGAGTAATCATTGACTTTGATGCTTACATGTGAAAAGGTTTTGCTCTGTATAATAATTCAAGAGACGTGAGTGGGGAGAATAGAGTTGGAAGTTGGAGAGAGAGCTTGGACGTTTGGCATGTGATGATGATGGTCGTCTTATCATGCTCTCCACAAGATGCTACAGATCTTCAATTCAGGGACTTGAATGAAATACGACATATCTTATTAGATCATCGTCAGGTAGGCTGTTCACGTGATGATGCTAATGCTAATCAGAATTACCAATATTGTTCAATGACAATGCTGCTACACTACAACTATTCCTCTGGACCTGGAGATGGGATGAAGCACAGGGATCGACATTTCATGCGTGCCTACCATTGAACCCACAAATCGATAATTTTCGTGAACAAAGACGTCGTACAATATTCTTCTCGTAGATGGTCTTTCATCAGCATGCGACGACGGAACGAAATATCCATGGCGAAAGGCATGTTGAGCCTCACGCGGATTTGCTTTTCGAGAAAGACAACTACCATCAACCTCGGGAGTTTACTCCGACGACTTCAATTCGTCACAGACCCTAGGTAGTCATGCTCCTCCCGCCCGTCTCGGCTGGTTGCATCTTTCGATCAAGGAAAAAAACCAGAGTTGCGGCACACCTGGCGCCGTTGTCGACGCACTTTATTCCTGCCAATCCAGGGACCCACTTGGAATATCGTTAGACGGGAACGCATTTCCATGACGCGGTGGGAGAGGCGACGCCGAGTAGTAAAACACATCGCTTATTATACACGTCTCGCCGAAAAAGTAGAAGCAAAAGCCGACTACGTAACGTCGAACAAAACGGCTGGTAACCCGGGCCACGTTCCCCATCAGCGACATGTCTGGTCCGAAGCAAGCCACGAAGCGTGGGAATCGTCGCCGTCGAGGGTGGTGGTTTCGTGGGCGCTAGCGTGCCGCCACATGCCAGTCTTGATTGATTACAACGATGCTTCTTCGCTCGACTTGTGAATAGGCTCTTTGCCGGTCCGAAAGCGCGAACCACTCAGCACTTTTGGGTCTCGAATCACCCTCAACCCGTCCACGCCCGTCGGCCCATAGCGCGTAGGATGGAAGGGCGAGCATCTCAGAGCGATCCTCACAGACACACACACACACACATCTCGAGTGACAAGTTTAGGTGTTCCGCGGTCTTTGGTTCTGCCGCGTCTTGCCTCAATTGGGATCTGGTACTCCTCGCTAGGTCAAGCCGAAAAAAAAAACGAGCCCTTGTGTCAAAGCCGGCTTTCTCCAGCTACAGTACTGCCGCCCCGTTCGTGACTTGGACCACCTCGACCACACATTGGCCTACCACTCGAACAGAGGGAGAACGAATTGACCCGCCGCTTGTTCTTCCTCCCGCTTGTCTTGCCAAAATTATTCTCTACCACAGACCCAACGACCGACATATTGTGCGACTCCCATGCCATTGCGACTCGATCCTATACCTTCGCTAGCCGTGCTGCCGGTCGGCTCAGTCTACAATTGACCACAAAACACAAGACCAGTCCGGCGATCGCCCCAAGCCCACTGCAATCACTTGCGACGTGGGGTCACACCCTCCAGAAGCTATCCCGATTTCTCAAATCCACCACTGCAACCTCCCTCATGACCGCGCCTGGCTCATACGGCGCTTCGTCTCCTCTGAATGTCCATGCGAACAATACCTACCACGACTTCTCCGATATTCCCAGCGGCCCGCAGTCCTTGACTTCGGCCTCGACCCTCGACAGTACCAAGCTGGATTCCCCCTCCACAGACACCGCCCGGCGACTTCTCCGGGACCACGAACCATTCTTTCAGTCAGATGTAGACATTGCAAAAGACGACGACATCCGAGAAATGCAGAAAGAGGATCCCTTGGGAACGCAAATATGGAAGCTGTACAGCAAGAACAAACTGCAGCTGCCAAATGCCGAGCGCATGGAGAATCTCACGTGGCGGATGATGTCCATGAACTTGCGGCGAAAAGAGATGGCCAGGCAAGGGTGAGTTTTTGTATTTTTGTATTTTATATCACACTGCATGACGTGATCCGGCGCCATATTGTACCATGAGCTAACTCAGTCCCTAGATTTGCTCAGAGACCACCCTCGAATACGCCCAGTGGTATCGCACAATTACGGCAGTCGTCTGCCGCCGCGAATGTACGGCCTACTTCAGATCCCATGAACCTGGACGAGTTCATTGATCCTTCAGCGACCTCTTCTCCTCGGGAATATGTGTCGAGGTCGTCGAGTAATGAAGCTCTTACCTCGACAGCCACCGCGGCATCTGCTATACCGATCAAGAAGCAGAAGGAGTTGCAAGCTCAAGAGCTGCATATATCAAGAGCCTCCGCTCCCTCAGTACCGCCGGCAGCACGGAACCAGAACAAGGAATTCGGGTATGTCCAGCGGCATCTCCGGAAAACTAGCATCGATGAGCGGAGAGTAAGATTGAAAAAGTCCCGTGATACCATAAGAATACCACTGATATTGTACAGCCGCCCAAGCGACGGGCAGAGGCTTCACCTCAAGTGCCTGCGCTCAACAATATTGCGGGGCGGCCAGACCTCTCCAATGACCCTTCACTTCACAATTACTCCCTCAACGCGCCACAGAGCTTTCCTCACCAGCAGAGCCAGTCGTATACTGGCTTCCAGATCCCCCATGATCTCGACACCTACAACCTCGATAATGATCCCATCATAAACTCTGCTGGTCCCTTACAGCAGCAATTCACCTTTTCTCCAGTCGGCTCTCCCATGATCAGTAACGGTATGTACACGAGCATGTTCAATCCGCCGACGACAATGTCGCAAATGCCATCCAATAGCATGTACTCTTCGCCCAATTCAGCGTATCCCTCAACAGTGTCGACACCTCAGCCCCTGAATGATAATGAGCCAAACTTCTTCGGTGGAGGAGGAAGTGGTCTGGATTTGAGACAGCAGGCGTCTCTGGCTTCATTCAATCATTCGCTACAACAACAACAACAACAACAACACTCTGCGCAGACACCACAAAACGATACACCTTTTGTTTTCCAAGGCAATGACAACCTGTTCAGTGGACTTCCTCAATCGGCACCTTCTGGCTATCACCAAATGCACATGTCCGGTCACATCGATCCGTCTCAAGTCCTGCCAAACCCAGGCTTGCACAGGAATGACGGTATGTTCACTTTCGGAGCAGAGTCGGACAATGAAGACGATGATACGGTAGGGTTCGGTGAGAGCAATATAGGCTACTCTCCAATGGACGAGACATCGCTGGACTTGTCGAACAACTTTGACTGGTCGGCCAATCTGGCCGGCCAATTCTCATCTTTACCTACACGAGCAGCACATGATCAGCCAAAGGGCGTGAGGATAGGACCAACAGAGATGATTCCTTCTCCAGACTGGGGCTCGGGGCTTCACAGAGGTCATGCATCGGCAGTATCTGTCTCAGACATGCGGAATCGCAACACTGATCCACGATCGAAGAAGATCCCACGAACATCCTCGACACCAAACGCTGCGGGTCTCTCAGGCCCTGGCCAGCAGTCCACCTTCTCAATACGCCCACAATCCTCTCCATCCTCGCCACCGCAATCGGCGGGTCTGCAATCAGGCTTCAACTCTGCCGCTCCCTCACGACCCGCTTCCCCAGGCGGGACCCGCCCCGACGGTCCGCCTACCACATGCACAAACTGCTTCACCCAGACTACCCCTCTCTGGCGACGAAATCCCGAAGGCCAACCCCTCTGCAACGCCTGCGGCCTCTTCCTGAAACTCCACGGCGTCGTCCGGCCCCTCTCCCTCAAAACCGATGTCATCAAGAAACGCAACCGCGGCTCCGGCGCCAGCGGTCCCTCGACAACCACCACCGCGCGGTCTACCAAGAAAGGGACGGCGTCCACGACCGCCTCCGCCGCGGCATCTCGCAAGAATAGCGTCGCCACCATCTCCGGCACCGCGACCACCAGCACCAACACCGCGGCCCAAACACCTGCCACTACTCCGACGAGCGGGAAGGCATCGAATCTCGAGTCCGAAAGCCCGAGGTCAACGACAGGGAGCGCGACCAGTGTCTCCACCCCTGCGACTGCGACGACGAAGAACGTACCTATCGCGCCGGGCCCGCCGAAACCTGTCCTCGCATCAGCGGGCACGCAGCGTGTGGTGCAGCCGCGTAGGGGGAGGAGGCAGAGCAAGAGCGTTAGTATAGGACAAGGAGGCCAGACGCAAGAGGTGGAAATGGGCGGCATGGGAGGCGAGGCCAAGGGGAAGGCACCGCAGGGACAAGAGTTCGCGATGCCAGGTACGCCGGCGAGTGTGGCTGCGCAAGGAGGGCAGGGGGGCCAGATGCAAGGCCAGGGAGGACCGCAGGAGTGGGAGTGGTTGACCATGAGTCTGTAGGTGGGCAATCGGGACTAAGATGCAGGGAAAGAAGGAGGAGGATCCCGGGAGAGGAGAGAACGACGACCCGAACGAACGACACATACACCGTCTTATTCTTATTTGAGATACCCGACGCGCTTATTCTGGTTTCAAGTTTGGATTTTGTTGCCCGAGGGGTAAATCTTTGTGTTTGTCTAATGAGAAGAGTACGCTGTACCATGTCTTGGCTTGTATCTGCACGGCGTCTAGAGAGGGGGTGGATAGATTTTGATTCGTAGCTATAAGGGGACATGAGAGAGAAGGAGTGGCAAAGCGAGGACAGGGGAGAAGGGAATCGGGAGAGATTAGCAGACGATGAATGAATGGACCTATCTCGTGCAAACGTTCTGCTCGCGTGCTTAGTCTGGTGTGCTCTAGCGTCTCTGAATGGATTGGTATGGCTGCTATAGATGGCGACTACTCCCTCAGCTATTGAGATGGCTTCGGCTTATGCTTCTCTTCCTCCTTTCCCGCCGAATACGGTCAGGGGTGGAGATGCCGCTATCTTCGCGTAAACGGCGTGTCCTTCTCTTGCTTCGTAGTCATCCGTGTTTGGATCGTAATATATGTGTGCGGTCTGTCCCACATTGCGACGGCGTTGGTCCTCTGTTTGCATACGCAGTGATATGCGGTCGGGGGCTGCAGTGGGAACTGTGTTCAGTGTTCCTGAACCAGGTCAGCACGTAGCTATGTGCATGGTCTGTGACGCATCGTACTTGATCAGGACGTGTTGAAAGTGCGCGCAGTCAGGGGTATTCCAGACTGCTTGTGTGAGGCGCAGAGTGAGAGCACGTTGCCTTTGGTCCCTGATCCGGGTCAGAAATCTGACGTGAGGGACACGAGTAGCCATGTTGCATTTCAACAGTAAAAAGGTATCGGAATATCGATGCTTCGTGATCAGAAGAAGGACAGGCCTACCTTTACTTACCACTATTCGCAAAGATGCTTCATCACTCAGCCCAGCTCAATGACCTTCCCTGAGCCAACGGCATAATCAGCTGAGCGTGCGACACAGTCACCTGGGCGTCAAACATCATGATTCTATATTGTAGCGGCAAATAAGTGGATATCATGTTGTGTTACGAGGAAGAGAAGTCTACGCCGCACGACATTACTCGGCGTCACGCTGGCCATAACTCCGTCACCTTTTAACCCCCAACCAATAATACCAACATTGAAAGGAACTCATTCGTGTATGCTGCATTTTCTCCGAAGTCATAATCTGCATTGTGTCCCAACATGCCGTTTGCAGTCATCGCTGTCTCCAATCACAAACCTCGGATTGCGCGGCATGAAAGCTGTCTCAAGGGCTTACTTCGCAGATACTCCTGTTGAGCCATTGGAGTATTATCGTCCTGGAGGCTATCATCCAATACACATCGGCGACACCTTCAGAAATGGGCGATACCATGTTATGCATAAGCTGGGTTGGGGCAGCTACTCAACAGTGTGGCTCGCACAAGACACTCTCGAGAATTGCCCAGTAACACTTAAGATACTCACGGCCGATCATGAAGGGCAGCCCCATGAAGCTGGTGTCCTCGAGAGGATCAGAGCCGCCCTAGTAAGGAAGGACTTTGCATGTCATGCCGATCATCTCAGCATTCTTCGCGACCATTTCAAATTCACAGGACCCAACGGAAACCACAACTGCTTGGTCACAGATGTCGGAAGCACAAGTGCTCAGTCCCTTGCTGAGCGATATGCTTCCGAGAGACTGCCTGGATGGCTGGCATGGGAAATTGCACGGCATGCCACAAAGGCATTGGTCGCTTTGCATTCAGAGGACATTGTCCACGGTGGTATCTGAATCAATGGCCGAACACTAAACAACGTGCTTACATATGCAGATCTGTATCCCGGAAACATCATGGTTTCATCGGTGGATGAGTGTTCTGATCTTGTACAGTCGCTACCAGGTCCCAAACGATTCGACGTTCATGCCTCGAGCGGCCATACGCTCAGCAAGCATTTGCCGACGTACGTTGTTGAGCCCGTTGATATACCTCTGAACACAGCCTCAAGGCAGATCAACGCTAGACTCATCGATTTGGGACAATCTTTCATATCTGGATCACCTCCAACGAAAGTCAATACACCCTTGGTCTTTAGAGCCCCTGAGCTCCTTCTAGATAGCAAATGGGACCGAGAAATTGACCTGTGGTCTCTGGGCTGCACCATTTTCGAGCTGGTGACGGGTCAGCCAATGTTCAACAATATCCTGCCTAATAAGGAGGGCTTAATCAGAGAATGGATTTCCATGTTCGGACCGCTACCACAAAGGTTGGCAAACAATGCACCGATCAACGACTGTGATGGGGTTGACCAGTACTCAGTTGCTGAATGGCTGCACGAGTGTTACTTCGAGAGTGAGAGGAGGGTCGATTTTGCAGAGCAGCATATCGAGTGGCTTGGAGAGATGTTGGAAGGGATGATGAAATACGAGCCGGGGGAGAGGATGGAGGCTCAAGACGTGCTGCAATGCAGATGGCTGGAGAAGAATTGGCTCCTTGATACTTGAGCGTACTTGAGAAAATGCTAGTCATATTTATTTTCACGCCATACAGAGAAAGGCTCATTCTACAACCGAGTCTTCACGTTTAAAATATCATGGATGTCGAATGGGGGCCGAACGGGGGCAAAAGCAACAGTTGTCTCCAACTGATGTCACCACCCTTCCTACGCTTCACTACCGGCCTCAATTTCTACAAAGCTACCAATACCATGCAACGTCCATTCCTGCGATAGCAACTGTTCTTCTCCAAATAGCTCAGTCCCCGCCATCAACATGGTCTCCCTCGACCTCATCATAAAATCCACCCTCCAGGCCGTCACCCTCTCCGCCATCTCCAACATCCTCGCCCAAGTCATCACCTCCTACCAAACCAACGTGCGCCCCCTACTCTCCCTCCTTGTTTTCTACTAACCAATCCTAGGCGCCTTTCCACCTCGACACCGCCCCGCTCACCCGCTTCATCCTCTTCTCCCTCCTCTCCTGCCCCCCGAACGTCCTCTGGCAATCGTTCCTCGAATCCCGCTTCCCGGCCTACCACACGAATGGCGCCCCCAAACCCCGCCCGCCGCCGCCCGCGGAGAAGAAGAGGTTGAACAAGACAAACACCGCGATCAAAGTGGTGTTGGACCAGAGTATAGGCGCACTGGCGAACACGGTCGCTTTCGTGGGCGGGATGCTGCTACTTCGGGGAGAGAGGGATCGGAGCGTGATAGGCGAGGCGGTGATGAGGGAGACGTGGCCGCTGATGGTGGCGGGGCAGAAGCTTTGGCCTTTGTTCTCGGTGTGTAGTTTTACGTTGGTGCCGTTGGAGTACAGGACCTTGGCGGGAGGGATCGTGGGGACGGGGTGGGGAATATATCTGAGTTTGGTCGAGGGGAAGAGGAAGGAGGCTTGAGCGGATTTGTATGGGAGAAACTCGTTTGTCTGGGGACCATGTTGGTAGGGAGCTGAGGCGGCGATACAAGGGAAGCTGCCAGGTGATGTGTAGGCTTGGATACCAGGACGCGGGAAGATATGTGGCATCCTGCGACTGCCACGTGGTTTGACGATTGTGATGATATAGACACTGTATAGAGAAACATGCACCGACCACGAATGAAGGCTTATGTGTATTCAGCAGTTAACATGCCTTTCCAGGTAATACATGCCACCACCATGATTGAAACTGTGTTGAGAAACTCGGAGATGTTGTCATACATTTCGTATCTATACTAAGCGACTCGCGCTAGGCGGCATACATTGACTTGTTACCAGCTCATGCTTTAGCTTTCCTCTTTCTCGTACTCGTCCCTTCGTCAATGAAGCTCGCCGCGTCCGCTTTGTTGACGAGCACGGCATCTTCACTACCTTCAGAACCAGAGCTGGATCGCGCGAGGCGAGCTGAACGGCGCCGGGGCTCTTCAGGCTCTTTCGCGGAAGATGTGCTCTCTGTCGTCTCATCAAGGACTACTGGGCCCGTAGAGCGACTCTTTCTTGGTGGCGCGGGCTTGATGGAGAACCCGAAGAAGCTGTTCGATCTGACCTCCTTGACACTATCGGACTTTGATGGAGCTTTATCAGACACTTCTTCTTCCGATTGGATCGATCGCTTGAGACTCTCTTCGAGTCTCTTCGCATTCCGTTCTTGCTTCGCCGTACCGAAGAAGGATGTCGAGAAGAAATCATTGACCCAATTGCCGGATTTCTGCTGCTCGTTGGACTTGATCTTCGTCTTCTCCTCGTCCTTTGACCTCGTCTCTTCCTCTTCATCTTCGACCATTTCAGTGTACTCCCACAAATCTTTTACCTCGCCCCTGACCAACGCCGTCGACCAGATCGACCCAAGCACGCCCGGCACCAGATATAGCAGTGCTGGTTGTGCGTGCTTGAAGACATGCATGATCATGAGTGTGACACTCATCCCGAGGATGTAGCCAATGACAGAGGCATGAAAATAAGTCCGAGGAAAGCGAGGTAGTATGTCATTGATGGATAACGGCGAGTCTGTGACACCTGACGACTTTTCTGGCTGCACATTGACAGCCGCAGTGGGCGTCAGATATGATGATGTACCAGTCCAGAAATATTCTCCCCACCTACCGGTGACGGAAACGTACGTCGGCTTGATGATCTCTTTCTTGCCAGCAGCGTTTTTGACTGCATCTTGCTTCCGAAGATAGTAAAGGTACAGGTCGAATCGAAGAGCAAGACCAATCATGATGCCTGGTAGAACGACATCGCCGAGTCCAAGCATAGCAAGTCCTGCTTTTTTGCCTCCCTCCTCTGGCCTAGGGAAGAGCAGCTTGATTGGGACATCCAGGTTTGTGGCTACGCTGACCATTAAAGGCGTATAGAAGACGAAATAGATGTCGTAAAAGAACAGCGCGACCAGTATGAGAGATCCTGTCCCGAACGTGGTAGGACTCAGGAGCTGCAAAGCAGTGTATGAGAACGCGAACCCTTGCAGATTGGTCAGGTACCATGGTGTTGATACAAAGTTGGCGTACAGCAGGATCATCACAGCAATGACACTAGCTACTATGCTGCGCAGGCTGACTTTGGCTTTGATGTCGGCGACTTGGCGAAGGTGGAACGCTACCAAGTATTGCCTATCCAGGATGGCGCGAAGCTTCCACAAAAGGTCTGTAGCCGCTGAGCCGTACTGTATCCCGCTCAAGAATCCTGGTAGAGGGTTGTCATGACGAGCTTGCGCGACAGTCCCATCTCCAGATACCCTGCCAATAGAAACACCCTCACGCTTTCGCTCATCGATCCTCCATATCAAGCCCTGACTGCGGTAGAACCTGGGGAATACGAAACTCTGGACCACAGTGAAGACGTCGTTGATCATTCGAGCCACGGAGAAAAACGCCATACCTCCGAAGTAGACAGCCAGTATCTTGTTGAGAAGTGCAGGACCCATATATTTGATCAACATGTATAGTCCGGCCAGTGTAAATCCTGCTAGCAGGGGAAACAATATGGCATCAGACGGCGACATGCCCTCCATCTTGGTCACAACTTCTTCCTCTTCATCCTCAGCCTCCGAGTCCGTGCTGTCGCCTTTTCCGCCTTTTTCGCCAGCTTTGCTCTTCTTTGGCTTTGCTGCGGATGATGGTCGTGAGAGCGATGCATAAGAGCCAGTATAGATCGGTAGTAAGGCTGAGCCAATAAGGTGCAGGGACATAGGTAGGTAGGGCGCCGCCGTACGGAGCGACTCTAGGAAAGACTCCATGGCCAGCTCTATGCTGTGAGTGAAACGGTGGATGTTGCAAGCCCGACTTCTTCGACAAAAGAAGGCCGCGAGTGTGAATTCTGCCTATTTCATGCTCCTGATCGTGCTTCTAGGTTAATATGTGACCTTGGGAAAGAGGAAGGGCGGATGTAGGTGCAGTCATCAAGTTGGATCCACCATATTTCAACCTGTGGTACAGCCGTACTCATAAATATGGCAATATCACTGCAGAGCGTTTGTGGCGAAACGCGAGCTGCGCGTACAGCTTCGGATGCGGCCCGAAATGCCGAATTCGCAGCTATAGAGCCGCATCACGCGACACCTCCCTTGCCTCTCCTACTATGTCTTGCTCGCTCATAAGAACCGTGCGGACCAGATCTAGCAACGGAAGGCTAAGGCTATTGACAAGCGTCAGTCTCTACAATCATCGAATGTGCAACATGGCGCCAATAGAGGGCCGGTCGGTTGCTTGCTTAGGGGCCCTGCTGCGAAGCGAAGCCTTGCTCGCCTACTGAGACAACAGCGAAATCCCTTCCAAGTGATATCATGCTCTGCCTAGTGAGTATCCTCTTGTGATAACGTAATGCAATAGACGTCACCCGCCAGCTGCAGGCCTTCTTGTAGGTTCATTTCATTATACATCAGGTTCATTGTTCCGTAGCAACTTCTCACGTCTGGTTGAGATGATTCAACCACCCGGGAATACTTTGCTGTTTTCGCCATGCCTGAAATACGCACGAATGGAAGGCTACGTCCCGGTTACTATTCCGAGATCGATAAGGTCTGGATCTGATCCTGGTGATGACACCGCCGTTGAATAACGGTCAGCGAAGAAGCCCGTTCCCCTCGGAGACACTACCACAGCAGGCGTGCAATCAAGCATATGACTCGCCTGGACTTGGTGTATCACAGCTTCCGGACTGGGTTAGTCGTCGGAATGAGTGATCCTCTAATCGATACCGAGGGACACTGTAAATTCAAGACAAGAACGAAAGACTTCGAGGCAAAATAGCGCTACCGTTGACACTGCCAGAAAGGCTACCAGCCCTGTGAAGCTTGAGGTTCTCATGAATACAGTGTGCGACTACCGCAGCACCCATCTTACGCCGCCGAGCTACTAGACGTTGGTAAGAAGGTTGGACCACCAAGCTTGTGCCTTCCTTTTGCGTCATCAGACTTCTTTGTCGCCGTTGATTTTGTTTGGAAGTATTTTCGAGATCTCGTAAGTAGCAAGCTTCGTACACCATACCTAGCTGTCACTTTTTTTCCTCATCTTTCCTCATGTTCGAGAGACCGTCAACATGATCACGCCAATAACCGCTACCGTCGAGTCCCTTAGTATCCTCTGTGCGATCTCGGAGACCTTCCTTGTGCTCACCACTATCGCTATACTCCTGCGACTATGGACAAGAGGCCGGATCTTGAAGAGGGTGAGCTTGGACGATTATGCCATGATTCTGGCCTATTTCTGTAATGTCGCCACTTGCGCCTTGACACTAGTACTCAGTGCGAGGTTACACAACGTTCTCAAGGGTCACCGCCCAGACATGGCGGCGCTTGCGAGTGTAAGTCAAGGCAAAACACGTCTTCGCGTGCAGCTATCTGACTATTATAGATTGTCAAAGCTGATACCAGCCTTTACATCTTCACTATGGTCTTTTTCAAGATATCTCTCGGCATCTTCTTCCTTGATGTATTCGAAGCACAACTACCTCAGCGGCTGATAGTCTGGTTTATCATGATAAGTTCGATTCTCTGGGGAATAGCATACTGTCTATTCAGCGTGTTATCTTGTGGTCTACTCAGAGGCTTCTTCCCAATAGCAGATGACTGTGCAGTTTGGCACGAGTATGCCGGATTCAGTAGAGCATGGTCATCTTACAACGCGGTGACAGACATGATCCTCGCCGCCATCGCCGTCCACGCTCTCTGGATTGCCAACCTGCAATTACGCATGAAGTTCTACGCCAGCGGTGTATTGATTTTGGGAACCATTGGTGGTATCGCCTCGGTCATCCGCTTCGTTGTGCTATCGGAAGTCGGCCAAGGTGCTGCAGCCTATACCAACGGTCTTCAATCAGGATACGGGACCCTCATCGAAGCTGGTATCGGTATCACGGCCGCCAACCTCGCATGTCTCCGACCACTACTGCGCGCATTGAGGGACACGCTGACGAATACCTTACCCCGCGCCGCAGTACCGGACAACAACACCGAGACCTTACCATTCACAGAGAACAAGTTCAGCTCACATGGCTTCTCTCAGAATCTCACCGGCCTGTCTAGCGCATTAACAGCACAGGGCGGGCAAACGCCGCAGTTAAGGGACTGGCGAGAAGATAGGATCGACAAGGACCTCGAGTTTTGCACGCCCTCCGCCGCGATCATGGGAAGTGCGATCACAATGGAGGCAGCGCCGGACTCGTACAGACAGCGCAGCTTGCAGACGCATAATCTGATATGAGGAATGTGATGTGGAATGTGGGAACACAATGCTTTGTCCGATGCATAACGTGGCGCTTTGAGAAGAGATGATTATACCCAATCATATATTTATATGAACGATGAACTGGTCATTACCTTAAATACCCTTCTCATTCATGCTGCTCGCCATTGAGCTCCTGCCACCCCCGGCACCCAGGTCGGTGAGGCGTGCGTCGAAACGACTACTCTCACGTTCCTCGTAATGCTGCTCGTCGCGGCCACAATCATCGCAATGGGTATCGCAGCCCCTGAGCTTCTGTATTGACGAATTCGTCGCGGCGTTGGATGTTTTGGCACTGTAGGAAGTTGTCTCTTCCTCGCCTAGCACCGGGTATAGAAGCCACGCCAATAACCGCCGAGAGGAATGCCAGCATCTTGCAGCCACGCTCAGCGACATCAGATGGACGCTGCTTGTCTCTATAAGTGACGTGGTGGCACTCCCGGTTCATGCAGTCCGAGGTGACTTCGACGCAATGGCGGCAGAAGCCTTGTGTAAGCCGGAAGGCGTTGTTAAACGGCTCCCAGGGTGGCTCGGGGAAACCAGCGGCTTTGTTAATTGGCTCAATCATACGATGGATCGCAGATTGGCGCCAAGGAGGTCTGTATCCCTCTCGACGCAAGGTACCGTCAATGATGGTCCAGTATGCCTCCTCTCATTTGAGATAGCTGTCAGGCAGGTTGTCAGGCAGTCCCCTCTTTCTCGTCCAGTCATTCCTTTTTTGACTCCACGTCTTTCTCACCTCGTGATGTTTCTCTTACTACCACCTGAGATGCCCCTCCCTATCCCTTAACTACCGTTGCACGGTTCTCGCTTCACGCCTGACTTGTTGACGTGCTGGTCATCGGTTCGCCAGAAGGAAGTTGACACTGCTCGACTCGTTGTTCGGATGGGGAGCCGATACCTGGTGACGCCGTGATCAATTCGCTCGAGTGTCGATTGGCTGATGGTTCTGGATTCGCCTTCACGATGGTCAGATAATGGTCTAGGGCTGACGCGCAATACGTAAGTCGGTATGTAGCTCTCGCTGTCTCTGAATGATGTATTTCGGCAGGTCGTAGCCCATTCTCGCTAGAACTAAGGTACTCGGCTCCTTATAGTGTTTGTCTGTGAATGTCTCATGCCTCCCACGCCACTAGATCCATACCTTCTTACTCTCAGCGATGAGGAAAACGGCCTCAATCGAGTGGTGTGTTGTGACCAAGTCGATGGACGCGTCAAGATGCGGAAATCGATGATGGTGTTTTCGCCGCCTCAAGAGCTGCAATCTCGTCATCTCTTCTTGCCTTTGAAGAGTGTGCAGAATGTCGGATGATGCGAACGCGTCTCTAGTCTCAACAGAGGACTGTTGCGGCGCATTGAGTAGTGTAATGACGCTGTCGCGAGCTCGATTTCGGATGCCTGAGGAGCCGACATGGTCGAAATGGTTGTAGTTCTGCTTTCACGCATGAACGTGGCAGATAGATGGGCGGATGAGGCATTACAAAGAGACAAGATCCTCTACCTACCTAATAGCAGCCGATGTTGCAAGTGACCAACGTTGTCACGGCCAATGCAATAGCTTCGGGATCAGACCACCAACGCCAAACACACAACAACAGTTCTACACAGTAGAGACAGTGTATGGGTTGGCAGCATCAGCTTCATCAGCAGTAGAGACTATAACATGCTTCTCTGGTGATCAGCATGATGTGTTTGACGCGTCACTTTGATTCTGTATACCAACCGTGTCCCAAGGCGATATCACATGAAGCATAGCCCAACTTTTCCCAATCAATCACCCACCAAAATCACACGTCAAAGCTCCAGCATTTCGACTCACCAACCTCACTTCCACCTCCACCACCTCCATTGTTCACAAACATGGAGGTTGTCCTATCCTCTTTCATTTGACAAAGAAAGATCCGTACCCACCGTAATTCCATCAAACAAGGCCATTCATCGTGGTATTAGCCACGTGAGGCGTCAACATGCCTCCACGCCTGAACAAATCAAAAGTCCCTCCACCCGCCTACACCGAGGCAGAGCTTGGAAGGCAGCTTCACAACAAGAGGCTGCTTGACAAAGTCGCCGAATATGCTGATTCTCCAGAGGTGAAAGCAGCTCGCATGGATGTTGTCAGAAATGTCAACCGCGATATGCGTGAGCTCATGGAGTTTCGCAAAAACGAGGCGTTGCTCGAAGATATCCGCTTCTATGAAGAGATCAGAAAGAAGGCGGCATATCCTGAGGAAAGACCTATCGAGAGAGTCGAGGTTCCACCGCCCATTCCCGTCGAAGATGACGGTCCGGTCGCTGGTCGCACTCGTCGCGCCAGAGCCTTGGAAGAGTCAATCCAGTGCACCGACAAGGTCGATAGCGTTGATGACTCTGGCGAGCGCTACCCCTCACTCAGCGACCAGACATCATCCCTTGACAAGAGTTTCCGCAACAGCATGCCAACCGCGAAGCCTGTCAAATATGTGAACGAGCTCACTCCGGAGGATCTTGCCGCCATTGACGACCATAGGGACTGGGCCGAAACTGCTAGCGCTGCCGTCAAGAACTTATTCAACCCTCCGACCGATACCAATCTCACGAGCGACGCCAACCATGCAAGTGATGCTAGCCCTACGGGCGATGCCAACACTGCGGACGATGCCAACACTGCGAGTGATGCCAATACTGCGAGCGATGCCAATACTGTGGACGACGCCAACACTGCGGACGACGCCAATACTGCGAGTGATGCCAATACTGCGAGCGATGCCAACACTGTGGACGACGCCAACACTGCGGACGACGCCAATACTGCGAGTGATGCCAATACTGCGAGCGATGCCAACACTGTGGACGACGCCAACACTGCGGACGACGCCAATACTGCGAGTGATGCCAATACTGCGAGCGATGCCAACACTGTGGACGACGCCAACACTGCGGACGAAGCCAGCACTGCGGACGACGCCAACACTGCGGACGATGCCAACACTGCGGACGATGCCAACCCTTTGAGCGATGCTAACCTTGCGGACTCAGCGACCGATCTGACCTCAATGGCGAAGCCGGCCATACCAGCCATGTCATTCACTCTTCCAAGCGGAAAGCAGTCCATGATCCCTCGCCCGACCAAGCCGTTGCCACCAAACTACCCAAGGCTGGACGACAGTATCATCCAGAACAGACGTGTGATGCACGGCACCTGGATCAGCCAGCCATTCCCGCACGCATTGGGCTACAACTACACCGGGCCAATGCCAAAAGCCTACTCCGGCCCCATGCCAGCCAAGTACTTCGACCCAGCCATCCACGGCAATCGCTTCAAGATTCCCGCCGACATTCCCATGCCCAATGGATGGGACGAGGAAAAGCCACAACCTACTCAGCCCAACGCGGCATTCCCTGACGCGAAGTTCAGCGACCCGGCCATCCCAACATATACCCACGGCATGCCAGTTGGTCCTCCACACCCACGCATTCCCAACCCCGAACCCCAGATCACCATTGAGAGAGTCCCCACCGCCGAACAAGAGCCTGCTCCGCCAGTGAAGAAACGCAAGACGTTCTTGAGCCAGCTCCTCCAGCCTTTCATCGACGTGGTGTCGCTGGTCCCCCTCGCCAAGTTCACCGGCAGGAGGAAGCGTTGCTTCACCTGCGAGAGAGCCAAGCAGGGCTGCGACGGCAAGAAGCCGTGCGCCTACTGCGAAAAGGTCAACAGAGTGTGCCGCTACCCAGGCGAGGTCGACATCGAGGGACTGAGAGCGCAGATGGAGGAGGAAGAAGAGGCCAAGAAGAAGCCAGAGCCCGGCAAGCCTCGCGCAATCAACTTCCCCCGTACCTACTACTTAAGCTTCCTGTCCAATCGTGGTGATGGTGATTCTCAAGAGTTCACATTCGATGCCATGTCCGCCCCCCCGCCACAATGTCCCACCCATGCCTGTAAATGGTGTTCCGTCTCAAAGAATTGTAGATCTTGTAGACAATGAGATTCCCAAAGTGCTCAGGGCCGCGCGCTTTGTCGATCCCGGTCGCCCATTTTCCACCTTCGGGCGCGACAATGAGGACAAAGAGCCGCCCCGCAAAAGACTGAAGCTCAATCTTCGACGACGCCAGGGTCCCTCTCGCATCGACCATCACAACCAAGAATCGGCTACCATGAACAATCAAGCTCCAGATCTCGTTACTGGCGATAGCGATGGCGAAAACGGTTATTACATGTCCGGTGCGCTCGGTGACACCTCCGAAGGCGAAGCTAGTGAGCTGCCAAACTTTCAAGGTTGTGGTGTGATAGCTGACTTCATTCCATATTTGATGGATATCGACTCCGAAACGCCTTCCAACGATGCGAACCAACCGAGTCGGCGCCGTTCATACTCTAGGGCGAATCGATATCTTAGCACCGAGTTTGAAGGCTTTGACGATAATTTCGGCGCAGTCGAGACCGCAGACGGCGCTCCTGGCTCATCGAAGACCATGAGCAGTCAGCCAGAGGGCTGCGGTAATGAATCCGAGCAAGATGCAGACGGTGAGACGGATGACGAGCTCCCCAACCAGGGCAACAGCGCCGGTGGTGTAGGCGAAGCTCCAAACGGGGGCAGTGACGGATCAGATATTTCTGATCTTTTCTCTCTCTCAGAACCTGATGAGAGGGACGACAATGTGCGACCTAGAGGTGACGAAGAAGATGATCCGGGCAGTGCCGCTTGTAGAGCCTACATGGCTCGCGCAAATCGCATGGCGACTGGCTCGAAAAGGAAAGCCGGTGGTAAGGCCTGTCGCCACTGTCGTCGTAACCGTTACGGAAAATGCATGAGGGTTCCAGGCAAGAACTGCTGCTCGAATTGTCTCAAAACTAAGGACGGAGGTGACTGCTTCTTCTGGACTGGCAATCCTGGTACTGCGAATCTGGGCTGTCATCCCTGCCGCAACAACAAGCAGGGAAAGACTTGCGACCATGAAAGGCCGTGCGGGAACTGTCAAGAGGCAGGTCGTGAGAAGGAGTGTCGTTACGACGGTGACGATGAGGAGAAGGACCGCCACCAAATCCAGAAAGACAGAGTGCCGGACCAGAACGGTGGCAGATCTTATGCCGAAAGAAAAGCGAAAAGAGAAGCGAAGGCCGCACAAAGAAAGAGTGACCAGAAGAAGAATAACGATCATAGCAAGAAGCGCAAGAGGCAGGATGATGGGTCTGAAGGGGTCAGCAAAAGGAGAAGGGCTACTCACAGCGAGAATGAGGATGAGATGATGGAGGATTTCGACGAGGACAATGGTAACTTTGACCATGACGGCGATTACGGTGTACCACTCGCCACTCGAAACAGGAGCAAGAAGCCCGTGCTGGCACTCAACAGCAGCGACTCCGCCTCGACAACCCGAAGCAGAAGGCAACCTCGCAAGTCGATTTCTACGCAAGAGGTTCCTGATAGCCCACCACCTCATTCATCCCTCACCATGTCAGATCCGGGAATCAACAGCTCGAGTTTTCGCGGGTCTGAGAAGGGACTCGTGCTATGGCCCCCTGCCAAGATTGTTCCTAGTCCATCGATCCCGAGACTAACCAGCAAGAAGCGAGCAGACCATCCGCAGGATGATGCGATCGCTCGTAACGCAGCTCCTCAGCATCTCTACCTCTCGCAATCAGTCAATGCCCAGTCCATCAGCGTCAAAGAGGCCAAATTGCTTGCTGCAAAGCTGAAGCGTCAATTCAGAATGTACCTCGCAGCAGCTGTGAGCGAGAATGAGGAGCGCCTTGAACGAGCCAAGAAGAATACTTTCGATCACCAAACGCAGTCCATCCTCAAGACAATATACGAGGACGTCAAGTTTCCTCACACAAATCTCCTGGAAGCTAAGCCGACTGAGAATGAGCTGCACGTCTGCAATGTCGTTGACGCCGATGACTTGCTCGGCTCAGAAGCTGCGATCTCCAGCGATATCCCTGTACTCGTTTGTGGAGCCCAGATCTTTCAGTTTCAGAAGAATAAGATCAAACACGGCCGCAATATCATGCAGTTCCTGAACACCTTTGGCGATAACGATACGATCCAAGTTCAGGATCCTGGTCTAGCTCGATCGGGCAAACACGTTGTGACTGAGACCACAGTCAAGAACTTCAAAGAGCGTCTCGCCGGCCAAGTCAAGCGTGCCTATCCGTACAACGCCCTCGACATGCCGATCAAGTTCGGCAATGCAGGATTTGTTGTGCCGACCTTTGTAGCCGGGCAGCCGAACACGTTCTTGCTATCCGACATTGACAACCATATCAAAAGCAATGTCGTTGAGAAGAAAATCGACGTTGGCAGTTCCGTCGCCTCCCGTAGCAACACCACTGACCGCGCAGACGGTATTCGTCCTTTTGGGGACAAACACCTCATTGCCCTCTGCGCGGAAGGCGGATCCTGCACTGCACCCCACCAGGATGCCTTCGCCTATCGCACCTGGGTTACGCTGCAGGACGGCCGGCTCATGTGGCTATGGCTGCACCAACCAACCGAGCAGCAGCTGTTGGATGTCTTCAAAACCACGGCAGGGCTTGCACCGATGCCAAGTAAGTTGCCTTGGAGGGGGGTCGTGGTGGAGCCTGACTGGACCTTCACGATGCCGTCGGGGATGGTCCACTCGGTGGTGCGCACGAGTCAGGAGCACACGTTGCTATTCGCCGGGCACTATGTTTGTCGTAGCGAGATCCTGAAGTGGATGGATACGTTGATGCTGCAGTGGCAGTACCCGACGAGCCACAATGAAGACTCCACGATCGGGGTTCAGCAGTTGGTGAAGGTGATGAGTGAGGTATTGGCCAAGGTCAAGGCAGGTGGGTGCTCAGGCTTGAAGGCGGAGGATTTCGGTGGGAAGAAGGTCGTTGAGGAGGCACTGAAGAAGATCAAGGTTTTCCAGAAGATGGCAGCAAAGAGTAAGGGGCAGGCATAGCTAGTGGTGCTTGCCAATGGACTGCTAGAGGTCGAGGTGTAAGGTTACGAGGACGGGTAGCTGCAAAGACTCGAATGGACCTCGCTTGATGCCTTCACAGGCCCTTGTGCCAATTGTGAGCTTTGCGCAAAGTGTGATGCGTCGCTCTGACCATGTCAGCGTCTTTCGCTTTGTATTTCGCCAAGTGGCTGGCGCATCTTCACCGTTCGAGAATCGCTCATTTGGTTGCATTTGTACTTCACATGCTCTTTAGCCCCGATCACCGGCAGCTCTTACGCCTGGAAATACCTCAAGGTAGCAGCCTACTGCTTCCTCATGGCCTTACTCAGCAACTCCTTCGCACAGATGTTTGCTATACTACACAGTAGTTGGTACTTCTTGTCATCGCTCGCTGATCGTCATGATTGCAGAACTTGTTTTCATATAGGAGGTGCGTCGAAAGGGAGGGTTGCAAAAGTCCTAGAGGCCTGTGATACCGGCGCAAAACTCTTTCCAAGTCGCTAAGCCGGACAGTCTTCCGTGTCGAGTTTGCTGGATAAGGGTGGAGTAGCAAATCGGGCAGGTGCAGTGTCCCTCCACCAATGGCGTTGTGCCTGTCTGAGTGCGACATACTGCTCAGGCATGGTTGGAATTGTCACTCAGACGTGTTTGCGCCTGACGACAATCGTTGAGATCGTGTGCAATATTGTTGGTAAAAAGGGAGGGAAGAGCACTCGCGATCGTGGTTCGCAGGAGGTCGTTCGGGCGTCTCGGCAAAACGACTTCACCGCGTCCGACTTCACGTCCCATTTACACCATCAATGACGACTACTGGTAGTAGCAAAGTCGAGCTACACTGGACCTCAATCACTTCAGCGACGCGAATTTCATTCCACGACAGCGTACTCAGATTATGCGTCGACGCGGCAATGTTTACACACAGTCGCAAGCTCGCCAATCGCTTCACGGCCAGCTCGTTAGTCTCTAGACCACAGCATGCTTCACGAAAGATGAGATAGCCTTTTATTTTTATCATCTGGCATCGCTCTATTGGCGATCATGCGTGGAATTGGGCGTGTCTTTTCATTCTAACAGATCGTATCCGCCTGTACCTACTACATCCCCCACTCAACGCTGTCCAATCGATTACAAACGCTCTTAGTGTCGGACTGGTCTTTGGGACACTATGGTTCATGCCTATATCGCCATCTCTTTGACTAGAGTGGTAGCCAAACACGATATCCGGATCTGACTCCGTTACCCTTTATGTCTCTGTACGCCTACAAGATTCTGGCCAGACACACAAAGGACCATGGCCATGGCAAGCCTACAAAGGCTGCAATCTTCAGATGGCCGGATACAGTACTATGGAATTCTGTGGCTTTCGCGACTGTGAGTCTCAGAGTATTTTTCCATTCGTGCCTCGCAACATGTTGCTGTATTGTCCTAGGTCATATGAGAGTGGACAGATTGAGAGATGAATCCTGATAACAGAACTCGACGACAACGTCACAGTGGTAGACAACCTACCTCAGTCGACAGTCACCATGATACAGCTGAGACGGGCTTGAGCAGCGAGAATCCGATACTGATAGACGGCGACGATGCTCAATATGCCCAGCCACTAAATACGTCACATAGAGCCGTCTTCGATCGCGCAGTAAGCGAGTTGATCAACTTCTCCCTCCAAAGTCCGACAGCGGAGAGGCGCCAGCTGGAGGCTCCAGACCAGCTAGTGAGTCCAAGGACTATCAGGGAGTCAGGCGACCTGGATACTGCTGCAAGTGCCAGTCGGTCCCCGGCACCTCGCAGATCTTTGCGCAGATAGACTCTGCAGATTACTGCAATCTCCGAAGCCAGGCAGGAGGAAGATAGAGCTCGAAAACGTCAGCGGCTAGACCGGAACAGTCACGCCAACAATCAATACCTACGCAATATTTACGCTCCAGCCCCATCGCCTGTTCCGAGAAGGCATATGTCCTCTGACGACTACGACGGCAAATGTGAATACTGTCAAATTCATAACTTGGACTGCGATCGTATTCGACCTATGTGCGGTACTTGTCTAGACCTACACGTCAATGCAGTGTCTTGTGCTTGGATTGATCTGGCTATTCGACGATTGCGGCCGCCACAGGTCGTCCTGCAAAACGGTGCCAGTCGGCAATCGTCGATGAGAGGCGGTGCGACTGGAAGATCTCTAGGAACCAGGGCTCCTCGAGCTCGGCCAAATCAATCAACTGGAGGACTTTTGGGAATCAGAGCCCCGCAAGCTCAGCGGACCCAGTCATCCGGATCACAATCAATCAGATCCCGACCCCGGGGTGGTACGACTGGAGGTTCTCTTGGATCCAGAACTTCACAAACTCGATCAAGACTGTCATCTGAACCGGGGCTTCGAAGAGCAATCCAGCGACCTCCCGGTGAGAATCAGCATGGCCGAACGCGCCGCCTGAGATCTCGAGGCTCCATGAATGGTCCCGAGCCAGCTAGGGGCGCGACTCCTGAGAGTACAGACGAGGTTGCAACTCCAGCAGAGCCAAGGAGAGAGTTCGGTAATCACCGTCGCCGCTTATCAGACGATTTGGCACCAACGATCTTCTCCAGAGATGATGCGGCTGCATTCCTGGCAGAGCAAAAGCAGGTTTTCAACGCATACCTGCGTGCATCCGTCCTGGAGAACATGGCCAGATACGAGCGAATCGACCATGACGAGACGACCCGTGAGCGCTGGACCCGGAAAATGCTGCGCGAACTGCTACCACATTGTCATTTCCCAATTACCAACCTTGACACAAACATGCCTCTGGATGAAGTCGAGTTGTATGTCGGCAATCATATCGATATTAGAGACATGCTCAGCACGCTGAATGCAGTACCCAAGGGTGTTCCACTCCTGATTCCAGCTACTCATTACCAATCTGATGGATCCATTCCTGGCCCAATTGATGGCTTCCTCGATGAATTCCACGACGACATGGAAGTGCAGGTCCAGGATCTTCAGAAGCATTACGAGGAAGAGTCGTTTGATAGGATGTTGATGGGAGACTTCAAGAGCCATGTTTTCGGGCGAAGACGTATTGGTGGCAAAGTCTTGGAGGCACTAGATCTGCCGGTCATAACGGGCGGCGCTTCTTGGTTAGTGCCTTGGGTCCTGAATATGATCCGGGATGCATGGTTTCTACAAGATATTGACAGTCACATCCAGACTCACGGACAGGTATGGTATGAGCAGGACCAGCAAATGAGATGGGAGGGAACGGCTGTGGCTTCCCGTATCAGTCTGAGTAACAACCAACGTGGGGACGGAATTCGTCCTTGGGGCGACCAATCGCGCTTCGCCTTGGTCGCTGACGGAGGTGCCATTACAGGCGCTCACGAGCATGCGCTCGGCATGGCTACCTGGGTGAGAATAGTTCAGGGTAACGTACTTTGGTGCTGGCTTGATCCGACACAGGTTACGGACGAGCAGAAGATCTCGGTGTACGAGACTATCGACATCCACGGTCGTCCACTTCGGCGAGATCTCCTATGGCGGGCAATCGTGCTTCGGCCGGGCGATACTTTCCTCATGTTTCCCGGCACCATGCATACCATCGTACGGACAAGACATGAGAAGTCTTTGATGTTTGCTGGCCACTTCCTACTCAGAAGTCAGCTGTCGAGGTGGATCGACGTAGTCATGCTACAACTGCAGCATCACGGCGCTTGCAACGAGAGTCCGTGGTCCAGAGCCAAGGACGTATCAACCATTGTTCAAGAGATCTTGGAGAAAGCATACGACAATCGCGGTGGAGGTCTCAGAGCCGAACACTTCGGTGGTCAAGAGTCGGTCAACATTGTCTTGGACAAGCTGAGCCAACTAGACACCTTGATCGAAGATGCCATTGCCGGCAATGACGAGACCGATCAGAGAGACTCTGAAAGAAGCGAGGACGATGAAATGGCGGACTTCGTCGTTTCGGATTGATGGAGCCTCGTCTGGATACTTGTCCTAAGTACTAGAATGAATTGTGCTGTGTTTCAAGAAAGATCCTACCTATGTAGCAGTGCAATATGATAATTTGATGCATTGGTAGGATGGCCATCAAGCAGGACGTTGACCTCGGCTATGCCTTGACTAGCAATTTCTTTTGACATGCGTTTTACAATAATCTGTGCCTAACATCTATCGATGTTTGATCACCCTCGTCATTGCAGGAATTATTGTCAATATCTACGACGACCTGAATTCAACAGCATGACCATGCCTTTGTTCTTGTCAGGGGACAGCGCCGTCATAACGCCATAGCACTCTGGAGCAAATTCTGGTCTACCTACAGCACCGTTCATGCACTGGCTGACAACGCATCAAGTTCAATACTATTGGTCATTTTACATTGCTGTCATCTTCTTGGTTTTTTTTTTGGCAAAGGACAAGTTCTGAAATGGTTGCTGGCTTAAACTGCAGAACACTGTCCATCCCCAACGACCACCGACGTCAGCCCGCCTGTTCTTGACGATCTCGTACTTGCTGTTCCCGAGCCGTCAGCACGAGACGTATTATTTCATCATTTTCGCACATTTAAATGACCTTCTGTGGATCCATGGAAGACACGAAGAAGCACCTAAGATCTGCATCCGGGTTAGCCGATAGAAGGACCGAATTGCTTGTTGAGCTTAGTTCGAGCTTAGCCTTTTGATATGCAAAGCTTCAAGAGCTCTTCAGCTGTGGTTGGTCGGGACATGGGGTGCGACCCATCACGATGCGTAAAAGCTCTGCCGCTTCATCCATGTACTCTCGTTCAATTGCTGCAGTTCCTACTCCACGGGGAGAGTTCCGAGTATGGAGACGTGAACGAAACCGCTCATATACTCCACGGTTCATGCTTCTTCCTTTTTGTCAATCTTCTCTATCTTCCTCTCTGACCACACCATTGCAAGCCTGGTACTTCTCCACCATGGATTCAAGCAAAGCTTCAAGCTTGTCAGAGGATCCCAAGCACACCCAGCCTCCTCAGCAGCATGTTGAGATCGCTTCTCCTCCCGTCGCAGGGCACAACAAATCAGAGACCGACCATGCTATCCGGCAAGGTAGCGTCCCCCACGTCGGTGAGAAGGACGCCATCTCCATCGCCAAGTCCGCCGGCTGGGAAGTCGATGCTCTGATCGCTGAAATGGAAGCGTCCGTCCAGGCAAACCCAGCGAAACGCAGCCCCTTCCATGTCAATTTCTCTTCGCCTCGGACCTTCACCTTCGTTCTTGTGGCCTTCGCCTCCATGGGTGGCTTACTCTCTGGACTAGACCAGTCTCTGATCTCGGGTGCCAATCTCTTCCTGCCTCGCGACCTCCACCTTTCGCCACAGCAAAATTCGCTGGTCAATTCAGGTATGCCACTCGGTGCTGTGGGAGGCGCAATGATCTTGTCTCCCTGCAATGAGTTTTTTGGTAGGCGCTGGTCGATCCTAATCTCATGCATCCTTTACACCATCGGAGCCGCCCTGGAAGCTGGCGCCGTCAACTATGGAATGATCGTCACTGGCCGTGTCATTCTAGGGTTCGGCGTTGGTCTTGAGGGCGGCACAGTCCCGGTGTATGTCGCCGAGACGGTCGAGCGAAGGCTGAGAGGAAACATGGTCTCGCTGTATCAATTCAACATCGCTCTCGGAGAAGTTCTCGGATACGCAGTGGCAGCCATGTTTCTCAAAGTCAAAGGCAACTGGAGATACATCCTTGGCAGCTCGCTGGTATTCTCGACGATTATGTTCGCTGGCATGTTGGTGCTGCCAGAGTCTCCCAGATACCTCATGCACAAGGGTCGTCCAGTTGAAGCCTACCAGGTCTGGAAGCGTATCAGGGGTGTCGAGAGCCTTGATTCAAGAGAAGAGTTCTTCGTCATGAAGAATACTACTGAAGAAGAGCAGGCTGTCGTCGCTGCCGGCCGACAAAGAAGATTCCCCTGGATGGACCTCTTCACGGTACCGAGAGCTCGTAGAGCTTTCGTATACTGTAACATCATGATTGGCTTGGGGCAATTCACTGGTATCAATGCGGTCATGTACTACCTGTCAGTCCTGATGTCCCAGGTGGGCTTCAACGACATCCAGTCCAACTACATGGCGTTGGTTGGAGGTGGTAGTCTGCTACTAGGAACGATCCCCGCGATCTTCCTCATGGAGACTTGCGGCCGACGCTTCTGGGCCTGTGCCATGCTACCTGGTTTCTTCATTGGTCTGGTTCTGGTGGGCGTGTCCTATGAGATGACAACCCGAGCTGCCACACTTGGAACATATTTGACGGGCCTGATCCTGTACGAGCTGTTCTTCGGATCCTATGCGACGTTGACCTGGGTGATCCCATCAGAAAGCTACCCGACCTACTTGAGGAGTTATGGGATGACCACTTCCGCTGGGTGGCTGTTCCTGTCGAGTTTCATTGTCACTTACAACTTTACGGCCATGCAAGACGCAATGACCAGACCTGGCTTGGCACTCGGGTTCTACGGTGGTATCGCTGTATTTGGATGGTTCTATCAGCTGTTCTTCATGCCAGAAACCAAGTAAGTCTCCGCTGGATATCAGCGTTGTGGTCAAGCTGGACAGATTTGCTGACACAAGTTAGGGATAAAACACTCGAGGAGATTGATCTCATTTTCGAAAAGCCAACGATGGAGATTGTCAGGGAGAATATTGTCAATGTCAAAGAGACAACTGCTGACCTGCTTGCCTTCCGATGGAAGAAGGTTTTCATCACTGGACATACTCAGAGAAGGGCGTCTATGTCCGGATAGGCTCCGATGGGAGAGCTGCTGTATGAAGACAGCATCCATCTCGTGAACACCGCGAGATCCCTCGGTAATTTGACATTAGTGCAGCTGGTTCTGCTCTGTGGGAAAAGAACTGATGGGGAAACCTCGAGCGCTGATCGGTGCTCAGTACACGTTGTCAACGTCGAGGAAATTCTTGGTTGTCGAGAATCTCCTTCCATCTTCGAACCTAGTAACTTGCGGATAGTCATGGAACTTGCATGAATCGACTCGTTGTCCAATTACACTGCGACATTGCGCATTGTCCAAGACAAATATATGCCATCTCCAGTCTCCATGGAGCACTACGTGCCGTGACCGAGGTACTCGATTGCGTCCAAGCGATAATCATCACAGGCACCCGCGTATTGACCGTCAGTTCGCTTACCAAATCGCCACAATGACGTTACCTTGCTTTGTGACTCTTGGCCTCCTCCTATCGATCTCCGCTGTCACAGCCCATAGAGCGGGCCGCCAAGAGCCTCTTGATGTGCTGTTCCGCCGGTGAAACGCGCCGAGACGCTATGGAGAATGTCCGCCTGTAGAAGGCTTTTGAATCCTCGTACTTGGGTTGGCTTCATCCTACACACTGGTCGACCGACGACGAGGACGACATTGCTTGTGTCTCATTGCTCCAATGACAAACCTTGACTGGAAGCCAATATGCGGCAGTAAGTGTAACAGCGTGGTATTAACATGTCGCATGCAGATCGGTAGGTATTCGTGGATGGAGATGCTTCTATATTATGCTGGATGGCCCTGCAACCAGTGGTCCATCTCATCTAGCCCTATCACCCAGGGCAGTCAATCCACCTAGGGCAGTCATTTCACCATGAGGCTTACATCAGCAGGGGCAGTCTCGCTGCCCGCTCTAGCCCTAGCTCCCCTAGCCCTGGCTCAAAATGCATCATCAGGGCCAGCTTGTGCATGCAGTCAGCTAACCAGCATCGCTTCCGCCAATGTTTCGGCTTTGCTTCGCCCTGCTGACGCTCTATACCTCACCGAGAACCGTCGCGTCTGGGATCAGCGCTCCAACCAGAATCCCGCTTGTATCTTTCTGCCCTCCACTGCTCAGGAGGCCGCGAGTGCTGTCGAAGTCATCTCCGAGTGCAGGGCTACTTTTGCCATCAGGGGTGGCGGACATCTTCCAGTAAGAACTTGTATTGCACAAGCAGTCGGACTGCACTGACAACGTCAAAGGTACCAGGATCGAACAATATCGAAGGAGGTGTGTTGCTGTCCTTAAGCAGGCTGACCGATATCACTCTGTCGGAAGACAAAGCTACCGTCGCTGTCGGCGCTGGCAACAGATGGCGTGAAGTATACGAGGCACTGGAGCCCGATGGCCTCTACGTGATTGGAGGACGTCTAGGCAGCATCGGTGTTGCCGGCGTAACTCTCGGTGGTGGTGTCAATTACCTCAACAACAGGTACGGGTTCAGCATGGATCAGGTTGTTAGCTATGAAGTCGTGGTAGGCAACGGCACGCTGGTCACTGCCTCCGCCACATCTGAACCAGACCTCTTCTGGGCTTTGAAGGGTAGGTCGGAAGAACAACGAGGATTGCAGCATCACTTATCATGTCTACAGGCGGCAATAGCAATTTCGGACTCGTGACCACCTTCAACTTCAAGACGATCGAGGTACCTAGTATCAGCAGCTCGACCATTGCCATTGGCGACGAGGGCGTCGAGTCTTACATACGAGCGTACTGCGACTTCGTCGACGGTACTGGCAACGACCCGACGCAGGGCGCCGGCTCAGTCTCTAGCATCGCTTACAATGTAACAAGTAAGCGAGCAACTGCCTCCTTCATCGGTGTCGCTGAGGGAACCGACAACCCCTCGCCCCGTTTCGCAGGTATTTCCGCTGTGCCTGGTAAGGTCAACGAGGTCAACAATGTGTCTACACCATTCGAGTTTCAAGGCCGCGGAATAGCGCCGTTGAATAACTTCCGGTACGTAATGCCAGAGCCGCTATCGTTGTAGTTGAAGCTGATACGCCTGCGCAGTGTCCAATTTGGTCACCATACCATCCGCACCGATGCCGACCGCCTCATTGAAATCTACCGCGAGTGGCGCAATGCTGCTGAAGCGGTGGCCGATGTTGAGGGAATCGCTCTGACATACGTGCTCAATGGTGCCCCAAAGAGCGCTGCCACGGTAGCCTTGAATAACGGAGTGGGCAACACATGGGGCCTTGCTGACGACGACAACTACATCTGTAAGTAGCTGTTCTTGCAGTACGGCTGTAGTAGGCTGTTCTACAGAAGCTAACACAATGACCAGGGTGGCAGTTCTCGACCAACTGGGCAAACGCCAAAGATGACCTGCGTGTGACTAGCTGGTCCAACAGCCTGCTCCAGCGCCTGCACCGGGAGAATGTCGAGCTCGGCCTGGCCACCGAGTTCCTGTATGCGGGTGACACGAGCGAGCTCCAGAATGTCTACCTCGGCTTCCCGCAGGAGAATCAAGATAGGCTCTTTGAGATCAGGGACAGATATGACCCAGAGGGTGTCTTCAGGAGCTTGAACTTTGGCGGTTACAAGTTGGGCTTCTAGGCGCATTGCCGGAGACTGAAAGACGAGATTTGATTCATGTTACCTACAGGAAGTGGGTGTACGTAGGGAATATGGCAAATCTACGCCGAATATACAACAACCATCTACTCCATGAAGATCACGATTGTCATCCGGGAAGATGTCCCGACATGGTAGCGAAGTTCATCGATAAGTGTCACGATATTACTCCCGTTGTCGGAGGAAACCGGGCATCGCGTCGAGAATTCGGGTGTCTTTCCGACCTCGGCATGTCACATGTGAAAGGGTGAACGACGATTCCAGCCGCGGCAAGGCCGTTAATATGCGCCTCGCCCTGTTGATGCAGGAGAACGCAGCTCAATGACAGACCAGAAATACCATCAGAGATGTCTTCATACTATGACGAAGAAACAGACAATTCATGGAACTAGCCGTAGATCTGATGACGAGAGAGTAGCCAGCTAGGTGCGAGGAGATGAAGTCATGCCTCTGGGACTAAGTGACCTTCCCCGCAATCTGAACTACCAGGAGCTCCAGAGCCTCTGCAACCCTTCCGTCCGATCGCACAAGCCGGTAGACGTTCTTTCGGCGGGGCTTTCTCGCCTTGGTAGCCATTTTGGTAGGGAGAAATGCGGTTGTCTGGGCTAGGCAGAGCTTGTGGTGGTGGTAGTCCCAGATCATCCTCGGCAATGGAGCTGGCATGTGGGACCTGGCCGTGACGTCTTGTAGCGACCATTTCTTTTCCCAACACCTCACTCTCCTCACATACACACATATTACACTGCAATCACACACACAATGGCCAGCTCAGAAGAAATCCTCCAGGGCGTACAGATCCACGGTCCCCTCAACGACCAGACCCGCAAGATCCTATCAAAGGATGCTGCCGTTTTCCTTGCTCTCCTCCACAGGACCTTCAATGGTACCCGAAAGGCACTTCTTCAGCGACGTGTGATTCGTCAGGGAGAGCTCGACAAGGGTAACCTCCTCGACTTCCTTCCGGAGACTCGACACATTCGTGAGAATGATGCTTGGAGGGGCGCACCACCCGCGCCGGGTCTCGTCGACCGGAGGATCGAGATCACTGGACCTACCGACCGGAAAATGGTTGTCAATGCGCTCAACTCTGATGTCTGGACATACATGGCCGACTTTGAGGGTATGTATTCTGCTCCTTGTTCAAAATCGCCGGCTCACATCTGCAGACTCAAGCGCTCCCACTTGGGACAACATGATCAACGGACAGCTCAACCTTCATGACGCAATCCGCCGACAGGTCGATTTCAAGCAAGGCGACAAGGAGTACAAGCTCAGGACTGACCGAAAGCTTCCCACTCTTATCGCTCGTGCTCGAGGTTGGCATCTCGAAGAGAAGCACTTCACAGTGGACGGCGAGCCCATCTCCGGATCACTTTTCGACTTTGGTCTGTACTTTTTCAACAATGCACATGAGCTTGTCAAGAGAGGGGCTGGACCATACTTCTACCTGCCAAAGATGGAGAGCCACCTCGAGGCCAGGCTTTGGAATGATGTCTTCAACCTCGCACAGGACTACATTGGCATGCGCCGAGGAACCATTCGTGGTACTGTCCTGATTGAGACCATCACTGCTGCGTTCGAGATGGACGAGATCATCTACGAGCTTCGGGACCACTCCTCAGGTCTCAACTGTGGACGTTGGGATTACATCTTCAGCTTTATCAAGCGGTTCCGCCAGAACTCCAACTTTGTCCTGCCAAACAGAGACGACGTGACCATGACTGTGCCCTTCATGGACGCTTACGTCAGACTCCTCATCAAGACCTGCCACAAGCGAGGTGTTCACGCCATGGTAAGACGCATGAGATATGAGCATGTAGGATAAGCTAACGTTAAACAGGGTGGTATGGCTGCCCAGATCCCCATCAAGAACGACCCCAAGGCCAACGAGGCCGCCATGGAGAAGGTCAGGTCCGACAAGCTCCGCGAGGTGCGCGCTGGTCATGACGGTACCTGGGTTGCCCACCCCGCACTCGCTGCCATCGCTGCTGAGGTCTTCAACAAACACATGCCTACTCCAAACCAGCTTCACGTTCGCCGTGAGGACGTACACGTAACGGCCAATGATCTCCTCAACACCAACGTGCCAGGCAGCATCACTGAGGACGGTATCCGCAAGAACCTGAACATCGGTCTCGGTTACATGGAGGGCTGGCTCCGCGGTATTGGCTGCGTGCCCATCAACTTTTTGATGGAGGACGCCGCCACCGCCGAAGTGTCTCGGTCACAGCTCTGGCAATGGACCAAGCACCAGAGCAGCACGGCCGACGGCAAGCGTATTGACAAGCAATACGCCCTTCGTCTGCTGCAAGAGCAGGCCGATGAGCTTGCTGGCAAGGCGCCCAAGGGCAACAAGTTCCAGCTAGCTGCCAAGTATTTCGCTACTCAGGTGACGGGGGAGGATTACGATGAGTTCTTGACCTCGTAAGTTGACCTCTATTGTTTCGCTATGAATATTGCTGACACCGTTCCCAGATTGCTTTACAATGAGATCACCACTGCTGGCTCACCAAGCCCGGCTGCCAAGTTGTAGATTCGACATGTAATGCTTCACAGATAGGGACGGATATAGCGCAAAATTGAATTGGTTCAAATCACTGCCTTTGCTCAATGATATTCGCGTCTGCTCCTCATGCCAAATTGAGTTCGTAAGGGGAAAGCCTCTCTCCGTCCCTGATCCAGATTGCCAAGGCCAGAAGTATCCACACACGGCACGTGGGGACGGAGGCTCATATGTGCCAAAGCCTCAACCGTCAAATTCATTGTTTATACCTAGTAAATAACCTCTACAACCACCTCTATTGTCACTAATTCGTGAATATCGATATAGATAATACATTTCAAGGTAAATTAGAAGCTTATTAGCTTAACAATAGGGAGTATTTTCATCATATTGTCTCATTAGAGTGCCTATTAACGCCGTTAGAGGTGTCATAACCTAGGATCTAGCAAACTAATTCTTCATAGCAACCTCATCCTCGTAGCTATACTCGCTATAGCTAATCGCTAGTTAGCTCGCGTTCGCGCTCGCCGCGCTTAAGAGTATATCCTCGTAGACACTGCCGTCGCTACCTTAGTCGTAGCTACTTACCTCGAGCTTCTATAGTCGTTTTTAGACTTGTAGAAAGAAGATTTCCTTAGTGTATAGCACTATAAGATGTCCTACCTTATAGTAGAGATAGAGGCGTAAGAGCAATAGATACTATACTCGTAGTACACTCGCTAACTACTCGCTAGTGGCTATCGCCGCCCTACTACTACTAACGAGATAGACTTCTAGTTTTGTAGCTAGGCTACATTTATAGGTTATATAAATAACCTTAAGAGTAAGGAGAAGAAGCGCGCGGCTAGTTAGTTACTACGTAAGATTAATGCGGCTAGCCGCATTATAGAGACCGATTAAGGCGAGCCGGCGCCGAATCCGTGTAAAGAGTGCGGTAAGCGTAGTGTCGTTTGTCGTGTGTTTAGAGATCGGCCGGACACTACTTACGCGTTCTATAAGAGGCAGAATAAGCCTCGTTATAAGGCTAAAGTTGGTTAGATTAGGAGGGAGGATAGGGGTAAGGGGGGTAAGGGTATTAAGGGAGGGGTCGTGGCGGAGGCTACGCCGCCTACTGCTACTACGAGTACCGCTACGAGTAAGTAGCGAGTAGCTTAATTAGAGGCATTAGTGCAGTAGTAGTAGGCGGAGATTAAAGCTATAAGGTAGGAGATTAAGGGCATAAAGGCGATGTAGAATAAGTACATCGTAGACTAAGAGCCTAATAAGTAGAGCTAGTCGTTTTTGCGTAGTGTTTATATTGTATTATAATACCTAATAGATCTCCTTTTACTCTATAATATCTTCTACGAGTTATACTACGAGTACTAAGATCCCCCCTTTTAGTAGTATATTACTACCCCCCCCCTCTTCTACCCCTTTATCCCTTTATAGATTTAGTCCTTTTCCTCTTTCTAAGCTCTATCCTATTTAGGACTAGCTTAGCTAACTACTTAATAGTCGCAATCGGTATCTCTAAGGCTATAGGGCTTACACGATCCTCTATTATATCGACAAATTTAGGGGGTTAATCTCGGCGGAGGACCTACATAGTTAGCGCGAGTACTACTACGAGTTATAGCGAGTACCTATAGGTGCGTATTTCTCCTGCTTAATTATAGGCAACTCGTCTTCCTTATCCTCTAGCACTAACGACGTTATCCTCGTAGTACTCGCTACGCGTAGTGCCTTAACTCGCTCATGCCTTATTCCTCGTACCTGTTATATATAGATAGTGACTATATAGGTTACGCTTCTAGGCTTTAGATTTTTAACTAGTGTAACGAACGGCATAAGGAGGCTACTTAGATCTCTTACTCGAAGTATACTCGCCTACGTTAACTTCCTTAGTGTAGCTATATTCTCACTAAATCTAATATAAAGGAACACCGCGTGAAAGTTGTTAAAGGCCGCCTAGCAATTTTTTAGGTCGTCGTCCTCGCACCGCTTAAGGAAGAACGGCATAATAGTAGAAGATCGCTCGTCTAAACCTCTCTAAGCGTTAAACTCCTACTCTTAGAAGACTTCGTACTATTCTTTATAGTCTTAAGCGTCGTTAAAGCTCTAAACCGGACCATCGCGCTTATACTAGACCCTAGCCTATTACGTAACAGCCTTAACGAGGATATAGAATTAGTCCGGCAGAGGAAGGTTAACGTTCGACTTAGCGACTAGCGTAGTAGCTAGCCTCTTTAATAGTATACGAGCGCTAGTATAAGGTAGAGAGGTTTACTATTGAACAAAATTACGGCGAGCTTAAGCTACGAGTAATAGTAGCGAGCTAAAGGCTAGCGGGCTATCGCTCGGAGGGGGCGAGCTCTATACTAGCGAAGTACTCGTAGAGGCACTCGTAGCTAGTAAAGGAAGTAGTGCACGGCTACCTTGTCGAATAAAAGTATCGCTAGTTAGAGGCCTTAGATTCTTCGCGCCGTAGCCGCCGTAGTATAGGTATTCGCCTATATCCTTATCATAATTAATGTTTAGCTGCCTTATGCAGAATTCGGCCTATAGCGCAGCCGACATAATGCGCGAGTAGTACTATAAGTCTAATTACGAGTAGAGGGGGGGGCGTAGTAGTGCAAAAACGATAGAAATAAGAGGATAAATGCAAGGAAAACGCCTCTATTTAACCAAAATCTATATTGCCTTTAGCGCTAGTCGGATTATTAAAGGAAGCTAGCACTTCTAGTCTAACTTACCTAGGGATCTAATAGGGTTTCTCTAACTCGCTAAGTATAGGGTTTATATTGCTAGCATTAAAGTGCTCTATAACAGCTTAACGGAGGAATAGATATACTAGTCTATAAAGGCGCTCGCTAGCTTTATTAGTAGTAGTGCCGAAAGGCATAGATTCGAATTAGGAAATAACGGTGGATTAGCACCACTAGAGGGTATTAGGCAGCAGATACTCGTCAATATCTACTAGCGAGTCAGTAGCGAGTATACTAGCTAATAGAAAAAATAGGGCAGCTTCTAGAGCTAGAATAGTCTTAGGGTGCCGAGGCCGCTACGTACCGAATTTACGAATTTCTTTAAGATAATCGCTAAGTACTCGCGGTGTAACTCGTACTCTACACTATTCGTCTCCTTCGAGCTCTAGATGCTCGAAGAGGTAGTAGGGGCGGCCGGATTTAACGTGCGGTCGCTTCGCTTAATAGCGGATCTTATACGAATTCTAGCGCACTACAAATCGTTAAAGCTTAGCTCTAATAATCGGCATGTATACTACAAGAAGAGCAATTCGATCTAGAAGCAAATTAGTGACGTAGAGGCTATACTCTACTAGATTATAGAAATAAGCCCGCTATAGATTAGTAGAGCCCTTTACTATCTATAACTACTAAGCCTTAATGCGTTAATTTATCTTACTAGTGCCGTATTAATAGCAATCCGGAAAGGCCACTTCGACTCGCTATACTCGCTATGAAATCGCGTAGTGTAAATCGGCTATAATTAAGGTTTTAGTACCTCGGTTAGATCTTACTTTAAGCGGCATAATGCCTCTAGACTCGACATGCCGGAGATATTAAGCTACAACCGAGTTCTCTATACGGCTAGTAATACTAACGTAGAGCTAGAGGATGTATCGCGAGTACACGTCGATTGCAGCGTAGACCTAGATACCGACGCCTTCGAGCTTACAATAGGCATCGAGTGACTAGCGATAATTTGGTCCTAGCGTTAAAAGGGCGCCTTTATAATGTTAAACTCGGTATAGCCGACTATTAACGCCTTCAGGATTAAGCTCACGGCTTAGCTCCATAGTCCGGCGACTAGCGAGTGTTAGTGTCGAGTATACTACGAGTACACTGCGAACGCTAGTGCCTACTAATATACATCGAGATAATGCTATAGCGATTTCGTAGTTCCTCCGTAAGCATCCTATACCTAAGCTGTTTATTACCTTCATCTAAAAGCTCTTAAATAGCAAGCCTTACTCGCTCCCTTATAGCCTCCTCGTCCGCCGTATTAGTACGCTTATAGAGTCCTATAGCCAGCTAGAGGCGTTAAAGCTGCCGCATTAATAGACCGCTCTAGCCTTCCTTTATAAGGATCGCGAGCATAGTAGCATCCTTCTTAATAGTATTATAGAATATCTCACTAATCCGAGCTCTTAATTCTAGCGTATTAGGGGCACTTAGCCGTAAGACTACACCCTAGCGCTTAAGGTAGCGCTAAAGAGTTACTCTACTAATACGGAGATTATACTCAGAGAGTAGCTTATCGAGCACAATAGCTTAAGGGAGGTTGTTGTGAAGAATCTAGCGCTCTACGACAGATCGGTAGGTCTCGAGTCTAGAGGACGAGGGCATAGCGACGACGACTATAGTACCTATAAGGCATTAGCGAGTACTTAGCTACTTAGACTGCGAGTATAGGCTTAGCTGCGTGCAAAATGCGTAGAAGGGGCGTAAAATAGAGGTTATTTACTAGGTATAAACAATGAATTTGACGGTTGAGGCTTTGGCACATATGAGCCTCCCTACGTGGGCCGCGGCGCTAAAGTCTGCAAGTTTCAGGGATCATAGCCCGATTCTCGAACTCCATCTCGTGGCAGAAACGTCCATGTGCATATCGCGTTACACCAGCACATCCATCCTCCTATTCATTCCCCTGCACTTCTCACTCACGCCCCGCGTCACTCGTTTGCTCCCCCTGGCAAACATGACCATCGCATCGACGAGATAGAAAATGCCCGAGTCCTACGAGCTCCATTCTACATCTCGGACACCCTCCCCAGAAGAGACGCAGTCATTGGAATCACGATCTCACACCTTCGACATGTCGCACTCCTCGCGATCGTCTTTCGAGTCGGTCAACGAGCATGACCCTCTAGCCTCCACCGCGCCATACAAGGACAAAGAAAGCTACAACCCCAAAGCCTCCCTCCTTGCTCTCTTCGACCCGGAGAAACTCTCCTCTTACGGGACATCAAAGTCGTTCCGCCGCCCGCGCCTCCCCTGTCACCCTTCCCGATTTTGCTGTCTCATCACGCTTGCCTTCTTCGGCGGCCTCATCCTCCTCCTCTCCGGCGGCGGCTACTACACTGTTACCACCCTCGCCGTCCCTCCTGATGGTCAGTCCCCACCATGGTACCCGTCCCCGCGCGGTGGTCAAGATCGCGAATGGACCGAGTCCTTCCGCAAAGCAGCCGACCTCGTGCGGCAAATGACGCTCGTAGAAAAAGTCAATATCACATCAGGGACCGGGTGGATGATGGGTCCCTGCGTGGGCAACACCGGTCCCGTACCGCGACTCCACTTTCCCTCTCTCTGTCTACAAGATGGACCACTCGGTCTCCGTTTCGCAGATCACGCCACTGCCTTCCCAGCCGGCGTCACCGTCGGTGCGACCTGGAACCGCACAGCCATGTACGAGCGCGGCAAAGCCCACGCTGCGGAGGCAAAGGGAAAGGGTATCAACGTCATCCTTGGACCTAGCATGGGACCACTGGGCAAGTTCCCCGCTGGTGGACGTAATTGGGAGGGTTTCGGCTCCGATCCGGTATTGCAGGGCATTGCGGCCGGGATGACGATTAGAGGAATACAAAGCGAGGGCGTCATTGCGACGGCGAAACATTACGTCGGGAACGAGCAGGAACATTACCGGCAGAGCTGGGAGTGGGGGACACCGAATGCTATCAGCAGTAATATCGATGATCGGACGATGCATGAGATTTATGCGTGGCCGTTTGCGGATAGTGTCAGGGCAGGAGTCGGGAGTGTGATGTGCAGCTACAACATGGTGAACAACAGCTATGCGTGTCAGAACAGCAAGCTGCTCAATGGGGTGTTGAAGGATGAGCTGGGATTCCAGGGATTCGTGCAGAGCGATTGGCTTGCGCAGCGTTCTGGTGTGGCAAGCGCGCTGGCGGGACTGGACATGACCATGCCCGGAGATGGATTGACGTGGATGAACGGAGAGAGTCTCTGGGGCAAGGAGCTCACCAAGTCGGTCCTCAACGGAACGGTACCTGTGGAGAGGGTAGACGATATGGTGCTGCGAATCGTCGCAGCGTGGTACCAGATGGGCCAGGACAATCGCGACGAATGGGACTATGAGAACAAGACACTGCCCAATTTCAACAGCTGGACTAATGAAGAGACGGGACTGGTGTATCCGGGAAGCAGTGATGAGACAACTGCCAAGGTGAACTTGTATGTCAACGTCCAGGCTGATCACTGGAAGATTGCAAGGGAAGTGGCCACTGAGGGTATCGTGCTCGTCAAGAACGAGGATCTCATGCTGCCGATGCATAAGAACGGATTTGAGATGACAAGGAGCGATCAGAGGAAGCTGAGACTTGGTATTTTCGGCGAGGATGCCTTTGACAACCCGAGAGGGCCGAACGCCTGCAAAGACAGGGCGTGTAACGATTTCACCCTCGCAATGGGTTGGGGGTCCGGAGCTGTCGAGTTTCCCTACCTTGTCTCACCAGCTTCAGCGATTAAGCGCACCGTCAGGAACGAGACAGTGGACTTCTTCGAGTTTCAATCAAACGAGCTTACTTCTGCGCTGGATCGTACAGCGGAGCAATGCGATATCTGTCTGGTGTTTATCAGCTCAGATGCTGGCGAAGGCTTCGTCGCGTGGAAGGACATCAAAGGCGATCGCAACAACCTCTATCCGCAACTAGGAGGCGACAAGCTGGTTAAACGAGTCGCAGAAAGGTGCGGCAATGGTGGTCATGGACCGGTCATTGTCGTGCTTCATACTGTCGGGCCTACCATTCTCGAAGAATGGATTAACCTACCCAATGTCAAGGCTGCTCTCATTGCACACCTGCCAGGTCAAGAATCAGGCAATGCCCTGGCTGATATTCTCTTTGGCGACGTTTCACCGTCCGGCAAACTTCCCTATACCATTGCCAAACAAGAGTCCGACTACGGTTCCAATTCGACCATTCTCTACTCCAGCAAATCCCTGGTACCACAACAGAACTTTTCCGACGGCGTCTTCCTTGACTATCGCTACTTCGACGCACGCAATATAACTCCCCGATACGAGTTTGGATATGGTCTCTCGTACGCAAAGTTCCATCTCTCGAACTTTGAGATGCACTCCCTTGTGCCCAATCGCGAACCCTTTCCAGCTCCGCGGCCACCACCAGAATCTGTCCCACCAGTCGACCGCCGCATCCCCATCGCCAATGAGTCCGTCGTCCCCGACGGCTTCCGCCGGATACACAAGTACATCTACCCCTACCTCGACCATCTCGAAGACGCAGAGCCCGGCAAGCGCTACCCTTACCCGTCAGGCTACAGCATCATGGCGCACCCTTCCCCCGCAGGCGGAGGACAAGGTGGCAACCCAGACCTGTATACCCCTCTCGCAATGGTACAGTGTAACGTAGAGAACATTGGCACCATGGCTGGCGCAGCAGTGGTGCAGATGTACGTCACCTTCCCGGCGAACATCACCAACTCCCTCGGCGAGCGCGTGCGCATGCCACCTCGTCAACTACGGAACTTTGAAAAAGTCCACGTCGGCTTGGAGGACTATGGTCCAGAGCGACTCGAGGCGCGCAAGAAGCCCGTCAACTTCGAGCTCACGAGACGTGATCTCAGCTACTGGGACGTCGGCGTCGGGAACTGGGTCATTCCCGCCGGCAATTTCGCGGTGTGGGTGGGCGAGAGCAGTCGGGACTTTAAGCAGGAAATGGTAGGCTGGTTGCCGTTGCCAGAGTACCAGATCGAGGCAGGGGACGAGGACAAGGTGGAATGGGAGGACCGGTTCTGGCTGCGGCCCGTGGTATGGGAGAAGACGCAGCTGCGGGAGAAGCAGCGGTTGGAGGCCGAGCAGGGGGTACAGTAAGTCCAGATAGTACCAGCAGTGCATATTGGCGTATTGGGGGGATGTAAGAGAACCACATGTGGTATACCAGGATCGAAAAGCGTAGATTGTACAGCGTCATTATTAAGACTTATTCTACCTGCATTATTCCCGCCCGCTGTGCTGTAGCACACGCAATCTATTATCGTAAATCGTCAAACCCCCTCGTTCCCCCCGCCGTTTCTACAGATCCCTTCTTTCCATGGCCAGTCCCTTCCTGACCATCTCCCCGATCGACTGCTCCACGCTCGGCGGCAAGTCCAACTTGTCCGCCAGCTCCTTGAGCACGCCCACCGCGTCCCCGAACCTCTCCCTCCTATCCTGCGTCCCCTCGACCCATCGCTGGGCCCAGTCCACCGCGCCGGCGACGGGCTTGCCCACACTCGCGGGCCTGTCGCTCGTGTCCTGGTTGAAGCCCTTGGTCTGCTTCTCGTTGTAGTCGGGGTATCCGACCGAGTAGAAGCCGGAGCGATCGTCGTTCTGGACGCCCTCGGCGATGGCCTCTGCGCTGTAGGGCTGCTTGTCCTGGCGACGACGCAGGGGGCCGTGGATGTGGTGGGGCGGGTAGGCGTCGGCGGCGCGCTTCTCGGCGCGCAGGCGGGTGCGCTCGGCGACCCACCGGCGCAGGCGGGACGTCGGGCCGGCGTTGCACTGCGTCGTGTCGAGCGGCAGCTGGGGATCGCGCGAGGGCGAATTGGCCGCCTTGATGATGTCGGCGGCCTTTTCCGCCACGCCGTACACCACCGCTTGCAGGTGTGCCGAGGGGATGGTGGGGAAGATGCCGGCGTCGACGACGCGCAGGTTGGCCGTGCCGTACACGAGGAGGTTGGAGTCGACTACGCCCCCGTCGTCGCGGGGGAGCATGGCTGCTGTGCCGGCCGGGTGGTATTCGGTTCCGAGGCTGCGGCGGAGGAAGTCGTTGATTTGGTCGTCCGAGGGGTTGGCCGGGGGGTCGTTTTGGACGGGTTGGAGGAGCTGGATCTGTGGGGTCTGGAAGACGCGGTTGTTGAATTGCACGGCGTCGAACATGACCTGGTAGTCCACTGGGTTGGAGCCGTAGCGGAAGTCGAGGCGTGGGTAGGTGAAGGGGTCGGTGGAGGCGGCGTGGACGAAGCCGCGGGTCAAGGGCCGTTGGTTGGAGATTTGGCTGTTGCCGGCGTTGTCTTGGAGGAACTCGATGATGGCGCGATCGTTGGCGTTGAGGGCCGGGATCAGGACCTGCTTTTGCCTGTCGTAGCCACGGATGACACTGGCGTCTAGGCCGTCGGCAAGGTACTGTCCGGAGGTTTGACTGCCAGCATCGGCTGCGATGCCGTCCGCACGGCTGGAGATCTGAGGTAGGGAAGGGAATCCATTGATATTGGGTGGGCCAAAGGTCCATGGACCGGTGCGGTTGTTGTAGTATTGCTCCCGAGCGAGAGCCATGATGGTCGCGTTGTTGAGGATATTGGGGTAAACGTAAGATTGATTATTGAAGGCGCCGGACATGTGCATCAGCATGTGATCCTGCAGGTTGTTGCCCACACCTGGTAGGTTGATGCGAGTGGCAATGCCGGCGGACTGGAGGATAGGCTGGTGGCCGATTCCTGAGAGCTCGAGAAGCTGAGGGGAGCGGAGAGCGCCAGCTGCGAGAATGACTTCGCGACGGGCGTTGGCCGTCCAGGTGCGTTCGCCGGGTCCAGCAGAGGAAAGGACGCCGACGGCGCGAGCGCCATTGTCACCAGAGTTGCAGCCACCCTCGAAGAGAACGCGATGAACGTGCTGACCGGTGGAGACGTACAGGTTATCGCGGCCTGCCACCGTGTCGTATCGTGCGCGACGAGCATCGTTGCGACTCTGGTTCCAGGGACTGATGCCTTCTTGCAACCACGTCAGACCCTTCTGAGTGGGAGCGATTGGGTCAGGAATAGTCTGAATGCCGAGGCCTTCGAAAGCAGCTCGAAAGTTCTGACTTGCCTGGTAGTAGAAGTTTGGATACGAGTTGTTCTGCGGTCCATCGAATCCATGTTGATCGGCATCCTGGCCGATACCGTAGATTGCAGCCTGGTCAGTCTCGCTCTCTGGGGTAAAGGTCTCACTGCGCTTGAAGAATGGCAGCATCGAGTTGTAGTCCCATCCTTCGTTACCCAGTGCCGCCCACTCGTCGTAGTCGCCGCGATCGCCGCGATTAACGAGGAATGCATTGATGAGGGTACCGCCGCCGAGTCCGCGTCCCTGGGGAATGACTCTTGTTGCGCCATCGAGGGATGTCTGAGGTACGGTGTTGTCGCACCAATTGTAGCCACCACAACTACCACCGGGTCCGAGTCTGCCAGCTGCACCTTGCAGGTAGGGAATCATGATGACATCCTCGTAGTTGTCTGCCTGACCAGCTTCCAGTACCAGAACGCTAACATTAGGATCTTCGGTCAATCGTTGCGCCACAGTCAGTCCAGCAGGTCCACCGCCGACAATGATATAGTCGACGAGATCATTAGGAGGAAGCGGGACGTTGAGCCCACCAGCAATGGCCCTCGAGGCGAGAAGGCCGAGAGCAAGAGCAGAAACGCGAAACATTTCTTCTGCTTGAGACAGTCAAACGAGCGACGGTAGGAGTAGGAAAAGGTGAAATGCAGTGAATCAAGGAAACGAGGCAGCGACCTATATGTGTAGATGAATCGAGTTTTGGCTCCCAGCGACGGCACAGCTTGGTAGGATCGTCCCAAAATACAATTAGGCTCTCCGTTGTCAATCAAAATTATTTACATGCGGTGGTTTGCGGTATCAGCCCTGGGTCGGTCAAGGCAGAGAGAGATGGCTAGCGCATCGCAGGTGCGAGTCGGGCACGATCCACGTTTCCACATGATGGCTTGTTTGCGTCAAGTGGTCAAGCTTTCTCTAGTGCGCATAGCGATGGACATGGGTGGGATGATCGGGCGTGTGGATAGGGTAGTGTCATGCAGGAAGAGGAGCGTGGCGGTGTGGGCGTGCGCAGCGGTGGACGGAATGACGGATAGCCTCGCGCGCGAAGGAGCGGGAAAGCCGGCAGTAACATGTCAGACTGCCAGATGATTATCTCGAGGACAACAAGGGGAGACAAAGAGCGGAACGAAGGGCTCGAGCGGCGGATGGCGATCAGTGCTGGGAGTGAGGGCACGCGAGTCGGGGGCGTGTGGTTGGTTATTGTCACGGGTCTTAGCCGCCTCTGTGCGACCGGCGACCTTGGATATCTGCCACACAGTAGCAGCAGCGTCGTCCGTAGACTTTCATCTATCGTGAACATTGGTCGATTGATGTGAAACCGCCGGGTTGCGAGTATGCCACGGGTCGACGGCAAGTGTTTGAGGTTGAGAAAAGAGGACATGCAGTCGAAGAGAAAGCCCCCACTTGCAGCAAATCGTAATTTACGTATCCCAGAGGGTGAAAAGATGAGAGAAGCGAACATGAGAGATCTCTTAGCATCAGGGCAAATTCCCCTTTCGAGGCAGTAGAAGGCGATCTTTGCCCGGACAGTATCTGATAGTATTGACCGGGAAGGAGGGGGGAAACAATACTACCTCACCAAGACTCCTTCTGCTTCCGTATCTTACCATCTCGCTCGCTTTCATGTGAGAAGAGAAAAAGCTTCTAAAATTACGGATTGTCCGGAAACACATAAAGATGAGGTAGGTCAGTCAAGGCGAGCCGTGAGATGCGAGATGCGAGATACGAGCTGGAACTGCTCTTGTTGATCTTCTCACGCGCTATCGAGCAGGGCAGCCTGACCAACTCTTCTGTCCGTCCGGACTGTATCGTACCGCAGCCCTCGAAGAATTCCTGTGATAACAACAACCCTCTGTATCCTGAACTACCACCCGGATCAGGGACTCGAGGCATGTCTGAAGGCTCTTGCCCCTCATCCATACATGTCAAATGAAAGGAGGACTACCCTCCCCCCCTCATGTCTGCCCGCCCGCTCCCCCTGCCTGGTTCCGGACAAATCCAAAAGAGACCGTCTGCCAGATCTCCCGCGGAAAGAGGCTGATCAGCAATCTACCTCTCTTGGCCTACTCGCATTTGATCGAGTCTGACACATCTTGGTCTTGGATTGCGGCTGATCTTGACATTCGGTGTTGAGAAACATCCTACAGCATGAATCGTCAACTGAGGCCTCTGTACTGTCAAGGCAATAATAAATAATACATCACTTCTCATCTTCTTCTCTGGTATTCTCGTGGTGGGGACGACTGACTCGGACGATCAGCATTGCGGTCCTGTATCCTCGCGCCTTTGACCAAAACGGGGAGACACAGCATAAGCGAACAAGAAGTCCTGCACACTCCTCTGTTCTGTGCCGCTGCCATGCAAGATGATGACTACGACCTATGGCAAAACTGGTTTTCCTATGCTGTGCCGCTGTCGACCAATCCCGTGAGCGACAAGACCTACGACTCAAGTGGGAATATGCCAACGTCTTGTCTGCTCCTGTACCGCCACCATTCACCAATTTGACCTCGATACATGTGAGCATTATTTCACTCTCTGTGTCATTATTGTCGATACCTACCCGCGTCCTCCTGGCCGTGCCCATCGATGCTACACCCAGGCAACCAGTTCCCAGTCCAGGCCATGTCAGCCATCAGAACATAATCACTACGAGTCACAATCACCGAAAAAATCACAAGAAACAGAAAAATCTTTGAAGTGAATGAGTGTCGCCCGCAGGCCACCCCATAGACATTAACCATGAGTACCGTTATAACAAGATGAGTATTTTTTGATATTCAAAGCCACAGAAAAAAACCCCCCCCCCAAAAAGAGCCACATAAAGTCTTAACAACAGATCAAGCCATGAACCATTCGCGTCAGATCACCATCAGCCCAGTGTACAAAACTGTACTGTAAATTACCACTCCTTCAACCTCGAGGCCTCTCTACTCCCTCCCCCGTTCAGAGCAATCTCCCCGCTTAGAGGAAGAAGGCGAGCGCACCCGCACCGGCGGCGGCGAAGGAGAGGCCAGCGGCGACCATCTTGTTGGACTCACCCTTGTAGACGGCAGGGGTGTACGACGCGGTGGCGTTCTTGGGGACAGTGTAGCCGGAGCCGGCGGTGGTGACGGCGGGGTTGGTGGAGGCGGCCGCGGGGACGGAGCTGACGGCCCTGGTGATGGTGCAAGGGCAGTTGGTGACGGTGAGGACGGTCGGGCCGGTGGCGACGTACGACTGGCCGTTGTACACAAGCGTGGTGGCGGCGGGGCAGTAGGTGGTGAAGGACTGAACCACCTCGGTCACCGTGGCCGTGCGGTTGGCGTCGTTGGGGTTGAAGCCGAGGCAGCCGGCGTAGTCGGCGAAGCAAGACGCCTGGTTGGCATTGGCTTGCACGCGGCAGGCGTCGTACTTTGTGCTGCAGGACTGCTGGCACAGCGTGCGCTGGGACTCGCAGGTGGCCGCAGAGGTGCCGGAGCTGGTGCAGATCTGGTAGCTAGATGTGCAGGACACGACCGGGGAGACGAGACCAGCAGATGGGGTCTGGGCGGCGACGAGGCCAGCGAGGGCGAGGATGGCTGCGAAGGAGTGCATTTTGATGTTTGGTGGGTTGGTTTGTTGAGGGTGGTGGTGGTGGTTAGGGGTATTAAGATTAGTGAAGCGTCGTAAAGAGTGACTTTGGTGAATGAACGAAAGAAGATGCTGTTGAATGCAGATGAAACTGAAGCTGATGATGGATTTGGATGGAGTGAGTGACAGGTGGCTGATATATAGACGAAAGAAGGAAAGGCATCAATGGGAAAGAAATTGATGCAGCACCGTCTGTTGTCGTCAAAACACTGCTACCTCAACGTCCGTCATTTGCCCCGGTCCAGGCAAGTATGTGCTGCGCCTGTAACGGTCGACCGGCGTATATGGACGGACCATGTAGTAGGATTTGGAGGCATTATTACACGGCAATGAAGAGTTCGAGAATACTTGTCCAAGGGCGCCGAGAAGATGATCGAGGCACGCGATGGAGATGAAAGTGGATGCATGCTGTCGACGAAGGGCATCTGCATACCATCCCCCTCGAGCAGTGTATGTAGTAGTGTATACACCTCCACGCGATGATAGCTGCACGACGACTTCATCTCCGACGGCCACCGAAAACCGTTTCACTCCCCATCTCACGCCGTCGATCAGCAATGAATAGCTGAGCCACAGCATGATCTGCCAGACCTATCAGCTCAGCAATCACACCGACAGTTGTAACACAGTCGTATCTAATCAATGATTCGATAGAGCAGTTTGCCCATCATATCAGAATCCGTAATTCGACTCGCACGCATCATATCCGAGGATAGATTAGACGGGGCGAGTTGCCGTTGACCCTGACGTGCTGTCTCCCTATTCCAAGGTCTGTCCAGGGTCTGTACACGGTCTGTCCACGGTCTGTCCACGGTCTGTCCACGGTCTGTCCGAGAAAACACATCACAGGATAGGATCAGCCGGCCCAAATCCTTCCCCTGCACATCAGACTCCACTTTGCACACGGACTGGCCCGCTTTAGAGTTTTGCTTCTACTCCTGACTGCTCACACACGATCACACATTACACATTAGACAACAGTCACAGATTATTGACCTGTCCAGACTCGCGGGCTGCAACCATGACACTCTCTCTCGTTAACATTTGCTCGTTATGCTACGTAAAATCGACCTAATCATACGCTCACGTCGTCGAGTAGCGGGGAGATGAGATCCGCCCCTTGTTGCCCTGATCGATACGAATATCCGGCCTGTCGGAGGTCATCTCCCGCCATCTGCAACTGTCAAACATTGAAGCTTGTTTGGCAGTCACATCCCGAATGATGTCACTGTCAATCCTTGACACTGATAGTGACTGCAACATTCAGTAGTCAGCTCAACACTGGTGTTCCCAGCCATGTTGTTTCGGTCCATTACCCAGTCTTCCCAGGAATCCGACTACAAGACCAACACACCTTGCCACGCCCCTACGACGCATCTCATGCGCCAGCGCCAGTAGCAGTGACAGGAGCAGCATTCTCCTTCTTCCTCTTCTCCGCCCAAAGCCGACTCGCTTCTCTCCCTCGCTTTGAGGCCTCCTCCCTCGCCTTCTTCGCCGCGTCCTCCTTCTCTTTCCTCTTCCGCTCCACCTCCGCTTGCTCCACCGCCGCACGTCTGAACACCGCTTTGCCCTTTACCGTTCCCTGTCCTGGCGCCGCCGAAGTCAGAGCAAGAGACTGTCTCGTATCTGCTGCCGTAGCCGCCGTGTCGACGGTCGAAGAGCGAGAGACGATCATGCTCTGCGGCCTTGCCCTCGCTGCAGCCGCAGGTCGGGGCCCAGACACGAGCGAAGAGCGGCTGGTGGGCATGACGGATGCTCGCCGTTCAGAGGTAGCGACATGGGCGCGTGGTTTGGTGGCTTCGCGCGCGCTGGTGCTGCGAGATAGGCCGCCGGACATGAGACTCTCGCGCGCCTGGGAGGCTTTGGTTTGGCGTACTACCGCTGGTGCCGACATCTTCGGTGCTGGTCGAGCCTTGAAACTTGGCTTCTTGGTTTCTATTGAGGCTTGGGGTGGAGCTATCGAGCTCCTCTTAGCACTTTTGATGCTGCCGTTACTGGTGGCTCGTGAGGTCGTGCTTGATGTCGTGGGTGCTGTGGTGCTCGATCCTGCGCTCGCGAGGCGCGCTTCTTTGGCCGCTTTGAGCTTGGCTGCTATAGCCTCGCCTGGTAGTGCAAAGGTAGGTCTAGTTGGTGGGCGTGTGGACTTTGGCGGTGGTGGTGGGGTGGGAAAGGACAGTGAGATAGGGCGGGGCTTTGAGTGTGGGATGTTGACTTCTCCAGATGTTGTACGAGACCCGGTGGTCTTATTGAGATACTCTCGTGGGAGCGGCTTGCTAGATTTGGGCGCCTTTGCTTTCGACCCTTGTGGTTTTCCCGTGGTAGTATTTGTTTTGTCCGTGATTGGTGATTGTAGTGTGTCTGCAGGGATTGCTGGAATCGTATGCGATGGCACCTCTTCAGTAGTTGAACCCTTCACAGTTCCCACTTCTGGTGTGGCATCTTGTATGGTCTCAGTCGTGAGCTCCTCGTCTCGCGGCTTAGGCGCAATCTGGCCAACGTCTGAGCCATCCATATTCTGTGTGGCCCCATCCTCGACGCCTTCCCCCACTGGTCGCTCGTCAGACGTGCTTGCCGCAGCTGTCTCCTCAACCCGCTCATGGCTGATGGGGTTGGTCTGCGGTGTCGCGACTACGGCTGCCGGCGACCCAGGCTGTACATTTTCCTTATTACTGCTCGATCGCATCCCCATCTTCTCCTTCGCAAGTAGTTGCTTGGCTTGACTCTTCGGTTTGAGGACTGACTTGCTAAAGTCCATCTCTGGACTGCCAGGTCGTGCTTGTTCGGCATTCTCGTCCACCGCTACCAGAGTCGCCGTCTTGCTGCCGGACGGGATGCGCTTTGATGTGCTTGCAGCAAGACTCGCGCCCACGGTGCCGTGATCCTGGACTTCCATCATGTTGAGATTGTCGAGATCAAACGCGATTGCGTCCACATGCACGTCTTCTGATAAGAGTTCAAATTGTTTTTTTCCACGCCTGCTGCCTTTCTTGCTTTTGGTGGATCGTGTGCTTTGCCTGAAGTCGTCCAAAGGAGACTCGCATGGATTATCGAGATTCGTAGTTGCGCTTCCGAGCGAGAGCATGCTATGCTGCTCATTCATCGACGCATCCTCGGTTCCTTCCTGGCTCTCCGTCTCTTGCAGAGCCGCTGCTTGAGCTCGAGTCAGACGCATCGTCACGAACGGTTATGGTATCGATGTGTATCGGTGCGCGATGCGCTCAGTGAGATAGAGGTGTCCTTGGGTGTGGTAGTAAATGATGGAGGCTGCAGGCCAAGTTGGTTTGGACAATGTCCCTGACAGCGCAGTGTTTACATGTTACCCAAAACTCTCTAGCGTGATGCAGGTGGGGCTCAAAAGCAGGGACTGGGGATATCAGTGTGCTTGGCAGGCAGGAACCGTGATTGCCACAACTCTTGGAGTCTCAAATGCCTCTATGTGAACAGGAAGAGCAAGCAGCTACATGCTCGCATGAAGAGAATATCAACATTGGCTCAATGTAATTACTGACACTAATTTGGAGTCTTTGCTGAGTTAATATACCCCTTGTTGCACGGTGAGCGTAATTTGCTATTTTCTTTGGTCTCGTTGAGCACACTGGCAACCTCATCCATCAACTCTCAGAGCATATATACGCGAACTCTAGCATCAACACTGTCTTCCTTAACATGACTGGCACAACATCAGCTCGGTAGACCGACAGTGGCTCTGCTGACATGCTGCTATGGAGACGCACAGTCGAGCTCAAGTCACTGCTGAGATGGGCATCGACCTAGGTTCACGACCTCACGGTCCGCGCATGCTATTGGACACCAAACTCGCTACCTCAGGCCTGTTGGCGCAAGTCGAATTTCCTTCCAATTTGCGGCAGTCATCTATCGAGGACCGGAAGATCTCCTGCAATACGTTGTCCACTGAGCTCACGTTGTGAGTCATGGTTCTTGAGCTGCATTGCTTGGAAAGCGAAACTGGGTCATGCACGTGCTGTTCCATCTCCTGCACAGATGATGCTGATTATCCGGCTTCCTGCGCTAAACTGTTAGAGCTCCCCAAGCCAGGGACTAGACGCCTTCCCTATGATCGCAGCATCCCTCAACGATTGTCGTTCGCATTCGTGGAAGTATTAACCAGGACGCACATCACGCATAACGTGGCATCGTTCGCTGCTGTAACTGCCGTTGACGACGCATGACCCACCACTCGTCCCCTCGACCTTTGTGCCGATGGAAATTCGCAGCGCAGTCTGCGCATCCGATCGAAGATAGAACAAGCTGTAAAGCACTGCTGCCAATCAGCTTGTGCACCACGTACTGACAAAAGCGCACTTACGTCAAAGCAATCGCCACACCAAAGATGGCGACCGAGACCCCTGTTTCCGTCTTCGAGCTATCCCACTCACCGCGAGGGAAAGCATTGGTGTATGCCACTGCAACGGTGGCGACCATGAGACCAAAGACAACCAGATCGCAGAAAATGGTACAGCAGCCGTTGACGCGCATGAGCTTGCGTTTCTTGTCGAGAAGAGCGACGAGGTCGACGGCATTCATCAGGAAGGCCACAGCGGGCTGTTTTCCGATCAGCAATTCAACTCACGTTGTCCGTAGGAATGTTCGCCCACGCCTGGCAGTCCTCCGTAATAGTCATAGCCTCCAGAATGCGCTAGTAGAACACCCATTGCGATAATGAGAAAGATGGCTAGAATCAAAGAGCTGCTCCGTAGCCCAACCACGCACGTGGATGTGAAACTTTCGAACCGTCGAGGCCGCATAATGTGAATGTTTCTGTATTGCACAATGATGGAATGAACAACGAGAAACAATCCTCACCTTGAGTTGAATGCTCTCTCGGCGGCACAGCAGTACCGATCAGGCTCTCTGGTACGCCTGGGCGAAGTGGCTTGCCTGAAGTGAAGGATTCGAGCTTTGGGGGGCACGAACGCAAGGCACGGATACTGTCATTACCAGTTAGTAAACATACCTTGTTGTTTTCACGCGTTGGGAAGACCTTGATCACGTCATGTTGGTCAAGGTACAGTTTTGGTAGGAGTCATATCAAGCTCGACGCCGGCTCATCTTTTACCCGACATCATGGTTGGGCTGCCGACACCACCAGCGTGAATCAATCAAAGAGAAGGGTCGGCAACGAAAGTGATCATGAAGTCATTACTACAGCTTCCTCTATACCATCATACTTCTCCTCCGACTCGCCAGCCGTTCCGAACGACCAGTCAGACCCAAAGACTGACTCATAGACCTGCTCATGCTCGGCCTGCCTTCGACCCTCTCTGCATCACCTGGACTTGTGTCCAGACTATTAAGTCGCGGCGAGCTCGATCCTAGCTCTACATCTCCGAGGCCTGAGATACTACTATGTCTTCGTGTCCTCCGTACCTCCAGACTGGATGTTCGTCTGTGACGCTCGCTGATATCGTCACATCCGTCTAGAGTCTTCTCCTTCTTCTCCGTAGCAAGATCTCTACCTCCACTCAGCCTGATCTCAGCGACGCTGCGCGGCCTTTCCGTCCTTCCAAGTTTACTTGCCAGTGCCCGCGTGCTAGCTGGCGGAGAAGCGATACGTGACTCTGGTAGTTCTTTGGTCTCTTCTCGGGCTAGCAAGGAAGGACTCCTCGACGCGATGGTGCATGCCGGAAGACTGCGCCAGTCTGTCTCATCGTCCTCGTTCTTGATCAGTTGGGCACTTGATGACCTCTTTGACGCTGACATGCTTGTTCGAGAAGTGGCTACTGCGTCTACCAGTTCTCTCGTAGGTCTGCGCATCTTGGTGTTCAGACTTGGTTCAGCGTAGGAGACTGCAGCTCGAGCACGTCGCGATGGACGAGTTGTACCTTCCATTCCTTCCGAATTAGCCGTCGTCAGAGCCGAGGGTGCCCCGGAGGACGAGGGTGCAGATGTCGGGGAGAAGACGTCAAGTGAGGGTGTCTTGGGCGGCAGCGGTTCTGCTTCCGTAGGATCTGGGAAGTCGACACTGGCGGTAGCTGGTTCGACTGGGTCAGGCTGAATTTGAATCGGCACCGGGAGGGTGGACTGCGCCTTTGGTCGTCGCGCGCGGACTTTGGGCATATCAAGACTCTCGGGAGCAGCGGCCTTCGTGAGACTTGTCGAGGACTTCTTGCCCGTCAAGACCTTACGAGGTGACTGATTGGTTGATTCTAAGTATGGTCAGTGCGAATCTTAGCACTTTCGTGGCGAAGAACTTACTGTCTCCAAGAACTTTCCGCTCTCGAGGAGCGTCCGAATTAATCCATTCCGTCATATCGAGCTTGGAAGGGCTCGAAGTTAGCGCCTCATTCGACGCGCTCCGCTTGAGCTCTCCCGATGACGACGAAAGTCTGGTGAAATTGAAGGGCTCGGAGGAGTGCGATGTAGATCTTTCTTCGGTTTCGCACACACTAAGCTTCCGCTTTGTGCTTGTCCGTGCTGGCGCAGCTTTGATGGCTGGCTGATCGACTGGTAAGTCTTCAACGGCAGTTGTCGTTGCCTTTGCTTGGCTGTCCTTCCGTCTCCGTCTCGTCTCCAGATTGATTGCCATGTCTGCGGGTATCTCCTCGACCTCATCTTCCTCTCCTCCGCTCTGTCTTCGTAAAGGCTCTGGCCGATCAAATTTTATCGGATCGGCATATTCAAAGTGAGCAACAGGCGGAGGTCCCAAGTCTGGCGACTCGGTGCTCTGATCTGATAGTCGAAGAGCTCTAATCTCCAGAGCATCGAGGGTCTGGCGCGGATACTGCTTCCCTTCTAGGATTGCGGGCATTCGGAGATCCGTCCCAGCAAGTCGGAGGTTGGGTATGATCGGTTTCCATAATGATGGATCTGATTGTCTCTTTGGTCGCTCCTGCTTCTTGAACCGTCCCAGATCCGACACTACTCCGAGTACCTCCTCAAGCTTGCGTTGCAGCTCGTGACGCACATCATTTATGGTGGAGAGCTGGAGGCTGTCTGGACAGTCTGTAAGCTGGTTTTGGAGTCGTATGATCTCCTCGCGCAAAGCTAGATTCTCTGTTTGTAGCCGAGACTGGTCGACTTCGAGGGCTCGGATTCGGAGTGACTGATGTGTATTGATTCTGCGCAAGCTCTTAGTCACTGCTGTTTCAGGCCATACAGCTCTTCATACCTGGCGAGGTCTCGGTTCTGTCGTATAAATCTTCGTTTCACTTCCAGCTTGTTAGTCTTTTCTCGAGCAAACAAGTAAACAAAGCGTACAAGCATCTACACTCTCCGTTTGCAGGGGAGCTTCGTTGAGCCGCGCCATCCGCGACAACAATATTCAATATTTCGCATAAAGATGATACAGCTGGAATGGAAAAATTCGCCAGCTATATCCAAGAATCGGTCGCAGGGAATATGGGTCGTGATCTCGGGATGCGCGTGTGAGCGGAAAGTGGCCGCAGATCCAAACAAAACCATCTGCCCGAGCAACAATGCAGTTAGGGTTCTGCCAAGGCGGTCTGTGTAGTGGGGATGCTCGACGCGACCTTCGCGTTCCACCTCTAGGGATGCCTTAAGGACATCAAAATGTCATATCGCACTGCTGGACAAGCGTCAGGTCTGCGGCAATCTTCGCTGTCTGCTTCTGGTTCGACACAATCGTCGGCATTGCAACAGCGCATCGTTGAGAAGAAGGCCGAGCTAGAGAATCTCAAGCAACTGCGTGACTTGAGCGCTGGACTGGCAGGCCAGATGGAACAATTGGAGGAGAAGCTGAGCACTTTGTCCACGGGAACAGAGGGTAAGATGATGGTGGTCGTATGACATTGACCAATTTCTGATGTATATTTCAGCTGTGGCTGCCGTGCTTTCCAACTGGCACAACGTACTCCGAGCTATCAGTCTTGCTTCATCGAAGATACCTGTGGCCAAAGACGGTGTTCCTTCTGATGCGCTAGAAGACCCAGCATTACCGCAGACACTTGTCCGCGTTCCAATCCAACACGTCAAGCCAGCCAACGAATCACCACCTCCGGCAGCAAGTGGCGTCAAGTGAAGCATGCATATATCTCTGCAATTCGCTTCCTTCTTCGGCCAAGCGCAAATCCTAGTCGCGTACGACATGCTGGCTTGGACGGTACTACCACGGGACCAGCTACCTGATCAACCATGTACAGCCCATTGGTGTTGACCGCTGTGTCACCGAAGCATGCAGATGGTGAGGGACCATCAAGGTACGATCTATCCCCATAGGATCCGAAGTTACTAGACACGACGATGTAACGACCTCAGGTCTTATCCTTCTTTCGTCTCGGCACTCTCTCGTAGGCATTGGGACTGGTGTCGCGAAGCTTGCCTTTCCCTTTGTCCTTCTTCTCAGGGCTAGCTTCCTCGGCACCATCGTCGTGGTCGTGCGGGCCATGGTCGTGTTGTCGTTTCGGGCGACCCTTGGCGGGTTGTGCTCGACTCAAATCAGGTTCACTGTCCGAACTATCAGACCCAGAAGAGGATTCGTCAGATGAGGAGTCGCCTGCATTCTTTGGCTTGTGGTAAATGCAGCAGACTGAATGTCTTAGCATAACGGCTGCGAAGGTGTCAATAGAAAAACAAACCTTTCGAGCTCTTCTTGCCCATTCCTTCGTTGTCTATTACATCCTCTGCCCACTGAATGTGCCTGCCTTGTCCCGCATCTGACTGTGCTCGTAGTCGAAGTGTTGGACCTGATCCATTGGTTGATGCCGACGGTCCTATTTCTGTGCTCGTGGTTGTCATGCTCCCCGGATTGGCCGTAGGTGTCGCCGTCCGCGATGGAACAAACCTATTCGTTGTCATGATCTTTTGCATTCGCCCAAACGCCAGACATGAAAGCAGACAAAAGTGAAGGAAGGGGCAGGACTTGGTAATCGGGGGAGATTCGCTTCACTACTGAATGCCAGGCGGTATGACGTTGAAGCTTTTAATTAGGTAAGCGCGAGATTGACACGCTGGAAAATGCTTGGCGTCTGCAGCCTGCACAGCTTCGACGTGCTTTGTGAATTCAGAGCTCGACTTCTACCTACAAACTGCTTTAGTCATCCCTCAAATTTCTTTCTGACTGCTGCTTCTCGTCAGTGACACTCTCTCAGTAATCACCATTTTGAAAGCTCCTCTGAAAGAGCTTCGCAAAGGCATCAGCGACTACCAGCTCACTGCCGACAACCCCGCCACGCTTGCGATCGATAACGCACCTGAATACCAGCTGACACGTGTTGACTGGTCACCACCTTGCATGTTACACCCATAAGCCAGAGCCAGCTCGCTTGACGCGCGTCTGCACATCTTTACACTTTCACCAACAAAGCGGTCCGAATTTCACGATGTCTATGAGTATTGAAGAGCTCGATACCACGGTGAGGGCGTTCTACGAGGGGAGGGGCGAGCAGCAGAAGCAGGCACAGGCGACCTTGAATCAGTTTAAGGAGAATCCAGATGCCTGGTTGATGGTGGACAAGATACTCCACGAGGCGCAATACCCACAAACCAAGTATCTTGGGCTCCAAGTCCTCGATAGTGTGATTATGACGAGGTGGAAGGTGTTACCACGGGATCAATGTCAAGGTAAGCATGGATTGGGAGATTCACGAGGATGCGACTAATGGTCACAGGTATCCGCAACTTTGTGGTCAACTTCATCATCCAGACTTCCGAGACTGAGGAGAACCTGAGAAAAGAGAGGACGCTGCTGAACAAGCTCAATCTGGTGCTGGTCTCGATATTGAAGCAAGAGTGGCCCCACAACTGGCCAACTTTCATCAACGAAATCGTTTCGTCATGTCACAGGAGCTTGCCCATTTGCGAAAACAACATGGCAATCCTTGGTCGGCTCTCAGAAGAGGTATTCGATTTCTCTGCAGACCAGATGACCTCCACAAAGACAAGACAACTCAAGCAGAGCATGTGTGACGAATTCACCTCCATCTACAATCTATGCTCCGAGATTCTGCGTACTGCTAATCAGACAAGTCTGATCAAGGCTACACTGGAAACGCTGCTGCGGTTCTTGAACTGGATCCCGCTCGGCTACATCTTTGAGACTCCTCCTAGTGGTATGAGTTTACTAGAGACCCTGCGAAGCAGATTTCTGGAAGCGCCCGAATTCCGCAACGTCACACTGAAGTGCTTGACCGAGGTCGCTGGTCTTCAAGCGGAACCGCAATATCACGACAAACTGGTGGCTATGTTCACAGATACGCTCACAACAATATCCAACATCATACCCTTGTCGCTGGATCTGAAGAGCACATACGCCTCGAGCAACAGTCGCGATCAGGAATTTGTACAGAACCTGGCCCTGTTTCTTTGCAACTTCTTCTCGACCCATCTTTCGCTTATCGAGAATCTTCCTAACCGGGACTTTCTGCTTCATGGACACTTCTACCTAATCCGTATCAGTCAGATTGATGACCGTGAGATCTTCAAGATCTGTTTGGAGTACTGGACCAAGCTTGTTTGCGAGCTGTACGATGAGATGCAACAGCTGCCTATCACAGACATCAATCCTCTCATCACGATGCAGGCGAGCGGACTCACAAATGGTGGCGCACCAAATCCAGGAGTACTGGCAAACTACCCGCTCCGCAAGCACAAGTACTCTGAGGTCCTCACGAACTTGCGCCAGGTCATGATTGAGAAGATGGTTCGTCCAGAAGAAGTACTGATTGTCGAGAACGACGAAGGCGAAATTGTCCGTGAATTTGTCAAGGAGAGCGACACGATCCAGCTCTACAAGACGACACGCGAATGTTTGGTCTTCCTCACCCATCTGGATGTTGTGGACACGGAACAGATCATGTCGGAAAAGCTTGCCCGCCAAGTAGACGGCTCGGAATGGTCATGGGCAAACTGCAACACTCTCTGCTGGGCTATCGGATCCATTTCTGGCGCGATGAACGAGGAAACCGAGAAGCGATTCCTTGTCACAGTCATCAAAGACCTCCTGGGCCTGACTGAGCAGAAGCGTGGCAAGGACAACAAGGCCGTGGTTGCATCTAACATCATGTACATTGTCGGTCAGTACCCGCGTTTCCTGAAAGCACACTGGAAGTTCCTCAAGACGGTCGTCAACAAGCTTTTCGAATTCATGCACGAGACGCATGAGGGTGTTCAAGATATGGCTTGTGACACTTTTATTAAAATTGCCAACAAGTGCAAGCGCCATTTTGTTCTCACCCAACCAGGTGAGACTGAGCCGTTCATCGACGAGATTGTCAGAAACATGAGAAAGATAACCGGGGATCTTTCGCCGCAGCAGATTCACACATTTTACGAGGCTTGTGGATACATGATCAGCGCGCAAGGCCAGAAGACTATGCAAGAACGGCTCATTGGGGAGCTCATGGCACTACCGAACGCTGCCTGGGACCAGATCATCCAAGGGGCACACAGTGACCCCAATATCCTCCAGGACTCCGAGACGATCAAGGTCATTGGCAACATCATGAAGACGAATGTCTCAGCCTGCTCGTCCATTGGCAGCTACTTCTATCCACAAATCGGCAGGATCTACCTGGATATGCTCACCATGTACCGCGCCAGCAGTCAGCTTATCGACGAGGCGGTTAAGCGTGACGGTCCGATTGCTACAAAGATGCCCAAGGTCCGTGGGCTGAGGACCATCAAGAAAGAAATCTTGAAGCTCATCAACACATACGTGGAGAAGGCCGATGATTTGGAGATGATTCATGAACGTCTTGTGCCTGGACTTCTTGAAGCCGTTCTGCTTGATTACCGCAACAATGTGCCGGATGCTCGGGAGGCAGAAGTCCTGAACGTGATGGCCACAATCATCCACAAGATTCAGGTACGTTGGACTCCGCTTCGCAGCGCTCACACGGTGGGCAGACCACTGATAGTCATAATCATGATGCTAATTCTGAATAGGGCCTCATGGTCGACCAAGTACCAACCATCTTTGATGCGATCTTCGAGTGCACCCTGGAGATGATCAACAAGGACTTTTCCGAGTACCCAGAACATCGTGTTGAGTTCTTTAAGCTCTTACGCGAGATCAACTTGCGATGCTTCCCCGCTCTCCTCAAGCTCGATCAGCGCCAATTCAAGCTCGTCATCGACTCCTGCATGTGGGCCAGCAAGCACGACAACAGGCTTGTCGAGGGTGAGGGACTTAACATGTGCCTAGAACTCATGGCAAATATGGCCGAGACGGACCAGCAGACTTGCAGCGCGTTCTTCCAGTCCTTCTACACAACCATCCTGCAAGATGTCTTCTTCGTGCTTACTGATTCCGATCACAAGGCTGGCTTCAAGTATCAGTCGATGCTGCTAGCTCGTATGTTCTGGTTGGTTGCCACGAATAAGCTTCCTGGACCCATCTATCAGCCTGATCAAGCTCCCTCTGGCACTTCTAACCGCGACTTTGTGCAGAACTTTGTTGGCAATCTCCTCACTAATGCCTTTCCCAACTTGACACAGTATGTCCCTTCATCGTCCTTTTTGAAACAAGCTAATATCTTCCCAGACCGCAAATCCAGCGCTTCATTGGCGATCTCTTCAATCAGGTTGACGATATCAACAGATTCAAGCTGACTCTCCGGGACTTCCTCATCCAGCTTAAGGAGTTCACCGGTGACAATGCTGAGCTGTTTGCGGAAGACAGGGAGAAGGCAGCACAAGAGGCGAAAGATCAGGAGCGCGAGAGAGCCATGAAGATCGGTGGTCTCCTCAAACCATCCGAGATTGACGATGACGAGCTTTGACTGGATCAAGAAGTAGGCTCAAGAACAGCATACGACCCACGAGAGATCATCGGGGCCCCACCCGGCCGTCAAGGTGACGGGCTAGATGGATGGGACTTGTACGATCTATAGAAGACACACATTTCCAGCTGCCTCTTCGCTAACATTCAGCAATGGGTAAGCACGTCTGAACCCGGGCCTGCGAGGAAGGCTTTTCAGCAGTAGAGCGTGGCATTTGAGGCGTTGAGATGGAAAGGATATACCAAAGAAGACATTTTGAGGCATTGGTAGAGCGACGGATGGAGGGTGTGGTAGAGAGGCACAAAGCGCTGTATACCAGGTGGTGGATGTCTCCGTAATCGAGCAGGAAAAGCTTGGTAGATAGTCGATGGAATGAAAAAGATCAATCAAGCATGAAAACGGCGTAATGTATGCGATTCAGCTGTGGACTCGCGGTAGAGGTGCTGTTTGCGCCATTGGGTCTGAAGAAACAAATATGAGTCGCCTTCAACGTCACATTTTTGACACAAGAGCTCGACCTCGATCTGGAAAGCGCGTGGTCAATTCGCCCCGTCCTATCCCAGTCCTTTTTGGCGTGCTGCGTAGACCTTGTGCTTTCACGTTCCAGTCTCACATCTACACCACCCACAACAAGCATGTCCGGTGTTGGCAGAAGCTCATGGCTCAATTTGGTGATTGCCATATATCATTCGCACTACCACGGCACCCTATGCAGCCGTATACATGCGCAGGAAAAGCACCAGCTCCTTGATTTCGCCCAACCCCTTTCCTCCCCCACCCTCTCTGTCTCTCTCGCTCCATCATCCCATCTACCTGCTCGTCGGCGCCGGCTTGCCCTTTGCACCCTTGGCCTGCTGCTTGCTGATCTTGGGCGCACCCTTTGCCGCCGCGGCCGCGCTCTTCGCCTTCTCCAACTTCTTGATGCTGTTGGCCGCCGCCTTCTTGTCCTTGCCCTCCTTGATGGCGGCAGTTCGTGCCGCGGCGCGGGCTTCCGGACGCTGCGAGCGGCGCTCCTTGATGACGTCGAGGGAGGCACCGACGATGGCGCGCTGGTGCTTTACGGTGCGGCGGGTGCGCTTCTTGGCGACTTCCTGTTGGGGGAAAAGGTTAGCAGCTTCTTTGTGTGGTGATCGACAAAGCGTTCCGGGAGATTGTGAAATGGCGATGTCGGAATGGTGGTCGGAGGGGTGGTCTCCAGACATACCTCTGAGATACCCTTCTTGTGCTGACGTCTGTAGAGAACGGTCCAGGCAATGCGGCGGGGGTTCTTGCGTTGGAGGAAAAGCGACTCGGTCTTGCCATTCTGAAAGCGGAAAATCTTGCTGTCACCGCGGACGTAGAGCTTGCCCTGTAGAAGATTTGTCAGTTTCGCTATTCTATCGTCGTCGGGGATATTTTCTCGAAGTCGTATCGGGAGCGTTGTGCTGGACGGTCGTATCGTACCTTGCCCGGGTAGATCTTGGTGCCGCTGAAGGTGTCCTCGTAGATACGCATGTTGGCGAGTCTGACGAAGGTTTAATGGGTGTGTGGTGGTTGAGAGTCGATGTTGTCGTCGAGCTGCCAATCTTGTCGGACGTCGTCGATGAGCCCGCACACTGCGGTCAAAAATTTCTCCGCTCCGAGAAGGCAGACGCTTATGTAAGCCAAATGATCTCCCGGGCGGAATCAACTCCTGTGGAAAGTATCCTCCGTGTACCTCACATATACGACATGGTCTGTCGATCTGGTAGTTGATGTTGTAGTCCATCTGGTCACCTCGCGCTTCTGAACACACTTTTGAGCTCCAATTGATGGACTATCTATTGGTCGAAGATAATCACAGGTGTGAATTGTGTCAACAAGCAAAGATGCGATTCATCTAGCTGGCATACCTTCAGCAGTAAGAGCTACTCTTGCAGCATCCACTTTTCTCGTGGGTGTTGTTCAAGAGAAAAGTGGATGTTGTTCAATCAATATCGCGGAAGTCAACATCTATGGCAGCCCAATCTCCAGCATCGCATTTGTCAGTGTACAAGGTCCTCCCCAGCTCTTCTCGACAAGGGCTCTCATTAGAAAGCGGGGCAGGTCTTGGGGCACTCATTTGCTCTGGAATGTACTTTCTGTATTCATGTAGCAACTTCGGAGATGTGACCTAACATACAGATCTATGTACGCCATGATGCATGGGCTTTCTTGCCTTGTGCTTGTTCTTGTGGTCAAGTCCTTGGCTACCATGCTGCTTCTCTACGCTAGTAGGCGGTGCAGGTTGCCACGCTGCGATGTCGAAGCCATCCTTGATCGACATGATCTGCTCCATGGTCGCAACGATGTCCTCCAGCAGCTTGTCCAGGAGATCCAGTGACATTGATTCTCTCACTACCACACGCAAGATTTCTGTTTTCTCCTCGTTCGGAGGGAGGGGATAGTTCGGGATGATGTATTGCTTAGCGCGAAGCAAATTGCTGATGGCTACCTGTTTCAAGTTCGGGAAGTCCTTCTTGAATGACCCGGACAGGGTGAACGCCACGACTGGTAGTCCGGCGTTGTAGGAGGCACTGTTCTCCTTGTCCGGAGTGTACACGGGGTGATTGGGGTCGAGCTTGTGCACACCCTTCTTGCGGTGAATGTCGCTGATGCACCTGAAGTGGCCCGTAGCCTCTAGAGCTTTGGACAGCAATCGAGCATTGGCTAGTGAGTTCTCCATAATGGATCGGTAACCGTTGAAACCCAAATGGATCAGATTATAGTACTGAGCAATGATCTGACTACCAGGCCGAGAGAAATTGAGGGTGTATGATTCTTCAGTTCCGCCAAGGTAGTGTAGCTCGAACACTAGGTGCTTGGGCAAGTAGGCCTCGTCTCTCCAGATAATCCATCCGACACCAGCGTAGACCAAGCCAAATTTGTGGCCACTCGTGTTGATGGACTTGACTCGTGGTAGTTCAAAATTCCACTTCGGACCGCCAACGCCCGCATGGGTGAAGGGTGCAATGAATGCTCCAGAGGCGCCGTCGACGTGAATAGGAATATCCACTCCCGTCTTTTTCTCGTAGTCATCCAAGATCTTGGAGATTTCTTCCACAGGCTCGTAATGACCCGTGTAGGTCGATCCTAGGATGACGAAGATGCCGATGGTGTTCTCGTCAATGTTCTCCTTCACGAGTTCGGGATCGAGCCTGTAGTTCGACTTCTCGCTGACTGGTAGAATTCGAGCCTCGACTTCGAAGTACCGAGCAAATTTCTCCAGTGCGACCTGAGCATTTGCACCCATGATGATATTGGGCTTGGACTTGTCCTTTCCCTCCTTTTCTCGCTTCTCTTGCCATCTCCTCTTCATGGCAAGCCCTCCGAGATGGATTGCCTCGGAACTACCGGTGGTGGCAGTCCCAATGGGCTTCTCTCCTTTCTGAGCACCCCATAGGTCAGCAATTATGTTCACACAACGAGTGTGCATTGCCATCATGGCAGGGTATTCATCTGCGTCGCTCATGTTCTTGGATAAATTCTCGATCATGAGCTTCTCTGCTTGCTCCTCCATGTAAGTGCCAACGAAGCTGGCAAGATTCAGGTTGGGCCGACCATCGAGATCAAGCTCATCCTTCAACATCTGGTGTACTGCATCTGCAGGAGCTCCCTCTTTCGGGATCCTGAACTTTGGGATCTCTGAGAGAGCATTGTACCTTGTGGAGTAGGGCGTAGTTTGGGAAATGGCATTCTCGGCTGCTAGACCATGACCCTTCGCGCGGTGTGCATGCTCGTGTAGCTTCGCAATGAGCTCGTCAGTGTCGATATGTTTCGCGAGGCCGGCCATTGTGATCAATTTGCTTGGACAGACGGCAGTTTGGTTGTCAGCAAAGTGGGCAATCCAGGAGAAGGAAACTACCAGCAGAGAGCTCTGCTTGTATACCTGGCCATTATTTGACGCATTATTGTGTCATCCTTGACCAAACCTGCATGCAAACAACCATTCACAGTCGTCCGGATATGCATGCCGAAAGTCAATTGGAATCAAGCAAGGCGATCATGGCAGGAGCCGAAGAGAAGCATTTCAGCCAGTGACGATCCGTCACCAGCGCTTTGTCGATTGTAGCCATGACTCTTCGTCCTTGACTGTCCAGTCCACTGACTTGCGTGGACAGTGTCACGATAGCAGACTATCAGACTACCAGACTACCAGACTACCAGACTACCAGACTACCAGACTACCAGACTACCAGACTACCAGACTACCAGACTACCAGACTACCAGACTACCAGACTACCAGACTACCAGACTTTGAAGATGATTGGGGAAGATATGCAATGCGGATGAAACGGTCCAGCTCCAGCATCGTGTACGCGTCGTGGCAGCAGAGTTTGAAGCGTGACGAAAGTGTGGAGATGGAGTTCTCAAAACTGCTTGAGCAGAAGCAAAACCAGGGACTGTCGAGGTCCGATCGAGATCAAGGGAGCTTTGACTTCCATAGCTCGCCAGGAGGCCCCGGAAGCTGTCTCGGACCAGGAAAGGTGGAGGAGGCTCAGAAGAGCTCGGAATACGGGTGCCTGGAGCACGCCTAAGACCTGTTTGTGCATGTTTGTGCTAGAGATGTGAAGAATGCATGTCAGCGTGAGCAAAGGATCGGTGGAGCAGAGGGAGAGGGAGGGAGGGGATTGGCTGCAGAGTGCGGGCGAAGGAGCTGTTTCGGGATTGATGACGCGGATCTCGCCCATCACGACAGCGAGGGAGCTCGACTCGTCACCCAAGACATCCATAAACTCTTGGTATTCAGTGCTTCATATGAGATGCTTCCTGCCCTTCAGTGAGTAGTTGATAGTTGCCTTCTGCAGCATCAATCTACGTACGTTCACCATGAGGTTCCTTCAGCTCGCCCCGCTGGTCCCGTTGGCATCCGCCTTTGTCGTTCCTAACCAGGAAGTGTTTCAAGAGATAGCCTCGTCATCAAAGGAGCAGTACAACCATTTGCTCCAGAAGACATCATGGACAAAGGATACGTTCGATGATTTCAAGGGCGATGCCTCGGACATCCTCGATACTATCAGGTCGAAGGCAGGTGGTCTCCGCCAGTCCGCTGGCGCCACTATGGATGAGGTACTTGCTTCTACCCACGACTTTGGTCGCTCTCTTACCGAGGAGGCATTTGATGCTCAGTCGTGGATGTCAAACAGCCTGGACCATCTCTACGAGGCAGAGAAGCTTCTCAACCGACCTCCTCCAGACCATGGGCACGATCATGACGGCGACCACGACGGCGACCATCGTCGTCCACCTCACAAGAAACCCCACCGCCCCCACGGCCCTCCAAACCAGACTGTGTACGAGCTGATTGCTTCCTCAAAGTACACCACAAAGCTCGCTGGTCTCATCAATGAATTCCCAGACTTGGTCGAGGCGCTCAACAGTACAAAGGCAAACTACACCATCTTCGCTCCAACTGATGCTGCGTTCGAGAAGATCCCCGAGCATGCACCCAAGCCAAGCAAGGAAGTGCTCAAGAAGATCCTGTCCTACCACGTCAGTGACTCCTTCTATCCAGCCGGTCGCGTCTTGGTTACCCACACCATCCCGACTCTTCTCGTAGGTGAGGAGCTCGCCGACAAGCCAGTCCCCCAGCGTCTCAGTGTCAATATTGGTCTCCGTGGTCTGACAATCGACTTCTACTCCCGTGTTGTGGGCATCGACTTCTTCGGCACCAATGGTGTCATCCACGCCGTAGACTCCCTGCTCATCCCACCGCCCCGATCTCTCAAGATTATCGACCTGCTTCCAGGTGAATTCTCTACTCTCGAGCTTGCACTTACCAAGACTGGCCTTCTTGACGATCTTGCCGAGGACAACAGCAAGGGCGGCACTCTGTTCGCGCCTAGTAACTTTGCGTTCCAGAAGCTTGGTCCAAGGGTGAATGCTTTCCTCTTCTCCAAGTATGGTCAGAAGTATCTCAAGGCCCTCCTCCAGTACCACATCGTCCCCCACACCACCGTTTACTCCGACGCCGTCTACTACTCTGGAGGTGACGACAAGGAGACTTCCACCACCAAGCCATGCCACCGCGGCGCCGAGAAGCAGGGTGGTAAAGTGCCCAAGGGATATTTCCACTTGGACCTGCCTACTCTTCTCGAAGGCCGAGAGCTGAACGTCGATGTTGCTCGCTACGGTGGCTTCATCAGCATCAAGATCAACGGCTTTGCCCGCGTCACTGTTCAGGACGGCATTGCAAGGGACGGTGTCATCCACGTCGTCGGCGATGTTCTCGTTCCTCCCAAGAAGTTCCCGCCTGGAAGTACCGCCGAAGAATTTGGCGACATGGATGTTGAGGATCTCAAGGAGAGACTCGAGCCATACCTTTGAACACAGAAACTAGCTGCGAATTGGGAATATCATAATTATTCGAGGAGTGAAAGAAAAGCTGTAGAAGAGGTGGTGATGTAAGCTAGACATGCACGAAGATATGATTTCAACGTCCCATTTCTTGTATTCGAAGATGTCATTCCTTCCATAGTTTCCGGGTAGAAAAACGTTGTTTCGAGCTCCTACTACCCGCACTTGACTGTCTGATGAGGGGTGAAGATTGGTGTAAACAATTTCACCAGAATTGGTTTGTCCTCGAATGCAAAGGAAAGTCTAGGGAGTCGAGGTCATCGTCCTCGAGTCTGGCTTCCCTCTTTCTCCTTTCATGTGCCGTTTTGACGCAATCGACAACTGAAAAGGCGAGTCGCAAGAAGCTATTGGTCAGTGGACGTTCGGATGGTATACTACTCCAGGCTCATCCATTTGTAGTACCCAAAACCAATACTGCCACAAGCCAGAGTGCCGCTTTCTCGCTATCGGGCGGTGACTCCCCAGGGATTTCCCAGGCACTATAACCGCTCAAGAACCCGAAGACAATGTATTGCCCAGCGCCTCATCCGACAAAAATCGTGTACATGACCGCATCCAGCAAGGCTAATGTTTTGGATGATTTGCGTCTCAGCGTCAATGTTGGGTCAGTCAAGGGCGCTATCTTAGTCAGGTTGACAGCAATGGACAAGCAGGCCTGCTTGCGTTCGTCGCTGCCACTGCTAGCAGGGAAGTCACTCATCTGGGCAAGAGTCGCCTTGTAGCTAGTACGTCCTTGGGTGGTGACAGACAGCCAGGCAGCAATCGAAAAGATGGACACGGCAGTAAGGAACAAGAAAGATCTATAAAGGAAAGAGAAGAAGTTCTTCTTCTGCTGAAGGGCCAATGGTCGGTGCATCATGGCATGGTGGTGTTGTGAGCTGCGGATACCTTCTTCCACGATAGGCGGGCCGGCGACATTGGTATAGGACCCGATGTAGAAGATGTGAGCCTCCTGAATGGATCTCTGAACCATGCCCAGGAACGCGTACAACGCTGGCAGCACTATACTCACCGGAGTGGCTTGCTTTGTACTAGGTCAGGCCTACCAGAATTGGCTCGGCGTGACTACCAGACATGAATCGGCTGGTGTGCCAATCACTTCGCATAGATCATGTCAGAGCACAGCTCCCATGAGTGTGGCTGACAAACGTTAGGCCATTAGGCTACGTGGAGGTGGTGTCTACGATTGACAAAAAGAGGACAGAGATCAGAGACGACACGAACGCCTGAGTCTCTCAGCTCGCGAACTGTTCTGGGGTCTCGACCGAGACGTTTCCACCAATGGCACGTCCTCTTGTTGGACGGCATGCCTCTCAAGATTAAGGCTCTCTCGCTTCATCTCAAGTAGTCCACCACAGAAGCGCTGCAAGAGCTCTGTCGTCGCCATGGACACCAATGACGACTCTTACGCAAAGGTGCAATCACTCTATGGTCCCGGCACCGTTGGTGCGTGGTTACTCACTGTGCTTGCCGTCATGATCAGCTGGACCCTCAATTCCAAATCCAGAAGACAGGATAGCATTTCCGTCGACTTTTTAGCCGCGCTGGGGATGCCTGCCGTCGCTGCAGGCCATCTTTTCAATCAAGTGGCGCAACTTCCCGTGACCTTGGCCGAAGCCTTGACCGCACGAGATGCAGGCACTGCACAGCAGATGGCGGCCATCGAGGCACCATTGAATATATGCGAAACCTTCACTACCCTTGCTTTAGCTCTTGCTTCCTGTTGTGGACCTTTCCACTCTTCTGGTGTCAAATACAAACGACTCGGCTGCATTCTGGTAGTAGGCCTTCTTTGCTGGGCTACAGAGGAATTGTTCTTCGAAAGAGCAACCAGGAAAGGTGTGAGTGTGACTGAGGCGATGGTGAGCAGGCCGTATATATTTCTGCTCACGCCAATTGTCGGGACCGTGTGGGGATTTCTCGGAGTGTGCCTCATTGTCGCTATCGGTTTTGCCACGATCAGTTCATTCATCCGCTGGCAACGTCATACAAACCGGGTTCACGGTAGTCCTAACCCTCCTATCAGCCTCGCTACATTGCCGGGTAGCGAGAATTCAGGACATGGTGGCACAGAGCATGCCAATATACCTCCACATCCCGTTCAGCAATCGGATCGCACAACACGGCACGACGCAATCGCGATGACAAGCTTGACAAGCCTCACGCTTCTATTCTTGCCACTGTCGTTAATTATGTCTTTCATGGGCATGACCATGTCTACGACTGGTAGTCAAACAATGGACGTCGAACGAGGGCGTCCCCGCAAGTCTATACAGCCATTTTTCATACCCAACTCGGCCACGAGTTTATCTGATCTAGACCAGGCATTGGCTTTAGCAACAGGAGGCATAGTATTCATGTACTCGCTTGTCAATGCGTGGACATCAAGAGGTCATCAACAAGTGTGCTGATACCTACCAAGATAGCGAAGCAGGTATGATTGCACCGTCTGTGATGTCGGTCTATTCTGGACACTGTGTTTGGAAATGTCACCAAACGCCTTTGAGGATATACGTTTACACGGGCGATGGGCAGGAGGTTGTCAGCGCCAGCTTGATTGTAAAATACTGGCTGTGTTTGGTCATGGAAGAAAGTCCATGGCGCGGCGGTCAGTGACACCGTAACGGCCCAAAAGCAGTGTCACATTGGTGATAAGAGCAAAGCCGTCGATTCGGATGCCGTCTGCGTGTATACTCTTCTATACCATATCATGCTGGAGATATTTAGAGGGCGTATGAGAAGGAATGAAACGCAGAGATGTAGTGCCCCGCAAATGTAAACAGGCAGAGGCCCCACTCCCGGTCCGTAGGCTCAGTCTATCGATTCCATTTCAAGGCCACCAAGCTCAAATTTCCCGACTAGACTGTGCCTCATGCCACATGTTCTCAGAGACTCAGATAAGTATTTTGACAATTTGTCGTTTTCGTGACATCCTGTCTTTGCAATTTATCTGTCTTGCTTATAGAGATGGGCAGACCACGCAACGGCGAGTCCTGCGGTGCCACAGTTCTGCTAGCACTTCGTTTTATCACAGTATTCATTGCTCTTGGTGCTTTCGCATGTCTGATCTGGCTGGCGGTTGCTCGAAATATCACATACTATGCTACCTATGTAGCAGTAAGTCGACGGCTTCCATCTGCTGATCTCAAACTAACCGCCCTCGGTAGCCATGGCTGTCTGTCGGCGTCAATCTGGCCGAGATCATCCCACTGCTCAACAAAACTCGGAAATTGAAGCGCCTCCATCCTGCTCTAGTAGTTGCGCTGGATGCCTTCATCTGGCTGTTCTGCGCCGGCGTCATGATTGAGGTGGTGGTGAGAATTTACGCCACCAATTTCAGCGATATGGATCTCTCCACTAGCGACGTGCCACTCAACGAAAGCGACTACCGCTATAGCCATAGAAGCTTCATGACTTTCATAGTGATGCTGCTACTGGCTGTTGAAGGGTAAGACACACATCCTCGTTTACGACATGACCTTGGCTGACACTTTCAGTGGTCTTCACCTGATATTTTCGATCGTGGACTGTGTTTACTGGTGCGCACGGAGGCGCGATCAGCGTGTGAACGAGGCAGTACCGTTCCGTACAGTGCCGTCCCAGTATTCTCAGCAATATCCGCAGGCCTACCAGCCAGCTCCACGCCGAGATGTTTATGCTTAAGGCATTTCTCCGCCTGCGATTCATCACCGGGGTAAAACGAGGAATTCGCTAAAATGTACTTGTCGAACGACAACTGCACATAATCATCGAACCTCCTTAGAAAGAGGCCCGGCGCAAATGTCGGCGACCAGCCAAAGGCTTGTTCGCCAGATCATACCGCGCTACGAGGATTGCTCATATGTGAATGGAGATACTCCAGATGCTCGGATAATCCTCTGGAGAAGCCCTATCCTGCGACAAAGATCAGGCTTGCACTTTCTTAGACACTTCGACCTAGTATCACTAGCCCTACAAGCATGACCAGCAACAAGGGTGATTCTGGAGGTCCCTTGCTAGCTATGCCTGGTCGAAGCTAGAAGGGCCATTATAGAGCACTTCTTGACTCTTCTAGCTCTCTGAAGTCTTATCGAATAGAGATCACTAGCACACTCGGTAACCTTTGACCATGGCATGTGGCACTACTCCAGGAGAGAGATACTGCTAGGCGACAAGCAATTGGATCTCGCTGCAGACTACTGTGTCAAGATGTCGCTTACTCGAGAGGCTCTGGGGCAGACAAACCACAGCAGCAAGACCTCAACTCCGAAGACAAAGCAGTCAGCCAGTAACGGAATCTCGACGCTGAAATAGATGACGATCTGGCCTCCTTCATAGGTATGACGACTTTGAAGCGTTATATTCACGACACCACTAACATTCTAGGAATCAGCGAAGAAGATGAAGATTCTGTTCAGAACGAGATATCTGCTCATCTAAACGATAAACAAGTCGAAACCAGTGGCGATCCAACCCAAGACACTCCCGGCACTAATGGACACGACAGCTCCTCAGATGACACCAGCAACGCAGACGATATCATCGAGACAGTGGTATCGACAAAGCAGAAGTAGTGTTTAAAGGACTCCTCGTAAGAATCCTGTGGAGAAGACCAGCCCGAGGCTATTGTACTTTGACTTCGGCCCCCCTCCTACACCCAGTCCGCCACCACTAGTCCGTCCGGCATTATACGTAGCAAAGCTACATGTGTCCCGCCCTGAGACTAGTCTTTCGTTCAGACGAGCTGATCACGAGGCCTAATACGTGTGCATCAAAGGCCTGGTATCACGGACTGGGAGGGCAGAGATACACTCAAGTACCTGTTGAAATTTATGTAGGGGTCTGCTGAAGGATAGCATCAAGGTTCCATATAACCTGTTGACCAGCACCTAGCAGCACGTTGATTTGCCTCTTACCCTGATGTGATGTGCATTAATGGGGTCAATCCGAACCGTTGCGAGGGTATTAATTTGCACGACTGGACCGTTGTATACCCAAGTTTGTGGCAGTAGCGAAGCCAAGACTGCTGAGCTCTGATAATACCCTGTTGTCTGTCGATCCTTCGCCGACGTCCGAGGCTGGCGAGATTCCGGGAGTGTTGGCAATCGACCAGCTCCCAAGTCCTGTAAGAAGCTTCCTCTGCCTGAATAAAGGCTCGTCTTATTGTATGTTTATAGAAACTTCTCGAGACGCTCTATTATGAAATTTATGTTGACTAGACTTACTAAGTGGGCATATAAGCTCGTTCGTGGTCGTCTTGTATGACCACGATAGGAGGCTGAGACTCACCTAGCTAATCGCTAGGAAATGTACAGTGACGAACGGGGCAGTCCGTGCTGACTAGTCCTTTGCGGTAGCCCTTTATCTAAACAGCATGTAGCCTCTTCTGCTACGCCTTGAGATAACTTCAGTCGAATTTCGTACCCGTTGTCGGATCCTTTTCTCCATCATACTATGTCCACATGGTCTTATAGCTTTCCTTGTCAAATACGACGAAATAGTCCTTTGACATGCTCCCGAATTCGTAGGTGACTAGGCATTTCAGGTAGTGGAACGCGAATTAGGTGGATCTATTGGCGTTGCGTGCTTCCATCGTGATAGGTTCAAACACGTCTTTGATATCCCTGATCTGATCTTGCGAAGCCGTCTCCGGTGATGATCCGGTATGGTAGGCAATCTAGAACCACCAACTGGCGCTTGGTCGTTTCTCCGCACTTGCTGCAAATGCCGTCGTTGGGCGATGGAGGAGCCAGGTGGAACTCTCTGAATACAGCATCGAAGCTGTCTTGCGCTGTGCTAATGTCGAGTGGCGCCGCGAATTGGGCGAGAGGTATCTTAATAAGTGAGCTTCGAGCCACCTTGTTGCTCCTGATGGCGATTGGTAGGCATTTGCAAACGAATGCAGGTGCAAACGTGAAGGTGAATGGGGGGTTGCCGTGGCACAGTCTCAGCATGATGTCGACCGCCGGCTGTATCTCACTGCGGTCCATGCCGGCGATGCCTTCTAGACCCGCTTGGAGGATGTTCCTGGCTCTAACCAGGAACTCTAGAGAGTAATCCTCCCATTTCAGCTCCTGAAGAGATCGATTGGCATCCATTCGTTCTGCGCCGCTAGTGGCGAAGGTCTTGTGGTCTTGGTCGCACTTCAATCGCCACTGCTGGCACCAGCGAAAGACCTGGAGACAACAGTTGATTGCGCAGGCATGTATTGTAACTTCCTAAGGAAACGCTGCAGTTGCACTCTGGTGATCATCCTGATAAGTGACGGGCAGTATCTCTGCGCCCTTGTAGGGGATCAGCAGCCCTACGGTCTTGTCGCCGGCAGTGAGAAGCTTAGTCATTCTTCCGACTCGAAGGCATTCGCTTTTAATGTTATCAGCGATCGAAAGCTTCACTTGATTTGTTTTGTTAGTAAGATGGAGGCGCTCAAATAAACCGGTCTGTCGACCCCATCATGCTTCAAAAATGATGTATTTGTTCCTTCTCTTAGCAATCATCATCTGTCTGATGCTTCATCTCCATCTGCATTACGCCTAACCCTCATCTGAATCGACTTCCACGATTCGTCTTTCCTTGCCCTCGAGTACGTGGCCCGAGGTTGACCGTGATATTGTCCTCCATGACCTTGTCATCTTTCCAGCTCGATGACGTCTTCCTCTCCCATTCAAGAATCAGGTCTTTCATGAGTAAACGGGCTAAGGCAATCAGTATACTTAGTTGGTAATTAGTAGTAGAAAGTGGTCTACGCCTACGCGTCTTTGTGCTTAGATAGTGGACCGTCGTATTCGCTGTACTCAGCTTGTTGTATGACGTGGGTCTTTGAGAATGATCTAGACGCGTTTAAATCTGTTTCTAGGACCCATATAGCTTCCTAAGTAACTCTTTTGCAGTTGCTGGCTCATGATTTCAGAATTGCTTGTCTTGTCGTGTTTGTGCGTGGGTCAGAGAAGGTAGAACTTAGACGGCAAGATCACAGATGTTCGGGGTTAAAGACAACCTCCGGCAAAAAGCTGCTCCGCAACTTTGCTTACATTACACGACTTCGACGTGGGCCTCCAGAAGACCATGGGAGCCAGTGGTGGGGTGGGAACTGGGAGGTCGTCTACAATCTGGATCTGCTACCAGCCTCTCTACCGAAGACAATTAGGGCGTCGATGTCCGCTTCAAGTTTCCAGTTACAATCAGCGTCCTTGGGTGACCGTGCATTAATAATCCAGCGCTGTGTGAGGCTGTCTGTCCTGGTAGTACTGGCATCTCTCGCATCTTCGACTACCAGAATCGTGCCAAATATCTCTTCCACTAGACCAAGCAATACCTGGGCGTGGTAGGTCACCTCTTTAGCATCTCGTGCCACGAGATACTGCAAGGTTTGCATCTTTGCTCGTACCCATCCTTTTGTGTTGTCCTCTGCACTGGGAGCTTCTTTCCATGAAGCCATCAAGGCTTCTGCCCATCTCTCGAGGCTCTGCAAGACGTCCTTTCCGTCCCGACCCTTCAGCACTCTGACCACATCTAGAGCCATCACCTCCGTCGTCCCCTCCCAGATTGACAAGACCATGGTGTCCCGAAGCAATTTGGCGAGATTGATCTCCACCTCAGTATTCTCCAGATACCCGACTCCTCCCACGCTCTCCATGCACGCTCTTACCCCTTCAATACCTTTGAGTGCTGTCGAAGCTTTGAGCACAGGCGTCCATAGCCTCAACAGCCGCTCCTGATCCTTCGAGTGTTCGGGGAATAGTCGATCCACCTTGTCATCCTCCACTCCCTTGCTATCAGCACCATGCTCGACCCTCCCCAACAGCCCGACACCAAAGAAAACCTCCAGCGTAGCAGCGTGGTAGTTGACCGTCTGCTCGGCTAGACCCCTAACATGTCCCTCCCAATCTTCCAGCTTCCGTCCACCACTGCTGCGAACCTTGCTCCATGCTCTTGCTGCAGCCAACGCTCGAGACCAAGCCGCTACTGCACAGACGGCGTTGTGGATGCGAGTGATGTTCAGCACGGTGCTGATTTCCTTGACACCTTGGCCTTCTTTGCCAAGGAGGTAACCTCTGCAGTCTTTGAGGACCAACTCGGCGGTTGGTAAAGACCGGGTACCGAGCTTGGATTTCAGACGGGACAGCTGGATGCCGTTGTGCTCAAGTTTCTGCTCATGAGTACTACCAGAGCCGGGAACAGTGCGGTGGACCGGTGCGAAGAAGAGGGATGGAGTCGATTGGCGTGGTTGTTTTGCGAGGAGGACTGTCATGTTGGCATCGGTGGCGGAGGAGAACCACTTGAAGCCTGAGATGGAGTAGGGTCCCAATAGTGAGCCATCTGAAGCCAGGCTGGCAGTGCTGGTAGTTGATGCAGGTCTGAAACTGGCGAGCGTCTCAGTGTTGCGGACATCAGAGCCACCAGGCCGCTCGGTCATCCATTGGCCGCTTGTCCAGGCTTGTGACGGATCGCGAGACGTGAGTCGGTGGCGAGCCGATCGCAGGATTGGCACGGTCTGCGGATCCACGCCACTAGCCTCCGGATTGGCGAGGAGTCTAGTGAGAAGTGCGGCGGCACCATCTTGCATGGCTGCTGGGCAGGTGAGGCCTCCGCTGGATGGAGACCACAGGAAGGTCTTGAGGAATTGATGAAGACGATCATTGTGCCCGTAGACGTTCTGATAGCCAGTCGCGACCAGACCTTTGCGGTGATGGACAGCGGTCAATTGTCGCCAACCTTCAGAAGTCAGAAGAGCATTTTTGGGCCTTCCGAACGAGTCGAGCGTTTCAATCCGAGGAGGGTTAACTTCAGCATCTACATTGAGACGAAGAATCTCGCTCGACAGTGTGAGCTTGCCGAATTGCGAAAGCTCGGATTGTACAGCATCGCGTACCGGCGTAGGGAGTAGCACTGTATCACCGCATCAGTCTGCCGACACTCTGAGACTTGAGCCAGGAGAAGCCTTTCATGCCCAGTCCCGAGAACATCTCTGTAGCAGTCCCCACACCTCACACTCTCTGCACATCCTGAGAGTAGGGAAGATTGGATGAAACAAAATGTCTTCTTGGTCTTCTCGATACCCGAGATAGGTGTTGCCTATATGAAACTGGTATGTACGGAAATAGAATGGGACCCACAGTGGAATACGCGACAGAAGGGGTAAAGTCGTCGTAGAACGGATTCGTCAATCGAGGCGGCTCTTGAAAGAAACCCTCGGTCCTGCTAGACGGCCTCGCAGCATGGAAAGGAGGGCTGACGAGGTCGACTTCTATGGCGTCGGCAGCTGGCGTAAGAGCGCGGCTCCTTCTGTGGGCGACGGCCAAGATGGTAGTTCTCGACCAGTGGCACTGACCAAAAGCAATCTTTTCTGGATGAAATTCAGAGTTCAGCAGAACCACCGAGACAAACATGTTGCCACCAAGCGGCTCAGGGCGGGGTTGTGGGCACGTGAGGGCAAGTATAAGCTTAATTTACGTCTATCGAAAGACAAAGCCGCATCAAGAGTGGTCAAGCAACATCCGGCAGTTGGTCGATATGATGGATCTAATGATCTGGCCAGTGCGTGGAGGTAGGCAGGATTCATGTCGAGTAATGACTAACATCTCGTGCAGTCCCTGATGTTCAGACAGAGCTGAATTCAAATAGGGTCTCATATAGAAAAGCGCCTGCAATCTCAAATGTTGTCTGTCAAGTTTGACTATTTCTAGACTGCACCCAAACCTCGGGATCTCAACCTTCGACAGTCGTCATAGATGCGATTGCAGTCGTCACACTGTCTGACCCGATCCATTGTACCGGTATGAACGAATCTGTCCATCAATATTGAAGGAATACCTTGCATCATGGCTTTGCTTCCCAGGAACAATAACGTACCGAGGCAGTTTTCATGAAGTGGTCTTCTGCACGAAATATTCGCGTACAACAATGGTTGCACACCACACCGGTTCATCCGCTAGGTGGCTTCTGGTTGGCATGGATGTCTTGCCGTTGTGATAATGCGGGATCAATTCGACCGTTGGGGAAAGGAGGTAATCGTCTTTGCACGAAGAGCAGAGGAATGGAACCGCATTGGTACCACACGGATCTGTTCGTGCCGAGTGCTGATCATCGTGCTCTGCAGGATCTTCGAGGGACTCTTCTCCAGACCCCAGATAGGTCTCCGGATTCTCGTACAGAACTACCAGTCTCGCAAGACCCAGTTTTCCTGGAAAGTCACATCCATGCCTGGTCGAAGTCAAGTCTTCCCCAAATCGCTCAGACGCATCGAAAGCTTAAACGTTTCTGCCGAGGCATTCTGGAGCTTTTTGGTTGCTTGACTGTCGCGGCAAACCGTCTAGCAGCAATCTAGTCCTTCCGTACCACTCTTCTAGTCTTAAAGTGGTGTGGTTCCCGCGCCTCCACGACTCCGCTTCCACGCCTCCTCCGCGGATCTGAGGCACCGTTGTGTGAGGGTTCTGTCATGCCCACCACATCGAGGCTCTCGCGCCGATTGGACTTTCGATGGGAAGGGACCCAACTGTGTCAGAAGGTAAAGTGGTTGAGACGTAGCTTTGTAATTTTTGCCGCGGTTCGAAGATCTACATCCCTGCAGTGTATAAACATTGTCCTGTCCTCGCTCCTTATACCCTGTCCTCCTTGTTTGCGAACCCCTAACACTACCACCTACCAATCATGGAACGAACCTCAAGCTCAGGTGGTTCGTCCACCGAGAAGGCCGCTGCTCAGCAGGTTGAGCATGTCCACACCAACGAGAGAGTGCCAGGCCACTCCAACTACTACGAGAAGGATGGGCTGAGAACTTATGGCGACGGCGAGGGTATGTACCGAACATGGATACTGTCACTCTTATGCTGATTGACAATACCAGACCACGATGCCGAGCCGAGAATGACCTTTCGCCGCTTTATGGCTCTGGCGGCCATGGCTTTCCTGTGGACTGGTTCTCAGATTCCCGTATACCTTTTCGGCGGTATTCCTCCTATCATTTACGCTGATATCGGTGGTGCTGACCGCTGGATCTGGTTCATTCTCGGAAACCTCCTCGCCCTCGCCGGCGTTTGCCCTTTCGTCGGATCGCTTTCTGACCTCCTTGGACGACGATACGTGGCCCTCATGGGAGCTGCCTTCTTGATTGTCGGCATGATCGTCGCATCAACTGCCAATTCGATGAACACATTCATCGGAGGCATGGTCATTTCCGGAGCTGGAGCTGGTATTAACGAGTTGACAGCCTTGGCCGCAACCGCAGAAATGGCGCCGACCAGGAAACGCGGCCAATACACCGCCATTCTTGTGTTTACTATCCTCCCGTTCTGCCCGAGCGTTCTATATGGTCAGCTCATTGCACAGAATGCCGGTTGGCGCTACGTAGGCTTGGTCTGTGGTCTTTGGGCCGCAATCGGCTTCGTTTTCACGGCTATCTTCTATCACCCACCACCCCGTCCGAACTCTGCCGGCATGTCAAAAATGGCCGTCATCAAGTCTATCGATTACCTCGGTGGCTTCTTGTCCATCGGAGGGTTGGTCCTCTTCATGGCAGGAATGCAATGGGGAGGCTACCAGTATCCTTGGTCTTCGGCCCATGTTCTTGTTCCTTTGATCTTGGGTGCCGTTATGATCGTTGCTTTTGTCGTTTGGCAGCGATTCAGCAAAAACCCCATGTACCCTGCCCGTCTCAACCAGAACAAGCGCATGTGAGTATCTCTCTAACCTCAGTTCGATATCATCGGAACAAAGCTGACTGACCTCTCACCTAGACTGGCCCTTACTCTGATCATTACCTTTATCTCCGGTGCACAATTCTTCAGCGTGCTTATGTTCTGGCCCACGCAAGCGTTTAATATGTACGACCATGACCCGGTCAGGGTCGGCATCCGTGGTCTGCCAATCGGGTTCGCGATTCTTGCTGGAGCTTTCATCAATCTTTGGCTTATGACTCTGCTCAAGGGTCAGCTTCGTCTTCTCATGATTGTTAGTTCAGTCCTGATGACGGCCGGCTGCGGTGCCATGTCCGTTGCTACACCCTACAATGAGAAGACCATGTTCGGCATCCTGGTGGTTGCGGGTCTCGGTATCGGCGGCATTGTGGTACCGGCATCCATTGCCGCGACGATTGTCTGCCCCGATGACCTTATCGCTACCGTTGCCGCTCTCACTCTGGCCATCCGCGTCGTCGGTGGTTCAGTTGGTAAGTTTCGCCACCCGGACTCAATTCGGATCTCATACACTAACAACAATATCAGGTTACGCTGTCTACTACAACGTTTTCATTTCCAAGTTCGTTCCCGCGGCTACTCATTATGTCGGCGGCGCAATGCTCGTCAAACTGAACATCACCAACCCGGTCTACATCAAGGAGGCGATCGAGCTCACGGGCGCCTCGCTCCTCGATAGTCTTCAAGAGATCCCAGGCATTCAGGGACACCCTCTTGCCTACGAGCTCGTTGTCGGAGCTGGTAGAATTGCATACGCTGAGGCCTACAAGTGGGTGTACTACGTCTCGATTGCTTTTGGTGGGGTCTCTATCATTGCGGCATGCTTCCTCGGAGACATCTCCAAGTTCATGGATGACCACACTGCTGTCGTCATTCACTAAATTAGACGGCCATCATAATCTAGAGTAATGTACGAGAATGGATAATGAGTCATTTTACCACTTGATTGCAAAATTTTCGCTGAGCGAGTATTATTTGACATGCTGCGGCTGGACACAACCGCCATATACCACTCCTGCCAGCTTGGCCGTTCGGATTGCAATTCCAGTGTGAATCACGCATTTGAAATGGCTATTCCCTGATATCATTCTCCAATATCGTGTGGTGTTCGACCTGAGACAATGAAGGGAGTATCATCCTGAATGAACCCTATGGCCACGTCCAGGACGAATTACTGCTACACTGATGGGTCAACCATGGGAACGCTGGTCATCCTGCAGACCAAGTTGCTGATCGTCCTAAACCCCATGCTGGTCCTGGGCTTTCCTATACGGGCCACGATCAGCATCTGTCTCGCCCTCGCCTTCAATCCCTCCGTTCTTTCTCATCGTGCCTGGTAAGTTACCTCAAAATCCTCCCATTCCTCTGACACTGTACGACCCATTCCTCGTCCGTCACAGTCTCCATCCCACAGTCCGAAAAATATCGGTTGGGGCAACACCTCTGGGATACCGGCCGCGGTGCTGCAGATTCCCTTGTTCGGAGACGAGACTATGCCTGGGGTAACTTTGGAAGAGTAACACAATCATGCCATCTGGAAACGCTGTCTTTGATTCGTCCAGCCACATCTCAATGTCTTCCTCTGCATACCAGGTGGCTCTGCTTCGGCTGGGTTAGGCCATGCTGTCTGACGATGTCTTCGAAGACTTGAGCGAGAAGAACGAACAATGAAAAAAGAGAAGAGAAGTAGGGATCATATCGACTATGTACTGACGATGAAATTTGCCTACCTGGTCTCTCGTTCGTTTGTTCACTGACACAAGTTTGGATGCAAGCGACTCAGCCAGGCCACTTGCATGCAATCATCATCGTGACAAGCTCACCAAAACAATATCCAAGCACTACCAGGTAGTCGTTGATGCAAAAACTGATGCAATCGATACATGAAAGCAGGTGTGAAAGTGAGCAAACGAGTGCGCGTCGGGAATCGAATGTGGTTGAGCAAAAATGACACCACGTGGCGTAGAGTTGGATACTTTCGAAACCACCGCAATCAATACTGGTCCCAACTATCAGGCGAATTACCTTCAATGTCCTCGTGGGACCAGTTGTGACTGCGGCCTAGAGATACTACAATCACAATTCAGTGATGTGCGCAGCATGATTTGCATCATGGCGTTCATACCTGGCGAGAGCCATCGAGCAAGGATTGGCACCCATTAAAGACTACCAGGACTACACACTACGCACGACACTGTTATGGCCCAGATCTGAGCATTCCAATCGACTCTTTTGTAAGGCGAGAGCAGTGTATGCACTTCCGCAAACATTCATATAATGACCGCTCATTGACTCCCCTTCATATCTGCTTCATGGTCATGGTGAACAACAGACGAGTTTGGACAGATACACTGCCTAAAACATGCTCGCTCTACGTGCCCGTGTCAAATCCTCATGTGAAACCGGCATCCCTTTGGACATCAATCTTTGCTTATTCTTCGATCGGGGGGGGTGCGACAGTGGAGGAAGTATTGCAATGCATCTGCAGCCACTGCAGTCTCATAACGAGCCCAAGATGCATGACCGCTGTAAGCGAAGGCATCGCGTCGCTCGAGGCTGGCTGAAGTACATTGCTAGCCTTTTCTCCCAGCCGTGCATGCATAGTGACTTCGGGAAAACCGCCTTCCGATCTCGCTACATTCGAGCTTTTGCGGGAAGCATTACCTCACTTCAGCTGGACAGTACTATCCGTGCAGCAGTATACACAAAGGGCGCCACACCGCACTTTGCTGCAGACTTGCGATTGGACAACCACGACGGTGCACGGAAAGTCGTGCTCGCCAAGGGAGGAAGTTTTGATCATCTTGGGCGACAGTTTCCTTGCACACGCCGTGCTGTGCAAGCAATGCAGCAGGGTGTTCATGCTTGCCCACCCATGCATGCGACACTACTGTACTCTGTACGGTAGAGCATGCAAATGACGGATCGATCAGCTGTCATTGAGCGTGCAGTAGTGTACAGAACTACAGCGATGGATATTTTCGCTCCAGCAATCTCGATTCATTCGTACCGATCTGCTGAAGTGGTGGTCAGCCCAAGCTATAAAGGTCACCGGCCATTCTCAGCAACAATTTTCATGTTGCCGGACATAGTTGCAGACCTCAAGTATAAACATGGACACCACTAGTGACACCAAGAAGAAGTTCTCCGCTGTCTCGACCATTGGTACCAATGGTTGGGACACCGTATTTGCAACTACATACGGGAATATCAATTCAGGAATCGCGACGCAGTGGTCAAGCTTGACCGCAGAGGCTCCCAACCTGGCCAAGATAAAGGCCGCTTTGCCCAATGGAAAGGCTGAGGTTGAACTAAACTTTTCTCAATGGCAGTTGACCCAAGGAGGAAGCGGAAGTATTGTGTCTCTAGCACTTCCAATATCCAGCGGAACCTTTGCCGGCATTGATAACAAATACGACTTGTCTGGTCAATCCATCCAGATTCAGCTCAACTTGCAGTGGGTCCCTCAGCCAAACCAGATCAACTTTTCCCTCTCATCTAATGTCCCGGCTCTCAAGGCCGATCTTGATTCAAACAAGACACCTACTTCCAATGTTGTAGGAGGCTTCTCTTCCTACGGTGTGACCCTGTCCTCCTCTGCAACGGTCGCGGTCATCACGACAGGTGTGAGCTGGAAGGTGACAGATTCCACCCTAGGCAAGTCGTTCTACCTCTATTTGGTGAACACTGCGGGAGCCGATACACTCATCGAAATCTATGAATACGTCGTCAACAGTCTGGTCGTCGCTCCGAAATCCCCAATCACGCCGGTGACAGTCATTAGCGTTGGCAATGTCACCGACCCTATCGACGGCCCAATACTCATGGAACTCATCAGCCAGAACATCGACGAGAACATCGGAGAATTCAAGTTCGTCTTCGCCACTGTCGACGTCGTCAAAGAGCTGGCATCGAACGACCTATGGACTTGGCTCCAGCCTACACAGAACGACTACGCCGTGGTGGAACCCGAGGTCAACCCAACCAATGATAACTGTGTCTTCGCGATCCTATCCATGGTGAACAACAACGAAAACAAGAATCCGGTTCTGCAAGTGGATATCAATGCAATTCCGTCCGGATGCACAAGCAGTCTTTTGGTCTCCCCAATCATGTTCCTCCAGAACATCCTCGCTCCAGGAGTCACTTCCGTCTTCACGGGAAGTGAAACATCCAACTTTACGATCGACAATGATAACTTGTCTATCATCAACAATACTTCGCTGACTTGGGGAAACTTCGTCCTCGACAGTGGTGACACTATCACACTTTCCGTCGAGGCGGGTGGCTTCGTATTGGCCGTACAAAACGACATGATCAGCCTCTCTTTTTCTAATCTGAGCTATCCAATCACCACTATGGGCGAAAATGTTGGCAGTTCAGACATCATCTTTACAGGCTATTTCAAACTCTCGCTTGAGACTGGCAAGACAAATGGTAACAAGACTCTGTGGTTTGACGTACCGAAAGATCAACCTACCATCACTGATGTCACCACCGTCATGAACTCCACTTTCTACACCATACAAAAAATCACGGGATGGGTGACTATCGGTCTATCGGTGATCGGCATTGGTGCAGGGATTGGTTCTCAGATCGCCACCAAAGCGGCCACCAGAGCCCTCATCCAGGGTGGAGAGGTGACAGCGAACGCAACCGCGGCCGAAGTGCGCGCCGGCTTTCAGTCGCTGCTGGATAACCCACCTTTGAGGCGTGGTTTCCGGGGCCTAGCAGCACTGAATGCACTCGACCAGCTTGCGCAAGCTGCTACCCTCATGGAAAAGGCCAACCTTTGGAGTGCCGTCGCCAAATGGGCTGGAGGGTTCGCAGGTATCACAGGCCTTATCTGGGGAGGTATGGTCACTCTAGAGGCGACTCTTGAAGAAGCAGCCAAGGACGAATGGGATAATACGCCTTCCTTCAAGAACTTTGCCAACCTGGCCATCGGTCAGTACTCTTTCAGCAGCGTGCGTGAGTATAATGTCCAGTCAGTTGCATTGGCCGAGTCCATGCAGGTCGGCTTCATGGCTTCCTAGACGAGATGCTAGAGGCAAAAGCACGGTCAGGCCTTCGGATATCGTCGATGCAGGGGGTGCATGAAAAGGTGAAAGGAAGAAGGAAGAAAAAGAAAACATTTGCCGGTTCACAACAGAAAATTATTGTAGTCCTCTTGTCACTTGATCTGTTCTCCAACCTGATTCTTCCAACTCACTTCAATCCCGCTCTCCTCTGCAAGACACGATGGCCAGTTCAAAGATGAACGGGTGGGACCTGGTCTCTCTAGTGACGGTTCCTTTCCTGAATGCTGCGATCCAAGCTCAAGGCGGCTCCCCAAAAGACATGCAAATCAACACTGATACGATGAATGTCCAAGCCACCTTCGATACATGGCAGATCACAACAGGTGGATCTCCGAACCTGCTGATGTTCAATATCCCGGTCACCAACATCAGCGGAACAGTGGCCAAAGATGGACAGACCGTGGATGAGTTCAAGTATCATTCTTTGGCAGCGAGAGTCGAACTCGTCCTCACGTTTGTTGATAGCAGATCGACCGGACAGAGCATGGTCGTTGACCCAAAACGCCCGCCTACATCTATAGTGTCTCTCGTTGACAGCAATGGCCTCCCGCTGAGTAATGCAATGGATGACGCCTTCATCAAGCAAGCTCTCACAACATGGCTCGCTAGTAACTTGTCGCAATTCCGTCACGCCTTTGCTACCATCAATCTCCAACCCGCTGTCGATCCTAGCACCTCGTGGGCTTTCTGCAAGCCAGCGATTGTTGCCTACACCTACGTCGCCGGCAACACACTGGCCAATAGTTATCTCGGTGTCTTGTCCAATGTTGCAGGCAACACCAATCCAGGTTCCAGCCCACAGGTTGATCCGTCTTTCATCCCCGTAGGGAGCCAGGCAGCTTTCATGTTATCGCCAGCTTTGTTCCTCAATCAATTTCTTGCTCCAGCCGCAGCTCGCCAATTCGGAATCTATCAGCAATCGTTGATTGTCAATGCAGATCAGTCATACGCTTCGCTAGCCCCAAATACCCAAGTCACCTTGCCAGCGATCTCCCCCGGCTCGATGCCACCCGGTACAATCAGCTTCGTTCCGATTCCTCAGGACCAGGTTAAGTATCTGCCTATCTTACAAGCACTGCAGATCAACATTGAGAACTCAGTCATCACGACTTACGCCAAGACGTCAACCCTGGTGCTCGACGAGTGGTACGGTTCCGTGACTGCTTACAATGTCTCCCAGAGCTGGATGACTCTAGGTCTGGATGCCTCAAAGCGGAACATAGTATACACAAGTACACAGACTCCGATTAATAATCACTGGACCGAACAGTCAAAGAGCTTCACTATCATCCAAGACGTCCTCAACACCATTGGGATTGTTACTCTTGCCGTGGCAACTGTTTTGACCGATGGAGCAGCTCTGCTCGTGGTAGGCGCTTTGGTTGGAATTGCGCAAGGCGGAATGCAGGTGGCGTTAGCAAATTTCGAGCAAGATCACAGGAACGATGCCCCAGAAATTGATTCATTGGTGTCGAACCTCATGCTACCTATCAAATGGACAACGGCCGGTCCGTTCGCTGCAACGCAGGCTGGCCTTTACCAAGGGTCTTTCTTTCTAGCGGGTACTCTGAGGTAGGCGTGACAAAGAGAAAAGTGCTTAGGGTCTTCTTGGTCTTCTATGAGTATAGCTACGACTGCAGGGGACTCAAGGGAAAAGAAGTAATTGAGGGCACAGCCTTTGGTCAAAGAGTCTGAACAAAGCCATCCTTGCGAGTCTTTGTCTGCGTGAGGCACAATAGCTTTGTTTTCTTCCTCTGGTCACGTTGGTAACTACGGGAACTACGCCAGCACAATTCGTCCCGGTAAGAGGCTGTGGTAGTCACCGACATGAAGTCGATCATTGGTCATGAAGTGCTTCCACTTGAGCCATTCATTCAATCATTACGCACTTGAGCAAGATCTCATGTCCGCTTCTACTAATAGACTACCGTAAATCATGTATCGTCTCGGGTATCAACCACGCACGTTAAGTTCCACAACCTCTTCCAGCGGGAGGAATATCCTTCAGATCTCCTCGATCTTCATCTTCTTCGCCAAAGCCGCCATGGCCTCATCGTCGTCCCCTCCCCTCTTCCTACGACGAATTGCCTACCAGCATTAGCACTATCCCCCTAATCTACTTCCAACGTACCTTGATCTTCCTCATACTCGTTGGCTCCGAAGGGCGCTTCAGCTGAGCTCTGACTTCTTCGTGCGGCTGCACCACCAACCTCGCCGCCCTGCCTATGACAGGAGGTGGGCCGGTCCCGCAATCGTAGCGATCGAGAACCTCTTGGACCACATCTGCCGCTGCTTTTCGTCAGTGTGACCACATCTTTTCGGGTAGTCATGGCACTGACAGAGCTCGCCATCGTTCTGGACCGAGATTGGCTCGGGCATCTTGATCATGATCCCGGTTTCGTCCTCGAGGGCGGCTGTGAGTGTCAGAGTCATCTTTCACAATGGCCGTATATGTGATGAGCCTTGTTTTCTCCTCGGAAGGTAAGGTAAGGGACAAGAAAAGAGCTGTACATACTGACGTTGGCCCACAGCATAGCACCAAAGTCCAGGCCTGCTGCTTGCCCCTTCTTGACCAGCTCGGCGACCTGTTTCTTATACTGTGATTTGTCAGCATATTTCTTGTGATCACTATGGATGGGGAGAGTGAGCGTCTTGGGCGAGCTGTTTGCGTTTATTGGCTTGTGCGGCGTTCATGGCGGTCTTTGGACGATGGTAGATGGAGTTTGGGGAGGTATGGTGTGATGAGGTGTGTGATGGAGGAGGAATGGCACATGGAGGCAAAGAGGAAGAAGAGAAGTGATGATGTAGCATGTGTCATCTCTGCCTAAGATTCTGTGAAAGTAAAGGTGTCTCACGTGTTCTTTGTGATATATGATTTTGTGTTCCATGTTCAGCATGGTGACTCGAGTCTTGGCGTTCAGGGGCAGGGATGTCTTCCACCTCGCAACATACAAAAAGTATACTTACATTACCACAGACACTCCACAGACATTCGAGAGGTTGTTGTAGTCAATGGAATTATTATATAGTACAGATATGATACAAGACAACTCAAGTCCCTATATCTCTTTGTCCCCGAAGATGCCAAGACATGGTATAGAAAAATCCTCCAAGAAAGTCCATAGTAATACAAGGCGCTTTGCAATGCTACTATCCATATATACATGAGTATGGTTGTGACAAAGGAAATGACGCTGCCAGATCTGTGGTAATGTCTGGCTTAGCGTGAGCAAAAACACACCGAGAACGATGGTGAGGTGTCCAGATCGTTTAGAAACTGAAAGTCATCAACGCTGGATTCAGCGCGATGGGTAACAAAAGGTGAGATGACCAGCAGGATGCCATTGGCCACCAGGCCAGGAAAGAGTTGACCTTCCAGTCCCATGGGACGAACGAGGCCGTTCCGAGAATGATCATCATGACTATGAAGACAAGGGAGGCGAACAGTGTCTTTTTGTAGCCACCCCAGATGAGTTGGAGCTCGATACTAAGTCAATGATCAGTTCAAGCTCGAGGAGTAACGGGAGGGGTATGGTTTCAATCCAGGCCGGCAGCTCTTCGCCGACCGGCTGGTTCTCAAAGGGCACACTCACAGTGCATTGCTGTACGTCGCCTCCTTCACAGTCGAGCCCCAGGACATCTCCAGCTGGAACATATGGCTCAAGAGGGCTTGTGAAACGGTAAAATAGTTAGTTTTTGACCTCAGGACAAGGTGGGGAGTTGCAGGGGAGAAGAATGTGCGTGTAAGGGGCCAGGGGAGGTCACGGGCTGCCCTGGAACCGTACCATGACCTTCCAGGAGAAGGAAACGCGGTGGTAAAGCCTGGGGGAGGAGGAAGCAATGACATACCATGGATCGAGAGACCCCCCAAGAAAACCACAAACATAGGAATCCATTTGACGTTCTCGAGGAAAGAGCTGATCAAACCCTGCTCGCCGATACGGTATCTCATGACGGCGAGGGAGACGTTACCGAGACCGACAAAGACGATAACAAGACCAAACCAGACATTCCAGGAGTCAAGGTAGTACTTGTCTAGTAGTGAAAGTCAGCAAGCCGTTCTCTGGTTCCGGAGTTAGGGGCACTTACCAAGATATCCGTTGAACCAACCAATAGCGAAGTAGTTGACAAGAGTAAGAATCCAGGCGGCTCCGATGGCATAGTAGGTACCGATATAGGAAAGAATGGTGATCTTCGAAGTCATACGAATCTCGGAGAACAAGAACTCCTTGCAGAGCACTGTCAGTGGACCTTGAGTGGGCCACTTAAACAGCGGCTGGAACAGCAGTTCGTTGCAACCGTATGCGTACTTCTCCCAACGAGCCAGTTCGTCATACACAGTGAGCGACACACCCTCCTGGAAACCTTCACCGGCCCAAGCGGCGAGACGGATGATGTAGCTAGGTCTGTCAGTCTTGCTCGCCAAATCTTACATGCTCGACTTACCCATTACACTGCAGACGAAGCGACATGTCGAAGTCCTCAGAGACAGTGTTCTCGGCCCAGAACTTCTCATAGTTGTCCTCATCAAAGTAGGACACCTGCTGAATAGCCTTCCACCTCAGAATAGCGTTATGACCAACGAAAGGCGCCACATCTCCGTTGGCGACGGTGTACTTGATAGCCGAGTAGATCAGGTTAGTGAAGTAAGTGATACCGTTTTCGAAGAAAGTCCAGGTAACCTGCATAACGCCAGACGAGAACTGCATGATGCCAACCTCCTGCGAGCGCTCCATTTCCGACACTGCGTCGAGGATGCAGTCCTCTGGCACACGAGTATCGGAGTCGATAATGATGATGTAGTCACCCATGCGAATGTTGCCGTCGGCCCATGCACGGCCATGCTCGTCGAGGACTTCCTGGAGCGCAACGCCGTACGCCTGAGCCTCGTCATTCTGGTTCCAGCTAGCGTGGCGGTGGATCTGCTCCAGCTTGGCTTCAACGTTGCAGGAAACCATCATTCCAAAGTTCATGTTCGAGGCCTTCTTGAATTTACCCTTGCGGACGAAACCCTCAGAACCGTGCTTGGGACGGGCGGTCCAGCCGATGTTGTTGTCCGTGTAGAAGTCGATACGGGCATCTCGTTCTTCCTCGTCGATCAGCTGAAGACCGTCATCGTGGAAGAGCATGTTGCAGGAGCCGCCTTGAAGTTCATAAGTAGACATTGCGGCTTTGACAGATTTGACTGTGGGAGCAATGACAGCCTCGAGACCCTCCTTATACACAGGGCACTGAATGGTGACGTGTGGAAGAGACTGAACCTCCGAAGGTGTAATACGACGTGGAAGCAGGGCCGAGTAGAAGCGCGAGTTGGAAGTGACCTGCTTGATGGGACCGATGATCTGAGCGGTACAACCGACGATGACTTGAGCGAAGAACTGGAACTATCAGCAATGATCAGAAAGGTTTGCAATACCACTTACAAGAGTAAAGAAGATCTGGACAGGTGTGAGGAGTAAGAAGAAGAGACGAAACCAATTCTGGTCGACGGAGATTTCGATAGCCACCTGGCGGAAACCAGCGCCTAGCAAAGCGCAAATGATGATGAGTGTCAAAGACACCAACACTGTATTCTGCAAGTTCGTAGGACGGTCTTCCGGGAGCTCCTCGCCAGTGACAGAATCGTATCTCGCCTCGACGACACCGGGTCCCTTCTTCATTCCCTCTTCATCCTGGAACTCATCTTCGTCATCACACGCCCACACAAGCTCCATCAACTCGTCTTCGATGAACTTGGCTCTCTTGATCAAGTGGTGCACACTGTCGTCCCACACCACGAGCAGCGCCTCATCCGCCACGAAAGCTGCAAACTGATGCTTCTTCGCGGATGGCAGATCCTCCATAGTCGGCAAGACCTGCACACGCAGACCGTTGGTGAGCGGTACATCGATGGCATCCGGGGTCCAGGCCAGGAAGGTCTTGATGACACGAGAATTGACTGTCATCGCACAAGCCACATTCAGCTCGACACAAGAGTCGGCGAACGTGGAGTCTGCTAGTGCAGGAGGGCAAGCAAGGTAATTACCTCTGCTCTTCCTCAACATGACACCTTCCACCTCACCAGTACCGTCGGCGATCCACAGGCGTCCACATTGTTGTTGGAACAGGTAGTTGACCATAATCTCGTGCTTGAGCTCGTCGAGAATATTCTCGCTAGAGATCTCTTCGTCCTTCTCGTCATAGTCGGCTTGGCTCTCCTCAACCACTGACTCGGCGATATCGCTCATCTCATTCGTGATCATGGTTGTGCGGCGGTGATTGGCGTATCCGGACATTGACATGCGGAAAGACTTCTTTGCAGCTTCATAGTCTTCAGGTGATGATTCCTGGGTGCCATTGCTCATGAAGGAGAAACGGGACAGGCGGTTGGAGCGGTCAAATCTTGGCAGAGAAGTCTTCTGAGCAAAGGACTCGAATGTGTCGAATTCTGGTTGTGTGGGAGAGGAGGACTCGGACTCATCGATTGTCGCCGGGACACCCGCTAGCATGGACATCCTGACTGACATACGCTTACTGGCTCTCCTGTCTTTGTCGGCGACGCTACCCTTCCTCGCAGGGCCATCCTTGATGATGCTGGCTCGTTTAGTCGAATTGGTGCTTAGTCTTCTATTCGAGTTCGTGCTAAGTCTCCTGCCTGAGCTGGAACTGCTAGCTCTCCTCTCGGCAGAGTGGCCGCCCACGAAATAGTTCTTGATGGAATCCATGGTACCGGTCGACCAGACCGATGCTGATCAAAAAACTTCCCCAACCAAGAGATGGTATATGTCCTGGTGGTACTGTGTTGACTGCTGCTTCTAGGCCTTGCGTAGTAGCATGGGTATGTTGTGAACGAATGACTGTGGGTGAGATACCTGACGCAACACGAGCAGTGTACGGGCAGGAACGAGCTGTAGGAGCAGTGAGGGAATGAGGTTAGTGAAAAGGGCTTGAGAAGCACGGATACGCCAAAGAGATAGCAACAGCACAGCGACGGACTGCCGTTAAGATCACTTACTCTACTAGCGTTAAGAATTATCTTCAAGGTCTACAACGGTGATACCCATGCCTGGGCCGGTCGTCGAGATGTGTGATTTGCAAGACGTTGTGTCGGTGTGGGTGATGTCCGAGGACGCGGACTGTATGGCCGCGAGGCGATTGACAGTCGGTTTCACCCAGATTTCATCGCAACTAGACCGTTGCTGGTCGGGTGCTGTTCACGGTGCGGGTTAAAGCCAGAAGCAGGTGTACTACTGAGCGGCGACGTTGTGGGCAACGTTTGACATCAGAAACAAAGGCCAACGGATTGCAGATCTTGACAATTCGTGAGAAGTCATGGTAAGATAGGAAGGCAGGACACCGATGACCATGATGAGAAGGACAGATGATAGGAATCAGGATGCGATGTGCTACTACTCTATGACAACCTCGGCTATTGCTTTCTTTCTTGGACCACAACCTCTGTGGTAGAACCATCGCTTACTCAGCCACTGTTGGTCTATATGGATCTAGCCCGACGAGCTATAAATCGCACAACAGGTCCACGAATAAGTCGTGCTCCAGACAAGCCTCCAGGAGCTTAATCCAACCAGCCTACGTATCGGGCCGCAGTCTTGGTCCGCCTATCCATCGTCCCATGACACGAAGCTCATCGCTCAGATATTGTCTCTTATCGATCACAATAGAGTGCTCTGGCCAGATCGCGTCCTCCAAGTGACGCTGTCAAATCTTGAGGACGTTTGACGAGAGGACAACCTAGTCTCGCTTAGTGACGTTGTCAACGTGCCAAGCTTGACTTCCTCTCTCTCTAAGATCAATATGATCCCTTGTGGCCAGCGGATGAAGGGTAGAGACAAGCACGCCTATTCGTAGCTACATAAGGGTTTGATTTGGTAGTGTAGGTGCCCATAGGTGTTTCGAATGATCCGATCATTATCTGGATCAAGCAATAGATCGCAAGTGAAGCTTTCCTAGGATTTCTCCGTGTTCATCACTTTGTCATCGAGAATGTTCGAGGTCCTGTACCCGGAACATGGCGGTCGGCTGTGGCAACAATCTACACCCAAAAATTATCATTTCGATGGCAGCGAAGCCTGGAGCGGACCGTTATTGCTGCTACAGGCAACCGAAAGGACGTGGCTGATGGTTAGACCAACGGTTTGGGGCTTTGAAAGACCCATACACCATGTCCGCAGGGCTTAGGGTGAACTTTGATGCATCCAAGATTTGAACATGTCTGTGGTACTTGGAGATCTTGGTATGACCGATCGACCATGCAGGACCGGATGTGGAGGGCACTGTCCGGGAACACGGCTTCACACCATGGCGATCTGGGTCACATGAGATCCAATGTTTCGGTGATGCAGATCAGCTCGCGATCTGCCACGGCATGATACTCTGGCAGATGAGACAGGAACGAGGCACAAGTGGGCTTGGACAATGGTGATTCGATGACAATTTCGATTCTGTAGAGCTCAATGCAAAGGAAACTATCTATGCCATCCACATGCCAGCCCATTATCCAATTGACCATCATGATGCGCAACCCATTCAAGCCGACGCCGATCCAAAGCAGTCCAAATTATCTGGAGAAGAATTTGAAGAAGTGAAGCATTTAGCAACCGTTGTGACCCTGTTGCTGCCAGATCTTGACGTTCTTGACAATGAGTTGACCATCAGGTTCCCAGGTAGGGAGCCACATGTCGCGACCCTCCCAGAATTGCTGCTTAGCGTTGGGTGCAAGGTCGACCCATGGCTTGCCGTCGTAGCCATCACCGAACCAACCGTTTGTACCACCGACAGCGACATTGATGATGAGGAAGAAGTTCTGGTCGAATGGAGCAGCCTTGGTGCCAGATGTCCAGGGGTTGATAAGAGCAGTACCGTTGTCCGTAGCGGCAGGGAAATTACCACGCTCCCAGAAAGGAATATCAAAGTTGACGTACATGACCTGGAGGAGACGGGTGTCAATGTACGAGAAGACGTATTTCTCGGACCATTCAACACCAAAAGTGTGGAACCCCTTGGCGTAAGTGGTGTGCAGAGCCTGACGCTTGACGTTGTTTCGGAACCAGCCATCGGCGGATGGAACGGGACCCCAGTGGAGAGTAGAGGAGATGATGTTGTTACCACCCTGGGGATGAGTGTAGTTGTTACCGCGAGACTCCATGATATCGATTTCACCAGATCTTGGCCAAACGCCGTAGAGGGAGTCGGTAGGCATCATCCAGATGGCGGGCCAGAGCCAGTCACCGGCAGGCAGCTTCGCCTCAACCTCGACCTTTCCGAACTTGATGTTGGCGCCGAGCTTGGTATTGATACGCCCAGACTTTACAGGGTTAACGATAGTGCCGTTGGTGGTGTTGGTGGAAGCCACACAATCACGCCAGAGGGTGGATGTGCAGGAACCGTCAGCGAGAAGGTTGATGGTGGAATCGGTCTCGACGAGCGACGCGTCCTGGATGGTAGGCTTGATGTAGAGCATGCCATCCTTGATGAAGACGTTCTCTTGGGTAGCGGTAGTCTGCTCGAACTGTCCGTTTCTGTGCTTGTCAGGTATAGATCGTGAAGAGGTCGCACTTGACTTACCCGTATCCACCAAGCTCGACCTCTTTCGTCCAGACGTCGCCGTTCCACCCATTTGACCAATCCTCCATCAACACTGGGCAGTAGTTGTGGTGAGCAACACTGCTCAGACCATCGTAGACGAGGAAACCAGTGATTCCCAGTCCGGCGAGAATACCGAGGATGGGAATGATTGTCACCCACTTCTCTTTCGGATCAACCTTGTCCAACCATGGCTTCTCGACTTCGCCCTTCTTCACACGTCTGGAGTGGAAGTACCGCTGCGTCGGAGGCTGAACGCCATACGACGAGGCTGTCGTCGACCCAATAGCTGAGGCAGGCATTGATTGTGCTGGAGTGGTGAATGGGTTTGTGCGTGCAGAAGTAGACTTCTCATTGTCCGGAGAGGGTTGGCGGACAGGAGTCGCCATGACCGTTGGAGGTTGCGGGCCGTTATAGACGATAGTACAATTTGAATGTTCGAGACGGCGGTCTCGGCTTTGATTAAAGTCGTCAAGTCGTTATGCAAAGAAACACAAAAGTGGTAGTAGTATTATTCAGACGAAGCGAGTGAATGGAAGGAGGAGAGATTCCTTCCGGGACAGCAAGAGATGATAAGGGGAACGGTCTTGCTGCAGGATAGATATCTTTTTGAGCTGGATCCTGGACGGGCGAGCTGTACGCCTCATGCAAACTTACTGCAAACGGGATGCAGTCGAGATAGGGTGGCCGAGATCCCTGCGACATGCATGTGCTTGGAGACAGGTCCAGAAGTGGAAAATCAGCCACGGGCAGGGATACGTTGAGTCCGCCGCTAGATCGAATTGAGGTTTATCATGCAGGAAAAGAGGACGAATCTTGCTTTGCAGACAGTGATAGATAGCGGCCACGCCGTCCTGGTAGTTCACAGAGTAGGTCTTCGACGTGGCTGAAGTGACATGTGGTGAGAAGGAGGAAGCTCTTGGACTAGACTGCGGCTTGTGGATTGACGTGCATGTCCAGGGGGCACGAAAAAGTAGGGACGAAGACCGTTTGGGATGAGTCGAAATGCTAGCGACAATGATCATCCCGCTTCTGGCGCTGGACACCACCAATTTTGTCCTGTTCCTTTTACATCCCGACAGCTTGTCACTGTCAAAGTTTGGGTCTCTCTCGGCCCGTATTGGTTCCTCGTCGATCTTCGGTCTGCAAACTTTGACAAGCAGCCGCTGATGAAAGTCCAGAGCAGATCTTTGTACGCTCAGCTCGACTGTCGCTGAACGGCTTCGCGTGGTCAGACAAAACGACCAGCTAGAATCCTAGTACAGTAATGATAGTCGATCATGCGTTGTTTGTTCTCATCATGGTGTTGTAGATGACCGCAGTGGCACACGTCCTTCACTAGTCTCCGAATAGACTGGGCGCTGGTTTAGAGATAGATTGGCGCCAGATACCGCGTCCGATAAATCCACCCAACCAATTTTTAGACAGCCACGAGGAGCCCCAGCGAAAACGTGAACTCACTCAATTTAGAGCGCGGGAGATTCGTCGGAGCATTGGACATTACGTGGTCAGTCCATTGGATCTGCCTTGTGAAGTTGACTGTCCGACACCCAGGCTCATGGAGCTGGGTGGTGGTGTTCGGGTCCAACGCGGCGATGTTTTTTGGTGAAGTGGGAAACTTTGATCCGCAGAACAGCATGCCTTGCCAGCACCTCGCTGAGAAGCCATTCTTCGCATTATGATCATTGCCTTTCGCGAACGAATAAACGACTTGATGGACACCGATCAGGACTCCTGTGGGATCCTCCCAGATTCTGTCGGCAAATACAGGCAGAATAGCTTCGTATCTCTAAATTTCTTATTCCTTCTGAACCTTGCCTTGCTATGCTTCCAGGCGTAGTGGTTCACGCTACGACTTCCTGGCCGATAGTCGAATTACCACCACTCGACGGCCGCAGTAAGCTCCTGAAGCTCAACAACGATGAATACTGGTGTCTTGAAAGGGTTCGTGCCCGACCGCTTCCCATTTGCGCTCTACATGCTGCTTGCAAACCCAGTAGGGCTTTGTGAAGTGTAATCCAACAGCGATATAATAAGAGCAATGACCGATCCCGCAAAGTCAAGCCTATGCAGATCTTGCAATAGCAGAAAAATGACTAAGAAGTCATCACCAGAGCAGGTCGCTAGATAGTTGACGATCCAAGCTGAACATCAGTATGGGTAATACTCTGACAGCGCCACGCATCCGGCAACCAGCCGCGGACATAGAGCTTGGGGAGATGCAAAAGATACACGTGATCGAAGAGCAAACAAAGGATATCGGACAGGCTGTACCATGTCGACGTAGCTCCCGGGCCCCTACCACGGACCACACTGTACCGCTGGAGTTTCTGCGGTTCCAAAATGCGAGAGTTCCGAGGTCTGATCCCACCGCGGCTGTGGGCAAGGCATCAACGGAATACAGATCATTACCGGAGGCACTTGAGTAGACGCCTTATCGTCGAAGTTCCGAGGCCAACCAGAACTAAATTCCCGTGGGATCGTACACTTAATGACCCACGCAACGAGAGCTGCGAGCATGGCTACTGGCATGGAACTCTGGAGGCTCGTCAGTGAGCCGGATGCGAGCTGGTCTGCACTGATGCAGCTCAGTATTTGATATGCTACAGAGCTTTCGGCCGATACTGCGGGCTGCTCGACGCGCCAGATAGTCGTCGGATGTCGTGATTCGTTTCTGATATTGGAATTGAATATATGCAGGACGGTGCAGACCTTCATCGGGCAAGGATGATACCTATCATCTGCGGAGACGGCAATAGGAGCAGGCGCCGACTTTGTGCTGGGCGCTGACGATCAACATTTTGATACATACTAGATCGATAGCATCACACATTGCTGTTGTTGTAAACAAAAGAGGTGAAAATGCAAAAAATCATAACAGTCCTTTCGACCTCGGCTGAACTTGGCATGAGAACGGCTTGCATCGGCCATGTTATTCCCCACGGCCATCCCATGTCCCTCATCCGCAAGTCCAAAAATACTTCACTTTGTCAACAACATCCATTGCCCTCTGAAGTGCTCAATTGAGGCATCGAGAAATCCACGAGATGTCCCTGACTGCTCAGCGCATCAGCAGGACCGCCCTTAGGACCCTCAACTCCAAAGCTGCAACTCGCACCACCGGAAGCTTCTCCACCCCTCGTCTGAGCACTATCCGAGCTCTCCCTTCCACAGCCAGCCCTTTCTCCGGCTCAAGAGCATTCTCGATGTCGACATCAAAGCAGAGTGTGCCTAGCAGTGATGCTACTGCTGAGCCACGTGCCGGAGCTCGCGAGTACGATTCGGAAATCTCGGACATGGCCAGCTACATTCACAGCTACCAGGTCAAGTCTGATCTTGCTGTATGTCTTATGTAGCAGATTCGTTATAACCTGCTCACCCTTCCATAGCTCGACACCGCTCGCTTCGTCTTCCTTGATACCCTTGGCTGCGGTCTCAAGGCCCTTGAGTTCCCTCACTGCACCAACAACCTCGGGCCGATTGTTCCAGGCACTGTGGTCCCCAACGGCACAAAAGTCCCCGGTACACCATACCAGCTCGATCCTGTTAATGGCGCCTTCAACATTGGCGCCATGATTCGATGGCTCGACTTCAATGACTGCTGGCTCGCTGCTGAGTGGGGTCACCCCTCGGACAACCTCGGTGCTATCCTCGCCGTGGCAGACTGGATATCTCGTACCAATCGTGCTGGCGGCAACATCGGCCAGGGAAAGATCTTGACAGTGAAGGACGTTCTCGAGGGCATGATCAAAGCACACGAGATTCAGGGTTGCTTGGCCCTGGAGAACAGCTTCAACAAGGTCGGTCTAGACCACGTCGTCAACGTCAAGGTTGCATCCACTGCGGTCGTGAGCAAGATGCTAGGCATGACAGAGAGCCAGACCCGCGATGCCATCTCCCAAGCCTTCGTCGATGGTCAGAGTCTGCGCACATACCGTCACTCCCCCAACACCATGTCCCGCAAGAGTTGGGCGGCCGGAGACGCCTGCCAACGCGCCGTCAACCTCTGCCTGAAGGTCCTCAATGGTGAGGGCGGCATGGCCACCGTCCTCTCCGCACCCACCTGGGGCTTCTACGATGTCCTCTTTAAAGGCAAGAAATTCGAATTCCAGCGCCCCTACGGCGAGTACGTCATGGAGAACGTCCTCTTCAAAGTCTCCTACCCCGCCGAATTCCACTCGCAAACCGCCATCGAGGCGGCCAAGCGTATCAACAAAAAGCTCCGCGCCCAGGGCAAGTCCGCCGCCGACATCAAGTCGGTCGTCAACCGCACCCACGAGGCCTGCATCCGCATCATCGACAAGCAGTTCAAGGCCATGGACAACTTTGCCGACCGCGACCATTGCGTGCAATACATGGTCGCGACCATGTTCGTGTTCGACCGCCTCGAGGCGACGGATTACACGGATAGCAGCGAGGCGGCGACGTCCCCTCTCGTCGAGGATCTGAGGAAGCGCATCTCTTGCGTCGAAGACCCGCAGTTCACGGCCGATTACCATGACCCGGAGAAGAGGACCATCAGCAACGCCCTGACCGTGACGCTGAATGATGGCACGGTGTTGGAAGAGGAGGTCGTGGAGGCGCCGCTCGGACACAAGATGAGGCGCGAGGAGGCCAAGCCTGAGATCATGGCAAAATACTTGAGGCACATCAGCCCGCATTTCGGCAAGCAGAGGGTCGAGCAGCTGGTGAAGCTCGGCAACGACCCGCACGCGCTGTACAAGATGGAGATTGACAAATACGTGGATCTGTACGAGACGGAGAAGATCTTGGCTGGAAAGTAAGAAGAGGGCAAGGGATGTACATGTATACGCTGTGAATAGACACGTTTTGCACAAGTGAAAGGTCCCACACGTACACGCGATTTTGATCACATTTAATCGGGCGGTCAGGTCGTCTCAGGTCTAGTCAGATCATCCACGTCCCTCGCTCCACGCCCGCGCCTTCTCATGCTCCCGAGTCTCTCAACATCCACTTCCTCGCCTCCTCCGACGCCTGTGGCTGAAGTGCTTCTCCTCTTCCCCTGCCTGTCCTGGAACTCCCGTTCCTCCGCACCGTCCGTCGCGACCCTGATCTTCCTCATCTTGGGCCACAGGTCGCCCTCGAAACCACTGAGGTCCTCCCGCTTCTTCCTTCCTCTTCGTCCTCCGGCCCGATCCACCTCCCTCTCAAAGTCCTTGAACTGCATCCTCTCTTTCCTCACATCGTCATCGTGTAGATTCTTCTTCCTACTCCCCACCACGCCTTGCGCTTGCTGCTCGCCAAAGAATGTCTGCATTGGATTCCTCCTTTTGCTTTCTCTGTATTGATCTAGCCGTGGAAAGACTGGTGGCTTCTCATACTCTGGGGCGGGAGATGGTGCGGATGAGGCATCTGACATCGGTGTATCTTGAGAGTTGGGGATCTCGTTGCCGATGAGAGTAAAGTCGTGTGGGTGGAGTACAATGCGCTTGCGGTGTGAGGGAAAGGCGCTGTTCTGGTTGTCGGATATGTATGAAGGGAGTGTGACGACTAGGAGAAGGCTGAATAGGAAGACAGGCAGGGCGACGTAGAGGTACCAGATGGGTGGCCATTCGATGGTTGATATACCAAAGATGCTCTGCCGTGTGTCAGCAGAAGCCCTTCTGAACGGCCAGCGAAAACTCACGGCGGCGAAGGATACCGGGATGAAGAGAGCGCCCAAGATCGAGAGGAATCGGGCATTAGCCGCTGCTGGAGTTAGCAAGGCGACGTAGGCATGGGTTCGGGGTGACGGACACTGAGTGGCATTTTCTATATTGAACTCCAGCTCGATCAGATTGGTGAAACGTTCTTTCATGGATTCGAGATAGTTGTCGTATTGGCCCAGGTCGTCAAGTGCATCGTCCATGATCTCCCATATCGAATCGCCATGCTTGTTCTCTGTCGCTTCGACGATCTTGAACTTGGACAACTTGCGGAAGCAACGCATGTGGAAGCGGAGGTGCTCGTCAAGTGCATAGATGTGGTCCACTTCTCGATGCAAACGTCGTGTTCGATTCTTGATGGGTAGGTCTCTCCGACGGCTATCGATTTCCTGTTCTCAGTCAACATGTAAAACATGATGGGTGTACCGTGCCAGGCCTACTGCAGCATTGAGCTTCTTACCGACCTCGCTGATGATGTTTTGCCAGTCTGACAAGAGGTTGTAGAGCTGGTAGAAGACCCAGCAGACAGCGTCGTCTGCTTCTCGATCGTCGTAAAGTGCCGCTGCCTTGAAGATGTGAGGGAATATGTGAATTTGAACGGCGTTCTCGGCAGTCTCTGTCGGTCTGGTGAATACGACCACGACTGGTATCTTGCTGTCAAAACGATAGGCTCCTTGATCGCAGACCCAGGCGCCAATACGGAATCGATAGTTGTCAACTAAATAGTGTCAGCCCTCATTCGTGACATCCCGGAAAGAGCAGCTCACTGGCATTGCTATGAGACTCGTGGGAAGCATCGTACCCAAATGACCATTTGTACACTTCCGGTAGGTTCACCTGATCCAGGATGAACGTCCATGGGATCTGACCGGCCCGTCGATCTGCACTTTGAGGGAGCTGTACTGACTCTGAGTACTGGACTTCTCGATTCGTAAGGCCGAGGGCGGGATCCGGGTTGATGATGCAAGATGCGAACAGGTCTTCGAGGTAGGACGCAAAGCCGTTGACGGCGCTTCAACAGTTCAGCGACGGTCGAGGATGGCAGCGCATGACCTACATGACCAAAGGTTCTTGAGGGTTTGCCCTGACGCTTTCAAGCACTAGCTGTTTGAACTTGTGGCTATCTCGGATACCTGTGAGCTGCAGCGGGATGTAGGAGGCTGGGACGCTGCGATTGCCAACTCGAGCAACAATAGTGTCAGCGTCCATCTCGATGTATAGCAATGGGTGGCAGTATCGGACAGGTCGCTGTCACACATTGGTAGTTCTGTCTTTCCTAGTCCTGGCGATCTACCGGAAAGGAAGTCGCAGCTGGTCGTAATACCTGCCACTGAGTCGCACAATCACATGTGATGTGAGGAAGGCTGAGATGCTAGATCGCAATGTTGACTCGACCGTCTAGCTTGAATGGTCATCTTGTCCTGTAAATCGAACTTCTAGCTTGTGAGCGTATCCCCGTTTGCCTTCTCCTGGCGCAAAAAGCTACGAGCTCAATCGAGCGGCACTTGATCATGCCGTAGATCGCAACAAACCTCGCCGTCCCACATAGGCGTATGTTCGGTTCTCAACGAGGTCGCTACGAGGCATGCTTGGGGGTCATCGACCCTTTTTGCCTTTCCTGTTCGTCTTGCAGTGAATCGCATTTTGCTTTCACGATCAGTCGCATATCACTCGTGGACTAAGAGACGAACACGATTGCTTCACAGAGCTTGATGTAGACGGGTGGAGGTCGTGCAGTGAAGTCAAAGGTATCGTCGCGAAGCTGTCCCACATGGAACAAGCCGACCGACCTTGAAATGTGGACTGCATTTCGAAATCTGACGACAACGAGTAAACGAGGAAGTGAGGCGATGTGAATTATTGAGTTATTATTGTGCCGACAAGTTTCTACGCGTCGCGACAGAGCCACGCGTCACTTTCGTGGAGCACCCTCGACTTCACTCGCTTCTCACCCATGCGGCGTCGTCGGAAAACTGTTTGTCTACAGCACGACTACCAGGATTTACTCGTAGGACGAATTATTTTCCAATGCTCATGGAAAGTCTGGTAGTCACAATAAGGAAGTGAGTTTAGATACTACCACGCAATAGGTCCTACTTGCTTTGATGGCTCCTGGAATCTGGAAGTACCTGAAGGTAGGGGAAGGTGCGTAGTTTCATTGACCCACTGCATGCCACCACCTGCATCTTTGAAGAGCCACGGCCGTTGTGTCCTGGATCCGCACGACATCGTTCCAACCTTGCTCCCTTATGGAGGGTCGAAGACAAGAGCAGAAAGTCTTGCCACCTATAATGACTTTGAGCTGTTGAAACGTGACAGTATCCTTACGAGAAGTATATCAGACATATTACTTGATTGATGGACACTGATCAGCATGAGTACTCCATGTGCTCCTGGTACGTCCGTGGCTCATGCCTGGCTTCTCCCACCTTTTGTGGTTGGAGCACGTCGAAAAGCGTTCCACTTGAGACCATTGTTCGTGTCGTGCTATATGAGCCAGTTAGTTCCCCTACATCGCAGGACGATGCCTTTCCGGAGCCTTGGCGCCACTCTTCCGCTCGTTCAATGTTACCCTCTGTAGCATCTATCAAAATAACAATCTGCGACATTCGTCTGTGGGCGATCCACGAGTCCACCAGACGATCTACCTAGTGAGTTGAAATGGCTTGCGACCACCATACGGAAGTCTCAATCTCACATACAAGTGTTAGGAAAACGTGAGAAGTAGCGAAAAAGCCTCACATGCCACATCTGCTGGGTTTGAACCGTGACCCTTTCTGAACAAAAAAACAATCCCCAATATGAGGAGGATCGTCAAACTCGTTTTCTGGTTTGATGTTTGTTTGCGGCGTCATTGAGAATCATCGCTGACTGAGCTACTGGGAAGCGACCGCTTTTTATACAATATCTATCTAATTTGGGCCTGTTGGTTTCGGCTTATTGGATACGGCAGCGCCGCCAATATATAAAGTCATACTGACTGATTTGTGGACTTGTGATTTCACAAATTGTACTAACAATCCCTTGGGCATGTGCATACCAGCTGGTTGCTCGAAACATGGTTGTTGTAGTTTCGTCGTAAGGTTGTCAAAGCAGTAGAGTAGCATCAATTGAATCCTCTATGATGTGCGATCGGCCAGGTAGTGCAGTGTCTTTTGAGTGAGAAGTGGCACCCCGTCGCATTGTTTGTGCACAGAGTTGCACAAAGACCATACGGATGATGAACACCGCCACTATCTTAACAAGATGGAATAGTGTTGAACATGATTGATCATTAAGAAACACTTGGTTACCTACGATCCGACTCTGATGCCCACACGCATATGTCCCTTGCCTTCTCGATTGGCTCTGAAGTAGTATGGTACAAAGTTGAGTTTGTCCACCGTCTTGCCATCAGCCGTCTTGACCGCACCCTGACTCGAGCCATTCACTTCAGCACCCCCGCTCTGTGGAAGTGTGAAGCTCGGCTTCTTGCCGCCTCCCATGTCATTGATGGCAGCGTATGAAGATCCACCGCCGCCGCCCACCTGACCGAGCTTGATGAAACTGAATTGGCTGTCGATGTGGAGCATAATGAAATCCTCGTTCGTGGCCTTGTCTTTGACCTGAGACTCTATGACCTTTGGTGCATGCGGGTGTACGTTCAGCTGCAGGGTCTTGAAGTGATCAGTGACCCAGTTGTTGTCAACATCCTCGACGCAATAAGTGAGGGGCCCACGAGCGAGGGCGACAACATTCTGGTTTGTGAAAGGGTGTGGGGCGATGAAACGGGGCTTCATTGGGAACTCGATCGAAAAGCTACTGTTGGCAGCGGTGAAATCCTGGTCGAGGTGGAGGTAGCCATTCGTGACCTTGGATGAGTCGACAGGTGGGGAGATCTAGGATACTACTTAGCAGGGATGTCGGAGCTGGACGTTGTGCTTGGCACTGACCTGGTAGTCTGATGACGCCCATTCTGGTATGCGCACGGCAATAGCAGTCTTCACGTCCGGACTCTTGAGACCGAATTTGACAGAACCGTCCCAGGGCCAATTAGAATCAATCTCAAGCTCAGTTTTCTGATCGCCAACGTTGAGCGTGGTAGTACCAGCTTCGGGCACATGCACGTTGATCTGTGCCGTCTTCTTCCCTTCATCCTTGGAGGTGGTAATCAAGTAGCCGGCGACGAAACCAAGGGTCCGCGAAACGTTGGGAGGACAGCAGGCGCAAGTAAACCAAGCCGCTTTCTGGTCAGGATCCTGGTCCGATGAAGCTAGCTGGTTGACATACGTAAATCGCTTGCCGTCGACGCTCATACCACAGAGCATGGAATTGTAGAGGCACAGCTCGAGCACATCCGCATATTTGCTGTTGAGGTCAATCTGAAGCATCCTTTCCGCCAGCATCATGACTCCAATCGCAGCGCAAGTCTCGGAATAGCAACCTCCTTCGTCGGTCCCGTGTGGCAGGAAGTAGTCAATGCCGAATCCTTCCCACTTCCTCATGGCACCGATGCCACCAGTCAGATACATCTTTTTGTCGACCATGTTATTCCACAGCCGCTCAAGTGCGTCACGGTAATCCTGTCGCTGTCTGTATTTATCCAGGGCCGCGACCGCAGTCAGCAGATACATCGACCGCACACTGTGGCCTTCGACCGAGTCCTGCTCGACAATCGGCTTGTGAGCGGTATTATACCAGTAGCTCTTTGGTTCGGGGTAGTAGTTCGGCCGTTCGTACGGTCGCTCACCTCGGGCTTCTGCCTCGATGGTGTAGAAGTGCTTACCATCCTGCCCAGTGGGGTTGCCGCGCTCATCGACGAAGTATTGTGCAAGCTCAAGATGCTTGGGATTCTTCGTCACCTCGTAAAGCCTGATCAAGGCGATTTCAATTTCTGGGTGTCCGGGGTAGCCATGCTTCTGATCCTTGCCTGGTCCTAACGTTTTGCAGAATAAGTCGACGTACTTGACTAGCGGCTCAATCAACTGGTCATTACCGTACAGGTCATGGTGGGCGACTGCAGCCTCGATGAGATGCCCGGCGTTGTACAGCTCGTGTAAGTCACGGAAGTTGGTGAACCTCTCCTTAGGGGCAACAACTGTGAAGTGTATGTTCAGGTATCCATCACTTTGCTGCGCTGATCTGATCATGCCCACCAAGTCATGAATTGCGTTCTCGATTGTCTCATTCTTTCCATCGTGTAGGAAGTAGACGGCCGCTTCTATCCATTTCCCAACATCTGAGTCCCAGAACAGATGGTTCGGTACAGGCCAATGATCTGGCTCGTCCTTATATACATCCTGCCATTCGAGCTTGAAAGCGTCATACCGACCGGTTCTCTTCAACACATCCAGCTGGTACAAAAGTGTATTCTCTCGGACAGCCTCTCTCTTGCGGTCCAGGAAGCTCCCCGACTTCAACCTCGTCTGCAAAAAACTGACCTGAGGTTGTGCCATGATGTAGATTGAGCTTGTTGTTGCTGGCCAAGCTCTTCTTACCCCTCAGATATGTTTGGCTTTTTTCTCGTGCCCGCTATTGACCCCGCAGGACAGAGCATCGTGTCCCAAGGCCCCATCTGATAGACCAAAAGATCCAGTGATCATCGTTACATTTGCTTAGTGAAATACGGCGAGCCACGCGCGTCAATGGCTGACCGGCACACCATTTTGACAACATGCGAGCCCCCGCCGGAGACGGGCAGTGCTTGCATCAGTGGCCGAGGTGGGAAACGTGTGAGGCTAGTTGAAGAAGATCATCCTTCAGCTGTCAGAGATCGGGGAGGAAGTGCCCCCACAATCGGGAGACTTCGGGGCACAAGGCGGGGAAATCTGGGGGCGTTCTGAACGGACCATGCTGAGATCTTGACCATGAGCTGGTGCTGGACTCGTACCAACTCCGACGATGACGAGAGGTATTCATGCCGAGACCCGGGGAATTGCTTGACGGCATGCACAGTAGTAGTAGGTCATGTAAGATGTTTCTGGTCGTCTTCCCTTATCTCTATTCATTGCATATCCACCAAGCTCAGTAACAAGATGGGTTGGTACGAACGTATGGTGGTCCCTGAGGACCGTAGGTCCGTCAAACTTCTCATAGGTACGGTTTTAGCGACGTCCTACAACGGATACGACGCTGGTGTCATTGTCGCTATCATTGCAGATCAGCAATTCATCGATTACTACAAGATTGACGCGACTCGGTCTGGTCTCTTCGCCATCATCCCTTGGGCAACTACAGCAGTCAGCTACCTATATTTCGGGCCGGTCCTGGCATCATGGCTTGGAAGACTCTGGGCCCTGCGAATAGCGATCTTGACTATGTTTGTTGGCGTCGTAGTACAGGTCGTACCGAACACCTTCGGGGTCCTCATTCTCGGTAGACTAATAACGTGAGTTGCTTCTATGCTAGACTAGGACACGAAGAGGCACTGACCCAGCTAGGGGATTAGGATTTGGCTGCGTCTACATTGCCTCGAATCTCTACATCGCCGAATGCTCGCCCACCAAGCTTCGTGGTAGTTTTGTAGGGTTCCTGTCCCAATTCGGCTATCAACTAGGCACACTTATTGCATTCTGGACTGGCTATGGCATGAGCACATACCGCGAGCCATATAACATTGCCTGGCGGGTATCTAACCTCATTCAAATACCCATTGGCGCTCTCTTCATTGTTCTTTCGTTCTGGTATCCTGAATCGCCGAGATGGTTGCTTGAGCACTATCCACAGCAGCCGGAAAAGGCTCTTAAGCAGCTCGCCTGGCTTCGCAATGGCGTACCCACTGATGAGCATATCGCTCGGGAGTTCCACGAATTGGTGGCCTCTCGAGAGTTCCGGAAGAGATTCACGCCAGGCTACATAGGTCTGTTCAAAGACCGTAGCCTACGCAAGCGTCTGCTGTACGGCATCTATGCCATGGCTCTTCAACAATTTGGCGGTATCGCGTCGGTCACAGTCTACGCCGTCCTCATCTATCAGTCGCTTGGCTGGAACTCTGGAGGACAGGCCCTTGCAATCAACGGCATTCAGTCTGTGCTCCAACTCCTCATTGTCTTCGTCAACACCATCACGGTCGACAGGTTTGGTCGAAGGGCTCTTCTAATGACTGGCTTTGCTATCCAGTCCGCTGCTCTGCTTATACTATCTTCCCTTACCACATTCTTCTCCAACAACGACAATCGTTCTGCCGCTGTGGCCGAGGTGGCTATGCTCTTCATTGTCGGCCTTACCTACTGCTTCTCAAATGGACCCATTGCGCCCACTGTAGCCACTGAGATCTTCCCAGGTCACGTTCGTGAGCGAGCCTTTGGGATCTCTGCCATCGGACAAGCTGCTTGCTTGAGCCACTCACTCAGCCGTGGCCAACATTCACTGAGCAAGTCGGGCCAAGGAGTTACTGGCTACTTTTTTCTCTAAACATGACTGCACTGGTAAGCACTCTGAATACATCAAATAGCGAGCATAGCTGATAGTCGCAGATCTCCGTATACTTCATCTTGCCAGAGACCAAAGGTGTCTCGCTTGAGCGCATGGACAAGATCTTCGGTGCCATCGATACTGTTGCTGCGGCGGAGGAGGAGGCTGAGTCGCAAAGGAAAGAAGAGGAGCTTTTTCACTGTGCACTAACTAAGGTGAAGACCAACAAGATGGACACCAAAGACAGAGACGAGAAGGTGGAGCGAGCCGGTCCGGTCTAGACAAATGATATAACATAATTGGGCTTGGTGTGACTGTCAGCAGATAGAGCTGTTTAATAAGTGGACAGTCGCAAAGAGCAGACATCTTCGTTCCTATCTCAACACAATCTATCCGCAGGCCGGCCGGATGTTCACTCCAGATGAGAATACGCAATATGGCCTGCTTTGTATTCCTCGAGCTCGGAAATCCCCGGCCAGACTGCTTTGCCCTTTGACCGCTTTGACGAGTCCTCCTTTTCCTCAAAGTACTCTGCTTTTCTAAGTGGGAAGTCATGCTGTCCATCCGTGTAGCCGTGTGCTGTTACATGAATCACTTTCTCGACCTGGTCGCTGTCTTTGAAGGCAAAAGTTGCATGCCATCCCTTGGGATCTTCTTGCCGCATGCCATTAACGGAAGTGGTAAGATGGATATCGGATCTGTTTTGCATCCAACCATGGGTCTAACGGGGTAGAAAAAATGTAAACCAAGGACGACGTACCTGATTAATATCTCCTTTGGGTACAATTGCCGCTCCCGAGCCGCAGCGTAGGCAAGGGCAATGAGTTTGTCCTTCCTCTGCCTGCTTATGGTAGTTTGAGCGTAAAAGTAATATTTGACAACATTTATGGTCGACATGGTGGTATCTCCCAGATGTACAAGGAATGAGAGGGCAACATGGTAATAAACCTGCTAGGGGAGCTACTCATCTATTTTGTACGCTATTCCCAATTGCACGGAAGCGCCCTGAGAGGTATTGACATGACACGTACTCGGCAGCAATTTGATGGTTGGCCTACAGTGGCCGATGAAGCAGGATGCTCAAATCGATGTGGCACAGCTACCTGAAATTGTCCCTTCTGCAACCAATGATGGTACAAGTGACAGGCTACCACAGACGTTTGTCAAGGGGCTATGGTTTTGCGGCTTCGTTCTTCCACTGCGGCTGGCCAATCAGAACGCTCAGGCAAACGCTGCTTGTCACCCTCGAGCGGTTTCGCAAGCACGTCCTGTGTAACATCCGGCCACTTCATCCGCCCCATCTCATCATGTATACTGCACATGCTCGACGAGATGGTAGTCTCTGGAAGCACTTTCAAGTCGTACATTCATCGAAGCTCAAGGCTATCAAAGTGGCTGCCCGCGGTAGTTCCATTTCAAGGTAGCACCAGATTTACGTCCGGTATCCAGCTTCCAAGTCCAACTAACATGCCACCCTACCACCACATCAGCCATATTGAGCCCCTAGAGATGTACAGGGCTGGCGGTTACCACCCGGTCTCGCTCGGCGATGTGCTCAATGGCCGCTATGGAATCATTGAGAAGCTAGGCTACGGTGGCTACTCCACCATCTGGATGGCTCGCGACAACCATGCACAACGGTACGTTGCCGTCAAGATCTCTGTCGCTGGCGAACATCTTCAGCATGAGAGAGAAATGCTGCGCCGACTTTGTCGACGTGAATCTATTCTATCGGATCAAGTTTCTTGTCAGCTCATTCCCGAGGTTCTGGATGAGTTCGTTCTGAGTGGGCCCAATGGTCGTCATGCATGTCATACTCTATCTCCAGCTCAGGGAGACCTCGCAGCAGCGGCGTCTACTGGTCTCTTCAGCGTTTCGATTGCAAGAGTACTGGCTTCGAGGTTGTCTTTGGCAGTCCACCACGTCCACTCTCAAGGCATTGTCCATGCCGGTGAGCCTGTCCACTAGCATCTATCTTGATGATCTCTTCAGCTGACCAGCACTTAGATATACAATTGCGGAATGCACTAGTTCAGTTGCCTTCATCCCTAGACGAGATGACAGTGCACCAATTCAGGGAGAAGTATGGCGAGCCAGAAACGGAACCCATTCGACGCAAAGATGGACTACCGCTGACGAAGAACGTTCCTCCACAAGCCGTACTACCCCTCTACCTGGGGAAGAAAGCTCAAGACTTTACCGACCACGATGCTTGCGGCCTCGTGCTCAGTGACTTCGGTGAAGCGTTCATGCCAGATCAAGAGTCCCGCAAAGGACGGGAGTGCCGTGTGCCGCTGCTGAAACGTCCTCCCGAGGCTTTCTTCGAACCTGATGCTACCATTTCCTATGCTTCCGACATCTGGAGCTTAGGAATGGCCATCTGGGATATCATAGCCATGAAGTCTCTGCTTGCCGAGTTCGAGGGTATCGACGAGATTGTGGCCGAGCAGATCGATCTCTTTGGTGCTGACACGCTACCCGTCGCATGGAAGAGGGCATTCGAATCGGAGACTCTGACCTACTCTGTTGGTGGCTCCGTACTGCCTCGAAGACCCACAGGAGAGCGGGAGGTATGGCCTTGTCTTGAGGGTGCATTTGTCGAGTTCGTCCAGAAGTACAGACAAAAACGAGACGGGGCTGGCATTTTCGACCAGGAGGAAACACGAGCTTTACTGGATCTATTGCGAAACATGCTGAAATTCCGACCTGAAGAACGCATCACAGCAGAGCAGGTGTTGCAATCGGAGTGGATGGTCAAGTGGGCGTTACCGCAACTGCATAACGCAAATCAGATGCTGTCTTGAGGGAGCAAAATGCGCACCCATATCAGGCCGATTATTGACCTCCACTCTGCCCCGGGACGATCGGTCTCAGTACAGCCATGACCTCGCATGATCGATCCGAAGGACCCGAATCAGTGCCAGGACGCATCCTGTCACTACCACTACGATACGCATACCGTTTCGAATCTGATATGGATTCAGCATGATCGCGATCCTCGTATAGTACACTCACCAAAGCCACAATCAGCAACGTGTTGGTTATCGCTGAGTAAGGTCTTGAATAAATCATGCTATGTACGCCATATCGCGGCTGTTCTGTCGAGGCTGTGGTTCACTCCGATTCCATCTAGTGGTCATGTTATAGGCAGTACCAGGAGAGGGATTCCAGACTAGCCAGCTAGGGTGGTACTACTCGTGGGTCTGAGCAGCAAAATGTCAATGCGTAAGCTTTCATGACCAGTGGCACAGTAGTGTGTGCTGAGCACTGGTAGTGGAAAGCCGGTCTATCGCTCATCGGAACCGTGTCGAAGGTATGGACACTGACAGAATCGCAGAAGAGGACGGCGGCGACACGACGACCAGCGGTGATGGAGGTCCTGAGTGCTGAGAGATGAACCGAGATAGCTGACATTGATGCCGAAATGATGAGAAGTACAGTTCGCTTCGCTTGCAGGGCGGGAAATGACATAGTAGAGGCAGTCACTCGAGCCTGAGCAAAGGTCAAACAATGCCGGTTGTCGTCAAAACGCAAAAGTTCATGCGAAATCCTTTGCGACCTAGTGACTCGTACTGAGGCAGTACGTGATGGCTCAATCCAGCTTGACGATAACGAACAAGTCTTCTCCCGGTTGGCGTGTTAGGGCCTCCGTTAGCCATCTACATTTCCGGGACCCTCAGAATGTTCTTCGACAAAGTGACGGGGGCTCGGAGAGGGTTTCATTCCTGCATTGGGCGATTGGTATTCTCTATTTCTTCGCTCAGTGCATCCTCCTTCCCGATCTGCCGATCAAGATTTGTCCGGTACACAGAACTCCTCAAACTCCTGCCACGCCTTCTCCAGATCATCGTTGATTATGATCTTGTCGTGCACTCCAGTCTTTGCAAACTCCAGCTCCTTCTCCGCTTGCTTCAGCCTCTCCACGATCGCCTCCTCCTTATCCGTCCCTCGGCCCCTCAGCCTCTTCTCCAGTACCTCCACGCTCGGCGGCTGCAAGAACAAGAATCTCGCTTTGAGGTGGCTGTTCTTGACCTGCTTCACGCCCTCCATCTCAATGTCCAGTATGCAGCTCTTGCCTGTTTTCGTGACGTCGTCTACCGCTGCGAAGGATGTGCCGTACATGTTGGAGCCGAATTGAGCGTTCTCAATGAAGCCACCCTCTGAGATCTTCTTCTGGAAGTCATCTTTGCTGACGTAGTGGTAGTGTTTGCCGTGTTCCTCGCCGGGACGAGGTGAGCGGGTCGTGTGCGAGACCGAGAAGCCGAATCGATCTGGGTACTTTTCGAGGAGACGGTTGAGGAGGGTGGATTTTCCAGAGCCAGAAGGGCCAGATACCACTATCGGCTGATTCGAGGAGGCTGACGGGGGTCAATACATGCTGCTTGGACAAGGCGAGTAGAAATAGGGAGGGACATACTTGGGGCCATTGTGTGTTTTCGAGCGGGTCGGGTGATATTTCTAGATATGGTTATACTGCTGCGGAGAGTAGAGTTTCGTATGCAGGCGAATAGAGGTGCTTGCATGAGATATGAGAAAGCAATTGAGCAAATGTACCTAGTTTGCTTGAAGCTGAAGAGGTGAAGTGGGATACTTGGCGGTCAATGTGGTGGACCCTGCATCACATGGCGGGGCACTTGGGCAGGAACAAGAGTAGATTCAAGACAGATTCCTAGCACAGATAGGATATGGCATGAAACTTGCTTGACAGATGTGATGGGATCAAATTCTGTTTGAAGCAGTGATAATTCGCTCAATTGTCTCGTGTACGCAGAGGTGCCACGATATCCGGAAGAATAGCACGCCATCTCCCGCCTCGGTTTCACCGCAGTCGCTTAATAAGGGCCCTGTAATCTTGTGTCACGACTACAACTTGCTTCGTTTCTTAACACTACAACTTCTTATTGTACATACACTCCCGTTACAGCCCTTTTTACCAATTGATCACTATCCCTCGGCATTCCACTCTCATCCCGACAAACGCGGACAAACGCCCCGCTACACCACTTCACTAGCAATCATGGCCGAACACACCTACGACTTTGACATTGCCATGAGCTGCGGCGGCTGCTCCGGCGCGGTCGAGCGTGTGCTCAAGAAGCTGGAAGGTGAGCACTGCTCCTCTCCTTGCGGGAGGCTCCATTGACCGGTCGTGCAGGTGTCAAGACATACGAGGTCTCCCTCGAGAAGCAGACCGCCCACATCGTCACCGAGGACTCGCTGGACTACGCTACCGTCCTGGAGAAGATCAAAAAGACAGGCAAGACTGTCAAGAGTGGATCTGCAGACGGTGTAGCCCAGACTGTCTAAGATAAACACGTACTGTGAAGGCAGTCAGTCAGAAGATCGAGCGTATTGCATCTGGGAACCGGGAATTTGATAGCGCAAGGGATATCCATACAACGTCCTAACTATTTACACTACTGAGAGGTTTCCTCAAATGCTTAGAATCTGGCTTCGACCTTCTGCTCTGTGTCCTGCAGCGCCCAGTCATTCCTGGCCTTTTTACTCCTCACCCTGTCCACTTGCGACTTGGTGAAGCCCTTGGCCTCAGTGGCAGGGTTGTAGCCCAGCCCATTCTTCTCCCCTACCTCGTCGCTGCTCACGCTCTGAGCCTCCTTGCCGTCCGCTCGCTTGTAAACAGTCACTACCACGGCACCTCCCAGCCCAAGGTTGTGCTGTAGACACGCCTTGGTCCCCTTGACCAGTCTGTTGTTCGCCCATCCCCTCAAATGCCAGACCAGTTCCGCACACTGTGCCAATCCAGTCGCACCAAGCGGGTGTCCCTTCGAGATCAATCCACCACTGGGATTGATCACATACTTTCCGCCATAAGTGATATCCCCTCTCTTGACCAACTCATGCGCCTTGCCCTTCTCGCTCAACCCCAATGCATCAATGACAATCATCTCATTCGCCGAGAAACAATCATGCAGCTCCACCACACTCACATCCTTGACCGTTACCTTTGCCTCTTCCAACGCCGTCTTTGCCGCAAACTGGTTCATCCCATAGCCCATCAGATCGATACTGCTCTTGCTGAACAAACTCGGCTGATCCGTCGCCAAACACTGTCCAGCAATCAACACGGCCTGCTCCTTCAGATGCGGCCTCGCATCCAAGAACGCCTGACTGACCACCACCACCGCGGCCCCACCATCGCTGGTGGGACAGCACTGTAGCTTCGTCAATGGCGCATGGATCACCGGGCTCTTCATCACCTGGTCAAGGGTATACTCGTCGGTGAACTGACTGTAGGGATTGCGCTTGCTATGCTCGTGATTGATCCTCGCGATCTCGGCAAAGTCCTCCTCCCTGGCGCCATATTTCTCGATATACTCGCGTCCGGCATTGCCAAACATCTGCGCGGCACCGGGGGCGTTGGTGACGCCTCTCGTCTCCTTCATCATCTGCGCCGTCGTCCCCGTGGGGTTGGCGCGGTCGTTGAAGAAACTCTGCAGCGATCCGGGGAACATTTTCTCGAAGCCGACGACGAGCGAGCAGTCGGACATGCCACTCGACACGAACTTGCGCGCGATGGCGAGTCCTGTCGAGCCCGTCGAGCAGTTGTTGTTGACGTTGAAGATGGGGATCGAGGTCATGCCGAATTGGTAGAAGACGCGTTGGCCGCAGGTGCTGTCGCCGTAGCAGTAGCATGCTATGCCGTGGTCGACGTCGTCGTAGTTGATTTGTGCGTCGAGGAGGGCTTTGATGCCTGCTTCGAAGCCGAGTTCCGTGTAGTCGATCTTGCCCCGGGGTTTTACGAATTTGGTCATGCCTACGCCGAGGACGTAGGCGGGGGCACTGGAATTGGGGGCCATGATTGTGGTGGTGAGGATTGTTGGGAAAGTAGATGTATGCGAGATATCAAGGGGAGATGGGTGTAGATGTAAGCATGTGAGGGTGAGCTCCCCATGGGGTTTGGTCTCTGCGGCTGTGGGAAGCGGGGGCGGGTCAAGCTTATTTTTAATTTACCGAGGGATCTAACATGGAGAGATGAGTGATACCGCATGCATCGAATTCGTGACCTCGCGGGATACCGAGTTGTGCTGCATTATGCAGATGTGGATTTGTGCACAGTGAAGTAGTCGGTAGTCGCTTGGTATTTTCCGGACTGCAGGCTGTATGGACTCGAGGAAGAAACACGGGTCCGGTCTCCTTTACTGCTACAAGAGAAATAGGAGAATGAATGCTCTAAAAGAGTAGTCGTTATCGGTCGTCTATCAAACACTAGGTCTAGCGTCCAGTATGGTCGTGCATGTCTGATTATCCTCGTACTGTAGTGGACTGTATTGAACTTTTTATCCCTCCAAGTGCCATGCAAAGAAGAGCCCATCCTGTTCCGACTCCTGTATCCCATCGCTGAAACGCAGCAAATGTAAATCTAAATCAAGCAACCGCTAAAAGTGGAGTGTTCAAGCCATCATCTTCCCCTCCATCCTCTTCCTCTCCCTCTCCAGCGCAAACACTTTCCTGCTCATCTCCAATACCGATTCGAATCCTTCTCGTCCCTTGATCGCATTTTGCCTAAACCGATCTACTGTGAACTCTTCGATGCTGTTCTTGATCTTCTGCCAACCTCCGCAGAATGCAATGATCTTGGCATGTTGATCAAAGACAGTCTTGCCTTCTGGATTGTTCGGGCAAGGTCGGTAGACAACAGTCTCTCGTACCGACAGCAGATCTGACCAGGTCATGTTCATGCTGCACATGGTGACCTTTTTCGCTCTTGGGTCGACGTAGGATGTCTCATAGACGTGCGAAGTCTCTTTGCCGCCGAGGAAGGAGTTGAGCCACGCTGGCGCCGATTGCTTGCAGGTGATAAGCCGTTCTGTTCGCAACTGTTCATTGCCGTCAGCTCGTGTTCACACCGGATTTATTGTGTCGACTCACGATGCCAGTCTCTGGATCCACATGTCGGTCTATTGTGTCGACCGCAATAACATGGGTGCTCTTGTCATTCCAGGGTGAATATTTCTGCCAGTTTGCCGTCGAGACGTGATCCCACGAGTAGTTGAACTCATGCTGTGACGCGAATATCTTCATTCTCGAATCGGTAGCCGTGTGTGATGGTCGAAATCAAGCCCGGGTGAAGTCGTGAGAAGTTTTCCAGGGCACGCGAGCGGTATAGATCAGACGTTGAAAGTTACCGTTTGATAAAGTACTGGAAGGCTGGACTCGCTGTTGAATGATCGTGAGTCTTGAAAGCAGCGCGATTTAATGAGCGAGAAGTATCAAAAGTGACTGGCTGTGGTTGAGACGGAAGAAATTCGCCATGTCGAAAGAAATGGGTGAACGGATCTACGCTCGGGACAAGGAAGCAAATCTATTGGATGCATCTCTCAGTGCGCCACGATTTGGATCCGATCCGGCCCGAGCTCTAGATGGGAACCACGAAACCCGACATGTGAAGGTCGTGTGCTTCCACACCAACCACGCGTCAAAGAGCAAAACATACATGGATTCATCTGGGGTAATGGTCAAGACGTGTAGAATCGACGCGTTCACCATGGACAGGTTCAGATGCTATGCCAACGACATGATATCCAGGTCTGTATCTGAGCGTCAAAGTGGAGACTGTACGAGGTGTCAAAACATTGTCAGTAGGTATGTGAGTCCATGTAGGTGCTCGCTTGGGAGGTAGCAAATGCATTCGTTGGAGATCTCTTTCTTCTCCCAGAACATCATACCAACAAGACCATATATCTCTCCTATCTCAGCACGTCCTTACCATGGTCTCTCAAAAGCTGCTGCTCTTCTCGCGCTATCTAAAGCTGGCCCAAGCTCGTCAACATGGTCAAGACAGGTCAGGACTTGATCTATCTCAGCATTTTGCTGGAAATGTCTGAGAAGTGAAATGTCGCTGATAGTATCAAGGAAGTTTTACCTACTGTCACACAACCCGACGCTTGGCTCAAGCTTGCTATGAACCAGACACAGTCCTTGAGGCGAATGCAGGGTTTGTCCGTGGTCAGTCATGGTTGCGGGCATATACTGATCTGCTCAGCCGTACCATCGAGAATGATTACAGTCGGTTTGCAGGTTTTGGCATCGGTCATTTCCAAGCCAGAGAGGCTGAATCTGCTGAGGATATTCTAACGGTTTCACGAGAAATGCATTGAGATACGGGAAGACGAGCTACGATCATGATAGATGGCCATGCGGAAGACGGTAATGCGAGACGAGTATGGAAATGCATGAAGCAACACAATTGATAGTAATGAATAATAAATGCGGTTGATCTGTAATACCTCGTTTGGCCCTGATCCCCGCTCTCAGCGTTCTTGGTTAAAAGACGTATGAACTGTGGTTAAATTGGCCGCAGGCCTCGGCAAAAGGTCCTCTCGGTCTGCGCTCAGGACGGCCCGAAGCATCAACAAATGCATCACAACCACGTCGGTCAATTCCACACACAATGGCCGGCGACATTCAGATTGCTCTCTGCCTGTCTCAAAAACATCGGACTCCGGGAAATGAGAAGCCTCCGTGTCCTGCATGAGCTCCATCTTTCATCGTCACTGAGGTCAAGTGATGATGCAAGAATGTTGCAAGCAGACGACTGTCCCGCCATCCTCCCTTGCTCGTGGGTAGAGAATTGACACAAAATGATGGTCATGTACTGTAACAAGGCAAGTTTGCACTTCATAAGTACTCATGTCTTGCCCAAGGATTGCTCGTCGTATCCTACGCTCCAATCTACCAATCTGCACCAGAACTCCAATTATCACCAAATACACCAAAACTTTCACCACCACATCCATCTTCAAGATGCCCGCCTCAGTCCAGGATGTCACACCACAAACTGATCCGTCGGTGGTCAAACAATACGACACCGAGACGCCCACAGACAAGCAAATCAGCGACTTCTTCGGTGTAGCCGACGGCCTCAAGACCTGCTTGATGACCACACAGCGCGCCAGCATCGGCCCCGTCTCTCGCTCCATGGCCGTCTCCAAGCGCGTCGGACCCGACTTTCTCTTCCTGGCCAACAAGAACAGCCAGAAGTTCAAAGACCTCGACGCAGACAAGCAGATCCAGCTTACCTTCCAGGACAGCTCGAGCCAGAACTGGGCGAGCGTCACAGGCAAGGCGACCGTGACGAGCAATTCTGACCCGCGGATCAAGGAGCTCTACAATCCGTTTGCGGCGGCCTGGTTCGGCGATCTTGGAGACGGAGTGCACACTGGCAAGGCGGAGGACCCGAGAATGGCCCTCATCGAGGTCAAGGCCGAGTACATCACCTACTGGATCAGCACGAGCACTAAGCTCGGATTCTTGAAGGAGATCGCCGAGGCGAACTTGACTGGCAAGGTCGCCACCACTGGCCTGACAAGAGAATTGAAGGGAAGCGAAATCGAGGAGGCGAGGAAGCAGAAGTGACTATCTGACGAGGAAAAGGGGATGGTGGGCAAAATGAAGGAGTGGGTGGCGGCGAAGCTGTAAAATAATGACTTGCCTCGTAACCATTATCGCCATGGGCGAAATAATCATGAAGCATTTCTGGTAATTGGCTTTCTATCGCATGTGTACAGCACTGTTGTCCTAGCATCCGTTTGCCATTATGTTGTGCAAGCTTCATAGCTTCCCTTGCTTCAGTCATGAGTAGTAGTGCGACATTTCCAATCCGGCTCTCTTAAAGCCGCACTTGACGTAGAAACCCTCGTTTGCTTCCGAGCAATCCAATATGCTCTGTTGCATGTTAGCTCCCATGTGAACCCGTGAGAAGTGTCGTTGTCACTCACCTTGTAGCATCCAACCTTCTCAGCAACGTAGTCCAATGCTTGTATTATCCTCAATCCGAGCTTCTTTCCTTGTTGGTCCTTTGCTACCGCTATATCCTCGATATGCCCTACGAGACCGAGTTCGTGTATACTGTGATACAGTCAGCCTCTATGTTCTTCTCCAATCCTCTTTCCCTGTCCACCTATCTGCATCCATTGACATCTCCACCGTCCAGCTCTTCCTGCAGATCTCTCGACCTTGCCTTTCTCCTCCCATCTTCCTCCATAAGACGTCTCCTCCACCTTGCTCTCCTCGTTCATATCCCTCTCCTCTTCATCCCAATTCCTATTCCCCCCCTTCCCCGAATCCACCATTTCCACCTCCCTCGCAAGCCGAAAAATAAATCAAGAAAAGCGGGGCAGGGGGGAAAAAAACTCACAATTTCCTCTCGACAACCAGCGCACCAGTGCCCACCACCTTCTTCCGTTCATCCAGTATAACAAGGACATGATACCCCACTCCAGCCCCCGTGTGCGAGACGCTCATCTCATCGAACCGCTTGCCGAACGCTTCCTCACTGATCTCCCCCACCGTCGTCAGGACGCGCAGCACATCGAGGAAACCCGTGCTGTAGTCGCTTTTGGAGAGGGGTCGGATGGTGTACCCCTCCGGCAGGGCGGAGGAGACCTGGGGTGATATGAGGGAGGGGTCGAAGAGGGGTTGCGCCATCTCTGCTTTCTGCTTGTCCTTCTCGAGGGAGGAGGAAAGAGAGGAGGAGTGTGCTGGCGGAATGAAGGGAGCGGGATGGGTCACTCGAAGGAAAATTGGATTGTTGGTTGTGTCGGTGAGATGGACTCGTACCTGGCAAAATTGTGGACCCTGGAAACGTGCCCCGCTGTCTGCCCCTCCATGTTGGGGAGGTGGCTTTGGCAGAGGCAACGGTCAGATCATTATTCCATGTCAAGACAGATGGCGAGCGGGAGTCAGATTCTGGTGAACATTTGCGGAGCCCAAGCGCTTTATTACAATTTTGACGATCATACCATCTGGCGTCTATACATCATAAGTCATAGCTATATACAAGCCTAGTAGCCAAAGGCCTCTGTGTGTAGGTAAATCCCTTGCGCGCCTGTTCCCTTGTGCACTGCTCTCTCATCACTGAGTTGTACAGTGATATTCCGCACGTCATTGATCAATCCTTGCGGACCGCAAGCCAACACGGCACTTTCGCCCAAGGCCTGCTCCAGTGACGTTCTCAAGATATCCTTGATCATTGGACGACCAGAGTAGAGATGGATCTCAGGATGTTGGATAGGCAGCTCTTTAGCTGGCTTCTTGAAGTCGTCGAAGCTGCTCGAGTCATCACTGCTGCTAGATGGCTCGACACCACAACAGCTGCATGTGCAGAGCGGGGCGGACGTGTCATTCTCATCCACGTCGCCTCTGCAGCAGCAGTTCTTGTGACCGCGAGGCTGCTCCTCAACGGTCTCAACAAAAGACTTCTCGCCCTTGCCGATGATCGATACTTCCTCGCTGACAGGTGCGGCGCAAGGCGTAATGTCGTCCTTCTCGTTAGAACAAATGTGGAGATTCTTCCGGATTGAGGCGAGGGTCGTATTGTGCTTGGCCGTAAAGTCATCGTCACAGGTGACATAGAGACTGATGCTGACTTGGACATTCTTTCCTGCCAAACGTACCGCTTTGGTGTCCTCGATGACCTGACTAAGTTGCTGTCTAAACCATTCGAGCTGGTTGCCGGACTTGACCACCCAGACATATTTGACGAGTCTGACGACGACCTTGCCTCCCGCGTTCCAGCGATGTACAATGTCTCGGAGGAAAGGTGTCGTGAACGTGGCACCAGTGCTACCGGCGAAGAGTACGACGCTGTCGAACTGCTCAAGCGGTCGAACACGACCATAGGGTCCTTCAATCGCAACATGTCTCCAAGGCTTGAAGTCAACTTCAGTCTGTGGCAGACACCTCTCTGCATGTCTCATAAATCGCTTCGTCCCACCGGTCCGACTTTGGACAATGAATTCCATCTTACCGTCACTCGGTATGGAAGAAATCGTGAACGGATGAGCTTGGAGCGGCGCAAGAGCATGACACGACAAGAAGACATGCTGACCAGGTCGCCATCTGCAAGGCGGCTCGCTGAGAGTGATCTTCGTGCATCCTCCGGGCAGGGCTGTGAATTGTGCCCTGCTACCCCAGAGGTCACGGTGACTGCCAGAAGCATTCGGCTGAGCATGAAATTTGAAGAGGTTGTTGTAGAGGTAGTAGCCGCCGCGGAGGAGACGGTCGAAGAAGAAGTACGCAACACAAATCCAGACATAGACCCGATGCTCCTCGGGGATGTGTAGGTAGATCAGTGCGGTCAAGGCGGTGAACGAGATAGCATGCTGGATGACAAAGAATTCATACGCCCATCCTCGTATTGGCGACATTGAGCTGAAGACGATCCACCCGAGTACTGCCCAAGCTGCAATACCGCGCTGGGTGATAGGATCAGACTTGACCTTGCGAGGAATGTACTTGAAGCGATCCCAGTCAGAGAACCAGAAGCCCATGTGAATGGTGGCCGAGATGAACAGAACTCGTGACACCCATCTGTGTAGCCAGTTGATCCTTTCGTAAGATGTTCCTGCCAACGCAGCCAAGATGTTCCTCTTACCAGCAAGCAGGAATATCAGTGGTAGTTGAGCGACTGTGATATGACCCGTCCGATACCCAATATCCTGCCAGTCGTACTTTGATCTCGTATCGTAACCGTAGAATGACAAGACCAGTATCGTGACCAAGTTCGCAAGGACCAGGCTGATCTTTCCAATGGTCGGCACCTGGCCGATTGTGCGTGACAGGATGTTGTAGGCGAAAGCTGGCGCGTTGGAGACTTCTCGAAGTATTGCTGTAGCAGATGCAATGAACACGGCAGGCGCTTTTGTTGGCTTTGCTGGGTTCGCACTCGCAGACCGCAGTCTGCGCGAATGTCAGTATCGAATGCTGACCACGAAATGCAGGACTCTCACCTCTGCCATCGCAAGAACTTGGTATATAGATTGACCAGAGTGAATGCTCCAATCACAGCTCCGACTGCAGCCCAGTACATTTGCTGCAGATATTCATTGCCGGGCATACCATCTCCTCCATCATCGTCCATACCGCTCATCCCGTCCATGCTCATAGAGCTGTCGCTCATCGAGTGACCGCTGTGGGACATGTCGGCGACTAGTAGACCCCGCTACCTCTAAGCACAACTGGATGTAGAGAAAAGGTCTGTGGCGCAAAGAATGTCAAAAGAGAGGAACCACTCGTGGCGCTGACATTATTCCACCTGCTTACCACGAGATCTGTAACGAATGGCACATGGTGAAAGCATGACCCATTTGAGCCGCAGAGAGAGTATTATTATTAAGGTTCTTTGTCCATGAGGGTCTCGGAAGTCTAGTGCAGCGGAAGTGGATTCGCTTCAATCTCGGCGGGCTCAAATCTGGCTGTTTTGGGAAGTTGGCGTTGGATTGAGCAAGTTCCAAGCATCTCGCACTCGAGAACCCAAGACAATGATGAATCGACTCGTTGGCCACTCGAAGGTTGATCAGGGTAGACATGACTGGCGAAAGCAGCTCTTACGACCTCTTCTTCACATTCCATCACCAGTGCACGAGCGGTTAGTTGATAGCGGAGTGCTCAGCCTGCTTTGAATAGCTGTCATTACTGCCCTGACACCTCCACCCCGAAATACCCAAGACACCGACAAGAGGGCAAAAAGAACACAACTCCTTGATCCAATCCAGACATATCCCTTTCAAAATGGAGCAAGCCGGACATTCTTCTGACTCCATGTCGATGGCCATGTATTTCACCACCGCACAAGATACACCACTGTGGTCGCAGGCTTGGACGCCATCTTCGACAGGTGGTTATGCCGGAACATGCATATTTCTGATTGTGCTGGCCATCCTCTCGAGAGGAGTAGCCGCATTTCGACAACGACTGGAGCGCAAATGGTATGATGCAGCCATCAACCGGAGGTACATTGTCGTCGCTGGAGGTAGCAACGAAGGTCAACTCAGCAATCAACTCAAGGAGGAAGGCGAGGGGGGTGTCTTGACTGCACGAGGTGTAGACGAGAATGTTCAGATCATCAGAACCAAGGCAAGGTCGCGAGAAGGCACTGCTTGGAGACTGTCGACCGATCTCCCACGAGCTGGTATCTTTACTGTTCAGGCTGGAGTTGGCTATCTTCTGTGAGTACTTTTGTCAACGTATGGAGATGCATCGACCGAGATTAATAGACTACAGCATGCTGGCAGTCATGACATTCAACGTCGGCTACTTCCTCTCGATACTTGCTGGTCTTTTCGTTGGTGAGGTCGCCCTTGGACGCTTCACTTCTCACTACGTTGAACACTAGCGGTTGTATAGACAGCGAGCCCAAGCATGACTATAGAAATGACCAAACATCCTTAATAATTCACTACTCCCCTCGTATCTGATGTGACATTGGCGAGGGACAAACGGCCAAACGGCCTGGATCTCCTAATCCACCGTGTACCTACTGTAGAAACCTTGTGGGGTAAAACTACCTCAAACTCCGCAAGCGCTTCCTGCTCAGACCTGCTCAGACCTGTTCTCGCCTATCGTCCCGCCAATTGCCCTGCATTTGATTGACGAGCTTGGCTTTTTGTAGATTGATGAAACGCTGGGATCCAGAAAGTCATTTTGGACATCCGCTGTGGTTTGGCCGGCTAATGTTGGTTTCGAGGCGTTGACCTGATCGTGATGGACAGCTTAAGAGGAATTTGTCTCGCCCTCCTCGCGTGTTTGTGTTGTGACCCTCCATACCCCTCCAACACTCTCAATCATGAAGCAGTTCACCGTTCTCGCGGGCCTGGTGCCCCTCGTCGCTGCTCACTGGGAGATGACCTATCCCGCGCAGCGTGCAACTGGCAATGAGGATACCATGCCTCAATTCCCATGCGGTGGTATCAACACCGTCAACACCAACAGGACACGATTCCCAATCGACGGTGCGCCTATCCAAATGAACATGGGCCACACCGAGTACAACGTTCAGGTACTCCTCGCTTTGGGCAATGATCCCGGCAGCGCGTTCAACTACGTCCTCGTCCCGACCTTCATGGAAGAGGGCCCTGACAACTTCTGCATTGGTGCTGGTACCATCCGCTACCCAGAAGGCCTCAACATCACCGACGGTACCAACGCGACCATCCAGGTTGTCACCAACGGCGACAGCGGCGGAGGACTTTACAACGTAAGCCGATCTAGCGAATCAAGTCAAAAGCTAACATGTTCCATAGTGCGCTGATATCACCTTCACCTCCACTCCCCTGTCCAGCGAAGAGTACGGTCGCAACTGTCAGAACAGTACTGGTGTCACCACTCGCGCCCTTGAGGGTGCTGCTCGCAACGCCAACGAGACTTCCTCTGGTCACAGCCATGATGACGGCGACAGCGACAGCGACAGCGACAGTGACAGTAGCGCTGCCAACTCTACGACGAATGGCACCAGCAGCGGCTCTACTACCTCTGCCAGCGCCGGTCTGGCCTCGCAGCCAACTCTGGCTACGTGGGGCATGGCAGCCCTGGGTGTCGCGGCGGGTCTGATGGCTCTGTAAGGGAGAGGTGAAACCACAGATGATGCATAGCGATGAGATACTCCCTTTAGCGATGAAACACTTCTTCTAGCGGATACAGCCCAAATAAAGGCCTCGATCTTGATCCATGCGTCATGCCTTTTCTATTCAACAACGTGTCTGTAATGGACGGCGGCGTCATTCGAATGTGCGGCCGTGCATTCGTGCTCGCCTTGGTTACATCAAGTCATGCTGATAGGGAGCAAACAAAGGAGAGTCGGATTAGGAGCTGGAGAGCCCTCTTCCCGTGATGCGAAGCCCTTTGCCATGTCCACCTGCCCCGGATCGACCAACCGAGAGCCCTAAACGATAAATCGGACAATTTTTGGCCGCGAGGCTTAGGGCTACGGACTTGAGGAGGGAATCCTTCACATCCCATTCTCACCTCAGCCCACCCTGACAGACAGACCTTTGTTCCGCGCTTATAAAATCCGTTCGTGTAACAAGATTGCTTCCAAATCTGAAATGATCAGTATCACGAGCTAGTCATGATATAACCAGCAGGCAAGTCTGCTTTTAGATACCCATTATCCTTTACCTCAAACGGAACAGAGAGCTGTCCTACGTCGGCACTCCACCGGACTTGAGCAAGACACAGCGCACAAGATCCTGATACCTCGAGCACTGACGACAAATTCCTTCCCCTACTTTCCTCATCGTCTTTTTCTTTCCCCTTCACACTTATCCCCTACCAGCTGCGGTCTCACAAACACGACTATGTCTACAGATTCCAAGGACATCATCGTGGTAGGCGGCTCCTACGCTGCCATCAACACAGCGCACTACATCCTCAAATTCATCATACCAACGCTTTCGACTGCTCACCGCGTAGTTCTCGTCTCACCAACTCCAGCGATCTACCACAAGATTGCCGCTCCACGCGCCATCCTCTCACAGGAAATGTACCCCGAGAACAAAGCCTTCCTCCCCATCGCGCCAGCCTTCTCGCAATACCCCAAGACCCAATTCTCCTTCGTCCAGGCCACCGCAACATCCATCTCCCCCTCCACCAGCACTATCACCCTCTCCCTCAACGGCGCCTCAGAGTCCCGCCCTTACCACGCCTTGATCCTCGCAACTGGCGCCCGCAGCCAAGACCCCGTCCTCTCCTCCCAAGGCGGACCCCAAGATGAAATCACCTCCGCGCTGAAAGAGATGCAGTCCCGCCTGACCACGGCGCGCACCATCGTGGTCGGCGGCGGCGGTCCCGCGGGCGTCGAAGCCGCCAGCGAGATAGGGGAATACCTAAACGGCAAGCCGGGGTGGTTCTCCTCCAAACCACGCAAAGTCTCCATCCGCCTGATCACAGGTGCGGACCGCCTCCTTCCCATCCTGCGACCGGCGTTGGGCAAGCAAGCGGAAAACATGATCCGCGACCTGGGCGTGGACACGACGTACAACACGCGCATCACGGGGACGAGTAAGCTCCCCGACGGCCGGACGCGCATCGAGCTGGGCGACGGCGAAACAATCGAGGCAGACGTGTATATCAACGCCATTGGGACGGTGCCGATGACCTCTTACGCGCCGGAGGAGTGGCTGGACGAGAAAAAGCGGGTCAAGGTCGACAAGGCGCTGCGCGTCACTGGCGCCGAGAGGGTGTATGCCGTGGGCGACGTGCATGACCACACGCGGGGAGGCATGCTGGACTTGTACGACAGCATCCCCGTGCTGGCGACGAATCTCAAGACGGATCTGCTGGTTGCCGAAGGGGGAAAGGCACAGCATGGGGACAGGGTGTTCGAGGCCAAGACGGACGAGTCGCAGGTCGTGACCATCGGGCAGAGTAAAGGTGTAGGAGCATTTGGGGGAATGAAGATACCTAGTGTCGTGATTTGGGGGCTTAAGGGGCGGGACTACATGTCTGGGATGACCAAGGATGCGGTCGAGGGGAGGAAGTGGAAGAAGGAGGTGGCGTGGAAGGCGACGCCGTTGAAGGCTGCGTAGAGCGTGTGAGCATGCTCGGTCAGATGACGCCGGTTAGGGCTGGATGGAGTGGTAGGAAGAATGCTGGTTTTGCTGCATTATTGCGATGTAGTCAAAGTACGCTTTTAGATTGCAGATACCTTAATCGATGATGCTCATAGACAAGATGTTGCCCTGCATGAACTGGGATTATTGTGGAGTGAAACTGGGAATGTGGGGGGCACTTGGTCGAGCGAAGGAACCGGAGACACCTCCGAGAAATATTGGGGAGTGCTAGAGCTTCATTCTGCTGAACACGGAATGTTGTCGTGTGAATAGTAATTCTAAAATCTCGCACTTTACTCCTGCCAGTGGTACCGTAGGTTCTTCATTCTCGGTGCAACACAGTAAAGTGGCCGTAAATGTCACCGAGACACAAAGATGTTTGCTGTTGTACCCGAGAAGACCTTGACGAAACTCGACGTGACACTCCACAATCACAAAAGCTTGGCTGTTTCGTGATCGCCCGGACAATGGGAAAAGGTCGTGCAACATTCGCAGATCGCTTACGGCTCTCTTCCCCATTCGACCCGATAAGACAAGTCCTCGTATACTATTCTAGCGGTGAAGGATGCTTTGTCCAAAATGATGGCATGATTCCCACATCCTGCAGCGAGGCATTGATATCCGAACCGTGGCAAGGGAGGTAGCGTGACCATTTTTGTGAATCTTCTGCTTCCCGAAAGTCTGTGCATCCATGACAGCGTCCATTACTGCAGGGTAGTGCTTAGTGCGGCTAATTTTAATGGAAATGAATGGCGGGGAAGAGAGAGCTCGGTGCAGACTGGAGCCACGTCGGTCGCCCTAGACGTCATGGGCCCAGAATTTCTCTTCGCTGTAAACATCTTCCGCGTTCCCATATGTCCCGGTCAGGCCAGACCCGAGAGGGAGGGCTTTGTAATAAGGTAGCCGTCTGGCCGGTTCATTAACTTCTGCTCTTCCTCCGTGTTGTGAAACCATTCGCCCTGCCTACATCCACGTCGAAGAGGAACGACGACGCTGCGTTAGTCAAGTCTCGACAGCGACGATTGAAACTTTGGCCGCCAAGGACAGTCTAGTATTCCACTCCCGAGCCGCTTATACCACTCGATTTTCGACTTCACCTCTCCGTGAGATTTTCCGTGTCGGACATAGAAAGGAGGCTACGTCGAAGAAAGTGGCAAGATGGCCGGTCTTGCGTTGAAAGGGTAAGTCGCTTCCTTCACTGAATGTGTCAACAATGAGGTGGCGCGTGGAGTGAGGTGCTCCAGTCATTTGCGATTCAGAGCAGGCCTTGATGAGCTCGCGACATGTGATGGCCAGCGAATGGCCCTTTTGTATAGCGGGCGTCATCCCTCACCTTCAATCATCTCCCTCATGATTGAACGACGAGCATGACATCTACTATACCATATGGCGACCGCAGCGGCGATTCCCTGGTTGACGGGGCACATTTTCGAGCTCATGATGGTCACGTAAGTCTCTGAATCCATATCTGATGCTGGAAGTGGTCGACATTCGTCGGCTTCTCCCGCGCTTGCCTTTTGCACCGAGCTTCACCCAGCATTCACCACCTCACCCCATCTTCTCCAATATCTGCACAATCGGAACCTTCTCAGAGCTGCTTGTTTGCGCCTGCAACCCGTTGCTGTGCGACAAGCGTTCTCTGCAGGTTGTCCCAATCCATCACATCCATTCACTCCTTTCACCACGATCACATTCGTTCTCTCTCCATACCATGCCTGTAAATACGACAGGGCTAAGGGCATTGTGCTGGAGTATCCTTTATGGAGTAGATAAAATCCCCGATACTTGGTTCGACAAGATCCCGTACTACCAATCCGAAGAAGCCAAGCAAGCGAAAAAGGCTGCGAAACGATCCAATAAAGAAAGTAAACACTGTCGTCGTGCATCAGAAGACGACAAATACCACGAAGACTACCACGCCCGCCATGAGGGTGACCGTCGCAGGCGCCGCTCTTTTGACGACGAGGATCCCTACCTTGATGACGACAATCACAAATACCGTCACAGACGCAGCCAGGCGGGCGTTGATACCAGACGTCGCAGCGATGAGGATCGACGTGGTTACGATGGAGCTGGAAATGGCGACTATGCTCAACCTCGTGCTCACAGAGTCAATGAGTATCCTGTCAACCACGCAAGCGTAGTACCACAGCCCGCTCCTGTTCCGAATGGATATGGGTATCCACCAGTGAGTGATGACTAACGTACGGCTAGAGATGACCTCACTGACAAATGACAGCAGGGACCCATTCCCGGGGGGCCTGTCTACAATGCACAGCAGGGCCTCGATCGTCCTGCATCTTCTGGTCCAGTTCCAGGCTATGTCCCGTACTCCAACATCTACAACGGTAGCCCCACCCAAGCCAACTATACCACTGCCGACCAGTCCACATCCAGACACGGATCTCTTCCCCGCAATGGTGCTCCTCAAGCACATTCTCGTCAGGCTCGTTTCGATGAGCCCCGGAAGTACCACGACCACAGAAGAGACTCGCGCTATGATTCCGACTCGTACGATTCCGACGATTCTCGCGACTACCGTCGGCGTCGCCGTCGTCACTCCCGCGAACGTGCATCATCCCACGGATATCGTCGCAGGTCAGCCTGGAAGTAGTCGGCACGGCGAAGGTATAGCTGCCGAGGAGGGTGGTGGGTCGATGTCAGGTCAAAGGTTGCCATCGAAAGGTTGAGTCAGGACCGAGAAATTGCTCACCGCTTCTGCGGGAAGATTGATGGAGAACGAAACTTGGCGCACAGGACAAGCATGATTTTCCCTCGATTCAAAGCATAACGAAAGCGGACAAGTATTCACGACAGATTATAAAAGCATCGAGCGAAAGCGGTTCGGGAACAATTAGCACTTGCTTTTGTTGATAAATAGCATACTATGCCAAGTCCCGGATAGTCAGGCTGGAATGGACTTGCTACAGACCGTTTCTTGATCAATGATCTCTGCAAAATTGTACCTGCGTGAAACTCTTATTCAGCTGACCTAGGCATGCGTGACGGACATGGATGTGATCCTTCGTCGTCGATAGACCGGCCACGTACCGCCCCACAGTATTGCCGACAATAGCAAGAACCCTGCTCACATCTGTGATGCTCCTCTCGGCATCAGAGATAGGGTTTCTGCCGGTCGATGCAGACAAAATCCATGCCAGCGAATTGACTGCCGTTTGAGTCTGAAGGGTGTAAGACACCCCTGCCAATCACAGGTCGTTTCGCTTACGACGCCACACCTTGTTCTCAACTGCGTGTCATCTTCACGCGATCTACGTCATTTTCAACAACCTCGTCCGAAGCATTGCGGTCAACCTGTCATGCCATTGTACGCGGTTCCCGGCATGAATGGTGGGAAGAACTGCGAATCTTCGCTCTTCTCAGCCTCGGAATCTTTCAAAGCTACCATCTACGATATCCCCCCACCGTACCCTACTCCGTAACTAAAAACACAATTTCTGATTGACCGATCTGTGAGGCCCGAGCGGAGTTGGGATTGCTGGCTGTTGTCGACGATGCAAATACCGATTTACTGGAATCTTCAAGATCCGACAACCTCGCGGGCACGGCCTTTTCCCTTAGCTCGGATCACATCGCTCCACAACCTTCCACCAAGCCATCCCCAAGCAACCAGTATGTCCACAGTTCTCGGATCAGATGAGTGCCTGACCGCGGGAGATGGATACTTTGGCTGTCCGGGATACACAATAAAGCTTTACCTTTACTGATCGCCGTCGGTTGCGTATCCCGTTGGTCGGTCCTGTGTTTCAATAGCGGGCACCATGACATCTCTTCACAGACGGATACATCTCCTTCCCGCTGGTACGCAGTAGACACCGCTCCTCATCTGACTAGGTGACACACGGCTATCGTTCGATCACTCAGGGACGCAATTTGTCCTTAGGGGGGACTCCCGCCCATCGAGCGCCTCCTTTTGTCCCTGCGTGGGTTGTCCAAAAATTCATCCGTCGATTTCCAGCTTCGAGCGGTAATAGCATGCTGGTCTTTAGTGGTGGGAGATCTTCGTTTCGCCGTCTCCACGTCTCGAGGTAATTCTTCTCAAGAAGCACCCCTTGACGACAGCCAACATCAGACGCCACACTACAAGACAAAAGGTCACCTGACAGTGCACAGGGACATAAACTTCCCCCACCAGGACCTACGTCAACGCCGAGTCACCCACTTGACATTCTGCAGAAATCACCGTGAAGCCTTTGTCCTCAAAAGAGGATATACCAACGGCAGAATGACCGCCAAGGAGCGCATTCTCATCTACATACTGAGACGAGATCTGAGAGTTGCTGACAATCCCATCTTTCATGAAGTGTCGAAGCTCGCCCAGCAGTCCCAACGACCTTTTACGCACTTCTTGCCGGTGTACATCTTCCCGGCCAACCAGGTCGAAGTCAGCGGATTCGTCTCTGGTCCTGGAAAGCAATCGCCCTACCCAGATGCGCGAAGCGAGGTCGGTGGTTTCTGGAGATGTGGACCACATCGAACAAAGTTCCTGGCTGAAAGTGTGTGGGACCTGAAAAAGGATCTCGAGAGGCTCAAGAGCGACTTGACGATACGCGTCGGGACCGTCAATGATGCTGTACGATCTCTCCTGCAAGGTTTTGCAGAAGCAAAGGGCGAGACCGAGGTGTCTGCTGTCTACCTAACTGCTGAGGAAGGCGTCGAGGAGAAACGTGAAGAGCGTGACGTCAGGAAGCTCTGTGGCGAATTCAAAACAGATTTCAAGCTGTACAAAGACGAGAAATACTTCATCGACGAGTGAGTGCTAGATCGATAGACGCGTCAGACGCTGCACAAACTGACGTTTACTAGTCGAGACCTACCTTTCAAGGATGCTCGCGGGCTGTCTGATGTCTTTACTTCTTTTCGCAAGACCGTGGAGCCCCTGAGGAATGCTCCGCGCAAGACGCTCCCCACGCCATCCTCGCTTCCACCACTACCGTCGACCATCCCTCCTCAGTTCTCCCCTTTTACTATCCCTCCTTCGCTGGACGAACTCATCTCAGCCCTTCAATCTCCTCTGTCCCCAACCATGCAAATCCCGGACATGCCCTCCTTCCCCTCCAACGTCTCTTCCGCACATCCCTTCGACGGCGGCTCCAAGACAGGCCACGAAAGAGTCCGCCACCTAATCACCTCAGGCTCCATGACCGCCTACAAGGACACGCGCAACGGTCTCTTGGGCGAGGACTTCTCCACGAAACTCTCCGCCTGGCTCGCCCTCGGTTGCATCACGGCGCGCCAAGTCCACTTCTACCTCCTCGACTTCGAGGACGCCCGCACCGATCTCGGCAAAGGCATACAGGGCTACGGCAAAGGCGAGAACAAAGGCACGGCGGCAGTGCGCTTCGAGTTGCTCTGGCGGGACTACATGCGCTTATGCACACGCAAGTTTGGCCCGCGCTTATTCCGCGTCGAAGGGTTCCGCAATGACCAGAACGGGAACTGGAAGTACGTCGCCCCGCTCGGCAAGGGCGGAAAGGCAAAGGACGACACGGAGAAGGCGGTCTTGCGCTTCCTCCAGGGCAAGACGGGCACGGGGCTGATCGATGCGAGTCAGCGCGAGGTTTTCCTCACTGGGTATACTAGCAATCGCGCGCGACAGAACGTGGCGAGTTATTTGGCCAAGCATCTGGGGATCGATTGGCGCATTGGAGCGGAGTGGTATGAGGCGACGCTGGTGGATTATGATGTCAGTAGCAATTGGGGGAATTGGCAATATGTTGCGGGCGTCGGGAATGATCCGAGGGGAGAGCAGAGAGTGTTCAATCCTGTCAAGCAGGCTTTGGATTATGATGGAAAGGGAGAGTATGTTAGAGCTTGGGTGGAGGAGTTGAGAGGCTTGGGCGACTCGGGAGAAGAATTGATGGGACTGTTCCAGGCTTGGAGACTGAGTGAGGGACAGAGGCACAATTTGGGACTCGAAGGGGTGGAGTGGGTTGAGAAGCCACTAGTCAGGATTGATTTCCAGCTGAATAGGAGGGGTGGAGGCAGTGGTGGCAGAGGAAGAGGAAGGGGTAGGGGCGGAGGTGGCGGCGGCGGAGGTGGAAGAGGCAAAGGCGGTATGGGTAGGAGAGGCATGATGGAGAAAGGTGGGATGATTGGATGAGTGTTTTGATATGGTCGAGAGATTTGTATGATTAGAAGTTTCCTATGTGCTGGCATGGCCTGGCTGTCAATCCAAAAATTTCATGATTTAAAATCTACATCGCCGACATAGAAGCACCAAGGAAACGCAGCAAACGAGCGCGGAATTCTCCACCATTCAATACCGATACCGCCTATCGTCGCCCTGGACCTGAAGCCGGCTTGCCGCAGATACTTTCGTACTGCAAGAGCCGAGAATGTCATTGGCATGACCTTGAGTGGTAGACATCGATGATAGATTGCCAGACTCTGCCTGTCACGAGATGAAGCACGAGGTAAAATCAGTGATAAATGCCAGATAGCGAACCATCATATCCTTGCAAGAAGACGGGTCTGTTGGTGTCATATATCGAGTGCAAATTTCAACTTGCCGCCACCTCGACAAAGACGAAGCCCAATCCAACACGATTGCCACACGAAATGCATGCTCAATAACGCCACCAACTGCTCCGTCAATCAGGGCTAGACACTGAGTGTAGGCGGAAGCAATGGCACCTCAGGTGTTGCCACTACGCCCAACTCACGGCCCAGCAGGCTCTTCAGTGAATGGTGAGACGAACGATATTACTCCGGAAACCTTGCTACTGGAAACCCTTCTGCCAGATGACTGGACACCGACATCATGGACAGCTACCACCTTCCTACCAGAGCATTTTGAGAAATGCATGGACAATCTCCTCGGTAATCCGAATGTGCTCTCATCCCATCTTTTCAGAGCAGATATCCTATACGACTCCAACAATGACAAAGCACTTCTCAATTGGAGGGGAGAGGGAGCACCATATCCCGCACCGGACATACCACACACCAATGGAGATGGCCAGATCGACCGCGATATCTCGCTCCCGAAGAGCCTCGTCCGTCACATGAGAGCAGAACTCAGACCCAGAGCACTCAATACCAGATCCTTTCGCTGGAAACGAACGGTGGTCAGGGAACTTGTCCCACGTAATCAGAATCTGGACAAGAAGATGGTGCAGACGGTGCACTTCTTCACCCTGTTGAGGTCTTCTGCTCAGCCCACTAGCGGCCAGGACTTGGGAAGCACCGATACCAGCACGGACTCAGCAGGCACAGAGACATCCATCGTCGTCTACCTCCCTCACATCACCAGGGCAGAGGACATGCCTTTCTACCACCCCAAAGTCCAAGGTCTCTGCTTCATCCACTCCCATCCCTCGCTCTCTCCCTCTTCATCAGCCTCCATCCCCCTTCCATCAGTCCCACCCGTCCCATCTACCACTGCCACACCGCCCGCCACAAGTCCAGAATCGTTGCAGAAAGGAGGCCTAGCAATCCACCTCCTCCCCTTCCCCTCCCATCCTCTGTCCACTCTCCCCAAGATCGACCGTATAGTCACCAACCTCGTCACCACCATCTCAAAGCACTCCCACGGCGTCCAAACGGGCTACTCGAAGCGCGTCCACCACGACGTGGTCATCCCGCAACGCCGCTTCCAGGACACGTACGCGCGGCTCAAGGAGAAATATGCCAAGCGGCTATGTGAGGAGTGGAAGGAGGTCACGGATCCGGGGAAGCACGTCTTTGAGGACGTGGGGATTGCTGCTTTTCTGATTGAGCTTTGGGGGGGTCTCTACGACATGGAGGGAGAAGGGAGAGCTGAGGAAGAGGTCGGGGAGGGGAGGGGGGACCAGGAAGTGGGTAAAGTAGGGAAGAAAAAGTTCCCCGGCTTCGTGGACATTGGGTGTGGGAATGGATTACTGGTCTACTTGCTTCGAATGGAGGGGTATGCAGGCTGGGGCTTTGACGTTAGGGAGAGGAAGAGTTGGGCTCACTATCCCGCTCGTGTGAGAGAAGGTTTGAGGGAAATGACGCTTGTGCCGGCCGTGCTCGTTGGCGCCGGCACACCCGACCAGAGCGATGGCGGCGCTGATCATATGCCTAACGAGCATGGTACGGTAGGCACGATACCAAGTAGAAAGACACAGCACAACGGCATCTTCCCGTCCGGAACATTCATCATCTCGAACCATGCGGATGAGTTGACGCCTTGGACACCACTGCTGGGATATATGAACGATAGTCCCTGGATCGCTATACCATGCTGCAGCCACGATCTAGGAGGGAGGAGGTCCAGAGCACCAAATAATCTCAGGTCGATCCGTATGCAGAAGAAGAGGGGTGATGCAAGGAGCGTCACCTCGTCGAGAACAAGGGCTTCGAGCCTGTCCGGTGCTACACTTGGCCCGGAGGAAGAAAAGGGTGATCTGAGGGTCAAGCAAGCTGCCGAGACTGGCTCTCTCACGAGATGCAGTGGTCGAGAAGAACATACGATAGGTCCAGCTGCCAACGGGGTTGATGATGCGAATGGACAGAAAGCAAAGTCTGATCCGAACAAGAAAGGCGGAAAAGCGCAGGGAATCTCTGCTTACGCTGCCTTGTGCAATTATGTCTCGCAAATAGCAGACGCGGTTGAGTATATGCCGGAGACAGAGATGTTGAGGATACCCAGCACGAGAAATGCCTGTATTGTTGGACGGAAGATGAAGACGACTAGCAAGACACTTTTCGACGAGGCGGAGAGAGGGAGAAGGAGGCAGGTGGTGAAGGAATTGGTAGAATCAGAGATGAACTTGCCTCTAGATGAGATTAGGAAAGAGTGGCTGAACCGAGCAGGACTGATAGCTGGGAAGAAAGGCGAAGGGCACTGAAGCCTCGAATGTGAATCTATCATGTTGGGTATCATGTCTGTCGTTTATTTGCCTTTTCACTCGGCTGTTGTAGCCGCAGATCACCGCTTTGCCCCTGCCAGAACCTTACGCCATTCCTCCGCCCTCTTCCCTGCCTCCTCTACCAGCTGCCTCAGCCCCTCTCTCCCCAACTTCCCACCACCTACCTTCTCCACCCTCCTGATCTCCCCATCATCCCCTACCACGACCGTCAACGCCTCCCTACATACCCCCTCCTCAAACGCATCCATGTCCGCAAGTAACCACTCCCTCCCCTCCTCCCCTCTAATCTTGCTCTCCGTAGAAAAAACCCCAAAGGTACACGCCACCAACATCCCCTGCAGCCTCAGACTCCGGCCCACGCTCTTCCGCGGATCGCACACCACCCTCTCGGTGTCGGCATCCCATTCCGCTCTCGGTAGCACCGTATCCCCCAGTGCAGCCAAGACAGCCAACCAAGCAGCATCAAACACGTTCCCATCGTGGCTGATGAGTAGAATGTCAATATACAGCGCCCAATAAGCTTTTGTGACGTCCTCTTCGTTTCCATCTTCATCCTGCAGTGTGGTTGTGATGCGCAGATCCGCGGGGTCGAGGAGGGAGGCAGTGTGCGTCAGGGCGTGCAGCCTATGCGTGAGAGATTGAGCCAGAGAGGAAGGCGGGTTTCCAGGGAGGTTGTTGGGCGAGGAGCCGGTGGAGAGCTCGAGGTTGGGGATCAGCAGGCCGAGGTCTTCGATTTCGTTGTTGGAGGGGCTATCGGGGGTGTTGGAGAGTGGATGGTAGGGGTGGGGGATGTCTTGTGCGCGAAGGATCTCGGCGCGGACGCCGCATACTGTCGATGTCGCGCCGAGGCGGACGACGGCGGAGCCATTGCTGTGTGTGAGGGAGCCGGCGTGGATGGTTGGTGTGCGGTGGGAGAGGGGGGAGCGGCCTGACGGACGAGTAGGGGCGTTGGAATCGGAAGGCTGGAGGTGGGCGAGGAGGTAGGGGCCAGGTGAGAGCTTGGCGAAGGTGGAGGCAGGGAAGGAGAGAGGGGAGAGGGTGGATGAGGTCGCCATTGTGTCTTGGAGATCGTGTCGCAAGCTTGAAATTTGTGGATGAAGATGTGGCTCGGTTGCAATAGCTGTAGAAAAGATGCGGCCGCGTAAAACTTCCTCTCGGTATGGTGGGAGACCGATCGACGTCATACTACCCCGGATTTTTGGGTAGATTCAGATGAGGTCGAGGTCGACATGTGAGATCTGGCAGATCTTTTTGTTCTCGCATACATCTTTCGCTAGGGAAATCGATCATGAATCCTTGGGCATTGGTCACTCCAGCCTCGAGGGGTATTGGACAGGAAGTTGCACGGAGACTACTACAGACGACGAAGCTTCCTGTGGTCACGACAGCGAGAAAGGACTTGGATCAAACCAGGGAGAATGTCCTGACAGGGTTGGAGGGGATCAGTGAGGACAGACTACATGTCATCAAGGTAGATGTGCTTAGTGAGGCTGATCCGACTCCATTTGTATCAGTTTGCTGATCGTATGAAGACGAGTCAACGATAGAAGAAGCAGCAAAGCAGTGTGGGGAGCTGTTCCCAAAGAAGGACAACTACTTGCATGTTTCGTTTGCTTTGCCAGGTCTTCTCTTTCCGGAAAAGTCACCGCAGCAGATCAAGTACGAAGACGCTCTCTTAACATTTCAAACGAACACACTGGGACCATTGATGCTACTCAAGCACTTCTCACCCTTCCTTCCCCGAAAGGCGACGAAGCTGTCCCCTGAGGAAGGGATTCCCAAGTCAGCAGTATGGGCAACACTATCAGCAAGAGTTGGGAGCATCAGCGACAACTCGTTGGGCGGTTGGTATTCATATAGAGCGTCAAAGGCAGGCGTCAATCAAGCGACCAAGACGTTCGACAACTACCTCGAGACATCGGCCGGAGAGAATGCCATGGCCATCGCTCTGCATCCAGGTACAGTGAAGACGGGGCTGAGCAAGGAGTTTTGGAACACGGTCAAGCCAGAGAAGCTATTCAGTCCTGATTATGCAGCAGAGAAGCTGGTCGAGGTTGTGAATGGTCGTTCGATGGACGACCGAGGCAAGTGCTTCGACTGGAAGGGAGAAGTGATACCTCCTTGAATGTAGACTGCTCTTGGTATGGATTCTGTCGTTGTGCTATGTCATTGCTATGATGCCACGCGTTACTTCTTGTTCAGCTCTTCTGCGCGAGCCTTGAGCTCTTCTTTGCTCGCAGCTTCAGGGAGTTTGTCGGTGATTGCTGGGCCCTGTCAAAGTCAGCGATGTGCTCAGTACTGAGTGAATAGGCACGGTAGACTGACAGGAGCGGCCTTGTGGTCTTGGATAGTGGCCTTGGACTGGTCCTTGCCCTGGTGCAGACCGTGAGATGAGGCAGTGGAATCGCTGGACTCCTTGGCGACCTGATCAGTCAAGTCTGTGTGTCATGTCAGTGTGTTGCATGGGCAGCTCGAACGACTCGCATACTGCCATGGGTCTCATCTTCTTGTGGGAGGACAGGCATCGTCGCGGTGGATGTGGGATGGATGGTCTCGGATGTTTTGATGTCTTTCCAGTCTCCAAGTCCTGCGCGGTCTAGGTATTCGTCTTTTGCTTTGTGGAACGTGATCAAGTGTTTTTGGAAGTGGTCTGGTAGTGCCTCGTCAGTCATGAGGAAACGAATTGTAGGCCAAACCTAGCGCTGGGCGGGCAACGATATGACGAATGAATGACAGTCGCCCATCGAGAGATCACACCTGCAGAGGAGCCCAGCAAAGAGTGGGGAAGGAGAGCTTGGACTCGTCCCCAGTTGCACCTCGGAGCTCCGTGGGGTTCGGTGCTGGTAGTGTCGACTATCCTAGCTGTAGATCATATCATGCAAGGTGACATGTGGCTGAGGTCTGTCACTTTTGATGGAAACAAGTCGAGACTATTATTTTGCAATGCATCACAATCCATACGTGGATAGAACTTGCCACGACTTGGGCTCCAGCAGGGTTGAGTAGCACTTGCTTGAAAGGACAATACGGCGGTGAGCATTTGCAAGACGCATCCTCCACAAGCTTGACTCGAGTCCATCTACTTGTAAGGGAAGAAACCATCGATAGGGCGTTCGGGATGAATATTCTCTGGATCGGAGACATCTCTAGATGAATGATGATTTCACAGACCGTTGTGATCCCAGTCATGTCAGGCTCAAGAACAATTTCTTGGACACGTGGGACTGATGAAGGACGGGTGGACTCGTTGCTTCTTCTGAGCAACCCGTGGTAATCGTTTGATTTGGTAATCATGCGATAGCGGATGCGAATGGAAGCAGGAAATGCCCTTGGCTGTGGTCCAGAAATCGGAGGGAAATGGCTGTGAATGGCTTCGGCTCTGGCGCTTGGGGTGGGTCCCTCGAGCTAAAATCGATCCCAAACGAGCAATGGAATGTGTCGGGATCTGCAAACCCAACCTTATTTTGTACAGCGCGCTTACTCGAACGAGCTCCACCATTGACAAAAAAAAAAGTGTACACCTAAATGCCTCTCGCTCCCTGCCACCTTTGCTATCGTCAGATGTGAGTGAGGAGTCTTACTGGGCTGCCCTTTTTGATCCCATTCTTCCCATCACCAAACGTTCAACAAACTCTCCTCCTCGCCGCCGAGATACACAAATTTCTCCGACCGGTACAGCTTCACCAGCTTCACCAGCTTCAAAAGCTTGGACCCTGATCTGGAAATCTCGCCGACAACCACAAGGATTATTGCAACGGTCGCTCAATCGACCTCGTAATAACATAATTTCCACTGAGCACGAGGGTGACAACCACTTCTCTGGGGAAATCGATTGTCTATGTCCTGAGGCCGCGTGTGCTGCATTCCGACCCTTCCGTATCCTCCGCATCACCTTCACATCTCACATCGCGGGGATCCACTTCGGACTTGCGTATCTTCATCACATGGAAGGGTTGTGAGATCAGCAGGCAATCTGACCTGCTCTTGTCCGCTTACAGGATAGATTCTGGAAAGAGAGAAATCTGGGCATCCTCTCGTTCAACCTCCATCGCCAATATGCGCATCCACTCGTTCAACATGGCTTTCATGGCCCTGCTCAGTCTGCTCTTGGTCCCAGTTGTCTTTGCACAAACCATGCAGACTGTGAATGGCGTACAATACATAGAGGTCACAGACAGCACTACTGGAAATTCAGAACTGGTTCCCGACAATCGCAAGCCATCGCTTTACACAGGAAACTTTGGAGATTGTTTAGGATCGTCTCTGATCAATGTCACTCGATTCGATGCGAGTTATTATGCCGACAACATGACTGTCCTATTCCACTTGGCAGGAACCACAGCACTCCAGCAGGAATCTCTCATGATGTACATCGGTGTCTATGCCTACGGCGAGAGTCGCTTCGAACTCATCTGGAACCCATGCAGTGCCAACATTGCCAGTCTGTGCCCAGCGAGATCCAACACTTCCATCGAGGCCAATGGCATGATTCCAGTCGCACCCTCAGACGTATCAGACATCCCATCCATCGCCTTCTCCATACCGGACTTTGAAGGCTCGGCAATCCTTCGCATCTTCTCCAACAGTACACAAAGTGAGATTGGTTGCTACACTGCCGTCGTCACGAATGGCAGTACTTTCTCACAGCCGGAATCGGTCGGTACCGTCCTTGGTCTCTTCACTTTAGCCGCCGTCATCGCAAGCTTCGCCGCTGCAATGTATGGCAACAGCATATCAGTCATGCGAACACATTACGCTCACTCTTTATCGGTTGGCGTGGTCTTTGCAGTGTTCCAGCACATCTATTTTACAGGTGCTTTATCCATGAATTGGCCAAGTGTTCTGGTCGCCTTCTGGAGCAATTTCGCCTGGTCTGCAGGCATGATCAACACCTCAAGCATGCAATCTTCAATCAATCGCCTCGTCGGCGTCAATGTCGGCAACACGTCGCAAGTGGGCGCGGCAGGTTCAGGTACACCGCAATCTTCACTCGGTGGTGGCTTTGACCTTGCGTCTCTTTACAAGCGGAGCGCCAACGAGCTAATCACCCGTGACCTGTCCTACGACATCTACACCGAGAACCCCTTGACCCTTCTCAAAAGGCAGACTGTTGGTCATCACTTCGAGCAAGCACTACAGAGACGGTCTCTTGTCAACAGCACGACTGGTTATGACTGGTACGGAAACCCCGTCCAATCTGGTCTGCCTCTTCCCGGCAACTTCTCTGGCTTCGCTGGCACACTCGCTCAGGAGGATATCCGAGCTTCTAATGCTTTCATGACAGGTTTCCTCTGGCTCATCATCCTGCTTGTTCTGGTCGTCAGCACTTTGGTTGCCTTCAAATGGGCAATGGAAGCACTCATCAAGTACAAGATTCTACGCGAAGACCGCCTGGGTTTGTTCAGATCTCACTGGATAATCTTCACCGTGGCGACTGCTCTCCGGACGTGCTTCATTGCTTTCTTCATGATCATGTTCTTGACCATGTTCCAATTCTCGTATGAAAGCTCCGCAGGACCCAAAGCCATTGCTGCGATCGTGTTCATCATCTTCTTTGTCGGCACGATTCTCGTCACAGCTTACGCCTACTATCATCGCTTCAAGACGGTGGCTCACGGTAGTGGTGATCACGAAATGGCCAACATGCCTACAAAGAAGTTTGAGAGAGTCTCCAATTCTCTGCAGAGCTTGATTCCGAAGAATCAACTAGGCATGGCGAGATTTAACCCAAATACCATCTTCCACATTCTGGCAGAGATGGGCCGCGAACCTGATATCATTCATGAAAATGAGGACTATGTCAAGAAATTTGGTTGGCTGGCAGCACGGTTCCGACGCAGTCGTTGGTGGTTCTTCGGCGCCTGGGCCTTTTACGAGTTCATCCGTGCCTGTTTCTACGGCGGCGCATCCGGTCATCCCAAGACACAGGTCTTTGGTCTACTGGTGGTGGAAATTGTCGCATTCGTCCTCTTCATCTGGGCTCGGCCGTTTGAGGGGCAGCGTCTTAATATTCTGGTTGTCTATCTTCTCGGTTTCAGCAAAGTCGCCTCGGTTGCTCTCTCCGCTGCCTTTGATGTTTCCTTCAATCTTCCTCGCATTCTGACCACAGTGATTGGTGTCATCATTATCGTAATTCAAGGCCTGCTGACCATTGTCACCATGATCGCAATCGTCGTCGGAGCAGCGTCAACGTGGATGTCCATCAGAAGAGAGGTGCCAGCTGAGGAGTTCCGACCAAAGAAGTGGAAGAACTTAAGGGAGAGGTACTTTGCGCACGTGGAGCGTACTGCTAAAGAGCTACCCCGACCTCGAAAGCAGAAGCCTGCAGATCCTCTCAAGACCCCGCCACTGCCTCAGGGACCATACTTCAACGTTGGCTCCGTACGCAGGGTCAACAAGATCGAGGACGATGACCAGGACTTTGCTGCGGAGATGCGTCTCGATCCATCTGCCTCGTATTTGTCCCTGGATTCCCGCAAATTCTCGCCTGTTGCAAGTCGCAACTTCAGCCCGATGGGCGAGATATCTCCGCACGGTCCGACCAGGGTTGCCTCGACTGCGTCAAGCTCCCATGTACGATCGAACCTCCCATTTGGAGCTCGCGCGCACCGTCCCAGCTGGTCCATTCACGAGGCAAACGATGATGATAGAGTCGTCTCACCCATAGACATGAATCACAGCGTCCCAGAGGACAACGCTCTCACCTCACCTACGCTCCCATCTCCAGCTCCATCTCCAGCGCACTCACGGGCTCCTTCGAAGACGACACTAATTGCAGGGCTCTCCATCCCAAAACTCCGCACAGTCAAGTCAATGGACACGGTCCTCAGCTCGAGCGATATCAAGCGCGCCGAATCACCCGTTCAGGACGTACCCGCACCACGAGTCCGTCCTCGCTCCGGCACCTGGACTTCCCGCGGCTCGATCCGCGCGCCCAGCCGCAACGGCACACCGAGCGGCAGTATCTTCAACATGGAGCGGGACAGCAGCGGCGTGGTCTCCCCCGTGAGCCCGCTCAGTCCGCTACAATTACCGCCCATCACGGGTGTATATAAAGGACCTCTGACACCCGCGGAGGAGAAGGACGAGGAGTTTGTCAGGATCAGCAGACAGAATACTGGCGAGCAGAAGTAGCCCATGACATGTTTGAGAAAGATCAATCCGGGGCCACGAATAGAGATCTGCAGCGATTGCAAGGCAGGGGCGGAAGAGCATAATTAATACGGTACAGCTTCACGACGCTCTCTTATGATTTTACGATTACGATTGCATTCATGTCAAGAGAGAGCATGCATTCTACTTTCTTAGACCTTTTTTTTTTTTGAGATGGCATAGCGTAGTGTTGTTGAAGGGAGAAAGAGGGTGTGTAGGTAGATGGTATACATATGTGTTTCATGCATAATTATCTGAGGTCGTGACCCTTCCTCTCTTGATCGAGTAAAAATGTGCAAGTTGTGCGGTGGATGGGTCATTCTGGAGCTACGAAGAGATGGGTCACGTTCAATAATGAGCGTCAGACATTCGCTGCGTTCTCGTTCTCGCATTCACATCACGGGACTAAATGAACATCAGATTTCATTTCGAGTACATTTGGTGGTGTGAAGAGTCGATTAAAGCACTACGTAAAGAGGGTATCTCTAAGTTCCATGGCACGTTGCTGAGGGCGTCTAGTAATGCCCAAGGCTGCTCGGCAACTCTTCCAGGAGTCGAAGTCGGCAGTCCCGATAAGACTGTGGCCTGGATCCACAGCTGTCATCTATCCTTGTCGGGTATCCTTGCTATTCCTCCGCATGCTGCTTGAACGAAAACAATTGACGATAGGAAAAAGGGCGTGAACCCCTTTCTTGAAGCGATGTCCTGATTCTCTCGTGGCGTCAAAGTGTGAGGCTTGTCGAGGAATAATGGACCTGGTGTGATTGCAATGGTGGGAAAGAGGTCATGGCGTAGATGTTGTGTTGGATCAAATAGTTGACTTCAATTGGTGTAAAGTGACGGAGCAAGATGTGGACAGAGCCAGCATCTTTCTTGTGGTGAAGAGCTTGCAATCTACCAGGTCGGACGGTCGCTCAAGAAGGGGCTGGTTATACCCGACTTGTCGTTGTTGTGCGACGACGACCAGCCTTGCCACAGGTGAGGCATGAGATGATGGTGTTGAGGATACTGGCGATTCCGTTGACAATGGCCTTGAGGATATTGGCAATGCCGGAGACGATAGCTGTCAAGCAGTTGCCGATGGAGCGGAAGACGCTCTTTATCTGTGGAGGAGTCAGACATGATCATGGCGATATCAAGGTTATCGGCGAGGACTTACGCAGGAGACGACGGCACCCATTGTGGATGATGTTCAAAGACTAGCTCTGATGGATAAGGTCGTGTATGGGAGATGAAGGTGAAGCAGAGATGACAATGCTTTAATGTTGATGTTGTTGTGTTGGGGAAAGGTTGCTTAGGAATGTGGAAGTGAGGTATGTTTAAAGGACTCGTCGCCATGCAAAACCTGCTTCTTGTTTGCGGCCCAAACAATGATACACCTTGGGCAATGACGATCTCGTGACGGCGGAAAGAGCAGAAACGTGCACCTACCTCTTCTACCTTATTTCCAGCCGTACCACTTCTGTTGCGCGAGGGCAAGGCCTGTGGCTGATCTTGAGTCGCCAAGGAGAGTCCTAACGCAGATAGCATTCCGTATCCGTCTGACAGGACTGATCATGAGCTAAAGAACCGATGAGACACAGTCTGGTGACCTCACAGATACGAAGGGCGGCATGACTATTTAGGCGAGTGAGAGTGGTGCAGAAAAGGAGATTGGCATCCAAGAAAGTTGGTCATTTGATGAGAAGATATGAAAAAAAGGTTGGCTCTGATGACGATCCCGTCTGCGAATGGTCAAGCCAACGCCACAAAGCCACGGGTGACCTGTAGATCGTGGCGTCACGGTGGACTCTTTGCTGGTATATGCGGTGTGGCTGATCGAGATGAACCAGTGGCTCATCGTGATGTGCGCTATCGTGAAGGATTCTGTCAAGGATTCCGTGAACAGCGAGGAGCAGCCACAGGTCATGACATGACATAGGGACGAGGCAACAAAGGCCCACGAATAGATATGCTGGTATCCCCGTGTTTCTTGACGAATCCTTCCGAGCATCTCTCTCTCAGTCCGCATAGAGGCCTTTTCAAAGCCCACTGATTGCGAGGAGAGCTCCTCCAGCGGTCATGCGAGACAAGAGCAAGGGCACGAACCACAGCAGTAACTTGCGATGACCAGCTGGCTTGCCCCGTATCATCCAAACAGACGCCTGAATGCATCCTCTGCCACATAGATTCGACGGTCGGAAACCATCTCACAGCGAGAGCAGACATTCCTTTGTTCAGCACCCCGTCGTCCATCGCCTACCCCATCACTACCGGGGCTCGTGCCGGAGCGTGCTGGAATCCATGCAGGAACGTCAGGCATACTGATAACGCACCAGACAATACTCCGCGGTATCCCCGTCCTCATAAGAACATTCCCGCTCGCAGCTCGCCGACGAGAAACCCTCGAACCGTCCCGCTGCCATCTACCGCATCAGTTTCCGCCCAAATTGCGAACTTTCTCCGGCCCCGAGCGATAGGAAGTGTCATATCACCTTGCGCGCATCACAACAAAACCAAACCGTCCAGACCAAAAGATCACCATGGCCCCTGCAATAGCCAAAGCCAAAGCATCGCGCAAGATGACGACTGACAAGTCGTCATGCCCGCTGATCCCCTCCGATTCAAGCCCTATCACACACTCGTTTGACTCGCAACTCCCGACACTCATGACCACAGCTCACAGAACTTTTCCCACGCAAGCATAGCACGCACACCCTCTCCCATCTCTTCTCTACAGCAAGCTACTTGCAATCCTAATAGCAGCATGCACTAGTTATCCCCAGCCGCAAGTACCGCTACCCTTTCTCTCTCGCCTGGCAAGTAGAACCGGCACGATAAGCTCCTCGCACTATCGCCCCGTCTCCACAAGCCGCCCCCCCCCCCTTCCCTTCCCAAATCGTAACATGGCGCAAGTATCCTCTCGGCTTCTCTCCTTCCAACAACGCCATTGGTCCCAGCGACAGACATTTGTAGAAAGGTACCTCTTGCCCTTCCAATCAGCTGTGCCGTTGCTGTGAAAAAAAAATTCTCTGCCTCCAGATCTGGACGTGGGACGTGGTGGGTACACCCGTTCATCGCATACCGGCTCGGTCGGGAAAGCGAAGAAGAGGGATGAGGGAGATGGTTGCCTGGCGTGAGGTATGGGAAGGGTCTTTTTGCGTGGTGACTTGCGTGTGTGTATCGTGAGTCTGTAGCACCGAGTTGATGGGAGGCGCGTACCTGATGGCTGCTTCATTCCGGGCATTCCTTCCTCGAGAGCACGTGGTGGCGACGATGGACGCTGTAGATCCTGGGACGGTTCGGGAGGTCTTGACGTCTTGGAGGACGCAGGGATAGTACCACACAAGACACATGTCAGAGTGAACAGAGGTACGTGACAGATGGCAGCTTCTCGCCTGTCCATTTCTCTCAGCTAAGCGGAGCGAGCTACGCTACGTTGTCGTTGGTCCCCTTCTTGACGCCCGTGCTGCCATGCCTACCTGCCTGCCAGCCAGCCAGCCATCCCGGGCACGTACTCGTCGTATACCATACATGTCCATGCCAAAACACCATGCCTGTATTCTCGGCGACGCTTCGTACATGGGGGGTATCGTCCCAAACACCCCTGTCGCCGACCCCCGTGTCCTTGTGCCCCTTGAAGATGAAAATTCCATATTTTCGTAGCCCGTTCGGTGCTCATGCTGTGCTTTGCCTCTGTGATATATATATGTTCCCTTGCGCCCCTCGCCATGCCGTTTGCTTTGCCAAAAATCCAAGAAATTGAAGAAGAGATGAACTTTTCTCTAAGGAGGTGAGGTGAGTGCTGTGATGTTCGTTGATCGTAAAGTGAAGAGGAAAAAAAAAGAGGTCGTAGGTCTAGGTGGTGTGCTTGAATGCCGGGAGGGACTTGCGGCGCTGGTCCCTTGTGCGGTCAAAGGCGTTGAAGTAGCTCGAGAGTTCCTTTGCTGTTTGCTCTGATGCTTCGGGTGTCGAGGCATTGGATATCAGAGACGAGCGAGAGGAGGAAGGAGAGAGAATCCGGTGGGGTGACCGGGTGTCTGCGGACTTGCTGTAGTTGTGCTGCGTAGTCCGGGCGAGGCTGGTTGAGCTTGAAGATTTGGTTGGAGGTGGTGGATACTTGGAGGGAGGGTTGTGGAAGCTGGTTGGGAAGATGAATTGGTATGGATTTGCCGGATGGCTATGTGCCGGCGATGTTGGTACAGACCCGGAGCGTTCGATATCTGACATGCGGCAGGCTTCCGAGCAGTAGAAGCCATCAGTGACTTGGTTGTCACAGCCAAGGCAGAAATCTGGGAAGCACTCCATGATGTGATTGAAGGTAGTTGTCTGAGAAGTGTAGTTCGGAAGAACAGTTATATGTTGGAGTAGTCGGCAGCAAAGTAAAGTGATCGTAATGTATTGCGTGCCAGTAGATCGAATGATGGGATGGATGGTGAGATGTTTGAAAAGATGACTACCAGCCCAGGTGACACGAGGCCAATGGAGGACTGATGACCTCTTGAGAATTGAAAGTGATGGTGCAATATGAGACAAGGAAGTGCAAGGTATATGATGGAAAAAGAGTGGAGTAGGAAGCAAGGGAGGGCACGATTGGAAACTTGCTGCTCGGATTGCATTCCAGTGCAGGTACGAGGGCGAATGAGCAGCTAGGATCGCCGCATGGTGTGCATGAGGACTTGACTACGGGCCATTCGGGCTGGATGGGCTGGAGGGGGGGTTACGAGAATACCTGCTGGCGGCTTACTATAGACTAGTGAGCACGGCGGGCGCCTGTGCGATTTTGATGAGCGTGGGTTGGTTGGAAGATGGCGAGTTCTTGCGCAAGAGGTCCGGGCCAGGAGGGTCCCAGCGTGCATTAGGTGTTCCATTCCCGTCGCTTGCCTGACTCGGGCCAAACACCATGATCACCCTGATGTGTGGGGGCGATCCGAAGCGCAAAGGTCCAACCAAAGAGAAGGGGTAGTGATTGAGGACAAGAAGTCGTCTGGACCTTGCATGTGGACTCGAAGCAATAATATCGAAACAAAGTGAGGGTGATCATGACAGAAACAACAGAGCAAAGAACCTTCCTAGCTTACCTCTAGTCTCATCACCTTCCATCAAAGGTTCCACGATCTTCTCCAGGTGAACTGCATGGCGGATCGTCCGCTTGGACAATTGGTTGGCCCGTGGCGAGGATTTGGCAGCAGGACCCAGAAACGTTCGTGCTCTTGCATCAATAAACGCCTGCCGAGCTCGCCATATGGCCCATACTCATGCTCACCCCAGGACCTCTGAAGCTGGTAGTCACGGCGAACAGACTTTTTCCTGTCTTGCCCAAACGGTCGGTCATGAGGCTGTCACCCAATTTCCCTCGTCGACCGCCCGGTGAGTCCAACAATGGACATTGGAATGGCCAGATATGAAGAAGGGGTCATGAGCCTGCATGTCTCGGTTGGGATGCCATCATGACCATGCCCGGACGGGAAAGGCGTGAGGGCGCTGAGAGAGGGATTGAAGAGGGTGGGCCAGCGGCAGCAAGCAGCTCACAAGCAGATCTCGTCCAGAGTCGTGACGATGCTAGCGGGTCCGCTAGGGCAGATCTCCACTTTGTGATGTTTCGAAAATCGGGGAAGCTCCTTTATCACCTTGGGTGCAAAAGACTCGGATGGTGGATGTTACTGATAAGCTCGATGGGTACGTCCTCTTCCTGAAATTGAGGCATGAAGGTGGGATATCCGTGTGTGATAGACTGACTCTTGCAAGCTTGAGGATCGACACGGAGAAAAAAAACTTTGCACTGAGCCCGTGCACGACGACGACAACTCCGACTCCCCAAGCCTTGTCCAAGGCGTCATTTGCTGCGACGCATCTCCTGCACTTCTGCACCTCTGCTGTGTATCCCTGTTCTCCCATGCACGTTGCTGCACTCTTCCATTGAGCGTCATCCAAGACGGGTTCCGCCTTTTGCATCGGCATGTTGGCTGTCTGATCTCTTTGTTTACAACTGCAAAGGATACGGCATGGAAATTAACGACAGTGCTCTACATACAGTACATCCCGTCTATGGTTTGAGGACTGACTCGCTACACTGCCGTCTACTTTTCGGCAGGCTCCACTGCTCAAAGGCCTGCTCAAGCATACAGGGCGCGGCTGAGAACGTCAGGCCACCTCTGCAGCAGAGCATCATCCCATTCCCCTTGCCAGGCAACTATACCGTCCGGACGGACCAGAACTGCTCCGCCTGAACTGACATTGCACTGCCTTTGCCATTGCCCATCAATATCCCGCCACCCGTCGGGTCCGATGACTACCACATCTGCGGAGTCTCCGCCCAGCTGCTGCCAGCTAGGGCTGCCCGTAAGCAGCAGCAATTTGCTCAACGGTATCAAATCTCTGACAGCCAGGCTCTTGCCATCTTTTCCCAGCCAGGCATGAGGTAGGTGATGGCCTGGCAGCGTGCACGGATGGTAAACTCCAGGGTTGAAGGAGCCATCCTCGCGAACCTGTCCCGCATGCCTAGCTTGCAACGCTTGGTCCCAGAAATCGGCGGAAGGATAGAACCATCCAACTTCCAGACCTGGGGCATTGAATTCTATATCCAGGCTCTTCTGTGCCTTCCGTACTGATTCTCTCTTCGCCTCGTAATTCGGGTGTTTCTCATCAAAGAATGGTGCAATGGCTGCAATGTTCTCCTGCGTCGATGCCGTCGGGCTCATCCCCAACGCTTTGTCGACTGCCAGCGAATGAGACCGCATACTGTTCAGGCTGGATGCTACCGCGGACTTTCCTACCAGTCGACGTTCTTCATCATAACTATTCAGGAGGTTCTCATACTTGTCGGCATCCTGCAAGGCGAATTGAAGCTTCCAGACAAGATTATGCACGTCCTGGATACCAATATTCATACCCAGTGCGCCCCATGGCGTGATCCGGTGAGCTGCGTCTCCAGCAAGAAACACTCTACCAGTCCTGTAATTGACTGCCGACATAGCATCGACGTCCCAGTGGCTAAGCGATAGGACATTGACTGGAAGGTCATGAATTTTCAAGGTTGCTCGCATCCTCTGGATCATCGTCTCTTCATCGAAAGATTCTGGATCCGTTGCGGTCAGAGCGCAAGAAAAGACCCATTCCTGCGTCTCTGGTGGATGTTTCTCGAATGGCCAAGGACCGATCTGATACAAGAGACCTGTTCTTGTACTACCACCCATCTCAGGGCTGGTCAACCACGTCAGAAAGTTGCTGTTGTCCGGATGGAGTTCTCGCAATGGGCTGCGGACATGTGCCGTGACCATGTGGAAAAGGTCCTTTTCTCCTTCCCACGCGATACCCAATTTGTCAGAGACGCATCGACCACCGTCGGCTGCAATTACATAGCGAGCCGTGATCTCTGTTTCTTCGGCAACGTCTGTGTTTGTCGACCTGACTCTCAAGATCACGTGATCGGTCTTGTTCTCGACGTCCGTCACTTCCCTATCATACCTGATACCATCTTGATTAAGCTCTTTCGCACGTCGAGCGATGATTGGCTCAAGACGGATCTGTGGTAGTATGGTATATCTCGAAGGACTGTACGTTTTGTATTCATCCTCGTACTGGCCTAGGCCCCATGCATCTCGGGAGTATATCTCGCTACCACGAGAGCTGAGATCAGTGTACCAGGCAGTCCGCCCAGCGACCTCTCGTGGTGCGGCTACCTTGTACACTTCATCTTCAATGCCCATGGTTCGAAATATCTCCATAGTCCTTTGGTTGATGCCGCATGCCTTTGGATGGATCGAAGAGCCGCTGTGCCGCTCAAAGAGTACATGCTTGATTCCCTGGAGGGATAGCAAGATGGACGCCGTGAGTCCCACGGGTCCGGCCCCGATGATGGCCACTGGATATGTTTCTTGCATTTCGGTCATACTTTGTGAGCTTCAAGCAGATAATGGCACATTCATCGTGGACTTTTAACGACTTATTTAAGGGCAAGCAATCGTCGAGATTTCGGGGCATATCCTGTTCCGGTTGTGAGGTGTATCGTCTTTCGGTTGTGAGGTATGTTGTCTTCCAGTCGTCAGGCATGTCGTCTTCAGGTAGGAATATCGTCCTCCAGTCGTGAAGCACATCGTCTTCCGGCATATCGCCTTCCAGCATGTCGCATTCCAGTCGTCAGGCATACTGTCTCCCGGCATATCGTCTTCCAGTCGTGAGGCATACCGTCTTTCGGAATATCATCTTCCAATCGTGAGGCGTATCCTGTTCCGGTCGTGAAACATTCCTGTCTCCATCGTGGGGCAAGCTTGTTCCGATCGTGGGGCACATCGTTTGCTCGCTGAGTCCAACCCCACCGCCCTCACGTCAGCCTACCAGATGTCTACTCCAATAGATAGAGACAGCTGTGCTACTGCAAAGTTGCTACGGAAAAGGTCGATGTATTCACGTTCGTCTGAATTTCCGCAAAGTGGTGGTCGTTGCTGTAACGGCCCGGAAAGAAAGCTGAGTGGGAGAGCCCAGGTGGCGGACCCTGTTTTTTTCCCCCTTTAGTTACCTCAGGTTTCGAACTGTCGATGATACGATACTAACATCTGTCCTCGTGACCACTGTTCAGAGGGATATCAAAAACCCGCCAACAACGGGCATGGGCTGAGCACGGAACTTGCTCATCGGCTCCGCCTATTTTATGCCACACCTACCACATTCACATCACCGTAGAAAGACCTCGAGGCATTACCAGACTTTCTTTCAATTCGAAGCGGTACGGGCAGGCTCTCCACACCCTTTTGCCACGCCAAATTGACAAAAAGTCGCGACTTTGCCTCTACTCTTATCCAGCTGACCCTGAGAGCACCCCCTCCAGACCTATATCAAGACAACTTAGACGGACAGTTTTCATGCAAAAAAACGTTGCCACCGTCGGGGGTCGAACCCGATCCTATCGCACGCACAATTCTTGGGAAGCGATAATTCTACCGTTAAACTACAGCGGCATCAAAGATACGCATAATAGATGGAAACATAGAAAATATATAATGCTTCTTACCATAGACGTGTAGACTGGCGAGCATCTAGAGCAAGCAGATATTCAATACTTCTCCTGTCACAGACAATGATACACCACCAAGCACACTATTCGCTCTCGGTGAGCGTCCCTAATCACACCATCTACCTGCAGCGAAATTGGATGCTTCCGGTGTTCATCCGCGTAGCCCATTTTGACCCCAACAACGAGCGTCTCGTTACCTCCCACGCTTTGAGATACGCGATAACGCTAAGGGAAGTCCGGCTCGCTAGACATTGATACGCAATGCCGCCGGCGACCCTGATGAAAGGTACTTGCGACACTGCACCTGATATTGATCGACAAGTCTACTCTCAACTTCATCTCAACTATTCATGAAACGCTACTTCATATCTCTAAGCGGTTTTCTGCTCTCCAGACTACCAGGCTAATCGACTTGGCCACAATAGTACAGCCACCATATCGATCGGCTATCTGATCGACTGGCCATATGCAAGCAGCCTGGTACGCAGCCATCTCAGACGCCACCGATGTCGAGTTACACTACGTATTCCCCGCATTCGAGACCCTAGCTTCGATAGCTGCATGCAGTACACCCTCTTCTAATTGTGGCGCCGTCCAGGCCGTCCACTATATTGCGCAGACAGTAGCGTGCTGCTGCCGGAATCCGAACCTCTCAGAGCACACGGAGCTTGAAGAGTGCCTTTGCAGTATGCAGCTTGTGCCCACAATCAAACGATGTCTACCACAAAAGTATACGTAGCCTCCTCGTCAGCAAGGGGAATACTCCAGTGCCACCAACGTGGCTGCTCACTCCCTCCTTTGACGTTTCCGCGCTGGCCCCGAATCCTTCGAGTCACTAGCACCGGTGGAAGCTTTCGAAGGCCGAGGCCTTGATAAGCTTCCCTGCCATTCGCCAACCTCAACCTCAGATGTCTCATCATTCCACCGCACAATCGCCTCAGTACTATCGCTTCTTCGACCCAACCACTCAGCTGCTACCTGTCCAGTCCTTGCTCTCATAGCACTCACCCCATGCTTTTGCTTCAAGCTCATGGAGTGATCAGCCCCCTCGACTACCACAGACCACGATCTGGCCTTCATCTTCCGCCTGACCTCGAGAAGCTTTCCCAGATTGCACATCTTATCTCCATCGCCTGTCACAAACAGGACTTTGATGTTATCGGGTATGTTGAGCAAAATGTCCTCGCGCAAGTCACCACCTCGCTCACTCGTCATTGGGAAGGAGACCAGGATCAATGCTTGTATCCTCTCTGATTGATCTTTAGCCGTGATTGTTGCCGCGCGTGCACCCATTGATCGTCCACCCAAAGCAATAGCCTCGCGCTCGCTCTCCAGAACTGCTTTGAAGCACTTGACTCTGTTTTGCAAATTCATCGTCCCTTGAAAGCACAAGACCGGGCTAGTAGTTGCATAACCTCGAGCAAACTCAACAGTCGCTGGATTGGCGATACCGCCACCAGCTCCATGCGTGAAGATAAGAGAAGGTTGACTGGCCTCGTCATCTGATCTAGGTCCAGTGTACTTTTGACAAATTATGAATTTGTCGCCAAAAGGCAATTGAAACGAGTCCACACCTTGGTCCCTACCTTCGCTGCCATTGACACGCGAGCCACCATTCATACCACCCAGCACCGATTTGGTGAGGTCGACTGTTTTGTCCTCTTCATCCTCGTTGCGGTCTGCGGAATACTTGGTGGGGTTTGCCCGCGTGCTCCCTCGAGGAGGCATCGATCGCAGAAGCCAATACTAGCTGGTAGGTGTATATCGAAGACGTATGTGCCGTGCTCTGGAGAGCGAGAGAAGCATTGATGTCAAGGCTCTGTCGTCAAAATGATCTTGCTGCGCGCATGCTGGTGACATCACCGCCTACTTTGTGGCTTACTCATCCAGTGACCTACCAGGCTTCTTACGTGCAGGGATGGTTATGGATAACGAGACAATTGTTGGGGTCATCGGAGCCCCTGCATGACCAGCAAGTCTCCATCTCCGTACTCCCCTACGAACCTTTGTGGTGACAACCTGAAATTACATTCCCCCTAAGATTGGGCTTAGCATCGTCTCCGCCAAGACGGTCACCTCTCCTCCCGTCGAGTCTCGCCACCATGTTCTGCCAAAGGTCATATTGAGTTCGTCCAGTCACCCATCTTGGCGACAGATCCGCCGGTAACGTTTCAATGGAAAAGAGCGGACAGGTGCCACCGGGTCTAGCCATCCCGAATTGCCAATGCTGGGCGTCCGCTATGTCTCACTTGAATACCTTCGCACGAGCACAGCCATTCACGACACTCGAATCTTGACTCTCTTGGATTACCGGCATGACGATCAGACATGGTCCATGTTCGACGGCAGATCCGGGGCGCTGTCACTACCAGAACCCTGGCGCAAAGATCAATGCCCAGCTCTGCCACTGCATCTATAACAGCATGGATCATCACATTCTGTCCTATCTTGGACTTGCTCTTGCACTTTGAGCAGTATTCAGAAGGCGTCATGCCCGTTTTGTCAGGCATCCAAGGATAGATCTTCAGTCCGCAGTGGGAGCTTCTTAGCTTGGCTTTTGGTATTTGCTGCTTACATGCTTCACCGCTGACGTCGGTAACAAGCAGAAGTCTTGGAAATATTCTATGGAAGTTATGGCTCGCAGCTGGAGGACGGTAAGTGCGCCTGGAGCTCCTTTGGAGCTGTGTTGTATAAGTAATCACTTCTTGCCGTTCAACTCCTCATCATTTCACCATCAGCAATATCAACAAACACCAATCCTAAATAGAACCCAACCACCTCAGCAACTCTCACTAGCTGCACAACGTCATCAACATGAAGTTTACCGCAGCCACCATCGCCTCTCTGGCAGCCATTGCCACGGCTCTTCCCACTGGCGAGGTCGACTACACTCCCAAGGGTAAGCTTGTTCGAACATGTCATCTTGGGCGTAACTGATACTTAGCAGGCGGTTGGGGATCTGTAGACTACAGCAAGATCGACTGGACAAAGGTCGCCTACCCTCCCGGCACTGGTGCCAACCTTCCTTCATACCCTCCTGGCACCGGTGAGAACCTCCCATCGTACCCGCCTGGCACTGGTGCCTCAGCTACGGGCAAGCCCTCTGTCGGCGCTCCTTTCACCTTCACATCCTACTACGAGGTCAAAGCGACTCCCGACCAGGTCGTCAACGGCACCTCCCCAACCGGCGGCCTAGCCGGCGCGTCAGGTCTGTACAAGCTCGCCTTCAACTCGGCGGAGAATGTTGTCTGTTATAACATCACACTCTACAACTTGAACGACAATTACGTCTCCCCCGCCGTGACCGCGACACACATCCACGAGGCCGCCCGCGGCGCATCCGGTCCTCCACGCATCGCCTTTCCCAACCCATCCGACATTAGCGGCGGAATGAGGAGGAGCATCGGTTGTATCCAGGGTCCCTTCAGGACCGGTGTCAACGGCACTGATGGTCAGGACAGCGGCAATGGCTTCACTGTCGCCAAGATCGAGGCCAACCCTGCCGGCTTCTTTGCCGATGTGCACTCCAGCCGCGCCGTACCTGGTGCTGTCCGTGGCCAGCTGGCATAGATGATGGACTGGGGAGATGGTGATCGAGCAGTAATCGGGAGGCGGTTTTCATGACTTATGGCCCGTTGGGCGAACCTTGTATTTTAGATTGCAATGCGGTCCTTGTGGCTGCGGCTACGAGAATAGTGCCTAATTGACATATTTATTGGACAACAACACCACTTTCCAAGACTGCCTGCCTGTCATCGTGATGGTCTTTAGTGCAATAGTCAATACATGCTCGACCAGCTTCTGGTAGTTTCTGGCAACGATACTTCTCTCCTTGCCACTCAAAAACAACCACATCCAATGTTATGGTGGTACACTCGTCGCGGTTGATTGAACTTGGCATGATAACAGCCATACATGGGAATCGCTTTTGGAACTGGCCGCTACTGTCTCCGTTTGAGGTACATCAGTCTACGCTTCCTCAGGTACAGGTGGATGATGACTATTCTGTCCCGAAATCGACCCTCTAAGCCCCGGACCCGACTGGTCACCCCGGGGTGGCGGACTTATGACGCTCCCGCTCCGCTGGCTGGCTGCTATGCTGCCCCGCCTGCTCGTCGCTTTGCTGCCGCCGCCAGCTTCGGCTTCTCGTTCTAGGAAGTCGGACCACAACTCTGCTAGAGATTCTCGGCTCTGGCCACCTGTATTGTCGAGGTAGTCTGTTGACAAGGACGGTGTGCTGGGCGTTCTTCGAAATGGTGATAGGGGTACCCGTAACTGGGCGTTCGATGCGCCAGGTCTGGAGAGACCGGCTTGTTCTCGTTGTTCTGGGAGAGTCAGCGATGTGCATCAGTAAAAGGCATGATTATGCGTACCATCGCTCCAGCCGAGCAGCGCAGCTATGAGCTGCAAGATCTGGAACTTCTTTGGATCGCTCCGGTCAAGAGCAAGAAAGTGTAAGAAGTGGTTGGTGACAACCTGCCGGTCGACATTGTCTTCTGGCTTGCCACGCTTCAAGAATCGGAGAGCTTTTGTAAGATGATCGTTGAGGATGACCGCCTCGTGTCGGAGTTTCCCGATGAGGAGATTCTTCTCTTTGACCTCCCTTTCGAACGGCAATGCTCGTTCGAGCTCTTTCTTGGTGATCTGAAGCTGGTCTGCTGACTCGGCCGCTCGTTTGGCAGCTTCCTCGGCCTGCTTCTTGAGCGCGTCCAACTTTGCTTCCGAAGCTTCCACAGTCTCCCGAAGTTCTCGTTTCCGAGCTGTGCGGCTGTCAGCTCAAGCACAGACAGCGTCGAACAGCACAACTCACCTTCCTGGATCTCTTGTAAAGCCCTCTGTAACCCTTCTACGGTATTGTTGAGCACGTCTCTCTCGTTTACAGCTCGCTCGTAAGCTTCACGATGTGACATGACCTGATCTTCCAACTCGCCGACTTTCTCACCTAGCGACTCCCGCAGCGATCGCTCCTCCATGGCGAGTACCTCCCAGTCTTGCATAGCTTGCTTGGCGTTCTCGAATTCTTCCTTCGCATAAGCCAATTGCGAGTTGAGCTCATCCCTTTCTTTGGACCAATTCGTGGTCGACAGGTTCGATCTGCTTCGTATCGAATTGACCTCTGATTTTTGCGAAGTAAGCTCATCCTGGAGCTTCGTGATAGTCTGCTGCTTGTCATCTTGACTTTTGCGTAGATCCGAATTCTTCTGTTCGAGTTCTTCTATTTGTGACCGTGCTAGCGACAATTCTTCCTGCGCGAAAGTCAGCCTTGAACCCTTGTCAACCTGTGAAGATGCATACAGCATCCGCCTTCAGTCTGTCGCCCAATTGCGATCTAATTGTATTCACTCTTCCAAGTAATGTCTGGTATTGAGAATCCGCCTTGTCTTTGGCAGCCTCGGCCTCCTCCTTCTCTTCTCGTATTGATATAATGTCTTCCTCGTGTTTGGTCTGTATGTGCTCCAGTGACTTTCGCAACTCTGCGACTTCTGCACGTAGTGTATCTCGTTCCCGCTCTGCAGCGTCGAGTCTCGCAGTGACATCGTCTCCAGGAACTGATTTTGCCGCATGGTCGCCATTCCGGAATGGAACACTCTCTGTCCTGCCCTCATGCGACTCCTCTGCAGCCGGCTCGACGATCGAGGCACTCTGTCCAAAGTCAATGGTACATTCCAAGCTACTGTGATGCCTCGCACCCTCGATACATCCACTTCCTCGCCATCTTCATCTGCGTCCTCATCTTCTGCGGGTCCATTGGTCGAATCGGCTACCTGCGTCGTATCGTCTGCATTGGCATTCTTGTCGGCGCCCTTCTTCTTATTCTTCCTCTTCTTCTTGGACGCTATAAGGGTGATGCGTCAGCCATATCCAATATCGGTTCGCTGCATGGGTAGCTCTTGCATCGGTAAGACGAACCTGACTTTGATCCCGTGTCTGCATCCGCATTGGGCGCCATGATTACCACTTGACCTCCCAATGAATAACTCGAAGGATCCCCAAGTCAATGGGCTGGACAAGATCCAAACGGAAATAGCACACGTAGCTTCAGTTTCACATGGCTGGAGCCGCATGTCAGGATCAGGGCACTCCCCCACACTCGATGTCCCGGCGGGAGAATCCTCGACAAGCGAACGAATCAGAAAGAAGCACTTCCCCAGCACAACCACGTTCTTCCTTCTGATGTCATTCTCGCGGGACAGTCTGGATTTGGAATACTCAAACCACAAATGGCATGCCAATGATCCGCTTGACCGGGAGCTATCGTAGATCGGACACTGTTCCGGGAACTTGGAAGCACTTCTTGGATAGCCACAGATGCAGCTGCTGGCGGGGTTCATGGCTTCTAGACCCTCGGGATACCTTCACTTCGACAGGAAGCATCGCTGTGACGCAGTCTAGGTTTGTACTAAAGTCTTCCATGTGGTGCGGGGCTCTGCTATATGTTTCTAATGACAGCCGTGTGGTTGCATTGCTCTCCTCTTACTCTTATCATTCATAACACAATCACAGACACATTCCCACCATGGCAGCCGCCGCGGTTGACAACTCCGCAAGCTTCTCCGTTCTTCCTGCAGGACCCGCAGGGCCAACCACCGCCACCAAGGTCACTGACCTGGCTGATCGCAAGTACATTCGGTGGGACACACCAGGTGTGGAGAAGATCCCACAAGGCGAGGAGGAGCACATCCAGGCTGTGGCGGATCAGATCAACCTCATCCAACGCACACACTATAACAAGACTCGCCACGCATATGGCGGTACACATGCCCGCACACAGGGAGTCGTCAAAGGCACATTCATCGTCAAGGACGATCTCCCGCCTCATTTAAAGCAGACAGAACTCTTCTCTCATGGAGGCAGCTACCCAGCAGTATGCCGCTACTCCACCGAGCCTGGTGATCCAGGTCAAGACGACCGCATCCCCAACCCTCGCGGATTCGCCATGAAGCTCTTCAACGTCGAGGGCGACATGTACGATGCCGGCAAGGACGCTCCCACGCAAGATATCGAGTTCAACTCGACCCCAGCCCTCGATCTCGCCGACGCCAAAACTACCCAAGAAATCATCGGCTTGCGCATCGCTCACGGCGGTAACAAAGACGAGCTCTACAAGCACCTCGAAGCACGCGATGACACTGATCTTCAAAAAGGCCGGGACCAAGTCCGCAACACTCACCTCTCCTCCACCAGACAGTACTCCCAGACCGCATACCGCTTCGGCGACTACGTCATCAAGTACTGCCTCGTCCCCTCGACCGAGACGCAGCGCAAGCTGTTCGACGAGACCGTGCGCCCAGAACACGGTGACGACATCTTGCACCGCTGGCTCAAGGACTTCCACGCACAACACGACGCAGAGTACCTGTTCCAAGTGCAGCTGCTGGAGAACCTCGATGATCAGCCGGTCGAGTACGCCGGTAAGCCTTGGGATCCGGAAAAGTACCCGTGGCAGACTGTCGCGACTCTCAATATACCGAAGCAGAACAGCTTTGACTTTGAGCGCAAGGCATTCTGGGAGGATCACATGCGGGTAGATCCGTGGCATGGATTGAAGAGTCTGCAGCCATTGGGAGGCGCGAATAGGTTGCGGAGGGTGGTGTATCCCGCGAGCTCAAAGTTGAGGAGGGAGCTAAATGGGAGGAAGGAGATTAACGTGAAGAGCATTGATGAGATACCAAATTAGTAGTCCGTGACAGACAGATGAGAAGAAGGACATGAATTGTGTAGCCCAGAATTGAAGACATTGTTCATACCGCATCTACTCTACATCATCCACATCGGAGAGCTTAGGGCGGAGTGGCGGAAGCTTGATAGTCCACCACTGAGGCCAGATGATCACGTCAGGATGTTTGGCAGAATTTGTCAGTCTACGCCAACAAGCACTGGATGTGAAATAGCCAAAGGTGACACGACGCTCTCAGGATCGTGCTCAGCTCCATCAAATTTCTGAGCTTGAGTGGAGTACACTGAAGGGCACTTTTACTGACTGACGAATGTGATCATACAGACCAGTGAAGAAAAAAGGGGATTTACTTCATGCGTGATCCAAGGTTCTTGTGGTCAGAGTCTTTTGCAGGCGCTTCTCAGCTCCTTTCTCCAGGACGGTCATGGCTTGGTCGTTCTGCCATAAGCACCACCCGCTTGCTTTCTCATCTCTAATGCTCGTTTGTACGGTGGTGCGGTCGGCGGCTGGACTGGGTCCAAGGTCACTCTGTCCTTCGGTAGCTGGTAGGTAGCATCGGCGTCGAAAGCGCTCAGATCACCACAAGCCAGGAATGGTGCGATCCATCTCGTCTGATCAGGGTCGTTCTCCTCGTCGCTACCGAGCTCAACTTCCGTGATGCCGTCCTCTCGTACCTTTCGATAAGACGTGGTCCTTTCAGCCTGAATGCCAACAGGTTTTCCGAGCTTTCGCCCAGCGCCTAATGGGTTCTCCAGGCTGGCCTTGAAACCGGGCGGCGGTTGAAAGTCAATGCAGACGATAAAGGCCTCCACACTGCTCGCTCTGCTACTTCTCGGTTTCGCGACGGTGACCGACTTGAAGACGATTTTCATTTGAGCGTACAACAGATCGACGTCTTTGCCACGGAAGATTTTGGCTACGAACTTGCCTCCGGGCTTGAGTACGCAAAGTGCCAGATTTAGCGCTGCCCACAAGAGCTGAGACTGCACATAGATATCTAAATCGTGCAGACCAGTGACGTCTGGGGCACCGTCCGAGATCACTAGATCAACAGGATGGCTGGCTTTCGGGTTGGATGGATCGTATTCCTCGTCGAGAGCTTTCAGCAATAGAGGTATGGTGGACGGGTGGGTAATGTCCGCTTGCAGAGTCGTGATACCCTCGAGGGGGCTCATCGGCTGAAGATCGATAGACACTATGCGAACATTCTCACGAGGTTGTCGCTTTTCTTCGGTTTGCTTTGGTCCCTCCGGCGTTTGATCCGGATTGAGATGACCAAACAGTTGCATCTGCTGCTTGACTCGCTTATCTTCCCATGCTGCCCGTCCTAGACTTTCACCCTTGATCAGAATTCTGGATAGCACTTGTGACCACGAGCCTGGGGCAGCGCATAAGTCGACCACACGAGTGACGTCCTCGAACAGATTGAACTCCTCATCCAGCTGGAGAAGCTTGAAGGCAGAGCGTGCACGCCATCCTTGCTCTTTGGCGAGACGATAGTAAGCGTCACGCTTGTCTTTGGACGATTTGCCCATACGGGCTGGTGCTTGCAAATATGGAATGCTTGATGCTGGTCGCCATGGTCAAAAATTGCCTCTCTCACACAAAGGTGGTCGGCACAGCAAACGCCGAACTCCGACCGGATCCCGACGTGCATGTGAATTTTTGGCAGGCTTTCCTGCAAACTCCATTCATCTTTCACAATGGCCAATATGGCGACCGACACGAAGAAGAGGCCGCTACCTGCGAAGATAGCAGCCATGAAGGACAGGAAACGAAGGAAGCTTGACCATCAACCGAAAGCACCATCTGCCACCCAGGCTGGACCCAAATCAAAAAGACTCCGGTTGGAAAATCTTTCTTGGAAGGAAGTGGACATGCCCGACAAACTTGACGACTACGAGGGATTCTTCGGACTCGAGGAGATAGATGATGTGGAGGTGGTCAAAGATGAAGCCTCTGGTGTAATTTCTTTTGCGTCAAAGGATCCAGTGGCGAAGCAACCGAATCGCGAACAAAAGACCAACGGCCAAGTTTCAGTCGAGGGCGGGGATGGTGATTCATTGGTAGGTGATCCAGAGCATGACGATGGTGAGGAATTCGAAGGCTTCGGCGACGACGATGGAGAAATCACGGACTTGCCCAACAGCATTTTGAAAGCAACAAAGCAGAGCGATACTCCGAAAGCTAAGGAGAAGCTGAAGCCGAAGTCCAAGAAGGAGAAGAAGGCCAAACCCAGTATTGATGGAGCCAAATCGGCTTTTGAGGCCATGAGGGAGGATGATCACGAGGATGTAGATGTCTCAGCGTGGCAGGAATTGAAGCTATCACCTGATACGCTTGCCGGCCTGTCAAAGCTCAAGTTTTCAAAGCCAACTCCCATTCAGAAGGCGACCATCCCCGACATAATGGCAGGTAGCGACGTCATAGGCAAGGCAAGCACGGGTTCAGGAAAGACCTTGGCTTTTGGCATTCCCATCTTTGAAGCGTATCTTGATCGTAAAGCACAGAGGGCCGATGCGAGGAAGAAAGGATCACTGGTGCCGCTTGCTATCGTCGTTTCTCCAACGAGAGAACTCGCCCATCAAATCAGTGAGCATCTTCTCGAGCTCAGTCAAGGCTTTCCTGGGGACAAGCCAGTCATCGCCACGCTGGTTGGCGGTCTGTCGGTACAGAAACAGCAGCGCCTGTTGGACAGAGCAGACGTTGTTGTAGGAACTCCTGGTCGATTATGGGAGGTCATAAGCGGAGGACGAGATATGATCAGCCGGATGAAGCAGATTCAATATCTGGTTCTGGATGAGGCCGATCGATTGCTCAGTCAAGGTCATTTCAAAGAGCTTGAAGAGCTACTTAACGCTCTTGATCGTACCGTACACAACGACGATGGAGCTGAGGATGCTGAGCAGTATGGAAAGCCTGACAGTGAGACTTCAAGACAGATCCTAGTATTCTCGGCAACCTTTCAGAAGGATCTACAGCACAAACTCGAGAGGAAACAAAAAGGACATTACAAGGTAATGGACAAGAAGGAAAGCATGGAGTATCTCCTCAATCGGCTCAACTTCAGGACGAAGCCCAAGTTCATCGATGTCAATCCTGTCCGACAGATGGCAGCCAATCTGAAAGAAGGCATCGTCGAATGTGGTGGACAGGAGAAAGACCTCTATCTCTACGCCTTGCATCTACTGCACCCGACGTCAAGGACCCTGGTCTTCGTCAACAGCATTTCCTCAGTCCGCCGCGTGGTACCGTTACTGCAGAATCTTGGTCTGCCCGCCATTGGACTGCACAGTCAGATGCCACAGAGAGCTCGTCTACGATCGGTAGAGCGCTTCTCGGCTGACCAGGCAACAGCTACATCCAAGACAGCGTCGATGCTGGTTGCCACTGACGTTGCCGCCCGTGGTTTGCATATCCCGAACATTGATCTGGTACTGCATTATCACCTTCCTCGAACAGCAGATATGTACATCCACCGATCTGGCCGCACTGCTCGAGCTGGACACTCCGGATCGTCAATCCTTCTCTGCTCGCCCGAAGAAGTCGGTGGTGTCCGACGACTCGTCGCACGAGTACACGCCAACGGCGCTGCATCGTCGAATCTCACCCGTGCCGAGGCAGCAGAAAAGGGCTTCATGATCCGAAGTCTGGATATTGACCGACGTGTGGCGCAGAGACTGCGACCAAGGACAGAGCTGGCGAAGCGGATAGCAGATGTTGAGAATGCAAAGGAGAAGAAGCGGAGTGGTGATGACGTATTCAAGCAAGCCGCGGAGGATCTCGGGATTGAGTACGATTCCGAGGAGTTGGACAGAGAAGCGACCGGAAAGCGAGGGCGAGGCACTGGCAGGCGGCAGAAGGAGAGGGAAGACCGAGATGTTACCAAGGACGAGGTCAGAGGACTCAAAGGCCAGCTCAAAGCGCTGCTTTCACAGAGAGTGAATGTTGGTGTGAGCGAGAGATACCCTACCAGTGGTACGATTGACATTGACGAACTGCTGAAAGAGGCGGGTGGGGACAGCAAGCAGGGCGAATTTCTTGGAAGTGTTAGGGGCCTGGATATGGATGATTGATACCACCAACGCCATGCTTGTGGTAAGGCTATGTACATGAATAGCTATATCGACCTTCTATGCCTTTCGTGCTTCTTCCAATTGCAATGTGTCCAGCCCACCTTCATAATCAGAAATGTCATACTCATCAGGATACCTCTCAATAATCTTCCGTATCGCCACCGTCTGTTCCTCCTGCTCTTCCGTTAAACTCTCATAGACACCTCCGATCATGTTTCTGAGTGCAGGCTTCTTCTCCCTTTCGGCAGCCTTGAATGCCTCGAGCACTTGCTTCCTCAACCTACTCCTCGCCTCCTTTTCCTTATCCTCGTTCCAGATGCCTTTGCTCTCCATCCACTTTCGCAGCCTCGTGATCGGATTATCCCTCCTCTTCCAGTCCTCCACCTCCACCTTTGCTCGATACGCAAAACTATCATCGCTCGTACTATGATGGCTGACCCTGTAGCTCATTGCCTCGATCAAGATCGGTTTGCCTCCGTCCTGCAAACACATCTCCCTCGCCTTGGCCGTCACCTCTCTGACAGCCAGGATATCGTTCCCATCCACCCGTATCGTGTCGATCCCGTACCCGACACCACGACTCGCGATACCGTCGCCCCGGTACTGCTCCAGCGTCGGCGTCGATATCGCATATCCGTTGTTCCGGCAGATGAATATCACGGGACACCCCCTCGTGGCAGCAATGTTTAGCGCCGCGTGGAAGTCGCCTTCACTTGCGGCTCCCTCGCCAAAGTACGCGGTCACGCACCTCTGCTCCTCCATTGGGTTCTGGGCGTTCTGCATCTTGACGGCGTATGCGGCTCCGCTCGCCTGCGGGAGCTGCGTCGCCAGCGGGCTGGAGATGGTGTGGATGTTCAGCTCCGAGGAGCCGTAGTGGACGGGCATGTTGCGGCCGAGACCGGGATCGAGGCGGTTGGCGAAGAGTTGGTTCATGAAGTCGGAGAGAGCGAAGCCGCGGTGTTGGAAGATGCCGGTCTCGCGATATTGTGCGAAGATGGGGTCTTTGGGGGAAAGAGCCGAAGCGGATCCCACTGCGATGCCCTCTTCGCCGGCTGATACCATGTAGAAACTGATCTTGCCTTGCCGTTGGGCGTCGAACATGATGAGGTCCATGATAGAGACGGTGAGCATGTCGGTGTACAATTTTAGAATCTCATCGTCGCTGATCGGGGGAAGGGAGCGGCTCTTGTCGACCAGGGCGCCGTTCTGGTCGAGGATACGGTAGGTGGGAATGGCGTTGTCTTCGTCGGCAGCGTGGAAGGTCATGGAGGTTGTGAACTTGGAGTTCACGGCACCAGGGAAGAGTACCCTATCCTAGATTAGTCGACGGCTTTAGAAGGTGCAGCTGCTGCGATACCTGTCGCTGTTCGGCTTCTGCGAGACGGACGACCAGCGCTTCCATACTCGGGCTCGTTCCACTCTTGGTAGTGTTTGTGATAGTACTGATGCTGCCCTCAAGCGCAGCCTACTCGCTGCTGCTTGGACGACCATTGGTGCGGCATTCATGAGATGTAGGAACCAACGACTGATCGTAGGAATTGTAGTGGTTCGCAGTCTACGGTCGCGGCTAGTCGCGGCTTTGACGTTGTGATTACCCTGCGGCTCAGGCAGAGCTCTCTGCCGCGCCTGGCCGCGAAGAACGGCAACATGGTGAAAATAGTATCATTAGCATACAAGAGTTCTCCGCAAGCTAAAGGTAAAACTTTCTGCTCGGAGAGCATGGATGAAGCCGATGTCTCAATGCTTGTTTCCGCCTCATTTGAAACGCGAGGGAGTAGGAGCCCGTGGGACATGACAATTACATGCTCGACACTGTAGCATCTGCTGACGAGGTCGGAAGTTCGTTCGTGTTTACGGGACACGTCGATGAGCGTGTAGTTCTTGAGAGGTGTTGATTCAATGCCCACGTGATGTTGCAAGCCCTCGATCACTACGCGACAACTCGAGAGGGTCGAACGAAAAGCGTAGAGACAGAGTACGTTGAAGATTCGAACCGATAGTGCAACAATTTTGTGAGACGTCGCATGATGCTACTGGCCACGAGATCACTGGATTCTAGTATTCCGGCGCAGTACATATCCTCCATCGAATCACATCACGCTAGTTATGCAACACATGGATCATGCAATAGCTAGCTGTGGAGAAGCGAGCCCAGTGGCTGCTATGGTTTCTCGTTGAGATGAATGGGTCAATTCAGTCGCACCAAATTCCGGTTGGGTCGATGGCGCTTTTCAAGGTGCGCGTACAATGCTATTGTCTAGGATGGCGAAAATCGAGAAGGTCCTGAAGTCGTTCAAGATTTGAGCAAGCTTATCAATCAAGCACGCTAGCTACATTGGACTGAGGCGTAGGGATGACCCCAGGGGGTCTGATATAGAGACGATCCTGGTTTCCTACGAGAAGATGTCAGCCCAGTACCTTTCGCCCCTGATTTCATTCAACCACTCTCTTGCCTCCTCCTCCCCGACACCCTTAGACTCTTTCCTAATCTCAACAATCACGTCTCCCACACTCTTTCCCACCCTACCCGATCCACAAACGTACAGCCCAGCCCCCTGCTTGAACAGCTCCCTCGCCTCCTCTCTATCCTTCCAGATACGCTCTTGGACGTACCTGCAGCCTTCACTCTCTTCCCTCTGAGCACTGTACGCCCTCCGCACACTCACTGCGCCTTCAGCTTCCCATTTCTCTATCTCCGAGCGGTAGAGGTCGTCTTCTTCCGGACTGCGGCATCCATAGAACAGCAGTGCAGAGCCCAATTTGGAGCCGCCACGGATCTTCTCCGCTCGTTCCTGGACGAAAGCACGGAAGGGGGCGAGGCCGGTGCCTGCGCAGGCCATGATGATGGGCTTCGAGGCGTCGAGGGGGAGGTGGAACCCTGTGTGGGAAGGGCGGAGGGCGACTTGGATTACGTCTCCGGGCTGGAGCTGGGAAAGGTAGGTTGAGCAGACGCCTAAATGGCGGCGATTTGTTGAGGAGGTGGTAGAGGCGTTGGGTTCGGTGGGAGACGAAGCGGAAAGGGATGGGGCGTCGAGGACAGAGTACGTTAGGGTGACTTTTTGTGGTGAGGCGAGTGGTGAGGAAGAGATGCTATATTGCCTGGTTCGCATAGCGGGTAGAGCGGCGAGGAATTGACCTAGTGTGAGGGCGGCGTTGGGGTATCGTTCGAGAATGTCGAGAAGACTGGTATTCTGGGATTGTACGGTGGAGAAGTCCGTGCTGGATAAGTCGCGGATTTTGCAGGCTTGGGTAGTGTCGGGAACAGTGTCTGCCACGGCGCGGAGCTGCTTGGCTGTGACAGGTTGACTTAGCTCGACGAACGCGGATAGAACGTCGAAAGCGGACACTGGTCGCCCGGTGGGAATGGTGGTTTTGGCATCGTTGTCGAGCTCGATGGTGGCGTCCCATGGAAGCTGGAATCTTGCCATGGCCCGACGGACTGTCTCGATGGGGTTCAGTGGAAGGACCGCCAAGTAGTCACCAGCCTTGTAGGAGGCTCCTGTCGGTAGCTGTAATTCAATGTGACGCTTCGAAGGCTTACCAGCAGCAGTCAGTGAACGAGTTTCGGTGACCATGGCGGACTGGAGATCTTGTCGCAGTCTGGCTGAGCGGCTTGTCGTTTCAATCTTGACATTGAGACCCAAGTCTTCTTCGTCTGAGGAGCTCGCAGTAGTGCCGTAAATCTTTTGCAGAGCAGGCCATAATTGCTCATCCGTCCACTTGTCGAAAACATTGAAGATCTCGCCGTCATTGGCATCTGCGAAACCTCGTTCGGTAATCCTGCTAGCACCCTTCTTGACGAGAGTATCATCAACGAGGGTCGGGATCCTTTGGTAGGTGCTGACCCAATCACCTGAGATAATTAGCACAAGTTCAATGCATGGGAAGGAGACACTCACGATTACCGCACCCGAAAACAGCATACTTGATACCGTCTAAGGAAACCTTCTCTTCTTCGAGCCATCCGACAAACCGGCCAGCATTATCAGGTGGTTGACCCTCATAGCTGGCAGTGATAATCACTGTAGGCTGGTACTTAGGGAGCGAGTCCGTCGCCTTGTCAAGGGTGTCGACCTTGCTGTTGAATCCGTGGGATGCTGCCGCCGAAGCCAAGGAGCTCGCAAGTGACTCGCAAGTACCTGTATTCGACCCGTAGTAGATGGACAGCGTTGGTGCGTCTTTGCCGGGTCCAGTGGCAGACTTTGTCTGACGTTGCTTCGTGGCCTCCTTGGCGTGGTCAACCTCACCTTTGAAGGTCATGTTGCTGATGGCTTCTGGGCGCCTCATTGCAGCTCGCATGTGGAAGTTCTTTGGCTTGATTGTCAAGGTCGACTGGATCTTGAGCTGGTAGTTGGGATCACTGGCAGTGAAGTCGAATGTCTGGAGGAGAAGAGCTACAGTGAGCAGGGCCTCTTGCCAGGCAAAAGGTCGACCAATGCAGCCACGCATGCCATTTCCGAAAGGCTTCCATGCCTCTTTGGGCGATTGTGCAAAGTTCTCTTCCAGCATACGCTCAGGTCTAAACTTATCCGCATCTTCGCCATAAACTTCTGGATCAGTCTGGATCTTGACAAGAAAGCAGAGAGCGGTCTGGCCTTTCTTGATCAAATACTCTCCACCAACGACTTCATCTTCCTTGGCGGCCACGCTGAAGCCAGGTGCAGTCGGATGTAAACGGAGTGCTTCCCTCAGACAGGCTGTCAGATATGGTAGCTTTGACATGTGATCGACAGTTACCGGGGCGGTGCCTACCACCTGGTCGACCTCCTTCTGAGCCCGTCGATAGGCACCGGGATTCTGTAGGAGCTCGACGAACAAGAAGGATAGGAGACCGCTGGTAGTTTCGTGTCCAGCTATGAGAAAAGTGATCATGTTATTGACGATCGAATCGGTGGTGAGACCTTCGCCTGTCCTCGGGTCTCTGCCGTTGAGCATAGCGTTGAGAAGATCAGGCTTATCCGTTGGATTCTTCCTCCGCTCCTCGATCAGGTCCATTGCAGTCTTCTGAAGCAGAGCTATATCGCGGTCGTACCGTTGTCTTTCCGCGCGGAAGAAGCGGTCCGCGATACCTGGTCTCCTTGCCCGATTGGCAGACTCGACCAGCAGACCGACCATTGCATCCACGAAAGGATGCATTTCTTCGTGGTAGAATGAGTTGAATCGAGTACCCATGGCGCAAAGCGCGATCGTGTCAAGCGTCAGTCTCGTGAAGTCGGATGAGACGTCGATGTCGTGGTGCGGGCCAAAGCGAGCCCACTTCATCACCAACTGTGAGGCGATATCGTGCATTTCGCTGAACATGGACCTGATTGGCATTGGCCCGAAAGCGGGCATCAGCGTCCGATGGGCTACCTCCCAATTGTGCTCGCCCTGATAGGCCGTGAAGAGACCATCTCGCACACCATTGCGAATCTGTTCCAGTGGTCCAGCAACAGATTTTTGGAATCGTTTCTCATCGCAGAGCTCTTTGAATAATGCATGATTTGCAACTATCAGCCTTTCCTGACCAAAGGTTGTGAGCTTGAAGATGGGTCCTATGGGTGATTAGCTTGGAAGTTCCAATGGAAGCAGTGGGACAGCGCACCATGGATGTCAGCGAGATGGCCGATACTGTCTATGGGATATTCTGGATCGACGTTGAAAATATTGCCGATAAGCGGCAGACCTCTTGGTGCTGGTATGGGAGTTGTCATGATCACCGAGGCGAATGAACAGAGAGATGACTATCAGATCCGTTTCACTTATTGTGTGGTCCCGTCTGATTTGCCGTACTTCCAAGAGGTAGATGAGAAAAAGCTACTGAGCCTTTCTATTCTGGCATGTAGAATATACAAGTGTGGTAGTCGAAGATCTTGAAACTTGACCGAAAGATTGCAGGCACCTATGTAGTAAGCTGGCGGTCGTCAGTGCGGTCGTCGGTGCAGTGCCTGATGTCAAAGCCCTCTGCGGACGTAACTCTATACCTCGGAAATTTCGGACATGTCAGTACCATGAGGGCAAAGACCAAAGACCAGCAATTTGCGAAAGTCGTTGTCCGAATTGTTGTGAGACGCAAAGATGATGAGATCCGACCCCGACGATTACTCATGACCTTACCGTTCGTGTAGCTGAGCACAGAGCTGGGATAATAGGGGAATCGCTTGATGTTAATCATGCATTCAGCTCAAAGTGGCATACTTACGAGCCAATGATGTATCGAGCATAGTAAGCTCGCTGCTTGGTTGCCGCAGTGCTCACCATGGATGTATCGAAGGCAAAGAGCTTCAGTAATCAAAGATAAAAGGGATCAATTCGGTATCGCCGCCCAGACACGTGAAAATCTCACATCGGGGTCGGCATCTGAATTGTCGGCAATCGGCGTTCCAAATGCCGAAAGGACATCGCTAAACAGCTGCTCGTCCGCATCTTCGTCTTCTCATGTCCTCTATAGACAAGTCCAACATGTGCTCACTGCAGCATCTTTTCTCATCTCATCGATCGCTACCTCGTGTACAGCGGCTGCAGACATCCACATAGACGTCATTGCGGTTGGCGATAAGCGAAAGATCCCCAGCCAGGCAAACAGTAACGACCTCACAACAACGTCCTTGTAGTGCATGACGATGGCACAGTAGCAGCCGTACAGCAATGTTTTCACCGCTGTCTTCCATCGATACGGCTTGGACTCCGATCGAGACAGTACTCAGACCCTTGCGATGCCTGCAGCACTACCCCGAGCTATTCCACTTGAAACTGGACGTTGCAACGTATAATGATATAACGGTGATCGCCGTGCCACCTCCTGCCGCGAGCTCAGCTGATGTTTATTTGACCTACATACTCGCCTATAACGAGTTTAATGTAAGTGACACCTCCGTCATAAGGTCGCGGAGATCTCCAAGTATCAAACGGCGGTTGATCTATTCTCTTCGTTCTTCACCACAGCTGTTGTCTTTGAGCGTCATGTGTATGTAATAGCATCTTTCTTTTAGCATAAATAATAGCTGTTGTCCATCTCAAAAAGAACCATCAAACAGGAGCCCTCAATCACCACAGAACAACCCTGACTAAATTACGCAACATGCACTTTTCTTCTCTCCTTTCTTTTGTGGCGCTCTGCTCGACTGCAGCAGCTGCCAATCCCAAACGCGGCATGATCTCCGACTTCAATGCCAATACCGCCGACAAGGACGGCAAGCGCTTCACCGCCCCTGGTGTGACCTCGCTCTCCTGGTACTACAGTTTTGGCCAGTATCAAAATTCCGAAATGCAGAAACGCTATGAGTTTGTCATGCAGCAATTCGGCGTCGACGAGGGACCCACATCTGACGGCAACAATTTTAAGAACATCAAGATGCTCATGTCCGAGGTTGATGCCAAGCGACCTGACGTCCTCTTCACCTTCCTCGAGCCAACTGGCTACGGCATCAGTGTCGACCAAGCCGTCAAAGCCTGGCGCAAGTACATCATCCCCATCAAGAAGAAGTACCCACGCATGAAAATCGGTTCTCCATCCATGATCAACGGCGATGCTTCCCTCCCATGGATCCGCGAGTTCATGCAGAAGTGCCCAGAGTGCAAGTTCAACTTTCTCGACGTGCACTACTACTGGCGCTGGAACGAATTCAAAAACAACATCAGGACTTGGCGCAAGGAGTTCCCCAAGAAGCCCATGTACATCTCCGATATCGGATTTCAGGACTACAACTCTGATGGTAGTTTGACGAATATGTGCCACGCGGGTGACAAGGAGTGTGTGCCCAAGATCAAGGAAATGGTCACCTGGATGGACAACACCGCTTGGATCAAGCGGTATACTTTCCGTGGCGAGTTCAGACGGGGAGACTCGACTGGATTGTACGGCTGGGCGTTCTTGACCAAGGACGGAAAGTTTACTGATTTGGGCAAGTGGTACTTGGGTGTGAACAAGTAAGCTTGTGTAGCAAGTTGAAGGAACGGTAATGTGAACAGAGACACCAGACTGATCCTAATGGCATTGGGGACTGGTAATAGTAATGTACAATAGCAAGTAGTATTGTCGAGCATGATGAATATGATTACCCAATTCATGTCTCTCTTCAACGTGTCCAGACGAAAAATGATGAAGACGTAAAATGAAATGCATACCACAACGCTCAATGCTACCTCTGAAACAAGACACCACGCTATGCAACATTTTTGCCAGCCGGCATGCCCTTCATCCTGCAATTTTCAACCCGTGAACCTGATCCCACACAAAGAAAACACTTGTTTCCCTCACAGTCCCGTAACACCGCTATTCGACTTCCCAATCTCAAACTTGACCGGGCTCCCCACCCAGACAAACCCAGGTCCCTATCCCTGACTCGTCATCCTCCTCCGCCTCCCATCCCTGCCCACCAACCCCCGGTCTCTGATAACAGGACTCATCCTCCCCTGGCCCGGGTCCTCCTTATCCACCACCGTCCCTAGTCCTTCCCGTCCAGTGGCAAGACTCAATCTATCCTGCCTCAACGGTCTCTGTCGCGGCAATCTACTCTTCTGTACCAGTCCCGTGAGGCTGCTGTTGGAATTACTGTGAGCATGGCCCTGCCCGCTCGTCCCATTAGGAGTCTGTCCCAGACTCAACCCCGCCATACCGGACAGCGCACCCATCATTTCCCCGCCGCTACTGTCCCTGCTGACGGGTCGGTACGGGGACGCCGTACCCCCCATGGCGCGCAGAGAGCGCATCTCCCCGTCGAAGTAGCTGCCCGCTCTACTGTTTCCCGCGCGCTCGCTGCTCGGCGTTGGAGGCAGGCTGCTGGACGAAGGCAGAGTGGGCGTCATGGTGCTGCTGCTGCTTCGACGCAGGGTGCGGCGGACGCCATCCATGCTGCGACGGGCGTTGAGTTCGCTGGATTTGATGAGGTCGCCGGCCATTTCGCGGACTAGAATGGCTTGGTCGTGTTTGGCGAGGTCAGCGATGGCTGTGTACAGGCCGTAGGAGGTGATCAGGTTGCCGTCTTCGTCCGAGGCGTCGCAGATGGAGCGGATGATGCGGAGGAGGTTGAGACGGACGAGGGCTTTCTTAGATTGCAGCTTGTGAACGGTACGGGAGAAGAGGGAGGGGTCGGCGAGGGATGAGGCTACGGGAGGTGAGAGGCGGAGAAGCTTTTGCAGAGGTTCGAGGAGATTCTCGAAGCTGTCAGCCTTGGAGTGGAGGAAGCAGTCGACTATAGCGTTGGCGAAAGCGGGTGTCGACAGCAAGTGCTCTTCTACTCGGGCGGTCTCTTCTTGGAGCCTGTACAGATGTTAGTGGGAAGCAAATGGAAGGATATAAAAGATCATACCAGATGAAGATGGCATCCAAAGCAGTGACCTGCCAGTATTGATCTGCGAGTAGAGAGATGTAGAACTGAAGACCCTTGTTCTGCCATAAAATCTTGCGGCAGACCTTGCCAGAATGCGCCATATCGCACAGGATCGGCAGAGCAAATTCCTTGAGCGGCCGATCTGTTTTAACGATCCGTTGCAAAAGCGGTATGACTCCATTCAAAGCTGCGTCTTCCTGTCGCTCCTTGCTCAACCTGCAGAGGTTGTACATGATGTTGAGGACCTGATTGGAGATTTCGCGGAAGTGGGGTAGCTTCATGCTGGCATTCAACAGATCTGTCAAAACCTCGATTGCGTTCGAATTCTGTAGCGGCTCGAGCGTTGAAGCCAGCATAGACAAGTTCTTGACAAACTTGAGCATGGTAATTTGATGATTCGGCGACATCCTCCTAAGGTCTTTGAGCACACGCTTGAGTACCATACGATCTGCAATAGTCTCCTTGACATGGTTTTCAGCTTGCGAGAAAAGAAGGAAGATGTTGACGATGCGACCTTCTACCAGCTCAGCTAGCTCGCCTTCTTCTTCCAGCACTCTGTTGAGCACGAGCGACAGAGGGTATAAGACATTGCTGCGAGAAAAGATGCGGCAAAAATCGTTCTTTGGTGTCGGTCCTTGGAGCTCAAAGACGGACCAGATGCCATTGACACCAATGAGAACCAGATCCTTTTCTGCTTCATAATCCTCTTCCAGAAAGTCGACTAGGACGTTGAGACCGCCACAGCTGACGAACATCTGTAATGTCAATGTGCTTGTCTGAAACATTTGCCTAACAAATGCCGCAGCTTCCAAGCGGATGTCGCTACTGTATCTCTTCTGCGCGAATCGTGTGATGATAGGAATGCCGCCAACGAAGCACAAGTTCTCCTGTATCTCCACATTTTCCAAGAGAATCATGTTGACAATCTTCAGAAGCCGCAGAACTGTGTCGGGTCGTTTCGATGCTTCCAGTATTTCAAGAATAGGCAGCATGCCATGCGAAGACACGATGACTGATTTGACGTCGGGAGACTCATACAGCACTTGCATTAGCTGATCCGTCACATCCGCAAGATAGTCTTCTCCTTGTGTGACCTTCAAAGATCCGACCAGTCCTTCCACCAGAGTGCATAGCCTGGCATGCTTGTCACGAGCAATGTTTGTCTCCAGGTCTAGCTCATCGAATGATTCCTCCAATTGAGCAAACGGATCGTCATCTTCCTCATCATCGCCCAGCCACGAGTTCGTCGACAGCTTCGAATTGAGCATCATCAGAGTTCCTCGCTCTGACGAACTGTCGTACTCTGATCTTGCTGGCTTCGGACTGAGCTCTTCTTTGCCAAAGATATCGGAGAAATCCTCATCTCGAGCATTCTCTGCATACTTCTGGATCTCAACTTGCGAATCTGATCGCTTGACGGATGAAGACTCAGCGACTTGCACAGACGACCTGCGCATGCTTCCAGACGGCCGAGTGGTCGAGCGAGGCATGGTCTGCAGATCTGAAGGGTGGAACAAGCGTGGTGAGAACGACTCTTCTTTTTGCGCTTGAAGAGCAGCAAGCTTCCTCTGAAATGCCGCATCGTCGGCGGCAACCAGGTCAGAGTAATCTTCCACTGATCGTTCACGGAACAGAGATGGTTGCCTAACAGGCGCTGCTGGCGGTTTGCTTTTTGGCAAAGACTTCTTTTGCGCTGGTCGAAGTATCTGCGTCCTTGGTTGCGAATCTTTTGACGTCTTCCGTTTGTCGTTGCTTGGTCTCCTTTGCGATGACGGCCCCAAAATGTCTTCGCGCATGTCTGAAGTCTTTGCTGATCTTGGAAAGAATGGTCGGACAGTCTGCAATGTGTCACCTGGGGTGAGCTCCATCGAGCTTTTGACCGTCAGGTCACCCTCGAAATTTTCATCCCAGTTATCCTCAGCTGTAATCACATGATTTGCATATGCTTTCAACTTAGCAGATGAGAATTTGCCGGCAAAATTATCGTGCGGCTTCATATGTGGAAGCTTGAGTGCGCTTGTCGTGATCGGCGTCGCAAAGTCATCGTCCCAGTTGTCGCTTGACTGGTCTTCTGGCGACTGGAAGAGCTTGGTGTTCATCCGCTGACCAAGCTTTTCGAGGTCTAGCGAGCCTTTCGCTGCTGCAGGAGTCTGCAAACCTTGATCTTTTCGGCCTGGTGTAGGGCTTGGTGCTACTGGTCTGCCAGGCCTCCTGAAGCTGTTGTTAGGCGACTTGAGGGCTTCGTTCCATTCTTGCACACTTTTCACTGCTTCATCGTACTTGGTCGGCTTCGCTATAACTGCGTCCGATCTCCGAGCACTGACTATCCATGGATGTTTGAGCAGTTTCTTGGCTGATACTCGAAGATTCGGATCCTTCTGGAAGCATTGCATCAAAAAGTCACGAACGACCTGGATAGTTTAGCAGGATCGACGATTACCAGAAAAGTACGTACCGGCGAGGCGCCCTCTGGAAGTGGTGGGTGGTCATCATTGACAATCCTGAACAAGGCTGGCATGGGCTGAAGTTTGTGATATGGAGGCTTCCCATCCAGTAGTTCGATTACCGTACATCCAAGACTCCAGATGTCAGAGGCCGTGGTAGCTCCAGAAAGCTCGATCACTTCGGGGGCCATCCAGTACGGGGTCCCTACGACGCTGCTTTCGTGTAGACCATCCTTCTTAGCGGCAACACCAAAATCGGCCAGCTTGACAAGACCCTCCTTGGTGGTAAGGATGTTGGCACCCTTGATGTCGCGGTGAATCACACCTTGATCGTGGAGGTAGAGAAGTCCGTGCAGCACTTGCGACATGTATAAAGCGACCAGATTTTCGGGAAACTTACCAAAGTTCTTGCAGATAGAGTGGAGTGAGCCATTCTCGCAGTATCTTTGACTAGGTCAGCTCTGATCGTTTGAGACACAAGAGGTGGTCGTACTCCAATATGATGTACAACGATTCTGAAGACTTGACGAAGCCATTATACTTTACGATGTTTGAGTGCTGTCCAAATTAACCCGGGCCAGGTGTTAACAGTAAGTCGACCTACATTGAGGTTTTTCAGGAGGTCAATTTCCATCTGGAGAGACGTGTCGGCACCCTTGGGGAGATCCGCAAGCCTGATTTGCTTGATCGCAACAGTCTCTCCGGTTCCCCAGTTTAGCGCCCTATAGACACTCCCGAAAGCACCCTTGCCCAAGCAGTCCCCGAGTTGCTGCAGACATGTTAGCTCCTGGCAATATCAATCATGCAAGAGCCGGATCTGATAGTGCGGCTCTGTACTGCGGATCGTCTGCCACGTGTATCCATATAGCAAGTATCCCCACTCTTCTGACTCGTCTCTGATATCTGCCTCACGATTGGAACAGCACTGCAGGAAGAAGAACACTCACATAGTCTTTGAGTCCTGCCACTTCGCCTGCTGCTCTTTGTGCGGCACCATCTTTGCTCGGAGGCTTCTCTCTCTTTGCGCCTTGGTCGGACTTGCTCTCGTGACTCGATATTTTAGCCGCTTGTTCTCTGAGATCGTTCCGCGAGGTGCGCGAGGTGTGCCGTGTGTTGATAGACAAGTCCGGTGTGCCATTACTTCTCTTCACATGGTCGGGCTTGCCGTTCGTCGGCGCCCTACTCGAGGTAGGCATGGTAGGGAGGGCGGAGTCGTGGTCGGTAATGAGGATAATTGTACTTGCTGCAGACCTCCTCCGCCCATTGCTTGCTGCAGATAGCGTCCGATCCTGCTTGCTAACTAACCTATTTGTTGTCTATACCGTCTGTAATTATGTCGATTGAGATCCAGCTGAGACGTGAGGTCAGTGTAGACCTTTGTGGAGCATGGGCCGTGCTCTCCAAGGAAACTGACCAGTCGCACAGGTCTCCAGATGTGCCGAAATCGATATGTCGAGTCGTCGACTGCACCTCTGCGGCTTGCCAAATGTGTAAAACGATGTGGCTCACTTGCTGCCCGATTGACCAAGAAACCTGGTTGCGGCGCGCGTCGCGGAGGTTTGGGTCCCGCAAATGGATCTGAGACAGGGAATCTTGAACCCTTTTCCGTATGGAGGGGTACGCCACCACGTCGGTCACATGCATTGTCAGGGGAGCAAAATATCGAATGGAAAGTCCATCATTGATGGGCTCTCGTCGTATTACAAGGGAATACCTCTAAGTTACTTTTCTCTTAAACCCTTTAGTTTTCCTGCAATGGTTGTCGTGACTCGTAAAGAACCTCAATCCGACCCTACAGGACAAGCGCCTTCTTCGCCATCTCCAAGGCACCTTCTGGAGTAACATTGCCACCGATGAAGCCACTAGCGTGCACAAAGACACATCCTGGCACACCAGATACCTTGCTGAGCTCTTCGTCGCGCAGACCTCTCCATTCAGCAGGCAGGGCTTTTCTGTTTTCGAAACCTCCATTCTCAATGCCGACAGCTCTGATCCTGGTCTTTCCATTGGGATCGCTTTCGGGAAACAGCACGTAAAGTACCTGGCCCTCAACACCGTTCTCCTTCTCCAGCGCATAGAGGTGGTCCGCCCACGGCATGCCCTCCGGAAGCACGAGGATTTTGCCGCTCTGATCATACTGCGTGCGTCTGTCGAAAGCCTCCTTAACACTCGCGCGAGCTGGCAGCCACGACTGTGCCTTATCCAAAAGCTCGCTCAAGAATTGCTCTCCGACGAACTGACTGGCCTTGAGGAAGCGTTCATCTTCTTCAACTTGCCTCTGTTCTGGGGTCTTTTCCGCTGATGCATCGGCTTGGGCTGCTGCTGTTGCATCTGCTGGTTTCTGTCCGTTGGTCGAGATAGAGTCCTTGGCCAGAAAAGTTGGTGCAGGGTTCGCGTAATTCAGTCGGTTGACGACGCTGGCAATGCTGAAGCCACGGTCCGAGAACTTCTTTTCGAGGCCAGCCTTACGAACATCTGCAGGGTCATATAGGGAGACTCCATTGTCGTTGGCATCAAAAGCCTCCACAAAGTCGTCGTAGAGCTTCTCGTACAGCAGCGCAACGTCAGGGTGGTCTCTGGGTAGATCTGTACACCTGGCGATGATATCCTTGCCATAATGCATGTAGACCAGTCCAGCTGATGAGAGCTTGGTAGCATGAGATGGAAAGACTGCATTGAATTCGCGCTGATGGTGATCGTAGCGTTTCACACCGTCGTCGTAGACTCCCCCTACATCGACCACTGTGTGGCACTCCTTGAGAAGCTCAGGATCACGGGTCCTGACCAGCGAGCTGTCCTTATAGTCTGGGAGCAATCTCAAAAGATACACTGCAAGTGCCTCGTCTGCGTGAAAATGCCCATTGTGGGTCCCGATTTGAGGTCCGGTCATTTTCATGCGTTTGGCGGTCTGCATGAAGGATCGACTCGTGACCCAGCGTGTCTTGACCAGCGCTTTGCTGGAATTGAGGACGCGAAACAGTTTGCGAATGACACGATTGTTTCTCCACAAGGCCTTTTGGTATAGCTCTGGATAATGAAACAAATCTGTTGGTGAGTGACGAAAATTGATGTCGTCCAGCTCGAAGTCAAGTCGAAGCATGTGAGAAAGTCTAAAATGGCAAGCGCGGACCCTTTCTTTCCTTGGCGCGGCTCTGGCTGCCCCCAACGCGAAGGATTGGTCGGCGGTCAATCTCGTCTCCGCAAAATTGGTCAAGTGGAAACTTGGTCACGCTTTTGGTGAATGCACTTCATGCTACATCACCCGTCTCGATCTGTTCCGTTCCTTGCTCAATTCTTGACGGACAGATTTCCCTGATCCTGAAGTCCACCTTCGTCAGGTACCCGTCACAATCTCGAAAACTCTTATCCGTTATATGGTCGACTTGTGCTCATGAATCACGCGACCTACGCGATATCCATCCCTCCCTGACACCCAAATCCTTCACCATGCGCGCGGCGGCCAATATCGATTAGATACAACACTTGGCACAGCAATCGACTTTCCCGAGCGACAGATCATATCAGCTCCGGACCTCTTGCTCCTTGTGAGCAGCAGGCTGGATGTGGTTCTTCTTCAGAGCCCTTGGTGCAGTCGCATTCCTGTTCAGCATCATCTTCTCGATCCCCTTGGCTTTTGATGTGGGAGGACGGACGTGTGGCCTCGCCTTCTCGCTCTCCCTAAGCACTTTCTACTTCCTCTATTCGATCTTCAATGTCGCAACACCGAAAGATTCACGATTAAGAGGTTTCACTTACGTGGTTGCAACGGTACAATGGCTAGTGATACCTTCGCTCATGATATGGAGCTTGAATAAGTTCTCGGTGGATGCCGAGAATTCAGGAGGCTGGGTTGAGAAGACATTCGGTGGGAAGAGGGCGCAGTTCGATTCAGTATATGATTGGATCTTCGGCAGTGGTGGATTGATGGAGTCTTCCACTATTGGAGCATGGGACTCTTTGCTGCGATACTCGACTCCACTATTCCAGCTAAGCGAAGGTTTCTGCAGTCTCTTGGTCATCCAGGCAGTTGGCAAGATCTCAAAGTACCTAGTCAATCAAGAGCAAGGTGATGCGTGGATGGTATGTTAAAGAGCGAGGATAAGGAAGAACTCCTGCTAATCAGCCGCAGATCAGTCTCATGATCACTTCAGCCTCGATCATTTCAAGCTCAATTTACTTTCTATGGAGGATCACGCAATTCCCTGAGATTGACAACATCGACGCCATTCTGATTGGGGTTGCTATTACTTGCGCATTCTTCTTGTGCGCCTGGGGTATTGGGAGTGGGCGAGGCAACCCAGCTGAAAGCTCTCTTCTGGTATGTCTATACTTGGGCTTAGAAGTGTAAGCAATACTGACTAGGACAGTTTGCCTATATCACCCTATGTATCTACCAAATCTTCACCGACTATAAGCCCGCTGCTGGAAGCGCAGCTGCAGCACCGGCACCAGAACCCAACTTTCCGCCTCTACCACCGATCATCATGGCATCTTATTCCACACTCTTGCAAGCACTGTCCACTCTCCCGTCGACCATACATTCAGCATTCAACTTCCTTGTGGCCGCTATTATGACCATCACTCCGTCGGTGATCATTTCTCTGGCTTACAGGATATTCGTCATGTATGCGGCTGCTCGGATCATCCCGGCAATCAAGGAATTTGGTGCCGAAGCTCTTTCGCGAGAGCCTTCACTTGACGACGAAGATGGCGTAGGGCGAGTGGTGGGATTGCTAAGCTATTTCAGTCCAAGCATACTGATCGCTGTTTACACAAGTTTGCTCATGCAGCATTTTGCCTCCAACTCGGCAGACCACCCTGGTGAATGGTGGACGAACCAAGGCGGCGACGCTGGAAGTAATGTCTGGCGATGGCTGAATTTGGCAGCCACCATGGGACTATACGCGATCGAGCTGTATCTTGGGAAGGACCAGGATGACATAACCCACTGGAAAATTGACTGAGAGGGGCTTCTGCTCAAGCTACCGCGCCGGCAGGGCCAGATCAAAGTGTTGCTCCAGAATTCCACGAATCCCACAGACCCCGACGAGGGTGCAGCGGAGGTCAAAGACTGGAACTAGATTGGTGGGGAGAGAGTCGGGAGTCACGGTCTGTAAGAATGGATGACCTGGAAGACGGGAGAATCATGCTGGATGGAAGTGTTGATATACCCTGAGCACGACGATGCTCAACTGCAGCGATTGCTTTGATTCTACTTCGAAGGGTACAGATATTGGTTCAGCGACTTGCGACGAATTCATGTCCAAGTTTACAGTTGTTTTGATGAAGGTCACGCGAGGAGTACCAGAATGGTGGGCAGGATGTGCTGTTCCTGCATGGAGATTGTAGATCCCGCCTTGACACGAGAAATTCCATGATGATCATGTTTGTACGTCACTGCATGTTTCCCGAAAAGGAAGCCTTCATACAGCTCTGGATGTCCACCAGCTGCTCAAGAAAATTCACTCCTATCAAGAAATCACTCCGATTGACTCGTAATTGATCTTCAAAAGCTTGCAACAGCCAGGCATTCACGATGGCGGAAACACACCAATTTGACGCCAAGAACATATACAACTTCAAGGATTATGTGGCAGTAGTCACTGGTGGTGGTCAGTAGATCCTTTCGATGGAATGACAGATGTTGATAGTCACTTAGGTACCGGTATTGGCCTCATGTGTACGCAAGCACTTGCTGCAAACGGTATACCTGGTCTAAATCTCACTACCCAACCTTGCTGACGACCTTAGGGGCCAAAGTCTACATCACCGGACGACGTAAGTTGCATGATTCTACTACATGCTGTTCTGCATTTGCTTACACTGTCAGGTGCCGAAGCGCTGGAGAACGCTGCGAAGAGCCATGATCCTAATGGGGGCCAGATCATTCCGTAAGCACGTTCATATTGGGCGTGATGCAGAACTAATCACCGTCCAGCCTTACGATCACAGACGTAACCAGTAAAGAAGACCTTGAGGCTTGCGTCAAGGACCTGCAGAAGAGTGAGAAGTACATCAACCTACTTGGTAAGAGGATGGTCCGCGCCTGTTCTTTAGATATGCTGACTAAGACCGTCAAGTGTGCAACGCCGGTGTCTCTAGCCCGAAAGCTCCTCCTGAGCATGAAGATGCAGACAAGCTCAAGGACACGCTGTGGAACGGCGAGTCTGTTCAAGACTGGGATGATACTTTCCGCACCAATGTCACATCCGTCTACTTCACGACCGTCGCTTTCCTCCCGCTTCTTCAAGCAGGGATCAAGCCTGTTGGGCCACTGGCGCGATTCGGACCCTCAGTCATCACCATCTCTAGCATGTCCGGCATCATGCGTCACGCTCAGGGACACTTTGCCTACAACGCTTCGAAAGGTGGTACTATTCATCTTACCAAGCTGATGAGCGCCGAGTTCCAGAAAGCTGGCATCAGGGTCAACTCGATAGCTCCTGGCTATTTTCCGTCAGAGATGACCACAAAGACCAGCGACGATAGGCAGAAGAGCGACCTCAAAGCGGAGAAGATTGCGGAAAAGGGCCATGTGCCCCTGGAGCGTGGCGGCAGCGACTTCGAGATGGGCATGACAGCGATGTATCTGGCCAAGAACGAGTATGTTAACGGGCAGATTATCGCGGTCGATGGAGGGGTTCTGAATGTGGTTTCCGGCGCATAGTGACTCTCACTATTGCGTTGCTGTATGGCTGACCAGCGGAGACTTGTTACAGGGTCTGATCAGACAAATGACCAAAGTAGATGACCAAAATGAATAATAAACGATGCATCGAGGATGAGCAAATCTCCCTCCACAAGGAAATAGATGGTCACGTGGGATCGTGTTTTGCCAATTTGGTGTGGCTTGATGCTGTGGCGTACGCTCTACGCACCTCGCGTTTCCGTCGCGTCACACCAGGCGTCCACCAAGCTTCACTTTTGCAGCCTTCAAACCTCACCAATCCACCTTACTGACATGCTGCGCCATGCCTGAGTAAGTCTCTCTGCTCATTTATAAAGTTCCTCTAACAATGAATAGCCAGCAGGATCTCAAACGTCAGGCACACAACATCGATAATCCCTTCGACGAAGGTCCGCGTCGCATCAGCGCCTACACCGCGACCGAGATCGCCACACTTCAAGCACGTCTTGACAAGCAGCTCGGACCAGAGTACATTTCCAAACGTCAAGGGCAAGGCGGAGGACAAGTGCACTACATCGCCGGAGAAAAGGTCATCAACCTCGCGAACGAAGTCTTTGGGTTCAATGGCTGGTCGTCATCAATACAGCAGATGCAAGTCGACTTTGTGGACGAGAATCCGAATTCTGGCAAGGTAGACTTGGGATTATCGGTGATAGTGAGGGTGACGTTGAGGGATGGCATGTATCATGAGGATATTGGGTATGGACGAATTGAGAATTGTAAGGGAAAGGGAATAGCTTTTGAGAAAGCAAAGAAAGAGGGAGCTACAGACGGACTCAAGAGAGCGTTGAGGAACTTTGGAAAGGTGTTGGGGAATTGTCTCTATGACAAGGACTACCTGTCAAAGGTTAGCAAGATCAAGGTGCCGCCTATCAAGTTCGATGAAGGAAATCTGCACAGACATCGGGATTATGCACCGAAGACGGAAGTAGACGTAGCCAAGGTGGAGAGAAGCAGGATGAGGAGCGATCGTTCTGCAGTTTCACTGGCCACGGAAAGGAGCACAGAGTATGGCGAGGATGAATTCGGAGGGAATCTATTTGAAGAGATGGACTTTACACATCCCGATGAAGTCAGGCTGGACAATTCGACAGCCGAGGATGATTCGACATTGATGCAAACGCCTAGAAGGCCGATCGAGAGAGTGCAGTCTACTTCGGACGTGCAGCGAGCAGCGCCTAGACCGCCTGGTCCCCAGCATGCGCAGACGATGCGACCGGCTCAAGACATCATGCGTCCACCGCAAATCGTGCAGAATGGTCAACGATCACAGCAGAATGGGCAGCCAAATGGCACAAGTGCGCCACAGATTGCTCAGCAGAGCGCTCAGCAACGAGCGCAACCGCAGAATGGTCGACCTACACCTGCACAAGCGATAGCACCGGGCGCGGCAGCACAGAAAGCGCCTGCACCGCCCGCCGCAAATGGCACCGTTCCTAAATTGCCAGCTGAAATCGATCTCAACAATTTGCCTGAACCCGGCAAAGGGTTCGGCTCTGCCCGTGGAGATCGCCCCTTTAATCCTATGGCAGAATCACCATCAATTCGACGGACTGCCGGCGTGGATATGACCAAGACTCATGCGGTCAAGAGGCAAGACATCGGACTTCCACCCGCACCAGAACCGAAGGCTATGCTCGCAGAGAAGGCCAGTCTACCTGGTGCGCCTCGCAGCAATTTTATCAATCCTGCAGGCGATCCAATGCGCAGAGTCGGCATGCCTTCAGCGCCGCAGAGCCCAATGGCGAACAGAGGCGCGTTCAAAGCCCCCAGTGCAGTCAAGCGACCTGCTCCCACAGAACCCGCAAGACCACCACTGACCGAGACTACCAACGTCCCTGCCCATGTCGACGGCCCGGGTGATCCCAAGAAGCAAAAAGTCGACTCGCTACCGCAACCTGCCCCAGTCGAGGGCGCAAAGACATAGCGCGTCCCTTCCACGTACTTCAAATCAGCCGCATCCATGGCGTCCAGACGGTAGACCGGTGCATGAGTAGCATGATAGGCGTTGCTTACGATTAGATGATACCACAGCAGAATGAATATCCTTTTCAAATCTCCTTGCCCCTCACGTTGGACAGAGTGAAATCCTCCATGTTGCTGCCTGCGTCCCTTTTCTTCGATCCTTCGCCACTAGATCTTGCGTTCGGTTGAGCTTCTCCCACGATGGACGCGATGATCTTCGCCTTCCCCTCTGCTCGCTTCAGCCGGTCGTCAAAGTCCGAGACGGCTTCCTCTGTATTCTGCGTGTCCAGTGACGCGGCCTCGGTGAGGGCAGCGAGAGTGGCAATGTGTTTCTGCAGCCGCTCGTTGTGCTGTATAGGCGGGATCATCACGTCGCTGCTCCCACCAGGGACTTTACTATCACTCCCATCCCCATTTTCTGCTTCAGCAGCGGCGGCAGAAGAAGGAGTGGAGGCAGAAATATCAGTGATCCTCGAGGTCGCAGGTGCCCTGGACAAAAGCATCCTCGCTTCCCACAACGCACACTGTCCCGCTAAAGCGCCCATGGAAGAAAATTTCTCGAATCCTTTCTGCATGCCGAAGATGCGCCCTTCGATGCGCCCCGCTTTGGACCCGTCCGCGACGCCGAGGGCATGCCCTTCTGCGTGGTATTGCGACTCGAGAGTCAGGAGGGTGTCGAAGGGGTCTGCTTCGGCCTCCTGGCCTGCTTGGGCAGAGTTGGAAGACATTTTCACCGGGGGTGTAGAATATGGGAAGACGGACGTTGGTGGTCATGGTGGAAGTGTGAAATTTGAGGTTGGGAAGGTTTGCCGAGTGTGGACTAGAGTCACGTGCAAAGCGACCACAAGGCTTGGGGGATCAAGATCGATGATATCTCCACATCAAGTTTCCTCTGCTCATCTTCTCATGTTGTCTAACAAGGACTGTTTTGGATAGGTTGCCCAGTGTGTGGCAATCGCCGAAAAGGTCCAAGCAACGCAGCCTTTGCCGCCTGCTTCTACAGATGTTCCGAGCTGCATTGAGTTCGGGTCGTTACCAACACAGTACAGCGGCTGTATGATGTGGTATCTCCGTTGCATCAAACTTCTTTTAATTTCATTTGTAAGGCGGCCACCATCGCCTTAAGTGATCCGAAATCGACTCGTCCACCGCCCCTTGCGACTGGAAGGTCTGCACAGGCTTGGTAACAAGCTCAGAGTACTCTTTGGAAATATGTGAGTTCTGTTCCGGGCCGTAACGAAGACGCTCCTCAGGGTGACGCTCCTCAGGGTTACGCCATTCCCAAAGTACAGCTATCGTCCTGGTAGTCTCGTTCCTACTAATGTCAGTGATACTTCGATTCGCGCGGACCATGTTGATTGGATCGTCATGACCCAAAGTCATCATGCATCGTTGAGCCATGAGATCAACGTTATCAAGGAAACGTGGGGTTACCAAGTCTCCCGAGCCATCGATCAAGAGGAGTTCCTGGATATAAGGTCTGGAATGAGATTTCCGACATTCAGTAGAACGTGCTTCGGTGAGGCATTGAGGGTAATAGCTGGTGCAAGCCGCTCGAACACGTTTTCAGTACGGCGCACCTGTGTGTCTGCGGCAAGGGCAGGCCACTCTTTGAACAAGTCAAATTCGCCATGTCTGCTATATCACTGATTGTGAGACGCACCAATAAGGACAGTGATCGTATCGCAGTCTGCCTCGTCTCGGCCCCAGCAGATTGTCTTGCACCCAGCTTCTCGGAGATCTTGCAGAGCCGATGTCCACTCATCAGACGTCTCGATTTCAGATTTGGGGGTCGACTCTCACGCGAGCAACCGTATAATCGTGGTACAGCCAGTCTTGCTCAAGCATCGAGTCGATTTAACCTATGGAAAGCAATTTGAACAAATTGTCAGAAGCACAATATTTTCATGGCGTGATCGAGCGGAGTTTCGACAAACAACCGAGCATACATAGATTGTGGCGATTGAAGTCGAGGGCGGAGGGGGTGGAACGAATCAGCCGCACTCAGCCACAAGCACTTACCGCGCCGCGTATTAGAAGGTGGCAAAATTAGACATACTTCGAGTAAAACGTAACGAGATGTCATTTTGATTAGAATGATAAAGTAATGTTAGAATTACCGGAGGTAGAGAGATGAACGGCTTGACAGTCCTTCAAACGACCGTTCCTGGCGAGTCATGCAACCCGCGGCCTACCCCACTACACCGATGCTCGTGGAGCTCTTCCACAATCACTGATATCCAAAATCACATTAGCCAGACACGATACCGGAACTTGTCGTTTGACTAACAACTCGACTTGAACGCCAGCTATTACAGCTCTGCGATTGCGGGTAGAATTCACCTAGAGTTCCTCACCTCAGCTTCCTGAGAGCACGCAACCATGGCCGGTGGCAAGAAGGAAATACTACCGGAACCGGGGAAAAGAAACATTCTTGTCACATCTGCCTTACCATATGTCAACAACGTACCACATCTTGGGAACATCATTGGCAGTGTCCTATCGGCAGATGTCTTCGCTCGGTATGCGTCAATCCTGATTCATGTACACACAAGTGACTCACCTACGGCAGGTATTGCAAAGCACGAGGATATAACACATTGTTCGTCTGTGGGACAGACGAGTACGGCACAGCGACGGAGACGAAAGCAATAGAAGAGAAGGTTACGCCACAAGAGCTTTGCGACAAATACAATAAACTGCATGCAGAGGTATACGACTGGTTTGAGATTGGGTTCGATATCTTTGGCCGAACACCAACACAACAGCAAACAGACATTGCTCAGGACATCTTCTTGAAGTTGAAGGACAATGGATACCTGAAAGAAGAGGAAACCACACAGCCATACTGTGAGAAGCACAACGCATTCCTGGCGGACAGATTTGTAGAGGGTACGTGCCCATTGTGTGGCTACGAAGATGCGCGAGGTGATCAGTGCGACAAGTGCGGCCACCTTTTGGATCCGCTTGACCTGAAGAACCCGCGATGTAAGCTGGATGGCGCTGCGCCGATACCGCGGAAAACCAAACATGTCTTCCTGCTCCTGGACAAGCTAGAACAGCAAGTGAAAGACTGGTCGAGCGCAAGTAGCAAGAAGGGCGCATGGTCTTCGAACGGTGTCAATATCACAGAGTCGTGGCTCAATGAAGGTCTCAAGCCGCGTGGCATCACACGCGATCTGAAATGGGGCACGGCTGTGCCTCTCCCTGGCTACGAAGACAAGGTGCTATACGTGTGGTTCGATGCCTGCATCGGATACGTCAGTATTACCGCCAACTACACGACCCAATGGGAGAAGTGGTGGCGAGATCCTGATAACGTCTCCCTCTACCAATTCATGGGCAAAGACAACGTTCCTTTCCACACCGTCGTCTTTCCCGCTTCACAAATCGGCACTGGCGACAAATGGACCAAGCTCCACCATCTCTCAACGACCGAATACCTCAATTATGAGAAGGGCAAATTCTCCAAGTCTCGCGGCATCGGCGTGTTCGGTTCCTCAGCAAAGGACACTGGCATCCCTGCTGATGTATGGCGATACTATCTTCTCTCCCATCGACCAGAGACTGGTGATACAGAATTTGAATGGGACGGCTTCATCGCCGGCAACAACAACGAACTCCTCAAGAACTTTGGCAACTTCGTGAATCGGGTCATCAAGTTTGTCAACAGCGCCAACTATGACAGCGTCGTTCCCGACTATACCAAATACGCCGACGAAGACGGCCAGCTTGCCCAGCACAGGAAAGATGTCAATGAGACCCTGCAGAAATACGAAGAGGAAATGGAAGCCGTCAAGCTCCGCCAAGGTCTCGCCACAGCTCTCCACCTCTCATACCTCGGCAATCGTCTCCTGCAACACAACAAGCTCGACAATGCCCTCGCGAAAGAGCAACCCGACCGGTGCGCTGCCGTCGTGGGCCTCGCTCTAAACCACGTCCACCTTCTCGCCTCCGTCTGGGCACCATACATGCCGGCCACGGCACGCAGCATTCTGGAGCAACTGAACTCCGACGTTCTCTTCATCCCGGAGAAATGGGATGGGGACAGCATCAAGCCAGGGCACAAGATCGGACAAGCAAAGTACCTCTTCAGCCAGATCAAGCCGGAGAAGGAGAAGGAGTGGCGCGAGATGTTCGGCGGGGAGGAAGCGAGGAAGGCGAAGGCGGAGAAGGAGGCGAAAGCTGCGGCCCGAAGAGCCGATAAAGAGCGGAAGAAGGCGAAGAAGGCGGAAGCGGGAAAGGGAGTGGAGGCCGGGGAGAAGGGTGGGAAGGAGAGTGATCCCAAGGCTGGAACGGCGGTGGAGGAGGTGGAGAGTGGCGTTGGGCAGGTGACGTTGCAGACTTCTTGATTAGAGTTTGGAACCGGTCATGATGGTGTTATGCTGCGTTCTGTGCGCGCCTCAACGAGCGTTCAAGGGGGGTTTGTACGGCGTCAAGGATCAGATTAGAGAATCAGTAGAGATGTCACGGGGATGTAAGACATGGAGATAGATTGATTCCCCTCGCCTCGGCGCCGGCAACTTCATGTATCCGGAGACGTTGGCTTTCCAGCATTATCTGATCGCTCAGTCCAGGATCAGGCCAGGAGGGACCCTGACCTTCAGCTTGACAATCAGGCTCGTCGCCACCTCGCCCATGACGGAATCACGGCGTGCCTCTCTAGTCACCTCGATGCCCTCCATGTCTTCATCTCCACCCGCATTTTGATCCCCAGCAGTCGCCCCCTCCGTATCAATGTCGTCTCCCCGGTCCCTCCCGACAGCCTCAGCCATCAACCTCCTTCGCTTTGCCCGCATGGCCTCCTTGACAGCCTGGATCGGGTCCAGATCCTTCCATTCCTTCCTAACATACCTCCTTCCCCCCCTCGTACTCTCCATTATCCTCCCGACCTCTTGTTCATCCTCCACCTCCCTCAACATCTCCACGACCCTGGCTGGCAAGCCCCTGCGTTGCTCCACGATCATTGGCCCGAACCCGCCAGCGTACCCTGGATCTGCGCTTCCGTTGAGCAACACGCCTTTTCTTTCCCATGCTTGCTTCGCGGGCAGCGGCTTGGGGCGGGGGAACACCTCGTAGCGCACCTTCTTCATGCCGTGTTTGGGGTTGGAGGCGCGCTCGGCTTGGTGGAAGTAGAAGCGGGAGAAGGTGGCGGTAAAGCCGTGTGCGCCGCGGATGAGGGGATGGAGAATATGTGTCTCGGGGCGAGTGGCGCTTGATGGGGGGATGAAGCGGTCTGTGGTCGTTGGATCCAGGGTGGGGGCAGGCGGCGGCATCATGCCGGTGTTGTTGGGATGATTGGTCGCGTTTCGGCCGGGGACAGTGAAGGTGGTGCGCTTGGCTGGACGGATGTGAGGTTTCGTAGGGGAGCGGGTGTGAAAGAGAGCGTGCTCGGCACGGAAGGGATTGGTGGCGTGAGGGAGCTGCGTGGTTGGAGATTCGGTCGCAGAATAGTTGGTAGTCTTGTTATCATGAATACGAGTCACCGTATTGGTATAATCGTCTTCACGCTTCTTAGGTGATGGCGTATGTGGTTGAAGCGGTACATTAGAGGATATGGGCTGTGAATCTGACTGTGAAACATGATTAGCTTGTTTCGTCTGTGAGCGTGTCACTGCCTTTTCGACCGGAGGTGATGAGCAGATGTCACAGTTGTCGGCAGCGGTGACAGAAGAAGCAGCAATAGCAGCAGCGTCAGTGGTTGTGGCCATATTGGAAGTGTTTCTGAACGCGAATCCTCATCCGTGCAAGTGCGAAGGTTCTGAGATATGACTTTGTGCGAGCCGCGGACTGAAGTGTCGTTGTCCATGACTAATGCAAGCATGTGAAAAGGACGTCGTAGATAAGAAGCGAACGCTAGGTCGTGGCACCAATGAGATTTACTGACCAGCATACTACGCAGTCTATGTATACCTTATTCGACGCGGCTCAGCTTACTTTAGGGCGGGATCAAGTTCTAGATGGCGGCAATGATGACAGAAGCAGCAGAGTGATGCTGGCTTTTGGTGGGCGGAGACGAGCGATGAGAGGAAGTGCGAGCGGTACCGATGGTCTTCCACGGAAGGAGCAGGGAAAGTACACAAGAGTGAGGAAGAACGAGGGTTCCATAGAAGGATATGTTTCAGCATATCATCATGCAATTGCAGAAGCACAAGAGAAATGGAGAGAAAGGCGTTACGAAATGTTTCATTCCAGAAGAGTACTTACACTGGACAAAGCCCCGAGGGACTGGTTGATCTCACCACATATACCTCATCATGCTCATCTCTCATGTCGACTCATCTATGTCTCCTTCGATTTGCTCATCGCAACCAGGATGTTGGCTGCCTCGACCACCTCCTGTGCTGGGTCACGAGCCAGGTCGAGCATCGCTGCCGCGGCCTGATCACGCTCCCACACAGCAAGGCACTCTTCCTTGGAAGCATGATTGATGGCCATGTCCGGATACTTGCACCGGATTTGGAATATGTGCATTGCATCAATCTGCGCCTTTGTCAAGGTGCGCTTGGGAGTGGTCGAGGTGGTCTGGTTTGCTGGCATGGTCGTCGAAAAGGCAGATTTGTCGAGGGTGAGATCTAGAGAGGGTGGGGACTGTGAGAGAAGAGAAAGTGGATGAGATGAGGCCAACCTGGAGACCGTGAAGGGCGACATAAGTAGCTGCTGATTGCCATTGTTCAGCTGGTCCCTGGTACGAACAAAGACTCAACAAAGCACAAGGTAATCGCCATCTTTGTGCAGAACGAATCGACGAAGAGTGACACTGAACGACTGTTCTTTTCCTCATCGCGAGAGTTATTCTGACTACTCCTGACTACCAAAAGGGCGGGTGTGGCGCGCTGTGGCAACGGTCATGGTAGCAGATAGTGGTACCAGCATTATGCCCTCGATGGTCATGTAGTGAACTGCACTCTAGTCGCCAAAGACGCTATATTTTTGAGACTCGACTCTGTGTTAGAGACAGAGCATATAGCCTCCGAGTCGTGTGTGAGATTGCCGAGATGAGCTGGCTCCTCCTGACCAGAAAGCACCAGTAGTATCGCTAGTCCTAACCACGACAGGAACGGAACGATATATAGCACACACAGTGATGATACAGCATCTTATCGTCACCGCAACGAATCGAAAATGTAAAATTAGTAGAGAAGTGGAGCTCACCAAATTGAAGCCGAAGTTGGTTGATGGTGGACTTGTCGCACTAGTGCTAATCCGGCCTAGCCGCTCCCCTGTAACCATAATCGCGGCGCTCTGACCTCTTTGATCGGCGGCAGCATTCCCTCCTCCTCTGCAGGCGTTGTTGATGGACACCGCGGCCTTCAACGGCGACCGTTACTATCCCTCCTCCTTGGACTCCTCTCCTTCGCAACGCAGCTCACTCTTTTGCTGCTGCGCGTATTCATTCCTTCTACCAATGTTACAATTAATCCTGGACAGAAGATAGTCACGTACTCAAGATCTTGCAGCGGAATATTGGAGGACGAGAAGGCCATAGGAGAGTGCATACAAGGACTGCTGGCGGCCCTCTTACGTGACCTACAAGCATGGCGACGACCCAGCTGGTGGACGTCTCGCTGGACGAACAGATTGAACAAGCACCATCCTTTCCGGTCGAGGATGCGCGAACGAATACCAACTCTCTCATTAGTGTCGCCTTGTCCGACATTGATGAACCAACAACCCCAATCGGAGCTTCAGTAGCCCAACCGACCAAACCTGAGACGCTCATCGACCTACATGACGACGTCATCTCATTAATGCCATCTGAGGACGATCTAGAATCAATACATACCGAAAGCGAGGCACAGAGCGAAGCTAGAGACTTTGTGGTACCTCAACTACCTGAGCCAAAGCCAAAAGACAAGAGGCAGTCAAGGTCAAGCCATGTACGGCAAAAGTCTTCTCTGCAGGAGCCAGACATGGCAGCATTGCTTGCGCGACTCGAAATGGAGAACCAGGCTATCGCGAAGGACCCGAAGGCAGGTATCGCCGCTGTCGGTGCACATACGGGACCTGGCGCTTCTTTCGAGTACAGGGTCAGAGATACAGTATGCTCTTCACTGTCGTTAGTCACGATCCCAGAGGAAGCGCTCGGAATGAGACTCGGCGATTTCTGGGCCATGGTCACAAAGGACTACCAATTAGCACTTCAAGTCTTGCCAACGATGACACCACTCATGATCCACAAAGGTGTGCCGGACTTTCTTCGATCTGCAGTCTGGCCCGGCGTTTCCGGTGCCTGGGATGCGTCACTCCAGGTCGAGTACGACAGTCTTTGCGAGCGCCTGCTTCACGAGAAACCCACAAACGAGCACATCATCAACAAGGATCTCGCTCGGTGCTTTCCTCAGCATGATCTGTTCCGAGACGCAGAAGGCGAAGGCCAGAAGATGCTCGGGACAGTCTTGAAATGCTATTCGCTCTACGACAGCGAAATCGGATACTGTCAAGGTATGGCGTTCGTTGCCGGCGCTCTACTCATGAACATGCCAGCCAAGGATGCCTTTTGCGTTTTCGCCAAGTACGTCAATCTCCTCCCTCGAATGGTCCATCTGCTAACAAGATCCCAGACTCATGGAGAAACACAATATGCGCACTCTGTACTCGCTGTCACTCACAGGTCTTCATTCGCGGACGTATCAACTTAAGAAGTTCATGGCTCAAATTGCTCCGGATCTCCTCAATCACCTCAGTAAACTTGGCGTGGAACTGGCCTATTTGTCTCAGTGGTTCATGACCATGTTTGCGACGAGCTGCCCATTCAATATCCTGTTTCGAATCTACGATGTCGTATTCGCCGAAGGAGCCGACGAAACTATGCTGCGAGTGGCTCTAGCTTTGATCCTTAGCAACGAACATAAGATCATGGCTATGAAGGAGCTGGAGGAGGTCTTACATTTACTGCTGGGTCGTCGTCTGTGGGAGCCTTATCAAGCTGAGCCAGATTTCTTGATGGATGAGATCGCAAGACTGAGCAACGTGGTCACTCGCGAAGAGTTGGACAAGTTGGAGAAGCAGTTTACGGACCAGGCTGCCGGCGAATCAAGGGACAAGACAGTTCGCGCTCTCGGATTCACCTCTGGGATTAGTGGATTCAAATTCTTTGAACACTTCCGCTCTCCGAGCACCACGAAGCCGCCCGCACGGTCACCATCCAGCAACACGCTTCTGGAAATGCCAGGCCACCTACCGCGCCGCTCTGTATCGAAGCGATCTGTTAACACCATTGACTCTTCTGTGGGCAGCGGAAGTGGCGCTGACAGCTTGATGAGTGCCGAGTCGCAAGCAAGCACTGCTGTAACAGATTTTGAATCAAGTACCGAGCGGGGTAGTATCACGACATTCAAGTCCAGTCGCACGAACAGGACCGAGGATCGTGGTCTTCATGAGCAGGTGGAGGGCTTATTGCTGGCCCTGTCTGAGGTGCAACGAGAGGCTGCTGAGACTGCCGCGCAACTTCAGATGGAGCACCGACGCAAAGAGTCCATGGCTGAAATTGTCCTGAGATTGAAAGATTTGGTGATGCAGAAAGAACAAGTGCAAGAGACTGTGCGAAGAGACCGCCGCAAGACCATGCCCTCGAGAATGGACGTTGACCACGCTCAAGGAGTTCTCAAGGATCTGCGTAGGAAGTCGATCGTGATCAACTCGGTTGCACGATCAGTCTCTCTTAACAATCTTGGGGCGACAACTCCAGATGTCGAGCTGCAGGATTCTCTTGGTCGACTCTGCACTCTGCTCGAGACCGACAGCAATCCTCCTACGGGCACACCCAAATCAGAAATGGGCTCCTTTTTCGATCAGGCCGCGGGCTCTGACCAGGAGCAGACCACCAGAACCAAGCGCCGTGACTCCGTCCGTTTCAGTCTCTTCCGGGAGCAACCCCAGCGGAGCAACCAGTCCCCTGTCGCTGGCTCCTCTCGATTGGCACATCAGCAAAGCAACCCTACTACTGGCACATCAAGCTTTGCCAACACACCAGGCTCATCACCTTCGAACGAGTCCATGGACTACTGGCCAGAGGCGTCAATGTTCGATTCACCGGCTATCACGAGCCAGTCACCAAATGTCCAGCCACGGCAATCCTCTCTGCAAGCCAAGGATGTGCTTCGCATGTCCCACACGCAATCCGCACAGGACGAGGCACTTCTCGTAGAACTTGTCAATGCAAAGACACGCGAGGCCACAGCCATGCATGAACGGGATGAGCTCAAGCAGCAGATGGACAAGATGCGGAAGAGCCAGGAGAAGCGTGAGGCAGACTGGACCCAAAAGCTGCACGAGATGGAGCATCTCATGATCTCACAGCAAAAGGCTATGCGAGCTCAAGAAGAAGCTCATGTGGCTGAGCTATCGCGATACAAGCCAAATATGCCAAAGCCCAAGGCTTCGATCGCGCTCAGTCCTTTCCCGGAGCATAAAGTCGAACGGAATGCTAGCGTCAGTCTGTGGCCTAGTGCAGCGCCTGCAGAGCCTTCTACGCCTACTAAGCTGCAGCCACCTGCCGCTGAAGGAGGAGGTGGATGGGGCTGGTTCCGACAGAGAAAGGTCTCGACAGGTAGTGTTTCTTGACGACTAGCATGACGGAAACAAATGTCAATAGGAGTAATAGTCTATTTTGTGGATAATACTGTATCTGCGACACAGCGCGGCGCATGGGTAGGCGTAGGTAATGGGCATGAGCAGGAGCTCGGTAACGACTAAACATACCACGCCGCATAGGCTGTGAATACAATTCTTCGACTCGACATTTAGAACTTGATTGAGTCTCATCTCTTGTGAATCTTGCTCAGTATTCATCACGAGTGGTACAGTCTGTGAATCAGCATCTCATTTCACTTAGCTAACGCCTACTCAAGATACCTCTGGCATATTCCGTAGAATTGGTGATCATCTTTGACTTGATAGAGGAAGCCTCGCGCCGCTAAAGCCAAATTTGGAAGGTGCTGGATCAACACCACAACCAACCTCTCCGCCGACACGGCACATCAACCGTAGGATTGGAGATCAAACTTACATAAGATCGCCTCAAGCTCTTGCGATTGACCTTCAGCTCGCGTTGTCTGCAAGGCAAGTACAATTTGTTCTTACCTGCCTTTCCTACTATTAGATTGTCCACTATGACCCGTAAAGCCCAGTCCCAAGTGGCGTTCCATAGGAAGCAGTCTGCTACAGCCTCATCTACGGACTCGATGTCTCTCCTGGATATCACAACCTTCCCAGAGCGAGGCACTCCCATGCCCAAGTCCTCCTCTTCACACTTCACCGTGACAGCCGACCTACTCCTACCAGGCCGAGGCGAGCCCATCCCCTCCGCCGCCATCGTCGTCAAGGATGGCACCATCACACACGTCGGCACTGCGAGCTCAGTCCTCTCCGAACTCTCCACCGAACTCTCCCGCCCTCTCAGCTCCTTCCACTCCACCGGTCTCCCCACCACACACGTCCGCACCCTGATGCCCGGCATGTGGGATTGCCACGTTCATCTCATGGGCATCCACAAGGTCACCTCGTCGGACATTGTCGCGTCGCATCTCTCCCCTGTTCTCACGGGCGCTCGGTCCGCGCGCGACGTCATGCTCCTCCTCAACGCGGGCTTCACTTCCGTCCGCGAGATGGGCGGGTATGGCATCCAGCTCGCGCAGGCTATCGAGGAAGGATCTCTCGTTGGGCCCAAGATCTACAGCGCGAATTGCATCATCTCGCAGACGGGCGGGCATGCGGACGCCCACGATATGCCCCTCGATTGGTTCCATGATGCCGTGGACCATGGGCTGCCGTGCTATACTGCCGACGGGGTGGCGGAGTGTGTCAAGGCTGTACGGATGCAACTCAGGGCTGGAGCGAAGGTGATCAAGATCTGTGGGAGCGGCGGGGTGGGGAGTGAGCGGGATAATCCTGTTGATCAACAGTTCCGGGACGACGAGATCGCGGCGATAGTGGAGGAGGCGGAAAGGGCGCAGAGGATCGTGGGTGCGCACTGTCATGGGAAGAGAGGTATTATGGCGAGTTTGCGAAACGGGGTGAGGACGATCGAGCACGGGAGTTATATCGATGAAGAGGCGGCGGGACTGATGAAGGAGAAGGATGCCACGTTGGTGGCGACGAGATTGATTATTGAGGATGGTTTGAGGTTGGGGAAGGGAATGTTTAGTCCCATTGGATACGAAAAGTTGTTGGTCACGGCGAAGGCGCATTGGAAGGCGTATCAGTTGGCGATCAAGGCCGGGGTCAAGTGTGCTTTGGGGACGGATACGGGGGTGAGTATTCCTGGTGGAATCTCGCAGGGACGCAATGCACTAGAGCTGGTATACGCCATCAAGGCTGGCATGTCTTCACTGGCGGCGATCGAAATGGCAACTGCGAATGGACCGGACACACTTGGACCACAAGCACCGAAGAGCGGGCAGATCAAGGCTGGATACGACGCTGATTTCATTGGCATTGATGGCGATGTCCTGTCAGATGTCGGGATCCTGGCCAATGTCGACAATGTAAAATACGTCTGGAGAGGCGGAATCAACTACAAAGCTCCAGGGAAGCCAGTCAGCATCATATAACTGTGCGTGAAGGGTTGTAGGACAGCAACGCAGTACATATCTATTAGAAAAAGATGTAGATACCACTTTTTCGGATGTGAGATAAAGCACCTTCTTAGCATGGCAGCCCCATCTCACGGGCATCGTGTCATATAGTCGGCTGACAAGAGCACAACCCCGGCTACTGTCAGTATCGCTGTATGGTCGCTCCGGGTCAATATCTGTAAGGCTCCCTTAAGAAAATGCGACACTAATGACACAACACATTTCTGAAGAAGGTAACGGCACAGATGGACCCTTCACTTGCTCAGCTACCTTAAATTCAGGTGCCGAGCATATAGAAATAATGCTTGCCGGCGACTCGACGATCTACATGTGATGCAGCAGAGCCGCACTAGCCACAGATCTACCCGAGCCGAAACCCAATCTTGCCCGGAAGTTTTCGATGATGCTTGAGCTCTCTGTCGAGTTCGCCGTCGTTTCCACATATCCACTATCCACCATCACCCTCACCGCACCTCGCTTGAACCCGTACTTATCATGGCATCTCTCGTGCCACGAGCAGCGAAGCGCCTCCGTCTCTCCGCCCCCTCATCCTCCTGCTCACGATGCCGCTCTTCCTTCCCCATCCGACCCTTCACCAGCACTCCAACCCGCCTCGTCCCCTCTGACCCCTCCGACTCCAAGACAACCCACTTTGGCTTCGAAACCATCCCCTCCTCCCTCAAAGAGTCCCGGGTCGCCACCGTCTTCTCCTCGGTAGCAAGCAGCTATGACACCATGAACGACCTCATGTCCCTGGGCATCCACCGACTGTGGAAAGACTACTTCGTCCGCAGTCTCAACCCGGGATCCCCTGCTCCCGGCGAGCCGTGGCGCATCCTCGACATAGCAGGGGGAACAGGGGACATTGCACTACGCATGCTCGACCACTGCACCGGCATCAACTCGGACCGAAAATCCCACGTCACCGTCTCGGACATCAACCCCTCCATGCTCGCCGAGGGACGCAAACGCCTCTCCTCCACACCGTATTACGCAGCGAACCGTCTCTCCTTTCTGGAAGCCAATGCCGAGAACCTCCACACCGTCCCGGACAACAGTATCGATCTGTACACGGTCGCGTTCGGCATCAGGAACTTCACGGACAAGGACGCCGCGCTGCGGGAAGCATACCGCGTGCTCAAGCCCGGAGGCACCTTCGCCTGCCTTGAGTTCAGCAAGGTCAGAAATGGATTGTTCGATGCCGTGTACAAGAGATGGAGCTTCGGTGCTATCCCCCTTATAGGACAAGTGGTCGCGGGGGATAGGGATAGTTACCAGTACCTGGTCGAAAGCATAGATCGGTTTCCGAGCCAGGAGGAGTTCGCGGGGATGATACGGGAAGCCGGGTTCGTTCTGCCTGGGGAAGGATTGAGGAAAGGGGAGGAGACGGGGTGGACGGATTTGACGGGGGGGATCGCGGCGATACACAAGGGGGTGAAACCTCTGCGATGAGAGCGATGGGGGCCGGAAATCGCATGGAAGTGATTGTAGGAGTAGTAGAAGCGGGGGAAAAGCATAGACGATGCTACTATCGTATACATGAGCGACGACGCTATTTGCAACCAATTAACAAACAGACAAGGTATAAAAGATGTCAATCGGTGCGGGAGGGCGTCCGGGCCTCTAGGAGAGACGCGGTGACAGTGATGAAAGGTGATGATGTGCATAAGATGTGGGGTGTAGTCGGGCAGAGATCTCGTCCTGTCCGTTCTTCTCCTGCTTTGCATTCCGCCAAGTATTCAAGACAAGCAGCTCTTTCGCCTCGTTCGGAAAATTCAAAGTCAACGCAAAAAAGAATCTGACGCCGTGTGCAAGCTGAGGACCAAGTAGGCACTAGTGATCCAACCCGAGAGATGAAAATGAAGACGGGACTGCGGTCGGGTAGCTTCTGCCAATCTAGACGGCGCTGCATCCGGCTGTCCTCTCGATGTATATGTCATGTCGCCGCATGTGTGCGGTATAGAGATGATGGTAGGTCGGGTGATGCGGGCAATGCAAGCATGTTCAGGTAGCTTGGTGTGATGTGGAGGGACCGGCTCTGCAGATCCCGCTTGTGGAGTCTGTGTTGTATCGAATCGTAGAGAGTGGTTGTAATGGCATTTGGTGGTAAAGAGGCAGTTGCGCTGTTCTGTGGCCAGCGGGTAGCGGACGAAGGCTACTAACCTCCAACCACTACACGAGCACCCTCCTTGCCAATCACGCCTCGCTCACGAGCCTTGGGTGACTTATCCCGTCCCTTCTTGCTTCGTAGGAACCCCAGCATGCCGCTCTTGCCTCTTTGCTGTTCGTCCTGGATCATGGACTGACTTTGGTTAGCCATGTCGCTCCAACTGCCTGTCTCGTTGAGGGTGACCTGTACGCCACTACCGCTCATTGAGATATTCCTTGTACTGCCTCTCGGCTTTCGACTTGTGGAATTGTCTCTTTGCAGACTGTTGTTATTGTTTGCTGCTTCGTCATATCGCACAGAACGGGATTTGCTCGGGGGAGCAGGACCGGAAGCCACTGGTACTTGCTTGCCATCAGCCGTCGTGAAATACTCCTGTTGCTGCCCACTAGGTGTTTGCATCGATGATGGGATTGGTGGAGAGCCATTTGGTGATTGTGTCGGAGAGCGTGCGCGTGGCGTCTGCGACCTCGAGACGGGTGCTTGTGCTGATTTGGCAGCATCGGTCTGGCTTTTTGCGTCTGTGGACGAATCGCCACGTTTGCTGTCAACAGCGTCTGCGGCCACTTCGCCGGGAATGGTATTCTCGGTGACCGGGTTTCTGTATCCGTCAGTGTGGTCCATTGCGAAACACTCGAAGACGTACCTGTAATCTGACAGTGTCATATAATTGAAGGGCTCGAACATGGTCTCGATCATGCGGTGCAACTCGTCTGCGCGAATCTCTTGGTCCGTCGCATCTGGTCGCAGCTCAGCTCTCGGCTTCTGCTTTCTTGTGCGTGCCTCGAGAGGTGCTTCCTCCAGCAACAGCTCCTCGAGATCGTATGTGGCGTCAAAGTTGGTCTTCTCGCTAGAAGGCATGAAAATAGGATCAACCTGCTTCTTCTCCAAGAGCTCAAAGTCGAGTTCGCGGAAGAAAGGGTTGTCGATGAAGCTTTCCCAGCTGCTAGCCCCGATTCTCATCGGCCTGTCCTTTTCGAGTAGGGATGAGATGGCATGCAAGCACACCATGGAAACGGGTGGATTTGTGACGGGATAGTTGGGCTCTCCCTTCAAGATATTCTGGGCCAGCTGTTCGTGGTGGTTGCCTTCGAATGGTCGCTATGTATTGTCAGTGTTTGTTAGATTGGTTACCAATATGTGGCGCTTACCTTGCTGTATATACATTCATAGAAGAGGACTCCAAGGGACCACCAATCTACTTCCGGCCCGTATCCTTTACCACGATATACTTCTGGTGCCAGGTACGCTAACGTCCCGGACTTTGATGTGAGTGGCTTGCCTGGAGTGAGATCTGTGGCAACGTTCTGGGTAATGTCAGCAGAATGCTGGACCAGGTACAAGAAGATGAACGCACAAAGTCAGCCAGATGGACGTGACCTTCGTTATCGAGTAGCACATTGTCTGGCTTGACATCTCTATGCACTACGTTTTGTTGGTGGATGTATCGTAAAGCACAGCCAAGTTCTGCTATCCAGAATCGAATGGCTTCTTCCGTGAATGTTTTGCGGGTGATGTGGAATCTGAGATCTCCTCCAGTCATGAGGTCGACAACGATGTATCTGTGCTGGTCAGTGTAGTCCACGGCACGGATTGTGGGCGTCCTACAGGTATTCGACATCTTGGAAACTGTATCGCAAGTTGCAAAGGAAGGGATGATTCAGGTGTTCCAACATTCGTCGCTCTCGTAACATGTTCCGCACACTTTCACTCCGGACGACCTCATCCTTTCTGATGTACTGTAGGGAGCGAGTCAGTATAGCCATGAGGTGCAGCGGTGGGCCGTGCCTACCTTGAGAGCAAAGGTCAGGCCAGTGTCTTTCCGCTCAACGATTCGCACTTTGCCAAAAGCACCCTTTCCAACGACTCTGAGGAGTCTGAAGTGGTCGAGATTCACTATTGCCCACTGTATCAGCACTAGTCCTCATTCTGGTCTCTTTCAAGCCTTCAAGGCCTGGGGTTATGATACCTTCATCTGTGAAAACGACTGGCTTTCCCGAGCTATTGCCCATATTTTCTGATTGCCTAGCTCTTGCTCAAAACTCAATCGAAGGTCCGTTGCATTGTCAGAGTTAAATGTCTGAGAGAAGGCCGTGTATGCGATGACCAGGATGGCCTCGCGATTGCTGGAGGTTTCGGACGTTCACTAGCTCGTTCCAATGCGCAAGCGTCCTGACTTTTGAGGCAAGAAGATTTCGAAAGGGGTCTCGTCCGCCCGGCTGATGATAGTCGCTCGTCGTCCTAAATTCAAGAATGATCGGTGAGTAGGCTGTCTGTTGGCAGAAGAGCAGTCGTCGCGGGGTTATCTCTGGAAGAGCGGAAGCTTCCAACTAGGGGGCTCCACGAGACCCTTTCCCGCCTCTCTAGGGTTGATGGATGATCAGCTTGACTGGCCGACCTTTGATATCTTTCCTTCCAAGCTATGTCCTATGTCGAGGCTCGTGCAACAAGTCGTCCGAATAGAAGCTCTAGTCAAATGTTCGAATGAACAGAGTGGTGACCAGAGGAGCCAAGGGACCAAGTTGTGCACAGGGCAGCAGGTGGGAAGAAGGGCGGTCGAACAATCAAAGCTTATTGGGTCCAGTACGACGACGATATAGCCAGGTTTCTGAATAACGAACAACGAACGATTGATAGACTTTCAGTGAACTATCTAAGTCGACGGTGGTGCTCTGACGGGGAATGGTTGCATGCAGGATGAGCAGTGACGGTACCAGTGTGTGATCTCGCCCTGCTTCTGGATGTCCACCGGTTGCACAGACTCCAACGTCCCGTCTGATCAGAGTAACTTGGGGCGACGAGAACGATTGTGAGGTGATCAGAAACATCGGACAAGGGTGCTGATTGCGCTCATGAGCAACTGAATGGTGATTCCAAGTCACATGCATGTAGATGGCAGCACGTCTCCGTGCCAGCACACTTTCCAATTCCATGGTTTTCAGACAAGACAGCAAAATTGAGCTTCTGCTGGATTACGACTTGATGTTACCATTTTGGGCGCGGTTTCGGTATTGACCGTTACTTCATACGAAGATTCCACGTGAAAGATTCTGCTTCCTCAGACAACGACTCGGTGGCATCGTCTGCAGGAACGAGCGTATCCGTCGTTGGTAGCGCAACCAGTATGACTGTATGGGCTCAATTGAGACAATTGCTCTCTGGTTGTGTTGCATTTGCAGCCCTACAGTGGAGGCCTTTCTAGTGAATCATGTGTCTGATCGTTTCATGTGCCTGACTGCCTGCAACTATGGCCTGGTTGTGTGGCTAGTTTGTGCTTTATTACTCGACTCTATACCAGTCCTTGCTCGTCCAAACGCCCAACCGTACCGTATGGATATCAATTGTCTGAGAATGAACAAGCCTATATTTTCAGAAACAAAAAGAAATCGTGTCGTTTGTGTTCGTTAGAGTCCATCCATCGTTCCAGCAGGTTCGTCATCCTCGCCATCGTCGTCGAAACTGCCAACACTGCTCATTTCATCTTCGTCGTCCGAGTTCACTCCGGCATCGTCGGCGGCTTCTCTCGATGCGTATTTGTTAACGTATTCTATTGCGCGTCAGACTAGATTGCTCATTGGGAGTAGTGGTCGTCTGCAGCTAACTGACCTTTGACCTTTGCATCATAGCTCTTGGGCTCTCTCATGAGAAGTGCAGCAGCCTCTCCGTTGAGGGGATCTGTGGGGTTTGGATACCGCAGAAGCTGTGGGAGAAAAACCTCGAAAATGTTGACCATGTCGTACATAGGTGACCAGGTCTGGTTTATGACATCCAAGCAAACGCTACCAGAACTGGACACTTGATCAGCCGTGTCTCGTCTCGACCGCGACATACCTACAGTTCATCTATGTTTGGATGGAATATACGGTTGACGAAGCCAATAGAGGGCGACTTGTATGGATATTGGTCCGGCAGTTCGACGTGGATCTTCCACAGCCCTCCTTGGAAAGGAGTCTCCTCTGGCCCCTTGAACCTCACGTAGAACTCTTGCATGTTATCGTTGACCAGTGTCACCTCATAGTCGCTCATCAACATCTTCATGACATCCGTCTCAATCCTCCGCTTTGGACTGCTCATTTTGTCTCCTCCCCCAAGCGGTCAGCTGGGTGTGTGCTTGTCTCTTGGCTGAGGAAAAATATGGTAATGAAGAGAGCGGGGCTTGCGTAGAGGATCACGAGCAGCGATAGAAAGGTCTACTGCACTCGGTCAGGATATGTGCGCTGGCTGGATGTTCCCGCTGAATGGACAAGTGGGGTAGCGGCCGAGTCTCGGTACGTGGTTTGGAGCAGTAGCTGCAAGCTAGACCGTCGTTGGCAGGCCCTGAATCCTGGATGTGATAGGTGTGGCAAAGTCTCAGAGTCTGAAGCTGCTGTAGCAAGCGGGCGTGTGTCTTGAATCAGAGAGAGAGAGAGAGAGAGAGGGAGAGAGAGGGGAGGGGAGAGGGGCACTTGTCCCGCAAAAGATGAGGTTGATGTTCGGGCACTCGCGGGCAATTGGATCCTGGAGCGTCAAAGCGGCACGTCACGCGCTTCCCAGATTGGCTCATGCTCTCTTTGGGCCGAAGAGAGGGCTGAGATAGTGACAAAGCGATCACATACTGCCAGCTCATAAAGCCATGATTCCTGCTCCATCACTTGAAACCATTCGTGTACGAACCACTTGCAAAGCAATCTCACGCAGGTCAGCAGCCTCATATATGTACGACCTTACGGTCTAATAAATAATGCCTGCCGTTTGTACCTGACCCTATCAACTATCGCTCGGAGCCGGCTTGTTCCCGACGGTCTGGTCACGTTGTCTCGATGCGGCCACCTCCCACCATGTCTTTCATTGCCTGATCTCGATGAGGTAAATCTCATGGGGAAAGACGAGTCAAGAGTCAGTATCTTACGCTGCATCATCAAGGAGAAATTGTGCTCGCCACGGACCGCATCAATGCTCTGGCCCATTTCGTGCGTCCCGAGATGCACGACTCGTGGGACAAGTAAGGCTCTTCCCACACTTCGGTTGAGGTGGGAAGTCCTCCGCGATCCCAGCAACCTCATCCACGAGTGATTTTCTCCTGGTCATCGAGAGACTCTTGTGCCTGAACAAGCCACCTGAGCCTCAATCACAAGCCTCGACTTGCCTGCCCTGCCGAAAGTCTTTTCGAGGCCTCGACCTCGTTCCCCAGATTCCAAAGGTACTTGTATGCATCCTTAGTCATGTTTGGTGATTGTGATCAAGCATGTTTCGAAATGACAGAAGGTCTAGACTTTGATGAATCCTCATGACAGACGCCCTCTTGGAGACGCCACCAGAATAGGTCACAGCAACGTATCTGGCCTCGACCATGTTGACAACAATGAGAGGGTCTTCACTTTGGAATCGAGGACGATGTTCAGCTCAATGTATCATGTGTCCTCGCGATCAATGCAAGCATACGAGTCGTTTGTTGTCTAAACTGAAAGATCTTCGATGGGCTCGAGTCTGGGCCTTCTGCTTTAATATTGTCAGTGGTAAAGGGCGGCCCCAGATACCCACCGTTGGAACAAGGATCGTGGTCAAAGGTCTTCTGTGCGTGTCCCAGACGGTTGTCAACTCGGCCGGTAGGAGAGCACCACCTTTAGTAGTGCGATCGGGCATGGAGGCTGTTAGAAACAAAGAGATCACAAAACTGCCACGGCTAGCCTCCTGATCGGCGGCCATGTCCCTGTCATTGATTCCCTGTGCACGCTCATCTTGCCGGCTGCCGTCGCAAAAGGTCGAATCTCAACTTCAACGGCAATGCCATTTGGTTTCTCTGCACTGACGACCTTGCAGCAGTTCCATCCTGCCTGCAAAAATAATTCAGACAACCTCAAAACGTTCGAGACTCAAGGCCGTTTCTCTTGTAGTGAAGCTCTCCTCCAGAGACACCGACACCTTCCCACAATCACGGCAGCGCCAAGATCCTCCCGCAACACCGTCGATCACGACCAGATTAGCACACTCGTGCAGAAGTCCTGCTTTTTGCCCGACCTGTCCCTGCACACACACACCAAGATACATCCATTCTCCATCCCTAAGAACTACCGACAAGGCGTCCTCGACCACATTCCCCGTCACCTCTTCGCGCAAAGCTTTGACCGATTCGACAAGCGGAGCTCCCTCCGCTCGACCCAGACGATCTGCGATCTCGGTTCCTTCTTGGTGGACTAGGCCACGTCCAGGTGCTTCATTCTCTCCTTTTGGCTCCCTTTGATCAACGCTGTCAGGCTGCATCTCTGGTACTGACATACATCCCCGGTCACAGCGACGGTCGTTGGACGGACACGAAAGAGTTGTACCCAGCGACAGCTACATTCTGGCAACTTTCCGGGGTGGCGAGTCGTGCTATTAGGCACTGAAGTTGGTGGAGACCCTTGCAAGAGCCAGCCATACTAAAGCTCGACACATCACATGGCGTAAACAAGCAAATATCCGCAGCGTTCGCAGGAAAGGGTTGCGGCAATACTCGCCAGCCAGCCGCGCCTATCAAACCGCCATCGACGACCTGACAACTACTGCAGGGATGCTATCTCGGCAAAACCCTGAAGGGGCAGGCAAACAAGTGCCCGAAAATGATGGCGATAACACCTCTTCTCCCACTGAACTTCGGTCCATGGGACCACCGCGTACGACGGGTAGATCGCCGCGTCCGCACCTGCGCGATATAGGTGCTGCTATTGCTGCTAACGCCCAGAGTGACGCCGCACTTTCGCCAAGTGTTCCAGGAACAAAGTCTGGCCAGTTGAGCCCGGAAATCGCTGACAGGGTCTTCCCAATTCGCTCAGTGGTCTCGCGTGATCCGAACCCAACACCAGCATCTCGGGCATCGGATCATGGAGACGGGTATTTCCCTGACGGCACTACTCCTCGACGATTCTCTGGCAACGGAAGATCTGGTTACAATTCGTTACAGAACACTCCTGCAAGACAGCGACAGACGAGTGCTTCAACTTCTTCTGCTGGTGGCTCGGATGAGCAGGTTGAGCGTGGCAATAGAAGGTCGCAGTCCTTGACCAGACAAGAGGAAGAGAATACACGAAAGCCACGGGCAGATCCTGGAGTCTTCAACGAAATCGCTGCAGGCACTAACGGCAGCGAAAAAGGCGCGCACTCCGAAGGTCGCCCGTCGTCAATACATTCCCAGTCTGTTAAAAGCTTTCAGACAACGCAGGAGGACATCGGATCTGGTTTACTCACAGCACGCTTCAAGCATGTCGTTTCTGAAGGTGGTCATATGGTAATCACTGGACGAGATGGCGAGACGTTACAGCGATGCGAGGACGAACCTATCCACATCCCAGGTGCCATACAAGGCTTCGGTCTCTTGATTGCTTTGGAGGAGGAAGCCGAAGGCAAGCTCGTTGTCCGGGTTGTCAGCGAGAACTCCAAGCGGCTAATCGGCTACACGCCCCGACAGCTATTTGCCCTCGATTCATTCACAGATATATTGTCGGAAGAGCAAACTGACAATCTTCTCGACCACGTGGATTTCATTCGAGATGAAGACACAGATGTCGCCATCAACGGCCCCGAGGTTTTCACAATGTCGATACGAAGCCCTAACAGACGTTCACAGAAACTCTGGTGTGCTATGCACATCAATGACCGCAACTCGAATCTTATTGTATGCGAATTCGAACTCGAGGACGACCCTGTCTATCCGCTAGTGCCGCCCAATGATGCTACTCCTGAACCTCCCGAGGATACGCTAAACAGTGATCCGACCCCTCAGGAGCTTGCCGAGAGTACCCAAAATATTAGTAAACCTCTCCGCGTGCTTCGAAGTGCTCGGAAGCGAAAAGGTGAAGCTGCAGCCATGGAAGTGTTCAATATCATGTCGCAGGTGCAGGAACAGCTTGCAGCGGCGCCAAATCTCGAAAAGTTCCTCAAAGTACTGGTTGGTGTCGTCAAGGAACTGACAGGTTTCCACCGAGTCATGATATACCAATTTGATCACGCCTGGAACGGACGAGTCGTTACCGAGCTAGTGGATCCTCGAGCTACCAAAGATCTCTACAAGGGCCTCAACTTTCCCGCTTCCGACATTCCCAAGCAGGCGCGAGAGCTATACAAAGTCAACAAGGTTCGTATGCTCTACGATCGTGACCAAGAGACAGCACGCTTGGTCTGTCGAACAGCACAGGACCTGGAAACACCACTAGATCTCACCTACTCCTATCTCCGAGCCATGTCACCTATTCACTTGAAGTACCTTGGCAACATGGCTGTCCGCTCTTCCATGTCGATATCGATCAATGCGTTTGAGGAGCTGTGGGGATTGATCGCTTGTCATTCTTACGGCGCCAAAGGTATGCGTGTCTCCTTCCCGATCCGAAAGATGGCCAGACTTGTGGGAGATTCGGCATCGAGGAACATAGAGCGATTGTCTTATGCCTCTCGCCTACAGGCTCGCAAGTTGATCAATACTGTTCCCACATCGAGCAATCCATCCGGCTACATAATTGCATCTTCCGAAGACTTGCTCAAGCTGTTCGACGCTGACAGCGGTATGCTCTCTATCCGAGATGAAACCAAAATCCTTGGCCGCGTTGATCATTCCCAAGAAGCTCTCGCTTTGCTGGAGTATTTGAGAATGAGAAAGATCTCGAATGTCCTCACATCCCAAGACATTCGCGAGGACTTCCCTGACCTGAGATATCCTCCCGGCATCAAACACATAGCAGGTCTGTTATTAGTACCCCTGTCCGCTGGTGGCTCCGACTTCATCGTCTTCTTCCGGAAAGGCGTTATGAAAGAAGTCAAGTGGGCTGGCAATCCTTATGAAAAGTTTATCAAGGCTGGTACTGAAGGCTACCTCGAACCAAGGAAGAGTTTCAAAACCTGGAGCGAAACCGTGGTTGGCAAATGTCGAGAGTGGACTGAGGAAGAGATCGAAACAGCAGCGGTGCTATGTCTTGTCTACGGCAAATTTATCGAGGTTTGGCGGCAGAAGGAGGCAGCATTGCAAAGCAGTCAACTCACTCGTCTCTTGCTGGCCAATTCGGCACACGAGGTGCGAACACCTCTGAACGCCATCATCAACTACCTCGAGATAGCGCTTGAGGGCACGCTTGATTCGGAAACACGAGAGAATCTTGCAAAGTCACACTCGGCATCCAAATCGTTGATATATGTCATCAACGACTTGCTTGATCTGACAAAGACGGAAGAGGGTGGAGATCTTGTCAAAGACGAGATTTTCGATTTGCATGCTACCATCGCTGAGGCTACCGACAACTACAAGGGCGATGCTCGACGGAAACAAATTTCCTACGATGTGCATGAGCACCCGAGTCTCCCCAAAGAAGTCATTGGCGATCAGCGCAAAGTCAGACAGGCCATCTCCAACATCACTGCCAACGCCATTCAGAGCACAAATACCGGAGGTGTCACTGTTGAAGTATATGTCGCTGGCCTTGAAGAGCGGTCAATCGATATTGAGTGCAGCGTCACGGACACTGGCGTTGGTATCAATAGCAAACGTCTAGATGCATTGTTCAGAGAGTTGGAACAAGTTCAAACGGAAGGCGACTTGCTCAATGACACACCTCCGCCGGATGAGCAGAAACAGCTAGAAGACAGCAAGGATGCCGGCAAGCGCGCTCTCGGACTCGGTCTGGCAGTCGTTGCTCGAATCATTCGGAACATGAATGGACAGATGCGCCTTAAATCCGAGGAGGGCAAGGGCTCGCGATTTGTCCTTCAATTTCCGTTCCAGCTCCCACAGTCAGAACTGGCCACGCAGCAGATTGCCGCACCATCCTCCGATCATGGATCAGAAACTCCACAAGCTGAGTCTAACACGAACCCAGTCAATTCGATCGGAGAAGTGACCGTTATTCAACGCGACCTGCAGAGACGCCATTCCACTGAGATGAAGGACGCGATCGTTCGTAAGACCAGCAGCGAGAGCATCCACAGCAAGCACAGTCTAGGAAGCATAAAGTCTGGTCGCAGCGGAAACAGCCAATCGTCGCAGCGAAGCGAAGCGGACCGTCTAATTGATGCAATCCAAGAGCCACACATGGTGGGTTCAGTCAATAGCCACAACCATTCAGGAAACCGACCAAGTAGTGGTGGCGCACGTCATCAGCTCACACAACGGCATAGCACGACGTCAAATGTGCAGCACAGAGAGGTCAGACAGCGCTCTAAAAGCACTGATGGTCCAATCCCAGAGCATCACCGCCAGATCCACATCGGTCCTCCTGGCATGGCTAATGTACCGGATCAGCGCACACCGATCAGGTCCGTACGAGTGCCTGATCAATACGAAGGATCTTCGCCCATGTCTGTTGGCGGTATGTCTTCTGCCGGAAGCCTTTTCGAGCCTGCAGTATCCCCTCTGGACCGATCGATACCCGATTCGAAGCATATGCGAGTCCTAATCGCTGAAGACGACCCAGTCAACAGTAGGATCATCAAAAAGAGATTGGAGAAACTAGGACACATGCCCTACCTGACCGTGAACGGAGAAGAATGCTCAAGTTCATATGGAGAGAATAGCGGCCACTTTGATGTCATCCTGATGGACATGCAGGTCAGTCAATGAAGAAGACTCCCACGATGAACTCATACTAACTTTGATCAGATGCCGATAGTCGACGGACTCACTTCTACCAAAATGATCAGATCATTTGAAAAGTCTCATCCGACGCATATCCTGTCCACGAGAGCATCTCTCAATGGACGCGTACCGATCATTGCTGTCTCTGCCTCCCTGGAGGAGCGAGATCGCAAATCTTACATTGATGCTGGATTCGATGGATGGATCCTCAAACCAATCTCCTTTGATCGACTATCGGAAATCATGACTGGCATTGTCGACTCTACTATCCGCTCCAAGAATCTCTACAAGCCTGGTAATTGGGAGAAGGGAGGCTGGTTTGACACAAGCCAGAAGGATGTCTTCGCTGCCAACACCAGACCAACAAATGACGTACCAGCAAGTGCCATGAGCGAAGGTGTCAAGATCGCCGCCATGTCCGAAGACCCTGCTGTCAAGGAGGAAGACGACAGTCAGCAGTCACAGGAGCAGGAGCGCTTGCTTGCCGTTCAGCAAGAGCAGAACAATACTGACGCCACTAGTCAGACCAGTCAGGAGACCGAGAAGCCAGCGAGCTGAGTACGCTTCAAGTGGATCCACAACCTTGACATGAGAAAGCCCTCACATTGGGAAGCTGATACCCATTCTGCGACCATAGACCCACAACACCTACATCTCCTCAATGACTTCCGATGCTACGAAGCACGAGTACGCATGCAAAGATGAGCATCTTAGCTACATAAGGCTCTTGCTCGTTTCAGCAGACCCATTTTCTTGCTTTCATCCCTAACAGTTACGAATCTTCTGGATAATCAACACAGAGTCTTGACCTCAGCGACCAGTCATCCACAGGTCTTTGCTACGACATTCCCTATGAGTTCCGTCATTCAACACAAAGACAGAGCCTCCAGCGCGCTACAGAAGGGAGCTACGACCACAATTTGATCAGAATAGTCGAGCCAGTCGACGGAGGAAGATGACGAAACTGGCCACGAAGATCATGCTGTCATTACCTACCGGACTATCGCGGTACAGATACCGCTTGTAAACCTAGTGTGTGTTCTTTTACGATGGAGCAGGGCGGAATTTTCTAGCCATGACATAGCGGGAGGCGTACCTCTGCAGAACTTGCCTGAGGCAAGGCTCTGAATAGCAACGAACTTGTAGTACACATACACAAGGACGATGTTTTGATTGTGAAACTCTTTTATGGTATACGATCACGTGCTGTATTGCTTTCCAGGGTCCCCCCTCCGCAAAGCCACCTCCACGTCAATCAGCTCTCCCCGCGGGGAAGAGGGAACGTGCTCCCACCTAAACCCTTCTCTAACCGCTCGTTTCTAGTGGAGGAAGGTCCGTCAGGCCAATAGTCTTGTCCATGCACTGATTGGCAATGGTCGAAACACTACCGACTTTAGTTTGGCATCCTTTTCACCATGGAAATGCTTCAGCCGCGTCGCGGTGGAGGATCCTCCGGCCCACTCTGTCCGGGTCGCTTCACCAACTCTCTGCAGGTGTCACAAGCTCCATTCCTTTTTCCTTCTTGCTGCAGAGACGCGTTCATCCAGAGGTACAGCTGTCACTACCTCGTCCTGCTGTGTATACGCCTTCATAGCGTGCGTCTTGACGCTCATGATAGCAACACAGTCTGCATCAGGGTAGCTGACTCGGGCGATCTGCAGCAGTGCAGCTCTCCACGGCAAGATGCAGGGGACACGTACACTGCTGTTGACATGGAGTCTCTGCCGCAAGACCGGTGCTGCAGCTGCACAACGCGGCAGGAAGTCGAATGCATGGGGTCAAGGTATATTCCGCCACATATCACACCTGCCTTGACTTACATGCTCAGTGACACGATCATTCACCACTGAGCAGCGAGCTGAAAAAGTACTCTGGAGACCTGCACGAGGGGCCCTAATAGCCCAGTCCTACATCAGATATGGCTCTACTGCTTCCAAGCCCGCTGAGCAAGCGGAGAACGAGGAGCTTCCCCCGATCGCGATACCATATGGCGAGATCACAGTGGGAGCACCAGCAGAGCTGGACCCAACCGAGAACCGATTCAGTATGACTCCAGCCAACGCGGCTCTGCTCCTACGCAAAGGTTTCCGCCGAGTGCTCGTCACTCAGGGAGCAGGTGAACGTGCCGGCTTCACCGACGAAGCCTACGAAGCGGCTGGGGCAACAATTGCGGAGAACGAAGATGTGCTCTCGAAATCGGACATTGTGCTCAAGGTCAGACCACCCGTGGCTGGTACTGAAGGTGCTCTTGACGAGATTGCCACCCTCAGGCCCAATACCACGCTCATCTCCTTCCTGTGGCCGATGCAGAACCAGCGGCTGGTCGCAGCGCTCAGTGAAAGACGAGTCACTGCTCTAGCTATGGACATGATTCCTCGCATCTCTCGCGCTCAGTCTTTTGACGCTCTTAGCTCCATGGCGAACATCGCTGGGTACAAAGCCCTCCTGCTCGCTAGTAACTCCTTCGGCTCCTTTATGACTGGTCAGGTCACAGCCGCAGGGAAGATACCACCGTGCAAAGTTCTGGTCATCGGAGCCGGTGTAGCTGGTCTGTCCGCCATCTCTACCGCCAAGCGCATGGGAGCTATCGTTAGAGGCTTCGATACCAGAGCTGCGGCACTGGAGCAGATCAAGTCACTAGGTGCTGAACCACTGGAAGTGCACATTCAAGAAGACGGAGCCGGTGGCGGCGGGTATGCAAAAGAAATGAGCCCAGAATTCATCGAGGCTGAGATGAAGCTATTCATGCAGCAATGCAAGGACGTGGACATCGTGATCACAACTGCGCTCATCCCTGGCAAGCCTGCGCCAAAGCTCATCTCCAGCGAGATGGTCAGGGCGATGAAGCCTGGTAGTGTGCTTGTGGATTTAGCTGCTGAGACTGGCGGCAACGTGGAGGGAACGAAGAAGGGCGAGGTTGTTCAGGTTGGCGGTGCGACTATCATTGGCTACACTGACTTGCCTTCCCGTCTGCCTACACAGTCTTCGACTCTATACTCGAACAACATCACGAAATTCTTGCTCTCCATGGCTCCAGCGGATAAGTCTTTCGGCATTGATCTAAAAGATGAAGTCGTTCGGGGTGCCATCTGCTCTCATGAAGGCAAGCTCATCCCTCCTCCTGTCAAAATTGCACCACCCGCAGCACCTGCACCTGCACCGGGACAGACTTCGCCCAAGATCAAGGACGAGACCAAGAAGGAGGTCGTAGCTTTGACCCCCTGGCAGAAAGCGACTCGTGACGTTTCTCTTACTACTGGTGGTATGGGTACAGCCGTGCTTCTTGGTCGTCTGGCAGACGCTGCATTCATGAGCAATCTGTTCACATTCTCTCTTGCTGGTTTGGTCGGGTACCGAGCAGTCTGGGGTGTAGCACCGGCTTTGCACTCTCCACTAATGTCAGTCACGAATGCCATTTCCGGTATGGTGGGTGTGGGAGGTCTCTTTATCATGGGAGGTGGTATGGTGCCTCAGACAGTGCCTGAGTATCTGGGAGCAGCTTCTGTTCTCCTCGCATTTATCAACATTGGTGGTGGCTTTGTCATCACCAAGCGCATGCTTGATATGTTCAAGCGCAAGACTGATCCGCCAGAGTATAGCTGGCTATACGCCGTGCCCGCTGTCGTCTTCGGCGGTGGCTTCCTTTACGCCGCGTCTAGCGATCTTGCCGGACTCGTGCAAGGCGGCTACCTCGTCTCCTCCCTTCTCTGCATCGCATCAATTTCTGGTCTCGCAAGTCAAGTCACTGCCCGTCGTGGCAACATCTTCGGCATGCTCGGTGTAGCAGCGGGTGTCCTCGCCTCCCTCGCAGCTGTAGGTTTCAGTACTGAGACCCTCATTCAATTTGCCGCCGTCGCAGGAGCGGGTACAGGTGCAGGAATGCTCATCGGGCGCCAAATCACAGCCACCTCCCTCCCTCAAACCGTTGCAGCCCTACACTCCGTTGTCGGTCTCGCAGCCGTCCTCACCTCCATCGGCTCTGTCATGGCTAACGTCACCGACCACGCGACGGCTCTACACATGGTCACCGGCTACCTAGGCGTTCTCATCGGCGGCGTGACTTTTACCGGCTCCATTGTAGCATACATGAAACTCGCCGGCCGGATGAGTTCGCGACCGACCATTCTCCCAGGCCGACATGTCGTCAACTCGGGTCTCGTAGCAGCAAATGCGGCAACGATGGGCGCCTTCCTGACCATGGCACCAGGCGCGCCCGCCATCGCCGCGACGTGTCTAGCAGCCAACACTGCGCTTAGCTTCACGAAAGGGTACACCACCACGGCCGCGATCGGAGGCGCAGACATGCCCGTTGTCATCACCGTGCTCAACGCCTACTCCGGTTTCGCGCTGGTGGCAGAGGGATTCATGCTCGACAACCCCCTACTCACGACTGTGGGTTCCCTGATCGGCGTGTCGGGTAGTATTCTCAGCTACATCATGTGCGTGGCCATGAATCGCAGCTTGACGAACGTTTTGTTCGGAGGCATCGGCACCCCGACCACGGCGGTGCAGGCCAAGGTCGAGGGAGAGATCATGCGTACAGACGTGGATAGCACGGCGGAGATGTTGATGAACAGCGAGAGCGTCATCATTGTGGTGGGATATGGCATGGCGGTGGCCAAAGCGCAGTATGTGATTAGTGAGATTACGAATATTCTCAGGAGTAGAGGGATTAAGGTCAGGTTTGCGATTCACCCGGTTGCGGGCAGGATGCCGGGACAGTGTAACGTGCTGTTGGCGGAAGCCGGGGTACCGTATGATGGTGAGTCTTGAGATGGGTTGCAGAAGGGGAAGGATACTGACCCGATGCAGTGGTGTTTGAGATGGATGAGATTAACGATGATTTCTCGGATACGGATCTGACGCTGGTTATTGGCGCAAGTGAGTAAAGCTTTCTAGGGGAAGGGATGGTGCTGACGGGCATAGATGATACTGTTAACCCGATCGCTAAAGAGCCAAATTCGCCGATCGCAGGCATGCCAGTGCTGGAGGTTTGGAAGTCGAAGCAGGTGATTGTGATGAAGCGCGGCATGGCTTCTGGCTACGGTAGGAGTTCTGTATCTTGCTCAAGGGGCTCTTTGCTAACGAGGACCTAGCTGACGTGCCGAACCCACTGTTCTACAACCCTGGGACGAGGATGTTATTCGGAGACGCCAAAGACACAGTCGACAGTATGTTGACCTGACTCTTGTTTGACTATGCTAACATGTCCCAGAAATCAAGAGTGCATTGGAGAAGAATACCATGTCCGCTTTGGACATCTAGATTACACCGTGTTGCATGGTTTGCATCTAGATGGATTACTTGCCATTTGATACCAGTCAGTTTGTTGTATTTGAGTGATGTATATATGTTGAATATCTACCATGCGTGCACTATGAAAAACGAAGCACGACATACGGGTTGACAAACGCCACTAAAAGCACAGTAGAAACATCAGAGTGACAGCACGTGACCATACAGAAATGGGTTGGTCTCGGGATCATCCTTTCCCCGAGGGCTTCCTCACATGTCACCCCACTCCCACCGGAGGACCCCTCTTGCACCTGCATAAGTATTGCTGAAATGGGTAATATTCTGTATGTTAGATGAGGGTGTATCCTTGGTCGATTCATGACGAGCGTCACGGCTATGTAAAAGCTCGGAAGTATGGAAACCGCGAAAATTGCCTTTGCCCTAGACGTGACAATATAATACAGGGCGTCCAGGTAAGTCTGTCAGCTCTTCACGTCTGGTCCAGTATCTATCAACATGACAAGACTTCTCACCTGGAGTGCGGCCGCATTCGCCGTGCAGGCTGCTGCTCTTCCACAAGCACGACGGAACCCTGTCGCTGTTCTGTCTGCACCAGCATCCGTCTCCGGGGCATCCATTCCACACGATCCTTCTTACGGCTCTTTCTCCTTCGAGCCTGCCTTCTGGGTCGAGTTCTTTGGCAACAAGTCGTCACCCAACGAGCTCGTCTTTCGTTTGCTCGACCGTATTCACGAGCATGGGGGCCGCCCCATCATCAGACCCGGCGGTATCACAATGGACAGCATGATCTTTGACCCCGCTGGTGCTGAACCACGGCGAACAACCAATGCCAACGGCGGTGTCTATCGTACAACTGTCGGACCAGCGTACTATGAAAGCTGGTCCAACTTCCCCGAGGGGACAAAGTTCGTGTCGACGCTGAACTTTGGCAACAATTCGCTCCCTATCGCTCGAGATCTGGCCGTGGCGAGCGTACAGTACAGCGGTATGCAGCCACTCTTCGAGCTTGGCAACGAGCCCACCAACTACGCCAGCTCCCGTTGGCAAGGCTCGACCACAAACTACGTCAATCAATGGCTCAACTTCACCCGGGCAATCGACGCGGCCGTCAACGCCACCGGCGTCTCCATCCCAGGCGAGCGGTGGTTTGCCTCCTCCGCCACAACGGACAAATCTTCCCTCAACGTGCGTCCTGTCGACCTCATTCCAGCAGGTATTGATCGCTTCGACCAAGTCGCCGACTACAGCATCCACTCCTACCCCTTCTCGACGTGCGACCCCGCGCGCGCCGCCCTCGCCACCATCTCCAACATTCTCAACCACACCGAGCTGTCCGTGTACGCGGACCAAGAAATCTACCCCTCTGCCAAAGCCGCCCTGGACTCCGGCAGCAGGTGGATCATCGGCGAATTCAACAGCATTTCATGCTCAGGCAACCCCAACGTGACGGACACCTTTGCCCAAGCGCTGTGGGTGCTGGATACCTACCTCATCTACGCAGCGCGAAATGCGTCGGCGGTATACCTCCACCAGGGCGCAACGTTGGTGTTCCAGAGCAGTAACCAAGTCAATGTCCCTTCTCCCGACGGGAAACCCGGTTTCAGCACGTACAGCATGGTTTACCCCATCGACACGGTGCTGAGGGGCCCGGCGCGCGCGTTGCCCAGTTTCTTGAGTCAACTGTTCATGGCGGAAGTGTTCAGGGTAGCAGGGACGAGGGTGCAGGAGGTCGCTGCGCCGGAAGGAGTCAATGAGGAGCGGTTCAGTGCGTATGCCCTTTGGGAAGGAGAGGAGGCGAAGAAGCTGGTGGTGTTGAATACCGAGCTGTTCTATGGCAATACGACGACGGATGGGACGGTGGAGGTCGATGTCGGTGCTTATGCTACGGGGGAGAAGGTGTGGGTGAAGAGGTTGACGGCGCCGGCAGTGAACGAGAAGGATAATACCAAGACGACCTGGGCTGGACAAGCATTCCCACAGGGTGACGCAGTTGGGGAGACGCTGTTAGAAGAGGTCGCGGACGGCGTCGTCAGGGTGAGGGGGAGTGAGGCTGTTTTGGTCTTCTTTGATGAGACGGAGGCGAAGGCTGTCTGTTAGGGGAGATGTCAATATGAAGCTCTAATAACACTCCAGTAGGACAGAAATTCTATTCCTCGCTTGGTGATGAGATGTGTAAATCCACGAACATGTCTCTACCTTTGCCAGACAAGGTTCTGTCTTGTGGCTATGGGGTCTGGGGCTGGGAAGCATGAGCGTGAGACAATGCGGAGTCATGTCCGTGGACATCTCGTACGAAGTTATCATAGGAGGAGAGAACACCATCGTGTGACTCGACAACAGACGATCCGACGTTCTGGTCCAGGCAGACAGCAACACATCAAGGAGTGATTGAGTTTCAGTCAAGCTTTTTGGTATGCATCCTGCTGTGATCCCCCAGGATGCTTCATTTGCTTCATTTGCCGAAGAATGCCCGTTCTGGACCCGTGCTATTCCTGACTAGATCGTGTCAGTGACGCAAAGTGCCTGGTACGCTTTCGAATGGGTCCAGAAAAGGGTGGTCATCAGGGCGGCACATGTACCCACTGAAGCCGCTAGACATGCGAGGGCTGCATCAGGTTCAAGCATCGTGTCATGCAGGCTCGTGGATGGCGTTTCCTGAACCACAGTTGCTTGGTCCGATATCCATCTTTCGAAGGGCCGCAGCTGCAGATGCGAGACTAGCGTAGGGCGCTCGACCGGTTGGAGACGATTGTGGAAAGAAGGGACCTGAGCCGCGTTACGACAATATCAAACACGTCAGAGATGTTCGGGGATGCCATTTGGACAGTAGCTGCACTTCCAGACAGTCAAGGCCTCAGGTGGCTGCAGATCGACGGTGCGAGGCTGCTGCGACATCTGCTTAACAGACCATGAAGAGAGTCTTTTTGTCTCCAATCGTTATGGCATACCATGACAGCTTCTGGAGCTCTCTTTCGACAGACGAGGGCCGAGGTAATGAGCGGCAATCAGCAAAAGACTCTAGATGAAAGTCACCAGCAAATGGTCACCAACAAGCACCCTCACAGACAGCTCTCTTTCATCACATGCCGTCCTCTCTTGCCGACGTGTCTCAGAAATAAGCTTTCTCACCACGCGACGCCTGCAACGAACCATCGATCCGACTCCAGCCCGTTCACGCTCCTTTATCAGTTTCAACTGCTTCCTACTGGTTCGTCGGATATCCATTTCCCCAGTCTCGGCGGGGGATTTTCTCGACGTCCCTTCGATTAGGGATATGCTGGTACATTCCGCGCTACCAGACCCAGACAAGTCTTCCCCCATGGAGTCTCCAGGCTGAATCCAAGGAGGCGTGTGCCCCTGTATCCACTTCTTGCGACCAGCTGGGCCTTTCCACTCGTCTATCTGCCGTAATCTGGAATCTACGAGAGCCGTCCCTCGTCCAGCTGCCCGTGGCGTACCCTGATCTGGCCTAGCAGACGCTTCGTCTCAAGGTCAAATTTTGTCTTTGGCGCAAAACACAAGCTGGCAAGGCACAGCTGAGCTCTCTAGCACAAGTGAATTTCACTTCACTACGGCTACTGGTTGCAGATCGTCTACCGTGCTAACGTATAGCGCTCACACACACACGCATATGAACCGTTGCCCTGACTGGGTCCTTGGATCTGGTCGTTGGCTTTTAGAACCCTACCTGTTCTTCCACTTCAAGAGCTCACCTGCCGGACCCGTTTGCCGTTTACTATTTCTCTTGCAATCTCTCGACATTTTGTCTCTCTCTCCAAACACTTCCTTGGTTGCGTGGGTATTATAAGTATACTTATCCAGGTCATTGCGCAGGCCCGTAGTGCATCTCGTTTCGATACACCCTCCCTCCCCAAAGATCTTCCCCAGACTCCCCCGCAAACATGCAGACGACTCACGATGAAGCTGTAAGGATACTCACTATGCCTACTGCAGGCATTCAGTCGCTGACTATGGATGCAGGAGCTTCACGCCATTGAGCAGGAGCTCGGTGTTGAGATCTTGCCCGGTACTGAGATCATGACGGATGTTGGCTCTCACCACTTCGTCAAGAGCAATGCTGGTGTACTTGTCCCCCAACCATCTTCCGACCCTCACGATCCCCTGAACTGGTCATGGATCTGGAAGACGCTCGCCATTACCGCATCTACCTCAGTCACCTTCGCCCAGGGTTTTGGTCCTCTCGCGCTCGCCCCGGCCTTCCCAGCATACATGGCCGAATTCAACAGACCTCTCCCTGATGTCGTCCGATTCACTGGTGTGACTATCCTGGTTCTAGGTTTCTCAAACTTCATCTGGGTCCCAATTTCGTCCTCCTTCGGTCGTCGCCCTGTCCTCATCTTGTCCAACATTATCGTCCTGGCCTCTATGATCTGGCGCGCTCGCGCTGACTCGTACAGCTCATTCATGGGCGCTTGCGTGTGAGTTTTGAGCAGGCGATGATCATCTCGCAGTGGCTGACCCAATGATAGTCTCAACGGTATTGGTGCTGGTCCTTCCGAATCTATTCAACCAGCTGTGATTGCTGATATCTTCTTCCTTCACGATCGTGGTTTCTGGAACACTCTCTACTGGACTGCCTACATGGGTTCCCTGATGATTGCGCCCATTGTTGCCGGTGCCATGACCCAGGCTCTCGGATGGCGTCCATTCTGGTGGCTCAACGTTGGTGTTGTCGGAGCTTCCATCCTCCTGACTGTCTTCTGCTTCCCCGAGACCAAGTACGAGCGCGCGCCACCTGGCGAGACAACTCCTTCCGACAAGCAGATCTCGCCCGCTGCATCGCAAGAGAAGGACCTTTCCACAATCCAGAAGACCGAGACCGCTCATTCCAACGCGCCCCAGGACCTCTCCCTCTCTGAGACTGCCGCCCGTGATCCGCATCTCGGAAAGGGCTCCCCTAGCAAGCAGCAATGGAAGCTCTGGCAGCCCAGTCGCAACCCAGGAAAGGCGATCCTGCTCAACCTCTGGCTCCCATGGAAGCTTTTCGCCTACCCCATCGTCGAATTCGCAGCTTTCGTGGTTTCCTTTTCCTGCTCCTCTTTCCTGACCCTCAACCTCACCCAGTCTCAAGCCTTTGCTGCTCCTCCTTACAACATCGACCCTCAGAACATTGGTTTCATGAACTTTGCCATTCTCGTCGGTGCGATGATTGGTCTTGCCACCGCTGGACCCTTTTCCGACTGGATCTCCAAGAGACTGACGTTCCGCAACAAGGGTATCCGTGAGCCAGAGATGAGGTATGTTTTTTCCCCTCAAGCATATAAACACTGCCCTAACAATCACTAGACTCGTCGCCATGATCCCCTACGTGATCATCATGTATGTCGGCAACATCATCGTCTCCGTGGGTTACCAGAAGAAGTGGCACTGGGCGGTCATCGTCTGTCTCGGATACACCGCCGCTGGTATTCAGGTCGCCGCTCTGCCCGCCATGGCGTCTACGTACGCTGTAGACTCGTACAAGCCCGTCGCTGGTCCTCTTTTCGTGGCCATTACCGTGAACAAGAACCTGTGGGGATACGGGGTAAGTGCCTTTTATCTCTCTGAAACAGATCACGCGCTAACAGATCATGCAGTTCGCCGAGTTCATCAACGAGTGGATCGTCGAAGCCGGCTTCATTGCGCCCATCATGACCAATGCTTCCCTCGTCCTGTTCTTCTGCCTGTGCGGCATCCCGTTCTACTTCTTCGGCAAGAACTTCCGGCGGTGGTCCAAGAACAGCAGCGTGCACCACATGGAGGAGATGGCTTAGATGCGATGCTTCCGGGAACCTTGTACAGTGCTGTAGCGACATGCTATGAACATGAATTCATTCACGTTTTTGACCCCTTTTTTTGGCTCCACGAAAATTGCCCTGCCCTGTTCCCATGGCTCTGTCGTCGCAGCTCTCCCTCCCCAATCCCTCCACCACCATCCACGGTGAAAGGTGATAAGATCACCTACAGCTTCCCGTAATAATACCCCCGGTCCCGCACCTTACACCCCTCGGCATCCCCCAACCACCCCACCCTATCCTTGATAAACATCTCCACCCTGGGCCGCAACTCCTTCTCCATGAGATGGAAATCATCCACGGTCCCGACGCGCGCGATCGCCATGCCGGGAAACCCCGTTCCAGAGCGCCACATCAGCGTCCCGCACGTGCCGCAGAAATGGTTCGTCATGGTGTTCCCGGTCGCGACGGGGGTCTTGGTGGCGTAGGTCCTGAGCGCGTCCCGTCCGCGGAGCAAGGTCAGGTGCGTGTCCCGCAGGATGAAGTTGCAGCCGAACATGGACGAGTGCAGTTTGTGGCAGTCTGTGCAGTGGCAGATGAAGATGTCTTTTACTTGGTTGAGAGGCTGCAAAAGGGGTTAGTTAGTTAGACGGGGTTGGGAAGGGAAGGGACATGGAGAGGAGGAGGGAGGGAGGGAGGTGAGCCGTACAAAGGCATACTGCACTTGGCCGCAGAAGCAGGTCGCTGTTGCTTCTTGGCCGTTGTTGTAGCCGTCGGACGTGGCGCCTGAGAGGGGGAGGTAGGGTTTTGACTTGTCGGCGTCGCGGACGGACATGGTGGTGACGCTGGGCGGAACAGCAAGCGACTTTGTGGTGCGGTTATGCTCGGTCGCTGGACGATGGCAGGACAGAGTCTGTACACTGCTCGAGTGGTTGACAAAAGGAGCAGGGGAATGCGAGCTTAAGCACCCTCAACCGGTACTATCGAGCCGTCTCCAAGTAGTTTGTCATACAGGAGTGACGTGCATTTGTTCCAGACCACGCGGTTCGTCTTGTGGTAAACAGCTCTTTCACGATTATTGAGCTGACTGATGGCGGTAGAGGGTTGTTGGATGTGCTTGGACCCCGAACCTCGGTCATGGAGGGGTACAGCTCCGGCTGACCGGTTAGCAGTGCACCGTCAGGTTCGTACTGTAGCAATATCAATTATGGTAATTGGGTCGGATTTTGCACAGTATATGATACCTTATATGACGATGTTTGGGATGGACAGTCTGATTCTGCGAGTTCAGTTCGTGGTAAAGTGGGATTAACATTGGATGTGAGATCTACAGGATCTTGAACAAGGATACATGGCTGACGGCAACACTGTCCTACACTATCTGCAGTCTAGAACAACCAAGCGACAAAGGTCTTGTAGAACCATTTACCTCCCTTTGCATTCTCGTTGGCTTCCTTTGCGGCCTTTGCAGCGAGGAATTCCTCCTCTTCGCGATCGATAATGTCCTTGCCGGTGTAGAGATCGCAGTCTTCCGGGCGGATACTCTTGCTCTTTGTCCAAAACTTGTGGCCGAAGACGAGCATAAGGTAGACAGGGATACCAATGTAGCCGGTGATGAACGTCTTGTAGTCGAACTTGCCGTAGGCGGGCTGGGGAATGAAAGCACCGTAGTTTTTGGTCAGACAAACGAGGATGCAGACGAAGAGAGCGCCGTAGGAGCCGTAAATGCCGAGAGGGGCGACGTAGGGCATATCCTTGTCCTCGAGACCCTGAGCGCGACGAGCGCGGGTGAAGTAGATGTGGGTGACGAGGATGGAAATCCAGGTCATGAGACCAAGGACGGTCACGACGTTGACAAAGTACAAGAAGACTTGGCGGGAATCATTACTGACGTTCATGTACGCGATGAGAGCAATGATTGTAGCAACACCGGTAGAGTAGTACGGAACGCCGAGTTTGTTGGTCTTGGTGAAGATACGAGGGGCGTTTTCGTCGCAGGCGAGACCGTAGAGGGTACGCGAGGCGATGTAAAGATCGGAGTTGGATGCGGAGAACACAAAGATCAGGATACAGGCGTTCACAACGTGATCGAGACCTTTGATGCCAGCGAGTTTGATGGCGACAACAAAGGGAGAGGCGCTGGCGGAGGTAGTGGCCTTGGTGGCGAAAGCAAGCTCGGGACTGTTGTACGGTACGAGCATGCCGACAAGGAAGACGGACAGTACGTAGAAAAAGAGGATTCGGTAAAAGGTGAGCTTGATGGCGCGTGGGACTGTCTTGCGCGGATTCTGGGCCTCTGCGACAGTGACACCGACCAACTCAGTACCGAGATAGGCGAAAGTGGCGTTGACCATGACCGACCAGAAGCCAAGGAACTGGCCTGCAGATCCCGTCGTATATTGCGCTTTGAATGCTCCCGGATTTCTCCAGTACCTGAAGCCTTTGCGATCGCCGTCTGGGCCGCCACCGAGAGCCAAGATCAAGGAGAGGAGGATGATACCGACGATGGTAATGACCTTGAATGAGCTGAGCCAGAATTCAAATTCGCCAAAGAATTTGATGCCGAAAAAGTTGATGATGACAATCAGGACGAGGAAAACGGTAATCCAGACACCTGGGTTGACGCGGTCACGACTGACCCAATACTGCATGACCAATGCCCCGGCAGTCAGTTGATTAGGCGTGACAATGATGTATTTCAACCAATACCTGTGTATTGCGTCAGTCTCTGGGTGCTTCTTCTCAAGCTCTTTCTGGGCAATGCTTACGTCCAACCAAGTGCGAAACCGAGCGAGGGATCACAGAAACGAGTAGCATAACCGGTGAAACCAGCAGACATTGGGAACCACGCAGCCATCTCACCGAGAGCGGCCATGACCAGGAAGACGACGAAACCGAGGAGAAGGTATCCGATGAAGAGAGAACCAGGACCAGAAGTGGCGAGGGCAGAGCCAGTTCCGATAATCAGACCAGTGCCGATAGCACCACCGATAGCAATCATGGTAATGTGACGGGCTTTGAGACCACGGTGAAGCGCGCTGTCATCGTCGAAAGCCATACCACGGACGTGGCCGGCGTGTTCGGTATCATAAGTCTTCTCGTGGAAACCCTTCTCACCCTCAGGCGAGGAGGTCGAGTTGGCTGGACTGAAGTCGCGTTCGGCCATGGTGAGGGAACGACAAAGAAACCTCGAAACAGATGCAGGAGAGCAACCTGGGCGCGGGTGGGAATAAAAAGGTCGCCCTAACGCATGGCGATCATTTTCATATCTGCACGGGCACCAACTCGCCAGCCGGCACGATAATCACGCCAAGTCGAGTCCCAAGAAAGATTGGGAACGGAAGAGGAAAGACTAAGGCTACGTGCGGCGGGAGTGATGATAGGCGGCGGCGGCGGAGGGGCTGCTGGATAGCCTTTGGGGGAGCGATAAGAGACTTGGTACTACCAAGCAGCCAAGCAAACAAGGCATAGCTGCTGTTTGTTCGCAGATGGCGCAGTGTTGAAGACGCTGGACAGCTTCCAATGGCTTGTCGTATCTGTACAGACCTCCAGCGCCATAAGAGAGGCCATCATCTTCGAGCGGTGTCCCGTGCAATTGGATCGATTCTCAATGAAGGCCTCATGGCTATGGGTCAGAGGGAAAAGCTGATCCCCGCTTTCCAATGGAAATCTGACCGAGGGTTGCAGCACTAAGCTACAACAGGCAAAGGGTTGACACGTCTATCGACCCGCGTTGGAGCGATTTGTGGCGTGCTCAAGCCTTCGAGAAGAAGTCTAAAATGTCGAGGGTGACTACTGTCGCCATGTTGTACCCACAGAGCTAGATCTTGTTCCTGACAAAGGGTCCATGAAATGGAAGGGGTAGAGATACGGATGGACCGAAACTGGATCTACCACGCAGACATTGAATCCTCCATCTTCCACGCGTTGCGCAATATAGACACAATCGACAGGACGCCTGCTCTTCTTGACAGCATGCAAATGCAAAGCCATCACGCCATCGAACCGTGCCACTGGCTGTCTACCCTGAACCGAGGGTTTGCCGGTGGCGCTATTGGCTGACACCCAAGCCAACGCCAACGCCAATACGCCGACGACCGGAGAATGCGTTTGTCTGTCCAACGTCGTCTTGTGACAGGAGGCCGCATGGATTTTGATGTATACTTCCTGCACCATGACCATCGTGCAGCAGACTGTGCGAAGCGTTTCTGGAGTCTGATTTTCTCCCGTCCAGCGAAAAATTCCCGCCTCGATTCTGCTCTGCTTGCCCTCACACCTCACGGTCTCCTCTTCTGGCAAAGCACACTCGAGCTGATCTGTGCCGGCGACCCCATAGGCGTGTTTGCAGGCCACATCGAGCGTGCGAGTGAATTGCAAAATTAGAATGTCCAAGAATGCCATGCTACTCCAACAACAGAGGTGACACTTTACGGATGCCTGTACACACAAACCTGCAGCACCGGTACCTGACTCGAAAACCATACAGTTGGCTTCTAGAGGGGGACAAACATTGTGGTATTGTATTGCCACACTTGTTGATCCAGGCACTACTCGTGAGCAGAGCCTGGTAGGTCCACACACGTTTGCACGGTGCATTTTTGAGGTCGCTGTGGGTGGGACACCTTCACATGACGCCTTGACTAAATAGCATAGCATGAATCAACGATACATCAAGCTCTTGACCTCGAAGCTAACTTCTGCAAGCGGCCTACTTGGTCTTCCCGGTGTTGTCGCGCATGAACTACCTGTGCCTCAATCTGTGCCCTGTCGAACCGTCAAGTCGCACTTCTTTCATGGCGGAGAGTCAGAACCGGGGACCTACTCCGAATCAAAACGCATAGTCGCTCTGTGTCGTGATGCATCGCTGGTTGTAGATACTTCTTGCACTGGATAGCATACATAGAATCAACCCTTGAACCCACAGGTACAAGCCTTCGGGTCCTGATTACTGGTTAACTCGTGTTTGACAACGGTCCTAGTGTGCCCGATCGTGATGACTGACCAATGCTAGAAGATGGAGACCACACTATTGTATTGAATGTGTTGTACAATCAGTGGTAGCTTCCACAGTGTACAAAGCGACTGTTGTGTGCTTACATTAGATACAAACCGTTCCATGCAAAGTCTGTAGTCAGATTAGACATCATGTTACACATCATTTGCGTCGTCAGCCATCGTGAACCAAGTTTCAGTCTGAGCTCGATGCAATTGGGGCGGTGGAATTGTCACACAAAGTTCCGGTACATGACTGGTGGTAAGCCCGCTTAGTATACTGTATCAAACAGGTAGTAATTATCTCAAGACCACAATGTCTCTGTCAATAGGAACTTCTCGGTGTGCTGCTGTATTCATTTATGAATTCGTAATATAGATAAAAGAAGTGAGGTAATGGAGGGGAACAGCTAAGGAGATGTAGAAGCTGTCTAAGGTCCTGGCTTGTCTGACAGATCACGTGATGAAACTTCGTTTGGCAATTGCGTTCGACCATGGCTAGGGATTGGATCAGGTAGGGATTAGAGATGCTTCTAGAAATAGCACTATGTTACTCGTAACGGTAAGACTTATCTCCGTGTCGGCTTTGTGTCTCACGAAGCGAGGGGAAAACTCGTTTCCTGTCAGAGAAAGCAATTTTCCCTGGTGAGCAATTTTCTATATCTCAGTCAGTTTTGGGATTATTGGGTTATAAATTAATTCAATCGGCAGCCAATCACCAAGGCGCTTTAGCTAAGTGGTCTGTAATATCATCGCTTTCAAGTTTATTCATTTACTAACTAAAGTAGGTTACAGCGTGTGACTAGAAGCCCGCTGTTCAACAGCGACCGCAGACATCACATCCCTTCGGGGGCGTAGGTTCGAATCCTGCAGGCGTCGGCTTAGATCTTTTTGCGTTTTGTAGATACCTGAAGTCTTTAGGACACCAGAGTTCCTCCAACATGCCGCTCACTCTTCGATTCCCTCATGTAGGTGTTCATTTTTTGTTCTTGCAAGTTTAGCAGGGTTAAGCCACAGCTCTGTGGCGCCGCTGGACATACAAGCTAGAAGTATACCTTAGCGTCTATTCTACTTCGAAGAACTACCTACTGTTTCGGACATTATATCTACATCGTGTCCTTCATTCAATGTAGTGCTTGAGAATGCTAATCCTCAGCAAGTATATAGTCTTAGCGCTTGTGCTATGGGCGTCGGTTTCTTTCTGCACTACTCGAACCTACGCGTACTGAAAATGGTTTGTAAAGCCATAATTCTGGCATAGCAGCGGAAATTTGACAATATTCGTGTTCGTGGCTACCTATATACAGTTCCGGCTTAGATTAAACCTTTTTCTTATACTATATCTTGGACTTCGACAAGGAAAGTTCACCGAGTTCAGTGAACACTCTAGCACTAACCAGGGTCTCACCTATAATGACGTATAGCCCGTGGCTATCAACTCCTTAGGGAAAATTCAATAGACTCTCTTAGTCAAATTGAGGCTCCGAAAGGGCCACCGCTTCGATGAAGCCAAGACGTGAGTACATCTATATATAACTAGCAGAGATACTGACCATTAGTGTTACATTCATTCTTCGACAACAACCTGACATACCCTATCAATGCCCTGTTCTCCACTATCTGGGCCTTACTCTTGCCGATCAAGCGTTCGGTCCTGATATCAACGCATCGCACTTCGGACGCATCCGCATACCACCCTCCAGGACGAGCATTTTTTTGCCGATCCATCCAGACAACCGAGATATACCTGTTTTGAGGAGAAGAAACCAGGCTGGAGAGATCTCAGATGAGACTGTGTTGAGCTCGACAGAGTTCAATACGCTCGTTCTCATGCTTGGGGAGCGAGCTGGATATGATGAGAGCCTGACCGCATATGCCATTCGTCGTGCTCACGTCAACATGATGCATGCTGCAGTGACTACTGCAGAACGCAAACAGCGGATAGGACATGCTGGCGAAGACGTCTTCAATGCCTACATGTCTAACACGTCCGTGGAGGACTCTTAAGCGATTGTGCACGGAGAGACAAGGTAGCAGGATCTCTATAAGCATGTTAGATCGATGGAGCTCACACGGGACCATGACACTGCCATGCCAATGTCTTCTAGCTTAACGAATACCAACGTAGTGCGCCGGCCAGATGATGTAGAGGGGCACCTGACGCAACGCTAGAAGAGGCAACTACTGCGGAGAAATCGAGAAGAATACGAGGATGCACCGGCTCTGACTGAGAAACGCTGTCGCTCTTCATATATAGATACTCTACTCGAATACGACAGACCTCGCGGTGCAGTAGTTTAGCTTATCGAAGACGGGCTCTAATCGGCCTTTGCGGACTCTGTCTAACTATTCGCTAATGCTTTATGCAGTGAATCGCAGCTCTTTTGTCCAGGGGCCGAGCCTAACGAACATGGTTTCTGTGTGTACTATGAGAAGGATACCAACTTCTACACCGGTTTCAAGTAAGGCCTTTCGCGGCTTTTGGTACTGTGCTGACAAGAGAAATAGCGCGCGTACACATTTGCTAGCATGCGAATTTCGACACAAGGATTACCTACTCGAAAAGCGGCTAGTGTGCTCGAACAGGCCCGATGCTTACGTTTTCCAGATGGTCAAATCTTGCCTATGGGGAACTTACTACAAATGATTTGCTGACGATAGTTATGCTGGCATTGCAGATCATCTCACTTGCCATACTACGATGGTAGCCGGCCAGATATACGACTCGACTCGCATCTGCGAATGGGACGGTTGCGGCCTCCAGCTGTCCGATCGCTTGGGAGCTCGCTACGCACTTGATGATCGAGCATGCGGTGGCTACAGCACTGATCCTATATCCCAGCAGAGAACACTGCTATCAGAGCACGATGTACGTTCCCACTGGTAATGCTTGGACAGATCACTGCCGAATGCATGTTCATTCGAATAAGACGGTGTGCCGCCTGATCGCCACTGCTAGTGTGTGCCTTCCTGGCGGTACATGCCTGTTCTGCTAGCACGATGCGAGTCTCAATTACGAAAAACGCTTCTTCCAGTTCACGGTGACTTCTGACCTCAAAACGCATATTCTTCGGCATATGGAGCAAATTTTCTGACCAGCTCACTGGCCCTTTCCATCCTACAGGCAGCTCTGGGTTGATAAGGCTAAGGGATACGATCACCTCGTCGAGGCACATTCGCTAAATGAGGAAATACATCACCTATACAGAGACATCCTCCCTTTAAGGAAGAGAAAAGGATCGCATCAGAAAACGTCGTAAAGAAGAGGAGAGAAGGAGCCTGCGTAGAAAAGGAAAGGCATAGGTGCAGAAGTGAAAGTAGATAACTACCGATATAGACTAGCCCGTAACCTTCGCTTTTTCTTACCCTCGGTCTTATCTACCCTTTCTCGACCCGCGCAACGACGAGGACAGCTTTTGTGATCTTGTGCGGGGTCTCGTGTTGAAGCTGATAGTGTCATTGATCGCCTCCTGCCAAGTGACGGTAATGGTCACCAATGACGGATGTCTGTGCAGGTCGGCTAGGATGTTGTTATTATTCAATGAGGAGACTGGGTGCTGCGAGTCTTAGTTAGGGAGGCATACGATCACCTTGTCGATGAGCGCGCGCTAGACGAGGAAGTCTATCAACCACACAGAAAGCCAAATGCTGCCAGGAAAGGAAAGGTGACTGCTAATGCTATGAACTATTCTGTAGGCTCCTCTTAAACTTCATCATCTTTCTCTTTTCCTTCTTGTCATGTCGGCCTCAAGCTTAAGTCTTCAATGGCGCTGGCACCTTTGACAGTGTGCGGCACCGTCATGTTGACCCTGATAGTGTCGCCTGCTGTCCCTTGGTCCCTTGGTGAGAGTCCGTGACCACTACTGCCGACAGAAGGTCACCACGTTTGTTGGCTGGGGTAATATCACCTTCAAGCGAAGAGACCACGGACTCTGACTCTGTCGGGATATTGGGACTTCGCAGGAACAAGCTGATAATCAAGATTCTGACGATTTTGTTAACAGCAAGACGACTCTACTTGGGTGTGTCGGTCTTTCGACTCCTGCATGACCGATATCGGAACGGGAACAGCCGTGCCCCGGAACGGTACCATGGAGGTCGAATCGTCAAGTGGGGCTGTACCAGATTTCGCTTGCTACATCAACACCTCGAAATGGGCGATACATCACCATTTCCGTTTCTACGCACGGTAGAGAAGCTCAAAAACACACCTCGCAAAGGATGGTTCATCCGCGGCATCCCGAATGCGGAGAGCGTCAGCGACCACATGTACAGAATGGCCGTTATGGTTCTGATGGCGCCTAACGCATGTACCGCTTCAGGAAGCATTACGCAGTGGCTACTGACTTGTTTGTAGCTGTCCAGCGCTACGCAAAACCGAGCACTGAAGATGGCTGTCGTACACGACCTCGCTGAATCGATTACAGGCGACATCGCCCCGTCGGACGGCCTGACAAAAGGTGTGCATTTCTCATGTAGACTCGGCGGCTCTCCTGACGTCAATGCGTAGAACAGAAGCACGTCCGAGAAGAGCTCGCGTTTGAATACCTGTCGGCGCTTAACCCAACAGATTCGGGAGAGGAGATGTTTCAGCTTTGGCAGGAGTACGAGGAAGGCAACAGCGAAGCAGCTCGTCTGGTGCACAGTATTGACGCCCTAGAGTGTATGGATCAAGCTTTGATATACGAGATGCGATTCCGAAAGGACAGGGAGCTTGGGGACTTCATGACCTTGTCCAAAAAGGTTGTACACGAAGCTATCATACCCTGGAATGCCGCATTGCGGCAGGAGAGGGAAGTTTTCTGGTCAGACCAGCCTCCTAAATGCGAGGTTGTCTTCGTCATAGGTGAGAATGCCTAATATCTCAGTGATCGCGGGGCAGCTAATTTTCCAGGTGGTCCTGGTAGCGGTAAAGGTACACAGTGCAAATTGCTTGCGGCAGAGTTTGGCTGGTTGCACTTATCTGTCGGCGATCTCCTCCGTGAAGAAGCTGATACCCCGGGCTCGCCATTTGCCCACTTCATCAGGAAGAGCATACAGGAGTCCGTGGTGATCCCAGCTGACCTAACTCTACGATTGATTGAAAAAAAGATGGGCAAAGATCAGTCAAATCAGCGCCTAGTCCTACTATTGGATGGCTTCCCCAGGAGCATTGATCAGTTGGATGCCTTTGAAGAAAAGGTATTCGGCATTATTTGCGCTTCTGATGGCTACTGACAGATTTCAGTTTCAACAACGACATACAACATTGGCATTGACATGCTCAGAAACAACACTACGGGAGCGACTGCGGTCCCGTTCTATGTCCTCCGGCCGTATCGACGACAATGAGGAGTCCATGATCAAGCGTCTACGGACTTGGTCAGAGGACAGCAAGACTATCGTAAACAGATTGAAGCAAGCTACACGCTTTACTGAGGTTCGTACTTGATCTCGAGCAATGGCAATATCATTAATGGAACAGGTACCTGCAACAGCATCGATTGAAGACGTCTTCCAAGCAGTGAAAAGGGTATTATTTCAAACACTGTCCTCCGATAACCAATGAACACATCATGCTTGACTTATACTGACCTTTGATACCTCTATTAGTGACTGTGCGTCCAGATATAGTGGGAATGTGTCCAAGCACGCTCTCTTGCTATTCTATAATGCTGGACGAGTGCTAAGGATACCACTTTCCTGACCTCAATTCCCGTAAGATCCGGCTTAATGGTGAGGTTAGTATATTTTTGTGCGTGGGTTCTGACCCTGTTGTCATCGGCTCGATCTTTTTGCGTTTGAAGATACCCCAAAGTCTTTGGGACACGTCGCTCACTGTTAAATTCCCACGTTGTTTGATCATTTTTGTTGTTATAGTTCAGCAGGGTTAAGTTGCAGCTCTGTGGCGCCGCTGGACATACAAGCTAGAAATATGCCTTGGCGTCTTACATAGGGTCGCTAATCCTGGGTAATAAGTATAGTCTCGGCGCTTACGCTACTTGTCTCATTTGCCGGAGATGAACCCGGCAAGACCGCACTTATTGATATTCTAAACAAGTCGGAAGGGCAGACAGAAGGGCATCATCAGGAAATGGCAACAGTACGTTAGAAAGTCCTACTAGCGGTGCTTCTAATTTTGTAGTAGTTTTACATAGCGGGTTCACTGGGACGATCAATCTTGATCAATATTCCGAGCTCGGGAAGTAACCTCTACGCCCTGTACAGAAGCCTCTCTAGATTATCTTCTTAGGATTAGTACCGACCGCGTCGAGAAAAAGCAGAATCTCGAGACCTCAAAGTCTAGGTGGGTTATGCTACAGACATTCCTAAGACAGAGAGTCGGACTACAGTAGTCTTGTCTATGATATTAGACATGGTTGTGACAATCTGAAAACGCAGAATCTACATACTAAACGCAATAGTTCATGCGCGATCTCCCGGCCTTGAAGGGGTCATCTACCAGAGCTAAAGACAAGTCGCTAGCAAGCACTAAGGTCGTGTTAGACAGTACTAATTTCCTCGGTAGATCTAACAAGTATACTTTCAAGAAAGAGACACCTTGCTCGAGATTACTCGCTTTGCTCCTTTCAGATCTCACTGGCTTTGCTCCTTATAGTCTTTTCTAGTCTCTGTCCTGGAGAATTCACGGATAACAGGTACGATAAATCGTTATTGACAGACTGTTTTATGTACGGTATTTTCGAGTCAATTGTTGTACTAAGCGAAAATAGTACCTGATAGCTCTAACGGATACATCTTCGATTTCGCAAAGGTATATAGAACATTTCTGCTTGACAGAAAGTGTACGCTCGAATCTGCTAGACATGCTACGGCCGCGCCTCTGCCTAGTCTATCATTTCTTTGGAATTGTTTTGGCAGGTTGAGCACTGAACGGGATACCAGACGCAGCACGATTGTCGAGAATTACCATACCTAAACAAAGGTCAGCGCTCGTTCTCAACATCAAATCCTCCCATAAGGCTATCTTGCAACCGGGACGATCCTGTCGGAGCTGCAGATCGCAATAGTGGAAGAAAAGTCTGGAAGACTACATGTCACCTACCTCGCAGTAGGAGGCGTTGTCTGACCATGTCATGCAAATGTAGGGCCTAGGGATACCTACAAGAACGAAGTACGCGGTTGCGTTAGCACCTCGAATGGCGCTCTGTTCATCGGGTGAGGGCCTAGCTCATACGCATTCGTAGTGTTTCGAAATATATCGCCACGCTTTCATAGCTCGTCGCGATTGTCGGGTTTGGTAGCCTGTTGAGACTTGCCTGTCGAAAAGACCAAGGCTTACATGACGGGCGCCCGATCTGACAAGACTTCTGCCACCACAAATGCAACCTTATGCTTCTCGAGTTGCTGAGCTACTAGTACCTGCAAGGTCTGATCTCGAACATCGATTGGTCGTGATGGGTCGGGCGTTCCAGTGGCTGCGTCCAGGTTGACTAAGTTGCATGGTATGTGCTTTAGACAATGGAGACTGTATTCCAAAGAGATCGAACACGTAACGGCATTGTATCTCTGACGTGGACATCGAATTTGACAGCTTGGTGCGGGTGCTGGTAGTGAGTGCTAGAGGTGCCACGCGGGGAGAGTAAAATTCACGGTATCGATTCGCCTCTTGAACCTTTAAGCAATGCATCCTCCAGGCGGATCGCCAACTTCAGACTTCGTGAATGGTGGAATCCCCTGTCTCTTTGAGAGTTGCTCTTTTGCATTGTCGCCTGGCGCATTGCCGCCTGGCGCATTGCCCGATTGCTGCGGTTTCTCCTCATCAATTTTCTCTAGATCATACCGCTCTATCATGTCCTTCTCAGGCACTTTTGAGGATATGCCTTCAACGACATTATCGTATTGCCCGGCTGGAGCCCAATATTAGCCCGAGCTGAGTCATACTGCATTAGATAGCGTTGTTGTAGCACTGCGCATTGAGTGCACTACTCGTACAGCTTAAGCAGCTGCCGAAGGCGTCAGTACTAGAGAATGTGCCCTGACCAAGACCGTCACTAGAGAAGACTGAGCTCTTCTGTAATCACGACAACTTAGAAACTGTCCATAACAATGTGACTGTGTTATGGACAGTTTCTGAGGCGCAAGATATCGGATTGTAGTTGTGCGTTGTGCGAGGTCGGGTAGAATAAAGAGAGCAAAGCAAAATAGCAGGTTAAGAAATTACTATCAAGGAGAAGCTTTCAGATCTTGCAGGTGTCGGCTTTGCGTTTGATCCGATGGATTCTCATTCTATTTATATTGTCGAAGGCCGTGAGGACTGTAAAGGAAGGGGGACAGATAGTCAATCCCGTGAGACTTTCTCGCCATTTAGTCAGTGTCCTCGACCGCCTAGACGTTTATGCTAATAGGAATCAAAAGGAACTCCGTCACTCCCTTTAAGCATACGAGAATTGTCCTCATACAGTGGCTTACTGCCAGACCACATTATCATTTTGATACTTCGGAGTCGTGGCCGACGACCTTCAAGGTCCCAAGCAGTGTCAGCATTACATCACCGTCTCTCATATTTTCACATGCCATAGAATTGACCAGAGTGCGATCATCGCTGCGTTGGCCAAGTAGGAGCACGGTAAGAAAGCTACAAGAGTTTGTCAAGTTTCTTTGCCTTGCACTTCATCCACATACATCCGATCCAAGCAGACTCGTTCTCACGTTTCCATTGCCGCCCAAGATGTCGAACGAAGCGCAGAAGAAAGACCAGCCATTCGAGAGCGGTATGAGCCAAGCAAAAGTACTTTTGAATGATCACTACAACTGACAATAACCAACAGGCCACAAGCCAGCCGTCCAACATGACAACTACCCTGGCTCGCAGGCGAACATGGACCCCCATCCAGTAGACGCTTATCTGCCTACACCAGAAGGCGGCAAGGAGCTATATAAGGCGGCCGGCAAGCTGAAGGGCAGAAAAGCCCTGATCACAGGAGGTGACAGTGGCATCGGCCGGGCCACTGCAATCTTGTACGCCATGGAAGGTGCCTCACACATCATGATCACCTATCTTCCCGGACAGGAAGAGAAGGACGCAGAAGACACCAAGAAACAGGTGGAGCACTACGGCGCAAAGGTCACCCTGTTTGCTGCCGATCTCAGGACAAAGGAGAAGTGCAAAGAGTGTATCGACACTGCGCTAAAGGAGTTTGGTAAGGTCAACATCCTTGTCCTCAACCATGCTACACAGATGGTCCGAGACAACATCGAAGAGCTTCCAGAAGAGCAGTGGGAGCTGACCTTTGACACCAACGTCCACCCTTTCTTCTATCTCTCGAAATACTTGATGCCCCACCTTAAGAGAGGAGACACCATCATCACCTGCGCATCCATCAATGCCTATATCGGACGTCCTGATCTACTGGACTACACCTCCACAAAAGGTGCCATTATCAGCTTCACTCGCGCACTCTCCAATCAGTACTGCTCTAAGGGTATCAGGGTCAACGCCGTAGCGCCGGGTCCGGTATGGACACCACTGGTCACAACGACAATGGGAACGCCTCAGCAGCAATCCTTCACATCGCCCATCGGCAGACCAAGCCAACCGTCCGAGATCGCTACGTGCTTTGTGTTTCTAGCCAGTCCGGACAGCTCAAGCATCACCGGTCAGACAATACACGCAAACGGGGGTGTCATCGTGAATGGTTAGTGGGACTACCGCGGCATCAGAGAGCAATGCATTATAGATTAGCCCGTTCGGCACGGCCGAACCTCAGTAGCATTACAAGACATAATCTCATGAACGAATGATTGCAAATCTGTGCACACGTGTGAAGGATTATTCAAGGCAGAATATCGCACAAAATGCTAAGAAGGCGATTATGGATGAGTGATCTTTAGCTCCTCCGCCGTGGCAATTTTGACTTTATCCCATGCCAATCATGCCTCCACGAGAAATCTCCGAACAGACCGCCACGAAAGTTCCTTGGCCAGAGTGGCCTGGTAGTAGAGTACAGTCGTGCTTCTCCATGCATTCAAAGCAATTGACCTCTCTGGGAACGCGGCAACAATGCGCTGCTTGAGCTGTCGCAACAATCACCCCACCCATACCTTGGACCCTCCAGCTTATCAGTCCGTGACAGCTTGAGAAGACATGGACGACGTACCACGTCAGGAGGTCTTCAAGAAGCCTCTCAAGCGGAAACGGTCTTCTCAAGGGGCTGTACCTGCAGGCGACCTCAATGCGCATTCGCCGGAAGGGCTACAGGATGGGACAAAGAGCTCTGGTGTGACAGCATTCAGAACAGTCTCGGCTTGCAATCGCTGCAGGTCGCGCAAGAATCGCTGTGACCAGGTATGCAAAGCTCTCCAACGTCCGAGATCGCAGTAGACTGACCTTATCGCAGGCCTTGCCAGCATGTGGAAACTGCGAAAAGGCTGGAACGGCCTGTGTAGGATATGATGCCAACCTGAACCGATCGGTCCCTCGAAACTATGTGCTCTACCTTGAGAATCGTGTCGAGAAGCTGGAGGCGCTTCTGCAAGAGCATGGTATACCATATCCGCCGGCTACAGAGCTTGCGATCGACACCAAGCAAAACGGATCAGTCGCCAAAGGCAAGGGCACTCCCACTCAACCATATCCGGAACCAAGCATGGCACACGCAGGTCTGGGCATCGATGTGCGGAGAAACAGTCTGACAGGTCAAGAGGAGGCACACAAGAAGGAGCGATCTTTCACAGGTCCAGATCGAAGGGTGTCCACGTCTGCCATCTCTTTCGCGAGCGTCGTCCGGGAAGCGGTCAAGAAGTACATTGCTCACGGTGCGCGTGCGGCGATGAAAGGCGTCAGGGAGGGGCGAGAAGACGGTATACAGAACGACTCGTTCTTTGGCCTCTATTCGCCGCCAATCACACGACCGGCACCTTTCCCACAGCCTGATCTGGCGAGAGATCTGTCACATCTCTACTTTGAGCACGCAAATCCTCAGATACCCATACTGCATCGCGGGGAGTTCTCAAAGTTCTTGGAAAAAGTGTACGCTACGCCAGCGGAAGAGCGAACTGCAAGGACAATCTTCTTTGTCAATGTTACCTGCGCCATTGGAGCAGGAATCATCATGGACAAAAGCGGCGAGCTGGATCAGCAGGCTAGCGACGATGAGATCAAGACAGAGCAAGGCACAAACAGTCTAGTCAAGCGTGCCGAGCCGGAGCAGTACTTTGCAGCAGCCATGACGTGCCTCGAGACCTTCATGAGTGCTCCTCGAGCTATGGATTCTACACCTCCTGGACTCGAGGAACTTCAGGCGGTCTTACTTGTGGCAAATTTCTCGCTACTACGACCCGTCACGCCAGGTCTCTGGTACATAGCAGGCATTGCAATGCGACTCGCCAAGAATCTTGGATTGTACCACGAAGGTCCGGATGATATCGACACAGCCAGACCGGTCGCAGTCGATCAATCAGAGGCCGAAGCAAAGAGGCATCATCAGCACATTGGTAGACTCTGGTGGTCACGCGATATGCGACGAAGACTATGGTATTGTGCATACTCGATAGATAGGCTGGTATCAGTATGCGTGGGCAGACCGACAAGTATCGATGAGACTGTCATCACTACGCCCTTCCCATCTGGGTTGGACGATCGCTACATCGGTCCTACTGGAATCGACTATCCGCCTGTCTCTCCTGGTGCAATGCTACCAAGCTATAAGCGGGTATCATACCACTACTTTCGACTCAGATTGCTGCAGTCTGAAATGCTGCAAGTTCTTGAAGCCCGCAGGGCTCAACTGATTCGTGCAACTGGGTTGTCTCATCTTGAAAACCAGTGGATTCCTGCAGATCTCAAAGAGCCCTTCCTCGCTCGCTTTCATGGCGATTTCCGGAGTTGGCGACTCGACATTGATGCTCGACTTGCTCAGTGGCAGCGAGAAGGACCACGACAAGACGATACCGGAGTCAAATTCGATCCGCTCTTCTTGGACCTGAACTACTGGCAGACCATGGTCATGTTGTACCGCCACTCGCTCTCCATTCCCGAGCAGCTTGCCGGCGAACTCGACGAGTCTACTCTCGAAGAATCCAGAAACACCACATATGCAGACGCCGAAGACCGCGAAGACGAACAGATGGTCTTCTACAAGGCCGGTGTGGCAGGGCAACAAGTCCTCCGCATCTACAGGCAACTCCACCTCAAGCGGCTCGTAAATTACACCTACCTCGCCACCCATCACATCTTCATCTGCGGCGTAACCTTCCTCTACTCAGTCTGGCAATCGCCTCTTGTCCGCCAAAGTATCAAAAGGGAAGACATCGACCTCACAGTCCTAGCAGCCACCACTGTTCTTACGGCCTTGATCCCGAAGTGTCCGCCGGCACAAAACGCCCGCGACGCGTTCAAGCGGATGAGCAAAGTGACAATGGCATTCTACCTCGCCAATCTACCTCCTGATCTCCCCAGCCAGATGAGCGAGTATCCTTTACGTTCCCCAGTGCAGCATCCTAGTTCGCATCTCCAAGTCCACGTTCCGAACACCAACAGCCATCGCCGTCCCTCGCCGCAATTCGACACGGGCTTCAAGTCGCTATTCAGCGAGGAGGACCTGGCGCTAAACTCGCCGGATTTCCCACTGCCGAGAAAGTTCCTCCCCGTCTTTGACAGAGGGCACGGCGTCAGGCCGACGAGCAACCCCGTCGACATGAGGGGCGAAATGCTCCTCGACCCTTCGTTGCGCGACCCATCCTCCTTCTCCGTCTCCACGTCACGGCACAACGACCCAACCCAGAGCCACACCCACACCACCCAAGGCCAGGGTCAGGCATCGAGCCAGACCCAAAGCCGACAGGGCGCGACGCCCACCTCAACGCACCCCAGCGACGCCTCGGTCGGCGGCGACGGAGCCTACTTTGACGACAGTTTCTGGGAGTATTTCGACAACGGGACGGGGACGGGCACAGAAGGGCTGGGAACCGCGGGGATGGGGTTCGAGCTTGGGTTCGGGGCTGGGGCGGTGGAGGGTGCTGCGGGGCAGGAGTGGCCTGAGAAGGGGTTTGAGATGTTGGACGGGTGGTTGCTGGGGGGAACTAGTGGGGGATGAGTCCCGCTTTGTATCTTACTTTGGGGGGGGGCATGGTTGAGGGTGTGTAAGAGGAGAGGAGAGAGCCTGGAAACGAAACAGAGGAGGAGAGGGACATGGGGAGGACGAGCGGAGGAATAGAAAGGCTTGAGGAGGCGTGATAGGTCGAAGAGGGGCTCGTGCTTGGATGGAGGGCGTGCGGGACGAGCGACGGAGAAGAGATCGACGCGAGACGGTGACATGGACGGGAGGCAGAAAGGGGGCCGAGGAGGGCGTAACGATCTCCATGATTGCGTTCAGCGGATACCATGTGTACTTTAGATGTTCTCAGAGCGATGAAAGATCCACTCATGTCACTTTTTCCCTCACAATCATACAGCAACGTTGTAGAATTAAGGTAAAAGGTAGAATGTAAAATCGTTTCGCAACATTGGCGTATTAAGTAGTAATCCCTGATCATCCCAAAATGCGTAGAAAAAACAGAGGGTATCTTTACATCCCCAGCCAGCCTATAGTCAGCCATCGTTAAGAGACTCCCAAGAGCAATCTAGGAAGACTTCTTCTTCTTCTGAAGGTACGCGCTGGCCACCTCCACGATAGCAGGACCAGCAAGGGTGTTGTCATCAGTGTAGGTGGTGTTGCTGGTGGTCAAGATGGCGTAGGCCTGACCCGCTGGGCCGTAGACATCCACGGCCGGGACAGTGGAGGAGACAGTCTTGTTCTTTGCATTGTAGGTCGCGGCCTGGAAAGCACTGCCCCCAACGGTGGGCCAGGCGACGAAGATGGTGCTGTTGGGCGTCTTGAAGTCCTTGGGGACGGTGAAGGTGATCTTGCTCTTTGGCTTGAAGCTGTTGCCCTTGGGGGTCAACGCAGGGAAGGCCTGGACTGGGAGTTTGGGGTTGCTGTCCGGGCAGGACTTGATGAAGGGTGCAGCGAGCGTGTAGACGCTGCTGAGGCCCAGAGGAGTGTCGAAGGACTGTGGGAAGGGGGATTGTGCGCGGTTGCCGCGGATGAAGGAGTTGTGGCGGGCCTCGACAGTCAAAATGCTGGCTGCTGCGGTGAGGATGTTCTTGTTGGTGATGCCGGCAGCGGCACCGAGGTAGGCGGTAACGCCGACGCCCTCGAGGACTGAGGCGGTGGCAACGAAGACCTTCGGTGAGGTGATGCCGAAGTCGTATGTGCAGGCCGAGGTGGAGGAGTAGTTGAGAGCCTTCTGAGTCTCCTGAATGACCTTGACGTGTGCGGCCTCATCGGCGCCGATCCTCTTCAGGTTGGCGTAGAAGTCGGCATCCTTGAAGCCGGCCTTTGTGAAGTCGGCCTCCTTGTACTTGGCAAGACCCTCCTTGTAGAAGGCAGCCTCGAGGTGCTCAAGTGTGAGAGCGTAGTTGAGGAGTGTCCTGCATGGGTTTAGTACTGCTAAAGAATAGCGAGAGGCGTCACTCACTCATCAATGTTTTGGGCACGCTTCTGCACGGGAGCAGGAGCGGCTGCGGCCAGAGCGGCGAAGAGGGCGGTGCTGTAGATCTCGGTCTTCATCTTGATGTTATTGAGGCTCTGTGGGCTTTCTTGCTAGTACTGTTCTTATCGAAGGATTGTACTTTGTTGGATGTTGGAAATGAGAGCAGGAAGCATTGTTTACTTATAGAATTGGATGCGACATACGCTCATGACTACTTCGCCATCGAAATACAGACTTACAGTGTGTATGCCGACCGACAGTCACAACACCACAACGCCTATCAACGGCTATGGATGATGCCGAAGGACCTCTTCTCCAGATGTATGATGGTTCTGCGGGCGACGAGCTTTCCGGTGGTTAGCGGAAGGCTATGTTGCTGATCCTGATAGGCCGGGTGATGTAAAGTTCCAAATCATTGCTCTAGACCGTTGGCAGACGTCCATCCCTGCAACAAAAGTGCGTTGAGAAGTTGATGATGGCCGACCGTTTCGGAAGCTGAGCTCTCCGCAAAGAAAGATTGGCAATGCAACAGCGACAACAGCATCGACCGGTGGGGCCAAGGACAGCCGCTGATGTGCTCATCTCATAAGGCCTTCTTTTAGGTCAAGATGTGATGTGGTGTGGTCGAGATCGAAGAACGGAAATCACCCTTCCGGGTTTGAAGTTGTTCTGTAGCGGTCATCCCCAAGTCGAAAGAGTTGTGTGCCTAGAGCACTCCATTTGTGTTCGGAGAGATTACCATCATCCGTCGGCGAACAGCACTATATTCTAGTCCGATGAACCTCGACGTTGAGATTAATGTTGGTGTAAAGTAGATGGACGGAAAGAGCGACATGAAGCTCAAAGTCTGAGTAAGCGTATCAACTAGAGAGCTTCTATTTCCAGCATCAGCTGTCATCTCCAAACACATTTGTTATTCATGCACAGGTCACAGTGCAGACTTGTCATTGCCCGGCAAGAGTAATTCTCTCAATCATTATCATGCTACCTTCCAATCAATCAGTATGTTACATCTAACTATGTGCCCGGCACGTATAATACAGCCTCCAAAATGCGATCCACTTTGTCATCAACCTTGTTGTGAACCGTAGTGTCGAATTACGGGTATAGAGCGCCAGAGTACGATGCCGTTGTAAAAAAAAAAAAAAAAAGTAAAAGATGCCACCCAGCAGAACGTGAGATGAACTCCAGCCGTCAAACGCCAATCAAAATACTCGTTGAGCTCCCTGCACAGTCCCCCATTTAGAGACTTGAAAGAAGGTCACAACGGTGTGAGACGCAACGGGAGAATCGATCCGTGGACGGATCGTCAGGGCGCCGGAGAAAGTGGTCTGACCTCAACGTCCATATCCTTGAACTCATCGACAACGGGTGTGGATGCTTGGATGTTTTGGTCGGTCTCCAGTGTTGCCGGACTCGTAGCAGTCTTGTGCTTGTCGGTAAGTGTAAGACTAAGGATTGCTGCGACAATAGCAACGACACTGCTCGACCACCAAGGCAGACCAAGGCATCCTATCGAGAGACCAGCAGATTGGATGAGACCAGAAAGCGTGGGTCCAATAGCTCTGCATAAGCTTGCTGAAGACGCAGCACTCCCATTAAGTGTTCCCAGAACTTTCTTTGACGGGGCAGAATTGGCCAGCAAAATCTGGAGCGGAGGAAATGCGAATGCCTGCGCAGTAACCTTCCAGACAATCACCAAGTACAGGAGTGGTCGTTGGAGATTCTCCGGCATGACCGTCAGATATGGCACCAGGAGATACAGGAACGGGTATGATAGCACGGAAATGCGGAATGTCGTCAGACTGCCGAGCCTCTGGCTGACAAAGGGGAAGACGACCAGCGTCGCAATCGTCTGAATGATCCCTTGCATGGACAAGATTGAGCCGATGATCTTTGTGGGAAGCTCGAAGCCTCCAGTGAAGAAGAAAGGCAAGCGTGGCGCCTCTGCTGTATGCGGCATACTCAGCAAAACTGGAAGTAGCTGCTCTGCAGAGATTGTGTGGCTAGAGATCAAGTTAGTCATGTGTGGAAGTCGCTGTTCCGGTGGTGCTTACAATGCCAACAACCCATAACTGACGATGATCATGACTACTTGATTGGTGAAAGTCCCGCTCATGTTGACGGAGTTGCTCTGCAAAGTACCTGCTTCCAAAGCAGCTGGTCCACCAGAAGAGAGATCCGCCGTACCGATGGTAAGTGGAAGCAGAGCCGGCGAAGAATCCATGGATGAGTAGTCGCTTGAGTCTCGGCTGTCGGAATCTCTGAGCAAGCGGTATTCCTCTTCGATCATACGAGCCTTCTCGTTGAAGATGACGGGTCGTCTGAGGCGTTGCATCAACCAGTCACCTACTTCAAGACCAATATCCCGACGATCCTTCTTGTCCTCATGCGTCTCTTCCAGGAACAGCAAGCCTACGATCATGCTGAGTATGACCACCGCACAGCAGATGAGGTTCGGGAGGAGGTAAGGGTACCGGCTGAAAATTCCGTGAGGCGCAAAGTATTTGGGATAGTTGCGCACTGGATCTGCGAGTGTCCCACCAAGACCGGCTCCAATGATGCTCCTGATATGGGTCAGACTTGCTTTTTCTAATACTGTACGCCTGTATTCACCCTATACACCAGATGCCTGGCATGATACTGAACGCTCTGGCTGCGGATCTATCAGTGCTTTTTCTCTGCTCCTGGTATAGTTGGTACGTACACTGATGCGCTTCCTGTGTGACGACCTCTGCTACTGTGGTATTGATGACTCCGATGTTTCTGAGAGGTCAGTCTTTGCATTTTTTCCATGTGCCGTCTTCACTTACCCATTCAAGAGACCGCCCATGGCCCTCGCGAAGAGTGCTACCCAAAGATTTGGAGCAAAGCCAAATATCAACATACTGACTCCTGTACCAGCCAGACCAGTCAGCAAAACAGGCTTCCTCCCAAATCGATCACTGATGCGTCCCCAGATCACTCCAGTGGAGAATTCTGCAAGGGCGAATGCAGAAGTGACCATACCGGCGTACATGGCCACGCTCTTCTCGTCACTAGTGATGTGGAACGAAGTGACCATGTAGTAGACGTATGGGAAGATCGACATGAAAGCGATTGGCTCGCAGATTCGACATATTGCTAATGCGCTAGTCAGTAAGCTTCTCGAATCTACCTTCGCATGTACCTACCCAAGACGAAAAGCTGTTGTGTGGGAAAAGCTGTAGAGTCGATTGTGACTCGCCTGCTGCGAGTGTTCGTAGTCCTCATAAGTGTAGTGCAACCAGACTTGCTGGTAATGGTGAACAGAGGGCTATCGTAGGGTATCAGCGGGAGGGAGATCCTTGTTCCGTGGCAATGTTGGTCTGTTCTTTCAAGTATGACAGGCGTCCAGCATATATCATGCGATCTCTTGGTGGTACAAAGAAACGGTCTAACGAAAAGTGGTTCAATCGGGCAATCGAGGCTCGATAGGATCACACGGTTTGAGTAATCGGTAAGAGGTGGTGTGGTTACACAAGCCCGTCAAGGTCTCGGAGACAGGAGAGAGGGAAAAGGGAGGACGAGGTTTTCGACAGATGAAGAAGAGAAAGAGTTCGGGATGATCCTACAAACGCCATGACAGGGGACCCAGAGGTTAATAGCTGATGCATTACGGGTACAGCCAGAGGTCGAATAGTGGTACCGTGGGGATGATGGAACCAGAGCGGCGACGGGAGGGGCATGTTAGAGGCACAACAACGGTGCGACAAGGAAACTCAATCCAGATGCCCCTGGTGAAAAAGCATCGTTGTTGGTGACAAGACAGCAAGCGCTTGCGAAGATCCGGCCGTGTGGCATGGCCTGTGTGTACGATTGACGATGGAAGAATTTCTGGGAACGCGAGTCTGTCGCGGAATGACGGCCCTTTGCACGACCTACCGGGCCATGCCAAACTTAATTCGGTCGGCTTGGCCTCCCCGAAAGAACACTTTCTGGTGCGGCTGACTCTCTTCCTGCTGTGGAGCAAAGGTACCAAGGGACCAAGGGGACGCTAGCCCACGGCTCCTGCTCCCGCGGTATCGTGGCTCAAAGATCCCGATGCGAGATGATTGGATCGCGGGAGAGCGGCCCTACACTGTGGGACACGTCAGAAAGCTCCTGCAAGGTTTCTATTACGACTTTCATCTGGGTGACATGTCGCCTGGCTGTGAAATGATCTGCTGTTGGATGTGATGGCTCTACCCGACCTGCAGCCACGCACCCGTCTCGACGGCTGAAGGAGGCAGGAGACGTGGGCGGGTTTCGCCATGTTTGTGGTACATGAGTACAGCTGCGTCGCTCTGCTTGAGCCGGTCTGATCTTGATTAAACGGCCGCGTGGTACGACCTGTGTCAGGTGCATTCCTCGGCAACTACCAGGTTGGCGGTCAGGGCTGTCGTGTTCGAGTAGCGGTGAAGCGAAACCAAGTCTGTGTTCCTTTGACACGGTGATCTGCGATTGACAGACCATCGCATGAGCTGTGTGTCCTATCCAAGGGAGAAGATCCGGCAGAGAGTCAACGGTGAAGCTTCGATGTGGGCGGAAAATCTGTAGTCAAGTAGTTCCATCATGCATACGAATACCCACGCTACCGGGTGCACTGCACTTCGCGACCAGCTCTGCGGGCCGACGGTTGCAACGATGGATTTTCCAATGGCCCTCCTGCAGGACGAAGACGATCGCAAATAAAGCTGCTTTACGAGTGCTTTGCATGGAGCGTAGCCGGACTAGGCCTTTTGGGCGCACTAGACAGCAGTTCCTCCTGAACCTTGACGAAAAGACCCCATGTCGGCGACAGCTATGCATCACCGTTTGCGCATTTTGCTTTTCCTCACAACTCGATCATGACAGGAGCACAAGCAGAGAGGGCATAGCCCGCATGCTTGTTTGTCGCGCTCTCCGGGGTCAGCGACTAGGTAGCCGAGATCCCAAAAAAAACAAAAAAAAAACGTACTTGACATTTTGATTCGAGACCATCCGCGTGACAGGCGCTCGAGTCGAGTGCCACTGGCGCGGATCCCATCGGGACTTCTCCCTAGGTGCGGTTCCCAGATATTGCAATCGACGCCTCGCCTCGTGTCAGGTCTAGTAGTTTACCAGCCCTCGGATACGGCCACGACTAGCATGTCCTGTCACGAATCGGATCGTAAAATTAGCCCGAGGCTCGCCAGGGGTGCGGTCAGAGTGGAGCCACTTCATTTGGGTCCGCCTCGCTCAAAGTTCTGACCGTCTTTCATGACCATCATTTTTGCGGGACCGCCACGTTTTTGGACAAGATGAGCCGCAGCGTCATGGTGCTCTGTAGCCCGCTGCGAAATTCTTGTTTGCTCCTTTCTGCTCTGGCGGTCAAGCTGCGTGATGTACAAGCAACGACAGTGCATGTCACCTTGTTCGACCCGTTGTCTAATCATGAGTTCAGGTAGAGTCATCCCGTTTACTGTCAGCGTCGCCTGGCTCCGCTTGGACCCCCCAACTTGGGGAACCCGCGGGCAATCTAAGAGCGACCCGACGTACAGATGAAAGTACCATCCTCGGAAAATGCAATGACTCGTGGATGCGTAACGATCACACTGCCTTCTATGTGTAGACTTGGCGAGAATGATTGTGGTGACAGACCGATCTCTCTCGTGCCGACTTTCAACCTAGTGCGAGCGTTTTTCCCAAACGGCAGATGTATTGTGACCAGCGACATGGGTGGCGGCAAATCTAGCAGTTTCTGTTGCTGCAGGCCAGATGAACGATGACAGATCTGTCGGCCTTCAGAAGATGTCGATAGCAGGCGGCGAACCCCTATTAGAGACACTAGCGGGATCATACATGCTTTCTGATCCTGCCAGTGCTCGTCGACGAGAATTGTTATCGAGTGACCGCGATTTGGTTATCGAGTGACCGCGTTATACCCGACTAAGATTAGCGCCGGCTAACCCCGTATATCAAAACTCTAAATGCTTCGTTCACAACGATGCACTAAAGTCCATCAATTCTAAGTCAAATTTCTCGATTTAAAGAGTATATAATATATTTAGACAGCCGTTATCCTCGTCTAAGGTTATACCGAGGGCCTTTAGTCGTAGTGAACGATTACTAACTTTGTGTAGGCACAATAGCAGAACCTTACTACACACAATAGGATCACCGCTTCCGTTAAAGGGCATCTTAGAGTTTATAATTAACATCTTCGTTATTAAAGATAGGATTAGGGAGAATAGCATCCTCCTATTCCTATGTAGATTCATCTATATGTTATAAGGTATAGACTCGTTTACAACGAGGGAAATGCTACAAACTCATAGTGCTCTTAGCGCAAAGTCTAATACGGAAGTAGTTAGCGCGGTCACTCGATAACCAAATCGCGGTCACTCGATAACAATTCTCCTCGTCGACGAGGGACGAGAAGCGACAGCGGGGGAGGGGTAGAAAGCAAATTCCTCTTGCGGCCGATCCTGCATACGCTTCGAGCAAACATTCCAAATGTCAGACCGTGCATGCGATCGACAAGGTTCGTTCATGCGTGAGGCTAACGATAACTCCCTGCTTGGTTAAAAGACTTAGCAGGGTCTACTCATTTGTGTTTTGTCCGGCAGCGCGTGTCGTCGATCAAAGCCAGTGCCAAGCTTTTCCCACAACACGTTAGCCCACGTCTGCCCCACGTTCACCACAACATCATCCATATCTTTGATCGATTGCGAGAGATGGGTACGGCTGCTGATGGTCACGAGACAAGCAACGTACATGTCGTTGACTACCAGGCCAACAATCGTGCTCTAGACTTGTGAGAGAGCCGTTCATCCTGCGCGAGACGCAACCTGACAGGAGTGACAACAGTCTTGCAGTAAAAGATGCATGTCCAAAGGGAGTGTATCTGAGTCCCTTACCAGACGACCCGAGTCAATGGGAAGGCGTGCTGTTCGTGCGTCAAGGTAAGTACCGCGGTGCAGCATCAGTACGGCAGTGTCTAAGCTCGCTAGGTCCCTATTCACCTGGTATCTTCCGCTTTAGTATCTTCTTTCCCGTCCAATACCCGAATCGTCCACCATTGATATCATTTCTAAGCGATGTCTTTCATCCACTGGTCTCACCGCTCACGACCTACCTGTTCAGTAACCAGGATACTGGGACGGACACGGTCAGCGCAACTGATCAAGATCGTCTATCTCCGGGATCCTTCAGTCTGCGCCATGGGTTTCCCGGATGGTTTAGACGTATCGCTCCTCGCTTCCAAGGCCAAGTTGAGATGAGTGGAATTACCGATGGCGATACCGATGTTGCATTTAGTCCCACAAATCTGGATGACAGGGTGCACACAGGACGGTTGACGGGGCCGGCCTGGCAACCTCCACACATAGCGACCGTCTTGTTTTACTTAAGGGCGTCTTTCTCCTCAGCAGTGCTCCTAGATTCGATCCCACTGGAGGCTGCAGCGAACCCCAGCGCGTGGCATGCTTGGCGGACATTCAGTACTAAGGATGCCAATCGTTCCAGCTCCATCAGATCAAAGTCCGATGCGGGTATGCCTCCGATCGCCTCACTAAGGCAGCAGCCCGGCGGAGCCAGAAGCCCAGGCGAATGGAATTGGGATGGCGTTTGGGAAGACCGATTGCGAAAATGCATCCAGGCGTCCCTTGCAGAGTCAGCCATCTTCAAGAAAAGCGGGCAAGCAGATGAACTTGTGAGACCCACACCCGGAAGGGAAGTGACCGTGCCTGATGAGGAACAGATTCAATTCCTAGATCTGGATGCGGAGACTTCAAAGAACCTGGCACCCTGGACAACGTATTCTTCTCTATCAGCGAGCCCAGTATCGAACGACGACCAAGGCAGTGATGTCTGATCTTGTTCCACAGGTCCTTCGTGGAAAGAGCACCAGCCTCCGCGCCTTCCTAATCAATTCCGCTCTGCATGTCATCTTGCACACACGCTTAAATTCTTTGCAAGGTGGATCGACGATCAACAAATGCATTATTGGTACAAGTAATCTGGAGCATATCTTGTACAGCAAACTATCAATTCAATAGACCCATTACCAAACAAGGATGCAACATGCCTCCGACAAGTCTCTTCAGACCGCGCTCAAGGCAGAGCAGGGATCCGCTAGTTGAGTACTGGAGCAATAACTGCATGCAGGTCGAATCATTGACGCCCGCTGTTCTTACGAGCAAACGAGACGGCCCGCTAAGTGAAAGTCAGCAGCACAGCGCAGGCTATGCAGATCGTGCTCTGCCTGATCCTTCATACATACTTTCTGCCGCCAATGTGTGCAAGCCAGTCAATATTCGTTGTCGCAAGGAGAACTTTGGTCCCATCGGCACCGGTCTTCCTCCACAGCGTCTACATCCGCAGGTGCCGTTACCATCTATCGCCAAGTCCGGGCCTGAGTCCGAGCAGAATCTTGGGGACAGTAGACCGCAAAAGATTCACAAGTCAATTCGCAAAAGGGTCTTCTCCAAGGTCAAGGACGGAGTACTACTGCGATCCGTTAACTCCACTAACATCGCAGCGCCCTCAGTTCCGCAGGAAATACCCCACGCTCAATCCCGTATTGCAGCTCATGGCTTGTGCACACTCGACGTGGGTGGAACCAGATCTGACTCAAGCATAAATGCATTGCATGAATCCCGTTGCGAGCCGTACCGCCTTCAGGTCTCCATCGAGGTGCGGGAGCGTCACAGCTTTGCGATCTCGATGCCTTACTTGGCCACGATTGCTGTGTACGCCACTGGTCAACGACCATCGATACCCAATCCATCATTCACCCAAGTGCACATGGTGGTAGAAGCTGAGCGAGGGTTCGACGCAGACCTCGTCGACGGATCTGCATTCATAGACAGTATCGGCTCACAGGATTGTGTCGTCCTTCATGTTTGCGTTAACAAGAAGGAGACTACAGAAGCACTTGATTCTTTTGACGATCTATGCTTCAAAATCGAATCCTTACTGTCTGGCGGTGAGCAGACGATGTTTACCCTCAAGGTCACATATTGTCATCCACAATTCCCACAAGATACAAGCCTCGTACTGCGGAAGAGTTGCACAGTCAACGAGAGTGCTTCATGGCATAATGTGATTCACGATCATTTATCAACTTTGACACCTCTGGGTATGCCAACGAGTACCATTCCCGTATCGGACCATGACAGCTCCTCATCAGTGGATCAACTGAGCGGCGAGCTGATATCTTCCCGACGTCCTGGACACGGGTCACCGCTCCCAGGTCACGGGGACATGATGGTGCCTAAGCTTTCGGGAGATGAGCAAAAAATTCGAAGTACATTCGGAGAAACAGCCGATGCTGCAAGGGAGGTATGGAGGCATATCCGGCAGGACAGCACGACACCCAGTGTCGGTCCCGGCCCCGATATGATAGCGGTCAAGCATGATCGTCCACAGCTGCTCCGACACGACACGGGAGTGGTGATTGCTGCAATGAAGAACGCAGCTCTGACGAACAAGCGAAGCATCGATGAGGAAACGCTACGCGAGTGGGAGGACAATCTTGTCATGACTCTGGGATCCAGCGACGTATCGATGCAGAGTGTGGCTGACTTGGACATGCCGTGTGGGCTTGCGAACGTCCCGTGGTTGTGATGGAGAATATGGATGGCGGTGCCTGACTTGCTTGTACCGGGTACGAGTATCTCTCGCAAAGTCACTACACTAGTGTGCCGTAAGCGACGTGACGAAGAAAGAGTACCTGTCGCAAATGCCCACTGGCTACCAAGACCGATCCCTGCACATTGTCTACCGTCTTGCATGATCTAGTGATTACCGAGCGTCTGTCACGCTAACGCGGCCCCGTCAGGTGATGGGCTCTGCGTTGAAGATCCTTGCTAAGCGCCCATCTAATGCGTTCGATTGACGATATTTCCAACGAAGCAGCTGAAGTTCCTATGACATTGTTACTAGACACTGCGAACATTCTAGACCAGGTCAAACGCCACCAGGCTGTATGACCTGCACCTCTTTCGGGGCATGCCAACTCAACTCCAGCAGTATCTGCTTATCTGTGGACTTCAGCACAGCTTCCTCACGCCGGACAGTATCTCAGCCTAGGCCCAATGCATACTGCATTATATGACACGACCCTCTCGGAAGACGTCAACCGCCAACGCCCGCAAGCTTTTCCCGTGGGCCAAGAAGGACCTCACATGTCGACATGCAGCAAACCTTCCACACGCTCGATCCTCTTCGGCGAAGATCGACCGAGAGCAGTCAATTCTTATCTGATCGGACCATAGTTGCTTCGATGCGGTATCTGGTTGCCTGGGGCAGAAAAAAAGCCCTGGCTCCTTGTTCTCCACTGGGCAGAAGAATGTGGGCAAGATAGCCGACATGCAGACACGGCTCGGGGAGGGTCCCAAATGGACCGGAGAAGGGTCCGGACTGGACCAGCATGGGATATATTTTTGTACGCGACAACTATCAGTGATGATGCATCCGCTTGCTGACTCTCGTCTCCGATATGTTACACGGCATGCTTACGTGCAGCTAGTCCATCAAGCTCACCGACGATCTATCCCAATCAGCTCAGTCTACGCCCGCTCCCCAATTACCTCAACCCCTCCCATCCATGGCCTCAGTACCTCGGGCACAACCATCACTTTGCTCCCTTCGTCCCAATTTGCCTCCATGATGGCAGCCAACACTCTCGGCACAGCCATCGCCGTCCCGTTGACGGTGAAAGGCCACTCCAACTTCCCTCCGCCCTTCGTGCGCTTCATCCTCGTCCCCAACCTCCGTGTCTGGTAATCACCACACATACTCAAACTCGTGACCTCGCCCCATCCCTCGTCCCTGTCCTTGCGGCTGGGGAAATAGACCTCAATATCAATTTTCCTCTGCGCCGATGCCCCAAGGTCCGTGGCAGGCATCTCCAGCACCCGCCCGTAGAGCCCCAGACCGGTGATGATCTCCTTCTGTATCCCTAGCATTTCATCAAAGACAGTCTCCTGCGCTGTCTCGGCAGACCAATCCTCCTCTTCGTCGAAGAATTTCCCTTCTTGTGCCGTCTGTCGATCCGGCGCCGTCCACGCGAACATCTCCACTTTGGTGAACTCGTGCACGCGGTAGAGACCCTTGGTATCGACACCTCTGGCGCCTGCTTCGGCGCGGTAGCACCGAGACGCCCCGATGATCTTGAGAGGGAGTTGTGTTTCGTCCAAGGTGCGGTTGGCATTCATCCCTGCGAAGGGGATCTCTGCTGTCCCGGCTAGGACTAAAGAAGCTTTGTCCTTGCCTTGCTCGCCTTGGAGAGCGTAGATCTGGGTTTCGCCATTGACGTCGCGCGGCATGAAACCGCAGGCGGAGGCGATGTGGGAGTAGACTATGCTGGGTGGAGAGGCCGTGCGCCATCCTTGTCGCCTGGCGACGGAGAGGGCATATTGGATTAGTGCGTGCTCGAGGGCCACGGCGTCGTTGAGGAGGTAGTACCAGCCCCAGCCGGAGACGGTGGCGGAGGAAGTGAAATCTAGAAGGGAAAGGGTGGTGCCGATGTCTACGTGAGAGCGACTGGAGGATGTGTTTGGGGGTGAGTTGATGTAGTCGAGTACCTTGGGTTCGGAGCCAGAGGGTGTTTGATGAGAAGAGAGATTAGGAAGTTGTAGTGCAAGATCTTCGATCTGCTGCTCGATGGAAGCCTCTCGGGTTGAGACGGCGTCAAGTTGTGATTTCAGTTCTTTCGCTGCGACCAAAAGGGAGGACCTAGTTGTCGAGTCGGGTGAAGAGGCGGCGTTGGCAAGCTGTCGTCGAACGTCGTTATTCTTCTCTCGGAGACTACGAGCATCGCGTTGAAGCTGTGTCCATTCCTGATGCAAGGAGAGAATGTCCCAGGAGTGACGTGATTGGGCTTTGTAATTCCTGTCTATACAGTTCTGTTCGTACAGCCCTGGTGCTTGCCGAATGTGCTTAATGTCGAGAACTGGTTTCGGTGCGAACGCAGGTCTGGTATACCATCTCTTGTCCAACAAGCAGGCCTTTCTGCCTGTTGATCGAGAGAGGACCCTGCTGGCCCTCGTACTTATTGACTTCATGCCAATTTTATGTCGATGTGAAGTTCTACGACGCCGTGAAGACGGAAAATCTTTGTCGCAACATGTCCAAGATGGGGCAAAGCTCTTCAAGATCTGTACAGGTAGATGGCTCTCTGTATAAAAAAAATGCTGTCAAAATTTTACCAGGCTTTCGACTGGAAGATCTGATGACTTGATATGGTACACTAGAGCTCATGCAACAAACGCCGATACTAAGTACAGGATAGCTCGGAAAAAAGGAACAGAACACACGAAAGATCCCCAATTACGATCTTGACGTCTCGAACATGGTGAATGAAGCAAAGATGATCGTCTGTAATAATATAGCAGGTCTTCGGCGTTTCTGGTCGCTGATTGGCTGCCACCAACTTCGCCGCGTGACAGACCAGCACGACTCAGCCAATACTTTCGAAACTCCATTCCTTTCTTCTGTAAAGTTGCTCCTACCGAGTAGAAAGAAACAACATCGCGTTCATGTTGACAAGAGAGCGCGCCATTTACCAGACAAGACATACCATGTCAAGGTCTCGACAAAGAATCTCAAGGCCTTTGTAGTGGGGTCTACCATAAAGCCTATCCCAAGCGCCGAGGGCACACCCCTAATGGTTACCAACCTTGATACCTCCCGACAATTGGTCGCCCGACCTGCATCCATATCATCTCGAGCCTCCAGCTCACGGCGACATCGGCAATCTAGAAGTCACCATGGATCTACACCATCGAGCTCGCAGAATGAGTTCCCCTTCTTTGCCCAGACTGGAGATGTGGAGATCAGTCTGACGACGGCAAATGGCCGGAAAGAGCAACGGTACCTTCTACACAGGCTCATCCTAGCTCAGAATGCCGGTGTCTTTGAGGACGACTTGCGGGAAGATCAGTCAAGGACAATAGGGACCGGGCCTGACTCCGAGCTCCATCAACCTCGCCCGGTGCATCCCCCTTCTGGTCTTGTCGAAGGACCACCATTGGATGCGCGATCAATCAGTGCTGTCGCTCGATTGCCAGCTGCAGATAGAAGGCGCCGGTGGAGATATGTTCTGGATTGGGGAAACACTGATGACAATGCTGTCCCATCTCTGGTCCAGCGCCCCCCAACTTTCATGGAGGAGTCCGCGCCCCCACCAGTATCCCGGAACAAACCACCAGTGTCGAACGGGACATTCTTTCGCAGCATGGCTAATTTTTCTGCTCTGAATATCAACACAAATCAGAACACCGACACGACGGATCCGGACGACGAGGTACTACGAGATTATGATAATCTGTTTCGCATTTTCTACAATTACAGGCCAGCACTTGACGATGTGAACATTGCGAACGCATACACGGAATGCAAGGCTTTACTGCATCTCGCCGAGTTGTATGATGCCTTGGAAGTGGTTGGCCCGCGGATAGACTACCATCTGTTACGCTTCGGCAATCGTCTCTTCAAGCAGATTGCCAAGTACCCTCCTAGCTATCTCAAACTCGGCTATCTGGCAAGAAGCAAAGTCATTTTTGCAGAAGCGCTGATTCACGTGGTTGGACAATGGCCTCTGGGGCGCCCCATGCTCGAGGGTCAAACTGATCATGCTGTTATGGATCTGGTGGAGGACAAAGTAGACGTCCTCGAAGAGACAAAGGCCAAGGTTGAAGGGAAGCTGTTCCGACTCAGTCTGAATAACAGCAGGGGCGAGAGGGTCAGTCCGGCGAATGGTTTCGTAGAGTGGCTGGCTGTAAGCCTCTTCCGACAGTGGCTCGCAGAGAACACTTCACCGGCTCCTACACCAACTACGCACGCGAAAGATCTTTCGCGATCTGCAAGACCGCCATCGTCGACCAACGCCGGCACTAGACCACAACCGGTGTCGCGACCGCCGAGCAGCAACTCTCGTGCCTTGGTGCCTACGAGCACCCGGGTTCAAACACAGACTACTGTTAATGTGCCAGCTCAGCCAGGTCGTATATATCGCATGCTTGGCTCTAACAATAAGGACGCCTATCTGCCTCACGATGAGATCAAACGCTTTCTAAAATGTGCACCAGAAGGTCTCTACACCCGCGAAAATCTCCGTCGACTCGAGAAGAAGCTTGACGAACTCAAAGTGCTTGCCAAAGACGTTGTAAAGCCACTTGTCCGCAATTGCCTCGAGCTGGATCTCGTCGCGGCTGGTCTTGTAAGTGGTGACTCGAGGACAGGTCCCAGAGAAGCAGGTGTAGGGGTGCTGGGCTATCTGACATGCACTCGAGTAGTAGATGGAGACTTCCCTTGGGAGGATTGAACAGAACGGCCAAGCATAAGCTCGGAGAGGGGAAGTTGGGCTCTACTCACACAGCGCTGGAGTGAGATACAGTAATGACTATAATGGCAACAGCATAACATTCAAGCGCGATACCCTCTACTATTCGGTATGTAGTCTCAGCATCAAGGCATCGGTCTTTTCGTTGATCTTTACTATTCATTAAATTGTGCCAAGCTTCCCTGCAACCTGGTCTCGAGGTTGGTCTCCTCAGCAACCTGAGCCACGCCTCGATGTCGGTCATCGAAGGAGGCTGTCACGGCAATGAGAAGACCGATCGCACTATTCTCAAGCTATTGGGAGTCTCTTCATCCTCGTTTGCCCACCCTTGAGGTCCGCATAGACCTCATCGAGGCCAAGACAAGGTCTTTGTGTAAGTCAAACCCCCATGAAAGAACAATGGCATGTGAAAGGCAAAGCCGCACTCTGAGCCCTCCTTGCCGCCTGATTGGACGTCATCTGTCACGGCATTTCACAGGTGGTCGTGGTTCCACTATCACGGCTTCGCTGCAAGGTTTTATCTACTTCCATTTCCGTCTACCTTCTAACACTACTCAATCCACACGCCTACACTAAACCTTCATACCAATCCGCAGCACCAGTCCTCAAGATGAATACTACCACTGCAGACAATTCCGGCCAACACGCTGTGGCTATCAGCGCCATGACCATTCTCATGCTGCTGGGTGGTCATATTGTCACGCTCGCGCTTGCGCAGCTTGCCGGGTCTGGCTTCGCTCCTGTCACCTTTTCTTTCGGTATGTGATTCTGACAGCCCGCATGATACTGAAGCTTTGCTAATGCTCGCAGGTTGGGCCTCCTTCGCTCTAAATACTCTCATCGCCGACCACTTCCACCCCAAGGTCAATGACAAAGTCAAGGTCGTCAACGCCAACACCGGTTTCCCTCGCGACAATAATAATTGGATTCTCGACCGTCTCGTCTGCGACTTCAGCTACTGGTGTGATGACATCGTCTTGGATAAAGTCAAGCAGCTGTTTGCCGACAAGTACGCCCAGCTTCAAAAGGCTGGTACCGACAACCTCACCAAGCCTCAGCGGGTCGGTCTCTGCGTCTCAATCTATCGCGCCACTCCTGTGGGTCTTGGCTGTGTCAATAAGGACCTATTCTTCTACAGCGGCCTCCTCGTCACCTTGGTCCAGCTTGTCATCTCGTTCGTCCCTTTCCACCTGAGCGGAGACGTCAACATCCTCTCCATCACTGTCACCGGCACGCTGCTCGCCTGGTCTGCCAGTACTCTTCCTCGGTGGGCTGCCGAGAAATGGTCTGGCAGGACCAAGTCCATCAAGAACGTCATCCTCACGCAGGGCAACGGTGCCCAGCACGCCATTTTGATCTGGGGCGGCGGTATGGGATTCGACCTCGAGGACCTCGCCACCAGCTACACTGCTAAGACAAGCACTCTCATTAACATTGCCACTTGGGTCATGGCCTCTCTCTGGGTGGTTCTACTCGCCACCATCATCAGCCTCACCGATAACGTCTCTTACTTACTCACCATTGGCACCATCGGCATGCTTCACCACATCTACCTAGCCAGCACTGTTCGCAAGCCGAAGGACTACGGCATCCCTCTTGAGTTCCAAAGCGTCTACGGCGAGACCAAAGTCATGGACACTCTCTTCGCTGTCGAAGCTGATTATCCTGGTGCTGGCGCTTCACTCCTTCCAATCTTCTTCCCCGGGCCTCTTCACGAGGACGAGGTTGAGAAGTGGTCTGAGCTCGGTGTCGCCATTCCCAACAAGGTAGTTCTACAGAAGGGGAAGAAGGCCTGAATGGGCTTTGCAAGTGGAAAGTTGCAGGACAAGTTTGATAAAGAATATGGACAAAGGATACGACAGACACTTTTGCATGATATCAAGCACACTTACACGAGCTGGGATGATGCACGCTGCACCTCCTTCAGCTTTTCTATACTCTCCAGATAGCCTGCTGATATATGGCGTTTACAATTCACTCGAGCACTCCCAAATATTGACGAAAGCCAGAAGTGAAGACAGTGAGATCCGCCCAGCCAATGACCTCACAGCGGCAGCACCCGCTTCCCCAGACTTCGAGGGGTCTAAGCTCCTCAGATTTTCAGATCTTCCATCGAATTGTCCCACCTCTACTGGCTTTCCGTCACCTTTCCCTCAACACGCACTCCCCTAGACCACTCCTCCACCTCCTTCTCCCAGGAGCTATCTCAGCCATGGGTCGAGGTAACTTCCGCAACGTAAGCTCCCTACCACTGCATCACTACTTGGACGTCACTGACTCGCACCCAGAGGGGCGGTAACCGCGGCGGACGAGGTGGCCGCAGAGGCGACAAGAAAAGCAACAACTGGGCCCCGCGGCAACCCCGTCTCGGCTTCGACGAAGTGAGGAAACAGAACGAGAACTTTGAGAAATACTACAACGAATTGAATATCGTGCCGGACGGGGAGGAGCGCGAGCAATTCTGGGCTGCGCTGCGAAGGGAGCTGCCAAATTCGTTTAGGTTTTGCGGGAGTAAAGGGTGAGTCGTGACATACATGCTCGAGCATGAGAGAGGGTCATTGGGGAAGCGGCTGATTGGAACAGGCATGCCCTTGCGGTGCAGAAGAATCTCATTGAGAGGTATATTCCCCAGATCACGTCGGTCAAGTTCAATGGGGAAAATGTCGCGGCGCCGGAGCAGTTGTCTTGGTATCCCGCGGGACTGGCGTGGCAGATGACGACGCCGAAGCAGATCGTGAGGAAGTTTGCGCCGTTCGCTGCGTTCCAGAAATTCTTGGTGTCGGAGACGTCGGTGGGAAATATCAGTCGACAGGAGGCTGTGTCTATGATTCCTCCTTTGGTGCTGGATGTGCGGCCGGGCCATACTGTGCTTGATCTTTGTGCTGCGCCAGGGAGTAAGAGCTCGCAATTGGTGGAGATGGTGAATGCTGGGGAGGAGGCGAGAATACGGCAGGTCGTGCTCAAAGCGAAGCAGGACAAGGCCAATGGAGGCGCAAGTCCTTCGGCGATCGACCCTGCCGATAAGGAGCTCGAGGGCGAAGACTGGGGCGATGATGGTAGGGCCACTGGATTGCTGGTTGCGAACGACATGAATTACCAGAGAGCACAGATGTTGGTACACCAGGTCAAACGTCTGAACAGCCCGAATTTGGTCGTCATGAACCATGATGCGACCATGTTCCCTTCCATACAGCTTCCGCAAGAACCAGTCGCCGACGGCGAGAAGCCCAAGAGCAAGTGGTTAAAGTTCGATCGCATCCTCGCCGATGTGCCATGTTCCGGAGACGGGACATGTAGGAAGAACCCAAACATTTGGAAGGACTGGATACCTGGCAACGGTCTTGGGCTTTACATCACGCAGGTCAGAATTCTAGTCCGGTCACTGCAGATGCTTAAGGTTGGCGGACGCGTAGTATACTCGACATGCAGCATGAACCCCGTGGAGAATGAGGCAGTCATCTCGAGCGCCATCGAAAGGTGCGGAGCCAAAAACGTCGAGATCTTGGACTGCAGCGACAAGCTCCCGGGTCTTAAGAGGAATCACGGTCTGAAAGACTGGAAGGTGATTGACAAGAGCGGAAAGATCTGGAACTCGTGGTCAGAAGTGGAAGATGCAAAGGCGAAGCAATTTGAAGCCAGTCTTGAGCGGATCGTCCCTGGCATGTTCCCGTCGAAGAAGGATCTCCCACTGGATCGTTGCATTCGAGTCTATCCTCATCAACAGGATACTGGCGGATTCTTCATCACCGTGATTGAGAAGAAGCACGAGATCAGAGCGAAGCCAGAGCAGCCTGCAAAGCAGACCACTACACCGTCTGTGGTGTCTATCGCGAAGGAGCTTGAAGCCAAGAAAGACGAAGATGGACCGACAGTGATCGAGAGTGCAAACGAATACATGGACTATCACGGAGAAGGTGTCCAGGGTGTCACAGAGGGCCAAGGCAACGCTTCTGCAGCACAACGCCAGAATAAAGAAGCTGTTGAGGTACCGCTACCAGCAGACACGAACGGTACGAAGCGAGCAGCAGATTTTGGTGATAGCGAGACTGCTCAGATCAAGCGGGCTAAGGTTGAACCAGAGGAACAGGAGACAGAAGAGACAGAGGTCTTGGGCGAAGTCGGTCAGATGCAACACGTCCCCGCCCCACCAGTCAACCAAGAAGCGTACAGCGATATTGGAGAGGCTAATGGCACGCCTGCCTCGGATCGACCTCAGCGAGAAGGTCGGCGACGCGGCCAGCCACATGAGGAGTCGTTCAAGTATCTCAGCCCTGATCATCCTGAGATCAAGAGCATCTTCGAGTTCTATGGCTTCCCAGATCGTTTCCCTCGCGATCGTTTCATGGTACGCAACGAGATGGGTGAGCCAGCAAAGGCGATCTATTACACAACAGAGCTTTCAAAGAAGATTCTGACTACGAATGAGGGTAAGGGTATGAAGTTTGTCCACTCTGGCGTCAAGATGTTTGTAAAGCAGGATGCTCAAGGTGCTGATACATGCCGATGGAGAATCCAGACGGAAGGCTTGCCCATCGTCGATGGCTGGGTCTCAGAGGACAGAGTGGTGCGCATCTACAAGAAGCAGACGCTGCAATTCTTACTGCGGGAGATGTTCCCGAAGGTGTCTGCCGCCGAGCTTGGAGAGGCAAAAGAGGCCATCAACAACATGGGCATGGGTTGTTCAGTGTGTCGGGTGGAGCCGAGTAACGATGAGGACGGTTTTAGGTAAGCTTATCGAACTCACCTTCCGCGACACAGTGCTAACGCTCACAGCGAGCGAATCGTGCTGCCGATCTGGCGAAGCATGGCATCAGTGAATCTCATGCTTCCGAAAGAAGACCGGAAAGCCATGCTCCTCCGTGTCTACAATGACGACACACCGCTCGTCGACCACAGCCAGCAGGGCAAGCAGAAGGCCGCCAAGCGTGAACGGTCTCCAGGACCAGATGTCGAGGTGCAAGAGGCCAAGGAGGCTGTTGGCACGAACGGTGTCCAAGAGGAGACATTGTACGATTCCGAGGATGGAGGTGTGAAGCTGAACGCCGACGTTGACGAGGAGATCGAGAAGGCAGATGCCACGGCACCCGTCGGTGTCAAGGGCGTTGGTACCGAAGAAGAAGCGTTGGCCACCGAGGATAGGTTGAGGGCTGACCAGCAAACGATTGCGGATGAGCGATAGGCAGTTGATGCGGCGCCGGAGAGGGAAGGAGAGGACGATAGCATGAACACGACTGTCTAGATAGTGGTCATTGTAGCGCATCGATGGTATGCACCAACTACACGGATAATGTCTCATTCCCCGGTGCTCTATAATGGTACTCCACGCAGGAGTAGATAGCATGCCAAATCAACCAGAGGCTTACGCTAGATCATGACACCGTCCATGGCATTCGTGAGTAGCATAGCGGCACTAATTGGAGATCATTTTTGTTTGGTATGACCGGCTGGCCCGTGTGCAAGTCATGTCGGAGATAAAGTTTTGTTAAAAGAACCCGCGTGCACTTCTCGACTGCTTGGTTAAAGTCGCTCACACAACCACGAACCGTCGCTTCGAATAAAACGTTCATGATATTCTTTTCAATCAAAGACAATGTCAACGTTCTCATTCTTGGCCCGACCTTGGTCGATGCGCAAAGCCTCGATGACGACTTGTCACATCTGATTAGCAGCTTATCACGCACATGGCACACATATCCATCGCTGACCGAACAGCTGCAAAGGGCAAGTCTGGTCCTTCCACATTCTGTCCACTATGCTACGCCATTGTTTCACGCTCATTTCTCGAAGCACATCCTTCGCGCGGAGTAGTCGGCCTCGCTTAGCACCTGGTTCACTAAGCATCATTCTGCTGCATCGAGACATGTCGAGCGGTCGCAGAAAATTCCACGCTCGACGGGTGGGATCTATCGTCACCTGTCCACCATCGTCCTGGGCAAGGCCTCACAGGGCTTGGGTCGTCTTCTAAGCGATCTACCGGTCCGCCATCTGGTTGTATCGTGAAACACACGGATCAGCGCCGTTTTCACTCCCACAGCTACAGTTCGTGCTGCTTAGTATACAGTCTACCCGACCATTTCTCCCCAGTCTTCTCCGTTCTATCCGATCGATCATCTGGCACCAGCAAGACGATAGAGCTAAACCTTGTCCTGCAAGACACGGGTATGGCACGGCATGGCACGGCATGGCAATGGTAGGAACCACTGTAGGTACCCGCTCTGGTGGGACTATACAAGAGTAAGTAAAAAAGAGCTTTCATCTCCCGTCGATCACCACTCGATACCTTTCATCCCTACACACAGCCTAGGCTATCTCTCGAGTCAGTCTCCTCTATACCCTCTACTTTATCTGGCTCCTGTTCCGGCTCTGGCCGACCACTAAACCCGTACCTGTACCCGCATCACTTCCACCTCTACCACCATGACCCGCAGCGCCTTCGGCGGCGACGCCGTCCAGCTTGCCGTCGTAGGCTGGGCTCTCACCATCATGGCCGTCATCGTCGTCGCCCTCCGCGGCTACGCAGCATCGCACCAAAACGGAAAATGGCGATGGGACTTCATTTGGTCTGTCGCGACCTTGATCTTCGGCGTAGCGGCATGGGGGATCTGTTTTCGCGCCACGCTCACCGGGCTGGGCAACGATACCAAGAATCTCTCGTACCCGGAGACGTTCCAGGCGCTGCGCTTCACCTGGTACACGATTTTCATCGGACTGGTCGCCACCACGTTCGCCAAGTTCAGCGTAGTCAGTCTGCTGTTGCAGGTCCAGGGCCCGTCCGCGAAGAAGAGGAAGATTGCCCTCTGGGCCATCGCCGCGTCATTTGCGATCATCAATCTCCTCCAGATCATCTTCTCCGCGACGCAGTGCACCCCGGCCGAGAGGCTTTGGTATCGCTACACGGCAGGATCATGTCCCAGGGGCGTGCTCGCGGGAAACTGGAACTATCTCCAGGGCTCCGTGGGTGCGTTCACGGACTTTGTCCTGGCCGTGTGGCCGATCAGTATCGCATGGGACCTGCAGGCGAGCATGAGAGTCAAGGTCGGCTTCTGTCTGCTCATGGCGGTGGGAATGTTGCCCGCTATTGCCTCCGGGCTGAGAACAGTCAAGGTGCCGAGTCTGAGCACGAGCACGAACCCGACGAGAGATCTGGCGGATTTCATGCTCTGGGCCCTCGTCGAGTTCTGGTCGATTGTCATCTTGACGTCGGTGCCGGTCTTGCGGCCGTTGTTCTTGGGGATCTTTTATGGGGTCAAGAACAGCACGTACGGCGCCGGTACGAGAGGGGCTACAAGGGGTGGAACGGCCAGAGCGCCGGCGCAGGAGTGGAGCGAAGGCGGTACGGCGATCAGTCAGGTCGAGACCAAGCACGGTCAGGGAAAGAAGGGGATTCAGACGCTGAGTATGAGTGTGCTTGACCCAAGTAAGGATGGGAGTGAGGTTGAGTTGGCAAGATATGCGGGTGGTTTTGAAGGGGTGTATGTCACGAGAGAGTACGATGTGAGGGAGTCAGGGGTTGAGATGGCACATGTGCGGGAGATAAAGCAGGACAGTGTGTAGAGAATTAGGATGGCATGACTGGCGTTGTGGGCTTCGGTTGAAGAAGAAATGCATATACCCTGGTTTGAAATGAATGCTTGTATTTTGGAGAACGCTTTGCTGATAAAATATGTGATCATACTCAGAACAATGATAGCAGCCCTAACCCATGAGCTTCTGCGATGGTCGACAAAAGACGTGTCAAAGAGCCGACAAGTTGTCTTTTGCAGGGGTCTTTATCATATAAGATCTAATCGAGGGGAGCATGAAGTCAAGGTTGATCTGCTGCAAGGGCCCAAAGTGCGTAGTGTGATGCACGATGCCGTTTCTGAAAATCAACCCTATACTTTCGTCATGACCTGGCAGGGTATGTTTCAAACGTACCGTTCGACAGCCTTTTCCATGACAGGTTCTACTGTCACAAGAACACGAGCTGTAAGGGCTCAGCGATGACTTCGCAACACACTTTCCTTCTGCATCCCATACTCGAAGCGTTCACGATACACGGCCGAAACGCAGATGCACGACCATGCACTGGAGATCAGGGTCTGCTTTGACAATCTACGGGCAACCCACGGTCCTGCCTTCCGCAAATGATGGCAGTCCCGTCCGTATGGTCGCCGATCTCCAGGTCGAGATAAGAAATCAAGCGAGGACCTTTGACAGGTCCACGCACAGGTCACGTCTACCAAAGGCATCTCTACGCTTGAGAACCAGGGGCCGGAGGACACGACATTTTGCTTTTCAGCTATCGCGGAAAACGGTGCAGTCGACCACTGACAGCCATTGATCCGATTCTTCGCGGCGTAGCTCGGGCGGGGGTGTACACTACTCGAGGGCCTTGATGTCGGAAGGATCACTGTCTAGTGGATCGCAAGAGTGGGGGTCACTGATCTTGCGCATGTCTGTGTCGTCTGCCGCGGCGCCAAACAATTGCATCAGATAGGCAAGACTGTCAAGGCAATGCACGGATGGTCGAGACGGGCAGTGACGCGTTTGAGAACCAAAGGGCATATACACACCACAAGGCATTCGAGGAGCAAGGTAAAGTCATCAGTATCATGCACCTCTCTCGGTCCGTTCACCGACGCGCATGAGGCTCTTATCGTCTCATGCAGCCCTTTTTCCTCGTCTGTCCGGTCCCCGAGTCAAGAGGCGTCAATGGTCTAGCTCTTCCTGGACCCTGGACCTGCCATATCTCTGATCGTCTGGCAAGTCCCAGCATGCCCCCAGCCGCTCCTCGCCCAAGTCCGGGACGCCAAATTTGCCAATCGCGGACGCCATTTTGCCCAGCATGCACAAGCTGTTGGCTCCTCTGATTCTGGTCAGACTCGATTAGAACGCACGCGAGTGGAGGTTACCGTCGACTCTTTGCTATCTTTCCTGACCGACCGACAATCGCTTTTTCTCACACGCAACAACTACTCAACACACCTTCAATCACGACCGACATTTGAACGCTGCAGACTGCAGACTGCACTCTATCGGACGGCCGATTACCACGTGCCGACAAATTGCCTTGCTTTGGTCCGACGGGGCTTTGCGATTGCTCGAGCACAGCCCGTGAACCAGTGAGACTCGAAACCTCCGCATCCACCTCCATCATCCCTACCGTCGTTCAACAACGGCCGCCGCTCGAGGATGAAAGATATGATTACGACGGCACAGGACAAGAACAATCGAAGCTCTAGGTAATTCTTCCGACACAGGCTGCGACAACAACCACAGACGCTCGCCCCTCTTCGGAGGCGGTCGAGCACGCGACCAGTCGTAGCCCATGGAGAGCAGATCTATATGGGGCGATGCACCACCAGAGCCACGCACGAGAAACTCGAATAACCCGACGTTATTGTTCAGCTGGTGGGCGACGATATTCTCCGCAGTCATAATTCTCATGCGAATATGTGGGAGAAAGGTTCGACTCAATGCCTTTCTTGTGGAGGACAAAGTCATGGCCTTGAGCATGATTCCGCTCTTCATTCGCATGGCGCTCATCCATGTCGTCCTACTGTTCGGTACCAACAATGTTGATACCACTGGACTTACACCTCTGCAAATACAACGGAGAGAGCACGGGTCCAAGATTATCCTCGCTGCGAGGATCTTCTATGCCATGTTGTAGGTGACCCTGAGTATCGCCCTCGAAATTGGTGTGCTAACCATACCAGCATTTGGATGTCCAAGTACACCGTCTCTGAATTCCTCAAGCGCACATTCTCCAACAGCTGGCGACAGTCATACGAATGGGTACTGCGCGGCATTCGCATTTTCCTCTTCTGCACCTTCTTCGCCGTCGTCATAGCCACTCTGGCCGAATGTCATCCCATTACACATTACTGGCAGGTCGTGCCCGATCCCGGTCCACACTGCAGACAAGGCTTCGCTCAGCTCATCACCATGGGCGCTGCCGACGTCATCACCGACATCCTTCTCGTCGCCTTTCCCATCTCGATTGTGGTTCGCGCCCACCTATCCAAGACCCGCAAGTTCTTCCTCTGTCTGCTCTTCAGCGCTTCCCTCATCCTCATTGGTATCACCGGGACGCGAGTTCCCAAGGTCATTGAAAAGCTAGGGAGACAACAATACAGGACCGTGTGGGCATCGATCGAGATATTGGTTTCGACATTCGTCTCCAACGCAGTCATTCTCGGCAGCTTTGTGCGTGGGACTGGAGTTAAGAAGAACAAGTACCGTGCTCAAAGCGTGAGCGACAGTATCGAGCGAGCCCCAACAAGGCGAATGACCCAGCCATTTGCCTGCGATAGCGATGAAGATCTGTTCCGGTCGATAGGGTGCCGCATGCCGCCGGAACTGCAGGAGGAGACCGAAGAATACCCGATCCCCGCCAAACCAGTATTCTATGACCTGGAGAAGGGAGATGCAGAGGAGGACAACCCACAATTCAATACAGAACGGAGAGACAGCAGATGGGACAGAGCACATCCTCGCGCTCGCTCGTCACAATCCGTGTCACCACATTCCCGACTACCACAATCATCTACGCGAGCGAGCAATCGCGATCTCGTGGCTTTCCTGCGGCAATCTGCACAAGATAGGAGGCATACCCCACCCCCAACCTCAAACCCCAGGAGTCCAACGGACATGCAGATTTCTGACGTCGGAGGGCTTCTGGGCGGCAGCCGTCGCGGCACTCCAGAACCGAGCAGTACCTCTTCCAATGGAACCACGGTGCAAGACTTTGCACCCTCGGGCATTACGCATGCCTCTCGAGCATTGCTGTCAGATCTTGGTGTATTGCTCGGTAGCAATCATTCCCGGTCGAGCAGTCGACGAGAGACGTCCAGACGTCCCGACTCCAGATCAAGATCTGAACGGCATATGCATTTCGATTCAACCGCCACGACGCCTGTGAACAACGCAGGCGAATCACACCCAGGCTCGATAGAGCTCAAGGACGTTGGCGGACTCCTCAAATAGAGGCCCACCACTTGACGAGTGACGACTTTCCTTGTTGATACCACTTGTGTTGTTTCGGTCAGCGATTGTACAATTGCTTACCTCACTTTGTTTATGCAAAGATATACCCAGACTCTTGTCAGAGAGAAATATGTTGTGCTTCTACTCAGCCGGCATGTGAAGGCATGGCCGACAAGCCGTCGTTAGCTTTATTGGATAGCTTGGAGATTAATGCCCATGATCAATTATCAAAAGATACCTTTTAAGAAGTATTTTTCATAGAGCGTTTGCTATCTGCCCGCAAAGCCATGGCAACCCCCGTGATAATGGTTCATAGTCACGGGTAGGGCCGGGCAGCGGATCTCGAGGGCCCCAATTCAACGGTTTTTTTGGCCAGTCGTTCAAGCACGTCTCGCCCATCTTCACAACATGTGACAGACCTCTGCAGAGTTTCGCGCACTGCAAACGTTATTGCGCCCGTCTCCTGCATTAAAGATATCCTTAGTCTGACGGTCTGGTCTCTCTCGTGACAGTCTGGTAATACCAAACTAACCATTTTTCCTATCTCTACATTTGTTCTCTTTGCAGTATCATCTCACCAATCCACCAAGCGGCAGGCCGCACATTCCACAAGTTATTTCCTTACCAAAGACGACAGCTCACTCAACCAGATTTTTTTTAGATATCAGCAGACATGATCACACCTTCGACTCCACCGACTCTTGCCCCGCCCTCACCAACAGAGACCACCTACGTAGGAGCCCGCTTCTCACTCGTAATCCCACGCATCCCCAACTTCGTGCGCAGAGCCGTGCCCCAACTCGGCGCCTTCCAGCGCGTCCAGAAGCTCGCTGGCGTACAGGCACAGTCTTCATCCTCTCACATCCGCTCCTGGAGCTCAGACATGGCCGGGTCAGGAATCGTGACCCCTCCCCCTTCGTACTCTGAGACGCTCGCCCCGCTACTCACACCAATGAAGTTCGCCGGCCGCCAACCACGAAAGAGCGAAGAAAAGGCCCCCTCGACACCGGCGGTGGCAGCGAGCCCAGAGTCATCGCAAGACAACGCCAGCATAAAATGGAAGTTTGCGACGCAGGGTCTCTCCCTCCTCTCCCTGGCAGCACAAGAGACCACATCCTCGGAACAAAAGAGCGATACCCCTTTCGCCCGCCAGCTCTACATCCACGCTTTGACATATCTCCTCCGCGCCCTCCCCTCGAACCTCTCAGCGGAAGAAAGCACCTCTCTCAGCGCAGCCCTGCCCTCGTCACTCCTCCCTGAACCCCTCCTCCTCCCTGCATCCTCCCACCCTTCTTCCCTGGACGAAGAGTATCCCGAAGAAGACGAAGATGTTGGCGGAGGGGACTACTTCTCCCCGCAGGCCCCCTCCTCCTCCTCCTCCTCCTCCTCCTCCTCCGCCGCCGCTCCCCAAGCCTCCCTCCTGTACAGGGTAACCTCAACCCTGATCATCCGCCTGTTCCTCCTCCTCGCCTTCCTCCTCCCCTGGATCCAGTACCTCCTCTCTCTCGCCCTGCAACTGAACCGCGAACACCATCTGTCGGAACGCCTCCTCTCCACCGCCCTGCGCTCGACCGAAACGGTAGGCCGGGGCGCACTGGGCCTCAGCTCCTCCCTGCTCTCCCTGCAGGAGGGCAGAGTGGGCAAGGCGGTCGAGGGCGCGGTGCAGTGGTGGATCCGCGGCGTCTCGGGGGGGCTGTGGGAGGGCGTGGGCGAGGGCATGGCGATACTGGGGTTGCGGGAGGAGACCCCGGGGAGGTGGGCGTGTCGGGGCGACGGGTACGGCGCGTCGGGATACCATGATGGCGGGGGGTGGGAGGATGGCAGACGCGGGCAGAGGCAGGAGAGGAGGAGAGGGAAGTGTGTCGCGAACGGGAACGCGACGGGGAGTGTCAGGGGCCGAGGGGGACAGAAGACCAGGAGAACGGGAGCGGGCCAGGGCAAGTGTGCTCGGTGAGGTCGATGGAGGGACGATTGGCCCTGCAAAGACGAACGAGCAGGAAGACAAGGGTGACAGGGTAGAGGGTTGAGAGGACAGGGAAGAGAGGCTGTGCCTGCATCGTTTGCGTATGGACGGGTTGTCAACTGCTTTTACACGCGTAACGCATGTCATGATCTCGGGTAGATTTCCATGGCGTTCGGCGGAGTTCTGATGTGGGCTTGGACCTGCTTTCCATGTGTTGGTTCTGTATGGAGGGATACGATATACAAGCTGCTAGATGGCTTGATATACCGATGTGGATTTCACTCTTTGCCTAGATAGCCTACACTAATATATTTGAAGTTGCAGAAAGAACAACGGAAGATATTTCTAGGTCATGCATTGATTCGGTTGCAGTACAGATGCTCTATTTGCTACTGGATGCATCGTCGAGGACCGGAGCTTGCAGCTGTGGCCCCTCTGACCCGTCTCGTGCCATCATGAGTCTATACGGCACGGCTTGGCGTCAACGGAGTCGTTCTACCCTCCCCTACCCATGCTGAGCTCACCGCTGCGACATAAAACCCTCCTCTCCTGACGGATCCTCCTTCGCACCGCCCACATCGTGCTCCTTCAGCAGCGCATCAATCTCTTCCGCACCCCACAGATGGTGATAGATCTTGCCGTTCTTCGTCCTCCCTACCGTCGCGAACTCGACTAGATCTTGTTAGTGTTATCCTTCCACCATGGAACTGATATACGTACTCTTCTCGCTGCTCAACTTTGTCGAATCCATCGTCTTGCTCAACACCTTCACTGCAAGCCCGCATGCCTCCTTCAAGCTACACTCCTCCTTGTAATCTTGCTTCAACAGACTCTGCGCCGAAGCATTATTCGCCCCCACACTCGTCGCCTTCCATCCACCATAGTTGCCGCTGGGGTTGCTCTGGTACAGCTGGAACGAGCGCTGGGGGTCCCAGCCTGCGTAGATGAAGGACACGCCGAAGGGACGTAGACCACCGTGTTGGGTGTATCCTTGCTTGAGGTCGCAGAGGCGGCGCACGAGTTGCTCGCAGGGAATATCGGTGTTGTAAGTCAGCAGATAGCGTTGGGCGGCTTGACGGGCGTAGTTGATGAGAATGTTGGCGTCCGCAGTAAGACCAGCGACGGCGCAGATCATGTTGCTGGAATGAATGTTAGTGGACGTGACTCGGGACAACCGCATAGCGGTCCTGCACAGCTCGGACACCGCGTCCAAAGCTACTGTGCAGCATGCGAGTAAGGCAGAGCGGTACAACATACTCGTTGAGGATGTAGAGCTTCTCGGCCGATGTGTCCTGCTCCAACAGCTTGCTGGTCACCTTCCTCTCTGCCGCTAGTACAATCCCATCTTGTGCTAAGATTCCGAGAGCTGTGCCGGCGTGTGAGATGGCTTCGAGAGCATATTCGACTTGATACAGGCGACCTTCGGGCGAGAAGATGGTAGTCTATTGTTCATGTTAGATGCGTTTCGGCGGACATTGGATGGGATTACTTGCTCTCGAATCGTACCGCCGTGACATTGTGACGTGATCAATCTGACGGGAATGAGAGAGGAGGCAGCTATGTAAGGGCTCCCAGGGTAATAAGGGAGTTGGAAGCGGTGATGAGTGGTGGTCGAGTTGGATGTGCTGTTCTTGAAGTGATGCTGGGAGCTCCAGGCAATGAAGCTTGTCGCGTTCTTTCTGCACTTTGTGAGCTGTTTGGTTCACCGTTACTACGGTGCTCCACATCTGCACATATTCTGTCACTTGCTCACGTTCCCTTCCTGATTCACCATCTTCTGCTTGTCGCCCGCCGTGAGGATGGAGGGACCGCCACAAAAGAAGCTGAAGGCAGCTGCGCCAGATACCTCAGGTCCTCTTCAATCCGGATGGACCGAGCATGTTGCTCCCTCTGGTCACAAGTACTACTACAATAAGGCCACCAAAAAATCGACATACAACCGGCCTGTTCTTGACCAAAGTCAAGCTGCTGCAGCGCCTCCCCCAGCAAGTCTGTCGCTACCACCAGTGGCTCCTGTCCCTCCCAACGCCTGCCCAAACAATACAGCTGCTCGACAGTATGGTGCGCCATACCAAGACCCCTCCTACCCCTCGAACGCATTCTCTAGCGAAGCACAAACCCACTTTCCTAGGCCTATGGACTCGCAAGCACACTGGGCTCCGAGTAGCAGTGCAGCCCAACACATGTCTCAGAACAGACCTCCGCGACCGCAGCCTCAAGACAGGCCGAAGCGAAAAGAGACAATCCCGGACTGCACGCCATGGATTCTAGTTTACACTCGGCTCGGTCGGCGCTTCGTCCACAACACCGAGACGCAAGACAGCTTTTGGAAGTTCCCTTCGGACATTATGCAAGCGGTGATTAAGCTTGACCAAATGAAGCTGGAGGAGAAGTATGGGTCCAAGCCCACAGGAAGGACAGACAGCAGTCCTGCTACAAAAGAGCATTCCGAGACCAAGCAGGCAGAAGAAGAGCTAGACCCAGACGAACTCGCAGCACACAAAGCCCGTGAAACTGCCCGCCTCGCACAAGAGCAAGAAGAAGACGCGGCCCTTGTCCAAGACATCGGCTCCTCTGCGGAACGCATCTGGGTCCCACCCACCCAAAGCACAGCAGCAGCAGGCTACGACTCCTCCGAGTACGAAGAAGTCGAAGTCACAGACGACTCCGACGCAGCCTCTACCACCTCCTCCGCCGCACCGGATCCCGGACCCCTAGAATTCAACGAAGACGACATCGCATTCCAACTCGCCTCTTTAGGAGAGCAGTACGGTCTCGACCCGGAGGAATATGCTTCCGACGAGAATGATTGGCCCGAAGGCGCCCAGGGCCTGCCGATGAGCGACGAAGAGCGCTACTCTGTCTTTTCCGAAATGCTCGGCGAATACGGCATAAGTCCATACACGCCATGGGACGCGCTGGTGGCGGACGACAATCCCCACACTGTACTCAACGACGACAGATTCACGATCATCCCCTCCGGCAAAGGCAGAAAGGAGGCGCACGGGAGGTGGTGCAAGGAGACCATTGCACTCCAGCAGCGCGTCAAAGCGGAGAAGAAGGCGCGAGGGGAACACGATCCGCGGGCGGGGTTCCTAGAATTCGTAGTCCAGAGGGAGAAGGAAGTCAAGAAGCTCTACTGGGTCGAGTTCAGGAGGAAACATAAACGCGAAGGAGCCCTGAGGGTCACGAGCAGGTTCGGGGACAAGGACATGGAGAAATTATACAGGGAGTACGTCGCCGGGTTGAAGAAGGACGTGCGTAGCCGGGAAGAGGAGCTGGCGAGAGCTGTCGAGGGCGCAGATGGGGATGTGGTCCCGCTGAGAGGCGAGGCGAGGTACTGGCTTGTTCCCCAAGAGCGGCGGGAGGAGGTAGTGGAGAGCGCGCTGCTGTCTCACGGCAAGGGGAAGGGAACAGCGAATGGCGATGCGGAGACGAAAGCGGAAAAGGCAATGAGGGAGCGAGCGGCCAAGGCAGCGGAGGAGCAGCGGCAGGCGGACAAGGCGAGACGGTATGCCAAGGGCCAACTGAGGGATAGCGAGCGGGAGATTGAGTCCGCTATGCATGCTGGACGGAGGGCACAGGTGGTTGACTAGCACTCCCATCCCATAAAGCAGGGGCAAAGAGTGGATAATTAGACAAATATTCATTCTCATCTGTGCTCTAACTTCTGAGCCAAAAAAAAGGTCATGTTTCTTTTCTCGCTGATCTTGCCCAACGCAGATGCAGCTGGTTCCATACAATCGCACATCAAATACTGGTAGTCGCCCTTGCTGCCAGGGGCTGGTGCTACCTCGTCCTGTCAAACAAGTAATACAAGCCGCCACGCTATGCTGTAGCCGAAGTGTATGTAGTGGGAAAAAAAGGGGACAAAGGAGAATCGCAAGTGCTGCTGATGATGCTGCTGCTGCTGCTGTCTATTGGGACATTGCCGGTGGGGTATACATCGTTACGCGGGATCGAAGAATACTTTTAGCGACCGTGATGCTGCTGTTTGTTGCTTGGTGGTGTGTCGGTGAGGGAGATTAGTCTAGACCTTTCGAGGTCGTCGGAGTTTGGAGAGAAGGTTGTCCAGCTCTGACCAGTTGTTGTTGTCAAGAGCGAACTTGCGGTGCTTTTTGGACTGGATGTGCTGTGATGATGGTCAGTTTCTGCAAGATGATAGTGCTCGAATATGTGCTTACGTCGTCAAAGTCTTCAAATTTATCCCTGCAGTTCTCACAATATCCAGGTTTGGGATCTTTGTGGATGATCTTCTTGACCTGACGCGGTGGCTGTGACTTTCTCGGTCGGAGCTCTTCCTCACCACCTTCCTCACGAATGTCCTGAAGTGCATCTTGGGCCTTGCGCTTGTTACCTCGGGGTGCGTCGCCGTTGAGTGCAGCACGAACATCGTTCATATATGATGATCCGGAAGTGATGGTGGCACCGCGCTCGAGCACCTTCCTTTTCAGGTTTTGAAGCTCTTTGCTGGTGCCGACGCGGGCGCCGGGTGCAGTCGAGGAGATGGCAGTGGACGAGATAGCTTGAGAACGAATCGCGGACGTGATGTTGGACGGCTGGACCCCTGAAGCTACAGGCTCCCCACCAATGTACCTTGCGTGACCACGCTTGCTGACCTGAGCACTGCCAAACAGCGGGGGCATCCCGTCCGCGGAATGAGCGGAGTTCTGGCGGCTAGCTGGTACCTTGGGCGGGTCGAGTGGCTTGGTCTTTTCTTCCGGAGCAACCTTTCTGGGTGACCTCCGAAGGTTGGCCTGGCGCTCGGCGAGCACCAAAGGAGTGTCTTGTTCTGCTGCAGCACGAGTTCGAGTCCTAGGTACAGAGGCGGCTTCCTTCTTCTTTGCGAGCTCCTCTTGCCTCTTCTCCTCTGCAATCATTCGCTTGGCGTAGTGAGGGTCTTCGATCCAGGGGCATCGTCCAATGCTACTGACGCGCAGCTGAGGCCACTTCCCCTCGTTACTTCTAGACGTCTTGGAGTAGTCTCGAATCATGGTAGGTCGGTATCGCTCATTCATGTCGTGAATGTAAAGAAAATTACCCCGGAATGGGACCATGTCAGCTGTCGGCACGGTGGCATCACGATCTGCTGGACCAGAGATCTTCTCATTTCGAAGCATTCTTTCGAGATCAGCCTCCTTGGCTTTAGTGTCGACCAGGTTGGCGGTAGCATGACTCCTTGCAAGCTGTTGGCCGGCTTGCTCGGCAGTATCAGGGTTGAATAGTGTCTTGAGCATGCGCTGTAGCTTCTCCAGTGCCCAGATTTTTTGATTGAGCTCCCGAGCTTTGTGAAGAATATCAGTCGTCTGGTCAGGCTGGCGACGAGATGCTATTGTTTGACTATGCAAGCATTAGCATGTAGTCATATTCCACGATATGGCCCATGACTTACTCCTGCAATGACCGTGATTGATCGAGCAAATCCGCAGTCCGTCGCTGAGCAGCATTGGGGGCGACAACATGATTGCGGTTGAGTAAAGCGGGATCGATGGTCCTCTGTGCTTGATCATGTCCAGCGGCATCGAGGTAGGCATCCTTACTGCCAGTCTCTGCTTTGCCAATAGGTCCAGTAGGAATTTGCCTCGTGGTCACGACGTGCGTGACCTCGTTAGAATAGAACTTGACTTCTCGCTGCACAACAACAGTCAGTCATGTCATACCGCAGATGTCACCATACTGACCGAGTGCAACTGTCGTAGACAATGAGAGATTTTCCTGTGTGTCTCTTCCGGTATGTTGTCGAAGAAGAAGACGAAACCTCGGAAAGCCTTTTTGTAATGCGCCTGCCACTGCCGTACATTGTTCAAACTCTCTGCCGCCTGACGTGACTGCTCGTCTTCCTTCTCTTGCTGCTGAGCCACTCTTCCTCCCTTTACGGCAAGCAACTTTGCTTCCAACGTGGTGGGTTGACGGCCACCCTGCCTCCGCGCGAACATCTTGGCCTCGGCATCCTTCATCTGCTGGGACTGTCGAGTAAGCGTCCTTGGAGCAGCATTCTCGTCATTCGGCAAGTCGACGACCTGTCTCTTGGCTGGTGGCTGTCCTTGTATAGCCTCCCGGTTGACCTCTGTCTGAGCTCGCGTGCGCTTTCCTCCAACGGGGGCCAGACCTCGATAGGGAGAATTAATGGCATTTTGATTGCTCGCCAAAGGTATCCTGCCATTCATCATTGCTGACATGGTCCTAGGGGACGGCTGGACTGATGCAGCAGCCATGGATATGAATACAGTCTCGCGTGGGGACTCCTGTGGACAGCGTGCCAGACGGAGGGGTAGCACGCGACTCGGACACGGCTAGAAGCGCGTAGAGGCCATGACGAGCTCTCCAATTGATCCTGAATGAGTGTTGAAGTGTGAAGGGGATCCAGGAAGGGTTGATGTGACCCCAAGTCCTTTGACAGCGTGAGTGGACGGAGCAGTATGAAGTGGGCTTGTGGTGGTCGAGACGTTGCGAGCAGACGTGCGGTGGCCGGCGAATGCTTGGCACGATGTTGTTTGTATTTTGGAAATCAAGAATGCCACGCGCTAACAGGCCAATGCCCGGCAACCACCGAATACTCACGAATCGTGCAGGCCAGGTTTGATTATACTTCGTTCTATTTCTTCGTTGGCAGTCAGATACGGTCGAGATATTGCCGTCGTGTGTTTATGATTATGATCATGATCAGTGTCAATATGGAGAGACATTGGCGCGTCAGCACCAGCGGTAAATTTGCTTAGCGGCTATAAGCATTGCTATGTTACACCTATATTTACATGTTGTTTCAGACAAACCCACGACCTCCATGCTGTCTATAACTTCGAGTCGAGTGCCCGTTCAATGCGTCTGACAACATCACGACCGCAATGCTTCAATGTCGTCAACCTCCTTCACAGCCTCTGTGGTCAATACGAATGGGTGCTCTTTCGTTACGCAGATACTGTCCTCTATGCGGATAGCCATGCCTCGGAAATGCTCTGGCCATCTCTCGTCGTCTGGAACGTACACGCCACTGTGTTCATTAGCATTGCGCTGACCAATTCTTCACGATTACGTACGGCTCCATGGTCACGCAATGTCCCTCTTGCAGATGCTCAGTCCGTGGGTATCCTGGTGCATCATGCACGTCCAACCCGACATAATGGCCGACGTGGTGAGGGAAGAGGACATCCATATTCTGTATCATGTTAGTACGGTCCCTTACTACTGTGCATGTATGCTTACGCTGCCCGCAACATTGAAGCCGAGGTGACGGAGCCCATCCTTCAAACCTTGCTCGGCAATACGATGAAGCTTGTCCAGTGTCATGTTCGCGTCTTCTCGGCACAAAGACACCACGCTTCGTTGCACATCGAGCACCATCTGATACAAGTCCTTCTGCGCAGGCGAGAATTTGCCGTTCACTGGCCAAGTCCTGGTGATGTCTGTGATATAGCCTCCGTACTCCCCACCAGCATCGACAAGCACAAGCTGGCCGTCGCTGCCAATGTTAGCAATTTGGACAGATCACGAGTCTTGGGAGGGATACCTTAGTGAGTCATCGTTGCGGACATAGTGTATGCTGAGGCCGTTCTACAAGGATTAGCTTGGTTCATGTCTGCTGCTCGGGTCACTCACGGTACCACCTGCAATTACAGGGATATAAGCTTCTCCGTCCAGACCTCGTTTCTTGAAGCCATATGCCATGTCGGTCCAAAGGTCCTTTTCCGACAAATACATGTGCTTCATTGCCTCCGAATAGGTCTGTCCGGATAATCGACCTGCTTTCCGCATGTTGCGGATCTCGGCCTGGCTTTTCCGTAGACGAAGTTCGTTCATGACTGGCCTCAATGATTTGACGTCTTCCGCCTTCAACATCGTCTGCAAGGTGCCGTGCTGATCATGCGAAGGCCCCTTCATGAACTTGAAGAATGCGGACTGACGCTTTTCCGCCTTTAATGCGTCCGTGAAGACAGTCTGACCTTTCAGGAGGTCCGGTAGTATGCTGGCGACCCTACCAATATCATGCGCCTGGTTTCTCTATCAGACAAGGGCACGCGAAAAGCTGAAGTCAGTGGAACAGACCTCATCCGCGTTGAAGATTTCTTCCGCAGCCTGTACACCTGAACGAGCTCCATCCCAGATCTCGGCTGTCTCGTCCTTTGGACGGACAAACAAGTGGAACTTATAGCCTAGCTCAGATTCTTCACGGGCTGCAACTGTCAGCTGGAGAGAGTAAGGCCTGCATTGAATGACAACTCACATATCACTGCCAGTGCCTCTGGCTCATTGAAGCCTGTGGGACCGAGTCAGAAAAGGTGGTTAGCTTGTGCTTGATTGAGCTGCTAGGTACCGGTCAGGTAAAAGAAGTCTGGCTGCTGGTGGAATTCATAGAAGACTGCGCCAGATCTAGTCTTGATATCCGCGGAAGGCAAAACAGCCACACCTCCTCTAGGGAGTGACTTTGCTAATTTCGCTCTTCGTTCATGGTATTCAACGGCCGTGATTCCAGGTGTCACTAAAGTAATCAGACATGCAGACTAGTGTGAATTTCACAGGCTACTTGCATTCTCCAGCTTGCAGCATATGCGGATGGGTCTCGTGCAATGGCTGGCCAAACTTGCCACTGACCACACTCGCAAGACTTCGTTTCTGATATCGCCAGATTAGAAGGTTGGATGTTACCGCATCATGTCTTCTAACCCGAATGATCGGTCGCAGAAGCCTCTGCATTGCATTCCATACACTTAATTGGAAGACTCGAGGAGAGAAGTCGCACTTTGCTCGGAGGAAACATGAAGCTATCTGCGACATCGGGATTGCCCTGTCCGTCCAATCGCGTCACTCTGATTCTTTGCGCGACCTTCAGGCCGCTGTCATGATCGACAGGCACTCATCTATCAACAATGTAGACATTCACTATCTTTTGGTTTCTTGACGAGCCCACGACTTTATGATATCACGACGTGCCATCCGCTCTGCTTCACGATTGCTCGGACCGTCCACCCACTTCCAATTCAGCTTCGCGACCATGAACGGCAACCAGGCCGTCCCAAAAGCCGACCTTGAATCCTTCACCCAGTACCTACAATCATCCTCTCGCATACTCGCCTTGCTAGGCGCAGGCCTCTCTGCCTCCTCCGGGCTTCCAACCTTCCGCGGCGCCGGAGGTCTCTGGCGAACCCACGATGCAACCGACCTGGCAACGCCCGATGCCTTCGACGAGGACCCTGGCCTGGTCTGGCAATTCTACAGCTACAGGAGACACATGGCACTAGGGGTACAGCCGAACCGCGCACATCTCGCTCTGGCGGAACTCGCGCGACGGAGAGACGGCTTCATGACACTGAGCCAGAATGTGGATGGTTTGTCACAACGAGCTAGACATCCGGCCGAGAAGCTGCAACTACTACACGGGAGCCTGTTCGATGTTCGATGCACAGATTTCTACTGCGATTACCAGACGCAGAACTTTGACGATCCGATAGTGGAGGCGTTGAGGATACCGACGGAGAAGGACACGACGTCGAACGAGGCGCGGAAGGCGAAGGAGCTGGATATCTCGAATGTGGAGGTCGATCTGCCCTCGGTCCCGGCAAAGGACTTGCCGAAGTGTCCAAAGTGTCAAATGGGGCTGCTACGACCTGGAGTTGTGTGGTTCGGGGAGATGCTGCCGAGCAAGGTGATCAATACTGTGGACGAATTCATAAGGGGCGCTCCCAAGATCGATCTGATCCTTGTCATTGGTACAAGTGCGAGCGTCTATCCGGCAGCTGGCTACGTGGATCGGGCAAGAGCGAAGGGAGCAAGGGTAGCCGTTGTCAACATGGAGGCTGGTGATCAGCCTGCCAGTGGGTTGAGGAAGGGAGACTGGTTCTTTCAAGGCGATGCCGCGGAGATCGTGCCTGAGATACTTCAGAGCGTGGTAGGCGAGATCAAGCCATCCACTGAGAAGCTGTAAGATACGTTTGATGGGGAAGACTTTTATGGGCAACGGGAGGAGCATTATGTTGCACCTCGGCGCCGACTATTTGTCTGCTGCTGCGGAATAGCATGAAATCGTGGTGGCCCAAATACATGGCGAGATCGCCAGGGATGGTAGACGAAGCGGCACCACATGCTGTGAGGAAGCCGTAGTATCATGACCTTGTAGCTACATTACCTACAAGCAGATGCAGCGGAGCAATGCTCAGAAGTGGAAGCAAGAACGGCGGTGCTGCCTCGGGGAACAGCGGCTCGCACAGTCAGCAGTATGGCTGGGAGACTTCACGTGGTGCAGTTGAGCAAACAAGACACTGTGATACATCATCATAGAGTACCACGATTGTGGTCAAGTGTTCTCTTGGGTTCATGTGTCGGGCCGACAGGTCCAGAGGGCGGAGCGGAGATCGCTTGGCCCTGCGGCTGCACTGCTTCAGGACTGACCGACAGACTTCGGTAGACATGAATGTAATAAAGTGACGAAACATATATAGCACTGATATGTGATGTCGTCGTGATGCCTCTTGCACCTGAGAGACGTTCTGTGAAGTCACACTGAATCCCGCGCTTCACCAGTACAAGATGGCAGCAACATCAAAAGACAAAGAGCAAATACAGATGGCGAAAGAGCTCGACCATACTCCCTGGTGCGAAGAGTACGAGGAGATGATCTCTGGGATGCTGTAAGTGCTTCCTTCATATTTTCCTCTTCGTCCCGCCGTCTACTTTGATCTTCTTCACCGACGCCACCTTCCCTACAGAAGCCCCTGAATAATCCTCCACAGAGCGATACAATCGCACAACCCATACCTTATGGTTCCCATACTCTAGACTAAGCCTTACCCAGCAACTACTGCTTCATCCCCGACCTCAACGCCGCCCGCTTCAAAGCCCGCCAATGGTGCCACGCCTACAACACCACCCTTCTCGCCGTCTCTTGCTTCGAAGAACTCCTTCCCGCCCGCTGCGCTGAGCTGAAGAATATCCTCGGCCCCATAGCCGATGACGAGGCCTTCATGAGCCCTCCTTCACCGTCGATTACGGGTGCAACATCAGTCTCGGCAAGCGCTTCTACGCGAACTTCAACTTCACGGTGCTCGATCGTGGACTGGTGACGATCGGGGATACAGTCATGCTTGGTCCAATCGTATCCATCTTTGCGGCCACGCATGAGGTCGAAGTGAAGAGTCGGAGCAGGAACATAGAGTATACAAAGCCTGTGGTGATAGGGAATGATGTCTGGTTTGGAGGACATGTGGTGATCTTGCCGGGCGTGACGATCGGGGACGGATGTACAGTTGGTGCCTCGAGTGTAATTACAAAGGATATCCCGGCCTGGAGTGTGGCTATGGGTCAGCCGGCAAAGAATGTGAAGAATGTGACGAGGGCGCCGGCGGAGGGGAGTGAGGCGTTGAAGAAAGGGGCTGAGGGGTCGGCGTCGTTCATTAACCAGGCGCGAAACTGAGATGTCTGATGGTACGGTAGTGCTGTCGTGAACGACCCATGCTCATGCTGGGGGATTCTCGTCCCGCCTCGTCAAATGATCGTCGCTGTCGATAATTTGCTGCTCCTGCCTGGCTCGAATGGCCTGTGATCATTAGCATCTATCCAGATCTCATGAGAGATGTTCACTTACAGTGATGCTGTCAGCAGCACTCAGCCAACCAACAATGGCACGACTACGATCTTGCCACGTCCGTTCGAAGGTTCGGCTGTTGAAGAAACCTTGTGGTCTCAAGTCGTATCTCTCCGTAGGGAATTGTGCATCCAAGTGCAGCCTCAGAAGTGTCGGATACCTGTCAAGCGCAATCAAAGCTTGAGTGACAGACCGTCGGTAGTAGCTTACACAGCCGACACCGAAACCAAAGATAGCAGAAATAGTGAATGGAAGTGCTGCAGTCTCAAAAAGCAACGCAGCGAACATGGAGCCCGTCAGGCCCATTACGCTCTGGTAGGCATCAGAATATGGTCTGATAGTTCTGCTGTCCAGACTTACCGCGGTCCCCACGCCCACGAAGAGCATCTGTAGCATGCTGTAGAAGTCAGGGTATGTCGAAATCCATCAGTGGTAACCTTACAAGCGACCCGGTCCTCTGAAGTTCTGTCAGTGTCATTCTATACTCCTCCGAGAGCTTCACGTGAGCTCACCCATGATGGCCCCATCCACCAAGATACCTAACCATCGTCCAAGGTCCTGTAGCGATCGCCTCCATGTTCGTTGACGCTAATCTTGACAGGATCGCTATCGATAATGGGGAAAGGTGCTTGAGGGTGAATGATGGCTAGTCCTCGTCGTCGGCCGAGACTCGGACCCGAAAGCGAAGAGAGCAAGCCAAACTCCTTTCTGGCAATCTGCCCGGCTACATACTGGAGATCCTCATGTACATTAGGTACATAACACTGCAGTCTAGCCTGAGTAGATGCGCCAACGGAACGCTCCAGTGGGGAGTTGAAGGTCAGCATCCATTGCGGTGGCCTGATCTATCTCATGACGGACATGAATACTGGACATGGGCAAATGACCAGACCTAAGCTGGGCTATTAATGCAGTCAGGACAAGTAGATCTCATTCCTTAGCTGTTCCCTCGAGACCTCTCGTCATTGTCGATCAGACCTGCACCAAATGTCTGGAAACCACGCTCTTGTGTTTGGAGCTTCAGGCATCACCGGCTGGCCCGTCGTGAATGCCATCTTGGAAGGCTATCCACGGCCGACAGCTTTGTGAAAGTGACTGCTCTGTCGAACCGACCACTCAAGCTGGAAGATACACTATGGCCAGTCTCCGACAAGCTGCAGCTTGCCAGTGGTATAGACCTGCTCGACAGCTCGGTCGACAAAATCAAGGCCGACCTCCAAGCTAAGATATCTGACATCAAGAATGTTACACATGTGTTCTTCAGTGCGTATGTAGCTGATTGGGACCCAGACAAGGAGGACCCAACAAACAGAGACTTGCTCGAGAGCAGTATCACTGCCGTGGAGGCGCTGGCTTCTAACTTGCAATTCATTGTCCTTCCCACCGGTACAAAGGTGAAAAAGGAAGACCAGTGTTGCATGTCAAGCACAGACTGACTACTTCTCAGAGATACGGCATCAATCTCAATGACCACTACCCATTCTTTCCTCACCAACCGCCGTTGACCGAGACGGATCCGCTGATCCCAGAACCCTTCGCCAGCAAGTTGTTCTGCTACGCTCAGGTCGACCTTCTCCGCAAGCTCTCCACTGGCAAGAAGTGGTCATTCGCCACCGTCATGCCAGACGTGATCACAGGGTATGTCCCGAATGGCAACTGGAACCGTGCAGCTCTTGCCGTTTCCCAGTTCCTGTGACTCGTCCGGGAGGTCGAAGGTGAAAGCGCCAACCTGACCTTTCCTGGTGGTAACGGACCTTGGACAGTGCAATCGCAGGACTCCAGCCAAGACATGATTGCGAGATTCTCAATCTACGCATCGCTGCATTCGGAGCTGACGGCAGGCAAAGACTTCAACATCGGCATCAGCGCTCAGCCATCAAGCTGGGAGGTAAAGTGGCCACAGATTTGCAGCTACTTCGGTCTGAAAGGAGCGCCGCCAAAAGAAGTGCTCGATGCGACAAAGCTGGAGGGGAAGATTGTTCATATCGAGGACATGCCGGCGTAACATTGAGAAGCATGCTGATTACTGGGCTGCGCTAGCTCAGCGGGAAGGACTGAGAACAAAGACATGGAGTGCGAGGATGGATAGCTGGCACATGCTGCAGGGGATCTTACAGTATCTAGACAAGGACAGGCAGGTCAGCATGGGAAGGAGTCATGGAGTTTGGGGCGATTCGAAGGAGGAACAGATGTTGCTGGGAGTTGGTGCAAGGCTTTCGATCGGTTCAGGAGAGCCATGGTGATCCCATAGCTGTTCAGGTGTCAGGCTAGAGATCTTATGACTCCTTACCTAGAATGTCATCGATAGTGATAGGCAGGATCCACAGGAGCCACCAATACCAAGACACATGATCTGAAGTTCTTCACCGTGCAGAAACTGTTCTGTGAGGGGCTGTCCTCCAGGAAAGGTTTCAACAAGACAAAGGCTCCAGTGCGTCCACAATGGTGACCACTGCCCTGGAAATGTCAAATGAAAGCATTGGCGTACAGTGGCTTCCACGCCGCTCCACCGTGTCAGTCGCACCTCGATCTCCAATCCAAAGTCCAGCTGTGTCTGCTGAGAAGTTATTTACACTACTCAGGGCTGTCCCCCACCGGAACAGACCCCCTTCCAACCAGACTCCGGGGCCAAACCCCCACAATCTTTTGGCGAAAGCCGGGCGATCTTTGCCCCAGACGCCGAAATCAATTCGCGGAGAAATTATGTCGCCTTCTTCTTTCAATCGCGTCGCCTCCCATCTGCCCGGCATAGGGCTTCCGGGCACACCTTGCTTGTATATGATGTTTGCTGTCCTCATAGATGTGATCAGGTAAGTCCTGTAACTGTCATCATGGTCAAGTTTTGGGCATCTGTAGCAGCGATAGCATCGCTTTCGATATCGCAAGCTGCTGTGATACGCGATGTGCCTGCGAACAACTCGGATCCAATAGCAGCACTTGGTTATGGTACATTTCGCGGTCGATATTCGTCACAGTACAACATCACATACTTCAGGAAGATTCCCTTTGCAGCACCACCGACTGGTGTCAATCGCTTTAGAGGACCACAGCCGCCCTTACCAATCACAAATGGCACCTTCGACTCAGATCAGACATACGATATGTGTCCGCAGAGAACAGTGAACGGATCAGAGGACTGTTTGTATCTTGGATTGTATTCGCGGCAGTGGTCTCAAGGTCAGCCTCTGCGCCCCGTTTTGGTCAATTTCTATGGCGGAGGGTTCATTCAGGGAGGTGGTAGTTTCTCGATACCACCAGCCGCTTATCCCATCCTGAACGTGTCATCTGAGAATGACTATATAACGGTGTATCCAAATTACCGTGTAAACGCATTTGGTCTACTGCCAGGCAAGGCTGTAGCAGAAGATCCAGAAAGCGACCTCAACCCTGGTCTGCTCGATCAGCACGCTGTGCTCAAATGGGTCAACAGACACATCAAAGCGTTCGGAGGCGACTCTCAGGATGTGACTATCTGGGGCCAAAGTGCAGGTGCAGGCAGCGTAGTCGCTCAATCTATCGCCAATCCGGAGAAGCAGCAAGGACTGATTACTCGTGCAATCGCCAGCTCTCCTTACTGGCCGCACGTCTATCGATATGATAGTCCAGAAGCAGAGCAAATCTATGAGACATTTGCTAGTCTTGCAGGATGCTATGGCGTAGATAGCTTAAAGTGCCTCAAAGCAGCAGATGTACAGACTCTTCGAAGTGCTTCTCTCACTCTGACTAGTAGTCACACATACAACACCAGCTCCTACACCTGGTCGCCAGTCATCGATGACCGCTTCCTCACCACATCTCTGTCAGCCGCCGGCGCTAATATTCGCGCCAATCTTCCGGGAGGTGCATGGGGAATGTACAACACCCACGAGGGCGAGAACTTCATCCCTCCAGGTCTCCAGAACCCCACGACCAATATCTCCGCACCAGTCGGAGCCAGCACATCCTTCAACTCCTCCCTCGCCTCATTCGAGCAGTGGATGACCGGCTTCCTCCCGACTCTCAGTCCCTCGCAACTCTCCGATCTCCTTATTCTCTACCCCCCGGCAGGCTCGTCAGAGACCATCTCTGCTTACAACACAACCTATATCCGAGCTGGCCTTGTTTATCGAGACATCATCCTCGCCTGTCCCTCCTACTGGCTCGGCACGGCTTTCACCTCTACATCCAATAGCACCTCTCCTCCTGCTTCTGGGTTTCCTGCAAGTGCAAAAGGGTATTTGGGAGAGTACACCATTTCCCCTGCCAAGCACGGAAGCGACACGCAGTACTGGAATCAAGTCAACAACGTCCAGAAAACAGATCCAGTGACGTACCAAGGCTTCGCAGGGGCGTTCGCAAGCTGGTTTGCGACCGGCGATCCCAACGCCAGGAAATTGACGGGAGCAGAGCAGGCAAAAGTGCCGGAGCTGGAGACAGGGAAGGAATGGGTGATTAGTCAAGGCAACTTCAGCACGACGAGCATTGCGATGTTGAAGGAAAGATGCAGGTTCTGGCAAGAAGCTGGGGCTAGCGTGCCAGTATAGGCGACACCACGCTACTATCCATGGCAACCATGTATCCCGGAGATTCTATAACGTCTCTTCATTTACACGTCGCTCTATCTCCTCAACTGCGCCGGTGGTATCCCCTGCTGCGGCCACACGGCCGTACTATACTCTGACTGACTGTACCCACTACTCGGCGTGACAACGTAAGTCGCCTGGCTATACACGCTCGGACTGTCTGCCGAATACGCCGTGCCTTGACCGCTCGTAGTGTGCGCCACCCCGTGTGCCATTCCCTGCCCACCTCCCTGCTGCGCATACATCCCATACGGCGCCTGCAAGCCAATGTGCTGCGGCTCGAACGATCCCTGGGCATATCCCTGCCAGTACTCCTTCCCATACCATTGGGCCCCGTGAGCCTCCTGCCCCCTCGCAGTAGGAACAGCAGGAGAGGGACTGTGCTCTTCCAAACAGATCGCCCCCGCAACACTGACGCCTCCCTTCCCCTTATCGGTCCCGTCCGCGCTTCCCCGCCGCGTGGTCCTGCGCGTCGGAGTCTCGAACTCGCCGGAGAGGTCCCGCCGAGTCGTCGCCGCGCTGCCTTTCATGCCGCGCAGACGGCGCGCCAGACTGCCCAGCGTCGGAGCCGTGATGACAATGTAGGAGGCGAAGATCTCCCAGCTTGCCACGGAGATGAGGGTGGAGGCGTTGTACAGGTTGTCCCCGAAGTTATTGACGGATTTCTTCAAATGGGCGTGCAGGCAGGAGAGGGCTATTACGCTGGTTGGTTGTCAGTTTCTGTAAGAGGGCGCGGGAAGGGGGCAAGGGTGTGGGGGGAAGGGACAAGGAGGGAAGGAAAGAGGGACAAGCGTACGTGAGGCCGATGCCAAAGACGCCGGTGAGGGCGACGTTTTCTTTGATGGTCAGGTTGAGGTTCTTGATTACGAACAAAGGCAGGATGAAGATGATGATGTTGCAGCTGATCGCGATGCCGAAGCGGAGGTGGTCAATTACGTTGGGTAGGACGCAAGTTCTGCCTTCGATCGAGTCGTCCCAGTGGGTGGCAAGGGGCCGGCAGCCGACGAACATGAGGGTGATTATGGTTATGGTTGAGATTATGGTGATGGCTATAACGACGCCGGTGGCGATGCGGAAGCGGCGGTTTGGGAAGACACGGATAAAGAGGGCGAGGAGGGAGAGTTTTACCAGACAGGCGACGCTGCGGGTGAGGATGGATCGCACGAAGACTGGTCTGGTGAGTGATTGTTCAATAGATGTGCTCTTCGATCCTCTTACCCAGCTTCAATGCTTCTGTCTTGCCAACCTGGGCTTTCGGATCCCAAGCATGATATCCGAGGCCGTGCTTGATGGCTGTACAGGTTGTCAGGACTCGGGCAGTCGCAGCCTATAGAAAGAGCTCACCATTGGACTCAAGCGCTGTGGCTGCAGCGAAAATGGCTGCAGATACTAGATGCAGCCAGTCATCCCACCAGAGCCGTGTACGACGAGAGGCGAATCTTGCTAGAAGAAGCATAAAGATACCAATGCAGACTGGTATTGTCTGGGCCTGCAGAGCCGGTGCCTTGGTGTCCTCTGGGCGATTGCATACAATGGCATCCCACTGCACGAAAGCTACAAGCTGGTCAGAGAGGATCCTACATCTGCAAGATCAAGACGCTCACTCGTCACGTCTGGAGCTCCACAGCCGTGTGCGCATTGATACACAGCAGGTCTCCATTTTGGGCTAGCACACTGGCATACAAGATCGCCAGCTGCGCATTGTACCGCCTCAGCGGAGTCGATCACGCATGTCCTGAGACATAATGATAGTGGTGGTCCTGAGACTGCCTGCACCAAAGAGACTGACGACAGCAGTGCCATGAGAAATATCGTCCACCGCATCTTGTCACTTCTAACATGGGAAAGAGGAGCTCAAGACCAAGGATCTGGGAATACAGATACCTAACAGTCTTTAGTATTTCTGACCCGTCAGGGCTACTTGTCGCCCTGAATGAACAGATCCAGTGGACCTCGGACTATACTGAGGTCTGGTGCAGCCGGAAGCCACATGCCGTAGAACGTGGCGGCTTGTGCGCCAAAATCACTTGGCAGCTCGTGCAGAGAGTGTAAATGATCCAATCCAGTAGGGATTTAGGTTTGGTCTCACTCTTGAGTACTGGTGAAGAGCCGCACTTGATATTGGAATGCGGGTGGCGTAAAGCCTCGCTTCGTCGCCTTCCTCTGTATTCGAATGTAATGGAGACTGGAGGCGAAGAGTCCCAAGCGAAATGTGTCATCATGATCAAAGTGATCATTCGCCGATTACAAAGACAAACAGGCCATGCACATGTGGTCCTTGACTGAACAGAATTTGGCCGGATTGGCCAGTGTTTGAGGCGTTCGAGGCCCTGTTTGGGGCTTCCAGAGTCGTTTCACCAGACAATCGCATGCCCTCAGTCCCTTTGTGAGCACTGGCACCGAGAGCATTCTTCGAGTCTCTCTCGAGGATGAGAATCTCTAAGAATACCAACATTCAAGATATGTCTGAAACGCGCTGCAGACAATCACCAGGCGGACAGAGGAGTTCCCCACCATGACATCACTTTAAACCAGCAAAGGGTCTGAAGCGGACCTCACCAGCCTCAATCCCGTTTCCCTCTGCCACAGCAGCTTCCTTTTGTTCTCCTCAGCCACAGGTACACAATTCATATAGTCAGTCGCAAGCAGAACAAGTCAGTCAACCACATTTTTGACTTCAAATAATCTTTGTAAAGTCGCCCTATAGCTATCTTGCATCTTCACAACCTTCTCCGATCATGTCGTCATCGGCGGTCGTTAAACAGCCACAGGAGGATGATGGATACGTGGTCGAGTCCTACGAGAGGGAGACCAAAGCCAGTGCCAGCGTGAGTCCAGTGTCTTCCATCTACAGCGCATTTCCGCGTTGTTACAGGGCCCAATCGCCCGGGACTCGTGAACAACCCCATGCTCCACGACTCGATTGGCTAACATGCTCAGGCTGGCCTGAACCTCAACATATTCGGTGCCGTGAGTGGCATCTTCTCGTCCAAGTCGCGCAAGGACACGGCCAAGGATGGCTCCTCCGTCGAGCACCGTGAGGAGCACGGGCGCATCAGGGGCGCAGGGCAAGGCAACATGCAAGCTGCTGGCACTGGCGACTTTCACGACCGCGAGGCGGCGTATCGACACATTCCCCTTGGTGATGACAACCAGCGTCTCGAGGATGTGCCGCAAAAGAAGATGGTCGAGGAGAGGAAGTAGACATTCCCTCAATACGGGGGAGATGAGCCATGTCGAGCCCGCCTTTTGACGTTATAGTTGTTGTACAATACCACATGCATCGAAACAGTCTTCAGCCGATCTCGGCGTCCACGGCATCCCACAGTGCCGTGTACCTCTCGTGCCGCTTCTTCGTCTCCAAGTCCAAATACTTGTCCGCATCCAGATCCACGTCCATCGCATCCGCTGTGCCAGGTGCAGACCCACCGAGCTCTTTCTTCTGTTTCGATCCTTCGTCTTTGATTGCTCTGAGAGTCTCGCCTAGTTTCTCTTTCGACTCCTGCACGGCCTTGATCTCCGCCTTGGCTCGGGTCAATTGCTCCTCCATCATCAAGATCAGACTTTCTCTAGCTTGGTGGGGTCGGTATTGGTTAATGAGATCATGCGCGTTATAGAACAAGGTCTGCAAGTCCTCGATCTTCTCCGCGCTTTCTTCCGGGTTGTTCGATATGATGCCGACCAATTCCAGAAAGTTGAGGAGAATAGCGCGTGAGAGTGCTATCAGCTTCGGCGTCGGGTCTGTCGAGGACGGTGAGCTTGGGTAGATCTGCGTGATACCGGCTGAGGCAAGCGATACGTCAGGTTGATTCAGCTTGGTGCTGTTAGCGCTACTCTCATTGATCAAGTTCGGCTTGACCTACATCGTGCTGGACTCCGAAGCTCTTGTACTTTCCGTCGACTGGGGGCTCAGGAGGGACTAGATATCGCAGGTCGTCAGGAAGCGCGGCAATATCGACAGCAGTACCGTCACCATTGACCATCGACTGTGACTTCTTGACCTCGCGCAGACGAGATAAGTTATCCTTGGTAAAGTGCTTAAAGTACGGCGGAGGATCGGGAAAGGGCGCCTTCATGGCCGCCGCCTGCATTTGCTCGGCCATTGCAGAAGATTCTAGGGCGGTGACATGGATTGGTTGCCGTTGCGACGCGACCAAAGCGTCAAAGGTAGCCTCGACAGCAAAATGTACTTGTATGTGAAAGGAATGGCCCAAGTGAGAGATGCGGCTCTTCAGATACGGAAAGTTTGCCGAGGCGTTTGACGGAAAGCTTGCCGATGCAGGGGGATCGTCACTGAAAATGACCACCTTCCATGCGCCACAGGAGCCTCATAGACAGTCGGACCATGTCGCGTGCGCCCATTGCCCATGAGCCCTGTACACCCACAACATGTAGACAGCATTCCTCTACGCTCGCTATCTCGTTCACTCTCCACTGCAATGCCTGGATCAGAGTCTCACCATCCATCACGCAGACCGCGAAGCCACGCCATGGATAACTCGCGCTGGGCGACTGCTCAGCGGTTGTGGAAGGTAATTGCCCAGAAGTCAATCAGCATTGAGTCTAACCATTGACACAACTGCAGCGATCTTATGCATCAGATTATCTCGGATTTGCCATTCTTCTCGTTCTGTACATATTGCTCCAGATCTTCCAGGTGCCCTTCCATCGTTTGTTTTACCTGAACGACCATCGAATCCAGTTCCCTCATGCAGAAGTCGAGCGTGTACCAGTCGGTGAGCACAATAGAGACCTGTCGGAAACACAACCTCGAGCTGACATGCGCAGCCTCGCTATTCATCTACGGTGGTGCCATACCATTGGCCATCATCGTAGTTTGGCTCCTTATAAGCAGGGCACCACTGCAAAAGGCTCATGTCACCGTCTTGAGCTTTGTCGTCACAATTATTCTTGCCATATTCCTTACAGACGCAAGTCAGGTCAACTTCTCTCTCGGACAGGCACTGATTGGTTCAAGATTGTGAAGAATTCCGTCGGCAGACCCAGACCCGACCTCATTGCTCGATGCAAACCAGTAAATTGCACCCTGCATTATCGTCCCGTGTTGTATCTAATGGATACTTCAGAAAGTAGACACTCCCAAAGACAAGCTCGTCGGCATCGAAGTCTGCACCGAAACCCAGTCTCATCTTCTCCATGATGGATGGCGCTCATTTCCGTCAGGACACAGCTCGTTTGCATTTAGCGGGCTAGGTTATCTTGGTTTCTTTTTTGGTATATATCTCTTCTTTCACGTCTCTCAATTCAAGCTGACCATTCCAGCGTCTCAACTATACGCTCTTCGACCCAATGTCGACCTTGCCCGCATGATGCTCGTCATGACCCCATTCGTCGCAGCAGCTCTGATCGCAATCTCCCGTCTGGAGGACTATCGCCATGATGTCTTCGATGTCACGGCTGGTTCAATTCTAGGCGTGACTATCGCTTATCTTACCTGGCGACGCCACTATCCCAAGCTTAGCTCACCGCAGTGCGCCACACCATACGCTCTGCAAGCGGTCGAGAACAAGCGCGGTTTCCGCCGCCTCCGAGACGAGGAAGAAGGCGCAGCTGCACCCACTAGGAACGGACAAGGTCACTACGAGGTGGGGAGCGACAGCGAGTAGCCCTCTACTTCGTGGCGGGGACATGTAGATTATGCCTTCTATCCAGCAATCCTTATGAATCCCCTTCAGCCTCCCGCTATGAATCGATCAGATACGCAAAATGTCTCACTTCCTATCCAACTTCCTCCCCAAAGCATGCTCCCTCATAAACAGACTACTCACCGCCGCAGCAGCCGCCAACACCAAGACGACCCCCCACACCCCCCTCAACGCATCCGCGTACGCCTCCTCGACTCCCTTGCGCCACCTCGGCCCCAAGTGCTTGACGGCATCCAAATCATCCCGGAGCCGACCAATCACTTCTTCCGCGTCAGGATAATCGCCAAATTTCCCCCACAGCTGCGTGCCCAGTATGTTCTGAAACACGGCGCCAGCGAGGGTAATCCCGATGGTGCTACCGGTGGAGCGAAACGCATAACTCGCCGACGTGATGACCGCTTGCTCCTTGTGGCTCACGGCCGCGAGCAAGGCCAGAAGCGTGATGGTGAGCATGCCGCCGTACGCGATGCCATGCAGTGCCAGGATGAGAAAGGGGGGCCACAGTGCGAGTCCCGGCCGGAAGAAAATGGCGATGCTGGCCGTCGCGCACAGCGAGAGCAAGGACACGAAGCAGTTCAGGTAGTAGTATCGGCCTGTTTTGCGCATGATGATGCCCGCGGAGAGGGAGCCGAGGGCAATACCTGCTGAGGAAGGGATGAGGCGCGCCCCGGTTCCCGTCGAGGTGAGATTTTGGATCACGGTGAAGTAGATGGGCCCGTAGTAGAAGATGGCGAAGACGGACATGGTGGTGAACCAGTTGGTCAGGCACGCCGAGGCGACGGTGCGGTGGAGAAGCAGGTGCACGGGGATGATGGGTTCGCTGGCGAGACGCGATTCGGTGTAGATGAAGATGAGGAGGGAGATGAGGGACAAGGGTATAGAGACATAAACGAGAGGGTGGGTCCAGGGGACGATGTTGCCGCCGGAGTTGAGGCCGAGGAGGAGGAGCACGAGGGAGGTGGAGAGGGTGATGGCGCCGAGGAAGTCGACGCGTTTGATCTTGGAGGTGTCCGTCTCCTTGATGGGGACGTTGACGGTGATGGAGGCGAGGATGCCGGCGAGGACAATGAAGGGGACCTGGATGTGGAAGGCCCAACGCCAGCCGATGCGGTCGTTGATGAAGCCGCCGAGGACACCGCCTACGCCCATGCCAGTACCGTAGACGAGGTTGGAGTAACCTTGCCAGAGACCTCGCTTGCGGAGAGGGATCAAATCGGTCGCTATGAATGTGGAAAGGGTGTTGATACATCCGCCGCCAGCTCCAGCGATTAGCCTACCAGCGATGATCACCGGGGCTGACTGAGCAAAACCACACATGAGTGTGCCGATGGCAAAGAAAGTGCAAGCAAATATCACACCAGATTTCCTTCCGTAAATATCAGAGAGGCGCCCAGATAGTGGCTGAATTGCAGCATTGGCAATGAGATATCCAGATGCGAGCCAAGACAGCAGTGTAAAAGACTGGAATGAAGTCGATATTGGCGATGCAAGTGTGGCGACGATAGTCGAGTCTGTCAAGCATGAGTTTAGGATATTTCCAAGATATCACAGTATTACCTGCGGCAGCAAAGAAAGCAGCAACAAATAAAGGCCCAATCGTAATCAGAAGTTTGCCAGTGCTGGGCTCTCCCGGAGCTGGGTTTTCTGCTCGCTCGACCGCTCGACCTTCTTCGACAGCCTGTTCGTTCGTGATAGTGCCATGATCAGGATGTTCTTCGTCCAAGAGCGGTCTCTGTTCATCGTCTTCTACAGGCTCTGGGAAAACAGTCTCCAGACTGCCCCGCTTTGTGGGCATGTTGGGAGCTGTCATTGTCGCGGAATGGTGCCTGGGTGGCAATTGTGAATGTTATCGCATTACAGATCGAGTGAAACCAGTCCTAGAGGAAGTAACAATGATTAGCAACGATAGAGAGTAGTCGGGTGATTTGATATTCCGGAAAGATCATCCATCAGAAAAGATCAAACACGACGTCAGTGAATCAGGATCAGCGGTAGCGGAGGTTGTTAGTGGTGGACCGCCAAAGCTTGTCGCAGAATGTGCTTTCACATCAGGCAGGCCACTCAGCGATTTGAAGGAGGAGAAACGAAAAGGCACATTAGGCATGGTCGCAATCATGATCATTTCAGTCATAATTCTATAGGATATATCTTGAAGCTATTGCTAGTATGCTTGCAAGTCTACGGTTCAAGAAGATATCGTTGGGCGTTCTCCATAAGAAATCGAGCCATCGAATCCCTCAAGACGAGCAGATGCGCTGCAGATGAAATGATGTATGGGTATCTGATAACGAAATTCGTAAGGTCATGAGCTAGACCGGTTTCAAGGATCGCGGCAAAGTGAAGTGATGGTTGATTAAGGACCTAGCCTCTTGAGATTGCAAGTTGTGGAGATGAATATGATTGCGTCGTGGAACACGAACATAACCGACTAGTCGAGTTCCTCGATGACGAATTTGCTGCGCGTAGGTTGAGGCATGAGCGGTGGAAGGTAATCGTCATCATCGTCCTCACTGTCATTGAAGTCGGCCACGTAGCCAGGGTCGGCTGTGATCTGGCGAACAGGAGTCGAAGACTTCTGAGCACCCATGACCGCTTCGGCTTCGTGCTCAAATGGCTCGATAGTATGCGTTGTGGTCTGATTGTTGGTACCACCGTTACTGGCAGAGGTAGTGATCGTAGTGCTTCGAATGCCAGACGCTCGCATAGAGGCTGAAAGGTCTCGACGAATGAGTCGAGCCAGCAGGATCAGGACCAGAATCGCTAGCAGAACAGGGACGGTTGGGTGCATGAAGCCGAGAAACTTGATTAAGCTCGAGTGAGCTGAGCGGACGATGTATCGTGGTAGATAGAGTATGGTATTCTTGATCTGGCGAACAATCAAGGCCGGGAGATTCTCGAGTCCTTCTCGGACGACGACGAGTGCTTCATGAGTCTTGTTCAGCTCGGTCTCGACTTTGTTGGTGTAGGCCTGGAAAATGATTAGCAACAAACGTGAATTTGAAGAAGCTGCTTACTTGGACCTCCTCTTGGTATTCTGAAAGATCACCACGAGCCATGGAGATGTCGTTGGTAAGCTGGTGGATCACACCTGCGAGCTGAGAGCTTTCAGCCTGTGCGAGAGCGTTGGAAAGGGTGAGATTTAGCTGATGAGCAATGGCGTTGACAGGATCCAGACTGTGCGCAGCTGCTCCGGCAGCAACTGTATATTCGTTGAGCATCTTTGCCAGCTGATCTACGAGAGTGAAGTGTGTGCTGAGGTCTTTGTCTTGCTTGGCAAGGTTGACGGCAATGCTCGTGGTCTCCCTGATCATCAAACTCATACTCTGGTTCAGCACCTCTTTCGAATCGGACAGGACTTGAGCAGATCTGGTTATGTCCGCTGAGGCTTGTTAGACATGGTGCAACTTGGAAGCTTCGTTACTCGCCTGCGAGAAGATCCATCTTCTTGGACTTGCAGATGTTGACTGCATTTTGCTTGTTGTTCGAAAAGCTCACCCAGTTGCTTGTTGAATCGTGAAGGGCGATATTACACTCCTGCATCTGCTTTTGTGTTTCGCTATCGTAGTCGTTGTAGGTGAAGTAGGTCGCGACGTTCAACAGGCCGTGCTTGATCGACCCCATCAGCGTGATCTTCTCAACCATTGTGCTGGATGGAACGAAGCTCTTGCAACCGGAAGGAATGGCAACTTTGGCGTCCAGGAGCTCGCAAACGGCCAAGCGAGTTGCATAGATGGTCTGCAACCCGGCGAACTGCTTCTCGTGATCGGTGCTTAGGTGATCGCACGAGCGGATGAGCTGTGCAGTAGCAATCTTGTTGCAATTCTGCATGTTTTCGAAGGAGCTGAAAAGCTCCGCGGCAGACTGAATCGCCGCAACTTCTGAAGTTGCAGCAGCGGACATGGCCGAAATGACGGCAAAAACTACTCCGAAAATTAGCATACTGGGCATTTTGAAATGCACGCGAGGTTAGTCAAGCGAGCAGATCGTGCAGCAGCAGCAGTCGGAGAGTCGAGAGGGGGCGGAGGAGAGATGCCTTGGTAGGCAGAGAGGAAGGTGGTGGTGTTGGCGGAAAGGAAGAGAGGGGGAAAGAAGAGGGGGAAAGAGAAGGGGAAGAGGAAGGGGAAGAAGAGGAGAGAGGAGGGGAGGCGGTCGTGGAGGAAAGAAGAGAGTGACAAGACCACCTTGTCACTGTATGAGAAATATAAGAGAGAGGAAAGCAAGTGGATGCGGGAGATGAAGGGATATAAGTATGCCAGAGCAGTCAAGGCTGCAGGTGGCTGCCTACCGTGGACAATGAGCATTGATGAAGCTCAACGCTTCACTATTCTTGACAATTCGGCTTGTGATCGTTACTTTACATGCTGTACAATAGGCGAAAAGTGAAGTGGAAGGATGAGGGCGACGTTCGGAAAGGTGGACCCACATGAAGCTTGGCAAGCCGAGTATAGCAAAAAGTTTAAATGTACAAGTGAATAGCTTCAATACACAATCCTCCGCAATATCCCATTCACTACCACGTGACTGTCGCCTAGGCACGTGCTGATTCTCGAGAGTCTAGCGTTATCAAGACACTCTACTTCGGTGACCACATGCTGGCGGATATCAGCTTGTGAACCATCGAGCTCGACCTTTGCTTCAACATGGCTACGACATCATGTGCACTGAAGAGAAGCACCAGACATCTCGCAAAAAGAACAAATGGAGTGGAGATCTCTATACCTGCATTCCTCGTCCCAGCATTCGCATCAAAGACCTCGCACACACGAAACTTCTCATCCTCAACATCTCGTAGATCACGAGTGGGAGAGGCTGCCTTGTCAGTCCCGCCAGATGTGACATTCACGTTCGAGAGACCGCTGCCAACACAGAACAAAGGTGCAAGAGTGAAGCAAGCAGATCTGTCCTCAACTGTACAGGTGGAGGGTCCCCTAGGAAAGCTGAAGGTGCTTGTACCGCCGTTCGTCAACATAAAATCGGATGAAGAGGCCCGACTGCATACATTATCAGTACAAGATGAGAAAGACAAGCATCAGAGGGCCATGTGGGGTGAGCAAGATGCGTCAGGCTGGTGCAAGCCCGACACTGACACTCTACAGGAACAATGCGCGCCCTTATACAGAATCAGATTTTAGGAGTAAGCGAAGGTCATTCAGCCATTCTTCGCTTAGTCGGTGTGGGATATAGGGCGATGATAGAGGACAAGGCAGTCACTAAGGAGCCGGCATATCCAGGACAAAAGTTTGTGTCGCTGAAAGTGGGATATTCACATCCGATCGAGCTTGGTATACCACGAGGAGTCAAGGCCAGCACTCCGCAACCGACAAGAATACTGCTGGAGGGATGCGAGAAGGACGTTCTCAAGCAGTTCGCTGCTGAGATTCGCGCGTGGAGAAAACCAGAGCCGTACAAGGGCAAGGGCATCTTTGTCAATGAGGAGACGATCAGGCTCAAGGCAAAGAAGATCAAGTAGATCGATTGTATAAAAGTGTACATTATGGATTCAATTGTATACTGTCACTGGTCTCACGATCGCTTGAAGCTGGCCATCTCCTAGGCCCGTGCTAACGAGGATGTCGATATATGAGCCGGGAGTTAAAATCCAAACACGAGCTTTGACTGTCTCAAAATCTCAGACACAGCAATGAGGAGCGAACCCACGGCTCTCCATGTCTGAGAAGGCTCCAATATCAATTCTCGCCGCCGAAGAACACGAGATGGAGACCCAAAAGAGTTTAACACGCACACAAGAGTGCCCACATTGAGTTTTGCCCTCTTGTCGATCTGCGTTTCGCGAGCGGGCCGTAGTAAAACTAAGGATCAAAACCAATCAGGTACCCGAAATGTATCCAACGGCTATCTAATGGCGGTTCTGGCGCACGACCAGCGCTTCACATTATTTGCATGCAGCTCGAGGCCCATGGTTAGCCTGATTCCTGTCCTGGCCCTGACCTTCGACGCCTTTTCACCAACACTCTCCCTCTGTCAACTTTCTCGATTAACCACGACTTTCACTTCAGCCTCGACGGTGCTGGCCTCCTCGTCCTGACCTTCTTCCATCCTCAGTCTCTCGTTTTCGCTCTTCTATATTCTCCACGCGCTCAGCTCGCTATCTTCTCTTGCCGGTCAAGATGTTTGAGGGACTCCAGCCCTTTACTCGCACGCGCACTGCGCCGACAGGATATGAGAAGGTCCGAATGGTATTCCATGGCATCCGCTTCTTTCAGCTGTCGTCCAGTCTGATCGTGGGGTCAATTCTGATCTTCTTTGCATGGTGGCTCATTCACGACCGATACTCGCTGCCATGGACCTTTATATTCGTGAGTTGAGCTGCGAAGCCCAAGGCAGAAGATTGTCCTAACAAGCATATAGCTCCTCGTCTCCTCCTTCTTGACTATCCTCATTCTCACAGCAACTCTGGTCATGCACTGCTTGACTGGTCTCAACCCCCGCCTGAACCTCGTCCTGAACAGCAGCATGCTCTTGCTCTGGGCCCTTGGCTTTTCCATGCTCACGTACTGGATGTGGGGGACTCTCGTCCACTACTGCGATAAGACCACCTGGAAAGAGGACGACGGTGTCAGGGTTTGCAAATGCTACAAGGCTCTCTTCACCTTCGCTCTGGTCGGACTGTAAGCACATTCCAATCCTACACTCATACATCAAGCTAATCCTTCGCAGCCTCTCCACCGGTGCAGCCCTCGGTCTTGACATCCACATCAACCGTCTCTCCAACCGCTTCGGCAAGCACATGCGCCTCGACAACATCGAAAACAAGCCTCGCACTGTTGTCGATGCTCGTGGCCCATACAACGACGCCCGCAACATCCGCTCCGTCGATGATCTCGATGACTACCCCTCGCGCAACAGCGATGCCTTCGAGGTGCCACAGGCCGGCTACGGCGCCAATCCAGCGCAGAAGAAGCCACTCATGGAGTACGGAGACCGGGAGAGGGACTTTGAGTTTGACACCGGCTACCACGGCGGCCACGAGGAGCGCGTGCTTGGCACCTCCAAGTAAGCCATATCCTACATCTATCAGCGCATTCCTTGGGTTAGCGAGAGCTGCTCTCTTTGTACTATCATCCACGGACTTGGGGGTTTGCGGACGATTCACGAAGACGACGGGTGTCGGGTTCACGGTCATGGGGCACAGCGGGTGAATCCTGGTCATGGTCAATAAACTTATCAAATAAATTCTAGTCACCACCATCTCCCAGATCTTCAAGTATTTCTGGAATGCTGCAGAGAAGCAATCATATACGCTGCGTGTATCTACCAAGAACGCTCACTCGTGACCATGCCGTGCAACAACCCTCATCCCGTAAGAATAACACCATCCATGTGGCCCCGTCCTCCTTCTCTTGCCTAACGCCCGACTCGTCCCTGCTCGACTCGTCCCTTCGGATCATCAAGCATAATCAGACCCAACTCCCCTGGGCCCCCTCTCCACCCTTGCTGGGCAACCGAAGTTTGATCCCGAACGCACTCTTCAGCCTCCGCAACTTATCCCTCCTCTCCCTATCGGACCGCGCCAACTCCTCCCTCGTAGCCAGCACGCCCCCTGTGCCCGTGCCGATACCGAGGTGCACCCCCATTCCCTCCCCGACGCCGTTCGTCCACCCCCCTACCGCTTTGCCCGCGACGCTGCGCCGCCGTTGCTCGTCCGCGTATCGAGCCGCTGTGGTCCAGAGGATGCGCCACGCTGGTTGGTTCGCGAAATCTCCTGTCGCGGCTTGGGAGTGGGCGGAGCGGAAGGGGCAGTGCTCTCTATGTTGTGATATGAGGTCCAGAGACGCGGGGGCAGGCGGGGGAGAGGCGGAGGGGGAGCGGGCGAAGGAGACGGATTTGATGGCGGGTGTTAGTGAGGTACCATTTTCCGAGGGACCGTCAAGGTTGGGGGAGGAAGGCCGATCCTGATACATCCAGAGTCCAATGCGCTGGAAGCAGGCATCGCAAGATAGGAGGTTCGTGCGAGCTTCGCATGTTGCGTGCCAGCCTGTCAGAGCAATGGTGAGGGCTCTTTGCATCGACTGTTCAGACAGGGCGGAAGATTCTTCTGTCGAGGCGGTAGAGACCGTAGAATTGTTGCGTGGCGTCGCATTTGGGTTGAAGAAAGTTGGAGGGAGATGCAGGAGGATCTTCTCTACTGCCGGTGAGGCCTCGACGGTAGCGAGACGAAGGTGGTCAACGTCTTCTTTGATCTCGAGGACGCTTGCGAAAGCTGTACGGACGGTTTCCTGCCACCACGCGGTTCTCACCACTGGTAGCCGATATATGTCGTCCTTGCATCCCGTCTTCCGCCATGGACACGAATCCGCATGCCCATCAATGATTTCTTCGGCGTATTTCTCCGCGAGAGCCTTTTCGAAAGTATTCTCGTACTCTGCCTCCTCTTCGCTGTCCTCTTGTACCTCAGGCGCCTCCTCCTCTCCTGCAATCCCGTTAATCGCCTCCACCATCGCGGTCCCAAAGTCATCTTCCTCTTCCTCGTGTCTGCTTACTCTCCGCCTCTTGACCCTCGCTTCAGCATATTTACTCGGGCTAAAGTCCACCACTACCCTCTTCCTGCACCCCTTGCACCCCACCGTCTCCGGCGCAACACACTCCCATCCTCTCCTCGCCCATTCGACCTCCCCTACTCCTTCTGGCTTCGGGAACCAGCTGGTGACCGGCGCGAACGTCTTCAATCTCTCGAGGAAATCCTCGTGACTCCAAGGTGTGAAATGCGGCTTCTTGTCCTCCTCCTGCTGCGGTACCAATGACTCTGTACTCTCCCCGGAGATCATCTCTGCGGGACGCTTGCCTATGCTCACTGGTCGCGAGAACTGCATGCTGACCGGTCTGCCCCTCGCATCTACGCCCTTGCCGCTATTAATGCTCGCCGTCCGCGACCCTATTCCTGTCACCGCGTGCGGGTTGAGCCGCGCACGATAGGAGTCGACGCTGTTCCCCGAGGCGCCAGATCTGTTCGAGGCGCTACTGCCTGGACGGAGGCGTGCGGCATCGTGAGGTGTGAGAATGATAGAGTTGCTGTCTGGCGGGACAATGCGCGGGATAGGTGGAGGTGCGCCGGGTGTCGCGAGTGTGGAAGGGCGGTCCGGGCGGATGGGTCGCGGGGAGGAGATGCTGGGCCGAGGGGAGGAGATACTTGGTCGCGGCGATGGTGTCGAGGGGCGTGAGTTGGAGGTCACCGGCCCAGATATCGAGGGTCTGCTGTTTGGCGCGGAGGTTTTGGATGGCTTCTGACTCGGCGCAGAGCTCGGTGTGAGCTTGTCAAGGAGGCCATAGAAGCGGCGCTTTCGCGTGGCGGTAGCCGCAGGCATGGTGATGTCCACTCTTAAGGATTGGACCTGCCCATGATGAGACGATGAGGTTGTGTTGGTTGGAAGTGGAAACAACAAAGCCGTTGGAGAGAAAGCTTAATGGCAAGCGCGGCGCTGCTGCCGGCAGGTGAAAGTCAGGGATTGTAACGGCAGTGATCTCACTCCACGTGGACGCATGGAACAACGTAGCAAGAATCACAGGTCGAGGGTATCTGGCAGTGACGAAGTCTAATTTGAAAGCAAGTCTAAGGCTATAAAAACAAGATCGACAGTTTGCAACTAGTATACCTCAAGCACATATCTTGCTTCCTCCTTGAGTTCCTCAATAACTCTGTGCGAATCGACCTTCTTACCAGCAGCCTTGCCTTCGACCTCAATAGCCTCCTCGAGCACATTAGTGACATCTGGTACTGGCCAAGTAGGACCGCAAAGGTAAAATGCACCCTCTTCCTTCAGGTACGCCTTCCTGATGTCAGTCAAAGTCTCCCTCATCCTGTCTTGGATGTAGATCTTCTGAGACTGGTCTCGACTGAACGCACAACCCATGAGCGTGATGATACCAGCATCGCGATAGGCTTCCCATTCCTCACCGTACAGGTATTCCTCACGCTGGTGGCGAGATCCCATGTACAGAAGCACGCTACCGATCTCCATGCCTTGCTGCTTCTGCCAAGCACGTTCCTGGACAAAGGCACGGAAAGGTGCAAGACCAGTACCAAGACCAGCCATGATGATGGGCGCTGTAGACTTAGGGGGCAGCTTCATAACAGAAGGTTTGACCGAGACGGTGACAGGAGCGCCAACTGGGAGACTGTTGAGATAACGTGTGGCTTGACCAAATCGATCTCGACCCTTGGGGTCAACCCAATTGACAGTAACGATGAGAAGCGAGACAGAATCGGGCTGAACCTTCTGACTGCTGGCGATGGAGTACTCACGACGCTTCATAGGAGCAATAATCCTGACAATATCGTGGAAGCTTGGGCGTGCCGATGGGAATTCGAGGAGAATGTCAGCATATGTGACAGTGTCCACTTCGGCACGGCGCTTGAACTCGACTTGGGCTTCCTGATTGCCACCGGTACCGAGCAGAAGCAGTTGAGTCTTCTCCTTCTCGTCGCTGCAGAACTCCGAGAGCGCTTCGTAGAATCGTTTGGGCGGTCTACCGAAGATGTCGACGTTCTGGAGTAATGATTGCCAAACGGTGCGAGACTCGAGGACCTCAGGGTTTTCGCGCGAAGGCGCCTCGACAATGTGGTCGGGGTTAAGACCATACCATTTGATGAAGTTGGTGACCTCGGTTGCATCGTTCTCAGCGTGGATACCGAGTGCCTCGCCAATGTCGTAGGTGAGACCTGTATCACCAAGGTCAAACTCGATATGAAAAATGTTGCGGTCGTATGTCTCAGGCGTCAGGCGGCGGTGCTCCTTGACATGGACGACAGCAGTCTTGATGCCGAGATCAGGTCGTACGGAAGAAGTGGTTCCATAGGCCTCCTTGAATGCCAAACCCTTTGCGACCGCAGTCCAGTCCTTGAGATCGTAGGCATCCTCTTTCTCGGTCTTGTCGACAGGCGCAAAGCTGGTGAGGTTGAGGTCTTGTGAGAGAGGTAGAGACTTCTCGGCTTCTGGCTCAACAGTCAACCAGTCCTCGGGGACTTCAGCGCGAATGAGCACATTGTCAAGGTCGTTGGTGAGCTTCTCAAGAGCATCATCTCCGCCAGCGAGCTTCTTAACCCCAGAGGAGTACAAGTCGCTACGTGCGATTTGCAGGAAGGCCAGTTGAAGTAAATAACTCTCGAGGGAAGAGTCATCAGCCACTGTCTGTGATTGCGCGGGATCGAAAATGACGAGCTGAATTTTGCCGAGAGCGATTGACTTGCGGGCTAGAAGTGGAATGCGCTTTTCCAGCTCTTCCTTCTTGAATCCGTCAAGTCTAACGATGGCGACGCCGTCCTCCTTAATGGATTGCACAACGTCGAACTCCTTGAGAAGCTTCTCGCTGCCAATGTAAGCGACATCGGCAGAGGTGACAGAATACGCCGCCTCGATGGATCTCGTGGATGAGCGAATGTCAGTGCGAACAACACCACCTTGGATTAGGTTGTCGTGAGCAGTCCTGACCGTCACATTGAGCTTGGAGTCACCAGACAACAACTGTCCGAGAGTGTTTGGCGCGTCCGCTGCTTGTGAATCATCCACGTCCCAAAAACTGTACTGTTGAATGCCACCAGTGGGGAAATCAAACAGATCTTCCTCTTCAGGTGCTTGTGGTAGTTTCTGAGCGATTTGCTGGATCAAGGCAGTAGTGTTGGAAGGGGTCCAAATCTGCAGACGTGGATACTTGAAGTCGTATACAGCTGGCTGTGTGTTCAGGTGGGTCGCAAAAGCCAAAGATGCCAGGACATCTGAGTACAGAGCAGAATGCTCACTGGAGTCCTGAACGTTCACCTGATCCTTGACCTGACCGAGCACTGCAATATGCTGAACACTCGGGGCGAGAACCTCCAGGAATTCCTCCTCGAGGAAGGGCCTGTAGACGCGGACATTGATGGCACCGATCTTAATCCCAGTCTTGGCCATAGCCTCGGCTATTTGACTGGTCAACGAAGCTTCGACAGTGCCAAAGACTACAACAACTGTGTCTGGCTCAGGGTGGCCCTTGTACTCGAATGGCTTGTAGTCTGTTCCCAGCTCTTCGTTGAATGACTTGAGCAGCTTGCTAACTCTGCCACCGTTGTCAACCCGCTTTCTATCTGCCTCTGATGTCTGCTCAAGGACACTCTTGTATGTCCGGTGGAGACCAGCGCGATCCAGGACGTCGATGACTCGAGTCGTCTCACGGCCGATCGACATACCGTCGTAGACGTGCACGGTAGGTAGTACTGAGGACATGATGGTGGCGAAGAGAGCCATGTGCTGCATCTCAAAGGTGGAAGCGCTCGACACGAGACCGAGGCCAAGCTCTTCAGCGGTGTTCATGGCGGCCGTGTAGTCCGTGACAAGACCAGCCCCTTGTCTGGCAGTGTAGTCGACAGCAGCGACATGGGCAACTGTGGGGTTTGCGACGTGGTAGAGAAGTGACAACCGGTCGAGTACTGGCCGCAGATACGGAAGGCTGCCAGATGAGGCAACAATACTCTGAGGGATATGTCGCTTGTTCAGGTCAAAGTCTTTTGAAAACATGTATCCAAGAGCGATTGAACCCGCACCAGTGCGCGTTTCCGTCGACTGCACACCAGTGGTGTATCCGTAAGCATTTTGATCAGACTGACTCTGCCAGTACTTTGCTGCTACATCTAGGTCAAAGGTTTCCGGCGAATAGCTGAAGATTTTATCCGAGAGCGAGTAGGCAACCTGCTGAACGAGCGTCTGTCCCGTAAGATACGTTGGACCGCTGATGTTGGAGAGCGCAATGTCTTGGCCGAAGGGAAGGTTTTGGGATTTGCTGGCCTTGCCTGTTTGGGAGCTTGGCTGCGTGAATGCAGGGCCCGAAGAAGTCGTCTGCTGCAGATGCATTTTGTATAGAGCGAAATGACACTCTAAACGACCTCTAATAATGCCTGAAGATGCCTGGTGAGGGACAAAGTCGACAAAAGTCAAGAGATGTCACTTTCCGTAAATTTTGAGGCCGTTGTCGGGACCTGGACCCTCGGCCTGTCTCCGGCGATGGCGTGCTCAATCGAACAGACCCAAGCTTCGGAGCCGCATCTCCGGGGAGATCTGATCTTGATCCAGATTAGATAATACGGCATGTCCTTCGGAGGCACTCTCTTCTCCACGGGATATTTCGCCAAGATTGCTCCACAAACAACACGCCTTCACTAATAAGAGGTCGAAGAGTCCGTCTGCAGCTTCAAACCGCAGACAATGATCCGTTAGATACATGAGATCCTTCCAATAGCTTCAATGCGGGCGCACCACGACTCTTGTCGCGATCACCAATCCCATCATCTCATGTATCATTTCTTCGTTCCGTAGCACTGACATATCATGGAGTTCTTGCGGTCTTGCACAAGCAACACACATCTCCTTCACAATGTAATTGCCCCTGTCTGGGATTGAAGACGCTGCGTTGACAATCTCTCAGGAATCAACTTTCGACATCAAGTACGATTGTTTCGAACACCAATCTACATCAAAGGCAGGAGATCAACCGACACATATCAATGGCACTCTGCGCGTGTTGAGATCTCTCGGCCAAATTGCCGCTATCGACCACCAGGAATCAACTCGTTTGTGGATCTTTTATCCCAAAGGACGAGACGATGAAGCTCCCCAATTGGCAGGATTGTCCCACGTCTCAACTGGTTCCATCACTTCTTCCGAACTCATCGATGCGATCCGCCAAAGCAAAGCCGGACCAGCGCCAAATTATGCACCGCTCTTTTTCGAGGCCTTCTCGGCTTATGTGACCCAGATCCTAAGGTCTACCGGTTCAGTTCACTTTCTTGGTCACATGTCTTGGCTTCTCACACCTCTACACGATAAGATACTCGGCGAGAACGGCGACCTAAACGATCCGCCCCATCAAAACTTGGCCGTCTCTATCACGTTCCGCGCCATATCCTCCGGAACTGCCGTGGTCTGCGCTACAGATGTGCGAGCTTCCAGGTTTCGACCACTTGTAGGAGACAAAGATGATGTCAAACATGGACAGACTACGATCATGGCTCCGACAGGCATTACTGGCGTTGTGCAGGGATATAGAGCACACTTGCATGACAGCAAAGCCGCCAATGAAGCATGGCTGTGGCTAATCGATCAATATCCCTTCCTGCAGCAGAACGACAATGCCGGCGCTGATGAAGCCTGGGTGACAGTCAAATTACGATCAACAATACTTAAGGATAGCTCAGAAGAAGACTCCGGATCACTCCTGCCGGTGTATCTGACGTGGCCCGCGTCTCTCTGCTATGCTTACGAGACAGATGCACTCCCTTCGGATGAAGAAATACTGACATTTCTCGATACGAATGACCTAACAGAATTACGAGACCCCGTCAAGCAGGCCGAGTCATGGCTTTTTGGTGCTGCCGATCGTGAAAAGGCACTCAAGGCTGCAGAGTTGTCGACAGCCAACGGTAATCTGGAGCCTCAGATTGACGGCATGGACGATGACTTGGACTTGACAACATCGCCCATCTACAATCGCAATTTAGATACGGTCGCATCCAACGGCGTGTATCCTACGCCTCCGGATGGCATAGCGCCTACTCACAATCCGGCGACAGTATCATCTGTGAATGCTACCGAGATACCCAATGAAGATGAACTGCCTAGACCTCCGTCTGCGGATCATAACAGCCGAAAAGCAAGCATCGATATGGATATAGGAGATCTAGATGATGATAACGAAGGCAATCTGTTTGGGGATATTGACGAAGACATGTTTGGCAATCAGGACGTTGATGTCACTGACGCAGACTTCAATTTCTTCGATGTTGGTGCAGCCAGGGGTGTGTCGAGACAAATCAGCCCTGACAAACACCTTCCCGCATCTGTGGCAGATGTGAGCAAATCGGAACAACGAAAGCAATACTCGGCCCAGCAACTTGCAGATCTTGTGGATGCAGCGCATAGCCAAAAGCATGATATGCAGGAATCCACCGAGAATGCCAACACGCAAGATTTCCAGGTGCCCGACATCATTCTTCCCGATGAAGGACACTCCGAGAACGAGTCGTCCTACGACGTCTGTCAGCTGAATCCTGTGGCAACTTCGACACCCCCATTGAGCCCAGTATTGGTCAAGAAACAATTGTCTATGTCCGAGAAGCCGGAGCAACCCGACGATCATGCGCTGGTCGACCATTCTGATAATTCTCGGACCTTCGCTCCCGTCTCGTTCAAATCAATGCTCGCAAGCAATTCCGCAAAGTACAAGAATGGAGGTAGATTTGCAAATGGCGTCACTTCTCGACAGAACGAGATGCCGCACGTTACCAAACGTAACATCTCTCTGCGAGATTACCTTGAGAAGTCAGGTCGCTCACAAGAGGAGAAACCTCGACTTACAATCACGAGCGCTGGGTTGCGCTCATTGCGTCTCGAGGACACGGACGAAAGCGACACCGACTCCGTGCTAAGCACCGACGAGTACACCTATCCTGCCTCGAAAAGAGTTGCAGTTGAATCGGGTTCTGCCGTTCATAACGAATCCAAGCGTACCGACAATAAGACTGACAACCAGGAACTCGATGGTGCGGCTATCGACGCTGGCAGCTTGGAAAGAGGAGTGTCGAATTGTCAGAAGGCCATCGCAAACAGACCAACACATCTGGAGGCTTGGTGCTTCCTAGCTGGCTGGACAAAAGTCCTGAGCACCATGCAAGTCGAAAGTGACGAGAACTTGTGGGAAGTCTTCGATTTCGAGGGTGCGGATTACATCGCTATAGCCCAGCTTGTGGCAGAAGATGGGCTCAGTGATTGGCACCTGGTATCACATCATCGCGGAACGACCGCAATTGACTCGGCTGTGATGTTTGCGAGAAATCGCTGTATTGCTTCTACCGCCAACTTGACTTCGACCAAGGCGCTCACTCTACACAATCTGACAGCACTAAGTGTCAATGCTATTGTCGCTAATGCAGATCAGGCTCAGAAGAATGGACCAAGACCAACAGCACGAAGAATCGGCAATGTGCTGGGTGGTGTCACATACGGACAACAATTATTTCCTCTTAGCGCACCCTTCGTTCGTCTTCGAAGGGGCGAATCGACATGGGACCTTCTTTCGTCAGCTCTGAATTTCTGGGAAGCTCTAGGGCTTGAGCCTACTCATGGGCCGAAAAACGTCTCAGCTGAGTTGATCACACTTGGGAGTGATGATCTGAGGGACATTTGCGTGCAGCTTGTTCAAGACATTCAATACTTCTACGAGACTTGCAAATTCGGTTCCCATGGATTCGGATACAGGATGCACCGAAAAGTCAGGGAACCTTCAGACTCTCCGGGTACTCCAGCTTCACGAGAAGATCTTGTTCTCAGCACACTGAAAGACGCTTGTATCGATCTTGCCAAGAAAATCAACCATAGACAGCGGCAGGATGGTCGAAAGCCAGTTGTGGTGTACCTGGTGAATCCTTTTAAAGACGCATCGATGACAAAGTTCATATGCGCCTGTTTCCAATCTTGCTTCCGCGAGCTTGCACCTAACGCGAGGGAGGCTACTCTGCAGATCATTCCGTACAGTATCGTGGCTCAGGCGGGAGGAGCTATAATACCTCGAGCGCAGCAATTGATCAGGCTGTGCCGGTCCATCTACGACAAGGTCCGGCCACAGAAGCCAGAGGCTACACAAACGCCTTGGAAACTGTTTTGCGCCCCAAGTGCTGCTCTGGTCAGTCCTTTACCACGGAAGGTCAATTTTGCACTCAATGAGACTCCGCCAATCAATCTAATGCAAGAAGCGCAAGTCCTGCACGTTGCGTACGCCATCAGTGCTGATGCACGATGGCTCAGTGTAGCTTGGACAGACTATACAGGAAATCATCAGACACAGCGGTCGTATTGCTTGTACCGAGCAGATCGGGAGGCCGTCTTCGCAGCCGTGAAAGATACCACGGCGTCGCTGATCACATCTACCGCAACCTGGAGAGTCATCATCGCTTGCGCCGGTCACTCGACGCCACAAGAACGAAAGATCTTCTCCTCTCTCAACGCGCCTACTGTAGCTCTGGCAATGGTGGATGTATGCCTCACTCCTCTAGTCCAAATCTTCCCTCAATCGACCGACACAGATCCGCTTCCAGCCGTCCCAACGACTCCTGCACTCGGACAGGCAACATCATCACTGACTCCCACTTCAACTCCTCAAGCAGCATCGACCGTGTCCCCCGACGCGCATCACCCACCTACTCCTTCCTCAGCAGATCACATGACTCAATCAACTGCTTTAGGCGCGGAAGTTTCAGCCGCAGACCCGGATGCCCATCTCGTCGATACCCGAGACGAGTCCTTCGCTCTTGTCCTCCCTTTCAGCACTACACAACCACCGCACGGTCCGGCCTCTCTCGGACCTCAAAAGAAAGTCCTCGCTTCAGGGCAGCTACTGAAACGAGGCGACGCTGTACCCAATTTGCCACTGCCCAGTCTAGGCGTAGACGTGATGGAAGTTCTCCCACCCAAGATCCAACAAGGCCAGAGCAGCTGGATGATGCCCCGTACGCCGGAATACGTGCTGCGGGAAGTTTTAGCTTGGTACAGAGGGCTGGGACTACTGGGCAAGATCAGAGGTGTCAAGGGATGCGAGATGGGCCAGAGACCATGGCATATCGGGGTGGTGGTGTGCGCTTCTGGAGCGCTGGTCGGATTCTTTGACTGAAGCGATTTACTCCTTGCCGTTCCGTATGAACGATCAAAAAAGCATTCTTGAGCCGAAACCCATATAAGCGCTATGCTAATCATTATCATAATCATCACCTCTTCCAGCCCCTCTTCCAATTGTCCCAGGGACCTCACCCCGAAGGAATCAAATCAATACACGCTCTCCGCTACCGTCCCCTCCCTCTTCTGCTCCTCCTCTACTACCTTTAACCCCTCCTGCGCATCATCCTCGCTCTCCTCTTCCTCCTCGGGGTCACCCAGCGCGTCCGCCCTCCGCCCCATCCCCATCCCAGACTCCTTCATCCACACCTCCACGTCCTCTGTCGTGGTCTGGCGCGTGGGTCGCCTCTTCCCTGCGCTGCGTCCCTCCACTGTCCCGTTCAGCGCCTCAGCCATACTCCTCTGCGGTACAGGCTTGGTGCCGATCCGTGGACTCGAGGCGCCTGACGCCGTGTTGTCGCCTGTGTACCCGCTTTCGTCCCCGCTGAGCTCTGCAAGGGGCGTGGGGAGGCCGGAGAGGGAGCCGCCTCCGTCGCGGCCGCGGAGGAGGTCGTTGGTCGAGGGGCGCAGGGGGAGGGCGATATTAGGAGGCTTCGAGATGCGGGAGAGAGGGGTGGGGCCGGGGCGGAGGTTGGTGGTTGAGCTGGATGGGGAGGGGTCGAGGGAGCGGTGGTAGGAGGTGGAGTTGTGGTCGCCTTTGTTGTCTGTGGTTTCTGATTCGTTGTTCTGGTCTGATGTGGTAGTTGCGAGGGCAGAAGCGACGGTGGTTGCATGGCTGGAGGAGGTCGTAGGGGAAATAGCGGAGGATGGTTCCAAGGGGGCTTTCTGATTGAGGATTTGCATTCGTCGTGGGTAGAGGGAGTGGTCGTGGTTGCAGCCATTTACGCAACCGCCCCAGATCCTGCGAGGGACCGTAGGAGAGGATTGTGCTTGAGTGCTGCTGCTTTGCCGACGGTCCTTGGTAGATACAGTAGCACGGCGTTTGAGTTCCGACCATGTTCGTAGCTTGGTCTCCAGGCTATACTTGCCGCTGTCCTGACGCTTCATGACCACGAACTCACAGTGGTTGATGTTACGGAGATCCTCGAAGTACTCGACTCCCCAGTGATACCATTTCATCAGGAAGACTCGTGCCATCAGACCATGGGTAACCAGGATGCAGACACTAGGGAAGTCGTTCTCGCTGAAAGATCGCCAAAGACTTTCGTTGAACCCAGCACAGCGGTCGTATGCATCAGCGGCGCTCTCGCCATCAGGTATCTTGTACCAGAAGTGTCCATCTACATCCTATGTCAGCAAGTGTTCTTTGGTTCGGTACTACCAGCTCACAGTCTGCACGTTCCTGCCACATCCTTTCCATCTCCGCGCTGCATGGCTGAAAGTTTCCGAACCCCTGCTCGCGGAGTCTTGGGTCCTCGTAGACCTTGATAGCGTTCCTACTGAATGGGCTGGGTCCAGACTCTGTTGTTGACCCTGTTAGAGAGCTCAGAAGCCCCTCCGTGGTTTCTCGAGTTCGTCGATATGGCGATGTGTAGACTTGTATGGTATCGTCCGGTCTTAGCAGTTCACGTAGACGATGGCCCGCTTCATTAGCCTGCTTCCACCCTTCATCGGTCAACTTGACCCTGTGATCAGGGATGATCTGGTGGACGTCGCGGTTGAGGTTCCCTTCAGATTGAGCATGTCTGATCAGGATTATCATCTGTTCAGGTCAGTAGAATTCATAGTATACACGACGACGCCTACACGAGGTTTTCCCATTATGCCTCCGATACTGGTAGTATGATTGTCAATCATCGTTACCATAGCTGAGCGGCACGGGTGGCACCTCCGAGCCCGGCAGAATTTGGCCGCACTCACCGCCTTTGACACGGATACCCTTCCTTCTCTCTGTATGTGCAAGACATCTGCACTTCACTAATCTCTTTCTACAGCTACAAGTTACTGACCGGAGGCCAAAAGAACTACTCGGCCACCGTATATACCACACGTCTCGGAATGACTGACTCAGTGACCACTGCGGAGGACAAGAACCATCGACCCACCAAGAGACGAGCGATATCACCTACGTCAAAGCAAGCAGCCAACGTCGAAGCTCTTTTTGCCAATCCATCTGCTGCACTGAAAGATACGTCGAGCTCAAAGTCTCATGAACTCGCGCCGCCGCCTGAGATCGTCACCAATGTGCAAGGATCAAGCGCTGGAGCCGGATCTGGAGAATTCCACGTCTACAAAGCCAGTCGAAGACGAGAGTATGAGCGCTTGAGAGTTATGGACGAGGAGAGCAAGAAAGAAGAAGAGGATGCAAAGTATGAACGAGAGAGGGAAGAAAGGCTTCGCAAGGATGAGCAGAAGACGAGCAAGAACCGGAAACGACGAGACAAGGCGAAACAGAGGAAGGACAAGAAGGACTCTGCTGACGGAGAAGGAGATACCAGGATGAAGGCGAACGGCGCTTCACAGAAAGCCAAGCTGCAGGCAAATACAGTTGGCGCCACAAACTCAACGAAGGAAGGCGGCGGTGATGATAGTGTGCCTGGCGAGGAGGAACTAGGCATTGTGATTCACGACGACGATTGATGAAATGATACCCATATCAATGCAGTAGGTGTTTCAAGCTATCTCCTTGCTCTGTTCTGAGAATATGTGGAGAGACTGATGTCCCCTAAATGGCCGCTTACTTGTTCCTATCGAGTCGATGTGTTGCCACCTGCACCTACAAAACCCAAAACGAGGGCTCACAAAAATTGAGAGTCAAGGATGATCAAAACTTTGAAAAAAATACCTCGTTGTTCTCTGCGCGATGACTTGTACACTGATGAGTGCTTAGATGCTGAGCCTAAGACTTGTTGGCACATCTTGATAAGATGGCATTACTGCTAGTTTGGTTCGATTGGAGGCGACCAGTAGTCCAGTGCTGCTGGTCATGTCTAGTGGAGGGGATCAAAAACATACATTCCTTTACATGTAAAACTTAGGGACTTTGCGTTTCGGGAAGAACCTACCCAGCGTGTAAGGGGGAGTCGCGCTCCATTGATATTAAACTAGACGAAAGGACAATACACACATATCATCTTTTGCAAAGTCGAGTGCGTGGAACGATCCTTCTATGACAAATTAAAGCTGATGCCACGGTCAAGTTTTTGATGGTGCATCGCACAACAGCGTCTTGTAGAGTCTCGGTCGCGGTCTGACTTGGTTTGCCACCTGCTCTCACGTAGATTGCAGCCGCAACACCTGGGCCAAACAACACCCACTCTCTCTTCGATTAAGGATGTCTTTTGGTACTGTAGATAGTCCAAGCTACACAGAAGAATATACGCGTTGGTAAACACATACATGAAGCACTTCATTCGTCGCTGTGCTGAAGTACACTATCTATACAATCATTACACGAACCCAAAGTCATCTCTCATATCGCATATCACACAGCCGTTCCCATGCGTAACCCATGAATCAATGCCCATGCCCGATGCAAACCAATGAAATGCACTCAAGGAAAAAAGAACATTACGGCATCTTCACAAACGGTCCCCTCCACGACCTCCCCACCCTCCATCTCCCAATCCTCAAGCCCCCTTTATTGTGATCCTCACTGTACTGACTCCTCAACTCCTCCAACTTCCTACTATCCCTCGACTCCATCCTCCTCCCGCCCTTCTTGTTCCCCTCTAGCCTCCTCTCCCTCTCCTCATCATCGCTGCTGCGCCACTCGGTCCTCATCCCCTTCCCCTCACCCACGCGTTCTCCTAGTCCCAGATCCCCTTCCTCTTGTCCCTGGCGTAACTCCCATAACCGTTCCGTCAGACCCCTTGGCACACCCTCCTCTTTCCTCCCCTTTCTCCCCTGGGCCTGACTCTGGACGGCGGAGGGAGGCATCTTCCACTCCCTCCCCGCGCAACAGAGACCAGTCATGTTCGCCTCGCGCGCCAGCACTTCCTCCACGACGGCTTTGACCTCGGCCATTTCTGGACGGAGAGCGGGGTTGGGGGCAAGCATCTGCTTGACTAAAGGCAGGAGCTCGATGAGGGTGGAGTGGTACGGCGCACCGCTCTGTTGGGATGTGGTGAGGAGGTGGTCTGTCCATGCCGCGACTTTGATGGGGTCAGAGGCGAAGTGGGTGCGTTTGTCCCGGGTCTTGGACGGGAGGGAGAAGCGGGAGGCTGTGGACGGTGAGGCATACGAGGAGATGACCGAGGAGGCGGAGGAAAATACGCCCACTGGGACTGGGGTAGAGGTGCCGGAGTGGAGAGTGGGGTCGTACGAGGAAGCGGTGGTGGAAGTAGAGATCGTGTTGGACTTAGACTGGCGGAACTTGTTGAGGGTGGTGACCTTGCCGAGGACGAGAAAGGTGAGAATATCGAGGTAGATGCAGCCTAGTGAGAAGACATCTGCTGCTTGAGGGGTGTATTGTGGTGGTGGTTGGCTGATAGTCGTTTGTGGTGTGAGATCTGGAAAGGGGGCGGAGAAGGTTTGGGAGAGAGGTGACATTGGCGGTGTTGAGACTGAAGGTGATACCGCTCGCAATGATGCCGCGGAAGGTGTGGGAGAAACGGTGGGAAAAAGTGAAAGGGAGGGTCTGGTGCTCAAAGAGGGCCGGGGTGGCACGATAGGCGATAATGGTCTGACTGATGCACCGTCGTTCTCATGCGCTGAGTCCTTGCGGGGTGGCGCGGCAAGATGACGAGAAAAGTTGCGAGTGGACACCGGCGAAGAGGTGGACGGTGAAGTTGGAGGCATGGTACTGACAGAGTTGTGTCGAGTGCTAGCCGGAGAGGTACCCTTCTTTGGAGTAAGATTGGCCGTGATGAGTTTCCATGACGGCATTATCTCGTGCTGTGCGAATGGGTTGTAGACACATGACTTTTTGGTAGGCTCCTGAAGCAGTTCTGGAGCTTGATAGTCCTTGAGCTCATGCTTACTGACTTGCTTGTCCCGCTGGAATGTCTTGAGATGCCCAATGTCGGAGAAGGCAACGCAATTGACCTCGTCAATGAGTATGTTGGATGGCCGTATCGCACCGTGATAGCTATCACACTGATGAAGGTATGCGATGGCATCTGTGAGGCAGTGCATCCATTCTAGGAGCAAGCATGGCCGCTCCGCTGCCGAAAGCTCCATATACTGCAGAGGGGTTCTGTGGTCCATGAACGTCTTGAGAGTGTGCTCACCAATAAATGTCGAAAGGGTATAGCCAGCATTTTCCGAGGTATATGAAGACCAGATGTCGCAGATGTGCTCATGCTTGAATTTCTTTGCTTCCTTGATGCCTACCAAATACTCGATTTCTGCAGCCGTTGGATCCTCGTCGCCAAAATCAAAGCGTCTGCGGACGAAGACAGATTCCCATTCATCAGGAAAATGGATACGATGCCAGTCCTTGATGTCGACAGCTGGTGGTAGGCTGCCTACGTATTCCATAGGAATGTGCTCGTTGGGGCCATACTGAATGTGCTCGTTTTCTTCTATTTGACGGAGAAGGAAGGTGAACTGCGTCTCGTAGAATGATGCGTTCAGAAAGATATCCGAGTCAATGCTGAGATCGAGACGATCAACGTCCTTGTAGGGAACAGGCAGATCCTCATCCTGCCATCCGTCGTCGATGAGGCTGAAGATCCTGTCTGCGCATCCGATCTCGGCTAGTGCCAGGAACAGCCGTGGTGACCTGTAGAGTATCCACTCCAGGTATGTGTCGTTAGTCAATGAATCAAAGATGATTTTCTTGTCGAGGAATTGACATTCTTGGCCACGAATGTGATTGACTACCAGCCGGCGATTCACAGTTCCCTCAATGCGGTCGTCTGTCCACCACACGTGCTTAAGCGATGAGTGTGGAGTGAGCAGACCAGGCTCTGCAAATCCGTACATGCCTGCGTTAAGTGCCCTTGCAGAATTAGCGGGACCTGATCAGCTTCTTGTAAGGACGGACATACATAAGATCGGCAGTGGGTGTTGTCTGGAGGAAATGTCTTGTTCCCATCTTGTCTCGAGTCTGAGTCGTAGTAGTGGGTTAGTCTGCAGTTCGACTGCGAATGTCATGACTTTCGTGAAAAGAAAATAGCACTAGCAAACAAAAGGAAGAAAGAACAGCGAGGGTGATCATGGTTCATGGGAGCGAGCAGATCTAGTCTGCCACGAAATGTGTAGATCACCAGTACTTGGTTACCTATCGTCAATACAGACCTCGATTCGCTCGAGTCAGCCGTGTTCGTGGTCTAACACAGGTGAAGGCGTGTCCGAGAAGAGGCTGATTTTGGCAGTGGGCAGAGTGGCTCAAACGAACTATCGCAGCCCTCAACAATACGTGCAGTAGCCCATAACACGAGCGGGACAACAGCCAATTCGCGCAGGCCCGACAGACCGGCAGCTTGCATGTGGTGCTCAATGTCTCCAAATGTGTTGAACAAGAGAACAGGGGGCCCACGGACACGGTTGCTTACGCCGCAGCTGCTCTAGCCACGTGAGGACATGCTGGTCGTACCTTGGCTTCCTGCGGCATCCCTGTACGACAAATGTGAAGATTTTCGTCCAATCTGCGCGAGCAAAATGCGGTGTGACTTGATGACGTGGAAGGAAAAACACAATGGTTGGAAGAGCTGCCATCCGGCCCAACCATGGTCGTTTCGATAGACTCGGTCGATGTGAAGAATTCTCCATGAGATGATCGTACTTCCCTGCGACGTGGGAGAGATTATGCCGAGCATCTTGCGCTTGGATAGTGAAATCCAAAAGCAAACAATGTGAGGTCCACTTCTCGTCTACCTGACCTTGGAAGCAGTGATCGCTTGCTCGAACGCGTACGGCGATCATACGAGACGAGGTGATTTGAAATGGTCAAGCTGCATCCGCTTGTCTGCATGGTCGCATGCTAATGGGCAGCCATGGCAGTTGATGGTAACCACTGTGGTAGGTGTGGATGAATCGACATCGAGAGTAGATCGTACGTAGAGGTCTGTCAGACAAAGAGTGCTCTAGTAGTACATGTGTGGTCGGTGATGAAGGAACGAATACAGGTATGAAATGTGGATTGAAGAAAGGGCATCTTTTCACCACGTGATTATGCACGCATATCCAATTAGCATAGCAGTCAAATGTGCATTCCCAACCCACTCGTGATTGTACACCATCTGCAGCTGAACTGTCATTACTCCTTGACAGCCTGCGAGTATCCGAGATAAAGACCCAAGACCTTCATCATCAAACGTCTGCGGTCTCTTCATGCTAACGCCATGCCCACCGCCTACTAGAGAATAATCAACAGAACCATTCCATGCAAACGCGAACTATGCATCCTTGCTCTTCTTCTTTTTCTTCTTCTTCTCCTCTCCATCTACATCTTCATGCTTCCGCTTCTTGCTGTGACCATTTGTCAACTCTGTGTGACCCTCCTTCCCAGCCCGCTTCGCCTCCTTCCGTGCTCGCTTCTCGGCCTTCTCGAGTTTGCGTTTTGCTTTGGCCTCCTTCTTGGCCTTCTTGAGGGCTTTACGCTCCTCTTTCGGTAGCTCTCCATCGCCATTGATCTCCGCACTCTCTTCGGCCGAGTCGTCGCTCTCATCGTTCATGTCTACGTCTTCTGATTTGATCTCAGTGATGGGTGGCTTTTTGGCACCATTTACTGCCTTAGCAGCAGGCTCGTCGGCAGCAAGCCCGTCGGCGTCGGCATTGTACTTCCGCGCTTCCTTGATCGACCACCTGCTGGGTTGTGTTTGTTGGCCGCCTGGGCCTATCGCGACACCTTCTCGCTTGAGAGGCTTGCCCTCGAGATGTCGTAATCTCCTCTCTACCATGAGTCTGCCGTTCACACCCACTGCCATCTTCTCTTCTTCCGTCGGCTCTGGCCTCTCGTTCTCGCCGCTCGTACCCCAGTCGGACAGCGCATCAACACGTAGACCTAGAGCGGCCTTTGTGGCAAGCACCCTTGCGATCTTGCCCTTGTTCTTACCAGTCGCTTGACCAATCAGGGATGCGTGATATATGAGACCATACTTTGGTGTGTCGTGCTTGGTCTTCAATGCTCGGAAGAGCGCCTTCTCGGCACCGAGGATCTGGATCGTAGATGCGGGTGACTTGGCCAAGTTCATGAGTGACCCGGAATGGGCGATCAGGCGAGCACCAACCAACTCGCCCACCAGTGCTGTAAGGTTTGGTGCGATGGCTTGCATCCGGCTAGTCAAGTACGAGGAGAGCTGTGACCGGTATTCGGTGAACCCCACAACCTGTTCTGCAAGTGCTTGAATGTTCATGAGATCTTCGTCGGTAATTTCTGTTCCCATCGAGATTTCTGCTGCAGCCTTGACTGCACCTTCAATCTCTTCTGGTAGGATGTCGCTCAGATCAGTGGACACAGCATTTGACCTTACACCCATGGACAAGATGACCTTCGCATATGCCAGGTTATCATTGATGATCTTTGCCATTTCTGGGAAGTGCCAGCCGTACCATTCCTTCACTCTCATTGCATATGTGTTCAGCTCCTTGTCCAGATCGTCTAACAGAGCGATTGCTTGTATGATCATAGTATCCACCTTATCGGGCGAAAACTTGAGCTTGTGTCTGGAGAGGGAGTGAGACAGACCGAGGGACATGGTCGCAAGATCCTCGGGAAGAAGGTCGGGTATCAAGGAAGGAAGATGAGCTCGAATGGCGCGGAAGACCTCTTCTGTCGACTTATCGGACACAGGGACAATTTGGAGTTGTGGTAGCTTGTTGATGGCATTGGCGAGTTTGGGATCGGCCACTGCAAGAGATGCCTTCTTCTCGTCTTTGATCTCGTCCAAGAGCTTGCTCAGTGTAGGCGTCACCTTACCCTCGGTGAGGGCAGCTGCTTCGGCTAGAGCAGCAGCCGCAGAATCGAATTTAAAGAAGTGCTTGAGTTTGAGACTTTTACATATTAGTCCAAATTCCAAATTTGTGGAAGATATACACACAGTCCAGCAGCCCCTTCGACTGTCTCTGTCTGCGCTGCGATATCATCTCGCTTCAGGAGCTTTTTGTCCTTGCTCTTGAGAATCGCATAACCAGCGCTCGTCTCTGTGAGGATGAAGAGGGTCATGGTTGCGATTTATGCCTCAGACCGAGGCAGTGGCGCAATGGATGAGAGGTCCAGTCGTAAAAGACCTATATCAGCTCCCCTCGAGTTGGGTAAAGACGGGGTCGCAGGCACCGTAGAGCGTGTGAGAACCTGAAAATGGAGCTTCACCAAGCTCGAGATTTTTCTGGTCGAAGTCGGAAAATCTTCATGCGGCTCCGGTGCGCCAAGATTTTAGCATTCTTGTAGATGTGGAGCGCCTTACAGCCGCCGACGACTGGTATCAAAGCTCATCTTTCTGCCAGTTCATTATATCGACATGCGACATTGAACAGTCACACATGGCCGCAGCTGATCTGCTAGCCCAGAGAAGTCCTGCCGGCCGACCTCGAACAGGATATGCATCGCTGAGCCAAGGACCTGCAACACCTGGATCACCACATACACCACTTCTTTCGCGGAGTCTCTCTTCGCAATACGGCTCACCAGGCTCGTATCGCGTAGACGATGAAACCATCGTATACGACGTTGGATGTCGCTCTCTGAAGATAGGATTTGCTGGCGAGCCTGCTCCGAGAGCCACTTGGGCTTTTGGCCACGAATCAAGAAGGCGAGCAGGGGATTACAGCCGCTACATTGGCGGATCCAAAAGCGCGGCACAGTCTTCTCCGTGCTCAGCGACTGCTCCGGAGCTCTGGCACTATGACCTTGTCAATCTTGATCTTGGGCTTGTAGAAGATAAGCTCGAGCGAGCGTTGCGCACCCTTCATGGCAAATACCTGATGCTCGATTTGAAGCACCGAAGCGCATATGTCGTGCTACCTCCGAGTCTGCCAAATCCGTTGATCGAGATTGTTCTGAGGGCTATCTTCACAGGTGTCAATGCACCGAAGAGTGCCTACCTACTCAACCACCCTATCATGGCCACGGTTGGAGGTGGTCTGCGTTCTGCACTGGTCGTTGATATCGGTTGGCAGGAAACTACGGTTACTGCTGTGTACGAGTACCGTGAAGTGCTGCAGAAGCGCAGTAATCGTGCTGGCAAGCGCCTAGCTTGGAATGCTGGGAGAATTCTTCGGGAAGCCACACCATCCAAGGATCACTTGCCTTTCACTTGTATTGACGAAATTTGCCGTCGATTTCTTTGGTGCCAGACCCACGACGAAAGTCGCCACGAATCGGATGGACAAGTTGTCCTGCCGCTCGAGTCACGAAAGCATGTCACCATACCTTTTTCACGGCTTTCCGAACCTGTCGAGCGAGCTTTTCTTGATCCTAGTGGAGACCTCAAGACGGCCGATGACCATGACCAGTCGCTCTCGTCCCTGATGTGGAGGTGTTTACTAGCGCTCGCTGTTGACATTCGCACTATTTGTGTCTCTCGGATTGTGATCACCGGTGAGTGCAGTGGCATACCAGGACTGAGACAACGACTGGTCAGCGAAGTGGATGGACTGGTTGCGGAACGAGGCTGGAATCCTATCTTCACCAAACGGAAAGATGTCAGCACGAAATCTTCGTCCACGAACACACCAACCGCCCCAGAGCAGACAGGAACGAACGCTACCGCGACTATCCCCAAGGTTGAACATCTCGCCGAAAGCCCAGGTGATACAACCAACAGTGTCTTCGACGAAGACCGAGACGAAATCACTGAGAAGTTGGAGAGACAGGCTGCAAAGTCGCGACCTCAAATCGCTACCAAATCGGTGCGAGGAGTGGAAACTTTAGGTGCTTGGGCAGGTGCAAGTCTCATGGGGCATCTCAAAGTGGAAGGCAGGGTTGAGATCAAGAAAGACGATTTCTTGAAGCAAGGCATGAATTTCTAGATACCCACATAAGTAATGCGATACGATTGACCTCAGAGAATTTCACCTACCTTAATTTCGTAGGATCATTCGATTCTATCACTGTCGCAGTTGATCACGTGAAAGGGTGGGCTGAAGCCCGAATCGCCAAGAAAAAGTTTTTCCCCAGCGACTCGTCATCTCGACTTGGATTCACTTTTCCAGCTAATCTGTCTCTGTCAATCAGCGCAGCTGAGGCTGCAGTGCACGATGAAGGTACCGGCGCAGTTTCGCGAATCACTCGAAAAACCCTGACCTGGACGTAGATCCTCGATGCTGGCACCAAAGTTCTGTCCGATCATGAAGTTCTGAGGTTCATTGAAGAGAAGCGCAAGCAACAGGACGAGGAGGAGGCAAAAGCTAAAGCAGATGGTCATGCGGTGTTCCCAAGACCAGGCAATCTCATGCTGGCACTCCAGCGACACGAATATCACCTCAACCACAAAAGACGCCCGTATCGTGGCAATCCGAATTACAAGGCGGACGAATCGCACATCATACAGCTCATGGAAGCTCTAGAGCCGCGAGTCCAGCTCACGAAGACCGAGCTGCTCATGCTGGTGAACCACAGGCCGCACAACAGGGTCATGATGTTACCCATGATCGAAGACGTCGAAAGCCGTTACAGCGAGGAGGATCAGAATTGGATCGTCGAGAAGGTTGTGGAAGTACTCGGAGAACCAAGAGAGGCCACGCCGGATCCGAACCAGATGGATGCAGAGGATACGTGAGCAGGAAGCGTTGCAGCCATGAGCAGGACGAACAGATTGGAAGTGAGCAGTGGTTTGGCATGCATCACTTTCCCTCTGACAATGAGAATCAAATCATGGAGATTTTTCACGTCCTTTGTTCCAAAGGACATTGTCACGTGCGGATTCGCCATACTCGAATGGGCCACATACGGATCAACAACGACACCCAAAGCATGACCAAATGCTACAGATCGCCTGAGCCATATCAATAGTTCTTGGCGTCGAGATGGAGGGCACTACCTATGTGGCGCAGAACCGACCAGGAGCAGTAGGCGGGCAAACGCAGCAGTAGAGGCTGTTATTACGATGATATTCTCGAGATACCCATAGATCGCCTTGAATAATTGTACTTCTCAAGTTCATCTGCTCTATTCATCATTCGTCGGGTATCCTGACATGTGAAATCGATGCCCCACGCGATCAGAGTTGAAGCTAACCCCAAAAAGGTAACCGCTGGTATCGGCCGTCATGTGAGCAGTGGGTGATATCGCCAACTTGATTTCTGTCTCGTTCTATATCATCATTTTAGGAGCGACCCAACACCGGTCCGCCACACAGCAGCTACAGGACTGCGCTGACATTTGGACCTGCACATTCGAGCCCGCGCACTGATTGGAGCTCCCACGAGGAATTGGCGACTGCGGGGCAGTGTTCTAGGCTTCGACATTGAAATTGAGGAACTCAGGCACGGCATCACATCAGATTTATCTTCTTGGACGCTCTTTTGCTTCGAAGTGCTGGATTTGCTCTTCACACATTGAGTAGTGTAGCTATAGTAGTGTCACTGATTTCGACGAGACGACCCTTTCGAATTCCTCCTGCCATTTGCCAGCCACTAAGGAATAGCTGTCGACCACTTGTCTGAGTAGTACCTGCGACTAGGCACCATGAGTATTTGGGGAGGCTCGGTAAGTCACGTACTTCCGCAATCGATGGTGGGAAGTAGTGTCTTGTCCAACATACCTCCATGGACGCCTTCGAGATGATCTCGTGTCCTCATCTTGGTTGGGACTCTGTTCTGACATTCACAGTCGGCGAAGCCGTATACGGCTGTCTCTGTCCAGATTGATCGTATGACAGGCGAGCAGTCTGAAGAAGATGATCTTTCCGGCCTCATCGACCTCATCGAGGTAATACGGATCCAAGCTTCTGGGCCGACTGAAGCTGCGAGAGCAATTCGAAAGAAGCTGTAAGTAGCAAGCGCAAGCAAGTCTACTTCATTTGCTGAGGCTTTCTAGCAAGTATGGGAGCTCTCATCGACAACTACGCGCCCTAGTCATTCTGGATGGCCTTATTCAGAACGCTGGATCTCGTTTCCAAAAGACATTCGCCGATGGACCCCTGCTTGAACGACTTCGCGTCATGGCTCGAGACGAGACTGTGGATCCGGCAGTACGACAGAAGTGCAATCTTCTGTTCCGACAATGGGCCGTAGCCTACAAGGACACCGCAGGTCTATCATCAGTGGCTCAACTGCACAAGGAATTGCCACAAGTAAAACGTAGACCGCAACGTCAGACCAAATCGCTCCGGGAAACGGAACTCCCATCTGAAGACGAGCGTCCGCCACCAAAGACTCATGCTCGTAATATCTCAGGCGGAGCGTCAGCCAGTGGCTCTTCTCCAAAGACGAAACCATCTCAGGACCTCGGTCTTGGACCACTGTTAGGCACAAGCAGCAAAGCATCAAAGAAGAACAAGAAAATGCAATTCAACGTGGAGCGAGAGAAGCCTCAGATCATGCAGACGATCGCTCAGTCCACGATCGCATCAACAAATCTGCTCAATGCCTTGCAACTTATCAATCGCGAGCACGAGCGAGTGTCAGAGAATCCTGAAGTGGCCCAGAGATTCGAGATGTGCAAAGCTCTGCGTCGGAAAGTGCTCGGCTACATTCAGCTTGTGGAGAACAATGAGCTGGTTGGCAGTTTGCTGACCGCCAACGACGAGCTTGTCAAGGCGCTCACTGCTTTCGACGTCATGGACAGGAGCATGGACGATGACAGCGACAGTGATCAATGGGAAGATCCAGCTAGATTTGAATCAACTTCTGGGGCAGCAAGTCAGCTGAAGGGGCTCAAGCTCGAGGAGAAGCCGCCTGCAAAACCCGCCAGACCAGTTCCTCAAGAAGAGAGTGAAGAGGAAGAGGAGGAGGAGGAGGAGGAGGAGGAAGAGGAAAGTGAGCCAGAAGAAGTGGATGAAGACAATCCTTTTGGTGACCAGAATGCGGTCAAGACGCCTGGTATAGAAAGACCAGGCATGACGTGGAAGACGGTCTAAGCAGAACATTTCCACCCTGTGTACACGTGTAGTCGTGGTATTAACCTTCAGCAAGTCATGTACAAGCCTCTTTTGATCACTATCAATCTCGAGGACGTGCCAGTGAATGGACTATGAGCTACTGCGCCACAATCCACAATCCGGCGTCTGTGCAAAGTTTCCAGCTGCGCCTCGGTGACGTAGACGCCCCCTCCACCAATCGCACATTTCCCTGAAACCCCAACCCTGTTTCATCTCGCGCGCGCTGGTCGTGATATAACAACCAGGGATTCTAGTTTTCTTCATTCCACTCATCCCATTCACCTACGACTCTCATAAACCCCTAACTCGCGATCGACTGTTCTACACCAGGAACTCCGCAACTGCCACCACCATGCCTCAGGCGGGGATCAAGACCACTTCGACCGTCAGTGTCTCATCGTCCGCTTCGTCCTCTGGCTCAGTCCAGAGTTTAAAGACCAAGACTCCCACCGTCAAGCTACCCTGCTGGTGCGGCGACGACTGTTCATGCTGCTGCATACCGATTCCTTGTACCGTCATGTAGCGACCTGACGTTGGAAGAGGAGTGACGAGGTTGGGGCAGATAGATGGGATCTACGAGGAAGATGAGAGCACTCCCGTCGAGGACAAGGGGCTACGCTAGAAGCTTGAGGAGGAAGCAGTACTTGGAGGAGTGGCAAAGGAGGAACATAACGACAGTAACAACGAGACGAAGAAGGTTAATACTTGCAACCTGAAATCACTAAGCTCTCGCACCATTGCCTCTGCTAGACCTGTAGTATCTACCAGGACGGTGTCGAAGGTCAGGCTCTATTGCACATACCCCAGATCACATCAATCAACACTTCCAATTGAAACGTCGACCGACTTTTGCAACATCCACGCTTCCCTCGATGGCGGCTTCATGGACTCCTCCATCCGCACCGTGGACGACTACTGGGCCAAGATGGAAGCCCGCGCCAAACCCTCTCCCGAGGCTATCAAGATCGTACACAAACGCCAGGCAAAACGAGGAGGCAAGACAATCGTCAAAGGCGTCAAGGAAGTCTTTGATGCCGTCGGCGGCACGGTCGACGTACAGCGATGGCGGCTCAAGAAATTCGGTAAACGAGCCGCAGTCGCTGCGAAGAGGGCGAAGATGCGTGTCAAGAACGCTGGTAGGAGGGAGAGTTATATTTCGTACACGGGCAGTCTTGGATAGTCGTGATCTGGGTATTAGGACCCTTCTTGGTCCAAGGGTCGAAACTTGCGGGTTTCATTGAAGGGTTGCCAGTCTTCCTTACGAGGAGTGAGCATGACCCGGTCATAGCATAGGAGAGCGTAATGAGATATGAATTCTTCCAGTCTAGAAAAAGATGTCCCTAAAACCGCTATGCAACCATCGCCTCTTGCGAATTGGGTATCTTGAGAACCAAAATGCTGACCTGCAATATGCAATGAAGATCCCACAAGCGGCGAGATCCAATACCTTCACTTTGTAGTGCCAACATTACTCCGACAAACATCTGACGACCTTCACGGGGCTCTTGCCGGGCTGGGACTCGGCCTCGCGCTGTCGATGTTCCCTTTCCACCTCGCCGACTCGGCACCGATCTGCTCGTTCAGCTCCTCCAACTGTCTGACCTGCTCCTGGATACTGGCGAGCTATAACAGATTAGCACTGCACCACTTGAAGCAAACGGAAAATTACTCACAGTGCTCTCCACCGTCCTCCCCTGCTCATCAGCCTCGTACCCATTCTCCCCCACATCCTCCGCCGTCAACCCGTCCGTCGTAAAAGGATCATCCATGTCCTTGAGCCCATTACTCCCCTGACTCGTCCCCGTCCACGGTCTCGCCGCACTGTTCCCATCCGTGATGCCCAACGGGTTCCTGCTCCCCACCCGCCACCGCTCCACCTCCGCCCGCGCGCCCGACAACTCAATCTCCAGCTCCGCGACCCTGCTGCTGAGTTCCCTCACCATCCCAGTCTTCTGCTCCAATTGCTCCTCCACGTCACCGATCTCGGCGGCGACGAGACGGACCTGCTCCTCGTCCACGCCCTTGCCGTGCAGACCCGCCAGGGCAGCAGCCACGCTGCGCTCCTCCGCCATCCGCTCGCGAGTGCCCGCGGCTTCGAGGTCCTGCTCCATGGCGGCGATGCGGGCCTCGTAGTGCGCTACGACTTCGGCGTTGGCCTCTTCCTCTCTGACGGCCCGCGCTTCCTGCTCTATATTCAATGCTTCCCTGGCGACCTCGGTCTCCTTCTCAGCTTTCGCGAGTCGGTCGTGGAGCAGACGCATCTCCTCCGCCGACCCGGCGGCCACGGATGCGAGCTCGGTAGCGTGCTCCTCTCTCGCGCGATTCAGCTCCTTCTCAACCTCGCTTTCTAGTCTCCGCGTGACCTCGTCGTCGAGTTTCTGCCTGACTTCCTCGGCAGCGAGAGATTGTTCTAGCTTCAACTCTTCTAGACTTGCCGCGTGAGAAGCCTTGAGCTCTTCTGTCGCTTTGGCAGAGGAAGTCTGCGCTTCGGAGAGGGCAGAGCGGAGAGCGGAGAGTTCGGCCTCATGGGTCTCGGCCGAGGTAGACTTGGCTGTGGATAGTTCCGAGGCGTGGGAGGCGAGGACGAGGTCAATTTGGTCCCTTAGAGAAGAGACTTGGGACCTCAGAGCGGCGTTGTCGGCTTCCAGAGACTTGACTTGGGCATTGGCCGTGGTGGTTTGGGAGGTTTGCAGAGTGGAGAGCTCGGTGCGGATGGCGGAGAGGTCGGTTTCGAGAGAGGAGATGGTAGAATCTTTCTCTTTCAGAGAGGAGGTATGAGAGGTTGTGAGGTCCGTAAGACGAGATTCGAGATCGGCTTTGTGGGAGGTAGTGAGGATGGAAATTCGTTGCTCGAGGTCGTCGGTGCGTTGCTCTGCTGCCTGGAGCTTGGACTCGAGCTCGTCGGTAGAGGAAACTGAGGTGCGAAGAGATTCTAGCTCGGCGTCCTTGGATGTCAAAGCCTCTTCATGGGAGGATGTGAGCTCGGCAATCCTGGTTTCCAGTTCTTGTGTATGCGTCTTTACTAAATTGTCGAGCTTGGTCTCCAGGTCTTGAGTAGTCTTCTCGAGCACAGACTTGGCTTCTTCCGCAGCAGTGAGCTTCTCAATCGCTGCCTTGCTATCCATGGCAGACGACTTGAGAGACTCGATCTCAGCATCTCTGCTCTTCAGAATATCACCATGCCCAGACTGGATTTCAGCGATCTTACTCTCCAGCTGCTGAGCGTGGTCCTTGACCAGGGCATCGAGCTTAGATTGCAATTCCTGCGAGCTCTGCTCAAGGGCAGTCCTCTGCGCCTCAGCTGCAGCGAGCTTCTCGACAGCTTCAGAATTGCTCGCAGCTGACGACCTGGTAGTCTCGAGCTCAGCATCCTTTGCAGCAAGGACGTCTTTGTGGGAAGACTGCAGCTCAGCCACCTTGGCCTCGAGAGTATCTGCGTTGTTCTTTTCTAGCTGCTGAAGCTTCTGTTGTAGATCGGTAGTTGTCTTCTCGAGCTCTGTCTTCTGCTTCTCAACGGCGGCAAGCTTGGTTGCGACCTCGTTGTTGGTTTCGGTTGAGGTCCTGAGGGATGCGAGCTCCGTGTCTTTGGCTTGCAAGGCTTTCTCGTGTTCCGACTTTAGTTGGTCAACTTTTGCCTGACCATCAGAATGCTGCTTCTTGGACTCGTCTGCTTGCGTGCGAAGCTCATCGACCAATCGCTCGAGCGCTTTCTTCTGCTCTTCCAGCTCCGCTAGACTGCCCGCAGATGACTTTGCTTGTTCAATGTCGGATCGAAGTGATGCAAGCTCCGCATCCCTGCTCTGCAGTGCCTTCTCGCTTTCAACCTTCGCGGCTTCCGCAGCAGACTGAAGCTCATCGATGCGTGCTGCGAGTGTGTCCTTCTCTGAATCACCAGCTGTGCTCTGCTCTTTCAAGAGCGAAAGCTCTTTCTCCAAGTCCGAATGAGCTTTCTGCAGACGTTCGCTCTCCTCACCACTCTTGGCCGACGCCTCCAGTTGTGACTTGAGTGACGTGATCTCGGCTTGTAACGACTCCCTATCCTTGGCAGACTCATCTAGTGATCTTGACCGCTCTTGGATGGCTTCCCTGTGCTTAGTCTCCAAGTCTGCGGATTCCTTCTCTAGGCGCGTGATAGTCTTCTGCAACTCTGTATTATCATTCTGAGATTGAGACTGTAGTGCTTCAATCTGTTTCTTGAGGTTGTCGTTCTGGCGCTTGAGGCCCTGCGCAGATTCTTCGGCAGAGGACTTTAGATCCTTGTTCTCTTTGCGCAATTGCTGGCTGAGGTCTTCGTATTGTCTGAGTTCCTTTTGAAGCTTCTCAGTCATGGTGGTCATCTCTTTGAGATCGGACTCTGACTTTTCCGTCTGGCTGATAGTAGACTCCCGCAGAGCGTTGACCTCATCTTGCAGCTCCTGAACAATCTTGCTGCCGTCTGTGCCCTCCTGCTGGAGCTTGGTAATGGTATCTTGCAGTGCTTGAAGCTGTTTGGCCGACGCGTCTTTGTCTTGCGCAGCTACTGACTTGTTGTCCTCAATGGACTTTTGCAGGCCTTCCAAATCCTGCTGAAGCTTCCTGTTGTCCTGACTGGTCTGGTCGTGCTTTGAGGTCAGATCTGCAAGAGCAGAGGATGCGTCGGATTGTGCCTTGCTGAGAGAGTCCTGCGCCCTCTTCAGCTCTTCACCGTGCTTATCCGTAGTGTCAGCGGCAAGCCTGTTGGCTTCCCCAAGGGCCTTCTTGACCTCGTCTAATTCTTTCTGTAGCCCTCCAGCAGCTGTGACCTTGCCGTCAGACGCCTTGAGCTTACTCTTGAGCTCTTCGACCATCTTCTCTGCCTTATCTGCCCTGCTCTTGACTTCTGCTCCCTCTCCTACCTGCTTCCTCACCTCCTCCAGCTCCTTCCTCAGCGCTTCAGTGACCTTTACAGCAGCCTCCTTCTGCTCCCTCTCCCGCTTCGACTCGTCGTCCAGTGTCTTCTGTGCCCGATCGATCTCCTCCTTTAGATCCTGGATTGTCTTGGCCAGCTCCTTTTTGTCCCTGCTCTCCTTGCTCAGATCGTCCTTGAGGGTCTTCTCTTTCTCGCTTTTCTCTTGCAATGCCGCCTCGACATTGGCGATCTTGTTCTCGACGCCAGCAAGCTTATTGCTCTTGCTCTTGAGACTCTCCATCTCGCCTTGTAGCTCCTTGATCTGCTTCTCGTATCGCTTACGCATCTGATCCATGAACTCGTTCCCGCTGCCTTGCGTGGGACTCTTGACGGAATCCGTACGGGGGGATGTCTTGAGCTTCTCCATCTCCTTTTCTCTCCGTCCTAGCTCTTCTTTGAGAGAAGTGATCTCCTCTTCCAACGTCTCTCGTCGCCGGGTCTCCTTGAGGAAATCGTTCATGATCCTGTACTCTCGCATATTCTGGTCCTCGTCGTCATCGTGACCTGAGGTATGTGGACGAGGCCGGCCAATGACCACACTCCTGGCGCGACCATGCCCAGTCTTGCGAGGCACTTCAACCTCGGCATCGGAAGCGATCTGACTGGGAGCGCGTGCACGAAGGGGCAGTTCGGGGACAGTGGGGAGAGTTCCAGGTGGAGAGCGCGCGGAGGAGGATGGCGAAGGCGGCACAGGCGCCCGCTTCGAAGAGGGAGAGGTTGCTTTGGTGGGCGAAGGGGGGGGTTTGGCTGGCGATCGAGGCGCATCGGCTGCAGCAGGCTTGCTGGACTTGTTGAGCGGAGCAGGAACTTTTTTCACCACCGGAGACGCTGGGGAAGCGGGTTTGACGGCAGTCGAAGCTGTAGTTTTCACAGTGGTGACCGGTCGGCGAGGGGCTGCCGAGGCGGTGGAGGTCGTAGAAGTGACGGGCCTTGTCGGCCGAGTACCACTTACACTTGAGCTCAACGCGGATGATCTCTTTGCTGCCGAGCCCGCGGCAGGGGGGTCGCCCGACTTTGAGTCCACATCTGAATCTGCCCTCGAGGACTTTGGTCGTGCTGTGGTCGAGGATGCTGGTGGACGAGTAGGAGGCTTGTTGATAGTCGAGCCTGCAGTCCTGGAGCTTATGGTGGAAGACCTGGAGGGACCACTCGTGCTAGCAGTGAGGGACTGCTTGGTAGCCGTAGAAGTCCTACTGGCTGCAGGACTAGCTGTCTTCTTGCGCAGAGCCTCTTCGCTCGCCAATTTGGCACGCTCTCTAGCGGTAGCCATGATAGCGATTCGAGCATGTGATGATGATGTCGATATCCAGAGTCAGGCGAACAAAGTCAATGCCGTTTGCCGAGTCGGCGATTGTTACTGTAAGAGCATGTGTACCTGAATATGCAAAATATCGACCTATAGCACACGGACGCGGATCCTCATCCCTGATTTCCAGGCACGCGCATCGTCACTGTTGCTTGGTTCAGGCGAATCAGGGGACAAGAGCCGGGTTTCACCACGAGCCTCTGTTGCATTTGCTCGTTGATACCCGAAAGACCTGTCGGCGCCAAGCAGGCTAGGGCATTTGTTCATGGAGGCGCGTCATCGAGATCGTCTATGCTGGATCGATCATGAGCTTCTCGTCTCACACAACCTGCCGCCTGTCCTCAAACCGAATCATCAAATGGGACGCCTCCGGGGATTTTGCATTCTCGGGGAATGCTTCCTCGTTACTGTATCCTCGGGGATATTGACAAGAGGTAGCAAAATTGTGCGGGTCTTCAAATACCAGCAAATACCCTGGTAGGTGAGGCAGATACAGTAAGACTTCATTCTTGCGATCAATTGCCTCTCCAAACAAGCAAATCACGTAGATCTACAGCAATCATGGCCGTACCAGCAGGAACCTCTGTCCGCCAACTTGGCACCGTCCCCGGCTCTTTCGACTTCAACAAGAAACTCTCGGACAGCGATGACAAGATGCTCGACCTCCAAGGCATTGGCTGGATCATGCGTCAAGCCATCAAGCACTCCGGTGTGTCCCTCAACATTCACAGTAAGACCGACGACAATGGTGTCTTCAACCTCGACATCGAGCAGGTCGCTTCTGGTGGCTACAAGAATTGGGAGTACCGTCCCATGGACTGGAAGGCCGTCGAGAAGGAGGACGGTGCCTATGGTCAGATCAAGCTCAAGTCCCGCTTTATCGATGCTGGCGAGGTCAGCAATGGCTTCCTCAAGAATGGCTTCTCCGGCGAGGTCATCAACACATACTCCGAGTCTGTCGGCCTCAAGGGCGACCAGTGGACATGTGACCAGGTTTGGGGCATTGAGACTGTCGACGGTGGCCCACAGTAAGTATCTGACGAGAGACGTTGAGTGCACCTACTGACAGCGCGAAGCTACACCCGTCACATCCACTTCAAGCGGGGCAACGAGGTCCTCGATATCAGAAAGGTCTACGACTTCAAGCCATCGGCATGAGCGGCGATATCAATCGAGGATACAACCAATATACCCTAGCATCACTTTCTCACGGCCCCTTTCTGCGTTCATGCTGGTCATTCCCTGATTGCAGCTGTAGCTTTGTATGAATTTGTTTCACTTCTTCCCAGAAATGATCATGACCGGTACCACAGCGATACAAGTGATCCAAGTACCGGTGAATATGTACAATCTCTTGGAATCCTTTGCTCGAAGGTCATACGGCAAAGTTCTAGGCCCAATCGATCATGTATAGGCTTGTTCGCACGTGAGGTTTGGCTTGAGTGATCGACATTCCGAGATCAACAAGTGCAATTCAGAACAAGCCCATTCATTTCTCTTTCCTACACTCCACTTTGCGTGCACGACAAGGACAGGCCCGACTCACCTGCAGGGACGGGTCGAATATCATCACCATGGTCTACATTGGTGATGGCCGAATGATACATCAACACGGGCCGTGATTGCTCCGCGGCACCAAGCAATGTGCTTTCATCTACGACCTCATCAGCCATTGGTCGCTCACCTGCAACACAAGTCTAGCATATTTTGTCGCGAGATATCCTTGCACTTTGACATGGCGGATAGGGCGCCCTACCAGCAATGTCCTGGTAATGGTGTCCCGTCCTGCTGTACTCTCCCTTGTGTTACAGGCAAATGGAGCTACAGATAAAGCATGCTGAGCTGAGTACTACCAGCTTCATGCACCATCAACGGTGGCTTGCTAGATCAGGTAGGTGGGCGCATTCGAACGCTGCCGCCTCCAGCAGACTCGGCTCTCATATAGCTCTCGCTCAGATCCATCGATTCTGGACCAGCGTCGCCAACCATGGCTACTACTCCCATGCCTCACGAGAAACAAGTCGACAGCACTGATGCTGAGCCCTCACGGGCTTCGTCACAGATTGTCTTGAATGCGAGCGGTCATGCTCAAGAGGACGATCGGACTTTTGGTCTTTTTAGCGTTTGCGCTCTTGCCATCACCATCGACGGAGCATGGATCGCTGGATCTGGTGCGTTGGTCGTAGCTCTATACCACGGTGGAGGCCCGGGAGTCCTCTATGCACTGTACGGACCGGAACACTTTTTCTTGATCGAAGCTGACTTTACGAGACTATTTACCAGCGTGTTCTACTCCATTGTTGGATCGTGTACCTCTGAGCTTGCATCTGCTATTCCGTCATCCGCCAGTGGTAAGAACATAAGAACACCATTGCTGGTCCTCTTTCTGATCTATAACAGTTTATCACTGGGCTCCGTGAGTGACTTACACGACAGCCGTACCTCCTGTCCCTTCTAACAGCAGTAGCGTCACGGCAGGACCAAAGCATGGGAGGATATGCAGCTTCTATGCTGGTTCGCAAGTTATCGACCATTTACATATGTGATACGGTCAGCTTACAGGCATAGTTGGAACGCTCTTGCGTGGCTCACTGGCATATCTGGAACCTGTCTGATCTACGCTAACATCATCATGGCCATGTACAACATCTATCATCCGGACTTCAAACCTCAAAGATGGCAGATCTTCATCATTTTCCTGTTCTTCGTTTGGGGTGCCTGCTTTATTGTCGCATTCTTCCAGGCCAAGCTGCACATGATCGCAACGGCGTCAGTCCTCCTATTGCTTTCCGGCTGGGTCTGCTCGCCAGTAGTTGCTGTCCTACCGTACAAGACTGGCTCTGGACATGCACCCCACAGCTTCGTATGGGCGGATTGGAGTAATCTCACCGGCTGGTCAAGTGATGGTTTCGTCTTTCTGGCCGGCACACTCAATGGTGCATGGGCAATTGTTACTCTCGATGCTGTCACTCATGTTGCAGAAGAAATGCCAGACCCACGCCGAAACATTCCTCGAGCGACCTTCATTGATCTGATCACTGCTGTGCTCACTGCCTTCCCTTACTACGCTGTTCTGGTATGTCTCACTCGTCTGTCTATTCATCCGGCTGTACTGATGATACAAGCTCTACGCCATCACCGATCTCGATGCGGTCGCCGCCTCTAATCTCACCAGCTTTCCACTTGCCGCCATATTTCAACAAGCTGCCCGGTCATTGCCAGGCACAATGGGTCTGCTCTCCACTTTCTTCTTTGCCGCCATTCCATCATTACCAGGCGCATTCTTGACCCCTTCCCGAGTTCTCTGGACGCTTGGGCGCGATAATGCACTTCCATTCTCATCTTGGATCGGCCGTACAGATCCAAAGCACAAGAACCCCTTCAACGCAGCCATAGCTACTGCAATAATCATGTCCTGCTTCGGCCTGATCTTTGTTGGATCTGCGCAGGCATTCAATGCTTTGGTGGGCAGCTTTGTGATCTTGACTCTCTGGAGCTACGTTACGGCTATTGGTACAAATCTGATTACAAGGAGGAGACATATCCGACCAGGACCGTTCTGGATGGGTGATCGGACAGCAGACGTATTGATGACCATCAGCTGCGCTTACGTGGCTGTAATGAGTATCATATATATGTTTCCATTCGCTGTGCCCTTTACGCCAGGGACTATGGTCAGTTGAAGTGATCTTACCCGGCTTTGATCAAACAAGGCTGACGAGGGCAGAACTACGCATCGCTCATCTGTGGCGGATCTACTGTCCTTATCACACCTTGGTACCTTTGGAAGAGACACCACGGCTACACCGGTCCAATCGTCCTGATGGATGCTGCAGACAATGTGCTCAAAGGACACGTCCTGGAGGGTGAGGCACTGGAGAGAGACAGGAAGTACCAATTTGCCGAGGAGAGGCTGAAAGCAACTGGATGATCGGATGGCAGATCGGATGGAGGAGTCCGGCAGTAGAGGTACACAATCCTTCCAGAAGCGACAGAAATGACATCTACAGTAGTCTCTAGTGCATCATACTTTCGCGGGTCGAAATCACATTTGGTAGTCACAAGCTTGCGGGACATCTCATCGCATTCTAAGATCGCCCGCGTACGCAAGTCTGGTAGCAATGAGGTGGATGGATAATCTCTTTGATATCATCACAATTCCACGCTATGCACGTCTAGATATATTTACAAATTCTCTACGCTTACCCCCCCCCCCTTCTGTCCTCCCACCATCACAGTTCCCCTGTCACATTCCTCCACTCCTAGACCAAGCCAACCATCTTCCTATTCCTCTTGATACATTTCCGCAACTCGGCCTCCTTCTGCTCCGCCACCTTCTTGGCCTGACTCAACGCCCTCTCCAACTCCTCCAGGCCCCTCTTCTCCTGGCCCTCGGGCTCCTGCTCCTTCCTCACCACTCTCTCCCTGACAACCGGCATGACGAATTCATTGATATAAGCCTCTGCGTTACCCACGAGGAAACTCCCCTTCTTACTGCCCTCCTCGACCGCCTTCTCCATCGCGTTGGCCTCCCTGCGCCGGCCTCCACCGTTCTCGAGTTCCGCGCGTAACGTCTCCAGATCAACGACGGGTAACTCGGCGTCGACGTTCGTGCCGCCCCATTTGCGCGACTTGTCCGGGTTGAAGCGCCACGGAGGCGGGATGTGACGCAGGTCTTGCTCGAGGTTGTAGTACCGCTCCTCCAGCTCGGCCTCGAGGTAGCGCAGGTGGGCCCCGCCGGGCGTCACGCAGCCCTGCGACCAGATCCTGTCGTCGCCGCCGCCGTAGCGGAACGGCGTGCCGTCCTTGAGGAGGCGGCGCAGCGTGTCGTGCTCGAATGGCGCGGGCGGGTTGCGGAGGAAGGTGCGCTCCACGTCAATGTCCGCTGACGTGATGGGTTGGGTGGGCTTGTAGAGCGCGTTGCTCTGCGCGACCGTGCAGAAGAAGTTGTCGAGCGCTTTGCCGATGAAGGAGGGGAGGAGCTTTTGGGCTTCTTTGATGAGGGCTGCGGGCGAGGCGTCATCTGCTGGAGCGCTGGTGACAGGGGGTTCTGGGGCCGATTTGGGCGAGGCGATCTTGTCCACGGGTGGGACTTCGGGTATTGACTGTGCTGGAGACGCTGGGGTGGCGACTTCGGGTTTTGGTTTGGGCTTTGTTTTTGTGGAGGCCGCTTTACTCTTAGTGGAACGTTTGTGGCTCATGATTGCTTCTTGTACGGGTTCATGAGAGGATGCTTCCGCCTCTGCTGCTTTCTGCTCTTGTTCTTGCTGCCTTCGTTGTCGCTCCCGTTTTTTCGCCGCTGCAGACTTTGCGACAGGTGCTGATCCAACAATACCACCACCTAGCGTGGATCCTGTAGGGGAGTGTGGCCTAGAGATGCTCGCAGAGGTCAATGATATACTATCACTGATGTGTTCGCTAGATGGAGTGCCTGGCGGGTTTGCAGAGGCGATGCTCGGATTTCTTGATGGTAACTTGGCTACAGCGGCTGCGAAAGGAGTATTGATGATTGGGGCAGGCTGAGGAGTATTCACAATCCTAATTGTGTTGACTTTCTTCCTGCCCGGGACATCTACAACAGAAGCAGGACTAGCTGGTCTGGATGATACCGAAGGTGTGCCTGGAACAACGGACTTGGCTGGAGTCGCGCCTGCACTTGGCTTGACTGCTGACTGTGTAACAGCAGCAGTAATATCGATTTTCCCAGGATGCTTGCGCTTCACAGTCTCCGCCATTGTACTTGACTCGGCCTGTGTAACGGCTTGCTTGCTCTTTTCAACAGGAGTCTCCGGCGCCGTTGGCTTGACGGGTGTTGTGACTGGCGTGGTTTCTGTTGCTATCGACTTCGTCTTCCCAGCAGGCACTGCAGGAGTTTTCTCTGGTACGGCGGACTTCTGAATCGAGGGTGTTTCGACAATCTTCGGTGTAGGTACTGGCTTCTTTGGTGTTGCGACAGCAAGTGCTGTCGTACCGACAGGCTTTGATGCACTCGCGACTGGCTCCTTGACTGCCTCACTTGGTGGTACTTCCTTATCCACGGCCAGAATTGTTGCCTTCTCATCAGTCGCAAGTCTCAGTGATGGTGTAACGGGTCGAGACGATGCAGACGCGATCGAAGGCTTCCTGGATCCTGCAGCACTTCTAGCTTGTAACACAGCCGGAATGGCTGGCTTGACAACTGCAGTGATTTGCGAAGCTTGCGTGTGCGTCTGACCTGATGGTGCTTGGCCCAGACCTTCCAGACCAGGAGGGATTGTGGGCGTTGATCTACCTCGAAACGGAAACTCGCCATGATGTTGGTATGGCGTAGCGCTCGGTGTACCAAAGGGATCATTGTCATCGGCTTGGTTGATTGTCTCTACCAAGATGTCAGCGCCGGAGCGAATGAAATTTATATCCACGCGTGATTCAAGCAGAAGGCAGCGGCAGTGGCAACGACAACAACAGCAGCAGCAGCTAGGGCGAAGCAGAGCAAGTCATCTGAGTTGGCAGTCTCATCACGTTCTCGTCACGCTGGCAGAGGGGGAGCAAAAACTGGTGAAGAAAAACTGGTATTGTCAATCTACCAATTCTTGAGGACCAGGATCGAAAAACGTACATACAAGAAGCAGCCAGGGACGAGAACGTGATGAGGGCCATGAGACGACTGAGACATCCTAGGCACCGCAATGCCCGTCTTGATCGCATCCCAAGCGTCTTTTCTTGATACGCATTACTGAGGTATACCATGGAAAGTTGACCCAAACTCCTGAGGTATCAAGTCGGACACACTGCCAACGATCCTCTTGCTCGCTAGTTTTCTTGAAAAATCGCTCAAAAGGAAAGCCCTGGCTGCTGAGCTGTTGATGATGTCTACTACCATCTCCCCAACCCGGCTCCACCATGCATGGCAGAAGGCAAACCGAAGCCCTGACCGCCGTAGCTGCCTTGACCTCCCAGTGAATTTCCTTGGTGAAGACGAGCCTGCAGAATGCTTGGGTCCGCTACATCAACTACACCACCTCCAGAGGAGGAAGTGTTAGCGTGTCTGTGCTTCTTCCCCTTTTTCTTGGGCTTCTGAGAGCTCGGATCCTGAAAGGCATTTTGTGTATGGTAAGGGAAATTCAGGAGGCCAGGTGCTGCTGCCGGAGTGGAGCTCGCCGAAGTATGTGACAAAGAAGAAGACATGTACTCACGCTTACCAGCGTCTTGTCCTCCCAGATCCCGTCTGCGGAAGAGTTCTCTCATCATTTCGTCGTTCGAGTTCCTGCTCGGCATATTACTTCCATATCCCAACCCACTCGTTGCAAAGCCGTGACCTTGTCCGAACATGCCACCACCACTGACAGGAGGTGTTCCAGTCGTCTTAAGACCAGGAGGCGGACCGGATACAGTACTTGTGTAGAAAGGTTGCTGACCAAAGGCGTTGCCGCTCTGCGGAGGCATCATGGATGACTGCTGCTGCATGAGTTTGGAGTTGGCTACCGGCTTGACAGAGGTAGCTGCAGATGAGTCGTTGGCGAATGAGAATCGTGACACATTCCTAGCATGGCCTGGGGCATTTGGCTGTCCGAATTGACCTTGAAAGCCTGGTTGCTGGCTGCCTGTTGACTGCTGCGACGGTGAGCTCTGAAATCGCTGAAGCAGTAGCTGCTGTTGTTGCTGTGGTGTCATGCCACGGGTATTGAGATTTAGTTGCGAAAGATCGCCATCGAGTCCCAATGATGCATCCTGAGCAATACCAGATTGCGGTGGCTGAATGGCGTGTCGCTGACTCTGCGCTGGATCATCCGGTTCACCTCCGAGTTGCAGGCTACCACTGCGCTGAAGCTGTTCCTCGTTTTCCTCTTGCGCGGCTCTTTCTTCTTGCGCGACTCGTTCCTCCAGCTGTCTTTGTTGGTCCTCCTCAATTCTGTGCCTGGCTATTCGACGCTTCTGACCTCCACTGGAATCGATCATGCATGCCATGGTATCTGCAATTTTCTTCTGATCTTCCGTCAGCGTCGCCGTGTCGAACATTACATCGGTCGATTGCTGGGTCATGATGGCATGCACATAGTCGACGAATGAATTGGTCATGACAGGTGTTTGTGGTGCTTCCTCTTCCCTCGGCTGCTCGACCTGCGGAGTCGACACCGCTGCTTCCACCTCTGGTGTCGCTATCGTCGCTGGCGCCGGAGCTTCGATAGCTGGTTGTGAAGGCTGCACATTCGTGAGGGCAGGGCTCGAAGACGTGGCTGTAGCTGCACGACTAACGCTACGCGATGGGGGATATGGCTTCGAAGCCCAAGATGCTGTAGACGGAAGTGCAGGTCCAGATTCTCCTGTTGTGGTAGATGGGGCAGTAGATTCTGGACGTGCCGCAGCGACTGGCTGTTGAGACTGTGGCGGAGGCTGACTCGACACGAGCGTCGTTGGCTGCTGTTGTGTTGATGCCACATTCATCGAGGAAAGATCTTGACGTGTGAAGCTGTCTTTGTCCTCGCCTGGTTCATGCAAGAACATGCAATTTCGGTTTTGACACTGCTCATTCCGCAGATATGCCGAGCAATACTTGGTGGTCCCGAATTGCGCCCTGAGATGATCAGTCATGCATATTGGTATGCTGCGATTATTAAAGCTCACCTGAGTGTTCTTTCCCCATTCTGCGACCCGTCCACGGCGTTGATGCAGCTAGCAGCATCTTCCTTGCGGGCGTACGTGACGTAAACGCCGACCGATGACTGATTGTCCTTTGCTTTACTAACCACAATCTTCACAATCTTGCCGTATTGTCCAAAATATTGAGGACCACGAAGCGTTTCGAGTAGACGATCTTCTTGTACAGAGGGACTTAGACCAGTAACGTATACCAGGTTCTTTTGCACGACTCTTAATCCGGCTAGGTGTTTCCTATTCGCAGTGTCGGCTTCTCTCTTTAGTACCTCCTTTTGTTGGGCGACAGCAGTCTTCTTTTGCTTGGTCGCCTGTTTCGCCCTCCAGGCAGCCTCCCTGAAATATTTGTTAGAACCATGTTTCTTTTGATAATTTGCAATCGACTCACTCATCTGCGCTCGGTTTCCGAAACTCGATATTCGATTCTTCGTATGGTCTTCGACATGCCGGGCACAGTCCATTCATATTGTTCCGCACATTGTGATAGCAGAATTGACATATCTTTGGCGGATCAGAATTTCGGCCGTTGATGGAGGGGTTCAAGGCGACTTACCTGATATCCACATGGACATGGTCGGAAGCCTTTATCTGAAAGGTCGAATTCCTCAACACATAGTGGACACGTCTCTTCCTCATCGTCATCGATGAACTGGTCTTGTAATGTTCGAGACATGCTTGTGAACTTTGCGGTGGGAGATCTAGGTCGGAGTCGCGGGGCTCACCAAGGTGAACGCAGTCTTGTTGCGAAGAATGCTGTGTATCTGGTCAAAGGAACGCTTTTGAAACAATGTGAAGCACAACGCCAGCCGTGAAAAGATGTGTAGCCCAAGCGAGTTGTGAAGTTAGAATGCGAGAATGTGAAGCGCAGGAGGCCAGGACAAAGCTGCCTCAGCTTGATCAGCCAATCAGATGCTCCTTCCGTAAAGCTCCGCCAAGACATTTGCCCGAGCCAATTAACATCATCATGAACCTATGACTTCAATTGCTTACACTAATGTCGCCGCAACACACAGCTTGGAAATCACAGCAAACATGTCTTTACAGCCGGTACTGTCGCGCTCGTGTAGGGCATTGGCGCGAGGCGCGACCAGACAGGTCCAGCATGCGCGAGCTTTCAGCGTCACAGTCCTCCGGCCGAAAGAGCTGGCATCAGGAGCAAAGGACTTTCCAAATATGAGGGTCAGTCGTCCATCAGTGCAACGATGCACTATGCTAGGCGCGAGGAGCAAGATACTGACAAGAGATACCAGCATGCTCGACGAGACGCCACAGGACCTCTTTCGGCACCCATTGTTAACCCGGCAGACAAGTTCCAGGAAAAGTCGGAAGCACTTCACAACTACGGCCAGTACCTGCTGTCATGTCTCCCAAAGTACATTCAGCAGTTTTCCGTCTGGAAGGATGAGCTCACGATCTACATACCTCCTTCTGGTGTTATCCCCGTCTTCTCCTTCCTCAAGTACCACACAGCAGCCGAGTTTACTCAGATCTCGGACATTACAGCAGTCGACTACCCTACCCGTGATCAGCGATTCGAGGTCGTTTACAACATGTTGAGTGTCAGACACAACTCGAGAATCAGGGTGAAGACCTACGCGGACGAGGCCACACCGGTCCCATCGATTTGCTCTCTTTACGACGGGGCAAATTGGTACGAACGAGAAGTCTATGATCTCTTCGGTGTCTTCTTCACTGGACATCCAGATTTGCGCCGTATCATGACAGACTACGGCTTCGATGGTCACCCACTTCGGAAGGACTTCCCCCTGACCGGGTATACTGAGATTCGCTACGACGAGGAGAAGAAGAGGATCGTTGTTGAGCCTCTTGAATTAACGCAAGCCTTCCGCAACTTTGAGGGCGGATCCAGCGCCTGGGAGCAGGTCGGACCGGGTAAAGACAGGCAGCCAGAGGCGTACAAGCTTCCTACGCCAAAACCTGAGCCCAAGCCGGAAGAGCAAAAGAAATGAGCAAGTTTATGTACAAAGATCAAGGAAGCCAGCGATTCTGAGCTCGTCAATCGATAGAGAAGTAACAGTTCTACCAGATAGATTTGGTCTTTTGTCGAGAAATGTGATATATATCGCTGCCACAAAGTGTTCGAAGAAAAGTGAGCTAATCTGGTCTCGTGGCAAACGAGCAAGTCCGGCGTCCAGCTGTCCACAGCACTTTCGCAACATGCAAAAGCGCTAGAATCGCGGCACTACGGTACGCAAAGCGAGCAAGACACATACCGTCATCACGTTGGGCAGCTCTGATGGAATCAACATCCAAGATGCATTGAATCACGAACGCCTACCCGACCAGATCTATCATTCATCGTCTCCCATAAACCGGATCTTCATTACTCACCCTGCCTTTCCCACTCCTCTTCTGCCTCCTCCCGTCCACATACCCCTGCCTAGGCTGCGAACTGACTGCCACCGTTCCCCTCTCCGCAGGCCTTCCCTGACTCTGCCCAACACCAGCCAACACTCCTCCCTTGCCTTTATCTCCTCCACCCACATGCCCCTCCTCCGTCCCGACAGCATCGAAATTACCCCCAAACAACCCCAACAAGTCCTTCATGCTCAACTTACCCACTGTCTTCCCACCCTCGATGGCCGCTTTAGCCAACTCCCTCTTCTTCTCCTGCAACTCCAGGATCCTCTCCTCCACACTCTCCTTGACCGTCAACTTATACACCTTGACATCCACAGTCTGGTTCAGGCGATGTACGCGATCGATAGCCTGCTCCTCGACGAACGGATTCCAGAACGGTTCGACGATGACCACTCTCGACGCGGCGGTGAGATTGAGGCCGAGGGAGCCGCACTTGAGACTGCACAGCAGGACACGCACAGACGGGTCGGTGCGGAGGCTGTGCAGTGCTGCTTCGCGGACGGGGTTGGCGAGGGAGCCATCGTAGCGCACGAACGGGATGCGGGAGTGGGAGAGGTGAGGCTGGATCAGGTCCAGCATTGTCGTGAATTGGGAGAAGACAATGACTTTGTGTTCGGGTGTTTCGGTGGTGAGGATGCGGAGGAGATGGCGGATTTTCGTCGAAGGGTAGGAGGAGGAGCTGTAGGAGATGGAGCTAGAGGCGCGGGGGCCGTCGCTGTCGCTATCGCTACTGCTGTCTGAAGTCGAGCTGTTGGAGGTGCGTGGTGTGGAGCGTCGAGCGGATTTGCGTACGCGGACTTCTTCGTCGCTATCCGAGTCCGTGATCGAGTCGATTGAGCCAAGTGTGTCGCCGCCGCCTTCGACGTTTTCATCGTCAGTGCCGCCTGCTTTGCCGAAACTGCCTGGGTGAGCAGTGGGCTCGACCAGCCATTCACCTTCGCCTTCGTCATCTTCATCATCACTGTCTTCGATGATCTTGCGTGGTTGACGTCGTTTGACGACAGGATGTTTGCTCTTCTTGGCTTTGTGTTCCGAAGTCTTCTTCTTTTGCCTTACTTCCGTCAAGCTGAGATCTGCTTCGCAATCTGTGCACCGGACAGATCCGCCCTCAACTTGCTTGGGATCGAGCTTAACTTGGCATACGTCGCAGGTCTTCGTCTTGACATTTAGACCACCAAGCATGTCTGCTAGATCATCAACGTCGTCGCTCGCAGATGCTTTCCTTGGCGATTGTGACCCTCCAATGCCAGCCGTGGCGAGAGCGTCTTTATCGTTCGCCATAGCCGACTTGATTAGCTGAGGATGGTTGCATGCTTGACGAAGCCTAAGAAGTAATACCAGTGCTCCAATGTAATCTGTCTTCTCGCCACCCATCATATCCTGCAGACGATCATTCGCGCGTTGTGCCAGCTTATCGTAGAACTCTCTCTCATAGTCGTCCAGGTTGCAGATGACAGAATGAATCTCACGCTTCACGATCTTCATGCCTTGAGACGTCTCTCCGTCGGTGTCCTTCTTGCCACCAAAGTTCAGAGCGCCTTCCTGCTTCAATATGTCCTTGGTCCGGCGCTTCATGAATGCTTTGAGGAAATACTGCACTCGCTTGATCGCAAATTGTCCATTTCCATTCTTCATTGGCCCCGTGATTTGCTGCTTCCAGTGTGAAAGCTCGTTGTATGGCTTGATGCGCAGAAAATGGATCAAACTTTGCAGCTCGTCGAGATTGTTCTGCATTGGCGTTCCTGTTAGACACCATCTGTACCAGCTCTTGAGGGCACAACAAGCTTGTGTCGATTTGGCGCTTCGATTCTTGATGCTGTGTGCCTCGTCTAGAATGATGCGATACCAATGTACGCCGAAGCAGCCCACCTTGATACCTTCTTCATGGTCTGAAGAGCCTGCATGTTCTGATGCGATGATCTGATAGGTGGTGATCACCACATCGTATTTCTTCAATTCGAGATGCGATTTTGTTCGATTGGAGCCATGATGGACCAAAACTTTTAGAGCATGAGATGGCGATACTCGAGTCTTGATTTCTGCTTCCCATTGCTTGATCAGAGCGAGGGGTGCAATGACCAAAGTACCTCTACCAACTTCCTTTCCAGGCATCTTTCGCTTGGTGCCTTCTGGTGGTTTCGCATCCAGGGCTGGTCGCGGATTCGTCAGAATTAAGGTGACTGACTGAATTGTCTTTCCCAGGCCCATATCATCTGCTAGAATACCACCCTTTGGCAGGACTCCATTCTTCTTTCGCTCTCCGATTTCCTTGTCCAGCATCCAAGACACACCCTCAACTTGATGCGGAAGCAGCTTGACAGCCATACCTTCCACAGTGCCATCCTCTTCATCATCACTATCATCGTCATCGTCCTCGTCCTGTTTTGCCTCTGGCTTGTCCGAGGTATCATCCTTGACCTCCAACCCCGCGAGTCTATCTGCAAGGGTCTGCTTTTTGGGCTTATCCGGTGTTGCCTTTCTAGCGCGGTTGCGCAATCTCGTCTTTGGTCGATCACCATCATCATCATCGAAGGCACCCTCGAGCAATGCCTTGATGTCTTCGCCCGCTTTGCTCGGATCAATGTACATGTAAGGGTCTACAGCTCCGAACTTGTTGTCCTTGAAAGCACCATCTGGATTGAATCCGTCACCGTCATCGTCAATCACAATCGGACTGGTGCGTTGTCCAGCGGGCTTGAACGGGGAAAATGTCGTCTTCGGTCCCAGAGAGGAGAAAGTAGGTTTCTGCGCTGGAGCAATAGTTCTTGCTGGGGCGTTCGTGGGTCTGGAGATCTCAAAGAAATCCGCAGAGATGCCTGTCGCTGAAGTAGCAGGCGGCACATCCTGGCGCTTTTGACCAGGCAAATGGAATCCTTCCCTAGAGGCTGGTCCGAAAGCTGTTTGTTGCGGTCTTGGTGGCCCCTGCTGTGGAAATGTTTGCGCCGTACTCAGTGGCCTCTGTCCTGGTCGGTAGAAAATCGGTGGATTCGGACGATGGTGCTCAGGCCGCTTCGGGTTTGGATTGAAGATGTTTGGCTGAGGTTTCAACGGATTTCTGAGTGGACTAGCTTCGCCAAATTGTGGTGGTCTGGTTGACGCTGTCACTGGCGCTGTGGGAGCCTTCTTGAGACCCTCGCCTGGGGGTGGCGGCAGCTGATTCTGGTGATTCATCTGCGTACCGGAGGTTGAACCTGCCGCCTGCGGCCTCTCATTTGCCATAATGATTTATTGTCGATGCTCGTGGTCATAAACAGTTCATAGTTGTGTTGCGTGCCGCAGCTCCTGTATATTGAGAATTGTCGTTCTAATGTTATCGGAACCGCAAGTTTCTATCACAATCCAGAATTTGGTGACTCTGCCGGATCGTTTCTGTGGTTTCGGATCACTCTTGTAGCTACAAATGTGGTATGCTGCCTGATGTCGCGAGGAGGTTCTTGATTCCCAGTCATCAACAAACAATTCGGAGTTTATACGGCGATGACGGAGTTTGGTGGCACACGGGAGATCGTCGGCGCTAAACTTTTTAGCCGAAAGTCTGGGGTCTTCTGGTGAAAGAAAGATTTCTCGAATTGTCAGGCCCAGATTTCGCCTCCAGCAACGACACATAGAGCAGATGAAGCTCACGAATTCTGGCTCTGTGCCGGTCTATACGATCGCTGGCGCATCCACTGCAAGACCACTGCCTGAGTGGCTGGCTCGAAAACGGAAACGAAGTCTGAAAAAAGACCCAGAATATGCGCAGCGGATCGAGTTGTTGCAAGACTTTGAATTTGAGGAAGCCAGTTCTTGTGTGAGAGTGAGCGAAGATGGCGACTGGCTCATGTCGACTGGTAAGAAAAGTCCAGAGCAGACTTAGACATGTACTGACTGGTGACAGGCACATATAAACCACAAGTTCATGTGCATTATTTGCCACATTTATCACTGTCGTTTGCCCGGCATACAAATTCTTTGAACCAAAAATTTGTCTTGTTATCTTCAGACTACACAAAGTCATTACATCTACAATCAGATCGATTCTTGGAGTTTCAAGGTCAAGGCGGTATACATTATGCAGCACGAATACCACGCTATGGTCGAGACTTGGTCTACGTCAAGAAATCAGCGGAGGCACTGGTGCCCGCAGTAGGTGTCAACGATAACGGCAACGGTGAGGTTTTCAGGCTAAACCTGGAGCTCGGCAGATTCATGAAAGGCTACGAAGTTGATGTCGGTGGTGACGACACAGAGACGGTGGGTGCTGGGTCGCTGCAGGGAGGCATTAACGCTGGCGCAGTAAACTCTGCTGCCGTTGCGGAGAACTCACATAATATGCTGGCTTTTGGCACCTCACTCGGTACTGTGGAGTTTTGGGATCCAAGGAGCAAGAGTCGAGTCGCCACTCTAGCAAAGCCACAGCACTACTCGCTCGACGACAGTCTCCGGCCTGAGATTTCAGCGCTAGAGTTCCATTCTTCCGGACTCAAATTGGCTGCAGGCACATCTACCGGCCTTGTCAGCATATACGATCTTCGATCGCCAGCACCATTGCTGCAGAAGGAGCAGGGTTACGATGAGCCGATTCAGAACCTGCGTTTCTTGGAGTCGAGCCACGTCAACAACAAGATCATGTCAGCTGACAAGCGAAATATCAAGATCTGGGACTCCGAATTAGGCGACGCGTGGACTTCAGTAGAACCTGCAGTCGATCTTAATCATGTCGAATGGGTACCTGGCTCAGGGATGTTTTTGACCGCTAATGAAGGGCGACAACAGCATTCTTTCCTCATACCACAACTAGGTCCCGCTCCTAGATGGTGCGCATTCTTGGACAATCTCGTGGAAGAGATGGCAGAGGATGCGAACGATCCTAGTGCCTACAAGAGTAATGGCTTTGGAACTTCGGGGACGGTCTACGATAACTACAAGTTCTTGTCTATGCAACAGCTACGGGAACTCAACATGGATCACCTCGTTGGACAGACTTCTTTGCTTCGTCCATATATGCACGGGTACTTTGTGGCGCAGAAGCTCTATGAGCAGGCTAAGCTCATCAGTAACCCATTACTATTCGAGCAAGAGCGTGAGAAGAGTATCCAGCAGAAGATCGCCAAGGAACGTGAGAGTAGGATTCGCGGGTCAAAGGCTGTGAAGGTCAAGGTGAACAGGAGGTTCGCGGAGAAGCTTATTGCTAGAGACGAGGCCAACGAGCGAAGAAAGGCGAGAAGAGTCTTACGACAAGGAGGTGACGAGCCAAAGTCTGCTGCAGAGACAGATGGAGATGCCGTCATGGCCGACGATGACGGAGAAGAGACCACAGAAAAGGATCTGGTCGACTCGCGTTTCGCCAATCTGTTCGAAAATGAGGATTATGAGATCGACGAGACGTCAAGAGAGTTTGCCATGCTGAATCCGTCGTCTGTCCCGAATGGTACAGATCGACAGGAGAAGAAACGGGGGCTCACGGCAGCAGAGCAGGAAGAACTGGAAGAGCGCAAAGGCTCTGACTCGTCAGAGTCAGACAGCGAGAAGGATGATGATGAGGCGGCAATCTCGCGACAAAGAAAGAGACGTGGGCATGAAGAAGAGGGCAATGACAGAAATCGTATCTCTGCTGCGTCGTACGGCAAGGCAGGGAAGAGGAACAACCCAAATTTGGGTCCAAAGATGGTGATCAGCTCTTCGACCAGCAAGCCTCAACCTCGACGGAGAGATCAATCCTTCGGTGCCCTCGCATCAAATCTGTCCGATCGATCCAATGGCCGGCAGAATCGTACCAGCGGCGGCGTGGTCGGAGAGAAACAAGTCACTTTTGCTCCCTCGCGCCCGCAGAAGAAGCAACGACCCCGAGCAGAGGACCTCAACGAGACAGACACCGGCCGACAATACTCGCGCGGCACACGCAGAAGCGCAAGCGGCAATACCTTTAGACGCATGTAGATACCCAATCCCACTACCCTTCCTCCTCCAAAAACACCACCACCAGTTTCCCAAACTCCTCCTCCAAATGTATAGGCGGCAAATGCCCCGCCCCCTCCAACCATACGAATCTCCCCCCGGTCCTCCGCGCGACATCCTCATTCACCCCCCTCTCCCCCACCGCTCCATCCCTATCCCCCACCACAACCATCGTCCTAGCCTGCACCACATCGAGTTGGGAAGTGTAATCATAGTCCCTAATCCCCCCTGCACAAGCCGTGTATCCCTGGAGGGTACACCCCCTCGTCATCTCCCTCGCCTTGTCCCTCGCGCGGCGACTCCTCTCCTCGTCCCCGGGCAACCAGCGCTGCACGGTAGCCTCGACCAGCTCCTCCGTGCCGTCCCGCACATCCAGCCGGAAGCGACGTATGCGCTCCTCCCACAACGGCTTGGCGGGCTGGAGGGACGTGAGCCCCGGCGCGCCGACGGCCACGACGCGCTGCACTTTCGTCGGGTGCAGGATCGCGAACCGCAGGGCCAGCACGGCCCCCATGCTGCATCCTATCAGGGCGAAGACGTCGTCGTCGGTGGTCGCGGACAGGTTGACGTTGGGGTGCGCGGCCGGGTCCTGGCGCACCGGGTCGTAGCAGGCTGCGTTGTGCGTCTTGATCATGGTGTGGAGGTGGGAGGTGAGCGTGTCGAAGTGGATGAAATTGGACATGGAGGCGGGAGGGGACGGGGTGGGGGCGTGGCCGGGGTGGGCGTAGGTGAGGACGCGATAGCCCGCCGAGAGAAGGGGAGGGATTAGAGGGTCCCACATTGCGGGAGAGGCCATGAGGGCGTGGGAGAGGGTGACCAGGGGGGCGGTCGGGGGGTGTGGGGAGAGATTGGAGGGAGAGGGGAGGTGGAGGGTCGTATGGTAGTCAATGCCATCGATAGGTATCTGGAGTACGGTGGTGGTGGACATGATGGTGACTTCTTGGACGAGACGCCGGTGAGGTCGAGGGAGAAATGTATACAACAGTGCCGAGGGTGCGAGTACCGTATGTGAAATACGCAATACGCTAATGGTTCTCCAACTTCCCCGACCTGGTCGATCATGACGATCGGCGGGTGGATGGGAAGTGTGTTCTGACAGGGTCGTATCTCATTACTGCGTATGTGCATGGTGGTATCTATCGCTATACAAAAGAGACACATGGGTATAAATTAAGCCAGACTTGGCTCCGGCCTCCTCTCCTTATTCTTGAATATACTCCTGATCCCATTGGGATCCTTGATGAGAGTCTTACCCTTGTCGAAGACACTCTCCTCGTCATCTTGTCTATTACTCTTCTTCCTCTCCTTTTCCTTCTTCCGTTCCCTATCCTTGTCTTTACTCTTACTCTTACTCTTGCTGCTCTTCTTGCTCTTGGTGCTCTTCAGATCGCTCTCTTTGAGTCGGCCTTCCTCCTGCAAACGTTTGCTTGCTACGGGTGTGACGAATTCGCCATCTACACTGGTCGCCACGCTATCAGCCTGCACATCTGCAATACCTCGTCTCCATAATTCTATCCTGGAGAGGTCGGATCGGATTTCCTGAAGCTCCTGCTCTTCTCCATCTTCGTCTTCGAGGAGCTTGTCAGATGCCTTCTTGGCCTTGATTTTCTTGATAATTTTGTAGCCTCCGAATGCAATTACAGTCACTCCGATACCAACACCGGCAGCAATCATGAATTGAGGCGAGGCCAGTAAAGCGAAGACGGCGGGGAAAGCTGTCTTCATTGAAGTGAGGGCGGCAGGTGCCATCTTGGTGGCCAAAGTAGATATCTCGCCAAGAGTCAGGGCAACAGCCGCAAGCTGATCTGGATTCTTCTGCAGTTGATCGATCATGGCAATAGCGGAATGCTGCACACAATTTGCTTCGTCCAGTAATTGCTGCAGGCGAGACACTTGGTTCTGCAGTTCGTTCTCTTCTGTGTTTCGACGCAGAGCTTTCGAAGGACGTTCGTCATCAGCTCCCGGTAGATCTCCATATGCCAATGACATCTCTAGCTCCGTCATGGAGGCAGACCGGGTGGACGAACGAGGTCTTGAGCGGTGCTGTCGGTCCTGAAGCGAGGGAATTTGCCCATCTGTATTTCTGCGAACTAGTTCCATCCCTGTAGCCTCGTTCGGTGGGGATGAAAGATGGTCCTCGAAACGCAGGCGTGAAGGTCCATGATGACGAGGCGACCTTGGCGAATGGCGATCGCTCCGTCGTGACGAGGTTGAGCTTCCGGAGTGCCGCCGCTCTGCGTGTGGTCTTGAAGGCGGCACTGGTTTGCGGTGTATTTGCGAGCTGGACCGTGGCGACGGAGGATTTGAAGATCGGCGAGATGAGGCAACAGACTCTATATCGTCGTCATCAACCTCGAGCCTCTCCAAAGCACGTCGAGCACGCTTCTCGTCGATGTCGGCTTTCCTTACGGCCTTGATCTCAGCCTTTCGCTCTCGGTATGCGGACTGTGCATCCTTCCAAACGCTATTTAGGGTCTTTCCAGTCTTGACGACCTTGTTGCCTTTTGTGACGTACGTGACAGTCTGGAGTCCAGGCATGGTTTCGTCGAATGTTGTTGTCGCGTGCTAATAAGATGCAGGGAGATGTGATCTATCCTGCAGAGCCTCGTATCGCGTGTGCCTGGTTGAAAGCAGGCCAGATTTCAGTCCTGAGGCCAAAATGTTGTAGTCGCCAACAACTATCTGGTAGGCACGGTGGACTTTGTAACGATTTCAGCAAAGTCAGTAAAGAGGACCTGACGCCGTTTCTTTGTTCCGTTCCGTTAACAAATATGTACTCGTCTTCTTGCTTGACTCTCAAGGAGAAAGGGAGCAAAGTGGAAGAAAGCGTCTAGATGCTCTTTTGTTCGGTTGTTGAGGTGGGAGGTTACCCAGACGAATCAAAGTCCAGAAGAGTGCCTAAGCAGCGGTCAAGTGACATGGCATGGTCTGAATGGCGGGAGCAGGTCGTTTGGGCGGCAACGATGTGATGAGGGATGCGTTGAGTCTGAGCGGGATATAAATGCCAGAAATCAGACCTATGATGCTATACGAGAGCTCCAGAAAGCAGATGTCCTTGAGATGTTATTGCAGATGGCGGGGCAGAAGAGGTCAATCAGTCTGCACAGAAATCATGGCTCGTCATGGTTGCCGCTCTTTTTGTTCACATGCGACAAAAGAAAGTTGGCACATGGGCGACTGTGGCTGGTGCGTGGCGCCACATCTCTCTCATGAGGCTGTGCAATTCTGGACTGAACAAGCTTGGTCTGTGCTTTTCTGCTTCTACCTTAGTTAGCATCAGCAAACTCTTTCGGGTTCCGTGTGATCTACCTAACCTTACGCCAGCGGCATCAAGGATCAGGATCATCAAAGGCGAGGCGTTTCGGATGCGGGCAAGGCAGCCCCCATATGAACGTTCCATGCAACCATCTTCGAGCTGCGACCCTTGGCTGGTGATATGCTTTCAAGGCTAATTCTTCACAAGCATGCCGTGCCATCTGTTGTCTTGTTGTCCCGGAAAATCCTTCTGAGATGCCACCTACCAAAACAAGACGCCTTTTGGTCTTCCTTGGCGCTGCCATGCGATATTAGGGCCCATGTCACTCAACTACTGTACCACCGAGAACCCTTGCCCAACTCTTGAGATGCGATTCCGATGAAGCCTATCTCGTCCGCTCCAGCTCCCTCCAAACGCCATGTCTCCGAGCAAGATAATTTCCATTGAGCAGCCCTTGGAGATAGCCCGCCGACATCGGCCTCTGCGTTGGAGCTATATCCGAGAAAAGCAATAGACAAGCTGTGATTAGCTGGCCCCGGGTCGATTGCCCCGCCATCAATATCTCCCCCAGTCGACCGTCATCAGAATCGACATGCTTGTTTGGGAAGGTAGACGTGATGTTGTGTCTGTCACCGAAAAAATCGAGCGGATGTGGTGCCTGTCGTCTGTCCAGATTTGAGGTAGTTCTGGATTAAACCTACCACACACCATCGACGACTTAGCTTGCTGGGCGGCACTTCGGCTCCGGTCGTGGAGGGCAATCGTCGTTGTTGAAGTGTGTGGATGCGGGTAGCTTACTGGTGTTATGTTAATCACAGTGCTGCCTGCCCTCTCTCGTTTTGCAACCACTGCCACCATCTGCCGCATCGACCATTGACCGTTTGCCTCATCGTCGTCATGGATTGGAAGAAGGTTGCCTCGGACAAGCGTGATTCTGTGCTGTCACTGATCCCTAAGGAGTGGCGAATTGATGCTCCTCCTCCCGCCAAGGATCAACGAAATGTGACCGGCGCGTTCATCCAACAGTATCTGAGCAAAAAAGAAATCGAGATTACTGAGACAGATGCTACCAACATCGTTGAAAATGCATCGAACAAGACTTGGACTGCTCTCGAGATCGCCCAAGCCTTTGCTCACCGTGCAGCCGTCGCCCACCAGCTGGTAATGATGAAGAAGCGAAATGGCAGGAAACATACTAACGCCGATAGGTGAATTGCCTACACGAAATCTTCTTTGAAGATGCCTATGCCGCTGCCAAGGAACTGGACGAATACCTACAGAAGAATGGCAAGCCGAAAGGACCGCTGCATGGTCTGCCCGTTTCTCTCAAGGATCAGTTCCATGTCAAGGGCGTCGAGACCCATATGGGCTATGTCGGCTGGATCGGCACCTTTCAAGGCCAAAAAGGCACCGGCAAGGAGCGTGTATTTGAGTCGGAAATGGTTCGTGAATTCCGGTCACTAGGTGCCGTCCTATACTGCAAGACTTCAGTACCACACACCTTGATGTGTGGCGAAACTACCAACAACATCATCGACTATACCTGGAACCCGACAAATCGCAACTTGTCTTCAGGTGGCTCGTCCGGCGGCGAAGGTACTCTTCTAGCGCTTCGTGGATCACCTGTTGGCTTTGGTACCGATATAGGAGGCAGCATCCGTATCCCTGCCGCCTTCAATGGACTGTACGGCCTGCGACCCTCGACCGGTCGTCTGCCGTACCAGGGTATGGCAAACAGCTTCGACGGAGCACCTGGCGTGCTCAGCGTAGTGGGTCCCTTGGCACCTTCTGTGTCAGCATTAAAGCTCGTTACCCAATCCGTCCTCAGCACATCGCCGTGGTTTCACGACCCACTCGTTCACGAGCTCCCCTATCGGCCCGAGATCGAAGCCGATACCCTGAAGCGCGCCGAAACTGGTGGCCTCACCTTCGGCGTGCTTCGCCATGATGGTGTATGCTCGGTCCACCCACCTGTCGCACGTGCCATCGAAGAGACCGCCGCCGCTCTGACCGCTGCGGGCCACAAAGCTGTCGAGTGGGCCCCCACTCCGAATCACGGTCGCCTCCTCGAGATCGTCAACAAGTGCTGGAACTTTGACGGTGGGCGAGATGCCATTGACTCATTCGCTCTCTCTGGCGAGCCAAACCGACCTCAAGTCATCGTGCCCACTGAGCCAGACAAAGAATACACCGCAAGCGAGATTATGGCGACTATGATCGAGAAGCGCGAGGCCTGTAAGGAATACATGGAGTACTGGAATTCGACCGGCGTGGACTTTATCCTCAGCCCGTTGGCGCCTTTCGCTGCAGCCAGACCAGAGAAGTACACATACTACGGCTACAGCGTATGGGTGAATGTGGTGGATTATACCAGCGTGGTAGTGCCAGTGACAACTGTGGATAAGGGCAAAGATAAGAAGGTCGAGGGGTTCAAGCCCGTGAACGAGGAGTTCGATGCGAAGACGATGGAGCATTGTGAGTTTCGGCTTGAAGTGAAGAGTTGTGCGGTATACTGACTCATTGGCAGATGATCCGGAGATCTACGACGGCGCTCCAGTGGCGGTGCAATTGGTCGGCAGGAGGTTGCAGGAGGAGAAGATGCTCGCATTGGCCGAGTACGTGGGTGGATTGTTGCACAAGTGATCGCATCTTGTGGTACATACACTGGTCGTGCACTCGAGTGACGCCTTTCCTCATCTTCTTACATGACCGAGTCAACAACGTTCTAGAGAGACAATAACAGAAGCAGTAGTCAGAAGACAGCAGACATTTCATGTACATAGTTTCACCCATACTCCCTCAATGCGAGGATAGCAATCTTCTTTCTCTGATCTCGATTTTTCGACCCATCCTCAGTGTGCCGTGAGTAGCCGACCTTTTCCTCTTCTCCAGCGTGGGTGCCTTTGTCTCATGGAGGACTTTCCTCCGTCCCCATCCGCCGCCGGCACTCAATTGCAAGGTCAGTGTAGGGCTGAAGAAGCCTGCTCATGCACTGCTTTGACCACTGTGCCTGGAGAATCGGTCGATCTGCACAGTTTGCCATTGCAATCCTTCGTCACTCGGACCCCCTCAATTTCGTGCCGCATGGCTGGGACGACTTCGGCCGTGCCATTGATCCTTGACCACGCCGTACTCCTCCTCATCAACAGCGAAATGAAGCAAATGACGCAGCGCCGCAACACGTCAACCTCGACCTCCTCCACATCGATAAGGGACGGACGGAGCGTTCCTCCGCCTCCACCCCCTCCGGACCCCGTAACCGTTGCTACGCTGCCTCCACTCGGGCTACCCCTGCAATCTCACCGCAAGGCAGCATCGATCGACGTGCTGTTGAGGAAGAATACCTCTCATAACCAGCACAAGCGTAGCTACCGACCGACATCAAGGGACGATCACTTATCAAGAATGACAAATGGTACTTTGTTTCGGGATACGAGAGCCATCTATCTACCTTTTTTCCTCCAAGCCTTTTATTTCTTCGAGCCCTCTCATCTCCTATATATATATTTTTTTTCCTCTGGTTGTTGGATAATATGACATACCCACAGACCGTGCGGTCGTGCTAGCCGTCACATCCGTGGCGTGGCTCCGCTGCCCCCGAACCTGCAGCACGTACCTGGCACGCATTATTCAAGGCCATGTTCTAGAACCCTGCGCTAGAAGGGCGTTCGCTCTGGTATGATAGTAGTGTTTTGGATATGCTCGAGCAGCGAGTGGCTCGCTCGTCCTGCCCGCATCGAGCCCTCCCTCAGGGGAAGCCTTGAGCCCTGCCTTGCTCGCTGATCCGTCCTACGCCGCGCAAACAGCGATACAGTGCCCACCCCCTTGCACGCAAAGGCTGCGTCCTGCCCTCGAGGCTGCGTCTTGCCCTCGACGTTCTCTGTCCGAGAGAAGCACGAGATAATCCCTCACCGCCGATCCATGTACGTGGCGGCCAAATGGCCCATCATCTTCTGCAGCTGATCCTCAATGCCGTGATAATCCCACACGAACCTCAACCGCTCCATGAACACCGTGGGCTCAATCTTTGCCGACGCCACCCGGCTGTTCAGCTGGATCTCGCTCGCGCGCGGCTTCCGCACCGCTTCCCATTTTAGTAAATGCTGGGTGATGTTGTCTGCATTCACTTTCGGAGAGCAGAGCACGGATAACCCCTCGGCATCTTCGAGGGCCTGGTTCGTGCCCTGCCCCATGTGTGGTGTCATGGGATGTGCCGCGTCGCCTATCAAGACGGTACGGCCTTTGACGTAGGCCGACAAGGGGTCGAGGTCGCGGACCTGATAGAGGCGGAGATCAGATGGCTTCAGGGCTGCGAAAATGGTTTGTATCCAGCCGGGAAAATCGAGAAAGTGGGGGCGGAGGAGCGCGATGGAGCCGGGCGTGTGCCATGATTGCTTGCTGGATTCTTTGACCACGTGGTCGGGGACAGCGAGGCCGAAGTTGACGATGCTGCCGGAGCGGCAGGGGTAGATCACAATGTTGCGGTTGGTGCCGTCGTTGGCGACCAGGACGGAGAGGCAAGGGCCGGAGGAGAAGTCCAGGGGTGCTGGGAGGGAAGGCAGTAGGGTGGCAAGGGTGGCATAGGGGAGGGAGAAGCGGTAAAAGGAGAGGTTTGCGGCGACAGGAGCTGGTAGGGCGTTTCTGACGACGTGTGGGCGGACTTTGGAATGGACTCCGTCTGCCCCTGAGACATGTCAGGACGGTGCGAGGTTGAACTTCGCGGGCGGCTTACCTATGATGAGATCTGCGTGAGCTTCCGTGCCGTCTGAAAAGTCCAGGATGCCGGCATCAGGGTCTACTTGTAAGACTTCTTTGTCGTGGATGACAGTGACCGGTCGACCTTGATGTGAGGAAGTTGCGGCGTTGTGCAGTGCGTCTTTCAGGTCTTTCCTATATATAGTCCACGAATTCGATCCAGTGTACTTCTGGTAGTCCATGTTTTGATTGTAGATCAATTGCATTTCTTTGGTCCATGTCTTGTAGCCAGTGATTGTGCATGCTTTGACGTCGAGGTCGCCAATTCCCAGCAGTCGCATCATCCTGGAGCCGTTTGGGCCAAGTCCTACAGCATTGCTAGGCTCGACCAGACCTATCGGATTGGCATCGTAAACAGTCACATCGTGAGATTTCCTGAGGACTACCGCAGCGGCCAGTCCAGCTATGCCGCCACCAACTATGGCGACTCTGAGCGGTCTGCACTCAAGCATCGGCCTTGGTCGAGCAGAGACGGTTGTTGCAGTATGGAGTGTGGCGGCATCGAGAGGCCACGACTAGACAAGCCTGTTTTGACGTCCTCTCAGCTGAATAAAAATGACAAGGCCGGACTGTCATTGCACGTGGTACAGGGGTACGCGGCAGGAAGAATTTCAGGCCAGACCAAACCGACGGGTGCACCAACATGGGCGACCGGATCATGATCGACGGCGACGGGGGCTTGTTCATATACGGAGCATGTTGTAGCGCAGCCATGGGATCTCGATCTGGCAGGGTGTGCCTGACTTGGATGAACAAGGGCTTTTTCGAGGTGATTAGCAGCAGCGACCAGTGGGCTTTTTTCCCACAAATTTGCACGTGCTTGGGCGCAGATCAGACCGAGTTGAAAGCACGCAGAGTCATATGAGTATTTTGCCAGAATGTCACTGGTCGAAGGGGTTGGCGGAGCCTCGGAGCAGTCACGTCAGGGGCATGGCAGTGATACCGAACCATGTGTAGGTGCACTGTGGTGCAGCAGTCCTCGATTTCTTCCGAGGATAAAGGCATGCCCAACCCAAGCATGATGATCGGCCAACTGGCAAGCACGGCTCACGGTCACGACACGGTTTGCACGCAAATCACGAGTCTACTAATCAGCTTTGCATGCAACTCCACTTTGCTCGATTCGTGACGCTTTTCGGAGGGGTGAAGTCGATAGCGTCAGGCCCAAGGCCTCCCTCTCGGCACCGCACCACATGGGGCCAACGTGGGCCCTACTACCAGCTATAAAGATAGTCGTTCGAGCCGCGAAATTGGTCGCGTGAGCCCTGACATGCAGAACATAGAGCTAGTAGGCGACTCCGAGATGTCAAAGTCACCCTGAGACGATACAGAGTCATGCAGGTCAACATGTAAGCCCCCGAACCCCGCATACCACATGGCCGTGCTGGACAAGCCTTCGTGAACCCTACCTGGCCTTGCGTTTGCTCATGGCGCTATACCTTTGATCACCCACTCGGCGTCGAAGCCTGGGCCTGGGAAAAACCATGGCTTGGCTGGACCTCGGTATGGGACAATCGTGATGGCTGCACGGCGATCAATTGACATGTGACTGGGACGATGGGAGTCTTACCATCGTCCGAGTAGAGGTGGTGATGCTTGTCCTTTGCAAGACGTTGTGTGCCGTGGTAAAGTCGCCTCAGATAGACTCTTGATCGTACCAGTCTTGCGAATCTAGGGCATCATGAATGGGACCCGATGCCCTACTGGGACGGTCGACATGTAGAGACTGGTCGAACGAGGACGAGGGCTCTTACTTCACCATGCAAGGGCATTCGAGGACATTCCTTCCGCAAATCCTGCTTCCGCAAGAGAAGATCCGGCGAACCGGGCCGAGTCGAGAGACTTCGATTCGCCTTGTGACATCAAACCCCAAAAGCTCTCCACTCGAGCCGTTTCCACCTATTCTGCCTCTAGCCACAATTCAATGCAATCTGCACATCGCTTTCGATATGTTCCGGCTTCTGTTATGCTAGGCGACTCTGCCGTGTCTTTACTGGTTTCCTCGGCTCCTCCAAATGAGCCCTCTGCCTGCGACGTCGCGTCTTCCCAACATCGCGAGGTTTGCCGAGCTTCTCGATGATTAATCCACTACGACCACTCTTTAGACATGCCAGACTCGGACCGTTCCTCGCGGTCGCCTTCACCCCACGGTGAGGGGAGCCACAATGGTGATCACCACTCAGGCGGCCATCCTAAAGCCCCAAAGGACAAAGAATGTCCATTCTGCCACCAAGCATTCACTTCATCCTCCCTGGGCAGACACCTCGACCTGTATATCAAACCGAAGAATCCCAAACCCGCGGATGGGGTGCATAATGTGACCAGGATCCGAGAGATGCGTGGGAAGATTACTCGACGACAGCCACGAAACAGCTTGAAAAAGAACGATGGTGAAGGATCAAGAGATGGACATGGTTCGGAACATGGGAACGACCCAGAGTCGGGCGTTGAACCTCTGCGACCTCTGCAAACGAACATGCCGCCGCTGTTGGCTGCGAAGAGGTCCAGTCTGAACGAGCGAGAGACCGATATGCTATCACCTGCTGGCACATTTTCCGGAAACCCGGATCGCGTGAGACCTGAAGAGCGCGTCAAGCATGCATTCGGCACTTCCAACTGGCAGGGAACAGGCGTCATCACTGGTCTCCCGAGTGTGACCGCCGACATGAGTCGCTTTCAGCATCACTACAAGAACATCTACAATCCTTCATTAAATCCTGCGCGCGCAAACGGTCGGCCACACTCTCCCCTTACCCTCGAGGGTGATGAGATAGGTAAAGCAGCGCAGCTCGCCCTCCGTGAAGTCCTCGACTCCCTCGATGCCGCGCGGTCCCAAGCAGCACCCCTCTCCCTTTTCGACTTTGACTACTTCGGCCACAGCTTCTGCAGCCTGTGCCTGAAGCTCCTCCCAAGCCCACGCACCCTCTTCTCCCTCAACCCCTTCTCCACCCCGGAAACCTGGTCACTCAACCCCCCTACGGACCTCCAGCTCCAAGCCGTCCGCGACGTCATCACCGCCCGCGCCCAAACTGCCGGCTACGACTCTGGCTCCTCGGAAGTCCTGCGCGCCCTCCGCCATCTCGAGGCAAGCTACGCGCACTGGATCGCCATCCCGGACGCCGAGAAGCACCAGACATGGCACCTCGAGGTCCTCCGCGCCTTCTCCAAGTCCCAGAAAAAGGTTTCCGAAAAGTTCGCCGAGCTGAAACTCGCGCGCCAACAAGCCGAGTTCTTCCGCCAGCAATACGAGCGGCTCGTGCGATCCTTGGATGCAAAGGACGCGTATCTGGCCACCGCGCAGCCGTTGCCCGTCGGTGCGGAAGTGCTGGGCGATCTGGAGGCTGATCCGGAGAAAAGAGCGTGGGACTACGAGCGGTTGATTGGCAAGTGGCGTGGCAGGATACGGGGAGACGTCGTTGGTGAAGCGGACACCCCCCGAGCCAGCGGCGCAGCTGCCGAGACTAATGGCACCGCTACGATGAACGGGGACGGGGACGGGGAGCCCAGGAGGCCAGAGAGGCGGGACACGCGCGCGGGACACAGCCAGGGCCAGTCGCCCGCCACGTACGGGCCCAGTCCCACCATCGCGCCGCCTTTGCGCATGGATCGCGAGCAGCCGGTCAGGTTCTTCTGGGAGATGCCCAAGCTGATGGGCCAGAGGGGGGATAATAATAATAGGGATGCCGCGGAGGGGGGGACGCCCGAGGGCTGTGCGACTGGAGGCGCAAGGGAATTGACCATGCGGGAGATTCAGCAGAATTTACCACGGGGACCGCCTCCTCCTCCGCCTGTCATGGAACCGGATTGGGAGAGGGAGAGAGAGCGCGAGCGCGAACGGGATCGGGAACGGGAACGACAGCGAGAACGGGATCGGGAATGGGAGCGGGAAAGACGAGAAAGCAGGGACGAGGTGGAAGAGATACAGCGGGATGCGGTCCAGGAAAGCGGCAGGCAAGGGGACAAGGACTGGTTGGACGCGGCGAGTCAAGCGGTGGTGAGGGTCATGAAGGAGCGGAGTCTAGCTAATGAGAGCCCGAGGACCGGAGACGACGAGGTGGGTGTCAATGGAAACGGCAAAAGAGCTAGGCCGAAGAGTTGGGGTGATGGCAAGCCGCCCAGTAGACCTGCGCCGACGGGGGAGGAGATATGGGGTTAGAGTATCTTGATGTAAGCAAGACGAAGAAGACGTGACGAGAAAATGTAGCGTGTGTGTGTGTTCATATGGTATGGATTTCTTGATCGGCGGCTCTATTCACATTTGCTTCTTCTGCACTGTTACGGGAAGGTACCCCATCCTCCTCTTATCCTCTTCTCTCTGCTTGGTGCAGAGGTGTGTGTATCATATCTCGTCCCCGAACCGGACGCCGCGCGATGCTATAAAACAAAATCCACACGCTAATCTCCGGCAACTTCCTCCCAGGAATGCCCCTCCCGAACAGCCCCTCCTACGTCAAGTGTCGACCAGGCGATCAGAAACTATACGCTGCTCCTACTCCGCACGCTCTTCCTCGTGCCGCCGGACACATTGCGAGTGACGAACCAGATGGCGAAGCCGACTGCTGACAAGACGATGAAGAGGACGATGATGATGATGGCGACGACGATATTGCGGCGGACCATTGTGGCGGTGTTTAGTGTTCCAGTGGTTCTTGCCGAAGCTGTGAGAATCGATGTGGATTGGCTGAAGGAGTCGAGTAGCTCTTGAGGCCGAGGGGACGATTGCTCCCTGCTGTTGTACCTCTTTCAAACCGAGTGACTGTGCCGCGTAGAATGGGAGTCGTCGGCAGTAATGTGTTGCAAGTACTCGGTATAGCTTGCGAGGACTATTCAGAGAGGCGGTGTGCTTCTTTGCAGATAGTGATAGATAGTCTTCCAGTACGATTGGTCAAGCACTCGTGGAGAGATGTATATCACTCTTGTGTAACGTGTGTAGCAAAGTGAGCAAATGTGATGTGAAAGTAGAGTAGTACAGAACAGAAAACCGAGCTATATGCCCACCAAAAAAGAGGTGGTTTGGAGATCTGCGGGCCTGCCACGCATGGCTGGTTTTGCGGCTGGAGTGTCAAAAAAAAACGCGCCACATCAATCTATTGGTTTCAAGGATCAATGCTGAGGTCATTGATTTCTGTCATCTGCTAGCGGTGCCAGGATCAAGCTTGATTATGTGTTGTTCGTGCAGTAGAGGCTTGTCGTGATAGACGGTGTTGCACCGTTGCATGCGATGAACAGGTGGGGAGCTAGATAAGGTTCGGCGCTAGTGCGTTGGAGGGGTGATGAGCTTCGGCCCGAAACAACCGTTTTCTAAGGCCTATAGTAGTATCTCTCCAGTTGGGCAGAATGACTCCATGGTAGTATGCCTCACAGTCACTTGCATCACGATGATGTTATAAGCAGTTGAACGTTACTCGTTAGTGTGGTTCATGATAACTATAATCCTTCTTCCCTGGCAATCTCCACCAGGAACTTAGCTAGACCATATATACGAAAGCACCAGCAGCCAGCATCAATGCTGCATTAACTCCCTCCTTAGTACCAGCACCAGGGAAGGAGACGAAGCTAGCCGAAGCGCTAGGCTTCGTACTTGTGGCAGAGCTAGTAGGCCTGCTTCCAGACCCAGCAGCAATAACAGTCGTCGTAGTACCATTCGTCGACGAGCTCTTGTAGCCGTTGCAAAGACCATTGTTGCATGTATTGAGGGCACATTGCGCATCACTGGAGCAAGTCGCATTGAAACCACCACAGATCATAGCCGCAACTGGTGCGGATGGAGTAAGAGGAGGCTTGTTCAAGCATTGCACACCGGTCGGGCATTGAGCATCGATTTCGCAGGCTTGACCGACACCGGCAGCGGCGTAGGTGACAACGGATGTGACTGGTGGTGGAGGCGCAACACTTGAAGAACTCTTGGGAGGCGCGGAAGTGATCGATGATGTTGCAGCAGCCGAGGACGGAGCGACCGACGACGAAGCGGCGGCGCTAGTGGTAGTCGATGAAGGAGTAATAGAGGACGATGAAGTGCTGCTGCTGCTGCTAAGTTCACTCCTGTACCCATTGCAGAGGCCCCTGTTACAGGCGTTCAGAGCACATTCTGAGTCATTTGTGCATGTGGCGTTGAAGCCACCGCATACAGGCACTGCTGTCGGGGCCGATGGTGTCAGGGGTGGGTTGTTGTAGCAGTATACACCGGTTGCGCAATCTCCATTGCGAGAGCACTGTTCACCAAGTGCCACAGTGCTGGTAGGTGTAGCAGCGCTGGTAGTGCTTGTAGATGACGACAAGCCACCTTTGTAGCCATTGCAGAGACTCTTGTTGCAAGTGTTCAGTGCGCAGTCCGCATCACTCGTGCACGTGGCGTTGAATCCGCCGCAGACGGGGACTGCAGTTGGTGCTGAAGGCGTCAAGGGAGGGTTGTTGTAGCAGTAAGCGCCCGCAGGACAGTCGCCATTCTGTGAGCAGCGTTCTCCTAGAGCTACTGTAGGTGAGCTCTGTCGTCCAAAAACAGTAGCAGTGGTCGTTCCGATAAGAGCTGCGGTGAAGAAAGTGATTGAACGCATGTCGATGGTGTTCTATGGTGGCTCCAGCGTAAAGATGTGATCTGTATGTCGACCGTGCGAAGACCCAAGAGACTTACCTCCACTGCTATATACTACCACCCGTCGGACTCACTGTCTCATACTCTTCGATCGTCACTTGCCCCGTTGGGTCCGCATGCTTAGGTTTTACTACTCTCGTATCCCGTACCAGAAATAGCTGAGACGCATGATGTCACTTGCACAACTTGATGGCACTCAAGCGATATATGCAGCGGTGAACAGTCCGTGATCTGCACATTCTCACCGTATTTGAGCGTGGTTGTGGTAGTATTCGGATGTAAAAATGAGACTCTCTACTTGGCGGCGCAATATCCTCTCGGCTCTCGGTGGAATGTCCGCCATAGCACGAGCGAAAGGCCATTGGCTGAGAGGAGTCTGCCAGAGAAGGGTTAGGGTTGCATGTGCCCTCGTCATCATCTCTGGCACGCCCTCCTGTCGAAGGTATGAACAGACTCATATCACAGGCTGCGACAGCTGCGGACTGATGAGCAGGTGTGAAGGTCTTGTCAGCATGTCAGACAATACTTTCACTGCCAGTATTGTGACGCCACAACGGCAGAACGGCACGGCCTCTTGTATTCTTCTAATCCCCTTCTCTTCCGGTATGTGCCTGGCTAGTATGTCCAGTAACCTATTCTAGGACTCCATTCTGGTAAAGGACACTGCTGGCTGTCCAGCGACTTGGACGATACGGCGTCGACCTCAGGCCTCGAGGCATACCGAGCGATGTTGCTTCATTTGCACTCCCAGCATCAAACATGTTTCGCACTGTGCTCGTCCTTTTTCCACAGTCAAACCACATCCTTGGCTTGTTCAAACTTATCTTTGTTATGAACGGGTCTGAACCCTATGGGTAGGTATCCTTGTGAGATCCATCACACGAAGATACTCGATCAAAACAATGGCAAGATCCCAAGATAGCGTGAGCCGTCCGACAAATCCTACTGCGTTGGCGACCAGAGCTGTGCTTCGTTGTGCCGCATTATCTGCCATCGCAATCCTGCATGGTCCGATAGTACCTGTGTAGATTTCTCTTGACTGGCTAGGTATGTCCTGGCGAGTTGATCGACGGAGTGGTTGTAAGCAACAGCTCCGAGGACCAGCCACGAGCACCCGTGTGGATAGTGGGAAGGGTAGTGCCTCGTTACGGCAGGAGTCTGGGAATGTAGGTATTGGTGGTAACCGTTGACTGAAAGTAGCAGTAGTATCATCGACAATCTAATACCACCACACTTCTGCAGTCAAATTGTGGCGCTGTCTTCTCCGTATGCGTAAGATGGGTGTAGGTCTTGAGCTTCTAGTAGATGAAGCCGCCGTGACTACGAACACTATCCGTTATTATGGCTTTGAGGCGATCACATCACCGCTACAGCACCAGAATCGACGACGACATATAACACATTTGCAGAATGGACATGCAACATTCGTTATTATACATCTACACTACCCTCCTCGGTCTGTATCCCCTCAACGCCATGCTACACATCTCTTCCTCCCCAATCAAGCCTTACTCTCCTTCTCCTTTACCGGATCGTCCTTGGAGAACTTGATGCTCACACTATTCACGCAATGCCTCTCATCCGTCGGCGTCCCATACCCCTCTCCCTTGAAGACATGTCCCAAGTGTCCCCCGCAATTACTGCACACAATCTCCGTCCTCTCCATGCCAAAAGCGCGATCCACATGCCTCGTCACCGCACCCGGCACCGTATCGTAAAACGCGGGCCATCCGCATCCCGACTTGAACTTCTGCTTGGCCGTGTACAAGGGCGCCTGGCACCCGGCGCACGTATACACGCCCTGCTCGGGGTAATGCTTGTCGTACTCGCCGGTGAAGGGCGGCTCGGTGCCCTTCTCGCGGAGAATGCGGAATTGTTCGGGCGAGAGCTGGGCTTGCCATTCCTGGTCGGATTTGTTGACGGGGAAAGACATGTTGGATTGCTGCGAGGAGGAAGTAGTGCCGAAGAGTGCTCCCAGGAAGGGGATCGTGGGCATGGACTTGTAGTGTAGAGGCCGGAGGGCGGGGCGGAGACTCGCTGTTGGGAGAGTGCGAGCGGTGGCGTTGGTGAAGGCGTTGAATGTGCGGAAGAGGAAGGGGAATGATGGGAGGCGCATGGATATAGCTGTTGTGATGGGAATAGATTTGTCAGGTGAAGTGCCTGGAGGTGGCGAGGTGAGGTGTTCGTATGTGCACTCTACAGCTGATGGAAGCTCGGAGATCGAAATGTGGAGGTGACGTCAACATTCAACACACTGAGGGTCGGATTCCGTCCAGGCTGTGAATATCAAGTGTACCTCAGGCTAACAATTGCTCTCATTCTTGATTTTTTTTTGTCGTCTAGTCTGTGAGGGCATGAACGGACTCGTGCAAAAACCGAAAATCTCATGACCTGTAAATAATGTGCATTACAGCTTTCATAACTATTGATACATCAATTCCCTATAACCCAAAGATCATGTGCGATCGCTCCCTGTGTCGTATTTGCTCTGCCACTACTGTCCAGTCTTATGCTTGGAGATAGTCTCCACTGAGGCGTGCATACCCTTGAGGAGTGGCACGAGGTTTGTGCTGCCAAAGGTAGACTCAACGGCCAAGATCGTAGCGAAGACCATAATAATGGCAATTGTGATAGTGATGTACTTGGCATAAAACTTGACAAGTCGAATGCGGCTGGACTTGTCGAAGCTGCGCCAGGCTGCATCATAAAGAGCACGGAAGTTGATCTTGCCAAAGCCCACCAAGTTGGCAGCGGCGCCACCGAGGGTACGATCGAAGTTGACGATAGTCTCATAGTCATCCGGCAAGAGCGATGCCTCTACACGAGTGAGAGTGACGCTGGCTGGTAACAGTAGAGCCACACCAACAAAGACCATGGTCGAAAGAGTTGCAAGAAGTCGCAATCCTTCTCGCTTCGAATCATGGGGGAGAGGCTTGTTGCCGACAGTCTCACTGCCGACAGGTCCAAACGCCAAAAAGACCATCATCGGAAGAAGTGCAGTGACGTACTGAGCGATAGCAAAGATGAGGGAAGGTGTGATCAGAGCCTTGAAGTAAGTCTTTCCACCAGGAATACGGCGGTACCATGGGAGCGGCGAAGGGTTAGAGATCATGATATGTGTCCAAGTCATATGGATGCGTGCGAGGAGCACAGTGGCAAGAATGTTGCCCAAGATGATAGCGGAGGCTCCGACGTACGGAATAAGAGCGAAGAGGGTGGTGAGCCCTTGACCGAGAATAGCCTGCATGAGGTGGTAGACGACGCTAATTGATAGGCCTCTCCAGCGTGCTGTGTAACCACCAACGGTTGCCAGATGGCGAATGGTCTGGCGAATAGATGCAGTGATTGGCTTCTCCTTGTAGACTGTGACCTCCTCGTCCAACAAACGATCCTTTGCGAGCGGTGCATCGGCGCCGTCCTTGTTGTCATCGTCGTCCACGGCTCTCAACTCGGAGACTATTACTGTCCTGGGCTGCTCGATCATGACGAGTGAAGACACGACTTCACCAAGAGTGTACTTGACCTGATTGTCGAGTCAGCAATCGAGCGTTCTGCTTGTGGCGGTTTCAACATACCGATGCATACACCACGAGGAACATGGCAAACGTGAGGAAAAACATAGTGAGCTGCCATGCCTGTGCTCCCTCGAGCGGAGCATCCTCAACTGGAGCAGTGTGATCGCTCGAAGTCTTTGCATATCCGTCTGTGGTTGTAATGATGGCGCGCTTGGCCAGATGACCAAGGATTTGGCTGTGAAGTCCAGACATCTTTTACTGTCGTCCGAGAAAAGAAAGCTCCGAGTGGTTGTGAGCCGTCGTCGTTGATAAGTGAGAAGAAGGATGACGGAGGAGAAGAGGTGAGGTGCGGTGCCTTTGAAGAAAAGGGTGGCATGACTGCGCCTTGATTTGGTTGCCTTTTGAACGGGCAGCGGCTGACAAAGGCGCACAGACCAACCAACAACTTATGAGGCGAGACAGGCTAAGGTGGCTGCCGTATTCCGGTGCCTGCTTCTACTCGCACATGATTCGTCAGCAGGTCCGTACGAGCATGAATGAGTGGAAGGTCGACGGGGCCTTGACACATTCGATCTACTACAAGCTTCTGAGTGACGCTCCTGATTGTCTGCGTCTTTTGAAGGCTTATTCGCGTTCGTCTATCAAGTGGCGCTCAGTCCGGAAATCAGTCCAGAGCACCAGCATTAAATCCGCTCGGGCACACTTGGACGCAATCTACCTGGAGCGCAGGGCTGACCGTCGTGGGGACGAACAGGCTGGTAAGTATGCCTTACGGACGGACATGAACATGGAGACGGCCCACTTGCTCCCTCGTTTATGCTCTTCAATGACACTCGATTTGCTTTTGGGCTATGAACAGCGGGTCAAACTTTTTCCGTCTTTGCAGTATGTGCAGTAACAAGTATGTACAAGAAGAATGCGGTGGATTCGATGCCAGTACCATAGCGATGATCCCTCCGTAAGGCTCTTCCCCCACTGTGGCGAGGCACTCCAGAAACATCAGGCCTAAGCATCATGGCGAATACCGCGTCCATCATACGGCCATTGCTCGTATGGTCGTCTAGCACGAGTTGAGTGCGGTCTGGAGAGCGCTCTTCTCGGCGCTTGTGATGCTCAGGGTGTACTTGTTCTTGACGGCGATCCAAGAGCGAGCGTAGGTGCAGTGGAAGCTGGCGAGAGGTGGGAGCCACGAGTCAGGGGACTGGTCACTCTTCTGCTGGTTCACGTTGTCGGTGACAGCCCAGAGTTGAGGGGCGGTACGGTCGTTGGCGAAGGTCTCGCGGCGAGCGGTCGTCCATGAAGAGGCACCGGACTTGCACCGTGTCAGTAAAAGCCATGCACGGCAATGGTGATGGTCAACTTACCCTCCATGCATTGGCGAGTGGTACCATGTGGTCGATGTCAACATCTGACGCAGCGGTCCAGGTTGCACCATCGTAAGGCGATTTCCAGGTACCCGAGGTGGCGGCGCAGGATGAGGAGTCTTGAACGACGTTGGTACCATCGCGTGCTAGGACAGTTTCACGCGTATTGCATGACCCGCTGACAGTAGACCAGTGAGGGAACAAGTCACGGGAATAGCCAGAGGAAGATCCAATGGCACTGACGGTCAGACCATTCAGTTGGGTCTGAGCAGCAGAAGCGCTAGGAATGCCGGGCTAGAATTCGTATTAGTGCTTGCCTAAAATACACATATGCATTGTGCTTGACGAAGATTGGAGGCCCAAGCTCATGGTACCATGATTGCGGGACTAGTATCGTGGTAGGCCGTGGAGGCAAAGAAGTGGATTACTCACGGGAGCTGCCTCACGGATCTCGAGAGGAGCGGCAAAGGCAGAGGCAACGACGGAGAGAATGATGGCGGTCTTCATGATTGTGGATGTGTTGGATGGTGTGAATTCGAGGTCACTCATGTCGGGCAGATCAAGACCTTTATAGACGATGACCGTATGCCCAGCTGATTGCCTCTCGAACACATTCCAAGAATGTCGAATGCAACTAGTTCAGCTCGTATGTAGCAAGATAGCGCCATGACTTCTCAGGCACACTCATCTCCGCATCCACTCATATCAATCATCCCCGACCCGTGTGGTCGATGGTGCATGCCAAGTCGAACTGCCTTCCACCCGCCGAAGGCTGAGGGTCATAGAGGTAACCCTGGAGCCGGATGTGGTAGGTGAAGAGGGAAATGAGCGGAAGCATGAGAGCTTGTCTCTACCAAAATCATGCGGAGGAAAGGCGGTGATCTGCGAGAAACGTGCAAAAAGGATGCAATGATTGGTTCATGGGCAAAGAAGCACGGAGATGGTGGGTGATCATCCGCTCCTTCTTGGAAGATGCTCCTACGCGAACGTCGGACGTGCCCGAGCTTTAATATCAGCGACCCTTATCTCGGACACTGCCATGACTAGTATATGTACATAGAAGCGATGGGAACGAGGAGGAGATGTTTGGCACAACAGGTCATGCGGAGCGATGCAAGTGTGAAAAGAAGCTCGCTTGGAATAATCTGTGCAGGAGATTCTTCTCCGAAGCTGAACGGAATGTGCCCCTGTATGCATGCTGACGATCACTATCTAGCCAAGCAGGGCTGATCCGGGTGCGAGGGCAGCAACTCCGCCAGAGCAGCCCCTTGGATAACACTTCAGATGCACCACCCCAGCTGATACCAGGTGAAGGCCAGGTCAGATCCTGGACGAGAACGTCCTCTCTACAGAATGTGGCTTTTGGCAACATGATGACAGCGCGATACCATGAGGTCGGCAGGCGTGTCAGGGCAAGGACACGTGCAGCCAGCGGATTGCTCTATCATTGCTTCTCCCATCATAAATGACTCGTGTCATGGCTTGGCTCAAGGAGATCCTCCTGCCTACTCCATACTCAATCGGATAGCCCTTGCAGTAGCCTCAATCTGCCCCTCGATATCGCCTCGACGACCTGCACTTGCGACGAGTCAACGAATCGACTGCGATCTGGACAGTCTCCTTGATAGCAAGTGGCCGAAGTCGTCATCAACGTATGCTTTGATAGAGTTTCGAAGCTCAATCACCCCGCTCAACAGGGTACTCTGAGTACATTAGTATGCCGCTTCCATCTGAAGCCATGTCTTGTCGATATCGTTCTCCCTGTCGGAGCTGGCCGTCGAGCAAGCTAGCTCATGCATCCTGTATGATGACCTGCGTTGCTGATGCATGCGTAAGTCCTAGCACGAGACAACGACCTTGGCGGTTCTGGCATAGTAGGTCAGAGCTCAATTGTGGGTGCTCGGTTGGATCGGCATTTGCTTGTGATGTAGTGACCGATTGATGAATTCCAGCGGACAAGCAACATGAACAGCGATATGTTGCAAACCGACAATGTATCGTCCTTGCGATGAGCATATCTAGCTTCCTCCATGATGATATGGAGAAAAGAATCCAAGTATATCGCCGGAGGTCCTCACATCAAGGCACACGCTGGTCCTTGGCTTCGCCCGCCCTCTTCTGTAGTGGTTGCAGCTGCAGTCTTCGCAATGTCTTCGAATACCAATTCACAGAGCTCTCCAGTCAGCGCGCTACACTCGCAATACCTGTCACATCGCATAGCTTGCGCAATCGCTACAGCCTCATGAGGAAAGATTACTTCTGGATTGTTCTCCTCTCGAAGATCTCGTTTCAGTCCCAAAACCAGGACGGGAATTTGTTCGTTGTAGTTGAAATTTGCTTCTACGACGTCCTTCCATGTGGAGTGTAGCGACTGCAGCGATGAACGGTCTGCGATCGAGAAACATAGTATTATGACTGATGGGCGTAGAAGGAGATAAGACGTCGGGGAAGCCGTGTCATAGAACTCAAGTCTGAAAGGCCGTCGATATAGCGTCACGTCAAAAGCGAAAGGCTGTTCAGAGTCTCTCAGCGTCGGAAGCCCTTTCAGCGCTGGTCCATCCTTGAGTGCTGACAATCGTCTTATCAGGTCAAGTTAGAGGTGGAACATCAGGAACTGACGATGACATACGAAAGGAAAGCCGACTTTCCTACCTCCGTATCGCCAAGCAAAAGTATGCTGACCTCTTCTTGACTGACATGGGTATCTGTCATGTTAGATGTGGCGGTTTGTTGATGAGTAGTTGCAGTGGAATAGAACAGAGATACAGACTGCAGCGCCCCTCAGCAGCGGTCGGCAAGACCCGGGCAAATGGCGTCAGTTGCGTGTGGGATGTGGGGCAAGGCAGGGGAAATTTCACGAACTCATGTCTTGAGACAGCCGCTGCACCTCTCTCATAGAAATGGTAGAATAGACCCCATCACTCAATGAGCCTTTTGCGAGGCGGCTTGACTATTTAGAAATGCTTGGAGATCGCCAATAGACACGGAACATCCCCGAGAAACGATTCACGCCCAGATTCTTTGCCATAACAACTTCGACTCTTCGCCCTCTACGTTGGTGACTTCCATCTGGCCCAACTAGCATTACCTACCACGATTGCAGATCCCCGCGAAGATGGTTCGCAACATCGTAGTCCTTGGGCTTACATCCCATCCACATCTTACCGACATCATCTGCAACCACTTGGGTATCCCACCAGCAAAGATTCTGCTCGGAAAATTTGCAGTCGGTGAGACTCGGGTTGAAATCATAGAATCTGTTCGAGAGAAAGATGTGTTCATCATTCAATCTGGAGGAGGTAAGGTGAACGACCACCTGATGGAGCTTCTCATCACTATCTCCGCCTGCAAGACAGCATCGGCAAAGCGAGTCACAGCAGTCCTTCCTCTGTTCCCATATTCTCGGCAGAGTGACATTCCATATAACAAGACTGGAGCACCTCTTTCCAAAGCTCCGACAATCAACACGAGGAACGGCTACACCTTTGACAGCCGGCCTCAAACTCCTTATCCTGGTGGACCAGAGAGCGCCGGAGTGAGAGGTACGGATGGGCTTCACAAGAAGCTGCACAGTCTTCAGCTCAAGGAGCAAGCCAACGGCACAAAGGAGAATGGAGACCTCAATCTCAGCCGCAGATCTACGATCGAGTCAAACCACGACTACTATGATGATACCAGGGTACCCCAAACCCCGGGACATGCAACAGGCACTCACAGCATCAACACAGAAGACGCGACCTCAAAACTTACCGTTGGCAAACCACCCCACTTTGAGCCACAGCGTGGCTATAAGCAATGGGTCGCTCAAGCAGGTACTCTAGTGGCAGACTTGCTCACCGCAGCTGGAGCTGACCATATCATCACAATGGATTTGCATGACCCTCAGTACCAAGGCTTCTTCGACATTCCTGTGGACAATCTCTATGGACGTCATCTCCTGCAGAAGTACATCCAGTACAACATCCCAAATTATCAGCAGGCCGTGACGGTCTCTCCAGATGCTGGTGGTGCAAAGCGTGCCACCGCAATCGCCGACGCACTGGGCATGCCTTTCGCTCTGATTCACAAGGAACGGCGACCCACTCGTATCACCGATCGTCAGAACGCCACCATGCTGCTTGTAGGTGATGTCAAAGATCGAGTGGCTATTCTTATCGATGATCTGGCGGACACCTGTAACACAATCACACGAGCAGCGAAGCTCTTGAAGAAAGAGGGAGCCACGAAAGTCATTGCTCTGGTGACGCATGGTGTACTGAGCGGTGACGCCATCGAGAGGGTCAATGCAAGCGCGGTAGACAAGCTGGTGGTGACAAATACTTGTGTTCAAGAAGACCACGTTCGCCAATGTCAGAAGCTCGAAGTGCTAGAGGTGGGGAATGTCTTTGCCGAGGTGAGTCGAGAAAGTCATCGATTGATGAATTGACTGGGCTAAATGATTAACAGGCCATACGACGTGTCCATCATGGTGAGAGCATAAGCGTTCTCTTCCAATACGACTGATATTTCACGTTGGCGTTGAAACTTTGCGATGTTGCATAATTGGGTCGGATGGCGTCTCGGGACGAGCTAGAATGACAGCGAGGTTCAACACAATAGCGAGACTAGCCTCTATCTACTCATTGGTAAATACATTTACCAGAAAAAATGGGTCTCGATGGTCTGTGTATACATGCTAATACCAAACCATATCGGCCGTGAAACTACTATAGAAATGCTCGATGAGCTGCATGGATTTACCAAGTGTGGTAGTTACCAATCGAAACATTAGGGTCCCCGAAGACGAAGGACACAAGGGAGAAGATCTGGTAGTCGAAGTGGTCTCGGGATCATAGACCTACGAAGTATATTGTAGCTCACGTGGATTGCTCGTGTGCTGTGGTAGTCAGCCAAACGGTTCATTGACAGGACTACCACGATTTCGTCAAGGCGTGCGATGTTAATGCCTGAACCTGGTAGTCTAGACTCAGCTGAGTTGTCTGTATCACCACAAATAATGGGATGGCATATCTGACTCAGATGCTTGATCTGGTAGTCAATTATGACAAGATCTTGCACTAGTCCTACCCACAGGACGGCATGAGCCGAGAATGATTTTCCTGACATAGTGCCTCGTCATGGATCACGAGAATGGTGAAACTACCAGAATCATGCTCGGAATGATCTGAGAAGATCACAATGTTGCGCTAGTCCTGACAGAGCCGCAAGTTTGCGCCAAGGTTGTCTCCCTGGTCCGTGCCCGAATTTTTGGTCTTCCTCGAAACGTCACGCGAATCTATCTGTTCCTCCAACACAGCACACCGTCAGCAAGCAATTCGTCATTCTCGATTACGTATTGATCAAAATGGCACCAACAACTCGCAGCGGTGTGCGTGGAGCTTCGCGCTCCATAAACGAGTCGCTTCCTCGCAAGAGGAGACAATCAGCAAGCAGCGCGTCTTCGGCCTCCGAGACAGAGAGGGCGCCTGCCCTATCAAAGAAGCGGTCGCTTCGGCGACTTATGACGATAGAACTTCCTGCGGCAGAGCTGCGGAGAATGGACCGAGCAAGGCAGGAGGAGACTGCCAAAACAACTCCCTCGCCAACCTCCGCCGCTCCGCCCGCTCCAAGCACGCCTCCAATGGAAGAGGCCGACTCCTCCCCTCCGCCCTCCGCAACTCCTCGCCCTTGGGGCTTCGGCTCTTTCTTGACAAGCGTTCGGAGAATCCTGTCGCCTTTCCCTCCCAGCAAACGGGAGCTGACTCCAATCGCGGAGGAGTCACCAAGACGTCAAGCACCTTCTCCGGCACCGCCCGCTAGCATGCCTGCTCCCGTGAGCATGGTCCGGAAGCGAAAGAATTCCGACGAAACGACCAGCACCCCAAAGAGGGTCAAATATTCGGCTCGCCGCACCGCCAAGAACATCCGGGAGCAACGCGAGGCAATTGCGGAGTCAACCGCAAGCCCAACCAATTTCACGACCTCCGCCCCTCTCACATCTCCAACACCTCATAAAACCCTCTCTGCGGCAATGGTGGAGTCAACCACCAGTCCAGAGGCGATGACTGGAGCAAGACTAATACCATCGTCACTATCACCGTCTACTCCTTTGGCATCTGTGGAGTCAACCACAGGCCGACCAGCGATGACTGCATCGGCACATCCACCATCTTCCGCCAAATCACATACACCAGCGGCAATTGTGGAGTCAACCACAAGCCATGAACCAGAAACCTTGACCGGCAAGAAGAGAAAGCGAGTCAAGATCGACGAGCTCAAATATATCCCAAGCCGCCGTCCTGGACAATCCACTGGAACTTTCGCACTTCTTGATGAGTTCTTCATTGAAGACGAGGACTCAGTTGAGGTCGATGAGAGCCAAGTCGAGCTCATTTCAGAAAGACCTTCCAAGCGAACCAGAACTGGTAATAATGTCTTCGACCTTGCTAGCCCGCAAAAGACCACCCCTCAGAGCATAAGTCCAAAGAAGCGGACACGCTCGGCCAGCCCCACCAAACGAAGCAGACACATGAGCCCGGAAAAGTCATCATTCCTAGGCACGCCATCCACGCTTGCGGCGAAGATTCCAACGTCTGGTAGAGTGCAATTCGCTGTGCCGGAGGATGACAGCGACGAGGATTTGCCTGCCATGCACATGGACGCAGCTTCACATCATTCCAACGGTGCACTCCAGACCCCAGACTCGGCCAAGATGCAGAGCATCAAGAAGACCACCCCGCACACTTCAGCCAGTCCGATAGAATTGGACACCCCATCATCTACAAGCCGCGGCACGCCTATGGATACAGTGGCATCTCAGAAGCAGGCCATGGTTGACGACGATGGGTCTCCAGTATTTACCTCTCCGGAGGGTATCATCATCGACACACCGTGCCCACAAGGTCCAGGCCAACAGCTTGATTCCTTGCAGCGAAAGCGCAGCGAAGCCGAGAAGTACAAACCACAGCGAGGCTCCCGTCTTAAGGAGATGCAGAGATTATCTTCCACCAGTTCTTTACTGGAATCACCTCATCGTGGATTCATTGCCGAAGAGTCTACCTCACCTACTGAGACTCCACCGGCATACCTCTTCCAAAACCCTGAGGCCACAGGCCCAGCCAACACTCCACCTATTCCCGCATTCGATGCTCCTGCACCTACGCCGCTTTCTTCCGCTGCAACGTCTTTCACACCGAGAGACACCCCTCAAGAAGGCAACGTCTTCACCGCACCTGGGACTTCGCCCATCACGAGCAAATTTGCCTCATTCACACCTGCGGGACCTGCATCAAGTGGAGCACTATTCTCACCTACGCGCGACAGCTCCTATGTTCCTCAATCGGCTGCATCTCAGCAGTCACTCTCTACACCTGCGGCATCCACGTCCTACGAGCCCCTACGCACAGCACCTGGTCAGGCAAAGTTCATCCCTACATCACCCTCAACAGCATCAATTTACACACCGGCGGGTACAACGCCATCGCAAGCACGTTTCTCGCCGGCATTTACAAGTGCTCATACGCCGAATGGCCCTACCCCTGCCCGGGCTATCTTTACGCCGCCCCCTATGACATCCTATACTCCTGCGACAGTATCTTTCACGCCTCTCGATTCACCACCTGCTGATCTCTTGAGGTTCCCCAGGACATCACCTACAACGTCCATCATGCCTAACAACGACGTACCCGATCTTTCCGACTCCCCGCAAACAGAGCAGCGCATAACATCCGCAGCACAGATCTTCAGCAATGGAGTTAGAGACTTCGGCATGTTCCAACCTCTTGCAGTGGCATAGAAAACCAATGCATTCGTGGCAGATACAAGGCAATTTCTGAGGTCATTTCAGCCACCGATGCCTTTCGAACCACGATTCGATAATGGCTTTGTATCAATATATGATGATCCTTTCTTCGATACTCCTGGATCTTGTAGTACTGAGCGCATCGGGTGCTTGTTGACTACCACACCACATTGTAGCGACGGTCCGAAGATGTTGTCCACGTCGCCGGAGCCGTACGAAATGTACCGTAACTACCAGACACCATCTCCGCAGCCTCGTGCTGCTGCACGCCTGGAACAACGGTTTTCGATTTTATCAACGATTGATGAGTTGGACGGAGCATTTTCTTGATTGATACTACTACAATCTAGTAGTTTAGCTGAAGTCTGGCGATACGGACTACCGCGATCTGGTAGTCTGGTTGGCGTTTTGGGTTGGGACTGGCAGTCAAGTTAGCATTTTCGATTTTCCGACTGGGTTTCTTTCGCAAGGATACTACCACAGAATTCTAGTAGTTGTAGCATTCGGATGGGTTTGGACTAGCTTTGCTTTTGGCGTTGGAGGATGGTACTACCAGGAACCTGGTAGATATGCACTATACCCAATAGACTTGCCATATGGATTGATTTACTTCTCGAGATGCGCTGGTAGTCTTCTGTGATGTTTGATGCCCTGACCACCCAGCATTCTCTATCTGCACGTGATTCTGATTGAACGCGTGGGGAAGTCGCGTCAATCTCACATTCCGCAATTGCCGACTCTCACTACTGACACGCGCTGTCATCCTCAAGGGAGACCGGCAGTATGCCTGGCGTCCAGATCTTCTCGGACAAGGCGTTCTTCATTCTACAACGGGTGCCATTCCGGAGTTCGTACATCGAGAAAATCGAGCACAATGGGGGCCGCGTGGTGAAGATCGAGGTGCAGGCCGACTATGTGATTGCCGACCATATGCGTAAAGACGCACCATACGACTCACTTTCTTTCAAGTTTATAGACGATGCCATCAAAGCAGGTGAGATCCCAGATCTGGAGAAGCACAGAATTGGCTCTGCGACGTCTACAGTTCCGACTTCTTCAAGACCTGTAGGAGGATTATCGGCACCCACGAAAGGCACTCGAACGCCCTTCAGTACGGCGGATGATCACGAGCTCTGGAATTGGGTGAAGCAACATGAGTCGATTGGAGCTGCAGTGCGAGGCAACGAGATGTATAAGGAGCTGGAGAGAAGGGTGAGTAGGAGCTTCTTGAACAAAGCATGGGGACTCTTCTGACGGAAACAGAATCCCAGGCACACCTTCCAGTCATGGCGAGATCGTTACATTAAGATCTTGATCAACAAGCCGCCTGCTGGCATGGGCCCGACAGGGCCACCTACTCCTCCTTCAGATCATGCTCCATCCACTCCCGCTATTAGAACGCAGCCAGTACCGCGCAGCATTCGGACGGAAACATCACGAGCAGCTGGCCAACCAGCAAGTACGGCACCGCAACCAAATCGCGTCTATGAGGGAGAGCATCATACAGGCACAGTGCAAAGCAGCAAGTATCCGAATGGATTCACCGAGGGGGAGCTAGAAATGGTCATGGAAGATGCTGAGCATATTGAGCGGATTGCATTCGGAGATCTTGACGATGCATGGAGGACATACGCACACCATCACGGGCAACACCACACCCCCGATGAGTGGGCCGAGTTCTACAAGAAGCACGTCCGGCCGGAGTGGAAGAGACGGAACTCAATGAAGGAGCAGGCTAGAAGATCCTTGCTTCGCGACCGGGACAGTGAGGAGGTTGATCAGCTTGACGGAGCTGTGGGCTCTTCTCTGCGACATGCTGTTGGGACGAATTCGCCCATGGAAGCACCTCGCGCTGCGGAAGACTCCAAGCCGATCGCTTCAAAACCACCGCCGCCAAAGTCAATGGATCTGCCTTCTTCACCTCCTCAGCAGATCCCAAAGGCAACACACGCGCAAGGTGCGTCTCCACCGAGAGCGAGATCGCCTATAGCACCATGGAAGACTTCGGTCATCCCATCTTCTGAGCCTTCACGGAAGCGACCGCTAGAGACGGAAGATACAGGTACTGTCAAACGAAAGAGAGTGGTCAATGAGCATACCTTGCGAAGCACTTCTGATGAACTCGTTGGCGAACATACACTACCCCTCAACCGACCAGAAGAAGGATTGGGAGAAGAGCAAGTGGCACCACCTGGTCTCATGTCGCAACTCACGGAAGAAAATCTATCGCAAATGCAAGCCCAGCACAGAGCTGCACGCACTAGTCGTGGCAACGACTTGATCGAAGATGACGAGGACGATGACCAAGAGCATTATGCGGACTATCTTCAAAGCTTGTTGCGGCCACCTCAACAAAGTCCTGCAGCGCAGCCATCAGCGGCGCCGCGAACAATTGCACAGCGACAGCCTTCTCGAGGTCGACAGATCGCATCATCACAGCAAAGACCGGCTCAGACGTTCCGGCCGAGAGCACCTAGGAACGGAATCATCGAGATACCCGAGTCTGTAGACGGCAGAAGCGACGAGGAAGAAGAAGGGGATGAAGATGTCCTTAGTTTGCCTTCGCAGGTTCTGGGATCTTCACCACCTCAAGTGAGGCGCAAACCGCAAGCCCGCCTTCCTCAGGATGACTCCGATGTGGAGGCTACTGAAGTCTCTCGACGGGCTATTGTCGAGCAACAGCGACTTGGGCCGTCGATTCCCATAGCACAAGCTGCCTCATCTCTTCGTACTTCTGGCTCTCGCAATGCGTTTGCGCAGGCAGGTTCGACGGCTCATCGTCTTGCATTCCCGCAAAGCGATGAGCGGCCGTTCGAACCAAAGATGACATCTTCACCACCACCCTTGATTTCCTCTTCCGATGTTCCAGGTCCAGATGGCACTGCAGATGACGAGCGAGACCGCACGCTAGTACAACTCGACCTGCCGCCACCAGAGGGTGGCTGGTACGAATATCTGTCATCACAGTCATCGGAACATCCGCTCCCCTCGGTTGAAGACGCCGAGCCTTCCAACAATCGAGCCAGATCTGGCGTTGCGGAGACGCAAGCTGTCTTTGACAATGTCAACCTGGACGCTGCTTTTGATTTTCCACAGTACGACAATCCCATCCGAGAGTCATCGATTGAGACCAGGCGAGAGGCGAATAGAAGGTCGTCCAACTTCCGGGAAGACGTAAGATCTGTCACACCTATCGCCAGCTCTGGTGATGACGTGTCTGAGTACATCGAGACCAAGAAGCGTGCCGGATTCAAGGACAATGACATTGATGATGCACTGTTTGCCTGCTCAATGCAACTTGAGCTATCGGAGATTGCGCTCAGAGCTCTGAGTAAAGGGCGCGGTCTGCCGAAAATTATCACCGGAATCTGGACTCCGCAAGAAGATACAGATCTCCAGTCCGGGAGTGCTGAAAAGATTGAGAGGCTCAACAGCAAGCATGGTCCTCGCGAGGTGAATCGGCGGTTGCAATTCCTTAATGCCATCAATGCGTGAAAGCCTTTTATAACAACTCGGGCTCAATGACTTCAGTCTGGCTGGCGATCAAGCCATAGTGCTCAATCCTTCGATGTCTTTTATAGTCGAAGGTCTGTATTCTTGTCAGCATAGATACCCCGAATCGAGCATTTCTAGCACCTTTTCTTTTCCCTGCCGACAGTCGGCAAGGTCGATTTCCGCTACCACCAGCTCGTCGCCCTTCGTCTTCGCCTCCACGACAACATGACCCTCTGGACTCACGATACTACTTCCAGCGATCAATTCATACTTCCCGTCATCTTCGCCGCATCTCGCGGCACTTATACTCCAACAAGCATTCTGGTAACTGTTCGCCTGCTGCACCAACCTGGAGTGAAACAACGCCTCCTTCTCCGCCTCCTCAGGACTCATCGGTTTACTTCCCCACAAATGCGCCATGTTCGCCCCAGTATTGTACCCAAACATCACTACCTCCGCCCCCTGCAACGTCAAGACCCTCCACGCCTCGGGCCAGCGGCGATCGTTACAGATCAACATGCCCAGAATCGCATCCCCTTTCCCTTCCGTCTTGAGCTCCCTGCCCTCAATCAACGCCTTCTGAAGATCCCCTTTCTTCACCGCCCCCTGCACCAAGTCCGGGGCGCGAAACGCCTTGAACCCCAGGTCTCCAGGCGTGAAATACCGTTTCTCGAGCTGGTTGATGGCCTCCGGATCCTCGAACGGCTCTACCGTGCCGGGGAGGTGTACCTTGCGGTACTTGCTCACGATCCGGTCCTGGGAGGCAGAGTAGTAGACGCAGGTATTCCAGCCGTGGCCTCGCTCGTCGCGCTCCGCGAAGCCGAGGACGATGTCGATTTGCTTTTCGTGGGCGGAGCGGAACAAGGGAGCGGTGTTGGGGCTAGTCAGGGGGTCGGAGGTCTCAAAGTAGGCTTCTAGTTCTGAGGGTGAGAGGAGGTGCCGTGGGAAGAAGGTTGTCAGGGCGACTTCGGGGAAGACGACGAGGCGGATGGATTGAGACGATGCGGAGGAGAGGAGGTCGAGAAGGCGTTTGAGGGTTTGCTTCCGGTCTGCGTCCTTGTCGATGGCGCCGATTTGGGCGGCGGCGACTTTGAGGAGGCGGGACATGGCGATGATGAAGCTTTGGTGAGAATCAGGTGCAAGGGTTGAGTAGCGATTCGCTAACGTCTTATCACCCTTAAGCAATGCCTTTGTACAAGTTGGAGCAAGGAGGCAATGACAGAAAGGCTCGTAGATAAGCATGTCAATATGGACTGATTACCCCTCCATCGTATCAACAATGCCCCGCACTTGTCGCCGATCACTCCATGCCAAACCACCGCACCTAACCGCCATGCAACAGAGTTGCTTGGAGACTCACTCCTTATCTTTGTGAGGTGTCGTGATCGTTCCGAACACAGTATCTCTCCTGAGCGTGAATTGGAAGTACCACCAACCCTAAACACACGCTTCCGAGGATGGACTTTGACCTTGTGCTGAAGAATGGACTGATCGTAAGTGCTAGTGTTCAGCAGGACTGAACTAGGCCCAAAATTTGACCAGCTATCATCATAGGAGCATTCGATTACTAACGCATCTTCAGGTAACGGCGTCCGAAGTCTTACCGCCAGGTCAGGAAATTGGTGTGAAAGATGGCAAAATCACGTGCATCGGCATCAGTCTGCCCACCAGCAGCAGCACAAAGGTGATAGACTGCGAAGGCGCCTACATCACTCCAGGGGGCATCGACAGCCACGTCCACCTCGCGCAAATCCCCGCGGCAGACGGATGGGAGACAGGCTCTCGCTCCGCCATCGCAGGCGGTACCACTACGATCCTCGCCTTCGCGCCCCAGTCCCGTGAAGACACATCCCTATGGCCCGTCCTCTCCTCGTACCACGCCAAAGCCACCAACCAATCCTACACGGACTACAGCTTCCACTTCATCCTCACCAACCCCACGCCCTCGATCCTCAACGACGAGCTGCCCCTCATGGCATCCCAAGAAGGCATCACTTCCACCAAACTCTACCTGACCTACGACGCCCTCAAACTCGGCGACGCAGAAGTGCTCTCCGTCCTGATGGCATGTCGCTCGCTCGGCATGACGACCATGATCCACGCCGAGAACCACGACATGATCAGTCTCATTATCCGCGGACTTGAAGCACGCGGGCACACGGAGCCGTACTACCACGCCATTGCCCGGCCGCGCATCGCCGAGGACGAGGCGGCGTATCGAGCCATCGCACTGGCGGAACTGGTCGACGCGCCGATGCTGATCGTGCACATGTCGTCTGAAATCGCGATGGGACATGTGCGGGATGCCCAGACCAGGCTATTGCCGGTGCACGCAGAGACGTGTCCGCAGTACCTCTTTCTGCTGTCGGATGCGCTCAAGGCCGGGGCGCACGACCATTTCTCCGGCGCGAAGCATGTGTGTAGTCCGCCGCTGAGGCATAGGATGGAGGATCTGGAGGGGTTGTGGAGGGGGATTGCGAATGGGACGTTTACGGTGTGGAGCAGTGATCATGCGCCGAGCAAGTATGATCATCCTGAAGGGAAGAAGGTGGGGTTGGTGGAAGGTGTGCCTAGGTTCAGTAAGATTCCGAATGGTCTACCAGGAATAGAGACGAGGATGACACTATTGTTTGGGCAGACAGAGGCGTGTAAGAGGCCGGAGGAGGCGAGGTTGTCGTTGCCAAGATTTGTACAGCTAACCGCGGGAAATGCAGCGAGGTTGTATGGGTTGGAGGGAAAGAAGGGGTCCATTGCTCCAGGGTATGATGCAGATTTTGTGGTGTGGTATCCTAGTGATAAGGGGAGGACGGTGATACAGCAGGAAAATCTGCACCATGATATTGACTACACGCCCTTCGAAGGGATAGAGGTAGGGAACTGGCCGAGGTGGACGATCGTCAGGGGCCAGGTTGTCTGGGATAGAGACAATGGCGGTATCGTGGGTGAGAAAGGGTATGGACAGTTCCTGAAACGAGGTAAAGGAAAGGTCGTGGTCGGGCGAACTGGAGGCCTACCAAGGGGAATGTTGCCAGAAGAGCGAGGCTTATGGATGGATTACAAGCCATACTGATGACAAGGAAGTTGAAAACGACAGAGACAACAAGAGGGAGAAATCGATCATGCCTCGATTTTCTGGTAGCTTCTGTACGGCCTACCTATGTTATCGTTCTCTCGTCAATCATGCCTCATTTTGAGCCAAGCACGCTCATGACTGCCTTGAGGACTTCGTCGTGGACCTGCTTTGGCGCAGCGACTACCCCCTTGTTCTGGGCGAGGGTCCGGCCGATACTGAAGTCGAGCCTCTTGCCCTCAGAATCAGTCACTTGACCACCAGCTTCTCTGACAATTAGATCGCCTGCAGCGTGGTCCCAGATTTTCTCTTGGTAATTCTTGCTGGTTGGCAGTCGCAGATAGACATCTCCTGCACCCCTTGCAATGCTAGCATACTTGGCCTGGCTGTCCATCCTGACACTGGCCTTTGTGATACCAAGCTTCTGTGCAATCTGGGCTTGATCGCCATGACTCGAGTGACCAGCCTCTACGCTCTCGCAGAATGTCGCGTTCTTCAAGTCAGAGATCTGGCTCATCTTGATCGGCTTCTCCTTGCCGAGCTTGCCCTTTGACATTGGCCGACTGGTCGCTCCCTCACCTTGTACCGCACCGAACAGGACCCCCTTGCCCTCATCATCTGATGCATCTTTGCCGATATTCTCAGTCAATGCCGCTGTGTCGTCTTCTGGCAGGTTTGGACAGCCCAGCACGCCAACTTTCACATCCCCATCAACCATGAGTGCCAAGCAGACAGCGTACTGGCCACCTCGAAGGAAGCCTTTTGTGCCGTCGATCGGGTCAAGCGCCCAGATTCTGCCTTTGGATCCGCCTTTGCTATTGCCCTTGTCGATAATGTCCAGCATGGCCGAATCGCTCTTGATCTTGCCTCCGAGCTCTTCATCAGCGGATGTATCATCTAAGCTCACATCCTTGACAAGATCCCAAACTGTTGACCTGAGCTCGCTGTTTTCCTTTAGATCCTTACTCTCCTCTTCAGCCACAATTTCATCGTTCGGGAAGTTGTGCTGGATCGCCGAGATGATCAAGGCTTGAGCACCAAAATCGCCAATCGTAACAGGCGATGCGTCCGACTTGGAGAGTGTTCCTTTTGCGTGAGAATTGAAAACTTTCTTAGTAAGGATCGTTGCCCTCTGCACAGCTAGAAGAGCAATGTGTAGCTCCTTGTCGTAGGCCATGCTGGCTGATGGTGGGGTGAAGAACGGACGCAGGAAAGGGGCCGAAAAGGGAATATACTGAGCGAGGAGGCGCAAGCGGGGTAGTATCTGAGGTAAGAAAGAAGCTGCCAGGATGACGAACGAGAAAATGAGAAGTTGATGTTTCAATGGCTTGTTGGGTGGCATCGGGGATAAAGGGAGTGATTTTCTCGGGCAAGCTCTCCGCGGGGTGACGTCCGCAATCTGCGCAAGAGAGGATACGGTATACTGTACAGCTGCCAAGTCCTGACCTACTTCGCCGCCATCAGACAGCCTGCTTCTTGCCAGACCACCATCTTTCTCTCTGTCAACATGGCGGAGGGATTATTCTACAACGTAGCCAACGGCTATGTCGAGGGCATAGTACGAGGATACCGGAACACATTACTCACTAGCGCTGCATACGGCAACCTCACGCAATGCGAAACAATTGATGGTATGCTTCAGTCATTCCAGGCAGACATAAGCGAAGCAGGGTTGTATACTGACTGTGAGTCCAGACGTCAAGCTTCAACTCGGCCCTTCCTATGGCGACTTCCTTGGTAATCTTCCCCCGAACCCTTCGACGAGCGCCCTGGCAGACAAGACCCTCGAGAAGCTAGTGGCAGAGTTCCGCTACATCCAGGCCAACGCTGTAGGATCACTCTCCAAATTCTGCGAGTACATCACATATGGATACATGATCGACAATGTCGCGCTCCTCATCACCGGTACGCTGCACGAGCGAGACACTCGAGAATTGCTTGAGAAATGCCACCCGCTTGGCTACTTCGAGACCATGCCAGCGCTCTGCGTCGCGACCAATATCGAGGAACTCTACAACTCCGTCCTCATCGAAACACCACTGGCACCATACTTCAAAGGCTCTCTTTCGCATCAAGATCTTGACGAGCTGAATATCGAGATCATCCGAAACACCCTCTACAAGAACTACCTCGAAGACTTCCACAATTTTGTCAACACGCACCCCGAGCTGTCCGGTACTCCGACGCAAAAGATCATGAGCGAGGTGTTGGAGTTTGAGGCGGACAGACGAAGCATCAACATTACGTTGAATAGTTTCGGGACCGAGCTGAGCAAGGCGGATAGAAAGAAGCTGTACCCCAACTTTGGCAAGCTGCACCCGGAGGGAACATTGATGCTGAGCCGAGCGGAAGATCCGGAAGGTGTCAGAATTGCCATCGATGGCGTCCATGACTACCGGTCTGCTTTCGACCAGACCGGCATGTCAGGAGGTCAGAGTGGAGGTAACATGGGAGACGAGGGTAAGAGTCTGGAGGACCTTTTCTATCAGAAGGAGATGGAGTTGAGCAAGCTGGCATTCACACATCAATTCACGCATGCGGTGGTTTATGCTTGGGTGAAGTTGCGGGAGCAGGTAACCATCATCCTGCCACGACTTTGATGCACTGCTGACATGTACTAGGAAATCAGAAACATCACGTGGATCGCCGAGTGCATTGCCCAACAGCAAAAGGATCGAATCGGCAATTACATCAGCGTGTTTTAGTTAGGCTCGGCGCTAAATAGTGATCTGTAATGATACCAAATTTTGTCCTCATTCATGTCTCGTAATCTCGACCATAGCAACCATGCTGAACAGGGTATCATAAGCTCTTTCTCGAACTACAAATAAATCTCCATCCTTGCCCCAGCCTCTGATACTCCCTTTCTAATCCCCGGTATCAAGCTCCAGATCTAACTGCACCCCATTACTAACCCCATAATCCTCCAACGTCAACTGATCCTTGAACGGCCTCTCCCCTTGCCTCTTGAGCATTATCTCATGCGGCTGCCTCCCTATGCGTGCCGCGACCATGGCCTTGAACGCTTTGACCGGATCGCTCGCTAGACAAGGGATCGCTGCTTTGGTGCCCAGTCTGTCGTTGACATGGACTATGATCATTGGCTCCGAGGAAGAAGGGACCTTGTATTTTGGTTTCGCGATGCTGGGGGCGGAGAGGGATGTGTCCTTTGCTTCTGTCGTCGGAGCAGGAGCGGTGTTGCCGTTGCTGTTTCCGCCCGTGGGTTTGCTGTGTACGGGTTTGCGACTCAGGGCTTTGGCACCGAATTTGGAGGCGATGGACGTCTTGTCTACTACTGAATGCGCCGACGCTGGTGGCGCTGTGGTAGGAGCCGAAGCGTCTTCCTTGTTGGCCTCTGCTCGGTCAGGCTCCTCCTCTTTCCTTGCTGATCGTTTCCCGCTGTCCCGGTCCTGGTACCTGTCTTCGCGGTATAGCTGGTCGCGGTCGCTGTGGCGTTTTCTTTCGCGCGAGCGGGAACGGCGACGCTCGCGGTCATGCTTGGGACTTCGGTCGCGGTTGCGGTCGCGGGAGTCGTACTTGGGTGAGCGCTCGCGGTAGGTCGATTTTGAGGGAGGCTCGGAGGTGTCCTTGGATGCTTTATCTTTCCATTTCAAGCCACCCTTCGATTTTTTGGGTCGATCTGGAGAGCGAGATCGTGATCGTGCCATGATTGGAGCTCGATTGAAATTGTGCAAGGGTGAGGAAGTGAGGAAGTGGAAGGATAGGACGAGGTCAACGACGCAGCTTTGGGATCGAGTCAGCAAATTTTATACATGACTCGACGGTTTCTGTATCTTCATTGCATCAATCAGTCACGACGCATAAGGATTATTCGGGTAGTATCGATTCTTTTTCATGCTCACTGCTGTCTGCTCAGCTGGCAAATGGAGACTGTCAGCGTTTCCCAGGCTCAGGACCGCATATTTTCACAGCACAGCACAACAGTCACTACCCAGGACATCAAGCTCCAAAAGTATGGCCGATGCGCTAGACTATCGCCAATGGCCCGCGGAGAAATTGGTCAAGCGGGTCGAAGATCTCGAAGCTCGTCTTCAGGCACTGACGTCTGAGGCAAAGGCACAGGTCTCACCAGGCTTCGCGAAAAGACAAGCGAAGAAAACGAAGAAGGAGGGTTTCCAGACTTTTGACGCAAGCCGCTATTCGACTCGGTATATCGCCCTGAAATTTGCTTATCTGGGCCAAAGGTACAATGGGCTAGAGCACCATGCAAACAATACCACACCGCTGCCGACGATCGAGGAGGAGCTTTGGAAAGCCCTGACAAAGACGAGGCTGATTTTCCCTACTGGTAAGGGAGAAGTCAACTGGGAAGATTGCGAGTACTCGAAATGCGGCAGAACAGATCGAGGAGTGAGTGCTTTTGGGCAGGTTGTTGCCTTGAAAGTGCGGAGTGCGCGACCAGTTCCCGGCATGAAGAAGAGAGGGAAGGTCGAGGCCGCCGATACAGAAGGTCAGAATGCTGAGCTGGCCGAAGTGCCTGAGCCAGAAAAACAGGAATTTGACCCGATCAGAGATGAGGTACCGTACATCCAAACCCTGAACCGTGTCTTACCAAACGACATCAGAGTGCTCGCTTGGTGTCCTGACCCTCCACCTGACTTTTCTGCTCGATTCTCGTGTGAAGAGCGCCAATATCGATACTTCTTCACAAATCCAGGGTATGCCCCAGTGCCAGGAGCCCGTGGCATGAACAAAGCGGTCACTGGTAGGGCACTTCGCGAAGGGTGGCTCGATATCGATGCGATGCAAGACGCTGCGAAGAGACTGGAGGGTTTGCATGATTTTCGAAACTTCTGCAAGATAGATCCGGGCAAGCAGATTTCCAATTTCCAGCGTCGCATCTTCCACGCCAGTATCCAGGAGGTAGACACAGCTAGCAGTCCACTGGGATATGTTGGTTCTCCAGAATTTACATCGCGCGACCAGGAAATGCCGGTCAATGGTGCAGCTACGACCAGTCTGCGGACGAGTACGCCAAAGCTGTATACCTTCAACGTGAACGGATCCGCATTCCTTTGGCATCAAGTCCGTAACATGGTTGCAGTTCTGTTCCTGGTCGGCCAAGGTCTAGAGTCCCCTTCTGTAGTGTCAGACCTTCTCGACATTGAGAAGACTCCGACACGGCCCAAATACGAGATGGCTTCAGATGCGCCCCTGGTACTGTGGGACTGCATCTTCCCGGTGGGCTCAGACCAGAAGCAGAGCCTCAATTGGGTGTACGTCGGTGATGAGGGAGGAAGAGACCCGAACAAGAATGCAGATATTGATGGCGGAGATGGCAAGTTCGGTCGTAATGGTATCATGGACTCTTTGTGGACGACGTGGAGGTCGCGCAAGATTGACGAAGTTCTTGCCGGAAGTTTGGCGGATTTGGTGGCGAGCCAGGGCAGGCAGACCAGCCTTCCAGAAAGACCTGGAGCTCAATCGCGAAGAAGCCAAAGAGTGTTCGATGGCGGCAATGATCCCCGCCCGAACGGTACATACATACCGATCATGCGAAAAGAGCGGATGGAGCATTATGAAGTGCTCAATGCTAGATATCGTCAGAAGAAAGGTCTCGACGAGAAGGTTCCGGAGAGTATGGACGTAGATGAATAGACATACCCGATACCCAAATACATGATTGTCCGTTCCGAGCAAGGACTTGGCTGATTCATCGAACCCCTTCCGATAGATCTCACTTCGGCTCGTACAGGCAAGCTTTGCTGCCTCGCCAGACCTCTTCCAGGAGCCGTCTCTTGGGAAATACAGTCTACTAAGGTCAGCTGATGTACTGTAATTCTACGTTTACACCCTTACTGGGAAGACCACAACGAGATCTTCTTCATTTTCCACAACAATAGAGAGATAGAACTTGACCTCAAAGTCCTTGAAAGCCTCGTGCAAGAAGATGTCCTGAATTGAGCTCGTTGGTATGAATCGCGTCGATGCCGTGCTCAAGTATGTCGGACTACTGGTAGAAGTCTGGACCCCGAGGCCTCGAATGACTAGCAGACTCTCCTCCGTATAACCCTTGCGAACACATAGGTAGAGGAACATGAGGGATACGGGAATGAGCCATCTCCACTGCAATGCGCTGGCCAAGATATCAGGAAAGGTGTGTTGAAACGGATTGTCCAAAATGCGGACCGCCGAGTGACTCAAGTGGAGTTTGCAGAACAGTGTAACGAGAATGAACACTGCGACCGTGATACGTAGGGAGCCTCGAAAAAGTCGTTGTGCCTTCGTGGAAAGAGTCGTTGCGGGTGGTCTTGTTGACACTGTATAGAGAACAGTTGAAGAGGTCGGTCGTTTCACTGTCAGCATGTTTTCATCCCGCGAGTACTGCCAGTTTTGTCATGCACTTCGATGTCAGCTATCGAGTCTCGTCCGTTTTCGACCAGTCATTGCCGTTGATGGTGGTGATGATAGCTGTCGACTCTGGATCTATATATTCTCGTGGTTCATGGGGAACTTGAGTCGATGGTGATTTGTGTCACGCTCGAAGTGCAACCACAAGCTCCATTGCACAACCTCAATTACCAAGCACAACTCCCAGATTCCAAGTATTTAGTGATCGGAAACGCTATCTGCTTCGAGGGAATGCAAGCATACGACCGTGAAAGTCCTGCCAACAGGAGCTACATGCTCGGGCTAACGTGACTGGTGGTCACAACTGTACATCATTTAGCATGACCAGAAGTGCAAGTAGGAGACGTTTCGCCCAAGCGACACACTCATGGGGGAATTTTCAGCCCGATAATGCAAGACTAGGACTAGGAAATGTCTTATGCCGCACTCCCATTCTCGTTCTCGAAAGATATCGTCCAGCTTACAAGCCTGATCACTCACCCTGGCTAAACAAACGCCACGAAGACTTTAGAGCTGCGGTGTAATCATCCGCAGTCGTTAGCGAAGTTACGACACCGGTATATTTTCAATGCGTGATTGCTCAGCAGTTGGACAGACAGCTTCACAGAGCCGGGAAGGTAGATCGAAGTCGTGGTATGAAGGTAGTGTAAAGTCCTTTCCCCGAGCTTCATCAGCACTCCAGCACCAGACAGAAACGCTGGAATCTTCCCTACTGGTGCCGCGTTCCTGAAGCGGGACACACAGGTCGTTAGAGAGCACCTCGACATCGACGCCATCGCACCAATCGTGCTCTTAAGTGCCGCGAAGCCTCTCCTGCAGGTAAGGAAGTCCGGCCGACCTATACTCGTCGTCACCTCGACCGCTGTCGGCAGTCTCGCTTATCGGGAGAATCTCATGGCATCCGGCAACATGGTGGCGGGGTACGAACTCAGCAAGGCGGCACTGAACTGATGCATCCACCGCGTGTACCTGGGCCGATCCCTTGACGATGGGAGCCATTACCGTCATATCAGTGTTCAGGGAATGTTCAAGGAGATAGACGGCGCCGCCGAAGAGACGACGGGCGGGGCTTTTAACAGCTACGACGGCTCGGCCCTGTCATGATAGGAGGACAAATCATGGGTAGACTCGCACTCACACCATAGATCCCTCTTACTATTCATCGTGAGGTTCATTCATCCGGACTACCATCTTCTTCCCTCTCACTTCTTCCCCTGCCCCGACCCACTTGGCGCAACAAGATCCACATGCTCTAGCGCTGCTCTATTCAACCTCGCAATTACTTCCCTACTATCCTTGTCCAACGTCGCCGGCAGCGGCAATTCCTGCAACGCATTCTGAATCAACTGCGTCGCCCTCTCCGCCGCCATCTTCGTCGTCACCTTCCCATCCTTGGCACTAAACCCATGCGTCCCCGCGATCGCGCCCTGTATCGCTTGCGCCGCAGCCGCCTGCAATGCCGCGGACCCTTTCATCGCGAGAGCCTGCGGCATGTCCTTTCGCCTCAACCCGACCTGGCCTTTACCGTCCATAAACGTCTCGTAGCCCTGCGTATCCAGCACCTCTTTCGGAACCTCTGCGACGGGATTCTGTGGCGCATTGGCGTCTTGCAGGGCAGTCACGCTTCCTCCTTTCAAAGACAGTTGTTCCTGGAACTGCTTGGCCATTTTGCCGATGACTTCTGCGTTCTCGGCGTTCCCCTCTACCGCGAAGCGAAGGCACATGATGGCGTGTTCGCGAATGTAAGGGTTGTGTTCGTCGTGGCGGCAGCAGCCGACCAGTGCTTCGAGGCCGCCGTGGTGCCGCACTTGGTCTTGCACGTGTTTGTTCTTCCAGATGAGGGAGGAGAGGACCAGGACCGTGAGCTTCTTGAGGTTGCGCCATTCGAAATCCGAGGGCTCGTCTTGGGCTTCATCGGGGTAGGTGGCTTGGTCGTCGATGGGTGCGGGAGGGAGGCTATGTTCGCCAGGGACGTTGAGTGGAGGTGGTGGCGCGAGAGGTGGCGGTGTCTGGGGCCTGCCTTTCGGCGTCGGGAGCTTTGATGGTGCACCATTCTTCGATACCGCGGCAGCGGATGGCAGCACTTTGGCGGCCTGTTCGAGGAGTGACTCTGCCTGTTCTTTGGCAGCGGTCTTTGCTGTGTTTGGTAGCTGCATGCCACCATTAAGCTTAGGAATCGCGCCTTCGAGCTCCTTGAGCATTGTCACGAGCTCGCTCGCTACCTGCCACTTTGCCATAATGTCTTTCCAGCTTTGCTCTTCAGTGAGAACGGCAAAGAATTCCAGATACTGATAGACTCCTTCATACATCCGTTCCATGTCCCACAGGTTGAGTGGAAACTCCTCAGGCGGTGCCATGTTGTCGTGGATCTTGCCTTGCAGGAATATGAGGGCGCACGTCTGCGGTACGATTCGCCGCCGGAACTCCATGAAGATGAAGTTGACAACATGCACTTCCACTGGACTCGGTTCCTGGACTTGACCAGTGGCTAGCAAAACATTCTTGGATGTCTCGGCCCGTGCTCTGAAGATGTTGGTCAACAGCTTCATGATTACTGCTTGAGCTGGAGATATTATATCCTTAGATCGAGACTTGCTGTAGCTACCACTGGCGTCAGTCCGGAAAACTGCATGGTTCTCGGCAGGATCGTACTCTCTAAAGGCATGGTAGGCGTAGGGCAGATAGCCATTGACAAGTATGCTCTCGAGGATCTTGACCATGAATTTAAAGTACAGCTCTTCCTCCCTCAAGTCCCAAGCAGCGACGAAAATAAGAAGTTCTCTAAGCAGGTTTCGACCATTCTCCTGGGCCAGTAGTAGGTGACATCTCTGGGTGTGCATGTCGATGATCGCGTTTGCTTGTTCCTCGCTTGCATCTGGCGACACTTGTGGGACGAGTCCGCTCATAATCATGTTCGGCAAGATCTCAATCTCGCTTGGCCCAAGGATAAGAGGCACATCTGTCAACAAGCCCCGACCGTCTTCGGTGGATCCATGATACTCCTCTTCCTCTTCCTCATCATCATCGTCACTATCGTCGTCGCTCAGAGGAGGTTTTGGAGCTTGCTCAGGCGAAGTAGCAGCCTTGATGCGTTTCATGAAATCGTCCTTTCCGGCTTGCAACTGCCTTTTCGCCGACATTGCAGATAGCCACACTTTGAAATTGTCAATTGGATCTGGGTTCACTTGCGAACGGCTCGGAGGAGCCATATCCGTCCTTCCACGGTAGTCAGGAGAACCTTTTAAATCACGGTGAAGATCTCTTTCGATCGCCGCAAGTCGTGCTATTGCCGGGTCATCTCTTGTCGCGTGAAGAATCATGCAAGCAGATTCCTGAAGTTCCTCAAATCTCCTCACATCCTCTCGATGTTCCTTGTAGCGCTTCCTCCATCTCTCTCGCTCCATGTCGTTCAAACTGTTGGCCCAAGACTGACGAAGGCCGCTTCCAACTTCCTCGACGTCTATCTCGCAACCTTCCCAACGAGCAGCTACCGACCTGACAAATAAGCTGAAAGCTTTGCGACTCAATTCATCATCACGGAAGAATTCGTCCCAAGGATCGTTTGGTCGTGATAGCTTAGCCGTCGAGTCTGCCAGACTCATGTCGCCCATCTTCTGTGCTGCGCGATATGTGTCGCTGTCGGATAACGATCGTTGTGGTTTCTTCGCCATAATCAGGGAGACGAACCCATCGTTCTCAATCTCGTCCTCGGTGAACAATGTATCGTTCTCTCGTATAATACCAGGAGGGTCACCGTTATCGAACAAAGACATCCACAATAATAGCTTCCGCTTCTCATTCCTGGCAGAGAGGTTGTTCAGGAATTGCAGCGAAGTGATGAGCAGTTTCTTGTATGCGCCGACCACTGCCTGCCATCTTTCCTCGTCGCCAGTACCAGCATCACCATCGTACCCACGTGCTGTTACTCGTACACAGCAGTTGATCACGCGGAACATCTGCTGGTCGAAGCCGCAGTCGGCGCAAAGGTCCTGAACCTCATGTCCGGCTATCAAGACATTCTTGGTGATCGAGACAAGGTCGTTCAGTCTCTCAAGATCCAGATATAAGCCAGGATATGCCGATGCGATCAAGGTGCTCGAAGTCGTCTCGTAGTCCACCGAAGAAGGATCCCATTGCTGAAAGGACCTCCTCTCCAACGAAGTCACAGCTGCCCTGAAAACTCCTACTAATTCTTCCCAGAATGGTCTGTTTGTGCCTATAGCGGTCCTGATATAGCTCTTGAGACCTGTCAAGCGCAATGTCTCTTTGACGACTCGTGTGTCTATTCGCTTCAAGCTGTCCTCTTTCATGTACTTGGGCGACTTGAAATGAATGGCGTATGGCGTGAAGGCTAATCGTATAAAAGTTGTGTAGACCTTGTGGTCAACTTCCGGCTCGTCATCTTCGGTCGCCATGACGGCGTATCTTCTGTATCCAGAATAGTGGTCTGCTCCGCATGAGAGATATGTGAGATGGAGCGACATGTGCCGCCTTTGCTTGAGCAGGCTTGGGGGAAATTTTATGTCCGACATATGTCCGGGGTCTTCAGACGGGCATACCACGTCAGAACGCATCCTTCTCAACATCATTCGGCAAGATGTGGTAATACCTGTATCGATCGCTGCGAAGATGGAGCTATTGCACAAGATAGCGATAGGAGTGGGTTTTCTCTCGTTCTTCACATTCGTGGTCCTGTTCGGGCGACTACCAGGTCTGAAGTAAGGCACGCGAGTGTCCCCCTTCTCGGATTATCCTAAATTCTCGCAGAAAGACACCTATCGGGTGGCTACAGGTGCTGTTGGTTGACTACATACCGCGCGTCTTGAGCAATGTCGACCAAAAGATTACCGGCGGACGAACCGTCCGAGTCCTTGTTCGATCACGAGACTATCTCTTCTTCACACGCAATCCAATCATCATGGTCTGTACAACTTCTCTTCGTGCCCTTTCCATCACTCATACCAGTAGGTCATCTTTCTTTTCATTCTCACTGCAGCGGCATATATGTTCCTTGGCGCTACATATCGTTCCCTGACTACGGCACAAATACTCCCGATTCCTTTCCTACTTTCCCTTCCCTATATCTTCACCTTTCTCTGCGCCACGTCCACTTCACACTTCATCACGCCTTCCAATCATGCTCAGAACCTCGCCTTTTATCCATACGACCACGTCCTCTATCAGCCAACACAAACATGCAGCACCTGCCAGCTTCCTAAGCCCGCCCGCTCGAAGCACTGCTCGCTCTGCAACCGCTGCGTTGCTCGCTGCGACCATCACTGCCCCTGGGTCAACGCATGCCTCGGCCGCACCAACTACCGGTACTTCCTCTATCTCCTGCTCACGCTGCCTCTTCTCGAGGGTTACGGTGCATACCTAGGTTACGTCACTCTCTCTCCGTATCTCAACTTTGCACCACTGCAAGGCAAGCCCTTCTTCTCCAGCACTTATTGGAACACGTTGGCGCGCATCTGCATGGTCGCTACGAACAGAGGTGGCCTTTCCATAGCCGGTGTGACGATTCTGGCGGCCACCACAGCTCCACTACCACTAGCGCTGTTGAGTTACCACATCTATCTCATCTGGGCGGGTACCACGACGAACGAGAATGCAAAGTGGGGATATCTCCAGGAAGATATGGACGACGGACTGGTATGGAGAGGAAAGCGGAGCGAGGTTGTCGCTCTACGGAGAGCGCTCAAGAGGCAGACGACAGAGCCTGAGGAGGAGCAATGCAAGGATTGGCCGGTAGACAGCGACCAGATCATCGTCCGCACAAGAGACGGTCTGGCACCACGAGGTTTGGAGGACGTCTACGAGCAAGTATGGAGCTTACGAGCTGTAGATAACATCTACGACCTGGGGTTTTGGGACAATTTGATGTTCGTGTTACAGGGCAGATAGTTCGCGGACATAGACGGGCAGAAAGACAGCATGATCTTGGTAGACATCTTTATACAATCCACAGTTTTTTCTAGTCATCTCCACCACCACCCACATTCCCACCTGACGTCTGCGCCTTCTTCGCCCCACAAATGTCATCCACTCTGAGCAACAAACACGCGCTCTCCACCGCCGTCTTGATGCTCTGCAGCTTCACCGCCTGAGGCTCCCACACGCCCAGCTCATGCATATCCACTACCTTGCCTAGATCTCCATCAATACCCCAGCTACTGTTACTCTTGCCCTCGGCATGCTTCGCGCGCAACTGCGTCAGGACTCTGATCGGACTGTTCCCGGAGTTCTGGATGAGCGTGCGCGGGATGACTTCCATTGCCTCGGCGATGGCGCGATACGGCCACTGGGCCACGCCCTCGACGCCCTTGCTGAGTTGCTGTAGACGGACGCTGACGGCCATCTCGGTGGCGCCGCCGCCTGGACTGAGGTGTGGGTGGAAGACGACGTTGCGGGCGACGCTCATGGCATCTAGGAGGTTGCGCTCGATCTCGTTGAGGATATCCTTGCTGGGACCGCGGAGGAGGAGCGTACATGCTTTGGGGTTTTGGCATTTTGTGAGGAAGGAGAAGTACTCGTCGCCGATTTTGCTGATTTCGAAGAGGCCGCATTGCGTACCGACGTCAGAGTCTTGGAGGTCTTGAACGTTGTTGACGATGGTTGCGCCAGTGGCGCGGGCGATACGGTTGTTGTCGGTCTTTCGCACTCTGCGGATGGCGGTGATGTTGTGCTTGAGGAGGAAATGTTGCGCGAGATCTGAGACACCCTTTTCTGTGATTACGAGGTCCGGCTTGACAGCGATGATGGCGTCGCACATGGCCTTGACCTGCTCCTCCTCGATTTGAAGAATGCGATTCCAGTCTTCTTCCTTGCTGATCTCAATGTTGGTTTGTGATTCTCCCTTCTTGTATTCCAGTGTGCAGTCAAGCAAGACGATGCGGGGATTCTCGATCCTTCTCCGCATCTTTGGATGTGTGATATCTTTGTTGAGCATAACACCGTCGAGGACTTTGGAGTCTTCGATGTCTCCACCAGGAATTTTCTCCACCCTTGCGTATCGCTTGATGTCCACCTCCTGCTTGCCCCCTCCTGCGTCGAACGAGACAGTGCGCACAGCCGTGAGAGCTAGATTGCACATCATGTCTGACCACCGCGAGACGAATTTTGTGCCTATCGATGAGGAAATGAGCTTGTACATCTGCTTGTCGTCCGAAGTGTCCACTGGAATCGAGACATCCTGAACGATCTGGAGAGCATCTGAGAGGGCGCGCTTGAAGGCTGAGATGATGACCACCGGATGGATGTTGCGCTCGAGTTGTGGTAACGAGAGTGCGAGAATCTCTCCAGCCAGAATGATGACTGTGGTAGTTCCATCACCAACTTCCTCATCCTGTGTCCGTGCAAGCTCAATCATGCTCTTTGCCGCCGGATGAGCAACTTCAATCTCTCGGAGAATCGCATGACCGTCATTCGTGAGCACTATGCCGCCCATCGGGTCCAGAAGCATCTTGAGCATAGCTTTGGGGCCCAGACATGATCGAATAATATCTGCTACTCTGTTCAAGGTCAGTTTCTGCCCGCCATGCCTAGTCTGCTGATCTCTCGCACGTCTTTGCAGCTGTGATATTCGACATCTGAGCCTTGCGACCGAACTGCCGCTCGCCAGTGGCGGTATCTGAAGCTGCTTAGCTATGGGCATTTTGCCTGAAAGAAATTATCATACTCATCACCACCACTGGAGCCTGCATCTTTGCGAATTGCTGTTGGCGCGCCTTAAGGACAGATCGCGATTATGTTCGGGGTATATGGAAGAGTGTTAGGCTTGCGTATGAGGTTGGCTGAGATATACTAGTACTGCTGAAGCTCTATGAAGTTGCTCAGCATAAATTTCGGCTGCACGTGTTTTCGCGCGTCAGTAGAGCAGCAGAACGGAAGCTTTGACCATCCTTGGAAAGTCCCTTGCGGCGGCCTTCTTCCGTGGGCGATCGCAGCTTTCCTGATTTGGGTTTGTCTTTGTTCGAAGCACGAGTCAAGGACACGCTTTTCCTTTCTCGTGGTAGTTCCTGGGCTAAAACTCACTCGGACGACGATCTCCAGCGTTCCCGCCAGCCACTGACGGTCCGTCTCTTTCCAAATGCTCGTTCTCTTTCTGCGGCAGACTTGACTTCTTCCTTCACCTCCTTGCCTTCCACGCGTGTCGCATGATCAAGCGACATTCATTTTGATCAATCTTCATCTACAATTGAATTGCGACGTCTTGCAGATTGTTACTTCTCTCTTACCCATAATTCTCGTCCGCGCCGGTTCGCAGCAATTCACTTTGTTCGCGAGCATCACCGTCCAGGGTCTTGGCGCGTTGCTCTATGCTCAGCAGCTGATCAGAATCGCAAGAAACATAATCACCATTTGAGAACTAATCTTTACTACCAGCAGACAGAAATTATGTCGCCATCGCACATGCTCACTGATTCGCCCGCCATGGTCCTCGCTCCAGTCCCGGACCAGTACTTTCACCAAGGCCACTATCGCTCCACGAGTGGTCTTCCCACACCGCCCCACACGTCCAATGGCACCAACCAGCCATCCTTTCCTCCGACTCCCAGTGAAGGCGCCATCGCTGGTCGCAAGCGATCGCGCGGTGACATCTACTCCCCCGAAGATGAGCATGTCGATGGCTCGATCATGACCGAACCTGCCGCACCTCCTCCCGTCCCACGTGGCAATCCCGTGTACGGACCTGGCATGACTTTGCTATATCCCAACGACCCATCCGGATCTTACAATGCCGATGCATCCACTCAATCAGGCACTTGGGTAGAGGAAACCGCAGAGCAAGCCGTTGTCCAAGCCGCCCGACCCATCATGGCCACCCGCAAATCCCAGCGTCTGGACTCCACAGCTTCTCGGCTCGACGATGTAGCCTCTATACTCCAGACAGAACCTCGTGCTCCCGGTACTGAACCTCTCATCGACGAAGCGACACGAATGCTTGGCATCTCGTGGATGCGCATGGACGCCAGCGAGAGCACACAAATCAGTCAGCGAGCTTACACGCGCTGGATCGACCGCCACTACGCGAATTTGACCAATGTCGAAGTTTGGTTCGAGAATAGTGCCATTCCAGGCTATCTTGGCAAAGCTACCAATACTGTCAATGGTCTGGAGGAGTATTACCTCTGGTCTCTCGATCTTCATCAAGCTATACTGGTCACTCGTAACTCCAACGACTTGATTCTCAAGCTCAGTTCACCTCAAATGTCGCTATCTCAAGCTACCGAAACCATACGCGCTGATGTCGAGCCCGTGGTGGAAGCCGCCGCTGCAAATGCTGCTATCGTTCACAACGACCGCTTCACCACCGAGCAGGAGCCTGCTGTCACTGGAGGCATGGACCTCGACTAGAACATTGCCACGAGGTCGGTGAAGCGTATAATGCGCCAAAAGTTTCGGTATAATTCTACGTTTGCTATTCGGTGCGGCGTCGTTGAGGGTATGGAGTTCAGAGGGCTGGGCTGCTGGCGGTCTCGATGGGATGGGTAGTCTGGCACGACTTACTCTGCGTATCTGACGCTTAAAAGCACTGTACAATAGATCACGATAAATGCGTAAAATATGATGCAAGTAAGGTAACTCTGTCTCGCTCTCCACGCAAGTTCAAAAGCAATAAGGCTGTCTGTGACACCATTTATTTTCTGTTGCTTATGCCAAGAATTGCACAAAACGGGCTAGTCTGGCGTTAGCGACCGCTTTTGCGGGTACGACTCCATGTCTGGCGGCTTTGAACTCATCAACCCCTTCATGCCACCGCCCTCTCTACTGTATCTCTCTGGCATTTGCAGCAGACACTATGCGCCTCCTCACCATCGTGTTGCTCCTCGTGAGTAGCTATCTCTCAGCTGCGACTTCAACCCACACCTCGAATTGGGCTGTCCTTGTTTCTACTTCTCGCTTCTGGTTCAACTATCGACATCTCGCCAATGTTCTGTCTCTCTACCGTACCGTAAAGCGGCTGGGCATTCCGGACAGCCAGATCATTCTAATGCTCCCTGATGACATGGCCTGCAACCCCCGGAACACCTTTCCCGGCGCTGTCTTCAACGACAAGTCTCGCAATCTAGACCTCTACGACGACAAGGAAGCGGAAGGAATCGGAGGTATCGAAGTCGACTATCGTGGACACGAAGTCACAGTCGAGAACTTTATTCGCCTGCTCACCGACCGCTGGCCAGCTGACTACCCTCGCAGCAAGAGACTGATGACGGACGAGAGGAGCAACATTCTCATCTACATGACTGGCCATGGAGGAAACGAGTTCCTGAAGTTTCAAGATGCGGAAGAGATCAGTAGCTTCGACTTGGCAGATGCGTTCGAGCAGATGTGGGAGAAGAAGAGATACAATGAGCTGCTGTTCATGATCGATACCTGTCAGGCGAATACCATGTACGGGGCATTCTATACGCCGAACATTGTAGCCACCGGAAGCAGTGCGCTGCACCAGAGCAGCTACAGTCATCATGCGGATCAAGATGTTGGAGTCGCGGTCATCGATCGATGGACATACTACAATTTGGAGTTTCTCGAGACGCTTGTCACAAGTACTAGTAGTAATGTCACGATTGGAGAGCTATTTGACAGCTATGATCCCGTCAAGGTGCACAGCGATGCTGGCATCAGATATGACCTCTTCAGCGGAGGAGAGCCGGAGGCTAGGAAGAGGAGGGTGGTGGACTTCTTTGGCAACGTACAGGGCGTTGAAGTCGGCGGTGACAGGGCTAAGGACACCTTGGCAGAGTGGAAAGAGGATCTCGAAGCCTTGAAGAAACTGGTCGAGAGGCAACAAGAGGCTCTCAAGGACTTCGAAGACTCCGCGCCTGCACCGATTAAAAACGACGCGCCTGCGACTGAGTCGACAACAGTGAAGCGGGACGGCATTAAAGGATATTTAAAAGGCGCTTTGACAACCGAGGGAAAATCGGAATGGTCCAGTCAAGCTCGAGGCGCCGCAATCCTCGCAGGTGTTGGAGCGCTATGGGCAGCAGCAAACATGCTGGATAAGTGAATGAATATGGACTATCACGAGCTCGACTTGAACGTCCTCATGGCCCGGTCGACTCCACTCAGCCAACGCATCACTCTCTGCATCCCATACGGTAACACGGACAACCATTCGATGCAATCAGCATAGAATGGCATAGCTATAACACCACTCTGGCCTGCGTCAACCTTCGCCACAATCGCTTGAGCAAGGTCAACAGGCTCAACAACAGGACCCAAGAAGCTGTTCGGTGTTTCAATGCCCTTGAAAAGTGGCGTTGAGAGCTGTCCAGGTTTCACCAAGATCGTCTTTATTTGGCTGTGTTCAGCATCAGCAAGCTCAGATCGGAGCGAGATATGCATTGCAATCAGGCCAGCTTTTGCCGCCGTGTAGTCAGACAGCTGTGATGCTCCGAGGTCACCAAGTACCGAAGCTACAGTCACAACAGTGCCCGACTTCCTCTCAATCATGCCAGGAAGGAATGCTCGGAGTGTATGAAAATGGGACAGCAGATTGACGCGAAAGTTCCTTTCCAGCGCAGCACTGTCGACTTCCAGCAGGGTTTTCCCATTCACAATACCAGCGTTGTTGATAAGTACAGTCGGCGGCCCAAGCTGGCATACAATCAGTCGCTGCTTCACGATCACGACAGTAATGGAATTGAATGAGACTACGTACATCCTTCTCGATTCGTGACTTGACTTCCTGTATCGCCTTCTCGTCTCCTACATCCACTCTGTAGAACTTCACGTTGCCATCGCTTTCATCTGTTGCACCCTCATAGAAAGGCCGCACATCAAGAACAGCGACGCTCACTCCTCTCATTGCGTATGTATCCGCCAACACTCTGCCCAGTCCACTGCTTCCTCCAGTGATGACCACCACCTCTTCATTCCAGTCCAGCTTGCGTGGCGTGCCCCATGCTATCCTCTGGTCTAATGCTCGAAGGAAGTAGAGGACAAGCGAGAGGATGAACAAGCCAACCGCGCCATTGTCAATGTTGCTCCATCTACTGCCAAGCGCTAAGCGGGAGAGGGAGAACGACAAAGCAAGCCACGGAAGCTGACGGGATTCGCGTGCGAGGTAGTCTATGCTGAAGACAGGTGGATAAGTGGGGCGACGCGCTGGAGCCATGATCGCGAGGAGAAAAAGCGACTGTTCAGGAAGTAATAAGAGGATAGATGCTGGTGGCGGGTTGCGACTGGGAGAATTAGTGATGGCCCCACTTTTCTCGCGCGGCACTGCGAGGTCCTCTCCATTCACGTGCCTTTGCTTCCACCTTATCATCGACCAGTAAAGTGTATAGCCCCCAATCACATGTCGGCGAGCGTCGATGCGATCCTAAAGCATGACAAGGTGCCACATCCGACTATAGTGACACCTAGGCTGCGCCTGCGACCACCTCGCCCCGATGATATTGACTTCATCCACTGGCTGCATAGCTCTCCTGAAGCGACTAAATGGATGTAAGTGCTTCTCGTATATCTGACAGCGATCTATATAAGCTCCGGAGTGTACCAACAGAGTTAGCTTGCCCGTCCTGAGGAGGTGTATCTAATATTGTAGAAGCAAGCCAAATCCTCACACAACGCTTGCTGAAAGCCAAACGAGTCTCGATGCAATGCTTACTGACCACCCTCCTATGGTTCATCAGCTAGTTATCGAGATCAAATCGACTGACGATGCTGAAGAGTCCACATGTATCGGTACGGCTGGATCGTTCCGTCCCTGCGAGCTAGGATATGGTCTTCATCCTGATCACTTTGGTAGAGGCTACGCCACAGAAGCAGCTCAGGCGTATTGTCGCTGGTTCAAGGCTCGTTATCCTGGTGAGATCATGTTTGGAAAAACGTTTCCAACTCATGTTGGCAGCGTGAAGGTTCTTGAGAAATGTGGTTTCACTCCTGCGCTAGAAGGGGAACGAAGCGGGTGGCCTCTGGACGATAAGGGCGTGGGAACCTGGATCGATAGGATAAGTGATTGAGCTACGACCAAAGACAGATCACTCAACTACCAGATCCGATCTGAGGTCAATGGACGATTGAGGTTTATTTCTCTTTCTCTCCTCTTGTTACTGCATACCTTCTGTCTGTACCGATGGCCCTGCTTCAAAAACTGGCGTCTTGACGAGTGGCATGCATCTTCACATGCTTCTTGCTAGAAATTTACGCTTGCTGCCTGTTCCAATACGGACTGATGACGCATTCAGCTACTGCGGTGGCTGGCAACTGGTGAATTGAGCTCTATTGAGCGGCTTCACAATAGCACGTGAATACACATCTTTCATCTTTTCGCCATTTCCTTCTTTCCTCTCATCTTTCTCATCTCTCTCAAGTTTCACCCCTCCGCCACATAATCTTTGACGAGTGGCATCCTTCACGATCTCTCATATCTCTCTTCAACACAAGCACTGCTAGACATAGTGTCACCAGCAATATCACGCCATACAAAGATGGACGACGCGACTACCACTCAGCAGAGTCGCCATGTGAGCTCTGATACTCCGAGGTCTGGCAACCTAGCGTTCCGTCAGCCTCCTTCAGCATTGGTTCTTGATGTTCACAATCGTGCCGGCCCAACGGTCGCAGACGAGTGAGTCTCCTCCCGAGCTTCTGAGGTATCCTTCTAATGACCTCGTAGTACTCCCGATATCGTCGTTCGCATCAAGGTGCAAGGCGAAACATATGCGATTTCCGCCAAGCTTCTTCGAGAGTACTCGGCTTATTTCGAGCACACCCTGTCTGATGTTTGGAAGGCGCCGAAGATCAGTCCCAAGATTACCGTTCACAAGGGTGACAGCGGTAGTTTCGAGCTCTTCGCCGACTGGGTAAGCAACGGGACCATCTTCATCTCCTCCGAGCGCAGCATCTCCAAACTCTCATACTCGCTGTTGTTCAAGGCATTCGTACTTGGTCACGACATTCTCGCCACTAAGTTCCGCAATCATATCATGGATGTCATCACGGCGAAATTCGAAGCTGGACACCCTCCTGAGCAGAACCTACCGAAGATTGCTTACGACGGCACTCCTCCCAAGTCACCACTTCGTCGCATCCTGATTGACATCTACGCCTACCGTGGTAGTCCCGACTTTGTCAAGTCTGGCCAGAATCAGATTTACATCTACAAGGAGTTCCTTACAGACCTTACCTGTGCTCTCTACAACCTCCGCCATGAGGAGCACGCCCATTACCCGTATCCCTTCAGTCTGCAGAACGTTGGCTGCAAGTATCACGATCACGGCCTCAAGGGCGACAAGGACTGCACAGGTCCTAATGTGCCTGTCTCTCCTTCACAGCCGTCAGGAGGCGCCGGGCTTGGAAGCGTGTTCTCATCGGTTAACGATATCGACGACGTGACGCCGACGCAGACTATGGATTGCCATTCGCCTATCCTCGGCGGCGGCAATCGTGGAAGTAATGGCTCGAGTCGCTTGATAGAGGAGCTTCCTGACGACTACGTCACTCGTGCTGTTTCCGACCAGCATGAGTCTGACGGCCTCTTTCTGACTCCTCTTGTCAGCTATAGATACGCCAAGGAGAGTGTCAACACCAAGGACTCCGCTATCAGCGGCATGGAATTCACCCTCAACCCTATGCCTACTGATCAGATGGGCTTCTCCCCCAACCGCGACAACTCTGGCTCCCCTTGTCCTGCACCTCGCCAGGCTTCGGCTGGCGCTCTTCCTGCTCCGGTCGACACTCCGGCCGAGTACGCTCCAGCTCCCACTATCAAGCGCGAGCGCGACGCTGAAGCTGGATGTACTCCCACAACCGACAATACCGGCAAGAAGATCAAGAAGCGCAAGATGACTCTTGCTGAGAAGCAGCGCATGGAGCAGCGTGCTCAAGAGCTACAAGCAATCCCTGCCACCGTTAGCGAGCCGTTCGCCCTCGACGACTAGTGCTATGCCGTGCGCCACTCGGCCTCACCCTTCGACCGCGGCGTCAGCGCCCAGCACAGTCTCCTTTTCGAGTGTTACACAGCACCACCACACCTCCAAGCTTCCTTCACAGCACTGGCTATAGCCTCTTGTCCTCTTCACATGCGATTGTTTTCAAGAGTCGAGTCAACGCTTTGACGAGAGCCCCTCAATGGATTGCACCTTTCCTTTGACGGGTTTTCTGTTTCCCATGCATGCACTGCTCTGAGATGGTATTCTCACATACACACACACGTATGCGTAAGCATAAATTTTCTCAGCACTCAAATGGTTCTCTTTCAAAGCTCGCTTGAGCACTAGCTAGAAATTATAATCCCCAAATACATGTCTTCGTCACCATCCTTCCCTGTGCCATGACTCCACCAACAGCTTTTCGATCAGTTTCAGTTGCATCGCCTCGTGCTACCAGCTGTCCCAGACCACTGCTCCACGGTGTCAAAATATCTCACCACTTAGCTCCCTCCACATTTCAGACCGAATCCACAGCCACTTCCACCACGTTCGGGGTACTACCTCGCCGACGCCCTCGCTAGATATACCCCCGCGGCCTCCCTGACCCCCTCCGTGCCCCAAACCCCCCTTTCTCCTCCACGGCGCATACTCTCCGGCAACGGCGCATCCTCACCGTAACCCCTCCCTCCTTCAGCCAGAAAGATCTCCAGATCCCTCTTCTGGCTACCCACCCACCTCCTCACGAATCTCACTGGGTCCTCGCTCAGAGAAGCGAGGAATTTGTGTTTCTGCGTCGCGCGCGAGATGGCCTGCACTATCACCGCAATGTCAGCGTCGATGTCCTGGATCTCGCGCAGCTTGACGATGTGATTCGTGTCCGTGGCGAGTTTCTTGATCGCGCCGTCGAGCGGGGAGGGGAGCGGGACGAGGACGTCGTAGATTGTTCTTGCGGAGGAGTCGCCGGAGGTGGGGGAGAGGTAGTCTTTGTCCAGCCGAATGGTGTAGGGGAGTTGGATGGGTGGGAGCTCGGTGAGGTGTCCTTGGGTCAGGATGATTTCGCGGAGTTGTGGGAAGGTGAGCACTTCGAGACCGAAGACTTGGCGGATTGAGTCGTCGCAGATGAAGCGCCGGTGTTCGTCGTCTTCTTGCAGTTGGTGATGGCGGACGTAGTCCCAGATTGCGCCGAGGACGGTGGCTGTGTCGGCTTCGGGAAGGGCAAGGAGGGAGGCGAGGGGAGGCGAGAGGCGGTAGCGTGGGGGCTGGTGGTCACGGAAGAGGGAGATGGTGATGTTGATTTCCTCGTCGCCTTTGCGCGTGAACTCTAAAGTGTCGAAACTAGATTCGGAGGAGGTAGGTAGACGGGGCTTATTGGGGTCGTTTGGATGCGAGGGGCGTTTCCATTCTATTGCAGAGACCCCATCTGCTTGGAGTGATGCTGGCCGGTCAAAGTCGATCTTGATGGCGCGGAAGAAGTCTGAGAATCGCGATCGTGACGATGTCTCTTTCGACTTTGCGTCTGGCCCGTCTTCCTCCATAGCGTCGTCCTTAGACTCCTCATCCGGCGAATCGACTAATAATCTGCCTTCAATCTTGACGCGGTACGTTGCTTGACTGTTGTCTGCCAGGTCAAATGTGTCGTTGTCGTTATGCTCCTCCATAATCTGCCATGGCTGGCCCTCGGCCGTGTTACTGATCCATACTCGGAGTGTCCCTTCTAGCTCTGTTCTCTGCCGATATGGATCTGTGAGATCTAATCGCTTCTGCATCATAGTCGCATCCAGTCTTCGCTCCATGTCTCGCAACTTCTTGTAGCGCTCGACACCGTCTCCGACCACGCATTGCGCGACGTCTTGGGGAATATTCCTGTCTGATGGTCGATGTAATATGCGCTGCTGTGTCTCTCGCTCCTTTCGCTTCGCGGCCTCTTCTTGCTGCATTCTCTGTCGTATGGCAGCTTCATTTGGTGGCTGTGCCATTGGGTGTCCATAGCCTGCTCAGAGATCAGTCCGAGTGTCCTATAATAGGAAACCATTGGTCGGCTGCGTGGCATACGCCATGGTTTCCGTACTTACCAGGGTTGCGCCCACTGCGCTGCTGCGGATAGCCGCGCTGTTGCTGCATTGTTCAAGCTGTAAGATGATTAACTGAGTCGTAAGTTGTTGCTGAGTCGATAGAGAGAGTTTGAAGTCGTAGAACACGTTCGTCGCGTGAAGGATAGGCTGCTGATCAATGAGGAAGGGTCATGCATGTAGACGAATTGGAGAATGGCTAGGGTTAGGGTAAGGACTTCTATCTAAGATCCGGAAGTGTTCCAGCTTTATCGGTAACCACAGTTCGCAGAGCTGACACAGCATTTCTGAGGCGGGAATAGCATGCTGTAGAATTTACAAGGCTTGAAGACTGTTGTGGGATCACCTGCTCAGCATCTGTTGCGCGAGGCAGTCGGACCTGCTACAACATCTTAAGGACTTGGTAGGCATGGGGACCGAAGGCACACTGCCGGAACGCATTTTTCGATGTAGCGATGGCTGTAGCCATGGCGAAAAATTGGTCGATCTCAAAATGCAAGACGATGCTGTCGCGACCGTCACTCCTCACTCGCCTGAGAATCTGCAGGAATACGAAACCGCATCAGATCGAAAGGGCTCATATCTGGACGCCAATGGCCGCATCATCGCGCCGTCCCTTTGCCATCCTCATGTGCATCTGGACAAGGCCTTTCTACTTGGGCATCCGAAATACAGGACTTTGCAGGTCAAGGACGGAACATTCGATGAAGCTATGAAATTGACCGGCAGAGCGAAGGAGATGTTCGAGATGGAGGATCTGCTCACTCGAGGTCGAAGACTAATCGAGGAGAGTATCGAAGCAGGGGTCACTCACATGCGAGCTTTTGTTGAGGTGGATGAGATCGTGGGTCTGAAGTGCTTGCAAGCAGGAGTTGCCTTGAAGAACGAGTTCCGGGACGCCTGCCACGTACAGCTTTGTGCTTTTGCCCAATTACCGCTCAAGCCACTGGATCGAGCTGGGGATGAGATACGCAGATTGATGTCAGAGTCGCTCCGTCCTGAATTCGAGGTCGAGGCTGTCGGATCGACCCCATATGTCGAGGCTGATGAGCAAGGCCAAAGAGCCAATATTGAATGGCTCATAGATCTGGCCTTGATGCATAACGCCCACATTGACTATCACTTGGACTATAGTGTGGATCCACAGAGTCCGACCATGATTCACCACGTCCTGCAGACTCTAAGAGACAGAGATTGGACGTCGAGGTCGAGCAAAGTCATCACGCTCGGTCATTGTACTCGAATGCTGTTTTATTCGGACCAAGAGCTGCGAAAGCTGAAAGAAGACATTGGCGATTTACCGATCTCTTTCGTTGGTCTTCCAACTTCTGACTTGTACATGATGAAGACGGATCCTTCGTCAAGGACAGATCAGACTGAACTTCGAACAACCTTGAACGTACCAAAGCTGATCAAAGAGTACGATATCAACGCTGCAATTGGGATGAATAATATTGGCAACGCGTTCACGCCCTCTGGTAGTTGCGACCCGCTATTCCTAGCAAGTCTTGGCACGAGTATGTATCAGAGAGGCACTGTCGAGCATGCGAGACTGCTGTACGAGTGTGTCTCGAGCAGAGCGAAAGCTGCGATTGGATTCAGTAGTGTCGGTATCGATACGTCTGAGATGTTCTGTGTCCGTGAAAGGCATGAGGCCAATCTCCTTCTCTTTCCTGCCGCGCCATCGGGGTTCGATACAGAGCGAAACATTGAGGACAAGGTTTACTACTATCGTCAAGGAGGCAGAAAGGTATTGTACCGTGGTCGCATCATCAGATAGCGACCTTTCTACTATCTTCAGACAATGTATGATGTACGAAAAGCAATTCGAGGTGAAGTATGATATCTCCTTGATCCGAATGTTGCTATGGGAGATGAGCGTTCTCGAGTACATCCCTAACATGATCTCCTTTGTCGTATGGTCCGATACCACCTTCCAGTCTCGTTCGTCCTTTTATATATCCGTAGTACCGCTAGCTGGCGAGTTGGTCTTTGCCCTATTCCCATTCGTGGCTGGGTTGAAGGTGGTAAGAATATCTCTGACCATTGTGGCTGTCACATGTCAAGGCTTCTGTCATGCGAATGACGTGGTTATACATCCCAAGTGAAACGCATAACACGGGATAATTCCTGTTTTGGGACTCGCTTGTTGTGCACACTCGATATCAGAATTTTGCTGAGCTTCACTTCGCCTTCAGCTTGCAGATTTCTCTACTCGATCACACAGATCGATACCACTCCAGAACCTCATTCTACACATGACCAATTGACCATTACAGACTCCATACTCGCTCATACATCGACTCTCACCACTCGACTGCTGCTCGCTGACTGCTGCGCTGGCTACTAATCGTGAACTTCACTGAACGTGTCACACTCCGGTGAGACTAACGAGTTGAATAGTGCCAATTCTACAAACACTGTTGGAGCAAGTAAGACGAAGATCATGGCATCTTCTAGTATATCAGTCGATGGCGACCACGAAGAGCTTCAGGCATCCCTTCAAGGAGATACAATTATCCTCGCAGCTCGTAACCCAGACCACATCTTAGCTGCTGCTCAGAACACGACTCCTTTCGGTATAACTATGCCCACAGATGGCGACGATGAAGAGCTTCTCCAGTCCCTCGCAAGAGATACAGTCATTCTTGCAGCTCGCGACCCAAATGATGCCTCACCTGCGGTTGCTTCTCACAATACCGCCAATCCTGCCCCCTCCAACACTCTGCAACCTAACGCTCTGCCTCCGGTCACTACCGACTCTGCATCAGAACGCTCATACCGTGCTACGGCGACCAATGACACTCATCACAGCCCTCAGCCATCAATCAGCACAAGCAACATCACATCGTCCCCGACTACCAGGAATTTTCCACACGTGGCACCGTCAGCTCAAATCGCAGCCTCAACAGCTAGACCATCCAGCATTACCAGCGCCCCTTCCACAAGTGCCGCAAGCCACGATGTAAATATATCACAAAATCGTGCGAACAGAGTCGTCACTGCCACAGCTCATACTCTTGCCGCCCTCAATCCACACCTGCCTACCGGGACAACAAGATGGTTGTCGACGTACTTCCGGAGGAATACCAGGCCGGACCTGGGGACCCTACATATTGGTGGATTGGCCATTAGTCACAACGAAAGAGAAGACGACGCAGAGCTCAACGCAAGCCTAGCGGCTCAGACCATCACACTTGCCGCCGGCAATCCGAATACTACCACACAGCCAGCCATGTATGGCGGCTTCACGATCGAGCAGATCGATCGACTCATAGCGCACGCACAAGCTGCGCTTCGACACTTCACCCTCCCTCCTCTCCGCCATCCCGCCATGCCCGAAGGGCGAGTGCCAGTCATAGCGCTCACCCATACCGCCACCCACCGCAGCGCACATGGGTGGCTCCAAGTCATAGGCAGCCGCTCTCCCCTCTGTGCTCGCCAAGTCTCCGCCCATCTCCTCGCATGGCGCAGCGGTGTGCTGGTCCCACACCAACTCATCACTCGCGTCTTCCTGTCTCTCCGAGAGCACGGGTTGCTGCGCCTCTTCGCGCCCTTCGCTCTCTTCCTGCCAAGGTCATGGCATGGGGAGGGTGGAGGGGAGAGCGAGGTGGGCCTGCTCGTGCGGCGGCTGGTGGACACCCTCCACCCCGCTGGCGCCCGGGCTGGTATTCCCCCGGGCCGCCGCCCCCTCTCTCCTGGGCAGATCGTTGCCCGCCTCCCTCCGGGTGTTGGACACCGTGTCCTCGCCCAACGCGCCGTGGCTGGCCCGCGGGTGTTTCGTACACCCCGCTTTGGGCCACGCGGTGGCGAACCAAGGAGGGCAGGTGGCGGCGATGGAGAGGGGACCGGGGCCGAGGCAGAGGGAAGGGTGAGGGTGAGGGCAAACCCGGAAGTGGCGGGGAGGGTGGAGGTCAGGCGGGACGTGCTGGCATGGTGGAGAGAAAGAGTGAGGGGACTGGGGAGGGGACGTCGCGAGTAAGAGGTGGGAGGGGATGATGGATAGGGGGTGGTAGTTTTGGTCCGGATCACTGTATTTGTACGACTACAAATGGGGCACCTTCAAGCTTGCCAAACCGAGGTTCAGGATGCTGAACAACCCCTCGCCGAGGATCAACCCGCTGGCGAGGATGATGATGGGCGTCTCACTCCTCTTCCTGTATCCACACCAATACCAGCTCATGAGACCGCCAATCGTCCTCGCCAGGGTGAATGAAGGGGTGTTGTACATGCCTACAACCAATCAGTATCTGCTTTTCTGTCATCACAGCATTGCAAAACCTACCAACAGCAACAGCGATGCCACCGGGCACGAAGTCCCGCCAAAACTTTTCTTTTCCATAGATCCGCAGCATCGTAAAAATGGTGAAGATGACCGCAGCACCAGCAGCCCACTCAGCAGCTTTAGCCGGCAGTCCCTGGCCAGTCACCAACCTGGCAGTGAAGACCCAGACATAGGCAGTCGGCACCTGGAACATGCCTCCCGGCACATCATACACATTCGTGTACAGCTTGTAGACAGCGGCACTTACCACTGCACCGACGGCGCTTCCCAGTATCTGACCATAGAATTGCGCTTTTGGACTCGCACCAAGCAGATGACCAGTCTTGAGATCCTGCAGCAGATCACCGGCTTGAAGAGCACCAGACTCGCTGATAGCACCGGCAAGAAGATTGATGATGACGGCGTTTTTTGAGCCTCGAGGAGTAGCAAGGGCGAAGAAGAGTTGTGTAAGCTTGGAGATACCAGAGACGGGGTTAAGATCTGTTTCGCCGAGAGCGCGAACACCCATGATGGAGAGAAGGAGTGCGAGGACAAGCGACAGCAGGGTTAGAGGTAATGGGATGAGACCAGCGAAGGCGTAATGGACAGCGAGGACGCAAACCAGTAGGGACAGAACTAGACCAACAGAGGTCACGCGAGCGCCGATGAGGTGCTCAGGTGGTGCGTCAGGTTCAGAGTCGTCATCGGAGGAAGGCCTTTTCACAGCACTGGTATCTTCAGAGGACGAGTCGATAGGAAGAGGAGCATAGTCCTTGAGCCGATCTGGACGGAAAATGCGGTGCAGGTCTTGACGAATAGTACCTCGACGATAGCTCTCCTGTATCCGAGGACCATGTTGCCTAGCGACATTGATTGTTGGGCGAAGAACGAGCCATCCAAGACTAATTATTGCATCCGCAAGCATGATTGCAAGACTAATCCATACAATCCATCCTTTGCTGCCCTTCTCCCAATCGTCCACAGGACCTGGCGCCCATCCCTTGTGCTTTGCTACTGGTGACAAAATCCCCCAACCAATGATGGCACCGAGGAACATGTTCAGGGTAGTCGCTGGACCCATTATGATGCCTTGACCGACATATGCTGGGGATGGGTTCAGTGTCCATAACCATGTGTTCGCCAGCTTCAGACCGAAAATGGGAATGTCGTGGATCTGAGGGATGAAATAGCTGACTACAGTGTACAAAGCTGATCCTCCGAATGATGAGACCAGGAGCTTGATCTTTGCTTTCCAGTCCTTGAAATCTTCTTGGGATCCGCCCGTCTCCTCGTCATGAGAAATGAGTGTTTGGTTTTGACGCGGCTGGTCGCGCTCAGACAGCAGACCCTGCTCTTCTTCTTGCGTACCGTTTCCTCGTGACCGCTTATGGTTTCCCCCCTGCTCGTCCATCTTGATGACGCCCCTCTCCTCCGACCCGTGCAAGACCGAGATCATCAGAGCAGTTGCCGTGCCAGATGGAAACTTGAGCTTCTCCCGAATGATGACTTCTTTCCGCAGTGGAACCGCAAATACTACACCAAAGAAGCAGAGACCCAATGCCCAAACTATGAGCTTTCCGAGTGGTAGATTCAGACCGCGACTGCCATCGGGGGTCTCCTCAGACTTAAGAAGGAATTCCAAAGCTGGGATCACTCCGACGAAGCCACATCCTAACGGCATTGTACCCACAGAACTGGCGACTGTCTGTATCAAGACATTCTCGACAGGCGTGAAAGGAAAGCTGAGAAGCTTAGCGACAGCCTTGAAATATGCGAATCCAAGAAGAGCACTGGGCATGGCCATTCCCGAAATCCATCCTGTTTGCAGACCGAAGTAGGTGTTCGAGAAAGCAATAACAACTCCTATCACGCATCCGACCACCAGAGACCTTATCGTGAAGTTCTGCGGCTCCATCGCCCGTTCTGCCAGTATATCTCGTGCATCCTCGTGCTCTTCCTGCCGGACTGAATCTTCTGATCCCCGATCTGGAGCCATTTGTGAGGTTGCCTCGGCGCTGCGAAGCGGTTGGAGGGCTACTGAGTTCGCCAGGTTGTCAGTATTCACCCCATGGTCCGCTACTGATCATCTGCCCGCTAAAGAGGCCTCCCTGCGATGTCGTGATTGCCGCATGACGGCTAGTTTGCACCGTTTGCAGTCGCGGCAAGAACAGCCGGCGGGACTGATTGCTTTTTTCTAATCGAGTGGAGAAGTGAGTCTTGGCGCATTAATCAGCGCAGAATGCGTCAAAGCTCGTTTCTTCTCTCGAGCTCCTCTGTTCACTCGCACACGCGACCGACAGTCTCTATTCGTTGTGCCTGCCTGCCTGACGCTTGCACGTTTCCTCATCACTGCTAGCAGAGCTTCACAAGGCAGTGCGCGTTGAACCACGCGCTTGTTCTAGATACAATTTGCGCGTATCGCGACTCCACTACGACATACCAGGAACTTATCGAGGCATCGTCGCATTACCGCAGCAAGCTGTCGCATGCTTGACCGGATATTGCTAGAAGCCTCCTCTGCACGGTCTGATTCTATCAGAAAGCTCACGTACCTATCATCACGCGAAAAGCGCTCGTGCGGCTCAGGTTATATTCGACACGACCAACAGACGTGCTAGCAAGGTGCGAGACCTGTACAACTGCATGTGGAAGGAAGTCGCAGTGTGAACCGCTGTCAGAAGGATCTTTAGGGGCAGCTCGCATACCATAGTCGTCTCATTATACTTGAGCATTGAACGCCTCTGCTCTCTTAGTGTAGTTGTGCTTGATTGTCTGAGGTCAATTGATCGCTCGACTACTATTCCTTGCATGTGCGATTGAGTCTTTGACCACCACAGAAGCACATATGGCCGGTAAGCACTCCAATGCGCACCAAAATGGCGCGATAGCACAATCGGACTAGTCGAGCTAATATCTGACAGGAGACGAACCACGTCGTTCTGGTCGTGCCAGTAAAGGCCACAACAAGCACCTCGATGAAGCAGCCGAGACCACTCCAAAGCCCAAGAAAGCCGCCAAAGGCAAAGCCAACAAGAAATCTGCCGAGCCCGTCGAAGAAGAAGAAGCCTCAGAAGAAGTCATAAGATGCGTCTGTGGTGACAATACCGATGATGAAGGAGGCAGAGCTTTCATTGCATGTGACGCCTGCGAGGCGTGGCAGCACAATGTCTGCATGGGCGTATCTCTGAACGAGGACGAACAACCCGATCACTACTTCTGCGAACAATGTCGACCCGAGGAGCACAAGGAATTGCTCGATGCAATAGCCAGAGGAGAGAAGCTCTGGGAGGATCGTATCAAGGCAGCCGAAGAAGCAGAAAAGGCCAAGAAGAAGGGAAAGAAGGGTGCGCGCAAGTCTACTGGAAAAGCTGCGAAGCCAAGCGAGCCCAAGGCAGAGACACCAAAGGCGAATATCACAGAAGCACAACCAACACCAGTGGCAGCGCCCCCACCACCCGCTCAAGAGGCTAGTACTGGCACAAAGAGGAAGTTCAAAGAGGAATCTCAAGTACGTTCTGCTAAGGTGGATACAAGCAGCGTTATTGAGTCTTCTCAGGCGCCTCAAGCCCCCACGAATGGCCAAGTTGCTACACCAAAGACACCAGTACCCGAGCGGCCCGAGAAGAAACGCAAGTCAAGCGCGAAAGAGACACCCGCAACAGCTACCGATGCGGACACTGCCCTGGTGGACTTTTCGACCTTACCGAAAGATCGCCAGAATGTTGCGGTTGCCTTAGAGAAACTGGTCAAGGATGGACTCGATGCCAAAGTCAAGGCTGGGTATGCTGTACAAACAGTGACTCTTGATACATACCCTGACCGAGACAATAGATACACTGCTCCAGAAGGACAGAATGTCAACACACTGGCACACCGTTTTGCACAGTTGATTGAGTACGAACTATTCATGAGTCATGGCTTGCCTACTAAGGGACCTGCGTACGGCGCTCAGTTTCGATCCATCAACGCCAATTTCAAGAAGAACCCGGCTTTACTAGAAAGACTGCTCAACAAGACCCTCAACCCTTCTGAGCTTGCAACAATGTCGAGTCAAGATATGGCCAGCGAAGAACTGCAGCGTGAAAGAGAGAAAATGAAAGAGGAGGCAGATAAGCAGGCTGTTATGATCAGAGAGGACGACAAGCCGCGCGTACGCAGAACACACAAGGGCGAGGAATACGTCGACGAGAGTGCTAGTAACACCGTTGATTCTGTCTTTACCAACAAGCCTGTGCGGCGGAGAGAGAGCGAGATGGAGGTTGATGGCGCGGGTAGTCCGACGATGCCTAGTGCCGGTGCTGGTTCTCCAACTACAAATGGGCGTCCAACGCCTCTTGACGCATCGGCCACTGCAGAGGGGCGTCGTCAGTCATCCCAAAACTTTGACATCAATAACGTATGGGCCAAGACTGCAGCATCGCCCGACCTCGAGCGTCCATCCTCTCATCCAGCCTTAGCTTCGAATGGCGCAGCTTCGCAGCCTCCGCCACAGAACAAGGTGTCTGGCGACGATGACATTGATCGTATGTTGGCCGATGACAACGACGATTACGCTCCGGCAGATTCGAAGCCCGGTGATGGCGAGGTGATTTGGCGTGGCAAGTTCTCGCAGCCAGGTGTCACCTCCCTCACCGTCTCGGCTCGTCATGCCGCAGGCAACGACTTTTCACGGTTTGTGCCATGGCAGACATTCTTGCCATCACAATTTGAGATTGAGGGTCGGTTGGAAAAGGGCAAAGCAGACGACTATCTCTGTGGTCTTCAATGGTCAAAGAAGTCTGATGTCTCGGTGTTGACACTCAGCCCTTACGATGACCGCGCTGCATTCGATCAGATCTTCACATATTTCAGCAGCCGCAAACGATACGCTGTTGGTAAGAAAGGCCACGGCTGCTCTGACCTGATCAAGGACCTCTACATATCGCCTGTGGAAGCAAACCAAGCACCACCGCCCCACATTGACCTTCTCGACTACTGCGCTCTCAAATTCCCGCTGCCAGAGCGCATCCTCCTCGCGACTTTTGTCGTCAATAAGCCCGCTTCGTGGGACCAAGCGGACGCCATGCCAGTCCCACAAGACGCCAACTTCCCCTCCAACCGTATGTCCCTCCCTGGACCCGCCGCCAGTCCCATCAACCCGTCCGGCCCAGGCTTCTCGCCAGCACCAAGACAGGGCTTCACACCAGACCAGAGCGCCTTCCCACCGAATCCGTACAACTCTGCCCCACCGCCTCAGCAAGGGTACAGTCCGTATCCTCCATCCGAACAGAATCTGCTAGTGCCACATGACCCTATAGCGCAGCAGATCATCGGGCACTACATCTCATGCCCAGTGGCACAGCAAATTCTTGCAGCGACGAACAGTAGAGTGCAGGAGACAGAGGCGAGGAACATGCGGGATATCTTTGACCGTGAGCCGTTGGCGCGGGACAAGATGGAAGTGTTTGCTTCAGTGGTCGGGGCGAGGCCGGAGGGTTTTGGAGGGTAGAATCGTCCTTACGCTAGCGATCCGCTTTGAGGAAGTATGGTCACCATGGTGGGGGAGAAGAGGTCGCCTGCTGCAAATGCCGTGATCAGGGAGCAAAAGGGGAAATGTATTGTTTAGCTTAGTATACCCTTCGATACGCTCGAACGTCCATGGATTAGTCTTAGTCTTAGTCACGTCACGTCACTCTCGCAAGGTTCATGGTCATCGATCAATACTTCGAGAGCTCATCAACCGTGAACGATACCCTAGAATGTGCAAGAAGAGCAAGTATGTACATGAATGAATCTTCAACCCACGTGCCCATCTCTCGGCATCTGCATCGAAACAAGCCTTTTATCCTGGCAATCTTGATCAACGCCTTAGTGCTCCCACTTCACCGCCCTCTTCGGGGGTCCGTCTGCCCTCCCCATCGCCAGCGGCATGCCAGTGACGTTCGCATGCATCTGGGGCGCCACGCTCTCCATCGGTGCCAAATTCTGCTGTACCCTCGTAACGCTGCTCTGAGTATACGTCTTGATATAGTTGATGTACCAATACTGCTGACTAAACGCCCCAGGATTGCTCGCGACATAGGTATTGCAGCTCGCCTGACTTCCCTGCCCGTTCGTCATGGGACATCCTGCGCCCTGGTATGCCGCGCCAGCCCAGTCTCCGCAGAACGTAGTGTCGAACACGAACGACATGTCATAGAACTGCTGGTCGATGTTGCATGAGCCGGCGAAGTTGGCGGTCGGTGTGCCGAAGTCGGCCGCTGGGTTTGGGGCGTTGTTGAGAATGGAACGCGGAATGGCGCCGCGGGGAAAGAACCACACCCTGATGGCCGAGGAGGTCCAGTCGATGGCGTAGACGCCGCCGCCTTGCGAGTTGAAGCCTGTTCCGTAGGATGTGGTACGGGGGTCCGAGTTGGAGCAGCCGGTTGTGGAGAAGGGGACTGCGCAATTGCTAGTCTGTAGAGCGGCGGTTTGGCCGGCGCCGGAGATGGTGCAGCCGTTCTTAGTGTGGGCGGAAATCAGGTTGGTGGTTTGGCGATTGACGCCTTCGAGGATGTCGAGTTCACCGGACTGTGGCCATGTGCCAGTTTGGCCGAGCATCCAGAAGGCGGGCCAGGAGCCGCAGGTGCTGTCCGGCATGTGTTGGATATCGGCGATGAAGAGACCGTGGTTGTAATTGGTCTTGGAGGTCAAGCGGATGGACCGTCGGCCGGCGCCAGTGGGGGAGAGAATGCTGTTCTGATCGACGCCTGCAGGAGTTAGTGGTAGTTGGCTTGAGAAGTGGACGACAGCATACCCCAATTCGCAACACTCGGGCTGGGGATCAGCTTGCTTGATACTGCAGTGCTGTAGTCCACATAGGTAACGAAACCATGGGTAGGATCTGCAGCGGTAAAGAAGTCAAACTTGCTGAAGAAGTTTGCTGGTGTGTATGTGTCAGTCAACTGATATGACTGTGCAAGGACTGTTGCAGAGAGAGCTGATAGGAGAGCGACCGTGTAAGTCATCTTGAGAATTGATATGTCTTGCTTATTTGCCGCTGGTATAGAGCAGCGAGCGAGAAATATTTATACCAAGTGCATAGGGCAGCAATGTAACCAATCCCACATCTACCAACGTCTAGCATGTGAAGGCCACAAGCATTCCAGACTGTCGGTCTGGTACTACTCGATGCTGTCAGGATGGCAAAAGGTTGGTATCGCAGACAAGACCTGAAAGTCGACCAGGATCCTGTGACCATGTTTGGGGCCGCGGAGCACTTGGTCCGGTCCTGTCATTTCTTTCCAAGTCTAGTATTTGCAATTTTATCAGCACCACCTATGAAACGGCATTGTCTCTCGATATGCGAGTGACTGAAGAGGGTTCGCTAGGGCTTGTGGGTAGGGTGAAGACAGGGCTTGTGACGCTTGTCCATGCACAGGCGTTCTAGAAGGACGCTAAATAGGTGTTCCTGCAGAGCAATGCCATCACAAATCGCGGCATCGTCAGGAGGTCACCAGGTTACATCCATGTCGAGACGGTGCTTGGGATGGTGGGCGTAGGATGCAGTCCGTCTCTCCGGTGGCGCCGATTTAGTGCGACAGTGACCGCTTGACCGCATTCGACTTTCCCCAGGTGTTCGAAGGTCGGTAACCCGTGATGATAGTCAGGAGACTAAAGTCTAAGAGTGCATTCAACTCCGGTGAGATGAAAATGATTGCCATCATTGGTTGAAGAAAGAAATTGGGGAACGGAAGTCGGAAGTGATGCAGCAGAGCAAAGGAGTGAAGTCGAGTTGCCGGCACGTGATTGGCCGGAATTTTAGATGGCAGAGTCCTTGTCCGCAGAATTGCCATCTCTAATCCCAGCATCTTGTGACAGGACATTGCTTTTGTGGTTACTAGAAATCGAACAGGGGATGCATCAAAGAGACTGCTGCTGACGTTGAAACCCCCTTCAGAAATGCCAAAACGGAAGAGGGACGGCGGCTCAGTTGAGGGTGATGGAGAGCATCCAGAATCGCTTAGAAGCTTGCAAGCAAGGGCAAAGATTCACCACGGGCAGAACATCTTGCATCGGGCTTTCAAGACCGCCAGGGGCTTCGAGAGGCAGAAGCTAAGTCGACGCCACAAGAATGCTGCTGTACAGAAAGACGACGCAGCAGTCGCTCGCATCGATGCCGAGATCGAGGCTGTCAAGGCAAGTCACCCGCTCCTTTCACTTACACACTAGAAGCATGCTCTAGAATGAAGCTAATTTCTTCTAGACACTTGACCTCAACAAGGCCGCATCGAATTACCTCGCCAAGTCACTGCTGAAGATCAAAGCGGTATCCGAATCACCCGATCGACCTACCAATTTGACACTACCCACCAGCCAGTCATCTGATCCTGCTGTGCTGAATGTCGTGGCTCGACTATGCAACTCCAATCCTGTTCGAGATGCTCTGCCGAAAATCCTAAGCGATGTTGAGGTGGCACTGGGTATCGACCGGAGCAGCATCAGCAAAGACGGGGCACCTCGCAAGGACAGGGAGACAAAGGATGTCACGGCACGAAAGACTCGTGATGGTCAAGCACTGTCACATAGTCGGTCGCTAGATGCAGCCCCTGCTGACGACTCAGATGACTTTGCAGGCTTCGGTGACGACGACGACCATGATGCCTTGGACGTAGCATCAGACGACTCTGCAGACTTCGCAGCCTTCGACTCCCGTCTCGCCTCGTCTTCAGATGATAGCGACGGCGAAGGGCCTCCGAGACCGACTTTCGACGCCCGCGCTCTCCTTCAGGCCCACGGCTCCGGCTCTTCAGCCTCAGACTCTGAGCACATCTCCCTATCCGACTCACCACAACCCAAGAAAGGCAGCCGCAAGCCCTCCCGCCGCTCTCATTCACTCTCGGCGTCTCCAACCCGCTCACCCTCCCCGGCGCCGACCACCAAACCCAACGCTTCCGCCTTTCTCCCTTCCCTGACAATGGGCGGCTACATCTCCGGCTCCGAAGACTCGGCATCAGATCTCTCTGACGCTCCCAAGAAGAACCGACGAGGCCAGCGCGCCCGTCGCGCCATCTGGGAGAAGAAGTTTGGGAAGGAAGCGAAGCATGTCCAGTCCGGAGACCAAAACGGTAAAGGCGGACGGGATCAAGGATGGGATGCGAAACGTGGCGCTACGGAGGGAGATCGAGGGAGAGGGGGATTCGGTCGTGGAGGTAGGGGAGGAGCTGCCAGGGGAGGACGTGGTGGCGGTGGAAGACCGGGATTGGAGAGGAGTGGCAAGGAGCAGGCGGGACAGAAACATAGAGATGATGACGGACCGTTGCATCCCAGCTGGATTGCGGCAAAGAAGCGCAAGGAGGAGAAGGAGAAGATGGCGGCGCCTTTTCAGGGGAAGAAGATTACTTTTGACTGATCATGTCGAATGGATACCTGTTGTTTTGCGTATGTAGATGTCATCTCACTGGCATAGCGATAGAAACAAAATTCCAGCATCTGATTCCATGGGTATTTCCTATGTGAAAATCAATCATCCACCTTCTCCACCGCCCCAGCAGCCACGGTCTCTCCACCATACCTCAACACCACCCTCTCAGGCCTCTCGATCGCCACCGCATCATCAAATTCGATCGTCACCCTCGCCATCTCGCCAGCCTTGATACGCTTAGGCGTATTCCGCACGACCTGATTCGTCTCCCGGTCTAATCGACTCACAAGCTGCGTAATGACCGCACTCCCCCTCATCCGTCCCCTATGCACATCGACCGGCATGGGGAAGACAGTGTCAAACGCCAGGATCTTCAGTGTCGCTTTCTTCGTAGGCCGTACGGGCTTGTCAATGCCGCACAGCAAATCGCCGCGAGCGAAGCGCTCTTCATCGCATTCCACGAGCTGAAGACCCACGATCTGGCCTGGTACAGCATAGTCCACCGCCTCAGAGTGTTTGGTGATGCCTTTGATGACAGCAGACTCTCCGCTTGGCTGGGCTGTTATGCGGTCGCCGATTTGCATGCTGCCGGCTTGGACGCGGCCGTAAGCTGTAAAGGCCTCGTGGCCTGAAGGTCCTAAGAACTCCGCCCACTCGGAGAGCCCGGAGAAGCCTGCGATGCGCAGACGAAAGGGGTCGGTGATCTTGCCTAGGTACTGTTCTCGCTTAGGCTGTATCGCGTCGAGTGCTTGAATCAGAGTAGGACCAGTATACCACGATGCTTTATCTTTGGATGACGATGAAACATTGTCACCTGTGAGGCCGGAGACCGGGACGAAGACAACGTCGACTGGATTGAAGAGTTGTTCTGAGAGGAATTGGGTCGTTTGAGTGACAATGTCGTTGAAGGATTCGGAGGACCAGGACACACTGTCCATCTTGTTTACAGCCACAATGATCCGTTCTAGTTTGTGACTCCTGACAACTTGAGCATGCTCACGAGTTTGCCCTTTCAAACCAGCGGCGAAGCTATTAGCTCCAGCATCGACAACAAGTAGAGCAAAATCCGCCATTGACGTGCCAGCGATCATGTTACCCACGAAATCGCGGTGCCCAGGAGCATCGATGATGGTGAAGTCGGTATTCGGCGTCGAAAAGGACTTTTCAGCATAGTCTATCGTGACACCGTGCTCTCGCTCGTCCTCGCGAGCATCCATGACCCATGCCAGATGGAAGGACTCTTTTCCGAGCTTAGCTGCTTCTCTCCGGTACTTCTCGAGCGATCTCGAATCAATAACATTGTGCTCGTATAGAAGTCTGCCCATTAGAGTTGACTTGCCGTGATCGATGTGACCGACGACGACGAAGTTTAGCTCTTTCTTAGCTTTGGCGTTGGCATATTCGAATGCCACGTTCAAATTCTTGCTTTTCACCCTAGACAGGTCAGACCAACATTTACGAAAGAGCCGTGGAACATACCTGGCAGGAGGCGGAGCAGTTTGGCCAACATTTAGATTCTCCACGCCTTTCGTGACCTGTTTCGTCTCCTTGTTCTCGTTGGCAACTTTGGAAGGCTGATTGCTTGATTTGCCTGGGAAGACATAGGTATCAGCCGAAATTCGTCCTTATCACGCCGTCTTCACACCTTTGGCCTGTGCTTGTAGTACAATTGCGTCTGGGCTGGGTCTCATCAAGTCATCTTGAGGAGGTAGATCCGATGTGCCGAGAAGGGCTATCGTGATGCTGTGACCGAACGACTGGGCAGTAAGTGGTAGTCTGGAGTTACCGAGAGATTGACCAAGTGCTTGAGCAAATAAAGAGGGATCAGAACTGAGCGCTGTAGCTGGAGGGAGTGCAGGTCGCTCATCTTTCGCAGGTTCTTCAGGCTTGATATGTTCTGATACTGTTGGCTTGGAAGGAGATGATTGTCGCTTGGTGCGACTTGAGAGACTGACGACGGTGCGCTTCTCCGGAAGCGGTGTCGGTGTCTGCTGCGCCTGCGTCGCAGCAGGTCTCGCCGACAGGGCAGCTGTCGAAGGCTTGTTGCCTAGCCGGTCCAGCAGACTGACAGCGTCCGAGGCTTGGTCTTTGTTCATGGCCATATTCTCCTTCCGACGCTTAGCCAGCTCGGCTAGTTTCGACGTCTTCCCAGATCCTCCAAGGAGATACAAGCGAGGTCTCCGGTCCGCTGGCTGGAAAGAAGCCTGGGTTGGCGTCGCAGGTGCTCCCCATGATACATCATTGAAGACGTCCGCAGGACTTGTTGTTGGCATCAGATCTCGAGGCGCCTCAGCAAATGTACTATTGCTAAAGACGGTGCGATTTGTAGAGTATCCACAGTTGTATAGTTTCCGACCCAGACGTAATGCACGTACGAAGGAAGAAGACTTACCATTTGTTGTGACCGGGGCTTTCGCTGCCGAGGCTGCTGCTGCTTGATCGAACCGAGATACCTCCTTAGGCTTCTGTTCTTTTGGTTTATGTTCGTCTTGCAAATGGGTTAGCGACCATAGAACTTATCGGGAGGAATACCTACTTTTCAGGTATGTGACTGTCCTCTCGATATCATAGTAGTAGTGCCAGAGCGCCTCTTCTACTACCGCATTCGATATATGTGAAGATTCTCCTAGTATCGATCTTACTTTGGCTGTACCAATGCGCAGCTGTTCTACACACTTGTCAGTCCCTAAGCCGGAAGGACAAAGATTGAAACGCTACCTTTATCCTCGTCGGTAAGCTCCTCGTTTCCAGCAGTGCCTGATGGTTCGGCGTCATCATAGCCCTCATCATAGTCATCATAGTCATCCGCGTCGTCGTAATCTATGTTCTTCACCCTGCGATGTCCTGACATACTGGCGGTGTGGCAACGGTTCCGCTGCTGGCGTACTTTGTGAATGTAAAGCCGTGTTGGTTCCGATTGCTCGACGACTGCGGAGCTGGTATCTGTCCCAAACCTTACGCCGATTCGCTATGCTCAAAAAGTTGTTCACGATCTGCCGGTGTGCGGTTCAACATTGTGCCATGCCACTACTCGCTCGTTCCGCGAACAATGCTGAGTCAGCGTGACGTCACGGAAGACACTCCGCAAATTCCTCAAAGTTGTAATACACTCGTGGACATCGACGCTATGGAAATCAGATACCTTTCCATAGTGTTTTCGTAGTAGCATCAAGCAAGTCTGTTTCGTGGTGGCTGCTGTTATACCACTATCTAGAATCTTACTTGAGCTCTTCTCAGGCTAGCCTGCTCGTCTGCAGGCACATCCTGAACGAGGGGCGGAGGAGATTCGAGGCACGACTTCCAGACACTAACCATAGACTACATGAGGAGGGCTTCTGGCACTGCGTTTGTGAAGCATCTTTCCCCACGATGCAATCTGCTCCCCAGGATGCGGCTATCGTCGACAAGCTCATCAAGCTTCGACTAAGCCCCAGAGGCGCTGATCTTTCTACACTCAGGGTCGATCACCTTGGTCCTTCGTCCAATCCGATCTGACCTCACGACTGTCCCAGACCTTATCGCTGCAGAGCTTGTCGAGAATCGTCACTGGAGCTGCGGTACGTAGCGATAACGGACTCTCCACCCAATACATGCCTTCGAGAAGCAAGGAAAGTAACTAGGTCTCTATTCTTCTGGTACCCCAATGACGTGACCCCGCCTTTTGTCTGACTTCTATATGTAACGGCATACTTTTAGATTTCTCTTCTTACATGTCAGACATGTGAGACAGTGCATTCAAGCATGTCTAGCAAGAAATCCAGCACAGAACGTAAGATCTCACTCGGTCGAGGTGGCGCTGGGAACCTTCGTAGGCCTAGAATTCCGTCGTCGTCTATCGATAGTGCTGACATGCCAAAGGACGACCATCTGAGATTACCTCCGCTTGGTCCGCCTTGGAGGAGGACAAACAAAGTAAAGCGTGTGAAAGTTGGGTAGTGTTCAGATCTGACATCGACTTAGACAATACGCAAAATGCGTCCCGTCGGAGCAGCGCAACCAGCAACAATAGCCAGAGTTCGAAACGTCGGTCCTCCTTGAGACTCTTCAGTCCACGAAGCAACGACTCGTAAGCAGTCGACTTCGTCTTTCCGAAGCCTTTCATAGCAAGCCAGCGTCACGCCTGTGTGATTAGATATTCCCTCTAACGATAACGTTTTGCGGTGTTCCCTTCGCAAACATTTCGATGTTTTCGTGTATCAGCTTCTTCGCTCCTTCCAGTGTCGTCTTGCTATACCAAGCAACGTGCGGGCTCAATACCAGGTTCGGGATCCTCTCTTCCAGTAATGGACTGTTCTCATTTGTCACCGGTTCATGCTGGAATACGTCCGTCGCCGCTCCAGCTATCCACCCCTCTCTCAGTGCCCTGACCAATGCTTTCTCCTCCACGATGCCTCCCCGTCCAATGTTAACCATAATAGCATCATCTCTCATGCCCCTAAGCTCCTCCTCCCCTACCATACCCCTCGTCCCGTCATCCAACGGCGCACACAACACCACCAGCGTCGCCTCCTTCATCGCCTGCCCGAACGCCACTCTCCCCTCCCTGACTTCCTCCCACCCTTTCCTTTCCGCAATCAAGACCGTCATCCCATTCCTCTCCATCAAATCCTTGACCCCCTTCCCCAGCGCCCCGTACCCCACCACCGCACAAACCTCGTCCCGATTCGTCCGCGGCGGTCCCAGTCCCCACTCGGAAATCATCAACTTCCTCTCCCCCCACGTCCGTCCGTCGCGCGTGAGAGCATCGAGCTGCACCACCTTCCGCTTGACAGCCATGAACAGCGCGAGGGCATGCTCCGACACGCTCGCCACGTTTTGCGCGGGAGTGTTGCACAGCGTGATGCCCCGTTCCTGGCACGCGGAGAGGGAGATGTTGTCCACGCCTGTGCCCATGCAGATGATGGCGCGCAGGGAGGGGCAGTGTTCCATGATGGTGGCGTGGGAGAGGCGGACGGCCGCTGTGACGACTATGGTGGCGGGGGCGAGTGAGGGGAGGATGGTGTCTACGTGGGTGTTTTGGAGGTGTGTGAGGGTGTGGGGGAAAGAGAAGGCGGGTGGGGCGAAGGGGGCGTTGAGGAGGAGGATGTGGTGTTGGAACTCTGCCATGATGGTGGTGCAGGATCGGTTTGATAAAGGTGGAGGGAGGAAGGGAGGGCTGGAGTTGATAGGCAGGATAGACCGTGGGAAGGTCGAGATGGATCAAAGGAGTGGGTCGAAGTGCGATCACGTCTTGAATACTGCTAGTAGAACAGGCTAAACACCACAGCGTATAAGTAAGGAATATGTATCATTTGATGATATGATCGAGATTGAAGATAATCACGCCCTGCGGTCAATGGTAAAGCCGAGGCAAGCCGATAACGCTCTATGGGCGTCAGCATGGTTGGACGAGCAGTGGCCTGCAGAGTGTTGGAGGTACACATCACATCCTTCATCCAGAGCAGAATTTGATTCTACAGAAAGAAGGTCATCCACTGACTCTTGAGCAATGCCAAAGTCTTGTTTGTGGTGACGTCTCAGATGCTCCTTATCACTGATATCGGCAGACTGCTCTGAGGACATACCAAATCGTTTGGGGGCGAAGGACACGCAGACGATATGAGGCTGGCTTGTGGCATATCATCGAATAGAAGGCAGGTTGGCAGCATGCTTATACTTCTCTGATAGGACTTTTCTAATGCTCGCTCGTCTATGTCTAGTGTATAGTTCTGAGTTCCTCTAGGGTATCATGCCCGACCGTGACACTCCTGATGCTCCATTTCGCTCTACCCAGTGTGAACCATAAACGCCAATGCTTCATCGCAATCATGAAATCAGTACCCGTATCCACCAAAGTCTCTCTCGACTGCCATGAGTTGTCGCTGCTGAATGTCAGTGATTGTTCGACCACAAGTTACGAGTAGGATTATGTGCAAAATATATACGGGAGGAAAGAGATCCACGCCGAACATACAAAAGACAGCACGATAATGACCCAATGGATCATACCTTTGCATGAATGCTCGCTGCCTTCTGATAGCCAGACTCCTCCCATTGCTTGGCGGTTGATCGCTGGAGATTCTTCTGCTCCTCTTTACTAAGAGGCTTCTCCTTGCCAGCTCTACGCATGAGGGAGTCTGGCGTCTCGATAAAGGTTGGCTCGGTTTCGGACTTGAAGGTGTAGGTACGCCATTCGGTATTGGCCCATCCGGTCCCTGCATGACGGTTATTAAGAATAATGTCCAATTCGCCCAGATGATGGGATGGATGATAAGGCACGGCACTGGGAAGGTGGTGGTGATGAATACCTGCAAATCTGTCGGCGCCAGTCCAGTCTTCTGTGAAGTAATGGAGGAAGCCGCCGTGAGTAACGACAACAATGTCCTTTTCCGGGCGAGCATGGAGCCATTTCCTTGCTGCAGCGGCGCGGGCGATGATGGCATCGGCATTTGGAGCCCACTTGCCCTTCTTGTCGTTCCAATGTTGACCTTCAGGCGTCTCGAGGATGGAGAGATCGATCGGCTTGCCCTCGAATTCTTTGGCGATCTCAGCTGGAGAGCTTCCGGTGTCACATGGCAGATCTGAAGTCTCCTGCAATTCCGGCATGGCGATGATCCTGAGGTTCTTGTTGATTATCGGTTCGGGGAAAGAGTAGAGAGCGGTGTAGATGGTACGCTTCAAAGGCGAGGCGACTACTAGTTCGACATCACGTTTGCAAGGAAAGTCTCTGGCCAGAGCACGGCATTGTTCGATGCCAGCAGGTGTGAGCAGAGGATCATGAATAGCATGATTCTTGACACTCAGGTTGTGAAAGCCCTGAGCATGGCGGACTAGATGTACCGTAGGCGGCATATGTCTCGATTGATAGGATAGTTGAAATGTAGGATATCGATTGTCGACTGAGTATGCAGTTGAAGTCGTAATAAAAGTGTCTGCTAATCAGAATACGAGAAGACGAAGAGTGAGAAAGAGTCATGGGCACGTCGTCATTGGCCCAGGTCGTCCTTACCCCCATCTTGGCCGCGATAAACATTCCCGGCGGTGTGGATCACATCCCGTGCGTAGGAGGGGCCACGTAGGCGACAGGATTCCAGAAAACGATGTGCTCACAGCAGCGAGAGTGGGCCTCCGAGACATCATTGACTTTTTCTCCCAGCGGTAGGTGTATCGAGACACCGTTTGATGAATCCTCCGGGTCGACGTCACGCCCGGCCATGTTCACAAAACAATCAAAAGGGACCTGACCTGCAGCTGTTCACGCGGCTCAGCGCGGATGGCGTTTATGATCTGCCCGAAATTCAATTTATCCTTGGCCTAGGCCAGATTGGGACTACCACATCTCTCTTCAAGCTGGTCCCGTAGCTTCAATTTTTAGTCACAAGCAAGTCTTTGGACTTTTGGGAGAGTCCGATGCACTCGACGGTAGCTTCCTTGAGGCTGTTCCATTGTGTGTGAGAATCTTCGTCATTTTCTGCAGCTTTCAGGCGCTGCAATAACTTCGTTCGATGGCAGTGGCCGGAATGTTTCCTCCTTTCTTGTTGAGGCCGGATGGATTCCGGCCTCGTGAACATATAACAATCAGCTGTCCCCACCCCTGCTCCAGAATTTCAGCATCTTCACTACCACAAGAAATCCGCCATCCCCGAACGTTCAACGTTGCATGCCTACCAAAATGGCTCCCCATTTCGAGTTCAATGTCCTCACGGACCTGAAGCCCAATGACAAGTCCTTGCCGGCCTTCATGGTCTCCAAGGATCGCGGCTTTCTGCCACGACAGGATCCTGTCGTCAAGTTGCCTGCTGAGTTCGACCCGCTCGAGTCCATCTTGACTCGTATGCCTATCAAGACACTTTCTGGCGAGCCCGGCTTACTTGCCGACTTCCAGCTCGGCCCTACGGTCGAGGAGGAGTTCCCAGATCTGTCGGCTTCGGTCGAGAAATACAAAGATGACCTGCCACTCATGAATGCCTTGTACCGCGACTACTCGTTCTTGGCTTCGGCATACCTGCTTGAGCCTTGTCACGAACGCTTCATGCGTGGTGAGCAGTACGGACTTGGTCGCCAGACTTTGCCTCGCAATATTGCACTGCCCATCACAAAAGTTGCCGAGTTTGCTGGTTTCATGCCATTCATGGAGTATGCTGGTAGTTACGCTCTGTTCAATTACAGGCTGCAGGATCCTGCGCTCGGTCTTGAATATGACAATCTGCGTCTCATCCGTGCTTTTGAACTCGGTATGGATCCTACTTCGTCAGAGGCTGGCTTTGTGCTCGTGCACATTGCTATGGTCAAGAACTCAGGTGCGCTGGTCTCCGGTGCTGTCGATGTTCTGAACGGTGCACTTGGCAAAGACCGTGAGGCATTCAACCAGGGGATGGCGGATCTTGTGAACGCTCTCGATCAGATCAACAAAGTCATGAACAGTGAGTCCATTCGTATGGCCTCCGTATTTCTACTGACACTTTGCAGCCATGTGGATCAAGAGTAAACCAAGCGGCTACACGAGCTTCAGGACCTTCATCTTCGGCATCACTTCCCAAAGCATGTTTCCTAAAGGAGTCACCTATGAAGGAGTGAGCGAAGAGCCCATGTCCTTCCGTGGTGAGTCTGGTGCCAATGACAGCATGGTACCTCTTTGCGACAACCTCCTGCAGATCAGCATGCCGGAGACCCCTCTTACCACGATTCTTAGGGACTTCAGGCAGTACCGTCCTGGCAACCACCGGGACTTCTTGGAATCTGTCAAGGACCATGCCGACCAAGCTGGAGTCAAGGACTTTGCTCTGGCGGACCCTGTCTCTGCTGCGCTCTATCTACGCGCTTTGAATCAAGTCCGCGACTTCCGTTGGAGACATTGGTGCTTCACTCGCGAGTACATCTTGCGCCAGACTTCGCACCCGACAGCTACCGGAGGCTCTCCTATCGTCACTTGGCTACCAAATCAGTTGCAGGCAGTGCTTGCCTCCATGGCAGACGCCTACACATTCTGCAAGAATGTCAAAGGCACTGCCGACATCATGGACGTAGTCCGCTTACAGCAAGTCACACTCAACAAAGAAGTCGCCAAGTACTGCTCCGAGCGTGGTGTCGCTTAGGTCACGCCCATGGATTTCTCTATTTAGCAACCACACTCGCTTGTCTTTCCCTTCCGACTGCGGCACACTCCTTCGTCATTTACTACCAACTACAACACACTCATTGTTCCGTCACCACTTTTTTCTACAGTACTCTGCATGACGCCAGTCATGTGAGCAAAGAGGCTACGAAGGTACTCTACACGAGACGAGCTCGCGGTCACAAGCCGTTTCGTGTGAGCAATGAGGCATAACGAATTTCTTTGGTACTCTGCATAGCGCTTTCTGGATCTAGCGATATGTGAGCAATGAGGCATTATGATACCCCGGGTCGCGTTTCTTGTACGATTTGCGTACTCTGCATGGTCGAGCATAGGCCACCATGTGAGCAATAGAGGCCACAGGAAGATACACGTGGGTTTAGATAGTCTTTTGATATATGCAGCTTTGATTCTGCTTTGCTTTCTTCTCCAATGGGCGGCTTACCTTCCTCTCTGCAAACCATTCTCTCGATGCCTGTGATACAACGGGTTGCGGGCTCTAATCGTCTATTGTTGTTTGCAATCGTTACTAAAAAGCATTTTCAGCCTTCCGTACAGATGGCGCCAAAATCGTATATTTGTATAAGCATCGCATCTCACCACCACACGAGAGCTTTGATGCCAGAGGCAAGTGAGCCGATCGGCACGCGGACCGCCATACCCGACTGCCATGAACCTTCTCCAACCCTCGTCATCGCCTTTTCCTTTCCCGAGTCAGCTCCAACCACTTCACCATGGCCGACAAGAAAGGCGCACACGGCGCCGGCGGCGGTGACACCGACTTCCGCCGCACGTGGGACAAGGCCGAATACACCGCCAAAGCCGCCGCACGGGAGGCCAAGCTGAAAGAAGAAGGAAAGGCACGCCATGAAGCCGCTCTCGCCGGAAAGAAATACGTACGACGAGCCTCGACACCACCGGATGCGAAAGAGACGGAAGCACGCAAAAGCCGCCTCGACGTATCTGCTCAAATCGGCAAGACGATGCTCGTGCCCATGGGTTCAGCGGTGGGGAAGCGTGGGCGAGGAGCCGGGTTTTACTGCGAGAACTGCGACCTTACGTTCAAGGATAATTTGCAGTTTGTGGAACATTTAAATAGCAAGCAGCATTTGGTTGCCATGGGACAGACGGGGGAGGTGAGGCGGGCGACCGTGGACGAGGTGAGGGAGAGGTTGGATTGGTTAGTGAGGAAGAAGGAGGAGGAGAGAGCGAGGGAGACGGTGGACCTCGGGACGAGGCTGGAGATTGCGAAGAATGAGGAGGAGAAGGAGAGGGAGGAGAAGAGGCGAAAGAGGAATGAGAAGAGGAGAAAGACCAAGGATGGGAAGGGCGTGGATGAGATCAAGGTCGAGGACGATGGAGTCATTCGCTGAAGATGCCCGATGCAGAGGTAGATACGAACGACACGATCCCAAGCACAGTATGCGCTAGGGTAAGCCATTGCAGCAGACCTACTTTACATACGGCGCGGCCACAGACTTGGAACAGAACAGCTGATTGTCCTCAACACGCAAGCTCTTTCGAGCCACAGAAGTTTGCGGAGGCATGCCACACCATATGAACACATTCGGGAGACGAGGGCAACGCCTACACGCTGCGCGAATGAGTCGGAGACGGATTCTGCAGCACGACGAATTGCTGAGGGCTTCTCCTGCCGGTCGAATTTATGGCTTGACAGAGGCCTTCAGAAGCAACGAAGTATAACTTAGCGTATGAGCCGGCCAGCTCAACGTATCGATACTACACAACAACGAGATACATGTTTGTTATTATTGGCCTCGCAAGACTAGTGAGAAGACCTATAGAACATTATATCAATTGATGAAAATGGATAACTTGTTTAACAGAATCATTTTGTGAAGAATTGCCTATTTGAGCTAGCTCAGGATCCCCGCAGTCCCTTGAATCGAAACTTTTCGGCGCGTGTTTTGATGCGCAAAGACGTAAACATACGATCTTCCCCAACTACACCAACTACTCCATTCCTTCAGACGACTTTCTCCGGTCCGTGGCTTATTGACGATGCGCACATATAATCACATGCTATCACGAGCAACATAACCTTTGCATTGGCCACGCTTGACCCGTTTGAGCTATCAGCAATCACTTTACACGTGACGCGACAATGGATGACTCTGTATTCTCAGACGGCGACGGCAGCGACTTTGAAGTCGCCACAAAGCCTGTACGTGTATTTCACATCAATCGAGGACTCCGCAAACTTACATACTTCACAGAAGCCAAAGAAGGCACCAGCGGCAGCGAAAGTGAAAGCCGCTCCTAAACCAAAAGCTCCTTCGAAGGCTGCACCCAAGAAACAATCAACCCTCAAAGTCACAAAGGCCAAAAAGCGTGCTGTCTCTTCAGACGATGAGAATTCAGATGACGGCAACCCTGACCTGGACGGTGAAGACGACAGTCTGTTAGTCGATACACCTCCCAAGCAGAAGAAGGCGCCGGCGCCAAAGAAAGCAAGTGGAAAACCTCTTCAGGCGATCGCGAACGAGAGCTTCAACGACACCATGGATTCGCCAAAGCCTACGCCGAAGGCGGCAAAGGGTGGGAATTCGGACAAATATCAGAAGCTCACCCAGCTAGAGCACATCCTCAAGCGTCCAGACACATATATCGGTTCGGTCGAGCGCATGGACCAGCAAATGTGGGTATACAACTCGACGACTGAGCAGATGGAGCACCGCGAGGTCAGCTTCGTCCCTGGTCTCTACAAGATCTTCGACGAGATTCTGGTGAACGCGGCAGACAATAAGCAAAATGACAAGAACATGAACGAGATCCGTGTCCAGGTTGACCGCGAGAAAGGCATGATTTCCGTGCGCAACAATGGTCGAGGTATTCCGATCGAGATCCACGAGAAGGAGAAGATCTATATCCCTGAGATGATTTTTGGACACCTCCTTACCGGATCGAATTACGACGATGACCAGGCAAAGGTCACGGGTGGCAGGAATGGATACGGTGCAAAGCTTTGCAACATCTTCAGCACAAAGTTCACACTCGAGACCGTGGACGCGAGGAGAAAGAAGAAGTACTCGCAGACTTGGAAGGACAACATGAGCAAAATGGGCGACGCCAACATTGCGGCACACAAGGGCGATGATTACACCATGGTCACATTCCACCCAGACTTTGCCAGATTTGGCATGTCTGGGATTGACGACGACTTTGAAGCTCTCGTTAAGCGTCGCGTATACGACATGGCTGGTACTTGCACGGGAATCAAGGTCTATCTGAACGGCGATCGCGTCAAGATCAGCAAGTTCAAAGCCTACATGGAAATGTATACAAAGGCGATCAAGACTGAGAACATCATTCCGGGCGACATCGCATCCAATCCGGAAGCTCAGGTCATCCTCACAGACAAGCCGGACGACCGGTGGGAGATTGGCTTTGCTGTTAGTGATGGCTCATTTCAGCAAGTCTCGTTCGTCAACTCGATCGCCACCACACAGGGAGGCACACACGTCAACTACATTGCGGATCAGATTGTCAATAAGCTTGCCGAGATTGTCAAGAAGAAGAACAAGGGAGGTGTTGCGCTCAAGAACGCCCAAATCAAGAACCACATGTTCCTATTCGTCAACTGCCAGGTCGTCAATCCGGCATTCTCTTCACAGACTAAGGAGCAGCTCACTACAAAATCGTCCCAATTTGGCAGCAAGTGCACAGTCTCCGAGAAGTTTCTGAAGGATATTGCAAAGACTACAGTCATTCAAAACATCCTGGAATTTGCTCAAAAGAAAGCCGATCAAGTGCTCAAGAAGTCGGACGGTGGCAAGAGAAGCCGCATTGGCAACTCCAAGCTGACGGAAGCCAACTGGGCGGGCACGCGCAGGGGCTGGGAGTGCACCCTAATTCTCACTGAAGGTGACTCGGCTTCGCTTCTTGCGCTTGCAGGGCGAGCTGTCGTTGGTCCCGATCAGTTTGGCGTCTTCCCTCTGCGTGGTAAGATGCTGAACGTCCGAGATGCTTCTGTTGATGCGATTTCAAAGAACGCTGAAATCCAGAACATCAAGAAGTTCATTGGTCTTCAGCACAAGAAGGAGTACAAGGACACTAAAGACTTGCGGTATGGACACATCATGATCATGACTGACCAGGATCACGACGGAAGTCACATCAAGGGGCTCCTCATCAACTGGCTGCAGTGCCATTATCCGTCTCTGCTCAAGGTGCCGGGTTTCCTCTTGGAGTTCATCACGCCAATCGTGAAGGTCTGGAAGGGTGATCCCCAACATCCAAAGGCGAAGCGTGACTTCTTCACCATTCCTGAGTACGAGGCTTGGAAGCTGCAGCCAGGAAACGTCAAAGGCTGGGAGCACAAGTACTTCAAGGGATTGGGAACCAACGAGACCACAGACGCTGAGATCTACTTCTCCGATCTCGACAAGCATCTCAAGGAATTCCACACCATGCAGGAGCATGAAGCCCAGCTCATCGACCTAGCGTTTTCGAAGAAGAAGGCAGACGAGCGCAAGATGTGGCTGCAAAACTTTGTCCCAGGTACCTACCTCGACATGAGCGGCACTGACAAGATCACCTACGACGACTTCATCAACAAGGAGCTAATTCTCTTCAGCATGGCTGACAATCAGCGTTCCATCCCATCTCTTGTCGATGGCTTCAAGCCTGGTCAACGCAAGGTCCTCTACACTTGCTTCCGCACCAACGTGAAGAAGGACACCAAGGTCGTCTCGCTTGCTGGTTCAGTCATGACACTGACAGCGTACTCGTACGGTGACGTCTCATTGCAGCAGACCATTGTTGCACTTGCGCAAAACTTTGTTGGATCCAACAACATCAATACTCTTGAGCCTAGCGGCAACTTTGGCTCTCGTCTCCAGGGTGGCAACGATGCTGCCAGTCCTCGATACATCTACACGCGTCTTTCACCGTTCGCTCGTAAGATCTTCCATGCTTCTGATGAGCCCCTCCTCACGTACAACACGGACGATGGCAAGACCATTGAGCCAGAGAATTACATGCCCATTATCCCCATGATCTTAGTCAATGGCGCAGACGGTATCGGTACTGGCTGGTCCACTTCCATTCCCAACTACAACCCCGAAGACATCATCGAGAACATCAAGCTCCGTATGCACGGCTCTTCCAAAGAGGACATGCGGCCCATGATGCCCTGGTTCCGCGGCTTCAAGGGAACCACTGCAGACATTGGCGACAACCGCTACAAGTTTTCCGGCAACTACGACGTTGATGAAGTCAAGAATGAAGTCGAGATCACCGAACTTCCTGTCCGCGTCTGGACGCAAGACTTCAAGGACAAGCTGGAGACGAACATCAAGGCCGAGAAGGTCCCCGCGAGCATCAAAGACTATCAAGAATACAACACACCGTCAAAGGTACACTTTATCGTCAAGATGCTCGAGAAGAACTTTAGGGAGGTCGCGAGCTCGTCCGGTGGGTTCGAAGACCACTTCAAGCTATCAAAGACCATGGCCACGACAAACTTGGTGGCGTTCGATGGACAAGGTCGCATCATGAAGTACGAGTCGGTCTTGGATATCATGGAGGAATTCTACCACATCCGTCTGAGCTTCTACGCTAAGAGGAAGGATTACCTTCTCGGCGAGATGAACAGGGATCTGGAGAAGTTGAGCAACCAGGCGAGGTTCGTGCAGATGATCATCGACAACAAGCTCATCGTCAGCAAGAAGAAGAAGGCCGTATTGGTGCAGGAGCTGCAGAAGCTGGGCTTCAAGCGCATCCCGAAGATAGCCGATGCGAAGAAGGCTGGGGAGCTGGAGAAGGTCGTCGAGGAGGAGCCCGAGAGCGAGGAAGACCAAGAAATCGGCGCTGGTGACTACGACTACCTCCTTGGCATGGCGATTTGGAGCTTGACGGTCGAGAGGGTGGAAAAGCTGAAGCAGCAGATCGGAGATAAGGAAATTGAGATTGACGTCCTGGCCAAGAAGGTCCCGAAGGATCTCTGGACTGAAGATCTGGATGCTTTGCTCGAGGAGTGGAGGATGCAGCTTGATGAGGAGAAGAAAAAGGTCAAGGTCATCAAGGCAAAGGGCAGGAGAGCCTCGGCTAAGCTTGGTGTTGGTGCCAAGGGGAAGAAGCGAAAGGCCGATGACAGTGAAGACTCGGAATTCGACTATGGTCCTAAGAAGAAGTCGACCAAGGGCAACGCACTGAGCAAGGCGGTCAATGGAAATGGTGGCCTGAGCAGCTGGCTGGCGAACAAGGACACCACCGGACCAGCCAAGGGCAAGATCAACGTCGAGGGTCAGCCCATCGAGAAGCCACCTGCAGAGAAGGCCGGTCTCGTCAAGTCATCTGCCACTAGCGCTCTGAAATCAATGGCGCCGCCGGCAAAGGTCAAGAAGGAGGACTCGGACGTCGATATGGACGATGCTCCGATCAACATTGATGACGATGACGAAGTACCTGCACCACGCCCAGCTGGTCGTCAACGAGCTGCCACGAAGAAGAAGACCTATGCTGTGGATGACAGTGACGAGGAGAGTGAGAGCGATGAAGAGTTCCACGACATCGAAGACGTATCCCAGACTCGCACTTCGGGACAGACAGCAGCCAAGCCAGCGGCCAAGCCTGCTGCGAAGACAGCCACAGCTCCTGCGCCAACAAAGCCAGCAGCCAAGACCAATGGTCGTGCTGCAGCAGCGAAGAAGACTTACCGCGATGAGACCGAAGACGACGACACGGATATGCTTGACGATCTGCTCGGTGACATTAGTAGTATGGTGAAGCCACTGGGTACTGTCGGTGGCAAGTCACTTCTCAGCACCAGTGGTCGTCCCAACTCTGGTCACGGACTGAGCCACAAGACTTCGACTGCGTCTTTCCGCAAGCCAGCCGGACCAAGCAGTGACGACAAGGACGACATCGACGAAACAAATTGGACCGCTCTGAGCCCGAAGAAGACTGAGCGCACCCGCGATGTGATGGGCGACTACGATGACGAAGACGACAGCTTGCTCTTCAGCAACAAGAAGCCCAAAGCTCCTCTTGTTGTCGGCAAGAAAATCAATGGTGTTGCGAAAGCACCAGCCAAGGCCAAGAAGGAGCCTGTCAGGAAAGCATCCGCTACTGTGTCGAAATCGGTCACGCTCAGTCCTGCTGCCAAGGCTTATGCGAAGAAGAAGCTTGACATGGAGAAGGGAACAACCACCAGCAAGCTGAACGACTCGAAGAAGGCGAAGAAGGATGACAGCGACGATGAAGCTCTCGCCAACGAGATCATGAGCGATGAGGAGGAAGTAGTCAAGCCAAAGGTTGCTGCGGCCAGGCCAGCTAGGAGGGCGGCTCCGGCAAAGGGGAAGTACAAGGTGGCTATGAGCGAGAGTGAGGCAGAAGAGGAGAGTGCGAGCGAGGCCAGGTTTGACGACGAGGATGAAAGTTTTGCCTGAGGTGCATTATCCAATGCGGCCCACGCTGCAGGGAAGATGTCTTTGCCGTGATGCATATGTTCAAGGAGCGAGGAGTTCGCTGGGGGTTGATGGGCCAGATGGGCTGGTGAATCATCACGTGCTAAGCATGCGAGTCTGGCGCCGGATGCTTTTTGTTGATTGTACGATAGTCTAGCGAGTATACTATGAATGAACTCGAGAAGTTCCGCGCGTCGTATTTCGGGTACTCCTTGCTTCATCGTGCAGAGTGTCATTAACGCACAAAGTCCACATCTTGGTCTTGGCACACCATCCACCTTCTCAACCGCAATTTGCTCCATCCCTAGCCATGCACACGCATGCAGCCTTGCCTATTCCCCGACACCCGGCTGACGCCATCGTCCCGTCCCTGGGCAAGCACCGGTCCGAATGACGAACGCGGTGGATTCGCTGTCTAAGACACCACTGGGTACCGACATGATGGCCTTTGGACACTCTTCGATTCCCTGACCGCTCGAGCACTAGACCCACCCGCTCAGGCGGACAACCACATGCAAGTCACCATCAAGTCGGGAGCTGTATACGGATATCTATCCATGAGGGGATCTCCTTTCCACTGACACTTGCTACCTCGAATGACTCTTCCAGCAACGCTCTTCGTCTCAGTCCCTCTTCCGATCATCGCCGCGGAATGTTCTAGCCGTCTTGCGTCCAGTTGTCTAGGTCACCTTTACGGGTTAGTAGTTGTTACACAAAGCTAACTTCATAACTCCAAATCGCTCGAACCTAATGCGTGGCACTTGCATCGACGACTGGACCTGGCTTGATGAACGGGACTAGCGCAGACTACAGTGCATTGACGTGAATCATGGTAGCTCGACCCTTCGCTAGTCAATGCGTACGTCTACCTGCTGCTGTCACTCACTGTCGGTTGATCTACTTGTCAGTCTAGCATATATGGACAAGCTGTCGATGACACGCTGAAGCTCGTCCAGGAAAGACTGGAAGTCCTGCACATCGATAACACAAGTGGAACAGGTCTTCAAGGCGTGTCTTTACAAGTCATAAGGGATGGGTAAGGACTGGCATGTACATGCTTGATAGAACTCTTCCGTCGAAGTCGGCTTACCAACAAGCAATATCACTGTTCCAGCTACCCGGCAAACGAGCACTCAACTGATACGCCCGATTTTGGGTCCGGAGACCTTGCTAGACCATAATGAGGCAAGTACCGCACCATCGCAATATTGTCGATGACATGCAGGACGGCCCACTGCCAGATGAAAGTTCTTCAAGTACAAAGGTACCTCCTCCCTGCCAATGACACTGCAGCGTGCATACTCACACATCGCATAATCTGGCATTCTCATCTATTGACGAAGGCTTCCTCAAACACGACAGGACCAAGTCTTCCGACGTATACATCAATGGTGGATAATCTTGCCGTTGATGTGCCTATGTATAAGCTCAAGGAGTGGCTGTAGGGATTAACATGCTACTCGCACTCGCGTCTGTTGTTCCGTTGTGGCTCTCCCTTGTTCGTCCGTGCTCGACCTACTGCTGATGAAGTGTCTGAAACATACATGTATAGCGACAGTCTACACCTTTGCCAGCGCAGATCTAGGTCCAAGAATGAGTATCCTTTTCATCTCCATCTGAGACATACCCACCGAGGAGCAGACAGATTCACCGCTGCTTGACCATCTATCTCAGGAGAAGTAGGTGGTGAATGAGACGAATGTGCTGTGGAAAAGGCGGAGGTTGATATCCAGCTCTATCAACACCTTGGCCAAAGTTCTGTGGTCAAAAACGCGTCCTTAGCCCAGCCCGTAGTCATTGCCTCTTCGACATCGACAAACGGCATTGACAAACATTTGTCAATACTTGCGGTCTATTGTCTTACACCCAGGCAACCATCGACAATCTATCCATTCCTCATTGGAGGGTTTCAGGTGCGGGATGGCCCCCAAACAGCGTCGACAGAGCTCGATTGCACTGTCACAAGCCATCCAAAACTTTGGCAACTACATTCCACCTCCCACTACTCCTATCTCGACCTCGAGCTCTTACTTTCAAAAGAAAGCTCTTCCTCCATCTCCCATCGAGGCTTATCATCCCCCAAAGATGCCGACCAAACCCAAGCCATCGTCGACGACTCCGTTCAAGCCAATGCCTGTCACAGGATCAGTCCGCTTCCCACCATATGAGATGCAGGAGAGGGACACCACGTTGCTGGAGGACGAGAGATCTTTCCTCCATGCAGAGTGGAAGCGCTTCAAAGTTCGACAGTACACCGATGAGAACAACCTGATTGGCGATGTCGCGTATATGGTACCATACAACGGCAGCGGTCAGAGTGGTCCAACCTTGGAGAATCTCCACGGCAAGAAACGCTTCGATTGTGAGTACATTGCTACATGCTAATTATAGACAACCTCTTTGCTGATCCCGACTAGTCTTTGCGTATACCTTCATCGAGCCGATCAACAAGACAGAGCGGTCGATCATGTGGGACCATGAGACCGGTCTCGTCCGTACAGCTGGGATCTTCAAGGCCCTTGGACACGTCAAGGTACATCTATCCTCCCCAGCACTGCCTTGCCTCTTACTGACTCCCTACTGTCCGTTCCCAAAAGCGCTCTCGAATGCTCCACCGGCCTCCTCGACATCGCTGCCAACGTGAATGGTGGTCGTGTCGACATTCAGGGCTTCTGGGTCCCCTTCGACGCCGCCTTCGAGCTCAGCACCAAGTTCGCCCACGACATCCGCGCCGTCCTCTACCCCCTCTTCGGCCCTAGCATTCTCCGCCAATGCATCCCGCCCGGCGATCCAGGCTACCAATGCTGGGCCATCCGGTCCAGCACCGTCACCAAATGCCGACAGGATCTCCTTGCCCTCTCCCCTTCATTCATCACCAGCGCCGCGCCTCGCACCACCCCAGCCCAGGCCTCCCGCCCCAAGCGTGCCGCCAAACCACGCAAAGTCCAACGAGGGGATACAGACGAGGAGACAGCCTCCGACTACCCACCTTCCGACACGACGACATCCTACTACCGCCCAGCAGACTCCCCACCTCTGTCACCAAAATCCATGCCGAAGCCCAGGCCTTGGACACCGGTCAATCCTCACCCCTCACCATCCCCGAGCGTCGTGTCGCAGCAAGTCACCAGCAAGAAGCCCACCACACGCAGGTCAAGGGGGAACGGGATACCGCGCTCCACTCCCGCCGTTCCCACTCCATCTCACAGCCAGCGTCCCATCAGCTCTTCATCAGGCGGCTCCTCCGTCCTCGCTGCGCCGTTCTCGGGCCCAGCTCAGCAGGCGAAGACAGTGAAGACAGCGAAGACCACCAGCGCCAAAACAGAAGGCAAGAAGAAGGAACCACCGGCGCCCAAGCGCCCTTGCCCTGCAACAGACGAAGCCGAGGGCAGCAAGAAGCGCAGGAAGCCAGAGGTGGGGTTCGTGGCCTACGTGCCCCCGCCCAGACAGCCGACGGAGAGGGAGTGGTCTGACATCAGGCTCAAGCAGTTCCTGGTCCGCGAGGCGGAGGCGAGGAAGCAAGGGGTGAGATTGCGATCGGATGAGGGAGAGGGGAGGGGACATGGTGGAGGAGGCAACGGAGGCGATGGTAAGGTATACGTCTTTTTTTTTCCCCTTTCTCCGTGCATGCCTCTCCATGAATGACAAAAGCGGTCATTCAAGGATGATTTTTTTTTTTGGGCAACACATGGCTGACGGAGATCAGGGCAGATGTATTCCCACATGAACGGGCAAGCTCAGGGGAGCAAGGGAGGCAAGATGCATCTCCAGGACCTGAAGGCGGCGCTGTGGTTGACGCAGATGTGGAAGGGCGGGGAGATTGCAAAGTATGATGACGTGGAGGTGCTGAGGGAGGCGGTGAGGTTGAGGCAGGTGAGGATGGGTGATCTGGGGGAGGTGTTGGATGATGTCATGCATGGTGGTGAGGAGAGGGGTGGCGATGCAAAAGACGGTGGCCAAGCTGAGAAGGACGCGGACGCGGAAAGCGACTACTGATTCTGGCAATTGGGTCACAAGGAGGCGATCCTGCATGGACCGACTAATGGACAGGATGGGAAACGAGCATGGCGGGGCACGGCATTTTCGGATCAAGCTTTGAGCGAAGCATAGCGTATGTGGGCATGGAAAGACTTTCGTTGTACCTAGAGTAGAGCAGAATCAAGCACTCTACCAGTGAAGCCCATGTCGCCAGTGCAGCGTATGCCATGTTAACCATCGGGCTATCTCCATGCCGTGCACCATGTATGGTCACGCGGGTTCCTGCTCCTTGACTCCCTGCAGCTGTCTCACGATATCATCTCGAAACGAGGACTATCACAGTCGAGGACGAGACTATACATACAACAAAGACACACTGTAGCCGGAACAGGTGTGACCATAGCGACGCCGGTGCAGCCGCTGTAGATGCCGCGCCCGATGACGCCGGGAGGCAGGAGGAGAAACGTTCGTAGAACTCGTCTGCAAGCCAGATACCGACCGAAAGGGTAGCAAGGTATGGTCCCGTATCGTCGCAGATCAAATCGGAGGGATCTGTGCTGGAGTAGCTAGTACACGAACATCCTCAGTTATCATGGCCGCCGTAGTCGTCGTTGCTGTCGCAGCCATTACATATTGGGGAATACAGGGGCTTCTGTTTAGCAGTGAGTATCACGATAAGTAGTTGGAGATGCTGCGCTGACGTCGTGGAAATGATTGATCCGATGTGCTTTCCAACAGCGTGAGCGGCGGCGGCGAATCTTGGGAAGCAGCCGGGAGTGACGGGGAACGACGGAAGAAGCTGCATGATCGTGGTGAACATTGTGTAGCCAATGAGGCAGAATACCTTTTCTGTGGGGTGTGAATTGGCAACGAGAGACAGGTGTAACGGACATGTAGTATAATCTCAATGAGCATTTGAAAGTATAGAATAAAGATGAAAGAAATTCATGCGTGCACGAAGCTAATGCCTGACAGCCCCTCTATTGCGTGCTCAACGAATGTCTTGCTTGACAAATACCTTGACCTGTATGGCCGATTCGTCACAATGATCAAGGCCCATACTCCTGTAGTAAGCCCCCTTACTACGTTATCTTGTTTGATCGTGAACGAATTCACAGCCTATACATCATTGACCGGGCAATTTCAGTGCCAGATCAAAGAGCCATGACCACGCCCAGGGCCAGCACAACAGCCCAAGCAGCACCCGCAACCACAGTCGTCTGTCCCTTCATACCATCTCCACCACTAGTATTTGCTGGGGATGAGGTGGAGGAAGAAGATCCAGAAGAGGTGGTAGTTCCGGTGGATGGGCCGGACGAGCTCTGCCCCTGTTGTCCTGTGACCGACGTTCCTATCGTCGATGAAGTCTGCCCCGTGCTCGTCTGGTTGCTGTTCGAGACCTGCGTGATGCCTGTGGTGTCTGGGCTTGTGGCATTGACCACAGATCCGGTGATGGAACTACCAGTGACCGTGCCGTTCTGGCCCGGGGTAACCGTAGTACTACCGCCGATGATGATGTTCCCAGCACTCCCGCCAGAGACTGCGGATGGGGACGGGGATGAAGTGTCAGGCGTCGAGATTCGCGGCGGGGAGGGTCTTGCTGAAGAGTCGCCAAAGTCTACTGTCGGTGGAGTGATGATGACGCTGGGGCCATCGTTCTCCTGGGCCAGTGCTGAGGATGAGAGAGCGAGGAGCGTAATGGCCACAGAGGCCGAAACCTGTATTAGGTGCATCGTGATTGCTAACGGTGTAAGATGTGTTGGGTTGAGTATTCTGGTATTGTTTCTGCAATGAGAATGAGATGAGACGCAGAGAGAATGGACTCAGCTAACAGATGTGGACACGACATTATATCCTTCACGACAACAGCTGGCAGGATGGAAGGCAAATCGTGACCTGAACGTCTCACCACAATAAGGCCAGAGGTGGAAGCGGCGCAGTGTTCCGCGCCGTAGAGAACAGACACCCCAGAGGACAAGAAAGGAGGAACGAGGCTCTGGTTCGGTCAATGATCTCAGCTTGTACAGACTGGCAGTCGTGTGTCAGGCTGACCGCAGCCGGAAGTGACATGGTTCGATTGGATTTCATCGCATCTTATGGTGCCGCGACATGAATTCGAAACTGCTGCTACCGTCAGTGCATCTGGCACGGGTGTAAGATGCTGTTCATTTAGAAAGTTGAGATGGTCTATCGTGCGGCAAAGCAAATGAAGTGCTCGGCAGTGTGTCTATATTTAGATACCAGCTACCTATCACCAGCGCCAGCATCTCTCCGCTTTTCCAGGCAACAACGATTTCTTCATGTGGAAAATATGGAATTGCTGTGCCGTCAGGTGATGAAATATGTATTGTCTAGACAATGTGTGTACCGTGCTTGTGATCTTTCCTTATTACCATGAGTTTAGCACGAAATGGCGACATACAGGTTCCATGCACTTCCCACGTTGGCATTTCTCTCTCTTTGTCTCCTCTTAATCAGCCTACAAGATCACCTAGCTGGGCATGGTATGAGGAGGGGCAATAGATCCGCCTCGACTAAGGACAACCGAGGCATCCCTCCATATGGTCGGGACAGACCCGTCCCCGAGCATGTACCCACTGGTGTGGGCTTTGATCTGACACCTTCATATGCGTATGTTCACGTTCCTGCTATTTAAGCTATAATATTCCCCCTTAATGAGCAAGACTACTTCCGCTCGTCGTGTGCCATCGATGTGCTACAATTTTAGTCTTGTGCTCGTAATGCTTCTGGCGTGTCTGGCTGCCTCTGCCATCCACCTTCTCGAAAAGCTGGTATTTGCTGGGCCTCATTGTAGATCCTGTAGATGTTCGGAAACTTCTTCTCAACGTCGAGGCCAAACCTCACAGCACCATCGACAGCCGGGATGAGTGACAGATCAGCTAAGGTGACGCTGTCGCCAAATGAGAATTTGCTCGATCCATTACGAACGAGCACTTCTTCGTAAGCTTGTAGTCCTCTGCCCATAAATTCTTGTTGCCACTCATTTGCGTCGGCTCCAAGTGGCCTAACGCGGTTGAGGATTCTGAGATTGGTGATTGGCTGGATATCACAAGCGACAATATTGACTAGCTCGCGTACCAGTGCTCGGTCTTTGGGACCCGTTGGTAACAGTGCTGGGAGGTCTGGGCGGCTTTCCTCGAGATACTCCAGAATGGCAATGGATTGGTGTATAACGGTCTGCTCGCCATTCTTGTGCTTGACTACCAAAGTGGGTACTAGATGCGAAGAATTGATCGATGTGTACGGTGCCTGATTCTGTTCCCCCTTGAGTAAGTTGATGTACTTGTATTCAAGCTTGATGCCTTTGAGCAAGGCAGCTATGCGGATTCTCGCGGAGCATGATGAGCGGAAGTAGGTATATAAATCGTACGTCGTCGAGTCCATGCCTTCTTCTTCTTCTTCTTCTTCTTCTAGACGATTTGTAGATTGACTGCTCAGAGATCCTACCTTGTTTTAAGCAATTCTTGACTTGTGGTTAATCGCGGCATACTTCCGGCCTGCGCGGGGTAGCTGCGGAAGTAAGGCTGCATGCCTAGAATGAAGCAATGAGAGCGCTGTTTCAGATCGAATATACACACATATAGTTACCTGGAGTCAGCGACAACACGAGAGTTGACTAGATGGAATAGTCGTTGCGGTAGATTTGTACCCTGGAGGTCGAAGCTCCTGTCAACAGTACAGGCGGTGTGCGTGCATCGACGGACCCCATTCAGACAGCCCAATCGTTGTCTCGCCTTCGGAAAATGGATCTTGCAATGTCAACTATGAGAAGGATTACGTCCGACGAGGACGTAATATTGTGAGAGACCTCAGCGCTGCTATCTTCGCCTTCGGCCTTCGGGATTCACGTCCATGTGCTCCCACCGAGATCGGATCCCGTTCGCAGCGCTCATAAAGCTGGATTTTGGCACTAGCAATCAGCATTGAGGTCTGTTCTCGCCGAAAGACATGATTTCGACTGCCGCCGGATGTTTGAACGTCGACTTCTCCTCCTACTCAGAGCGTGTGTTGGAGATATGAGATGCTGAAGCGAAGCAGACGAGGATGACTAAGATTGGGCCGCCGGAATTGGTTGTCCGAGGCTCAAGCACTCGCTCTGGGCGGACCAGACCCGGCTGGCTCCGCCCCCGCATTGTTGTCGTCGATCATGGTGTCGACTGCGGGTCCAACTGCTTATACCATAATCATGGTGCAGAGTCCAGCAAGTAGCGAGCAATTGGGGACACGAAGATGCTTCAATTGAGGCTCATCTGTCAGGTACAGATGCGTTCCGCTTCAAAGGATCCGGTCGCCCTGCAGCCGTAGCACTGTGGGACGGAACCAAGCAGGACACAGCTCCTTTGTCCATCTTCGATCGATTGCGTGAGCAGCTCCAGGGATGGGTGTTGCAAACAGATGTGCTGTCTAGAGTACAAGCTCCTCCTGTCCAATGACAAGCAACCCAAACGATTATCGTCACTCGGGAGTATCGGATTGAGCTCCAATGGATCGAGGTAGCTACCGTCGTGGGCTGAGACGACCCCGCACTTGTTCGTGTGCGAGCAAGCAGGCTGGATGGAAGGGACAGCTCGAATAACATGCCACACCTCCTCCTCTGCTCGTCAGCAAGTAGCCCTCTCCAGCGGCAGCTCCTGTATGCTTTTTCGATCGTCTGCCACTTACCTACAGCTCTCAACTCCTGCTACTCTATTTTCCGTACCGCTTATGTAGCTGCGATCACCAGCTTCACAGCTATCGGCTTCACCACGTCAGAGAGTCGGCCTCGACCTTGGCGCTAAACCGTCTGCGCGTGCTGAGATCTCGGAGGCCTAGTGGAGAGTTCCTGGCAGGTAAGTTCATCAGAATCACTGCGCACTGTGCAGTTTTCCCGTCTCCCAGTTCTAGCCTGCTGTAGCCGCGCGTTATCTTTGCCATGGCGTAACTTTCCCGTGTTGTCCCGTTGAAACAAGATGGACCAACCTCACGTTGACTCAGCCGCAAGAGATGATGCTTGTCCATGCTGACCGATGTCGGACAGACCATACCATATACTTGGACCAGCTCCCCTGACAATTTCCGATCTGCTTGCCTGCCATTTGACCATCGTCTGTACGCATTCACCATGTCGACTCTCGAAGGTGCAAAGCGCTCTCTCAATGCAGCCAAGGAGACCGTCAAAGATGCTCCAGCAGTCGTGAGATCTGCTGCTGAGAATCCTGGAAAGGCAACTCAAGACTTTCTTCACACACCTGCCATGCGAGCAGCACTTCCATTTATCAATGGAGGACTGTCGGGTATGGTGGCAACCACGGTAATTCAGCCCATCGATATGATCAAAGTCCGTCTACAACTTGCCGGCGAAGGTGTCAAGACTGGTCCCAAGCCAACTCCCATTACCGTCACCAAGGAGCTGCTTGCTCAGGGCAAAGTACTTGACCTCTACACCGGTCTGTCAGCAGGTCTGCTCCGACAAGCAGTCTACACCACAGCTCGCCTCGGATTCTTCGACACATTCATGAAGAAAATGCAGGTCCGTGCAGAGAAGAATGGGACAAAGGTCGGCTTCGGTGAGCGGGCAGCATCAGGCCTAGCTGCCGGCGGTCTGGCAGCTCTAGTTGGTAACCCAGCAGATCTTGCCTTGATCCGCATGCAATCAGACGGTCTCAAGCCTGCCGCCCAACGTTCCAACTACAAGAGCGTCATTGACGCACTCAGTCGCATCTCGAAAGCCGAAGGAGTCACCGCTCTGTGGTCGGGCGCTTACCCCACCGTCGTGAGAGCGATGGCACTCAACTTTGGCCAGCTCGCTTTCTTCAGTGAAGCCAAGTCGCAACTCAAGGAGAATACTCAGTGGAGTCCGAGAACACAGACTCTCACTGCTAGCGCCATTGCAGGATTCTTTGCCAGCTTCTTTTCGCTACCTTTCGACTTTGTCAAGACCAGATTGCAAAAGCAGACCAAGGGACCGGATGGCAAACTTCCGTACAAGGGAATGATCGATTGCTTCAGCAAGGTTGCCAAAGACGAAGGACCTCTACGGTTTTATAGAGGCTTCTCCACTTACTACGTCCGAATCGCACCTCATGCGTGAGTAGCATCCTTCACCCCGAAGTTAGAGAAAGACAAGCTGACGCTGCGCAGAATGGTAACGCTCATCGTTGCTGATTATCTTGGTTTCATCACCAAGTGAGATGGAGTAAATCCGAGCAGGATCCATGACTAAATCGGGACTGTGTATAGACACCCTCTAGACGTACAGAGACTCTCCTGTTGGTGTTGAACACAGACTTGACCAGGATTGCCGTTTATATCCGGTTTATAGCTATGATAGTCATAGTGGTTCTTTTCCAAGCATAGATACCAGACAGGCGACTCTGCCTGCATTCAATTGAGATGCTCCAGAGAACAACTTGCCAACCCCCAGTCAGTCAAGACGTACCGGTAACGACATGGGTTAGGCAAAGTGCACATCATTTTCTGCCGAGGCGGTGAATCCGCACACGCGTGGGCTTGATTGAAGCGCGTCACCTTGGTATAGGTATCACAGGGATCGCATTATCGCTTGGAACAATCGGATTACCTGCCTTTATTTCACTTCAGATCAGCACAGGAGCGACATCCAACAAGAAATTTGCAACATGCCATCCCTAACCAGCCGTCAGTCTGGTCGTGAATCTGGCGGCACTCAGACTCAGCGCTCTAACGATTTGCCCGACTACGAAGTTCCAGCATATCCGCTTACCTCCAAGGGACGAATTGAGCTTAATGGTTTGCTCAATCGTCATCCGCTAGAGAAGCTCGAAAAGAACATCGAAGATGCCATTCTCATCCTCACCGAGAATGTCGGCGCAGTCAACGACAACTACCATGCTAATCTCGAGTATCTGAAACAACGCAAGACTAGACTCTCCAAGCTCGAAGAAACCAATGCAGACGAAGAGCGTATCTCCTCCGAGCGTACCGCAGTGCAAATGCTAGAAGAGAAAGTCTCCGCGCAAAAAGAGGAAGTCGACAGAATGACCGTCACCATGGAAGAGAACGTCCGCAAAATGATAGACACCCAATCGCACCTCTCACACACAAAGGAAACTCTCTTCGACATGGTCAGATCCAACGGCTCTGCCTCTCAATCCTCCCGTAGACCAGTCGAAGACGAAGACCCCTCCACCTTTGACCCAACCGACCCAACCAACTCCACGCCCTCCGCGACCTCCCATATCCAATCCTTTCGCGACACCCTCTCCACCAAACGCGCCCGCTACTCAACCTACACCCCTCAACAACGCTACGCCGACAACAACTCCTACCGGCAATTCTACAAACTCCGCCACGACGCCCAACACCCCGACGTCCCCGTCCCACACCAAGACGCATGGTTCTCTGACCCGCGCGCCAAACCAGGGGAGACCGCCCACACGCAAGCAGAAGACGAAGACGACGACCTCGCCGTCGCCCAAGAACGCATCTCCACCCGCTGCCAGATCACCATGCGGGAATACACCGACCCCGTGACGAGTCGCAAATGCCCACACAGCTTCGAACGCGCCGCGATCCTCGAACTCATCGAGCACTCGACCCTGCGCGCCGTGGCCCCGACAGGCGGCGCGACGAGTCAACGCACCACCCTGGCCCCCGCCGCGCCCGAGGGAAGCGGGGACGTGGAAGTCATCGACACAGCGGACGATCCCCTGACCTGGACTCGAGGCCGAGGCCGAGGCCGCGGTCGGGCGGGTGCGCACGCCACGCAGACGGCCCGGGGCGAACACGCCGTGCGCTGTCCCCTGCCCGGATGCGAGAAGATATTGACCAAAGCCGATCTGTACACGGACGCGATACTGGTGAGGAGGATCAAGCGGCAGCAGGCGGCCGAGCGGGCCGCGGAGGGGGAGGAAGGGGCCAGGGAGGCGGTGGAGGTGGGCAGCAGTGATGCTGAGATTGACGATGAGGATATCGGAACGGGGACGGCGAGGGGGAGGGGGGTCAAGGGAGAGAGGAGCACGGCGAGGGCAGGGAGTGAGGAGCTGTAGGCGCTCGTGGGAATTTGTCTTGATCTTGAGAGGCTACGTCAAGGTCGCGAGAGAATGATCGGTACCTTGACCGTAGAAAATGTATAGCACAGGGCCGTGAATGCAAATGAAGCAAGGTTCTGATATCATTTATTATCCCCCCTGCGACAGTCGCAGAGGAGCTATATAGTACATCTCTCCACCACTCCTATAAACTATTCGCTATAATACATCGTTCATCATGCTCTCGTGCCAATTAAAAACAAGGGTCCACCTCGGACAAAAGCTTTTCGGCTCAGCCATGCTCGAACCGCAGTCTCAGACGGCGTTGTGGCACTACAACGTACTCGATACGGAAGTGTGAAAACAGAAGTCAGGCAAAGTCGCTCTAGTACGCTGCAGACAAAAGGCGTTTTGAAGCAGGAACGCCTGAATTATCGATCTTTGGTCTTGTCTTGGGGGTTGAAAAACAGCAAGGTATGGTTCTCCGCTATTACACTGGTCTAGACAGATGCTGGGTCCACATTGGTAACATGCTCTATGGTGCTGAGCCCCAAGCGTCGTAATGAAGGGATTGCACTGCTTCTTGAGTGCCTCAGGATCGGAAGGTATTGAAGCTGATACCAGGCAATCAGAAGTCCCGTCTGCCGCGCTTGCCTTGGAAATCAATGTCAGGGTGGACTACGCGCATGTGTCGGGTAAGCGCGTCGTTGCGGGAGAATGTCTTCTCGTCGCGGCAGTACTGGCAGCGAACCTTTTGTTTGCCTTTGTTATGGATGGTATCCTCATGTCGAGTGAGGTCGTAAGGTCTGCTGAAGATGGTGTTGCAAGGCTTGCCAGTAGTCGGGTTGATGCGTGAACACTTGTGTGGTCCGGCTTGGGTGTTGCGATTCAAAAGTGACGAGGTCATACCAGAACCCTCCGCCTCCGGCGAAGCCGACGACGGTGACGCCGAGGAGTGGTTTGATACAGATTGATGCGCTTCGCGCTTATGCTTCTGCAGTCTTGACGGCGAGTCGAAGCGTTGGGTGCAGCCATGATAAGTGCAGGTGTATGTGCCAGAGTCTGCCGAAGTACTGGTCGGTCTCTGGACGGGCGCGGCGTTGCTCTCCTGTGATGCGGTCGGATTTTCGCTAGCAGATGACTCCATCGACGTAAGCTGGGCTGGGAATTCTGGCGTCTTATCCGATCGCTGAGATGCGAAAGGTTGGGTCGGCATATACGATGTCGCATCGGCCATGGTGTTCTCCATTGGCGAATGGAGGAAGTTGTTGAGATCGACGCCTCTGAATCCGCCAACATTGCTGGTGTTCAAGGGCACGAATTGACCAAAGGCCTGGTTGGTGCCACTGATGAAGTTATTTTGATACGTCTCGGTACCGCCGAGATGCTTCTCATACCCTTCAGGTAAGATGTCGTTGAATAACGACACGGAGTTGCCCTCGTCGTAGTCGACACCATCCTTCAACGCATCCTTTGGCGACATTGTCTGAGTTGCCTCACGCCGTAACGGAGGTTGATGGGCAGCATATTCTTTCTGGTCTGCTTCCTCCTTCTGCTTCTGTCGTATGCTCGCAGCTGACGGCATCACCGCGGCGGGCGACCGTGGGTAGTGTTCGGACCCTTGCTGGAACGGCGATTTTTCGCGTGCTGCCTGTGGTGACTGTGATCGATTTTGATTTGCTTTGCCGACAAAATCATTGACGAGGTTGCCATGCGGCGTAAGGAGATTTTTGGAGGTCGAAATTGGCGCGGGGCGTGACGAAGTTGGAGCGTCAAAACTCCCCGCCGAGAACAAAACGTCTTGCTCGGCTGCGGATTCGGTGCGATATAGCTCTACCGGGCCTCGCTGGTGATATTCTGTATTGGCTAAACGTGAGTAACCATTCGACGCAAACGGTGTACATTTGTTGTTACCATTTCCGGGCATCTTTGAGGACCTTTCGTCGGCCTCTTCGCCGTTTCTTGGCGTGTTTGGCGTGTTGTGTCCGTGGCTCGAATTTGAGTGCCGCGAAGAGAACAGTTCTGGTACGTCTTCGAGTCCACCTCCTGAGCTGTGATGGTCCATAGCCATATCCTTCATCGCAGAGTATGCAGCAGAATGCAGCAACTGCGAAGGTGCAAGTGTCTGGGACGAGTAGTCGACGAGCTTGCCCTTTGACCAGTCGGAGGGAGCGTCAACCGTGTAGTTGGCTGTCGATGGTGACTTGTCGGAACTGGCTACAAAGGTAAAAGGGGTGTGCTGTGTGTAGGGCGTCCCTGGAGATGTGCTTGCAACACTCGAGTCGGATGGCTGTCTCGAATGCCTGTGTGACGATGCGGAAGAGCCTTGGAAGGTGTATCTCTGGTTACCAAATTGATCCTGTGGACTCTGGTATATTTGCCAGTCTCGAGGAACGTAGTGTGCGGGATGGCGCTGGTAGAAGGACTGATCTTGATAAAGCGGTTGCGAGTAAGGGTCATTCGGTTGTTGTATCCTTATGGATGGATACTGTTCCTGTTGTTCTTGACCATTCATCCACGCGTGTGCTTTTGGATTGGTTCCTGAGGTTGAGAGTAATGAAGAATACAGATCTGCGGTTGGATCAAGGTCGGACAGGTCATGCAAGGACTGTCCAGGACCTTCGATACAAGGAAGAAAGTCGATGAGCGTTTGGTGTTCTGCGACTGACGTCATGAGCCTCGATCTGTGGAAGCAGCAGACAAGCGAATCTGATCGGAGTGGGGAGGAACGAGGGTCCCGCTCCGATGAAAAGTCAATTTCTGGCCGAGGAACAAGCAATGTGTGATGATGATGGGCTTGCTTTTTTTGGCAACGGTCGTAAATGTCGTAAGTGAGCTGAGTTGTAAAAGGTAGAGGAGATGATCACTTGGGACGAGTAGTGGTAGATATGCTTAGAGAGAAATTATTCATCGCCTAGGTCCGGTTCTGGTGCTTTCCAAATTGCGAGAAAGCAAAATGCACCGTCAAGCCGGCAGAAGCAGCCGGCCTCTTCGTGCAACTATATTTCGCACAGCCACTTCTGCAGGGTCCAGAATCGCTTCCACGCGGCCTGACGTGAAGAGAGCGGCGTGACAGGTTAGAAATCTGCCATGTTTGACTTCTCCTACACTACTGGGCCATCCCAACCAATGTCATGCTTGCTGATGGGGTCTTGTCTCTCGGGACCTGCGAATCAATCTAGTCGAGAACCCTTGATATCGCTATATGTGGAAAGCGGGGCTCCTCGACTGTTGGTCTAAATAATCATTATCGAACACAATAAGGACTTCCAAGTCTTGGGACAAGATGTTGTTCCACGCACACGAGACCCCGTACCTAAGATTGACACGTCGGCTGACTTGTTTGGTCTGGTGATCAGCACACGTGAGTAATGCAAGGTAATGCTCCCCGACAGACAGGATAAGTTGAATGCTGTTACTCGGATTGTGAAACCTGATAGTCGTGCGTAGATTACGACTGCATATACCAGCATCAGCCTCGGCCATGACCGTGCTGCAGAATGCGCAGTATAGGCAGCCGGGTTTCCTGGTCATTGGCTACAGCTATAGTATGTTTGCATCGAGGACATGTGCTTCGAGACGCTGATTGAATCGGACATAGCCTACCTGGACTGCATGCTAGTTCAATATTCGCATGGTGCGAAGTGCTACTGCACTTGTATGATCTAGACTTTCGGGCTGCCCACAATTTTGAATGTGGCTGACACGACCGGCGGTGAATGGTTCATTAGCCCTCTTCTGATGTCATACGAGGCTTTTGCTGTGGCTTGAACGCGACCGGTCTCCGTGTCCAATAAACCGAGAGAACCCGCGATCTGTTCACCTGCAACCACGCTGACCCCGAAGGCTCCCAGTATTTGCACCTGAGCAGTAGAGCTGTGGTCGTATCGACCAGACTGCGGGTCCACCCTGCCAAACCCTCAGGCATTTACTGTACTAATATTAATGCAACTGCCGGGCCGAATTTTGTTCAGCTGCTTTGTCGATGCAATGCTACATGTCCAGCACCTACGTCCACTTTGAGGTTGTGCACACACCTCATGTGGTATGCCGCTTCCTACCGGATAAAACTTCTTGCCTGGGTCTTGTGGAAGCACAGCACAGTCGGAGCCGTCCCCGCTGCTCGACGCTGAAGTAGTTGCGACGTTGTTTCGTTCATGGTCACTGTCTCGCCTACTCGTGGCAGACTAACGTTCGCCTCTCGATAGCAATCTCTAAAGACCGAGTAAGCACCTGGCAGGTCTTTGCCACGATCTTGTGTTTCAGGCGTAAAACGGTGGTAGCTGGAGGTCTCGTCGAACTCCAACAGAGAAATCTTTGAACACGGGCGACGAGATGTGCTTGAAATCAACCTTGTGCACTTCCACGGCTTGTTTCCGTCGAGGCTAGCTCGATCAGAATCGATGTTCAATCCCGTCTAACCGCCGTCAGAGCTCCCTGCCTTGAACGCACCAATGCCCTTGCACCAGGCTAACGGCGAATTTTCCACGACGTGCTCCAGAGGCATGTAGCCTTGTTTCTATGCGACACTTGGGCTCCCCTCAGGACCCGACTTGGATGTCATGTACTCCCCCCCTCTGTACAGCTCTAGCTAGCTCGCGTGATCCGCAGTGATGTGCAAACCCTTGTGAGGGGGCCTCATATAACCAGGCAGTCTGATGGGCAAGGATCTGGCGTTCTCCCGTGCCGAAGAGCAAATCAGAAAGATTATCCCATGTCACACAGGCGACACTAGCGAGACATGCATGATTTCAATTTTGAGGTGTGGAAATGCGGGGTCTAGGTGCCCGCCGGTCATTGCCAAACCGTCTCGCCCAAACCTCTCGGATCGCTGCCATGTCTGGTGTCGGCATCTTCTTTGATTGGGCACTCCCTCAACTCTCTACCAAGGTACGCCAGGGCCCGTTGGCGCATCTCCACACTCTCCTTTGCCGTCCCCAGACCTTTCACTCTCTGTACACTTGCCCGTGGCCAAAGCAACGACGCGCCATATCACATGCTCGACCTCTGCCATGTGGCTTCTTCTACGTACTGTACGCCTCGCACGACCTGAGTGTCCTCTTCGCATATAGCTCGATTTCTGGGTCATCTCTGCGTTCAGCCTCGTCGCATCGGGGTCATCGTCCCAACGCCGACTCTCCACCTCTAGCTTGCGCGGCTAGCGAACTCGATTCTGACGTGCTTGAATGCCTCGACACAAATCCATACCACATAGCGCCCACCTTGTCAACTCCACAAGTACTGCAAGAAATCGAGTATCTCATTTTCGGCGAAGGAGAGGCTCTGCCTTGTAGAGCACAACCGCCAAGTCTACAACCCCCCCGCTTGATACAACCACTGTCCGCGAAGGGATTCAAGACGCATGGTATGTCAATAACAGGTGACGTCCTTAAGAACTCCATCTGACGATCAATAGAGACTCCATAAGAAGTAGACATTTGTTTTTACGGCGCAGTAACGACCATAGATTTGCCACTTTGATATAGAGGTGCTCACTAAAGTGCATACTTTGGAGAGTCATTTGCTCACTCTGACTAGGAGAAGTTTTGTCATAATTACATCCTTGCCTGGGCTGCCTGGACGAAACGAAAACTACTAGAGTATCGATAGGTAAGTCGATTCCGCTCGCAACGGCAGTGATGCTTTTCCATTGCTCGCCTGCACATCTTTACCCACCTTTCAACGTACTCTAACACGTCCAAGACTTATACCCATTGTGCCTATTTTCCACCAGTAGACCGCGACATATTATTTTCCTCTTCGAGCAACAGAAAGAAGACTACCAGACCACTTCCACGATCACTCTCTACTCTACACCGACGCCACCATCGTCAGGCACCGATCGACCAGAAGTACCACTTGTGAGGCGACAGTCCGACTGAACAAGGTCTCTGCCATCCATCCTTGCACGTGAGGGTACGCTCCCGTCGAACACGTGGTCTGCATTCAACCAGATCCGCTTGTGATATTACCAGAACGCCGGCTGATTGCCCGCATTTTGACAGAGTAAAGATTCACTCAGTACCGGCGGTGCTTCACAGATATTCTGCACGAGCAAGGCAACCGAGTCATTGTTGCCTTCTCTGACTCATCGGCAATTCACCATGCATTCCTCTACTCACTCCATTGGCAAATCTCCTCTCCACAACCGCTCTGGTGGTGGCGGCGGCCCTCCTCCGTCTTCCAATCTTCCTGTAGCCGAGACATCTCGTCTTGCTTCACTGCGACGCTCGACACCAGACTCGGAAGCTATACTATCGTCAGATGACGAGCATGAGCTCACTCGATCAGTGCAGTCACTTGCCGGTAAACCAACTAGACAACCTACTATGGTTTCTGAGAGCTCATGGATGAGTGAGATTCAATCTGGACCACCCAGAAGACCTTCGGCAACTACCACTACGTCCAACATTTCTCAGCCACAAACTCCGCTGGAGCAACCTCAAGACTCGAACGGATGGCCATTCCAGAATCCGCTTGGGAGGGTGGCTTCTCATCCGGTCACAGCGTCTTGGAATTCCGGTAATCCTTGGAGTGCACATCCGCGCATGCAAGGTGAAGAGAGGCTTCCGCCCGCGAGTGCCAGAGAACCCGCCTCATACTCGATACCACTGCAGCCTGTGCCGAAGACGTACAGATCACAGTCATATTCAGTCGGTCAGATGGAGTCAGAGCTCTCTGCAGCAGCTGGTCAAGGCTCATCTCTAGATCACCAGAGGAGAACTCCCTCTCAACAGCTACCACACCGTCCATCTAGACCGAGCATGTTAAGTGAGGTTTTTGAGGGTCATGATCCCACTCGCGCCGCACAACCCTACGAGTCCGAAATGTACGGGCCCCGCAGTGCTACAAGCCCAATGAGCCCAGACGGCAGGCGCGAAAACGTGGTCGAATCGTCTCACAACCCCCTCCTCCGTCATGCAACCAAGGCTAGAGCACGACATGGCCAAAGCGCCTCTACCTCGGACACCCGCAGTCCTACAGGATTTCACCCCGCCTATCATCATTCTTCTGTGCTACCGGCCAGCGAAGAAGTCATCGACGAAGAGCCCGAGCACTTTGGTGCCGCTGGCCTGACCCGCCGGTTCAGTGAACTCACCGGACTTGGTGTGCCAGGCGAAGGTGCACGCCGCGGCCAATGGCACACCTCACTGGGTTTTGGTGCTTTGCCCGACATCCCTCAAAGTCGCCGTCATTCCATGGCTGAAATGCCTACCAGGCGGAACTCGCTGGTCGGTGCCCACGATCAGACAGGTCCGTTCTCTCCAGTCGACAATCAAGACGCACTCGCAATGGGTGATGACCCTTTCCAGAATGCTCTGGCGCAGACTCGTAAGTTTGTCTTTACTCATGACTTTGAAGAGAAGCTCACCAGCGTAGACGACCGAGACATGCAGAATCGCAGCTATGCCCAATCCTACTTCTCTGGTATCGGTCCTGCTCTGCGTAGCCGCATTGAGAGCAGTCAGTCACCGGTGTCTTCTAGCATGAACAATTTGCCCTACCAAGCCAGTCCCCCTCAAGGCATTTTCTCCAGACCGGGTCAAGACACTCTTCTCTACCTCGTGTCCTTCAAGTGCGCACGAGCCGAAGTATACTATGTTGCCGACAATACTGGTCTCTCAGTCAAAGCTGGCGATCTGGTTATCGTGGAGGCTGATCGTGGCCATGACCTCGGAACCGTTCTCTACGCAAAGATCACTTGGAATCAGGCTCGCGAGGCCAAGCAGAGAGCCAATGATGAACACTATCGCTGGCTCATGATGTTCTCTCGTCATAACCAAGCTTCAGAGGGGTCTGCTACCGGAGGCACTGGAGGTATGATGGCTGGATCAGCTCCGGACAGATCGCCCGACAACATCCCATCGGGTACAGCAGTCTTCAATCCAAGCATGATCGACGCAAAGAATCGAGAGACCGAATTGAAACCAAAGATGATTAAGCGCCTCGCACAGCCTCACGAGATTGCTACTCTGAGGGATAAAGAGGGAAATGAAGCCAAGGCTAAGCGTATCTGCTCGCAAAAGGTCAACGAGATGAAGCTCGACATGGAGATTCTTGATGCCGAGTTTCAAACGTGAGTTCTGATAGATATATCCTAGTACTGAGCTGACGTGTCGCAGTGACTGGAAGAAGCTCACCTTCTTCTACTACGCCAACTCTTACGTCAATTTCAACGTCCTCGTGACCGACCTTTTCAAGATCTACAAGACTCGTATCTGGATGTCGGCAGTGAATCCGGCATCGCTCAACACCGGTCCTCTACCTCCACCGCGCGGTCTCGGACCAGGAGCTATTTCGGGTCGTGATAGTGCTCTCGGACATCGCAGCGCTAGTTCACGTAGCGGGTACTCGGGCATGAGCTATGGTGGCGATCAATATGCATCTGGTAACCCATACCAGGGAATGACCAGTGGCAGTACATACAACTATGGCGAAGAGCACAGATCTGCGAGCAATAGTCAGTCACACACTCCTGCCCAGCAAGTTTACGACTTTATGGCTACGTACAATTCTAGCCAACCCCAGATGGGTGGGCAGAATTACGGTAATCACATGCAGAGCTATGGATGGGGTGGTTACAACGCTGGCTATGCTGGCTATCAGCCAAACCAGATGGGGTTCAGCTCTGGTTTGGGCATGCCTCACTCTCGAGGTACGCCTCATGAGCAGGGCGCGGGCTACGGTATGCCGACCAGGGGTGCGATGAGCCCGATCTCGCCCCCAGGCAATCAGATTCCTAGAGGCCAGCAGTAACTTCGTCGCTCTTGGATGATTGGCATTTGATGGTCACATCGACAAGACTGGGATGATCATAGAACAACGGATATGGCAAGGTACAGGATGGTGGTTAAAAGAATTGCAGCACTTGAGCATCAAGGATAGGGATAGGAACATGCATGGTCGAGAAAGGGGAGATACTACTGAGGATGGTGGCATGACATCAGACGATGCAATCAAGGAGGCTGAGTATACACTTCCGATTTTGTATTTCTATAACAAGATTTCGATCGCAGTGGAGAGACTGCTTACAACCTATTTCTCCTCTATCTGCGAGTAAAGTTTAAGTGCAATCTGCCGGCAGCTGGCTACACGTTTTGCTGACGTAGGAACTTCCTGGTCTCCCTATCTATGTTCCACTTCGTCCTCCGAGCTCGCTTCTTAGAGTGCATCGTCTAGGGTACAGTACTGCCACTATCTCACCAACAAGACTTCAACATGCCTCCGAAACGGAATGCACCAACCACAGGTGAGTCTGGATGTTATCGTATCAATTAAGGATCTACTGACTGCAGGACAAAAGCGCCAGCCACGACCAGCAAGAGAGCTCGAACCACTAATCAAAGCCATGCTGATTCTGACGAAGATGACGAGCGATCCGATCCAGGCAGGCAAGAGAGCGAGTACGTTCACTGTTATCTCCTTGCACCCACCTTTCCATGATTGAACAGCTGACAGACTAACGGCAATAGAGCTATTCTAGCCAATTCCAATCGTGCCGCCGGCAAGGAGAAGAATAAGCGCAGTCATTGGGCAACGAACATGTCAGAGAAGATCAAGAAGGAAGCAGCAGAGCTGCTAAAGGCAGTCGACGAGCTGGAGGAGAAGCGGTAAGTGTCCCCTCTCTTCGATCTTTATATCTGTTTGTATTACTACTGGTAAACCCTGTTTATTCCCCAAGCACAAATGCCTCTCATCCCTTTCCTGTACCCTAAAGTCATGAGGTCCACTGACAGCTCAGCGTCTACGCTCTGAGCGTCCACAAACAACGTCTCGAATCCATTTCCGAGCATCTTCAGCCCACCTATCCCCTGGTTCCGACGACCACAACCAGCACGACCCCGGCGACATCTCTCCAGCTGAATCCCACCAGTACCGCCCTCCTGACACAGTGTACCTCGTTACTGAGACTTTATACGAACCTCAACACGCACCTCACTTCCCTGCCTGGCTCAGCACGTCAGCCACAGCCCAATATCATTGCCCTCCCCACACCCACATCTCTATCCAAGCAGAAGGAAGAAATGAAGCAATTCCTCAACGCCGGCTACCGCGTCGCAGCAAAGAGAATCAGCAACGTCATCGACACTGACACCTCTGTCTTCCAAGACGCCGATCCAGGACCCACCGGCGCAGACAGGAGAGATGCAACAGGGAGGGGCAGTGGACTAAGGAGGGTGGTGATCGACGGTCGCCTGACCAGCGTCTTCGACGAAGAAGGAAAGGGAAAGGAGAATCGTCCTCCACTCCGGTCTAGGGTCCAGGAAGATGCGGTACTGCCGAGGAGTGCGAGGGAGCAGGCGAGGGTGGAGGAGGAGACGTGGATTCGCGCTGTCACTGGGTTTGCTGGAGGTGAAATGGGAAGGGAGGAAGGTGACGTGGCGTCGGGTGGGGATATCAGGACTGCGTTGCGGGATATGGAGAAGGGGGCGAAGAGGATGATTAGGAATTGTCCTCGTGGGGATGAGGAGGAGTGAGAGCTGCTCAGGGGTCTAGTGGTCTATTGCTGGGTAGAAAGGTATCAGCGAAGGGAGTCTGCTGCACGGAGAAATGTCTGATAGCATGCATGCATATATCTAGCTGACTCGTTGACGAAGATATGTGACACGAGACATGTCATAAAATACCTAAGCTGTAGCGTCCTTTGCAAAGCTCCCAAGCCCAACGACAAGCGCTATGGATCGCGTAGAATCAGCAATTAAGGTGAAGAAGATATGCTCATCAGAATGCAATTCATTATCGACAAGTCAATCTTGCGAGTCGTAGGGTATCTCTCCGCCCTGTCTACATGATTTCCCATGCTGTCCATCGTTCCCCCAATCCGACGTGGTAGTCATTATGATTTACCGAAATGTGTGGTTCGGCGACGATCTCGCCGCCGCTTCCTCTCCATCGCCGCGAGCTTCGAATCTCCCCGACCAACATCATCCCCGTGTGCAAACAGCGCAGTCCGTCGCTCTCGACGCTCCCAAACTTCTCCCACATCGAGCCGACCTGCACCACCACACTCCTCTCACCTCCACCAGACCCTCGACAGTTCGTCGCTCATCTCTCCACCGTCACCTCACGCTCACTCCACGAAACTCCCCGCCTCCCTCAACTCCCACACCCGTCTCTTCACTCTCGAAAACCCGTCCAACGCCTCCCTGTACCTCCCCCCCGCCATCTCTCGTAACTGACACCACCTCTCCTCCTCCCTCGCCCGGTCAAGCAGCGCCTCGACCCCTTGGGCCCCTCCACGATCCTTTGCGTCCAATCCCGCAGGACCCTTGAGCAGCACCATCTCCTCCTGTCCCGCCAAGCCCTGGCTCTGCAGCAAGAATTGCTTCTGCAGATTATGTTGCGCCGTCAAGTACACGTGGAAGCGAGCGATGTACTCCCTCCAACTCGACTGGGTTAGTTTCTGGGGCGGGGAAGGGGCGACTGGCACCGCTGGCAGAGGGGCGCCGGAGGGCGTGGATTTGGGTGTCGCGGAGGGGTCTTCGCCGAAGAGTTTGGTCGGGTGGACGTTGGAGGATTTGCTCTGGAAGGGGACGGAGGAGGAGAGGGTTGAGAAGTCGTTTAGTCCGGCTCCCTGGGGTGGGTCAAGGGAGGCGGAGAGCGGGTTGAGGTTGTTGAGGGGGTTGGAGGGGTCGGTGGTGCTGCGGGCGGAGGAGCGGCGGCGGGCGTTGTTGGCTGTGTTGTTGGAGGGGTCGGAAGGTGCGGACGATGGTGGTGGCGGCATGCCTTGGCTCCGTCGCCAGTTGGGGTTCGAGAGTGGGACGGAGTAGAGGCGGGCGTTGCTTTGGGTCTTGGGAGGTTGTGCGGACTGCGCTGCTGGTGGGATGGGGTCTACGTCCATGGCGTCACCACCTGAGCCGGCGCTGTTGTTCGAGCCGCTATCGCGTTCATTCTCGCCTTCAGTGGCGCTATTCACGCTGTCAGGCCTAGGTCCTGTGTTGCCCTTGGCTCCGTTACTTTGACTTGCGCGGCGAACTGACGGTCCTCTCGACAGGCCTGATTGTTGAGGCGCGAAGAATTGAGAGTTTTGCCACGCGTCTGGGGAGAAGGTATTGTCGCGTTCAGGGGTACCGGCTGCTGGTACCTCGCCAAACAGCTGTGGATTTGGCGTCGAGGTTGGTGAGGCTGGTAGTCGATTTGAGTCATTAGTCATTCTAGTATTGATGTGCGTCCTTGATGGACGAGCTGAAAGCGTCTCATGAGGCCGCTTAGGCGGCGAAGAACGCCTCGATGCCGAAGGTGACACTGGATGACCAGCCGGCGTGCCAGCGAACGTCGGTACTGTGCTCGTCGGTGAGAATGTGGTGTCGAAGTTCTCTGCACTACGACTCTTTGCATCGTCGCCTCGTGGGAAGTCATAGGTCTGATTGAATCTGTTCGCAGAAGTGTCAGCATTTGGCTCTGAAGAATCATAAATGTTGTGCTGTGCGCTCGAACCAAGGGTAACAAACTCTGTAACTCTGCTGGGTTGCAAAGGCTTGAGGTTCTGATGGTACGCCGGATGCAGGGAGAAGGACTGGGGTAGAATTGGAGAAGAAGAAAAGATGTCAATCAAGGTGGGCGGCTTGTCAACTTGTCCTGTAGGCAGAGATTTGAAGTCGGACTGCTGGAATCCAAGACTGGCCGCAGTGGTCTTGCTGCCTTGAGGCGTCCTCGAAGACGCATGTGCCACACCAAACACTTCTTCGAACCGCTTTTTGGAATCTTGCAAGGGGATATCTGTGTCTGAATCGGACAAATGAAAAAGGGGTTCGTACATGGATCCGTTCTGGCCTTGGCTCCCTTGAGCGGAGGCACTATTGTTCCTGGACGGCTGATGGCTTTGGCTCCCACGCCGACTTTGATAGCCGGGGCGAGGTCCTCCTCCTGGAACACCGTTCATTCGGATGGAAGGAGGAGTGGGAATTTTCTTTGGACGGCGATGAGCACCAAAGGGACCGCTTTCGCGCATATCTGCGTCAGACGAGGCCGAAGATGGCGATTCTGTGGTATCATCCGAGTCGTCACCTACCTGGAACCCGTTTTGTTTCGGCCTCACGTTGGTGTACTTTGTCGGGCTAGCGCTCCTATGTCTAGTATGGAATGGTCGTGGGCTTTGCGGTCCCTTGTGCAATCTGGTGGCATCTCGAGTACTGTTAGACCTCCGTAGCTGTTCCGGGTTCAGATGGAGTTTCTCGCCGCCTCTATGCTGGTATGTAGAATGTCGGTGGGGGGCTTGAAATTGTGATCGATCTTCGGGTGGCCCATCTTGTGGTTTCGCCCATCCACTGCCACTCGGTGGATATGATTGCTGTTGGGCTTGAGCAGGTCTCGCGCCACCAAAGTTTTGTCCCGATGCCGAGTCTGACTTGTAGTGGTTGCTGTATCCTGTGGTACCCCCGCTTGTCGGCCGCTCATCGGAGCCAGGTGTGTTGGGATCGAAAGCATTGCGTTTAGGAGTCTTGGATGCTGTATTTGTGCGTTGAAATCCAGGTCGCTGTGGTGGACTACTTTCCGCTCTGCTCTCATTATAGTGCGCCCATGCTGTCCTCGTTTCGGCGGACAGGTTTGCTGGCGCCTGACGATGCTTGAAACCGGCGCGGATATCGGCCTCTCTTTTGGGCAGATCTGGTCTTTGCGGCGGGGGCGCATTGTCGCGCGGCGGAACCGGAGGTGGTTGAGGCCGACGTTGCTGTGGATTCGCATTTGGTGGTGGCTGATTTGTAGGTTTCTGGGATGCTCGCCTCGCACCTCCACCCATGGCAGACCACGCATCTTGGAAAGACGCTCTCTTAGGGTCGGCTTTCGAGGTCGGACTTGGGCCTGGGAAGTTTGTGAACCGGTCTGCTCCTGTCCCTCCAGCACGATTCCACCCTGTTGGATCTTGTGTGCGGCGAGGTGGGGGTGCGAATTGTGATGTCGCAGTATAAGGGTTGCCTGTTCTTCCTGACGCAGCAGGTTTTGGTGGTCCGCCTGACAAGTTCGCTTTTCTTCTACCGGCGTCGTAGGTTGCTTTTTGTGTGGGGTCGCTCAAGATCTCATGTGCGGCAGATATAGCCTGAAATTTGGAGTTGAACTCCTCCTCTTTGCCAGGGTTGCGATCAGGGTGGTACTTGAGGGCTGCGAAGAATTAGAGCTAGTACCAGTATTCGGTCGTAGTATTTACCAAGCTTGCGATACTGCTTCTTGATGTCGTCGACCGAGGCATCGGGCCCTACCTCAAGAGCGGCATAGTAGTTGACCTTGACGTCGGGCTTCACCATGGTGAAGCTGACGAGGACGAACTGGATGTGTTGTTGAGAAGGAGACTGATTGCATCCATGGACACGCAGATAGTGTGAGGTGAGTATCAGGCAGAAGGATGAGTCTAGAGCAGTGCTGGGTAGACTATTCGTCAAAGTAATGGTCACTGCTTTGGCTGCAGTTCGCTGTACCTAGTTCGCTGCAGCCGAGATGTTCAAAAAGGTTGGCCGCGGCTGTGACAGGCGGAAGGTGATTTTAGCACCAATGCCGGCGGGCGGTCAAGCACAATGTCGCCGTTACGATTTGCCAGCCTCGCAAAAGATCGGAACCAGGTGACGAGTGGTGTGTGTGTGTGCCTGTACGCTGCGGTCTAGGTCACATGTAGCTGTGGATTACCCGCTGAGGTCCCACTGTTTGGGATGTTGTACGAGGGGAATATCTTCGACGCCACAAGGCAGAAGTGTGGCTCACCTTGCACCGCCTGATGTACCACGTAATGGATCTCTGCAAATCATGCAAAAGAGTTGCGATCCCAAGACTTTGTACACGCACGAATGATGTCTTTTCTTTTGTTCATGCAAGTGCTGGTACCTGACCGACGTGGACTATTGCTACTGGCTCATCTCTACCAATAGACGAGCACCTGCATCCTGCATTCGTTAGTCTAGACTTTGTTTCTGCTACATCGAGTACAAATGATGAAGGTCCGCGGGGACAGGGCCCGGCCGTCGTTCTGAGCTCGCTAGGCCTGGCATGTTGTGGGTCTGGTTGAATGTAGCATTGGTATATTTGGGTCTGACGAGCCGATGGCATGCAAACACTTGCATTCGATCTGGCAGCGGGAATATTGTGACATGTCGGAGCCCATGCAGTGCGTGCATCTAGTTTCCGGCTGCACGAATGCGAGCTACCATGTGCTGGAAGGTCCTTTTGTTTAGCCGACATGCTTTCTGGATCATCCACTGGCGTTGTTCGGTTATCTAACAATCTCAAATGTATCTATATCGCGCTTGATCATCATATCTCATGGCTTGTCATATTCTGATGCATTTGTCAGATCAGAATCTACAGAACTGACCAAGAGCTCACTTGGCCTTCATCTTTGCAAGCCGAGTCCTGGTGCCATCGAGAATCTCTTCCTCATTGTAGACCCACATCACACTCTCCTGCTGCCGTAGAGCATCAGCCCATTTGCTGAAATTCGGTAGCTTCTTCAGTCCGTCGCCAAGAGACTTGGGCAAGAATTCATCGTTGCTGTATGTCTGGAAGCGGATGATGAATGGTGCGGTCAAGACCTGGTAGTCTTGTCAGCAACAGCCCTTGGGCTCTCGACCAGATTGTCATCTCACCTCAGCCATAGTCAACTTGCTTGATCCCCCAAAGAAAGGACTGGCGTCTTTGAGGAGAGGTTCGATTTCCTTCTCGACAGCAGCAAGAACTTCGCGGCCGATTTTCTCCTTCTCTTCTGGCTCAGCGAGCATGGCCGGGTAGAGCTTGCCGTTGATCTTGCTGAACCAGGTATCTACAAAGAAGGTCACACGTGCACGGAAGAGTGCTCCCTTGCCATCCTCCGTGTTCGAAGGAGGTGTGAGGTGGGATGGGTGGTTGTCAGCCAGGAATTGGGCAACGACGGCCGATTCAGGGATGATCTCGTCCTTGATCGATCCGCCAGTGTACTTGATCGTAGGTACGAGGCCTCTAGGGTTTATGTCGAGGTACCATTGCGGGCGAGGGGTATTGAGGTCAATGGTCACCTCCTCAAAGGGAAGGTTCAATTCCTTCAGCGCAATCGACGCTCTGTGGGCCCAAGGACAACGGCGATTATTGTAATAGATGATCTTTGGCTGGGGCCTCGGTGGCGTTAGATGTCTACTCGTCGAATCTCTTACGTCTGATACTTACGAGCCATTCGTTGCTACAGCAGCTGCCATGATTCTGGTAGTCGAAAATGATGCTTTCAATATCCGTCTCGTGAGGGGTTCTTGGAACTTGAAGGATAACAGTTTGGCGGCAACACTTGTACACGCAAAGGACACAATCGCTGATAATTTGAATGGTTATGTTTACCTGTTTGATCGTGTTGCTGTTTCTTGGACTTACAAATCGCATCTGCCCCTCCTCCACTCCGGAGCAACTTGATGACGCGATCGAGCTTCTCCCGGACTTTGACCGGGATCATATTCGGCCGGTCACCGACGATAGTAACAGCAGACATGCCTTCCGTATGTCCTTGACAGATATGCATCCACGGACGCAGTACATAGTCTGCTGGCAGCAGATAGATGCTGGTCGGAGATAGCAAGCGCTTGTCAAGGTCACGGAAGTGGTAGTATTAGTCGCAGCGACGGGAGCAGGGGTGATTGTTACTTTGCCTGCAGTGCCAGCAGCGAGCTGAAACTTTGAGAATCCGTACATTGCACATCTACCTTCACGTCCTGAGATCGACTGAAGTGTCAAAGATTGAGGTAATCAATCTTGTGGGTTGCTGAAGAACGAGGACCAGTGTGTGTGTGGCTGGAGTACCTCTAACAGGGTCTTTTAGTAGTGTCGCGTGACCGGCTTCCCATGGCTTCGGGCTCTTGATCGCCATACGCTCGTCAGATACTGTGGCTGAAGCCTTTCACATGTAAATCTCGAATCTTGCAGTGTTGTCAATCGCCTCTGGAAACAGCCAGACGTGCTCAAACAAGATTTGATGTGAATTTCGCGTGTCGGTCGTGGTTGTGCGAAGTGACGTTATCGTGCCGTGACATGTGCTTGACGGAATTGGGAGTCGCGATTCCCTTTCCAAGATTTTCGTGTCCACAGCTCTTCCCGACCTTGCTCCTAATACACTACCACATCGCCTTCTCAATTCTTCTCCGTAGACCTCATTCTTGACTCCTTGAGTGCTTATTCTACTGAACCTCAAGTAAAATACAACAACCCTCAGCTATCTGTTGACAGCTCCTCAGAAATACACTGGCTTCCACAATGGCCGACTCAACAGTTCAACAGAGCTCTTATCCCAACATCAACCCAAATGCTACCAACAATGTCAACGGCTCAGCTGCGGGTCTGAAAGATTCCATCGTCAACAGTCAGGTCAGTCATCCTCGATTCCTTACATCTCTCAATCAGCCCAGGAAGGCGGCAGCTTTCCCTTGAGGAAACATGTCCAATTGCAAGCTCTAGCATCCAAGCTCTTTGGGCCCTCCAATACCACTGCTCATCTCAACACTGCCATTCAAATTATGCTAACTCTCGGTAGTATCTCGAGACAAGTATTTGCATTCATTTCCCTTACCATGACAGACACCCAATCCGCCTACGATGCTGTCGCCAACAGCAACACCGCACAGAACCTCTCTCAAGGTCCAGTAGCTCAGAAGGCAAGAGAAGAGGCGAACAAGACAAGCAATGAGTTTGGCAATGTTGCTGCCTCTCGCCGCGTTCCAGACGAGCGGACGGCGACTGGCCAGCCTCTGACCCACTACCACTCCATGTTCTACAACATCTTGAGCTGGGAGAACCCAAGAGTCACCGGCATCGCCTTCGCCACGATCGTCACCTTCATCTTTTTCACCCGCTACGTTCCGATCCTCAAATACTTCTTCAAAGCCAGCTATGTGATCCTCGGCAGTACGTATGGCACACCGGACAAACAGACGTTTGCTAAGTCGACTAGTTATCGCTGCCGCTGAGATTGCCGGCAAGCTCGTTTTTGAGAAGGGTCTGGCATCTCAAATGCGCCCACGCAAGTACTACACCATTCCTCGCGAAAGCTTGGAAGCCGCTCTTGAGGATGTCGAGCAGCTCATCAACTTCTTCGTGATCGAGTTTCAGCGCATAGTCTTCGCCGAGAACGTCTACGCTACAGTTTCTGTAAGTCTTTAAGGTGCATAAGGACGTTCACGTACTGACGAACTTCAGGCTTTCTCTGCAGCTCTGGTGTCCTACTTTTTGGTCAAGTTCGTTCCAAAATGGGGCATTGCTTTGATCGGAACCTCTGTTGTGTTCTTCGTTCCCTTGGTCTACATTCAGAACCGCGAGCTGATCGATGGCCACCTCAACAATGCTAGCACCATGATCAACCAGCAAGCGACCCAGGTTAGGGAGCTCGCCGCGCAGCATACTGGCCGCGCTGGCGAGGTCGCCAAGAGCACTGTCAGTCAGTACACTGCACAGGTTCAGGACTTGATCGGACAAGCAAAGAGCAAGACTGCCGGCTCTACCACATCTGAGCCCACATCAAACGGCGTCACCAATGGTGTCAAGAAGGAGGACTTCCCGTCAGCACCAGAGGCAGAGCCGATCAAGAGTACTGAGGTCCCTTCGGACCCAATCCCTCAACCGATCCCTGCCCAGTAAGCTGGCAACCCAACTCCGGAAAACATGGTCGTCCTCCAAGCTCATTCACATGAAGTCAACGAGCTGACCAATCTCAACAACCTGCCCCTTCTCCCAGAATGATCCGACCCTATGAACTTTGTAGCGAAATTCGTCGCTGGGTCCTGAAAGATGTCTTTACAGCGACGGGGTTTTACGCGGCAACGACGAATGGGTTGTCATGGCGAACCTCATGGGAATGTCTAGTGCAGCGTGGTAGTCATTGAGAGAATAATTACCTAAATTGCCTTATCTTTCCTCTCAGGAGTAACACTCAAGTTTGACTCGAGGATATTCTGTCACGTGAACGTGGGTCTGACCAGGGAGGTTGATCTACTCCGATGACTTCAGAATGCTGGGCCACATTGGAAAGGGACAATGCAGTTTGTTAGACTATGCTGTGTGTCATTCCTTGCAGTCCATTGCTGCCAGTGCACCGACAGTCACCGACGAAACCACTGCTCGTTTGCCGCGGATAGTGTATCCTCAACTTTACTCCTACATTCTTCCCAGCAATGGTTTGCAGCAGGCTCACGCTTTCCACACGAGAGATCCGACTTCAGCCCAAGACCTGGCTATGGTGACCCAATCTTAAAGCTGCATTGGAACCTGAGGCTCATGGTGCACAGCGTGGCTACTAGCCGCCCACCTTTACATTCTTCTTCCTGCACCTTTGTAAATTTCCGGCAGCATCGTGCTCCAATGTCACTTGTCTGAATGCTGTCATGTCCCTGATAGCTGAAAGGACGACCACCAGCTCACGCCCAAACTCGGAAAGGACGTTGTTCCTGCAGGACGTGTAGAAGCCCTATCCATATCTGCCCACCTCAATACCACCCGTCGATCCAGAGCTGGAGATTCCCGATGATGGTTTTGCAACCGCGTCCATAAGATACATACCTCATGAGAAGCAACCACAGAGCAGTTCCTTGAGATTACCAGCAGAGATCAGGCTGTACATCTGTCGATACGCAGGCTCCCGGGACTCCACCGTACACATCGTTTTGACAAGGACTGGACCTTTACAACCATGGGGCGTGAATCTGCGGCGCCAACTCAGGAGATGGCGATGGCACGTCAGCACCTGTCGCCGGACTGGGCTACACCGTGCTTGACGAGTAGAGTGCTATGGTAGTAAGCTTGCTCAGGTGCCTTGAGTGTGTGAAAGAACTCGACTCTAACTATATGGTTGAGGCTGATTATGCAATCAAGCGTCTTCTAGCTGAAATCAGACCCATGGTTTGTTAAGTCTCGGGTATTTGGCGATGGGCTGAAATAGCTATATCACTGCCTGTGAATTCGTTACCTACTGACCAGTAGCTCGGATCCATGAAACAGTCTGCGGACGAGAACAAGGCAAAGCAGCTGCTCAGCCGCTTGTACCACTCGACATTCCAAGACTACGCCGTACAGCTAAGCGATGGACGAGATATATCACTTGCGCGTGCTTGCTTTTTGATTTAGTCTCATCATCCAATTCACACTCAACTTCTGATCTGTCCAACTGTATTCAGCCGAAGACGCATAACATCAAAGTACCAATTACCGTCACAATGCAAACTTGCCTCTCTACCCTGCTTTTTGCTCTTTTGGCATCTGCACAGTTGACACCAGTACCCTCCGAAGCGGTCTCCTCGGCAGTCATAGTCATCGGTGAAGCCATACAAGCCGGCACCAATGGTACATCAACATTCTCGCCACCCGCAGCAGCTACTACCAGTGCCTCTCAAGAAAACACGAATGGAGCCCTAGACGCTATCGTGGGTGGTGTCAGAGCTGGGATAAGCAATGCGACATCCTCAAACGCCGCAATCACTACCAGTGAAACGACTACACTCAGCACATCGACCCAAACCTCAGTAGCGGCAGGCCAGGCGACGAGCAATGGACAAAGCATGGTGGGCGCTGCGCCGAAGAGTGGTGTGCAGCACGCCGGACTTGCGGCGGCGTTCGCTATCGGGGCGCTTGCATTCGCTGTTTGAGACGCGGTGATGATAAGCAAGGGGTATACGGCGTAGTGCGAGAGCACTGCATGAACGATCAAGGCAGGATGGGATTGTGCCAGCTCCCAAGATTTTCGTTCCCGAATGAAATACTTTAGCCTACCCGCGTTAGGCAACCAGCCCTTCGATGCACAATGTGAGTTAGCTGTGTCTGCTGCGCCGTGAATATCGCCAGCTGCCGTGGTAGACAATGTATGGTAGGACAAGAGAATTGAGTGGCTCAGTCTTCAAAGTTGAAGAGCTGAGGTACACAGACTTCTGCTTCTGGCCTAGCGCCCTTCCTGGCGGCAAATGCGACTGGGGGCTATTTTTGACATGGGCGGCTCAGCAACTCTCTCTCTCTATGTCTCTCCCACACCCCCCATTCTGGTCCAAACCTCGAATATGCAGACCAGTCATGTGTCACGCGGCGCAGACAGAAGACAGATGCACGGATGAATGGCACTCCCTGCGTGTCTCTCTTCGCCGCGGTGGCGTCTGGGGTACTGGTATAGGTTGTGCTACACATCTTTCAGCCAGTTGATGTTTCTTCACATTCTTTTCCAGTTTATATTCTCAGATACCGCAAAATGATGTACTACTTACGCGACCACTATACTCTCCGAGCTGTTCATGCATGCCGGCTATCGTCGCCAGACGCAGATTCCTCATCTCCACTGCATTTCCTCGAGTCAGGAGTTATTGTTTCAAATTTGACCAGGCTGGCCGGAGAGTGCGGAGACATGACCATCCTCATCTTTACCTGGTACGCAAGCAATCTAGCTTCTTGGCCAACCGCAGCCTCATTTCACGACCTCAGCTTCCAGTCTTTCTCGCTGCCCTCGACTGCTTCATGTCGTAGGATGCATTGGCCCGTGATCACCAGGTTCAGAGGTTGGCATCGCCCTCTACAAGTCAAGTATCCACTCCCATTCTACTCTTTCCGATTACTTTGTTCATACCAGCAGTGGTAGTCGCCGTCTTGCTTTGATTGCTAGACGCCACAACAAGGCTTCGGTGCCTGGTTAAGCGCTTCATGATTTGCAGCAATTAATTTACCCGCACCTGCAGCGTCATTGTTGCCCCGGCTGCTGCAATTTCCGCTACTCTGGTCGGTGTTTGTCTGGCCACTCACGATTCGACCCTCATCAGCTGATCTCTATATCATCTACCAATCCGCATCTACACGATCTGCACCTTTTGCGCGACACCACCACATTCGTTTGACTCTACCACGAGAATGCAGCTTCTCACAGTCTCGCTGCTCTTTGCAGCAAGTGCTCTCGCACAAACGCCAGCTGCCGATGGCACCGACACGCTCATTATTCCTGGTGTTGCACCAGCAGGGTCCGAAAGCGGTTTCCAGGCAGAGTTCATTGGGATGGAGAACGGCGAGAATGGCTACGATGTGACCTGTGAGGGAGATGCAGACTACTGTGCTGGCGGAGGATTCGTACTGGCGACTCGTGAAGGCGGATACTCCCTCTTCACCGACGCAGACGGCGATGGCGTCAATGAGCGTGGTGAATTCTGCGACGTCGAAGGCGGTGTTGGGGTCTGCCGCATCGAGCTGCGCGAAGGCGATACCGAGAATGTCATCTCAACTGGCACCGAGACCAAGACCGGCTCCATCACCCTTACCCTGCCACCTATTACTGTCACATCCGGAGAAGGCTCAATCACTGCGACTATCACCACTCGTCCTCAGATTACTTCCACCATCGAGTCCACTATCACAGTACCAACCACAGTCGCTACAGGCATGTCATCATACGGCTCAGAGACGGGCTGCAGCAACAACACCTCCACCATCAGAATCCCCGCCCCCACCGGCGGCAACAGCACATCACCAACAACTGTTCGTCCCAGCGTACCAGCCTACACTGGCGCGGCAAGCAGCTTGAGGATGATGGGTGCGACGACGGAAGGCAGAATCGTGGTGACCGTCGGAGGTTCAATGGCGATGGTGGCCGCCCTTGCCTTTATGCTATAGGCGTGGAAAACAACGGTACCAATACCTTTCGATGTGCATATTACAGGGCCGACATCTTTCTACTTGGTCTTTTCTGTCGCTCATAAGGAAGCGCTTCCATTCGATACCTTCTCATGGCATGCAAGAGACTCCAGACGATCTGCAGGCAGCATCTACCTTAATCTTGCGTATCAATATCTTTTGAGGCTGTGGATACGATTTTTCTCGGTTTCCTTTTGTTGGTCTGCTTGATCTTTGGTCAGTGTGATGCTCCGCTAGTCTAGTATGCCTTTGCCACATAATTCGTTAAGGGTAGTCTACGGTAGTCCACGGTAGATGGGTCGGTGCAGCGGCAACGCTCGACCGTATTTTACTGCGTTTTGCGCAGCGCGCATTCAGCCTTCCCTTTGGCGCTTCCGTCATTCCGATCCAGTGTGTTTTCGGAGTTTTCTTGCGATGGATGACATGTCTCAGCTTTCGGGGTACGTGCTCTTGTTGGTAATCTTAGAATTCGACTGGGCCGAAGCACAGTGATAATCATTGCGGGCCTTTTCTCTGTGCCGAACATATAGATATGGCACATTCTGATCGCCAACCCTTGCAACAATTCACGTGACCTAAATATCTCACTCGAGACCCGCACGACAGACATCATGCACGCTCTACCCATCACGCTCCTCTCCTTGCTCCCTCTAGCTGCCGCTCGGCTCTCCTCTCAAGTCTCCGGCGACTCCCCTTCTGCCTCTCCATTGCCCACCTCCTCACCCGCCCGCCAAGGCGCCACAACCTCCTTCATCGCCCTCGCCGCTGATCCCGCCGCCCCAACCTGGTCCGCCAGCCTGTCCACTATCGCCAATAGTTCGACACGATACATGATCGGCTGCCCCACCACGACCACCTCCTCATGCTTCGGCGGCGAACCCAGCGCCACCATCGACGCCAATGGCGAAACGTACCTCTTCCAAGCCCTCATCTCCAACGGAACGGACGATTCAAATGAGTACACGCCGCCGTTGAGGGGGTATCTCGGCTGCACGAACATCCGCGCGGGCGAGAAAGTCGATAACGCGACGTACATCGACGACGAAAGCGACGGTGCGGTGCCCGTGTCCGCGGCGGATCTGAGCCGGCAACTCGCCACCGCGACGGGGACCAGGACGGACGGGGTTGTCGGGGCGCGGTGTACGAATTGGTGGGAGGACGCGAAGGGGAGTACGATTGCGGGACCGGGGACGGTGGTGTTCCCGGCCGAGTTGAGCGCGGTTCTGGTGGTGACGGCGGGTGTGGATAAGTTGGCGCTGGTGGGGGCGACGCAGACCGGGACTGGTGCAGGTGGCAATGGGACGGCGGCGACCACGGGTGCTGGCGCGACTCAGGCGGCGAATGGCACGGGGAGTCCAAGCCAGAGTCAGGGTGCGGCGGGCAGGGCGGGCTCGGGGATGAGTGAGGGGAGAGGTGTGATGGGTGCTATGCTTGGGTTGGCTGGTGCTGTAGGAGCGCTGGCTGTGCTGTTGTAGGCCTGTGTGGTTGTAGAGATGAACGATAATCATAATACATGCCTACCATCATGGTGCCCTGGTACAATCTACCGTGCGGCACGCAGCTAGACCAATGACAACACGATGTACTACAGCTGCTTTCCACCCTCGTTAGTTGAGTCATTTCCCAATGTACAAGATCCGAATAGTAGAGTGGTGGGGAAGTTGATGTACGTCGCTACAATTGAAAGTCCATGTTTGTCACGCGTCTCCCACACCCGAGGTCGATTTGCACATTGGCATCTCCTGTTCTGTTCCAGATCGACGACTTCCATGATCACGACTGCAGAACTACCAGCACCATCCGGCACATTACAACGTGCTTGAGCTGAAGCAGAGCTGAACGTGATATTTCCCGTCAAAGACAAAGCTGCCAGGAAATCTCCCGGCTGTCATCTCAGCGAACCACAACTCCCCACCAGTTTAGGCACGCCAGGCAGGGCTGAGCACGAGCGGTCTATGAGAACTTCAGACCATTCACCTGGCTCCCTTCTTTCTCAAGCACTCGCGAAGCCTCGTTCCCATGGGTCCAGCTAGCACGCCTGACAGAACAGTAATATCCTGCTCGCTTCATGACTAGCTCAGGGACAGCCACTAGACGCACTCACCACCATCGTTGCTTTCCGAGGCTCTGCAGTGTGTAACTTCTCAGCACCGCCGTGCCCTGCTTGCGATCAGCTGCACCCGTCTGACATGAACCCCATTTGGGCCCTGGTCGGCTTGCTATGGCTCGATGCAGGTAGTGATTGAGGAACGCTTTTTCCGGTACCTCTCGCTTGGCCTGTCCGTGATGTGACAGCGATGGGCGGAGCTATCATTATCGGTGCTGAGGAAGGAGTCACGGCGCGGAGACACACCGGTGAGTCGTGATGATGAATGGTATAAGTATTGCGGTAGTACAAGGACTGTCTCCCTGCATATCATCACATCTCCTCATATACATATTTTCTCACTGGGGCTATACTCGCTTATCTCGGGTACTCTAACCTACACCATGAAGATCTCCTACGCTACTGTCCTATTTGTCCTTGGCACAGTCGCCGAAGCAAAGAAGAAGAAGTCCAAGCCTAAGCATGGCGGCGGCAGCAATAACAATGACGAAACTACTACCACAACCTCGTTGGGACCTACCACTGCCACCACAAACGGGAACCCCTTGATCACCCTCTATGGCTTTGGCAATAAGACACGCGAGGCCTATTCCGGCTCTGTTGTCAATGTCGATCCCGCTGGGATGTTCAGTCCTGGCACTACGCTGGCAGTGGCATGCCCCACCACACAGCGTCCTTGCCCCGGCGGCTTTATGAATATCACACAGTCCATGTCTTCGATCACTATCCAGGCAACAGCTTCCAACACCGGTGTCTCGCTTTCGTACAACTACCAGTGTTGGAATATCGGCTCTGATTTGGCATCTTGCAAGGAGACTAGAGTCACTGCAGCAGCAAATGGGACTTCTACGCGGTATGCCTCTACGCAATACGACACCACGACACTAGGTGGTGTTCCCTATGCACTTGTCGAGATCACAGGTGGAAAGGAGAAGTTACCTTCGTCGACTTCTGTGCAGGTCGCCAGTGGTGGAGGCGCTGCTCGGATGCGACATACTGGCAACAACCTGGACGGGCTACTCTTCTTCATGATGACTGGCATCGGTCTGGTGGGCACGCTCGCAGTCATGCTCTAGGCAGCTTGTCCTGAGATCACAAATGTTATGTCGAAATGAGGCGGTGCACTTGTTTAGCGAAGATACCCACGATAGAAGTAATATATATTGTTCGGATCTAGGCCCTTCATCGTTATGCAAAACAACTGACGCTGTCTGGTGACCAGCACTGCCAGCAGAGATGAAGCAGAGACATGCATAGCATTGCCTCCACGCTAAAAGCCTCCCAAGCCTGGTCCCGGAGCATCGTCAGCACAACAGGCATGCATGATGCTGCATGATCGTCCTGCAAACCGCAGATCACCTGCCAAACTCAACAACAACAAAACCACATCCTGCCTTTTCGTCCTGTCTCGGACCTGCCGAATCAGATCAAACACATGTGTAGGAATGATCGGCATACTGTCAAGGCAAAGAGCGACAAAGTCACGTTTGGTCGTGTTTGCTCACCGGGTCAAGCAACTCTCCGGGACCAGTATAAGGCTGACATGGCTTGGACCTCGGAGCGAATGACATGCAGTCCCGCGCCCCAAATGTCAATGCGTTGCTTCCAAAATTAGGCAGAAAGGCGAGCAACTGTACCATATTCGGTTAGGATGTCTCTTTTTTGGCACCTTGCCAACCTGGAATGGTATGCACTTTTGACTTTGATCAAATGCCCACATGTTCTGACTACTCTTCGACAGTTAGCGTACCATGCTAATAATCCTGGGTCAAGACTTCATCGGAACGAGGCGGTGATGATCTGGTAAACAATGTCTGTCTGACCATTGCGCGAAAGTAGAGCTGAATCCTGCAGGAGAGGCCCGACTGCGCCTCTCGTGCTTCTGACAGACCATCTATAAGACCACCGTGGGTACTTCTCCTCATATTCTCATATCCTCATCTTTAACATCCTCTACCTTCCTCGACGGTTCACCTAAGAACAACTACCACAATGTATTCCTTTGCCATCATCCCCTTGCTCGCGCTCAGCGCCTTCGCCCAAACTACCACCACCACCTCAGTCCCCTCCGGCAACTTCACCGCCACCGCCTCGGCAACTGCGACCAACACCACCGACTCCACGAGACCCACACTCACCATCTACGGCCTCAACAATCTAGCCAACACGTACGCCGCCTCCGTCATCGACGCCAACCAAGCCGCCACGACCTTCAACGTGGTCTGCTCCAACGGCGCGTTCCTCTGCCCCTCTGGCATCGCGTTCCAAATGACACAAGCCCCCACCTCGCTGCAGCTGAGGAACACCGCCACGACACTGGGCGTGACGCTGACGGAGAGCTACACTTGCGCGCTACAGGGGACGACGAGCGCCAGTTGTCGGTACAGTGTCAGAGGAGAAGGGCAGGGCCGGAGTACCAGTACCGCGTTTGACACGACGTATAGCAGTAGCTTGTTGCCCTATGCGACTGTTGTGGTCACCGCAGGCCAGGAGAAATTGGCCGCTGCTAGCACGGTGCCGGCGCCGAGTGAGAGCCAGGGTGCCGCGGGGAGGGGGATGGCGGTGATGGGCGGCAGGGAGAAGGGGATTTGGTGGAGTTTATGCATGGCGATGGGAACCGTGGGGGTATTGGCTTTTGTACTTTGAGGTGGAGAGGGCATGGTGCTGTAGGTATAGTCCGAGATGACAATGTATGCATTGAGAACGGCAGGAATCAACCATTGGGATGTCTCCTACCTAGTGGATCATGAACCTCAACGCCCTTGTGCGATATTCAGCTGTCCTGCCCACCCGTCTATCCTCCATCCACGACCCAGAATACTAGCAGGGTTAGTTGTCCAATCCTCGTGGCAACACAGGTAATCTGCTGATTTGCCAGAAATTGGTCGAGGCATTGGTATGGACAGGCGTGTACTGTCAACGAAACTCGATCTCCGTCAGGATATCAAGGCTTCGGATCGTGCAAAGCAGAGTGTTTGAGAGGAATATCTCCATAGCTGAGGCTAGTGGTATCGAGGCAATCGAGAGCGTATCAGTCTCGTGGAACTTCCTTGCAGCCCCCTGATAGGACTGACGACAGATCAGAAGGAAGAACGACGAACCAAATGGTTTTTGTGTTGGATCGTCTCGACAACAATTCCTCACTTTGAGCTCGTTCAAACAGCGACGGCATGGTCGGATAAGGCACCACTATCTTTCTGTCGCATAGGATGAAGTTTGAGGGTCTTGACCCTGCCCGCATGCAATCGGGTAGCTTCCCGATTGGGCGTCATCATGACCATGTTAAGCTCACCGGCTATCGGAGGACAATGTTCAGTTCGATGTTTCCTCCTATTAATCGGCAAACACATTTTTGTACGACCATCCCACCTCGTGTGACCATCCTTTGAGGAGCAAACAGGATCCGAAGATGGTATGATCATCTCAGACCCAGCAAAATAATAGGCAGGAATAACGTCAGCCATGGCGGTGAGCATATCTATACCAGAAACACATCTACCACGCGAGCCCAGAATACTAGTCGCTTCGACCGGCCTCATCGATCAGAAGATTGTCACCGGGTTATTGCCACGACTTGCAGCAATACCGGACTGCTCACTACGGGCTATACTCGACCAAGGTTTCCGAGGCCAGGAGTTTCTCGACGCATCTAAAAACTGCTTGACCATATCGAACACGGCGAAGACAAATTCAAAGACAGGACAAGATGTCGTGGATATTGAAGGCGAGGCCGCGGATCTCTGCCAGTGGGCGGACATACTGGTGCTGGCACCTATCGATGCAAACAACCTAGCCAAGATGCTGCACGGCGAGACCGACAACCTCCTTCTTGAGATAATGAGGAGCTGGAATGTATCGAAGAAGGTCATCATGGTTCCTGGAATGTCCGGACTGATGTGGGAAAATCCCATGACCAAGAAACAGCTCACCAAGATACGGCGGAAATGGAATTTTGTCACAGTGCTGCAACCGGTCTTGTGGGCATTCGAAAGAGAACGCAAGGTGGTCACCTCATGGACGGGTTTGACAGAGGCTATTGACATGGTTCGCAATCAGATCGACTTGATGAATATCGGACAAGGCGTAGTCTGCTCCCCCACGCCAGGAATAAACTTCCATAGACGCAACAGCAGTGCTCACCTTTCTGCCTCGAGCCACAAACTACCACCCGAGCTCTGGACCATGATTCTGGACTTTACCAACGATTGGGAGCTCGCTCAGCGACTACGTATCTACACAAATCTTCCTATCCCTGCAGAGTGGACGAGACACACATCGCCAGCAGGACCTGAGACATACACTGAAAAGCTGGAATGGCTGCTGCTCACAGCATCTACTGCAAGGGTCAAAGAGTTCATTGCAGCAGATCCAGCGAGCTTGCCTCGATGTCTAACACGGTTGGCAACTCGCATGATCATGCGGTTCTCACCTGTGGCCCTCCTCTCATACCTTGAAGCTGATCAGCAGGAACTATTCTGGGCTACGTTCGGCAATACCTTCCTGCCAGACAAGGCTAGTTCTGTCTTTGTACGTGCCGACATCCTGCAGTGGTGGCATACTAGTCCTTCTTTCTTGACCAAAAAGTATACTGTCGAAGCTCTAGATGGGGCATCCAAGCAGGGGTTCCTCGATGTTCTTGAGTGGTGGCAGCGCAGCGGTCTGGAGTTGCTATTCACGGAGCAGGCGATGGAGCAAGCCAGCAGTCAAGGCCACGTTGCGGTGCTCGAATGGTGGAAGGGCGTAGCAACTCAAACTTCACAGACGCGGGACGGGAAGAGCGAAGAAGCTGCGTTGCAGCTCAAGCCAGGGAAGAGTATCTCGCTTGCTGCTCAGACTGGTCGTGCTGATATTGTACGCTGGTGGGTCGACTCGGGCATTCAATTTACTCACGAGGAGTCGGTGCCTAAAATGGCGAGCACCTACGGACATGTCGATGTGCTACAGGTCTGGCATGAAGCAAAGGACAACAAGATGATCTTTGATAACCAGGTTCTGGTGGGCGCTACCAAGATGGGTCATGTAGACGTGCTGGAATGGTGGAAGAGAAGTGGTCTGCGAGTCGAGTACAAGACTTGCGATGTGGAGGAAGCTCTCGAGGATGGTGTTGAAGGTAGGAAAGGGGAAGATGTTCGAAGATGGTGGGCGAGGAACGGCTTGAACTTGGGCGTAGGCACGAGCGAGTGGATGAGGAGTAAGGTGCTTTAGGAGTTTCCGATATCAGGTGCACATCATTACGATCAACGATACCCACGGATAGCATCAGTAGTCACTGCCGAATCAGCAGCTCAATTGCTTTATGAATTGTTGCATTTGACTTGGTGGAGTCAGCTTAATCCCGAGTGAAGTCCATCCTTACGCCGCTCAATCAATAATTGTTCGTATCGGAGACCAACTATCTCGAATCTCACGCGTCAATCGAATTGCCCATTATAGAGCACATAATGGCGTCAACCGATACATCCACGCCGCCCGATGAGAATCTGCCCGATGAACCCGCCGATATGCCATCGACCATGGCGGCATCAGTGGTGTTGGAGAGCCTGCCACGAGATGCGCACGCAGCACTCGAGCATGCCGGCGAGCTGCCAAACCCCAAGAGTCAGTACAGCGGCCACTTGAACCTTATATGAGTATCTGATCATCGTCAACATCGATGCTGACTGACTTCCAGTCACCGTTCGATTGTCACCACTTCCCGCCACGCCCGCGCTCCGACAGCCACGGTTCAAGCTCTCCAGCACTCAGCGATTCGAAGCTGTTGTCAGATTCTTACGGCGGAAATTGCAGCTCAAGGATCATGAGAGCGTCTTCTGCTACGTGAACAGCTGCTTTGCACCTGGTCTGGACGAGGGGGTGGGCAACTTGTGGAGAGTATGCTTGCTTTGAGCATTCTATTCTGGTTGACTCTGACATAATATCTAGTGCTTCAAAGTAGGCGACGAACTCGTCGTCAGCTACAGCGTTACGCAGGCGTTCGGGTGAAAGCCGAGACTCCTTGCTGGGTCAACACAAGTCTCCTCGTCTTATCTACTGGTCCTGTCTTCGGACAGATACCTCTGAACGACCGGCTTATGCCTGTCTATATGGCCTCGAGACAGATCTCATCAACATGGCCTGGAGCATCTGGAGTAGGAACAGTGCCCTTGGATTATCATTCGCCTTTCTCTCCGACTCTCTGATCCCTCTCTTCCAATGCCTTCTCAATGGCTCTCAACTCCTCCTCCTTTATTGGATACGTATGCTCTTTCGCTGGATACGACCTCTCCTTCACTTCCTTGATATAGTCCTGTGTCGCCCTGGTCATCTCACCCCAAACATCTCCGTACTTCTTCACAAATCTCGGCAAAAACCTGCCCGGCGGAAAGTTCCCACCCATATCAACCTGCACCAAAACCTGACCCGAACAACCTGCTCCAGCACCAATCCCGATTGTCGGCACCTTCAATCTCTTGGTTACCATCGTCGCCACCTCCTCCGGCACAGCCTCCAGCACCATCCCAAACGCCCCCGCCTCCTGCACAGCCAGCGCATCCTCCAACAACTTCACCGCCGACCTGACCGTCTTACCTTGCACCCTGAAACCCCCCAACGCGTTCTGCCTCTGCGGCGTCAACCCAACATGACCCAACACACTTATCCCCGCGCCGGTAATCCGCCGTATCTGCTCCGCCATCTCCACACCCCCCTCGAGCTTAACACCCATCATCCCCCCTTGTTTCACGAGCCGTATCGCGCTCTCCAGCGCCTGCGAGGATGACACCTCATAGCTCCCCATGGGCAGGTCGCCGATGGTGAAACACCCCCCGGCCCCGCGCGCGACGGACTTGCAGTGCAGAATCATGTCGTCGAGAGTGAGGGAGACGGTATCGGAGAGGCCCATGGCGACCATGGCCAGAGAGTCGCCGACGAGCAGGATCTCGATGCCGGAGGAGGAGGCGACGTAGGCTGACGGGAAATCGTGGGCCGTGAGGACGGTGATGGGCTCGTCTTTGCGGTGGAGGGAGAGGATGTGGGGGAGGGTGATGGGTTTGCTTCGCGCTGGGGTGGAGGGGGAGAGGGGGGAGTGGGACGAGTGGCGGGCACCGATGACTCCTGTCGCTGCAGCGTGAGGAGGTAAGAGGGTGGGGTGGAGGAGGGAGGTAGGGCGGAGCAGGGCGGAGGGAAGGCGCGAGGAGGGGCGAAGGACGCGGAGAGCGGACGGGGACATGGCGCCCGACAAGCCTGATCAGCTTCGCAGGTTGCGGACGGAACAATATATCTAGCTCTTTCTGGAAGTGGAAAACCCCAATTCCTCCCCAAGCTGCTGTGGATGTGTCCCTCTCTTTGCTCCCTCTGCTGCTGCGCAACAGACTATCTCTCGGACAAGCGGATGTCTGACTCACTGCTCCTCAGTGCCATTGGGTGTCAGCGACCGCTGAGATGAGTCAATGGTCTGATGTCGGTATAGGGCGCGCGGATGGGGGGATTAGTGATTGTCGTAAGATTTTGTGACGCACTTTTCTGACTCCTTTGCTCTGGAGCTCGACGCAAAAACCCGCGGGCCGAGAAGCTCCCAAGGGTCTGATGTTCTGTGGGGTGCCGAGGTTGACGGTGGGCGAGACATGTGCGTGCGAAGGACGGCTAGGGACGGCTCTTGATCGTAGAGTGCGGTAAAACTGTGTCGATATAGAGAAGAACTACGTACTTCTGCTACTCTCGTGTCGATCCAATCTATGTTTCTCTTTTCCAATGCAGTCGTGCTACCTTAGCGGACTCTTACCCAATCCACTTGCCACGGTGATAGCTCGCCGACTAGGTGGTGTGGCAGGCGCACTCCCCTGTCCTAATCCAGGTGTTCCGCTCCGCTCCTCTTCGCCTCTTTTCTGCTCTGCTTTCCACTGCGAAGGGGCCTTGAATCCAACATCTCTCCCGCCGATCCAGATGTCGTCAATCGTGGCCTCCACTATGCCCCTCTCGTCTAGCTCCTTCCATTTCTCCCATAGCTTCAACGCTGTCCTTGCATCTTCCACCGAGTCATGTCCGTGTTCGCCTTCTTGGACTTCTTCTCGCAGCAAGTACCATGCTAGGAAGCGCAGACTGAGTTTGCGCTGAGATCTCACGCCCAAAGAGAAGAGGTCTATCGTGTCAATGACTTGTGATTTTGGAACGTGGATGTTGATGGTCCTAAAATCTTTTGCCAGACCGTGGCCAATGAATACGACTCCTAGGTTTAAGAGAAGCCAGAGTTTCTTGTACGCTGCTTTGAGCGATACCAGATTGTGCTTGCTGACGCTGCGGTCGAGATCGCCAGGGGAAATGCCGGAGTAAGCGGTCAAGTAGTCAACGACCGGCTCGTTGATGGCGATGTAGTCGTCTATGAATGGCAGCCCAGTATCAGTACCTGCACCACGGAGGACGGAGACTCGAGCAAGACCGAGACGAGGCGGGCGAACTGTCTCGCGGGTGCCATCTGCTCGAAGATCAATCTCTGCTTTGGACAGCGCAACGAATTCAGCATCAATAGCCATGGGCTGCAGAGGCATCGGAGTCTCGATGCCAGGTGTTAGCGGGCGCAGTTGATCGGAAGGAAGATTCTTGTGAGGCCCGCGTGGCAGATGGTATAGCAATGTTGGATCCAAGGATTCTTTCCAGCTGTCGTCCATGACCTTGCTGTCCGACTTGACTTGATATGCGAGCACAGATGGCAGCTTCCATATTGCATCAAAGTGTAAAGCGTCAGATTGTGAGATTTGCCTGACAAGGAAGTCATTGAAGAGATGCCAGGAGTTGGTGTCCGCTGGATCTCGGCATGATGGAGAGACTATGATGGTTAGCCCTGACTTTGTAGTGTACAACAAGGATATCGACCATTGATGCAAGACACCAGATGACTAGACTGGTTTTCTCCACTGTGAATGTCCGCCACGAAACCAACAAGCTCATAGACAGTGATGTTGAAAACACCTCTTTGGATGTGCAGTTGCAGGTCTTGCCCCTCATAGATATAGACCTGTCTGTCACCGTTGATGATCACGCCGATCTCTTGGGGGAGCCAATTTGGTGTAGCCCAAAGCTGTCTCTGGTCCAGGCTATGGATGGCAGCATTGATCATCATGACCTTTGGTAGTGCTTGGACGCTCTTCTTAGTGTTCAATTGCTGATATCGCTTGCATCGATCACACCAACCACGGCTCGATTCTTGTCGTTCAATGCTCGCCTTGAGGATGTGGGAGAAGGTGTGGCGGAGTTGGCGAGGATGATGTTTCGGTGTCTTTGGCGGATAGACAAGATCGTGGACAACTGTCGCTCCTGGCTTTAGCATCTCATTACCACAGTGACCACATCTGATGGCCATGACTGCCGCAGTTGTGAGAGCTTGCTCCATCGCCATCGGGTAAGGTGGCAGTCGCTTGAAGCTTTCAGAGAAAGACCGTAGGAAGTACCTGTTGGCAGCCTGGATCATGGCCGTCAATGGGTTATTGTGTGTATGTTCCTCCAGCAGACCAAGTGTAGCTGCGTCTGGCAGACTGCTGTAGACCTTGAGGAAATTGCTCGCTTGGCAGTTCATGCCCCCAGCTTTCTCCAGCATATCGGTAAGAAAACCCATCTCGCAAAGTAAACAATTGTCGTATAAGCAGGCCGTAGCTGTATGATGTAGTACAAGGTTCCTGACAATAGGGATGAAGCGTAGAAGCTGGAGGAGGGAATTAGCATATGAGTTGCTGATGTGAGTTTCCAAGCCCGAGTACTTGGTCTTGTTGAAGTATCTGTAACACTGTAAGCAAATTGAAAAGGTTCTGCTATGGACACGCTTACTCAAAGTCAAAGTCGTCGACACCAAATTTACTATACTTGATCTCGACATTCTTGTAGATGACTGGGACATCACGCCTCGAGTTGCCATCCAAGTTCATATCGGCGAGGAATTCCAAAGCGTCGCTGATACGTCTCTCACCATTATGGCGAACACCTTCCTCTTTCGCATCTCGTGCTTTCTCGCTCAAGAATTTGGGAGCCGCTAGAGTATCTTGTGCTCTTTGTACAGCACGAGTGTCTTCAACTTGGTAGCGTCGAGTCTTCCGCGGCCAAGGAGCATAGCCACCCATGTCAGCTCTCTTGAGGGCAGACATGATCTTCGGTTCGATCTTCACTGGAGGTGCTCCTACTTCATGCACGAGATGCGAAGGCCATGCGGAGAAGAGGACATCTCTGTAGTATGGCATGCCAACCAGATTGAGGGGACTGCGGATGTCAGCACAAACAAACAGAAGGTGTGATGTACTCACATCTCAGGGGACCAGTCCCCAGGATGTATTGGTGGCGGCTGGACTGGATCAGCGAATACCGTCGGATTACTGTACTCGGTGATCTGCATCTTATTCGGTGAACCCCACATGTGGATAGCGCATTGTGTATCGGCCAACGCTACTGCTTCGCCAGCCGGCGCAAGGTCTAGAGTCAAGAGATGAGTGTCATAGAGGTTTGCATGCTTAACCTTTGCGTTATCGGGATTCATGATGTCGATTGCGTACATCAGTCCTGTCTGTGAAGCCACTATGCAGGTGGTCGACATTCGAGGATGCATCCGAACAAAGGCAGCCCCTGGTGGAAATGGCACTGGTGGCAAAGGAGTCATGTTCTTAAGGTCAAAGACATTCGCAAGATGATCCAGCATAAACCCGTGCTGCTGTCGAGGTGACCATCCACAAGTGACCAGAATCTCGGACCGGACATCCATATCGTTAATCCAGCCAGAGTGTGCTTTCCAAGTGCGGACGATCTTGAATGTGTTCGGATCCATAATGTGGACATTACCATCAGCGCCGGCTGCACAGATGTGCTGGCCACCTCGCTTCATAAGGGTGTAAGCACCTTCGGCAGGCAACTATTCGTCGTTAGAGGAAAAGATGACCCGAGCAGATTTGCCACTGACCGTCTCGACGACGGTGCCTTTTTCGACATCGATTCTGAACATGTGGGGTTGGCATCCTGCGACTATAATCTCTCCCGTGCCTTTGGTCGTGAAGCTCATGCATCGCAGATCCGTCATGTCGGGATCGCTGTGCAGAGGTCAGCAGAGCAAGAGGCGCCGATGATGACACTTACGTTGCATGCCACAGGGTAATACCTCGCCGAGAGGCAAGATGAACGCTCTTTGCAGAGACCGATAGAATACCCCTTTCGCACACAAGGAATTGCTTGACGGGTCCTTCAGAGGACGGATGCCCTCGGTAGGACGTGTACTTCTGCAGCTCGTTACCGTAAAAAGACGTGACTCTGCCCTTTCAACATGTAAGCACACACATCGTCAGCAACGGTAGTGATCACTGACATATTCATTACCGGTCCAGAGGAGTTCTTGGGAATTGTCAAAGATCAGCGCGCTGACAGGAGTGTGTATTGCATTCGGACCCGGAGGCGGCAGCAAGATTCTTGCAACCTGCAAGTGTCAATGCCAAATGTCCTGATGCTTTTGTACCACTGATTGAATGGGTGTTGAGCTCGCGTCTGCTTACCTCATCCCAGTCGGCTTCCATATTATCGAGGTCAAGAAATTCGGCATGTCTCGCGTCACGGGCCTTGGTCTATCGCGTAGCCTGAAATTGACAGTGAAGATTGTCCTATCCGTATTTCCAGCATGATGACATGGCGAATGTATGGTAGTAATAAAGGGAGGCGTGTCGCTGTTGCAAAGTGGTTGCGACTCGGGAACAGCCAGGTTGTTGAGGTGAGACAGAACGTGGGGCAAACAAAAGCACGACTGAAGACCCGAACAGGATTCACAAGAATTGTCTCATACTCTTTGTAGCACAAACTGTACTGGAATTGGACGTGGATATCTACTGCTTGCATCGGGTATCGTGACTACTATTCCATGTCGCTAGACAGCTCGGCTACGAGTTCTACGCATGCCAACTCCACCGACCTCGCTTGCTCCCATCTCACTACCTCCAAGACTGGTTTGCCTTGACATGGGCATGCCACCAAAAGCGGCCGCAAATCCAGAGTATCCTGCCGCCGCAGCTGCGGCTGGACCAGCTGTCCCATCTCTGATCCCATTGGGTATGCTAGCAGGGTCTGCGAATCCTATAGCTGCAGGTCTGTTCACCCCCTCTTTGATCATTGCTGGACCGATATCTGTCAGAGGAATTCTGAACGGTTGAGATGTCATCGGCTCTCGACAGGCTTGCTCCAAAAACATGTTCCTGGCTTCCCCAACATTCATGTCCTTCTGCTCTGTGGCACCATCCTCGCCCGCAGGACGAGCTACATATCCTGTGGGCACAGCCTCAGCATCTTCGCCATTGATGATGGCTAGATCCATCATGATGTCCCGAGAGGTCGCGCCTGGGGGCGTAGGTGCTCCCTTGTCAGTCTTAGTGATAGGGATCATCACCGGCAAGAACGGGTTGACCACAGGCTCCGATGTCGAAACGGCTGCTGCTGCATCTGACAGGAAAGAAAGTGGATTTGCTCGGGTCGCGCCCCTAGTCGCGTAATTCGACACTTGCCTCTCCATACCTGTGGCTTCGGATTGAGAAGGGGGAGGAGAAGCAGGCCGCTCAGCTGACTCGGCCGCGACCACACCCTCCATCACATCCGTGGCCAATTCTCCTGGGTTGGTAGGCTTTCCATTCGTCTGAGCTGTTGCCGATGTCTGCTCCTGACCGGGCGTCTGCTGCTGATTGAAGAAGTGATGCGTCGCGAACTGTGCCACACTGGTCGCATGCGCCAACTCTTTCTCTGTGAAAATGCTCTCGATCGAATATGCTGGGGCCTCCTGCTGTGTCCGTAGTGCCTTCGCCTTGTGCTCTTGATACGGCGAGTATGCGCCACTACCATCTTGCGTGCCTGGTCTGTAGCCTGGTAGTGGAGACTCATTGCCATCCTCATCGCCTGCCTTTCTCTTACGACCGCGCTCTCCTTCTTCCTCTCCGAGTCGATGTCGTGTATGTCTCGTCTTGCGATTGCTGTGCTGTCCACCTGGACTTGCTGGCGCATTCATGGTGTAGTGACCCGGATGCAAAAGTAGCGAGTTGCTATCAGCGATATCAAGCTGTTCCTTCTCCCTCATCAGGCGATCTCGCTTTTTGGTGACGGTATTGATAAGGCGCTGCCGGATAGTTGACGATAGCTCAACATGTTCTCGTTGCGCGACTTGGATCTTGTATGCATTCGTGCGATCGAGTTCTGCATTTGCATTGTCATATTGAGTCTAGTATGGTCAGCCTTACGATCCACGAGTAATCTGGAATTATTGACCTTCAGCAGTGTAAGATCTGCATCCCGGGTTTCCTGTGCCTTGTTGATTTCCTGGCAATATTCGAAGTACCTCTTGCCTGCAAGCGCGTAGAAATCTTCCTTGGCTGCCTTTCCACCAGGAATGGAGCCACCAGTCAGAGCTTCTATCAGCTCCTCGATGTGCTGTGGACTATCATCCAGGGGAGTGTTCTCATATGGATCAGCACGCAAGATCAAGGTCATGTCGACCTGAATCGCTTGTAGTTGTGCGCGATAATGCTGTGTCTGATCTTTGCTAAAAGTCTGAATCATGTCACCGAGCTTCTCGACTATGTTCTTCCTGCGCTTTTCGCGTTTGCTCATTTGAGTCGCTGGTGGTGACGGCGACCTGCCCGTTGGAGAGCTAGGTCTGACCATTGTGACGACCAAATGTGATGTTCCAGGTGTTCTGTGGACGAGCTATACCATTCGCGAGTGAAGCACTTCGGTCAGGTGAGATGGGGTGAGCAGACCTGGTCGTAATGGCGAGGATCGGACTGGTCCTCCTTTGACAGTGGAATGAAGGCTGGTCAATGCGAAGTGTCAAGTTCCCTTCGCATCTGGATAGAACTGTGCTTCCAAAGCAAAGCCTACTCGGATGTGAGAACAGCGGCTCAAGGTCGGCATTTTCGGCGGGTGACTCCGTTCCGAGACGTCCAACCATCACTCCTCCAGCACCACAGAGCGATTCTCACCACAAGCTTTCTTGTCGACGTCTTGGGGTTTTCACAGGTACAGCACCTCGGACAATGATAGTCCGACAGTCGACTAACGAGAAACTCCGCTCAAGAATACTCTCGTCGCGAGCTGGAAGCTACGAACCCCGTCTTGGACGAGTCTGCCAATCTTCTGGTAGTCCAAAAACTTCTGTCGTTAGTCTCTGTTGTTTCTTGCATACCATCTGGTTTTGAATCTATCGAGCGGCTATTTGCCCTGCATCGTCGTTTCTGCATTCTGGAAGGTGCTGCTCTGCATCTCATTCACCCCTCCGGAGCATTTATGGATTCTCGGGCGAGTTTACATGAGTTGTGCATTAAGAATTACTCTTTGTGGCTAGCCACGGACAATCTGTCTGGGGTTTCTGCACACGATGCCCGCAATGATCGACGACCGGCCGCATTCCGGTATGACATCTCGGACCCTGATGTGCCAGGTACACTGCTTTCTATTACTTGTCTGGGTACTTCCCTCCGCCAAACTGGTCACGACCTCTTGTAGTCTTGCTCTTGGTGAGCGGGGATGTCATGGCTCTATAATTTCTCCGCCCAATAGAGTCTGGTGTTGATACCTCCCGGACTCGTGGATCTTCATCAAAGCAGATTCATTAGCCTAATCTACAGTCCGCTGCGTATGCAGAAAAATTTGAAGTTGATCGTAAGGTGAAGGTCTGGCCATGGTTCCGGTACGCGAGGCGGTAGGTCAGATCTTATAAGACCCTCGAATAACCCTGTGCGTTTCCGTGTCACCAGTACCTTCCACTCTCCCTGGATTCTCTTTCGCGCAGTATGGTCAAGTCAATCCTTGCCGTCGCTGCGCTTGCGGCGTCAGTGGTCGCCCAGAATGGCACCAATTCGACTTTCCCCTACAAGAACCCGACTCTGCCTGTCGAGGACCGCATCAAGGATCTGGTCGGCCGCATGACTATTGAAGAGAAGACCGCACAATTGATGCAAGGAGATGTTCGCAATTGGCTGAACGAGACCACCGCTGCCATCAACCAGACTGGGCTCGAGGAGAGCATGGCACTCAAGGCTGGCTCATTCTGTATGATGCACATCTGTCCTCGTTTTATCACATGCTGACGTCGCAGATGTTGGTATTGCTGTCCCATGGTCAACACTTCTGAAGGGAATCGAGACTGGCCAGCGTTACCTCGTGGAGAACACTAGGCTCGGAATTCCAGCATTCGTGCAGACTGAAGCGATTCACGGCTTCCTCGTATCGAACGCCACCATTTTTAACTCACCGATTGCATATGGCTGCAGTTTTAATCGAAATCTCACAAGGCGCATGGCAGAGGTCATTGGCATCGAAGCTGCTGCGTTTGGTACCAATCAGATGTTCGCCCCTGTCGTTGATTTGGCCCGCGAGCTTCGATTCGGCCGTGTCGAGGAAACCTTCGGCGAAGACGAGTATCTGGCTGGCGAAATAGGATACCAGTATGTCACAGGACTGCAGAGCCAGAATGTCAGTGCCATGGTCAAGCATTTCGCCGGCTTCTCTATGCCGGAACAGGGTATCAACACCGCTCCCGTTCATATGGGTGAACGCGAATTCCGCACCACCTGGCTTCCATCATTCAAGCGCGCCATCATAGATGCCAATGCATTCTCTGTAATGTCCGCCTACCATTCGCTCGATGGATTGCCATCGCCAGCGGATCACCATACGCTCACTGAGATCCTTCGTGATGAGATGGGGTACAAGCACTTCGTGATGTCTGACGCTGGCGGTACGGACAGGCTCTTCAGCGCCTTTCGAACGTGCGCAGTGCAGGACGCAGAATGTGTCGTTCAGCAATGCCTTACTGCTGGTAACGACGTCGAAATGGGCGGTGGTAGCTTCAACTTCAGGGTGATCCCCCAGATGGTCGAGAGCGGAGCACTCGATGTCGCGATCGTTGATCAGGCCGTTTCCCGCTTTCTACGTGCAAAGTTCGAGCTCGGTCTTTTTGAGAACCCTCTCAGCACACTGGAGGACGAAGTACGCAATCGTACCATCAACACCCCTGAGGCTCAGGAGCTTGCTCGCGAATTGGACAGGGAGTCTATCGTACTGCTTCAGAACCCCAGCAAGACGCTACCACTCAGCAAGTCCAGCAAGGTCGCCGTCGTCGGTCCGTTCGCATCCGGATTCATGAATTACGGTGACTACGTCGTCTATCAGAGCCAGTACCGTGGTGTCCAGTATCTCCAGGGCATTCAGGAAGCCGTCAACGACCCCAGCCAGGTGACCTACGCCAAGGGTTGCGAGAGATGGAGCACCGACGAGAGCGGCTTCCAGGAAGCAATCGACACTTCCAATGCAGCAGACGTCACCGTCCTCATCGTCGGCACTTGGTCCCGCGACCAGAACGAGCTCTGGGAAGGCCTGAACGCGACAACAGGCGAGCACGTTGACGTGGTACGTTCCCCTCCCCTCCTCCGCCATAAGCATCCTACTAACCCTCGCAGCACAACCTCAACCTTGTCGGCGCCCAACGCAACCTCGCCCTCCGCCTCGCCGAGTCCGGCAAACCGCTCGTCATCGTCTTCTCCTCCGGCAAACCCATCACCGAAACCTGGATCAGCAACACCACCGCATCCCTGGTGCAGCACTTCTACCCAGGCGAACAAGGCGGGCACGCCCTCGCTGACATCCTCTTCGGCGACCACTCGCCCTCGGGCAAGCTGTCCGTCTCCTTCCCGCGTGACGTCGGTACGCTTCCCATCTACTACGACTACCTCAACAGCGCACGCAGCGTGGACGCGGGCGGCATCAACGCCGACGGCAGCCTGAACTTCGGGCACCAGTACGTCCTCAGCTCGCCGCTTGCGTGGTTCCCCTTCGGTCATGGATTGAGCTACACCACCTTCGAGTACAGCAATGTCACGCTCAGTGCGGCGACGGTATCGGGAACGGGCAGCATCACTGCGACGGTGAATGTGCGCAACACGGGAGATGTAGATGGTATGGAGGTCGTGCAGGTCTACGTCAGGGACGTGGTCAGCAGCGTTGTGGTGCCGAACATGAAGCTCAGGGGATTCGAGAAGGTCATGATTCCCGCGGGAGAGAGCATGGATGTCAGTATTGAGTTGGACGTGAATGCGTCGTGCGGGCTTTGGGACAGGAGCATGAAGTACGTCGTGGAGCCGGGTGAGTTCCAGGTCATGGTCGGCACTTCGAGCGGTGATATTAGGGCGACAGGAAACTTTACGGTTGCATAGACTTGGGTTTTAGGAGGGAAATTGAGAAGCGAATGCATATTTTGTCATGATCACAAGAGCGTGCACTTACCTAGTGCCAGCGACAGGGACGTCGACAGTAAACTGCCGGCTGATCGTGCAGCGAAAGCAATAGGGGCGAAGAGGATGTAGGCGTAGGGTGCAGCCGGTGCTTTCTCACGAGGTCAGGAGAACCTACGACTGCAGGGAGCCTTACACCGGCCACTGTACTTCCAAGGCAGCTGCGTCCGGGTAGCAATTGTTCTGGTTGGTCACCGTTATACGGGACATGGTCGTGATTGGTCGACAGCATACCATAAGGCACCTACGACGAAGGCGGGATGCGACGGTTACGTCGCCGCGGGCTTCAGAGATCGATCTAGCTCAAGAAGGAGCGCGGTCTCTAGCAATCGCGATTCGAAACAATATCTCGGCTGTCAAACTTACCAACCAACCCTATCTGTCGTCAGCTGGCTTTTTGCTGCAGGAATGCCTCGTTGCCTTGTCGCTTATTCAGCGCGAGACTTGACTGCGCTTGGGATGGTTGCAGGTGCAGGGTAGGGTAAGGCATGCCCTTTGCCTTCCTGCACGAACTTGCATTTGACGACGTATGTAGGTCGAATTACGTAGACGCCAAGTCGAGAACCGATTTTCGTAATCATCTACAGAAATCCAGAGTTGTGTTCGTCCAGTTTCGTGGCACAGGATCGCGAACCAAGTCTGCAGTGCCGACTACCACTGCTCGTGTCCTAGAACATGGCCAACAGTCGCGATTCATGACAGCCCCATGTGACAATCTTCAGCTCGTGTGAACCACAAGAAGGCCACGGATCAGGTAAATCGGTTGATTGGCCGAGAGCGAAAAAGACGAGACAGGCATTGGACGCCTTTTTTCTTACCTGCATGCGACAATTCCTGTCTGTGCCAGACGGATCTGTGGCGGTGCGGCAGCAGAGTATGCATCAACACACGATCAATGGTGCTCGCGCTAATACATACAATGCTCATGGCGTTTGTTGGTGGTCAAGACTCGGTGTGTCTGTCTGGACACACCACATGGTGGTAGTCATGAGAGACTGGCGCAAGGCGGCTCAGCATTGACACATCCCCTGGTGGAAACGGCCACGGCGGGCGACTATGGGCTGACCAGGGTAAGGGAACGTGAATCGTCTTTCATTCCGGATCTCCAAAGATCCACGGTTAGGGACGAGATCCTTGTCCGAATCGAGTGATGCCGGTGATCCATCCATGTCTGCGAATTAACAGTGACACACCAGCTAGGACGAAGAAGCAAATGTCTCCAACGACTGCAAGTGAATGAGTCGGACGTGCATGATGGGTCGAGATCGGCGGGATGCGTAAGGGCAGGACAAGACGTGGAAGATGAGAACGACACATTTCCAAGCCTCCACCAAACAGAACAAGAATGCTTTTGACGGGACCTTAGCGTGGGCGGGCTCTAAAGAGGGGGGCTTATGGTTGAACCGTGGCCCTTCCCTTCCCTTTCTCCCCCACAAGGCTGCAGCAATGCCTCTCCCGTTTCAAACTAAACAGAGCTGAGCCTACTTTTGCACTCGTACACTGCAAACGCCATGATCATTCACTGTACGCATGAGCCACACGGATCTTGACTCACTGCCTGTTCATGACCAATTCGTTCATCCTGCCGCTATGGGCTCGAGCGTCCAGTCTGACGTCCGTTGTAGGTCCTTGGGTCGGCTCCCTTGTTGCCTAATGTCCTGAGTCCGCAAGAAGGCAGAAAGCATATCTGTCAGGCAAGTTTATATCCCCTTGCCTTCTTCCTGTTTCATATGTAGCCTACCTATTCCATTCAATCTCAGTCGTGGTTTCACAATCAACCATCTCTTATCCAAGATTCCCATTTAGAACCACTCTTAGCCATGACCGTTCAGTACCCTACCACGGTACGGCGGACTACTGCCGCCATGCCGCCTTCACCACCACTCTCGTCTACCTCCCCGAAAGAGGTTAGATTTGCTCCATCAGCTACTTCCATCCCAACGGGCACAAGGACGTTGGATTCTTCAGAAAAGGCTTCTGTCTTGCACTTTGAGAGCCACGCCAATAGTTGCCGATACTGCCGCGATGCCTACAATAGATTCAAGGACGGCAAAATCATGTGCCCTATGGGTGCTGCCTTGATCAGAGATGTCGGATTCCATATCAGAATGTCTCGAGGCCAGATTGTGTCTGTCCGAAACGGAGTGGTCATCTCGATGCCATCTGAATTCAAGCATGTCGAGGCTGCGCTGAAGCTTGTCGACAAGCGAGGGCCAGATGCACCCTTTGGCACAGACAACAAGAAATTGATGAAGCAGATTGAAGGCAGAAGTCACTCCAGCAGGAAGGACAAGCACAAGAGAGTCGATTCGCACAGCACGCCCATCAACGCCCAAGAACAATACACCGCTGCACAAGCCTTCTATGGAGGACAACAGTACGCAGGACAGCAATACACAGTCCAGAATATGTCACCTGCATCATCGCGGACCTCGAGCACGGAATCTCGCCGGCCTCGATCGATTGAGCTCGAGCAAGCATACGCACCGCGCTCGGATTCCGTTGCTGCTACTATTGGCTCGAGGGCACAGGGTTACGAGACCAAGACCTACCGACCATCATCCAGTCGCCATCACAAGAGCTCTCGCAGGTGACCGTGGGAAGTGAAATGTATTGAAATACAGCACGACTAATTACGCAATTTGTTACGACCACTGGGCTTGGGATTTTTTATTCTTCATGATACCTGCTCCCTTCTTCAACAATGGTGGATCGAGGGTTGAGCTTTTTGGAATTCGGGCAAGGCGTACGACAGAAGCGTGTGATCCAGATACCCAGTCGATGGAAGATGTACCATTGAGCCATACTCAAGTCATTACAACACCATCTGCTCTTTGCCTTAACACCATTCCCGTCACGAGTGTCTCTGTATTGGAATCGCTGTCGAGCCGTCGTAAGCATGGACACGTCACTGTGCCTGAGTCTGCAAGGCATGCCAAGATGAAATGCCTTGTTCTCGCCTGGAGGACCACATATGCAGGCGTTGCTTGCAGACGACGCTAGCTGTAGACGGACTCAAGGGGGGTGACAAGCGAAACAATACACCCTAGTCTACTTCCAGGCAACGATCAAAAGTTCAGCCACAGCTTGTGGCTTTTCACGGACAGTTTCGGTGCAAATGGCTTGGGGCTGTGCGGGATGCCTTATTCACCGCGGTCCTCTTCTTTTCACTCTAGGGACGGACAGCGTAGAACATATCCAAGCCTCGTCCGAACGATGACTTTGCGCACCAACGCCATGTGGTCACGGTCCTTCAACGAACGCATCGCGAATGCTCAAGGATGACGTGAGACATCTCAATTCTGACTGTAGTCAGTTGCTACATATCAGAGAGACATAAAGTCGAAAACCCGCCGCTAGTAGACTTGCTCCAAGAGAGATGTTTGGTTCACTTATGTTGCCGGCTTCATCACCGACTCTTACATGACTGGTCTGGGAAGAGGACAAATCAACTATCTACTGAGATATACTCTTGCATTCAGCGACCAATACGCTACTTCTGGTGGTAATCAATTTATTACATCTTATCAGTTATCGTCGATGCATGCCACCGCTTGAGCCCCATACTGTGATAACACAGCGAACTTCAAGGTTTTCAACATCTACTTCAAGAGAAGACCAAGCGTGTTTCCAGGCCCCGAATGTCCTAACCCTTCAACAAGGTCACCCAGCCAGCTGCTACCAGCGGTGGTACGAGCCCGAAAGCTCTTGCTGGTGGAATCGACACTACCGAGCAAGGTCGAACAGTCGCCTACATCTGCGCAGATTTTTACACTCAGTCTTATAATCCTCAGCTTCCTGCCAGTCTTTGCACAAATACTACAAACAAGAACAGAATTGCCGGTCTGCAGAACAGGACACCATCATCCCAGATGTTTCCTCCTTGCCCGCCAGAAATTTTCAGATGTTAATCCTCCGAAACATTGCAATTATCTCAGTGTGCTCCAGCTATCTCTCAACGGTCAAGGACAAGGTACTTACTGACTGCCAGTTGTAAACGTCAGATACTAGCTCCCCGGCCGGCATATACACAGTGAACAAAGAACGCAGCATCGCCCGACCTGCAACAATCTTATGGCTACGCCGTCTCCAACCCACACAACGGCACCTTGCCCTCCCAAACCCTTTTCACAACTGTCTCTATCAACGCTGGTGCAGCTAAGTCTGTTGCGACTGCCACTCTTGCGCCTACAGCCACCGCGGTTGGATATGCGCCGTCAATCGTGAAGTTGACATACCCAAATGATGTTACGACTTGCTCGAATGTCGGCATCAAGTATGCTGCATACATCGATCCTTATGCAGTCGACGGCATACTTCGACATTATGATACTGCCGCCTTGAAGAAGATCAGTCCACCTAGAAGTGGAGTCACGTCGACTATTGGTTTTTCCAGTGCGGGATACTCCCAGATCAAAACTGTGTCCGGTGGTACGAAAACTTTCAATACTGACACTTTGGCAATCGACCATACCGTCTACGTCTTTGCCAACCAGGATGGCGTATACAAACAACTCCACCGTCCCAGCCACTGACGATATCGAACTGGTCTGGAACGGCTCGACTGCACTATCGAACTCCACGACAGCCAATGCGGATGTTGAGCAAACTTTTAGCTGGACGTCCGCTCCGAAGACGAAGATTGTCATGACGAAGTTCGACGGTAGTATATCTATCAGTGTTCAGCGGCCCAATCTTGATGGTGACAGCACAATGAGATTCGACGTTAGTGGTCCAGGTAGTGTCGCTGTTCACCAGACTGTTGCACGGACGAAGGATGCCACTGTTTGACCAAACGTTATTCAGCTCCCATGCAATGCAGCGTCAGGAGCGCCATTTGCAACTTGGGGTAAGCAGACTCAGTCTCGCTTGATGATGATCATGATTGGGGCCTTAGCAGGCTGTTTCACTTCTTCGATGTTCTACTAGACCTAGACCGTCCGGTGCGGTATTTTTCAGCACAATTTCTCAGCAGTCTTGTGTCGACCTATATCGATAACAAGCACCTGCAAGAGGTCGGCCCGAATACGCTACCACCAAGTGCACACGTGTTGCGGCTCAAGCTAAGCCTTCGTGGCCACTCTTGGCTGTGTTGGCAACAGACAGACGATACTGTCAACCCCTTCACCACTTCTCTGTGCTACTTTTGATCATTTGACTGCCTTACCCCAGCATAGGGGGCGTTCGCGGCGCGGGTATAGCTCTCGCTTACCGGGGAGATAAGACTTGCTTTCCGCAACCCCATGGAGTTCCCGCACGCTCCACATCTTCCCGGAAGACCGACATAAGCAACCGACACGCAATCCGCCCAATTCCACTCGCATGGATGCAACGGGTTGAGAGGACAAGCTTTTGCGACATGAGCTTGTTTGGACGTGCACACGGAATTGTGCTCCACTCTTTCTCTAGCGAGTGCGATCCATTGGTTGTAACTATGTTGATCTGCATTCCCAGCCGTCGTATCCGCGGCAAGCTAGGAAGCTTCGTCATGTCTGTCCATGAGACCCGGGCCCTCCTCTGGGGGAGTCGGCAACGTGGGTAATGCGAAACGAGTATCCCATTCAACGTAGTATCTCATCAAATGCTCTCGTCCTTTCCAATTCATCTCCTTTCCCCTCGCTGCCCCCCAAACACCCGCGACCAAGATGGCAGAAACCAAGTCTTCATCGCCTCCAGCATCAGAGATATCCCACTTGGAGCAGCAGCCAACGCACGCGACCTATATCCCCCCCTCTGCACATCTCTCTGAGTCGCACCGCGAATATCTCATCGCACGACATGGCACGGCTGACCTCTCCCCGATCCCCTCACCCCACGACTCTGATCCCTACAACTTCCCGCGCTGGCTCAAGATCACTAATTTAGTACTCGTCGCCTACCATGCCATGACAGCGACTTTCACAGCCGCTGCAATCCAGTCCGCATATCCCGCCATTGCAGAAGACCTGCACATCTCTCTTCAGAAAACCACTTACCTCACTTCTCTGCAGATCGCCATCCTCGGCGGTGCACCATTATTCTGGCGACCCCTCTCCCAACGCTATGGTCGGCGTCCTATATTCCTGCTCAGTCTCATCTGTAGTTTGGTCGGTAACATCGGATGCGCAGTCTCAAAGAGCTTCGCCACCCAAGCACTATGCAGAGCGATCGTGGCGTGGTTCATCAGTCCAGCAGCAGGTATTGGTAGTGCGGTCGTACAGGAGACATTCTTTGAGAAGGAGAGGGCGAGGTATATGGGCTGGTGGACACTGATGGTCACATTGGGAGTGCCAATCGCTCCATTCATCTTCGGTTTCGTGGCGCAGAGGGTGGAGTACAGGTGGATCTATTGGATCTTGGCGATTGTAAGTATCACATGCAACCCGACAGTGCAGACGTACCAAGGTCGATGCATCACCATAGCGGATATCGCTGACAAGAACAGATGAACGGCGTCCAATTCCTCCTCTACTTCTTCCTAGGACCGGAAACGAGGTACATCCGCACCGGCACCGACCACCCCAAATCAGATCTCAAGAACGAGTACTGGAACTTCCGCCGTCTCGATCCCTCACCCATGAAGCTCCGCGACTTCTACTCACCCTTACTCCTCGTCGCCCGCCCTGCAGTCTTTATCCCGGCAGCAGCCTACAGCATGGTCTTCCTCCTCGCCGGTGTCCTGCCGACCGTCGAAGTCGCCCAGCTCTTCGCCGTGAAATTCGAGTTCGACGCCCAGCAGCTCGGATTACAGTACCTGGGCTTCATCATCGGCGGCGTCATCGGAGAACAGCTCGCCGGACCGCTCAGTGATTGGTGGATGGGCCGCGCCATCAAGTCCGGCAAGACGAGGCCGGGGAACGAGTACAGACTTTGGCTCGCTTATCCTGGCTTCCTCCTCGCGGTCGTCGGAATTGTGGTGTTCTTGGTGCAGATTGACAGGCTGCCGCCGCTGCACTACAACGTCACGCCTATCGTTGGAGCAGCGATCGCTTCCGCTGGGAACCAGATTGTCACGACAATCCTGGTCACATATGCGGTGGACTGCTACCCCGCGGAGGCCGGGAGTGTGGGTGTTTTCATCACGTTCGTTCGTCAGCTGTGGGGCTTCCAGGGACCGTTCTGGTTCCCGCAGCTGTTTGACAATGTTGGACTGCGAGGCGCAGCTGGGGTGTGTGCGGCGCTGATTATTGGGGCGTCGATCCTGCCGACGGGTGTGCTGCAGCTGACGGGGAAGAGGTGGAGGAACAGAACGGAGGCGAGGGATGCGAACGAGAAAGACTAGGACAACGATGCTGGCTTAAGGCGTTCCTGGGCTCATCTTTGATGTGCTGTACTCTGTGACGGTCAATACGGATATTCTGATTCCTGAGAGGACGGTATCAGCAGGGGATGCAATGGAGAGCATGACTGCGGATGACCCGTCAGGATTGGTGGATCAGGAAGAACCAGGAACACGACATAGGATTCAGACTCACTGTATCGTTGTCAATGTAACGAAACCGCTGCTTACAAAGGATCTCATCGCTGTCTCAATCTTCGGTGGCTGTCGTGCGATACAGCAAACTCAACACGCCTGGGTGGCAGGTCACCTCAGAACAGAGACCAGTCTGTCGGGACAGATCTGCGGCAAATCTGGTCATGCGAATTCCGATTGTGTATATGGTCTTGCATGTGAAAACACATGAAAATGCGATCCCTCTCGCGTGTCTTGGTGAGTCCTGTTTTCTTGTATTCATCTCTCATATCAACACGTCTCGACATCACGTCGCCTTTCGCAAGTTGTTCTGACCACCTAACATTTTCATCTGCTTCATACACTACATCACCTTCATTGTGCTCCGTATTCAAGACCCTTCACTGCACTCAGCACCGATCACAACGAAGATCCGCCGTGTCCTTGGACTCGTGGCAGAGGTCCGCAATCATCGTGGCGAGCCTTACGAAGAGCAGAACTTCAGCGAGTCATGTCGTTTTGGACGCTGTTGCATCCATGCCGATATCGATAAGCAGTTTACTGTCTACGTCAAGGTGGAGAAGGATTTCAGGTCCATTCCGCTTCATGTTCAGGTACGGAATCCCCGAGGGTCTTGTTCCGCCATCGCATGTTCCAGCTTTCACGGACCGCACAAGCAATAGCCCCAGTGGAAGACCTACCGGGTCTCCGCCCCAACACCTGCTCAGCGATCCAGTGGGCCATGTCTCGGCAGCAGAAGCAGATCATGTTCGCTGTGAATCCGGCAACGCGCCCAAAACCAGGCCACTTATTAGAATAAAGCATCACGTCTTGGTCACCAGAGCTAATGTACTCAAGAGGAAAAGGATCAATGCACCACTACCTGACGACACACCGGTGCCGCCTACGAGACGTTGTACTCCTGCGACGGTCTCATCGACCTTAGACGAGGACAAGGATGATGATGAGACAGCCCTCGTCCGAAATGCTGTACCTCCTGCGCCAGTGACCATCTCCCAACGATGATGACTACGACGACGATGACGAGGGCTATAGGCAGAGAGTAAGTCATGGTCATGTCCAGCCTGACACAGACATGGATCGCAACTATGGTGAGCCGGCTGGCCTAAATGCGACTGGGGTTCTCGGGATAGCATCTGCCGGTGTGGTAGATGATTCAGAGAGCGATGGAAAATTGTACGAGCGTATGACTTCTGCTCGGAGCCACGAGGTCCATATTCGACATGTCAGAGAAGACCAAACACAATCACCTAAGTAGTAAGGCAATGTATCACAGCTGTATGTACCAACGGTCCGAAGACGTATATTGCTTTGAGCTTCAGGGCCCGGCAAAGTCGACTTTTTCATGAGCCAGCAAAGCCGCTGAGGTATCTCAGTACCACGAGGCAGCGACAAGATACTCTGCGCTTCTTCAAGGCAGTCTATCCCCCTCCCCCAATCATGGTCATGGTGGAACCGGGCATCTATGGCTCGCTTCTCAAGCAACGGTACTGGCACGGACAATTTACGGCCTCCAAGAGATGACGAAGAAACAGATCTACACGATCTTGTTGATCTTGCGGTTGCTTACCTCTCCCATCCAGCACCAATCAGCAAGAGGGCAGCCGACAAAACGCCGGTAAGGAAATGATGCTACTGCTGCGCTCAATCATGACTACTTCGCTGGCATGAATGCTATGTCTGCCCTGAGGTTTGGCTGTCGGACATCTTCATCATCCGCCACAGCGTGATTCTTCATCTTGACGTATATCATCCTTGTAGGATACCTTCTCATTCAACCTCATAGCGGCGTTTTGGCTCAGATTTCAGGAATCACTGGAATCTTTCAGGTTCGATATGTTTCGTGGTCGAGATCAGTAACACATTTCCAGACACGCATCTTCTTGCAAAGTTATTGGAGCAAACTACTTCCATGAGGTGCTCTCATCAACCTGCACGTATCGATATTCTCTTCTCACCGTCTCGTCGCATCTGTCGCTCTCCAATATCAGATCTCTTCTTGAAATCACTCGATTCTCCTCACACTTTTGCAATCATCTCTGCATCCCATCATCAACGCCTCACCTTTCAGCCTCAATTTGATAGCGAAGTCTCCTGGCAGATATGCGCCCGTCTCAGCTTCCCGGTCTTGCGATGGAAGTGCAGGATGAAAATCACATGACCTTCCCAGAGACGGATTACTTCCAGATCAGCAAAATCGAGTCAGCCTGTAACCTCGCTGCCACTGCCGGCGCGAACTTCACCCTGAACATGTCTGTCCCGCGCCACATGTTCGCACCAGACTATGTGCAATACAGACTGTACGTCGATGGCAACGAAGTCGACGATCGTGGGTTGGAGTCTACAATCAACATTAGTTACCGTGCCAAAGGGCTCTGGAACCAGAATAAAACCAGATTTCGTGAGATGTCTTTCAGTGAACTAGCTCTTGGTCAGTCCCAGCTAGCAGCACACATAGTCACGCAATTAATGTAGCCTCTAGGAGATCAACCGAGTGTGACTATCGACAGATACACTGCCAGCAAAGTCGGGAAGATTTCTGTGACATTCCGGGCAGCCGACATCGATCCCACCAATGTGGCAGACTGGGACGAATCTTATGACTCGGACAACTCAAGTGATTCGTTTTATTCAGCTGACTCCGATGAGGACACTGAATTCGGTCTGGAAGGCCACACTCTTGACGAGAAGGCTTTCAAGGGTGAAAAAGCCACACTCTGTGCTGCGTAAGTGTAGATGGCTGACGTGACTGGCGAAAGGTTGACGAGTTTCAGCTATGGCAAGACACGCGGCCACAGACCATGGAAAATGATCCCAGTCGTAGACAAGGGTCCATTGTACAAGTTTCACTTCTACTACGGGCGCCAGCATCCATACGAAGAAGATGCAGCCAAGTCAGGTGCAGAAGGCCGAGCGACTGCGAGAGACATCAAGCCCACCAACCGTGTAGCCCGCATCAAACGAGAGCGGGGTGTACGGGTCGCCAGACATTCCGTTTCCCAAGGACCAGCTGCCGATGAAGAAGATGATGAACTTCTGTTTGTCGGTGCGGTGGACCGTAGCAAGCGTCCTCGCACAGTCGTCGATTTGACCTCGGACGATGAAGTGCCGAGAAAGAGAGGCAGGAGAGGCAGGAGATGAAGGAGCATGGAAAAAAGGGGCAGAGGAGCGGTTGTGCTACCGGGCAGAAAGTCACGTGACCAGGAGTAGCGTCAGCGATCAGAGTTTTTCGATCCGTCCCGCATCCGGTGAACGCGTGGAGTGACAGCCGATCAACGCGTCCCTCTGCTGTCAACTTGAAACTCAATGCGGGCAGCTGCAACCTCTGTTGTTGGTTGTCATTGCTCTAATTTTGACCTTCATCTTCTACATCTTTCTTTCTTAGTCCGCACGAGTGCGCTGGCAGCGCTCGGCGGGCGCTTCTTCCAAATTCCCTTCTAATCACGATCGGCTTTGTGTTCCCGGCTTGAGCTTTTCGCTTTTGTCCATATTACAGCAATAAAATGAAGCTTGCTGCTCTTCCTGGCGTCACTGTCCAAGTCCAAGACAGCCACAAACGCTCCTTTAAGGAATCCAACCATGACGACTACGGCGAAGCGATTAAGTGCTCGCTCGCTACTGTCCCTGGTGCGGCTTTCACGGTATCTCTGAATGTGGCTCCCAGCTCAAAGCTGCGCTGCAAGGTAGTTCGTTGGAGGGTTTTTGTTGACGGACAGAAGATGCAAGGCAGAATCCTCCATCGTGCCATCGACTGGAGGACAGAGGGATTGGATACAGGCAGCGGATCCCATATTCAACCAATGATGTTCTCAAAGATGGCTTTTGGTATGACCTATAGACTTGGCTGTGTAGCACCCTACTGACCTGCCCAGGCGATGAGCCTACGGTCACCATCTCCAAAGAAAGAGCTAAGCATGTGGGGACTATATACATTGAGCTTTGCGAGGCATCGATTGTGGACAGCACCCCGTTCAAGGGTCCAGGTGATGCCGGAACGTCTTTCGAGCAAAGAAACCAGATCTACGACGAGCGTACCTTCAAGGGGCAGGATGTCAAGTTCTGTGCAAAGTATCAGTGGCTCTGTCTCGGTCGTAATGCGTGCTCACAATATCAGTTTCGGTCCCGCAAAAACAGGCACCCAAGTGGACGTGACAACCGCCGTCCGTACAGGGCCGTACTATCGATTCACGTTCAACTACGGCACCGACGAAGCGCCAATCGAAAATGAAGTCAAGGTCCGGAGCCTGCGAGACATCAAACAGGAGCCTCACATCAAGGAAGAGCCTTGTAGGAACGGAACAGTTGCATCGAAGGCCGGCGCGAAGGTCAAGCGAGACGGAAAAATCAAGCCAGAGCCTGGCCAGAGTCATTCTGCAATGCTCCCAAAGAGACCGGCACCGGCAAGGGTTGCGGACAAGGACGATGGCGACGACGTTGTGTTCCTCTTTCAGTCGACATCGCGTAAGCGCAAACGTGCCGTGGTCGACCTGGAGGCTTAGATACGGAGACATGATCAGAGCCGGATGGCGATCACAGGCTATGGCTGGACATGGGCGACAGTGATTGTTACTTTGATTCGTAATGTGCGGCGTTTCGGTTCCTTTGAGAGCATGATACCCATGGGAGCGTGATACAAGGGCGCATTGTAGATTCGTCAGCATGATACCCATGAAGCAAGTCGTTTTACGAAGCTTGTCGTCGGGGAGCTCGACAAGCGCTTGATTGTATGGCGTGTAGAGCCATATTCACATGTATTCACCTCCGTTTCCGTTTCTTACTCGTCACAATGAAACTCGAGACCTCTCAGACCATTCTTGCGAGAATCGGTATCAAATTCGTTGGCTATCATGCCATGTGGTAGGTACACCAACAAAGGTGCTGCCCCACTTCATCCTGTGACGTGGTCGACAGTAGGCAGCTCGCGTCTCGTCTGACAACACGACCTCTGGCCGGTAAACATGTTCTGACAATGGCGATCTCGGCTGTGATAGTTGGTGTCGCTCTAATCATAGCAGTCGGCATTTCTCGATGGGTGCTAGAATGGCGACAGCACGTGCGAGAAGCTCGAGCGTCTGGATTGAGATACCTGGTAGTGCCAGCCTACTACTTCAGTATACCATGGCTGTTGGGTCAAGGTCTCATCTTGCCACATGTCCACAAGCTGCCAAAATCATGGCAAGGAGTCTGGGTTGATGCCATCACTTCTGGCTGGGGCTACATCCATGGCTACAAGCTGTTCGACCGTGTTGGTAGTGACACCTTTATCGCCACAGCTCCTGGCAAGAACATCCTTTACAGCGCCGATGCAGAAGTCATCGCTCAAGTCACGGCGAGACGTTTCGACTTTCCAAAGCCAGTCGAGCTCCATCTATACAAGCGGCAGAACTTCTATGGCGTCAACATCCTCACTACAGAAGGGGAGGTCTGGCGACACCACCGCAAGATTGTGGCACCTAGCTTTTCCGACAAGAGCAACGCACTCGTCTTCTCGGAGTCGATACGGCAGGCTCAATTTATGGTCAGAAGCTGGGGGCAGCGAGGCTCAGTCATGCCTGTCATCACGAATGACACCCTACGTCTATCCCTTCATGTCATCAGTCGAGCTGGATTCGGCATGAAGAGTGCATGGCCAGGTCTGAAAGACGAAGCCGAAGACGAAGAGGAGTCAGACGTTCTGGACTCCAAGGAGCTGCAGGAAAACCACAGAATACCATTCATGCAAGCTATGGAGGGTGTGCTGGACCACCTGTTGCAGCTCCTGATCGTTCCTCCCAAATTGATGGGTAACTACCACATCGTGCCAGTCGAGGCCATCACTAACGCCGCCCAGCGAAACTACCTTTCAAGGCCATGCGTGAAGCATTCCTCTGCCACACAGAATGGTCACAATACCTCGAAGACCTCTACAACCTCAAACTCCGCAATGTGACATCCGGCACACGTACCAACGACACCCGCAGCTTTGATCTAATGGGCAACATGATCCTCGAGTCTCGTCCTCCAACGTCGTCTCCAGATACCAAAGACGTCCCCCCCGCCTCCCCCTCATCCGGCCTCAGCAAGTCAGAAATAACCGGCAATTCCTTCATCTTCCTCAACGCAGGCCACGAGACCTCCGCGCACACAATTCAGATCTGCATCCTCCATCTAGCCATCTACCCACATGTCCAACGCCACCTGCAATCCTCCCTGGATAGTATCCTCGGCACTCGCCCCCCATCAGCTTGGTCCTACGACACCGACTTCCCTCAACTCGCGGACACCTGGCCTGGCGCTGTCATGAACGAATCACTCCGACTGTGTCCTTCAGTGCTGAATGTCCCCAAGGTCGTTCCCCCTGGAGGTCCGCGCACGCTCAAGGTCAATGGACAGGACCACGCGATAGCAGAGGGGACGTTCGTCTGGCTCGCCGTCGCCGCGGTGGGGAGAAACCCAGCGTACTGGCTGGGCGAGCACGGGCAGCGGCATCCCGGGGACTTGGACGAGTGGCGGGCCGAGAGGTGGATGCGTGGCCAACTCCCCACCTCTCCTTCCCAAGACGACGCCGCGAGCTCGGAGCCAGACAAGGCAGGAGATGGTCCTGGTCCGGGCCTGTTCAGACCTGGAAAGGGCGCTTTTATACCGTTCTCCGAGGGCCAGAGGAGCTGCATTGGCCAGAGATTCGCGAGGACGGAGATCTTGGCCGTGTTGGCTGCTGTTTTCAAGGAGTGGAGCGTCGAGTTGATCGTCGCAGAAGCGGGGACATCGAAGGAGGAAAGGAGGGAACGTTTCGAGATTGCCAGAGCAAAGGCGGTGAGGACGATCAAGGACGGGTGTAGGACGAGTCCTACGCTGAGGTTGAGGCACGGGGAGGTGCCGATTCGCTTGGTCAAGAGGGGAGAAGAGAGGTATGGGGATATGTGATTCTATTGTACCGGTAGTGCTGAGAATGCTAAAGGCTGGGCTATGTATTGAGTAACGACTATACTGTGATCACCGTCTTTGATCCGATCCTTCCCCTGAATGCATCCTTCATCTGCAGTGCGTCCGCGTGGCTGACTGAGTTCAGTCGGTCGAGGGGTACGTCGAGCTCCCGTTCTGTGTTGCGCTCTTCGGGGACGTCAGTGTCCACGCCGTACCATAGGACACCGATGGCGAGGACGGCCACCATTGGGCCCGCGTCAAAGGCGAAGACGGGCCACTCGTGCTGGCTGACGAAGCCAAGGTCCAGCTGGGCGTATTGGATGAGGCGGAACACAGCCCTGATAAAGGTCAAGCTGATGGTAAGGTACAGTGTCGCCATGCTGAGTGAGAATCGGAGACGGGGTTTGGTGAGGGAGATGACGTTGTGCTTCCCGAGTCGGCTGTGGTAGACGCCGGCGAAGACGAAGAAGGCGACTGTCACCACCAGCTGGATGCCTAGGCCGACACAGATGATGTTGGCGGCCCAGCGGGCTTCGGCGTCATCGTCTGGGTGGAAGAGCTTGATCCTTCCCCATAGCTGTGCGAGAAGACCGAGCAGATCGGGCCAGCAAAGCATGTTGATGATGAGAATTGGACGAAAGATGGAATAGCGTGTAAAGTTGGAGGCGGCCGTGACTTCGCCCAGAAAGTAATGAACAGCGAACCTCAGGAGGGCAGGAGCGACAAGAACGGTGATGCTCTGTGAAGCGAAGGCGGCATAATTTTGGACGTCGTAGCATGAGACTGTCCGAGAGACGTAGCCGACGACCTCAGCTGGCATGGTCAGTTTGTGCTTGACTGCGGAAGATCCATCTACTGACCGGCACCACCTAGTATGAATGGAACAGCATAGAGTCGCTTGGTGTATACAAGGAGCGCAACATGGAAACTGGTGAGCGTAAAGAAGATGACAGCCAACGCGATCGATGCTGGTGCTGTAGGCGTGTAGATGTAATATGGGCTCAGGTTGGACAACATCGTGAATCAAACGACGCCCCACGTCCTGACACTGCTCTCCTCAAGACTTGATCGAGTGATTATGCTCGCAGAAGAAAAAAAGAAGCCAACAAGGTCGAGAGCGGTATCGAGGTTCTTGCATCGTTGAGGCAGCGTCGTTGTGGTTGCAGTGCAACGGTCCAAGACTCAACGCACGCAAGTCCATATGGCGCCTTGGAGACGTTGGAACTACCGTTTCCTGGCTCTCAAGACATGCACGATTGCACAAAACGGCTGTCTCATGCTTTTGGAAAAGCTGAAGAGTAGGTTGTAGCATTGCTCATCCCCTAGTCCTCCAGAGGCGAATAGTAGGGAATGCAGCGATCATCGCCGAAATGAGGATGCTGAGTCGAGGATTTGATGCGAAAATCCTCATCCAATTCCAATGCCCATACCTCTGGTGGGAGATCGTCGACATGATCTCTTAGTGTCGCACAGACTTTGTCGTTCCAGTCGGCTTCATCGTCAAGAAAGTCGACCGCGCCGGCAGGTTGCGTCCCAAATACTACATATATCTTCCTCTGATCCCAGTCCACGAAATGAAACTGAAAGTAGTCGGTGTCGTCAGACGGTCGCACGCCAGAGCCGCCTACTTGAAAGAAGCGATCTTCTGATGGTATCATGTTGGTTCGGAAAGAGTCAAGATGTCGAAGTAAAGATGATGAAGTGCAGGATGGTGGTGGATGTGGGTGAGCCGGAGTGGGGTAGAGGGTTCTTCAGCATCACCTGGGAGATGTCACTGGGTAGTCGCGCGGCGCAGGTTCGCAGGGTTAATCTCAGCTGCTTTGGCTCCTCAAGGAACGTTGACTGGGTCTGCGTATCGGGCGTTGTCTAACAAGTTGCTGTCGTAGAATTGGGACAATCTGTCGTGACTGGGAGATTGACTGGCTGACGCCAGATCCGGGAAGAACATTCCGATATCGTCTACAAAGCATGCTGACAGAGGGCGAAAGCAAGTGGTAGGAACAGGAGGTCGAGTGTGAAGCTGGGAGTTATTATGAGGGGGCCGTGCAGTACGATCTCGGTTGTTCTCACCACAACAGAATGAGCACGTTGATGGCAACATATCCTCATGAAAATATCTACAGTACAGTATATGTACTCCGAGGGCCCTCCAAACACCTCGTTAAACCCGGGAATACTCAAAGTACAACGCTATGCAACATGTACAATCAGAAATCAACGTCTACAGAGCCTTCGTCCTCTTCCTCATCACTTCCACGTGCTTGTACATCATCGTCCTCATCTTCCCAATCGTGACTGACGTCCTCTCTGCTGTCCCAGAATTGGAAGCCTCCCAGGCTTTCACTGAGCGTCCTCCGCCACTCACCCTCATCCTCTTCCGTCTCTTCTGCCTCCAGGCCTTCCGGTATGCCGCTTAATCGTGTCCTCTCCCATCCTTTGAGTAGGAATAAGCTCTTTCGTCTTTTACGCTTCTCATCTCTTGATGTGACCGAGGCCGTCGGTCCGAACACGTAGGGGTTCCTTTGTGCGAGAGCGGTATAGTATGGATTGTAGTATGGCCGTATGACTGCTGTTGCCGAGGACGGGCTGAGAGGCGACACGGGCGAATCTCGGATAGGCGAGACTGTATCGTTCCGGGAGATTGTATTGATCGTGAGTCGTGGTAAGATTGGTGCAATGGGGGCTGCTTGAGGCAACAGAGTAGTGGAACCCACTTTACCGGCCTCCAGGTACGAAGGGCGTGACCGCTCACGCCATTTGCGGTATAGCACAAATGCGATGAAAAGGAATATACCGAGGGAGGCTGCAACACCAGCCGTAATCCCGCCGATCGATGCTGGAGGAAGCGATGTGGACGACGAAGTATCAGGACTAGGTAGGCCGGTCGGTGGGGATGAAGGCGGTGACGATGGTGAGGTCGAAGAGGAAGACACAACATACGTCGAAGATGGCGTCGTGACAGTGAAGAATGTGCTTGACGCAGTGACAGTGGCAAAGCTACCTATGCTCGTAGTAGTATCGTTGATGAAAGGCCCAAAAGGTCTGGTGCTGGCATTCGTCGTTGAAGAAATCTGCGAAGAGGCAGCCGCCACAGCAGACGCTGAAGCAGACGCACTTGATATCGCAAAACGTAAGCTTGAGATGATATTGACGACTGATGGACGCGAGGATACATCTGACGGAATTGGTCTTCCAGATACCCGTGGTCCTGGTCTGAAAGGCCGAGGCGGCCTTGTGGGCTGAAGAGAGCCATCCCCACCGAAAGACCTGGTCGAAGAAGCAATCAGAGTAGTTGTTGTCGATCCTGTTTTCCCCTGCAAGACATCAAGGAGTCCAGACGACATCAGCGCTGAAGCAGCGCTCGTTGTATAGGCCTTTTGGAAAGTGAAAGTCGCGCCTCCAAAGACATCTGAGAGCGTGACTGGAAGTGATGGTGTGGTGGTCCGGAGGGCAATGTAGGGAGAGCTAGGAGATGCGGATACTGTGACCGAAGAGCTAATAATGAGAATAATAGGAGACGTAAAAGAAATTGTACGCAATGCTTAGTGGTGTACAAGGGACGATATAGGAAAGCCGTGCTGGTAGTTGTTTCAAAGCGAAAAAGAACCGACCACGCTGAAGTTGGAGGTCTGGGCTGTGTGCCGGGAAGAGGAGAAGGAGACGTGATGACAGTACCAAGAGAAAGGAGAATGGCACCTAGAGGAAGAGCGTCTCTCGCAGTCGATGCGCTGGGACTGGAACTCGGTGCGATGAAGGTGTGATATGGCACACGGAAGGAAGCCTGTCTGTCTATCAGTAAATCAGCTCGACGCTCGTTTCTGGCCTTGCATACCTTTAACGCTTGACAATGATTCTATTCCGACCGCTAGAAGGAGGGAGAAGAGACCGAATGTTCGTAAAGGACTACATCACTTTGGTACTTAGTAGGTGGAATTTGGCGCATGACAGCCACAGACGCCGGTAAAGATGCATCACGAAGACCAACAAAGGCCAACGTCACGTCTGTAAATATGCATGCGCTAAGCACGGCCGTAGCGACATGTCTGTAAATGGTACCTTGGGGCGCGTAGGCTGTGAGTGAATGAGTGGTTTTCTGGCATGTGAAGTGAGATTGCAGAAGCAGGTCCGGCAGCGATGTTGAGCTTGGCTGCCACTTCAGCTGAGTCCGCTTCGGGATAGCGTCAGCTATATTTGGTACCACCAGCAAGTTGCTGTCACCTCACTACTCGATTTCACATTCTCTGCAGAACTATCTATCACAAAGGCAGAGATCTGTACGCCTTGCCTTTGTTCCCTCCTCAGACAGGCTCGAGGTCCAGAAAGACTAGAGTTTTATGCAGACTTCTGAGCCTTCGCCGAGAACACCATCTTCTTCTCCAGTCCTTGCCGTACAAGCCAGGTCAACCAATCTGGATAGAAGCGGAACCTCTTCATGATCCCAGTCTGATGGCCCAATACGAGCTTACCGCTTCTGCGGTTCAAGATTTGACCGACAACTGCATCTGATACTACTTGAGGGTCCATGATTCGTTGGCCTCCCTTGGTGAGATCGTTCGCGTAGGGTGCCACCATAGCTGTAGCTGCCCACAGCGGATGTACAATGGTGGTTTTAATCTCTGGACATTTGTGCACCGCACGAAGCTCTGATGTCAATCCATCGTGGAAGGCAAGGACACCTGCTTTTGTCACGCAGTAATCCACCATGCTAGCGAAAATCAGTTCGACGTGCAGGTCATTTTCCACAGGCACCTACAAAGGATTGCTGAGAAAGGATGCCATTGAGGCAATCGACACGATGTGTCCCTTTTTGTTGTTGACCATGTCCGGCAAGAATTGTTGAACGAGATAGTAATGGGACAGGAGGTTCACGCCAACGATCTTTTGGAGAGCTTGTGGCGATGTATCCACTATAGAATGATTACCAGCAATACCAGCATTGTTAATCAAGATGCTCGGATTGCCAACAGTACTCTTGATCTGATTTGCTGCATCACGGACGGCGTTTGCATCGGTGACATCGCACTTGATGAATGTGAAGCGCTTGTTCGAGAGCAAGTCTTGAGGCGCATCACTTACGTCCAGACCAACTACGTGGATTCCTTTGGCAATAAGGTCTTGGGTGAAGAGCTTGCCGAAGCCGCTTGAAGCTCCAGTGATGACGGCGATTTCCTGGCTCCAGACCCATTTGCTCTTCGGGTCGGCATGGAAATTATTGATAGCCAGCTCATTAAGCGTGCCATTGGCGTAGGTGACAGACTTTGCGATGAATATCCATTTGAGTGTTGTGATCAGATTCTTGATCTGCTGAGGTGTCAAGTAGGTGCCTAATTGTTGTAGTAAAGGTTCGCGGATATGTTCCGGAGACAGGCTGAATAGGTAGAATGATGCTCCAGCAGCAATCGGTGTCAAAGGTAGTGCTCGGATCCAGGACATGGTGTGCGATTAGATGACAAGAACCACAAAACGTGCAGACACCAAAGATGACTTTATACGACGGAGGAGACCTCGTTTAATTATTGACCAGGAGAGCTCAACGCGGGGCCCGACTCTGGGGAGAGCTCCCTGCAAGACAAAGGGAGATCGACAGCCCGAACCTTTCGGAAATTTCGCGGCCGAAACTGATCAGAAAGCTTCGAAGATAAAATTCCGAACTTCCCTTCTTCTTCAGCATTCATCAATGAGCCGAGGCATCCCATTTGCTGTGCGAACGCTGTCTCATTACAGCCCGACAGGCCCGCGTCTGCACCGCACTGGAACCGTAGTTTGTCAGAGATGGCAGCGCAGGTCGCAGCCCTTGTACCGCAGAGCTTTCTCGACAGTCGTTACCGAGGCGGATGACCAGGAAGACCTGCCAGAGCTGCCAACACAATGGTCGCGACGCGATGCGGATGCACAAGAGCGCCTCAATCCCTCGCCTGACGACTACACCGTCTCTCCGTTCACCGACGAGTGCTCCTTGACTGTGCAAGCTGGTGGTGGAGGCCATGGATGTATTTCCTTCTTGCGTGAAAAGTTCATCCCGGACGGACCAGCAAACGGAGGTGATGGAGGCACTGGAGGAAGTGTTTTCATCCAAGCCGTAAGAGGCGAAACCTCACTGCACAAGCTGGCTCGGCGAGGGACCTTAAAAGCTGGAAGGGGCAAAAATGGTCGAGGAAAGGGCAAGGGGGGAGAAAGAGGCGAGGACATTCTGATACAAGTTCCTGTCGGTACGATCGTCCGTGAGATATTCAGACAAGATCCAGTGGCCGAGGAGATAGCCATGCGAAGAAGAGGTAAAGGCTTTGGAGCAGACTCTAAGGTCGAGAGTGCAGAAGGCGAGGATCAGACTTCCAAGTGGAGACGCGACAAATGGCTGCTATACCCAGGAGGTCTTCCAAAATGGTTCACAGCAGCAGACTTTCCCGCCCTGCCGCGTCCGCGACGATCCAACATCAGTGCCAATCAGCCACAAGCACCTGTCCGTATTGATCTTGATTCACCCATGGACAGCCCAATGCTCTTGGCAGCTGGAGCGATGGGAGGTCTGGGAAATCCTCACTTTGTCACGAAGAACATCATCCGGCCAAAGTATGCAACCAAAGGTGATGGTGGTATGACAATTCAACTACAGCTCGAATTGAAGCTGATTGCGGACGTTGGATTGGTCGGACTGCCCAACGCTGGCAAGAGCACACTCCTACGAGCACTCACGAGAAGTCGCGCTCGAGTTGGTGCCTGGGCATTCACCACCCTGCAACCTAACGTAGGTACTGTCATATTGGACGACTTCAAGGCAAGACCATTTTATCAAGCACTCCGTCAGGGCGCTGAGGTCAGGGAAAGCTTCACAATAGCAGATATACCTGGCCTCGTGGAGGGTGCGCATCTTGATAGAGGATTAGGACTCGGCTTTCTCCGTCATGTCGAACGCGCCGGAGTTTTAGCGTTCGTTGTGGATCTATCGAAAGGCAACGCTGTTGATATCCTCAACTCCTTGTGGTCTGAGGTTAGCCAGTATGAACGACTGCGCGAGGTCCAACTATCCTCGGAAACAGAGACACGTCTAGCTTTAGACCGAACACCTGCCGTCTTCGACCCAGAGAACCCCTTCGGGACCGATGGTACCGAGCTGGTGGAGCAGGACGAACCCTCACTCAACGTGGCTGATCAGAAGAAAGCATTGGAGCCGCTCAAATTCCAGTCCATCTCAGGCAAACCTTGGCTTGTGATAGCTACAAAGGCTGATTTGCCGGAGACACAGGAGAACTACCAGCTTCTCCAGGACTATTTACAGCAGGTCGAGCAAGGAAGAAAGACACATCCAAGTGGTAGGCGCAATGGGTGGCGTGCCCAGCTAAGACTTGTGCCTGTCAGCGCTATACAAAAGCAGGGCGTAGATCGTGTTGTACCCGCTATTCTGGATCTACTTCGTTCAGAGAAGGTAGAATAATGAAAAGCTCTTAATAGCAAGATCAAACCGAGTCAAGCACCATAGTGGGTGGTGTCAGAGTAATCTCACCGGTAACAATAACCAACCTCTCCGGAAACTATATGTTTTCGAGTCCCTGGTAGACATCGTAAATAGTACCGAAGCGGGTCGCGCAGTGTGTGTTCCTAACTCTTGCGCTTTTACCTGTGAAGGTAATGGGCTCTGAATTGTCCCATGGCTCACACGCGGGAAAGGCTGCAAATCCGACTCACAGCCGCCTCAAAAGCCCGGCGACATGCCTTCCCCCTCCACTCTCCTCGCCGAGATTGGTCGTCGATCTTGCTGGCCCAATATACGAACCCGGCCAATCGACGTCCACCAACCATATCAACTTCCAGACTCGCGACGCCTTCCGCTTGATGCCAGCTGATGCTTGCCAAGCGTAGCTGGCGGTCATCTGTCCACAGGTGTGCGGTGGCTGTACTACTTAACCGCTGTCGATTCCTTGATTCGAAATGAACCTGGTTGCCCTTGTTACTCGACAAGAACGTGTATCGTGGCAGCATTGACCGACAGATGCCTGCCGCCGATCATGAAGTCGACCTCGAGGTTGACATGTCGACTCCGACCTCAGGCGATTGTGAAGATCCGCGCTGCGGCAAGAATACATCAATCACATATTTCTGCGTAGACTGTTCTTCAGAATACTGCGCTGATTGCTGGTCTCTGCAAGGACCTCATCGTCCGAATAAGGTCGGACGAGATGGCTTACCGCATGAGAAAACAGATGGTAGTATCTTTCGACGATTCCGATCAATCTTGCAGCCACGCGCCGATTCCATCGAAAAAATCAAGACGGCACACGAACAGGATTCTTCCTCGAAATGGTTTGGTGTCACCAAGGATTCTTCTGGACGACTCAAGTTCGACGACTATGGCAGATATTCGGCGCTAATGTCTTCATTGCTGCCTTCTGCAGATCATCAGCATCGCTATCCTCAGCTTGTTTCCTTCGTTGGAGTAACAAATGCCGGAAAGAGTACCATCATCAAAATGCTCATTACCAGAGCATTGTCCGCATTGAACAGACCAGCTGAAGAGAGATGGGCCTCTCCACTTGTCGGCGCCGCGATTCATGACAGTGTTCCAACTAGTGGTGATGTCAATCTCTATGCCGACCCTCGAACGCACTCTAGCTCGCTGCCTATTTTGCTGGCCGATTGCGAAGGCTTCGAGGGTGGCGAGCGATTACCACTTGGAGCCATGGCAAGGTGGCGTATGGAAAAGCAATCTGGCCAGAGCGATCCAAGCATAGGAGGCAGTGTTGCTTCCTATGACATTGAATGGGCAAACACAGAAGACACCCGACAAAGAGAATATGCGGTCATGAACCTCTATCCGAGAATTCTCTACACCTTCTCGGACGTGGTTGTGTTTGTGCTCAGAAACCCAAAAACCTTCCAATCAGCAGTCCTAAGAAAGCTTTTGGATTGGGGTGTCAACAGTTTAGAGAAGAGTATCAATCAACCTGCACTTCCACACGCGATTGTCGTCCTCAATGCCACGGACCCTACTGTGGACGAGCGAGAATGGAACACATCGTTTGCGACTCAGAATCTGCTCTCGTCTGTGAAGGACGCTATAGACGGGCCCGAAAGTGTCCCTAAACTCCAACGCCTAGCAGAGCATTGGCGATTCCTGGGAAAGAGCATCCACACTGTCGAGGATCTGCTACTGCAGTACTACAGCTCGTTCCAAGTTGTCAGGGTTCCTTCTAGCAGATACATGCTTATGGACGAGCAAGTGTCGAAGCTTCAAAACATGATCGAGAAAAGCTGTTCAAAGAGCTTCCACGCAAAGCGGAAGGCTAGGATGCTCACCGATGGTGACGAGCTGAGTACCTACTTCCAGGCAGGATTTCGACATTTTACAACACACTTGAATGTCCCTTTCGATTTCGTCGAAGTTTCGCTGCGCAACAACCCGATTCCCTCTGACTTTGGCGGACATATCCTGCACCTCGCAACACGAACGATAGCTGGATTCCGCAAGGACGCAGAACGACTTTCCTGGTTCTTCGAGCGCTTGTCAACCATGCTTGCCTCCTGCGTCATGCTGGACTGCGTGAGGTTCCGTAAGGGTCGGATGCCGGACCTGTTCCGAAACTATCAGCAATCCATAGACTGGGCACTCGCGGAATTCTTCGAGATGCACTGGCCTTGTGCCTTCACCATGGGAAACAGAAGATGCTCCGTGGTCAAAGCAAGGCACATCAAGGGTCATCAAGACACTAGTGGTGTCATCGCTTCAGGAGATTACCAGGCCAACATCTCGTACGAAAAGGCAGCACCGGCCTTCAATGAGCAATTGCAGAACGCCATGTCGACGATACAGCGAGACTTTGATTACGAGACTGAACAACAGACGAGCAACGACGATGATGTGCAAGACCAGGAGGTTGGCATATCATTACACAAGGACTACCAGCGCCAGTTCTTCACATCCGTGGGTGTTGCAGCTAAGCTGTTCTCCCACTCGTCTTGCTTCGTATGTCTAATGCATGTCCCGTCACATCCACTTCCCTGTGGCCACGTCCTCTGCTCGGCATGCGTCAAAGCATTTGGCAAGCCACATGGCCGATCGACTTTTGTCATTTCTCACTGCCCTCTGCACGACGAATCACCTCCATGGAAACGCTGGCCTGGTAGTGTCCATATCTATTTCAAGCCAAGAGGCGTCGGAACTCGTGTACTTACGCTGGACAGCGGAGGGATCCGAGGGATTGTGCAATTAGAGATTCTACGAGAGATTGAAGAAGCTCTCGGAAACAACATTCCGATCGCTTGCTTCCTGGACTTAATAGTGGGCACTGGTACCGGGGCTGTCATAGCAGCAGCGCTGGGTATCCAGAAACGACGCCTCGCCTCGGAAACAACCGACATGTTCATCGCGCTGTGTGACATGACTTACGCGCCACGTCTGCAGATGATGCCACTCATGCGACTAGCGCAATTGATGGGAGGAAGCGGCATGTACAAGACAAAGCCAATGCGTCAGGCGCTAGAAATGGCATTTGGCAGTCAGAGAAAAGTCTTCGGTGGCACAGAATCAAGCCATGATAAGATCAAGGTCGGGATGGCCGCATCGACAGGGGCAGAGCGGCAAGGTGTCCTACTGTCCAACTACCACAGATCAGAATCAACGCAGGCAAATTATAGATTCGAGCGTCCGCATGAGCCGTCGCTCGAGATGGATCTCTGGGAGTCCCTGGCAGCCGTGACTGCCACCCCAGGATTCTTCAAACCATTCGTGCACGAGCAGACCCATCGAATGTACTTGGATGCATCCGCGACCATTCCAAACCCTTCAGCGATAGCAGAAAGGGAAAGGAAGCTTATCTGGCCAGACACAGAACACCTCGATCCTGATCTCTTCCTCAACCTCGGAGCAGGTCAGAACAGGTATCGCATCAGTAACAAGATCAACGAGTACAAGACTACCAGACGAGGAGGCGTCACCAAGCCAGTGAAGACTGGCTTTCTTGCACAAGCAAGTACACTACTTGCTTCTAACACCAAAGAAGAAGTGCTGCAGGCTGAAATAGCATGGCTCGCATTCGAAGAGACTCTCCCGGTCTCACTGGACGCTAATGGCAGACACTACATGCGCTTCAACCCTGACTTGGATGAGGATCCTCCGGCCGTGGATGACAGGGGTAGCTTACGATCGCTCCAGCAGACCGTCAGGAATCGACTGAAATTACCGCACCGGCAGACGGCGCTGCAACATTTAGCTCATCGACTATTTGCGACATCTTTCTACTTTGACTTGCAGTCTAAGACGGTCAAAGCAGATGGATCTTATCTCTGCAAAGGTATAGTTGAACGATCTGCAACGTCTGCAATACCTGACAGTGGTAGGCCCAATCGTAGCACGTCACGAGGATGGGTCCGAATATATCAGTATGCTTGGACGATTTCTGCAGACGAGACTCACCCGGACGTTCCAACCATATTTCTTGATACATGCAACAGACAAGGCGGAGTCTGTCCGAGTACGTGACACTCGTCGCATCGCAAGAATCACGCATTGACCAGTACCAGATACCTATCCCCAAGATTGTCATCGACACGATGGTGTACAGGTGTATTTTCGAGATGCCCGACATCGACATTCTAGTCCACGACGAATCCAAGCCGACTTCCATCACCATGTTCTTGACAGATCATGAAATGCTCAGCCCTGCTGGATTACCCATATCGGGCTTCCCCCGTTGGCTATTGCTGGACAAATCGCCTCGTCAGGTCAATGACTCGTATCTGCCAATACCTTTCGTGGCGCCCAATCCAGAGACTACCACACGCATGTCGCCGCCGGCTGCCAACGTGTCGCAGAAGGCAAATGATCCTGCCACAGACGTCTCGGCTGCCTCCCCTCCATCATTTCCAAACTTCGAGCGGCTCGGCATCAAATCGAGTCCGCAGCGAAGTCGAGGGTCTGAAGAGAGCCGCGATCAACCCGCAGCAAATGCGATTGACCCGAAAGTAGTGTCACAGAGGACAAATCGATTCTGGAGCTACATTGGCAACAGGTACATGATGGAGCACAAGGAGGACTTCACCGAAGACCAACTTCTCAAATTCGTGGGCGACGTCGACGCAGAGGAAAGGGGTAAACCGGACTCGCTATCCCCTCCAGGCAAGTCAACGACGCCATCACCACCTACTCCTCTCTCTGAGCTTGAGGCGAATGAGAGCGTCCCTACAAAGACGCATGCCAAAGCTGGCAGTCAGGGGTAGATCGTATCTGCCATTGTTGGAAAGCCACATATACGGTCTGGATGGCATCAATCAGCCACGTCGCTGCAGGAGATCGTATTGACCAAGCATACTAGCTGGCTCTATTTGCGACCATTGAGGGGGTTGGCACTTCACGTGCATATGATTCACGATTTGCAAATAGCTTCGCTGATACCCATTCGTTTGTAGACGTCGCATTTCTGCTTAGTGAACAATTCAATGACAATTTCTGACCGAACCCTGTTTCCACACCTGGCACTTCGACGATGGGGCCTGCATGGCCGACTCTTTTCCATGCAGCAGATGGCGTCGGGCCGTTCCAATCCAGACCGTTTGACACGGACTTTTGCAGCCAGTCACGACTTCACCGCTTAAATTATCTTTCCGTCTTCGTCTTTTGTCTTCGACACATGGAGCTTGCTGCATGAGGCCATTGACTACTATACATTCGCATGCCAGCTTCACATGGCGCGCGTTCGCAAGCCATGGCGCCCAGTATTCTCGATGGATGAAGCCATCACGAGAAGACTGTCTCAAAGCCTTCGTCAAAACCAGCCGTTTGCTTTTCAACAGTCCGATAACGACATCACCATTCCCTTTTGAGGTGTGATCCCGATTAAAGATCCACAGAGGACTTCGGCAATTGATCTACCACCAGAAACAGACACGTCAAACGGCATGGTCAACGTGGATGGCCAATCTGGTGCCCGTTTGATTGACCTCGACCCGTCCTGCGTCACAGCAAGCCTCACCTCACCTGTCACTCGTACCTGGATTCCTCACCGTTTTGTGCCTCGCCTTGTCCCCCACCTCGGTCCGGAACTACAAGTCACCTCCACTCTTGTGTCTTTCTTTCCGTACATGGAGAGCAAAACGGTCACATGCCAATTCCGTCTGGGCTGTCATGGAGCGCCGTTTCGACTGTGGCTTCACAGAGATCCGACTCTATTGTTTCATGCTCGCTAGCGGCAAGTGAAATCGAGCTGCCCAGGTATGATGCTATATCAGGAACACATCGCCAGCAGGCCAATCTTTCTTTCTCTCTCTCTCCGACATTGCGTTACGTCGTGTCCCGTTTTCCGTCAATGTGATAGAGCGATAACCAGCAGTATCTCACCACCCGCCAAAATGAAGTCGACTTGCCTCTGTTTGGCATCGCCAAACCCTACACCGTTCATCATCTCAGTGCAGGACGCTCTTTTACTCGAGCAATCCGAGGGGTTCAACATCCTTGGCAAGCACCTCAGCAAGAGCTTGGGGAACAAATTCTGCCACGAACACGCCACCAAGTCGCCGGAAGAGCGACAGCCGTGGCTCATCGTGAGGGACATCCTGCACGCTCTCCTGGCTCCCGTGGTGGCTCTTCAGGACCACGCAGCCACTGTCGCCCACGAATCTCTCCAGACAATCCGTTCCGTTGACCTGGAGTATGCCTTCTACGGCAACGCACGCAACGCCTTTGTCTGGCTGCAATCGTTCATGGCCAGTGAGCTTCCCTGGTGCCTCTCTGTCGGCTGCCCAGCATGCGTCGTCACTCAAGCATTGGACTCCGAATCGTCGATACGCTTGCTCGTCGCTTCCTGCTTCCTCTCGGACGTCCAGTCTTCTACCGATATGGGACGTCCTACCTTACCATCATTCGAATTCTTTGTCCGCTCGATCGGACAAGCCATGGCTGACGACGATCTATGGGGTGCCGACCAGTTCGAGCAGGTCGAGCCAAAGGCCATCACCCTGCAGAACGCCATGCAAGATCTCATGTATCAGTGTCAGACGATCGAGCTCAACATGACGCCTCCCGACAGCCCTGACAGCGTGATCAGCATGAATTTCCTCAGCCCGACAGTCGAAGGTATGCCCATCAGGAGGAGTAGCTTTGCCAGGAAGCAGGCGAAGATGCTGAGGGAGGAGGCACAGTGGTTGAGGAGCGTTGTCAAGAACTGCTGGGACACGATTGATCCTGAAGAGTATGGCGAGCAGATTACGACTGAGTTCGTGAGGAGAATGTCTACCGTAGGCATCGAACCCTGAAGCACGGAGATGCGATCAAAGAGGGTAACTCAAAAATGCGGCTTCAGGCCTGCGGCTTGGTACTATGGGAACCGAGCACGTAGTTGGAACCAGGACTGCAAGAGCAGACCGACATGACGTAGCAGAGCCCATCTCAATAATGAGAATAAGGCACGGCTTGTCGGCTGCCGGCAGAGTGAACAAGAACAGAATGGTATGCTTGCCCAGTGGTCAGAGGGACCAGTGGTGCTTGACACCAATCAAATGAACACATCTAGCAGGGATTCTAGAAAGCCCAAGCAATTGGATAGACATCTACAAGCACTGCCTTTGCAAATCTTGATATTTCTTTAATTTTTACTACACATTGTTGATGGCGTCCATGGCTGCAGATCTGCTTTTGCATCTTGGTCAATCTATACCCACGTGTTCCGCAGTTCAAGAACCTGATTCGTCCATGCCAACTTCTCTCTCCGATTCCCACCCGAAAGCAGAAGGCGAACAAAGAATTATCCTATAGCGCATGTAGTGCAGCATAGCGTCGACGGCACTGTGCCGTGAGATGGCCAGCATGGAAAAGATACAAAAGGATGAAGTGCCTTCAGCTGGATGGCATCGGCCAACACGACCCTCACGAAGAAGCTATCTGATCAGCTGGTTTCGGGGTTGCACCATGGTCGCTCTGACGCTTTCACTGCTGAGCTTGCTGACTTTACATGGCTCCCTGTCAGTCGCCAGACCACAGGATGATTCGGTTCCTGCGCCGACCGAGTTCAGCTATGCTGAAAGGGTAGGCGGCCCGGCAAAGACCACATTCAGCATCTCCACGGCTGCAACAGCGAACCCAGTGGCAAGTGGCATCAGTGTTGATGGAGGCAAGGCATACATCAAGTATTCTACAGTAGAGGGCTACTTCCTCCAAGACCTAAACACCACCAACCAGACCAGCTTCGACTACGTGAGTATCCCCTGTTAACCCGTCTCCCACCAACTAACCTCCATTCAGACAGCCCAAAACTTCGGCCTCCTGAACCGTACTTATCCCAGCGACACGTTCGCCGCCCGCTACCAAACGCAATGGCAACGCTTCAACACACACCTCACGCAACTCAATCGCCGCGCCGCGCCAGGCGTCAGCTACAAACTCCTCTTCCTCGCCCGCCATGGCGAAGGCACCCACAACTCGGCCGAAACCTTCTACATCACTCCGGCGTGGAACTGCTACTGGGCGCAAGCGGACGGGAACAGCACGACCACGTGGGCGGACGCCACCCTGACACCCAGCGGCGAATCCCAGTCCGAGCGAGCAAAGAACTACTGGACCCGTCTCCTGCGCGAACAACGCATCACGGCCCCACAGAGCTTCTACGTCTCCCCCTTGACCCGCTGCCTGCAGACAGCAGAGGAGACGTGGCGCGACGTCCCCTTGCCCCGAGGAGGCCAGTACAGGCCCGTGATCAAGGAGTTGCTGAGGGAGGGGATGAGCATCCACACTTGCGATCGCCGCTCCAACAAATCCACCATCGCCGCCGCTTTCCCCGATATGCGCTTCGAGACGACCTTTGTCGAGCATGATGAGCTCTGGTCCGGTGTCGTGGCTGAGACGCCCACCGCGCAGGACTACAGGAGCAAGGTCCTCCTCGACGATGTCTTTGACGGCGACAGGAACCAGGTCATAAGCTTCACGAGCCATAGCGGGGAAACGAGGAGTCTTCTCCGCGTGCTGGGGCATTTGCCGTTTAGTTTGAGCACGGGGAGTATTTTGCCTGTGCTGGTCAAGGGCGAGAAGGTGAGGGAACGGCCGGGTGGGGTGACGACGGAGCCCTGGACGGAGAGCGCGTGGTGCACGAATGGAGCGCCGGTGACGAGTATCAACGGGGGCGCGTGTGTGTGCTCGAACGGGGTGACGCCGACTGCTATTAGTCCTGGGGTGGTGTTTACTACTAGGCCAGTGCGGTAGGGGGGGGGGGCATTGAAATGTGGTGAGGGGGATGTTAGACAAATGGATCGTGTTGAAAAAAATCTATCGGGTATCGTTATGAACGTTAATGATTAGACGTAATCAAGCAATGAGTTGCTCTGCTCCTGCGCTTCCTCTAGCCACGCTCATGTCCATGTTGGTAGGGAATGGTGCAAACTCGGCCTCGTCAATCTGGAGTACTGCGTGCAAAGGAGATCGGGAAGTCTAGCTTCTGTGGACTATTCCTGTCCTGGCAAGCACCCACAGCGTCAAGCAAAAAGCTTGTGCATACCGAGCTTGCGAAAGAGCGAGTCAGTAACCGAGCTCGAATGCATATGGGTGAAACTTCGCCGTCAATGGATCAGTTCATCGGTATGAACGATCGTGATCTCGTCGCCGCTCACGAGGCTCATCGCCTTCGTACTTGTGCTTCTGCTTGACGACATCGGCACTCATCTTACTACCGCTGCCCACAAAGCCCACTGTGACCGGTCAGTGGTTTGATAGAAGTGCAATTCATACAACACACCTTTTGCGAGCGGGTTGTCGCCTGTCCGAAACATGCTGTCCTTGTTGACCGCTTTGCCGACCTTGCTCCCCGCGCTCTTCTTCTGAAAGTCCTGCCAGCTGCTCTTCTGCTTCTCCAAAGCTTGCGCAACCTTGTTGGCCTTCTTTTTCTTTGGCTTCTCTGCGCCGGCCTCCGTCGGCTTGTCACCCTCTTTCAGCTTGCTGGCGAGCTCGGGATCTATGCTGGCAGGCGCTGACAACACGCTTCCACTCGACGTGGGCGGTACGACTGGCGGTGGATTGTAAGCTGCGACAGTCTCATCAGCTTTGCGCTTGAGAGGATTGGATTGGGAGCGGAGCTGATGTCCGCGAACGGTCTCGGTGCCCTCGTAGCCTTTGAACTTTATGGTGTAGATGGGTGCGGTGGAGCTACCCATGACCGAGACGATTGTCGCAGGGTAGAATTGTCCATCGCCTTGGTACTTGGCCGTGACGCTCTCGCCGACCTTGAAGATACGGCGCTCTTCTTCGGGTTTGTTGGAAGGTGACTCTTGAATCGTTGCAGGCTCGCTCACGGGCGCTGGAGTAGAGGCTGTGCGGTTGTTGCTTAGCTTGGCGATCTTGTCTTCGATATCTTTCTTCCTGTCAAGAACCTCTTGTTTTAGCTGGATGGCATCTTCGTTGTCCGGAGCCACCTCGAGAATTTCATCGACCTCTCTCAGCTGGGATGATGTTAGACAGTGCAGTGGATGTGGGGCAGGCAGTACTTGCGTTGTCATTCTCTTGCCTGAGTAACGCATGGAGCTCGCCGAGTGACGGCATCTTGTTATCTCCGTGCTTGTCAGATGTTCAGAAGGTGATGGAGTAGCAGGGGCGCGGTTTCGATGTTATGCGACAATGATGATGCGGGACCAGTCTTGAATTTGACGCCGCAAATGCACGTGAATTCTTGGCATTCCGGACTTACTGGGGACATGTCCGTTAACAGTCAGGGCATTCGGCCTCTTTATCACGACTACCAGCTGTTCCATCTTGCATTCTCCTGAATGCTACGCATGCCCAATCATCGGAAAAAAGAGAACGTCTCTGAGTGACTTCTTCTTGCAAATCAGCCACTCTGCGAATGGGTCAATCTGATAACCCATGGTTGAAGTTGGTACCACGTGTTTTCCGTGCGATGTTTCAGTACCGAACGAATCTCGGTAATTAAATGCATTGGCACGTGTACCGTCACAAATTATATCGCCACCGCTGCGGTGGGCAGAATAGTATATCAGCGCATCCTTCGAGCGACTATACGAAGATCTCGAGTCACATCTGGCTGGTGATGTGCTGATGATTTCCCGTAGTCGCCTGTTGATCTTGCTCTGGATAGCTCCGCACGTGGGAGCGGCCTTCCCTGTTTTAGACTAGCTTGGACTAGACGGTTCTACATACATTTTGCTGCTGACAAACTCGCTGACCCTGGCATTGGCGACAAGTTCGGTGACATAGTTGTTCGGTTCTGTGCCTCCTACACCTGACAAGCGACACTTTTATTCGAGGCCGAAATTTCTGCTCAACATCCGTCGACGACCTTGTTGACCTTGTCCAAGTGGTAAGTCGCCATTGCCAGCGTCAATCTGCTTTATACATCCTCGCCGCGGCTTCCGACCTCTACCCCTCCAAGCAGCTTCCAACCATCCCATTATCACCTCGACATTTTCCACGTCAGCAACTAACACGAACATTCAGAGGTCACTCACCCGGCGACCAAGTCGCATCGCGACAAGTACTCCAAAGTTTCATGTCGACGATCGACCCGCAAGATCCAAGATACTTGACCGGCGATCAGCAGGACCTTTTGAGGGTAGCTCTCGCTTCCAACGATCCTTCCTCATTTGGTTCCAAAGACAATACCGATAAGATGGCTGCACAACTCCAGAACCCATTTGCGACAGGGCCAATGCTTCGGGGCACCGACGCTCTGAACAACTTCGACTTTGACAATGCCGAGTTGTCGGGCTACCTTGACGGAGATACCAGCTTCGACTTTGACAATTCCGAGCTGGCCGGGCTTAACGGAGAGGACATCAAAGATATCCACGATAAGAGAAAAGCATCCGATGACGAAGATCAGGACGAAGGCGATGCAAAGAGGGGCGAAGGAGATGACAAGCAACCAAAGAAGCCTGGTCGTAAGCCATTGACTTCCGAACCCACAACGGTACGACAGCTGCCTCCAATATCAAACTTCGTCGTCGATTGACGCTAACATCTTCACAGAAACGCAAGGCACAAAATCGTGCCGCCCAGCGAGCTTTCCGGGAGCGCAAGGAGAAGCATTTGAAAGACCTCGAGACCAAGGTCGCTGAGTTGACAAAGACCACCGAACATGACAAGCAAGAGAATGGCGTCTTACGCGCTCAAGTCCAGCGTCTACAATCAGAACTCAAGGAGTATCGCCGCCGTATGACTTCAGATGGTAACAGAAAGTCACCACCAACTCTTGCCAACGGCATCACAATGCCAAGTCGCAACGAGTTCGCCTTTGAATTTCCTGTCTTTGGCTCGTTGCCAACAGGACCTTCTCAACTTTTTGGCAACAACAATGCTGATCCAACAGTCATCAAGCGCGAAGGCAGTGGCTCACCCGGACTTGTTCAAACATCACGACACAATAGTGCCAGCCAAAGTCCACTCACCAGTGATAAGAAGGCGGCATCGCCAGTCAATGGACCACAGAGTGATGTCAATGGAATCCCTCGCAGCAACTCGCAAACTTCCACGGGCATGCAGAACTTTGCCGGACTTTTCAGTCCTGGCCTGCTGAACAACGTCGCATCTGCTGGAAACAGTCCAGACTACGGTTTCCCAAAATCGTCAAACTCGCCACGAACGCAGCAAGACAACGGCACAGACACAAACAGCGGGCTTTCAAGAGTCTTCCGCTTCAATAGTGAATCTGCTACATCAAACACTGATTCGCCATCTCAATCATCAATGTCGAATTTCAATGCCACCTCTTCATGCGATACATCACCTGCTCCATCACATCCATCACCACCCAAGGACTCTGTGCCAACCACTAACCCAGGTCTCACCCGCCACGAAGTGTCATCATCACACTGTACGAGTGAATCCACATACATAGAAAGCAAGCCACTGACATGATCCAGCTCTTCCTACCCCGTCAACCTTGAACGGCATCGACTGGCTGGCATCGCAAAATGGCGGTGGCTTCGATCCAGTCTTGTTTGGTGATTACCGGGAGTCGCAAGACGCTATCGTCGGTGACGGCGAATTCAACAATGGATTCTTCAATGATGCCTTCCCCATCGACTTTGGCTCACCTCTCAACTTTGGTGTCGCAAGTCCAAAGCCCGCTCCAAACACCATCAATGGTCAAAAGGTCGTTCCAAACCCCAACAACGTCCGAGCAGCCGCACAAGAAAAGTCCGAAGCCTGCAAGAAGCTCATGCAACAAGTCGAGAAGTGCTCCGGTGGCGATGAAGATTACGCATCCAGTACTGTGAACCCGTCCCGCGTCACCGGTGCTCCGGGCGCCCCTGGCACCCTCCTCAGCGCCAACACCATCTGGAACCAGTTGCAGCACAATAAAGACTTCCAGGACGGCAAATTCGATCTCGACGGCCTTTGTAGCGAGCTCCGCGCCAAAGCCAAGTGCAGCGAGAGTGGTGTCGTAGTCCCAGCTTCTGACGTCGACGTTGCGTTCAAGAAGATGTGCGGCAAGGATCCCGAGCCAGGCTATCCCAACCAAGATCCCAGTCTGGTGTGGAGTGACGCGGATGTAGATGGTGCAATCAGTAACCTTGGGGGTGAGAAGGTGAACTGGGGCGGCTTCGGGCTGCGGTGATGACCCTCTCTGACCCCCCAACCACTGAGAGCTGGAAATGGGAACAAAGAGACTGTACAAACTACCTCGCCTATAATCGCGAGCGACGCGTCACGAACAAGCACAAAAAATGGTCACGGATGGACGAGTGCAGTAGGATCTGGCGCGTTTGTTGCGGACTGGGATGGAACGGCTTTGATCCGTTCTACACTTTCTGTCTCTACGGACACATGGTAGATGGTGGGGGGCATTCGCTTCGCCTCCGGCACGACGCGGATAGGGAAAGGCGCATAGGAACAAGGTTCTGGTGTATGATACCGGAGCTTAACCCCCCTTTTTTATGCAGGCTATATATGCGAGCAAATGCAATGCAAGACGTGAAATCATACATTTATTTTTTTCCACCCTTGAACGCCTGTTATGATATGGTGCTAGCAGCAAGATGCACTGTATCGTGCCGCGTGTGATGCATTTTCGAGAAGATACTGACCGCGGCGGGAACTTATTGTAATGTAAATCCCATTTTGATATACCTAAACAACCAAGCTATGACATACAAACTGTTTCCATTGCTTCTTTTCTTTTCTTTTTTTTTTAATCCCTCCCCTCTCCTGCCCTCCCTCCGTCTTCTATACACCTATCTATACTCTCCTTTCTGCCTTGCCCCTTCACCTCCCCTACCACTCCTTGCAGCATCTCAATTCCTGCCCGCGCCACTCACCGCCTTCAGAATCTCCTCCCTCGCCCTGTTCACCCCATCATTGGACCCCACGATTTCAATCGCCTCCCCCTCACCGCCACCCTTACCCTTGCCGCCGGGGACCTGCACCTTCGTCCCCGTCTCCTTTCTGATGCGATTGATCTCTGCACCGCCAGGTCCAATCACGAGCCTATAGCTGCGTGGATCGGGCAAGATCAAGAAGCCGACGGTATCGCTCTTCTCCGCCTCACGCAGGGCGCGCTCGATGCGCTCTTTTGCCTTGTCGACTTCTCCCGCAGCGGGGCCGGAGAGGACCCATGGGATGCTGCCTTCTGCGTCGGAGTGCAGGGGATGTGTCTCCCAGTGGGGTTCGGCGGAGTTGGCGTCGTCTGTGATAAGAGGGACGCTGGAGCCGGCGCTGCGCTGGGGGGTCGGGGCGGAGGTTTTGGCTGGGGGTTTCTGCCCGTTGTGGTCGACTGTGACTTTGTGGTCGGAGCGGAGGCGGCGGAAGAGTTGGCCGTTGTCGGAGATGGCGTGGTGGTATTTGGCGGGGATGGTGATGGTGGTGCCTTTTTGGTCTTTGGTGAGTTCGGCGATGTGTGCCTTGGCTTTTTCCACGTCAGACGGTTGACCGGCGATCTTGACCTGAGAGCGGGCATCGCCGGTGACGGTCTGCTTGGGGATGTCGAGGGAGATGTTGAACTTTGATTCGAGGGAGCGACGAATTTCACCACCGCGACCGATGAGCAAACGGTGCTTCTCAGGAGCAACGGTAATGTGCTCTGTAGTCTGACTGTCACGGCTTGAAGCAAAGGCCTGGATTTGAGAGATAATCTTGTCAACAACGTCGGAATCGCCCTCGATGCGGATGGTGTTGGAGTCAGCATCTTCAGCACGAGGGAAGCGGACCATGCGATTGATGCGTTGTCGATCGTCAGGACCGCCGGCAGACAGGACAATGCGACGGATGCCCTCACCTGCGCAAAGTTAGCATTCCACTGTTGAATGTACAGGTCAGATCACTTACCACCACCACCAATAATCGACCGATGGTGCTTCTTGTCAACTTCAATCTCACGAGTCACAGTAGAGTCGTAGACCTTTGCAGACTCTTCGATGCGCTTCTTGGCTTCTTCGACAGCCCTTTTCGTGCCCCTGACCTTGACTTGAGCTCGAGGAGAAGAGGAGTCACCTTCACGGTTATTGGGTACATCGATCTGGGCACCGGTCGCGAGACGTAGAGCCTCCAGCTCACGGCCGCCGGAGCCGATCAGAGATGGTAGCTGACTGGTGGCGACGGAAATAGTAGCGGAGTGTGAGTTGTCCTTGACGTACTGGAGCAGATTGAGCAACTCATCTCTAGCTTCATCGGCGCCCTTCTTTGGACCACGCACAACGACTTCATCCGGTGCCTGATTGGGCCTGCGAGTAGCAGCTTCGCCCTCAGCAACCGACGGGTCCTCGTCGACATTGTTGGCAGATCTCGGGAAGTTGATGCGGACCTTGTACCTGTCCTGAAGACGATTGACTTGTGCGCCCTTCGGACCGATCAGATCCTTGTGGAATTGCGATGGAATCTTGAGGTGGTGGGTCGCTTCATCGGCAAGCTTCTTCTCAAGACTCTTGATGTGAGCTTTGCAAGCATTCGCCTTCGCTTCTGGACCCTTGATTTCAACCTTGCCATCGTTGACCTGAATATCGACATCAAATTCATCGCGAAGCTTCTTGATGTTTGACCCAGCCTTGCCGATGAGTTGGTTTGCGTACTCCTTGGGGAAATCGAAATTAAGGGTGAAGCCACGTTCAAGCTCGTCCTTCTCTTCTTGCTCGATGAAGGCGATGAGATTCTTGAACAACTCTTCTACAGCATCTTGAGGTCCACGCATTGAAACCTGGGGTGACGCAGCTTTCTTCTGAGCTGGCTGACCACCAACGCGGACCTGGACTGGGATGCGTCCCTCCGGCACCGCATCACGCTGCTTGTTAACGTGTCTTCGGATCTTCTCGTGGAATTTGGCTGGCGCATCAAGGTCACGAGAAACGATATTGCTGTGTCCAGAGGTCAGTCCAAGAATATGCTGCTGCGCCTCCTTTAGCGCACGAGCGAACTCGTTAGTCTCCTGAGAAGTAGGCTGTCTCTTGGGAATCTGGAAGTCGGCAGGTGAACCACCTTCGTAAATCAGGAGAATTTCGGGCTCGTCTGAAAACTCGTCGGGGACGATAAGATGGACTCCGTACTGATCGCGAACGTGTGAGGCTGCTTGTCTTCGTAGGTGTTCATGGAAGAATGGATCGATAGGCACTGGGGCGAAGCGAGATGGTGGGTGAGCCGCAATCAGATTCATGATCTCCGACCTAGCACGCATAGCGTTCTTGCCGTCTCTTGAATACACCTCCCAGTTCGTTGGCGCGTTTCGACCGCTTTGCGCAACGATACGAGCATCATGCGCTTTCTCAAGCTCTTCTAGAGCGCGACGTTGTTGCAAGTACCTGGTGACGTTCCGAGCGTGAGCTTGAGCGCCATTCTGAGCATTCGGAAATTGGCGAGCAATGTCGACGCTAGACATAGTCATGGAGGAAGCAAGATCCATGACACGGTTCTGCGCTTCTTCGATCTTGTCAGCTGGCCCAACGATGAGCAATGTCTCACTGTCTTCGTCATCGGGTGGGAAGATGATTGAGCAGCCGGTCTCCTGGAGGAAGTCGTGTAGTCCAGCGGCTTTCTCGCCGATGATGAATTGATGGCGACCACGCTCTATAGCCATCTGCTCAATGGTCAATTGACGGCGGAGCTGCTCCACTTGTCGCTCAAGCTGTTCACGGACTTCCTGAGCAGCTCTTCGATCACCTGAAATAGAAATTGGCAGATGACCTTGAGGAGCAAATTGTACAGGTTGGCGATTGGAAGGCATTTGAGGCGCATCGCCAACCACACGATGGTAGTGAGGAATCTGTATGCGGATGTCTCTCCCGTTCTCCAATGCGCTGGTCTTGACGTTGTGCGGGCCTGCCAAAAAGGGGTAGTACTCGTGGGGAATGTCTCTGAGGCGCAGATTGACAGATGAGGTTCTCTCATTCACGATAGTCTCGATATCCTGGCGAGCCATCTCAGCAGAGATGGCGTCACCCTCGATGACAACGTCGACAGTGTTGCTGTCGTCGTCATCCGCGAAGCCTTCCGTGCCCTCTTGCTTTGGTACTTGTATCCTTGCTCCTGAACGCTGACTCAACTTCTGGATTGTGCTGCCACCCTTTCCGATGATGTGTGCACGGACCGATGCTGGGATTGTGACCTTTGCAGTCTGCTTGGACCCAATCTCTTTTGCGACATCCTTCATGGCTTGCCTGACAGCATCGACGGGACCAGTTCCTTCGAGGATGATACTACCACCCTGTCCAGGGAAGATCTTGACCTCGGCCTTTGACCTGCGATTGATGTCACGCAGCACTTCTTGAGCTGGTTTCTTGAGCTGATTGCGTGGGAGGAGCTGAGAAGGAGCGAAAGAGACTCTTTCAACGTGCTTGCCGGGAATATTCATTGTAGGTAGACCGACTGGCTTGACGAAACCGGAAGCTGGAGCGGGACCTCTCGCGGTGTTCTTGGGCACGCCATTGGTAAATCCATTGGGCCCACCACCGATATTTACCACAGCAGGCTTCTTCGACCAGGTACTTGGAGCGTTTGTGGTCTTGGGCGCACCGAGGGAAGGGAAGAGTTCCTCAGACTTGGTGTCCAGCGCAGGGGTGGAGGTAGCAGGTTTCGGAGCAGTCGTTTCTGGCTGCTTACCGGCTGCCTTGTCGGAGATCGGCTGCGAGGTACCATTCGTGGTAGAAGGGGGAGGATGCTGAATGTCGTCCTCGTCGGGAACATCCTCCAAAGTAACGTTGTGGTTGTGTCCATCATTGGCAGTATGCTTTTGCATCAGCTTTTCAGCCATGGTCAGGCTTTCACCGCTGCCATTGGCGGTAGCTTGAGTAGCCATTGCGATTGCAGTGCTTCCCCAAGAGAAGTATCCGTGAGCGTAAATCCGGTAGCGACAAATCCGAGCTTGAGTTGGAGAGCTAGTGGTCGAGTCCGTTCATCAAAGCTCCATAACCCGGCAGTAGTATTCGAGTTTTGATGGTCAATTGATCGCGTGCCAACGCCCTTGAAGATCAGAGATTCTCTAGGAGACTAGACAGACGTGACCGTGACGGGTGCCTGAATTCGAGAAGGGTCGAGCGAAGGTCGAAGCTCTCAATCGAAAAGTCGAGCCAAGATTTTGGGGCACCACATTGTGACCACGAAACCACAGACCTGTGGGGCAAAGCAAATCTACCGGTCCCGAGGATCAACCTTTCGCGCACTCCATTCGATACATTCATCAACCTTCAACTTTCATTATGCAAGTGTTGATAGCAAGCAAGTTGTGTATCTTCGAAAACATTCAATCTCCTAGTCTTCCGGTAGCCGGATATCCCTACTCTGTCCTCCGCACCTCAAACCCTTCCAGCAGCGTTGCGGAATTGCTTGATGCCTTCTTCCAGCATCTCCTTCTGCTTGATCAGATACGCACGTTGCTGCATGGTCGTCGTTGGCTCCGAGACGAGGTTGCGGATCTCTTCTGCAGGCATCATACCGAACTTGACGGCAGAGATGATGTTGAATGGCAGATCGCCAATCATGTGGCGCTCAATGACATGCTTTGTGACGCAGTTGACGAAGAACTTGAGCTCGTCCTGGGAAGTCAGCCATACTATCAGACCAAAGAGAAACTGGCAACGATAATGTCGTACCTTGTAGTAGGCCAAGTGGCAAATAAGGGCATCTTCGGCACTGAACCTGTCCATGTTCTGCTCGATGGTGATGTCGCTAATGGCTTTGATGACGGCTGTGGTGTCCACGACAGTGCGGTAATTGCCAGAACTATCCTTGATGTTGACAGTGTGGCTATCAAGCAATTTCTTCATGTTCCTCTCCTGCTTCTTTGCGCGTAGCTTCTGGATAGTGGTAGTGTAATAGTGGTTGTATGTTATGGGCTCACCGTCCTTGTCGTTGATGATGTGATCAAGCTCGGACACGGCTCTGGCTGTACGATTCTTCAGCTCAGCTTCGACGATCCTTGAGTAGATCCTGGCAGACACATCCTCACATGCTATCGAATTGAGCAGCTTCTTGGCGAATTCATCGCACTGCTCGGCGATGATGTGTACGTGCTCGAGGCCAAGCTCTTGCCATCTTGAGGACTGTTCTCGAAAGAGCTGACCGATGACCGCGGGATTGAAGTTGCCCGGCAGCTCACGACCGCGACCACGCTCCAAGATGCCCTGTACCCACTGAAGAGCGTCTTCATGGGACTGGAGCTCCTGGAAATCCTGTACGCCGCTGTAGAGTGGAATCATGTCGAAGTCCTTGCGCTCATGCTCCTCGAGATCCCTGATCTCCTGTGGACCGGCGCTTATCTTGTATTTGGATCCGTATTTGCGCATCTGGGCTGCGAATTGCATATTGGCGAATTGGACCGCGGCACGAAGGCGACACTGGTTGTCACCGTCTAGGACATCCTCACTGTCATCGATCTTTGCAAAGAATTTATGCTCATAGTGACTGTGACGGTCAGCGCATGGCGTATGTGCTCAGCTCCCCACACCCACCCGTCAATGGCCGATTGACACAGCTTCTCAAAGTCTTGTCCGACCCTCATGATGTACTGCTTCTGTTCCAGTTCTGTTGACCGAGCTTGACCGAGTTGCGCGAGACTAATGCTCGTCTGCTCAAATTTGGTTGAGAGCTCCTGCTGCAGCTCTGGCAACTCCTTGGTCAGATGTTCAAACAGAAGAGAGCTGAGCCGGGTGCGCAGGGCCTCGATGCCGAGGATGTCTCTGTCCAGGGCACGGTAATTACCCGAACTGAAGAATTGCTCCTCAGTCTTGTTACGATAATCGAGTGACTTCTCCATCTCCTTAGGAGTACTGACTTGATTAGTAAATGTGCTCAAGCATGTTCAGGACAACTTACCGATTACGCAACATGTGCCATCCTAGGCCAAACAAGACATCCTTGTTCTGAGCGAGATCGATCCAGGTCTTCTCGTTCTCAGTACCAGCTTCGAGAACGTCAGTCTTTGTCACGATCCCCAAGGTGCGGTGAGCTGCATCGAGGTCGCGGGCTTTGTTGAGGACAATCTGATTGGCGTAATCGTTCTTGGCTGAGACAACAGCCAGGACAATGGTGCGCTTCTCCTTGATGTATTCTTCGACCAATTCTGTGATTAGCTTGACGTCCTCACGGGTTTGTTGCTTAGTCTCGCTGTGAATCAATCCTGGCAGGTCGACAAGTGTGAGCTGTGGGCGGCTTGGTCCAGATATTTCGATGTTGAGAACGTCACGAGAGAAGGCGCGAGTCTGATCTGGGGAGTCAAGACCCATGGCGACAGTAGCAGCGTCCATCAATTCTCCTAGCTTACTGAAATCGTCCAGCTTGAGATTGATGGACTTGAGCTTCTCGTGCTCAATGGCAGGGCGCAATTTGTCGGGCATGATGTTGACAGAGATGCTCTCCGTCCTTGCGCGGCGCATGACGATTTGAGTGGCGAAGCGTGTGCAGAGATTCTCCTTGCGAGGAAATGGGATCCCAGTGATAGCCTCCAGAGTTGATGACTTGCCGGATGACTGATCACCAACAGTGACGATCTGTGGTAGTTGAACGATGGAACCAAGACCGGCCTTGCGAAGGCGATCGACGGTGTCCATGACCTTACGAGCATCTTCGGTCTGTAACGACTCCAGAGTATCGTTGGTAAGGGGCTGTGCTGACGATGCCATAGTGCTGGTAGATGGGGCTGTTGAATTTGGATTGATCGGTGTGTTGGTCGGATCTGGCGAGGAAGATGTTGTCACGAACTCGCCGCTATCCGACGTAGACGACCGCAAAGGAGTAGCAGCGTTGGAGGTGGACTCGTCCAAGGAGGAGGTAGGAAATTGGAGAGCTTGCTTCTTCCTGTTTCTGCGAGAAGGCATGTAGCAGGAAAAGTGTTGGTTTTGATGTGTAAAGAAGAAGATGGAAAAGTGTGAGAGAATGGGAGGTACATATGTGAAGGTGGCTTGCAGTCTCCCATGCAAGGGGCTCCAAAGTTTCTAACATGCACCGAACTTCAGACGAAACATACTGCAGCTCCTGGTTTACCTCCGGTAGTCTGCATTTCGCTCAAAGACGGCTCGCGCCAACAGTCCGCGTCAGCAGCTCGAAAATCAACGACACCGCATCAAGGTAGACGACTTGTTGTCCCAACGACGCTATGACGAACTCTGTTTCAGTCTCATGAGATGTCAATACTGTTGCTATGCATGGATGTATTGGACAAAACGCCGTGCCGCCAGGTGTTCCACGGTGAGATTGTGGACGAAGGGAAAAGGGAAAGGATATGCTGCCTCGCCTGTCCCGTCAAGTGTATACCGCCTAACCGAGAGCAGAGATGCCGTCCCTTGGGCATGACACCCTTTGAAGCGATCCACGCGATGCAGGAGATTCACCGCTGTCGTTCGTAGCGATGTACTCAGGAAAGACCTGTTTGACGACAGCTGGTGGGCGTGATACATGACGGACAACTTTGTCATGTCTCAGAATTGTTGATGTGTCGATATGCATGTATATTGACGCGAATGCAGCGTTGTCCAAGACACGCATGGCATTAGTGGCGAATACAGCTTCCTATGTAGGCGCATGCTCGATACATGGCTCGTTGGCCATTGATACAGTCGGACAGCTGCATGTTGATGCAAACGCGGGCTTGATCAATCAGGTGAGGTCGGGGAGAGAAACGCAGCAATTAATGGAATGGAACTGAGCCGAGATGTGCCACCTGTGTTCGTCCGGCCGGAACGGTCGGTCGATATGCAGCCCTTCATGATGGTGATTGGATCTACAGACGACATGGGTGCGAGGTGCAGGGAGAGGTCGAGCAGATATGAAGTTGCACAAGTGGGGATGCACAAACAGCACAGCAGGTTGTGCTGTGGCCAATCAGAGCAGTCGCAAATCAGTGAGGTGAGATCTCCGAAGAGGATCCATCTCTTTACCCCATCGCGGAAGGAAACGCGGACTGCAATCAAGCATAAATGGCACGAAAAAGTAGCAGGTGTACCAAGGGAAACCTGTTCGTCCCATGGATCAACAAATGTGCTCATGACTTTCACATACTACCGATAACCGATATCTTCGGACCATCAGCCTGATCGTCGGGCACGGAACGAAGCCGCAGAGGGAAGAAAGAGGTAGGCCAGTGACAGGCGATTCAAAACCCTGCGCTTACGGAACTTTGACCTCCCTCTCCACCTTCAACCAAGTGCCGTGACAATTTTCCCCAAGGCCGAGCTTCTCAGCATTACTGTACCTTATACACAACTCCACACTTCGACTCATTGTTCTTCATTCCTCTGATCCCGTACACTCACTGCTCTCGCATCATACCTACCTTCAGTAATCAAATCACATCTACAGCTGTCAAAATGAGCGAGACAAAGACTCTCTCCTACTCCGACGTCGCCGAGCACAACACTAAGAAGGACCTCTATGTCGTCGTCCACGACAAGGTCTACAATGCCAGCTCTTTCGTAGATGAGCACCCGTACGTACACCACTCTCTGCCTCTTCCAGTGCCCTCTTCCTCCATCTTATCGTCGACGTCTTCCGCCCCATCGCAAACCTCTACCCCACAGCCGCAGAGTGGTCTGATCCCAACTAACACATCTCCCAGCGGCGGCGAAGAAGTCCTTCTCGACGTAGGTGGCCAGGACGCGACCGAAGCCTTCGAGGATGTAGGCCACAGCGACGAGGCGCGCGAGATCCTCAATGGCATGCTCGTGGGCGACCTCAAGCGACAGGTGAGTTGGGCTGACCCCGACCAAGATTCCGTCAGCACGTGGTTGATTGCAGCCTTGCTGCCATTTCTCCCCCATCGTATCACTCTGCACAACCTTGCAAGAACGCGAACCCTCCGATTGCAAATGCTGACGTAGAACGAAACAGCCAGGTGACCCCTCCCCGAAGACCCACGGCCACACCTCCCCAGCCCCTGCCACCACTTCCTCCGGCGGCCTGAGCGGCTCGACTGCCATCATCGCCTTGATCGTCGCCACTGCCGCGGCATACTTTGGATACACCTTCCTCGCGACGCAGCAGCAGACGGCGGGGAAGCAGTAGACTAGTCCTCTCTCCGACGAGAGCTGGCAGCAGAGACGCGGGGATCTTGAGCAGTGCTCTGGTGCGATAGCAAGGATCAATGCGTTCGTGAACAAGTGGATGCGAGAGATGTCGCGGCCAACGACTGGGGAAAGGAGGGAGTTGATGCTGTAATGGACCGGATCTGTGGACATGTCACCAACTTCCGAGGGTGCGGCTAGTACGTTAGTGTGCAACAAGGGTGGGGGACGAGGGGTACGAGGCAGCAGTCATTCGTTGTGGATCTTTTCTCCAAGCAAGAAATGCACTGCGTTCGGGGGCCGTCTGGGATAAACAGTAGATATCCTGCCGTTCTTATGCTTCAACGCTTGTCATTCTTCTTACCACCATCACCAACACCTTTGTCCTCTCCCCTTTCATCCACCTTGGATACCACGAGGACGCATGACTCTTTCAACAAGGAGCAGTCCATGGAATACAGATACAGATATCAATTCGCTAATTGTCAAGCCATTTCCCCATCCGTCTGTACCCACACGTCTCTCGGCACCATCCACTCCCCTTTCCCCCACCCGCCAACCTCATCCGTCCTCTCCTACTTCTCTCCTCTCCTCCATTCACCACCGATTCTCATCTTCGTTCCTGTAGGAAATGCATCACCTGTAATAATCCTCGTCCCCACCTCCTCCCCCAGCCGCAGCCGCAGCAGCAGGCGCCTGTCCTGGCAAACCAGGATATCCACCCTGCGACTGCGGCTGCGGAGGCGGCATCGCACTCCCCTGCACGTTGGGACTGTACGCCCTGTACTGGCCAGGCTGCTGTGGCGGTTGCTGACTGGGCGGCGCAGGGGGTGCTTGCTGTGGCTGAGGCGGATGACCCGGTTGAGTTTGCTGACCTTGCTGGGGAGGATACTGCTGCTGCTGCTGTGGCTGGCCTTGAGGAACATACCCGTGCTGCTGCGGAGGGTACGCCGGCTGCTGTTGTCCTTGGCTCTGCTGGTAGTTGTCTTGTGCATACCCTGCTGATGACTGCGGAGCGGACTCGAAGCTCGCTTGGCGCTGTGGGCGCGTGAAGCCTGGTTGTTGGTTGGCTAGGCCGGCGTAGGGCTTTGTGTCGTACGGTTGGGAGGTGGGTTGTGCTTGCTGTGGGGGAAATTGTGCGGACGGGTACGAGTGTCGGTTGTCTACAGGGGATTCATAGCCGCTTGTTGCTAATTCTTGCGGATTGCCTGAGTTCAGGGTGTGGATCGATTGAGGTCGATTGGAAAAAGAAGGCTGAGGGGAGTATGGTGAGTCGACCGGTGGCACCCCGGTGGAGAGGGGCTTGGGTGTCTCTGATTGCGGTGGGAGTTGTACCTGTGGAGGTTGAGCTTGCTGTTGCTGTGGTTGGGAAGTGCCGGATGGAAGAAAGTGGAATGCTGAGGACGAGCCATTTGCGTGCGCGTATGGATCTTGCGGCGCGGTGGATGCTGGGGGGTTATAGTACTGCTGCTGTGGTGGAGGAGCGGCATAAGATGGCTGTTGCTGTTGCGGCTGTGGTCGTTGCTGAGTGTAAGGTGCAGGTGTGTGCTGTGGCGGGTAACCTCCCTGGGGAAGATATGCCTGATATGGCTGCGACGGTTGGCGACCGCCAGGATATCCGTATCCTGCTGGAGGCTGTGACATAGATGACTCCAAGAGAGCTTCATAGTCTCTCCGAGCCTTGATGAACTTCTCATTCAGCGAAGTGAAGTCGTCTGCGGTTGTGTCAGCTGAAATCCTCGGAAGCGTATCCGTAATGCTTACCCTTCTTCTGTGAGTACTTGCCGATCAGCTCGATCAATTTCGGCCGTATCGCCAGAGTCTTGTTGTACAGCTCTTGAATCTCCTCTTCCGTCCCAGCATCTTTCGCACCCATGCCACCCTCGCTCCTCACACTCAACAAGGCCAACAACTTCTCCACGTTCCTGATTTGCGCAAAGACCTCGCCTTCCATCATCGCATCCTTCTCCATCTCCTCCTTTGTCGGATCCTGCAACTTCTCCACATAGTTCAGCGGAAAGATACCCGTGTTCCCTCTCAAGCTCCCCTTCCACCAGTCCTTGTACACACTCTCTAGCACAGCAATCACATCGCCTTTCCTAAACGCCAACTCCCCGGACTCGCTCGGCGTAAAATCATATAGAGCGCGCACCCTACTCACCGTCGCGGCCGTTGTTCCCCTCGCCTGCTCCTCCTTCTTCTCCCCCGCCTCCTGCCCCGTGTCCTGTTTCTTTTCCTCCTTCTTCGTCCCCTCCTTGAGACTCAAGGCCAACGCCATCTGCAGTTCCTCGTCCTCCTTTTTCCTATCCACGTCCTCGATTTCTCTCTTGCGCGGCTTATCCGGCGCCTGTAAGGCAGGATTACTCCGCTTCAACCGCTCAAACGCCCCTTCCATTATCCCCAAGTCAGGGTCGCCTCGGAACTGCTCCGTCCACTCCTCCATCCGCTCCAGAACTTTGCTCTTGACTTGCTGGTGCGCATTCCTGTCGCCAGCGAGACGTATTAGGGCATCGGTGAAGCTGCGTGAAGAGAGTTCGCGGTGGATGGGCGGACCGCAGTTCTGGGACAAGGCGTTGGCGAGCTCGAGGGTATATAATTGTACGTTGGCATTTCGGTGGGAGAGGCGCTTGATAAGTGCTGCGACGGCACTGGCGGGGCCGGAAGGAGATGCGGAGACGCGGTCGCATACGTCTAGAATCAGAGACCAGTTCTCGGAGGTGAGGTTCTCGTCGGTCGCCTTGGCTAGGGGGGAATTAGAGGTGGTGGACGAGGTGCAGGGGAGGGGAGAAACGAACCGACGGCTTCGTCGAATTGATTCGCTTGTGCGCGAAACATGGTAATGATCGTGGAAGTGGAGTTACATGAAGGGATTGTGGACGGTGAAAGGTGGACGCTGTAGTGTTGCTTGGACTGAAGCTCGTTGGAAAGCCGTTGCCTGCTGTTCGGGCGAGGTTCCGTAACGTCATGGTCAGTCACGCCGCAGCCAAGCCTCACAGTTGATGGAATCTTTCAAGTCTTCACTTGCTCCGCCATCTTGATTACGAAAAAAAATAACTCGGAAATCAAGGATGATGTATGGACAATGCTCTGTATTTGTTCGTCCCGGGCTACGAGGAATTTGACAATAGTGATAACCCTACAAGACGTAAAGAAATGCCCAGATATCCATGTCTTCACCATCACCCCCCGAAACTGCTCTGTGTCTCGGTGGTGAAGGTCTACCAGCGCTTCTTTGGATCTGTCGAGGTATGTTGTTGTTGTCGAGAAATGGTCTTGTTTGAAGGATGTGGATACCTAGCAATAGATACTCGACGCCTTCGAACCTCCCCCATGGCCGTCCTTCTTTTTTTGAGAAAGAAGTTGAATGTCTCCCGAGGAACCCTGCTCCTACCACCTGTCTTATAACTCCTCTCTTGCGAGTCCTGCGTTGGATGCCCGTTTACTAAGTACCATACAAAGCCCAGGCTTTCAAGAAGTGAAAGTCCTGCAAGAGTTTGTCGTAATCCGTAGTGATGTACTCCTTGAGCGTCGAGCTCACGGAGTATTAATGATTCCAAAATGTTGCATAATTTGGTCGTATCGTAGTCATAATCTGAGTAAAGCAGATGCTGTGTAGAGACCGACCGTGGCGTGTCTTCAAATAGTGGCAATTGGCACAAGCATAAACACAAAAATTGTTTCCGAATCGTTTCATCCTTCAAGACCTCTCATTGACCTTTATTCCGCCTCTCTTCGGCTCTCGCGATGCGAGCAGCCTTGACGAGTGGCGAGAGGGTTGCAAGAGGCTCGGCGGTCTGAATGAATGCATGCTGAGAGGTTCGTCAGTCATGAACGTTGAAGCCCACGGAGGTGCTTACCTTGAGTAGATCGTGGGCGCTTGCACGCTTCTCGGGATCAACCTTGAGAGCGAATGCCAGGAAGTCGCGGAACACTGGAGACAATTCGTGTTCGTTCTTGATCTGAGGAGTACCGTTGGTGGCGATCAAGTAAAGAGCTCGGAGTGGGCTCTCGGTGAGATAAGGCGGCTCGCCCTCGATCATTTCGATAGCCATGATACCCAGTGACCAGATATCGATCTTGCGACCATACTCCTTTCTGGTAACGACTTCGGGGGCCATCCAGTATGGTGTTCCCACCATGGTTGTACGCTTCATGTGAGATTCGTTGATCTGAGCACAGAAACCGAAATCGGCTAGTCGAGATTAGTCTCCATGTGGTCACAATCCTGTGTCGGATTGACTTACTCAGCTTGATGTTGCCTTCTAGCGACAAAAGGATATTATCGGACTTGATGTCACGATGGATTACGCCCTTGGAGTGCAAGAACTGTAAACCGTGAAGTGTCTAGACGTCGTCAGCAGATTGCACGGCTTTTGTTGACAAGAATCGTGTCTGACCTCTCGACAAACAGCAGCAATTTGCGGCTCACTCATCATATTGAATGTTACCACATCTGTCAAGCTGCCGCCTTCCATGTATTCCATGATAACCCACAGCTCGCCCTTCAAAAGGTAGCTGTCGATGAAGTTGACAACATTCTTGTGCTTGCTGTCCTTCATGACCAGGATTTCGTTGATGATCAAGTCCTTCTTGGGCTGCTGCTCCAAATTCATCTGCTTGATCGCGACACATTTGTTCGTGCCACGCTCGAAAGCAGTGAAGACACCACCGGAAGCACCTTGGCCAATCTTGTTCAGGTTGCGGAAGCGTTGAGTAGGATCGTCCTTTGAGCAAATCTGGTTAAGTTTGCTGACAATGTCTGGCGTCTGCATGCTTTGCCGTGGTCGTGGTCTTGCCCTGGCTTGTGGCACCGCGGTAGATGCTTGCGCTGGAGGTTGAGGAATGTTTCTCGGATCAGGCACAGGCGCGAATGGCTGTTGAGCCATTGGTGGAGATACGAGATGCTGAGTTGGTGGAGCGCGTTGACTCTGACTTCGTTCAAGCTGTTTCTGGTGGAGAGCTTGTTGAGCAGCCGCCATGGCCTGTTCTTGCTGCTGTTGATATTGCTGGGGAGAACTGACAAGTGGGCTGCCGAAGTGAGGCTGAGGACCGCCGGTAGTGGCAGCACGAGCTCGCTGCATGGGAGAGTCGTGCAGTGCGTGGCCTCCCATCTTAGGCCCATGGTTTGTGCCATCGTCCAGTTCTCTGGGATAGCCTGGGTCTCTGCTCGCCGAAGGTGGAGGAGGGGCAGCTCTGGCTGGAATCATGCCGTTGGAAGGTCCCATTCCTGGTGCCTTGGGCGCAGGTCGCAGTGGAAGCATATTTGACTCATTTCGCATTGGTGGCGAGGTTGGGCCGATACCGAGACCTAGGCTTTGCTGTCGAGGAACTGGGGGAGGTGCTCGCGGGTTCTCAAAGCTGTCTTGATCGTTCCGTGGAAAGCGTGGACTCGTTGGCGGACTAAGAATGCCATTGTGAGGGGATACTATTGGTGAAGGGATGTTCTGCAGCCCCAACCCACTCGAGGAAGGATCGGTCGACCGCGCATGGTCGAACTTGTGCCAGATTGAATCGTCGCCTCTGTTCTCGTTGGTCTCTTTGTAGAAGGTGACCACGTCGACGATAGCCTTGGGATTATTGCGCTGTTCTTGTTCCGAAATGCCAGCGTCGGTCAGCGCTCTTTGCCATTCCTTTGGAAGACCCTGTAGAAGTTAGTCGACACGTTCGAAATCATGCACAAGATTTTCGCATGCACTTACGGTGAATTCTCCGGTCGCATTGTTGAAGCCGACGTGTGTCACATGGACTGGATTTTCCGGGGCTGAGATCGGCGGCCGCCTTGGTGAACCGACCAGACTGCTCATCAAACTACCAAAACCACTCTTTTTACGAAATGCACGTATAGCCCCATTGCCGTTTGCCTCATCGCTGTATCGCTGACGGGGTGAATTGGACGAGGAGTCGGTGCGGGGTGGTGTGCTGTCCATGTTTGGGGACCGTTTTGTCGTGAAGCTTGCCGACTGGCGGAGCTGTGGTTTCTTGAGCTTTGAGCCGGTGGAGGATTGCGTTCTCGTCGAATGCAAGGGACGAAAGCCAGGAGAATTCTCCGAGTCGACGGGAGAGGAAATCTCGGGAGAGGGGAGGAAGCTGTCACGTTGCTGCATCCAGGAAGATCGCTTATGTAGCCTCTGAGCCGGCGCGGTGGTCATAGGTGTCATTCCTCGACTGGCGAGGTAAGCTGGAAACGAAGCGGCGCGAGTAGCGACAATGAGCGCATGAGCAGACAGGCGACGGTGGGAGGGATGGGAAGATGTGCGTGTGTTATATGGCGTGTAGAAAGAGACGAAATGAGACGAGACGAGGTTGCACGAGGTGTGAGAAGGTGTTCGCGACAGACCAGGAAAGGCAGTGGATCCGGCGAGATGATTGGCTTTGACAACCTTGGAAGTTTTGGCTGCAGCCCGGAAAAGCCAAGACGCTGGGAGCTTGCCCAAAATCAAGCAACTACCACTTCCATGCCTACACTTTATTTTGGTGGAATATGGAAAATTACGAGGGCTCGTCAAAGGGTACACAGCATGTATCCTTGATGCAAGAACAATGTGAGCAGTCAAGGATCTTGATCAAAGATTTGTTGGAAACATCTATATTGGACCCCGTCTTATCATCATCATCTTCTTCTTCTTCTTCTTCTTTTCTCCCACCTCAGCCCTTGCAAGAGGCTAATTCGAACATGACACGAGTGAGGCGCTTCACCTTCTGCCTACCTGGTCTTCTCTCATATAATAACATTAAATAATCTCGACCGCAGGGCGAGACGTGTGCACTGACGGTAACGACCACAGGCGAACCTCAGACATCGACCGTCATGCCCTGGCTCTTTTTTTTTCCCAAGAATATGCTCTCCGTAGTCAAACGAGCCGCCAGCCACATCCATCATTCACCGATTATTCTCAAACCGTCCATGCATGACATTGCTGCACGCTAAGATTTTAATTTCTCATCGAGGTCATCGAATCACCCTATCGACTACCACGGACCTGGCTATCTGCACAGGGTATTTGTTTTATTATGAGGGTCCGCATATCCCCGGTCGACATCCGCCCTCTTCCCCACTGACGGTGCCGCGGTTGTCATGATCCAAACACGCCACGACCCAAAAGGGAGCTGTGAGTTGCTGCACCTTGCCTGTGGGAGCTCTGTATGGCGCCAGTTGGAAGTGTTTCCCCGGGCCTTGCTTGCATGTCACGCGGTATCCATGGAGAATGTGAACCTACCCCTGACGAGAAATGTCGTCTGCCATGTGCGTATCGATGTGCCCTCGATGAAACAACCCTGTCATGTTCCCAGTCTCTCGATCTCCTCTCGTTTTTGATCGGATGTTTTGTTGATAGATTGGCCATCCGCATGAGGGGTTGTTGTGATTGGTAGATTTGGTAGATTTGACGGGCCCGCCGCGGATGGCTGTCCCGGCTGCAGCTCGTGGCAACTCTCCGACGAAAAGGGAAGTTCCGAGGCTGCTCTCCGGGGAATTGCGACTCGACTCGTGACAGCGACCGGCAGGAAAGTATTGAACAGGGGTGAGCTCTGTCGGAGCTTGCGAGGCGTTCGACAGTCCATCAAAGCCGACCGTGACCTTCAGTACTAGCATCCATCGATCAAGAAGAGCTATTAGTTGCATTGCTCTCAGTCTGCCAACAGCAGTGACACCATGCTCTAAGCCATATTGCCCGCCAGCCATGAACAGACCAAACCCTTTCGGTTCAGGCTCCAAGTTCTTCCAACCCGCATCTCAGATCTTGAGAAACTCTCTGAACGTCGCCAAAGACCAGTTGAAGGCTCTCGACGACGCTGCTCTCGAGCTGGGAGTCACCAATTCCTCCATTATGGACTCTCGTCCTTCCCGCAGTACAACACAAACCCCTGACGCGCTCAAACCTCGAGCAATTCCCCTGGTTAGCATCTCAAGATCGCCCTCGCCTTCGCCCCTCGCGAGGACAAGAAGTGCTGCACAGTCAGAAGACGAGGATGAATGGGAGTATGGTGATGCTTCCCAGAGCAGACCACTCGTTCACAAGAGCGCGAATGCATACCACAATCAGCCCACAGGCTTCTTCAAAAAGGGTGGAGTAGGACATTTCCTATTCGGCACCAATGTTGGGTCGCAAGTCTACATCGGTCTGTTGGTCTTTTGGGTGGGCGGATGTCAATTCGGTCTACTCCTCATGAACCGCTTCATCCTTTGGACGGGTCTGTACAAGTAAGCAAAGTTTGACTCTGGTATGGACTTTGGCTGACAAGCTAGATTCCCTTACCCACTGACCATGACGCTTTTGCAGCTCGCCATCTGCCACATTTTGATTCTAGGATTCGCAAGTCTCACCCGAGGCCTGGGAGGTCTCTTCAATCTGCTTGGTCTTGGAGCTGTAATTGCGCCGTCCCGCGCATACACTCGTGGCGATCGGGCCTCCCGATACAAAGGTGGCCAGCGACATCGATCTGTCATGCGGAACATTGGCGACTGGCTCACGCATGGCTCTGGCGGTGTCGCTGGTGGTGGTCTTTTCGAGTTTGAAGGCAAGACAGTACGACATGTCCTGCCTGTAGCTGTCGTCTTCTCCCTGAAAGTGCTGCTCAGCAATCTCTCATACGCGTATGCATGTCCCGTTCCGAGAGGCCGAAGAAGTATTGATCAAAAGGTAGGTATGCTGTTCTTCCCATGTATATGCTTGCCCGCATTGCCATCGTTCCTCTCTCCTTGCTATTCACCACTGTTCTTCTTCGCGAGACGCACTCGGTAGCTACCCTTTCATCGTCCCTCACCGCTGTCCTGAATCTTGGCATGGCGACTATTGAGCCTGGGCGAGTCACCTGGGAGTCTATCGTAGCCGGCGTCTTCTCTTCCCTCTTCGTCGCCCTGTATCCGGTCGTCCAGCTTCGTGCTTACAAGCAAGTCGTCTCTGACCTGGTTCCGCAAGGCGACATCCTGGCGCCCTCGGATGATGAATCCGCTCCTACCTACCTGGGCACGAAAGAAGAAACTAGAGCTTATTGGCGAATGCTTCACTACACCTCTCTCCTATCGATGATGATGATCGCCCCCATCGTCCTCATCTCGGGTGAGATTCAGCAGATTCGCCGGAATTGCTACTTCATGGACGTTCCTTGGTTCTGGTTCCTGATGCTGTGTGGAGGCGCCGGTAGCTGGGCTGTCTTCTCCAGCTCCTTGTTACTAATCAAGAGCACAAGTCCACTGACGGCCGCTTTCGTCAGCATGCCGAGAAGTGCCTTCCAGCTTATGGTTCTGGATAAATTCCGGTTGCCTGTGCATAGCTGGGTCGGTGTCAGTCTCTGTTGGGCGAGCTGTCTGTGGTATGTCGCCGTGCGAAGGCGGGAAGAATGGAACAGGATGAGGGGCAATCTTCAAACAAACATTTAATAGGGAACCAGCACTGAGCTATACTCAAGTAGCAAGCTCGGATGCCAATCCCGAACCTTGCTGACCGACTGCTCCATGGGCACTAATTGTACCCATTGGGAGGTCAGTACATGGTTTCGTGAACGTGGACAAAGCTTGTCTGTTCATTCTGGCTTCGCACCATGGCAGATACAAACAGGACTTGCAAGACACGATGCGTATATATGTCTCCGATGACGGACAACTTGCCCTCTAAGCCGATCGTCAATTTCCTCATGGACGCGTTCCTACTGCACCACGCCTGCTTTGGGCTTTACTGTCCAGCTACAGACAACATAATGATGGACCCACGCGCAGCGCCAGAATTCCCACCACATCTCGACATTGTCTACATCTGCATCCACCTTGAGAGAGATCCGGGCGACCCCCATAATATCATCGAGGCCGGTATAGCCACCTTTGATACTCGTGACATCCAAGGAGTAGCACCGGGTCAGGGCCAAGCTGACTGGTTTCGTCAAATCACCTCTCGTCATCTGATTCTTGCCAGCAATGACAACCCTCTCCTGCACGCGGACACTCTTCCGACAAACACTTTGGTCAATACTGCCCTCGCCGACGTATGAAGCAGAGCCCAAATTCGCCATGCCATTGAGAATGCCTTCATTCGCCCCTTAGCGCTGTCGCATAACGACGTCAACACTCGCAACGTTGTCTTCGTCCCCTTCAACTACCACGAACAATACGAGCTCCTCTGCCACCTGGGCGTCAACCAGATATTGAACAACCTCACTCCCGTCAATGTCGTATGCACGCTCGACGTCCAAGGTCTGACAAGCCGCGCACGATCACCCGTCAGCCTGGAGCAGATCCTCACAGCTCTTCGCATTCCTTTTGGGGCAGAAGACCTGGCCAACGCCGCGAATCGGGCGGTCATGGTCCTCAAGGCACTGATCAGGGTAATCCACATGGACGCATTCGATACCATCACTGTGCTTTCTTGACTGCATAAGTATCTCCATGTTTCCGGGGCAGATGAGCCTGCAGTCGTGGCAGTTGCTCAGGGAGGTGACCGGGAGAGTGGACAGGACGAGGCTATGTATGAGGGGGGATCTGTGTAGATGCAGAAGGGGCCGTCCAAGTGCGAGATGACAGGAAGCAACCTGCGACAACGAAGAAAGGCTTGACGGGACGAGTGTGGAGCGTTCGGCTCAAGCGGATTTCTCATCAGATTGATGATGTATAGATCGGGTCGCTTGACCGAATGAACAGTTCTACACGATTCGAGCTCACTCTTGCGACCCCAAACTACGGCATAGCTCCCCGCTCAGAGCGCGGCTTCACGGGTTTAAAGCAAGGTGAAAATCTGTGCTCGCACGCTTGTAGTCAACTACCATACCGGACTCAACCTGCCGAGCCACAGCCTCCGTCTCGTTGATTGCTTTTATCAGGTTGTCCAATACACATGTCAATGCTTCCATTTGCTCGTGACGCATTCCCGATTTACTATCCTGTGTCTTGCTGGAACCACCACAAACAACGAGGCAGCCGGAGCACACCGTTCCAAACCATGACAATCATCCTCCTTCTTCTAGTGCAATGGTAAATTTGAGTACGAGAGACACAAGCAATAATCGATTGCCTTTCTGACCAGGCATGATTGCCACGATTCACCTCAGATTGCTCTTTGTGCTTGCATTTTCTGTTCACCATGGCGAATGGAAGGGTACCAAACATGTCGGTATCAGGGTATAAGTACCAAGTCCTAGATCTCTAATCAGTGATCCAATCTCAATACTTACCACATCACCTACCTTCACCAGCACCAAGACTTTTCATTTTCCCATAACAACGAACGATCATCATGTACTGGCCCGACTCCCCTATCCCCGTCCGCTCCTTCGCCTTCCTCCAACGCTCCCTCGGCCTTTCCAGCGCACGACACAATAAAGCCACCCTTCCCTCCGTCCCCGCCCCCTACAGCATGAAGAAAGACATCCTCTTCGTCGCCATCGACATTGAAGCATGGGAGCACGACCACTCCCACACCACCGAGCTGGGTATCGCGACGCTGGACACACGCGATCTCGTCGACCTTGCCCCGGACAGTGACGGTGGAGGCTGGTTCGACGCCATCTCAGCCCGACATCTGCGTGACAGGGACAACTTGCACCGCGTCAATAAGCGTTACGTGAAGGGATGTCCGGAGGCTTTCCACTTCGGTGCGACCGAGGTGCTGAGCAAGGAGGAGATCAAGCGCGGCTTGCGACAGGTGTTGCGATTCGGTCGAGATGGACCGGGAGAGGGAAAGAGGAGGGTGGTGCTGGTTGTGCATGATCGGGGCGCGGAGGAGAGACTGTTGCGACATCTAGACGAGAAGGTGTCCAGGAGGGCGAGAGTGGTCTATACGGCTGATACGCAGGTGTTTGCGAGTAAGGAGGGGAGGCAGCATGGGCTGGGGGATGTGTTGGACGCTTTGGAGTTGAATGGGAGTGATGCGCACAATGCGGGGAATGATGCGGTGTATACTTTGCAGACGATGGTGAAGATGGTATGTCTCAAGACATTCGCGCCGAGGGAGTTGGCGGACAGGTTGGCGCAGTTGGAATGAGTGTGGTGGTCCGTGTATGGAGAGGGTATGGTGGAAGCAAGAGAGGTGGAAGTTGTGAGATGTTACAAGATTGGCCGAACACAATAGAGGATAGACTGGGAGTTTTCGGACTTAACTGCTTTGAATATTGAGCAATAGAAATGTTACCTACCGGACCCTGTCATAGAGAGAAGAAAGGAGAAGAGGTCGCGGTGGAGTAGGCGAGAAGTAGTTCAGGGGTCTACCTGGCTCCAACCTCAAATGGCACAGATTTTCCCATTCACATCATGACGTTCCACTGGTACGGCATCTGCATTGCTTCTTCTCCCGATTTGCTTATTCCATTACCCACGATGAAAGGTTTATCTTGACTGGTCTCGAGGCTGAGGCTCGCTCGTCGTGTAAAAACCATCGGACGGATACCTTCGTCCATCTCGCCCATCATCGCCGGCATGCCAAATCCCTGTATTGACCTACAACAGCTAGGCTCCTTTCTTGGCTTGAACAATACAGTCCAGGCTCAAGGCGAAGACACTCATACTCCATCGAAGCAAGATGTCAGCAACAGCGTCTTCGTGTGCGTGGACCTGGAGGCTTTCGAGTTCGACCACAAAAACATCCTCGAGGTGGGAGTCGCCACGCTGGACAGTCGCCACTTGACAAGAGATCTGGTGGAGCGACCTGCCTCAGAATGGTTCAAGCAGATCCGAAGTGAACATTACATCATCGAGGAAAGTCGGCACCTCGTCAACAAGAGATATGTGAAAGGCTGTCCTGACGGCTTCATCTTTGGAAAGAGCAGAGTCCTGCCAGCCATCGAAGCGCGGGCTTTACTTCGACAACATCTGTCGGAACCAAGATCATTATTCTATGATGCTTCAATGCGACAGAGGTGCGACACGTCGCCGAATGTATATATCGTGGCGCATGGTCTGAAGAACGATACAACGCTAATGAAGAATTTTGGAATTGATAATGTGTACGACCTGGGTCTGGCTGGAGATATCGACACGCAAAGGATTTGCAGCGGAAAGAAGAAGCCTGCTGGATTGAGAAAACTCTTGGATGCCGTAGAGATCCCGTACGAAAATCTGCATAATGGTGGGAACGATTGTGCGTATACGCTGCAAAGTCTGGTCAAGATGATCTATCTCCAATATCATGACCCTGAAGATCTTGCTAAACGATTGGAAATACTCCGACATCCACCGGAACAGCCGAAGAAGAAGAAACAACGAAGGGGTCCGAAAGACGAGGGTGAGAGGAGTGTTGCGAAGGTCATTGTCCCCGAAGGCCAGAACGAGCCATCACTTCTAAACGGTCATCGCCACATCGCCCCTAAACCCGCGAGGGATGAGACACTAAAGGACAATACGAATGATATTAGTGTGAAGGGCATGTGAGAATCGAAGCGGCTACAAGCTGGATGTGGCGGTAAGTGATTAAATCCGGTTATCGAATGTGGCAACACGCGCTCACCATTGGTAAGTCCGTCATGTATCACTGGGTATATATTAATATTATGCAGCCCATAATCTCGTCAATCAAACGGCCTAGCGGTCAGTTTGGGTCGTCTACTCCAGTAGTCTGCTAAGACTCTAAACACGTCCTCGACGTCTGAAGCCGTCGGTTCGACTCTCGTCGCCAACGCAAACATCTGCGCTTATACTCCTTCAACTCCTCCAAACTCGCATGTGATCGCAAATGGGTTCACATGGGAAAGTCACTGATGGAAAGTCAATGTGGGAAGTCAATGAGCAAAGAAGTAAAACCCAAAAGGGTAGATGACTTTTTGCCCACCTGGCTGGACCGGTATCACGTGATATATTGCAGTGAAGGTAAGGTAGCATTCTTTTCGATCTTCACACTTAAGGTCCATGATCCCAACACGAAGTCCCGCATGCTCAACCTGCACTCACGGCGATATTGACAACAATACCTTGGAACTTCTGTGTGCACATCAATCACTCTTTTTGCGACGCATCGCTACAACACAGACAGATTACATAAATCGAACAACCAATAATCATGCCGGTGGTAAGCGCCAATGACTTCAACAGTCTCATATGTGGCTGATGAGTAGCAGACAGAGCGACCAGATCGCGAAGAGATATTTGAGAGAGCTCAAGCATTGCTCGGGCTTCCTCGAGCTCAGAGTGCATGCAAAGCTTTTGATGCCGAAGACTGCACTCAGATCAGGCCACTTCACGATGCGGTCTTCATGAGCATCGATGTCGAGGCTAGCGAGAAATCTCAGGATAAGATCACAGAGGTCGGCATTGCTATGCTCGACACCCGTGTGATCCAGGTGTTGGCACCTGGGGAGGCCGCCTCTGCATGGCTCCGGAAGATTATCGCGCGCCACTACATCACCAAGGACTTTATCGATATTGAAAACACCGAGTACGTCAAGGGTGGTCGCACTGGCATAAAGCACGAATTTGCCTTTGGCACAAGCGAAATCATCTCGATCGGCAGGCTCAAGAACTACCTTCGCTATGATCTTGGTCATCCTCCATACCCTAATGGCGATGTCAAAGAGCGGCGCCCCATCATTCTGGTAGGCCACGGCATACACAACGATCTCAGGTACTTCAAAACTCTCAACGTCGAACTGGCCAGCGATGCGAATGTTGTGGAAATGATCGACACTCAAGAACTTTGCAGCTATGCTTCCAGACCGGCTGGACTCGATCAGCTGCTTGCAAAGCTTGATATCGATACTTCCGCCTCCCACAATGCCGGTAATGATGCGGTCCGCACATTACAGGCACTGGTCAAGATGGTCTTCCTCAACGCACACTACCCGAAGCTGCTTAATGAGGCATTGAAGACCCTGCTCTACCTACCTGTCCGGGAAGAGGATCTCGTATAACAGCCGTCAGAGGGCACAAGCAGGGAAGGCAGTCAGAGGCCATGTATAGTGAGGAGATGAAGCCGCGAGGACAGTGATGATGAGCAAGAGGCACAGTTGGAGATACCAAGAGTACGTCACGTTCACAAAGCAACATCAGCGGCTGAGGGAATCAGATGTGCAGCCGAAAATGGATAGAGGTAAATCATGGTCCTGCATTGTCGATCTCTGCAGCTCCAGTGGTTGATATGGCGGCGCCACAAGCCAAGATCATCGGAATGTTTCACTGCTGAAATTAGCTACTTTGCCTATTTCACTCTACGGCTGAACTGCTACCGGGTCTGTATTCTAGTTGGTCGTGTCGTGAGTCTTTCTTTTTCTCAGGTGCCTGTTCTCTTTACTCACACGCGCGGATGTCTTGACGCAATGGTAAATTGATCAATTCATGGCAATGCCACTTGGACAAGAAACACTTTTTAAATAAATCGTTCACCAGCCCCACGTGGTTCGCATCGGCCCCGCAACTCAACAGCCGAGGAAAGCATGATTGACAAAGCTTCGAACCACGACAAACGCCCTTTGTCGGCAACAGAGACATTGCAAGAGAAGGGATATCCACAGAGTCTCATACCATCCTCATCGGAGAAGGAATATAACCCTCAGAATCACGATGCACCTGAAGTTGTTGATCATAATTCGGCGCTCCAATTAGCGTACGACAGAGATCACTTCAGCCCCAAAGTTGCCTTGGACCGAGAATACCAAGATGCAAGATACCCGGAGGTTGTACACGCGCATTATGCAACTTCTCCGGTTGGATATGGGTATGGACACAACGGCCACGAAGAGTCACCAGACGAGGACGCACAAGCGCAGAAGAAAGGACTAAGACGGAGAACGTGGTGGATGATCATTGCGCTTGCTCTGATTGTAATCCTGGGAGCAGGATCAGGCGCCGGACTAGGCATTGGTCTGAGGGACAGAAGTAGCGAGAGCAACACAATCAGCGGGGGTACTGGTGACAGTACCAATTCAACCACCACTTCAGCAGATCCTCGAGCCTCAAATGCTTCCTCTGTGCTCGAACGCACGGGCATAGCCATGACCAATCGTGGCGACGGCGCTGGTTTCCTCGCCTACTATCAAGCGCCCAATGGCAGTCTTACCGAAGACTACTTCTCCAACCCGTCGCTGGCAGATATCACCTCCTCGTCCTTCAGCTACGTCCCCACCGAGCGCACCATCATCGCTGCGCCGGGCATCGTAGCTCAAACGCCTCTCGCCGCGACCTCCTACAACCTCAGCGGCACTACCTACCGCCACGTATTCTACACGAACTCCCAAGGCCAAATACTCGAGACCAACTCCTCATCCACTTCTCCTCAGTGGTCCACCCCTTACGTGATCCTCGACTCTGACTATTTTGGACCTGTCAGGGTTTCAGCAAATAGCCCCGGTCTCTACGCCTGCACCGGCCCCTCAATTCCCACCCTCTTCCTCATCTACGCCAACACGCAAGGTTTCCACGACCTCTTGGCGCGCAACCTCACCTCCCCTTCTTCCTCTTCTACCCCCCTCCCAAACCAGCCCTGGCGCTCAGATCAGATCTTCATCCTAATCGACAAGCTAGGCGGCGTGACGTGCTCCGTACAGACGCAATCGGCCACCTCCCCCTCGTCTCTCTTCCCCGACTCCCCCTTAGATGGCGGCTACGTGGACATCTGGGCCGGCAACTTCACAGGGGACATCCTATCACACTGGACCATGGACTGGTCGCCCCGGGGCTATCGCAGGGGTTTCTCGGATTGGCAGGAGAACATCATCAACTCGAATCCCGCGGCCGGCATGGCGAGCTATGGCGCCATGGCTTATGCTTCGCCGGGAAACGGGGGAGACGGGTATCTCTTCTACCAGGGCACAGACGATGGGATGGCCCAGGTCGTGCAGCCTTTGATGCCACTTGGTCCCGGGTCCGGGGTCGCAAAATGGGATGGCGGGGCAATGATGCGCGGCACGAAGATCGCGGCCGGCTGGGTCGGGGATGGGGACGGGGAGCTGGTGGTATTGTACCAGAGCAATAGCTCTGAGATCAGGGCTGTGAGACCGAATCGCAATGGGGCGGTGTTGGGGAATGTGACGTTTATTGGTGCAGGGTAGCGGGAACCCCCCGGGGCCTCGAGTAAAGGGCAAATGTATGGCATAACGAGCATTAGATAGGAAAAAAGTGAATGATGGTAATGAACATATTTGCATAATAAAACGCCATGCTGAGCACAACACCGTGGTATCCTCGACTTGGTCTAGTAATGAGCATGTGCAGAAATGTCAATCGTGAAATATAGGGTGGTCGGGAGCCTGTGAATCATAACCCGTCTGTCGTCCGCCATTTGCTCTTTTTCCCTGTATCTGCCCACGCGCAAGCTCCTCCACTGGCCTTCCTTGCCATCAAGTCATCGACTACACCACCTCGACGTAGTTACTAGGGAACACCCCTTCCCGATCGCCTATCCGTCCAGTCCACCAATCGCTAGCATTATCCGTCTTCTTGACAATCGTGATGACTTCGCCCTTCTTAAACCCCAAATCTCCAGGCTGATCCGGATCAAAGTTGAACTTTGCAATTGCCTGTCCCTTTTGCGCTGCCGTCTTTCCAAATACTGGCTTGGGCGCCGACGGTCTCGTGGGCTTCTTGTCACTGTAATTGTAGTCACCAGTACCGGGCGTGTAGGCTGAGTTGCTGCGCGACCGCGACTCGAGTGTGTCGAAGGTCTCAGTAGGGTTGGCACGGCTGTTTGACGGACGGTCATAGATGCTGTCTTGCCATGTGGATGCTCGCTGGGGTTTGTCTTGGTAAACGTACTCGTTGTCGTTGGCCCGGCCTTGTCCAAAGCTGCCGGTGCGGTCGGTGCGAACTCCCTCGCCCATGGCAGATCCTCGACGTCCTTGCCAAACTACGTCGTCGTTGTCACCGTATACGGGGATGTCATTGTAGACCGCGTCGTTGTTGGCGCGCTGGCCAGAGAAGACACGAGAGTTAAGGACACGCATGAGTGGTTCGGCGGCTGGAGGCACTGGTACCTGGCCGCTGAGTAGGGATTTGGCATCGACGCGCCTGTTATAGAGCTTCTCGTTGGCATCTTTTCGTTCTACAATGACGGAGCCTTCCAGCGATACACCCGCGAAGAGGCCCTTTGTCTTGCTGTATGCGAAGATGCCGGATACTGATTTGAGCGATGCCGCGCCTGCCGCTTCTGCGTTGCGACCCACAGGACCTGCTGCGATTGAGACGTTACCGCCGAGTGTGATCGATCCAGCCTGTGCAAATGTGCGGACGGATGCTGCGTCGTTGAGGATGAAGACAAAGTCAGTCAACTCAAAGCCAATCTGTCCACCAAAGCCACCTCCTACTGTGCCAATTGCTGTAGGTGCAGACCTAGTATTGTCAGCCTCCTGCTAAACCGCAATTTTCAAGATCCATGACTGACCATGATCCGTCTGACAGCCGGGCGACGACGATTCCAGAGCCGAAGCGGGCAGAACCTAAGAAACCAGCCTTGAAAACTGTGAGGATCGCGAGACCCTATCAAAATCAAACTCAGTATAGCTCTTGGACCACCCGAATCTGTCGTACCTTTGCATTTGCTAGGATCTCTGGTGGGATAATCTTGTCCGGACCGAAGGACTGGCGGGGGTCGACGAATGATGCGAGAATCTTGCCGGTCTTTTTACATTCGCCTGCGTCTGTGTCAGAAGGTGTAACATTACGAGATTCAGTGGTCCACTCACTTTGCATGGAACTAGGCAGCGGGTTATTGAGAAATCCCATCTTGGCCGGTATGTGAGCGTGTGTGACGAAGCGGGTAAGCGTCAGCAATTAACTTGAAGGAGACGAGTGGTTCGGCGCGCTGAGATATGTGAATCAATGAGATATTCTGCTGCCTGTAGAACAATCTTCGTCGGAAGTGGGGGAACGAAGACAAATGCCCAAGAAATCCAAGTAAGCGCAGTCAATTGCTGTGCCACTAACCATGACGCAGTCGTCCCGCGTTTACCAAACTGTCCGAAGTAAGCTGTGGCGCGTGCTGAGGCTGGTGATTTCGGATCAGGATGGCATAGGATCGAATGTTACCTTGCCTGAACAAAGGCACACCACACGCTGGACCTCGCTTATCTGCCCTGCTTGTCGCATTGATCATCACTGGCGATATCGAGGATCCATAGCTTAGCTGCCAACAGCTGCACATTTCTTCCCACTGCAATCTCGGTCAAGCCGCCAACATGTCGGATGCTTACGAACGAGAAAGGTACTTTGCACCCAAATGTACCAAGTATGCTATTCTGACAAAGTTGCAGACAAAACAACTCCCGCCTCGACGAGCTCTCAGGCAAAGTTTCCGCCCTCCGCGACGTCACGATCAACATCTACGACAATGCGCGCGATCAGGGGGTCATTGACTCGAGTGTACGTACTAGGATACAAGGACGAACAGGCAAGAACGAATTCTGATCTGTGGTAGAATGAAGTCTTCTCGAATCTTGGGACATCATTGAAAGGAAGCGCGGGTCGATTGACGAGGATGGCACAACAAGGAAACAAGGTTGCAATCTTGAAGCTGGCGGGTATCTTGATCGCGATCGTAGTGGTTTTATATTGGATATTGGGCTTCTTCTTCGGCGGATCAGGCAAAGCGTAAGACGGAACACACATACAGGCATCTTTGTGTTGAGCGATTACAAGCATGGCGTTGGTGGTTATCATTCCTGGGCGATGCACTCGTATGCTATTTGTATCGACAAGAAAGCACGCTATCGTCAACTGCTCTCCTGGTACCTATTCCCATACGTTATCAAATAGGCCTGCGTCTGATGTGAATGGCTTCGGCGGTGCGTTCGATGAAGACGTTGCCGCAGGGGCTGGCTGTGACGTTTGTGTGGCGACAGGACTGGCACTACTCCAACCTCCGAAATCATCATCTTGAGTGACTGTGGGCTTCGCTGGAGCTGTATCGTTACTTCCCCATCCACCAAAATCGTCTGAAAGCGAGACAATAGCAGGGGCTTTTGGAGTTGACGTTGGTGGCGTCTGCTTCGGAGGTGCGGGTTTGGGTGGCTCCGGATCTGTGGTGTTCCATGCATTATCAGAGCCCCAAGGATCGTTCATTGCAGCATAGTTGGATGCAGCAGGAGCAGCAGGCTTTGGTTGACTAGCTTGCGTGGGCTGGGACAAGTTGAAAGCCGAGTTTGAGGTGTATGACGACATGTTGATCGGTGGAGGCTTGCTGACCGAGGGCTGTCGTGCTGGCGCGGCGGTAGCGGGCTTTGGAGCTGGTGCCGGTCCTCCCAGATCAAACAGGTCTCCCATGTTTGAGCTTACAGCAGGTGCCGCTTTAGGCGCGGGTGCTGCAGAGGGTGCTGCAGATGTGAAGTCGCCAAAGTCGCCGAAGCCGCTTGGAGCACGAGCAGTCGGTGGCTTCGGAGCTTGTGTAGCAGGTTTGGTATCGAAGAAGCTCCCACCGCTGAGCGCTGGTGTCGTCGTAGTGGATGGTTTTGCAGCCGGTGTGGACAAGCCGGAGAACGGCGAAGCTCTGAGGGCAGCTGGTTGCGATGAGCCGAAGTTTAAGCTACTGAACGCATCGTCCAGACCAGAAGACGTCTGGGGAGGAGGCTGGGACAAAGTCATTCCGCCGAAGGACTGTGTCGCAGCTTGCGGAGCCGGTGCAGGTTTTGGAGCGGATGCATATAGAGATAGGATAGACTGTTTCAGATCCGTTCTTTGAGGCATGCCTCCTGCTGTGCCAGACGCCGCGCTGGCTGGCCTTGCCGGCGGTGCAGATTGACTTCCACCGAAGAAATCCAGACCCAGCAATGATTCGCCTTGCTTCTGCTGCTTGGGTGGAGCTGCAGACTGAGCTGGAGCTCTGACAGGGGGAGGTCGCGATGCCGGCACAGGTTCTGTGGTGTTTGGTCGTGCTGGCTGACTAGGCTCATCCGCGAACAGGTCAATGGCGTTGGCTCTCCGTGCTGCTGGGCTTGCTGTTGAGGATCCATTGCGCAAAGAAGATGCCCTGTCGAGTTTGGCCTTCTCCTGCACTACGTTCAATGGCTGGCATGATGTTAGCACTGCTCAGTGTGGACTGACCGAGGTACACATACAGCATCATCATCGCCAGCATCTAGTGTCGAAGGGTCCGGCATAGCTCCGTCCATAGCCCATCTTCTCGAATCGTACTTTGTGCGGATGAAATTCTCGATCTTTGCTTCTGCTGGTACATGTCCTGGTGCCAGCTTCGCTTCCCAATACTTGTTCGCTCTTGTGTTGCCCCATCTTATCATGCTCTGCAGCTGTTCGTCTGTCCAAGCATCCAAATCCACCGACTTGACTCTGCTGATATGTGTGCCCATTCCACGATGGATTCCGGAGCATCGAATGCATACAAATATGCCTAGATTCCAGCTTGCCCATCTCGGATGCTTATTTCTCTTGCAATCGGCGCAGCTCTTGTTGCCCTCTAGCTTCACTAGCTGCTTCAATGTCGCCTGGTTTTGGGCAGCTTTATCCGCGGCGGGGTTGGGGCGACGAGACATCGTCGCGACAGCGCAGCAGTAGTCTCAGTCGTTGGAATTGCAGCAATTCGAGGTTTGGGTTTCGTAAGATGTCACTAGGATCTCTAGACTGCTTGGTGGACAGCATGTCATCCCGAAATCTTGGCATCACCTCCACTATTTCACATGTCATTCATTCCAATGCTCTTATCTGGTATTCAGCAGAATTTCTATCTACATTACCTGAAGAAAGAAACTCCACATGCGACGAAGAAAATATTGCGCCATGTTGGAAATGTTTACACGAGCCTCTATGTGTTGATCGACCTGACCGGAAATGTACATGGTTCTTTGAGCTGCCCCTCAATGCGTTACTTAACCGGACCACTGCCCTCAGGGCCTAAAGTAGCTCGAGGCCCTCATCTCGTCACGGAAAGCCGTGCCAATGGATGGGAATATCTATCATACGCTCGACTCCTTCAATAGCTCCTAGGGAGGCCGAGAGCCTTCTCGGCGATAAAATTCATAATCATTTCCTGTCACGAGATCAGACACCAGCTTCCATAATGAATTGGATTCCCTTACCCTGCTCACAGGTGCAATCCGAGGTACAAAGCAATCCCGCATGTATCTTTCTACGTGGTACTCGGCAGCATAACCCATGCCACCCATGCTTAGCACACTTCGCTCACACGCCGTGAACGCTGCCTCAGCTGCGAGGAACTTGGCACTGTTTGCCGCAATGCCGACGGCATGTGGCGTGATGCTAGAGTCCTTGCCTGACTGATCATACAGCCTCGCAGCGTGGTAGGTCGCTAGCTTTGCAGCCTCCAAGTGCATGAAAGCTGATGCTAGTGGGTGCTGGATGCCTTGGTTTTGACCAATCGGCCTGCCAAACACAATGCGATCTTTAGCATACTCCGATGCCCTACAATAATTAGCATGGCACGACTTCAGGGCGATCTGCTTACTTCTTGAGTGCTGCATATCCAAGACCGAGCGCTTCGCCAGCCAGAAGACATCTTTCTGCGTTGAGCCCATGTAGTACAATCTTGAATCCTTCGCCAACCTTGCCGATCATTGTATTCGCCGGTATGCGGTAGTTGTCAAAGAAGACTTCATTGGCATCTACTGCTCGTCCTCCCATTTTCTTGATTCGTCTTAGATCAAGACCGGCTTTACTCTTGTCGAAATCGATGAAGAACAATGACAAACCTTCCGAAGGTCGCTTCACTTCTTCAAGTGGTGTCGTTCGGGCAAGCAGCACCATCTTAGTTGCCACTTGCGCGGATGTAATCCATCTGTGGTGGTCAGTAAGATCGTCCGCATTGGTCGTCCAACCTCACTACATCTTCTGTCCCGAGATAAGATAGTCATCTCCATCTCTAGTAGCAGTCGTCCGAAGCTTGAGGGTTTCCAGGCCAGTGTTTGGCTCAGTACTATATGTCTAATGAGTATGGATCCGTCCTGCTGCTGCTTGCTACCGTACGTACACGCCAAAGCAAGTTCGAGCTTGCCCTGAAATCAATTTTGGCAGCATATCCTTTCTTTGCTCGACAGTGGCGAACTTGGCAATAGGCTTTGGACGTCAGCTCAAAGTCGCTTGATGGATTCATACTACATGCCTGAGTTGCATAGACGTTGGCGTGTAGCGATTGGCAGCCATTCATGCCTGCCCCGCTTCTGATGGGCGTGAGTCGATGATATACAGATCGGGTATCAGCATAGCTTACTCTGCTATGGTGTGCAGCATCATGGTCGCCTCTGAGATCCCCAAGCCAGCGCCACCGAGATCTTCTGGTAATGCGATGCCTATCCAACCATCCTTTGCCAGTGCTGCGTGGAGTTCATGAGGGTACTCTTCGTTCTGATCATGTTCCATCCAGTAGTCCTATCAGATCAGTAACGCACAGCGCCAGATGATCGTGTCACCCACATCCGGGAAGTTGGAGCAGATCTTCCCAATAGCTTCCCGCACTGTCAATTGCTCTTCTGTGAACCCCAAGGTCTCCATAAGCCGTGCTCGAGGTGTGGCAGAGAAGGTCCGCAGCTGAGATCGTCTCGATTTAGACCATGAGTTGTACGCCAATACTGTGCTGTGCGAGGCGCCGTGAAGACGCCCCGAAGCTGCTTGCCTCGCGAGACTCCGCCACATGCACCTTGAAGAGGCCATCTCTTGGTGGTACGCAGGGGGAGAGGAGCAGACGTGTCGAGATGCGTGGGATGGATTACAACATGACCTTACCACTATGCTATACGAGCGCCACGAAACGCTTCTCCAACATCGGAGTCCTGGATTTCTAGAATGTAGCGAAGTACATGACGATCACTGAGATGCACCGCCCGACTGCGGAGACAAGCTCGCAGTGATGGAATGCGGGGCGAAGGTAGTCTTGGCAGATGCGGCTCTGCAGCTTGGGAAAGTCGGACGAGAGTTTACTTCATCAAAACAATGCAAGCCGGAACTCGGATTTCTCAGAACCACGAACAATTGGCAGCACCGCTTTTCCAGCACGACCTGACGCGTATTCCTGATTTTGCAGCATGGTATAGCATTCATTAAAGCATTTGGCGAGCATAGATTTATTTGCTTGGACCACCTGGGACGCGTCGTCTCGAGCTCGCCAACATCAACGCAGACAACATGGCAGCTGCCAAAGTACGGTCGCAGCCGGATGTCGGATCAGCGCAATGGATTGAGGATGAGAGAAATCACGCAAAGCAGTTGATTGACCAGGATGTGGAAGAGTTCGGCTATGCTGCTCGCAATGAGCTCGAATGGCTCAATGAGCACATGGCTGAGATCTTCAGCAAGCAGCAGATGTACGCACCGTCATCTCTGTGCGATTGACAGAATGCTGATCGCTAGCAGGAATTTGACAGATGTGTTCAAGACACCTGGCAAGCTACGAGGCAAGACGCCCCGAACGGCTAGAAAGAAGGATCCACACCGCGCGGTAAGTCACTACAGCAAGCGACATGGCCATTCAAAGCTAATCACCTACTGCAGCCTCTTACTGATCTGTTCGCACCGAACCCACAATCCGTCCTTAGTCCTGCTCAAAGGACTCCATTCTACCAGAAGGTTGCCAAGATCGCCGTCGCGCGCGAGAACGACGAGAACGAGTCCGTGAGAGATGCATCGCCGCAACGTAGTCCGTTGCGAACTGGCAAGAAAAATACAGATTCTGGGTATCATGGATTGACCGAGGACGAGATGGATCTGGACGGACCAAGAGCGGCGCAGCAAACCACTGTTCAGCAGCATTCCAACCTACCTCGAGTTCCTGCTACCAATGATCTCCTCACAATCGAAGGCCGGCCCACTGAGGAGTCATTCGTTTCTGCGCAAGAGGGTACAGAAAGTACCGCCCCAGCACACCACCAGATGCAGGTTGAGATTGAAGAGGACGATACTGCGACGGTACCAGATGAGACGATGCACGCCGAAAGAGAAGTCATGAACGCGCATGTCGACGACCAGAGGAGTGACATGAATGAGATCAGTATACATGAGGACGAGCCAGATCCGGTTCTTGGCGCAGCGAGACCAGATTTCGCATCAGACACATCCAGCCCAGAGCAGCCACTTGTTAGGAAGAGCAGCCTTAACTTTGCTTCTCTACCACCGCGAGAGACTCTCACTGGAAAGCGAAGTATGGGAGTGCGAAACAGCCAACTCGTCCCAGCTCGTGCAAGTCAAGCTGTTGGGGTGGATGAGGATGTTGATGTGGAGAGCGCAGAGATTTTGGCACATGAAGGTGCGGCTGCTCACAACAAGACGTCCACGCAGCGTTTACACGAGCGCATCACCATGCTGGGTCAGACGCGAGAGCCTCGAACTTCGAGGTCTATTCCGGCGACGTATCCGATTCTTCCATCAGTACGACCAAAGGACGATACTGAGGATGTCGTGGATGACGATGATGATTGGATTGCGCCGATCGGAGACAGGACCAGCTCTAACTCCAATATGGATGCAGTTGCTCACGACGCAGAGGAGCGGTCAGAGGGGAAGCGCATCTATGGCCACCAGAAATCGATCTCAACCACGAATATCCTTTCTCCTACCAAGGATGCCATGGCACCGGAGCCCCCGCGACAGATGGCGTCATCTGTGTCCGTACCCAACATGGGTGCTCAGGTACAGGCAACAACGCCAACATCATCACCGAAGCGATTTGCGGAGGGCCCGCTCAGTGCATCGAAAGCCAGATTCTATTCGGTGCTGAAATCAGCCAAGGGCATGTTTGCTAGCAGCGCTGGCGCAAGTGCGCAAGCCAAGGTCGAAGCTTCAACGCTTTCTGCAATGCCGTCAACAGACAGCTTAGTGGATCATTCAGTAATGTCAAAAATGCCTGGAGGTTTCGAAGACGATGCAGCTTCTCTGAAGACGGTCGATACCGCCAACACGGCTTCATCCAGACCACTGTCCGCTTTCTTCTCACCGTCCAAAGAAGGGCGCAAAACCCGTAGCTCCACCGAGAATGAGAGAAAGAAGGGCAAACAAGCGAAACAGGAGCAGAAGGCGACGGATGAGCTTGAGAAGATCCGCGAGAAGGAACGCAAGAAAGCTGCACAACAGAAGCAAGAGCGCGATCGGGTGGAGCAAGAAAGATTAGCTCAGATGGAGAGGGAAAGAGAAGAGGCAGCGGCAAAAGAGGAAGAGCAGAGAGCTGCCGCGGAACGAGAACAAGCAGAGCAGCAGGCTCAGGCAGCTAATAGCAAAGTCATGGGACCACCGGGAAAACTTCGAGCGCCAGGCAGACTTGTGAAGCCTGCTCGACAAGCACCAGCGCAAGCAGCAAAGCCAGTACCTGTGAATATTCGGGTGGCTTCACAAGTTCAACGGGTGAGATCAATGGTCATCGCATACAGACTCGTACTGACAAATTCGTAGCTGGGGTCAGCACAGCCTTCTGGATCATCAAACTCTCTTCTGGAACCCACACCTCCTCCGACATCCCGACCAGCGAGTGCTGCAGGTCGACCGGGTGTCACGAGGACTGGATCGGCAGCTCCATCAAACGCTCGCGTCAAGGCTCTTGAAGCTGCGGCCCGAAAAAAGGAACTGGTAGGACTCATCCATCACCCATGACCTATACATCGCTGACGTTTTGCAGGAAGAGAAGGCTGCAGCCCGAAAAGCAGAACAGAAGAAAGAGTTGGAACGCAAGCGCGCTGCCAAATTGGAAGAAGAGCGACGTGCAGAGCAAGAGAAGAGAGCAGAAGAGCAACGTAAAGCACAAGAATCCAGAGCTGCTGCACAACGACAAGCAGATCAGCGGAAGCTGGAACAGCAACGCCGTGAAGCAGCCGCAGCTGTAGCGAAAGCAAAGGTGGAAGCCGACATGACGGAAGCTCTTGAACGGGAACGAGCTCGTGCGGCACAAGCACATCGTGCGGACCTGCCTGGAACGATGCGACAGCTCACGAAATCAACCATCGATGCTCCAGCCAAGGGGGCGAAGCGACCACTCGGCAAGGAAGCAGAAGAGTCCGGCCGTACCTCGACTCTTAATCGTGGTGGACCATCATACCAACAACAAGACGCCAAACGTCGTCGCACAGATGACGAGGAGGACTTTGAGATGAATGAACGCCACTCAGTCATGGCACCGCCTAAGCGGCCATCCAACATGCGCAAAGAGCCGCTCAGCAAATTCCCCCACGGCTACGCCCACGCCCCTCCTCCAGCGGCACACCATGCGCAGAACATCTACAAAGCATCCATATCCTCACAACCAGTGCACCAGGCTTTCAAGCCCGGCATGCACCCCAATGAAACCATCAAGCTCTCCAACGCCCGCATCCCGTTCGCCGAGAACGTCAACCCACCCGAACAGGCGCAACAAGCATCCTACTCGACGGCCAAAACCCCCACCGCCAACCCCGGCACCTTCAAAACACCGATGCGGCCGGCCCTCCTCCCCTCCAACAGAACCAAGTCCTCCCCCGCCTACCCCAACGGCGACGCCATCGCTCTCCCCGAGATCAACACGGACAGCGAAGACGAGTCGGACAGCGACACGTCCCCGGCGACCAAGAACGCGACGGCATCCTTTCGCGCGCCGTCATGGGTCGCGTCCCCCGCCCTACGCGATCTGCTCACCCAGCAACAACTCGTGGATCCGGAGAGCGTGTTCGGTCCCATCGCGACGCTGAACATGGACGAGGTGTTCAAGGGCGGGAACGGCAAGAATCAGGAACGCATGCGGCGCTACAGGGAACGCGGGGAGAGTGCCATGTGGGTGGAGAGCGGTGATCAGGTGACGAGTGCGGAGAAGCGGAGGGATCGGGAGGCGAGGGAGAGGGTGGTCAGGGAAGGGGGTTGGAGGTTCGGTGGGGATCTGTGATTGAGTGTCTTCTCCTCCTCCATTGGAGGGGTCATGGGCGTTTGTAGGTCCGTGGAATGGGGTTTGGGAAACCCTGGGAGTGGAATGAAATCATGATTTCTTGATCGTCTTGTCCAGAGCACTCTGCTGAAAGTGAGGATAGAGGGGAGAACATGCTGGGAGGGACCATGCAGAGCGTAGATGGGTGTGAATTGCAATGTGACATATACTTATATTGTACATGTGATGTCTCCCCACTGCCTTTGCCAGATATGCATTTTGTACCGTTCAGTGGCCAACACCTGTCTCTCTGATGCGAGACCAGGGGCCAACCCAAGCTGAGCAGGGGCGGTAGTGCAAAGCAGATCTTCTCCCAACGCCAAGCCATGCAGTATCCCGGTTCCCCCCCCCCCCCTCATCCTTAGTCAAACGCAGACATCGGACTCCTTCTCGGCCGTCGATCACCTCCCTCTGACCTCCCGCCAAACCTCGAGCCATTACCGCCCCCATCTGACCTTCCACCGAATCTTGCGCCGCCATCACCACCACTCCTATCGCCAAACCTGCTGCCACCAGACCTCCCTCCCCTATCGCCACCAAACGAGGATCCCCCTCTCCCTCCCCCAAACCTCCCACCCTGCGGCCGTTCATCCTCGTAACTATCCTCCCCAATCCTCAACCCGGGCTGCCCGGCAAACCCCAACTTCGCAGCCATCCTCTGCTTAATCGTCGGCGGCTCCTGCAGTCCCCACTGCTTCGTCGCCAACGCATTCACGCTGGCGATTTTCTGGCGCTTGCTCTGCCTGCTGCCCTGCGCGAAGAGGATAGTCTGATACACGGCCGCCTTCTCGGCCATGCTGGTCCTTTTGGCCGCATTGCGTATCATGCCGGCCACAGTCTTGGGATCCTCCGCCGCGTCACCGATATCGTCGCGTGCGTTGGTGATGCTGGTGTCCTCTTCTAGCGGAATATTGCGCAACATGCGGTCTACGCTGTCCACATCGTCTTCAGTCACTACGATCCAGCCTTCGCCTTCTTTCCCGGCGCGCGCGGTGCGGCCGATGCGGTGGATGTAGGATTCGCGGTCTTGTGGGGCGCCGACTTGCACGACGTGCGTGACGTTGGGGAAATCCATCCCGCGAGCGGTCACATCGGAAGAGAAGAGGATGGCGGCGGTGGCGTTGCGGAAGTATTCGGCGGCTGCGGTGCGTTGGGCTTGGGTCAAGCGGGAGTGGATCGAATAGATCTTGCAGGGGGCGAGGGGGTGGGGGCCTGTTTCGAGGACGCCAAAGGCGTCGCGTTTGGCGGCGGTGGAGGTGGAAAGGTTGCGGAAAATGTTGGCTGCGAGGGTGACTTCAGCGGTGGAGCGGAAGTATACTATTGCTTTGAAAGGACGGGCGTCGGGGGAGGATTTGGAGTGCTCGACTGCTTTTTGGGCGAGCTCGAGGAGAGCGGGAAGCTGGTTCTCGACGCCTTTGGCAATGACGAGTCGTTGCTTGACGCGCTCGGTTGTGGGAGCGTCGTTCTCGCCGACGATACGGACGAACTGGAAGCCTTGCTTGAGAGTCTGTCTTACGACGCCAACGACTTCTCGGGGGATGGTGGCGCTGAACATGAGCGTTTGTCTGTCCTCTTGTTCCCGTGGCGGCAGGAGCTTGATGAGACGCTGGATGTCTGGCCAGAAACCTTGATCAAGTAATCGATCTGCTTCGTCCAGTACAAGGGCTTTCAATCGTGGTGCAGCTACGCCAGAGTACTCGTCGCCAAAGATGTCCTCGAGTCGTCCTGGTGTTCCAACCAATAAATGACATCCTTGTCGCTGCATTTGCTTAAGCATCTGTCCCTTCATTGTACCTCCGACGGCCGCCTGCACGATTATGCCTGTTCCTCGAACAACCTTCCTAGCTTCTTCTGCGATCTGCTCGGCCAGCTCGCGTGTCGGAGAGATGACGATACCTCGGATATCATCTGCGCTGGTTCTTGGAGGGCGGTAGGTCGACCTTGCGAGGTTGGGATCATTTTGAATCATGCGTTGAAGCATAGGTACGAGGAAAGCGAGCGTCTTGCCAGTACCCGTCTTTGCTTGGGCTATGACGTCTGCACCCAAGAGCGCTGATCGTATCGTCGCGCTCTGCACCTCTGTCATGGTCTCCAGTCCCATGCTCGTCGGACTTGTTATTGAGTTGACGATGTTCTCGTGGACGAGATTTTGCGTCGTGAGGTCTGCGAACTTTGTGATCTTCGCCTCTTCAACTGCTTCATTTCGTCGTGGTGTCGTCGAAAAGTATCGGGCTAATGATGCTGAAGGTGCTACACAAAGTCGTGTTGAAAGATGTGTGCTGTTCAAAGGTGATATCGGGCTTCTCAAACTTCCTGCTCGCGCGAAGCTAGCTGCCCGTGGAAGAGCAGCTGCACACCTCCATGGCGACAAGCCCATGGCCAGACAGGTTTATAATGATTCGAATGTGAAGGACAGTGGAATAGAGATGATCGGTCAGAAGGTTATGTGTCAGATGAGAGGATTTTTGATGCGAAGGCAGGTCATTCGGCGAGTTGACTGCTTCCGATTTGGCTGGTCGGAATTTTTCTTTGGAAGGACTAAAATGTTCTTTGACGTAGCGAATCAGGTTGCCGCAGGTTTTGGCGAGGCGGGCCGTCCGAAGATCCAATGGGAAGGTTGCATCACCTCGACAAGACTTTCCTGCGCCGAGGCACTGGTATTTGTGCGGCTTTCACTTCACTAGGTACTTATCCTCATAACCTGTGATAATTGCTTATATCTTGCGTAGAGCTATCAGATTCTATCATAAATCATTACATGTCTCATACCGTCGAGGTGGTCTTCACGCTGGCCTTGCTACACTCGGCTAATTCTACCTCCATCAGCGTCCCGCTCCCCATCCGCGGTTTCATGTCCACCACCCTGTGCGTCTCCATCTCCACCAGCGTGGTACTGTCCGTCCTTGTGGCGCGTTCCTTGTGGATCAAGCCATAGAAGTAGGGTGCGTTGGCTACGATCGTCGAGACTCCCACCGTCACGGCAGCCCAAAGATCTCGTGCCGGCTGCATTGAGCCGGTTTTGAAGATATATACTATCCTCAGCGCCGAGGCAAGGACGCAGACGACGCCGAGACCGATGAGTGCGCCGAGTCGCAGACGGCGAGGGAGGGTGGTGTGCTGGAGGAGGAGGATAGGGTGGCACATGGCTATGATGGCGAGGTCGATGACGATGTTGGACAAGCAAATCATGAGCGTTTGCGCGTAGGCTCGTTGACACTCGGGCGGATCGAGGGAGACTTCACTGTATTTGGTGAACGGATGGCACTCGAAGAGGTTTAGAGTTGTAGTAGCGATCCACGTGGCGGCCATCAGGAAATACATTATCCGGAGTGTGTTTTTCATCCAGGGGAAGTGCCAGATAAAGCGTCGGTACGTTAGGAGTAGGAGCAGACACATGGTCCAGATGTGGGTCGTGAGGAGGATGCGGCCACAGATGGTCAGCGCAGTGCCTGTACGTATGCTTGCTAGGTCTGGTTCGTACGATGAGTCTAGCTGGAGTTGATGTATGGCTTCGGAGGCAGAGCCGAATGACAGGGAGAAGTGACGGACCACAGTGCGTGCCAGCACGACGGGCAGGGCGAACAGCGTTATGAAGAAGAAAGAGTCGAGGGTCGAGTAAGAGAGGCATAATCGCGTGAAGAGGATAGCTGCAGATATTGCACCAGCGACATAAGTCGCATGGAGGGCGACAGTCTCGGAGACGTCCATGCTTGTGCGGGCTACATGGTTGAATCGAGTTGTCCCAGGATAGCGTTTCTGCTGGACAGTTATAGAAACCTACCAGGATGACAGTGAAGGGCAATGAGTGACATTGAAGGCGTGCTGGATGTCCCAGAGTGCCGAGTGGGCATGCTGAAGGGTGTTCAAGTAGCATGCCAATCAACGAAGCAGAGCAGACACACGTGGGCGAACGTATTGCCCTCGAAAATCGCCATGGCCATGTCGAGACGCCTCCGAACCTGCCTCCACGTCGTGTCTGCCTTTTTAACGACTGTGAGTACGAGCGGTATTTATTGCAAGGCAATGGTGTCCGATGACCATTCGCTTGATGCTCCCGCGCGTGGTGCCGTTGCCCTCAAAGACTCGAGGACTGAAGCTGTGCAAGAGAAAGAGCTTCGGCTCTTCGGGAACCGCTTGTTCCCACATGCTACCTCCATTGGCCTTTACCATTCCTTGGCGGAAGTTTTTGATCAAGAAGGCATTTGAGCAGCTCCCTTTTTTTGTTTTTCACCATTGTGAAGTTTTTAGCACTCGTCAATCAATTCTGATCTCGAATAATCAGACAGGTTATGACAAGTCCATTGGTTTGATTGTGCGGCTTGACGTTCCGAGATCCGATCTCTGCAAACTCGAATATTCCTCCGTCGGCACGAACTAAACTCACTAGCATGTTGTCATCTGTGCTGCCACTACTCCCCAGACCGAGCCACTTTGACATCTGGTAGGCACCGCCGACTCTTGCATGTTCGTCGTGAATGCTCTTTACTCCTCTCGCCCTGGCTTGCTGCGTGGGCGGTTGAAAATGCATTGACATGACTGTCCCAGCTACAAGAGCAGTGTCTATGAGTGAGAGTTGCGGCACCAGCAACAATCGTGGTCGAGATATATATGCAGTCTTGCTCTGATATCGCATTCTTTCATTCTACATCAACAGCTATCGTCAACAATCAGCATGTCAGCTCCTATCAGAATTGACCATATTTCGCTTTCAGTCTCTCGGTCTAAACTTGAGGATCTTTTGAAGTTTCTCGTTGCATTTCTTGGTCATATGGAGTTTAAGGAAGATGAAAGATTCCACAGTCAGGAAACAGCCATACAGGCAGTCGGATAGTGGACCTGATCAGGCACAGGACAACACGACGCACAACCACATGGGATGCCGTACATCAGAACGACATGCACCGCGCACTGACCACACATGCAAGCGAGCACGAAACGGATTTATTAAGCAGAACAATGAAAGCCGACAGGGCAGAACAGAGCTGGCAGGAAGCTGAGAAAGCTCCATGGAGGAAGCTGCCCGGAAGAAGCTGCCCGGAATAAGCTGCCCAGGATAAAAGCTGCCCAGAAGAAGCTGCCCTGCCCGGAAGAAGCTGCCATTGCTGCCTAGAGGAAGCTTCGCTTTGCGTGTTTTGTTACCGGCACGGGATTTTGTCGGGAATTTCACTGTCACCAATCAGGAGCGTCCAAATTCCAAAACTAACATCACAGGGCGGGCACGCCGAGCCCTGATCTGTTGGCTCGCATCGTTGCTCTTGTGTCTTTGCTCGTACAGCAAACGTGCGGGAATGAGCCGAACGACATGTGAACGGTCGCTATTCAAGCGCCAAAGGATCTGATAGCCCAAGGCGGGCGCTTCCACCTCGGTTGCATAAAAGCGCTTACTGAACTGTGTCATAGACATCCTTATAGGCGTCAGTTCTGAAGCATTTCTCCACATCCGCCCGCTGTTCATCAACTGTGCCGCAGCTACGCATTCAAGTTTCATCTCAGTCCAGCTGCCAGACCGGTTACTACTGATAAGTAGCTGACGATCCGACTTGGAAATCGGTCGTCTTCTGCTTTCCTCTGCCAACAGTCTATCTACCCACTTGCTCGCTAACATGGCGTACAATCTCTCAACTCTGCTTGCTGCTTCTGCTTTCCTCGGATTACTGTACTATGCATTCTGGGAGCTCACGACTGGTGCTCGCCGGCGTCAGATTAAGAGGGAACGAGGATGCCTGCCTCCTATCAAGTATCCTGCCAAAGACCCTATCCTAGGATTGGACCTCTTCAGAAAGACAGTGGCCGCTTTCAAAGCACGTGAGGGACTCGAAATGATCAAAAACCGATTCGATGACAAGGGCGTCCACACCTTTCGGATCAACTCTCTGGGAAAGACCATAATCTCTACTCGAGAACCCGAGAACCTCAAAGTCATCCAGAGTCTGGACTTCAAGAAATGGTCTCTTGGTACTAAGCGAATTGAACAGTTCCGAGTGTTCCTTGGACCAGGCATCTTTGCCTCAGATGGAGCTGAATGGTCCCATTCGAGAGAGATGCTGCGACCCAATTTCAACCGTACCCAGATCCGTGACCTCGACACTTTTGAAAACCACATCGACCATCTGATTGCCGCGATTCCTCTGGATGGCTCGACTGTCGATCTTCAGGATCTCTTCTTCCGCTTGACCATGGATAGCGCTACCGAGTTTCTGTTCGGCGAGAGCACAAATACTCTTATGCCTGGTCTCTCGACTGTGTCTGCGTCCAAATTTGCAGAATGCTTCAACCGCGCCCAGGAGACTCTTTCACAACAGGGCCGGTACGGAATGTTTTCACGTTTTGTCATCAACAAGGAGTACGTAGGCGACTGCAAGTTTGTCCATGGTGAGATCCACTTCAAGAACACGAGATACGCAAGCTGACATGCGCAGACTTTGTAGATACATATGTCGACAAGGGGCTGGCCAAGCGACCTAAATTGCTAGCCGAGAAGCCGAACGAGTCTCCGCGTTACCTGTTCATCGACGAGCTCGTCCGACAGACCACCGACAAATACCAGATCCGATCAGAGCTCCTGAACGTCCTCCTGGCTGGTCGCGACACCACCGCTTCCCTCCTCTCCAACGTTTGGTGGATCCTCAGCAAGCGCCCAGATATCTACGCCAGGTTGCGTGAAGAGGTGGATGCGATCGGCGGAGGCCGACCAACCTTTGAGGAGATCAAGGACATGAAATACATGAAGGCTCTCCTGAACGAGTCCCTGAGGGTACACCCTGTGGTACCTCTCAACTCGCGCGAGGCAATCGAAGACACCTGGCTACCTCGCGGAGGTGGGCCGGATGGTCAGAGTCCGCTCTTCATCCCCAAGGGCAGAGTCGTCACATTCTCCGTCTACGCTATGCACAGACGGAAGGACTACTATGGAGAAGATGCCGAGGAGTTCAAGCCCGAGCGCTGGCTGGGAGAGAAGGGTCTCCGGCCAGGTTGGGAGTACCTACCCTTCAACGGCGGACCTCGCATCTGTCTCGGGCAGCAATTTGCCTTGACGGAAGCTTCTTACACCACCATCCGCCTCATGCAGACTTTCAAAGCCATTGAATCCCGAGACCCAGAGCCGTGGAAAGAGTGGCTGACACTCACCTGTGTTGGTGCGGGCGGATGCAAGGTCGTGCTTACGCCTTTCTTGAATGCATAGAGGGCACCCGACATGTTAATGATTGCACAGCTTGTAGATAATGATGGGGGATCAGTCCAAAAGGGGCTTGATGATTTGTGGGGCATCTCTGTTTGGCGCAGGAGTCGTGGTCAGCGTTTGGATGGCGCTCTGACTATCTTTAATGACATCTCCACAAGCTCGATTCTCGTGTATCGTCTCATTAAAGAGTCTCTGCCATACTTCCTTGGGCATGGAGCGTGGTCGATTGAGAATGTGGATGTGTAGGGAGACGAGGGCTAATCCGCGGATCGCTTTGAGGAGTCGTTCAATGTCCCCACTACCTTACCCATGGTCATCGAGGCGGATGGTGCTTTGCCGACGTGTAGCGAGAGGGGTACGGCATGGGGCGAGTAATGAGCAGTTGAATACCAGTACTATGATGCCTCGCAGACGTGCGCATCGAAGTCAAGTCGTTCGAAGTCTGATGCTGCGCTGTGGTGAGAGGCATTGCTAGCCGGTCAGCGATTTCCTCTAGGCTCCTTCACCACATCCATCATCACAATCTGGCTAAGACCATTCGACTGCTTGTGAAATGCCGGACTGGTGAAGAACGAACAGTCATTAGCCACGCGATGATCAAGCGATCGGCCACTGTTGAATCAGCCATGGTTGGAGTCCAACTGAAGACGCCACATTACCTCATCCAATTTTCAGGCATGTCCAGATATCCCACTTCTATATCTACATGGAGTGGTAATCTTTGCTACAGTGTTGATGTCTCGATGATTGCATGTAATGCGAATCCGACTTGTTCGGCATTGTTGTACAAGTCGAGGATGGACTAGCATGACGAGTGGTAGAAGTATGCAGCTCTTTCACATGGTTGAAGCCCTCCTGCTACTTCTGCTACTTCTGCTGTCTCATTGCGTGTCATCTACTGCATCGCACCGTCCAAATAGATGCGCTGTAGAGACAATCTACTTTAGAAGAGTCATTGGATACTATGACCTTTCGCTACAACGACGCGATCGCTGTCCAACATGGCCTTTCACTCTCGCCTCCCCCCTCCCGCGCGAGTGCAGGTTGCCCCTTCCTCTCAGGCGGCGACGCACTCAAGTGCACCCTCGAGATCGGCCTCGCCATTGCAGCGGACATCGACGCTCTCGTGGCCCAGTACGGTCTGCAAGGGGAGTACCTATCACTTGAACAGACAAATGCTTGCCTACGATGACGAGGAGACGTTGGAGGAGAGGATACGCCGGGCATGCACAGGGGAGGAAGAAGGAGTCAAGTGTAGATTGTATGAGAAGTGTGAAGGGTGGAGGGGGGAGTATTCTTGTTTGGATCTGGTTGAGCAGAAGAGCAGGAAAGGGGGTCAGACGGCAAAGGGGGGTTCATGGTGAGCTGTGAGAGCGTCTTGTAGGGGTATTAGACTAGGGAATCACGAGGGCTAATGGAGTAATTTCGACCATATTGCTCGAAGCGAAGGTGGCAGAGTGAAGGGTGTAGAGACTATGCTCGCGTCTGCGAACAAAAAGCGAGTGCCACGCGACCAGAACTACCAGTGTAAATTCCAGGTCGGCATGCTGACATGGGACATTGCAGGCAAAGAGCTCACAAGAACAAGGGCCAGCCCTGTCACGCTGCAAACTGAGGCAGATCTTCCCCATTGATTTACCAATGACATATAGACTAGTGAGGATACGACAGACAGAGTCATCAAAACAAAATAAATTTCAATCAGTACCCGTCCGCAGACGGATCTATCAGGGGTATCACCTGCACTAAACAATCATGACGTCGTCCTCATCCCTACTGCTGGCTCTGCAAATACTGCGCCAACTGCAGCACCTTTGCCCTCGTCTCATCATCCAATTGCTCCTCTGGCGGACCGAGCACCTTTTGCAGGACTGGCATCATCTTGCTCGTCAGTCCCATCATGACGGGCTGCTGGGCTTGGTCTGTATCGTGTTAGCCCTGACTACTTTCTCCGAGCTTCAGAGGAACCTTACACAGCGCAACCACCATTTCAAATACGGCAGAATTCTCCTCGTAGTCCTCCCTCAGAGGCAACAGGTCTACCAAGACGGGCAGGACCTCCTCCAATGGTACACGATCGGGATGAGCACGGATCATCCTCGCTACGCAGCCAGCAGAGTTGTCCAGTAGCCTGGCACCCTGCTGATCATGTAGCAACGGCTCCAGCTTGGCCAAGATAGTGTTGTAGTTGCCCAGGATCTCCTTCTGGTTTTCGCTGTGCAAGCAGAGTAGACCAGTACCGTAAGCAGCGTTGCTCCTGGTCTCGAGATCCTCATCGCCCAGGCGCTTGAGAAGTACCGTCATCAGCTTGCTGGTGTAGGGTGTGACGGCTTTTGTCATGTTGCCGATGCATTCGGCCACCGTGCCGACGGCTGCTGTGCGCTCTTGTCGGTCCTGGCCGGAGCAGTACTTGACGACAAGTTTCTCGAAGATCTGCCACAGACCTCCAAAGTCTTGTCCGAGCGCGGCAGCCAGGCAGGTCAGGACTTCCATGGCCGTCTCGATGACGAGCCAATCGTACTCTGAAGACTCTTCGGCGAGATCTGGATCAGCCTCATCATCCATGTCGAGTTGGCAGGGGTGCTTCTTGGTGAGCAGATCAGTGAGGACTTCTGTGATCTGTTGGATGGAAGGCTTGTCCCCGACAGGCGCCATGAGGATGGCAGGACCGCAAGTCTTGAGTGTGGCGGCGACATTGCGATTGATGTCCGTGACAGTAGAGCTACTCAAGTCAGTCTAGGTCGTGAATTGCGTGTCTTGCAAAATTGATGTAGTAGACAGAGAATCAGGTTTAGTTCTTTCGTGTTCCCATCATGCACATTTTGTGTCTGAGTGAGCTGGGTAATAACGAGTATCTTGTCATCATAGTAGGAGGATAAAGAAAGGTGGACGAAACATACCGGTCGATTTCGTTGTGCCAGATGCTCAACGTGCCAGTCATTACTAGCTGACCAAGCTTTTCCACATCGTCGGACACAGGGACCTTCAGAGGCAGACCTGGCGTCCACTTTGCCTTGCCTTCGCCATCGGCTTCAGTCAGAGCAAACAGGCTTGCGTATGATCGCCAGACAGTGCTGATGGCCGCTTTGCGAACACCCTCGAAAGTGTGCTCGATGAGAGGGAAAACCTCTTCCAAGCACTTCTGGAGGTACGGCAATGCTTTGCTGCCAGTGCTCGATAGCACCTCGCCTACGACCTCAACGGCAATCTCCTTTTCCATGGCTACTGCTGTGACTGCGCCCAGGTCATCCCAGGCGTCCTCGTCATCCAGGTCAATGGCATCGTCGTCATCGTCGTCGTCTGCGCCGACAACCCTGATCTTTTTGCCGGCAACGATGACCTCTTGACCGATCAGGTCTTTTGCCTCTTCGCCGAGCTTGACTTCTTCTTCAGTTTCGTCCTGCTTCATGCAATCGATGAGACCTTTGATAACACCGTCCAGATAAGGAGCAAAGGCCTCGCCATAAACCTTGGCCAGCACACTCCACAAGATATAGCTTGTCTCGCGCAGCCTAGGGTGGTCGAGGTGAAGTGCTTCCTCTGAGGACTGCATCAAAGGCACGACAAATGGTTGGAAGGGCTCAGAGCCGACAGCTCCTGCAATCTTTCCGAGCGAGTCGCAGACAAAGCCTCGCAGTTCGAGCTCGTCCTCGGAATCCTTGATGCTGACGTATTGACCGAGCACTCGCATGGTCTGCTCAAAGTAGGGCATGAAAGCCGACTCCGCTGCGGAAGCAAGAGAACCGACAGCGCCGACCGAGGCAATTTGCACCTTACTGTCGTCGTGTGTCATGAGAGGGCTGAAGCGGGGCATGAGCTCACTGACGTATTTGGCGGCGTCTTCGGGCTCGAGACCTTCAATGAGAGAGTCGACGGCAAGGCAGCATGACCTGACGATGCCAAGATTCTCTTCCGCATTTTGGCCATTCTGAAGTCCAGAGGCTGCAATGTCGAAAGTCTTGATCAGAGCTGGAAGAAGACGTGCATGCTCCTTGCCCATGTCGTCGGCAAGATCGTCTGCTAAGCGGGCGACACCATTCAAGGCTGCTGATCGTACTCGAGCTTCTGGATCTTCGAGGAGGTGCAGGACTAAAGGCAGGATCTCCTTGAGCTGGGTGCTTATGAAATCTGGCGCACCCTCGACGGACATACCCAGGGCAAGGACACCAGCTCGGCGGTAGTCAGGGTTCGAGTTCTGTGCATACTGTCCGAGAGTCTTTAGCAGAGGTACCACAACCTGGCTAGGTGGCAGACTCTGGGCCATAATGTCCAGAAGACCTAGTGCTGATCTCGCGGGTGTGATGTCCTCATCGTCAATGCCCGCCTCGTCCAGCTCAGTGACAATCTGCATCATCTTGAGTGTCATCTGCTCACCGATCCGCAGAGCTTGGACCTTCATCTTGCGGTACCGTACTGCCTGCATGAGGAATGAGATGGCCTGCGATCGTGCCTCGTCTTCTACTTGGGTATTGCTAGAGATGTCGAGCATGAAGCGCATGAGGTCGCTGAAGTGAGCGTTCAAGAAGGCCGACTCGTAACTGAGCAACCTATTGAAGATCTCGAATGCTTGCATTGAGTGTTCTTCATCTTGCGCCTCAATCGATTGCTGTAGGATTCTGACCATGGATGGAATGGTAGCCTGGAAAGCCTTGAGCGATTTCTCATCCTCGTCTGCATCCAGCACCATGGTGATCTCGGAGAGGGCGAGCATGGAATTTATCCTAACTTCGAGGCTCTCTGGGTCGTCAATGGTCTTTCGGAGGAGAGCCAACATAGCGCCAATGTTCTCCTGGAACATGTCCGGCATGGTCTCGAGGAGCGTGTAGATTATGTATATGCCCACTTCCCTATGTCTCGCCTCTTGACTTGTTGATGCCTGCTGCAGAATGCCCGGTAGCTCTGACCACTGACCATCTGCGAGATCAATTGCTGCGATGGAAGCAATGACACGGGCTTTCGAGTGGCGAGCAAGTGACTGGTCCTCGCTCATGGTCGACTCGAGCAGACTCTGCCTCAATTGACCCTTCTCCGCTTCTGGTACAGCCGCCCAATGCTTGGTGACGAGCTTCCTCGACTCGACAGCGGCAAGTTGTCGAAGGTTTGCATTTTGATTAGACACTAAGATGTGTATGAGTGCTGTGACAGAGGCGGGTGATGTGTAGTATGTCTTGTTGAGAGCAGCGGTCGCTGCCTTGACCTTTTCTGTATCAGCTACGGAAATGGTCAGCGGGGTCGATTGTGACTGGTGAAAGCAGCCTTACGCAGCAGAAGATTCTCCAGCAATTGCACAAAGTGACGCTCGTCCATGCTGACGGAAATGCTGTTGGGTATCACTAGAAAGGGGAACAAGAAAAGGAAGGACTGTCGAGGGAGATGGAGTATGAGGATTGGGCTCAAGTGCAGCTACGCATCATCCCAAATTTTTGGTGTCGGGCGGCAGAAAAGTACCTGCGGTCCAGGCGGTGAGAACAACGGTCCTGCTGCCGATCACTTGAGCATTCTTTTATGCATCTTGAACATTACATTGAAGCGTTGAGATACTTTAGAAATTGATGCGTTGAGATACTTTAGAAATGAGGACTACGAAGATATACTTCTTCTGCCCATCGTCGCTTCTGTCCTACCAAGGATATCCTCGTCGACTGATTGAATGCTGCAAATATAATCTTTTGGCTTCCGCATCTTCTGATCAGCAGACATCACTTGAAATATGCCATAGTAGTTTCGGCTGTACTGTCTGCAAGTGCATACATAGCCTTGCAACTTCGTGGATCTGGCAGAGATATTCTTGTCTCCATCGTGATCTGCTCAGCTCGTCGTCGCCGATGAAGTGGCCGCAGCAACAGGGGAGGCTGCTATAATACTACCACCTTTCGTAGCGTTGATGCATTTACAAGCCGCAGTTGTACGTGCTACAGACAGCTTCTGAAAGGGCTTTCTCGATTGGGTGCTGGGATTGTCAGAGAAACGATCCGCTCGTATATAGCGTTGAACTCACTACGCCTGCTCCATGAAGAAAGCGCAAAAAGTCACTTCGTCAGCGATCTCACTCTTCACAGTATTGATGTCTGCGGTGGGGCATCCTGGCGCATACGTTGATTTCTTGCGTTGCACTTTGGACTGTTCGCTCCGTGCGAGCATCTTGCTGCTCTTTGCTGTACCTGCGATGCACTTGCAGGTAGCCGTCGTGCGCTTAGCACTGAAGTTTTTGAAGGGACTGTCCGAACGAGGGCTACGCATATGAGTCGCCTGAGCACCAGTGACAAATTAACCAAACTCACGCAGATAGCCAGAATCCACAAAAGTAGTCGGGATGGGTAACGGACAAGGCCATGTACGAGTTATTGACCCTCGAGCATTGAGCAGTCGTAGACTCCGCCGAGGCCGTGAGCGAGAGGACGCTCAAGAGCGTAACGAGGAGGATGTGCAACATGATTCTATTGATGCTTGTTGGAAGAAAGAATGCGCACCACTTATGAATGACGATGCTGCACGTCTTCTCAACAGCACGTTCGACGACGCGTTTTGAAGGACGTGTACTGACTACCAGACGTTGTCACAACCCCTCTAACGTTATACTCGGCGAGAAAGCAGATCTGCTGACCACATATCGAGGGCAGTGTACAGGCCGCCGTTCTGACTTCACAGTAACGTCGTCCCGATTAAGCAGATGTGTCCTCAAGCCTCGTTGAGCTTGATGGAGGTCTGAGATTCGCAACAGATACTCGAAAGACTTGTCGAATCCTGTTGAAGAGACTGAACGACCAGAGGGTCCAGAAGCATGGAATTTGACGAGGTAGACGGCCATGTGGAGCTGCTGCCCGTTTCACCCCATCTCGCTTCTGGTAAACCTGGAAACAGCCGTCATGGTTCACTGCAAGCCACGTACTGTAGAAGCTGGACTTGGTCATGCAGGAACAGAGCAAGATATCGAAAGAGGGGAAACGACCGACTTGCCGGTATGCAAGGCCAATCAAAGGCATGCCCCGTCGCAGCTTCTGCGTGTCTCTGTCAGCTCTGATACGCTGGTCCACACGCTAATTGTAGGTTTCTGCACGCCCTGCAGCAAGCATAGATCTGCAGCTCAGGTTACATTTTGGACAGTGATCTTCCTTGTTGAACAGAAATTCAAATGCCAGAAGAAATCAACAGGCCTGCCACGCCTCGACCTCGTCAGGTTGCTGACGTGGAAAGGTCAATGTTGATTCGAGACAATCGCCGGACAGGAGGTTCCTGGGCTGTAATAGTGACAAGACGGACGAGTGGATATGTCAGGTGCCGGGCGGCCTTGAAAGGACCTTGAAGAGACCTCGAAAGAAAGTGTCAGAGAGGAAATTCGACGCTTCGTCTCGTCCCGGAAAGGCGTAAGTTATACCGTATCTGGTCGGTCGCGTGGACAGAACATGGATAATCCTGGTAGACCACAAGAGCACAGCCATACAAATGTCGCGATGATCGTCCTGTAGTGTCCTTTTCACCTTTGTTACAAAGTGCGACGGACCCGCGGCTGAAATAGAAGCACGCCGATACTACTTGAAGGCTATTCTGGTCCAGAGTCAGCAGCGTCTCTAGGGCATGTAAAAACCCTGGCTAATTTACACACCGTCTTCATCTTCTTTCTTTCGCAATTACCACCACTGGTCTCACAACACATTCGTTTGAAGGACAGACTCGACAAAATCGGAAGTACTGGATCAGTCGCAACCAAGGTCCTGGAAACGACTCTTACCGTCAGCGATAGTCAGCACACCTCGGCTCCTACCTACGCCCTAATCGCATGGCTAACGAACCTCGTCTGACCGATTCACTTTCACCTTGAACCTCTTCCTACTTGTCAGTCACTCGTTTCGGTCGCACTTTTACTTCCCTTCCAACCTTGTGCACCTCATTCCAGATCTCGGTACGCATACCAAAGGACCGCCGGTCCGGCTGACGGCTGCTGATACCTCTAGATCCACTGCTATATATACCGGTATCAATTGCCCTCCTTACTCCAACTTTGCCCTCTCCGGGGCGCGACCCCCTGGCTAGCTTGTGAATGCATCGTCTAGATCCGCGAAACCTTTCCTTTTCGTCATCTATCTTCAGTTCCTCGTCATCATCGCCACCACCACCACCACCACCACCAACCAACATGGGTTGCGGCATGTCCAGTCCTGCACCTCAGCAGGGCTCGAGGCAGCATCAACGTCCACCACCTCGCTCTCAGTCGTATCAGACTACCTCTCAGCTGAGCAGTATCAACAAGGATTACGGCCCACCTCGCTCACCACCCGCCCCTCGTCAACTCAAGTCAGAGATGAATTCCGTTGGTAATCCTGACTTTGATGACACCTTTGACCGTGACTCTGGCTATTCTTCACCCGTGTCTACTCATGCTGGTCAGAGGACGCTGACCAAGCGTTTCCACAAACCCGCTTCATCCATAGACGCCAACGTCCCGGACTTCTCTAATCGACCCTTTGGACACAGCGCCACTGCCTGGTCTGCCACCGGTACTGGTCCCCAACCTCAAGTCTTCCATCGTTCGCCTTCCAAAGTTAATGCTGCTGCCGCTCGAATGAGGTCCATTGACGTTATGGAGAAGAAGGTACTGCCCCCGGAGACACCGCCCAAGTCGCCGCCAGAAACCAAACCCGAGCCGAGAGGTCCCCCTGCATTCCAACGTCGAATGGACAAGCGCAACGAGTGGACCCAACGTGGTGCTGGTAGAGAGGGTGGGAGTGACGACGGCAGATCTGGCCATAGTGATCCTGTTGGTCTGGCGAGCTGAGGTGGAGTCCCCGCGTGTTCACCGGTCGCCAGCCTCGCCCGTGGCCTCGAATGGAGTGGAGTGGCATAGGGCGAATGGAACGACGCACCATCTTCTACTGAAAGCGCGGCGCGTAGGTGTCTGGTCTGCACTGACGCCATCGTCCATTCGTCACCCCTCACGAAAATCATACGGAAAGCCTCAACACAGCAGAACATAATGCTCATGACGACATTCGAGCGATTCGACTTGACGAGCCATTACTGATTGCAGACGTCCTCTTTCTGTCCATATATTTCTTCAGCCCTGGCACGCAGTCCCAGGATACCCGCCCCAGGCATTTCTTCTTCCATCATGTTGTTACTACACACGATTTACGATACCACGATAAGATATCCAGATAGCGAGTCCATAGTCAACAAAGCACGACCAATGCATAGATAACCTTGCACGAAAAAGACCATTGCTGTGCATGTTCATTGAAGGGTATCAACATGCCTATATATGCAACCTCCAACTTTATCACATCCCGCTCTTGCCTAATTCCATCCCCTTTCCTCCCACCTCTTCAATCCCCAATCATCCCAGTCCCCTCGATAAGAATGTCCACCTATTCCAGAGCGGAGTCGTCATCATCATCGTCATCAACCCAACCCCCCTTTACCGTTGAACTCAATCCCCGGCTTGATGGAAAACGCTCATGCAAAAAAAAAGCGAACCGAAACAAAGAAATATAACAGCAAAACACGGTCTAGCCAATCCGTGCATGCCGTGGTGGTATCCTCCGTGGAAATAAAAACCAAGTAATGGTACCTTTGATTCTGAAGCCGCGCTGATGCAAGTGACGCTTGAAGTGATGGACATGAATGGTATATATGGTTAAATAAAAATATCAAGTGGTGAAGAAGTGGTGATTCACGTAGGAATGAGGAGTGGCGACGGATTCCGAGGGTCAGAGGGTGCCAAGGTTCTGTGCCGCGAACGGTGGAGAGGGCGACTTAAGGAGACCAGACCTATCCAGCGGGAGGTGATGGTGGGGTTGCTCGTGTAGCTTTGCTTTGCTTTCGACATCGATCGTGTGTCGTCAAGCTGAAGTAGGGTGGACTTTAGAGACGTCGGACGCCTTTCGTTAGGTGAGAGGTATTCGCGGAGTTGCAGAGGCAGGTTAGTCGCCCTCCCGACAGGCAAGAGATGGGGTGATCGTCAGTTTGATAATGTTGTTGGTAATACATCAAGGCGTCACCCTTTCGACCGCCCCAACAATCCTCCAACGACACTTCTCCCGAACCGCCGTTTCCCACTCCGCATACTCGTCGTCACACTGCTGTGCCCGTCGTCAGCAGCGTAGTCCGCCGAGCAAGGCGTAGGCGGCGCACCGGGCGGAGCTGACAGGACGTCGTGGATCTTGATCTCCATGCCCATCCCCTTGGCCGCGCGGTTATGTAACAATTTCCTGTCGCGGGTGCGGGCGGAGAGAGCATTGGTCAGTGTTGAGAAGGGGAGATGTGTCTGGGTTTGAGGGGCGGGGTTGGTGGTTGTGCTTCTTGGTAGAGAGTAAGATGCTGGGTTGGAAACACCGTTGGTGGCGGAGTCGTTGCGTGGGAAACTCGAGGTCTTTTCTGGCGATGCGGGCGCAACGTTGGGCATTGAGGGGAAGGTGTGCACCTGTACTGGTGTCGGGGTGGTGTGAGAGGATCCATGCCCAGAACCAGCTACGGAGCATGCCTGTGGGTCGATGGTTGATTCACCCAGTATGCCTTCTGGGTACGTGTCGACGTACGTCTCCTCGAGGAACTTGACGAAGCGCTCAATATCGTCGGCGATATTGTGCGCGCCGAGACTAGCCCTAACCACACCCGTAGCCTTGCCGTGTAGGACTTGCACTGGTGTGCTGCATCGATGACCTTCTTCGTATGCGCGACGCATCTCTGCTGGTGACCAACCAAGATAGCTGGCCATGCCGCCAGGGTTGCACAGACTTCCGCTCCTAACGTAAATCCCGGCGTCGTTCAGCATGGTCTCGACATCCTCGTAGCCCCACATTCTGCCGTCCGGTGCAGTAACGTTAAACGCCATGGTCGCTCCCTGCGTGCTAGGGTCACCATATTGCGACTTCTCGTCCTTGTATATCCGCATCACCGGCTTGCCGTTACTGTGCTTCATCACGCTCACCCGATCGTACATCATCTTGGCCAATTGTCCAGTGTGATGGCTGACAAACTTCATCGGCATCGGTCCGAATAATCGCTCGTGTACATTCATGGCGTGATCCAGCTCCACGATCGAGTGAAAAGGTAAAGTCCCGTCCTCCAACCTCTCGTGCAATTCGTCCTTTTTGGCATGCCACGTGTCATTCACGGTAATGACCATCTCTACTGTCCCACCACCAAAATAGCGTCTGTCGTGGAATACCTCCTCACTCTCCTTTCGCACCAGCAAACATCCAATGTCCGGCTTGCCGAAAATCTTGTAGAAACTAGCGGCCACGAAGTCCGGCGCAATGCTGGCGTCACTGAGATCGAGTTGTGCGGTCGAGGCGTGCGCTGCTGCATCGTAAAGGGTATATGTCTTGGCTTTCCGCAGACCCCTCCGGATACGACCGCACCACGAGTACGGTAGTCGTCGACCAGTCATGTTGCTTTGTCCTGGGTAGGCGAAAAGACCCAATTGTCGCGCTCGCGGTCCACCAAGTCCACCAGACGAAATCCATAGTTCCACTTCCTCATCGCTGGTGAAGCAGCGGTGCATCTTCGTCAGCTCTCGGATACCGACAAGCGATGTGTGAGCATCCTTGTGATAGCCATACCACAGGGGCGTGTTGGACGCGCTGGCGTGGTCCCGTACGCTGTCGATCACAAGTTTGATGGCGGCCGTGGCGTTGGCGGTGAAGACTACGTTCCAGTCGGAGGGATTGGCGTTGAAAAATCGTAATATGCGTAAGCGCACATCATCGATCTTGTGTGAGGCACGAGCAGCGGGGGCAGAGTCGGAGTGAGGGTTGCCGTAGAGATTGTTGGTGAGGTCGAGAGCGGACTCACGAATCAAGGAGGCAGCAGGTATCTGTTGAACAGTACAAAGTCAGTGTCTGGCACACACGGCGTGGGATCACGAGGGTCATTGGACATGGGCGACGGCCGTTATGCCTGCAGACGGCTCATGTGGGGTGACGTACAGCTGTGCCGGCGTTGTCGAGATAGACGTTTCCTTTGATGAAAAATCAGCTCCGCCGGGGTGGTGAGGAGGGGTAGATAGCTCCGCACCTTTTAGCATTGGCCATTCCTTGTCTCTGAATGCTTCGACTTCATCGGGACTGCCATCCTCTGGCCCAGTCTCAGAGGCAGCAGGGGTGGTAAAGTCAGTGTGGTAGTCGTTATCTTCCTGTTCCGAACTCGTCGTGCTCGGTGATGATATGTCTCTCGTCTGCTCGTTACTTGAGCGGACATTCGACCGTCCTCGCCGGGTAGATTGAGGTGATCGTCTGGCGGGGGTGGTTGGTTGCCTTACGGTGTTGGTTCCGGGCAAATTGTCGACGGAGCTGACCGGTGAGACGACATATTCAACTCTAGGTCGAAACTCCATGTCGTCTAGACCACGACCCAGCCGAGTGGACAGACAGCGTCTCAGCAAAGGCTATTGTCGTCGGATAAGTATGTCCAAGAAGAATGTGTAGCAGGGGTGAGATGGGTATGGGATAGACGTTGTGCCGGATGGAGGAGCCCCTGCTGCTAGGGAACGCGGTACACTCGCAAACAAAAAGAAAGCAAAAGGCAGGATCTTCGCGTGGAAGCGTGGTGTGAAGGGGGCGCTAGTCGAGGGGAAATATCGATGGGCTTGATAGTCTCTCATGCAGGCGTAAAGTAAGTGACGCACTGGCGAAAGACCCTTCCGGAAATGAACGATTGGAGCAATTAGAATGCGAGCGATTAAAGATGATGCGCGATGGAGACAGGCGGACGAGCGACAGGTCTTGACAGGAAGAGAATGATGAATTGGCCTCGGTCTGTGGCACGAAAAGATAGGGTCCGGAACTGGAAAGTTTAGAAATCCGGATCCACTCTCCTGGCGCGAAAGAATTCGAGCAGTAGATGAATGACGGCGTGGGCGGCAAATGCGGCGTGGTCGACTGGGGTCGATTCGAGGCAGATGAACATCACTTCTCAGAGACAGACAGCCGGGTCACCGCATCTGATCGGAGCGTTTTTGGGCCCCTCGATGAACGGGCCAAGGGCGGGCCTGCGTATGAGGATTATCGATGGCCGGACTTGGCCTCTCTGATGAAGGTGTGTCATGCGTGGGAAAAACACTGTTGATGCTCGGGCTATGGGCCATGGGCTATTCCACTGGTCTCTCTGTCTTTTGGCTCCGGCAAGCGAAACAAGTGCCCGCCGTTAAAAGCCACTGATTCACAGTTCGCATCCACTGACTGCAGGTGATGCGTGCAGGACGCTGCCAGTGGTGTGAAGGGCCCCAGTAGTGACAAGAGCCTTTTGCCATAATCCAGGAAATGACAGCTCAGGCTTCGGTCGACTGCGTACAGTACATGTCCGGCCTAACAGGAAGGGCTTCCTGGCAAAGCATTCAGAGAGTACAGTAATCCAATCTGATGTGCCGAGGACCTGACCGTGCTGTGGTACACGGGCGGGCCGACGCCTTCTGACTCGTTGTCGACCACGTCTCACAAACGGGACGGGAGAGGAGAAACTGGTCGACTAATTTTACCCCATACAAGTATCTGAACCTACTGGCAGCTCATCGGTGGTGTAGACATCTTTGCATCTCTGTCAATGTTTTGACGCCTTCTATTGCGGATGAAGTCCAACCAGGCCGCTCTACAGACGAGTGAGTCTGGACGATGGATTTGAGTTTTGATCAGTGCTAAGTTTTCAAGGGTGATGCCCAGGCTGGGCGAAATCGTGTGTGCCACCATGGGTGTGACCAGATGATCATCGAAGACTTTCTAGGCACTTTGGTCGTGTGGTCAACCACGCCGCAGTCCGTGGGACGTTTGTGCTACGCGAGCTATCCACGAAGCCGGTGACAACTGTTGTGATCAGAAACAGAACGGTCCGTTGACAGCGCAAACCAACGAGTGAACGACATGTCCAACCTCGTGACGTCCACGGTCAGGCAAATTCCAGAATATCACAGCCTGACCGGATCGGATGCAGTCGCAGTCCGCTGCGCTGACAATCCCACCCACCACCACGTGAATGAATGCACCAGAGTCGTGAGCCGCGAGAAGCAAACCATAGTAGGCCTCTGTTCTAGAAAGGAATTTACCTGATGTGGTCGAGAGACCGGCAGCACGGCTCCCCAGACATGCTGGACACAGCAGTGATAGACACCCCCCTGTGGCGGTGGAGATTATTGCTAGCTGCATAATCATGTTTCATTACGTTGAGCCCTGGCCTGCAACCATACAGTACGTCTGAACGAGGCGGGCGGAGGCGACATGTGCTTTCTGTGTTTCAGTCCACTTTTTTCACCCTTGCCGACCGTTGATAGTCCGAACCTTGTTTGGACCAGGGTGGGCAAAGGGAAAGTGTCCGCCGCGGGCGATCATGTTCTTGTGTACAGTACCAGAGCTGTCTATCCACACGTCAAGCATGAGACATCTGATAACGTGTTTTGACATAGAGATATATTCGTCTCGATTGTCAGGGCATGTCTCTGCCGTTGCATCTGGGTACAGAAAGACTATCGTCTAGCCGACCGGTCAAATGCAAAAGCTACTGTACATGGCGTGAGCCGCGTACGATTGAGGTACGGGGAGGGCGGCACCTCCCACAGTGTCTTTCCCGACCAAACGGGCGGCGGCAGCAGAGAGGAAATTTCATGGCAGGCCCTTGTTCAGCCACCGTCCAAGTTCGGTCAAGCTCCCTATGCATCTGTCAGGGCTCAACCAGGACGTAGCGTCGCACCATGTCGATCCTGAGCGTCCCCACCCCGATCCACTGGACGGCGTAGACTAGTGTTGGATGCTTAGCGTGGAGACGGCGCCAACGGTCAGGCCCTCGTCAAGAACATCCCCGGTAGCTTTTACCCAAGCTCAGCTCACTGGCCGACGTTGTGTTTCTGCTACAATCGAGAAATGACTGTTGAAGCATTGATACCGGCCGGCTGCAGCACCAGGTAATTGCACACGAATACTCAACGTCTGCAGACATCATCGAACAGCTCACCCAGTCGCAAGCCAGACTCTGTGCTCTTCTCTTGCGAAATTGTCAGCGCCGTAAAGCCACTGCGGGTGTAGATTTTTAGTGGGCCCGAAGTGCGTCTACATACAGTCCAGGTACCTACCAGGTTCTGCTCTGCTATCCACCAAAACAAAAAGATTGTTCGAGAGGCGTGCACGTAAACATCCAAGTGCAGGGAAGAAAGGCTTCGGTGTTTGACCAAAGCACCGGCCAGACACGATAATCCAAATTGATAACTTATTCGTCCAGCAACATCTAGCGAGTGAGAGAGAGAGAGAGGGAGAGAGCTTTCCCCAGCCTGATCTATTTGGCGTTAGACTGGGTGACCTTCAGCCCGCACGACTCAGCTCTGATCCTTTTTTAGCCTATCACTTCGCCATTCCTCTCGTTCTTGTCTTCGCTCACCTCACTCACCTCGCACCGCACACACATTCCACTCACGTCGCTCTCTTTGCGACTCTGTGTTCGTACTGCAGCGACAGAGTCCTCGTCGCTGTCAACTTACGTTACACAGCTAATTCCTGGTGTCGCCTTATCACCTGCTGTCCGTCGAAGCTTTGCAACTTTTACGTTGCGAATAGTGGAACTCACCTTCTCTTAATAAAGCTTCACCCTGGCGACTCCCACCTCCGTACGCGGAGACTATCACAAGATGTCCGACGTCGAAAAGATGATCGGCGGTGATTACGCCCAGCTCACAAACACGAATATCCGCAGTTTTGGCTGGAAGGGTGTCACCGTCTCCGTCAAGGATCGTCAAACACAGCAGCCAAAGAACCTTTTGAACGAGGTCAATGGCCTCGTCAAGTCCGGTGAGCTTTTGGCTCTCATGGGACCATCGTAAGTCCAAACTATACACTTTTGCCCCCGGGAGAAGTTGCTAACTGTCCCCGCAGCGGTTCCGGCAAATCGACTCTCCTCAACGTCCTGGCCCACCGCACCTCTGCCATGGGTAACGCAAGCATCAAGGCTGGCATCTACATCAACGGTGCCGCTGCTGTCCCCTCTTCCTTCCGGAAGATCTCCGCCTACGTTGAGCAGGAAGATGCCCTGGTTGGCTCCCTCACCGTTCGCGAGACCCTCAACTTCGCCGCCCGCCTTTCTCTCCCCAACTCAGTCAGCAAGATGGAGCGCCTGCAGCGCATCGAATCTCTCCTGACTGCTTTCGGTCTCCAGAACCAGGCCAACAACTTGATCGGAACGCCAATCAGGAAGGGTATCTCTGGTGGACAAAAGCGCCGTGTGAGCGTGGCCGCTCAGCTCATCACCAGCCCAAAGATTCTCTTCCTGGACGAGCCCACCTCCGGTCTTGACTCGGCTGCATCCTTCGAGGTCATTTCTTTCGTCAAGGACATTGCGAAGAAGCACAACTTGATTGTCATTGCTTCTATCCATCAGCCGTCCACCTCGACCTTTGCCATGTTCGACAAGCTTCTCTTGCTCTCCCAGGGTACAACCGCCTACTCAGGCCCGGTGTCTGAGGTGCAGCCGTACTTTGATGCCTGCGGTTTCCCCATCCCTCTCTACATGAACCCCGCAGAATTCATCATCGATTTCGTCAACACCGATTTTGCCCGCGACCGAAGTGAGGTCGACCAGCAGCTCAACATGGTTCACTCTTCGTGGGCCAAGTCTCGCCTTGCCAACATCACAGTCAGTGAACTCACCGAAGAAATGGCTCGTGGCTCAATGGACTCCGACTACACATCCGACATCACCGAGTCCCACGCGTCCCCTATGAACATCCAAATGGCACTCGTCCACCGGTCATTCATCAAGTCCTACCGCGATATTATCGCTTATGGAATCCGAATTGCCATGTACATGGGTCTTGCCATCATGATGGGCACCATCTGGCTTCGTCTCGCACCCATTCAGCAAAACGTCCAGTCCTTCATCAACGCCATCTTCTTTGGTGGTGCTTTCATGTCCTTCATGGCTGTCGCCTACATTCCCGCTTTCCTCGAAGATCGTGCTCTGTTCATGAAGGAGCGAGCCAACGGTCTTTACGGCCCAACTTCGTTCATCATCGCCAACTTCATCACTGGTCTTCCTTACCTGTTCATCATCTCCATACTCTTCTCCATCGTCGCGTACTGGCTGTCTAACTTCCGCCCGACTGCGCAGGCTTTCTTCACATGGATCATGTGGCTCTTCCTCGACTTGATCGCCGCCGAGTCTCTCGTCGTGCTCATATCATCTCTGGTTCCCATCTTCGTTGTTGCTCTTGCCGCGACTTCTTTCGCCAACGGTCTCTGGATGTGCACGGGTGGTTTCCTCGTCCCACCTCAACAGCTCAATGACTTCTGGTACTACGTCTTCCACTTCATCGACTACCAGTCGTACGTCTTCCAGGGAATGATGGTCAACGAGTTCGCCGACCGTGTCTACGAGTGCCCACGCAACTCTGACGGCAGCTGCGGTGGATGCATGTATCGCTCTGAGCTTGAAGGTCAATGCCAGATTGACGGCAAGGCTGTCCTTGACGTCTACGGTTATGGTGCAGGCAACACTGGCAAGTGGGTCGGTATCCTCCTCGGCATCGTAGTCGGCTACCGAGTCCTGGGCTGGACCGTTCTCTACTTCCGTCGCAGCTAGGGGGAGTCACTGTACACAAGGAGGCAGAGAGAATTGATGGCGCATGGATAGCAAAGGCGTTTAATGACTTGATTTTGACTGGCCCGCACAGGAAGGATATAAAGCACAGAGAGATCCGTGAGAGATATGCATCACGGAAAGGCATTGTACGCAAATCAATCGATCACATTGGGTTGGCTATCTTCACGGACATATTATATATACTTTACGCTCTTTTTTAAAAAAATTCGGTAGGGAATGTGATACCTGTGGCCAGAGAGGCCGCGAGTAGGTAGTATGAGAATCCAAGACATCTAAAAGTTCTTTGGGCTATCTCTGTGAATATCACAAGTCGTGTTTCCTTGAAGTAGAACATGACCTGCCTCGTCAGTGCTGACTGGCCTAGGAGGACGATCAACCCCAAACCTATTCGCCCTTGCACTGCACAACCCTGCCGGCAAGCAACCTCGCAAGATGACTTGGCAAATCCCGACAACAAACGTCGTCCTCCCCATCCGTCGCCGCACTAAATCCACTACCGCAAGTCCGGCGCAACGATACTGACATCTCTGCATCGCACCAGATCAACCACTAGCGGAGACATGGGTGCCAATCCTACTTTCCCGCCGACGCGGCATGCTAGATATGGGGGGTTTCTAATCCAAGGGTTCATGTGGTATGGCCGAGACTGAGCCGAGCCGAGCCCTGGGTCTACTCTGTCACGGGCTCCGTTGGAGGTGGGGTCACCACCGGTCAGCTCTATGGGGGTCCAGCGAGTGGTGCGGTGTCGCGTAGTCGCTGGGCGTGCATCGGGCATTGGAGGGGAGGGGCAGTGGACATGACTGGAGATGGGGGGGATGAGGGAAGATGCTTGGCTGAGGAAAGAGGATCGGATGTGCTGGCGAGAAAAATGCATCGTTCTCTGGGGTGGGGTTTCGTGGGACTCGGAAACTTGAAGTGATTCATGGTTGCACAGAAGGCGTGGCGTGACGCCGAGACAGCTGATGCGGGTGTGTTGCACGAGACGGGAGGGGGAGAAGGTGGTGGGTGTTCTGTGGTGGTTTGGCGGGATAGGTGGCGGGATGTTTGCATTTCTGCCGAGATGCATGGAGATGATATTTTCACTGCCCAGCTGCCGGAGGGGTATGTAAGCTGGGCCAACAGCGTTAAGCCGTGTCAAGCAAACAAGCGGTGAGTAGTGACAGCCAGCGCATACACTTTCACGATACGTCTGCAATGCACATGCTGTGCGACAAGACCGTGCTCTATTCCCGTCGACGCACGAACTATGGACCTGAGACGCAATGATGCACAATGCAGGCAGTATCACTGTCTGCGCCCTTGCGCGCGTGGCGGGCGGGTGTAACAATACCCCTCTGCTGGCGTCCAGGCGGTGTTTGACATCTGTCCCATCCTTCTCTTCCTGTCGGGTCATGACAGGTATTTCTCGTGTGGCACGAACGACTTCCACCAGGGATCGAGATGGAGGGGGAGCTGTCATGTCAAAGCTTGCCGCTCGGGCTACTGAGCGATACTCTTCGGCGGCGTTATCGTCATGCAGTAGTCGTTTGGAGATGGACATAGTCCATGAGTCGTACTATGCTGAAGAACCCGCATTTCAGACCAAATATCGAGGTCATGAGGGTCGTGCTCGGAGCTTGACAGGGGTCTGTTATCAATCCCTGACGACAACCCTGGAGTCTTTCTCCGCACCGAGACGTGGTCGCTTAGCAGTGGTAGTATGAAACACGTGCAGGTTCGGTCCGAGGTTGAAGACGATGAGGCGAACTCAACGGCGGCACGGTTCTATATTGGATAAGCGATATTGACGCGGCGCGGTAGATTATATGAATGTCAATTTATGCTAAGCAAGGTACGTGTGGGGATGAGTGATCCAGATAGCCAGCATCGGCTAAGTAGCGGAGCCTGGACCTTGATTGCGGCATGGTTAAGTGCTTCATTGCGTGATGGATTGAGTGTTCTGCTGCATGTCATGTTTCATGGAATGTCCGTCATCGAATATCTATGCTTGCGAGAACACATCTCACAATCTTCGGATCTTTACTTTATACAGATTCTGCCAAACGAGCGTGACGGCATCGAGTTGCATCCGCCGTCGCTGTAACAAACAGGCCTAGTGATCCTCGTGGTAAATCAGTCGCACGGCATCAGCCCATGGTCAGGTCATCGGCGCTTCTCGTTTTGGATAAATGTGCCACCACGCACGTGATCTAGCCTATTGACCACGCTTTGATATCCGGCAGCGCCGACTTGACGACGACCAAATTTGCAGCACCTACTCCAAGCCCTCGACGGGCAGGACTATAACACGAGTGACTGTCGATCAGACCAATCAGTAGTCAGCTTTGGCGGACAGACCAACATGTACTTCTGTCTTAGCGGAAAATCACCAACATTCTCGTACTTGTTCAGGTAAGACCAGTGACGACTCGAAGTCAAACACAGCCGGCTTTGCAGAACGCTTGTTTTATAAATCAAGTCTAGACATGATTATATTCTGGTTGCTTTGTGGATTAGGGGTCTACCAAGGTCCCTGAGGGTGAGTCCGGATGAATGCATCAGGCTCTGCAAGTGCTGTTGGTATTTTACAGCCTGATAAGCGATATGGACTCGAGTGTATCATGCACGGGTTCAGAGACTTTCGGGATATCTTTGATACTCCAGTGAGCTTAGAGTAAGTCAACAGGGTGTCACGCCTTGCATGGTCGGAAGCTCCGCGTTAGTCTTTCCCGGTTCGAGTGTCCTGCTTATAGCGATATCTTGTGCAGTACGAGGCTTCGGCTTGAATGCGAATATCCTTGAGGGTATGTAGATCATGCACAAACGTGATCAGCCCGAGTCTGCTCGCTCATGGTTTCTCAGTGCTCATGTGTATGTCGCGAGCTGGTCAAGGCACTTTGCAAGAGCTGTCATTGGTATTGATAGCACCTGCGCTGCAATCCTCACTTCGGCATTATATTGTAATAAAAAGAAGTAGAGGAATTGCTCGGATCACGTGAGGTGAGCATCTGCCAAGGCTGTTGGCATTTAGCGCGGTCTGCATTTTCCGAGCACCACTTCTACTCAGAACCGACGACAATCTCACAACCTTTCTAAAATGATTCCAATGAGATAAGTACATCTCTCTTAATATAATTTATCACATACCTTTTCTTCCTTACACACGAGCGTAAATGTCGAGCAGCGCGGTAAATTATGTGGTCGTTCCCTGTAGTTCTTTTGGCCTTAGCAGTCACCTACTATTATGGCTCATTCGCCGTACGGTTCTGCTTCAATTATGTTGATGGGCGAAGATCGGGATTTCGAACCATCTTAATACCTTTTTCTCCCGCGCATCCAGTATGGCTGATAGGATCTGGCGTGTTCCGAAGCTTTCTACAGCGAACACTTCGAGGACCTCTATGGGACTACCTTGTTCTGACCATCGGACCCTTGGAGCATGAGGTCAAGCGTATACCCTTTGTGAGAAGTGGCAGCAAGTCATACTTGCTCGTCACGGCTGGTGAAAATGAGCTGTGGACTGCCGATCCGGAAGTCATTCTGGAGATCCTCAAGAGGCCTAAAGATTTCTCCCAACAAGAGATCAGCAACCAGATTCTCGGATATATGGGCCCAAGTTTGATCACCTCTGACGGAGCTTCGTGGTCAAAGCAAAGAAAGATCGTGGCAAGTGTTATCAACGAGCGGATCAGCAAACTTGTCTTCGAGGAAAGTCTACGACAAGCCGGCTTTCTCGGCGACGAGCTCAGAGTGCATAGCCACGAGAAAGATGTCACGCTCCCTTCTATGGACGGCATGAAGAAGATCGCCATCAATGTGCTCAGCCGAGCTGGATATGGAATACCAAAAGCTTGGGAGGACGATGATGCTCCATCAGAGTCAGTATCCCGAGGTGGCAGCTATCATATGGATTTCATGTCATCTGTGAAATACATGATCGACTATCTTGTACCGGCAGCATTCATGAGTCCTCGACTCATGATCAACATGCCATCTTGGATTCCTGGAGCAGAGGAGATGCACAGGATTGGGTATGCCGTGAGCGAATACCCAGCTCACGCACGAGCACGAATTGCGGAAGAGCGTGCACTCTTGGCTTCAAGGTCTGGAACAGCACGTTCGAGTTTGCTGTCACAACTTGTGCTCAACTCTGCGGATGCTGCTCATGATACTGAGAAGGCAGCTCTGCTCACGGAACCGGAAATGTTTGGTAATCTCTTCGTCTTCACTGCGGCTGGATTTGACACCACAGCCAACACCCTACAGTTTGCCACAGTGCTTCTCGCTGCATATCCGGAATGGCAAGACTGGCTCTACGAAGAATCGAAGTGTCTACTTCCATCTGGTCCTACCGCAGACGAACTCGATTATGCGTCTACATTTAACCGTGCACCTCGTCACCTCGCCCTTATGAATGAGACGCTTCGCCTCTTCCCACCTGTTCCACATAATGCGAAGGAAAACAAGTCTGGCAAAACCATGACAGTCACTACCAACACTTCCACGTTTCAGATACCATCTGGAACAAGCATCTTTCCCTGCTTCCTTGCTTTGCACCTGGAACCCACAGTATGGCGCAACTTGAATAGACCAGGCTACTCGCAACCCAGTCAGGAAACGGTAAAGGAGACACTCCAGGACGCTTTCAACAAGACGCAAGACGAGTACGATTTCCGCCCTGCCAGATGGGTACTGCCAGCTCCAAAACAGTCGGGTGGCGTAGAGGAGCTCTTCAAGCCTCCACAAGGATACTTCTTGCCCTTCTCCGCTGGCCCACGAGTGTGTCCAGGCTACAAGATGGCACAAGTGGAATTCGTCGCAGTGATGCTCGCGATACTGAGACGGTACAAGATTGAAGCGGTCAAGATTGATATCCACGGGAGACAAGAGAGTCAACAACAAACAGCACAGCGATTCTGGGAGATTATGCATGACCTAAAGCAAGGCGTTACTATCAGTATCAAGAGAATTGAGGAAGCGGGATTGCGATTCATCGAGAGGGAAGACTGATGAGGTTGACATTCTGGAAGCAAATAAATAAACTGCGCAATCGAAGACGGGTCTCATGCTGACCACATTCCTGGTAGTCCGCCATCGGTCTTGGACATCAAGTCGAGAGCGGGACCCAATTTATCCTTCAGCCTCTGGCATTCTAGCTTCACTTCAGCAAGTTTGAATGCAGCGTCACCCCACTTGCGCTCTGCATGCTCGAGTTTGTCTTGGATCGGTCTTAGTCTCTCTAGCTCTTCGCCGGATTCTGTCGCTTTGCTCTCTCATGCCTTGGCATCTCTCTCCGCTGCACTTAGTTTGCTCTCCATCTGTTTGTACACTCCAACCCTTGTCTCCAATTCCATGACCCGACATCTCCACAAATCTGCGCTCTTGCTTGCATTCGAGAGATCATCTTGCACCTTCTTCTTCTCCTTGGATTCCTCGGCCGGAGTCTTCACGAGTGTCAAGTTATCTGCGTGCGCCGCCTTCACTGCCGTCTTGGACTCCTCGTGCTCGTGCTGTTCCTGAGCTACCCGCTGAAGTTCCTTGAGGTGCAGTTCCTTCACAGCACGTTCGCATTTCTCAGTGACTTCCTTCGTTGCTCTGCGGCTTCTGTCACGCTCGGCCTGAGCAGCGTTCTCAAGTTTCCAGAACGATTTGTACCCAGCATCTCGAGCAGCAATCGCCTTGTCGCGTTGATCAGTCAGTGATGCGATGGCCGTCCTGGACGCCACCAACTGGGCCTCAAGCTCCTTGATCTTCTTCTGCATCTCTTCACGCTCCTGCTTCCTCGGCTCCACAATGTTCTTGTACGTCTCCCGGACCGACTCCGCTTGCCTGGCCGCCTCGTTGCGCTGTGCGGTCATGCTTTGGAGACCATTCTTGTACCCATCTCGCTCGGCGATGATTCGCTCTATCCCTTGCGCTACCCGGGATTGATAATTGATCGCATTGTCTCCGATCTCTTTCCTCGACGTGTCCGCGGATGCTAGCTTCTGCGATAACTCGCGATACTGCTCACGCAGTCGCTCTAGCTCCTCTCTGATCGTCCCAGACTGCTTACGAACGACGTCCAGCGCCTCACGTGCCCCATCGCGTTCCTCCTCGCATCGCTTGTGCTGGCTCGCGGAATCCTGTTGCCGCCGCTTCCAGGTCTGTAGCTCGGCTTCGTACGTCTCCTCTGTTTCACGCTGGATACGTCGATGTCTGAGCCTGATCTCCTCGAGCTCGGTTGACGCCGATCTTTGGATCAACTGGAATCTCTCGGTCTCCTCTTGCAGCAATCCTCTTTGTGCATGGAGTCGCGCATACTGGTCTTCGAGGTCTAGAATCTCATCGGCTTTCTCCTCACAGCCCTTGCAATGCCCCGAAGATTCGAATTCCCACTCATCAGGATCACCTGAGCTAATAATCATGGACAGCAACCTCTCAAGCACCCGTGTCAGCCGTTCGATGTCCTGTTCCTCTGCTGGAGTTTCGGCGTTGTAGCCGACCAGGATCCTCGCGAGGAGCTCCGAGCCGTTGATCATGAATGAGCCGTCTGTATCTCCTACATCATCTGCTTCGACTAGGGAATAGTGAGAGGCTGTATCTGATCCGTCGAGACTTGCATTCTCCATTTCGTCTGAAAGGGAGAGGACCACGGCGTCAGAGCCCTCGACGTTCTCCTGCTTGAACGAGACAAGCACAGCGGCTGCGGCCTTGCATTCATGGCCCTTGATCGCGCTGCTGGTGTCGACTTGTTCTGCTCCAAGTCTCTTGGAAATTCTGGCCCGAGTAGCTTGGAGCAGGCCGTGGAACTCAGCGATGATGGGGTGCATTCCGTCCGGCACAAAGTCGAGATTGATTTGGGTCGCCACTATCGGACCTAATGGTGATAGAGCTGCCATTTTGAAATCGCTCGGCTGGAGTCTGGATGGATCGCTATGTGAATGGAAGGATGAGTGATGAAAGTGAAAGTCTGCGCGCAAATTTATGTGTTGCTTCACGAAAAGCAAACATGAGAGCGAAAGCATGCTTGGGATAGTGTTCTCTAGGCACGCAACTTTGGCTTTTACTTTGCAAATATCCGAGAGTAACCATGTATTCCGCTATGGACAATGCAGCTTCACATTTGATCGATCACAGTCACAAGAGCCATGAAAGAAGACAGGAGAGCGTCTATGTCATTCTCCCGAGCTACATCACATCGACAAGAAGAAATCTAGTACTCATCCGAATCATACTCCTCGTCAGGTATGAGAGCTCTGTATCGCCTCGCCGCGAGATCCTGCTCTAGTCCTCCATCGCTTTCGGGGTCCAGATAGCCTGCAGCAGTCAGTAAAACGTCCTCAGACACTTTCAACATCACCACATACCTCGTCCGCCGGCAATGCTCAGCAACACCGGCAGCAATACCAACGCATGCAGCGCAGCCCAGACCACCAGTGCAGCCCACACTCTGAAGTAGTATACTTCGAAGATCTTGCTTCTAGTGAAGGCAAGGACTGTGACGCCAAGAACCTTCGTGATACCAATACCGCTGATGACGCTACTTCCGACGTTGACGAGCGCTGCAAATGCTCGAGCATCTTTGCCTCTAAGTCGTGTCTTATCCAATATTGTTTGCGAGGGTACGGCGTAAGCACGAGCAATGTGTGCGCAGAATTCTACTGATATGCCTACACATATGATGAGGTTGACGAGAGAGACTGCGTTGAGGCTGACTGAGCAGAGAGCCATGGTGCCAAGGATGGCGATGAGAGTCATGCCGACGGTGAGAGTAACGACGAGACCAGTAGCGAGTGAGCCGAGCAGGAGGGACGAGATGAAGGCAACGAAAGCCAGGGCACCTCCAATAAGAGCTCTAGATAAGCGGACGATGCTGACATATTGGTCGAAGAAGATGTAGAACTTGGAGTATGGGAAGACCTCGATCCCGTTTCGCTCCGAGATATCATCAGCGATGCGACGAGCGGCTTTATATGCAGAAATAAAGTCATCTTGTGAGTGGAGAGGAGTGTGTGCAGTGCGGAAGTGTGATGCCTTGATCGTCAACGATGAATTGTCGATGACAAGAGCATTCGAGTACGGCGCTTTACCACCGAGCGGGCACTCTTCGTTCGTGGGCGCCTTGACCCAGCGTTCGAGGTAGTGCACGAATTCCTCGCCCTCAGGCATACCGTGTAGGTTCACGCTCCACGGCGGGTTTCGATTCTCAAAGCAAGCCGTGGAACCGTCCATGCAACAGTCTAGAGTGGGGTTGAGCCAGGTGAAGTAGTCGTCGATCCACGATGCGGTGGCATCTGCAATATAGGAGACTTCCGGTCGCTTGCGCTCCTGCTCGAGCGTATTGGCCAGAGAAAGCTCCGAGCACGTTGAAAAACGTCCACAAAGATCCTGCTGGTGCTTTCTCTCCGTCACATTGAGCTGACGGGTGACAAAATAGACAGGCGCACCTGCGTCGAAGTAGTCGTACAGATCGTCAAAGTACTTGATCAGGTATGAGTCTGAGGGAATCGCGATTCGCTGATCAAGACCAAGCTCGATGCTAGGTAGTAGCGCGAGTCCGGCAGTGAATACGCCAAGGAAGATGGTGATGATGGCAACCTTACTCTTGAAGCGCAGAATGGAGGGAGCATAAGTCTTGCGAATGAAGCGTTGAAGGCCTCCCTCTTCTTCCACGCCGTAAAACGCCGAAAGACGGTCGTGTGTGCCCATGTGCTCGTTGTTGGAGACCTTGATGCAAGGTATGCAATCTGCGCGGCCAGCTTCGACTCTGTGCTGATTCCAAGTCAAGACGGAGATGAACATGGTGACCTGCAGAACAAAGTTGATGAAGACGGCACCAGCGGCATATGCAGCGAAGTTCCTTACTGCTGGCATACCGACTGCAGCCCCGAGAGCAAATGCAACGGTCTCGGTGGAGGCTGAGAGAAGAATGCTAGGTCCCATACGTCCGAGTGCTCTCGACATGCGCTCCTCGACCGTATCGTCTGCGTTGCTGACATTAACTCGCTCGAATTCGTGAACAATCAAGAAAATATTATCGACGCCGACAGCGAGAACCAGAAATGGGATGACTTCTGCAATGATCAGAGTCGCCTTGACGCCAGCAGCTGCGAAAAGACCGACCGATGCCGAGACAGACATGAGGACGATAATGATGCCAACCACACCGAGCATGAACTTTGACTGGACAAGTGCAGCTGTCGGGTCTCTGATTAGTGTGCGGATCGTGAGAGTGGTCGAGCCAAGTGCGAGCGAAGCATACAAGAACATGATGACGTAGCTAATAGCTACAATCTTTGCGTCAGTATTAGTTGACTTGTTCAGCTCTTCTTGAAGACTGCTCTCCGTGGTGAATGAGAGTCGAAGACCCCTTTCGCGTGCCTCACTCTTGATCATCATGAACATGTCTTTGAGGCTCGCTTCCCAGTCCATCGCTCGCTGCAGATCCTCAGAGCCTTCGTCCGCATTGGAGACGACCCATGTTGTTATGAGCGCTTCTGTATCAAATACGCTCTGGTTGAAAGGACCGAAGATATACTTAGGGTCGATCGGCTGCTGGAACTCAGGAAGACATTCGTAGTCACCGTAATTGCTGACACACTGCTTAAGCGTGTCTCTCCAGGTATCGCGGTCAACGCCGCCTCGTGGACCGTCGAAGTAGCCAGTGATGGATTGTACAACGCAAGGTCCACCTGTCGGCTTGTAGCAGACATCCTTCAGGGTGTGGCCACCGTTGTAGGACTTCATGCGCTGGATACGATACTCCACGTCGAACCACCACTGTAATGTTTCGTAGGACAGTACAGTGCCCGAAGTTGATGGATCAGTGTCGTTCACCAGGAACGCTTGCTCAGTACGGAAAAATGGACCGAAGTTCTGGTCAAAGAATATCTTCTCCTGCGCTGCAGCTGAGTCCGGAGCGACCCAGAGGCGGACAGGATCGGTCTCGACCTGGAAATTGATCCATCCGAGACTAAGTAGTGCTACGACCAGGACAGATGCACTGACTGTGATGGCAGGGTAGCGAGCACAGGTTCTGCCGAGCTTACTAAAAGCCAAGTCGCACCACGTATTCAGCCAGTAGCCCTTTGTCGGCTTGTCCATGAGACCTGCATGCTGGACAATATCTCCTTCGTCTTCGTCGTCACTGGGTGTCGAGTCTTGCAGCAGCCGTAATCGCTCATTCTTGTTCTTGCTATGCCTCTTGTATGCTACATGACCAGATACTGCTAGTACCAGTATGCCAATGAAGACCGAGTAGATAAGGATAATGGCGAAAGACAAGCATGGCAGAAGTCCGACATAGCACTGCGACTCGCCATCCACCTCCGGTAATGCTGGACATGATGCGTCGCAATCAACGCAAGCACATCTGTATCTTTCGTCCTTGCTGTTGCATGGGTGTGGCTCCTGCTTGTTGGGGCGTATGCCAGGAAACTCCTGTTCGTTGGGTCTCGGAAAGTTGATTTGGAAAGGGCTGCCGAACGGCTTCTTGTCTCCAAGAAACTTGAGGAATTGGGTATAGTTCTTCGCATCTCCTCCGATCAGGGTCATCGCTCTGCCGCCAGTTGCGCCCAGCTTGACATCCTTGCAGCTGTCGAAGAATTTTGCACCGTTCGTGTCTGACACGAAATGGTCTAGCTCAGTTGTTAAGAACTTATCTCCTTTGGGTTCCGCTTTGGTGACATTGACGAATAGCGACTGGTCCGGCGAGCAGGTAAATGTGCAGAAAAGGTCGAAGAAATTCACCTTGCATGCTGGGCAAGCTGAGATGATACCTTCCGCCCTTTTCAGGTTCGACTCCAGAGCCTCGAGTTGCTCGCCTTTGCAGCACACTGATCCTTGCGACCATTGTTCACCACAGATCTTGACGAGTCGCTTTCTCACGTCTGGCGTGGGATCCTCTGCGAGCCCGTTGTCGGGACAAGGTAGCTCAGATCCGAAGAAGCTCTGTTTCCCACAGTTGCCTCGAATTGCACATCGTCCCTTCTCATGCTTCTTGGTCCAATCTGGTTCACTTGCTGATAATGCGAAAATTTGTGGTATGAGTGCTAAGGAGGCGAGTGCGCCACCAACTCTTCTTGGTATCATCCTCTTTCCTCACCAGCCACCTTGGCTGTACGTGGTGCTTTTGGTGGTCACTCTACAAACGAATGAATCCACTGCTGAATCTTTTGTATCAGAGATGTACTCGAACGTTTGTCGACAAAAGCTAGGCTGATGTTGATCGGTCCTGTCAAGCTCTAGACGCGAGCTGTCGAGGGGCGTGATCGGCAAGGCAGAAGCCGCGGGGATCTAGGGAGTAGACCGCAAGTCGAGGAAGAGAAGCGCGGCGAGATAATGGTCGAGAAGATTTTCAATATCGATGCGACCACTTTCGAGACGGTTGGTCAATCTGACGATAAGGACAGCTGTGTTTGTGGGATGTGGTTGTTTGCCAGCACGCGGAGGAGAGGTTTCCTTGTGACGTCGGATGGTCGTAGCGGCGTTACCAAAGACCCACTTTCCCACATTTTGTGCCTGAAAGAGAAGATCCTCGGCCCGCAGAGCCGCGTGATGAGATTGATTGCTCGCCGCTGAACAAAGGGGGTATATAATTTTATTCTCGATTAAACTACATTGCTTGTCTCCCTCGAAGCTCTGTAAGGAATCTGCTTTCCTATTCGCCTAGTACGCTCAAGTCTATACACCACCGTAGACCTGAAGTCGTCTAGACGCGAGAACGCCGGAAGGTATTGCCAGAAATTTTTGGTTATCGGAAAGGACACTTTGTAGCGTCAAAAAGGTCATGAAGTCATGCTTCATGCGTCGCCGCCTGCAGGTGCCGGGGCGGGGGTCGATGATGGGGTGCCTTCGGGCTTGCCAGGAGCCCCACGTCCACGTCCGCCCCTTCCACCACGATCGCCCCTGCTGACCCCACGGAAAACCCCACGACCACCACGTCCGCCTCGACCACTCTCAGAGTCGCTAGCGCCGGAGCTGCGGTAGCCGCTCTGCTGAGGCGGAGTACCAGCAGCACCTCCTCGAGAGCTTCCCCATGTACCTGCGAATCCACCGCGAGGCCCACCACGCGCGCGGAATGCAGACAGCTTGACAGAAGAGAATCGAGATCCTTCAGTCTGTGGTGGACTGCGCTTGAGAACATCCTCCATGATCTCTGGTGTCTCGAAGTGGGCAATCCAGAAGCCCTTGTGCGTCTTTTCGATCTTGGTGATCTTGGCGCGATCCTCCTCCGAGAACATTTGCTGTTTCATCTCGTCGTCCGAGAGACCTGGCAAACCTGGGACATAGATGGCTGCTGACGGCTTTGCTGGCTCCGAGCGCGGCGACTCAACTGGCTTCTCACCTCCTAGCGCCGATGCGCCATTTGTGCCGGGTGCTGTTATTGTGTTCCCGTTTGTGGTCGCGTTTGGCTGAGGAGTGCCTGCAGCCTTTGCTGGTGCTGGCGATGTTGCTGGCTGAGCAGGACGTGGCGGTAGCTGTGTCTGTGCAGTTGGTCCAGTAGGACGGCCTTGGTTCTGTGATAGCACCTGGGCAGCAGTGGGAGTGGCATTTGGTGGCTGTGGTCGCTGTTGAGGAGGCCCACCTTGAGCTATAGGGGGACCCTGCGGCAGCGGCTTGTCTGTCGCGACTTGCCCGCTTGGTTGGACAGGCCTCTGACCAGTCTTGTTACCACGATGAGAAAAGTTGAAACCCTGGGCCCTCATCTCTGTTCCAATACGACCTTGGTCGATGTCGAGTACGAGCCACCCAAAAGCCGCATCTGCAAGATTGAAATTCCACATGTTCTTGAAAGCGCTTTCGTCAACTGCGCCGCTCTGTGGTCCCTGTGCTCCACCAAATGGGTTGCCACCATTAGCCACGGTCGGCATCTTGTTCACGACATCGAGCGCGTGAGCGAGTAGTCTCTGTTGTGACTCGTTCTCGGCGACCGCAGGCTCGACCTCGTGCTTCACCGTTTCCCACACATCGTTGAATGATGCTTTAGAGGCCGCGAGCTTGCCGCGATAATGATCCAGTGTCGGGTTCACACTGAACTCATTGTACGAGCTGCCATATCGGAAGTGAAGTCCGGCTGAGATGGAGAAGTCTGCTTTGAGTGTGACAGATAGCTGGTTGAGTAGGCCTTCGCGGGTGGGCGATGCATGTGTGACAAACACTCTTGTCTCGGTAGGGTCATAAACTCGGTTCGCGGTGTCTACCAGCTCGCCCATTTGCAGCAGAGTTGTCCACATTGTGCCTTGCCCACCAGCGATTGTGGTCCTTCCCTCGCCGTTGTCAAACAACTTGTGCATGACGAGGGCACCACCAAGACCGAGCAGACGCAGTTTGACCCCTCCGACATCCAGCAGTCTTGAATGCGCCTCATCAATCACATGCAGGTTGTCGATCTTGTATTCACCCGACCTGAGCTTTTCAAGTACTGACACATCTTCGCAAGCACCCCAGACAGTATAGACCGGTACGTCAAGCTTGTATTGTCCGCTGAGAAAGTACTGCAGTTCCGAAAGAGGCAGGCGCTCGCGCTGGAACCGCTCTTTTATGGAGGTGGAGGGGGGTGCGCGTGAGAGGTCGGCTTTGAGGGGGTCCGCGAGTAGTGGTGAGTATTGTGCGACATGCTTGAGTGTTCTGCGCATCAAATTAGCATGAGCCCATGGGCCGAATTACCGTACACTCACTTCTCTGCGATGCGCTCAAGTGAAGAATCGTCGTAGAAGCCGAAATCACCAGTGTGAATGACATGGTCTGCCCTGGCATTGCGTGCGAGCTCGTTGAGGGATCTAAGGTTTCCTAGACTGAATCAATATACTTCATACAAGAGGGCAGGACGATAATCATACCTCTCACATCGGCGATGCAGAGAATCCGAACACCGCTGGCCTGAATGACACGGCCTTGGTTTGGCAGGAGGGGAGCTGCACCGGGGACCGGACCACTGGGTGTGCCATTCGGAAGGTATGCCTGGCTGTAGGCCCTCGGCTGATTTGGAGGCTGTGAGGACATGTGAGTGGTATACATGGTAACAATCAGGCAGAGAAACTTACTGCAGCTGCCATGAGTGAAGCTTGCTAGTGGATGCGGCGGAGGAGTTCTGATACAAGAGAAACGTGACTTGATGATCTCTTTGAATAGGCCCAGATAATAGCCGTAGAGATGAGTGAAAGTCGGAGGAGCTCGAAAGAAGATGGAGTAATTACAGAAAAAGGCGAGGATGAATGGGAGGCAATCAAGTTCGCTGCTGCTCTGGCTGTTGCAGCTCTCACAATTTGTTCCTTCACTTGTCTTGGCGCGGCGGCCTGAGCTTCATTTTCGTGTCAGGGTGGTTCTGGCGACCACCGACCACATCGAAGGAAGATAAGTCAGTAATCTGACGATCAGAATACGTAGACAAATCGCTTGCTCTCTGCAATCGGGTAGTCTCATTCATATGCGGTAGTACTGGCTCTAAACAGCTAAAGTCTTTCCGATATGTCCTGTAGTCTGTCCATCCACCTGTACCTGAACGCCACGCTGAAGGGTATCATACAACATTTGATCGAATTTGCCACGCGGTTTTGGTGTCCAGTCGATGGCGCCACTATTGATACAGCTTCTGCATCAGTATCGTCCGCGACCACGACGACCTCCACCACCACCATAACCTCCGCCTCCACGGTGTCCTACACGACCTCCACCTCGTCCGTAACCACCAAAACCCCCATCACCATAACCTCCGCCATAATTATTGTCTCCGTAGTAGTCGCGGGAGCCTCCGTTCTGCATCGCGTCCTCACGAGGTGGTGGTTTCCTGTCTCTCAGTTGCTCTTTCAGCGCGTCGTGAGATTTGCGCATTTGTGCATATCCCAGATGCATCTTCCCAAAGAAATGATCTGCCAGACGACGATCGTTGTCCAGTCTGCTCAGATATGCGCCACAAACATCGCAGACCTGCAGTTTCTGATGTCCTGAGGGTCCGGAAGTATCCGAGATGTTCTTGAGCTCTCTCTCGTGCTCTTCCTTCTTGGCTTTCGCGATCCTGATTTTGTGGTACTCGGTCACGGCGAGATTGACACATTCTTGCTCCGCCAAGATTCTTACTTCAAGCAATCCGTTCTCAATCGTCTTGGTGAGCTTATTTACCTCTTGCAGCTGGATGCCTGTTAGCGTCTGACGCCCTGGACTGTGAAGGTTGTACGTACATGCATGGTAGTCTTCCTGATCTCCTCCGGTGTCTTCTCCAGCTTGCGACGTGAGTCATCTATGCGCCTGTTACAGATATCGATGTACTTTGACATGTCACGAAGGTAGTCGAATTCGAAGCCCCATTGCTTCTTTTGGTCCTCGCTAGCCTCCTCGTACTCTGTTTTCAGAGCCTCACTATGCTGACGCGGACAGACTCCAAGGTCTTGTTTCGTGTTGGTAAAAAGATCATGAGGGCAAGTGCCGACAAGGTAGGATCTGCACACCTTGGAATCATTGATCGGAAGCTGAGGAGCTCTGGCCGCAGAGTTCATGAGTTGGTCGCCCATAAGGGCTTCCAACAGCTTTCTCTGCTCAGCCGCCATCTTTGGCAGCGATCAAGATGGGAAGAAGCCCTTTGCTAGTCCAATAACAACCTGATTATATTGGTTCCGACCAGACTTGATCTGCGCGGGGCAGTGGAGTTCGCCTTGACTTGCGAGGTTGCTGGAGAATGGCTGCTAGGGCATGTTGAGCGCAGGTTCTGGCGAGAGCACTATCAGTGTAAAACTGAATGCAAAGTGATCACAGGCGTAGTAACAGAAATGTAGCGAGCAGTAGAGAAGGTCGTGTGGAAGAGATGGCAGAAACGACATCTGGTTGAGGTGAACTTTTCGATGAAGCTCCGAGTTCGATTTCTTGGCGCTGCGGAGTTCACGTCAACCACCTCCGAAGGTCTACGTTTGACCGACAACATATGTCTCTATCATAAGAATTGTTTCGGCTGTCTGCTCGGGCAGAAGCCGCAATGATCAGATGGCTGCTACATCTCATAGTATTTGCCTGTGCTCTACAAGGGGCCGAAGCAGCAGAATATCGAGAGAAACTCGTCCTCCACCCACTTCCACAATCATCCCTCCTCGCAGCCTTCAACTTTCAGAGCAATACTTCGATCGCAGAATTTGAACAACAAAATTACAACCTGTTTCCGCGATCACTTGGACAGATCCTACTACACGCGCACGCCGAGGAGCTACATCTCAGATTCGCGCTTGGAAGATGGGACGGAGAGAGCTGGGGCGCCCGACCCAGGGGCGGGAGAAAAGAAGGCGGTACAGGAGTGGAGCTGTGGGCATGGGTACAAGCAGATTCGGGAGAGGAGTATGTCAGATCCACAATGAGCTCTGTCAACCTGCTAATCCCATCATAGAGCGAATGCTAGATGGTCTACTCTGACAAACGCGCTCTCTGGACTGTTTTGCGCATCCATAAACTTTGTAGATCAGACAAAGACCATCCGACCAGTGTCATCGTTCGATCGAGAAGGAAACAGGCCTGCCAGCAACCTCCATCTTCTTCACGGCGCATTACCCCATGAGGTCGTGTGCACGGAGAATCTCACACCTTTCCTCAAGCTACTCCCTTGTAAAGGCAAAGCTGGAATCTCTAGCCTCCTGGATGGACACAAGCTGTTTGATGCTTCTTGGCAGACGATGGCTATTGACGTGCGCAAGAATTGCCCTCGTGACGGCGAATGCCAGATCGAGATTGAGCAGACCGTAGACATGGTTCTGGACATCGAGCGATCAATGCGGCCCGTCAAGGATCCCATCCCACGACCGCCTCCTATCGAGAGCATCTCCTGCAATACGACGAAGACATACAACGGCGACGATACGTGCTTCCCTGAAGACATGACTGAAGAGCAAGCCTGGTCTCTCAAGGAGATCTTCGGCCGGCCAATCCGCGGATCCTGCCCTCTAAATAGCCCGTCTAAGCTTCACCAAGGCGACATCGAGCTTGTAGTACCGGCGAACCGGAAAGTCTCAACCGACATCTTTGGCCGTGACATCGCCGCCAAAATCAGCTCGCCGACCTCCAGGATCTACCAACTCCCCGAGTCCGCCGACTTCGATCTCAAAGTCGCTACTCACCCCGTCGGTCGGGACTTCCATCTCACTAGCCCTCAGCTCAAAGCTTCGCGCACCTTCACCGGCTACGGCCAAGAGCGCGGCGGCGTACACACCGTCCTCACCAACCTCTCCCCGGAACCACTGGACATTGTCTACCTCGAGTCCCTCCCATGGTTCATGAAACCCTACCTTCACACCCTCACCACGTCCCTCTCCCCACCATCCTCCATTTCACCCATCACCAACATCCTCTACCGCCCGGCCCTCGACCGCCAGCGCGGCACTCACCTCGAACTCTCCCTCCGAATCCCCGCGTCCTCAGCACTCACGCTATCGTACTACTTTGAGAAAGCCATCCTCCGATACACCGAGTACCCCCCTGACGCGAACAGGGGCTTCGACGTCGCGCCGGCCGTCATCCGGATCCTCGCCTCCAACGCTACCACCACCACCACCACCGGCCAAGGGAAAGCAGACGGCGAGTCAGCATACCTGCGTACAACGAGCCTGCTGCTCCCCCTCCCGACGCCGGATTTCAGTATGCCGTACAATGTCATCATCTTGACGAGTACGGTCATCGCGATGGGATTCGGGAGTATTTTCAACTTGATCACGAGGCGGTTCGTGGCCGCCGAGGAGGCCGAGGGGGTGGGGCTGGGCGGCGTGAAGGAGCGGGCGAGGGAGAGGGTTGCGCTGCTCTTGGGAAAGTTGGGGGTGGGAAAGAAGGGAGGGTTGAGTGGGGATCGTGATACAGACACTACGAAAGCGGAGGAGGCGATGGGGGACAGGGAGGATGGGAAGGATAACGCAAGGGCGAACGGCATGAGTACAGGCCAGGAAGCCAAGGGGAATGGAACAGTGAGAAGTAGAAAAGCATAGGCTGTTATGAGTATGAAGGCATTTAGATCATGATAATCTCACTGAGACAGGTGATGCAAAGTCAAGTCGAGGGATCCATTCGTGCTGACAGGAAACATGCACAGTCAAAGAGGGAAGCAAGCAGGATCATGAATTCTTTTCATTATTTCCTCTCTAGAGGAACGGAACGCCGAACCCGACTGCAAAAACCTAGGTTATCGCCATGCAGGGTACTCCATTGCTTGCTCGAATCGAAGGAAGCTCAAAGAACTAAATCCCAGGTCAAGAACGCCAGCGAGGTCGCCGCTCGCAGTGCCATGTCCGTGATTCCTCTCTATCAGGTCTACTGGGTCATTTGTCCCATTTACCGTAACGCCTTGTATTACCCCTGGCTCTTATGTGGCCTGACCGGTACGCTTCTCAGGTTTACCACAAGGTGTAACCGCCGTCGATGAGGCAGTTGTTGCCCGTCATGTAACTACTGGCTGGCGAGCTCAAGTAAACGGCCAGACAGTTGAGGTCGTCGACGGCACCGAGCCTCTTTTGAGGAGTGTTGTCGACCCAGATGCGCTTCTGGGCTTCGAGGGCCGGGACGCGGTTGAGGGCGGTGTCCATGTAGCCGGGGGAGATGGCGTTGACCCTGATCTTGTGGCGGGCCCACTCGGCGGCCAGGGATTTGGTCATCTGGACGACTGCAGCCTTGGAGGCGTTGTAGCAGGACTGCTCTTGAGGGTAGTTGACGATGCTTCCGGACATGGATGCGATGAAGATGATGGAGCCGCCTTTTTGGGCTTGGATCATGTGGCGGCCGACAGACTGTGCGACAAGGAAGGAGCCGGTGATGTTGATGTCAAGGAGACGGCGGAACTTCTCGGAGTCATAGTTCTCGGCCTTGATGTTGGAGCTGTGAAAGTTAGCTTTTAGTCGCGTGGAGCGCGTTCAGGAGATAACTGACTCGGCAATGCCAGCGGCGGAGATGAGGACGTCAATACCACCGTAGTGGTCAATAGCGTCTTGCACAGCCTGGTTGATAGCATGACCGTCGCGCACATCAACCTTGTAGAAGCGGACGTCGACGCCGGTCTGCTCTGACAGCTGCTGTGCGGACTTCTCTCCGAGCTCCTGCTGCACATCCATGATGGCAATTCCTTTGATTCCGACCTCTGCGAGCGCCTGCGCCATGTTGTAGCCCAAGCCACGTCCACCACTGAAGTTTTGTGAGCTGATGAAAATTCGTGTCAAAGATCAGACTTACCCAGTGACCACCGCAACCTTGCCGTGAAGAGTAAATTTGCTCATGGTGGGAGTGAGCTGAGCAGTCACAGAAGGGTCGAGTGGGTGGGCAACCGACTCCTCGTCCATACCGGCTGGATTGACGGGCTTGTTGTCCTCAGAAACCTGAAGAACCTCGTGGGCAGCGATTCCTCCCTCCCAGTGGGTGACCGGCACCTGGCGCTCCTGGATGACCTCTGGAGGCGTCTGACGACGAGCAGTGGTCGTGATGGTCGCGCGGGCGACATTAGCGATTGGCAAGCGGCTGGCGGTGGCAGTGCGCACAGCGCCACGGAGAGCGGTGCGAGCGAACATTCTCACAAAGATTACCTTCTATGATATTTGTGATTGTGTGTTTCGAAGCTCTGGGCTTGCGCAAACGCGGTCTTGATCTGGTCGTAGAAGTCGGACGAGACCGTAGAAAGTTGGAGGTGGTGAGGAAAGAATGTGATAAGTGAGGTAAAGTGTGAGGAGAGGAGAAAGTGCAGGGGAGATGTGTGTTGATATGATCGAGCTCCTTAGCTTGGGGAAAGGGGAGAGTCAACGGCGGCAGTGGCGGGGGATGTGATGGAGGTTTTTTTTTCAACGAAGAAGGGCAACAACGGCGATGAAATTTTAATTGCAAAATCTGGAGAAGGAGCGTGCATTGGAAATGATAATCATACTCTACCTGGACAAGACTAGACCTTGCGACATGGCCTGGTCATGTCCGTAGCCTCGTTGACAATGCGCTGTTTGTTGTGCGTGTCTTATCGAGCGGTACGGTGAGCACACCACACCGTACTATCATAGCTCCTGGTCCATTGAGTGATGACGTGTGGAGCCATGACTACTGCCCTTGATACGAAAGCTCCATAGAATACCCACCACCAACAATCAACCAGAAACAGAAAATTTCTGCATTCGGACCTTCCCTGAGTCTTGCACCAGTGAGATGACGGCCAGCGACCACGCTGGACACAAGAAACGGAGATATGGGGATTGTCGGTTAAGCTTAAGCGCACGTCGGACTGAAGCAAGATTGGAGACTGGCCGGAGGCACGGGGCAGGCCATGTCCAACGTGGTGACCTTGTGATGTTGTCAAAGCGTTTAACCAAGGTGCAAAGGGTCGTTCTGGAGGTGTCCAGGCTGAGGTGACCCTGTCAGTTCTCTCCGCGGCACTGGTAGTCTCCTTTCGACCCCCACGCCTGAGAAAAGAAAACTTCTCGAAGGCTATTTTGGGTGGGTCTATGCAGGCGGGAGATCTGGTCAAATACCGCCTCAGATGTCCCTGCAGATCCGGATCGTGAACCTTGGGTCGCTTTTTGAATGAAGCCGAGATCCTTTGGTGTAGCTGGCTGTGATGAGCAGCTCGCCCTGTCGGTATTCTGTCCGGTTTGGACGGCAAAGGGCCTCCATCCGAACGTGACTATCCCTGACAATGGATCGTCCGAAGATGCAGATCCTGCACGCCTTGCGGCACATCTCACCAACGAGTCCCTGTCGTTCTTATCTCGGATCTATTCATGGCAGCTGATTGATTTCAAAGCAGTTCAGTGTCACCGAACCGAAGCCTGAATACTCGGTGCCGTGTCATGCATTTCCTCCATCTCCACCACAATGCTGATCTCGCCCTCGAAATTCGAGATGATACAATGCGAGGCAATCGGCGAGCAGGTTCTCAGGCTCTTACGCGGACTATAGTGTTCTGCCCTTTGATCTACATCATGCGAGTTGCGACGCGATTGTTCGAATATACATGCAAGGAGGCATAGACCGCGGCTTTGTAATTCTGCGATACTCAGTAGGCTGGTCAGCAGAAATTCTTGAGCTCCATTGGATACAGAGCAACCAGCAGGTTTCGACTGACTATCTGCTTGCGACAGCACTCAGTATGCCATAGTCTTGCAGCATTCACTGAAACGTCGAGAAAGAAGTAAAAGCGTCTCGAATATCAGACAAGAGACCAACGACGATTGTGATGAACCTTAATCATTAGGTGAGCCACTCGGCGGTGACATGTGTAGTGCCTCCCATTCAGTGTGACATTCCTATGGACTCTCATCATTATGAGCCATTGTATGCCAGCCAGCGGAAGAGGCAGCCGTCGCGCGTGTGAACAGTGAAGACCGCTGCGGTGTCCCGGCGAGGTACCGCACCTCGTCGTTACACAGTCACGCTTGCATCTCTGCAAATAGCGAAATCACGCGAAGCTAGCGCTCCATTGGGATGCCAGACGGTCGCCAGATATGCACGGAAATCACAAGAGCAAGCGAATTCCTCCATTAGCCCTGACTGAAACCTGTCTTCCACTGACCTCGACACCAGATAGTAGGGTGCACACGCCATGTTACTGACAAATCCCATCCGAGGCATGTATCTGATGCCATTTGTGAATTGCCTGGTTATTGATTCAATCTCGAATCGACTGCAGTATCCTTGGCGGTCAGAAGCGGGTCCGCCGAGGGTCCACTGAAAAACAAAACTATCGGTGTCGTGGCGGGGTCAGGCGATATGTCAGCACTTCATGCTAACAGATGATTTTCTTGCTGACACCGACCAAGAACTGTAAGAAGCTTGACACTATTGTTTGATAGCCAGTGAGCTGTTGGACGACATGGAAATGCCGAGTCAACCGTCAATTCAATAGTAAAAGGGCTGGTAATGGGGGGGAAATTTGTTGAGACAACGATGACATGACGTCGTGATTGCCCTGGGTCACAGTGTGCCGAAATCCAATGTCTTGGGTCTCTCTTCCACGGCCCGCACCAAAAACGACCTCACGCCTAAAGCCATTTATCAGCGACCTCTAAACTCCGAGATCAGCATTGGGTAGGTCACCTCATGTCTTCGACTTTGGCTCTTCCTTTTAATCACCTTCAATGTTGTGACAAGCACGTTGACGACCTCTCGTTCCTTTCTAATAGAGTCCGTTGCGGATTGACCGCGGCCGTGACCTCGATCTCCATGACCAGATAGTTCCTTGTAATTCACCGAATCAACAAATTGTTCTCGATCATCAACATATTCCAAAAAAAATGTGGCAGAATGGAGTGGACGAGAGTCGCGTCAGCCGGACCCAATCTGGTCTGAACCAATGGCATAATATACAAGCGCCGCTACCAGAGGACGATCCTCTTCATGAACAACACACACCTGAAGAGGTCGAAGAAAGTCCCGACCGTTCGGGTACCTGGGGCGAGCGAGATGCAGGAGCACCGAATGAGGCCTCGGCCATGGCCGACTTCGAGGCACTACGTCGGGAATTGAGTAATCTGTCTAGGAAAAGATCGCGACCAGAGTCTCTAGCCCGCCAGTCCACCCGTGCTCGCCTATCGCTGCGACAAATTAAGAGCTCATACGCAGATGAAGAAGCCGGGCCCAACGATGATGGCGACGATGCCAAATCAGATGACGACTTCTCGCTCAAGGACTTCATGAGGGAGGGCCACTTTGAGAAGCGGAGAGATGGCAAGTCGGCCAAGAAGGTCGGTGTGCTGTACAAGAACCTCAGCGTTCAAGGTATCGGGTCCACAGCAACATTCGTCAAAGTGCTACCAGATGCCATCCTCGGCACCTTTGGGCCTGACCTCTACCGTCTGGTATCCCGATTCATTCCAGCACTCAAATCAACCAATGGCGAACGGCGAATACTGATCAATGACTTTTCTGGGGTCATCCGAGACGGAGAGATGATGCTCGTACTAGGAAGGCCTGGCAGTGGTTGCTCGACATTTCTGAAAGCGATCGCCAACGACCGAGAGTCCTATGCATCAGTCACTGGTGATGTCTCGTACGGCGGGATTCCAGCTGAGAAGCAGGCAAAGGTGTATCGCGGAGAAGTCAACTACAATCCCGAAGACGACATTCACTTTCCAACTCTCACGGTCTTCCAAACTTTCGTCTTTGCGCTTATGACCAAGACGAAGAAGAAGGCCACGCAAGATATACCTATCATCGCCAACGCCCTCATGAAAATGTTCGGCATCAGTCATACCAAGAATACCGTGGTAGGCAACGAGTATGTTCGAGGTGTCAGCGGCGGAGAGCGGAAACGTGTCTCAATTGCAGAGACACTAGCATCAAAGTCGACCGTCGTATGCTGGGACAACTCCACTCGTGGCCTTGATGCCTCAACAGCTCTAGACTATGCCAAGTCATTACGCATCATGACCGATATCAGTAACCGGACCACTCTCGTGTCCTTGTATCAAGCCGGTGAAGGTATATTTGAGCTCATGGACAAGGTGGTAGTCATCGATTCGGGCCGCTGTGTGTATCAAGGACCGGCACAGCAAGCCAGACAGTACTTCATCGACCTCGGTTTCCACGCCCCGGAAAGACAGACCACTGCAGATTTCCTGACAGCCGTCACTGATCCTAAGGAGCGACAATTCCGAGAAGGCTGCGAAGCTTCGACGCCCAAGACTGCCGAAGAGCTGGAGAAAGCATTCCACGATTCTCGATTCTGGGAAGACAACTTGCGAGAGATTCAGGCCTACGAAGAGCATCTCAAAGACACAGGGCATGCTGATGCCAAGGAGTTCGAGGGTGCTGTCCAAGAGGGCAAGTCCAAAACAGTCGCCAAGAAATCCAGCTACACAGTCAGCTTCTGGCGACAGGTCCTTGCTTGCACTCAACGAGAATTCTGGCTGTTGTTGGGAGACAAGACCACGCTATACACCAAAGCATTCATCATCGTTGCTAATGGTCTTATCGTTGGATCTCTGTTTTATGGCCAGCCACTCGATACCTCTGGCGCCTTTTCCAGGGGTGGTAGCACTTTTTTCAGCATTCTCTTCCTCGGTTGGCTTCAGCTCACCTGTTTGATGGACGCCGTCTCCGGTCGAGCTGTTGTCTCCCGTCACCGCGACTACGCCTTCTATCGTCCATCCGCAGTCACCCTAGCCCGGGTACTAGCAGACTTTCCCATCATTCTAGTCCAGGTCATCGTCTTCAGCATCATCATGTACTTCATGAACAGTCTCGATTTGGATGTCTCGAAATTCTTCATCTATATGCTCTTTGTCTATGTGACCACCATATGCGTCACGGCTCTCTACCGAATGTTCGCTGCGTTATCACCCACGATCGATGACGCTGTACGCTTCTCTGGTATTGCTTTGAACCTTCTGGTCATCTACACCGGCTATGTCATTCCAAAGACTCAGCTGTTGAGCAAATACATATGGTTCGGCTGGCTGTACTGGATCTCTCCAGTTTCTTACTCATTCGAAGCTGTCCTTTCCAACGAACTTGCCAATAGGAACATGACCTGTGCCTCCTCCAACCTCGTACCTCAAGGCCCAGGAATCGATCCTGCCTACCAGGGCTGTGCGTTCGCCGGCGCTGTTGTAGATGCAAAGTACGCGAATGGAGAGGCGTATCTGATTTCACAATTTAGCTACTCTCGCAGTAATTTGTGGCGCAACTTCGGGGTCGTCATCGCATTCACGGTGCTCTACCTGGTAGTCACAGTGTTTGCGGTGGAGACTTTCAACTTCACCAAAGGGACTGCAGGAGCACTCGTCTTCAAGAAGACGAAGAAAGCGAAGCAAATTGTCAAAGAAGCTGCACCGGCTGATGAAGAAAATGCCGTGGTCGATTCCGGTGACAGCTCAAATGGCACACTCACAGGATCGCGCGACGTCGCCCGTGACGAAAAGGAAGCACTCGAACAAATTTCTGGCAGTCAAAGTGTATTCACGTGGCAGGACGTGGAGTATACTGTGCCATACGGTAACGGCAAGCGTAAGCTCCTCAATAAGGTCTCTGGTTACGCAAAACCAGGTGTCATGGTCGCCCTTGTAGGGGCGTCGGGTGCTGGCAAGACGACGCTGCTCAATACATTGGCTCAACGTCAGAAGACCGGCGTGATCTCTGGAGACATGCTTGTCGACGGCAAGCCACTCGGTTTAGAATTTCAGCGAGGCACTGGCTTCTGCGAGCAGATGGATCTGCACGATGGTACGGCAACCATCAGAGAGGCGCTTGAGTTCTCCGCTATCCTTCGCCAGGATGCTGCCATTCCTCGCAGCGAAAAGATTGCCTACGTCGACAAGATCATCTCCTTATTGGAGATGAACGACATCCAGGATGCGATTATCTCCTCTCTCGGCGTGGAGCAGCGCAAGCGCTTGACTATCGGTGTCGAGCTTGCTGCCAAGCCACAATTGCTGCTCTTCCTCGACGAGCCTACCAGTGGCCTCGATTCTCAATCTGCCTGGTCAATCGTACAATTTCTCAAACGTCTCGCGCGCGCTGGCCAGGCAATCGTCTGCACCATCCATCAGCCATCCTCTCAGCTCATCCAGCAATTCGATATGATTCTCGCCCTCAACCCTGGCGGCAACACATTCTACTTTGGTGGAGTGGGAGAGTCGGGCGGCGAAGTTATCAAGTACTTCGCGGATCGTGGCATACAATGCCCACCCAACAAGAACGTCGCTGAGTTCATCCTGGAAACTGCCGCAAAGCGACCCAAGGGTAAAGACGGGCGCCGCATCAATTGGAATGAAGAGTGGAAGAACAGCGAACAGGCAGCTGCCGTCCTCGGCGAGATCAATGGACTCAAGCGAACACGCTCCGGAGCTGCTCAACATGAAAACAAGTCCAAGGGCACTGAGACGGAGTTTGCTGCATCCATTGCTCTCCAGACGACGGAGCTCACGAAGCGCATCTTCCGGCAGTACTGGCGCGACCCATCGTACCTCTATGGAAAGCTGTTTGTCTCCGTCATCGTTGGTATCTTCAATGGTTTCACTTTTTATGCTCTCGGCTCGTCCATCCAGGATATGCAGAACAGGATGTTCACGTCTTTCTTGATCATCACCATCCCACCCACCATAGTCAATGCCGTCGTTCCAAAGTTCTACTCCAACATGGCTTTGTGGCAGGCGAGGGAGCACCCAAGCAGGATATACGGCTGGTTCGCCTTCACCACCGCACAGATTGTCGGCGAAATTCCGATCTCCATCATTGGGGCCGTGCTCTACTGGGCGTTCTGGTATTGGCCGACCGGTCTACCACGAGACTCTGAGACCAGCGGATACACGTTCCTCATGACTGTCCTCTTCTTCTTGTTCCAGAGCAGCTGGGGTCAGTGGATCTGTGCTTTTGCACCAAGCTTCACGGTCATCTCGAACGTCCTGCCATTCTTCTTCGTCATGTTTTCGCTTTTTAATGGTGTCGTTAGACCATACGCCAGTGTGCCTGCTTTCTGGCGCTATTGGATGCTTTGGGTAAATCCTTCTACCTATGCGCTGGGCGGTATATTCGCTGCCACGCTACGTGGAATTCCCGTTGTATGTGCGGATAACGAGCTCGGTCGCTTCACAGTACCGCCCGGACAGACCTGCGGCAGCTATGCAGGTGCTTTCGCAAGACAGGCTGGTGGCTATCTCGTTGACGAGAACGCCACGAGCTGCGAATATTGCCCGCTCAGTAGCGGTGACCAGTATCTCAGCCAGCTGAACTTGGACGCAGGAGATATGTGGCCTTACCTGGGCATCTTCTGCATTTTCGTGCTGAGCAACTGGGCTTTGGTCTACTTTTTCATCTGGACTGTGAGGATCAAGGGTTGGAGCTTTGGCCTCGCGACAGTCTTTGGGGGATTGGGCAAGCGAGTAGATTGGGTCAAAGGAACGTTCAGCAAGCAGCAGAGAGAAGAGGAGAAGAAGTAGACTGGAATTCGCGCGGGAATACTGAACCACGCAAAAATGTAGAGCAAGCAAGTCACGAGAATGAATCTATGACAGTTCAACTCCTTATGGCACGTATACATGGGTATCATTTCTATCAGCCTCCGCTTGAGTGACCGTTCAGTCTGTGCCAAAGTTCCAATCATCAAGCTCGTCATCGTCATCATCTTCGTCGTCCTCTTGCGTTATCGCCTCTGCGTCTCCTACTTGTCCTGTGTTGCCACCTTCTACCACGCCAGCCATTATCTCTCCCCTTACCGTCCCTGCCTCATCCTGCACCACCGTCCCAGACCCTTTCCTCAATGCCTCCCTCTTCTCCCTCAACTTCCTCACCCGCTCCTCGAGCTCGTCCATCTCCTCGAATTCCACCGTCAACGCCTCCTGTGCATCCTCCTTCTCATCCTCCAGTTCCTGTTCCCTCCTGCCTCGTTGTGTGCTCTGCTCCTCCCTTGCTCTCGCGGCAATCTCTTCCGCGGTCATGGCCGGCGCACTGATCGTCGCATTGGCATACACCTCCTGCTGCGTGGATCCCGTATCTTGTGGCGTCGCATTCAGCATATCCTGCAGCGCAAGCCACTCCGGATCATCCTCTATCCCCTGTCCATCCCCTGCTCTAGCATCCCTCTGTCCCTGCTCCCGCTCCAATTCCTGCTCCGTCTCCATCACAACTTCGTCCTCGACCTGCACCCCCGGCACCTCCCCCACTGCCGCATCACCCTCCTCGCTCTGCCCCCGTGCCCGTTTCCGCATATCGTCCCCCTCCTCGTCCTCCTCACTGCCCGCCTTCCTCTTCCTGCTGTTCGACTGTGTCTTCGCTGCCTCTGCGGCCCGCAGGGCGCGTTTCGCGTGGTCCGGTGTCTTGAGGTGGCTGTTCCATGCCGCGTCGGATTTTATGGCCGTTTCGCAGAGGGTGCATTGCAGCTTGCCGCTGTCGGTGTACCGCGCGTAAAGGTGGGTGACGCGACGGGCTTGGCGGGAGGCGGAGAGGAGGGCGCGGGCGTCTGACATTGCGCTTTGCGGATAAGTAAGATGTGACGGTGAGGTTGTGGAAGTGTACCAGGGGGGAAGGGTGGTGAGAAGGAGTTTGAGGTGTTGTTTGCACCGTTTGCATCCGAGCTGTTCTGGGGGAAGGTGCGCCGAAGCGAGGTGCGGAAAACTCAACGTCGGCCTTTGCTCCCAGGGTCAAGCACGTTTTCGTGGTCTGGTTGCACAAAGACTTGTCCAGCGAATCGGATCAAAGAAGAACTCGATCATGCCGTCTGGTTCTTTGAATCACCGTGATGGAGACGACGACAGTGCGTCGAGCAGCGGGAGTGGGATCGATATACGCCAGGACAGCGAAGGATGGGAGGACGTCGAGCCCGACCTAGAGACGATCGAGGTCAAGGACTTTTTCAGCGATAAGACCTTCCCGGATGTGAAGTCGATGCTGGAGTACTGCAAGACTACACATGGCTTTGACTTTGCTCAAACACAAAGATCTCTTGGTGTGTGCGTCGTTTCTTTGTTCTCAAACCGGACAGCATTTCTGACTAGTAGCAATAGGGCTTGACTTTCTTGAGAGCGTCAGACTTGTCAACTATTTGCGCAAAGAAGCTGTGGCTGGTAGGAAACCCTCGAGTGTTTCTTCAAAGGAGACATTCTCCGCAGATGAGTTCCTTCAGCCGACGCTTGACAACGATGCCTTGCTCTTTTCTCTTGACGAGGTGTTGGACGACGAAGAGCAGCCCCAGACCAACGGGCATGTCAACGGGTCCTCGGACGATGGTCATGAGAGTACCAAGGAGCTGAAGCAGAGGCTTCAAGAGCTCGAGACTCGCTTTGCTGACTACAGACTTGAGGTGGCGAAGACGCTAGATGAAAGATGGAATGATCGAAATGAGGTTATTGCCGGATCCTCCAAAAGCAAAACAGATGACGAACTCGACGAGAAATACGACAGGGGGTACTTTGAGACTTACTCTTACAACGGTATGCGCTTGACCTTTCATATCTTCTTTGAAATGTGCCTTGAACACCCATGATCACTGTCCTTTCCATGTCTCCTTACCTGCTATCTTACGACAGTATGCTATACATGTTGGAACAGCTCTCAGGGCTCAATATGTATGCCATCGCTTGCGATAGTCGTGTCGGCTGCTTGCTCGACCAACAAGACATGACAGCGGTCGGGCCAGAAGGCTGACTTGTGCTTGCCGCAGCTGTCGTAGAGATGTGGTCCAAATCCCCATATTTCTCTCCCTTTTACTCCCGGGCATGAAGTTTGGTATGCTGATGCGACTCAGAAATTCACCAGATCATGCTTCAAGACACGATCCGCACTGATGCGTACCGCGACTTCATATATGGTAACAAGCATCTCTTCAAGGACAAGGTCGTGCTCGATGTGGGATGTGGTACTGGTATTCTCTCCATGTTCTGCGCGAAAGCAGGCGCGGCAAAGGTTATCGCCGTGGACAATTCTGCCATCATCGAGAAGACGCAAGGCATACTCTTTGCCAATGGGGTGCAAGATGTCGTGACTTGCGTGAAAGGAAAGATCGAAGAAATCACCTTACCTAATGGCATTCAGAAAGTCGATATCATCGTCAGCGAGTGGATGGGATATTGCCTTCTCTTTGAGGCCATGTTCGACTCTGTCATGTATGCTCGCGATCGGTATTTGAAGCCAGACGGTCTGATGGTGCCGAGCCACTGCACATTGCAGGTCGGAGCGCTCGCGGATCCGGATTTTGTTGAAGAGAACTTCTCTTTCTGGCAGGACGTCTACGGCTTCGATATGACGGCTATGATGGAGAAGATCTATGACGACGTTTTAGTACGATCACCCGCAGCTGCCGCCATCGCTGGTCGTACACCAGACTCCGAGCCGTTTAAGGTCCTTGACCTGCATCGCGTTGCCAGAGATCAACTCGACTTCCAGGTACCGTTTCAGCTCATTCTCGACAATGACATCGATCGTCTTGACGGATTCTGTATCTGGTTCGATACAGTCTTCTTGACTAGTCGAGATGCGGAGGTCCCTACGGACTTGAGGCGCGGCAAGGGTATGCAGCAGAAGACCTCGGAAGGGCCAGTGTTCTTCTCTACCGGCCCCTTCACCAAGACTACTCACTGGCAGACTGGTCTCTGTATGATCGATCAGAAACAAAAGAACAATGAGGTCGTAAAAGGAAAGACGATCGAGGGGACATTGTCCTTCGAGAAGAACAAAGAGGAGAAGCGCGCGTTGAACATCGATATCAGCTGGTCGGTGGAGGGAGCAGACACGAATGGCAAGCAGTTGTGGTATATGCGGTGAGATTGCCGTGATCTGTCTTCAGGTGGGTAATTTTCGAGTTAATGATGAATGAGCATAGCGCCGGCCAAGAGCTTTACCATTGGTCTTGGCACGAAGGTATCGTTTCATAACACTCACACGAACGCGAGATCAGGTTTCGCACTGCCCACTACTATCTCCAACCACACCTAGCTACCCATCGTGACTATCAGGCCATTGCCAACCATCGTACGAGACAAGATTTACAATAATGGCGGACAAACAGAACACACCAAGCAAGACGACATTCTCCGAAGAAGAGATCAAAGCCATCATGGCCACACCAAATCGCGACAACGCGATCTTCTTCCTTGCTCACGCCGCTGCCCGCGGGCTGAGCAGTCCCTCTCGCAAGAAGGTGGTAGTCACGCCATCAAAAAGGGGCGATACTTCCAGGTCAAAGGAAGCAGATGGAAGCCCGTGAGTCCAAACCACTAGAAGGGTCGCGACAACAGGCACTGACACTATCAGAACGGCTTACAAAGGTTCAGCTAGGAATAGGTAGTGCCTGGTACTTTCTAATTACCCTCAAGATCGGGTCGACTAGCACGGCCTCGCAAGTCACTTGGAGAGGCGCGTGTCAAACCTGATGGACGAGCCATGCAGCTTGAGCATAACTAGTAGAAAGGGAGTGACAGCAGGATGATGAGCCTTGTTATGCTGATAGTATCTCCATGTCACAGTACTGGAACTATCAGCCTTTGTCCACAACAATCACGTTAATGAGACCATGTCAAAGACGCGTTGAGACAGCATGAAAGAAAGTCCAAATATGGCCTTTGTGACGTCGATCTACGCGTGTTAGCGCTTTGCTGCAGCAACAGGCCTACACAATAATGCACGTCTGACCTTCGCTTTCTATACATATCAACTCCCACGACACATCCAACCTCACACTCACTCCATTCTTTGACCAATCGCAGCTGGCCTCTCCATCTCATTCCATCAATCACCCTCATCTTCATCATGTCACAAGAAAGCACCTTTCGTTTCGTGCCTGATACTGCCCCGACAACACTCCTTAGGCTCGCACTGAAGCATGGTTCAGTAGTCACCCTCGACATCCAAAGCAGCATCGGCAACTTCGAGCGTATTATCGTCCATCACGCCTCCTATGTCAAGCCTTTGAATGAGGTTTCTGACCAAGATCGTCAAGTCGCTGCTTTGATCATGGATGTTGATGACATTCGCGCGCTATCTACTCTCGTGAGTCTTACCTTCATCTTTTCCACATTGACCATGACTGACCTTGTCGAGTCGACCACTGTTGCAAATAGCACCGAGAACAATATCGTCAAGACATCTGCCATCGACATTGATGAGCTGAGATCTCAAATCACTTCTCGTCCCGCGCCTTCACGTCAGATGCCTGCAGGCACATTTGCGGTTCAGAACACTGCTACTTTCTCCAACAACAACAACTCCTACCCCATCACATTCAACATCAACGATCTAGAGTCTCTCAGAAGTTTCGAAAGCCGCTTCCGTCCTACACGCGCCGACCAAGCCAGCACTGCGCCACTCACGGGTCAATCATCGAGCTCGGTGGCCACCATGTTCTCTGCCAAAGACAACAATACCGACAACCAGGCCCCAAACCAGGGCGGTGAAAACGCTGTCACGGGCGAGAAGCGCGCGCATTCTGCAAGCAGCTCTGATGATGAGCCCCTGATCGTCAAGCGTCAGCGTATGCGCGGCGTCGGTGATGTGAATTCACTCACCAAAAATGACAACGACAACAAGTCCAAGCCGAAGCTCGACAAAGCTGGCTGGTCATCCTCTGCCGTCAGCAAGACTGACTATTCTATTCCTCCTTTCATACCTCTCACGCGAACCGTTCGCAAGAAGTTGCCCATGAGCCCTTCAGAACGCGTCACCTCTCTCTTCAACAAGAAATATAATCCTGCCACCGCCGCAAAGAATGCTGCGCTACTCGAAGAAGGTCTCAAGTCTCCAAGCGTAAAGGGTTTCACACCCATCAATATAGGTCTCGACTGGGATACAGACACACCGTCTGCGATTCGCTTCTCCACCGACAAAGAGGCAGCCCGCAAGGCCGGTGCCTACTCTGGTCCTTCTCCCTTCACATACAGCTACGACAATGGCGAAGGCTCTTCCAAGTCCGCTGCTACCGAAGCTGAGACTAAGTTCATCGACAATGAAGATGGAGACCCTACCTACGAGAAGCCAGCCACTCGCCCTCGTACTCGCACTTCCGTCAGCCGTATCAAGGGCAAGAACAGGCCCCCAGTAGACATCACGAGCGACTCACCGAAGCTCTTCACACCACCCGTCTCCTCGTCCTTGACGATCTCACCCACCAAGCCCAAGAGGCGCTCCTCCCGCAACATCACCGTCGCCTCACCAGGTGACACGGTCACGGACAGCGACGCCCCCGGCACCAGCAAGGGCAAACGCGGCAAATTCTTCACCGGCCCGACGACAATATGCACCAGCAAGTCGGGCAAGGAATTCGAGCGCGCCAGGACGTACCAACCGTGGCCCAACTTCGAAAAGGAGGCCATCCGGGTGGAGATCTTCGAGAAGAAGACGCGCACCGGCTACCCGCTGGTGGACGCGCACAACGTCTGGCGCCGAGCCCGCGGCCAGCCGACGCTGAACAAGACGACGTTTTCGTCCAAGGTCAGCAAGGATTTCGGGGCGCAGGTGGCGGAGATGGGGAGGACGGGGAGGGTGCCGGCGTGCGTCTCCCTCCCTTACCACTGGCCGAGGAACAGCGATGATTCCAAGGCCGTGGCGAGGGAGGTGGAGCGCAGGGAGGAGAGGGGGTTGGCGAGGCAGGAGGGCGGGGAGTACCTCGCTCGCTTCGCCAGGGTGAAGGAGGCGGTGGAGTGGGAGGTGGTGGAGAGGGGTGAGGGCGAGGGGGAGGTTGAGGAGGAGCCTGTCGCTGTCCCGGCGGGGAAGGTCAGGGGGAAGAAGAGGGTGTCGCTGGTGGTGGAGGGCAAGGGGAAGGGGAAGAAGGTGGTGAAGCCGGAGGAGGAGGTTGAGGAGGATGAGGAGGGAGAGGAGTAGGAGTAGGTGGTTGTTGAGGGTTGGGAGAGGAAGAAAGGGAGGGGTTCGCTTACTGGGTAGGCAAACTGGTGGGGAAGAGTGTACTATTACAGTCAGCGATGAGAGGTCGTCGTCGCCTGCGCCATCATGGGAGCAAGTGCTTCCACCAGCGCATAGCCAAGCGCTTCCTTTGCTCTGTAATTATAGCTACAGCATGGTATAGAGAAGCAATTTGATCTCCAGCCTCATTCCACGCGGTGATATCAATGATTTGAGACGTCCTTTGATTGGTGGGTGTTGTGGCAAAAAAGATGAAGTCGTAAATACGACACCTTATGAGAATGGTGATACTGTGACCAAAAAAGACATGGCAAGATAGAAAGATCACCAACCGACAACACATCTACAGAACTCCTCCCTCAACCTCTGTACAAGTAACATGACAAAAGTCTCACCCTGACCCGACTCGAACCCTCGACCTCCAAAAATGGCAAAAAGAAGATCACAAGGATCATCCCAAACCGTCGTCGACTGCCTAACCAGTATCTATTTACGTGCACGGTTTGATTTTTGGGGTCCACAAAGGGACATTGTTTATGATCTTCCACTTGAGCCAAGTGGAAGGGGGGCGGTTCGTCAGGTATTAAGCTGGTCGCACTGAGTACTTCTGAAATATAGGCGAGATTGGGGAGTATATATAGCTAGACGTAAGAGATACACATTTCGCAGAGGGTGTATGAGACAGCTAATACCACACACACAGCGTTCTACAGTGCAAGATGCAGCGATGACGCTGCTGTCGAGACCCAACAGAAAGGGTTTATAGTAGGAAACATGAGATTGCACAGACCTTGATGGTGCGGCACTTTGATCGTGCTAGCCCTGCATTTGCACATCACATGTGCCAACTTCACATGCAGCACTTCGTGAAAGTACCACGATCTAGGAAGCTCTCGCCTCAAAGACTTTTCACCGTCCTCTGCCTTCTTCCTCGACAGTAACATCTCACTACCCCTGTCCATGAGCATCGGCGACATCACGGACGCTTCAAAGTCGTCGAGAGTCGGCGATGATGCCAGAGCCTCTCGGTGAGCTGCCTGTGCTATTCACGTAGATGATTGTGTGAGCTGATTCAATTGCAGGCCATCAAATCCTTGGACGCTTTTGTGCCGCAGCGATTGTGGTGTGGCCGGCAAGCCACCGCAGCCTGCATGCAGGGTCAAAGCCACAAAGGACATGCTCTTCAGCCGCCTGATCGAGCTCGTTTCAACATACCGGCCCACACCAGCGTTGAAGCGCCATCTGCTGGCCATCCTCGGCTCGACGATCAAAGCCTATCAGACCACTGCTTTCACAAGCTCGGTAGACAGCATCCCCTTTGGGATGTCACCCAACGAAATCAAGGCAGTAGATACCCTCGATCGTCTTACTCGCCAAAAGCCATGGTTGATGGCAGAAGGAACGATCGAATACCTCAATCTCCGTGTGAAAGAAGAAGCCGAAGGGGTAATGTTTGGTCGAGGCGGAGACGATGATGCAAAAGCGGGCGTACTTGACGGGTTAAGTGCCGTGGGAGAGTGGGTGGTCGTCAGCTGGGTGAGAAAGGGCAAGAGGGTCGTTCTGATGAGCAAAGCCGAGGAGGAGGTATGGAAGGCCATAGCGAAGGAGAAGAAGTGGATGATTGATGATCCAGTTGATGTCTTGACAGAAGCGGACAAATCAGGTGCTGGTGGAGATACCGAGATGGAAAGTGCCGAGGCCGCGGATGTGCCAAAGATTGTGGTGACCAGCTGTATGGATCCGATCAAGGCTCTAGCAGATCGGGCCAGGGAGATGCAGTTGGGAGAGATGAGAGAGATCCGTCAGCGGCCTACCAGAAAGCTGTTACCTTCAAGGATGAGAGATACGGATAGTGGAATGCCGAGAGGCTACACCGGGTGCTTGGAGTATCACACCATAGAGACCAGGAGAAGGCAGCGAGTGCTTGCCCGCAGGGAAGGGACGGGCTGAGCTACTAACCAGTTTCGAGTAGTTATAGTATCAATATTGCGCTGATGATATCTACGTGGGCATCTGAAGTCATCAATCTCGTAAATCTCGTAGGGTCGTGTCTGTCGTTCTGTCGTGTTCTTGTTGTAAATCATGGTACCGTCCAGTTGTGCTATTCCTGGTCTTCAGTCCGAATCGTAATCCACCAGTCCTGTGGTAGGATCCGATAAGTGTCGTACTGGTTTCAGTTCTGACACCTCGAGATTGCCATTGTCCTTGATGCTCTTCTTCCTGACTTGTCTCACTACGCTAGGTGCTTTCGAGATCTTGGAAGGCGCAGCCACGCTCCACGGGTCTGCAGCAGCTCTTGTGCTACTCCGAATGTTCTCCTCAAACTGGGCTTTACGTTGAGCTTGCGCCTTTGCGGCCTTTGTCAAGGATATCTGCGAGGCTGGCCGAGGATTGTCTTTCTTTGCAGCGTGTCTCTCAAAGAGCGGCTTGCTCACTACTTCGACAGCGCCCTCAGCTCGAGTCCCACCAAACTCGATCAAGCCAGCTCGCAAGCGGTCTTCTTCAGTCTCTGGGGCCAGCTCTACACTCAAGCCAAGTCTGTCCTTGATGCCCTCGGACTTTTCCTTCTCTCTCACTCTTTCCTTGCGTTCCCTCCTAAAGCCCTTCCGCGCCAGTCTATTCGCCTCGTACGGATCCGACCACCACTTCTCTCTGTCTTCAAGTAGCTCTTGCACTCTCTTGCCAGCCTCCTGTTTGATGCTCTCCTCTTCCTTCTTCCCCTCCAGGCCAGCCATCGCATCCTCCCTCCGTCTCGCTCGCTCCTCCTCATCTAGCACACCCTCTTCCAATCTCTCGTCTCCATAGTCTCTCCTCTTCGCACCTTCTGTCACAATGTATTCGCTAGCTTTCGGGTCTGTTCTGATCTCGATCGCTCCTCCGCAGATGACATGCTTGATTCGAAAGCTCCATATTGGCGTGCTGTAATAGTTTCCCACCTTCTTCTTCTCGGCGTTGAAGCGTACTCCCTGGCCAATGATGGTGGGTCTGGGGCAGTGAGAGCACCATATGGCAAAGGGCATCTCAAAGCGGACGGTCAGAACGCCTTCGCTACGGAGTTTGCGGGCGCGGGACCCGAGGGGATGGGATGTGTTGAAGGTGGGCGGGTTGGAGGAGTCAGGCGGATAGTACCTGCCCATATTGAAGCCTTGCATGGGGGAAGTGAGCGCGAGCGCGAAGCTCGACTTTGTGTTATGGGTGCTTGAGGCAGTAAATGTGGAATAGTCAAAGGAGAACAAAGTGAGCATTGGTTGCGGGTGACGTCGGGTTTTCCTACGAAATGTCACGTGGACATAATCCTACCGCTAGAAAGCCATCAATTAATCTTTCATGATAACATTCATTGCAGGCAACAACATTCGAGCGCGGTTTCCTGTCATGGTATTGATTGCGAGCATCATATCCAGCAGTCCTCCAGGCTCAGCAGCATCGCACTCAAGCCGATGTCCGTCAACAAGTTGGACAGATGATTCGACAATTTCCCGGAAACGATGCACAAAGTAGGTCTCGCAATGTTCAGACGAGGACAAGCAATGACTTTTACATTAGTAAGGAAATGATGCACTATGGAGTCTTTGATTCTTTCATCGCAAGAGCCTGTAGGATCTGCTCACTATACAAGTTGTAGCCACATCTTATGCTTTCCTGGATCATCACTGGTCATGAAATCGTAAAACATGAATCGAAGAGGCATCGGTAATGCTCTGGTGAGTCCCAGATTTAGAGACGACTTCAGTCATCTCGCCGACTTCAGTCATCTCGCCGACTTCAGTCATCTCGCCGACTTCTTGCCTTTCCTCCCTCTTCGCTTTGCTAAAGTCTTTCCCTCTTCGACCTTTTCGCGTTTTGATGTCTTGGATGCGGGAGCCTTCTTCGCAGGCTTTCGCTTCTGCTTTGATATCTTGTCTCTGGATGCTTTCCTAGGTGCCTCGACAGGCTCATTTCGCGATGGCCGAGGGCGTAAGTAGTAGCGCCGTCCAGGAGGAATTTTGATGGACAGATCGGGTTCGGAGATGCGACTGGTCTTCTTTCGGGGTTTTGCTTGTTGCCTGACAGAGAGCGCTCATCCATTGCATGATGACAGATGAAGTGTACCGGAGCACGTACATCCGGCGCTTAGGTGACCGCGCCTCTTTTTCCCAGGACTTGCTGCTGCCGATAAACCTTCTCGTCTGACGATAGCTTCCTTGTCTTTAAGCTTTCGCGTGGATGCCATACAATTCTTCCTGTATCCCGATTGCCATATAGCATGGCAGGCTCTCGACCTGTGATCGAAAACACTGACTGCGTACAACTGCGGAGGCTGGTGATCAACCCCTACTCCGAGCCAAACGACACTTTGCCCGATCGACTCTGCTTGTGCGCTGCCATCGACAGCCATGTCATTGACAAAGGCGACAACTGGAGCATAGCTTTGTCAAATACGTGAAAGGGGATTGTTAGGGTTATGTGCGTGACCAGCATTGCCGCCGTACCAGATCATGTCCACCCATGCGTGCATTGAAGATGTATCCAAAAAGACCGGCAACAATGCCGCGTGTAAGTTTTTTTGCTCTCTTTCTTGATTTCAATCAGTGCCCGGGAATGGAGGTCATACAGTTCTTCCCAGACCTCGAATGCATTCTGGCACGAGAGGCATTGGATCTGATCGAGGACACCGACTATCTCAGACAGCGGCCATTCCAGTTATACCCTTCCTCGGACCTGTCTTTTGCTCCGCCGCAGCGACCATGTCTCTGTGCAGAGATACCGAGAAACCACTTCGCTAAAGGCGAACCCTAGACTCTATCCTTATCGAACGTCTTCACAGGAGATGGCATATCCCTTCCCGAGCCTGACAATGATATCTATACCATGGTACGCTTGGGCTATGGAACATGTCCATCCGATGCTGTGGTAGGGCCGGACCTATACCTCTACAACTGTGGGCGTTCCAAGGTCTATTATCTTGACACTTTATCGATTGGACTTCAGCCTCTTCCAACTGATAGTCGTTACACTCAAGAAGTCAAATACCTGGAGCTTGGAAGTTATCGCTTCCACGTTCGAGTCCTGACCGTACAGACAGCGATGATGACCATGCCCATCCGTTCGGCCTTGAGGAAGACAGCCGGCCATATCCCCGAACACTTGGAAGAGGTGCGTTGGACTGACATGGGAATCGTGATAGGGCAAGGCCAGTTCGGGCAGGTCAAGGTCGTTCGGGGTATGCGGACTGGCAAACCCAAGGTCTACAAGGAGATGGAAATGTCAAAGCGGGACAAGCATCTAATGGTGCAAGCGAGGAAAGAGTTCAAGACAAAAGAGATGCTCGAACATGTAGGCGATCTGTACGTGGTTACTATTGCAGTTGATACTGACCACTGCCAGGACAATATCGTCAAAGCATTTTGTTCGGAAGAGCGTGACCGCCAATCCACAATCATATTCCGTATACTCATGGACCCTTACCCCATCAGCCTTGCAGACCTTATCAATCATGGTCTAGCTAAGCAATACGTCTTGCGTGTCGGTCATGATGTCAGCAATGCTCTCGCCTACATTCACAGCCGAAAGGTCTTCCACCGCGATCTCAAGCCTGCAAACATACTTGTCCGAGTCGGCGGCTTTGACGAACGGATCTTCGCCCTGCCTGCTGCAGAACGAGTCGACCATCTGAATTTCACACAGCCCATCTCGTTTTGCGTGGCTGACTTTGGATTGTCCCGACAGACGACCGATGGGTGTCACACTGTCCTTGGGACCCTGAATTTTATGGCGCCTGAGCTCAGGAAGTACCACGCGAGGGGTAAAAGCCACACGCAAATTATGTATACCCAGGCTGTGGATATCTATGCATTCGGTATGACGCTTTTCGACGTCAGAGACCATGACGAATACAAAGCGACTCTCGCTAGAGGTCATAAGGAGGGGTTTGATCATGGTCCGCTCCAGGAAAGAGCTGCAAGTCGACGCTCCTCCGGTTTTGTGTGGCGCTTGATATCAGCCATGTTGAGCGAGCGACCTGATGCACGACCAAGAATCGATGAAATTGGTGAAGCTTTCCAGACCGGTGAATTTCAAGATCTAATCGTTCTACCACCGTTGACGGCAGTAGGGCGACCACTGAAGATCGACACTCGTCAGGATGTCTCTCAGATAGCAATGTCAGCAGTGCGCAAAGATGGCCGTCCCGTACCTCAGCCACGCCGGAGTATCAGACTCGCGAGTCCACAGCTCCAACGACAACCGCCCCAGCACGAGCGCCCACCACTCAGCCCTTTGATGGCGAACTATCCAAGGCCAGAACGGCAGATTCCACACACACACACGAGGCGTGGCTTGGTTGAAGCATGCCTGGATGAGGAAAAGAGGTCACCGATCAAGGCTAAAGACACTCGACGTACACGAGCAGTCATGTCCAAGGCCCGAAACATGGATCGTGACTGTGAAGCGCCCGCTGTGCAAGCAGTCAGAGTATCCACTAGAGATGCAGATGGCGAGAAGTCCAGTCCGAGTCCATCGGCACCCATGCTACCAGACCCAAGCTCGGCACACCTTCCAGCACCTCTTCCTCCCAAGTTGCCCTCACCATCCGACAAGCATGTCCCGCAAACCCCGCCAGCCAGAAAGACCCCTTTGCTTCCGCCTCCCTGCCCATATCCGATCCGAATCATAGTCGACAGCGGCGGCATCAAGCGCAGTATAGCAGCGAGTGCCCGCCGGCAGAAAGCAGAGATGCTGCACAGGCAGGCGCAGGCAATTCTGGCCAACTTGGCACGACCTCAAGGACGAAGCAAGAAGATCATTACCTACCTCACCGCCGTGCCGGAGGTAGTGGCTCTCGCTTTCGAACAAGCGATTCTTGAGGGCGAGGACAACCATGATTGTCTCGGAATCAAGATCCCTAGGTCTCTTCACCAGAGTGTAGGTCGAGCAGGTGGCTGAGCACCAGTCGGATCGAGAGCGTCTATGGTTTTCCCCAGATGGCTTTGTAGTGTGTTGGGATTGCATATGGAACTTGTTTTTGGCTTTCAATGTAGGATAGATATGTTTGATTATTTTGGAACCAGCATGGGATTTTCGGGCACGACGGGGACTTGGAAGATTTCTCTCGCGATGAATGGGCATGATGGGAAACAGGATCCGAGATGCATTGTCCAGCGGGTCCACCGCTTCAAGAATACTGAGTAGATAGTTGAACCAAATGAATATGGAATAACACATGCCATGCTTCTCGCATCCATGCAGTGAGATCAATCTTACCTACACGAACCGTAATCATTGCGCAGCATTCTCACCTGTGCGGAAGCTCGCCCAAGGGAATCAGAGGTGTTGGAAGTGTAGTATCTACCCATGCCAAAGCCTTGAAATAATAGTGGTGAGCTAAGCTTGACGCTCGATCGAAAGTGCGAGACGCAGATGGGCGAAGAATTCAAGAATGCAGAGGCAATCTGGACTGGGTCACTGATCATAAAGTCATAATAAGCATTGCTATCCTTGCCATCCAGAGGGGAGACACCTCAATCTCCAACGACCTTCACCACTGGATCCCCTCCCCACGGCGTTGGCTGCCACCCCACATGCTCCTGCTGCTCTGCCCAGATACTCCTCCTCCTGATCTGTCCTGGCACCAGACTCCCCGGCTTGACCTCCAGATACGCCTCCCTCCTCGTCCCCAGTCTCCACGCCTCCCTCCTCGTCCCCAGTCTCCACGCCTGTTTCCCCAGCCCAGTCCTGCCCTTCTGATCCCTGACCTGACCCGTCAAATAATCCCTGTAATACCCCATCCAATCCTCCAAACCTTGTTCATCAGCCTTATACCCAGTCTCCTCCCCGCAATGCGTCCCATCCGTTCCCTTGCGACTGCTACTGCACAGCGGCGCCACCGGGCCCAATCTGCCTTCTCCAAAGTACCATGCCATGGTATGCATGCTCTCGTGCGTCCAAGCTGCCATTGCGTATGATCCGGCGGAGAGGTTCGTGGAGTGGCTGACGGAGAACCAGCCGACGTCTGCGGCGGACGAGGTCCCCCACATGGCGTGTTCGTCGAAGGCAGCGTAGATGGCAACACCATCCCAAAGTGCAGGCGAGACATGTCGCTCCACGTCTTCGGGGAGGTGCTCGGGATTGATCATGCCTGCATATTCGGGGTTGACGGAGGTGAGGGTGCAGGGGGAGACGACGACGTGAGTCTCGAGATGGAGGCGGCCGGAGGTAAGATTCGAGATGCTGGAATCGTTAGAAACACGAGACATACTCCTCAAGGGAGGCTCAAAGTACGTGGATGGCCAGGTCTCCAGGAATGCTTCGGATGCGGCATCAATTTCGGATTGATTGAGCTGGCCAACCCATTTCCCCCCGGCCGAGACATCGGGCTTGATGATCATAAGCCAGCGCTGGTAGCTCTACTTCTGATCAGTGGCCTACGGGTACTGAAAGAGGTATGGCCTACCTCTACGGGCATCTGCGCCGTTGTAGCTGAAGTGTGTGCCGCTAATGCAAGATAGCGGAGAAGAGCTGGAGTACGCATGCTGGCGCAGTCGAGCGCAAGGACTCAAACCTTTGAGCTGTGAATGGAGCGAAAGATAACAATGATTACGAGTACAGAAAAGATCGTAGGATATAGATCACGAAACGCTTGTTACCTTGCGACAATAGCACTAATAGAGCCATAGTTTCATAACCTGATCAGGCACCACAGCAATGATTGGCAACAGGGTCAGCATCTCCGCCATCATGCTACGACACTCACATGTGGTACATGCACCGCCCGATGGCATATGAGAAGTTATCTGGTCGTATCGTTGATGAAACAAAAGAAGGCGCTTGACAAAGTGCGGCAGCTGAACCCCCTGCCACCGACCAATCACATGTCATCCTGCGGCATTTCTAAGGCATCCTCAAACCACGACATGCATGCTTGGACAGTAGCAATTGTATGGTTGAATGGGACGATTGACAACCTCAGCGCATGGAGCAAAAGTAAGATGCGTTCGTTCTCAGCTTCGTCTAGAAAGTGTACCTGAATACTTCAAGGACCCCAATCACCTTGCCACCTGCAGCAGCACACTTGTTGGCACGCCAGAACATGAGGTCAGCACCACCACGCAGGTATTCGCGTAGGTTAAATCTGGCCGCGATGGCATCATTGCGGTCCTTGTCAATCCTGGCGACCACAAAGTCTGCTTTCTTTTCGCTCAAGAACTTCAAGCTGACATCGGACCTTTTCATAGCATGTCCGCTGCACAACCGCCAGCTCGAATAGAGATTGGGTAGTGGCATCCAGACCATAATGTCCAGTCCAGAGAAGTCCCGTTCTGCATCGACCTACACCTACAGCTGCGGCTGCTACCAGGAGTTTGCGCAGCCTCGGTCGAATAGAGTCCAGAACGGATCTGCTTGTTTGTGGTGAGAAGTCCTGACGCTTGGGCTTGGCTCGCCACGTTAAGGTATTCCACTCCGGGGCAATGTTGAGGTGTGTCTTTCCAGATTCAACCCTCCAACCAATCTGGGTCAGCATCTTCATCATCCGGGTCATGTGAGAGCAACGACGCTTCGTCCGAATCTCGTGGCTCATCCGAATGAGACAATCTCCTGCCAACACTCAGGGAGATTTGACTAGTATCTCTATCGTTGCCAAAAGATTGCGGCTCTTGAACTGGACATCCATCAATCTCTGCATCTCTGCCGAGACTAAGGTCATTCTTGTCGGTCACTTTCTTAGTTTCCCGTGGGTCGTACGACTGGTCGGCCTTGTCATCGAATAAACCGTCGACATTCCCATTTGGTAGCACTTCCTTCCTCGTTTCTTCGCCATCACCCGGCAGAAAGCCACCACTCATCTCATCGTTTGGCAAGAAGCCACCACCCACTTCGTCCCCGGACAAAAAGCCACCACCCTGCTCACCAGTAGAAGGAACGAAGCCACCAGTAGGACTAGTAGTATCCGGGACAAAGCCACCTCCAGAATCGGTCATATGCGCTGACCCCAACTCATCGATGGCCTTTGCTTGGAGCAGCACTTCACTAGAAGCTTTGACGACTTCCTTCACGGGACGATTCCGCGCCTGTGTCTGCACTGAGTGTGGTGAATCAACAATCACGAGTCGTGCAATTTCGGACTTTGGTGCAGTCTCTTCGTCCAGTAATGGCATGTTAAGTCTTATGCTTCGTCCACGTGAGTCGTGTGATGCTATGCCACGTGCGTCAGTATGAGTTGTGCTCGGCTCAGCGACGTTGTCGGCACCACTGTCTGGGAAGAATCCTCCAGCTTCGACCGCCCCCGCGTGATCATCTTCGGCATCGTCCAGTTCTTCTCTGAAATCCTTTGAATGGTCGGCATTTGCAGCATGAATATCAGATAGACCAATTCGTTCCGCAATCTGGAGTCCGAGCATAAAACGACGCCACAGGCGGAGGCATTCCGCCGACCTTGCTTCATCTTCGTTCTGCTGTTGTGCCTCAAGGAAACCTTGTATTGTTGCTGCTACTGCATCCTTGTGTACAGTAGCTGTCACGATGCCTTGCACAATAGCTGTGCCATGTCGACCTTTGAATTGAAACCCAGTGACAGCATCAGCAAAGTCAATCCCGAGTACCTGTGCCGCTTTCCTGGCTAGTGGATGCTTAACGTGGGATGCCCCAGCTGGTATCATGGTGGGTACATAGACATCGATGTTTCCGTACACGTTCTTTGGGACTTTGCCGCGGACCACTGAGGGAGGTATGTACTCCTCGGTTTGGTACTGAGCGTATAACGCAGCCATTTCCGCTTCCTCATCATCAGACAACGGTGACTTCTGACGCCGTGTCCGTGCTGGAACGTGCTTCAGAGGCTGCTCACCAGCTTTGACCTCGCGACCTTGCCGATACCACCTGTCAGCGCTCTGCACATGCTGGACATTGCTCCGCCTGTAGATAGGCTCCAGAGTGCCCGCCTTGCCGGCTGCCGTCTTGCCCACCTCTCTCTTTGGCCAGATGACTTCGTTACGCTTCAGATGTCGCTCAAGAGCATAATGCGGATGGTCTTTGAAGTCCTGTATGTTGCTCGGCAGTCCCTCTTGGGCTTCTTTCTTGGACAGCTCAGCTTCTTCGATTTGGTCAAGATCCGTAATCTCACGGCGTTTCAAAGGCTTCATGGCCTTGCTGAACCATCTTTGACCATCTGGGAAGGATTCCACCCGTTGCTTTCGGGTTTTCGCATTGTAAGATCTGGCATATCTCCTTGTCACATCCTTTGCGTAGCCGTCTTCGTCGTATGCGATTGCATAGCTCATGGAATTACCCTCGTATGATGCTGGGGGTTCGATCTTGTTCGCACGATTGACAGTCTCGGTGACAATGGCGTCCACAACGACCCATTTGGAGTATGCCGGATTTAGAGCCTCTACCCAGAATACTGGATAATCCAGCTTCCTGACCTTTTTCCTCGGAGCTGGAGTCGGCATATGCTGATAATTCCCGATTGGTCCCCCGAATGTAGGTTGACCAAGTCGCCGCCTGGATGCCACACCTAAGCTCCCACTCATGGCCCTTGAGTCGTCACTTGTGCTTAAATCATCGTCGTTCTCAAATGTGGCATAGATTCGTGGCTTCAGAGCTTTGGTTTTCTGAGGTGTGACGAGCTTTTGGCTGACTGTCGTAGGTGGTAGTGGTTGAAGTGAACACACTAATCTCGCTTCCACACCCACAGCCCTGAGTAATGCACAGAAGAGCTGATTTCCCAGATCTTGAGAGCCCGAGAAAGTCTTTGCAGCCTTGATGAAATCTGCCTTCGTCAAAGACTCGCCGTCTTCTTCAATCCTAGCTCGAACATGATCAAGCTCATCAGCTTGCGCCCATTTTGATCTGTGGAGACCAAATGAGGTGGCTTTATATCTTCCGCTCCAGACATCAACAGCTAGTTTGAGACCTTCCAGGAAGGACTCTGACTGACGCAGTTGGACGAGGTTCGACTTTGGGTTTAGCAGACCAACAATCTTGGCTGACAGCACGCCTCGCAAGCTCGTTTCGACTTTCTTCAAACTGCACCACCGATTTCGCACATGTGCATGGAAGAGTAAAAGAAGTACATGCGCTTTGTGAACTGATAGAGCCAGAGTCCGGTCTGCGGAGGTGAGCGCTTTCCTCCGTACGCGCTTCGGAGTCGAGCGGTCAGCACTGACTTCGACTACTACGTCGTCAAGACCGCCTTGAGTATCCTCACTGGGCCCCTTAGAAGCCGCCGGCTCAACCTCTTCCCACTCATCAGAGTCGCTTTGCTCCGAATGGTCGGAATCAATGATCGTCTGTGGATTTGACAGGGTCTTGCCATTCAAAGGGACGTCTTCAAATAGCTCATCATCCGTATCGTTGATGTTCCCCGGCTGCACTCGACTCCCCTCACCAACACGCCTCCGTTTTCGAGGTCTTTCATCAAGTTTTGCGGGATCCGATGCCTCAGAGAGTAGTTGGCGGTACGCATCCGGCAGGCTGGCAGTTTCTGTTCTCGTCCTGCGTCCGGCACCAGATGTGATAGCGAGGATCCTGTCCTCAGCACGAGATTGCGCTTGCGTTTTGCGATCTGATCTCATCGTCGCCGCCAGAGTTTGATTCTGCTTCTTTGAGCGGCAAAGTCTCCCACCCGAAACATACTGCTGCTGTTATACTCTTGGAAGTAGTAAGCGGACCAAGATTATCTCCATCGAAAATGTTTCTGCATCATGACAGTGAAGTTTGATGACCAATGAATCGAGGAAGGTGGCTGCTGCAGTGATTCTTGGCAACAGTGACGTCAAAGCATGACTCGTATGCTCTTGCTCGGCGCGTTGGAACGCGTCGGTCTCGTTAATTGATTTCGTGCAGCCAGATGGACGCCGCAAACGTCACTTGAACAAACTACTCACGGCTAACAGCATTGATCAGAGCGCGTTGAGTGACAGATGACTTCCGCTCTTAGACTTACCAGAATTATGCTACAGGGACTTCATGTCTCCGGCCGCTCAGGACAAGGTCTATCGACGAGGTCAAGGCGTTCGACAGCGACATTTTGGGGAGCTGAAGACGAAGAAGAACCCAAAGGCGACATTGGATAGGCGTGTATCGTCAGTCTCAAGAAGTCAGTCGACTTTGACACAGATCGATTATTGTACTCCTTTGAGCTCTCTTGCCAAGCAGCAAGAAGATGGCCACGACAGCGACTATCCGGAAGGACCGAAAAGGAAAAAGCGGAGGTCGAAGCATCTTAGCCTTGCTCAGAAGACCTTGACACAGATGCTATCCAGTCCAGAGCCACCGATACCACATCAAGATCTCCACATGGAATCCGACGACACGATCCAAGAAACGCAGTGGCAGCCTCTTCGGGACACAGAGGAATCTACAGACGAAGACGTTGTGCGTAGTACGCCTCGAACTACCGGCGCTGGATCAGACCGGGAACACACGACGGGACATCGCGATGCCTCAGAGGAGCTTGACACTGTTAAAGACAGCCCTAAGACGCCCACTAGCAGGGCCGCAGACTGGCGGCCAACATCACGCGCAAGCACGGCTGTCAAGTATCACGATCGAGAAATTCCCGAAACTCCGCAGACTGGCTCATCGCCGCTCACAGTCAGACAAGGAGGGCGGTCACCTAGCGAGTCGCCTCTGAAGCATCGAAGTGCAATGAAGTCGCCACAGATTATTGCTTCCACTCACCGTGAGCTCGGCAGTGGGGTTGGAATTGTAAGCGCCTCTGTAGTCTCCAAGCATACATCTACCGTGGATTCTCAGCCGATATCACCAATCCCATTTCGAAAACCTCTACTGCCCACTCGCCATATACAGGTCAAAGGCAACAACACTGAGTCGCCTTCCAAACCACAAAGAATGATGGTGGAAGATTCGCAAGTAGATGATGTCGGAGAGACGCTGCAGGACTATTTGGTCGAGTCGACATATGTACCAAACTCTGGTCACATTGCCTTTGAAGCTTCTTGTCTACAGCCTACTCATCGGCAAGGCTCTTCGGCACAACACTCAGTAACGACCAGCATTTATGACCCGATTATGAGCGCACTGAATCGAGACGAAGCTCGGTTTGGAGAGACTCAAAGACGAGCGAATGGTAGCATCTTCGATCCTGCAGAAAAGCTGAGAGCAACAGCACCCATAGGACTTGATGGTGCTTGGGATCAGACTGAGGACCAGCCGTTGGATGACGAAGAGGATGAGAACGAAATCGCGGAGCCGAGAGCCAAGTCTACAGAGACGATTGATCTGACCAGCGATGCACCTGGATCGCAAGTCGGAACTCCTACATCGACTGCGGTCACTCCTGCACAGCCGGAACGGAGAGATTTTGCAGGGCCTGCGATACGCCATCACTCAACAGACTATCGCCTCCCCAGACCATCACAAGCAACTACGGTGGACGGAAGCCCATCAAATCCGCCATCTCCATCACGTGTTCCGCAGACGCACATACCGAAGTCATCGCCACCACCTCTCATCAGTTCTAGTCCACCGCCTGGACCAATCTCTTCTTCGCCGCAGCTTGGTGCTGCTGATGATCGCCCTCGCAGATCTTCTTTCACACCCTACACGTACTCTGAGAATGACTTCGCTGGACAGACCGACTGGGACAATAATGATAGTACAAATCTGGCACGACCAGACCACCTTCCAGAGCCGGAAGATGCGGCTCTTCGACTGCGGCGACTTAAAAGAGGCGAGGAAGTTCTACCTGACAGCTTGCTGGATTTTACTATCCCAACAGCGCCCCCATGGACAAGCTCACCACCCGGGCCGCAGGTCCTTGAGGACGAAAACGAGGAAGTGCTCGCGGCTGGTGAAATAGAGGACGGTGTGGCGAACGATGTTTTGGGCCAAGTTGATTTTGGAATCGATCTTAGCTCTTCGCCGCCCGCGCTCCAGAAAGATTACAGTCTCGATCCACCAAGCAGTGACTGGAGAAGCTCTGGGAGATCAAAGAGATAACGGTACTCATGAATCATGCTTGGATAGAAGTGCATAATACAAGCTTTTTTCTCTTCGCGTCGAATCGGAGCGGACTAAATCTACTGATACGTCTTCCAGCATACCCACCAGGCTTGTCTCCCACCTAAGCATTCACACCGATAATCTTGATCCTCCCCTCCACTCTCGGACAGATCCCCTGCGTCCAATGCACACCTTCATGCTCCGGAAGGCCATCACAAAGGCCCGGCGTCTCCTTGATCCCCGCCAGCAGTCTCCACTTCCGCATTACCTTTCTCGCCAACTTCAATTGCCTCTCTCTCTCTACCGGGTCCGTGGGCAAGGGCACCACTTCCTCATCGTCACTCTCTGAATCATCCGAGTCATCCCAGTCCGACCCCTTCGGCGCGCCCTGGCTAGTCTGATCTTGCGCCGGCTTCCTCCCTGCCAACACCACAGGCGGGGCGGGGTTGGCTTCCCCTTCCCCGCTCAAAGTGCCTGTACGGACGCGCTTAGCCTCCCTCGTCGGCAGGGTAGGACTCAATGGCTCCCTGCCCACATCTCCGTTCTTGGTCCCCTTGAGCCTCTCGAACGCTCCTCCATTGCCCACTCTCGCGCTCCTAGGGGAAGCAGTAGGTGCCCTGACAGGCTGAGTGAGGTGCAAGTCCCCATTGACCTTGGACCAATGCTCATCTAGCTGCATTGGCCAATTCTTCCATTTCCCCAGCACCTTGAGGGACATGAAATACTGCCGCAGTAGAGTGGAAGTGAGATGTCCGTTCTCTTCGTCGATGAGGTATGTGCTTGGTCCGCCGTTCTCTTTGAGCTTGAGGCAGTCGAAGCCGTCGCCGCCTGCGACGGTGTAGGCGCGGGTGACGAGCTTGTAGTCTTTCTCGTTGTCGAGGGGGACGCCGCCGATGCGGACGGCTTTGAGGCGCTTGCCAGAGGGAAGGGAAGGGTCGAAGGTGTATTCTATGTTGGAGACTTGGGGGAAGCGACCCTCAAGAGCAGGATATTTGCCTACGCCGTGCTCAAGGGCGGCCCAAATGGCGGAACCTGGAGTCGAGATCATCACGTCTGGGTCTTCGAAGGGAAAGCAGTCCATGATATCTTTGATGCGGATTACTCCGGGGGTGTAAACTTGGTCGCCACGGTAGGTACCACCCACGACGAGAGCGCAGTCACCCTTGTAGTAGTTGCGGACTAAATCGGCGACAAAGTTGGCGTAGTTCGACTCGGATTTGCGAACTGTCTCAAAGCGAGCGTCTAGGGGAAGGGCGGCGTATCCGATGGGTTTTTCGAGTTTGGCACGGAAGGTGGCGAAGAGCTTGTCCATCAAAGCAACTGTGGGCTGGTCTTCTGGGATGTCTTTGGTAATGTCGCGACGAGTGATGTTGAAGCTCCAGCCGGTACCGGCGCTCTTACGCTGAGCTCCGATGTATGAGAGTTGCTTGAAGTCACTCCCCGAGCAAACGACATGACAGCCGTTGATCTTGGAGTAGCGGTAGTGATGATCGTGACCGGCGAGAATGATATCTAGCGTACCCTCAGGGACTTCGGCAGCGAGTCGATTGTCATTGACTTCACGCTGGTGACAAAGTGCAATGACCATTTCTGCTCCTTGCTCTCGAAGTTCTTTGGCATATTTGATGGCTGATTCTGAGGCGGAGATGAATGGTAGATCTGGTGGAAGCGAGTTGACTGTGGAGATCCATTCCTGTTCCGCAATACCCACAAGGCCGATCTTGATACCGTTTGATGAAGTGACCATGTACGTTGGAGGACACTCGCCCAGTATTTTCTTGCCATCTTGGTCAAGGATATTGGACAGCAGCCAGGGGAACTTGCACTGTTTCGTAAGCTTATGGAATTGAGGTATGCCAAAGTCCAGGTCATGGTTCTGGCCCATTGTCAGTCCTGAGATGTTACGAAATGATATGAGAACGTACACCGACACAAGTAGCATCAGTTCCGATGTTATTCAATACATGTACCATGTGACTGCCTTTTGTCACGCTGCTTTCCAAACTCGGATTGAACGCATCGCCAGAGAAGAACGTCAGCAGCTTTGGCTGATCCTTGTATTTTGGGTCGTCTCGGTATTCATTACATAACGATTGAAATCGAGGTATGCCACCAACCGGATCCTTTGAACCAGCCTGCTTTTGTCAATGAAGACCGAATGGACGGCCGAGATGTTATTGCATACCTGAACGTGGTAGACGTCGTTGAAATGAAGTATGCGCAGATCCGGGTTGGCCTTTTCATCAAATTCCTGCACCGTGATGCTGGATGGTGCCATGTTGTGGTAGTAATAAGGAAGGAGATGCGGCGGCGGTGTGAGTGGCCCTATGGGACGGAGGTGGCGGTGGCGGTGACGGCTTCAATGCTGACGACGCTGCACAGCCGCACTTTTCCCCCTTTCTGCACGCACTCTGTTCATCTCTCTCATCTCAATCTCAGCTCATCTTCGACTCTATGAACAAGCTCGATATTCATCAAATTGGAGCTCATCGACTCTACACACTTCCATCCGAAATTGACAATCAGGTATCGAGTCCCGTGACAGCCATTTCAGCTTCATCTACCAATTTGGCTAGTGACTCGTCATACACTTTCGGGAGGATGTCACTCCCTGCACGCGAGCACTACAATCTCGGTGTCGACAATAGTTCAGTATTGCATTATATGGACGACCGTCGATCTCTGAATGAGTGCGCTGGAGTGTGCAGAAGAGCGGATCGCATGGCAATAGAGTCTCTTCGCTGTATTCAATCCGATCAACCCGATCATGTTGTTCGAAGAGAGTGAAGACAGAGGTGATCTCGTGTCGGCCTCGTTGACAAATTGTGAGTAAGAGTTACAGTCACCTTGTGACTACTGCGCATGACTGCAGATCCTGGACTCAATGTGACTAATGCACCGTGGTGAGCCACACAGTGCTCCCAAAGCGTGTCGTTGTCAGCATTCCGTATTTAAGGTTACCGGACAAACGCTGTCATGATACCATTCCAAGCTTATAATGGTCCTTCTGCGGGCAGGAGACCGTTGTTGGAAGGTAGGTAGGTGCGACCTACGAGCTGCCCTCAAAAAGTCATCCAGCTGTAGGATCTCATTCCCGGTAACATTTTCATTCGTCTCAATTCTGTTTCGCTACAGTTGGCTATCACAAGATGTATCTAAGGCAACTCATTCTCGCCGTCTTCTCTTTGGTTGGCTTCAACTCGGCTGCTCTCAATACCACCCGATCGTTCAAATTGGTCACCAAAATCAAATCAGACCAGACACAATCAAATGATCAACTGGATGGTCTATATCTTTCCGCCTACCACTCTGGCGCAGGTCAGATGCCACCACATATGCACGACTGCTGCGCGAAACTGACCATCAACAGGCCTAAACGATGCGGTTCTTCTAGAGGGTGAAGAAAATGGCATCGCGGCCTTCTTCAACACCACCAATTGGAACCAGCCAGACGGCGAGCCATACTACTACCTCGAATTCGACCTTGGGAATGAATTTCCCTATGCCGCTCAAGTCTCTTACCCGAATTTCTACGCGCAATGGCTTCCGATTGAGATCAATGCTGGAGACGAGAATGATTTTGGCGCCTACTTTCTCGATGAAACTGGCTTGCAATTCAGCAACTCGCCTTCTTCCAACGATAGCTACAACAGCTTCGGCGGATGGCTTGTCTGCGATTGGTGGCGTGGAGTTCCTCAGCTCTTCATGAGGCAAGCGAGCGCCAACAGGACGTTGACCTCGAATTGCGCCGATGTCGACCTCCTGCCCGAGTATATCTGAGCGAGACAACAGCATTCAGGATAGCCACCAATGGTCATCTTGGTCGCACAGCCCCATCGATCTACATTGACCCGAGTGCCTGAGGCAACCATGCAGATAGCTCATGCCAAGAATGACTACTTCAGCATCACTGCCCGAACGTGCCTTCTTTAGTCCTCTCACATCCTCGTACCTCTCTCGCCTGATTTTTCGACCATCATGACCTACGTTGACGAAAACGGACGGCTTTTCGGACAAGCCGTACCCCGCTACCAGAAATGCACCATTGCCCCACCGCCAACGCATCGCCTTGCACCATGCAAAACAGCCAATCACACCTTTTTCACCTCGATGCCCGAGGAAGCACTTTCTCTGCCACAAATCCGGTCACGATCTGACCGGCGTCGCTGGCAGGTATATCGTGCCTGCCGAATGCCTTCTCTCCTTTCAGTGGCCCATCATGACCTTGTCGTCGTTCGTGCCACCGGGCAGGTCTGTCCTACCGTGGCGATGCTGACGACAACCATGGATACTCAAGGACAAAGGAAAGGGCTATATGACACCTCGGAGGACGAAACGTCACTCGTGCAGCTATGCCCACCTTCCCTCGCTATCAGGCCAATTGCTCAATATGTGGCAGACGACCCACGTCATCAATGGGCTGCCTCCATGAAACCGAAGCCATGACCCGTTATTCCAAAGAAGCAATGCGATGCTTCCGCCACACACCTTTGTGGCCAAAGATCCAGCGATTAGAGTAAGTCATCCTTACTTGATCACGTGACCCTTCCATAGCCAGTGCATTCTTGGCGCTCACATCGCCCAGAACAGAGATCGCCCAGATCGCTCTCTGCCGCATGATTGACATATACAACGATATGGTTCTCCGCCGTGAGGCCGCATGGCACGCCGCTATCGCTCAAGCACAAGCCATGCCGTTCTACGCCACTTACATGGCGGCCAACGGACGACCGCACCCGAACATGTGTCCGCCCGACTACGCGCGCGCGTTGTACGACCAGATCCAGGGCTCCAAGGATCGATATCATCGGAAGTGCAACAAGGATTGGGTGAAGGTCAATGCCATGATCCCGGCATTACTGGCGCAAGCATGGGCGGGGGTAGATTTGGTGCCTCGGGGCGATGTGTGGCAAGGCAGAGCACCGGCTCAGCCCTTGGATGGGTTATCGAGGTCGCCGTCGACTAGGAGAGGGAGTCTGGATCGGAGGATGAGGAGGATGAGTCTGGGCTAATGCAAACCTTTCATCCGCGATGCCATATCTATCGCCTCTGTCGGCATGAACACTCGATTTCGGACCGAGTACGACGAGATGGCCAAATGTCTGCTGGCTTCCAGGAGTTCGCACGCTTACCAGCAGCCGGAAGAATACGGCTCAGGCCCTACCACGGCGTACATACCATACACGCGATCTACAGAAATCCCAGCGAGCGCCAGTACATGGTAGATCAAGATTGCTTTTCAAGCTGTACATATCTGCGAGGGCAACATCCTGGAACTCTTCATAGCTGCTACAGCTGGTCCGAGGTACCCTGATGATACCCTTTTAGCGCCTGTCTGCTTTGTTCCTCTTCAACTTCGGTCTAGATCGTCAACTAGAGGTCGTCTGCATCCACGGCCTGAACAATAATACCCGTCGCCGCACCGCCTCCGTTGCAGATCGCCGCGAGACCATACTCGCCCTTCTTGAGCTGGTGAAGAAGAGTCACCACGATTCTTGCGCCGGAGCTACCAATGGCGTGGCCAAGAGCGATTGCGCCTCCTCGCGGATTCACGTTCTCTACGCCGAGTTCTAAGATCTGGAACGATAGTTAGCACAAATCTTGCACACCAGCTGCTTCATATCAATTTACCTTTGCATTCGCCTTAATGACAGCAGCGAATGCCTCGTTGAACTCCCAGATCTTGATGTCGCTCATCTTTAATCCTGCCCTCTCGAGCACGAGAGGCACGACCTTTGCCGGCGCAACTGGGAAATCGATCGGGTCTACCGCCGCATCTGCCGTCGCCACAATCCTCGCGAGGGTCTGCTTGCCCTTTCCGTACTTCTTCGCCAGCTCCCTATTACCCAATACCAATGCGGAGGCACCATCGTTGAAACTCGAGCTGTTCGCAGCCGTCACCGACCCACTGCCACTCCTATCAAACGCTGGCTTCAGCGTTGGCACCTTCTCCAGCTTCAACTTATTATACCCCTCGTCCTCCTTGACCACAGTATCTCCCTTCTTGCCCTTGATCGTCACCTCCACGATTTCATCCTTGAACAGGCCCTTGCCCCACGCCTCCTGCGCCCTCTTGTACGACAGGATCGCAAATTCATCCTGTTCTTCTCTCGTGATCTTGTACTTCTTGACCGTGTTCTCCGCACACATACCCATGTGCACCTGGTTGTACACATCCCACAGGCCGTCGGAGATGAGTCCATCCAGCAACTTCTGCTCGCCGAACGGAGGTTGCTGCGATGCGCGAGGGAGGTAGTACGGTACCCGCGACATGTTCTCCATTCCACCTGCGATTTGTGCCTCTGCAAGACCGAGCATGATGTTGTGGCTTGCGACAGTAATGGCCTTCATGCCGGATGCGCAGACCTTGTTAATGGTCGTCGCTTCGGTGGTGGGCGACAGGCCAGCGAAGATGGCGGCTTGACGCGCGGGGGACTGGCCGCTGTTGGCTTGGAGGACTTGGCCCATGTAGACATCTGTGATCCGGTCTTGGGGTACCGAGGAGCGGGCGATGGCTTCTTTGATGGCGTGAGAGCCGAGAGCGGGTGCGGGGACGGAGGAGAGAGCGCCATTGAACTGGTGAGGGTATTAGAAAGCTAATCGGTGCTGTAGATAGAGAGCCTCACCACACCAGTCGGCGTTCGTACGCCGCTTATGATGTATGCATCCTGGACCTCCTTGCCGCGAGCTGTAGTCTGACTAAAGGGACGGGCAGAGGGTGCGCGGATGGACTTGGGGATGTTACGGCCGGCGGTGCTGAGCCTGGAGCTCAGTCTGGCGGACATGACGTGGATTATGCCTCTTATGCTGCGGAAGGGGTCAAGGGAAAGAGTGCAAGACAGAATTCGGCCACGAAGTAATCGTGGTAGGGAGCTCCTCCAGCGCGGAAAGACGTTCCGGGGAAGTGCGGAACCCACTTTCACATGCCTAGCTCGGCAATTGTCGGCTTAACGGAGGGGAAGAACGTGGAGCATGACTCGTCACCCTGGCATCTTTGTTCCATTGCATGACACCCACGAAGATGATGTTATCCGAAATATGAATAAGCTGAGGGAAACGTTCTCGGCAGTGATCATTGACCAGAGCTAGTAACCTGTTGCTCAGCTCGACACGCCTATATGGGATCCGTGCTGCGATGGGCATGCTGCGGTCAAAGGTGATACGTAACGCGCCTCAGGCAACGACTTCAGGTATACATACGATGGGGACGTCAGAGCATAGGTAGCCACCGGGTCACCGACTATAGCGCTTCAGTCATTCAGCTCTCCAAATCTCATCATGACTCGGAAAGGTTACAAGAAATCACGCTTCGTGTGCACTAATTGCAAGCGGCGTCATCGTCGAGTAAGTTTTATCTTCTTCATCACCATAGCTGGGACGAGCTGGCAGTCGCAATCGTCTACCATCATTCTTCGGTATCGCCAAAAGCTACCGACGCCCAGCTGAGATATCGACAGTGTGATGAGGCTCAACCATCATGCATGAATTGCGTCATGGCAAACGATGCATGTTCCTACCTCTTACCCTCGAGCATACGCCCGCTAGGAGCATGCATTCGATCTGCACAAGCCACTCCTGCCCCTGACAGTACCTCGCGAGCCTCGACTACTATCACCGACGAGGCCGAATTGCCTGGGTCCGAGCCCTCAATGTCGCAGTCTACATTAGCCTCACGACCAAACCTCAAGCACCTTTATCTCCTGAGCTTGTACATGAAAGATCCTAAGCATTTGATCGGTCTCACCCGCGATGGGGGCGCGACTCGAAATGTCGATCTGGTATTGAAGTATGCTTTCCGCCACGACTGGTTAATGGCTATCTTACTTGCTTTCACCGCATTACGGCAGACCATCAACGAGGGTGGCAATGCTGAGCTGTATCAGGAGTCCATGGAACAGCTTGACATCGGTATTCAGGGATTCAATGAGGCTATGAATATAGTTAATTCGGAGAGCATCAGCACCAATTTCCTGACTTCTGGGTAGGTCGGATCACACCTGCTTTGTGACACATTCGCTTTACCTCACAATGAGTCGCCAGATGACTTTCTCACGAGAATCATTCGCACCATAAACGTGATGCGAGGCACGAGGGCACTGCTTCGGGATGGCAACTGGGAGCTCATAACATCGTCAGACCTCGCGCCTCTACTGGATCTGGACATTCTAATGAGCCCGATGGGTACTGATGAGAAGACGTCACACTTTGATAAGCTACATTCATTATATCAATCATCAAGCTTGAGTGAGACCGCGAAGGAAGGTTGCAAAGAGGCCGTGATGCAACTTCTCAAGACGTACGGCTCGGACAGCAACGATGAACAAATCAAGAGACTCTCAAGGGTCAAGAGAGCAAGAGCTTGGCCGACAGTGGTCAGCGGAGTGTACACAGACTTGCTGCTAAACAAGTCACCAGAAGCCCTCGTCATACTTGCTCACTGGGCAGTATTGCTGCACGACCTGGGATCAAAGTGGCCGATCAGAGGCTCTGGAGACCGAATAGTCACCATTGTCGAAGATATTGTGGGTGATGCATGGAAGGAGTGGCTAGCCTGGCCACGAGAGATGGTCGATCGCCCTGTGTAGAACAGCGCATGAATATTGTCCACGACAGATATGGTACCAGGTACTTTTGCCCAGTCAAGCACGCTTGGTCAAGAACGCTTGTTCAAAGTTACGTAAGAGGACGAATGTGGTAAGTTTCAATTCCAACGTATATTCTATTCGAATCCCATCACTAACGCCTTGAACGCCAGATCAAATAGCGAACGTTCCTTTTAGTATTTTTGACCACCCTGCCACACCCTGGCTCCATTTCCATGCTACATCTTTTGAAGACTTGTTGTGCATCCGTCTGCCTCATCGAAATCACCATAGGCTGCTCTTCGTTCATTGAGTCCGCAGTCGAATCTGCAGGTGCTTCTCTAATCCCAACAGAATACCAACACCAGACATAGTATCCGCTCTCGAGAGGCTTGAGGAGTGCCATACTGTGACAGTGGTCGTACATGGTCAAGAGTAGTCAAAGAGAGGAGCAGGGGTCGTAGTATAATCATGTCTTTCGGTGGTGATACGTTTTTGAAAGCTGGAATGCTCGATGATGGTACGAGTGAATGCTCGATATGGTTGAAGACATCCACCTTTAATATCTATTGAGATCAAACAGAAGCTGAAGAACGTGATAGAGAGCACTGCCATGTATCAGCAAGAATAGCAAAGGGAGCATGGTAGATCTGTCACTATGGCAGTGAAGATGCAAGCAGGCTCATGCTAAGTCCATTCTGCCCTTGTTCTATATGTCATGTCATGCTAGATGCTTTTTCTGTCAAGCCTCAGCTGCCATTCGATCCTTCGATAGCTTGATGCATACCCCGAGTCAATTCCACCCACTCCTTCAAGATTGTATTCTCGGCGCCGTGTTACTGCAAACTCCTCATGCGGCACCATCCGCCTAGTCCGTGATGAGCTTCGTGATCTTTCCAATGGCGATCGTTTGACCCTGGTACATCATCAGCAATCGAGTTGGTCGTTCTGCGTTTCTGCGTTGCTTACCTGGTCTCTAAGCGTGAAGCGACCCAGTTGCGGGTAATCCTCAAACCTCTCCACACAGACACTTCCAGCACCACCCTGCACCTCGAGTCTAGCGATGATGCTCATCCCCTTTGTCGCGAACCCAGGGGCCTTCTTACTCTTCCTTCCCGTTCCCTTCTCCAACTTGTGCAATAGCGACGCGAACGTGACCTCCTCGGTAGCAGAGTGCACATGCATAACGCAATTGAATCCAGCGGAGAGGATGCTCTTGATGTCCAGCAGCACAATCTGCGCCTCGAAGGCCTGGACGCAATGCACCGGTCGTCGCGGCGAGCAGAGCACGAAACCGGGGAGTATCTCGTCCTCCTCGGCGCCCTTGATGCGCAGCCGCACCTGGTCACCGCACGTGGCGTGCGGGATTTCGTCTTCCGTCTCGCCGTACAGCGCGACGATGCTGATTTCCGCTTTCGTCGGCATTAGCATGTACTTGACTTCCTTCTTGAGCACGCCCGAGTCGATCTTGCCTTCGATCATGGTGCCGAGGTCGCGGTATTTGGCCGCCACGGGCATCATCAGGGGAGCGTTGAGTTTGCGGTCCAGGGCTTGCATGTTGTCGAGGTATTCGAGAAGGGAGGGACCGTCGTACCAGGGTGCGAGATCCTTGGGGACGCGGTCCTTGATGCCGATTGTGGTTTGGGCGGAGACGGGCATGAATTGCAGGTCGGTTTTGGGGTTGTAGCCAACGCCCTTGAGGAAGACGCCGAGCTTGGTGATGCACTCTTTGAATCGGTCCTCGCTCCATTCTACAGTCTGGTCGTCCATCTTGTTGACTACTACCACGAGCTTGTTCACGCCTTGTGTCTTGGCCAGTACTGCGTGCTCTCGGGTTTGTCCACCCTTTTCGAAACCGGTCTCGTACTCGCCCTTTCGTGCTGAGATGACCAGTACACCAACGTCTGCCTGACTGGCACCGCCGATCATGTTTGGCACGTAGGTCTTGTGTCCAGGGGCATCCAGAATCGAGTATCTGCGCTTCTCCGTCTCGAAGAAACCTCTTCCGACCTCTACCGTCTTACCCTTGCTCCTCTCCTCCTTGGTCAAATCCAGTGCCCAGGATAGATACCAACTCTCCGTGCCAGCTTCCTTTGCGTCGCGCTTGTACTTGTCCATTGTCCGCTCGTCCACCATTCCTGTCGCATAGAGGATACTGCCGCCCAACGTGCTCTTACCAGCATCAACGTGTCCCAGAAAGATGACGTTGATGTGCTCCTTCCCGTACATCTCCTTGAGCGTATCCTCGTCCACGTCTGCAGTCTGCTCTTGCGCGACCAAATCAGCTTGTCGCGCTTCGGCTCTCTTCTCTGCTCGGGTTGGCGAGTTGCGACCCGAATCGGGTTTTGGCGATGTCTTTGCTGATGGCGTATCGGCTGAGTCTGCCACCTTCTTCGCCGCTGTGACCGCTGCGCCCGTGCCTGGGGCCGCCTTCTCGGGTTCCTTGGCTGCCTCTTTTGCGGCGTCCTTCTTGCTAGGGGGTGATGCTTCGGCAGTGGTGCCGAGACTGAGGACTTTTGTGCCGCCCGTCTTCTCGACCTTTGGGGCTGCCTTGCCGGTGTCTTCTGCGCTAAGAGAGAGGGTCTTCGGCTTGGCTACACCGGTGTCTTCAGCGCTCAATGACAGAGTCTTTGCTTTGGGTGCGCTGTCGCCGCCAATCTTTGGTGAAGAGCCAGATGGAAGTGCCTCACCGCGCTTAGCTACCTGTGGTACCGTCCTCTGCTGTTGTTGTGACTGTTGCTGCTGTCCATACTGCTGGCCGTAGCCACTGTATTGCTGGTCGTATTGCTGTCCGTACCCTTGCTGCCCATATCCCTGCTGGCCAAACTGTTGATTGTACTGACCATATTGCTGGTCGTATTGGCCACCATATCCTTGCTGGCCGTAGCCCTGGTACTGTCCATAACCCCCTTGTCCGTACCCTTGCTGACCATAGCCACCGTACTGTTGCTGGTATTGCTGACCGGGTTGGAAGTTGTTCGCACCTGGTTGAAAGCTGTTGGCGCCTGGCGTGAAGTTTTGCTGTTGGCCCATGTTCAGGCGCTGCTGGGTCTGACGCGACAGGTTGTCGTCCTGCGCATCGGGAGAGTCTTCCCAGGAGTTGAGATCCGACATGATGTGCTGCTCAATGCCTCAAGGCGGATGTAAAGTGACGATATGTGATATCAAATTCGTCAAGTCGTAGAGGAGGAGAGGTGGGATGCTCACCGCACGGCCAGTTTTGATGGTGGGGTTCGGAAATTTTGTCACAGGGTCGCCCGACCACATCCCAGCCTTCATGATGCCCAATACAACGTCAACAGCAAGTCGATGAGTCGAGATGAGTCAACATTATCAATATCAGGAGACATGAGTGTACCCGCCCTGACGAGCATGTACATTACCTGGCACTCGATCGTACGATGTGACTCGATATGACAATACAAAATTCGCACGGCGACGACAAAGTATTCACACGTCAACGGGCAGAAGGTCTTGCACGACACTTTCTAACACGATTTTTCATTAAGCTGCCTCCGTCCTACCCAAGTCGTTGCTACATCCAAGACCATGCCATGCACCCTCCTTCCCACGGGCAGATCGTTCCCGCCGCTGAGCGGAGATGCTTAAACCGCAGCTCAGGTCCAAAAAAACACTTTTTGGGTCATCCAAGTCATAACACATTAAATGCCGAGTGAAGATGTTCTATTCCTGCTGCAGTGTCCATCGCCGCTTAGGTGTACGATCTCTCTCGTAGTTCCCAGACGGAGCGCTGCCCCATAACCCTTTCTGAGAGAGCTTCCTCCCGATACTGGTTGGTAGCTGAGCGGACATGCCTGGTAGCTCGCTGACGGAGTCTCTCATCTCGCGGCTTGGGCTGTCGGTTGTGGTTGAAATGCGAGGGATGGTCGTTGGATCTTCGCTCTTCGATCGTGTTGGTGAGAGTGGCGTACCAAGCCTGGAATCAGACACGTATGAGATGCCCAGCTTGTTGTCGGGCGCGACGCCGGACACCTCGATAGGATCACGGGTTGGGCTTGGTTGTCCATCTACGGGCAAGTCCTTCTCTGCCCGAGTTTCAGGAAGTGGTGGAGTGCTTGGCATCCACAATCCTGTTGCAGATGTTGCGGACGAGACTGAGCCAGATCGCTGTGGAGGACCAATATTCTGTGTGGATAGACGCCTAATGCTTCCCAAAGCAGCGCTCATGTTGTGTGGTCGTGCATGTTCCGCAATTGACCAATTGGTTTCAAGAGGTGAGCCAGCTGCCGCATGGGAAGACAGCAGCGTGCTACGCCGGCGAGATTCGGGAACCGTTTTCGATGCGGCCAAGCTGGGCGAAGAAGGTGTCGGTGTTGCTGGTCTCGATGGATCGGCGCCCGGTCGGAGATGTTCAGATGATGCAACAATCTTCATGTCGTATTTCCCTGACAGACCTGTGCTAACCGAGCCGTCACGTCTTCCGCCTCTATCGACCACAGGCGACGATGTGGGAGATACGATCTGCGGCATATCGTTGTGTGCTCCGTGCCCATTGGGTGTATTATCTTTCCGTACGGCCATTGTCATTGACGCCATGCCGACGTCAAGCAAAACGGGCTGCTCGGTCAACGCCCCGATAAGTGCATTGCAACCGGCGCCGTGGGTCACAAGTACGACTACAATATCTTCGTCGGCGTCGTGATGTTCATGGTCATGCTCAACACCAGGCACAGCTTCATGCTCATCGGGAAGCTGGCCACTCTCATTCTCACCGTACCAGTCGATCAAATGGTTCAGGCCTTTGCGGAAGCGCTTGTGCATGGCTGACCACTCTTCGCCATATTCACCACCGTCGCCCCACAGGAGTGGTGGACGCATGCTGTCCCACTGAAAGTCGACATCTACGCAAGCATCCCTGGCATGAGCAACATAGCCTCTCGGAATAGGCTCGACGGGTGAGATGGCGTAGTTTGGGTTCGGTGGGATGTAGCCAATGTCTGCAGGGATCTCGCTGGAGACTGCCCGCTGAACAATTGGCCGGCCGAAAGGCGAGACTCGACCGCTGCTGTAGCTACTGGTCCTGTCTCTACCAGGGAGCGCTTGAGACAACGACTTCATGTCCAATGGTCCATCGGCTGGCTGTGGTGCAGAAGTCGGCTCTGCGGCCTTTCCGCTACTCCATAGATTACCCTGAGAAGGTTTGTTGCTCAAGTTGTGATTTGCCGTGTTGGGAGATAGCAGGAACGAGGACATGTCTTCTCCTCGACGCAGCAGATCCGCCTTTGCGCCTGCTACCATCATCGTGCTGTTCGGCGGGGGCGTGATAAGATCAAAGTAATCTGGTGACAACCACTCTCCAAGGCAGGCGTCAATGCGCAGAGACGTCGTGGTCTGCTTAGGGTGTTCCTTCAGGCTCTTGATCAGGTTGCTTCTCGCTGCGACCGACGCGGCACTGGCGTCGACTGCATGTAGGCGCGGCGAGGGTTGGAACTCACGCGACGAGCGCGGTCTCGATTCGCTCCTTGCTCGTCCGACCCGAATGCCCTGGTACTGGGATATGCCTGCGCTTATGCCGATGCCTGTCTGGACGCATCTCTGGAAGGGGGAAGAGTGTATGTAGACTTTATGCTTCCTCTTCTTAGCCGGCGGCTTGACTTCTGGCGCGATCGAATCGTTTGCTCCATTCCCTACAGTAAGCTCATGTGGCTCCGCGGGTATCTCGCCTGTGGCAGATTCCTCCCTGGCATGAAGCAGGCTTGCTATCCTAAGGCCAAGTGCTCGAGACTGTGTCCAGCCGCCGTAAGTCAAGGGCGGATCGTAGGGTGTGGGAGAGGTCAAATGCCAGCTCTTGTCTGCCGCATCGAGTCGCGCGCCATGTCTGCCGCTTGTTAGCCGGAGTGCATGTTCAGGACAAATGTGGACTCGCCTCGCAATGATGATCACAGCTGGCTGCTTGCCCATTCTTGTGCGTACGGAGGAGGGTCAGAGCCCTGCCTCGAAAACCTCTTCAGCTCAATCGTGGCCGTGGATGGGATTGTTGGACGTCCGTAGCGTTGAAGGAGTGACAGCTCCAGACGCACAGACTCGTGCGACCCTGACGAGCCTGTACGATGATGATTTCTTCGATGGGGCCTGACCGCTATTCTTTTCAGAGGTGTAGCTCTAGAACAGCCGGGTGTGATCTTTCCTTGCCCTGATCTGGAGAAAAAACCTTTGCAGAAATCTGAAGAGATGTTGTAGTGGGGTAATGCTGTCAAAAGCACGAAGCAATGCTCGAAAGTCTGTTTATGGTTGGAGAAGAATCGAAAAGCCAGCGAGTCATGGGCAAAGGCCGACCTCTCCTCTAAACGCATTCCGCCGCTGATGCGGCAGTCCCGTGACCAAAGCAATTGCGTTGTCTTTGAGGACTTTTTGCTGAACAGCCTGCATATGCATGTGGTACGACTGGAGATGAATTTGTTGGCCGCTGCGTCATATTCAAGAACCTATCCATGCGACTGACCGGTGGGGGGCTCCTCTCGCGAGCAATGTCCGTCCGTTGCCGCTCGTTGATATCCCGAGATCGGGACGTGCACTAGAAAGGCAGAATTATGCCTGATCAGATCTATGGAAAAGAATGTGCTTAGGAATGCAAATCTTGATTAGACAATATATACAGATATGCTTGCGTGCTTGCAAACACCTAGGTCGCTCTCCGATCCCTTCCCCAGAAGCTGTTGTGCGTTCTTGGGCCTGGAGTTTCCTCCTCAAAGAATGTCCTACTTTGCATTTCACTCCTTCGCATATCGCCTCTGCGCCTGCCATCAAGCTCTGCAACTCTTTTCTCGGCCTCTAGCTCGGCGACATGTCTGGCGTCTAGCTCGGCGACATGTCTGGCGTCCAGCTCGCCGACTGTGGGAGTCATGGGCGACACTGTGCGCTCAGCACGATAGATCGCGTTCTGACCCCATTGCTGGCGGTGGTCTTCTGGACTGCACTCACTGCCACTTGAGGATCCTTCAAGCTCGTGGCCCTCTGCGGATAGGATCGGCTTCTCGTCATTGTCCTGCAGCGGCCATCTGTGCGTTCCACTGTTCGGCGCTCGCAGTGCATTCCTATACTCGTTCATGAACTCAACCTTGGTAGGTGATACGGGAGTAAATGGTTCCGAGAGGCGAGAGACAACCTTCGCGGTAGGTTCAGGATATTTCGGGGTGTAGTATTCATCATCTTCATCCACAATAGCCTTTTCGCGGTCAAAAATTGACATGGGAATGTAGCGATTGTCATTCCGTTGATGTTTAACGGCCATGTTGTGAGACTCGCCCGAATTGCGATTGGAGCTGTAGCCGGGCATATGGGCGGCGAGGAACCTTGGCTGCCCGTCACTGCGTCGGAAAAACCACGATATACGCTTGGTAGTACCTTTTGATACTGATGTCGAGGATGCATTCGGGTCCTGCCAGAATCGCCAGTGCTTTGGAAAGCGCTTACCGAGCATATGCCGGATGGATGGTAAACAAGCCGCCATGATGCAGAAGGATACTTCAGAGCATTGGAAGCACAGGATCAGTGCCGTGTTCCAGGTCATGTCGATACCATTGCGCAGAGTGTCCTGGACCTTTATTGCGCTGACAACGGCGAACACTGTAGCTGTGAATATGAAGGATAGTAGCACCTGCATCGCGAGACGATCTCGAGGGGTGAGCTGGATTTTGCGGAGGAACCACATTGGTGCGAAGACGAAGACAGCGTCGACCAAAATGTTGCCGCCGGCACGGAAGTATGTACTTATTGGGAAGAGGTCAAGAGGGACACAGGGCAAATCCCTTCCAGTGTAGAAGAGGTATCTCGTCCGACAACCAGCAAGGATCACTATTGCCGAGAAGAAGTTCCCAAAAATCGCGATGATAAGGCAGACTATTACCAGGACGTCGAACGACCGGCCCAACTTGAGTTGGAGTAATGTTGCGCCAACGGAGACCTTTGCAAAAGCGATGGCAAAGGTTCCGACGAATTGACATATGATGGACAACTTGAGCGCCAGTGTGCGGTATTCGGGATCCGTGATGGCACCGATATGTTTGCCTTCACCGTAGCGGATAGAAGCCCAGACAAGAGCATTCGTCGCAAGGTGGAAGATGATGGAGATGACAATCAGATGATCGTCTCCACGAAATCTCTTGATCTGAAAGGTCCGATAGATGCGAATCGCAACAAATGCAGTTGCCAGGATCGTGGTAAGAATCGAAGTCGCGAGTAGTGCAGGCGCTCGAGAGTCTGCGAGGTTTGTGCCTGGGGGCATGAGAAAGTCGAACGACGAAGGTGGCCCATCAGCAGGTGTTAGCACCCCGGGTGGAGGACCACCCGACGTATCTACACCCGGAGGTGGTTCTTGTGCGGCCGCAAACGCGGCCATGGTAGAGATCAGTATAAGAAACATATCGGAGGCCTTACAGGTATGTTGGGTGCCGGAGAGCGAGTCGAGGGCACGGCCAGTGCCCTCTATATGGGTTGGTCCCATTCCTTCACGGACGCCACTCAGATTCAACGACCTAGCAAGAGCTGAACATTCATGACGTGCCTGTATTGCCTCGTAAAGCAAGCGACAACCTGCTCAAGTCATGGCAGTGTACCGTGTGGACCATTGTAACGATAAAGATGGAAATGAAAAGGTACCAACACGATGAAGAGAGGCTAGTGGCGTTGCTGATTGGGTGGGCGCTGAACGGGTAGCGGATGTTGGAGGAATCCGAGCAGTCGTCGAAGAGACGGGACGGCGCGACGACACGGCTAGAGAGAGCGAACACCGCCTAGTCCTTCGTCAACCTGCAGTAGTCGAAGGTAGACGGCGACTATCCTGAAGCATGCCTGCTTGGAGGCAGTACCCAGCAGATTGGGCGGTGTGCTGCAGTGCCGATCTTGAGGTGAAGGTGTGATGAGTCAGGCTGAGATTTTGGACGACCAGGAAGTACTGTAGATCGACTGCCGCTCGTTCCTTTGAAGTGGAGGTGTCCACTCTCGCTGTTGTATAATTGCCTGGGGCCAGATTTAGAATCACATGCATACACTTTCTTGCGAATACCTTATCGCTGTCCCTGGCCTGTCAGGACTGGGTCGAATGGCTTGAAAGGAGCCGTGATAAGTGTTTCAGCATTCCCGTGGCTTGCGACGATCTGTCCTCATGTTTGCTGTATTCAATCGGCCTACCTCGACAAGAGAAATAAGGACAGAAAGCGAATCTCTGTGTTGGTCGAGAAGGAAACGGCAGCTGAATACTGAAAAGCTGGTCGACAAAGCGGTCCTGGTGATTGGGCCGAGGGTCTGTTGTCTCACCTGCCCCGCGTTGTGAACCCCGCAGATGGGCCGTTGAAGGTCAAGGGATAAGCAACTTATTTCCGTATCTCTATCACCCTTTTTCATTCAGACCGCTTGTCACGAGAGACACCGGGTTCACAGACTCGTTGCGGTTGGGAACTCGTCATTTGGATCCACTGCATCAACTCTGTTTTCAACATGGCTCCTCACGCATCGAATGGCAATGGCACTTCCGACGAGATCACGCCTTCCAATGCTGCACCTCTGGAACCAGGCGTATCGAAGAAAGTTGCAGAGATGAAGATGCCCGCATTTCCTCAACCTCCAAAGTTCGATGATCCATATGAAGCCCGGAAGTACTGGAAGGGTCGCCTCGCAGCCGCCTTCCGGATCTTTGGCAAATATGGCTTCGACGAAGGCGTAGCAGGTCACATCACTCTTCGAGATCCAGTAGATCCTCACGCATTCTGGGTAAATCCATTCGGCCTGGCGTGGGTCTCTATTTCTGTTACTACGAGCGTAGCTGACTCTTTGCAAGATTCTCCTTGATCAAGGCATCCGATCTGATACTTGTGAATCACGATGGTGAAATCATCGACGGCGGCGAGACGAGGCTGCTAAACACAGCTGCATTCATGATCCATGGAGCGATTCATAAGGCTAGACCAGATGTTATGGCTGCCTGCCATAGTCACACCATCTATGGACGAGCGTTCTGCACACTTGGGAGAAAGCTTGACACCATCACCCAGGACGCTTGTGCGTTCCACAACGACCACGTCGTCTACGAGAGTTTCAATGGTGTAGTACTGGCCGAGGAAGAGGGCAAGAACATTGCCACTTGCGTCGGCAACAACAAGGCAGCATTGCTGCAGAACCACGGTCTTCTTACCGTGGGTCGGACAGTGGACGAGGCGGTCTTCTGGTTCGTGAGCATGGACAAGTGCTGTCAGGCACAGTTACTGGCAGAGGCAGCAGCAGGATCACGTGGCGAGAAACCCATTCACATTGACGAAGAGGATGCGCAATTCACGTACAAGACTGTCGGAACACACTACGCAGGCTACTTTAGCGCGAAGCCTTTGTTCGACCTTATCCACAAAGAAACAGGAGGAGATTATCTCGAGTAACGTGCTTTGTACTTTTTTTTTCTCGTGTATCCATAGTCATGTATCTACATCGACCCAACCTCTCTCGGGGCGAGCTGAGTGGCTTCCATCCTTCTCTCTGCCACCTCACAGCTTGATACCCGTAAACCTCTTGGGTGGCATTGCATCAATCATCAAAGGCAACTCTGGATCTCCCTTCTCCTTATACCTTCTGTACCCTTCCCTGTCCGTACACCTCTTCAACCACGCCAAGATACTTTTATACTCCCCCAACTCAAATGGTACAAAAGTCCTCATGGTCGTCAACGAGAAGACACTCATGATATCCGCAGCCGTGAACTTGCTGCCAGCTAACCACTCATTCCCGTCCAGCCTGTCGTCTACATGCTTCAAGTACTGGTCTAGCTTTCCCTTGACACGCTTGTAGCCGTCGCCACTCGTGTCCCCTGCGCCCAGCACTGACATGAGACGTGACACACCGGGCTGCAGCGAGCCGTTAGCGAAAGCGAACCAGTAGAGATAGGTGGCGTAGTCTGGGTCACTTGGTGGCAAGGCGAGGCGGCCATCGCCGTGTTTGTGGATGATGTACTCTGCGCAAGCGGCTGACTCGGCAAGCGTCAGGGGCCCGTCTTGGATGATGGGCGCCGCGCCGATGGGGTGCAGGTCCTTGATGCTCTGTGGGGAGAAGAGGGGGTCGCGCTGGTGGAGCACGAGTTTGTATGGGATTTGGAGCTCTTCGCAGAGCCAGACTATGCGGTCTGATTGGGAGACTTGGAGATGATGGACTGTGAGTGTCATGGCGTGGGAAGGCTTGCTGTGGAGATGCGATATGGACAAATACAGTGAAGTAGTAGCTAGGATGCAGAAAGGATTGCAGAGGAAGACGAGGAAGACGACTCTGGTGGCCGTATAGCGCGGAGCTTCCGGTTGCGGGTACTTAGGTTCTCACTCGGACGTGGCAGTGATCTACGGATGTACAGTAATCATCATTCTTCAGCGCATGTGCTATTGCGACCACATCAAGTTGTTCCAGATGTCAGACTGTTAATCGTTTCCATGAACAAACAAATGAAGAAGCCAACTTTGCCGCAGGGGTAGGCCTCCAAAGTGATGGTGAATGAGAGCAGAGGCATTGAAGTCGAAGCCAGCAGCTTTGCCTCGGCAAACGCGATGACGCAAATGTGGCCCACGTCGTCCTCTCCAAACGCTCCCTACCTCCTTGATTCTCCTCCTCGATGCACAGGTCCTCCGCCATGACCAGCACCCATAGCCGCTCTGAGAGCTGTCAGCTTCGAGACACTTGTTCGACAGGATCTGTGCTCACTGTCTCGCACTGTTGACCTCGAATTCCGCATCCGTCACTGCCTGGTCTGCTCTCCCTTTCCTCGACCTCATCTCCATCTGAGCCCGGCGTGCGTCTTGGAGACGCTGACTGTGTTCCTGTTTGGTCCGTTGGGCGCCGTCCAACTGACCCCGCGCAGAGTCTATCAACAAATCAGTGCAGCCGTCTTTCCAGCGAAGAATGTAGTACCTTTGTCGGCTTTCCATCGAGCATTTCTTTGCTGCATTGGCACATGATCAAGTTGCTTGAGTCTGGCGATGCGTGAATCGATCATGTTCTGCGCTCCGAGGATGTGACCTTCGGCATCCCTGACACGGCCGATGCACAATGCGAGACATGGTCAGAGCGGTCAACCCAGAGCACTGGATTCATGGTTTATAGGGATATGATTTCGTGGCTTTTGCCTGAATTTGCTCTCTCTGCTACAGACCAATGTCGCTGAGGCTGACCTGCACCACCTGCGGCTGCGGCTGTGACCGCGACACGTCGGCATGGCCCCTCACGTCTGGCCGCAACATGCTCTGTCCAATGAATCCGATCCACGACCGAGCATCTCTGCCTTTATCTCATCGCCTGCATGGTGTCGGCGACCTTGGAACAGGATCAGTAAACTCGTATGTTGCATCCATCGACACATCCCCAGGGATCACCCTGAAATTCGTCCCAGCAACGATGAATTGAGGCGTGGCCCGTAACAACCTGGTGTTCGGCGGGTGTGCAGCGTTTGGGCTGCAGTCACCATGTTCGCAGAAGCACTGCCGAGCTTGCGAGAAGAGCTCATAGGTTGCTGTAGCGACACAGGCGGCTTGACAGAATTGGGCTGGCTGTCTGCACTGGAGACTGGGTGCCGTACAGGAGCCGGCTCGAGTATGCCATTTTCCAAGTGCCCTATCCTGGCACTGCGAGCATGGTCCTGTCCCTCGATCGTTACCAATCTTGCTACAATCCGGCATCCAGGCCGCTCGATGGCTTTTGAACATTGTGTCTTGCTGAGCGACCCATTGCTTAACGTCTGCGCTTGTCTGCCGGTCATTGCGCTGAGCAACACAGATCGAAGCGGCCACTACAGGTGCGGGCGAAGGTTGAGGGGGAGGTGATGGTTCTGGCTCCGGTAGTGCTGAAGCCAAGGCACAAAGAAGAGGCACAAGGAATAAGATCATTGACTTGAGGCTGAGGCTAGCCATCTTGAGAGGATTCCCGTGTACTGGTGACAAGTACTGTGGAGGCAAGGAAAGTTGAGATATTGCAGTACTTGAATTTACGGCTCTCCGGTCTTATATTGGACTTGGGACGGAGTTGGGGCATTTGTGATGATAGAAACCTTCTGGTTCTGCGCCACCTACAATGCTAAATATTAATCGACTACTGGGTTAGTTTTGGTGCTAATCTTATATAGCATTCGTGCCCGAGTAAGGGCTGTTTCCCAGACAGATTACCTCTACACACGGGAATCATCGCAGATGAAACTCGACAGGGAGCAGTCGTCCAATCTTGTCATGCTGTGGCCTCGAATCGTGTAGCGTTGTTGTTGCAAGGTCGCCACGTCGCACAGCTGCCTGTATATAGATCCCCGCCTTGTCGCCTAGAACATGCTGAGTGCCACAAAGCAGCAAAGAGTATTTATTTCAGTGATTTCTACGTCCATTCGTTGAGCATTAGCTTCATGACTTGTTATAATTCGTCATGATGGACGGAACCGTGTCTACAAACATGATTGACCTCAAGCAATCTGCTGCAGACCAGATGGCTTGCTCTCTGTTCACACTTCCACCAGAGCTCTGCCACCGCATCTTCGATTTGGCTTTGTCGCCAGCGCCCTCGACCAAGCTACGATATCCAAGAGCATGTGTCTGGAATCGTCCTGGCCATGTTGGTCCAATAGTTCGCAGCACTGCTTTGCTTCAGACCTGTCAACGAATTCACGATGAAGCCACCCATTTGCTTTACCGCACTACTACACTGACTTTCTAGTTGACGAGCCTTAATAGGCGTCCTTATCGAGCCAGGAATCCTTACACTGTCCAGGATTGGAAGGTGCAGCGTCCGGTCCCAGCCAATCTTGATGTATTCGCACAGATGTATCTGCTCGAGGAGACGGATCCATTGCAGGACTTGCTGAACATCCCAACCCTCGAAATACGCACGGTAAACATCACTATTCGTCACACGGACTGGTGGAACTGGGAGGACGACAGATATTTGCACATGAATGGCTCTTGGTCGCAGCATCTACGACTACCAAACACGGTAGATACAATCACATTACAACTGGAGACCGTAACCCGGGCGAAGAGTGAGCTGGGGTCCATAGCAGAAGGCCTGAAACGCTGGATATTCCGGAGGAAAGATGAAACGCAGCTCCACTGGCTCGGTCAGGAGAAGGGCATCAAAGAATCAACATGGACCGGGTTTTCAACGATCACTGCACAAAGATGGCTCAGAGACGAAGCTCGACCGGGCGAAATTGATTACTGCATCTTGTCGTTGACGTGGGGTCTTGGCAGCGGTGTGGAACCCCATGACGCTGGCCGGATTGAAAACGACGACGTGGAAGCACCTCCGACCATTCGTCCAAACTCCTTGACGGAGAGTGAAGGTGCAATCTGGGTCGGCGAGATCAAGGCGGCAGGTATACCTAAGGATGCCTCAGCAGAGACAACTCTGCAGATGTGCAATACCTACCGCCTTCGACACGAAATTGGCTCCAATCACCACAGCGTCTCTGAGGATCAGATAGCAGTGGATGACGAGGACTCTGAAGAACGGTCCGAAGAGACAAAGTTTCGCTGGATGGGAAACCACGAATATTTTGAAGAGGATGATCTAAAATTTGGGAGCCACCAGACCGAATATGAGAGGCTTTATAAGCAAGCCCAAATTGATCGTCACAACCACCTCAGACGGGACGACGAGGAGGCCGCCAGGGCTTATAGAGAGAGAATGACATTCGATTGGAGCGTCGAGACCTCGGGCGAAGAGGATTTGGACGCAGAAGATTCGTACCAGGAAGATTCGGACGAAGAAGAGGTGGTGGATGCTGATGTCGACCACGAATCAAACGACGGTAGCGACCAAGATGACGCCAACAGCCAAGATAGTGATGATTGATGGATGGCAGCTCGGTCTGAAGGGATTGTAATGCATGATCGAGACAGTGTTTACATCTACTACTAACCAGGAACGATTGTTACTTCTGGAAAGACTTGCTTAGTCCTCTTGGCTGGCGACTCGACGTAGTCCCGCCACTCATCCCTGCAGCCATGGCAGAGCTGGACTCCTCCGAATCGCATTATTTGTGCGGCACCATAACTCTGACTGTATCGGCAGTCAATGCATTTCACTCCTTGGCTTTCTTGAAGGATTTGTGGGAGTCCAGGGAACATAACGTCGGCTCTCTCTTGCACCAGGTAGTGATACTCCGTATCATCCCCGGGGATCGCCCCTCCGTCTTTGTCAACCCGATTCCACAGCTTGACGTTTCTCCTTGTCTGGTCAACGACAGCTTGGTCCTCCGGCTTTCCGATTGTCAGCCCTTCCTCCACGAACCGATACCTCCTCATCATCATGTGGATAGGCCCGCCGAAGAATCTCAGAAAGTTCACCACCACTTCACCCCATCTCTCGTTCCGCCAGGCCACATCCAACGCCCACAATATCTCTCTGGCCTTTCTGCTAGCCTCTATCCGGGCATCTTCTGGAACATACGCGAATGTACTGTTGGTCTCGCCTTCACTGCGATGCTTGAAGAACGCCACGGCATCATACATGATATCTCCGATCTCAGCTAAGATCTCCCACTGCTCTTCACTGAACCAGACGTCCTCGATGTCGTTGCACACCAGTGCTGCGGCAATCGACCACCTGGCAAGAGCATCAGCATCCCTCATCCGGAACCACTGTCTGGGATTCTGCGCCAGTGCGGTAACGTATCTGGTAAACAAGGTTCCTGATCGCTTCGACGAGACTTTGTGCGAGGTGATGAGCAGGAAAGACTTGTACTCTCTCGCCATGTCGGAGTGGCCTTGAGTGCCGGCGAAGAGATCGTCCAGGATGCCGTCGAGATCGTAGCCGAGCGCGCATGGCGGCTGGGCGATGACATCGACCATATCGCCGCGCACTTCAGCGACGATACCGATGATAATGCTGCGCATAAAGGCGAGGTATCTTTTCTTATTGGTGTATGAGGGGATCACGCAGCGGGTGTACTCCCATGCGCAGGCTAGGGTCTGCGCTTTGATCGAGGAGGGAAGGGCGACATGGTCGATGTCGCGGGTAATTTCTGGTGGGTAGAAGTAGATGTCTTGACCGAGTGTGGGAAGGGCGGTCTTGGTGTCCGAAGTTGTCTTGGGAGGAGAAGACGGAGGAGTAGTCGGCGCTGAGAATGAGGAGGCCTGGCCTGAATGAAATGATACCTGATCGGACATGATTGATGGAATGTGCAGTCGTCCGTACGAGACTCCATCACCCTCAAGGCACAGGGGCCATCGTTCTTTTCTAACATCATCATCTCACCTAAGATACGGACGGCACGATAGCTCATCTTCATCACATCGGGACCATAACTTGGCAGTACATGGCGATAATCGATGGGATCACTCGACCAGAAGATCCAATTGATCCTCATCTATCCCTGGGAGGATCAGATGCCGTTTGCCTAGATATCATGACTATTAGCCCGATACAGCTAAACCAACACGGTGGTGTTTAGATCGTCTTGTGCTGACCGGTAGTACGGCTATTCAGGGTCCCGGGCTAGTGCTGGGCCGCACATGTGGACGTGGTTCTTGAGATGCTTCACCGGACTGGATCTTGCGATTGACAACATGTCAAAATGCGGCGATCCTCCTCGCTTCTTTATGGGGCTGTCAACTTGCTGTATCGGCTCCATCCATAGTGATCTATTATGCCATATTCATACTGTAGATGCCGAGCGGGTCGAGTACTGGCAGTATCCTCTGATGAGAAGCTTCGCTGCTTTATTGTCTTACTGGAGACCCTGGGCCTGGTAATTGTGGCAAGCTGGTTGGCTTGCGTGAACAAAAAGGATATGCCAAACGCCGCCATCCCTTTGTTACTTTTTAAACGACGATGTCTGCAATCACTATCGCTGGGCCAAATGTGATGGGTACTTCGTAAGGAAGGGGGATATCAAATCGCAATTCGAACAATAAAGGGGGGGAGAAAGATATAGTCCTCGTGTTTGATGCGACCACTCCATGCCACTCAAAACTCGTTCGCAGTCACGAACGTCTCCAGCTTCGGTCTCAGCTTCTCGCTCATCACTTCTGGTCCCACTACTGCTTTACCAGACCCAGTCTCCTCCTTTCCTTGATCCTCCAGCCCATCAATGACCTTCGCGTTGTTACTCGCCACTCCACCAACCACTCCCTCTGATGTCTTATCTGCAGTGCCTTCCTGCTCACCCAGATCCTTCGCAACACCGCTCCTGATACTGTCAAGCGTCATTGTGCTCGCACTCCTCTCATGCACTCCTTCACCTTTGAGCTTGAAAGGGTACGCGACAACGCCATTATGCGGCCTGGCATTACCAGGTGCAAGGAACGTGTTCTCGCTTCCTTCGACCTTGTCCCCTTTGGGCAGAGCAGCGGCCATCGTGTCCTCTTCTGATTTAGTCTGCTGAGTCTCTCCCTTCGTGTTGTTGTGTGCAGCAGCTGCTACCCCACCGGCCGTGACAGCCGCTACCGTCGCAGCAGCCGCAGAAGCTGCAGCGGTACTGCTTCTCCCTTCCTTGTCCACGTCATCGCCTTGAGTCGTGCCAGAGATGGCACTGCTTTTCGTCTTGAGACCGGCATCCACATCCTTGGTATCACCATTAGCGCCTCCCATATCGGCGCCGGCAGGCAGAGCAGGTACAGGCGGGACATCCTCCTCTTGCTTCCCTTCCTCCGCTTTCGTACTCACCCTGCTCGACCTCCTACTGAGCGCCTTCCTAAGCGGATTCCTCAAAGTCGCTCCCACACTCCTACTCCTCTCCTTCCCGTCCCCATCGCTGTCTCTTCCCCTCCCTTTCCTCTCCTCCTCTCTGCCCGCGAGCGTCTGCCCACGACTCCCACCGACACTCGCACCGGCCGCACCCACCACAGCCGCGGCGGCAATCCCCGACCCCGCCTCGATGGTCGTTTCATCGTGCTTACTCCCCCAGCCAGACCACATGGCCAAACCCCAGGACTTTTTCTTGCCTTTACCCGCGGCCTCCAAGTTCCTAAGTCCCTCGCCCATCTTGCCCATCTTCTCTCCCTGACCATCGAGCTTGAGCTTGAATTGTCGCCCCGCTAGCGCCGTGGGAGGCGGCACCTCGATGGAACCGTCCGGCGCAGTGAACTTCGCGAACCCCTTGCGCATCTCCTCGAGTCGCTTGGTCTGCACTTTTCGTTTCGTGGAGGCGAATTTATGGTCCCATTGCGCTTTGCGGGCGAGCCATTTCCTGACCGGGCCGGACTTGATGGTGCCAATTGATTCTGTGGCCAGGTTTAGGGCAGGAATCTGTGAGGGGGGTGGTAAGGGGAAGATAGTGCCGTGGCGGTCGATGAGTTGGCGGACCATGAAGGCGTCGAAGGTGGGGAGGGGTGAAGTGGCGGCGACGCATGGGAGGGTGTCCTGGTCATGGCCAGTGGGGAGTGCGGCGAGGGCGGAAGTAGTGCTCGCCCAGTCGCCGCCTGTGATAGTGGTTGTGGCATGGATGCGGGTGGATGCGACGTCGCCTTCGCTGAGGGTGCGGCCGTTGGCGGACTTATGCGAGGATCTGCTAGCTGCTCGGGAGCGACCTTTCTTGGAGTGCAGTGTCTCATCGTCAGAAGAGGATGAGTCGGAGGTGGACGTGGAGATGATGGAGATGGCATCGTCGTCCTTGGGGATCCTGGATGCTCGATTGCTGAATGCATTGCTGCTGGGTACAGATTGGGAGAAAATGAAATTGCCGAATTGTGCCACCGCTCGGTACATGTACTTTGCCGGTCGAGTAAAGGATAACGTATGTGGGACGTGGCATAGATCTTCCCAGACCTGTAGCTGCACCTTAGTGGGCGGGTACTTGGTTCCTTGCTTCCTATCAGGATCGTACAAGTCGAGTATGACATCTGGCGCAGGATAGTGAGCTGGGTCGGCAGCTTTGTGTGCGATGTAGACTTGCTCATCCCGCAACAGCTCGCCGCCTCCGACCTGGATGAGAAGAGGTGGTAGACCTCCCAAGGAAGGCTGCAATGCTGGACTGACCAGTGGATGAGATAGTAAGGCATTGGCAGCATAGATTTGAATCTGGTCGATAAGCGTGATGTGTTTGCCGTCAAGATTTATTGAGAGAGCCGGAGGATTTGGAGCTGGCTCTCGATGTTCTGGGGTGTCTGGATGCTCCGACTGAACTTTTGTGCCCGTCACAGCTTCTTCCTCCTTGGTTTTTGCTGTGGTCTTGTCTTTGGCGAGGTCTGCTTGTTTCCGTAAGTCACGTTGCTCTTCTTCATTCGGAGGCGGCCAAGCAACACTTGGCCTGTGATGAAATCCATGCGCAGGTATGTAGTCCAACTTCCCTTCGCCACTAACGCTGGGAAAGCTATGCGTCAGGTCTACCCACGGGCTGATGAGGACTGCTCCAGCTGGTAGTGGTACTCCTTGATCCCTCAGCGTCACAAGCACGCTTAGGACCATTCCTGCACCTGCCGAGTCACCCATGAGGAGTATCGTTGACGGGTCGTATTCGGTCAACAAATGCAAGTAGCTGGCCAATGCATCCTGCAGTCCACAAGGGAAGGGGAATTGTGGTGCCAGTCTGTATCTCGGAGCCAGCAACCTCGCTTTCAATTTCCTAGCATGACGCTGAAGCTGATACCTGTGCTCGTCGATACTGCCAAAGTAATATGCTCCGCCATGGATATAGAGAATGATTCGTTGAGCCGGGAGTGACTTTGCTTTTCGATCATTGTAATCGGCTCGCATCTCGATCCATTCTGCTTTTAGGGGTGTCTGCGAAGGACGCCATTGCCACCATTGAGAGCCACCGACCAGCTTTAGCCCAGATGGTCCGAGCTGGGTGGAGAGGAGTGTCGCGGCATGGGAAAGATGAGCTTCTGGGATCAAGATGTCGGAAACTTTGACCCATCGAGGACAAGGCACCCATTGAGCCGTGAAGGATTGAACCTCGTCTACCGTGTGGTTCGAGGCGTAGTCTAAGAATTGACGAACCAAATGTAGTCCTTCATCATACGAGATGTGTGCAGTAGGTTTGCCACGAAGCGGCGCTCGCTTGATGTACTGTTGTACTGGTTAGCCTAGCACCATCGCAATTACTTTGCATAGCCTCACATGACTGATGGCAGTCTCAATGACACTCGGCGTGACCGCCGCACCGACAGTGAGAGTATTTAGTACCATTGGATCCAGGCGAAATGGCGTGGATCTTCCATCTAGTCGCTGATCTCGGATCTGGAGCCGTGTATTTCAAGCTTGACTCGAGTCTATTGATGTAAGATGATGTTCCTGAGCGTTTGACAACAATGTTCCGTGTCTTCCTGCACGGTCCCGCCTCCTGACTAGCCAACGATCTATCACGATCGTGGCGCAAGAGCTTCTAGGCGCTTACCCAACGTATAGAACTGTTCGACTGCCCGACAATGACCAATGCGTATTATTGCATGAAGAGACATGCAGCAATTGGCACTCATGTCGAGATGTGGACACAAGCCAGCCTTTCAATATTCAAATGCCGCCAATGACCAGACCGACGTCATAGTGCATACCGGCGGGCGATCAAGCGCGACACGGTCCGGGCCCTGCGAGCCGGGAGCCCCACAGATGACAAGCAGAGCCGCGCGCACTTTTTCTGCGGTACGGAGCGAAAAAGTTGCCCCGATAAGCCAAAACCATATCGCACTACCTCTCCAGTCCAACCACGCGCATTGTCACCGATCACATCTACGCATTCTCTCACGCGCAACGTGATAGAAACGTACCAGTCATGGCGCCCACCTCCCTCGCCCCCTCCGGTCCCACACCCGTCTCCTCCTCCTCTTCCAACCCCACCACGACCCCCCCACCAGACCTCCAAACCACATTCGACCACACCCTCTTCTACCTCCTCTCCCTCTGGCCGGCGCTCTCTGTGGCAGTGCAAAACCAATGGGGCGGCCCGTCGAGCGCAGACAAACGCGACTGGCTAGCGGGCACCATCTCCACGCTCTTCGACGAACGGCCCGAGACAGACCAGTACGACGTCGAGGACGTTCTGCTGCAAGTCATGGCGGACGAATTCGACGTGCAAGTCGACGACGAGAGCGAAGTCAAGGTCGCGGAGGAGATTGTGCGCGCGCGGAGAGAGATTGTAGGCGAGGGAAGGGTGGATGGGGCCGCGCAGGTCAAGGCGCGGTGGGAGACGAGTCAAGGGACGAAGGTGACTATGGCCGATGGTGGGGAACAGGGGAGTGAGGATGGAAGCGTAGATGGGGACGAGGATGAGGAGATGGGAGAGGCGCCGGCGTTGGTGGCCAGGGAAGAGAGGAAGAGGGAGGAACCCGAGGTGGATGAGGAGGGATTCACGACTGTGAGGAGGCGGAGGTGAAGAGGTGGCGAAGCTGGGATATACCATTTTGGGATCCTCTTGCATCTGAACGCTAGTGTCGGAGCACAAGCATAGTAGAATCTAACATCCTTTGCTGCACGAGCATGCTGAGTCATGTCAGATTTTCTCTGGCAGGAGGAAAGCAACGGCGACATGCTCTGGTAGCATGCGAGCCAGCCTCTTGACAGATTGACCAATTTGATGGCGGTGGAGAAGAGGACGCGACGACATACCATGACATACGTAGACCTCACAACAGACGACAATCATACAGGGAAACGAAGGACTAGATGATGAACAAACGAATCTTATTGCTTTTCTTAACGACGCCTGAAACAGACGCAGTAAGTCCTCACTTCTGCTATTCCAAAAAAAAAAAATACCAGGGGTATCATTAGACTCCTTTTTCCCTGTCTACTTTTTTGTAGTGGGACGTTTGAAGAAAGAGTGTGCAGCGCGGAGTCTTGCCCTTGCGCGCGTCGGGTGTCCCTTAAATCTATATAGCTGTGGCGGTGAAGGAGCGTGGATGATGCTCATCGAGAAGCGAAAGAGTGCCGCCAAGGCGAGGCGTGGCTGGTAGTCGCAATGAAAGGAGCGAGATGTCGTTGGACAAAAGACATAGGAAATCAAGGTCGAAAGGAGTGACGTGAAAAGTATTGACATGAAGACAAGTAGTGGTGTACGAGTGTCCAATCCGGGACCTGCGCTAGGGAGGTGTGGCAGTCGTGGTGCCGTGGGGATAGTCGATTTGGGATGGCGCAGAGAAAGAAGAAATCGCATTGGCGTGCAAGGGTATACTCGCGGCGTCGTCGGAACTCGTTCAAGACGTTACAAGGGAAGATAAAAGTCAACGCTGGAGAAGTCGCAAGCTGTACAGGGGACGGTATATCCGCGGGACTAGCAGACAGCGAAGAGAGCGGCGAATCCGATCACGGCGGCGGCCATGGCTTGAGGGCCGTTCGACGAAGCGGCGCCAGTGAAGGTCGGGATGGGTGGTCCAGGACGAGTGGTGTTGGTTGACGAGCCACTTGATGGAGCAGCACCACTGCGCACTTGGCTTGGGTTGTAGACATTGGTGGGGTAAACAGCAACGGGGGCGGTGCCAGTGCTGGTGCTAGTGTCAGGACCAGTGCCAGTGCCAGTGCCGGCATATCCTCCGACTGGAACGACTGGAGCAGTGCCAGAAGGCATGGAAGTGCTCGAGGTCACAGTTGCATACTTGACGGTGCAAGTCGAGGTGACAGTCGAAGTAATGGTGCGAGTAGTGGTGCTGGTCTCTGGCGTAGCGACTGTCTCTGGCGTAGCGACGGCCTCTTGCGCAGCGACGGCAGCCGCCAACACAACAAGTGGGGCGAGGAACTTCATATTCAGTCGAGTGGTCCAGATGATGTCCCGGAGAAGTGGTCGAGGAATGCGAAAGCCGGTTGGCGTGGTATGTACGTCAGGTGTTTGCTTGTTGATGTCGATAAACGAAAGTGTTGAAGTGACTGAGCATGTACACTTCAAAGACCGAAAAGAAGATGGACGATTGTCAACGAGGTTGCGCGTACACTCGCTAGTGAGCCTCGTCGAGCAGAGGAGTAAATTAGCTGAGGGCTAGGTTTTGGTCTCTTGTTTCGGATTTGGCCTTGGGCTGATAGTCGGGTAACGCGGCGCGCACAGGACTGACAAGGGTGGATAGACGGTAGTGAGTGTGGTAGCAGAGCTCAGCTCCAACGCGGTGTGTATGTGTTAAAGAATGGACGGTCGCGATAGACCAGGTGGCAGTGAGGGTAGCGAGACGAGGCGAGGAGGCCGAGAGAATGAGGCAGAAGGCGTAAGGCAGAGGACTGTTGTATGTATGTATGGGGGCCGGCGCGGTTGACAGGGCTGCGGCTCCAGATATAGCGATAACACAATCGATGGGGACATGATGGGCAGTGGCATTATTTCCTAACGGAGCGGATGGATCTGGTTACCAGAGTACGGTGGGAAGTGGTTGAAGCCAATCGGCGCACGAAATGAGGTCGAAGCCTGCCGCGAAACGGTCTAGCGCTGGTGGTGGAGCAATTTCCCACGGTGAGTTCTGGTGTTTTTGCGCTTCTCGGCCATGTTCTCGATGAACCCTTCATAACAGATTCTTTTTTGGTCCGGCGCTAGAAAACAAATTCTGTTTGCGCAAGTGGGATGATAGGTGCAGTCTCCACCCATGTTTCTGGTATTGAGATCCTCCATCTGCAGGATGCGTTCATGGTCGTGCGGACATGCAGGTACCGCCCGTTCGCTACCCACTTTTACTGTGGGTTTTCTGTGGATTGCTCAAGCGATTTTTCTTTGATTTCCCGTCGGCCCGTCGTCGGTCAACGTCACTCGGTGTCCAACGGTTGACGGAAACAACAATAATAAGGTACCTTACTATTCTGCTTGATGATTAGTGACATCTAGACCCGAGAACCCAACGAGGAATGCAAGGCCAAGACAAAGCAAATTTCTGCACAACCTCAAAATCCTCCCAAGGCTGGACGATCGCGTGCCTGACCGGAATGCTTTTTTCATGTTGTTCAGCCTGGGCATTCAGGCACGGCAAGCGAGCTAAGGTACCATCTGCCTATCACCATCTCGATTCAGGCTTCCAATTCCTTTATTACACAACAGCTTTGCACCTGCATGTGCCTGGCGGCAGAACAAATTCTTCACAGAAAAGCCTGTCCATCATTCTGTGTCGGCATTTCTAATCGCGACCGTTGCATCCACACATCATCTCGTCCCGACGACCGCGGTTGCAACCGACGCTCGGTGGTAAAATGAATGCTTTCTTCCACAGTGGTCACCGTTGCACATCCGGCGCAACCGCTGCAGACCCTAAAACATCATCAACACAAAGGGCAAGATTGCTGCAACCTGACGATGCGAAAACACCACCCATTCATGTCTTCCACTGATTGGCATCAATCTTAGCCCCTCTATCTTCCGATAGTGGCGCGGTGGGGTATACTGGTCGACAAGCGTTGGGGCCGTCATGTGTTTTGCTCTACTGTTCATTTGATGAAGATCCGAACAGGTAGGTGTGTTGGGGCCAGCGTAATGATGCCATGCCGTCGCCGATGGAATGGGAAATGTTGTTATCGTGGTCATGTGAGGGTCCTTTTCTGTGCAAGGGAGAAGGAGACGGTAGATTGACTTGTGGGGACAGCCCGCCATGTGCAGTATAATGTGCGCGCCATGTGGAAGGGGTTTGGGTTCATGCTGATGATGGAAAACGTGCTATGGGGGAAATCAACAATCGAGGGTCCACACTTGCCATGCTACGCATATAGCGCACGTGGTATTTTCCTTTGCCATTTGTCTCTTTCAGTCTCCATTGCCTCCTCAAAAATGACGGCGTCCAATTAGAGCTGTCTTGTCCACGTCGTGACTAGGCTCTTCTGCTGCAGAAACCCAACAGCAAACATCCTCTCGCCACCTGTCGGAGGCAATTCGCGAATGCCACTTGACAGGACAATGACATTGAATCATCCAAGACAGACATTCAAGCAAGTCCACCCGCCTCCCCGACATCGCTCTCCCTTTCGACAACGTTGAGGCCATAGTCAGCCGATGTCTCGAACCCTACTACCAGCGACTTCCACGACTACCAGACCGTTTTGACCCGCCGCGGCAACTCCCTCCGACCTCACGTTGACCCACCACGTTCGCGTCCAAATGCAGCAAGTCAATTGCTTCACGGAGAAGACATCTTTCCGACAGAGGACATTTCGGGAAATGGATGATGGTTCTCGTTGGTATAGTGTATACTCTCATTGCGTTGCTCGCGGCAAATTCCTTCGACGCCTCCCCTGCCTGTCTGGGCATCGTGCTCATGGCTGCCTCATCCACTGTCTCTCGGCAGCGGCTCGGTGCAGTACATTGGCTTGCTCTCTACTGTCGGTCTTGCCCATGGGTCTTGCATCCCTGCATTCGTCCGTCTCATTGTGCACTGCCAATCTGCGAGCGATAACGCAGCCCGTCTTGCTCGGTTAGCGTACAAAACACCGCGCCAAGCTGGCCTCCCAAATCCTACATAGCGACTGCGCAAAGGCAGTTTAGAAACTCAATCCGTGTAGCCAGCATATCATCCTTCCCGGAACCCAACAGCACGTGCGTAGTCGGGATTGGATTGATACCGACGGCAAGTTGAACTTGTCTCAATCCTCCCCCTCCCCCTCCATCAACTCCCACATCCTCCTCCTGACCCCCAACGTAACCTCCTCCAGATCCTCCACTCTCTCCCCATCCCACTCGCCCTCCAGTAAACTCCCGCGTCCACTGACTGGACTCACCCCTCTACTCCTCGCCGGCGTGGTCGCACCGCTCTTCCCTCGCCGCGAACTATCTACACTGCGTCTCGACGCCGCCACGCCGCTAGTGGGCATCAGCCCTTCCACATCGACGGCCTGTAACGGTCCGCCCTTGACCCGTCGCACGCGTCCGATGCCCTCTTCCACTACACCCCTGTAGCGGCGCACGCAAGCCAATTCCTTCTCCACCCGTTCTGCTTGTTGCGCTACTGCGCCCCCTCGTCGACCGCCGGGGAGGACCATGCCCGCGAGATTGGACTGCGATTGGCTGTTTGCTTCAATGTTACTGAGGCCGCGCTGGAGCCACATTTTCTGCTCGATGCGGCTGCGGGGATGTGCGCCAGGGGTGCTGGCGCCCGAGGGGAGATCGTAGCCGTTGGACATGCCCAGCCCAAAGGAAGGCGTGGATTGGTTTCTCCGCATGTCGGATTTCTCGCGGGTTGGTTGGCTTGACACATCGCTGCGCTTGGTCGGGGAAGATTTATTGGAAGAGCCGGTCGTGGGGCGTGAGGAGGATGTGGGTCGGATATGTGATGGTGACAAGGGTGTTCCTTCTTTGCTGCCGTTGGCGGAGGGGTCGATGAAGCGGCTGACGAGCGGGGCAGAGCCGGAAGAGCCAAGCTTGAGTGCCGAATTGGGTATCGGGGAGGCAAGGGTTGTGGAGTCTTCAGTACGAATGTGAGGTACGAGGATCTTGCTGTTGCTGGCGCTATTTTCCGCTGTAGATGTGTCGGAATAGGCTGTGGCAGAGACATCACTCATGAGAGGAGCTGCAAATTGTCGAGACCCACCTCTTTGGAGTAGCCGTTTGGCAATGGCTTCGGCATCTGGCGGTCGAGTAGCGGCAGTATCATGGTAGGAAGATTGGCGAGTGCGCGAGGATGTGGTGATGGCCTGTTGTGTCGCAAAGTCATGGCTCGACGGAGGCTTTACTTCTCCTCCAAGTCTGTGTGCGGCTCCATCGTTTTCAGTCGTACCTGGTTCGTCTGGTGTAGAGTCGTCTTGCTCGCCGTCTTTCTTGTATGGGTTCTCATCGGGATCCAGTATTACAGAATTATTCCTGGTATTGCTCCGAGTATTATCTCTCGTCGTGCTCGGACTTTGCGAGGCACTCTCTTCCGTCCATCCATCGTCTACACCTTCCATCTCTTCCGCCTCGTCATCATCATCGTCGCCCATATCGAAATGCACAGAAGGCTGTCTACCATTGGGTGCCGGCGAATTCTTGCGCTTCGACTTCTTCTCCGGGTGTGAATTGGTTCGGTGGTAATCGGGTCTGTGAGATTTGGAGAGGTGTTTTGCCGACGAGTTCCGCACAAGATGTCCGCTCGAGTGGTTCTTGCGCAACCCCGTATGGGATGCATTTTTCGGCATGAGTGCAAGCGATTGATTCCTCTTCATGCCCGGCTTGGGATGTCTGGGACTTAATGGTGTTGCATTGGGGTCTTTCCTCGACCCTTCATCGCTGTTGGCGGCCAGTGTATTGATCTTACTCAAGTTGCGGCCGAAGGAAGGATTTCGTGCACCCAATCGTCCATGCCCGACTACGTGTCGCTGGTGCTTGTGTGTTCCTGACTTGTGTGCGTGACCCTGACTATCGCCGGGTGAATGTGACACAGCAGTGGCTTGTGTGTGATCTCTGGAGCCCGAGAGTCGTTTGACAGAGGTGGAGGAGGTGGCCGTGTCGGTCGGCATGATCTACTAGCTATTCGTGCAGCTGCGAGCCGCGATGATCTTTGTGGCGGCAGGGTACTTTCGCCGATGTACCTATCCTCGAAATTATCTAGTGTCGACTGTTTGTGCTGCTTCCAGTATCGTTCTTTTGATGCGCATATCTTGAGAGACCCACAGGTGAAGAGAAAGATGTTATTACACTGTCCTACCGGTTATCCTCGCTCTGAGATCCGCCTTTGCTTTTGGCAATAGACAACCCAACAACGTTTGACAGGTCAGGACAATGCGCTGGCCGCGGCCGATCCCGCAGATCAAAAGTTCGGAGATAGAATTTGGTGGGGAAAGCCGACTCCTTGCTCCAAACGATCCGACATGTGCCGATCTGCAATATGCGGTTTATCAATTCGGCGGAATCTTGATCGTGATATCTATTCATCAGACTCTCAGCAATGCCTTTGAATGTCTGTGAATATCGTGAGGGTCATCCAATGTCGCCGCTGCTGTTCGACCATGGTATACAACACAATCCGAACTCCGTGTCGACGGAGATACAACAAAGTACGTATTTGCGCAGACCCCGAACCATCCTCTAGCACGTCGCTCATACGTTCCCGGGTATATGCAGTATTTTCAAAAGTACAACCGCTCTCTCACCTTGCCAGCTAGATCCACAAATGCCTTCGCCCTGACACTATCCGGCTCAGCGACAACAGTAGGCTTACCCTTGTCCGCATCCTCGCAGATCAGGGGATGTAGTGGCAGATCACCCAGCAGATCGATACCCATGTTCTCGCACTTCCTTGTGACCCCTTCATGACCGAAGATAGAGTGCGTGCTATTACACGTCGGGCACGTAAATGCAGACATGTTCTGGACCATGCCTAGAATCTGTCCGTGGGCTCAGCTTCATTCCTGTTTGGTCAATCGTGATACGTACGGGAACATTGACCTTGCGGAACATCTCAACCCCTCTGACCGCGTCCTTAAGTGCGATATCCTGCGGTGTAGAGACTATGACTGCCCCTGTTCGCACTCATTAGCCCAAGCCCAAACGCAAATCCTATGGGTTGAATGCTTACCATCGAGCTGTACCTGCTGCGTGATAGTCAACTGCACATCTCCCGTCCCAGGCGGCAGATCCATAACCAGAACATCCAATCCACCCCATTCGACTTCGTGCAGAAGCTGCTGCAGTGCTTTCATCACCATCAATCCTCTCCATACGATAGCCGAGGACTCTGGGACGAGGTAGCCCATGCTCATCGACTTGAGCCCGTAATTCGTCAGCGGGATGAGCTGATTATCTGTCACCTCTCAGTACTAGTCCAATGCATATTCACATGCAATGTTTACTGCTCGAGAGTCTCGGTTCGCCACTGAGATCAAGTAGGGTGGGTATGCTCGGCCCAAAGATATCAGTGTCCAGAATGCCGCTTCTGAGGCCGCTGCGGGCGAATGCGAGAGCTAGGTTGACTGTGCGAATCAGCCTTTCGTACCTATAGTCCGGACTTCCCGAGGAGCAAAATCGTACCAGCTATAGTCGATTTTCCGACGCCACCCTTTGCGGAGCTGACGGCTATGACTTTTTTGACATCACGGATGGGTCGCCGCTCGGGCAGACCGCGCTTCATCCGCGCTGCCAGATTGGGCGGCGTGCCGGAGCGTGGGAGCCCGAGGGGGTTCTCATGGCTCAGTAGACGGCTGCTGAGGGAGAGAAAGCGTTTCGAGGTCATCACATGGTTGTTCATCGATGAGGTACGAAATGCTATCGAAGCCCGCGGGTGAAGTCATGATGCCAAGATGTGATCCACTCGTTCACTTTCACCACACCCAATAGCGTGAGATAAGTCACAGTATGATCCTCGTCAATTCTCGGGGCGCTCAATGCAGCTGAATAACATCTATCTAGTATTCTCCAAAGGTGTATGTCTTGTGTAATCGCGAGGTGGTATCCATCCCGAAACGCCCTCAGCCAGAACATCTACGTGCGTCTGCTTCAGTATCTGCTATCCAGTGACCACTCAGTAAAAGCTCATAACCTCGTCGACATCATGCCCGATCAAAACGAAAATTCTCGGCCCTTCTAAGTCCTTCCAAACCACCCTTTCCGCTCGCCTTGTCCTGCCTGACCAGCTTGCATCTGTTGCGACTGCAGCCCAGCGAACGTCGGCACCACGGGTCCTGATCCATCCGCACCACCACCTCCCCTCAACGGCTTTGCGATCCTGCTTCCCAAAGGCCCGCCACCGTTCACTACCGGCCCACCTACATTGCCTCCAAAACCACCCGTCGCCATGCCCCTCGTAGACCCCTGCTTCGCGGCCTCCAACCTCTCCTTCACAGCAGTAAGCTGAGTCTCGAACCTTCATCTGTTAGCCCACTCTCAACTCCACTCTCTGCAACATAGACTGACCTGTGATTCGCCGCCATCAGCTTCTCCTGACTCTCGCCCAACAGCGCCTCCAGTCCTCTGATCCTCTCCCCCCTCGCCACCAACTTGCGATCCGCAATCGCCACCTCCTTCTTCAACTGCGCGTTCTGCTCCACCAGCTGCCTCTGCACGAGCGTCAACTGCTCTAGATTCCGCTCCAGGAAAGCGAGCTTCTTCTGCTGCTGCTTGCTATTCGCGCTTCTCAGCACGTTGTTGTATTGCTCCCGCGTCGAGTCGAGGGAGATTTCCAGTTCAACGACGCGCTCACATCGGTTCTGCAGGTCGCGCATGAGGGATTTCTTCATGGCGTCAAAGTCGGCGAGTTGCTGGTAGAGCGTCTTGGAGCCGTTCACGCCGGAGAGAGCTTGCTTCCGTAGCGTCTCGAGCTCGGTGCGCAGGCGGGCAATTTCCTGCTGTTGACGAGAGAGGGTGTCTTGGGCGTCGGCAGGGGTGGTGGCGCCGTCGGTCTGAAGAGACGCTGCGAGGCGGGTCTTAATCTCTGCAACATCGGAGGGGGTGAGATTCTTCTCGAGAAGCTCTTGGTAGCTGCGCTGGACTTCGGCGAGCTTGTTCTTGAGGTCTGCGCTGTCCGAGGAAGCGTAGCCATTTGCAGCAGTGAGTTCGGACTGTCTGACGATGCCTTGCACGGACACAAGGGATTGGCGCAGAGTATTGAGTGCGTCTGGGGCGATTGTTTCGCCTGATGATGCAAGCTCGACTAGTCTGTCGAGCTCTTCGATGGATGACTTGACGTCCTTTTCCGAATCAGAGAACACCTCGCTGCCGAGATCGAAGCCTGCCATCATCTGGGCCATGCGTTCCTTCTTCAGCTTTTCCTTCTCGTCCATCACAGCTGAAGTCTCACGCGCGGACATCTTTGCTTCCAGCAATTCTCGTCTGACCTCATCCAGCTCTGTTGTGAGATCGTTGTTGGCTTCTTTCAGGCTGTCCATGGTAATGGTCGCTTCCTTGGTCTCGAACGAGATACGCTCGATCTGCATACGTAGCGACTCGACTTCGCTGTGGAGTCGCTCATTGTCCTTGGAGGTCTTCCCGCTAACCTCACGAAGCTCCTTAAGCTCGTTTTTAGCGTCTGTCAGAGCTTTCTCAGCCACCGAAACAGCCGATTCCCTCTCGGCCAGCTGATCTTGCAGCTCGTTCTCACGTCTGAGAAATTCCTCCTTCTCATCCTTGTCCATGGGTATGCTAGGTGTCGCTGCCCGCTCCATGTCCAGTCTTGATTCTGGTCGCGGCGTGCTTGGCGTTTGTGATCCTCGTCTCGCTATGTCTTGAGCTGAAGGTGTATCTGGTCGTGTCGGTCCTATTTTGGCCATGGCCTTCATCGCAGCCGTCCATTGATCTTTAGGAACAGTCTCTCCTTTCCGCCATAATATCACTTCGCCTTCGAGTCTGCCAATATACTCCTCAAAAGTGGCAACTTGCGTTTGTGCCTTTCGTAAGAGAGCCTTGAGCTCTGCAGGCGATAGTTCCTGATTGATCCTGGCTTGGTTCTTGATGGCTTTGGCGCGTACACCGAAGCGCAAGGTCGATACCGTCTCGGCATCGTTATAGCTTGATGGAGAACAATTGATGATCAGCGTCGTCCGCGAGTTACCACCCAGTGACTCCTGTAAGATACGTGTAAGTTTCGAATCTCGATATGGTACATGTGTCGATTTGCCGTCAGTCAGAGAATTGATGACCATCCCGAGCGCGCTCAGAGACTTGTTGATCTTCTTTGCCTCCTCCAAAGTTTGGCCGCTCGCCCCAGTCTTGCCAACTTTCTCACTTCCTGCTAAATCGACCAGGAAGAGCTGGCCAGACTTTGCGCTTCCTGTTTCCATGTTCTTCTGTGTGACAGTGACTACAAAGATCGAGTGCGACCGCGAAGACTCCTGATTCATGTTTGTTGCAGCCACTGCTCGCGCCATACCACCTCGCTCCAGAATCTGGTATACCTCATCCACGCTGCTCACGTAGACTTCCATTAAACCTTTGACGTATACACCTCTGCTCTTCTCTTCGTGCACCGGTAGATTGTCGTTCTGCGGTACCAGCAGATCCCGAATGCGTTCCATGTAGATCTCCATATAGCTCACTCTTACAGTATACTCGATATTGCTCTCGCTGGCCATGATTGAAGCGAAGATCTGTTCCGTTATCCGCGGAATCACGCCCTTATTGTCCAAGTCATTGATGTCGGATCCCATCATTGTATACGACTTGCCGGCACCGGTCTGGCCGTATGCAAACACCGTCCCGTTGTAACCATTAAGAATATCATCCACAGTAGATCGGATGGAGTAATCGAAGATGTCCTGCTGCCGCGAGTCCATGCCAAACACCCTGTCGAAGGTGAAAGAGCCAGAGCCCCCTTCTTTCGACTGTGACGACTCAGCGATCTTGTGACTGGATCCTGGCTTGTTGTTCGCCTACCTGAACCTTGCACGTGTCCTCTGATTCGAATTCCACGATGGGGTTTCCTCCGCTGGCCAATTCGATCTTGTTTTGAGGCCGGAACCTCGCCACGACTGCAAATGCTTAGCTGCGCGCTGATTAGAGTCTCTCGATGTTTTGACGAACCCTTGATCGTGTTGGACCTGTGAACCAGTGTTAGTAAATACTTGGCTCTCAAGTGCGCGCATTGTACTTACGCCATGGTTGCAATCGGAGGAGCGCGACGGCTCTACTCTCATAGAATAACGTCCTCAGATTATGTAGCAGTCCGCAGCCAAGATGAAAGATACATCAAGTCAACAGACGCAGCTCGACGCCAGGGCCGCGACCTGCGGAAGTTGTTTATGTGGAGATGGCGGTGACTATCAGAGCTTTGAGTCAGATGATGTTTGCGCTACCAGCGCCCCGAGGTGTCAAGATGTAAATGTAATCGGAGAAGCGAGATGCAAAATGAGTATCAAGCTGTGATTATCAGTGCCAGATTTGGGGTTTCATGTTTGGCCGGCAAAACTTGGGACATGGGGGATCTCCACGCGAGCGGGATGTATCCAGGAGATCGGCACGTGAACGCGTCTGAAATTGCACTGCATTAATCTTGCTACACCAATGTTTTGTTCATACGTAAAGAACATTTGATATCAGATCCATACGGTATCAGAGCTATAAAAGCTTGCAGTACCAAAAAGATTCTCGTGACGAGCACTAATGAAAGGGACTAGCTAATCATGAATCCTCTCAACGCCGCGCTAAGATCAGAAGCCGAGTGGCGCTCGAGATACGCCATAAAGTATGCTGCTGCCGTGGAAATCTCGTCCCATCTGTGTCCCCATCATATGACATGCTAGAGCAAATGGCATCGTTGCCTCGAGTGCTCAGTCTTCCCAGCTCCTTTCGACGGTCTCCCTGACTCTTTTCGTGTACTCCTTACGGTTGTCCCTGTATAGATTGGACGCTTCGACGTTCGCAGGCGAGCTGGTATTTGGATCGTTCAATAAACTCTGTATACTGGTGAGGATGGCGGCTACGTCGTAGGTCGGACTCCATCTGTTCTGCAGGATGTCCAAGCACAACTCGCCGGTACCATAGACGTTGGGATGGAACATCTGGCTGATGAATCTGACTCCCGGTGGTTTGTTGGGATACTGCTCTTCAAAGGTCATAACCAGTCTGAAGGTACCATCTTCGAAAGGCGTGTCAGAAGGACCGATGATGACAGCATTCCTGCCCAGACGTTAGGCTTAATTCTCACGATACCCGCATATGGCTTTGTGCTATTCCTGATCTTACTAACCATGTCATAACGTTGTCGGCGACTGGTGACGCAGATACACCGGCAGGAGGATCAGTTTGCATGCGCTGTAGACTGTGTCAGTTGCGTGACACAGAAATTGGTGAAAGGCCAAGTCGTCTTGCCTTGAAGTCTCGCATGAGACGGCGACGAGCGGAGGTAGACATTGTTGGGGTCAATAGCAGAAGCTGAGATGGGTAGCTAAAATGCTGGAGAGCTCAAGGTGATTGTGAACAGAGGTGGAACGAGTAGCAGAGAGTCAAGTTGTGAGTCGTGTGAGGTCTCAAAGCTGGCGGCGCTGACCAATCGGATGTGCGGCCTAGAGAGTATATGATACCGCAGTGAAAAGCAGACTTGATAGTGTCAATACTGCTCTGGCTGGAGAGAATGCTTCAAAGGCCAACGAAGAACAAGTAGCAGGTGACTGAGCTGATCACATTAATGGACATCAGGATTGAGGTAAGACCAAAACGCCCCTCATGGGTCCCTCCTTCTTCGGCCTTGGCACCATTTGGCCTGAGGCTCCTTTGCATCAGACATACAACACCTCATGTCGTCACTTCAGAGGAAACATTAGACACTTGTCGAAGATGCTCATACTTTTGCAAACAGTACATATGTGAGCAGACACAAAAGCGACGATAAACGATGTTGGTGGTCATAAGCCAAGCAGTAGATGTTATCTGCCACGACCATCATTGATAAACCGTCGTAGTATGTAAGGAAGCTCTGACGATTCCAGAGACTCCATGTTGAGATGTTATGAATCGTTAGAGCTGACAGGCAGATCTTATATATATCATCAATACACTAGAAGTGTTCATGCAAGATCAATGCACGGGCTCTAATCAAGATCTTGAATACAGCTCGGAGATAAGGGCCCAGAGGCTCCGCGCACTTCCCCGCATCTCAGATCCAACGCCCCATGGCACCGCATGAGGTGGGCAAAGCCGAGGAGCAACAAATCGCCGAACGAGCTCCTGTCCTGTCTCAATTCACAGCAACGCTCAAGTGTAGGAGGCCCGATCTCCTTTCTTCCCTTCTACACAGGCGACTTCTACTTGCAAATACCACCATTTTCGCAAATCACGCCGACGCGCACCTCTAAACACAATGGCTGTTGTCCGTGTTGCTCCCACAAAAGCTGCCAAAGCCCTGGGGCTTCTCCGAGCTGTCCAGTACACACACCCTCCGAATTGTCCTTGCCATTCAAATCCAGGTCATCACCACAATCATGGCGCAATCAAAGAGTCACGGAGAGCGCTCGCGACGCCCATCGACCATTCGCAACAGAAGGAATATGCCTTCGAAATGGCTGCCTCGAGTATACGTTTCGGACCGGGCTGCACGAAAGAGGTCGGCATGGACTTCAAGAACTTGGGCGCTAAGAAGGTCATGGTAGTGACTGATGGCACTGTCCAGAAGTTGAATGCAATGAAGCAGGTCACAGAAGGTCTCGAAAGGGAGGGGATTGCATTTGAAGTTTACAGCAAGACACGTGTAGAGCCAAAGGACTCATCGTTCGTGAGCTTCCTATCTTGTTTGTACTTGGGCTGACCATTCCAGTATCCGGGAAGCGATCGATTTCTCGAAGCCATACCAACCAGATGCTTTCCTCGCTGTTGGTGGTGGATCCGTCATCGACACTGCTAAACTAATGAACCTCTACAACAGCTTCCCGGAGGCTGACTTCCTCGATTTCGTCAACGCTCCGTTAGGAAAGGGAATGCCTATAACCTCGAAGCTCAAGCCTCTTATCGCCGTGCCTACTACTGCTGGAACTGGATCCGAGACTACTGGAACCGCTATCTTTGACCTCGTGTCTAAGAAGGCTAAAACTGGTATCGCACACCGCAACCTGAAGCCCACGCTCGGAATATGTGATCCGCTTAACACTAGAACCATGCCTTCCGCCGTCCATGCCTCTTCCGGTCTTGACGTCCTTTGCCATAGTCTGGAGTCCTGGACTGCTATCCCATACGATCAACGTGTACCTCGACCCACGAACCCGATCAATCGTCCAGCTTACCAAGGCGCCAACCCCATCTCCGATATCTTCTCTCTTCAAGCCCTTCGAAGCACTGTGAAGTATCTGCCCAGAGCGGTCAAGGATCCCGAAGATCACGAAGCGCAAGCCCAGATGCTCCTCGCTGCAACTCTTGCTGGTGTCGGCTTCGGTAACGCCGGTGTCCATCTCTGCCACGGCATGAGCTACCCAATCTCTTCGCAGAACCCTGGCTACAAGCATGCGGGATATGTGGTGGACACCCCGATCATCCCTCACGGTGTTTCGGTAGCGGTCACTGCACCTGCAGTCTTCAAATTCACTGGCGCCAGCAATCCGGAACGACACTTGGCCGCTGCTGAGGCCTTTGGCGTTGACATTAGTCAAGTCAAGCGCGAGTCGGCTGGCGAAGTGTTGGGTGAGGCATTGGCAAAGTTCTTGGTCAGTCTGGGTGATCAGCCTAGAGGTCTAAAGGAACTTGGATTCAAGAACAGTCATGTGGACACACTGGTTGAGGGTACCATGCCTCAGGCTAGGGTATTGATGCTGGCGCCGAATTTGGAAATGCAGAATACAGATGTGGAGAGGGAGCAGCTGAGGGAGCTGTTCACAGAAGCCATGGAGTACTAGTCGTGGTCCCTAGCAGGTCAATTTCTCGTTGGTGAATCATCAAAGGGCATAGCAGAGACCAAGCTCAAAATCGTGTGGTTCATATCGAAATTGGATTTGCAGAACGATGTAGCAGAATTTTTAGACAGGCGCAAGCTAGTATATTGATCGCTCGCAAGAGCACAGATGAAGCATCTGAACAAACAGATCTGGCTGAGCCCCGGATTTCCCCACACGGAGGAACAATCTGGAGTCGCGCGCTGGCCAATCGGAGTTCAGACGTTGACCCTGACGCTGAACCTCGGCATCTTGTGACAATGGTCTGGCAGCCACATGCCGTTGACTAAACAGACAGAATTGTCCTGGTGCTTGCCATTTCCACTTATCCTTCCCCCAGTATCGTGCTAGTCATCTTACATTCCCTCTCCTCGGTGCTTCTTCAATCTCCACTCCCAAACACTCTTCCAATCTACAACAATGCCGCACCAAACCCTCACTCGCGCCGAAGTGGCCAAGCATAATACCGAAGACGATCTCTGGTGCATAGTCGACCACCGCGTCTACGACCTCAGCGACTTTCTCGACGCGCACCCAGGTGGTTCCGTCGTACTCACCCAAGTCGCCGGCACCGACGCGACCACCGCCTTCTACAACCTGCATCGACAAGAAGTCCTCACGAAATACGCCTCGTTATGCATCGGCACGATTGACGGAGAGAAGCCAGAGGTCATCGATCAGAAGCCCGGGGATCTGTCCCAGGTGCCCTACGCCGAGCCCCTGTGGCTGCGACCTGCATTCAAGAGCCCGTATTACAAGGAGAGTCACAAGCGGTTGCAGAAGGCCGTGAGAGAGTTCACGGATACGTACGTCTACCCTGAGGCGCAGGAGAAGGAGGCGGACGGGACGTATATCAGCCAGGGACTGATTGATCGTATGGCGGATAACGGGCTCCTGGCGATGAAGCTGGGGCCGGGGAAGCATCTGCATGAGAAGAAGCTGATGGGTGGCGCGGTGGAGGGGAAGGAGTTTGACTACTTCCACGACCTGGTGACGGCGCAGGAGAGTGTAAGGGCAAAGGCGAGAGGGTTTCAGGATGGCAATATGGCGGGGATGATGATCAGTTTGACCGCTGTCAGGGAGTGGCTGGGGGATGAGAAGCTGAGGGACAAGATCACAGAGGAGTGTCTCAGTGGGAAGAGGAAGATCTGTCTGGCGATCACGGAGGCCTTTGCTGGTAGCGATGTCGCGGGTATCAGGACGACGGCGGAGAAGACGAAGGATGGGAAAAATTACATCATTCGCGGCACGAAGAAGTGGATCACAAACGGCATGTGGTGTGACTACTTCGTGGTAGGATGCAAGACTGAGAAGGGCTTCTCGGTGATTCTCGTCGAGAGAGATGACAATGTTGAGACAAAGCCGATCAAGACCAGCTACTCGACGGCAGCTGGCACGGCTTACATTGAGTTCCAGGATGTGGTTGTGCCAGTCAACCACCTACTCGGGAAGGAGCACCAAGGTTTCATGGTCATCATGAGCAACTTCAACCATGAGCGGTGGACAATGTGCTGTGCTGTCATCAGCTGGCAGAGAATCATTGTCGAGGAATGCTTGAAGTGGGCAAATCAGCGACTGGTCTTTGGCAAGAATCTCTTGTCACAGCCAGTCATTCGGGCCAAGTGAGTCATCCAGAAACGAGTATGATAAACGGAATCACTGACCTCCTCGCAGGCTTGCAAAGATGATCTCTCACGTTGAAGCAAACCAGGCGTGGCTGGAACAGATCACCTACCAGATGTGCAACATGAGCTATGCTCAGCAGGCCAAGTCCCTCAGTGGTCCAATTGGTCTACTCAAGTCTTTTGCCACAAGATCAGCACATGAAGTCGCAGATGAGGCAGTCAACATCTTCGGCGGCCGAGGTATCACTCAGTCAGGAATGGGTCGTACAGTAGAGCATTTCCACCGATGCTACAAGTTCGATGCCATTCTTGGTGGTACCGAGGAGATTCTTGCGGATCTTGGTGTTAGGCAAGCGATGAAGGAGATGCCCAAGGCAATGCTTTAGAGTAGCTATAGATTGCGAACCAGTTGTATATATACCGGGATAGATAGCGACCCTAACACGCTAGACCGTTGCCCGATTCTCTGATCAGTATAATAATATGTACTAGTAAATGGATCGTTGTCGGTCCCATGACGTAGAGCAAATCAGCGCTCTTGGCGGTCCGCCCAACGTCGACAAGCACGGCTGAGCCATTTCTCTCCTCCTCCGTCAACAAATCATTGTCCTCCTTCTGAAAGGATTTATAGCTAAACAGTCTGTGCAGTAGACGGAACTGCCATGCGACTCGTCGATCATGTCTCTCAATAGCAATGATGTAGGTTTCCGAAGAGTGCTGACACCTGCGTCTAGCACAATTAGTCCAGACTTTGCGAATACTTAATCCCATTCCATGCGATTGTCATTCGAGCCAAATCATGAGGATCATTGATCAGTCGAAAGGAATGTAGACCAATCAGTAACTACGGTCCTCCGTAGATTTGTCTCGGCTTCCTGCTGCCGCTGGCAGTCCTCGGACAGTACGCAGGCCAGCAAAATTGCTTGTCTTTCCGGTAATCGGACCCAGTCCCATATCGCCGCAATGGTCCGCAAGCCCGCAGGTCCGGCGGCCCTGTTTGCGATACGCCTGATGGCAGACCCTGCTCTATCGGTCATGGCACAGGAAACCTGATCGAGATGCAACGGATCTCATTATTCCTATCGGCGGTCAAATTGTCTTGGAATCTATATCGAACATCACACCTCCTACCTGTGAAACGACGCGACAAGTCCTGATCGGAGACACCATGAACGCCACCTTTTGGGGGACAGACGATCTCTATGTCGCGACTGGACAGAACTTTACCATACAGAATGGCGCTATCGGGTATGCGTCCGCGACTAGGGGCCTTTCCTGCTTCAATGGAACACTAGATCAGTGTATCCCAAGATGATGGGCCGCAATCGATTTAGGAGTAGAAGCGTACACTCCTCGCCCATATCCTATGACAGCGGACAGCAGCAGTCTCTGCCTACTTATGTCCATTTCCAAGGATCAACTTTACCAATTCGACCACAGAGAAAGCAGAGAAGCCCTTTAATGTCTCTGCTCAAACCGCAGGAGATAGTGTCGCATGGTATACTATCGGAGTAGCGGAGAGAGCGCGAGCGAGTACGGCATTGATGCTGATTGCCGTGCTCGGAGTAGGAACACCGTTGCTGTAGGATCACATCATTCGCTCTTCAACCAGCGCCTCTCGCGGTTTGGTGATTTTCTCGACGATTTTCCTCATCATGCGTCTGTTACACCACGTTTCGGGGAGCTTCCGTGGCAAGCGGGTATCTCACATCGTGTGTTCTTTGCTAACAGCAACACGGTCTCGGGCTGCCATGCCTGGCACCTTCCAGGCCCACTCACAAGTCTCCGCTGCAGCCAGAGAGCAAGCATAGTTCTTTTGCATATAAACTGATATACCAACCACTACAGTTCAACATCACGAATTTTAGATTCTCATCTACAGGCCATCTGCCGACTTCGATCCTCCAATTGCACATCCGAGCAGAGCATCTCTCAACGATGCCAAAAGCTACCAAATCCGCAAGACGCAACCGCGTACAAAGATTCTCTCCGTACGCTACAACCACGGCGAAGCCTTCGATCATTCCGTCTGAAAAGCCGGCGCTCGCTGAGTCCAAGATCTTCCGCAACGTCAAAGCAGTTGCCTGGCTCAGCATGCTTGGAGACAAGATTGGCAAGGGCATTGTTGCTGCTCGAACCAAAGCCACTGGTGGTGTACAGCTTGTCTGGAGCAATTCCCTCAAGCGAGTAGCCGGTCATACGCGCAGCTGGAAGGTCCCACTCGAAGACGGCACAACCGCTTGGATGAGTGTTATCACACTCTCCACACAACTCATTACAGACGATCATCGCCTGAGATTCACACTGACGCACGAGTACTGTCATGTTGCCGAGAGAGTCATTGATGGTGGTCCTGGTGGTCATGGTGAGCCATTCCAAAAATGGGGGAAGATCTCAGAGGAGGCACTCAAGGACTACGGCATGAAAGTCACCACCTTCCATACCTTCCCTGTGGATTTCAGGTACTTCTGAGCATGCGGTAGTCAATCTGGCATTGTGCAGCCCGCAGTATCAACATCTGGCGTGGCAGTGAAGGGAGGAGGTTGCGGTGCCTTGTATGGACGCTTGCACAAGACTGATCTCTCCAAGAAGCCATGCACGGGCTGTCGTGGTAAGCTAGTTCTGGTCAGGTCTCCTAATTCAGAGAAGTCAGATATGGCTGGAGGCAAGAAAGAACAGCTCGACATCGACCCACAAGTAGGCGCTCCAACCATCAAGAAGGATGCTGGTCCTGATCTTGCCGGATCGTTTCTGATCTATGCAGCAACGTGGACACTGTACAAGTGGTTCTGCTAAACAGAAAACAGAAGGGGTCGTAATGGTACTACTTCTTGTAAGCCACGGAACACGAACGAACCTATCGACGTCGTCGCTGCAGGTCGCTACTGGTTGCAACTGGAGTCAGACAAATCACCCTCGGAGCGATAGTGTGTCACTTGTGACGCTGTCAGCGATAGGATTTCAAAATGGTTCCACTTGTTTTGTTCAACGACAGAAGGATCCAGGGAGGGTGGTGAAAGAATGAAGAGGAAATCGGTAGCCGTCCTACAAAATCTCATATTTCTTTGGCAAATTGTCCTTTCGTACGTTCAAACTCATTGCTCTTTGCTAGAAACTTGCACATGCCAGCCCACCGAATCGCAGCTGAGGTGATTTCGCCACATGGCGCAACTTTCACATGCTCGCCTCAACAGAGCCGCCTCGCTTGCTGTCTTCCCCTGACTCCTCCTCTCACCATCTCTGCAAGCTCACCGCCCAGAATCACATCTCCAGTACCACTGGAGCATCTCTGGGCCATAGTCTTTGCTATATACCCTTTGGCGATCAACGTGCAACATGCCAAGAGCAGAGGGACCCAAGCCAGCAAAGACGGCTGCGCAAGTCGACTGGTCGCCATACAACCTGGCTCACCCCAACTGCTATCCCAGTAATGCTCAATATCAGGACCGCGCCGACTTTGAAGATGTGCGCGAAGAAATGGCTGAGAAGATCCTCTATCAGTTGGACCAGACAGTCACTGGTGATGCGATCGCTGCTGCTACTCACGATGCCGGCGGTGTCGATATCATTTGGGCTGCCACACTCAGAAAGACATCGGGGACTGCTCAGACAGTCCACTCGCAGGACAGCCCGACTATCTCCAACGGCGGCTATGTCAATATCAGAAACCACCAACAGTACCGAGCCACCATTAAACTAAGCACCAAGGTCGTCACAAGGGAGAATAGACTGTGGAGGACAATGGCGCACGAGTTCTGCCATCTCGCCGTCCACATCATTGACAAGGACTTAAAGGACAAGCATGGACCGAAGTTCATGAAATGGGCTCGCAAGTGCGAAGAAGCCTTTCCGGACAAGGGATTCACCATCACAGCGCACCACAACTACGACATCGAGCATAAGTACATCTGGGCGTGCTCTGGCAGTGGTGCAGGAGAGGTCATATGGGAGGACAATGAGGACGGCAGCTGGTCTCATCATGTCACCGGTGGATGCGGCAAGATATATGGACGCCATTCCAAAAGCATCAAAGACGACCATCAGCGCTGTGGAATGTGCCATGAAGGCCTTGTCCAGGTCAAGCCTATACCCATCAAGAGTGGGCGCACGGAATGGCATGACTACCAGAAGGCCAATTTCAAAGAAACCAAGAAGCAGCTCGAGAAGACGGGGCCGGTGGATATTGGCATGGTCTCCGAAGAATTGGGCAGACGATACTCGGGTTGCGCTTTCGATCAGCACGACACTGGTACCAATTGCAAGGATGCTGAGATGGCCGACTTCATCGCCCCTCCAGACGACATGGATCGGGCTCTCATGGTAGGTCATCACACTTTTGATGCCCTGCGAGACCGCGACAATGACGACGAGGAACCGCGGGAGTACGACCTGGAGTACACGAGCGATGAGCAAGACGAGGGAGAGGACGTTGACGATCTGTTTTGAGATGATGGTGCTGGTGTGATGGATTGATGGTCTAGTTGTCTCTCAGCCTGTCAATGCTTTCCGTTACATGGCAGGATAAATCAGTGGAGAAGTCGGAGCAGGTCCATTCGAGGTGATATCCAGCCTACTTGTATCAGGTATGGTCAAACAGTCCGAAGCAAACCATATCAGTGTACATCTCAAGACAATATCTACCTGAAACACAGAGATCTGTGGTTTCCTGACGTCCAAATCTCCCTGTATATATGCAAATATATGTGAGCTTAGCTTCAAAACCTGAAGAGACATATAGTTCCTGTTTACCTTGTTCAATACTAGCATCGCTGAAACACCACTTCCAGCTACACTGCCAGCACCAACATTGACTGGTCCCCACTGTTCCATTATTTGTATATGATCTCACAGACTGCATCAGAGTCTCATGACCAAGAACTGACTCCACTCGTCGCTCAACCTGCTCTACCAGCTCCTCATCCGCAAGGGATACAGAAGAGGTAGGCTCTGATAAGTTGCCGGAGCAGTTGGAGCAGATGGCAGACATACTGAGAACAGAACTGCCGGAGATGGCCTTTGAAGACCAAGACGAAGACTCCATAGCCCCGCACCAGTTTGGCCTAGCCGGCGGCGACGTTGAGACCAGAGATGCAGCTCAAGTGAATCTTTCTGGGCTCAATCCCTGGGGCGAGCTTTGATGGAGGCTACTCAGAGAAGGGCATTTCAGAGATAGTGAGCACGTTGAAGTATGCAGCAAATCATGCCAATGGATGAATTGAGAGCGAGACTGACCTGCATCATAGACATCATTTCATTCATGTGGATATAGCTGAGATCTACTCACGCCGAACGACCACCACTCATGCAAAACCAGAGCGAACCAAACTCATCTATGAAGATCTTACTCCACACTGTGCCATAGGTCGAGATGCTATCTGAACTCGTCCATGAACTTCTTGTGAAAGTCTGTTATCCGCTTGACCCACTCTGTACCAGGAGCAAGGAAGGTGGTCCTGAAATGGAGCGTACCTTCCTTTTGACCGAACCCAGCTCCAGCGACCAGACATACACCAGTAGCGTCCAGGAGGCGTAAGCAGTAAAACTCGTCAGGCTTTCGACCTTCCTCGTCTGCCTTCTTAACAGCCTTCTCTGGCAGGTTGATGGTGGGGAAGAGGTACATGCTTCCCTGTGGTCGTTGGCAGTCTACACCCTCCATGGACTTGAAGGCTTCGAAGAGAGCGTTGGCGCGTGTCCGAAGTCCTTCTTTGATGCCGTCGTACTCCTTCTTGTAGAGTTCATAAGATGGCTCTCCCGACTTTGGTGGATTGACCATCATTTCTGTGATACATTGGCCAACGACTGGCGGGCAGAGCTGGATGGAGATGAACTTGTAGATCTGCGACTTGACCTGCGTATTGTTAGTCTGACTGACTTGGATCTCCAGTGATCGAAACGAACCTGCTCATCGAAGCCAACCAGCTCAAAGTAGCCTCCTCTGTGCCCGCATTCGCCGACCATACCCTTACTGATGCTATGTAGACTTGCCAGCTGCACATCATTGTATCTGCCACCCTCGTTTTCGGCACTACCCTGTAACTCCCGAAGGCACTTCTTGAAGCTGAAAAACTCGCCCTCGAAGATATTCGTCTGGTAGACTTCGTCCGCCAGTACGACCAGACCCTCCTCACACGCGAATCGCAGTAGTGCCTTGATATCCTCTGCAGGCAGACTTGCGCCAGTCGGGTTACCGGGGTTTATGATGACTATCGCCCTGACATCTATGCCTTCTGACCTTGCCTTGAACAAGCTGCCTTTGATGCCCTCGACATCTGTTCCCCAAATCTTGTCCTCTTCCAGGTAGTATGGCACGGCTTTCGCGTTCAGCAGTGATAGTGTGGCGGTATAGAGTGGGTACTGAGGTATCGGTACTAGAATACCGGTCCTGTCGTCGGCGCAAATGACATGCATAAGAGTGTTTACTCCTCCACTGGCACCATTTGAGAGATAAACACTGTCCTTATCGCTGGGAAATCCATCTCTTCGCTCGATGAAGTCAGCGACACTCTGCCGTATGCCTGGTGCACCGTGAGATTGTGAGTATGCGCCTACGCTCTTGACATCCTTCAGCAGGCGATTCGCGCGATCGATGACGTCTTGAGGATAGTTGAGGGAAGACTTGAGAACATCGGGATTTTGGAGAAGGTCGGGGTTCTCGAGGAGGGAGGCGACTTGACGAAAGAAGGTTATGGGCTTCTGATCGAGTTGCTGTGGGTTGCCTATGTTGGCGGCGATGACTTTGTCGAAGGGCAGGTCCTTCCCGTTTGCGAGATCGACTCGGTACTGCTCAGATTTGACAGCCAGCTCTCCTCGGACGGCATACTGGGCCTCCTTGACATGGGGATTGATGTTATCATAGGTGAGGCGTTGAGGAGACATTGAGGTATAGGAGAATGCTCTGGTGAGAAAAGCTGGCAAAGGAAGTACTCCGTTAGGTCCCGAGAAACTTCGCATATTCGTGGCTATACAAGGACCACGACGTGTGAGGTTGGAGAAGCTATGAATCGAAACATTGGTAGCAAGATTGACTTTGGATCTGAACGGTGCTGCTTGTGACAGCCGGTACCGGGCGAGGCTCAGAGCCATGACTGGAGCTCCAGACGTCACGAGAGAGAGCGGGGAAGGACTCGGAGAAGAGAATTTAACGGCTAGACACGGGCCTTACTTCATGGCAAAAAAGACAAAAGGTTGCCATGGAAGATCTGGAGATTGGATTATGAGGGATGCATAGATACTGTAGAGTCAGGTGATGTGAGGGCTTTTGTTCGGCCCGACCTTGTTCAAGCTCCATCTCCCCTACAGTTCCATCACCACCTCTTCCGTTCCTTCATCCTCTAGAAACCGCAGCACTTGACGTGCTTCGACCATGGTTCACCCGACCACTCGAATGCCGGGCTGTGAATCCTGGCGCGACATTTGTGACCGTCTTTCTCGCACTTGTAGTGCTTCTCGCAGACCAGTGGGCGGTGGGCACCTTCAATGTGGCAGGCCTGCGACTCTCTCTCGCAGGTCCCCTCTCTGTGACGGTGGGCATACTAGTCGATTACCGTCAGTCAGAACGACCACGTTTGACTACCAGAACTCACGGTTGCCCCAAAGGCGCTCGCCAGGGTGATCAGAGCCAAGAGTCCCTTCATGTTGTCGTACTGTGTGTAGTCCTGGTAGTTCTTCGAAGATCTTTGGGGGAAGGTTGGATCCTACAGTAACAGGAAGGATGCTGCCTTTTATACCTACACGAAAGTAGACTCCACAAGTGCTCGAACTACCACACCAACCTTTGAAGAAGCACCGGAGCTTGTTCTTTTGCGCAATAAGATACCTGAGCACCCTGAGAACTACCAGCCCATATCAAGAAGAGATCAGAGACCTCATAGGCTAAAGTGGCATGTCAAGGTTCGAAACCATGAGACTACCAGAGCACCGCTTCTTGAAGTGGCTAGATGGAGAACTACCACTAACCTATATCAAGAAGAAATCAGAGACCTTATTGGCTGGAGTAGCGTTGCAAAGTCCAAAACCATGAGACTACCAGAACACCGCTTCTTGAAGTGGCCAGGTGGAAGACTCCTACCAGGCCATGTCAAGAAGAAATCAGAGACCTTATGGGCTAAAGTGGCATATCAAAGTTTAAGACCATGAGACTACCAGAGCACTGCTTCTTGAAGTGGCTAGATGGAGAAGTACTACAGTAGCAACCTATATCAAGAAGAAATCAGAAACCTCATTGGCTGAAGTAGCGTAGCAGAGTTCAACACTATAAGACTACCAGAACACCGCTTCTTGAAGTGGCCAGGTGGAAGACTCCTACCAGGCCAGGTCAAGAAGAAATCAGAAGCCTCATTGGCTGAAGTAGCGTGGCAAAGTTCAAAACCATGAGACTACCAGAGCATCGACTTTCGAAGTGGGGACTGGGAATTGTATATGAATGCCAATACCTAACTTTGCATCTTGACTACCAGCTAGGTACTGCGGGTAAGTAATGCTTGACTCGATGAAGCATTGACGTCGGCCAATCACGGGCCGAGTACTACCACAAAGCCGCGCCACCGCCATCTGATAGACCCGTGTGTAACTAGAAGTACGTGAGCTCTTTGCTTATGCGCAACGGCCATGTCTTTGATAATGCTACATTGGAAAGCATGATGTGTCACGTGCGGCACGCTGAAGATGCCAGCGCATCACCCGCCGGACCCCTCGACGTTCGAAATCGCCATCATTTGTGCCTTACCGCCTGAGGCTGACGCAGTTCTTCGCACCTTTGACCATCGCTTCGACTCGGCCCACGCAGTCCACGGAGACAACAACACCTACACCTGCGGTGTTATTGATGGCCAACATGCTGTTGTCGTTCACATGCCTGGCATGGGCACCGTCACAGCCGCAAGTGTCACGGCAAAGCTGTCCATTAGCTATCCCTACATACAGCTGGTCATTATTGCTGGAGTCTGCGGCGGTATTCCGAGGGCCGGCTCTGGAAATGTTGATATTTTCTTAGGAGATCTAGTTATCAGCACTTCGGTTGTCCAGTATGACTTTGGTCGCCAGCATCCTTCTGGCTTTCAACGTCGCAGCCATGTTGATGAAGTATTGGGAAGACCTGACTCCCGTGTACGTGGATTGATCAGCAAGCTTCGAGGCTCGCACGCCAGGGAAGCATTGCAGACAAACCTCGCTGCCGAGCTTGGACAACTTCAAAGCTTGGATGCCAGCCTGGCATACCCAGGTGAGGATCAAGATGTGCTCTACGACCCGACTTATCTCCACAAGCACAATGTAGATACTAGCGGCAGCCAGATATGCTCCACTTGTGCAAATTCACGACACACGATGTGTCACGAAGCATTGTCCCTTTCTTGTCGCAGCCTTGGTTGCTCTTCAACCAGTTCCAGGACACGTTCCGCAAGATATCACGGATCCTGTACCAGGCCTCTCAATCCGACCATCCACTTTGGTACTATCGGTAGTAGCAATGTGCTCATGAGGTCAGGGACTGACAGAGATGCAATGGCTGTCGAAGACGGAATCATCGCTCTGGAAATGGAAGGTGCAGGTGCCTGGGACAACGTGACATCCTGTGTAATCATCAAAGCTGTTAGTGACTATGCCGATAGTCATAAAAACAAGCAATGGCAGCAATACGCAGCGGCGGTATCAGCGTGTGGTATCAAAGCATTTCTCCAACATTGGATGTCGCATACATCCTCGTATACGACGAAACACCCCACCTCGCGCAAGGCGGATAGCGCCGTCTTCGCCAATACTTCTAGCGTGACCAGACAGACCACTGTTACCAGGAACGAGCATTGGATGATACCACGGCCAGCAAGCACTATCTTTACAGGTCGGGACCAGCTGTTCGCAGCCATAATATCAATCTTACAGGAACATCTGGAGGACCCCTCTCCATCCTCTCCGTGCCGCGTACTTCTCAACGGTATGGCTGGCATCGGAAAGAGTGAAATGTGTCTTCAGATCGCAAACAAGATGCGTCAGAGGTGTGACTCTTGCCCAGTATAACAGCATGCCATGGCTGACAGATCCAGCTTTTGGGGCGTGTTCTGGGTGGACATCAGCTCTACTGAGAGTGCTCGGGCCGACTTTCTGGCCATCGCTACCAGGATTGGAAAATCCTGCAGTACCGTCGCTGCAGTGATTTCTGAATTGGACAATGCAGGGAATCACTGGCTATTGATTTTGGACAACGCAGACAATGCCCAGCAAGATTACCAAGTTTATCTACCAACAGGCGTCATTGGCTGCACTTTAATCACCTCTAGGCTCAGGGACCGTCGTCGTCTTGCAGCGACCGAGGACCTGCCCGAGCTTCAAGAGCTAAGCGCTCAAGACAGTGCACAGCTACTCCTGAAGGCTGCGCAACTCTCCACTGACGATGGTTCTGCAACTCAGACAGATTTACAAGCAATCTGTGACCATCTCGGTCATCATCCCCTTGCAGTAATTCAGGCCGGCTCTTTCATTGCTCTCGAGAGGTGCTCATTGTCTTATTATTTGGCTAAAGTGAAACGTCGACACGCTGGTCTTTTACAACAGTCCCAAGAACAAGGTCTTACAAATTACCAAAATGTATATGCTAGGTTCGAGGACACATTGCAAGCGGTCCTCTCGTCCCGGCCAGAAGCTGCTGAAGTCACTGAAGACACAATATCAACTTTATCCTTTTTGGCTACAGCTCGAATACCTATTGATCTTTTCCGGGACGCCTGCAAAAGGGCCATTGTTCTTCGGGGAACACATATCAGATCGCCTGATGTGCGACAGCTTGATCATACTCATGCCGAGATAGTGGTCGCTTACTTCAACTCGACCAGCCGTAAGTCGACCTCGAAAACCGCCGAGAAGGATCACAAAGCAGCAAAGCTACTGTTCCGTCGCTCCAGGTCAGGATTTGATGGTCAAGGCACAGTCAAGTATGACGACAAAATGATTCGAAATGTCATTGGAACATTATCATCAGCTGCGCTAATCAATCGGAGCAACAAAGCTGACTCACAAGACGTCTATTTACATACGCTGGTACGCTACTGGGCAAATGCGCGACTACCGAAAAAAAGAAGACATGTAGCGTGGTTTCGGGCAGCAAGCTTGATCTGCATCACATCTGAAACTCCCAATAAATACATCTGGGCAAGCTATCGTATGGAGCTCAGGTCGCACGCCGAAAGCCTATTATCATGCTCGACGGATGTCATGTACCAGCAAGGGACACCAGAAGCCGTCTCTCGCCTTCTCTACAGACTGGTAAAGCTAGTCGTCAATGACACTAGTGACCCCGAAATGACATATGCGAATCTCATAGAGCACACCTTGAATAAGCTTGGTCAGAGACTGGATAGGCCCAGCCGCGAATTCTTCCCTTTATGCAATCTGCTTGCGGATGAATATATGAAGCAAGGACGCTACGAAGATGCTGTGGAAACACTTCACGGCACGATCATCGCTATCGAGCGAAATATGGATGCAAAAGGACGAGATATTTCCGATGATCTGCTGCGCGCTCAAATACATCTTGCACAAGCATACCGTAAACTCGGATCTTTTGACCGGTCGAGCACACTGTTAGAGGTAGCCCTGAAGCGTCAGTCTAGACTGGCACCGCAGAATGATGGCGAAATACTGAAGATCCAGCAATTATTGGCTGTCACTTACCTGGAGTCTGGTCAATCATCCCGTGGAATTGCACTCATGCTTCTGGTCGTAGATGAGCTCTCAAATCGAGGAGCAAGTGGAACGTCAGATCTCCTGGAAGCCAAGTTTCAACTTGGTCGAGCGTATCTACATGCAGGTCGCTGTCAGGAGGCGACCAGGACACTGCACAATCTCATTGCGAGCTACCCTGCTTTCATATCTGACAGCGATGTGGTAGCTCCAGATCCACGATATTATCTTGCCCGTGCATTACTGCGGGATGCACAAGCCTCTGAAGCACTGGAAGTCCTGTCACAGGCCCGTACGAATCTCAAACAGCTAAAAGGCAATTCGGTATCCTCGTCACTTCTCATCGAAGGCGAGATGTCGAAGTGTCAGCTCCAGCTGGGAGACGGGCTGCAAGCATGTACATTATTTAATCGAGTCTTCGGACTTTTCCCTTCCAACCCTGGAGCTTTCAAGGGAGATCTGGAGCGGCTTCAAGACGAACTCGTAGACGACTTCTTGGTTGCCAATGTCAAGCACACTTTGCCAGCAAAGACACTGCATCTCGCCATCAAGCTCCTGGAACGCAGATTGGCGACTGCGGCACATGCGAGGAATAGCGCGCCGCCAAGAGTCACTGCCACAAAGCTTAGACTAGCGGCCGTATATCGTCTGGACGGCCAATACCGTTCAGCGATTAGACTTCTTGAAGATGTAATGGATGTTCTGACCACGAGCGAGAGACCAGATCTCAGACAGCTGGCTCTTTGTCGCTACAACCTGGGCAAGTGCTTGACTGCCCAGGAACATCCAACGAGTGCTGAACAAGCCATTACACATCTCCAAGCTTTCGTACAAGAGCTTGACTGCGGCCAGGTCGAGCCTTATCCTGGCCAGCATGTCGACTCGTTGTTCGAACTCTCAAAAGCTTACCACATGAGAAAAGATTTCCGAAAGGCAGTCAACATGCTTGAAGAGGCCATGGATCAAAGTACGGACACAAATGATATACTCACGAATGGTCGACTTGAACTATTCAAGGACATCACAGACGGTCTGTTGGCTCGCGGCTCTCACGGGCGAGCAGCAGATCTGCTCGCTCGCAGCGTAGCCAAACAAAAAGTCACTGACGCTGCTCAATCGTCGACTAGTCCAGAGGTTCTGACGACGTATCGGACACGCATCAAGCAAGCGATTGTAGACTTGAAACTAGAATTCATGAAGCGAGTCGCTGCAAATGAGCAGAGCCAACTCAATGACATTGACTCGGACGAGGATATCAGCGACTGAGAGCAAGTTCTGCCAGGTACGAGCTTTCTAGAGAGTGTCATCTACGTCGGAAGGCGGCCAATCCCTGGGCACATGGAAGGGAATCCTTGTGCGGCACATTCGCATCTAGTATTGGACTTCGTTTCGACGCCTATTGATCTATCATCGGGTCATAGCCTCGCATCCCTGAACGGCTTCGCAGGCAGACTCACGATTGGAGCCGGCCTATTGTCCCTAAACTCCGTGTCGTTTGCCAAGTGATCTTGCCACGCCTTGAGATCCTTGACCAACGCCTCATACTCCTCTTTCCTCGTCAAATCGAGCGGTGCCTTATCCTCCGCCACCTGCCTGATCTGCACTACCGACGCCGCCATGGTCAACGGGAACTGCTCGTCTCCCACCAGGATCTTCTTCGCGCCATCGCTCTGTCCGGCGAGAATGTCGTTTGGCAAAAGCGGCTCATGTGTCGCTGGCCTTCCAAGACCAACACCATCCACGACCTCCAACGCATCTACCATGGCGCGGGCGCTCCTTAGTCCACCCGTGACGTAGCTCTTCGTCTTCTTCAATGCAGGCGTGATCGTCTCCGCGAATTGCAAGAAGAAGGACTCCCTCTTCCGCGTCGACTCGGACTTGTGCAAGAACCCGGAGCTCTCGTAGGTCCCGCCTGACAGCTCTACGAAGTCAAATGTGCTGGCTTCCAGGATGCCGCACAGCTCGCGCGCTTCGTCCGGCGTGAAGCCGTCTTCTTGGAACTCGACGCTGTTGAGCTTAATGCCCAGCACAAAATCCGGCTTTGTGGCTTTGCGGACCGCGGCACCAATGTCGACGATCAGGCGAGCGCGGTTGGCGAGACTGCCCCCGTACTGGTCGCTTCGCTTATTCGTTGTGCGGGAGAGGAATTGCGCGATGAGGTACCCGTGTGCGCCGTGGAGTTGCATGCCGTCCCAGCCTGCCTTTTCGAGATAAGTGGCTGCGTGGGCAAAGGAGTCAATTAGGCGAGCGATGTCAGCTTCGTTGGCGGCGCGGGGTTTGGCGTAGGATCGGCCGTTTTTGGCGATCAATTGGACGTCGCTGGCGGAATAAGGGGCGGGCTCGACTTTGGATTCGGTCTGACGCCCTGCGTGCCCCACTTGGGCGATCATCAGGGAGCCGTGCTGTTTGCCGGCTGTAGCCATGGCGGTGAACGCGGAGAAGCGCGGACCGGAGAAGGGGGCGGAGAGAGGAATGATGGGATTGCCGGCTGCTTCGAGATGGGTGTAGTCTACCATGACCTGTAGTCTGTAAGGGCCGGCACGCACTCAGATGGGAAGCCGCTGGACCAGATAGAGATTATGAAAACGACTGAAGAGCATGAAAGTATAGGAACCGTGTACATACATTCCCGGACAGGATTACACCAAAGCCGGCCTCGCCCCAGCGGCGATAGAGGTTGATCAGCTCGGGTGAGGGGATGCCACGGTTCTCGTGTACCTTTGGGTCCCAGGATGCAAGACGCTCGCTCATGGCTCCCTTGAGAAAGCGATTTGGTGCACTATGATCACTGAGCCGCGATGTCTGACCATTTTGAGTGTGGTACATACGTCCTTCCTGAGAATTCGAACTTCAGGGGCTTCCCCAGCGGTGATGCGTCTACTTCAGCCATCTTGTAATTACAGCTTCAATAATGGGTCGTGACCGAACTGAAATTGGATTTGAAGACGAACGCTCGCGCGAAAGAAGAAAGCCTGATATCAAGATACGTGTCATTCCATGTACCGAAAGAGAAGGTACTTGCCATCTGCAGTCTGAATGCGGCAAACACATTGGGGATTTGTAAGCACAGCCGAGGTAAATGCGTTGACGACATCGAGTCTGATCTCTAGTGACAGAAATACAGACATAGACCTGATCAGAGCCAATTCGCAAGGTGGATTCTTCAACGATGGCAGCTGATGGGGTAAGGAAAAGTGGTAGGTCGCAGGGATGAAAGTGAGTGGCAGTCCCGCCACCCTTTTCGTGGTGAGATGACGTCCGCATTGGAGCTTTCCAAGCGCTTGCAAGCTCCGAAGCTGCTGCCAGCCACTTCGTCTTGCGCCGTTTCACATAGACACTTCCACCAGCATCTCTATCTTTTATCTACATGGACATCCGTTGACCGACCTTCGTCTGGACATACTGCGGGTATTACAACATCAATTGACAGTACCAATCAAGCACAAACAGCTTTGCGACAATGCCTCCCAAGGGTAGCAAGAAAGGCGCTAAGCCAGCCCATGCGAAGGAGCCTGAGCAGGAGCCGACCAAGATAGAGCCCGAAGCAAACGGCGACACCAAGACCGAAGAGCCAGAGAAGCATGAGGCAGAGCCAGAAACCACCGAAGAACCCGCGAAGGAGGAGACCAAGGAGCCCGAGTCCGATGGCACCAAGACAAGCAAGAAGCGCAAAGCAGAGTCCACTCAGAGAGAGCCCTCCAAAGCCGCTCGACGCTCCGTACGTGGCGCGCCCAAGATGTCGGCCACCCCAGCGCAACTGATCAACTACCTCCTCGGCCCCTTGGCCCTAGACCTCTGCAGACCAGAAGACGAAGCTCAAGCCCTCTCCTCCTCGCCCAAACTCCGCACCTACAGCGTCTCACAGCTCAGTCCCTTCGAAGAGCTCCTCTGCGCCATCATCCTCTCCCGGCCCATCTCGCACCGGCTCGGTCTGCGCACGATTCGCACCGTCCTCAACGACCCTTACAACTTCACTTCTCCCGATGCCATTATCTCCACCTCTCCCGAACAGCGACACCAAGCCATGTTCGACGCCCGAACGCAACACAAGGACAAGACCGCCACGCAAATCGGACTCGTGGCACAGGTCATATCGGAGAAGTTCTCGACCTCCAAAACAGACACGAGTCTAGAAAAGGTACGAGAAGAAGCAGGCAAGTCATGGGACAACGAGCGCGACTTGCTCCAGAAAGAGATCAAAGGGCTGGGCAAGACGGGTCTGGATATCTTCTTCAGAAGGGTGCAGTGGTTGTGGGAGGAGGCGTATCCGTTTGTGGACGAGCGGACGGCAAGGGGAGTGGAGAAGCTGGGGTTACCCAAGGATGCGGAGGGACTCAAGAAGTGTATTGAGGAGAATTGGAAAGAAATCGGCAAGGAGGGATTGCCGAAGGATAAGGAGCAAGCGAAGAGGAGGGTGTTTGTGGTGGTTTGTGAGAGGGCGACGAGTGCGGATCTGGAGGGCAAGGGCGAGGCGTTGGTGGAGGCTGCGGCGGGGGCGTAGGGATGGCTCATGGTCACTCCGTGGTGGTGAAGTGGTGCAGATGGAGGAAAGGCGGATTGAGGCCGAGAGGCATCCCGAGACGTGGGATGTAAATGCTTTGTCCTGTGCTCTCGGAGTGATGAGTAGCAATATGGCTAAACGTTGCTCCTTCCGATTCGGGGTCGAGGATGTTCTTGCACGCGTTGACGTGTATCGCTGCCTGGCTGCCTGAACATGTGGGTATCACGTGCGGTTTCCTTTGTACTTTCGCAACGACCATCAAGTTTCGCTAGTAATCCTTTTCAAATCGCACATCCTCTTCCATCACAGTCATTGAAGCCCCCATGCTGAGGCTAAACGCATGCAACAATGGTGAGCATTGTGCCTCGTAATGTCACTCATGCATCTGACACATTGTGCTTCATAGGTCAACGATTGAGATTGGTTGCACGAAGGCAGCACGATGATGGATGGGAAAGACGAAATCTGGGACAAGTATGACTTTGCATCTCTCGGACCGAAGGTCGACACCATGATCATCGAGCTGGCTCAACAGCAGAAGAATGATCGCTGTAAGTGTTCATGACTCCGTTGTGGTCAACCCGACGGCTGATGAAGCATAAAGTGCGAGAGGGCGATGGCAAGGTCAAAACAAAGGCCAAGCTTTGTGGGCAAAAGTCCTCGACCGGCAGCATGTCCCAGCATTCAGCATCCACAAATGAGAAGCCAAGCGTTGAAACAGAGCAAATCGGAGGCAGCAGTGCAGACGGAGCTGAAGCCGACGAGGTAGAATCAGCCCGTGCTCACATCAAAAACAGAGATAATTTCGATCTTCGTTTCGACGCAGACATGGTTGGGCCTCGATTTCCCACGCTGGTCAGAGACTTTCTCAACGAGAAGCTCGAGAGCATCATCGAGCAGAATCTCCCATTTCACCGTCTCCGGGTCAAGAATCCTCGCTGGCGCACCGAGCAGTACGATTTGTTCATTCTGGTTCCTTGCGCCATGCTACTTGGCTGCACCCTTCCGCATGGGTTCCTCGAGGTCTTCAAGCGCGGCAATAAGAACGTCAAGAATGAAGGATTTCCCACCGAGATCTTGGACAAAGCTTGCGACGAATACATCAACGACAAACCATATCGCTTTGAGACTTGCTATGGGTATGAAGGTGAGAGCCCAGGTCCCCCCAACCCTCCCAAGCTGGAGCCGATCCTGGCGCCAAACAAACTTTCTGCTTTCGATGCTGATGAAGACGAGCCTCCTACCAAGAAGCTCAAGGCTAGTCATGACGACAAGGCTCGCATCGTCGAGGATGAATACTGGTTTTCCTCCTGGTAGTTGTGCAAGTTGCGGTGCCACCCAAGGTCATGCAGACTCATCTCTCCAGCGCTGCAAGGGGTGCAAAGATGCTATCTACTGCTTCAAAGGTTGTCAGGAGTGGCATTGGCCCAGTCACAAGAAGTTGTGCATGGAGAAGCAGGAGAAGCTGAAGGCTCAGGGTGTCGAGGTCGCCGCTGCCTGGAAGGATGATGAAGGGGAGGGTAAACCTAAGAAGATTGGCAAGGGGAAGGGGACAAAGGCCAAGGCAAGCGGTCCCAAGAAAAAGGTTGCGAAGAAGTGAGATCGAAAAGGCCCTTACCTTGTGGATAGAGTCTGGACGGCCAGAGCTCGCAAAGATTCAGCATGAATGATGGGCGTCGATAGTGGCTTGCCGATAGGACGAGAGGGATCAGAAGGTCGAGTTTTGTCAGATGCATGATTACCCACGCAGCATTAGATATACCAATATGATCATCAATGGCTACAAGGTCGTCTTCGCTGATACGTCCTGTAACGGAAAGATCCACTCAATAGAGTCGCCTGTCAAGCTCGCGGCCAAGTCCGCCAAAAGGCTTGTTATTCGACCGGCGCTTCGGTAGCAGGACGATTCACGAGACACGCGTTTCTTTTCGAACTACTGCAGAGTCTTGTTTATACACTTCCACCGAGCATTCTGCTTGAGCGATGATTGTCCATTCAGCCAGTGTGTAGCAGCACGTGTTGGACGACTTTTCACCTCTGCTGCCGTTCTTCCGATCGCCGCTCGACCTGGGAGCTTTGCAGCGACGACTTCAAACCTCGTATTCCTCCTGAACATCACTTGAAGATAGCCCATCTGTCAGGCACTGCACAAGACGACCCAAGATGCAGCATCTTATACAATTTCATAGCCAATGAAGCTGTGACAGTACGCCTCGACGGAGATAGATAAGGCCAAAAAGCCACCGACGCATGGCGTCCAGATTGCTCGGCTTCCTCATCCGAGCAAAGAGACATGCCTGGGAGCCAATGAAAAGGCAGTCTGCCAACTTGCAGATCCTCTGGTAGGTTGCCCCCATCCCAACCACAGTCTGCTGACAGCCCTGGGATCGGCGCAGTTCAAAAACACGTCTCGATCCCATCCGACCTCAGCCCGAATCCTCCACTTCTGATCTGTACGGTTCTCGAAACGAAACAGACCATCAAAGTTCTGATATACCAGGCGGGCTTCAAGATGGCTACCAAGGAGACGTCTACGTCCACTTCCCCGGATCCGGCATCCTCCCCGGACGAACGTCGCAACTCCTATGCAGGCACAGAAAAAAGTCGATGGGAGCGACTCTGGCCGGTCATTGCTTGCGGTGCAGGTCTCTTCTCTGATGGCTATCTCAATGGTGTGATCGGCAGTGTCAACACTCTCCTCTCTCGCATCTATCCGACTACATACAAGACCTCGGCCGCTCAAGCCAATGTCTCTTCCATCACCTTCGCCGGCACAGTAGTCGGAATGCTCTTCTTCGGCTGGACCTCCGATCATATCTCCCGCAAGTGGTCCCTCTTCGTCTCGACCATCATCATCCTCATCTTCGCCGCTCTGTCCGCCGGCTCCTACGGCGCGGGTGGCTCCCAGTCCGGCCTCTTTGCCGCCCTCACCGCCTATCGCTTCCTCACAGGCATCGGTATCGGGGGCGAGTACCCCGCAGGCAGTGTGGGATGCGCCGAGTCCACCGGGGAGCTCAAAGCCGGCACGCGCAACAGGTGGTTCATCCTCTTCACCAACGTGCAGATCGACCTGGGCTTCGTCGTCGCCGCCATCGTCCCCATGATCGTCGTCCTCGCCACCACCGAATCCCACTTACGAGCGGCATGGCGCATCTGTCTCGGCCTGGGCGTGCTCCCGCCACTATCTCTGCTATACCTTCGTCTCAAACTATCCGAACCGGAAGCCTACAAGCGCAACACCATGGCAAACACCAAAACCCCATGGCTTCTCGTGGTGCGGTACTACTGGAAACGCCTCCTCATTGTGTCCCTCATCTGGTTCATCTACGATTTCTCAGCCTACTCATTCGGCATCTTCTCCTCGACCATTGTTTCCAACCTTCTCGGCGCGGAGACAGCCCTTTGGAAGTCATTCGGGTGGAATACGCTCATCAACTTCTTCTACATGCCCGGCTGCATCGCCGGGTCTTTTGTCTCGGACTGGATCGGACCGAAGAAGACGCTAGGCTACGGCGTTCTCGCGCAGGCAGTGGTAGGCTTCATCATGGCGGGCTGCTACGCGCCCTTGTCGCGCGTCGAAAACGTCGCGGGCTTCGTCATCGTGTACGGCATCTTCCTCTCCCTGGGCGAGCTGGGCCCGGGGGACAACATCGGGCTGGTGGCGAGTAAGACGTGCGCCACCGCCGTGAGGGGCCAGTATTACGGCATCGCGGCCGCGTTGGGCAAAGTCGGTGCCTTTGTGGGCACCCAGGTGCTCAGCATTCTGTACAACAAGTATGAGGCAACGGATCCCGTCAAGGCGGGCCAGTACCCTTTCTTCATCAGCAGTGCGCTGTGCGTGCTCAGTGCCGCGCTGGCGCTGTTCTTGTTGCCGCATATCGGCCAGGACACGATTGATAGCGAGGATGTGAACTTTAGGACGTATTTGGAGGAGAACGGGTATGATACGACTCAGATGGGACTGAGTGAAAGCAGGGAGCGGATTGTGGAGGAGAGGGTGGATGAGAAGGGATCGTAGTGTATAGTTCTAGTTCATAGATTGATAGCCAGTAGAGCTTGGTTGACACCATCTTTGTCCCACGTCCACTCCATGACGCCAGTCTCCGAGATCTCCTTTACTTGCGAGTCTCGTACCGATCTATCTTCTCAGCTTGTTCTTAGGTGGGATTCTGGGCATCGAGCTCGTACAGAGTTGTCTGTACAACTCGAGCTGGACATGTGCACTAATGGACGAGGAAACAGGATTGGCAAAAGCAAGGGTCACAAGCTTCGAGAATAAGGTTGGGGAAGAATCAGGAGCTCTGGCCAAGTGCAGGTCGAGTGATGAGAGGCTCTTCGGCGAGCGGATATCCAAACATCGACAAACGGTCCGTCATTCATTCACACTCCTCAAGGTAGAGTGACAACTGGATGTCCTTATCGAACACCTGGAAAGACACCTGAGTATCTTGGAAACCTAATCATAACAGAACCATCATCGATTTTCTGTCACGCTTGTCCGTGCTTCGACCAAACAGTCATTTGTTTAGGACTCACGAGACTGTCTTGGCCTGTCACCCTCCCGATCCCGGCTATCAGCTACCCTGCAGTCACCTGTTCCTCCACCCTACTCGCTCGTAGCTTGTCCGTGGATCAACCCGATCAATCTCCAACTCGAGGGTAGACATTCACTTGTTGAATCTCGAGAATCTTTCTCCTCCCATCTACCTGCCCATCTTGTCCATCTTTTCCAGGCACCAGCGTCGTCTCCCCTCTTCGCCGAGCTTGCCTCAGTCCATCATGCATAACGCCTAATCTCGAAACCTTGTATTTGAGTCAAAGAGGAGGAAACTCGCACGGTGGAAACAGAGACAAGCGATACATGTACAAATGATGGCATCAGATCACTTGCACCGGCGCGATCACATCCACATAATCACAAACTAGACCTCTGTCCTGCGGCGCTCATCAGCCAGAGATAGCTCGGTCTGGATAAGGAAGCATGCATCAACATCCTCGACCAGCGCCGCGGAGCGCTTCTGCCGCCGGGACCGCCCAAACGAACCCACAGAGGACCAGCAACCCTCGAGACGATCAAGGTCAAAGAGCGCCCTCCCGGCGAAGCAACAGCTCAGAGTCAGGGTCTGGAAGGAGCAATGAGTCGGATACAGCCCGGCCTGAAGACACTACAACAGGACAGAATCCAGACAGACAGCGTCTCAACCTCATCGTGCAGGTGGGCCGAGCCGATCTTTGCGTTGACCATGATGGCTGACAAGATTCAGCACTTCTTCTCCAAAGCAGCTCTCATAGTGCTCAATTCGCGGGTGAATCTGCCTCTCTCACAGACCCGAGATGGGGAGATTCGGATGGATAAATGGGTTCGTCTACGCCTTCGATATACAATCCACTAGAAAGCTGACGACTTCCAGTTTAACACATGGATTAGGGACACAAATGTCATCAGCCAGGACCTCAATGAATGGAAGAATATGGAGGTAGCTCAGCGCATGCCGCCAAGTCTTGCCGTCGAGTTCTACATCGATTTAAATCAGCACCCACAGAACCAAGCCCTCGTCGCTATTGACGAAGACCACAAAAGGTGGGACGTTGCAAAATCGTTGGACAGTCATGCCAAAACACAAAACCTTGCGAGCACACCCAAGACTGTTATATACGAACGATGGACAATCAGTCTCGAAGATCCGTCCGCACTACCAGCATCGCAGCTCAACGATGCGGCTCCAAATATCTACAAGAAAGGTGTAGTGCTCCTGCGATCGCTCTATACCTATGCACGTCTCCTGCCTGGATGGAAATTCTCCCGTCGAATAAGCAAACAAGCTGGCAATGGCGTGCTGCCAAAACCAAAATTTCGTTTGGTCAAAGGCCCGGTCCATCCTGGTACTGATACGCTCGATTGGCCATTGACAAATGATGCTGGATCAACCACGGAGGACTACCATTTCACCCGCCTTCCTTGTGCTTTCGGCGCATTGAGAGTTTCTGTCAAATATCGCGCGAATTGCAATTTTGAGCTCGACGCTGCCGAAAGGTTATTGTCGGCCCAGATAGTAACGGGCAGCGCTTCCGCCGACTCTGGCCATCGAACTGACAGCACTTCGGAGGAGCTTCCGCAAGACTCGCGGTATAAGCCTTGGATCAGAATGCCAAGCGTAGATGCCAAAGACGATCAGCCGATTCGGTCTGGTTCAGACGCTCGAGCAGGTTCTGGATCCAAATCATCACTGAGGTCTGAGGTCATATCTTCGAGCGTGCCAAGGCGTACTTCGGTTTCATTCCAGCCTTTCAAAGCCGGCTCGCTTTCTTCGTCACCTGCAGGAGGCGTCCCATTGTCAGGGTCACCAAGCAGTTCCTTGGGCCGCCAGGTCGGCGCTATACCATCATCACATTCAAGGAGTAGATCTTCACTGAACACATTACCTCAACAGGCACTTCGAAATCCTGGACTTGCTAATGAGACGGCAATCGCGTCGTCCGCTTCATCTTCTCCGAAGCCTGCGCCGATCCAACGATACAGCTCAAGCTTTCAAAATCGACGAGCAAGATTCCCGTCAACCACTGGTACGACAAAGACAGAGGAAGATGGCTCCAGTAGCCGCGGTTCCGTCTCGTCCACACAACGTGCTTCTGTGGCTTATCCAGAGGGCGAAGTCCCGACTCAGGACGACTCTGAATCGATAGGTGACTTCTTGAAAATGCTGGACAAGTCGGCCAAGCAGGTGCCCACCTTCTCTCGTACCGATCCAGCAAGTCTGGCTGCCAATTCTCAGCGTACAGTCGCGCAGTACTCGAAATTTGCGAAGATGCGCGATTCCACAGCACAGCTGTCCGACTCCATGTCTTCATCTCTTATGCTGCAGCGCAGTAGCACTTCTTCCTCTCGGCAACTCTCGAATGTGCCTGGTTTAGTTGGTGGGACTGCTGCCAGTCTGAGCACTTCTTCGTCGCCAAGCGGCAAGCCTATTTCGCCACACACGCCACATATGCCAGCTGTACCGTCGCGACTGAGTAACAATAGCATTGCCAGCTACTCGCGGCCAAACACCGAGGACAGTAATCGTACCCTGAGAGCAGAGTCCTCCCGGGATACGCCAACCCGTGCACAAACCACAACCCCGACCGCGCGAGCCATTGACATTCCCAACTCGCCTCGAGTGTACCCCGCAGAGCGACGTAGCAGCTCTGTGCACAACAACGCACGTGCTGCCCCACGACTAATTGCGACTGGTGCGGTAGATGACGATATGATGCCCTTCGGACTCAGGAGTGCAAGTGTGCCGAATGAGGAGCGTAGTCTAATGAACAGGTTGCAGGGAAGCGGAGGAGGTAGCGGGAGCGGTAGCGGTGGTGGCAGTGGCGCCATCGAGGGACAGGAAGAAGAGGAGGAAGAGCCTCTGTTGTTTGATCTTGGAGAGTTAGGAAGGGAGAGTATGCGACGGGCGGAATAGTCCTGCGGCGGTTTCTAGAAGGCAACGGCCGACAGTCTGTCAATCTCGGAGAGGGAGGTAAGGGAGAATCTGGGAACATTTGAACGAACGTGCCCAACGAGACGCTGGTACATGATCTGGATTACATATGACGAAAGCGCGGCGTTTATCTTTTCGACAATCTGGCCGTTTCGATAGGCTCTCCGAGGGACAAGCGCGCATCGCCTTGGGTATAGAATGCATGAAGATTGTCGCTCTTAGCGTGTGCTTATCTTGGTACCATCAAGGACGATGAAGGAGATCAGTCAGTAAGGGCTCCCATACGAATGGAGATTGATAACATAATGCTCCGGTCCATACGAATTTAGCAGACAAATTCTTGAAAAACTTAAAGCATCGTCCACACCCAATGACTGTCTGATCCGTGGCTTTCAACAAGCTGAACATTAGTAATGGTTATATACACAGTTCATGACCTGTTCATTGTGGAACACAGAAGAGCTGCCCGATCAACAGCGTGTTCCTCGCCGCTGCCTGTTAAACACTATCTACTTTACGGTAACGACAATATTACAGGAGATATTGAAATGCCCCTACCAGATGGCCTCATGTACGCAAAATGTATGCCCTTTGCAACCCCTGCTTTCGTGTTCACATTATGCATGTGGATGTTGGAGCGAGTGACAGGACCATGTAATTGGGCGTATGATCCTCGATGTGACGACGTCGTACGGTCCAAGTGCATACATACATGGCCACAAAAACCACACAAGCATGAAGTACAGCAGCACGACAGCTATATATGCAAAACAAAATAGCACCCCGGGAGGGACTCGAACCCTCAGCCTTAAGATTCCATCTGGCTGTTCCTCACAGCGAAGTAAGATAAAAGTCTCACGCGCTAACCAATCTGGAGCTGAATGTTAACTAGTTATCTCAATTCACACTAGGAAACAATACTCACTGTGCCACCGGGGTCAGCATTAAATTATCGTTCTCAGCCTAGCTGAAAACAATATATACCTATTCAAATTGTTTCTTTTTGGCGTTTTCGCCTCGGCCACAACGTCACGCCGACCAGAAGTCAATTTTGCACATCGCGTCTTTTCGCCAACTGCAATTGAAGCGCGACGCAATTAACTTTGGGCTTATACTCCAACCATACACCACACAATACTGTATGTTGCAATTGCACGCTCGTGCGCTGCATCGAAATTCAGTCTCGCATCTGGATCTGAAGTGCTAGCATGTCTTGTATCCCCACTTGACCTCAATCTCGACTACCACTTTCGAAGCGCGTCATGCACGCGTTGTTCGTCTCGTCAACATCGATACTGTTCTGAGTCTCGATTACAGCTAGCTCTGCGACTTCGAAATCGCGTCCTCGATGCAACGGTACCCTCTATCAACTACGCATACCCATCAACAATACTATAGCGACCCCATCATCAGTACTGGCCCAATACAGCAGCCAGGATGTACCTCCCGCGCCCCCTCCTCTCTCACCTGTACACCTCCCTTCTTTCACGCCTGCACCCTCTCTCACCACCGATCTTGCTTTTAGTCGCCCTCACTCCGGATGCCCTCTGCGCGGCACGCATCTTGACCGCCCTGTTGAAGAGGGACTACATACCGCATAAAGTCCAGCCTGTCGCTGGCTACGGTGAGCTCGGCGCGGCAGGACAGACTCTCGTATGCCCTTTGACGCGACAAAGAGGCGGTGAGGGAGGAGTGGTGGTATGTCTCGGTGTAGGAGGCATGGTGGATCTGGAGGAAGTACTGGGGCTAGAAGCCGTACGGGCAGAAGGGAAAAAGCAATGTTTCGAGCAAGATCACGGCGTTGAGGTGTGGTGTCTTGATGGGCGGAGGCCGTGGAATTTGCAAAACGTCTTTGGGGGATTGAGTGAAGGCGAGGTGGTCAGAGGTGTGGAGAGGGGGAGGATTGAGAGGACGTATCAGCCTGGACGAGGAGGGGTGGTAGTGTTTGATGACGGGGATATAGAAGCTGACCTGGGAGCTGAGAGGGAAGCATTCTGTGAGTTAGTGAAGATGCCGGAATTGGGAGAGGATGATCTAGACGACGTGGAGGAGAGTGAGGTTGAGAGCGAGAACGAAGATACTGGGTCAGGAAGGAAGAGGAAGAGTTTAGGGGACGGCGAAGAAGAGAGTGACAATGATGTAGATGAGAGGCCTAGACGAAGACGGAGGAGCAATTCTGTGAGTGTAGCGCCGAGGCTGACTAGGAAAGATGCTAACAACGAATGATGCAGGGATCGGCTATACCGTCGTCACCATCGGAAGACCGATCACGGCGAGATGCATTCGCCTTGTCGAACCATCCCTCCAGCTCACAGAGAGAGCCAGACTCACCAGTCCCTTCATCACCACCTCTGCAACGGCAATCAGCACGAGCGTTACGACGCCAGCTGCTGAAGCTTCGTCAAAAGCATGAAGCAGTGCTCTCAGCATACTACTCACTAGGCACGTCGTATTCCGAGCCTCTCTCGTCATTAGTCTATAACCTGGCGGAAGAGCTTGGCCGAGAAGACAATGATCTCCTCTGGCTGGCCATCGTAGGTGTCTCCTCCATCGACCTCGCTATGACCTCCTCTTCGCCATCCACCACCTCTCGACAAGCCCGCATATCATCTGTTTTGCGCGACGAAGTCCGCCGTCTTAACCCACTCCCTCCATCCGAGATCCCACTCTCACGTCTCGGCACAGACGACATCATCCCCACCACCGCCCGCAGTCCGACTGATACTGCTATTCGCCTCTCGCCTGAACCCCGCTTCCTCTTGACCCGCCACTGGTCTCTATACGAATCCATGCTGCACTCCCCATACCTGTCCTCCCGTCTGCATATCTGGACCGACGCAGGACGAAAACGCCTCGACCGCCTGCTGACCAAAATGGGTGTGTCCCTTGACGAAGCCCGCAAGGGGTACACGCACATGGACATGGAGCTCAAGCGCACCCTGCGCAAACGCCTCCTCAAGTTCGCGCCCATGTACGGTCTTGACGGCCTGGTCCCGCCCGAGTCCCGCAGCATGGACAAAGATGGCTGGGGCTTCGTGCGATGCTGGGGCTGGCGGGCATGTCTTAGCGCAGGCGACGTTGCCACCATCGTCTCTGCCATCTTGGAAGTTGGCGCCGAGCCAGGGTTCGCGCTCACCACGACTTCACTCTCAAACGCGAGCAAGGATAGCCATAAACTCGTCCTCGGCTCCTACTCGGCGAGAATGCGCGCTTTGCCGACGCCGGAATCGAGTCCATCCGCTGGACTAGACGAGATTGCGGATCCTGATTTCACGACCAACAGGTTCTATGCTGCGTTTGATGCCTTGGCGCCCGGGAGTAGAGGCTTAGATCTGTTGCTTGGCCATATCGATACTGCTAAGCATCTACATGCTGCGATCTTGAGGACGGGGAGCGCCTTGATGGCGAAACATCAGATTCGGCATTTGAGGGCTTTCCGTATGGGAGTTGTGAGGGAAGGGCCTGATGTGGCGCTCTTCTGTCACCCGGGGGCGCTGGTGAAGTTGGCCGGGTGGGTGAGTGAAGCCGTGGGTGTACTTGAGGCCGAGCGCGGAGGGAAGGAGAACGGGGCGTTGGTGCTGGGATCGTTGGATGAGGAGCGAGGTGTCTATGTGGTGGTTGGTCTTGGAGGAGGAGGGAATGCGAGGGTGCGGAGTCGAGCAGAGCAGCGCGAGAGGGAAGAGCGGAAGAAGAAGAAAGCCGAGGAGCGAGAGACCCGGAAGGCTGCTGAGCGAAAGAGAAAGGAGGAGAGGAAACAACGCAAGAGGGAACGGGAAGAGGCGAATGGGATCTTTCATGAAAGTGATGAGGAGGAGGAGGAAGAGGAGAGCGAGAGTGAGGAGGACAGCAGTGACAGTGAATCAGAGGACGAAGAGGAGGTAGAAAAGAGGAAGAAGGGGGGCTACGGGCTCAACAAGTTCGGTGCGGCTTTCCAGGAGGTGGTCGAGGAGACTAGTGCGAGAGTTAGGATTGACAGTTTCGAGCATGCGGTGGTGGAAGTGAAGAAGGAGGATTTCAGTGGATTCTTAGAAGCATTGAGTTTGAAGAGTGTGGTTGGCTGAGTGGCGGTCAAAAATGATAGGAATGTCTGATGATTCTCGTTAAAGATCATTGTTGCTGCATTTTCAAGGATCATTCATAGGTAGCTCATTTGCATCAGCGTCACTGAAATGCATTCAACAGTGTTGGCGACCGCGCTAAGATCTATCCGTCTTCCGCTGTATATGATACATTTCTGCCATGTCGGCACGCTCGGTGCTACGGATATCACGACTGGAGCTCTTTTGAAGTCATGATCTACCACTTTTGGCCTCTCAACCTCTTTCACTGCCCCTGAGTCTGACCACCTGCCCGTACTTCTGCAGCTTCGTGATCAGCTGGTCACCCTGTCGAACAACGTCTTGGTACCTGTCAAAGTATTAGCTGAGACACATTGGTTCTTTTGTGAATTGACTTACTGCTTGTTCTTTCCACCCTCCCTCCTCGTCTCCACAACACCCTTGACTCTGTCGATCGTGGCGCTCAGACGTCCGCTCGCGATGAAGGGAGCCAAGTCCTTGTCAAGCCAGGTCACGCTCACACCAAAGCTCTTCGCCATGTTCTCCAGGCCAACAACACGGTAGGAAGCGAGCAGCTGGGAATACGCACGTAATCGCATCTCTTTAACGAACCATCGCCTGTGCTCGTACAGATAGCGATCTTGTGAGAGGAAGGTAGTTTCGACGTTGGCGAGAGCAGCGAAGAAATTCTGGTATTGTCCGTTGTACAGAGACCCGATCATCTGCGAAAGAGGTGTAAAGTCTATTTGTGGCTCCTCTGACTTTGAAGCAGCCGATGAGTCACCGAGAGTGGTCAGATTGACGACTGGCTTGGGGGTAGCGGAAGGGGCTTTTGCTGGGTCGTCTGGCTCGACATCCATGGCCGAAGGGTCATTAAAGCCTGGGTTTGAGGCGTCGGAGCCGACTACAGCGCGGACTTCTGGAGAATCGACGACCTTTGACTTGAAGTCCCGACGCGGAAGAGAGATGGAACCTGCGAGGACGGCGTAGACGACAAGATTGCTGTATGAACAAAGTTCAGTACTGGTGAATGTTGAGAGAGAGTCGAGAAGCAAGGGTGCAGCAAGGTTGTGCGAACGAATCGTGAGAAGATGTAGACCTTGGTATGCCTTGAGACGGTTGCGACGGTCCCAATCACCACCTGATTCCACTAGAGTAGTTGCGCGCTCGACGCTCCGCTTGACCAGGAGCTTGTCATCGAAGAACAAGCCGATTCTGATGATAGCAAGTACGATATCAATCTTGCTTGCCAGAATGCCTGTCTTCTCTAGCAGAGCCTCGAACGCGGCCAAAGCTCCTTCTTTGTCACCTATCCGCGTGTAGAACTCGGCTTGTTTTCCTTTCGCATTTTGCACTTCAGTTTCTCCGGCCTTCTCAACCGCTTCTTCCTCCTCCTTCTTGATGGCTTCCAGCTCCTTCTCATTCTCAGCTTTGAGAGATTCGTAAAGGTTTTCGTCCCATGGCAGGTCTACTCCAGCGAGGCTTTGCAGACCACCTAGCACCCCGACAATACCGCTAGAAGTTATACTAGTCGTTCTTCGCAGCATCGGAGGGGCATCCGATTTGGCGCCTTGTGATGTCGATTCTCCAGACCCGTTCAGCTTGCCAGTCTGTGGATGTGCCAGGTAGTGGTAGAGCGGAGCCATCTTATGTTCCTGTATAGCATCTTGAAGCTTCTTCAGCGCGATGTGTTTGGAAGACTGTGTGGACGATGGAGATGCAAGAGTGAAAACATCTTGTGCCAATCCGAGATCCGGATACTTCATGTAGAGTGGATCACCCATCTTTCCTGTCTCGTCCGCGACCTCGCTAGCTTGATTTACGACGAACTCCTGCTTAAGATGAAATCGAGAGCGATGATAGGTTCGATGCTAAAAGTTGATGGTCAAGTGCAGCAACAGAGAAGCAAAAGGTGCGATGTGGTTGTGACAGATGAATGTAGAACGTGAAGCTTGACAGTGAGCTCGAGCTGATCGCAAACGGTAGTTCGGTCCGCCCAGCCGCTGGTAGGTGATCACTCCAAGGAGCTCACTTCACGCTTTCACTTCATTCGATCATACGAGCCAGTCTTTCTGCCATTGGGAAAGCATTTCTGCGCATCTTATGCATTAAATGATGTTTATGAGGGTCTTTGATTTTTGTGAGAGAGTGACTACAGGCGCGCCACTTACGATTCAATCTTACCCATAGTGCACTTGATAGTCCATCTTGCTATCACAATGCCTCCTGCAGAAGGTCCAAGGCCAGTCAAGCGCCGACGTTCCCCTACAGACGACGGCAATCGCGAAGGATCTGGGACTCCCGGTAACAACACCCCCGGCTCATCAGATCCTCAGCCTGGTGGTAAAGCCAACTCGAAAAAGCGTATCCTTGAATCTTCTGTCAGACCCAGCAAACGTGCTCGGAGTCCTCTCTCTTCCTCAACTCGACCCACTCAACGCGATCCATCACCACCTCGCTCGCCTCCCCGAGAAGCTGCACCTCAGCGGAAACGTCCTGGAGGAGGAGCTCGCATTGATCCTGCGGCAAAAGCAGCAGCTGAAGAACGAAGAAGACAGAGAGAAGAAGAGGAGAAGCGTGCAATCTCTGCACGATCAAACGGCGATCTTGTGTCAAATCACTACAATCTTGTACCGCAGCGAGGTCGAGAATGGCGCAAGACAGATTCATCGATTCGTGGGCTGAGAAGCTTCAACAACTGGGTCAAGTCAGCTCTCATACAGAAGTTTTCGCTTCCGGAGATACCAACCCCCGAGCTCCTCGTGCTGGATATTGGCTGCGGTAAAGGAGGAGATCTGCAAAAATGGGCGGCAGCACCACAGCCCCCGGTCCTGTACGTGGGCATCGATCCTGCACAAGTCAGTATCGAACAAGCACGGGAGCGATATGATGAAATGCGCAGAAGACAGCGACGACCACCTGGAAGGGGCAGAGGGGGCTACGTCGGAGGTGCCGGACGAGGACGAGATCTCTACGAAGCCCACTTCTTCGTACAGGATTGCTTCGGCGAATCCGTCGGCCGCCTACCCATCATCCAACAAGTCGGCTTCGACCACAATGCTGGTCCAGACGCGAATGGAGTCGTCACTGGCCGATTTGCGCGAGGCGGCTTCGACGTCATCAGCATGATGTTCTGTCTGCACTACAGCTTCGAGAGCGAAGAGAAGGCACGCGGCATGCTGCGCAACGTCGCTGGCGCATTGAAGAAGGGAGGACGCTTCCTAGGTGTCATGCCCAACAGTGACGTGCTCAGTGCACATGTTGAAAAGCATCTCAAGCTTCACATCAAGGGACAGAAGGCGGCTAGTCCTAAGAAGCCAACCGAAGAAAAGAGCATGTATGACGACGACTGGGACCCCGAGAAGCCCGCCGCTGCAGACGACGATGACTGGGATCCAGAGAAGCCAGCTGGCGGGGCAGAAGATTCATGGGATCCTGAAAAGCCAATCGCAGCGGCGGAAGAGGACGACTGGGATCCTGAAAAACCGTCTGCTCCAGCTGCAGATGACGACGACTGGGATCCTGAGAAGCCGGCTGAGAAGCCCGCGACGAACGGCAATGCGGGCAAGGCGCCAGTCGACCTCCCGCCGCTGGAATGGGGTAATTCGATATACAAGGTCAAGTTCACGCAGTCGCGGCCGTTGCCCACGGATGGTGTATTTCGTCCGCCGTACGGGTGGAAGTACTTCTTCTACCTTGAAGAGGCGGTGGATGTTCCGGAGTATGTTGTGCCTTGGGAAGGTTTCAGGGCCCTGGCCGAGGAGTACGGCTTGGAATTGCAGTTCAGGAAGAGTTTCAGCGAGGTGTGGGAGGACAACAAGGATGATACAGAGCTGTCAAGACTGGCAATTAGGATGGGAGTAAGGGATAGGGACGGCAGATTCCTCGTCTCGTCCCAGGAGATGGAAGCGGCGAGCTTCTACCATGCATTTTGCTTCTATAAGATATGATTCTAGCATAGACTGATGGTCAGCGTCGGCGCGAACGGATAAAGCAACAGAACATGATGAACATGGCTGGACAGAAGTTGCGTTCACCCTACATTGCACTCTAGAACTCGGCTATCTCACATTATCGAACAAGAAAGCATATTGTTACCCTACGAGGTCGGCGCAGTCTTCTTCCACTGTGTATTGAGCGCAATCAGCGAGCTGACAGTGCCCGCCAGACCGACGATACCGTCGTCCAGATCGGCCCAGCCCAATGCGCTGGATGGGACAGTCAGATCGCACAGGTCCGAGACCAATTGCTGCGTCGCAGCCGTCCTGTTCCTGCAAGTCATCAGTACTTTCCCTACCATCACTTCCGCTCCTACGTACCTCAACACTCTCTTCCCCTCGACCTTCTTCTCTGCATCCGTGCTCTGTCCCTCCACGGCGCTCCTGTTCTCCGTCTGAATCTTGTAAAGCGAGTACACCCCACTCAACACGCTCGCGCCCAATCCCAGCGCCCAGAACTGGTAAGCCTGCTTCTGTAGCGTCTTCACACTGTCATTCTTCCTCACTCCGGCGGCATCAAGGTACGTCAGCATATCATTGAACAGGTACCCCGCGTAGCCCAATTGGCGCGCAACAGCGAGGTACTTGAGCACTGGATCGAGCGTCTTGGAATCGAACGCGAGCGCGGCGGCGCGGAGGTGCTCGATGAACTTGCCGATGCGGAGTGCCTTGCGAACGAGGCCGAGGTTGGATTTGAGAGCGGTGAATTGTGCGACTGTGGATTGGGGATAGTTCTGGCGGTAGAGGTAGAAGGAGAGGAAGCGGGAAAAGTATTGTACTGTTCGGAGGGCTTTGTCACGGCCGACTTGGGGTTGTTAGCACGATGTGGTCGAGAGTAGCAGGCAGCTGGGGGAGAATAGGAGCTTCCTAGGCATATGTGCAGAGGTGCTTACCTGTTGTCGCGACATAGTTGTTGAAGTGGGTCACCTTGGGGTGGTAGATGAGGGCGTCGGCGACCATGATGGGCTTGTCTGGTAGCTCAATGGCGTTAATCACAGATCTGGAGGTGCGGTATCCAAGTGTCGTCAGTTGCCGTTGCGGGCAGATGGAAGCAACTTGTATTCTGGTGCGGAAGATGATATCAATGTTTCTTTAGCACGTCTTGGTATGGGGGGTTCAGGGAGCTTTGACCACATTCTCGGGCAAGATCATCCACCTCGGTCCTACGGCTGTTGAAGCCAATTATTGCCGACATGTGAAGAAGGTCACTAGTAAGGTTAGGTAGGAACGATTTTCGACTTCCAACTTCATTGTAGTCAGTGTCACCTGCGCTATTGGATATGATGTGTATGAGAGAAGAGGCCGTATCATTAGTTGTGATCATGTCTACTGAAACGCTTTGAGAAATGCCCCCAGTCCTAGGCCGCAGAAAATGGGTATCGTCAGGTTATCATCAAATCCAAAGAAATCGACAGCCTCGGATGCACTTGCTACCAGACCCGCAACCGCGCTGACTACTGCCAAAGCTGATGCTCCGTCAATCGTCGCTCCCGCTCTACTGAGACCCAGCTGTTTCCGGGCGCTCAATGGTAAGGTCAGGTGTCCGTCAAAAGCAAACCTATTTGGTCCCGAGTTCCACGCCCGAGGTACCATCGGCTCAAAGACCGTGTAAAAGAGTAGTGCTGCAGCTACACCGAACACGAATGCAGCGAGAGAGCCAGCCAACGACTTGCCCTTTCGAATGCGAGGAGTGTATTGACCATAGAGTCGGCCAAATGTGGACGCAGCAGTGTCGCACCATGAGAGTAGCAGGACGGAGATAACCCCGACGTCTTTCGGACAAAAGTACATGACTGCCCATACTCCTGCGAGATATGAGATCACGCCGTTGTACTTGTCGTGAGCTTCGGACTCTCGCATGAATGCACCAAGGACTTTAATATAGATTCGGTTAAAGGGTCTATCGTCGCTTTAGCCGGTCGCCTGCACATCTTCAAGCTTGCCAACTTACGCGTAGTGTAGCCGTACCACATCGACCAAGAAGATAGGAACAAGAAGAGTCAAAAGAACAGGGTGAATGTCGCCTGGCTGCTTACCCCAGCTGTAAAGTGCCAGGGTGAGAAAGCCGATCGCGACATGTAGCACCTTTCTCGGAATTTCATGCTTGTGCACCTGTCGTGTAGTCAGTATCCGTGTATTGCTGGCCCAACTTGGGCTCGACCCACAAAGGTCCTCCACTCGCGATGGATAGGTATCAAGCCTAGCGGACTTGGACTCCGGCTCAATTCTCGCCAGAAATTTCTTCCATATCCACCGGCACTAGAGGGCTTCAGAAGGCCACTGCTGCTGCTTTTCCTTCCTATGGTTTCGGGCTTGCGTCTTGTTGGCTTCGTATTCCCATTGGAAAGTCCTGTCTTCTCCGCGATAGGCGTCATGCCATCCAATCTCACAGAACCTCGCTTTGCCAATGCTGGACTCCGACTTCTTGACCTTGCGCGCGACAGCTCTGGGTCATGTGGCTCCCCGTCCTCCGAAATGGCTTCTGGCGAAGAGAAACGCGCATTGGCTGGTTGTGCAAAGTATCCATCCTTACCGCTCCTCTCGGACGGCGTCGGCGATGGTGAGATGACTCTCGGAGTCGGCGGAATGGGGTATTGAGATGCTGACATGCTGAATATGGTTTCCCGACACGACGCGGATACACTCGAGTCTTGAAGGCGGGGCACAGATCGGGACGTGCTTAAAGCAGGCGCGTTGTGAAGTCGTCAGCGGCTGCAGGATGATAAGATACTGGCTACAGCTGGCGGAAGCGCGGCATCGTCGTGCGATGATAGAGTGGAGTTGGAATTGACGGAGAGTGTTCAGGAGAGAGCCTTTGGCACGTCCTGCAAGCAAAATTCGGAATTCTGGAGTCAGTGACAGAAGTGTTCGTGACTGTGACATGTGTCTCTGAAACTTGGTGCAACAAATTCGGGACATCTGCCTGATGACCAAATTTGGTAGATCTGCCGTTCGCTGATCGGGACCCTTGACTCACCGATGGACGCGTGCTGCTCGTTCATAAATTTATCTCTAGCACAAATAATTGTAATCAACGATGGCGACAACGAGAAAGAATGCCTTCGACTTGTCGAAATGTGCACGGCCAAATATACTGGCACTGGAGCCGTATAGGTGTGCTAGAGAGTAAAACATCCTGCACGACGTCCACATGGGAGTAATGCTAACCATGCTTAGTGACTACAAAGATGATGGTACTAACATTCTGCTGGACGCGAATGAAAATGCATACGGACCCGGACTTTCCTTAGCGACGAATGGCTCTTTCACAAATGGAAATGTCAACGGTCACTCTTCCGGTCCACAGATCGATTTCTTAGGACTTAACCGGTATCCTGACCCGTGAGTGGCGTTCATGAACATGTATGGCGAACACCTCTGACCGTTGACAGCCACCAGGAGGATCTCAAAGAGAGCCTATGCAGGCTGAGAAATACACACGCTCATACCGAGAAGAACATCACGGCAGCAAATCTTTTCGTAGGAGTGGGGTCGGATGAAGCAATTGATGCACTGATTCGAGCATTCTGCAGGCCTGGCCAAGACAAGATCCTTACTTGCCCTCCAACATATGGCATGTACTCGGTATCAGCGCAAGTCAACGACATACAAGTTGTCAAAGTACCGCTTGATGTCGAACATGGTTTTCAGCTGCAGCCCGATCTGATTGGTGAGAAGTTGTCACAAGATTCTTCGATCAAGCTCGTGTACGTTTGCTCGCCGGGCAATCCCACCGCAAATCTTGTCAGGAAGGAGGACGTTCAGAAGATTCTCGAGCACCCATCATGGAATGGAGTGGTCGTTCTGGACGAAGCGTACATTGACTTTGCATCAGAAGGCGCGAGTCTGGCAGAGTGGGTGTCGGAGTGGCCCAACCTGGTCGTCATGCAGACACTGTCAAAGGCTTTTGGTCTGGCAGGTATACGACTAGGCGCGGCCTTCACTTCACCAGAGATCGCAGCATTGCTGAACAACCTCAAAGCGCCATACAACATCTCGAATCCAACTTCCCAAATTGCCAAGGCTGCTCTCGAGGAACGCAACTTGACGGTGATGCGGGACAACCGTACAAAGATTCTGCAACAACGCGAACGCATGCTCAAGGAACTACCGCAAATACCAGGTGTGGGCAGGTTCCGTGGAGGACGAGAGAGCAACTTTCTGCTCGTGGAAATGCTCGACCAGCAAGGCGGGAAACCCTGCAACGAAGTCGCGTTAGGCGTATACGAGAGGCTGGCAGAGTCGCGTGGAGTTGTGGTACGCTTCCGGGGCAAGGAAACGGGATGCCAAGGATGTCTGCGCATCACGGTAGGGACCGAAGAGGAAGTTAGCCGCTTCCTGGCCGAATTGCAGAGTGTCTTGCGGGACATCCACGAGGGGAAGCCGTCACTCGACCGGAAGCAGGAATCGCAGAGAGAGGAACAGGCCAACGGAGTCATTGCCTGATCGTCCTCCGTGTTCCTCCGCGCATCGATATGCGCATCCTCGCATTCGTAGACAGCTTATGAAGACGACACAATCTACGCTGCACGATTACAGCATTTCGACAAGCATGAGACTGCAGATCGGTGTCTTGACAGCTACACAAATGGTAAAACTCTGGGCTGACGGTGGATCCTGAGGCTGAGAAGCGAACAAGAAGATGCTTGGACGTTTGGGTGTGTCGATGCTTTCCTTGTTTTGCTACCGACTTGCTGGGACTTTTGCTGGGGCCGCCCCACTTTGGGCAGGGGTTGACTGCATCGACTGCGTGCGGAAATCGACTTCGGTCCGGCCACTTGTCCGCCCTCTTCACAACCGTCAAACGGGAGTTCGCAGTTCATCGCGCAGCCTTCCGCACACTACTGTAGAATGCTGCATCTCTGGACCGAACTTCGCCGATCGAACTTCTCCAAGCCGTTGTCCCAGGCAGTGCCTGCCGAGACCTGAAAGACGACGTCCCTGGTCGACATACGCAGATGGCGCTTTTTCTTGTTCGACCAACCTCCGGTCCATCCGCTCTACCAGATATGCGTTTCCAGGCCTTTCAGGCTTACATCGCACCTGGGGCTCATTCCCTGGTCTGAAAAGTATGCTAATATTGAGCAGCAAATTCATGGTCTGGCTTCCCGCGTCGCACCATTGACACCACCGTGGAACAACGGACGTCATACCATCTGCTGAACCATTCTATACCAAATGAGCCGCACAATCACCATGTTTCATCGACGATCACCATACAACCTACCAGGTACTGTCATTATCGTGAGCATCATACCGATCCAAGGAAAGTGGTCGCATATACGGTTCTTGACAAGACCCTGATCGCAGCAGATCCGATAAGTAGTCTGCATGCCGCTATGTCGATCCCTGCACATCTCCAGCCCTCATTTTCTTAGCCTTCGCAATCCACCAGGCTTGTCCTGGACCCTCGGTTGGCTGGGACCATACCCACAGTGAACGCAGCGATCATTCGTTCTCGAATATAGATAGAACCGTTCCCTCGCTTTTCATTCCAACTCTTCACCACAACTCATCTTGACCTGGAAGCAATCGCTTCTTATACACTATTAACAATATGGCTCCTCAACTATATGAAGTCCGAGAGCCCCGCCATGACTGGTTCGAGGGTAACACATGGTTCGACCAAGCCGACCCATCAATTGATCCGATTACTGGCCAGCGACGAACGCACATGGACAGAGCTGGAAAGCGCTTTAGCGACACCATCAACGGTATTAGACAACGAGCGAGCAATGGCAATGGCAATAGTAGTTCGAGTCGATATGCCGAGCGCTATCAGAACAGCTACAACAACCGGCTTCAGGACCGCTACGCATTTCCGGCGAGGAACAGAGGGCCATCACCTCCTCAGAATGCATTCCTAGCTCCCGACTACGATGATGACTTTGGCGATCCCTACACGCCAACACCCAAGAACAACGTCGGCTTTGTCCCACCTTACCCAGAGGATAAGCCAAAGACACGGCAACGATCAAACACAGTGGAATCTCAAGGCGTAAAGTCTTCTCCACATCTCGCTATCACTCGCAAAGTCCTTGGCCTTCACCCGACAGCGCCCGTCACTGACGAGCACGACATGGCACCACACAGCCAGTACTTCTGGCCAAAGGTCCGATTGGCGTTGCGAGAACCCTTTGCAGAGTTCTGGGGCACATTCTGTCTTGTCCTCTTCGGCGATGCTGCAGTAGCTCAAGTGCTCCTTTCGACAAATCAGACCAGCGCACCAGGCGGTGATGGCTTCGGCGACTACCAATCGATATCTTGGGGCTTCGGCATCGGTCTTATGCTGGGCGTCTACATTGCAGGCGACTCTGGCGCGTACCTCAATCCAGCGGCAACATTCACGAACTGCCTTCTTCGCAAGCTCCCTTGGCGACGCTTCCCGGTCTATCTCGTCGCACAAGTCATGGGCGGCTTCTGCGCCGCAGGTGTGATCTATGGCAACTACTACTCCGCCATTGATAACTACGAAGGCGCTGGTATCCGCACTGTCACCCCTTCGCCCACAGCGACTGCTGGTATCTTCGCGACTTACCCACAGCCATTCGTCACTCGCGCCAACCAGTTCTTTTCCGAATTCATCGCTTCCGCCATCCTCATGTTCGTCATCTTTGCACTCAAGGACGACAGCAACAACGGTGTCGCTAAAGGCGGAGGAAACTGGTTCCCTCTCGCTCTCTTCTTCCTCATGTTCGGCATTGGTAGCTGCTTCGGCTGGCAGACTGGCTTCGCCATCAATCTCGCCCGTGACTTCGGTCCCAGGTTGTTCACCCACGCTGTCGGCTACCGAGGTGTTTGGTCCGCTGGTAACTACTACTTCTGGGTAAGTTCCTTGTCATTAGCGAAATCTTTATGAACGTCGCTGACTTTGGTGGTTTCCAGATACCCATGGTAGCACCCTTCCTTGGCTGTGCAACAGGAGGTATTCTTTACGACATCTTCATTTACACTGGTGTATCGCCCATCAACGACAGATGGTTCGGCTTCTACGACTTCTTCCACCCCGGACAGGCCATCAAGCAACGTATCGCCGAGCAGAAGCAGGAAGGCGCTGTCTAAGTATGCAAGAGATGAGAATACGGCCAACATCATGAGCACGATTTTTCGCCATGCCGGAGCTAGTTTATGCCACATTCGACCTGAAAGGATACACATTTTGGGGAGCAGGTTTGATACCATTTAGACCAAGGCGTTCGGGTAATGTAATCGTCTTCGCCTCGCGGCGAAAGGAGTTGTATTAATAGGGGTGTAACATACTCCACCGATCTATGAGGATCGATGTGTCGATCGCTATGTACGACAGGCGGCCTATTTTAGATAGATAGAAACCGCGAATTGAGCAGTCTCAAATCTATGATCTATTTTGTTTCGCTCTCCTCTGCTATTGTAGTATCGTGCCACTCGCGTCCACTACCAGGGCCGGAGTACACGCGCGCCTTTACGCAGTGCGGCACTACTGCTAGCTCCGATCCCAAACCCCTCCGTGCTCCTCACTCTCGTCTCTGCGCTGTGGCCGTGAGATAGTCCTGCAATCCCCCATTTCAGCCCCTCAGCTCGCCAACCTCCCCTCAATCTTCCCCTTCTCCTTCTCCCTGATCTCCTTCAATTCCTCCTTACTCGCATCAAACGTAGCATGGGCCTGATTAAACGGGTTGTCCGGATGCTTCTCAAACTCCTTCCTGATCTGGTCTATCTTCTGCTGTCTTCTCAATCCCTTCTCATCCTTCATCTCCTCCAGTCTCCGCTCCTCATACGCCGCGTACGCCGCCTTGAACCTCCTCTCCGGGTGGCGATCGATCTTGTCCCCACCAGCAGAACCAGTGAGACTCAGCGCGTCCAAAGCATTATCAATACCCGTCGCGTTCAACGCCGCTAGGTCCTTCTTGCTGCTCGGCGCATCGAGACCTGAGAGGTCCAGGCCGCGCGACATTTTCTTTGGAGGAGCCTTGCCTTTGCTCGGGAGGGACGCCTCCTCCTCTGCGAGTAGAGCGGCCTTCTCGGCTTTCTTCCGTGCTGCTTCGGCCGCTTTGTCGGCAGCAGCAGCGGACTTGGAATTGTCTTTTGCACCTTTGGACCATTGCTGTGATTCGGCGGCCTCGGCTTTGGCGTTCGCTGCCGCTTGTTTGCTTGCTGCTGCTTCGGCCTTTTTGGCGTTGCCGGCGGCTTTTTTGGTGTTTTCGCCCTTCTTGCCGGCCATGATTCGGGAGATGGATATGTGCTGTGGTGGGGATGGATGGTCAAGACGGTAGGGTATACGAGAAGAGAGTCGTACCCACTGCACTCTTAGGATCTGGTCGTGTCGAGGCGGTGTGGAGGGAGGGGCAGGAAACAAAGTGGGATGTGTTTCGCCGCAGCCCAAGAATTATGTCATCCATCTTGTTTCCTCTTTTGGGAACCGCGTTCGGCTTCACGTGTTAGCGAATTGTCCTGCATAACAACCATGATTAAATCTGGAGAAGGATGATAATTCGTGATCTGATGCAACTTACATCACAGGGTTCATCCGTGCTTTCTAGCAAAGATGGATATCTTGTTGAACAAGGTAGATATAAACAAGGCAAGTTCTAGACCACAGTTGACGAGGACAGGTCACACAGCAGGCCATCAACTATGCTATCAGGTAAATTGATCGATACTTCTTGTCCGCTGTATCTGACGAGACCAGATCCGGCGTCGCTGTCACAGGCGGGTACGCCATGAAGCAGTGCGCTCGCCTGCTCAGCTCAACTCCGAAAGGCGGAAGTAAGGATGATTTACGGAATCTGCAGATCAGACTGGAGAGCAAGATCCGTGTATGTTGGATTTGATACTGTCACGGACGTCAAAACTAATATAGACCAGATCATTTCGCCAGCTATAGATATGATCGAGTTGATGTAAGTAATGCAAAGAGCATTTCGGACATTCATATTGACATTGACCAGTGCTGCACGAGGCAACACATCTCTGGAGTCAGCGGTGGAGCTCACTAAAGACCTTCGCTATGAGATACAAAGTCTCGGTGTCCGCCTGTCAAATGCCGCCAACGAAGAAGAGCTACTACGACGCCGTAGTCCGAGGGCGAAGTCGAGAGAACAGAACGAGCTTGAGCTGCAACTAGTCATCGCCGATATGAGGAGGCTGCTATCTCGAATCGAAGACGCTGTACCTTTGATTAACCTTGCTATCACGACATCTGGTGTCAACCTGAGCACGAATTTACCGGCCACGGTCTCGCCGTCTCGACTGCTGCAGGCGAGCACACTCTTGACTGCAGCGGACGCACAATACGTCGAGGAGTCAAGTCAAAGAGTACAGGTCGGGCCAGTCTACGTGCTCTCCATTTACATGCTCTTTGCAGGTCATGCATGGAGACCACAGGACGACGAGGACATTCGGGCGACTACCTGGAAGGAAGTTATTCACAAAGCACGTGTCAAGCTTGTGCGACTACCGATCGGCCAGCTGTACAGTCGTTCGGGTGCTGGCAATGTTAACGGACATGTCAAAGATTCGCAGTCAATCCCAGCAGAAGACGCTGCAAACGAATTTTCGTATCAGCTGCTAGTGATCGAAGATCTCGACGACGATCGCGTACACACTTTCGACGATGCAGAATCACAACCCGGTCCATTCGACGGTGTGACTAATGCAGGTATCCGAGACGTTATTCCCATTCACCAGATCTCAAAGATCTTCTATGCAGATACTGGCAAAATTCTGAACATTGGTTCTGAGGGCGAAACGAACAGCCCAGTGCTACTGCTCAAGCGTGACATTCATGCAGAGCCCCCAAGAAGGATGATGGAAAGGCGCCGCCGCTCCAGCACCTCGAATCTTGAGGATAGCGAAGGTGATGATCTGCCTTCGCAAGTCGACGATCAAGACGAAGTCGATGCTCAGATACGTCGCGAGTCTACATTCGAGCCGACAGATGGCTCTCCAGTCGAGGAGCACCATGAGCCGTGGAGACTCCCACCCGATCTTGATCCGGAGTGGATTGCATTTGAGATATACACAGAGGAACCCGACAGCGAGGATGAGTTAGACTTCGCCAATACCGGGGATGAGTTTCCAGCCACAGGACCGGAAGTCTCCAGAGAGGACTCACTTGACGCAAGGCTCTCGAACAACCTGTCCCAACTCAAGATCGAGAGTACTTCGTCTCCAGCCCAGTACCCTACCGATGGCATGTCACCGATAAGCACGATGCCGAATCGGCTTACTCAAGCAACAATCAAAACATCTTTGTCTCTTCTGGAGATGCTCATCCGTCTGACTGCGCTACAACAATTTCGACAAGCATCTCACCTGACAATTGAAGACGAGCTCCTCAATTTCTTCCTGGAGGATTCATCCACGACTGGGGCTGGTCCCAACGCGGAGTATCGACAACGGGTAAGGCGTGATGCCCGGTTGAGGTTGGGCTTTGACCCCTATGACGAGTCGCCATTGAAGCGTCGTGGCGAGGAGTATATTGCTCATGCTGGGTCGTCTCCGCGCCAGGAAGAGTTTTACGATGACTATGACGATCCTGAAACACTCCCAAATCTGGCTAGGCCTTCAGTGGAGTCGCCGCGGGTCGACGGCAGGTACAGGAGCTCGCCTTCCCCGTCGATGCGTCAGATGAGGCCAAGACCCTCCTCGACCAGGAGCTCGCCTATGCCACAAACACCGCTCCATCGACGACCGGGCATTTTGCGAAACAGTACGAGTGACGTGAAGTCCCGACAATCGGCTCTTCGTAGTCAGTCGGAGAAGCCGAGAAGCCCTCTTGGGATGGTCAGGAGGGAGTCAAAGACAGATAGTGGCCTTGGGACAAGTCCTCCTGCGAGAGGAGATCCAAGTCCAGAAGAACGATGATCACATTTGGTCAGCGGAACTGACATCTTTCGCTTTGCGTTAGCGTTCAAGGCATTTACACGGCGTCAGATACCCCCATGTATAATTTAGAGCACTATCGACAGGCACGATCTTTACCCCTGATCGTTGTTACGCACAATGAAACATGGCCTTGGCACTCCCAAGATAGATCTCCCCGCAACAACGCAGCACGACTCTTCGACCAACACACTCACCATTTCGTGACCATCCACTCCTTATCTACCAGGCAGTGTGTCATACCGCCAATGTCACCAAAATGGACGTAGCATATGACCATATCCAGGAAGAAGCGCTGCCAGCAACGAACGAGAATGGCCGTGAGAGGAAAGAGGGAGATAAGCCCGCCGGCTTGAATGCGGAGTTCCAAGAGGCCTTCAAGGCGGTCAGCGCATCACCATGGGGAGCAAGACTGGGTGGACTATGGGGACAAGTCAGAGCCCAGGTAGGTTTTGATGCACGTTAGCCACTGCCAACCAACCCAAATGTTATCTGGAGAGAGGATGCGACTAGCTGCCTGGAGCGGCCAGTGGAGGCCCAGCGAGGAGGAGAGCCAGAGCAGCAAGGTGGTCGCCGCTATGCGACACGAGACAGATGTGCACAAGAAGTCGGGTCTAGACCGCAAGCTGACCACACCCAGGGCGAAACACTGTACACCAACGCCCAGCAAGAAGTCGCCCACGTCTCGACGCAAGCCACACGCGGCCTCACAAACCTTCAATCCGACATCGCCCAACGCACACGAGGCATCTCCCTCTCCGCCGCCAACCATGACGCCGGAGCCGCCAGCTTCTCCGATCCCAACTTCGTCCTCCCCTCCAGCCCAACCAAGACGATCCGCGCAAGCGACGTCTCCTCCTTAGCCAAAGACACCTCGGACACAACGCAAGAGCCAGACAAAGTCGAGCACGTGGACAATCTCCCGGCGGACATCGTCAAGGAAGCCACGTCCATGGTATCCCGCTTCCGTCTCGAAGCCACCAGCCGACTGAAGAACCTGCAACAAGCAGAGGACGCGGCGGACGAAGCGCTGCTGAAGTTCGGGAGCAATATCCGGTCATTCTTCCGGGATGCGGTGACGGTCTCGGCGCCCGAAGAGGGAGAAGCGGGAGATCAGGTCAAGCGGGAAGTGCTGTTCGAGACGAACGATAGTGAGGGGAAGAGGGTGTTTCATTCGAGTCGGTTCGAGGCGCAGATGCATGTTATTTTCAGCAATGAGGAGAGTTTTCTCAAGGATCCGGAGAGTGGTGAGTGGGATGCTTTCTACAAGGGATGGGATGCGGATGGGAAGACGGATGAAATTGCCAAGGAGTTGGAGAGGTATGATGAGCTGAGGAGGGTGTTCGGGAGCTTGGTGCCGGAGAAAGTGGAGTACGGTGTGTTTTGGGCGAGGTACTACTTTTTGAAAGGCGTTGTGGAGGAGGAGGAGCGGAGGAGGAAGGAGGTGTTGAAGGGTGAGTGTTATGGCTTGGAGCGCAGGGTCCGAACTGACGTTATACAGGTGCTGCAGCGGATGCGAACGAGGAAGTCGGTTGGGGTGACGATGACGAAGACGACGAGTCTACCACGCCCGTCAACGATGGCAAGACGAACCCTGCTAGCCAGAGCACAACTACACTCACTCCACCAAAGGCAAACGAGGGTGCCGAAAAATCGCCACGGAGATCGAATGAGGACGACAAGAAGAGTACCGCCGACAGTGATGCTAGCTACGACATTGTCAGTGGAGCGACGAGCAAGACGCCGAGCAGTCCGAAGGAGGCCAAGAAGGACGATAGTGACGATGAGGACTGGGAATGATCGTGTCTCTCGAGGTGCATCCGGCGCACATGAATTAGGCTTAGCATGGTCTTTGGCGTGGTGGCAAGGGTTCCTGTACAACACGGACGTATTCAATCCATTATGGATCTTCTATCTACCGAACAGCAGGGTCTTCTCTCCCTCTGCTACTGCAGTCCAGCCGTCGTCAGCCTCCCCTGCGTCCTCATCGTCGCTTTCGAGCGCGACTCTCCTACCCAACAGGCTCGAGAAGAGGTCATCGATCTGTCTCTCACCCCAAGTGCCTCGATCTTCGGGAGCGCAATAATTCATGAGCTTCTCGTGCACCGTGTAACGTAGCTTCCGGCCTTTCGAAGCTTTGGTATCCACGACCTTCCTCGTCTTGGCTTCTCGTCTGATCTGATACCCATTCATGCCTCGGAACTCCTCTGATGAGCCCTTTGTCTGAGCGCCGATCCCAGGTGTGAACGAGCTTTTCTGCTCTAACAGTGCAGAGAGAAGTACGGAGTAGAAGTCAGCATCATCGTAGGTGGTAGGATCACCTGTATCTCGTTGCTGTTTTTGCTCATCCTCGCCCGTCGCTTCTGGGTGTGTCGATCGAGGTTTCTTTGTGGTGACTTGTTGTAGCTGATAAGGTGCGCAGGATCTCGGTGTGCGCGCGCGCTTGATCAAGCGGCTGGTGTCGTTCAGATGGTTCGACAAGATGCCGTGGACAGATGAGCTGGTCTTGCTTTGCGACAATTTGTCCCGGTTCTGAGCAACAGCCTCCGTCACATGCGTTCTGGCATACCATTTCTCAAGTGTAGCGTCCCGCCAGTCTTGAGAAGCAGACTCTTGAGCCTGACTATAGTTCCAAAGATTCTTGTTTGGTGTGTCGGCATGAAAATCAACGTGCTTTCGCTTCTTCCCGGTACGACTCTCCTGTAGAGTATCTCTCAGCGAGGTGATTGAGCTCCAGAGCAATAGAGCGGCTGTTTCCGCACCCCTGAACGCGGTTTCTATATCTTCTTCAGACTGCAACTTGGCGTCTCGAGCCAGACCTGAAAGCGTATTCGTCCCAATGATGGCTTTTTGGAGCTTGATGCGCGTGTTTAACAGATTGTCGAACGTGTTCCTCTGCTTCCTGACAGCAAGTCCCTTCTCTGCTTCATCCTTGGCAGCTTGTGACATGGTCGACACTACAGACTTCTGTTGCTGAGCCAGAAGTTTCCTCACATCGCTTGTTGTTGCTTCTGGTGCCTTATGAAATCCGTTCATGGCAGGCTGAGTCTCGTAACCATCGTCGTCTTCATCACTTGAAGCTTCAGTATCATCTGTGCCCTCATCTTCAGTTCCAAACTCATCCATCTCCTCATCTTCATCCATGGAATCGTCTACCGAATCCTCGTCGGAATGGTCCTCGCCGCCCATAACTTGGTCACCGCTCTCACTCGACACCTCCTCAGAGCCCCGCTCAAAGGGGTTGTCCTCGTCGTCATCGTTCGTTATCGCCGCGTCTCTGCTCACGCGAGATCCAGCATACTGAGGTCCGAGGGAGGGTTGCTCCGGTCTTCTGAGCTTGCTCTTTCCCACAGATATATAGTGTTCTCTCGCTGCGCCTTCAGATTCGACCTCAGAGCCGTCAGGCTTCTCTAACCCTTCTTCGTCGCTGGCCACTGGTCGATCATCTTCGGGATCAAAGTCTGGCAAGGTCAGTCATCTTGAGAGCTTGAGCTCCCGGAGAAAGGGTACCTTTGGGTGTTGGATCGTCGAGGTCAGCTAGCTGCTGCAACAAACCGCCGTGTTTCATGCCCATCATAACTCATTCGACTCCAGAACAGAAGTAGTTAGTTGGGATTCGGCCAGGAAATTTTTGAAGAAGTCGGTGACTCGGGCCGATCTGGCCGCACCGCCGCCAGTCAAGTTCCGCTCGTATTAACCCGGCCTCCCTCCGTGCCTCCAAAGCTCATCCTCCAGGATGCCTTATTGCCTGTGCCTTGCGTCCGTACACTGCGGCCGGTATTGCTGTCACTCATCACGCGCCGCTGGCTACCACTGCCTTGCAAGTGTAATCGTTCCCGTGCCGGCTTGGCTGTGCTTGATCCGTTGTTGTTGGCATGATTGCCATGTCTCAGAAGCTCATGCACCATGTTGTGCAAGGGCTCTAGTTTAGGATGGATTCTGGTTGGTTCACAATTACGTCCAAAGAAGCTTTACTGCAGCTGTTGCTGACCGAAGATCTGATGGTCTCATGATCAGTGACTCTGTACATTGCCTTGGTAAGATATTATTCCAGATATATATGCCCACGTTTAGCCTGATTGGGCTCGGCTTCTACAGATTCGAAAACAGACGATGACTACCACAACGTATATCCACCTCATCGCTTCATTTGTCTTCTCTCTTCCCCTTGTCTCTGCGTCTTGCTCGTCCTTCCGTGAGACGAACACGACTCTGCGCGTACCGGGTCCCAATATCACCATCTCCGATGGCGTGTGGTGTGCAGGTCCACAAAATTGCACAATCAATATGCCACCGGGTAGAATCCCTGGAACACAAGAGATCGAAACTCGGACAGGGGGCATCGCAACTGATCGAGCCACCCTGAACCTCACCCTCCCTGCCAATGAAACCAATTATGTCCTCCAGTTGATCTCCAATGCCACCAACACGCCGTTCTATTCCACCATGCAAGCCAACATCACAACAGTCCTCGGCACCGATCTTCCTCCTGGCGAGGGGGGCTGGACTGTCTTCATGGTCAGACACACTTGTGTGACAGGCACACTGGAAGGCTGCGGTGCGGGCGATCCAGCGAACGGGACCGTGGTGACTGGCTGCACGCCGACTGCACCATCACAGGATCGCTGTGATTTCAGCCCGAACTTCCATTGCATGGATGGAGTCGTCGCCTGGAATCTCGCCGACGAGCGAGCCAGCCGTGCCCAGCAATGCGAGACGTGTGCCGATAACACAACAAAGGATCAGACGACGCTGGTGACGCAGGAGACCGCAGCAGCAGGCACGGCGGGGGAGACTGGAGCGGCAGGCACGACGACAGTCGGTGTTTGGAGCTTCGTCGTCGTTTTGTTTGTGCCGATGTGGCTATACCTATGAGCTTGCAGTAAAATATCAGCCAGTGCAAGGGGTAATCACGATCATGTACTACCCAGTTCTACTGTCACACAGACTGGCTTAGAATAAACAACCAGGTAGCGTAGTTGTTGCGTTTGCAAGCAAATTCAAAAGGTTCAGAACATCAAGCAGGCAGCAACACGTGGACCAAGGACGTGATGATCAAGTATATCCATTGAATGTAACAGCAGCGTCTCTGGCCGTCTGACCGAGCACACAATGGCTCAAAGTATATCCAAGAAGAAAAGTCTCTTGATTTCCCCTCCCCCCCCAAATCCACCAGTCCACATCTCCCAAGACGAGACCCTTTACACCGAAGGCCATCCACCGCTCCAGTTGAGCTTGTTGATACCCAATCTCTTCTGACCATCACTGTATCCAATGTTGGTGTCGACGTAGTGGTAGTACAACAACCACCCTTCTCTTGGGTCGAGGTATACACCCTGCCCACCTGGACCATAGATGTTGTCATGGCTGGCCAGGACCACGGTACCTCCATTCTTCAAGCAATCCTTCCCTTCCTTGTCGACGAAACCACCGTTGGCCCTCTTGGACACGCACACGCGGATACTGTACTCCTCTCCCTTGGCGGGCCTGGAGGTGTCGTAACCACAGCACTTGCCTGCGGAGAAGAACATGTAAAACAAGCCCGCGCGCTGGACCATATATGAGCCCTCGATGGCGTGGGAGCCGGTGGCGTTGTAGATGAGCTGCACAGGGGTGTTCTTGGCTGCCGTGGGACGGGTGAGGTCGATGTTGAACTGGAAGATATCCTGCCAGAAGGAGCCAAAGTTGACGACGTAGCCGCTGCCCGTGTTCATGAGCTGCGCGTCGATGCCGTTGTACCTGTCGCCGTTCTTGCTGCTGAAGACGGCGCCTAGGTCGGTCCAGGAGCCCGGGTCCAGGGTCTTGGATGTGGCGAGACCGATGTTGCTGTTCTGCGAGCCGAAGGACGAGGCCGAGTAGAACAAGTAGTAGGTGTCGCCTACTAGGGAGACGTCGGGGGCCCAGAGGTCGGTGTTCTGGCCGGGAACCTTGGCCGCGGCGGAGAGGACGGTGCCGGCTTGGGTCCATGGACCGGTCAGGGCGGGGGAGGTGAAGATGGGCATGCGGCCACCAGTGGCGAAGCGGTAGTACTTGCCGTCCGAGGAGCGGCGGATGAGGGAGGGGTCATGGGTGTTGGTGCAGATGCCCGAGCAGGCAAGGGGAGCGGCAAAGGCGTGGACGTGGGCGACCAGCGCCGAGACGAGGATGGCGAGAGTGGTGAAGAAGTGCATTGTGGCGGTGGAGGGATGGGATGATGAGATGAGAGGAAAGGGACAGGGGATGAGATGCTTATGCAAAGAGGAAATCGGAGGATCAATACAAGAGGATATCGCAGACTTTGGTCGAGGGGCCCAAACGTTTCCATCCATGAAGGGGCATCATCTGGACACTACCGCAGAATCAGGACAACACAAGGTGCTTCCGGACAAGATACTCCACTTGCATCACCTCCCGAGTTGGTGAAGTCCACGGTCAGCCGGCGCCCAGGGACGTGATGTGCATGGCGAAGCAAGGCGGACCCCACCGGGCGTCGTGCAAGAACGGACGTGCGTGTTCCATGTTCGTGGCAAGGCAGGAGATGCGAGATTAGCGCGATGTTCCCCTAGATGCAGAGACGGGAGATGTGCGCAGGGCACAGTAGTGGTATCCCCGCCCGCTGGGCAAGGCCGTGCAAGTCCTTGTCTGTACGTTGCGAATTTGGTGGCGGTCTCACCATGCAGATCGCTAGCCTCTGCCGTCCGGTCAGCAGACGGCCTGGATCTTGTTAGGCCAGGGACGAACGATGGGTCGAGTAGCAATGGTCTTGTGACGCTTGGATGTGGCGAATATGCATGGCACGAAACATGCTCTGAGAGGTGGGAAGTGTAGTAGTAGCAGTAAACTTTCTCTCTCTAGAGGATAAAGTTACATGTAGTGCATGAGGGCCGTGGCTAAAGAGGAAATAGCGGGGATAGGTAGAGATTGAAAGGATCAATAATCGTTGTGAGCGATCCCGAGGTAATTTGAGCAGATCCGGGGTTCAAAGTGTTTCCTCCGCGTGTTTGTTCTGTTACGCGCGTGAATTGCTGCTTTGTACCATTTGTTATGAAGAAGTGATCATCATGACTAGGGGTGTGTCCGACGGGGTGAAGAACATGATGTCTTGGTCTTCTGTTCCTGTTTGAAGCCCTAGATCCCAATGACGCGACTTTCTGCAGGCGACATGTTCCACGTCCATGCAAGAAGCTGAAATTGGTGGGCCTAGGGGGCGCTCGTTTCACCTTGCGCCGTCCAGAAGTGAGGAAGTTGAGATATTGTAGAAAGAGAGATTGTAAATGGGCCAATTTCGGCCTTGTTGGTGTATTACTCGCGCACTGATATCGTACAGTGATTATCATGACTCTGTTATCAACCTCGCCCTGAGCCCTTCTTCCCACCCGCTTGCTTCCCTCCTGCAGGGACACCTTTTCGCTTCTGGTGCTTTGTCCAGTCGTGCTTTCGTGGGTGTTCTGGTAACCACTGCACCCGTGCATCTCGCCAGTGAGGATCGTGTACCTTCTCTATTGTTCCAGGCTTACGGCTGTGCCCGTCCCAGTCTTTCGATGGCCAGCCTTCCGGCATCTTGACGCTTTTCGGGAAGACATACTGCTCGTTGCACCCGTCATCGTCCTCGCAGGTAAGACTGCACAGCCCGTAGAGCTTGCAATAGCAGTCGCCGGCGACAGGGCAGAAGGTACTTGTCTTGCCGAAGACGACTGAAGATGTTAGTGCATGGAGGAGGTATGGTTGACTATCTGATACTCACTGTGCCAAAGGTACTCAAAGATCCGTCCCGAGATACCATCATCGTCTTCAGTAGCGAGTAGCCAGTCTCTGTACCTCACATAATCTGCCTTGGGCCGTTTCCGAACAGCCTCGGCTGACACGGCGAATTGTGCGCAACATGCCACGCCGACAGACTCCGGCACTGGCATCTCGGGTATCAGTTCCTTCCAGATCTTCGCGAAGACGTCGCCTGTCCTCAATTCGTACTTGGGGTCATCTTTGTGGAACTTTTCGTATTGGGCCGCCTCCTTGAGTGGCCAGATCTCAGCTTGACATCCGATGATCCAAGCACATCGCAAGTTCGCGTAGCCTTGTTCAATGACATATCGCAGGTTGAGTCTTTCCAGCATACGCAGACCATCATAGTCTGGATCGTCGTTGTGCCATTGGAAGCGGTCCGGGTGCATGAAGACAGTCACGTCGCTCAGCGTATCGTAGTGGTCCACAAGGTAAGTGAGGTATACCATGGCCTCGTTGCCTTTGTTCTCCGGTACGGTAAGCCAGCTGTTGGGGTCATCGACGGTGTAAATCTTGTGCTCCATCCAAGTCACTGCCGACAGCCATGTTGGATTTTGTGCTTTCAGACTCGGTACCACCAGTGTAGAGCTGATCGTCTCATTGTTGTAGATTGGTGCGACTTCTGCACCGACGTCCTGCGGAAGCTGAGTGACGACCGGTAGACGAAGACTCGGTGCCCACAAGGTGTACTTTGAAAAACAGGCTCCTAACCAAAAGACGCCACTGGTGAAGCCTACCACCAAGATGAGATTCAGGAAGGGAAGCATGACGATCTTGCCGTGTGAGAGTTGACTGTAGAGAGCATAGCAGGATGAAAGTCCGACATGGGAATATACTTATCTTGTACTCACGGTATGTATTGGGGCCTATTAGGGTACAGGGGGTTCTTTCCTTAGGGCTACGCGCAAAATGGATCTCATCTGACACAGAAAAGAGGTTAACCATACCGACGTCTTGTCCAGTATGGAGCCGTCTGGAAACTTTGACAAGGAATAGGAAGCACTTGCTCTGATGATAACTAACCAGTCGGATCAAGGAAAACGTTGGGCCATATCCACCTCGGACAATAATTGCCTCTTGTGGGGTGTAGTAAGTAAAGAAGCCGAAGAAGACATGGTTTCAGCCAGAGACAGTTTAAGGTTCTCTGTAGGGCAGGGTACGTATGCCTCTAGAGGCCGAGTAGACAATCTTCGTATGGCATGATTATCGATAGTCTTCATATACGTAGTAGAAAGTGCATGGGGATTGGGTTGACATTCTGTCTAATATGTAGTGAAGAAGGGAAGTGGACCTATGGAGGCTCACACTGAATCTATCAACCCACCGATATCGGGATTGTGCATAGTGCGAAGCTACCCAAATATTGTCTATTCTATTTACATGTCTTCTTGAAACGCTGATGCTCACCGGCAAAGCTATCATCAGCTGAATCAATCTCAAATGCGATACGTGCAAAGCACTCTGCCGGCAGATGTGACAAAGTAAAACAAGGACGGCAGACAACGATATTCCTTTTCGGGAGCGCTGCAGGAAGAAAGTGACGACATGCCATTGACATGCCGATCGTGCTCGAGGCGTTCAAGTCCCGTCGCTTCCTGGGTGATAAGCAACTCGGGGTGTAGTTTGTCGCGATCCAGTACCTCCGCCCTCTTCATCGCTGACGTTTATAACCGGTTGCCGGCTCATGTGGCGGGTCCGTTCTAGTTGAAGATCACGATGAATAGACGGACTGATCCAGGCCAAGTGCTGCTGCGTCTTCCATGTTCAGACTCGCGGGTAGCGTGTGCGCAGCGACGTATATCCGATCAGCTGTTGGGCTTGGCTTCACAGAGAAGCTTGGTAGAGAATGTGGAGGAATGATTATACGGTGATCTTGAGTACGCTATGGTCGCATTCGATGACAAATGGATGTATGCAGAGGGATCGTAGAAATATGGCAATAGAGGGGATGAAAAGGAAAGATCGAAGCAGGTTTGCGAGATGCGACTTGCCTGTCCTTTTGCTGAGCCCAGTGCGAGAACCGCCCGTATCTGCAGATTTATAAAGAGCACACAAGAACCATCCCAGCTGCGTACTCATTGCAGATGTGCCGGGCGCGTAATGATACAGAAGGTCAAAGAGTCCCAAGTATGGAAAAGCGGGCGCTTAAGCTCTGATCCAAATATAGACGGCACTCCGTCTGGCAATACACGCGACGTCCTTCGGACCTTCGTACGAATTCTTGACTGGCAATGATCTCATGGGACCACTTTTAATCGACGGTCTCCCGTTCGCATGCTAATAAGAAGACATTGATATGCTGGCTCTGATCGCAGACATCTGTGCCCGCTACAACTTCTCGTGCTGCAGATAGCCTCGGTAAGCCATGGATGTCCGTTTGACGCCCATGGCAAAGTGGCACGGATTTCCATGCATGAAGCAATCTTTGGTAATGCGAGACGCAACAAGTCTTGGTCGGACTTCGTTGGCGACCGGTCAGGATTTGCGAGTACATCCTGAGGAAAGGTGATCTACATCGGCAAGCATTTTAGACCCAGCCCTTCAGTGCCAGATGGCAAGCTGCGGGTGTTTCCAGAACACCATAGAGTACCCTATCCTTCATACACTTCAGCTCGTCTGAGATGCTCGTACTACTTGCAGAATGTCGATTATGACGAGTAGTCAAACGTGTAGTATAGCCTCCATGATCCACGTATTGTGCGATAGTCGAAGTTGCGAATTTTGTGTACTAAATAGGATATGATGCATCAGTGTACACCAGACTTGTACCCTGCAAGTTGTTCTCAGATTGCCATGAGTGCATCCCGCTGTCGCCTGTAATCTTCCTGCGACCTCTGCCTAAGAGCCTCGGCCGACACAGCAAATCTTGGGCAGCAAGACAGGCTATCAAGCATGCCGTTGTCTCCTTCTGAGAAGAGTCTGAACCAGGCAGTCTGGTCGTGAATCGTGGCCAAACGGATCTGCTCTGGCTTAGGCCCCTCAGCATCGTTAGAGGCTTCCGCGAGATGCCTTGGGTCAACATGGCAGTCTTCCCATGCGTTTACATCTACGACATTAGAGCAGCGCAAGGCAGATGATGCCTTGGCGACGATGTTGGAGGTGTTGAGATTCTGGAGATCGTGCAGGGTATCGAATCGAGGAGCGACGCCGAAATAGCGAGTGGGCGTCACGAAGGCCGTGACTTCTGGTAAAGACTCATAGTTGTCGATGATGTGGCTGCAATGTAAGCGTTACTGCGCTACCAGTGATGGTACCGCCTCACCTCAGGTAGGCACTGACTTCCCTGGCTTTGCCGGATTGTTCTTGAACATCCTCATTTCCATATAACCAGGTCTTGGACCATGTGAAACCTTTCTCGATCCAGGATGTATCATTGCTTGGAAGTCTGTATGCCACGACACCGACGTTGCTGTTCACAGGTGTGCCATTGGAGTCCTTCAACACATTCTGCGCTTCATCTGGCATAAAGTCGCCCTGTCGGTCGATGATTTTCGGGATTTGGAGTGTCTGTCTGCTCGACAACTCTGCAGAGACTGCAATCGCAACTAGAGTAAGAGCTGAAGCTGAGAGATATTGGAGAAGCATTATCTTTATTGTCGGAGGGTACGCTGGCGTGTGGAATATCGATTAGAGGTGGGAGGACGACAAAAGGAAAGAATCAAAATGCATGGATTGAGAAGCACGTTCATGCATGGGAGTGCACACGAGATACTTACTGAAACAGCCATTTTCATTACTGTATGCAACAAGGATTGTGGCAGGTGATCGTATGGCTGAGAACGCTCCGACCCATGCGTTTTAGGCGCGCACCAGGACGATCTTGAGATGCGGCAGGACAGCAGAACCTGCAGGTAACAACATGCTTGAAACATGATGGCGGTGCCGCACAAGCATTCAGCGCAAGAGTCGGCTTTATTCTAGACGGTGAAGGAAGAAAGATGTGTTGCGGTGGCAAGACGCCTGCCAGTGAATTCCGCCGTTATCGGCCTCATCCATCACCGAGCGATTGGTGCAAGAAAGTCCCGCTCGAAGCCCGCCGTTCCATCGTTTCTTCTGGTCCAAGTACTTGCAGAAGTCGCAAGCAACGTAACAAGCCCTACAGACGAGGTAAAGCGTAGTAGCAGTAGTATTCAGAATCACCATATTTACAAAGATTTTGGTCATATAGAGCCATCTGATCCTTCGTAAAATACATTGTATATGTACCCTTTGTTGTCATCTGCGACCAAGTCCAGCAACCAAAGCACAAGTGCAGGCCATATCATCCTTGCGAATCGGATTCATTGGGCTCGGATATATAGGAACACCCCTGGCGCTCAATTTGTCACGTCCATCCCCATGACGGTCTGGAATCGCGGCGCTGCCGAGCGTACACCGCTTCTCCAAGCCGGGCCACAGTCGCTCAGAGACTCAGCGACCTTGTTGATCAATTGGACGTTGTCTTTAACATGCTATCTGATGGTCATTCGATCCAGCATCCCATGGATGACAGGTTTCTGGCCGCACTTCGAAACAAGATTCCAGATCAACACAATCTCTGTGTCTGTCGACTTTGACCATCATCTGCTCAAGGAAGTTGGCAGCGCTGGCGGCCGGTTCCTCGAAATGCCTGCCAGTGGTTAGGGGGGTCCTGGCAGAGCGGGGCAAGCTGGTAGGCTTGATGGCCGGAGACGAAGCGGTGGACGACCAAATGCTGGGCCTGAGTACAGCCATCACCAAAGAGGCGGTTTACTGTGGGGGCATCGGTGCCGGACTAGGGACCAGATTCACCTTGAACCCGTTCCTCATCACCCGTATAGTACTAGGTGACAAGAACATGATTTTTCGTCGTGAAACTCCGTGACGCAAAAGGTAATACACCTTCCACGATCGAAGCGTAGTCGTAAGGATACTTGACACCGTGACGCAACGATGCCCCAGGACGATAGACGCCAGTGATCACTCCTGCACCTTGCATCTCGCAACTGGACCAGCCGCTTGACCTCTCGCAGACCACTCGCAGGAGGCGACCTTGCCTTCCTTGAGAATCGAGCTTAGCCATGACTGGAAGTATGTAGCTGGGACTGAGACCGGGCTCGGCGAAGAATCCTGTTGCTTCTCAGTCATTGATGGCGACTTTGCTGCTCCAAATGTAGGCAACAATTGGAGGGGAGTCTGTGCTCTAGCTAATGAGCTCTCGTAAGGGGATTGCTGTCGGGAGTTTCTCGTCTCGTGAAGCTTTGTCCAGTCTGATAATGTTGGAAGCGGTGTTGCGAGCACTGCACTGAGCATGACCAGGCAAATTGCTAATACGGAGAGTGGACGATGCATTGTGAGGATTCTGACGAGTGTGATCAACAAAACGTTCTCATATATGAGGTGGAATCGGCGACGGGAAGAGAAATGAGAGATATTGTCTTATATGTACGTGATAAAGTGGACCGCAGCAAAGGGATACGCGGCGGTGGGGAACCGTACGAGCAAGGGACCTACCACTTGCGCAGCACCATGCAGTGTTGCGTCAGTTTCGGATCTGCAGCCAACGCGAAACCAGTGCCTCACAAACGCCAATGTTTGACATGTCAAGATGGATCGACTGCCGGATTTTTCGAAAGAAGTCACTCCACAGGACGGCGAAGGGTGTTTCAAGGGAAAAAAAAGGGAGAAATGGCGCGCGGTTGGAGATCCGAAGTGAAACGCTTGGCTCCTTCTCCCACACGCCGATTGGGCACTGCAAAGCCGTCCCGACATGTCCAATGAACTTCATCCAAAGCACTCGTACATGCCAATTATTTTCGTCGCGAGCAGGATATGTTTCCTGTACGTTTGTCACGAACCAGCAGCTCTGAGGGAAGCACTATCGAGCACTGGCTAGCGACTCTAAGGAGACGTGATGACGAGAACAGATACAGGATGATGCGCGTAGACAGAAGTTTGTATCTCTGGCTTTTCTGCTGTGTTCTGCTCACAAGTCGAGCACAAGGACGACGACATCTTCAGATCTCACACGGATAGCTGAAGCTCTCCGTCATGTGCTGAGACTTGTCGTGATGTATGACTGCCGCAACCAGTACTTTAAGCTGTTCGCGTCAAGTAACACTCGAGACTCGCATAGTTTGTCCTCATTCAAGCCCGCAAATGAAGATGTGATAAAGATGAAGTCTCGATCCTGCATCTCTACCTTGTCGAATGATGACCGGGTGCTTGATCAGATTCCTTGTAAAAGTGATCTTGGAAGAATAGGAAGCTCTTCTCGGTCTCAACCAGACAAGATCTGGTTAGCGTATCCGAGAGATCTCCTTCTTCCGATCAAAAGCAGGGACCACGTTTTCAAGGGCCGCAAGTGAATGGCCGCGGGGAAGGTCGCGTTCGGTCAATGACGGCACAGCTGTCCGATATTCAACCTCGACGAACACCCCCTCTTGGTCCATCAGACACGCGTCAACGACCTCAAAAGACAGTCGCAAACATCTTTACTCTAGCGAAATACCATCCGTCACGCAGTGGAGCAGTCGTAAAGCCTATAGCTCACCAGTCAGCCCAACGTCATCTTTATCGCTACTCGAGCTTCACCAATCCGACGAAACACGATATCGCCAGAAGAGGACACCTCCAACGTACCTTTCTTTCCTCCTTCCAAGGCTTGTCAGCTTCGCCGGTACCTTTAAACAAGCTTTGGTCCAGAGAGATCAAGGCGAGGTGCCACAGTCGGAGCTGCGCATAGTCATCCCCCACCTTGGCCCATGAGCAGCTATCTCTGGAAGTACTTTCTCGAAGATGATGTCGACCGCTTCCGGCATTTGCTGGAGACGGCGACTTATCATGTTCGTGCGCCCGCACAGAAAGGAGCAGGAGGAGGGCAGAATGCAAATACCCAGATGAGCTCAAGTCCCGCCACCTACGGAGGCTCGAGTCCGCTACTCGGCGCAAAAGGCAAAAGGACACCGGCGCGGGACATCAATACACCTGGTAGTGGCCAGAATGCTGTTAGCTTGACGAGGGCCGACGTCAATTGGCGTGATGCACAAGGTCTCACGATACTGCATCACACTGCGTCTTCTGTGTCTGAGAATGCAATCGCGTTTGCACAGGCACTGCTCGACCACCCCCTGTTGGATCTGTATTTGCAAGATCTGGAAAGCGGCTGGACAGCTCTTCACCGAGCCTTCTATTTTGGCAACATATCTATCGCTCGGGCCATATTGGAAAGAGATGCGCAAAACGCATTCGGCCGAGCTTTGAGTGGCAAATCCCATCATGTGCTCGGCCTCATCAAAATCAAGGACCATGAAGGTCACGGTCCACTCGATCTATATGCTGCTACTATCCAAGACCGCACACTGCACCCAGAAACTGTAGCTAGAAGAAGGTCAGATTCTCTATCAAGCGAAACGGACATGCCTGGTGGAGATAGCGACGAGAATTCTCGACGCAATCGACCTATCTCATTCAAAGGATCCCTGGGAGACGAATGCTTCACCTTTGGCAGCAATCGGAACATCACTCTGGGTTTTGGCGACGAGGACGACCGACAATGGCCAGAAAGAATCACCCTGAGGCGACCACCACACCTATTACAGCGCTTCTACAGAGAGCACATGGCCATGGTCGCTCAAAATCCTACCATGACTGACTCCACTCATCTCGAGCAGCTTTCCAATATGAAGAACCACGTTCCTGTCGAGTCGATGCCATGGGTTGTTCAGAGTCGACCAATTAAGATCGAGGATGTTTTCATGTCCAAACTGCATACCGCAGTCTTGACCGACGACCCAGAATCGAACTTACATGTCTGTGGACACGGTCCAGGTGGACGACTAGGCCTCGGTCACGAAAAATCGCAGTTCACCTTTGCCTGTGTTGAAGGTGGCGGGTTGTCAGGCAAAAAAATTGTGGCTGTTGGGCTTGGACTTAACCATACCTTAGCGGTGTCAGACGATGGTGAAATCTTCACCTGGGGGTCTAATCTCTATGGTCAGCTGGGATACTCCCTCCCAAAGAGCGGCTTAAAAGACGAAGATCCAGTGCAAACTTTGCCTCGTCAGATCTTTGGTCCGTTGAAGCGAGAGATGATACATGGTGTCGCTGCATCTCGCATACATTCCGTGGCATACACCGGCAGCTCTCTCTACACTTGGGGGAAGAATGACGGGCAACTTGGATTGGTTGACTCGGACGCCAGGTCACTAGAAGTACAGCTCACGCCTCGCAAAGTGGGAGCTTCCCTATTCTCGACCTCGATTGCGTCCGTGTCTGCCATCGACAGGGCGACTATCTGTTTACTGTCTGGCTCGCACGATTGTTGGGTCTTTGCCAATTACGGTTATGCCAAAGTTCAGTTCCCTACCAGTACTTTTCAGAATTACTTCTTAAACGAACAATTGTGGAGCTCTCGCACGGATAGCTGGCAGAACCATGTCATGAAGATCACGTCAGGCGGAGACTCCATTTGTGCAATGTCGAGCAATGGAGAGGTTTATAGCTTGTCAGTTAGCCAGCCACAAGGTGGTCAGGCAACGAACACATCAACGACCAATCCTGGCAAGATCAAGGCTTCACTCTCCCAGCCACAACGGATTTGGTCGCTGAAGAAGAACAACATGGCTGCCCGTGATGTAGGTGTGGATGCCGACGGTTCGATCATCATCACCACCGACGAAGGTAGCGTGTGGAAGCGCTCTCGTCGGGCCAAGATCAAGGATGCCACCGCTTCTGGCACAGCCGACTACAAGCCAAAGGACTACAAGTTCTCACGCGTGTCTGGCCTTACCCGGGTTATCGGGGTACGAGCGTCAGCCTATGGGGCATATGCTGCTATTCGTCGGGACTGCGATGTGACAAAGACCCAGATCGCTGTTGAACCAAGTGGACTGTGGAGGGAGCTGCTCCCATTATTATCCTTCAAGGACTTTCAGACCACAGCCATGACACCCGACAGTGAGAGCGAAACTCCTGAACACCGATTCTGGCAGGGCAGAAAGACTGACGAGACTGAGATCTTGAAGAAACATCTCCTGGAATCGAAGGATCTGGAATCAGAGCTCAAGCAGTACTTGTATCGCATCACTGATCCGGCCGAGGATGGCTATGATCTTGCCTTGACTTCTACTGTATCTGATCTTACCATTCCGGTACACCAGTCGCTACTCGCAGCAAGAAGCCGACTTCTCAGGGACAAGCTTCCTTTATTCTCGACAGGCTCTGATATGGACGACCTGGAGTTCATGAAGATAGATTCGACCACGTCCGTCCCTACTCTCACCTTTGCCGGTCTGGATCCACTCACATTGGTTGACTTCGTGCTTTATCTCTACACGGATGATATCATTGACTACTGGCATTACGCCAGTCGCACGCCGAAGATGGCTCACCGATACAGGACTATTCGGACCGAGCTCATGAAGATTGCCAGTGCTTTGGGTTTGAAGAAGCTTGAAGCATCGGTTAGGCAGATGATCTCACCTACAAAGAGCATGAACGAGGACTTCGAAACCGCTTTCCGTGATCCGGTTTACTTCGACAATGCTGACATTCTGGTTGAGCTGGCCGAGGACGAAGAGGTACCCGTCCACAGTGCTATCGTGTGTCGCAGATGTCCATTCTTCGAAGGCATGTTCATGGGTCGGGCAGGCGGTCGTTGGCTTGAGGGACGACGAAGTGCCGACAAGTCAGACTTGGTCAAAGTCGATCTCAAGCACATTGATCCGGCAATCTTTCAAATCGTGTTGCGACATATTTATGCCGATAGCGGCGAAGATCTTTTTGACAACGTCGTTAGTGCCGATTTAGAAGACTTCTTCGACACGATTATGGAAGTTCTCAGTGTAGCGAATGAGCTCATGCTTGATCGACTGGCTCAGATCTGCCAGAAGGTCATGGGACAATATGGTACGTATCAACCTGCACTGAGTTGCGCTATCGGCTAAGAGACATAGTCAATGTCCGCAACGTTGCATCGCTGCTCAATGCTGTTGCGCCAAGCTCTGTCTCTGAATTCAAGGATGCGACTCTTGAATACATGTGCTTGAGCTTGGAGTCGATGTTACACGGAGGGTAAGCGAAAAAATATCTTCAATGCTGTAGCCGATGCTGATGTCAACTGCAGTCTGCTTGACGAGCTTGATGAAGATCTACTATATGAGCTCGACGAGACTGTGAGAGCAAATCAGCTAGCATGCCTCCCATGGGCCAAAAGCGGGCGCGCAGAAGCTCTGCTTCTCGACAAATACCCCGAGCTTGTCGAGATCATGGAACGCAACCGACAAGCCAAGATAGATTCCATCGCCATTCACAACAAGCATTGCGATATCGATAATTGGGCGTCCAATTTATATAGAGTACACAGTCTCGATGCAGATCATGCGTCGCCGACTCAACAAAAGTCAAGGAGACGCTCGAAAGGTGGGCAATCGTCAAGACAGAGCCCCGCAATGAAAGGTAAGGAAGCTGTGGAAAAGCTTGGGTCAACATACGACGAAGCAATTGATCTCCATCTTGACCTTGGAGCGCCAGCACTAAGCGTCGATCGTGATCGAGAAAGACCAAAGTCTCGAGACACATTCATCGGATCTCCACCACAAGATGTCTGGTTTGATTCACGTGGTAAAGCTCTATCACCGCCTGCAGCGAGTCCCAGCTTCAGACCTTCATCAGGAGCCAGAAGTCCAACTTTGAAGGCTATATCTGCGCCTTCGGATGCAGGCGGTGCTCCATGGGCATCATCGCCGTCAGCCGTCAAGAAGCTCGACATGAAAGACATCATGGCGCAGACTTCTTCGAGCCGTGTGTCGAGTCTTTCGGCTGAGATTGCTGCTAGCAAAGTCAAAGATGGCCAGTCGGTGGTGCCTGCTGCAAATAAGATGTCCCAAAAGGAACGAAAGAAGCTGCAACAACTGCAAGCTGCCGCACAGCTGCAAGCACAGAAGCAGTCGATTGTAATCGAAGATGCCGCACCACAACCACGAGGCACACCATTTCCTAAAGCATCTCCCTGGCAGACTGTCGGGTCCTCTTCGAAAATATTCTCATTGAAAGATGTCATGCACGGAGAGGTCACGCCTTCTACTTCGCCAGCCCAGATCAAGCCGAGCACATACCGACAGCCTTCAACACCCCAGCTCACGATGCGTCAGACAGTTGCGAATTCAAGGTCGGCCACATCGACCTCGGTGCCAAAAACCCCAACAGCAATAGCGAGTCCTTCACCCAAGACCCCGACGTCATCCGCCTCACGTCCCACCCCGACAACATCCGTGACTGCACCTAGCTCCTCTGTTCATTCTGTCCGACACCAGCCAAGGCCTGTCGAGCCATCGATTCAGCTCTCCATGGCCGATATCCTCAACCAGCAGCAAACCGAGAAGGACATTATCGCCAAGGTGAAAGAGGACAACGCTAAGCGCAGCCTACAGGATATTCAAGCCGAGCAAGAATTCCAAGAGTGGTGGGACAAGGAAGAGCGGAGGGTTAAGATCGAAGCAGGATTGCTACCGCCAGACGAGGAAGACGAAGACACTACCACGAACAGTAAAGGTCTGGCGAAGCGCGGAGGCAAGTCCAGCCGAGGCAGGGGCCGAGGCAAGGACGCCGATGAAAGGCGCAGCAGTAGTAAGCAGGTGCGCGAGGGAGGCGACAAGCCGGCTGGTGGTGGTGACCGTAACGCCGTCCGCGAAAGATCAAGCAGAGGACGAGGTAGAGGTGGTGGCGCGCAGAGAGGTAGAGGTGGGCATAGCGAGCCCAGCGCAGCTGGCGCAGTGTAGGAAGAGGAGGATGTGTACAGGTGCACATGATTCAAGATCTTGTATGATTTGACGTTTACAATGCCGAAGAGGAGGAGAACAGAGCCCTGGTGTATATAGCAGGAACAGGGTATGGATGGTATCTTCCGAAGTTGGGCTAGAGGCACGATTCTTGTATAGAAGCTCAAGGAACACGGAACAGAGCATTTACATTCCACTGTTGATCCGCTGTCCTTTTTGCTTGAGGCGTGATCCTTCTCTTCTTTCGTCTGCGGCCAGGCATCTAGAAAGGTATGAGGCCCGAACAGCGCTTACTGGTATTGATGAGTGGTCTAGCAAGGCAAGTTGCTGAAGCTGACAGAGGGGTCACATGACGATCGATCTGGGTCATCTCTATTCGGTGAAGCTGTAGCCGAGGTCATGAAGCTTTTGCTGGCACCAACAGGCTTCATCGTAAGGGTAGAACCTCCTTCTTTCTTCCACACCAGTCATCACTTTCTGATCGAATGTAAGAGATTATGCCTTGCAGCAACGACAGCAAAAACGCAAAAGCGAATGAATGATATTTTACAAGTGCGATGATCTGCCGAACGAAACCCGCGCCATGATCTCAGTATTACCTCGTCCTGACAGCCTCCAACCTCATCACCCGTCTTCCTCCACGTATACCTACCTTATGTGTCTCCCAACCCACAGGTCTCACTCCATCAAGGTACAGTTCATCTCCCTTTCCCACGCTACCATTCCAGACCAGCACCATGTCTCAAGTCAACACCCCCACCACCGCTCACCTGCCCACCTCCGCCTCCAAATTCGCCTCCACCTCCTCAATACCCAAAGAAATGTCCAAGCTCCCCGCCGCACCCACCTCCCAAGTCGCAGTAATAACCTGCATGGACGCCCGTCTTCTCCCTTCCCACCCTCCAGCACTGGGCATCGATCCCGGCTCCATGCACATCATCCGCAACGGCGGCGGTTCCGCACGGGACGCCCTGCGGTCCCTGATGGCATCCCAGCACTGCTTGCAGACCGAGGAGATTGTGCTGATCAAGCACACTGATTGCGGGTTCAGCCACTTCGACAAGGACGAGGAGGTGAGAGGCAAAGTCGGGCAGGCGGGGGAGGAGGCGAGGAAGGTGGCCGAGGGGATTGACTTTGAGGTGTTCGGGGAGGACGTGGAGGGGCAGGTGAGGCGGGATGTGGAGTATTTGAGGGCTGAGAAGGGGTTGAAGCACAGGGAGAAGATCAGTGGGTGGGTGTGGGAGACGGGGACGGGGGAGTTGAAGAGGATTTGTTGAGCAGATTACTTTCGCCACTACAGGTTGGCTACCCGGATTTGGTGACGAACTCTACCGGGAAAAGGAGAAAAGGATACCATAATCACAGTCCGTCCGTAATATCATGCGTATCCATGATTCCGCCGCAATGCCATGACTACCAGCCTGCTATACAAAGTTCAATTCGTGAATCATTCCGTCATCGTCCCGCCATAACATCGCGTGGCATGACTACCGCCAATCCACTGCATAACAGTATACCTTGCCATCATACCTTGACCCTACCGAATGGATTCGGGTCACTTCTCCTCATCGCCATCCACTCCCGACGGACTTCCTGCCACTGCTCCTCGCTCATACCACCCACGACAGCTTCATCAGCAGCAGTGTCTACGGCTCCCTCCTTTCCAGTCCTCTGAGGAGTCGACTCCCGCACAGGCCTAGGTCGCAGCTTTAATCTGAGCTTGAACCCACTATGACCTGTCCTGGTTGCATGCGGAGCGACCAAGGGAGCAGTCCCACTTTGACCCTGAGGTCTGGTTGGCAGCTTCAGTCTGAGCTTGATACCACTATAGCCTGTGCTTTTGGGATGAGGGGCGACGTGGCGAGGAGGTGCAGCAGAACGCTGAGCCTTGGCTTCGCATGGACTGTCGGGCTCCGGTGAGGATGTCGCCAACGTGTTTGCCGAGGGAGTCGCTGTGCTAGGTGGGTGGCATCTCAGGATGAGTCGAGGCTTGCGAGGCGCGTTGGTGTCTTGCTCATTCGTTGGTTGGCGCTGCGCTTGGAGACGTCCCGATCTTCGACTTGGCTGGAGCGGTGTCTGAGCTGCGGAGCTCTTCGCTGGGCAGGGGGGTATGGTTTTGGTGGGAGCCATTACTGGCTATGATGTTGAATAAAATGCTGGATAGTGAATATGGGATTGTCTCGAGTAACAAGTATGCCCGATACTGCGATATTTTGTGGAGAGTGAAGGAGAGAAGGAAGTGGTGAACGCCCTCCTTAAATACTTGGACCTTCTCTTTCATAGTGTGTACGGTCCCGTTCTGTATGAACTTACCTGTGTTATAATGGAAGGAATTCATTGATATTCCATAAGGTTTGTATCGCAGCACGCCTAGAGTTCATTGACCGGAGTGCGGGTATGTATGCTTTTGCCGACGCTGAATGAGTGGGAAAGTCTGAATGTTGGCAAGGTCCTTGCCTTGAGCGAGTCCTCAGCATTCTATGCGATCGCATGAATTTCTTACGTTGTATTCGTGAAGTCTTCTAATTAGTCCCACGCGCTCTCCTGGCTATCTCGTACGCATTTGCGCACTCTCTTCCGGAACTCTTTTGGATCGTCCCTCCACAATTTACCTGCCTCGACATTCGCAGGGCTCTCGTCGTTCGGACTACTGAGCATGCTGATAACCGATAGCAGGATCGTCTCCGGAGTCTGTACAGGTGACCAGCGTTCCGAGGCCGACTCGTAGCCCCATCTGTCCTCCTCTGGTGGATGAAGGATCGATATACATACATCCCCGGACGGGTAGACTGTCGTACGTTAGCAAGAGTCGTCGGTAGAATAGCTCGCATCGCTTACTGTTGGGGTGGTATATTGGTGTCACAAATTTCATCTTGGGCGGCATATGAGGGTACTCTGAAGGGAACGAGATCTTTGCTCTGAAGCAGCCACCTGTGCGAAAATTAGCGCCGTATCTTACCCTACAGCACTTTTGTACGTACCGCCGTAATCCTTGCAATCATCGGGTATCATAAGCATGACCTCCCACTCGAATATGTTGTTGTCCACCAGTCCGCAGCTGATGCCCGGAATATCCTTGTCCTTTTGCATCTGCTTGAATTGCTTACCAAGGATGAGTGCTGCTGAAGATGTTGCGGGACTCGCTGGCGCAGGCATACCTCTGAGAGGTGATAGCGAGGCCATACTGCTCATGCAGCTACGTAGCGACTCCTTGGGTCAGCAGATAGGCGGTGTTCACTTCTAGCCTCCTCCCACGGGTTCTCTCGGTGAATCGCTCGCGCGGCGACCTGCTCTTCTTGGTCTTTTTGTCCTCCCCTGAGAAATAGACTTGCTGCGGGTGTGAGTTGTGGTCGAGTCTTGTTAAGAGAATGTGCTTGTTGCTGGCCCGGTTTCGCCGCGTGGTTGTGGTGAGATGGCAGAGAAGAGGGGAAGTTGAGCTTGAGCGAGCAGAGTTGATTTGTGCTTGGGTCGATTTCTTTTCCAGTAAGAGCGTTCACAAACTTGACTGTGCGAGGCTGGTGAGGACGAATTTATTGAACGTTGATTTCGGAAGCGAGAGGTCGATGCAGCCGTTGGCTGATCACATCACCGCCGCCATCCCTGCGGATTTACCGGCCATAAGATGGTCACTTTACGACCTCACGTGCTCCGGCGGCAGGAATCACAGAAAAAAGAAAACTCCATGGTCTAGATAGCCGTGATGCCCACTGATGCTCATCAGAGAACCATACTTGGTACAAAGTCACATTTCAGTGTGCTGAATAATTGGTAGTGTTGACATTTCAATCGATATAGATATCACCCCGAATCTTTCTCAAGCTATTCATGAATCCATAGGATGTCTCATTCTGTGCGCGAGCTTGATCTGTAGATCGTTGGTCCGACTGTAGTGGCACAGCATGCGCCTGTCTTCTGCCCTCGGACTTCTTAGCTAGCTTTTTCTGCTCGTCTTCAACTAGCTTCGCAAGGCTATCGATGAAGCGTGATCGATACTTCTCTTCTGCTGTACCTTTCCATACGAGTGCAAGACGTCGCAAGTCATAGATCCTCTCAGTCGCAGCTGCAATGCCTTCCTCAGCACTTCGGCCACTTTCCAGAAGGTTGACGACGTTGTCACGTAGCTTTTGAGCTGCTTCTTTGCCCTTTTCCTCTCTATGTCGTTGTTCTTCAGGGGTGACGTTTGGGGCTGTGACCGAAATGAGTGAAGAGCTCACCTCGGACGGGGCTACTGGCCAATCCATGGCTTCTCCAAACACTTTGATGACGGCATCTAGTCGACCACGCACTCTGGTGAGCGTCCGAAGTTGCTGGATATGCTCAGGTTCTGTTGACGTGGTTGCCGAAGCATCTCCGTCCGGCTTGGGCTCAAATACGGATACATCATCCTTGAGCTTCTCTAGAAGGACTTCGGATAGCCCATTTGTCTCCCCTCGCAAAATCTCTACTTCGTATGCGAGTCGACTGCCGCTTCGGATGATCTCGTCCGTCAGCTGATTTAGGTTGTTTGATAATCGAGATGTTTGAGCATTCAATTGTGACAGCAATTGCTGGGTTTTGGTCGACAGATCAGCCAGGGACGCTCTTTCGCTCTGATCGCGATTCGTACTCGTAAGAGCCAGAGAAGGTAAGGTGGCATTCAGATATTCGGCAGGATCAAAGGATGATTGTATGAAGGGCTCCAGGAGTTCTTCTGGTGGCGGGTTGGCTCTTGTGGCAACACCACTGATGCCATTAGTGGTGCCTTCAACAGCCATATTCCAATCGATCGCCGTATTGACTGTACATCATCTGCTACATCCAGCAGTTGAGGACAATGTATGGCACAAATCTTGCTTGCTTTGAGTATTCCCGACAAGCATCAAACCTGTGCATGTCGACGGATTGCTTCCGATTGGTCGATCACGTCAGCAGCTCGAGGTTATCTGTCCAGTTTGTCATCACATTTTCGTTCTTCTCTTCGACAACCGTCACACGAATCATTTGTTCCTGCTGGCAAAGCAAAGTAGGATTTCTTGAAAAGGAGTTGTACTTTCACCGGGTGTGAAATGACTGTTGCCGATGCAAGCAACACGTGGTGTGACCGTCCCCAGGCATTCAGGCAGCAGCCGCCGCATTTTGACCTGTCCCGTCACCGTTCCGTGCAACTTTGGACTTCTCCTCAAATTGACCTTCGCTCACTCACAAGCAAGCGCTGGGGTAGGCACAGTTGGAATTGCTCAGCACAAGTATAGTCGATCATGACATGCCGTGACCCTTCTTCTGCGGCACGGCTCGTGTCTTTCACCTAGCAGTGTTTGCCTTTTCCATGCTGTCCGCACATGGAAGAGCTTCACCACCACCTGACTCTACAGCTTTCAACACTTTCCAAACTCCTTTCGACTTTCACACCTCTCACACCTCACTTCAAGACTCTCATCGGCCACAGTCATTCCTTCTCACGCACCAACAGCAACATCCTTGGCCAATCTCGCACCGCTCGTTCTACAACTACGAAGCCGAATGAGAGTCACCAACCATGCCCCGTAAGAAATTCATGCAAGACCTAGAATCTGCGCGCATATCCAGCAACCACAGCGACATCCACGACATCGAACGAGGTGAAGATGATGGCACTTTCACCTTTGTCATCACACATGCCAATCTGGACGACCCAGTCACGGTGAATGCTATGGTCACAGGTGAGTCGCTGACGTAATGGGGAGCTTGAGGCTGTACTGACCCGGCTCAACAGACCTGAGCGACTACCCTGCCAGCCACGAGTACATGGTCTACACGAGCGACGACACACCAGCTTGTGTGGCACAAGCACTCCAAGACTATCTTCCGAGTACCACTGGAAAGAATGTCGAGCAGCTTTTCCAATGCGTCCGTATCGCTCTATCCAGATCAGATTCACTGGACCAGGATTCCGAAATGCAGTCCGAAGATGAAGACGAAGGCGATGAAATGGACTACGATCTCAACGAGGACTATGTTCGAGCTCCCATCTACGACAACGGACGGGTGTCCAGGGCGGCTTCAGGTACGCCAATGCTTGCGAAGGACGCGAACAGAATCAAAAGAGACCTACGAGCCACCAAAGATGCCGGCTTTCGAGTTGGAGTCCTCGGCCACGTCTTCACGGAGAATGCGCCAGGCATCATCAGTGTCTCCTGCAAAGTCAAGAAGCTCGGCATCTCTCTGGAAGCTATGAAAGCATGGCAGCTTCGTCCAAATGAGTACATCATACTCCTGATCCGCTTCCCGCATGGCTACTGCACGGCCGAACAAATCAGAGATTCCCGAAATATGTTTGACGTCCGCCTCAGAGTCGCCGATACTTACAAGCCCAGCCACGAAGAGGCTGTTGGTGCCTTCGTACACACCATCAAGGACATGGAGGACCGAGCAGCTGGTACTGCTCAACTTGATTCCCACGATACGTTTATATCGAGCACGATCAATGAGCTGCTGGTCGAGCGGTTGCCGCGGCTGCTGATGTACCGTGACAGCGGCATGAGCTGGGTCGGAGCTGAGCAGTACTACAATCACAACCAAGGGCGCTCTTCGGAACATTTCGATGCTATGGACGCTGAGTACTTTGAAAACGAAGACAACCACACTGCCTATCCTGATCTCGTAACGGCTGATCATCTGGGTGGAAAGTCACCACTCGACCCTGCGTCTTTTCCTCTTGTCGCCATGCAATATGCACTGCGTCACTTCGTTCGCTGCACAGAGTTCTGCTTGATCTGCCACAGAACTTTGTCAAACGATGTCGAAGCTCTCAAGCCGTACGTCTGCTCGAATCCGCTGTGCCTATACCAATATATGCGCCTCGGCTTCGGACCAAGCATCGACCACGAAATCGTCACACAGCCAATGGTCGTCGATCTGCTCGTATCGTTCTGCTACACCAGCGCATCCGGTAGTCAACTACACGACTTCCCCGTTGGTCTCGGACTGACAGTACCACCTTCCTTTTCTATGTTCGCCCGCAGATTTCATTCGGCTTTCGCAGACGAACAGAATGACCTGGAAGTTAAGATCGATCTTCAGTCAAAGGAGATGATACTTGAGGATGCTGCAAAGGCTTGTCCGTTCGTTCCTGGAGACTGGGTAGTCTGTCGTCCTGTCGAAGGGGATGGAGAGTTGGTACATTTTCGCATCACGGAGACGGTGTTCCATCCCAGCTTGAGGATCGGTGAACCAGTCACCGTCAAGCCGACCCCGAGTGTCGATGTAGCAGGCGGCCAGACAGAGACCCCCAAGCATACTGCGCCGCCAGGGACGCTCACCCCGCGTGATGGCTCCGATATAGTCAAAGTAATCGTCCAGAAGTACGACATCGATTTCGATTCTCTTGAAGACCATCAGAAACGAGAAGCAATCAAATTCTTGCTAGACACTCTGCCAGATGTCAACGAGATGCAGCGATACTTGCAGCTGAATCCGACGCGAACACTCAAAGGCTGGTACGACCGCATCTCGCCGTCCGCCGCAGCTGTCCTTCGCTGGATCGTCGCTTCGAATCGTGCCTGTATTGTACAGGTAGACGAATTGGCTCCCGCGGGTAGCGACGGCAAAGATATTCCTGCCTGTATGGCTACTCACATGAAAGGAGGAGAATTTGACAAAGAAGAGCGTGTAGCCGGCATGAGGGGCTGGATGCAGTTTCGTTTCGCCATGGGCGCACCTGACAAGGAACATCGCTTCATGCAGCAGGTCCGCTCCACCGCTTCCCGCCGCCATTCCAAATATCCCACTCTCTTTGCTTGGCACGGAAGTCACCTATCGAACTGGCATTCGATCATTCGTGAAGGTCTCCATTTCAAGAAGACGGCGAATGGTCGTGCTTACGGTCATGGTGTATATCACTCACAGCATCTCGGGACCTCGCTGGGCTACTGTCACAACTACAATCAGGTCAGAACTGAAGGTGAATGGCCTTCCTCACGCCTGCAGATTATTCAAGCGCTCTCGCTGAACGAGCTTGTCAATGCGCCAGACGAATATGTCAGCGCCAATCCGCATCTGGTTGTTTCCAATCTGGACTGGATTCAGACACGCTATCTGTTCGTCAAGGCCAGGAACCAGGAGTTCCTGACCAACGTCGACGCCAATATCGATAACCCTCTGTCGCTAGACCCGCAGAGGCAGCCTGTGGGTGAAGCAGGTGCTATCCAGTTGCCCCGGAGTGCTTCCAAAGCCACCTCTCTTACCACGACCCCGATGAAGCGCAAAGGCTCAAATACCACCAGTGCCACGTCCAGAGTGAAGAAGTCGTTGAGGGGATCCGGGACGCGAAATGACCCGATGGATGTTGACGAGGATGACCGCTCCAGCATTGCCACCGACGACGGTGATCGACAAGCTCTCGTGGATATTTCGGAGGTCATTGAGATTGATGATGACGACAACGTGACAGTTGGAGCTCAGAGGAATGATAGTGAAGAAGACCTATTCGCAAGGACCAAATTTCGTCCAGGCAAGCTGGACTTTTCATCTCTCCCACAGATGCCCGAACCTTCTTACGCCAGCGTGGTCAACTCCCGCCGCCTCCAGACCGACTTCCGAGGCCTTCTCAAGCTGCAAGACACCACTCCGGCCCACGAGCTAGGATGGTACATTGACCCCGAGAAGATTGAGAACATGTATCAGTGGATTATCGAGCTGCACTCGTTCGAGCACTTTGAGCGAGACAAGGGTCTTCCCATTCTTCTCGCAGAGGACATGGACCGCGCCAAGCTCTCCTCAATCGTGCTAGAGATGCGTTTCGGGCCCAATTATCCCTTCCAACCACCCTTTGTCCGCGTCGTCCGTCCCCGCTTTCTCGGCTTCCAACAGGGCGGCGGCGGGCACGTCACCCTTGGCGGTGCGCTCTGCATGGAGCTGCTGACCAACAGCGGATGGAGTAGCGTCGCCACCATCGAGAGCGTGTTGCTCCAGGTCCGTCTGGCGATAGGCACGACGGAGCCGCCCGCCAGGCTGATGTTGACGAACGATCGCACCGGCGGGGCGGCCCATTCAAGCGATTACGGGGTGCACGAAGCTATTGAGGCGTACAAGCGTGCTTGCAGGGCGCACGGATGGGAGATTCCGGCGGACTTGAAGACGTTGGCTGCTGATGCGGCGAGGGCGGGGAACAAATGAGAGAGAAGGGATCAGGAGACGAACGGTGGCGGTACGAAGGTGGAGATCAGACGAGGATGAGCATGGTTTACGAAACTTGACGACGGCGTTGCTGGGTCGATGGCTGGGTTGCATAGCATAGCATAGCATAGCATAGCATAGCATAGCATAGCATAGCATAGCATAACGATGGCAGGTGGATCATGGGAGGATATCCAGCACTGAGGTGCTTTGCTACTAGTCCTCAGGGGGGGGGGGGGTTTTGCATGGGATCATAGGAATTGCATGGCTAGCGTTATATATATCATAAGAGAGTGATCAGATGAGACACGACTTGCACCTTCTTCCTCGTGTTCCTCTGCCGAGAGTGACCATGTAAAAGGATCAACCACGCACTGGAGCAAATTGAGCTTCGTCGACGACAGGAATTTTCAATGAGTAATAAACCCATAGTAAACGGCCACGCAGGGATTCAAAGTCAGACAACCAGTATTATCCATTATAGATCATCTGTATGTACCAGATGAGACAAGCGTATGTTATATCCTCTCCCATCATCATCATCATCATCGTGGAGCATCTAGTACCTCCTCCTCCTCCTCCGGGAAGCGGTCGTCCCGTTCCCCGTGGCATTATTGTACTCCTCGGCCAGTGTCGCGTTGACGCTGAAGACATGCACCGACTCGAGGGTATACTCGCCGTCTCCGGGGCCGAAGATGTTCCTCTTGCTCCGCTGCCACTCGGGCTGGTTGATGGCGTCGATCCAGTCCTCGACTTCCATGACGATGCAGCCGTACTGTTGCACGGCGCGGGGGCGGGAGGCGTCGTCGAAGAAACCCTGCGTCTTCTTGAGGGCGAGGGTGCCGTTTTGCCCGCCGCACGAGTAGACTTGGTAGGCTTCTTGGTCAGAGTAGACGTCGACTTGGATGCCGGTGTAGGGTGAGGCGAGGGTCGCAACGGGGCCCTTCGTGCGCCAGTCGTAGGGACCGTCCTGGGCGCGGTTGACGAGGTAAGCCGTGTCGTAGCCGCGGCAGTTGGTGCCGCAGTTGCCGAGCGCTTCGGGAGTGTCGAAGTCTCGCCCGATTTGCTTGGGGGCGGACCAGAAGTCATTGACGCTACCGGGTAAGTTGGGGAGGATGGTGCCGTTGGGGATGAGGATGCCGTCGACGCCGATGCGTTGGCCCGAGTAGGGGAGGTAGAGGCTGTGGTTGAGGGCGGTGGGGGTGTTGGGGTTCTGGAAGCCGTCGAGATTCCAGTAGGTGTGGCTAGTCATCATGATGGGGGTTTTGCGCTGGGTCGAGGTCGCGGTCATGCGCATGTGCCATCGGTAGGGTGTGACGGTATAGGTCGCGTAGGCGATGACTTGGCCGGGGAACCCTTGCTCACCGTCTGGATCGACGAGGGAGAAGGTGATGGAGCTGTCGGTGTGGGTTACGACGGTCCAGTTGCGCCAATCCCTGGGAGAGGTTAGTGAAAGGTGGGAAATAGAGAGATGGAGATGCTCACCATCCGTTGGGGCCACCGTGAAGAGTATCAAGGCCACCATTCTCGTTTGGCAGGATGTTGAAGGTCTCGCCATCGATCTCAAAGGTGGAGTTCTTGATACGATTGGCGTAACGTCCTGGACGTGGTGAGTGGGAAGTTCAGTAATAGTGGTAGTCGCGTGACTGACCTGGGATACCACCCAAGTGAGGATGCAACTCGTCAACGCTGTAGTAGGAAGCATTATCGAAGCCCAACACAATATCCCTCTCGATGCCCTGGGTATCGTTGATGAACAGGTTCGAGATGGAAGCACCGTATGGGATGAACTGGGCACGAATGCCCTCGGCGGTGATGGTGAACTTGCCATCAGCGTCGGCCACAGGAGTGCTGTTGCCATAGACTGGCTGGTAACCCTGAGCAAGGACAGTGGCAGGCAGCAAAGCCGCCAGATTGACAGAGAGACCGCGCATGTTGTAGGACGTGTCTTGGTGCCTTGAATAGAGAGCCAAAACCTGGTCGTGAAAGAGAACAACCAGGGCTAGGGAAGCGGCCAGAGACAGAGTTATGAAGACGCGATGATCGCCGTACCCCCACTGCATGTCTTTCTGCAGCTACTCGATATTATGCTTGCCCCAGCCGCGCCGTATTACGGACCCTCGCAAAAACAGCTGGAGATGAACCCAGGACTTGTCGCTACCAGAGTTAACCCCGCAGGAGACGCCATAAACTTTCTCTCGATCCGGCAGTAGATCGTCAGGGCAGAGTGGAAGCGGTGACGTTGTCCAGAGCAGCAGTCCGGCCGCCGGTCATGTGTACTCGAGGCCTCAGGGTCGTGATTGATTGAGCTTCATCTCCTTGACTCGTCGCCGGTAATTTTGTGGTCTTTGCGTCATATTCTGGCCTCTAGAGAGCTTGGGAGCTCTACTTTAGCTGCAGCACGCCTGAGATGTGGAATACCAGTCAAGAGAGACTTTGCTACTTCTCATCTATGCTCTCATCTTGCATAGCATACACGCGGTTGTATGAGCAACCAACGGATGACTTGCCGACCACGTGTGGCACCACACCTCACCGTGCTCGGATCGTTTCTTGCGAGCTGCATCGCTCTCACTAGGGTTCTGTCATCTTACGGCACAGGCCAGCCCGGACTGTCGTACTCTTGCATCCTCCGGTCTAGTCATTTCGCGCTTGCTGCGGGGAAATCGATGGCTGAGCAGGATCTTGGTGGGTTCTCGAATGCTTGTTTTTGTTGTTGGTCTGGAGGTCTGGAGAAAAGATCTGATCCCCTCCCCCAGCCCCGGTGGGGAAGCTCACAGCTGCAGAACGCCACTGACGGCTCGACCGACTTCGCTTGAACAGAAGACGACGACGACATTTGATCAATTTCAATAGACCTCGTTAGCACACGCCACGGGCATGATCTGGATCCCCAGGCAAGGTTAACTCGCGTCGTCTCTCGTGAGTCGTCTATTCGTCACTGCATTACAGAATGTCCATCCAAATATATCTACAACCGTAAGTCAAGCAGGGTATCATAAAAATCAATCCTCCGTAAGGTCCAACACCTCGACTTCACTCTTGCGCCATCTTGTCCTTTCTTTTTCTGAGCTTCCAGTCTTCTGATGTTCAGCATCTCTTGATTGTGACCTTGATGCCCTGGGTCGTGAAAACTGCTCCATAACACTGCCTGTGCTGTTGGCGCCAATATCATTTGCAGTAAGGTCAATTTCCATCTCAACCTCAACCTCTTTCCATGCTCCATCCAAAGACTCACGAAGCTGGTAATGCTTCTTCTTGAGCTTTTGCACCTGACTTGGCCGTGCTGAACCGGCTGCTGGCCTCGCGGTGGCTACAACAAAAGGCGCGAAGATGCTCTCCTTGCCCATCGTAGACTCGGCAGTGTCAGTAGCCGCTGCCAGCGATGGTGGAGGAGAAGAGAGTGATAGGTCAACCGTCTCGATTGGCGGCCGTCCTTGCTGTGCTCTGACTCCGGCAGGACTGGCACGTCTATCACGATGTATCGACACTGATGCAGCATCGTCGTTCGTAACTGGAGCCATATCGTCTGCTTCGCCGTCAGCAAAACTGCCGTATCCAGCAGGTGCCGTCTCGTAGCGTCTGAATGGGCTCTTCCTTCGTCGCTTCGTCACCGTGTCTGGCAGAGGCAGGAAGATGTCGTCAGATGTTCCAATCTTTTGGCCGGATGGAGTGTCCGTAAAGTCGAGCTTCCTCGCCGTCAGTGGTGATGACAGCAAATCGATGATGTTCGTCTGCTTGAATCGATTTGTTTTGGGCGTTTCCGACTTTGACCGGTGATGCGGTGCCGGTGAAAGCGGTTCTGGGCTTGGTCTTTTCGCAGCTCTACCTTTTACTGTGGTCGTATTCTCTGCCGCGGCCTGCGGAAGTGAAGAGAGATCGACCTCATCTAGTGCTGGATGAGCGCGGTTATAGCCGAGGCGCTTGAACACAGGTCCCTTGGGGACCAGTGGTTTCGTTTCGGAAGGTGCGTTGTCTGGAGCAAAGATGCGTGCTGGTGCAGAAGAACTAGGTATGCCTGACAGATCGATGCTCTCCAGCTCAGATGACTTTGCTCTGGCAACTTCGGGTGCCGTAATGCCAGGCTTGGTGACCCGCGTGAAACGATCAAGAGCGCCTCTTGGCATTCCACATCCGGCCTTTGACTTCTTCTTTCCAATGGCTTTGGCTGCCTGCTTGGCTGCTAGATAGTTCTTCGCGTCCTTGAATGACGCCTCCCAATCTTGAACCTTCAGCGGGGCACCGTGTCTCAGGAAGACATCCATCATCCAGATCTTCTCCACTTCCTCCGGGCTGTACTTGGACGGACCCCGCTTGCGAGGTGACGCTGGACAATTTGACTCGATCTCAACATCATTATTGATGGGCGCATCAGAGTCACAATCGTCGTTACTTCCAGAGGCAATCTCCTCGTCTGGCGGTTCTTGGCTGAGGTCGATCGGGATAATGTCCAGGGGAAGAAAGCTGATTCGAATTTCCGTCATCTTATCCGTCGAGGCATGTGTTCGCGTACCGTGAATAGCTTTGACGAGCTTATCCTCGGCTGAAGCTTGCACATCGAGATCTTCGCCGTCGTTGGCGCCCTGCTCAGCACGCAGACGCAGTTCCCTAGTAAGGATTGCCGGCGCCAGATTGCGAATGAACTTCTTCGCACCACCAATACACTGCCAATCGAAAGCATCTGCTGTGAAGGAACGAAGGCTGGGGTAATCAATCGGCATGTCCCAACGCATTGTTTGACGGAGCGTCGCCAGTTTGTCTGATCCTGATACGCAAGGATTGGTGTAGTATCCAAGGACTTCTCGGTTTGGAAAGTCTTCGGGTATGTCTAGCCGCCGTCTTTGCTTGAACAGCTTGCTCTCGTTCGTGCACAACTCGTGCTGCAGTCTTTCACGCCATTCTTTGAACCCAGCGTCATCCTTCTTCTTCAGCTTGCATAGCTTCTTCCCGAACCCTGCTCTTGCAGCATCACAAGCCGTCTTCGGTCCGCAGCCAGGGATGCCCTCTGGGATGTAGTCACCCCCACTCATCAAAGCAATCAAAATCATTCCATCACGATCCAATCCACTGCCCTCCTTCGTGGCAGCCGCGTCGTAGACGTTGACGTGCGTGGGGACTTTGCTGCTCCCCGACTCAGGCGTCCAGCTTCGCATCGTGGTGCCACTCCCGAACATCAGTGTATCTACATCTTCACTGAGTACCGCGTCCACGATGCCTTCTCGTTGAAGCAGCGCGCATTCTGCTTCGGCCTCGCCCGGCGCAAGATGCATAGGAAACCCGAACTGCTTGAGGAGCTGCTTCGCCAGAAATTCTGGAATGCTTGAGACCTTGACATTCGGCCCACCTACTCGTTTGTTGCGCTTGAACGGCGGTTTGTTCGGTCCATCGAAGACGAAAAGTGGATGAATGTTCAAGGTGAGAATCCTCAATAATCGATAGTAGAATGTACGCAGTGCAGGATTAGAGCCGCCTTTGCCAGACTGGATCTGGAATAACCAGATGCTGATGTCGATGGCAAGCCGAAGTGGTCGAGAGTGTTGAACGTAGTGCTCCACTGCATATTTGGAGAGCGCCACCCGTCTGCCGGGACCGATCTCTTTGTAGATGCTGCAAAACGTGAGCGACGATGCAGATTCCGCGGAAGCAGGACTGACCCATGAATACCCATTCCTCCTTCAAAACACAGCTATCGAGAGCTGTCAGGGATTTAGTCCGCCCATACCAGATGTCGCTGTTGCATAAACCTCTTTGCGCAGATGTTGCGGGGCTGATGCGAGAGTCACGGCCAGGCAGAAACCGCGTTGCCGTGGTGACGACAGAGCCGCATCCGACGCGCCTCCACGTGACCCGAATTGATTGTGTTTCGCAGCCATTTCTGGTATTGACACGAACTCCAACAGGGTCTGAAAGGACTCGTTCTTACCTATATCAATCTTGGTCTTTTGGTGATATTGATGGGGGAGCATCGCAAAGGTATTGACCATTGGGAAAAACAATATCCACGATTGGCCCTGTTTATATACTTCTAACCCTGTACCACTGCCGATCGTTTCTGCCAAAACATCAACGGCGCGAATCTTCAAAGCTCCATGATCAAGTACTCCTTCACAAGACATGGATAACGACGCGTTGGCATCTTCGCCTGATCCAATATCTATACTGGCAGATTCTTCACCGGCCAAACCTCGACGCGCTGGCACACCAATCCGCCCAAAATCTGCCAACATCACATCGCCTGCCAAGTCAATCGTCCTGAATGCACAAGACCCAGATGGACGATCTCCATGGAGGATAAAGGTCACTGTCGAGGCTGAACCTGGTCTTGATATTGATCGCAAGGTCGTGAGGCGATCTGCCCGGACGAATACATCCACCGCGGTACCGTTCGAAGGCTTTTCTCACACTTCGCCTGTGAAGCGCAAAGGACGACCGCGCAAATCATCCATGTCGCAAGCCACCCAGACACCGCCTCGCAGGAGGACAAGGAGAACCGCGAGAGCCACAGTCAATGCAGACCGGACCAGATCATCTGGACCAAACGACGCCGACGATGAGGCGACGTCGGCTCACGAGGCAATTTACACGGCTCGGAATGACCGACCTCAGCAACACCAGGAATCTGTCCCCGTAGTAGCTGCTTATCGACACTCCCCAGGTATCCGTCAAGCGACAGAGTCAGCTCAGAGACAGCAGCGCTCGTCTTCGCCGAGCCCTTCAACCATCAATAATGAAGGCACCAATATCGAGGCACGTGACGCCGCTAATGACCACGAGTCTTTCGAGGACTTCGCTCCGTTTGCGCCAGGAGAAGCGACCACTATCGAAAGCGAGGAGTTTAGCATGATCTCAGTCGACTCGCTTAGTAGTCATCAACATGCTGAGAGCAGCACAGCGAGCAGAGTGACGGGTGAAGCAAGCAAGACCTCAGTGTCATACATGCCTTCATCGCCGCCAATCACTTTCCCACAACATACCCCACAACTCATGCAATCGCCCCAACAGCCAGATGCTCCCCTACAACCATTCGTCAAATTTCCGCAACTGATGACTCCCCTCCGTGAGAGTGCAGTCAGGTCTGGTAAAGTACTGCAGGATATCGTCCGAAGCCCTGATCGAGATGCTATATCTTCTCGTGACACCACGAACTCGAGCAACCTGTTTGCAGGCTTCAGCGCAGATACTAGGCGTCAACTGCGACAGTCTCTGCACATGGGTGCCGCCATGGCTACCCGTGAATCTTCTGGAAAGGTAACGAGCTCACCCTCAAAAGAACGATCAAGCAGTTCAGGCATAAACTATCCGGCACTCGAGGTATCCCGGTCAGACCACCGACTACCCACACCGGACGATCGGGACCAAGACAAGTCACTATCAAATGTCAGCTCGGGCCCGCCTATTTATCCCAGGATCTCACCTTCAATGCACAAGGAGTCGGTGATCGAGCCTGCATCGAAGGCGTCGAGACGGTCTTACGACATCATGAGCTGGGCTCCGACAGGCCCAGCTCGACTAGGGTCCCCTGTTGAAGTAGCTGCGTTCTCAACCGTACCGCAGGATCAAGAGGGTCCTGGACGACGGAGCAACGTGATCGTTGTCCCATCTGACTCTTCGGAAGAAGATGACGACGACGACGACGACGAGGAAGAAGATGACTACATCTCTGAAGATGGCAGCGATCACCCCGTGGATCACGATCGAATTTACTCTGCTGCGAATGCTTCGACGGCACATCCAGTAATAGCCGACGGTGAAGCAGATATCTGGCAACAGGAAGCAAGTGAATCGACCGGCAAGAGAGATACCCAGGATGAGGTATCCGCACTGCTCAACCCAGCAATAGCTCCACGGAGGAGTAAGATACCTGGAACCTGGAGGAGAACATCTGGCACGCATTTCCACTACAGTGATTCGCCTGAGCCGGAAACCATCCCACAACGTCAGATCAGTAGTGCTGAGTCTTCAGGAAGGGAAAGCGGAGTAGTCACTCCTCCGACCACCGACGATGAGCAGGAGGCTGATGAAGAGCCACACGACTCTTTCCAAGATGAAGACGACAAGACTGAGCAAGATGACACGATTCGCACTCAGAACAACTACCCAGCAGAGGAAGATACCGCAGTCTCCGAAGTGCTTAGTCCTTTCTCGGAAGATGGCTCTCCCGATGGTGAAGACACTGGGTTGTTCTGGCATAGTAATCTGCCGAACGTCTTTCAGGGGCGGCGTGGCGGACAGAACACTGCAGAGCTCAGTGCAATCAGCGAGCTGAAGCCCATCAGCAGCCCTGCCAAATCCGTCGTATCGTCTGTGGCTAAGAGACCTAGTCTGATGAGGAGTCCGATAAGGATGCGACCAGTGAACGGCAGTGTACACAATAACCAGCAGACATCTTCCCTGCTCAGTTCTCCATTACGAAAGAGCTTGTTGAAGAGCAGTAAGATTGGTGGCAGTCCGGTCACAAGGGTCTCTCCGAAGGCTCGTCGACACAACGAAGGTGTTCAGATCGGACGCCAGGGCTCGAGTGGACCTGCGGTCAACGAAGAGTGGGAAGATGTGAGCGAAGCCGACCAGCACACACCAGAAGAAAGTGAAGCAGAAGTCGACAAGGCTAGTGTGGCTTCTGACACTAGACAATTGTTGTCGGAAATGGCTGCTCAAGACCATAGGCTCAGGGTCAAAAGCTCTCAAGACTTGCAAACAGACATTGTCTTAGAAGAGGAAGAGCAATCTGTTTTTGACACCACGTACCTCAATGGCACCCGCAGCTATGTTGAGAAACTCAACCTCTCCTCGCCGACGAAGATCAAGGTCAGATTCAACGACAGCAGCCATTTGTCGACCCAAACATTGCCGAAGCCAGTTTTGTCGCCCAAAAAATACCACTCCTTGTTCGAAGACGACGCTCCTCTGGGAGAGTCCATCCCGTCGCAGACAATGGACGGAGCAGCGGAAGAGCCACACAGATCTCCTCCTACGCTGATTCTGCCAACCCCAGAGCCGCCGCGATCCTTGCTGTCCAAGATGAATTCGTCGTTCTGGTCGGCCATCACATCAAAGTCGCCGGTCCATGAGGAACCGTTCCCCGACCAGGAACATCTGGCAGACCGATCAGCTAGCACTGACTCGCGTCACGATTCTGTGCAACCTTCACGATCGGAACGAGCACCTGAAATCACCGAGGTTGATTCGACACCTACTCCGGAGCCTCTGCCTGTCGTCCGGGATTCCACCTCTGTTCCCGAGACAAATACATCCGACAACCTCCTCCGCCTTCGCCGCAAGTACGGACTACTTACCCCGTCACATCCGTTCACCATGTGCCACGCTCGCACTCTCCACCGTCTCCTCAACTCGATGCGGACCCACGAGGACAACACGCTCATCCCTGAAACCACCGTGTTGCCGCTTCCATTAGAGTTGGCGGCGATGCGAGGGACAGAGTACCGCAGTCCGACCTTTCATACGTCCTTGACCTTTACCACCAAGCATCTTAGAGTGATCAATGCATTCATGCACCTCCTAGTCGAGGAAGATGAACGCATGAGGTTGGAGAGGAACGGAGCCTGGGGTGACGAAGGAGCTACTCAGGCCAAGGGTTGGGATAGCAGAGGTAGACACGGGACGTGGTTCGCATTTGCTGGCGAAGGGAGAGGTGGGAAGGAGGCGAGAGCGATGAGAGGACCAATAGAGTCGACTTGGGTCGCTGGCGTTCTGGCTGAAGTGGTGCTCAAGGAGGAACGGATGGCGTTGGTGAGAGGGAAGCAGAAGGTTTGAGCCTACAGAGACCGCAGGCGGTGTTCTTACCTGTGATATGAACTTTCTGGTACTGGATTTGCACGAGGTCACGATGTAATATTAGCGCATTCACGAGAAGGGCAATGGAACTTTGGACCTATGTACTCTCGTGGACCAACATCCATGTCTGCTGATTGAGACTTTTGCAAGCAAACTTTGATTCTGTTGCATACAGCAGCAGCAGCAGCATCAATAGTGACTGAAGTCAATTCTTTTTCCGAGGTACGAACGTAGTCTATCCGGATGTACGGCAACCTGTAGCCCCGGTACACCTTGGCGAGAGCTGTGGAGTCGTGGAGACCCCAGTGTCGGCTGTTGGTGGAGATTGAAAAATGTCCAGCGCTGCACTACAAGTATACTGCTTCAAATTATCTATTTTGCTGAAGATATCTGGCTTCGACAGGCGTCTGGGTTCCTTCTATGCAGTGCAGATCTTCAAACCATGCGAGGACTCTATGCGCACACTCGCCACAAACACGTGGCTGTCAAGAAAATCTGGGCTCGCAAGAAGGATAGCAGGAGTATGCGGCAAAACGTTCTGGCGTCACATTGATTCAGGTCTGGGTTGCCCCATGCCCAGGGCCGGGATACTCAAATCATCCTGCCTCAGCTGCACGCTACGCATGGGTCTCAAATTGGGGGAGACAAGGCCGTACCATACCGGACTGGGCGAGAGCTTGTCGAAGCTTGACCCAATGCGCCCAAAGCTTGGCCGGCAGCCGCAACATCCACGAGATCGACATGATCGCACCAACGTTTCCCATTCGTCAGCTACGCTTGCTTGCTCCCTTTTCCCCAGGTCTCGAGCGGGTGGCCCCCAGAGGACCATCCAAGCGCTAAAACGTGTTCGAGTTGTGGGTACCCGTGCTGCGTGCGGGGTTGAGGCGTACGGGACCCGCGACAGCTGGTCGGCCCATCTATTTGCCTGGCCACATCGCGGTATCTGGGCGCTGGTGAGGATGTCCGGTCGTCCTCGGGAGTCGGGATCGACGTGCAGAGTGTGATGCATGGATCGAGAGCGGGAAGTGGTAGGTTTGGTATATACTTTAGTGACCCCTTTGCTTATTCTCTCGTCTCTTTTCGTCGCTCACCTGCTTATCACCTTCTCGTCTCCAATCCCAACGAGCAGAACAAGCACAATGTCGTTTAAAGGTACGACAGACCGGATCGAGCACGATGACAGCTACCACGGTCCTGCCGTCGCCCAGCCCAAGATGAGCGTGGGACAGTACATCAAGACACGCTTTACCACGCTCAAGCCGGCCATGGTGCCTGTCCATAATCCAATCAGGGTCATGGGTATGCTCAACAGAGAGCAGGCGCTTCTTTTCACCGCCGGCTTCCTAGCGTGGATGTGGGATGCTCTGGACTTCTTCACTGTCAGCTTGACTATCGCACCCCTGTCCGCCACCTTTGGCCGCCCGACTGCAGACATTACTTGGGGTATTACTTGTTCTCTGGTATGAGGATGCCCGCAAGCGGCAAGAGATGAAACGCTGACCATATCCAGATGACTCGTAGTGTCGGCGCTATCATCTTCGGTGTAGTCGCGGATCGATTTGGGCGAAAGCCACCTTACATCATCTGCTGCGTCCTCTTCATCATCCTCGAGCTCGCCACCGGTTTCTGCAATACCTACGAACAATTCATCGCTGTGCGGTCGCTCTATGGCGTGGCAATGGGAGGCATGTACGGCACGGCCGCAATGTATGTTCCGCACGCAAATGCCACAGGTCGCAATGTGCTAATGATATCAGCACTGCTCTCGACGACTGCCCGATCGAAGCCCGTGGTATCATGGCTGGTATCTATCAGCAGGCGTACTCGGTCGGCTACGTGAGTAAATTGTATTCACAGGCAGGATTGGTACTGACAACTATCAGCTACTCGCCACTGTGTTCGCACGCGGCCTCGTCGACACCACACCCCACGGCTGGCGACCTCTCTACTGGTTTGCAGCCTGTCCACCAGTCCTTCTTATCGCATTCCGTTTGTGGCTGCCAGAAACTCGAGCGTATCAGCGTCGTCTCGCAGTCAGAGAGTCCGCAGATGGCGCAGGTGCCACCTATCTGAAAGAAGGCAAGGTTGCGATCAAGAGACATTGGTTGCTATTCGGATATCTTGTGCTGTGAGTAGTTTGGATGTCATCGCGTGGACTCGGGCTGACCATTACAAGTCTGCTCACTGGCATGAATTTCAGCTCGCACGGAAGCTCCGACCTTTACCCAACATTCACGGGTAACCAGCTTGGCTTCTCCAAGAATGCGGTGACGGTCACCCAGGTAGTCGCAAACCTCGGCGCCGTGACTGGCGGTATTATCATGGGCTATGTCTCCTCGATCATCGGTCGCCGCTTGTCTTTGATCATCACTTGCATCATCGCTGGCGCATTTTTGTACCCGTATTGCTTCATGCGGACAAAGCCTATCATCGCGGTGGCTTTCTTTGAGCTGTTTGGTGTTCAAGGAGGATGGTACGCACCCGCACAATCACCCTTCCGCATGAGATACTTACACTTCACAGGGGCATCATCCCATCGCACATGATCGAGCTCAGCCCGCCCGGTCTCGCGACCTTCTTCGTCGGCACATCCTACCAGCTCGGCAACCTCATCTCTAGCGCCTCTACCACCATCGAAGCGACAGCTGCCGAGCAATTCCCTCTACCAAACCGCGGCGCCACCAAGCGCTACGACTACGGCAAAGTCATCGCCATTCTCATGGGCGCTGTGCTGGCATACATTGTTGTTCTGACCTTTATCGGTCCCGAGAAGCTGGGTCAAAGCACAGATATCGAGGACGATACAGATATGGAGGAGGTCGCCGGTCACGACCTCATCGCCAAGACGCTGCATGGCAACGAGCGGCCTCACAGCGACATTGATGAGATCTCAGAGGAGAGGAACAGTGGCGAGAGGAGGGCGGTTCCTGAGAAAGTCTGAGGAGAGATGTATATCATTGGATCATGAATTGTACGAATTTGGTATCATTGAATACATGTGCAAAGACTGTATCAGAGTTCAAAGATGCATCCGTTGATCCGCTGAGCAAAAGGTTGAGCCTGAGCCAGACTGGTTTGAGTCGGTTTTAGGTAGATTCTCACGTGTCTAGATCGTGAAAAGCGTAGAGGCGTTGCGATGTGCAGACAGAGCCGCATCGGCCAACCTTTCCAATTCCGGACCCTGCCCGCAATTCAAATGGATCTTTCCCGGCGGCACTCGCCTCGTTCAGAGAGGTATCTTTTGTTCTGTTCTTGCTTGTCATTGGATACGTGGTAATTCACGTGCAGCGACCGGCTTTACTCCGTTGCTGTCGATGTAAGCTCCGACCAGCAGCAACGCGTCCTCCTGATTCGTTCGGCCGTAGATAAGCCCATTCATGCTTGATGCTAGGCTGCAATGCGTTAGAAGCCGAAGAGATCAGCATTTAGACTTGAGTGAGCATCCGAAATCGCTTGTCAAACGAAGGGCGCGGCCAAGATGCTGGTAGTCGCGATGACTCCTCAGGCCTGTAAAATGTTCTACACCCTGAAATAGTTTGTACCTTTTCATAAAGTCGTCCAAAGAGGAAGACAAAGGGCGAAGTGATCGATCACGGGTCGGCAACAATCTCTGTCGCCGTGCAATTCGCATTGTCAGCATGTCGTCGGCTGGTGAGATGGGTCTCACCCCGCAGCTTGAGCATGATCTCGAGCAATTGCTCACGCAAGAGTTGCAGCAGTCCGGGGACAGTCCCACTGCTTTAGCAGCCTCGAACCTACCACACACACCAGGATGTCCGTCAATCGACGGTGCAGAAGTGTAAGCCTCGGATAATCAACCACCAGGTCCAGCGCTAATCCCCGTCAGCTGCACCTGTATCACAGGCCTCCGTGGCATGAACGACTTGTACAAGTCCTACGAAGCCGGTGAGAAGGAAGCCGAGGATTTTGCACATTTCGAGAACTGGATACCAACCTTTGTCAAGCCTGACCAGCCATGCGAGTATTGTCGCTCCAAGGGTCTGGACTGCCACATGTACTTTGGCAAGATCACATGTACTTCTTGCAATTCTCTGTTCCGATCTTGCAGCTTCGCCCGGATATCTCGAAAGGAAGACGAGACTACCAGCACCAATCCCACTGGGAAGTACGTCCAGCACATCGACACGTTACATACTGTCCAGGAGGACGTATGCATGGAGCGCGGCGTTTCCACTGGAACCCGAACATTAAGAGCCACAGCCAACGCAACAGCTGCGAATTCTGACGATGGCAAGAAGTCTTCCGTGCGGTTCTCTCGCGCTGCCGTCAAGACTTTGAGGGATTGGTTCGATGGGAACCAAGATCACCCATATCCGACCGACGAGGAGAAAATCGATTTGGAGAAGAAGACTGGCTTAAAGTCCAGTCAGATTACCACTTGGCTTGCAAACACCAGGCGACGATCAAAAGTCGGCAAGGGAACTCGGCGGGCATACTCTCCTGGACCTGGTAGTCGTCGCAGTATGCCCGCTAGTCAACCTATCAACGTGCCGGCTGCGACCATGGCCAAAGAGTGGCGTGATGTAAGCATTCTCTATATTCCTATCATCGAAGTTTCGGGTTAACTTTATTACCAGCTCAACCCCTTCGAACGTTGGCAACATTCGCCCCCAGAGAACGAACCGGCTCCTATGGACGCTATCGCAGATGCCGTCAAACAGAGTTCGGGACTACCACGCCCATTGTCTACATCCACATTTGGTGAACGATCTGCCGAACGCGGCAGTCAATCGTGTTCGAAGCCTGCGCAGTCCGTCGCCTCGATGGAGACTGGCAGGGAATCCTCCAACTCCCGCACCGGTACTACTAGCTCCATTGCCTGGTCACACGGGTCTTCTGGTAGTTACGGGTCATTCAATTCCTTCGGATCCGGTCTTCATGGCAAACGTGACCGGCGACGTAAGAGGAAGGTAAGGGCACCTCTCAGGAAGGATGCAGCGGATGACAAGAAGCGCATCTTTCAGTGCACCTTCTGCTGTGATACCTTCAAGACAAAGTACGATTGGACGCGACATGAGAAGACTCTGCACCTCTCTTTGGAGAAATGGATCTGCGCGCCACTTGGAGCGGTGGTCACTGACCCACATACCGGTGTCAAGACTTGCGTATACTGCAGAGAGGAGAACCCATCTCGTGCTCACATCGATAACCACGGGCACAGCGAATGCGAGTCAAAAGGCCTGGAGGCACGTACTTTCTACCGGAAGGATCACCTGAGGCAGCACTTGAGGTTGATGCATCAAACTACCATGCAGCCTAATATGGAGTCATGGAAGGCATCTGCTGACTTCATCAAGTCACGTTGCGGTTTCTGCGATGCCCGGTTCACTTCATGGATGGAGCGCAATGATCACTTGGCGGCACATTTTCGGGAAGGTGCCCACATGCGGGAATGGAAGCGATGTCGAGGTCTCGATCCAGATGTGGCTGCCAATGTCCTGAACGCTATGCCGCCTTACCTGATCGGGCTGGAGCGAGACTCGCCCATACCCTTCAGTGCCAGCAAGGGGATTCTCTCCCACAAGCAGACACCCATACCAGGTGCCCTTCCAGATGACCAAGAGGGCTGGCCAGCGGAAGAGTGGACGAACACATGCGGGATGGCTGCAAACAGGAGCAGAGACCAGACCAGAGCCACCTGCTGGGAGATTCTCACCATCGAATTGGGCGCATACGTGAAGTCCAAGGCCGACGCTGGAGAAGTCGTGACCGACGATATGATCCAAAGTCAAGCACGACGAATCCTGTACGAGACCGACGACCCTTGGAATCAGACAGCAGCCGACAATCCGGAGTGGCTTGATCTCTTCAAGAAGGCCCACGGCCTTGACATCATCCCTACCACTGTTGAGGGTGTAGGTAATGTCATCCCAGACGATCTCGAATTCTACACCGACCTGGGCATGCGCGTCCCCTTCACGGTAGCGCAGAAAGCCCTGACCTCTCCTCGCACCGGCTCGCCCGTTTCTGGTCCCGTGACTACCAGCACCGCGGACCCGAACATTGCACCTCGAGTCTCAGCACCAGCACCCTCCGGCACACCGCATGAACAACTCAGTCGTCGGCCCGCTCAGCAACGTGGCGGCCCCTCGGCTTACGAAAAGACGTACAAGTCCTACGACGAGATACCCATCCCCGCTTCTCGCGCCGCGCACTTCGCCACTCGCACCAACAATCCCGTCATGACAGGCGACATGACAGCCGCTCAATGGTTTCTCTCGCAAGAAGGATCCCAGCTCACACCCGCAGAGCAGGAGCAATGGCGCCTCATCGCAGAGGACGTGATGGCCGAGCAGACCCTCCTGGCTCAGAACACACAAATCACCACTCCAGCTTCCGGATCGGGCTCAGGCTCAGCATGGGACTCGAACATGGCGTCAGGTGAACTCACCCCGGAAGAGCTGGACCGGATGATGGAGGATTTTGGCATGTCCGGTATGGATCTCAGTATGGGAACAGGAACACAGACGCCGAGCAGTGGCAGTCAGATGTTGAACACGCCTGACCCTGGTGATGTGGTCATGTTCGATCCCTTCCCTGGGTCCACTGCCCCGGTAGAGCAAGAAGCGGACCCGATGCAGTGGGTGAATGCTGAAATGATGGATGTGGCGAGTCCGGCGGCCAAGGAGAAGGGGAAGGCAGTGGATTATATGAGTCAATTGCAGGATCTGAATGCTTCGATGGCGCAGAACGCGGGAACGAGAGAGACGCTCTGCGGTGGCGTCATGAAGGCGCCGCTGGAGAGTGAGGAGTTTGATTTTGGAGAGATACAGTTTTGAACGTCCAAACAGTGGAACAAAACTAGCTAAGACGGCGACGACCGAGACGGCCGACTATCTCAGATTGATGGGGGTGATCCTGGCCCTCGTGTACGGCGCTGGAAGGAAACACATATCCGTAATGTTACTTGAGTATATGATGAACAGTACCATCAGTACACGATCTCGCGACTCCGCTATGCAGTGACATGTGTCGTGACCTGTTTTGTCGGAGGTGTCTCGAGTAAGGCTGCCTAGACCATGTCGTGGCGTGCGGACAGGGCTGAAGACATATGTCGGCACCGACTCTCCCAGCCTTGCGAGAACTACCCAGTATCATCCTCACTCCTTGCAGAGTCCGCCGTAGCTATCCACATCCTACGAAGCTTGGTACTCTGCGTCTTCTGTCAATGGCTGCGAGCAGAGAGCCCGCCTAAATTCAGGCATGGTCTTGGCCGCTTGACCAGCTCCTTTGCCTCGAATGGAAGGCTTCGCTGGCTGTGGAGTCACCCGCTTGCAACGAGACCTTTGAGTGTGAAAACCCGATTTGCTTTGGAGGTTCCGTTTCCATCGAAAATGCAGATGCACTCTACAGTGCTCGTGAGGAGAGACTCGGTCTTTGCAAGGAATTTGTGTCATGGAGCTCTTGCGCAATGGTGGCCTCGCCCCGCCCACCTGGTTGACAGGGCTGACGACCGGTGACTTTCTCCGCCAATGTTGTTTCGACTTCACAGTCACGTAAAGCGCAGCCCATGAGCAATGCCGACCATCACTGAGGAGTCGGAATACTTGATGCCAGCAACGTGTTCGCATGATGGTGGACATCAAGGTGGTAGCGCAGGTCACGGCGTCCTGAAAGCATGGGTAAGGTGGCCGGAGTCGACTTCGATATCGATGACCACTCGCCGGTGAGCAATTCTCTACTTCTCCACAAGGACTTGATACTTGAACGGCACCGCATCCTCGATCTAGGCTGTACTACTCGGATGGCATACTTGAGCATTGGCATGCTCGTACACTGAAGCCTCGTCAATCTCTCCACGAAATACGATCGGGGAAAAACGCCCAGAGATTGTGATCAGGTGTCTTTTCCTTCGAATTTCCATCTAAGAGCGAGAGGGAGTCTCTTGCGTCCTCATGAATCCTTAAGCTCGGAGATCCATCACCACGCCATCGACATTTCCGGCTGGGAGGCACGGTTAACCTTGTCCCTCGCTGGCCTCGCTTTGCCGGGCTCCCTCCCACCAGCCCGCCCACCCTCGAGAGAAGTCACCGGTATGGCGTCGCCGGAGCGGTTCCATCGACCAGGACAGCCGGTGAAAGCATTATATATCCACTTGTCAATGTTGACTGGCGAATACACGTGTGCTGGGAACAGCAACGGCTCTTCCGTGGTGACTTCGAATTGCTGGCCCTCAGTTAACCTCTTTCCTTTGTTGGCGATGGCATCCTTGACCGGTCGTGCCTTTGTAGACGTACCAGAGAATCGTTGAGGCAATCATTCGGCCACATTGCACACTGTCAATCGGACGCAACGTCTCAAGGTGCTGTCAATATGATTGAGAGATGCCAGGTTGACAGTGCTGTCTGCAGCATCACCATGGCATATAAGTATCGTAAGCCGCCAGGCACTGATTACTCCATCAGCACCATCACGAACATCATCACCATCATCAATAGAACGAGATCGCATACCGACAACTTCAAGCCCTTCACATACCAGCAAACATGAAAGTCCCAACCTCGGTCCTCGTGCTCGCTCTTCTCGGCGCAGCCACGGCGATGCCTAGCAGACCTCCAGCACGTCCCACACGTCCCGCACGTCTCTCCCATTCCGACTCCTCCGGCCGGTCCTCTAGCATAAGCTCCAACCCGGCTAGCCCTGGACCACTTACCAACCCCCGTCCACCGACAGGCAGGATCCCAGCAGGTGTGGCACCACCCACCGGCGCACCGCGGGGATCCGGAAGTGCGCCTTCCATGACCACTGGTACATCATTGGGGGGCTCCAGCGGCCGAACACTTCCTTCTCCGGTTTCAAGTCCTCCGGCGTCAAGTCCTGCGGGGTCGATAAGGGAGATCGATCCGCGGCCGGCGGCAAGACCTCCGCCACCGCAGAACCCGCCAGGCCAAGGTGCGCGGTTCACTACTAACCCGCCGAGTCGGTTTTCGTCGTCGTCAAGCTCAAGCGGCGCGGGGTCACCTGCTCCTGCTCAGGGTCCGCAGAGTCGGTGGTCATCGTCTTCAAGTTCGAGTGGCTCAGCCGGCCAGAGGCCAGCTGCTCCTCCTGCTCAGGGTCCGCAGAGTCGGTTCTCCTCGTCCTCAAGCTCGGGTGGCTCGGCCGGCCAGAGGCCAGATGCCCCTCCTGCTCAGGGTCCGCAAAGTCGGTTCTCCTCGTCCTCAAGCTCGGGGGGCTCGCGGTCATCTGCTCCTCCTCAGGGTTCGCAGAGTCGGTGGTCGGACTCATCAAGCTCGAGTGGCGGGTCCAATCCTCGTGCTTAGGCGCCGAATGGCAGGGCATGCATTGACCCACCGATACCAATGGAATGACCTACACGCTAGTGCTTGCGATGCAGAGATCTTCTTCGAGTCTTCCAAACGAAGAAACTCAGGCGAAGTAAGACATGGGCTGAAGTCCAGCACGGAATCGTACTCTCAGGAGGCGGCGAGTCCTTAGGGACTAAGATGCAGATGCCGAGGGTGAGGAAGGAAAGCTCGCACGCTATCCTTAGATACTAGGAGACAGGTATCGTCATGGTTGGGCGCAAAAAGGTTCGATCAAGTTGTCTCTTTGGATTTACTTATAGAATGCATTGCTTTGTTGTCTTGTCCGGCTTTGCTAAAGTATGCGACTGCCTTCAGAAGATTGGCCGGTAGATGCCGAATGCCTGACGTGAAACTCTTCAAAATTGCCTCATCGACCCACCGTTGCGGCCGATGACCTCGTGTCTTTTCGAAAACTTTTCTTGAACCACGGACCCGTTCGGCCCAAGCCTTGGAGGAGCTTTGACAGCATTCCACGCGCCAAGTACCTCTTCGCATGATAGAGCTTGCACAAGCGGCCGCGCGAGTGACGGTGGATATGACTAGCACGACAAGATCTGGAGGACTGGAGACCTTCTCTGCACCATTGCCAGGATATCAGGTGGGATCCACGTTGGACTGGAACGTCTCCGTGCCCCCAGAACAATATGCCAGGCTCTATCCACGTTTGCGAGGCAGCTCTTTTGACAGCACTGCTCGAGCTCAGGCGAACCGTCTCATCATGATTACGAGGCGTTCGTCCAGAGACTTTTCGCGAACCACGATCGGTAGCAAAATGGCCTAAAAAGTATTGGGGCCTCCCATAATCAAGCCTCATCTTTGGTACTTGTCAAATGCATGACTTGTATGCAGCGGTCAGAATACCGACTCGTAGGTACTATGCTTGGAACCCAAGAACGAGGATGTCTCACTTGTATCCGTCGGCTCCTGGGACTTGGCTGTTGTATGCATGAGAAGAAAACTTTGTAGAGGGCCAAAGTCCCTGTGGGTCCTTCCTACTATTTCGATCAAGCTTCTGATGCGCAAGAGCTGTTTCACAAGTCCTCTATCCAGCCGATGAAGCATCTCTTGAACACATGTATGCTTGCCGAACCTTGGCACTGGCATTGCAACCGTGATAACATTGTCGTCATGTTGCTGTGTCCCTTCCATCTAGGCAGCCCAATTGATTTAGCTTCGTCCTCGACGAGTTGTTCGTAGTACTATCGGCGGTCAATCGACCACATGGAGTAATCGGTGTTGGACATCCTCTTCAACTATCTGTCAAGATGTCGATAAGATGCCAGACTGGCCGGGTCGCAACAGTGTCGATATGGTATATAGTCGTTGTGAGTTGCGAGTCGACCACTATCATCTCAGCATCAGCAACATCATCAATACCACAAAAAGATACGACTCCAGCTAGCAAATACCCGATACCTTACCAGCAAATATGAAGGCTTCATCATCCCTTCTCATTCTCGCTCTTCTCGGCGCCGCCGCTGCCGCACCGAGCAGCTCAGGCAGCTCTCGCAACTCGGCTCAAATACCCACTGGACAACAGAGCCCCCCGCCCGGGATGACAGGCCAGCCAAGCACGTCCCCACCACCCGGAGCCAACCGTCCCAGCGCTGGCTCACCTCCTGGCTCGTCGAGCGTACCATCCATGACTAGCGGATCCTCCGCCAGAACGTCCGGCCAAGCAGATTCCGTCTCCACAGGATACCAAGGTTCTCCAGTGAGGGAGATCGGAGGACCAGCCCAAGGTGCACCACAGCCGCCACCAGGTCAGCGACCCGGATCGCCACCTCCACCGGGATCGCCTCCAGCAAATATGCAGAGTCGATGGTCGTCGACAACGGAGAGCTCGCAGAGCACAAACCCGCAGGCCGGCGCTAGAGGGCAGGGCACGTTTCTTGAGCCCGAGTCTCCTAGCCCTCAGGCTGGCGCGAGAGGGGGCGGGACGTTTCTCGATTCTCCTGGCTCTCAGTCTGGAGCAAGGGGCTCGGGCACCTTCTATGATGGCCGGAGGAGGTAGGGGAACAATGTAAGGCGAAAATGGCGCGCTGATAGTAAGAATTGAAAAACGGTGCCAAGTCAGCAGTGTTAGGGTCAGGAGCAGGCAGGTAGATTCCTGAGGCAACGAGCTGGCACCTGCTGCGATGGAATTGGGCGTTATGGCCAGAATGTCACTCATTAGCTCTTACGACATAGAATACATTGCTTTCATCTCTGATACTTGACCCTGCTGCGGATCCGATGGAACGCATACGGCTGTGCATACTCTTTCCACAGCGAGTGGTGGGTCACCCCTAGCCTGGCTCCTTCAGCTGACGCCCATTGCATTTCGTGGCGACAGTCACCTTGAAGGTGGGAAGCATCTGACCTAAGATGCACCTTGTGTCCCTTACACATGCGAGTAGAGTGCAATGTAGCAGCTCTGGGGTAGCCCTCCTGAAACATGGCCGTATCTCTACCTCATGCTTGAAGCAAAGATGCCGGGAAGACATGTGCCTCTCCACTGCAGCAGTGTTGTTATTAATGCCGACGCTCAAAGTTCCCGTATCCCAAAGTTGCGAACAGTAATATTGGAAATGTTCTGCCTTTTCTCTGGTGGAAACGAAAGTGGTTTTGGAGGAAGATGAATGCACAGCCTCGCGAACATGTCATGTTGATCTCCCGCACCCAGCAGCCCATCCCGCTTTACCAAAAACCTTAACCACTTCTTTCAACTTCAACCCTCCCAGATCCTTCACAAGTTGTCTAGACGAACCTCATACAGTGTCGACAAACGCCTTATTCGTTGGCAGTCGTCGTTGCGCCCATAAAATCACCAGTAGCCATGATCATCAACTTGAAGACGCGACACCTCACGAACTCATACTTGCCACAAGTCTACAAACATAGAGATGGCCATCGCGTTTCACCTTGGAACCTGATCTATACATGAGACAACATTCTCGTGCACGTCATACCAAGCAGACACTGTGATGGTAATCCTTCCGTAAGTACAGCATACTCGCCATAGCCTTTGCAAAGGTCAGCCCGTCATTCCTGCACCAAGACAGCTCGCATTTCCTTCTGTCTCACTGTTTGTGATTGGCCACGAGCATGGTTCGTCTGTCTCGTAAGGTGGAGCTGACTCATTCCATTTGAATGGATCAGGGAGGCTGCTCCTCCTTCTTATCAGATCGTATCCTCCTCCCTTCTGCATCGCGACTCCCAGTCAGCCTTATACGGTCAGACGGAGCTCGATGGATTATCCTGCAGTACAGTAATGCACCATGTATCTGTTGCTGGATCCCGACGCAGACCCACCTCTGGACCTTATTGCGACAGCTTTGGGTTGATCAAGCTTACAGGACACGAGACTCGTCTTTGTAGTCTACATTGCCAGTGTGACAGGATCAGGAGGAAGAAACAACCCCCTTTCGCCTCTACCGTGTCGAATACCTTGCAACTGTCAACATCAACTTGACAGCAATCATGACTTCCTCTACTGAATATAAATCCTCGTCGAGGCATGGAATAGAGGAACCAGATCATTCAACAACCACTTCTCCAATACCACAACCAGTCTCAGAACTCCAAATCATACATTCACCATGAAGTACAGTGCCATCGCCATCTTCGCCCTTGCCGGCCTCGCTACTGCCCGTCCTTCCCGAAGCAACTCGCCGAACACTCCTCCCACTACCCAGACAGGCCTCCCCAATATTCCCCCACCGTCTCCAGGCTCCAACCTTGGCCCGCCCCAGTCCGCGCCCCCTGGCATGGGCGCCCCTCCACCACCAGGCAACCGCGACTCCATCCCCTCCATGACGACCGGTCCATCCGATCGCTCGTCCAGCGGCCCCTCCACCCCCAGCGACGCAGGCTTCGGCGCACGCCCGCAGACCGCCCCCGGCGTCCCACCTGGCCAGGCCCAGCAGGGCCCAGGCGGCATGTGGATGCCCGGCCCAGCTCCTCAGCAAGGCCTGCCCCCACCACCCGGTCCCCCGCCCAATCGTCCCCTCCCGCAGATCCCAGGTCAGGGACAGCAGGGTCTTCCTCCTCCACCTGGCCCGCCGCCTACTCGTCCTCTCCCCCAGCTTCCGGGTCAGGGTCAGCAGCAGGGTCAGCAGGGACAGGGTAACCAGGGTGGTCAGGGTAGTCGGCAGTAGATTCGATGGCGGAGCGTAGGGTGTAGAGGGCGATACTGGGGCATATCACGGCGAGAAGTCTCGTTGGCAGGTTGGGCATGAGGCGATGGCCAGGCTGGAAGAACGGCGACGGTACAGGTGGCGGCAAGAAGACCAGCACGATATGCCAGGCACACACTGCGACGAGGGAGATCGGCACAGATTGAAGTAACATAGACTTGCTCTTGGCGAATGGGATCGTTTTTGTTTCTCCACGCCTCCACTCTCCATGTGCATACAACCAATGGCGGTCGAACAAATGTGGGTTATGATGATGACTGTAATTGAGTGCAAGTGATATGTTACTGTTCGTTGATCTGCTTGGCCTAGACTGGTAATCTCGCTTTGCGCCCTCTCCACCATATTACCACTTCTCGTGATCATCACTTAGTTGTCCTGAATAATTAACATGCCCGAGAAAGAGAACCAGATTGACGGCTCCTGGCGTAAAGTTTGACACAGCCACCTAAGAAGCAGCCGACGACAGCGAGGATGGCGCCAACAGGAACGAAGACGCGGACCAGGACGACGAGGTCCTGGACGTGCAGCGCTGTGATAATAGCTTGCTTGAGTAGATGCTTAGCCTGCAGGATGGTCAGTTGCAAAGACAGGTGGACACAAGATGTGACTTACCCTCTCGCGTCCAATATCCAGTGGCTCGGACGCTCCCAAGACGTGGCTGTCCATGTCAAGCGCAACGACCCGCAACCACCTGCGAACGACTCGACCACCAAAATTGAGCTTCGTCTCGTAGCCCTGCTTCCGTACCGTCATGACATTACGCCACTTACTGCGGAACCAGTGCTGAGCACTTGGATCTGGACTCGTTTGTAGCCTCCACTGCTTCACTTCCGTGGCACCGTTCCAGCTGACATACAAGGCGTTGTCGCTACAATTCGTCGACGGGACAACTGTTGGACACGTTCTTGGGGTGCCCACCCATCGGCCCTGGTATGTGCGATATGACTGCACGTCGCCAGTCTCCCATGTCTCACTCGGAGCAAATCGAGCGTCGCAAAGGACGATGCCATTGGAGTCGAACGTGGTCCAGACAGCATTGAACCCGTACCCGATCAGCACGTTCGGGTCTTCACCCAGAGTTGGTGAGTGTATGAGTTGCACAGAGCCTTGACTGCTGCTTGAGATGCCGTCGGGATGACTGTAGGTCTTGATTAGACGTGCGGTGTACTCTCTGCTCGGCGATGCGTTGCCTCTTTCTGGAGTGATCAAGCTGTTGTAGTTGTTTGCAGGGTACTTCAACTCTAACAGGATACCCCGGGACTGTTCGCGGTCGCGGATGAAATCCTCGGCTGCATTATCGAAGAGCGTGAGAAGGTGGTGCTGCAAGCCATTGGGGTTGACCTGACTTCTATCAATGTCGTTTTGCATCATCTGCGGAAAAACCCGAAGATCGTGCAGACGCGCATCATGTTGCCATGAGAAATTGATGGCATCGCCGGCGCTGAGATCCGTGAAGAAATTACGCTTGCCGCCAAGTATCCACAAAACTTTGCCAGTCCTGCCTTCGATGTACGTGACCGAATGAGTATACCTTGCAGAGACAACATAGTTGCCCAAGCCGTCTTTCTTGACACTGTTGATGTGAAACCAGTCAAATGGATTGTCGACCGTGCCAGTATTTAATGGATCGTGGTAAGTGTCGTTAATGGAGTAGTGATCGGAAGCTCTCCATTCGAAAAGGAGCTTGTTCTCGACAGGGTCGATCTCCTGGAAGAGACAATCCCATATGAAGGTAGGGTTCGTTGAGGTATTTGCAGACCGAGAGTCAGGTATGCCGTGCTTACGCTTCTCGTAGATGGTCAATAGTGCCGTGCCTTCAGGTGTGATGACGAGTTCGTGTAGATCAGCAGAAAGACCATTGAGAGCGCCAATTCGACCTTGCACCTCATAACTCGAATTCAACACGACCCATTCTCCAGAGCCATGTCCGCGCACACCGTCATCACCGTTCCAGTAGGTGAGATACTGCTTCCCCTCTACCTCCTGTACCTTGAGGTCGTAGGCCTGTCCATCGCTTTCAAGCATCCATTCCAGCTCATTGTTGTCGTTGTAGATAGCGACAGCGGGCTTGGAAATGGACAAGCCTCTTGGGGCGATGAAAGAGTACAGCCCAGTCCGGCACGCGGATGACGATATTGATCTATTGACCAGAGGGGCCGTGAAGTCGGCTGTATGGAACGTTGTGAAAGCGTGTGGTCCGCTGGACGTGTCCCATGGTTTTGCAGGCTCGGGCAATGAATCCCTTGCCAGTGTGCCGATACATAGCGCAAGAAGGCCTACGAAAGCCCTCACTTCCATTCCGTAGTCTTTGCGGCAATTCTGTTGAGGCGAAGTCGCCAAGTGTGCTTGACACCAAGCTTTGCGGATGAATATGGCCAGTAAAGTCCGTTTGAGAAGAACCCAAATGTAAGAGATGCTACGGTGGTGTCCGCAACTCAGCCGTGTCACTGCATGCGTTATCCTGGACTGGGCAATCTTGACCTTGTGTATCGGAGGCAAGAGCGATTACCCATGACTTTCACACCTGATGTTGAAGCTCGGCAAGAGGGACCGGCACCACAAATTCGTATCCAGTTGTCGGATATGTGACCATATCTATCATGTTCGAGATCATCTGGCAGAGACTGTGGAAGACTGTGGACGAGAGTCTACGCTGGGTACGCTTCCTTTTCTTCCTGTTCCCACACCACTTGCCAACACCTCCAACCGACTTGCTTGGACCCTGTGCTTCTTCATGACATCCACCCACTCTGCTTCACCCGCTTGCTGCGGATGCTCGGCAATATCTTCCTCAAGAAGAGCGAGCATCAGACCGAAATCGGCTCCCAGTCTACCCAGTGATCCGGCACAGAATAGGACTTGTGACAGAAGGCTGTCTCGGGATGACCTATCACTCACGTTTGGAAGGTACATGCGTAACTTATCGACTAACATGTCCACAAGCTCTGGGGCGAAGGCGGCTAGAGCTGAGGACCTCTCCTCGAATAGAGAGAAAGTGTAGTTCTGTTCCGGGTCTCCTTTGCCATGCGATGTGCCATCTCGAGAGTCGGAAGCGCTTCCAGGAACGGGCAAAGCGGTCGGAAAAATGCTTTTGTACATAGAAACAATGGCAAAGCTCTGCTCACGAAAGATCTCAATGAACCTTTTCAGATATCGTTCGCTCTGCACGCCGCCTGACCATTTCTCCGAACTACTGAGATCCATCGCAGATTGGCGCTTGCCGCTCTCTTGCTCAGCAAGTTGTCTGAGAGGCTCTAAGGCTTCGAGGGTTCGGCGAAGGGTCGCGAGCCTGCAGACTAAAAACAGTGATCCTAAAGCACCCTCATCGTTGACGCTAGACAGATTCGTGTTACCCAGAGGTAGACCCCCTGAAGACGGCACCGATGTCGTAGCGGTGGATAATTCAGGCGCGACTCTCCGCAACCAGCCGATAGTCCGCATGGCCACCGCGAGCTTCAGTGCTGGACTCTGCAGCGTGGTGATCAGGACCGTAACCATGTTTGACATTTCTGAGTCCGCTTGTCGAGACACGCCAGCAACAAGGTCGGAACGCGGGTACAACGTGTTCAGACGGCGCACATGTGCATGGATATCTAGAGCTGATGCATACCCGGACAGACCGGCACCAGAAGACACAGTTGTTGTACCAGTACCCCCAGCAGCAGCCGAGCTGCTGACAGTGCTCTCCAGTAGACCGGGCAGTTCCAAGATGTTCCCCACTCTTTCGGTGTTGCGATTGAGCAGCGCAGCGGTCTTCCTTCTCTCAAGGATCCCATTCTCAGTGTTCCGTTCGTATTTTTGGGCGAAGTCATTGATCGAGGTTTCGACACTCGTCATGGAAGTCTGAATACTGCTTGTCTGCTCCCGTAGAGATTCGAGTAGGCTTGGAAGGTGGTTCAGGTGGTCAGTAGAGCCGGTGATAGAGCCATGCGATCGCTTGGACAGGGCCTGAAGGGATCGAAAGGTGGTTTGCGAGGCGTGCTTGAGCGATGCATCTTCGGTAGTGTCCAAATGATTGAGTGATAGAGTCGTCAGTCTATCGAGGTAGATGCGTACTGTCGCATTATGTGCATCTGCTGCTGGCGTCGTTGATGAGGCCGTATGCAAGTAGGGTACCAGCAGCTCGTGCAGTGCATCCGCCATGATAGCCCTGAGCCTGGAGATCAAGCAGGGTTTCAGTATTCGATGTCCGGCATGATGAATGCTTACTGCAGACAATTGGCGTGAGTTGGCGTGAGTTGGCTAACGTTCTCTGGGGTGGTCGAGGAGTTGGTCGGAAAATAAAGTTGGCATGTGAAGCTGTCATCGAAACTTCGTGGGTCACCCGAGCTTCCACCTTCGTGTTACTGCACACATACCACAACTCACCACCATTCCATTCTTCGTCAAGGTTGCGAGCAACCACATCACTATCGAGGAATCTTATTAGCCGCGAACATGATCCATTAGATTGACGGGCAGGAAACTTAGTACCGTTGGCTTTCAAGAGGTCAGTGCTCCGACCTTAGCACTTCAGACGACGAGCATGTTCAGCCCCTCATTTGAGTAGTAAGCCATGAGAGCATCATGTTCTCCGTGTGGGATCTGGTCGAGGATCAGGGGTCTGTGAAGAACGGACATGTCCTGGCTACAAGCGCAGACTCTGACAGCTTTGCCGCCACTCTTCTTGCCGACGAAAATCCGATAATCTCATATCACAAGTCAGTACAGCACCTGCGGCAGCAATTTGAGGATTCAGAGTATCAACCACCACTAGGTACTGTGCTCGTGTCATGGACAGCAAACAGGTTCCCTGAGTTAGTGCTGGCAAGCAATCTAACACTGCTCAATCGACAATTGTTGGTTGGCGATCTGGTGGTAAAAGCTAGCGACGATCACCAACGAGGCACAGTCCTCACGGCGGCGACAAAATGCTCCATACGGACGACCGCAACGTTCAAGATGGGTGCAAGCGGACCAGCTGTACCAGCCCACTTCAATACTTTCGACGAGATCAAAGCACTCAAGGGTCAGCTTGCAAAGAATGATCGCCAGGCTCCCGTCCGTTATGACCGAGGACGACAGGAACACTGGCCTAGACTAGAAGACTCGCACAAGCGTTCGGATACGGGCCAAATCAATCAGGCGTCATCAGCGGCATTGGAAAGGACGTCACAGCCAGCAACCTTCCATGGTATCGACCTCTTCGACCTTCGGACGCCAGCGGAATATCAGAAGGGAGACCCAATCTTATATCGAGAGTGGGCTGGCGTTATACGCTCGGCCTTGGAAGAGGTCACTTTGCGCCTGCTCAACAACAGTGTAGTTACATTGTCCCCCAACGTCAGGCTATCGCAGCCAGCAGCACAACCGACTTATAGCACCTACAGCAATGGAGATATGGTGGCAGTCAAGAAGAGCGACTTACGACTCGGTCGATGGCTTTTTGGTGCGTATGATCCAAATATGGAGCCAATTGGTGTCGTAGTCAAGGTTCGCCTGATCGAGATGGCAATAGACTGGCAGTCCAACAAGATGCTGGATGTTGCGAGTGTACAACCAAGTGATGTACCAGCAGCTGTCATAGGTCTCGATGAAATCGAATCGGGAGAGTACACGTTCTACGACTTGCAGCACTTCACAGCGCATCCCTCCAAGGTCACCAACACGACACAGTTCACCTCCGATCCTGATACCGGGGCCATAACCGGGCCTCGGGTCAGATTCGTCGATCCTGAGGCAGCGCGCATCAAGTACAACGAGCACCCAGAAGTCTCCAGACTATTCGAGCAGTCACGTGCGCGCAACCTTGGTTTCGACATGAATCTCTACGAGGTTGTGGACAGTCGTTCGACCGTCAAGGTACAGTGGCAAGATGGCTCAATAACGGATGAGCGGGCAGTTGATGTCGTCTATGTAGATTTCACGGGGGAAGATCTGTATCCTGGAGATATCGTCTGCACACGAGAATCACAACTCAGCGCGGACGGCAAGTACAAAATCCCTTCCAGAGCCGGCGTTGTTCAGAACGTGACGGCAGACGAGTGTATAGCCCGAGTAAAATGGTTTCGAAATCCCATTCTCCATTTGGATTCGAAAGAGGAATTTCTAGCCTTGGCCAATTACCTCCTCGGTGAGCTATCCTCTGAGATGGAAGATGTGAGCATTTACGACCTAGTGGTACCCTGGGGTCTTGACATTGGCTTTTTGGATAATGTCGGATACCTTCCGGGTGCTAAGAACACTGATCCACTTCCTAGCGATCCACATGGCTGGCTCGGCCATATTCTGGAAAACCACATGGACGCCACCTACACCGTTCGGCTGGGAGCTTCAAGCCAAATTCGCGATGTTCGTGCGCATATCGATCAGATCAGTCTTGCCCTCGATCCAGATAGAGTAGCCGAGAAGGAAGTGATGGACGATGGCGGGTTTCTTGATGAGGAGGGCAATCTTCTGTCCACTCCTCTTGACGATACGGATATAGAAATGGACGACATTGATGGTGATCCTGGCACAATCATGATGGGCGACCGCCAAGGTGCTGTCGAGTACTTGATCAATGGTCAACCAGCTGAACATGACGCCGACAATGATAGCGCTTGGAGTACGGATGATGACACCAACGGCATTACCAACGGGGCAATGGATGTCGACACGTCGAATGCATCGATGTGTGATTCCGAGTCCCGCCCGAAAGTGCCCTCTTACGCCTTACTTGAAGGAGATGTGCCTGCCGGCCATAAGTTCTTCGAGCAGCGGAGTATGCTTACTGGCCAAGCTGTCCGGAAGGTGATGAAAGAACATGCGATGTTAGGCGGAGACAAATCGATGCCGCCTGGTATCTTTGTCCGATCCTGGGAATGTCAATGCAATCTGCTCCGAGCGCTGATCATTGGCCCAGTGGAGACTCCTTATGCTCACTGTCCTTTCGTCTTCGATATCATGATTCCCGACGACTTCCCACGAAAGCCACCACGAGTCCACTTTCATCATTGGACTACCGGCAATTTTGCAAGGAACACCAAGATCAATCCCAATCTTTACGAGGACGGAAACGTTTGTTTGAGTCTTCTCAATACTTGGCCCGGTCAAGAGGCAGAAGGCTGGATACCTGGGCAGAGTACCTTGCTCCAAGTCCTCATAAGCATTCAATCCCTAATATTGGTTCCAGAACCATTCTACAGTGAGTTGAGATCGCGATCATGTCCTATTCATTTCGCTAATTCATGCAGATGAGCCAGGTTATGAAGGCAAGCGTGATTTCCCTGGCACTGGTACACAGAGTATTGCCTACAACGAACGAGTTCTTCTGCAGTCTCACGGCTTTCTCCAGCACGCCCTTGCATCGGTACGCAATGAACTTGAGGACCTCAGTCTTGAAGGCGTTGAGAACATCATACGGCATATTTTCATGCAAGGAACGGGACCCTGCACACTCAAGAAGGTGGTCGAAACTGGTGAGGCAATCATAAGGAAGAGTAGAGATTGCGATACGCAAGCCCTACAGAAAAGGGATGGGATCTCCCTCATAAGTAAAGGTGCATGTCAGGTGCTGGTGAAGACTCTGGACAACTTGAGGACTTACATGACCGTGGACGAGAATTAAGGAAAAAGACATATGATACCCCCGTCTACCCTCTTTTGTCTCTGACCAATACTCTACTGCAACGATGGGTCCTTTGGTAGCACGCTCCTCTTTGTGTCTTTGCTTTACTTTGTCCGCTGATGTTTGCTTCACTTTGCACGCTGATACTCTCAGATCCGACTGAGGATATGTATGGCTCATCCATTTGTCATTTCAGTTTTCTCATCGGGTCAACCAGCAAATTTGAAGCCCATTGTCAGCGGATTGACTTTAGGTAATCGAATTTGTACTATTTCCTGATTAGGCTTGCAAAGCTCCATAGCAGCCAGCACAGCTCGCCACCTCGTTTTACAAAGCCATCTCAAACACACTCTCAAAACTGAGCTCTCTGGAATACAAACATTCACGGATGGACGCAATTCAGACTCGCCGTACTGACAACTTTGCCATTCCTGGACAGAGTGTCATTCGAAATGGATAATGAACGCCAGCACCGTACGCAGATAGCCAGCGAAGCCACTTGCGCCTCCGTTAGCAAGGTAAGTCAAGTTTGAGACGCACTCACCAGCTCACTGACATGCTTGACAGCATCTTGACGATGGTCGCCCGGGTACCAGCAGCTCAGCATCACTTCTCGCAGATGCTTCTGCTCACGACGAAGCTGTCCTTGCGGCTTTGACGATTCAGTCCGCCATGGAGAACGTCAACGCCGAGAGATCCTCGACCAACACATTCAGCAATCAGCTGAATGCCTTCATGCAGGACCTCGACGCGGATACCTCTCTTGTACATCTTGATGCCCAAAAACTCCAGGCAACCCGCCATGGTGTCACTACAATGGGACATCTTCGAAGTAGAGACTCGGTCTCCGCTCCAGTGCTCACGGACCAGACCACCAGACTGGACGGCCATATAATCTTCCGGCCCCAACGTCGGTCCTTTAATCAGGTATTCGGGTCCTGGACCGACAATTCCTTACACCCACCTAGCAAGAGGTCGAAGCTGGATATCACTGAGAACAAGCCTGAAGTCCTGCTAAACTTTGCCGACGATGATCGGAGACAGGACCAGGAACAGACCAACAAGCTAGTCCCAGAGCTTCATCGAGATCCTGAGCAATCCTGTCCGTTCCAGGGTGACAATGTTGCAGAATCCTATCATACGCCCTATGAATTGGCACATGATACTGTTGAAAGACCATCGACAGTCAAGGGCAAAGTTTTGAAGCCCACCCAAGGACGCCATTCTGGCCTGTATTCAAACACGCCGGAAGACCATTCAGCCAGTCCTAACGACAGTCAAGAAGATCAACTACAAGTGTGTTCAAAAGCTGCTGTATGTCAGGACGAGATAATTGCCAGTCATCAAAGTACAGTTCCGGGAGATTCATATGCCCCAAGCGCTACTGATGAGACCGCACACAATACTGTCGTCTGCCATCAACTCCGACAATCATCAGAACGCCCTACGATTCCAGAAGATAAAGCGGACAAATTTATCGATCTCGGTGACAAGGATGACACGCAATCCGAGTCCGAAAGCGATGCTACATCGATTGCGGATAATGTCCACCCTCACGACGCTGATGAGATTGTGGTCGAGCAGCAGCGGGCGGTAGAGCCCTCGATGGAACAGTCGACAGTGGCGAACACGCCACAGCAGAATTCGGTAGATGGCTTCCCGCAGTTTGCGGAGGCATTTATCACTCACATGCGAGACTGGAAGCAAAGTGTTCAAGACGATGCGGAAGAGAAGATCCGAAAATGGGCAGCACGTGCCCACACAATCATCGAAAAGAACAAACATCTGAAGGTGCAACGTCAACAGGCTATGGAAAAGTGCAAATCTTCTCAAGCTCAAGCTTCAGAGCGTGAGGAAGCTATCAATACTCTCGCAAAGGAGAATGCAAAGCTGACCGAGCTCCTTCAGCAACAGGAGGGAAGTGTTGCTGAGGTCAAACAGATCTACGTTGAGTGTCAGCAGCTTCTGCTTGCAGCGCGCTCACGTAATGAGACAACTATTCGAGAAGTAGCTGGGCTAGCTGCGGAGGTCGACAGATTTCCATCCGCAATTGAGGCATTCAGGCTCGAGCATGTTGGAGCTATCACGAAACTCAAAGTGGCAATTTCGGAGCACATCCAATCGAAGCTTCTACTCGAAGCCGAAATCCAGAACAGGAGCGCGGAGTCGTCTGAAATCAAACAAGGCATGCAGACATTACAACTCGACTGGACGGCTTTGCACGGCGCCTTCAGAGACCTCGAGCGATCTTGGGATACGAAGCTAGGTGCAGCACTTGAAACAGCAGCGACCGCTGTGAAACAAGCAGGTGATAGCAAGTTCGATGAGGTCCAGACATGCATGAAGACTGTCCAAAGCGTCGGCAATGCGTTCAGAGCTGATCTACTCACTCAAGCCTCCGCACTTGATGCGATCAAGGACAGTGTGTCTCAGCTCCTCGTGAGGTCTATTGATCGTTCATGCCCCTTCAACTAGTTGACTAACAACTTCCAGGGCCGTTACGCCAGACCCACTGCCTTCTCTGAACATGAACAATCTCATTCAACAGGTCCAGTCCCTGCTGGCCAGGACTAATGACTCGACAAGCGAGAAGTTCACCCATGTTACAGAGCGGCTAGCGAAGCTCACAGAAGATACTACTGCTCTCTCTGGTATGGTAGATGCAATGAAGGAGAAGGATACTTGTATCACCAAGCAACAGAGCCGCATCGAGGAGTTGCAGAGTCACCTTTCGGTGGCTTCTGGAGACCTCCAGATCACCACGTTAGAGAAGCAATACTTAAAGAAGGACAACCTACGCCTCACCAACGAAAGTAATCGAGCCAGAATTGAAGTAGCTAGCTATCAAGCTAGTCTAGCGGAATGGAAGGCACAGGCGACTTTGAAGTCACAACAAGCTGAGATGATGGAGATCTCCCTGTCTAAGAGAGAGAAGGCCGAGAAGGTTCTGCAAATTAAGGTACAAGATCTTGAGCAAGCCGCCCGCTCTTCGAACGACGGGCCCACTGTGGAGCCTGTGGATGTTGAGAGACTGAGGCAAGAGGTATGTGCTGAATGACATATTTTGAAGTCAGCTGAATCGCTCCAGATCCGCCACGAGATGGTCCAGATCGTTCGCCAGAAGGATTATGACCACCAGAAACTACGAGACGAGCAATGTCACCTCCATGCCAACGAACTCCATCGTGTCAAAACAATACTGGACACCACCATAAGCGATTTTGCAGCATTGAGGTCCCGATACTCGTACACGGAAGGACTATACAAGACCCTCTCAGAGGACTACAAGAGCATGACGTCTGAGAGAGATTGTTTCAGCCAAAATGAGAAATCGTCAAAAGAAGCACTTGGTAAGGCCGAGGCCTCGAAAGCTTCAGCCAACCAAGCACGCGAGAAGGTGGAGCAAGATCTAGCAGACGCAAAGCAAAAGCACAAGGAGCTCGAAAGGGATCATGACAGGCTCAAGAAAGAGTATGACATGTTGCAGAGACAGCTGGAACAGAAGAAAAAGTCCAGGGACGATGGTCAATCAGGACAAGTACAAGCCCTGCAGCAACAGATATCCCAGATGGAGAGTGAGCTCGATGGGGTCAAGGACGGAACTTCATATAATCTGGAAAGGCCCGTTCAACAAAAGTTTGATTTGGCGACTCAGTTGCAGCAAGCGAAAGCGTCTCGGGCAGTTGCTTCTGTGCCCACTGACCAGCAGCAGAAAGAGGTCGCGGAACAGGCCCTGCTCTTGTCAGAGTCAGGTGACGGAGATGAGGACGAAGACTCCGACGACACTGACGTTGAGTCTTCTACCGGACAGATCGAGATCCAGCAGAGTGATAGCTCCGGTATCAACCCGCCTCAGACACCATTCCGCGAGATGCGCCCGATGTCCGCAGTTGCCAATAGCGGCATGAAACGAAGCTCACAGCGCTCGGTACCCGATACCAATATATGGTCTCAGGCCTCCACCGTACATGGATCGCAAGATGACATGGTACCTTGTGACCATCACGGTGATTTTGACAGCTATCCTCCTGATCCTGAGCGGAGCAAGCAGTCGCAGATCAGGACGTTCAATACGTCTGGCTTTACTCAACCCAACATATCTACGGACCACGAGAGTTCTCAGGTCACGCAAGAGACCAGACCGCTACCTCACACGCTCGATGGCAGCCGCAGCAAACTGCCCACGGTTAAAAGGACGCCCAGAGCGAGTTCTGCGAGACAAGACAGTTCTCGAGCAAGTCCAGACATGATATCGAAACATACTCGACAGCGTTCAAGCGCATCAGCCGTGCATGTGGGTCCAACCGGAACCTTCGCCACCGCTAGAGCTCGAATGCACACGAAAAGTCCTAGCACTCCTATGCCTCGTGTATCCAGACGCAAGGCAGCCAACGGTATCTGATTCGTGATGATTCCGTTCCGTACACAAGCTGACAATCTCAGATGCGAAGATGAGCGAAACATTTAGCAGATACCATTAGTCGTAAAGGTCCAGGGCTAGGGATGAAGAGGCCGGGCCTCGCTACGGACGTACTTGCTCGAACTGAAGCGATGGGAATGTTGCAGGGGTGTGCAGCTCAATTACGGGTGATTTGCAGAGCAAGGGGACATCGAAGATGCATCAAATATCTCAGCATTTGAAGCTAGCTTATGTATCAATATCCCAGTACGCCTTCGCTATGCAGTGCAATTCTCCTGATGTGCCAATTGCTAGCAAACATGTCGTCAAGTTCTCTACGCCAATGCCACGCTTTTCCGACGACTGGCTTGCTTCACGTCCCTCCATTACATTGTCGTTCGCGAGGTAGCTGATCGGGACAAAAGTGGTCTGTCGTGATGCCAGCGACCGTGCCGCCCATCATATTTTCATGCGGACACTCGCACGTTCCTGAACCTTTCGTGATTGCTTGAGAATGCTTCATTTCCCTCTCTTCCGCTCCAGGAACAGGACCTTCTTCTTCACTGCGCCATGATCAGTTATGCTGCTCCGCCTTCCGCGATCTCTCGATCTTCACGCACCAACTGGATCGTATTTGAGCATGCTGAGGGGTCGATGCGCCCGTGGCCGAACGAATGTGTAGTAGAAGCCTGTCGCGGCCATGCTGAGAAGCCGCACGGAGACGGTGCGGGACTTGTCTGGACAGTGTCAGATGGACGCGACTGCATTCTGACGCTCTGTCTGCGGCAGGTACGTCAAGACACTTACTCTTTTTTGCCATGGCTATAGTGTTGTACTTGACATGTGTCTATATGTATAGCTCCAATGGAGCTGTGGATCTACGCTTGAAGTCAAAGACAATTTTGCCCGAAGTTCAGCCGCATACCAGAAGCTCGCCGCGGAGGTCTCTCCCGACCAGGCCCGAGGGGACTTGGGCTAGGTCTTTTTGCTCGCGTTGCACCCCAGTTGCCTTCTTCCATTATACATGCGTCTCGTTTTCGAATACGTCAACGAGCGAAAAATCTTTAATTAGTCGGGACGTCAAGCTGGACCGTCTGCCATCCAAGACATCTCACCTTTCAACACCGATCAGATCACCTATCAGCACTTTCTTGTGCTGAAGTACTATCCCTATGGATCCTGAAGTCCGACACTCGTACCAGATATTACGGACACACTTGTCCAACCTGCTCTACTTGCCGATCTGAGAATACGCACGAACACGAATCCCCCATACAACACCGTCAACAAGTCTACTTAGACATTAACATTCCAACATTGGGGCCATGGAATCCGCTGCGCCCTCTCCCGATGCAAGCTCGCTTGCGTACATTGAGCCTGCTACGGTACTCTTGCTTGTCGTTACGTCTTTCTTAGTCTTCCTAAACGTAGTCAACTCCCTCCTCGACCGCTTCATCTACTGCGGCTTGATCGGACAGATCTTCATTGGCATTCTCTATGGTCAGCCGGGTACACGATGGCTCGGTCTTGACCTGCAAACCTCAATTCAGACACTAGGCTACCTAGGATTAGTCTTGGTTGTATACGAAGGTGGTCTCAGCACTAGCATCGCGACTTTAAAGTCGAATTTGTACCTCTCTGTCCTGGTGGCCATCACCGGGATTGCTGTGCCCATGGGTCTTTCGTTCTCCCTGATGGCTATGCTTCCGGTTGGACCTCTTCAGGCATTTTCAGCAGGCGCAGCTCTGTGCGCGACCAGTCTCGGGACTACCTTCACGGTACTGAGCACAAGCGGCTTATCCGACACCAAGCTCGGCGTGATTCTCAGTAGTGCGGCTATGATCGACGATGTCGTCGGACTCGTCATGATCCAGGTCATCGAGAACCTCAGCTCCGCTAGCGGTGGTGGCTTCTCCGCCACCACCATTGTTCGACCTGTCTTTGTGAGTCTTGGTCTGGCAATCGTGGTCCCTTTGACATGTAGATGGGTGGCCATGCCTGCCAGACGTTTCCTGCGTGCCGCTACCAGAGGCAGTAGAGCGGAAGGACTTCTCGCCACAGAGGAGACGGCTTTCACTGCGCACTCCTTACTTCTGATCGGCTTGAGCGTTGGTGCGTACTATGCTGGCACAAGCATTCTCTTTGCCGCGTACCTGTCTGGCGCTATCGTCAGCTGGTGGGACTCGCTTCCGGATGCCGAGGTACAGACGAGGCAGCCAGCGAACACGACTGTACTGGATAGTAATACGAACCAGCGGGTGCCGACGAATGCATCGAGCGACCCCTCTGCGCAAGCCAGTCCAGCAGAGGCATCGTCTAATAGTGGCCTTGCCGTTTACCACCACTACTATCACCCAGCTATCCAACGCATACTACGACCTTTCTTTTTTGCCTCTATTGGTTTCAGCATTCCGATCACTCAACTCTTCAGTGGTGCGATCGTCTGGCGAGGTCTCGTCTATACCTTTCTCATGACAATCGGCAAGCTGCTCTGTGGTCTCTGGCTTGTGCGCCTGAATACCTCTTTTGGCGTCACTGCGGCCCTCGAGAGGCTCGTTCCATTCTCCCGTAGGGAAGGCGAGAGCGAGAAGAAGGAGAAGAAGTCTGCTTTGTCCTCGTCCATACGTGAAGGGACGGCTGCGCCTGACAATGCCGCCGAAGGGACCACACCAGCACCCACCGACGACTCGGCCGAGCCCAGGCCACCGACTCGGTCACCCCCGCCGCGGCCCACCCCCAACACCTCCCGCAAACGCCGCCCCGCCATCCCCAAGCCTCTGAGCCTCTACCCCTCCGCCATCCTCGGTTGTGCAATGGTAGCCCGCGGCGAGATCGGTTTCTTGATCTCCTCGCTGGCCGAGAGTCGGGGTGTCTTCGCCGCCGCAGGGGGAGGGCCGCCGACGGACGGCAGCTCGGATCTGTTCCTTGTCGTGACGTGGGCTATACTGCTCTGCACCGTCCTCGGTCCGCTGGCGGTGGGGCTGTTGGTGAAGCGCGTGAAGAGGTTGCAGGGGGAAGAGCGGGACAGGGAACGCAAGAGGGAGGAAGGGAGGGGCGATCCTCTGGGGGTTTGGGGCGTGATATGAAAACTTTTTTTTTGTTTCTCCGTCAAGAATAAACAATAACAATACTAGTAACCATCGACCGTTCACATTCTCTCCGAAGCACCTTCTTGTATCAAGAGTCTTGTATTGATGATTCCACGACATGGATAATTTCACCGATCAATGTATTGATCGAATAACTCTCTCTTGGCGCCACAATGTGACATGTTCATCCTATGATAATCCCCCAGAAAAAAAGTCCAAATCCACGCAATGCGACCGAGGTACCCAATCCCATTCTTCATCGCTTCCCTCTCTGTCAGTGCCGTCCATCCTCACCTCCCCGGTGTCCCAGCCACACTATCCCGCCTGGTGGCACCACTGACCTGCCTCATGCCCGGTTGTCCACCCTGCACGACCACCTCCTCCTCCTCCTCTCCCTCGAGGAAAATCTCATGCCCGCTCCCGTTGCGGACGTAGAAGCTCGCACCGCAGCCCAGGGCACTGACGGCCGCGACGATCCACCACGCCATGCCGACGACGCCTCGCTCGAGCCACTCCCCGTACCAGCCACCGGCCAATATCGGTCCGAGGGTGCGGAAGGTGGCGCTATCGGCTTGGCCCAAGCCGTGGATGGTGGCCAGCACGCTCGGGTGCGGACAGCAATTGTTCAACAGGATGATACTGGCGGGCAAGGCGAACGTCCTGGCGCCCACCTGCAGGAGCAAGACGAGGGCAATGCCCGTCCAGACCCAGAAGCCGCTCGCCGGCTCCGGCGATGGTGATGAAGATGGTAGAAGCGCGATATAAGGCGCTAGGAAATACGCGAGGGGAAACAGGAAGAGCGACAAGCGGAAACACCGCATCAGGCCGAATTTGCCGTTTGCCCAGGGGTAGAGCAGGAATTGCAGGGCGATGCCGATGAAGCCTAGGATGGACATTGCGAAGCCGATGGTTGGTGGGGGGAAGGCGAGGCCTGAGGCGAATTTGAAGGCGGAAATGGAGCGGGGTTGGTGCTGGGAAGGTGGCTGGTCGGGGGAGGACATGCCGGGGTCGGTGGGGACATATTCGCGGTTGGTGGAGAGGAAGAGGATCCAAAGGTTGTTGAAGGCGCTGGAGAGGTTAGTATGATGGACTTTGGAGAAGGGGGGGGAAATGCTTACCCCATGTGAAAGTCAAAGATGGCAATGCTCAGCATTGTCCAGAGGACGTTGCCGGTCCAGATTCGACGGAATGGTAGGCGAGTCGGCTTCTTGCTTCGGATCATGTCTTGCTTCTCTGTCATTTCGATGGCATTGATGTTGCGATCGAGGTCGACGCTGGTGTCTTCTCGCCCACTGAGTAGACCTTCCTTGAGCAACCTGTAGTCGCCCTTTACGCCCTTTCCCCTGATGGTGGCCGCCAGACTGCTGAAGGCGCCAAGCAATTTCTCGATGCTGAGGTAGTCTTTCCATGCAAAGCCGCGGTATCCGCGAAGCGTCTCGTCCAAGTATCTAGTCACAAGTACTGCTTCAGCAATCAGAAGAATAGTGGATAGCATGTTCGCAGTCGCATAAGGATAGTCCTGCATCCATGCAACGCCGGTCTTTCCTCCGAAAGTGCTATTCTCTCCAAACCATTTCGGGAAGCTGTCGACTGGATTGACGAGTATGCCACCAAGGATGGGGCCGGCCACATTGGCAACGTTGAATGCCGCGGGGAGCAGAAGGAAGGCACGAGGATGCCATCGCTTGTCTACAGTCTCGGCCACCATTGTCCTTGCTGCGCCGACAGTGCCATTGATGGCGCCACCCAGTACTCGCCAGGCTACTGCTTGGTAGTATGAAGTGGAAAATCCCACGCCGAGCATGCTGATGCCCGTCCCGACAAGACCGATGTTTAATACAAGTTTGCGGCCAATAGCGGGCTTATCCGCTAATCGCCCCCAGATGATAGATGTGATGATTTGCGCTGCTGTGAAAGATCCTAATAATACACCCGCTTGATGAGAAATGGCCGAATCCGGCAATTCAGGGTCGAAAGATTTGAGTTGATGCACCATGTATGTTTGAAGAGATGCCATCTGGAAGAAGTCGACGAATCGCGATGCAGCCAGGATGGCCAGTTGAGGCTTGCACGGCATGTTCGTCCATGTTGGGACGATGGGTTGTGATTGTCCATTTGCTGGAGCTGACGAGGGAAACTGCGGTCGACGCTTCTCGATGGGCGTCATCTCTTCATCGACCGCTTGGGAGCCGATGTCTGTCTGGAGACGGTCTGCTTGAAGCTGTGCAGCAATGGACTGTTCGACCAGGCCGGGTGACATGAAGGCCGAAGACCGTGATCGACTCTGGCGATTGGACACTTTGAAGGTGCTCTCTTCGTTCACCTTCTGCACAGCACGTGGCTTGGGCGACATCGGCTGGCTTCCGTTTGACAGGAGTGGGCCATTCTGGGTGCTGTTGTCGTCGTCGAATGACGAATCTGCGTCGAAGCGTTCAAGGCGGAGTGCATCGGAGCCGTGGCGCTGTCGGAGGTGCGCTTGCGATTTGGACGACATGGTGGGTCGAATTATTCAGGGAAACGCGGACTCAACGACCAATGGAAGGTGCCCTTGGACTAGGGTTGGGATGCAAGATCCGGAGATGGGCCACAGAGTGTCGTCACTGAAACACACGGCAAGCGAGTGACGCGTCCAGAACGAGTATACGCCGATAGACAGCTGGGTGTGAGTGGCCAATGGGTCAAGCGGCACAATAGATTAGGGTGGCCAGGCTGTGTTGGCGAGGTGCAGCCGCGAGAAAAACCAAGAGAATGGACGTCAGATAGAGATCCGACTACCGTGGACCGCTCGAAATGGAAAGCCAGTTGACCAGTATGTTGTCCCCGATCAAGATGGTGACAAGTGTGAGGTATATCCAGAGAGCAACAAGTCGGCAAGAACGGAAGGTGAGTGGTCAAACGCCGACAAGCAGAACAGGGAACGGCAATTGCCCGATTGAGGCTGTCAATCAGAATTCAATCCAGCAGAGCGGACGATGGCCACAAGGTCAGAGGAAACAGTCAAGGTTCACGACGACAATATCAACAAAAACGTCTACTCTCCCCTCCTCCCCGATGGCGCGAGATGAGAGAGGGCAGTCGGACGTCTCAGGGGGATGGAGAAACGTTCTTTCAGGAGAATATGCTGTGACGGGGCTTGGGGACTAGAGGCTGAAAGGGCCGAAAGGGCTGAAAGGGCCTGCCAAGACGGCTAATCATCAGCATTGATTTGAGCCGTTTTGCTTCGGCCGGGGAGAGTTGTCTATCAAAACATGTTGTAAGGAAATAAGGTATCCCATACAGTATCCATCTGTCAGCCACGCGTCCCCGTTTGAGCCTTTCTCACGGAAGCGCCAAACAGTGGATCCTGCTGTCAGGCTAGGGCCCAAGTCAGCGTCTGGTAATTTTCTGCCTTTATGCAATTTCTGTTGCCGCCGTGTACTGTCTTGGCGGATTCCTGCCTGAAGGGATACTGTAACAAGTGAAGCACAATATTCTGTGAGATCCCCCTGGGCATCTGCTCAAGATCCATGACCCTGTCCGCACCTCTTTCAGCCTGACTCGAGCGGCGACAGCTGTCGTGCCGACACTCCCGATCATGACGCGCAGAACCCCCCTCGTGGCAGAAAATTACCATGTAGCCAACCATGAGGGGAGCCGCGGATCATGAGCCACAGGCCGACGACTCGTTCTTCGTAAAAAGGTTCAAACCTTGATTGTCCATAGTTGGCTCGCTTAGAGCAGCGATGGGGGAGGGGTGTGGCGCATGGGATTTGCCATTGGTTGCCAGGGCGGGGGGAGTGGACTGCCTTGATTCTGCATCCCCAACGTCAAAAAGGTCAGATCTCAGATCGTGCGCTACTGGATCTGCAAAAGAGATGACGAGATTATCACTGGCTTTGTTCAACTTGCAGCATTTCACGGCAACTACATGCTTGTACCACCAGACATCCTAGTGAATCAGACTTTTTTTTCAATGATATCCCCTTTCCTGTCCATCTGCTAAACGGTGCTGTGATACTCCCTTGTACCATGCTGACTATGCCTGTGACCATGCTGTGCCTATCCGTTCCCCTTGTCCCCAACCCAAAGACCAATGCAAAAAAGGTATCTCAAGTATATATGCACGAAGATTAGCATCCGCTCTACTCGCCACGAGAATCCCTCCTCTCGTCTCTGGGCAAGATAGCCGCCTCCTCCTTCGCAAGTCTGCTGTACCCGCTCCCCAATCCATCCTTGCCTCTTCGCACCCAATGGCCCAGCACATCGACCCCTGTCCTCCCTCTCTCCGCCCACCGCCCGATTCCCCTGTCCCACATCCTCAACCCAACCATGACCATCAACATGACCCCCGCGCTCAGCCCCACGCCGAGCAGCATACTCCTGATATCCACCTCCCTCCGCCTTTCCAATCCGCGGTCGAAATCGGCATAGTACCGCCTCGTGTCCCATCCCCGCTGGGGACTCTCATCCTCCCAATCCACAATGGTATTGTTCGCCACGACGGCGTCGAAATCCACGTCCTCGACCCTCTCGGCGCGTCTACAGGTCCAATCGTCGCAGAAGGGCGCCAGCGTCGGACTCGGTATGAACGTCTTGCTGATCTCGCTCCTCTCCAGCGCCCTGCCGCTGTGGTCCAGCGCCTCGGCGAACATCCACCCGTACACCACGTCCGAGCGCCAGCTGGTCTCGAAGCCCCGTTTGGCGGCACCGCCCAGCATCGCAAAGGGGCCGGAGGACGAGTTGGACACGTAGAACCGCCACCCGCGCACCTCGGTCGCCCCGTTCCAGGATACGTAGGCCACCATGCCCTTCTCCGCCGTCTCGGATTGTGCGTAGGTCCACAGAGCCGGCTTGGTGAGCGGCGTCCCCGTCCAGTTGAATTTGTAGCTGCGGTAGATCATGACGTTGCTTTCCCTCGAGGCCAGCACGCCGTATTGCACCGCGTCCCCGTCCCATGTGTGTTCGCTGAAGTGCGCGTGTTCGCCCCAGCCCAGGTGCACGTTGCCTCCGGGGAGGAGCTGCATGTTGCCCTGCGAGCCCGAGGAGAGGCCACCCTCGGGCTCGGGGGCGGACCAGGATTTGATGACACTGGCCGTGGAGAGGACGTGGTTGATGCTGACAATGTAGCCGTGGGAGAATTGAGAAGTAATGTTGAACGTGTTGCTGCCGTTGTCGAAGAAGGAAAAGATCGTGTGCGTGCTGTTTTCCGAGAGCCAGCGCGCGTGGTGTTGCGACGAGAAGTTGAAGTTGGTTTGGTTAAACGTCGGATTGGCGCCTCCCAATTGCCACATGAGGTGGCCGTCGACGCCGGAGATTTTGTAGATGCCAGCAGTATGCCGCGCGGAAATGAGGTAGTCGCCGTCCAGGTTCTTGTCGATTGAGTTGATGTGGAAGTAGTCCCAGGGTGTGTCCTCTGTCAGTCCATCTCCTGAGGTATCCGTGGTCGATGGATATGTGTACGAGATGCCGGGATCAACGTGATCTGTACTCCGCCATTCGAATAGCACTCGACCGGTTTCGAGATCCACCTCTTGGAACACGCCTTCCACGATCCAGCCCATCCCACCTGCTATCCTAAACCTCGGATTCATGGTCAAGTCGAACATTCGCGGTTGGTAGACGGTCATGAGGACTGATGTGCCATTCGAGTGCGGAGTCATTCGGAACTCGTGCATGTCTGCCGAGGCGCCGGCGCCTGAGCTATCGATATTCTTGACGACCCTATAGTTCTGGTCCATGATGGTGCCATGGCCGCGGGCGAATCCCTGGTGCTGCTGTCCTTGGAAGAAGCATAGATGTGGCTTCCCCTTGTACTGACATGTGTGAGGTGCGTGAGATACTTTCGGTCCACTGTCTCCGGCGCCTGACCAGATGAGGTCCTGTTTCTATTAGTCCTGATTGCCGTATGGTCCAGCTTTTGGGCCACCTACCCCATAATTATCATAGATGTATGCTCCCGGATCTCTGTTTCTGTAGGGCGCTACAAAGATGTATCCTGGGGTGACGAGCTCTGGTCGAAGTATTCGCATATCGATTATCGGCGCATGGAGGTCCGGTCTCTGCAAAAGCCGTGTCAGCATGTGCCATTTCCTTGCTACTGCCATGTATCATACCGATCTGAAAATATGTGTCGGACTGGTCGCATTGTTGAGCTCATATGCTGCGGCGCCATGCAGCATACAAGAGAGGAATATTATTAAACAGACATGCAGATGTGACAGTGATGACCAGCAGCATAGTCCTCGCCTTGTCCACCTAGTGCGTGATCGCGTCATCCCTGGAGATATGGTGATATTACGGTCTCCCTTGGAATCTCTGCCCGCTCCAGGGGATGCAGAGGATCGGCCAAGGGAGGATGTCGGGGAGGAATTTCTTATGGTCGAAGAGTCCGCATTTGCTCCGCGCAGGCGTGTGCACTGGTGACGACGATTGGAGACCGCAGTCGTTTTTTGCGTTCGTAAGTCGTGGTGGGAATCGGTCGCTTCAAAGTCCACGCAAGCTCATGCAAAGTCAAAAGATGCGGCGTGAGAAGCGAATGATAAGATTGGGTTCGCGGTGGAGCACGAGAATAGACATGCAACCAAGTGCCAGCCCTTTGCACGGTCGAAGAGAACGTCACGGTCAGGTTTTGGTCAGATCAGGGGAGAAATATGCGCCAAGCCATGCACATTCGCGCCGCTTCCCGCGGCCCTGGACGAATGAGGCTGAGGGCTGTCTCGCAGGAAATGCTTGCTTAGTCTTCCTCGACTTTCCTGTCTTTGGAGCCACTAATGGTCCGTGATACCCGTAACCCGACTGGAAGCTGGGAAAACGCCACGTCTGCCACAGAGCCATCTTGTCATTCCACCCATCCACGACTACTACAAGACGATCTGGTATCTACGTTAGCTTGGCAGATGCGGGCAATCAATATTAAGCATTGTTGGCATCCACATTGACACCACCGAGACGGGCTGCAGATCTTTTTCTTCGTTTGTGCTTCCATACCCGACATTTCAAGCAAGCCTTGTCGTCACCCATACGCCGCGGGGAATTGCCTGGAAAGGCATGTGGACCAATTCGAGCACGGAGGAATCGCGTCTCGCGTGGAAATTTGGGTTGGGCCCATTCCCGCAGGTTGAGAATTGGTTGTGACACTGTTTCAGCTCGATCAGATACGTGGACTTGTACGTGGAGGCTTCCGATCAGTGCCGGGCAGCCCTTTGGGCAATGGGCACTACAGGCATTATTCTCGACAATGATGAACGTCTTGCTCTGTTGTGCAGCAGCCAGTGTTAGGATGGCTCGGAATCCCTGGGTTGTTCTTCCAAACGTCACAGCGTTGGTTATGACGGCACAGCTAGTCCTATCCTGTGGCATTTCTTGGCCAGCATGGATCCTCCATGAGGTCCGTTCGAGCTTCCTACAAACACGGCACGGGTTCCTTAATCATCCGCTGGCGCATGGGAATGGTGATCTTCAGACTGCATCGACTTGACTTGCACATATCTTGCCGCTGGACGCGCGTACTTTTCCACCGTCATGTATCACACACGTGGGTCGCTGCGACGACACAACTTGCTCAATATTCCTAGGCACAGAGAGTCAGGTGGTGAGACGTGCAGCTTAGGGCCCTTTGCCCGAGCATGCAATAATACATTGTAGGGACGGCCGGTAGTCGAAGATAGGTTTGATGATGATTGCGTGCAAAAGTAAGCTTGTTTGTGACCGTTGTGTAATTGACTTATCACACGCGACACTTGTTGCAAAACGGGTCTGAATGGGAGGACCTGGATAGCACAAGCCCTCCCCGCGAAAAGGCGTCCTCGCGTCGCCTGGTTTTTGATGTGGCGTATACCTAATGCAGGTCCCAGACTCGTTGCCCACTTCCAACAACTTCAATGCAGACTATAAAAGACGTCATGAGGTAATTTGAATGTAAGATATGGTGTATTCATGGATATATAATATCGTAGATGGAATAGACTCTGGTCAATGGAATACCGACAAGCCCGAAAGAGAAAGCTGCCGCTGGAGGCAGAACTGATATAATAGGCGCTTCTGGCGCTCGAAATCCAGCAGTGAATGAAATATATCCAAACGCCTCCGGCCCACAGACACATTACCCCCGTGCCATGCTTTTTGTCATTAAACGCCAGAATCCCCAAGAGAAGTCGTAAGGAAAGTCGTGACAGGCTCAACGAGTCGACTATGCCGTGAGCATGCCGCGACCGCCAACAAATCTCCTCATGGTCATGGTAGCGCTAAAGACGGTGGCTGCCAAACTTCCACCGACGACCAAGCAGCGGAAAGCGACGTTCATCATCTGTGCTCGGTTGCGAGCCTTGCAGCGGTCGACGAATCCATCCGTGTCGTTGGTGCGAGGGAACTTGCGGCCCTCGGGCACAGGAACCTCGAGGAAGTCGCAAAGGGGCTTCCAGCCGTCGCCCATCTTGTACATGAGGAGGTTCTCCTTGGGAACCAAAGATTGCACCTCCTCGTAGTAAGACCTGTACCTGTCCTTGCCACACTTTTCAAAGTCGCCGTAGAAGAAGACGTCCCAGAACTCTGTAGGTAGTCAGTACGCTGAATCGCCATTAGGTGCGACTTGATGGACTCACTCTTGAGCATTGGCTGGTAGAGACCTGCTCCCCAATCAAATCTGGCAACGGCCTTGAGCTCCGGGTCATTGGCCCTCCAGTCGACGGTCTTCATGACGGACGCGTGCCAAGAATCCACATCCCTAGTGGTCATGAGAACCTTTGCGTCGGGGTATGCCTCGATGAGCTCCTTTGCAAAAGCCACAGCTGGCCAATCGCACACAGCCTGGCAGTGTCCGAGAAGCTTGTCCCACTCCTCGCGCCCAAACTTTCCAACCCCGTCGTACTTGGCAGCAAAGGCATCTTGCCACATGAGACAGTCGGGGGGGTTCTCAACGGAGGCGGACATCATGTGGTAGCAGTCGTCAAAGCCGAGCTCCTTCAAGGCGGTGCGGAGAGAAGCAGTACCAGTACGGCCGAGACCGAGGGCGAGAACCCTCATGGGGACTGTACGCTTGCATTGCCGGCGGTCGATGTCGGTATCTGCGGTGAAGATGTCGGTGATGGGCTTGGGGGTGTATGGGATGTTTGCGCAGGCCATGATTGCTAGTTTGGTATATATATATGTGTAGTTGGGCTTGATTATCCGACAAGGGCGTGTCGTTGCGCGAATTGGTGATTAAATTATATGTAAGATGGTAGACCAAGTGCTTTTGCCGGGGGATTAAAGAGTGAATGGACCGGTAGTGGTCGTGTGTTCAGATGGGGTGGTTGACTGAGTGCTGTCTGTAATCACGAGACAAGGTGAAGATGCAAGGGACCTCTAGTCGAACTGCGCAGAGAAGATAGAAGAAACGTGCTTGACAAAAAAGAGTGTTGGGAGAGAGCGAAGATCGGTAGAATATCTATTCGCACCAACTAGAGAGAGAGGGATGGAGGAGAAGCGGACGGTTGAAGCGCTGAGATTAGGTTGATTGTGTCGCTTGTCAGGCATACGCACACGGCAAGACCCACGGGCCCGCCTTTCCCAGTCCCGGCTTGATCTTCCAATGGGCCCGTTTTGCAAGAAATTTACACCCGCACTTTGGGACGCAGGAGTGACGAAGCCTTTTTTCCCCTTCGTCATGTCCTCTCCAAAATTCTGACCCATTGGATGAAGTGGTCAAAGAGTACCCGGCGATAACTTTTACTACGCCACTATGCTTGTTCACGCTCGCAGTGTGAAGGGCGCGGGCATTGCGTACACATGCTCACTTTGCAACGTCCGCAGATACACGGATGGATACATGGATGGTATTCTCGTTACCTGTACGACATCCCCGCCGTGGAACATGCCCTTCTCAGTCAAGATCCACAATTCTGAAGCAGCAATTCCTGCTGCCGTCCATATTTTCCAGCCTGCTCTCTGCACCCCATCGTTCTGAATCCGTCCGTTCCGAAGCTACACAATTGATCCGGGCGATCCAAGCCTGAATAAGCTCAGGGGGCAAGGCGTCAAGCCACTTCCTCAGCCTTCCTGAGACGAACATGTCGGCCTCGCTTGCCATTCTAGTCCTAGTTATCAAACACTCACCCGCTCGAGAGCGTGGCCGCGATCGTTCCCGCCGCAATTCTCCCTGAAACGTCCTGCTTTTCGAGAAGGGCTTGGAAACGTTCGTAATCTCTGCGTCTTGGCAGTGTCCACACCCGTTATCCGGAACCCCCAACATGCAGTAATAAGAGCAGCTGTAGTAGTACTACTACTCATCAAGCCGTGTCGTGGCATCCCTATGACGTGCATCCGAAATGTCGTATTGCTCGGCCGCTGTCAACACCTCCTGGCCACCGGTGCACCGTTCTCCTCTTGCCTTTCCATCGACCGCCCGGGGGGGATCCACCCTCATCCCATCCGGCACATCCCCGGCCACAAGCCTGAAACGAACGAGCAAAGACCCTACATCCTCCACCGCGTTTCACAATCCCTGCGTTGTTTTGAACCGGGGGGGGGGGAGGGGCGCAATAACCACACACATCTCGAGCTGAATCAGCAAGAGGCCGCGTGCGCGCGCCCAGTCTGAGTTATCATCCAGTGGCCGTTGTGTCGATGAAACTGATTGCGACGAGCACGACATGCAGGGCTTCTGTCCTTTGAGTTTTCTTTCTTTCTTCTTCCTCTGCTCGCGAAACCGTGACAGGTGGGTGGGTTGTGATCTGCGACGACTCGGCAAAGTCAAATCGCACCCTTGCACCCATGCCGGAATCCGTGGCAATCAAGCTTCCTCATCAAGCACTTTTGGCTCGGCGCCGTGTCGGTAGTGACTAGTCAATCACGACATCTGGGGAAGACCGGGGCACGAGGGTGGCCTTGCTGGTCTGATGCGATAACGCCGGACGTGAGTGGGCAGAGACGGGAAGAATGCCATACGTAATGGATGAAAGTGCTATGGAAGAATGCCTGCGCCTGTGCTCGTCATGTCGCCCATATCACCGCCTGTATCAACTCTTCTCTCGAGCTGTTCTCTATGCCAATGCACTACATCATCGTCAGCACAATCCATGTCAACATCGTCGGTGGCTAGACTTACCCCATGGGATCCCACAGTGGCAGCACCTTTGGCTTCTGCTTGAGAATGTCCGTAATCTCCTCGTCCACAACACTCGGATCGACCACCGCCTGGTAGCAGAACTCATCCATCCACGCATCACTGGCGACAAAGTAGCCGTGATCGCCAGCGCTCTCGGCCCAAGAGTTCTCCACTCTCCAGCGGACGCTGTTGCCATCTTCATCGAGGTGCACTGCCGTCAACACCATCGCATCTGTCCATGTCAGCATCTGAGTCTCCAAGTGGTCAAGTTCGAGGGAACATACGAGTCATTGCACTTTCTCCAGTCTCCAATCTCTGCGCCTTGGTCATGCCCAGTCTCACGTTGAAGCCGAGCTCATAATCCACCAACTTGACATCCATGATACCCTTGCCCGAGTCGCTGAACTTGCCCACATCGCTGCCAAAGAACACTGGTAGACCCTTCTTGATCATCGCTACGGCAGCCTTCTTCAATGTGGTCGAGTTGACATTGACGTACGTGATCGGTCGCCCACCCCAGACGTTCCCCAGCTTGTCTACCGTGAGCAGGGTACCGTAGTCGTTCCGCGGGTCGTTAACGAGGGAGAAGAGCGAGTGCACATCTGTCCCGCTCAGAGCGCGAACAGCACGAGAGTCGGACAGGGTAGACGCAAACTCGAGCGGAGTACGTGAGATGGTGTGCAGCTTGTGTGAGCGGTCGTAGAATTCCCATGTGAACTTCTTGTCTGCGGCTGGAGGAGGCCCAAGGGTCAGAGTCAAGATGCGGACGACATCTTGCATGAACCTGTCCTTGGTCTTCTGAATTGTGGCTTTGTCCGCAGCCTTCTTGACCAGCGCACGCAGCTTGAGACCGTCTTCGCGGAGCTTTGTGGTAATCAAGGTGTCCATCGTCCTAGAATTCATGGCGTTGAACGAGTCGGGGTAGAGGTCTTGTGGGACCAGACCGTACTTGCTGACCAGGCTGGCGATCATGTCCCATTGTCCACCGTCTCCGACAGGAGATGCCATGAGGGCGGAGATTATGCGAGAGTCCACCTCTTCATCGGTTGTAGATAGGATGTTCTCGAGGAAGTAGTTGGCCTTCTCCACCTTGTCCCAGAAGAATAGGTATGATTGGGAGAGCTCAAACGCAGGCAAGTTGTGCGTCTTCATCAGGGCAATACGGAACACATTGGTTGCGGCGAAAATCCAGCAACGTCCAGAGGACCGCTGGTTTGTGACAGGAGTACCTTCCCTAGGGATAGCAACATTGAAGTGCTGTGTGTCCTTGAGGATCGTGGAGGGGATCTCCAAGATGGAAGAGGGGTTGTTGGTCGAAAGGGCGGAGAGGGCTAAGCGATTCTACACGATATCAGCAAAGCAAATTGGTTTCGTCATATGACTCCTACCTTCGGGTCCTGAAGCAGCTCCTCCACCAGCTGAGATGTCTTGTTGGCATTGACAAATGCACCCTCGGACACCTTCATCTCGCCATTACCAGCTAAAGAAAGGGTCATGGCGAGCTTCTCGTCCAGGTCATCTGTGCGATCGTCGACCTTTGCGGCACGACGACGCTGCGCGACAGCTGGGCGAGGGGCTGGGACAGAGGGAGCGTTTCCCATGATTGCTAGTCGGGAATTGGTACTCGGTATATGGTCGAAGGCGTGAGTCGTTACAAGAGAAATAAGGAAGAGAAGATGCTTCTAGCTTCGAGAGCACATAACGACGAACAATGGGGAGAGTTATGTCGTGCTTGGGGAGGGCAGATGCAAGGGCAGTCAGATAGCATCCATGGTCATGGGGGTACCTTGATGGCCGCTCACCTGCCGTTTCGATACAGCCGCCTGTCCCGAGGTGCAGGGCGCCAATCACAGAGCAGTGTTGTGGGGGTGGGGTAGATCTCAGGAATCAGCTAAAGATAAGCCGCACTGTCTGTTGATCCACTCACATACTTAATACGAATATATCTGTGGACTTCAAAAAGCAGAGCCTGCCCTAATGATCAATGTTTCGTGAGGTCGTAGAAGTGCGTCGAGCACCCTCCTCTTATACTCCAAGCCATAATACATGCAGGATGCCGGTATCCTCTGCCATCTCGTGCCTCAGATAATACAGCCACTACTCGATGCTCATCTTCATCAATCCATCATTGGTGTCCGTCATGCTCTGCAGACCGACTCTCTTCGGCGCACCTTGTCCTGCCACTGCCGCCACCCCGCTTGCCATACTGCTCACACTTCCGCCACTATTACTCCTGTGCGGCACCAATGACCCTTCTTTCTCTCCAGCGCTATTCTCCCTGCCTGTCTTGCCAGGTGGACCACCCCAATCACTTTCCTCTCTCCTGATCCTGGGCTCTCTGTCTCTCGGACTCTGGCTGACGATCGGGCTGTTACCGACGCTGAGGCTGGGGCTCACTGCTCTTCGCTTGATACTCATAATATCCACGTCCTCGTCTCTTGCGCGTTTACCAGTCTTGGTGAGGATAGGCTGCTTAAGCCCTTCCATTGCTCCCGTCATCATGTCGCCACCCTGACTGGCGCTTATGGCCTCCATACTACCTTCCATACCAGGTATTGGACTGTCCATGCTGGTGTCCATGAAGCTGCTACCTTGCCTGGGAAAGCTCGGCGGAGGAGGCGTCCTAAAGCTCCTGTCCAGTCGCTGCCAATAGCCGTTGGCATTGGCTTGAGCATGTGTACCGAAGCAACTGCCCAGGCCTTTGCCGTCCTGCCCGTCCAGCTCGTTCTCGGGAATGTCCTCAAGCACGTTCTCAGGTCCAGGCACCGTGGGTAGCAGACCAGGAGACCTCGGTCCGGAAAAACCAGGCCTTTCTTCCCGTTCTCGGACCTGCTTGATGGTCTCTGCTTCTCTTCGTGTGTCGGTATCAACAGGTGCTGATTCCTCCATTAGAGCTGCCCTGATTCTTGCGAATCCCTTCGTCTTCGGCAATAAATTCCCACGGCGAGTGACTGCACGACGGACCACGCCCGGTGTACTTGGTGATTCCTTCTCTTTCTCCTTTCCACTATTGTTTTGGTTGTCGCTACGTTCATCGCCCGAGTCATTCGATGAACTCAAGTGCAGTGTCTCGGTGCCGAGCGCAAGCGACTCTCTCCTGGACGAAGAGAACTTGCCCCATCCGAAGTAACCGTTTGCTGACTCGATACTTCGTATTGCGGGCGGAGATGTGGTGCGCGGACTCGGTATCGCAGAGGCTCCAGAAGCGGAGCTTGAGGATTTGCGGCTGCGACCTCTACGGAACCTTGATCTCTGAAAGTTCTTCATGAGACTCGCGGCTGCCGGCGAAAAGTTGTTAGACCATGTGGTGTTGCTGGGCGATTGCAGAGCTCCGCCAGGTGTGGTAGAGGGATTGTAAGGAGTGCCTGTTGGGTTGCCGTTCGTGCGATTGACATGTGGTGTGGTCATGACTTCGTCCTGTACTTCGTCCGACAGCTCTTCATCGGAGCTTGCTGAGGAACCGATAGGGGATGTCATCATGTTAATGCTCCCTACAGAGCTCGAGACCGCTGACTTCTCTGTCTGAAGGAAGGCAGGCCAGCCGCCTGTGGGCCCAAGATTCGGACTGTCCAACATCATGCTGTTGATACTCCCTTTCCGTGACGGTATGTTCAAGCTCTTATGCGTTATGATCGGGCTACTATCTGGAGAGGATTCTGCAAGTGTCGAATGGTGTAGTTGCGTACTGGCACGCGAGAAGTCCAGCCCGCGCGAGTGACGGGGCAGCGAGGTCGCCGGCGAACCATAGCTCATTGTGGGATCCAGCGCTGGCGATAGAGGAGTCTTCACGGGTGTCTGATGAGGTGTAGGTGCGCTATTGGCCTTGTGTGGCATCTGGAGAGACAGTCCACGAGCGAGGAAGGATGTCCGGCGGGGCGTCCGCGGAGAGTCATCGTCGAGGATGACATTATCGTCCTTGGGAGCTGCAGCGGCGGTTTCGTGGAATTGAGGTGAAGGTGCCAGGCCGGGGAACGTGTCTGATAAGTGTCGCTTGGTCGGCGTCACAGCCGGGTTGTTGTCATTCGGAGGTCGCAACCCGGCCTCTGTAGCCGGATCCATGTTGGTAGGATCGCTGCTACCTTGCCTGAGTCGTGTCCAAGGACATCTGGAACAGCCTGCTCATGTTGACATATCGTGAGCAGTGAGCTTGAGCCGTGAGTTCTGTGAGCTTTGGCCAGGGATCTCACAGTAGAAAGCCGACAACTTATTTTGTGTGGGAGAGGAAGAAGTCAAGATGCGGCGCTTGTAGTTGAGCTTCTCCGCACTCACTTCCGCTCCCGCCATGACTTCACCGCAACCTCAGTTTCTTCTTTACTACCATCTTTATCACATTCTGCAGTGGTCTTATTCTTTCTCTCGCGCGCTTTAGGGGGCCAGAGATAATTTGTGGTTTTCTGATTCTTCTCCATATGCTACTACCACAGCTCATAATCGGATGTACCAGGTCACCATCTCCGACACTTATCTCCATCTCTGGCTGTCACAACCGCCGGAATATGGATCCTCATGACCTACGACCATCGATCATGTTGAATTTCTCAGTCACTTTTCCACCTCGCAAAGTAAACCAGCACCATCGTGTGCTGACGTAACCGCCCTCTTGTTGTGGTCTCGTGAAATATATCAAACCTTGGTCTCGAGGCCATGCAAACGCAAACGAGCGACCATGTTGAGCAGAGACGTTCACAGATCAGCTTTGCTGATAGATGTGCCCTGAATACCGATCCATCCTTGTCGCAGCCATCTGCTGCACCACCCTGTTATGCGGTCAACCACATGTTTCGAGCCCGTATGGATCACAGGGCTCTTGAAACCCTCATCCGGCCAGTAGCGGATTGATTGCGAGGTCGACTGCGCATAGCTCGGCTCGGTTATTCGTCGCACTGCAGTATTCTCCGGTAGCCCATTCAAGGACCCAGCGTGGCCATAGTCCACCGGTGTCATGTTGTGAAGCACGATTCCGATACACGCAGGAGGCGGTCTCAGTCAGCCTCCGTCAACCAGGTTTGTCACCAGTGCCAATGACAGCGAATTGGCATCTCCAGACAGAATCAACTGCAGCACCTACCACAACTGAAGATAAGGTATCCATTCTCAACGCCACCCATGCCAGGGCACGCTATAGTTATAGTAATACAGGTATCTATTTCCTTTCCACATGACGTCTCCTCCCACGGTAGCATATATAATAAAGTATAAAAATCTTCTTACAAACGAAGTATAAAGGGCGTGCAACGACCCACCAGATCGAGAGAAAAAAAAAATGCTAATGACAAAGGGAAATAGTAGTATCTACGCCTTCTCCGTCATCTCTGCCTCCTTGGGCACGAGCTTGTTCCCTTTGTAGGTCAACACCCATGGCACAGCGCCAAGCACGCCCGCCACTGCAGCGAAGATAGTCACGCCTACCCGCGCGCCGAGGGCGTCGAACATGGGCTTCACCACGAGCGGGAGTGCCGCGCCGAGGATGAAGGTGAGCATGGTGGCGCCGGCGCGGGCGCCGATGGCGTCGTCACCTTCTTCGTGCAGCTCCATCATGTAGGTCATGGCGGAGAAGGTGATCAGGCATGCGCCCACGCCGGACAGGGCGAGGCCGATGCAGGGGATGATAAAGTTGACGCCTTCGCGGGCGGTCCAGGCGAAGAGGAGCAGGCCGCCGGGGAAGAGGAGGGAGGCGGCGAGAGCGGGAAGCCAGCGCCATTCGGCGGGAGGGGCGAGAGGCTTGTTGTCCTTGTTCTCCTCTTCCGTTGGGCTGGGGAGAGCCGCCGAGGGAGGCTCGCTGGGTGTTTCGGGGACGACATTGTCGCCGCCCATGAGCGCTGCCTGGGCCGAGAGTTGGTGGAGGGAGCGGGAGCGGGAAAGACCAATCTCGGCTCCGGACTTCTGCTTCTCGAGAGCGTCAGTGATGACCTTGGCGAGGAGAGCTTCTTCAAAGTCGAGGCCGAGTTGACCGAGCGAGTCGGAGATCTTGGTGAAGGAGTCGGTGTTCTTGAGCAAGACCATGACCCGCTCTACGATGATTTTCTTGTTCTGGTTCGCAGGCTGGCTGTTCAAGAAGCGAGTGACGGCGATGGCGATGTTGATATTGCGCTCAGAGAAGGCTTGCAGGCGTGATCTTCGGTGTTCGCTGGACTGTCGGCGGCTGCGGTGAGTTCGCATGGATCTGCTTGAGGCATCGGATCCACTCCTCGAGGGCTGGTCGGCAGCAGAGGTAGTAGAGTCACGAATACCAAGGTTGCGGGTAGATACTGCAAGACCTTTCCTCCAGCTCGGGTGATCCTTGCCAACCCGGGTAGTCTCAACTTCTCCTCTCTCGGGTAACGGGTCGTGCTCGTCTTCCCAGGCGCCTACACGGGGCTGGTGGATGAAGTGGTCCAGAACAATGATAAGAAGCACACCGATGACTACACCTCCTGCAGCGCCAGCGAATGTCAGATTTTGCTGCTCAGCGTCGAATTGGTACAGTGTGCCGAAGATGCCAGGAACAAAGATAGGCATGGCGATGGAGACAGCCAGTACGTACGAGACGTACAGAGTCGCCATGGACAGGGATGGTGCAGCGAGAAGCATGCTGAATGCTTTTCCGAACATAAAATTGCCCCTGAAGTGCAGGCGACTCGGTGTTCGGGTGACCCTCTTCGCCCGACGTTCCAGAACTTCCTTCTCAATCTGCTCCGGGCTCTTGATGCTGCGCTTGACGGCATCTTCTTGTGACTCGGTCATACCAATACAGCCGAACATGAGAATGACCGTGGCAAATAGAGCGACCCATATGGTCCATCGCCAACTTTCATATTGAATGACAACGCCGCCGACGATTGGACTAATTTCCGTTAGCAGAGGTTCATAGCAGCTGTGTGATCACACTTGCCCAGCAAACACCCCCAAGACCATGCTCCCGATATACAAAGCAAGACCGACGGACAGTCTCAACGAAACCCAGATATCGGACATGATGGTGTACGACACAAATAGTCCAGCCGATGCGAAGAATCCGGCAAGACCACGGCAGACAGCAATGGCGACAAGACCCTTTGAGACGCCTGCGCCGATCATGCACGAAGCAAATAGAGGGATGGTCGAAAGGAAGACGGGTTTGCGTCCGTAAGCCTTCTCAAATGGTGTCGAAAGTGCTGGTCCGAAAGCCAGCCCCAGAGCAAAGCATGAGTAGGGGACAGCAGCTCCGATGTCTGACAAGTTCAGTTCTGTCACAGTCGCAGGTATGGCAGCTCCATAGACTGTCAAGGACAGAGTGTAGGCGAAAGCGACAAGAGCTACAGTCGTTAGCGATTGCACAACATTTTCTGATCGGAGTCGGCTTACAGCAAATGGCCGTGTGCACGCTCTTTTTCTGGTCGTTCCAATTCGAAGGCTTCTTCGAACTGTCCTCCCAATTTCTCGGCTTCTCGGCCTCCTCTGGCTCTTGTCTCCAATCGTTGTTGGCTCTGCTCATCATACTGAAACGATTGACGCTGCTGTTCGTGGACATCATGGACATGCGGCGAGACCGCCTTCTCTCACTGTCTGCTGCAAGATCGTCGGCGACGGACATTCTCCTGGACATTCTCCTCGCACTGCGTCCCATGTCATCGTCCACCACAGATGTCGACATGTTCCTCGATCTTGTTCTCTCACTCTCCACTTCGCTCACATCGGACAGCTTCGAGATTCGTGAGATTCTGCGTGATGCTCGTCTGTCGCTGGTCGACATGGTTGGCGCGGTCGGCACGCCAAAGTCGCTTTTGCCATAACTGGTACCGTTGATAGATCCCCTAGTGTTCCTACTCGGCCTCGCTGGTAATTGCTTGTCCGGAGGTGGTCCTGCTGCAGTCGATGTCCTGTCGCTTCTCGTTTCTGGCAGCGCCTGCAGCGCCGGCATAGACCAGCGCTTACTGCGGTCTGATGCCGTGCTGTTGCGGTTCGCCATGTTGTCGCTTGATACCTCTCTTCACCAGTCACTCCGGGCGACAGAAGAAAATAATGAGAGACAGAGAGTGGGGTAGGGAGAAGAAGCGGTGGGTGGGTACGGCGTGAAGGTAAAGAGAGGATGCATAGCCGGTTGCCATGCGAGGGTAAGATCAGTGACTATATGGGCGGGTACCGTTGCGGAGAGATCGATAGAGGCTCTCACACACCTAACGGTGAAGCTGAGGGGCCAGTGCATAGGACGATAGTTGCCCAGGATGGACATTTTGTGGGAGTTCAGCCCTACAACTTTGGTGTAGAGATAATCGACTATCGCTTTGGTGGCCGGCAGAGCGGGAGACGTTGTATAGGAACGTTGGAGACAACGGTAGAATAGCGAGCGATGGAAAGACAGACCTACCATCTTCTTGAAACTATCCTCGAATCAGACTGTCATAGTGCAAACTTTGAGGTCGAAATTCAGCTTCATGTTCGTCGAACTGATACGACTAATGGCTGGACAGGATCGATGAAGCTTGATGTGCTGCAGAGTGGACGGGCGTGAAGTCGTTTGTTCGTCACTGCAAGGGACCAGGCGTTCGCAGCGGGAGTACCAGAACTCACACGCTGCTCATGTACAATAGATGGCAGTCCCCAAAGCAGAAGCGGTCTGTTGCTGGGAGACTGATTCGACGACGGGAGTTTTGACGGAGTAGAAAGTCGGCCTTCGTTGCTCTGAAGAAGGCGACGTTCACCGGACGTTTCAACGGCTGTGCCAGCTCTTCCACTTCAAGACGCCATTGACATGCGACACTTTTGATAGAACGAGCAAGTGTTCCGATGGTCCTTCTGGTAGTCTCACAACGTTCCGTCGGGATGCTGTCGGGTATCGAACAAAGAGAAGTATCTTAAATCTCCACAAATCCATGAGGGGCCCTGGGAGATGTGGCTAAACAGGTCCAAAATAATAGCGAGGCATGCTCGTTGAGTCAGTGCAGAGCGTGGCCATGTTGGGAATGCGTCGACTGGCGATAACGTTGGACGAGGTATTGATGTCGATGCCGACGCCGATGATTTGTGATTCTGCTGATCTTATACGTGAGGGGTCCCAAGCTCAACAGAAATCTTACACTGTCAACTACATGCTAAAGAGCGGACGACAACTCATCGTGGTAGTCATGGAATGGACGTGCTGTGTTGCAGTAATGCCGAGGTCATCTTTGTCTCTCAATGCTGCGGCTCAGCAGAGGCGATGGAAGATCGGTTGAGACATGGCATCCGTCTGTGATGCAACCTCGCTGTCATTTACCGACCGACATATAGGCAAAAGATGATTGTCAATGGAAGAAGCGATTCACGGATTGAGGTAAGTTAGTGGTAAAAATCACCTGAAGATGATAGCCCTGGAGGTGACGGGCGAATATGATATCATTATTCGTCTACAAATCATGTACATATCATGATGCTCCAGTGCAAGTGCACAGTGTCACCCGACTCCAACCCCTAGTCATGTTATCTTCGCCTTCATGATCCGCCCGTGAGTACTCCATGTTCCAAGATTCCTCCACCGTGGCGTTACAGACGACTGGGTAGTCACCCACTAGCATTGTGGCTGACGGGGAGGTGCTTCTGTGAAATAAGCTCGTCCATAGACGTTGTTGCCGACATTCCTACCAGGAGGAGGGTTTCCCGGCCCACCAGGCTGGGTTGCGTTTGGGAAATTGTAGTTAGGGCTGAGCACGTCGAGTGGGCAGCCAAGTACGCTAGGTGCGATGAACGGAGCAAGTTTGCTTAGGGCCCATCCAATCGCGGCACCGAGATCCTGCTCGGGCCGGGCAAGGACCAGTGGTGTAATGGAATTGATGCCCTGGTACACATCGCACAACAGAGTGTTGGCGTTCAAGTTGGGTGTCCCAAATTGAGGAACACCCATTGGGATCGGGTTGGCTGGGTAAGTCTGGAGAAGAATGTCGGCGACAGTTTGCACTGCACCATATGGTGTCGCCCTTCGGTACCATCTGTTGGGGAAACGCTCAGGAACATACTCAAAGTTCCCGGTAAGCTCATTGAGACGAGCTCCGATATGGGATGTAATACTTTCGTAGTTGGCAACGCCACCAGCGCCGTATGTTCCGTTCGAGAAGAAATTCGGATAAAAGGGATAGGCCCCTAAAGCGACAATGGAAGGGAAGGGAAAGAAGTATAGGAAAGGGTTGTTGGCCTGTGAGAAGCGGGCGTTCGCGGCGTACTGGGCAGCCAGATTCTTGACGTCGAATTGCTTGCTACCAGACTGGCCGACGATACCCACGAGCTGCTTGACCTTTCTGGACGAAAGATGGTGATTGTCGCCGCATGCGTTGTAGAAATCTTCGCGATTTGGGGAGATGTCGCATTCGGCAGTGGAATGCCTGTTGAGGCCTCCCACATTACCAGGTCCAGTTCCAAGGTAGAAAGACTCAGTCGCGATGTCACCCGTTGCAAGGATGGAGAAGACGGCGAGGACAGCAGCGAGATCGGGTCCCATGTTGTAGCCTCTGCTCGTAGCATCGAGCACCTGGCCAAAGTTGACCAGACCATTGCGTGGCAGGTAGCCGTGGTTGGCGAGGAGATTGAGACCGGGACATGGTCCACGAGAATCATTCGGGCCAGGCTCACGGAACTCGAAGCCAGGCTCGGGACGTAGATTGTTGGGGTCGATGTTGTTGGCGACTGCGCCTAGCAGACCTCTTACAGTAGACAGGAGGGATGTCAAGCTGCCGACGAGTCCACCGAGCTGTCGCTCCTGGAGAGGCGCGGTAGCATCACGTTTCTGGAGCTGCGCATCTTCCAGAATCGTCTTGAGTTGCTCTGGGTCTGCATTGCCCAGGAACGGGAAAGCCAAAGACGGGCTGACAAGAGCACCAAGTGCTACGAAGTTGGAGACCTTCATAACGACTAATGGTAGTGGAGAGGAAGGAGGCGATGGTACCGAAAGAAGAAGAGGGATCTCATCACATTTATAGCATGACCTGGCTGCCGGGACCACCCCAGTGCCTTACTACCAGAGTATCGTTGAGCAACACTAGGGCTAGGTGAGGGCGACCCACTGCTGAACGAATGACCAGGGAAGCCCGATGACAAGAAGGCCATCATGCTCAAGGGATGGTATCCACCGTCACTCTTCTCACAGGCAAGACCTGGTAGAAGCAGTGATCATCCGATCGAATCTTGAAGATCCTCGGGGCCCAAACGATGGTTCCAGGCAGGCGGAGTACTGCAAGTGCAGGATGACGGAGGTGATTCAAGGCTTAAGGAGTTCGCCGGCTCGGCGCTGGAGGTGTAGCGGTGGTGAGATTGTACTACAGGGATATAGCACAACAAGTTGGCCACGCAGGGATCGTAGCTTGCAGCCGACCAGTGTCATCGAGAGCTGAGATCCCATCGGATAATGCGATAGGTTCACACAGAGGCGTCGACGATAGTGGGGACAACTTGCTGTGCTTGGCCCCCTGTACGAGAAGCTATTGTGTCATGTTTGTTTGCTCGTGCTCCGCACGGTGTTGATCCAGGTCGAGCAGGGAGGCAAAATAGTAGTTGACGTTGACCTTGGCAGAGTGACCCAAAAGCCCTGACCATCCATGGCACTGCCGAGCCGCACCCGGCAGCTCTCCCGAGGACTAATGCGAGACTGCCCTACTACCACCCTTACACATCCTCAGAATAGTAATCTCCACCGCCATAACAGAGCGAGAAGCTCAGCAGGAGCAACTGACAGCGAATGCTGATGGCCATGGACTACTCCTGCTTGCCTAGACCCCTATCGGTGCTGATGAGCTCACTACCAGCTACCTGGGACTATTGAAACCATGTTCAGTACTCAAGCTAATAAACGCAGCGCACTTGGCATGAATGATCGGTATGCGACCAGGCGACCGATATATTGTTACAAGCATCAAGCAAGGATGCGCGTGGGATCGAGAAGGTGATGATCAGCACAGCACACGCTCCAAAGGAGATGCGGCTACACCTAGCCGTCACACGCATGGTCCAAATGTGGCAGCTTCAATGATCGAAAACCCTAAGCGGAAACAACAGATCACCGCTGATCACCAGGGGAATCCGGGATGCTGGGATAACCATCACGTCTGCCGAGCCCTTCCATCCACTGTCCTTGATCACGTTACTACACAATCACGATCACTGGTCGAGAGGACTCCACTCAACGTTCCACAAAACTCGTCGAGGCTCTTATGCAGCAATACAGACATTCCAAATATGCGGCTCCGGTGGGAGAAGGTTTGCACTGCCAAAGATTGGGAAGAAGCACTGCCCGCCAAGTACCATCGAGAAGTCCCTGATACAAAGTCAAACAATCATCCACCACTCACAGGACGGATATCCACGACGCATCGACGTTGCCTGCACCATTACCTTTACCTTTACCTTTAGCTCGCTCTGGTAGGCAGGCACTGTCACCTGAACCATCACTCATCAGCCACTATGCTCCAGCAAATGGGCATGTAGTTTGGTTCGAATCCACTTTGTCACTCAGATCGTGATTCCCCACGTCAAGATGCCTTCGCAGTCAATGATCAGGCGCAGTGGTCACTTTGCTCTTGCTGTGTAGACTGTGCCAAATGAACAACGCCTGCGTGGACCAAATGTTCTGCCCAGCCTCTCGGTTTCGTGGTAGTCTATTGACTGTATTCCTCAGTCAGATGTTCATCGTCAACGTCAAGAGCCCACCATTCATGACGTATCGTTTCTGCACCGTGAGTATGAGAATCTGGTCTTCTGACACCGCGATCAATCCGGTACACAAGCAGTGCTCCAGCTGAGAGCCACCGACACAATTTCGCTGCGGATTCTCTCTATCATCGAGCTGCAGTGCTGAAAGATGGAGTCCTCGGCATTGTATTTTGCGTGGTCGGAGGATTTCTCCTCGCAGTGCGGCCAACGAGAAAAGATCACACGGGCAAGATGGCGATCGTGACTGGGAGTAATTCCGGAGCGGGCTATGATTTCGCTCTGCAGTTGGCAGAGATGGGTGCTACCGTCTTTCTTGCATGCAGGAATCAGCAGAAAGCAGCTCAAGCCCGGTCAGATATGCTGGAGGCTTGTCCCTCCGCCAATATCGAGACAATCAGTCTTCTAAGTCTATGATAGGCATCTTTACCGTTTTCATTACCACTCTTGCCCTGGTCCCTTACCATCAGCCTTCGCAACTTCTCTATCGAAATCTTCAGCCGATTAGCACCAAGCACATGTGGCTCTTTCTGACATGACCGGGTTCAGGACACCTTGTCTCTCGATTCCCTCAAAAGTTTCGCAAAAGAATGGCATCATGGTCCTGTCGACATGCTCGCCCACAATGCTGGGATCTCTGTTACACCTCGTGGTAGAGACTTCACCGATGATGGCTTCGAATACCAGTATCAGGTCAATTTTCTGTCCACATTCCTCCTAACACATCTCCTTGAGGATCATCTCGCCAACAATGCTAGGGTCATCTTCACTTCAAGCACCGGCAGCTATTTTGGCTCTCTTGTTGACAGCTTTGGAATTATCAAGACGCAGACACAGGTAAGAGAAAGCGACACGGGTGGGCATACCATGTGTGCGGGTTGCTCAGGCCAACACAATGTTCCTACCTTGCCAGCAAGAAAATGTCCTAATCTGTCGCAATCGGATTGAGCGGGGCCAAGACGACAACGAGCGTCTTGCATACTCATTCGAGCCAGGTCTGGTAAAAAGCAACTTGCTTCAAGATCTTCCAACAGCACCGTTCGATGCCCCGACATGTGCTCCAAGGGTCGGCTACTGGCGTTCACCTCAGTACCAGCAACGCGCCTCACGTTGTACGACACAAAGGACGGTACTTTGATCTTATGTGGCCAAGGTCTCATGCAGCGGATGTGTGCAGCCAAGAGGAACTCGATCGTTTATGGACGCGTTGGTGTGCGGACTGTGAGATGTCGTGGTCTGCCTGAAGAAATGGCAAGATCTACCTGTCCAAGTTGCAAGCTTCGAGGGCACACAGATAAAGGGCAGAAAAACAAAGCCCATGCAGCGCACCGATCAGCTGAACACACGTCTTCTCGTTCTGAGTTTTCAGTCCATTTCCCATCCTGTCCCAGCTGAACAGGTGGGGACCCACGCGATCCGCGATTCCGCGATCATCAAAACCTGTTGGTGATCCGGCTCCTTGCCGCTCTCGTTCGTGTCAGTGCCAGTCTCCCTGCCGAGATATCTCCTGGTTCTCGACAATTCGCTTGACTTCAACGCGTGCTGTCTGGATCTTACCCTTGGACCGTTCTTCTCATGTCCCCGTCCCTCGAGACAGTGGTTCTGGACGCGAGGGCGCAACCTGCGGCGCAACCAAAGGCGAACGATGGATCGAAAGAACTGTGCGGCACTAACGTATGCGGGCCAGAGAGGAGCCAAAATTGGCAGAGAGCGAGACAGCCACGCTAACGCAGTCTAGAACGTTTCAGTGCATTTTGGCCCTCTCTCACGGACGACCACATTACTCGAATCTGACACCTTGAGAAAAGGACATGCACTCGCTCCATGCACGCGCTGTCTACTCCTCTGCTGACTCGAATCCTTGTCGTTCATTCCTCTGGCTTGGCCTGTCGTTCCTTTTCAGCTCTCTCAGCTCTTTTAGTCATCAACTAATATCGCTGCCTGTTGTTTCATATTCTCTCCTTCAAGGCAGGCCGCCAACGGTGGCTCAGAAGGCTTGAGATAACGCCAGAAAGAGGGGTAGACTCTCCCATCGACGCCCTGCTCTATCTGGCTTCGATGGTCAATACCACTCTGTTTCACGCCGAGTGCGATGCAAGCCTCAAAACCCGCTCGACTCTCGTGCGGGCCGACAGCACATTGACGACTTCGGGGTACGATGCCACTCTATCTGACCTTACTCCCATGTCAGAAGACGCACGGGATCCCATAACTGCAGCTGCAGTCAGGACGCCTTTACCGGGCCACGCAACACAGCCCGCGGTTCTGACGCCTGGTCAGGACCTCTTGCCTCAACCATCCTTGAACGCTATCGTTGGGGCCGACGTCGTTCCTTGTACACTTGCAGACTCGAACGTTTCCTGCAAAGCTGGCCCAGGACTTCGACTTCCTTCTTTTCAAGAATTGGGCATCGCGAATCCACGACCCGACAATTTGGTGCGTGACACGTGCTTGGGTACTACAAGCCCCTCCGTGCGAAAGAGACTTTCCGACCCGGTGACCGCAAATATGGTTGCCTCAATTCGAAGTATGCGACTTGGATCTGTTCCCTCACCTGACAACTTTGGTCCTATCGCAAGGACATTGTCTCTTGACGGTAATGGCGACGTGCCTGTGCCCGTCCAACGACAATCTCAACTCGTCGAGACTTTGACGCCACCAGAGGAAAAGTCCTCCTTGTTGTGGAATTCACTTTCACAAGTCGACGAGCAGTATATCGCAACGTCGAGACCAACTCGAGGTCAAACAGATCCAGTACCATCGTCTCCGGCAAATCCGGCTTCGATACCGCGTGACATCCCACAATCTTCCATAGCTCCTCGTATCGAATTGCACCGGACGCCTTCAGAATATCAAAGAATGCCTTTCGTCGACAAGGCCGCTGGCAAGATTCGTAAGTGGTGTGAATCCGAGGTCGAATATCACTGACCTAATTTCTTTGTAGTTGTGAATATCCGCTCATCGAAACAAAACGACAGTTCATCATTGAAGGTCCTTTCTCACGCTCTCCCTTGCCCCTCGCCGAGCGGCTTCGCCTTCCCGGCAGTCATAAGTGCTCTTCAGATCAACACTCCCGGCAGTCCTCTCTGCTGGATCAATGTCTTTCACGCACTTCGCAAATCCAACCTTGCCGAATTGCCAACGTCACCTCCAAGCACACCGAGTCAACCGGGTGGAGGCAATGATTACTTCACATCAAAGACGTTCGACAGTGCGGTTCCGATCATCGACTACCAGGACAATCTGACGTCGGATCTACCTAGATCACCCCTGCCAGTGGTCGCTCCCGAGTCGATGAATGTCTCCATAGTCGAGCGATACATTCCTCCGACCAGCGCAAACGAGTTCTCCGAGATGTTCAAGCTGAATGGACGGTCACTGCTCGTGGACAGGCTCATGGAATTGTCTTCGGACAACGGCACCCTTCTATTTATCTATCCGACACTGGCCGGAGCTCAAACCTTCCTTCGCGAGTACCTCGGGCCCATACTGGATCCCACCATCCGCATGATGAAGAGTATCAACGATCTGCCCTTGGAGCTGGCCACTTCACTCGGCACTATGACGGCCGCCAAGAGCATGCTGGACTTCAACACTCTCTCCAAGAAAGTCGAAGACCTCTGCACGGCATTGGGTCAGCCGAACACGACGATGCAGAAGTTCTCACGGAAGCAGAGCCAATTCGTCCTCGAGTCTGCCAGCAAGGAGACGGTCAACGTTGAGCGATCGGTGTGGACGGATCACTGGTGGATCAAGCAAGAGAAGCCAAGGATAAGGGAGGCGATAAACAATTACTTTGGCAGAGGAGCTCGCACTGGCGAGAGTACGCCCATGAGCATGACCAACACTCTGCTCGAGGGGGTTTCCAGGAAGCAGTATCCTTCTGGAGAACCACAAAACGGGATAGAGATTGGCGTTTTTGTGATCAAGCGGGTTGCTTAGAGCACGCACGTAATAAAGGTAGCAATGGGTCTAATGAGCATAGCGAGGAATTCATGAGCGATAGCATAGATACCACGAAGAGCGATTGAAGATATGATGGTTGACTTTCTGGTTGTATGACTGTTCTGATGGGATGAATGTGCTGAAGACGTACACTGTGTCGGACTCTGCTGAAATCTATGCTCGACAATAACGGGCAAATGCCTGGCTTCTCGACGAACAATCACCACCACCACCACCACCACCACCACCACCTCGGTCGAGGGGGCAAATCGGAAAGACGGCAGATGTCCTCAGATGGCGCCATCCACTGATGACCAAGCAAAACTCCCTTCAACGCCCAATCATCTCCTTTTCTGACCAGAGTTTCCCCGCGTTTCTGTTTCTCAAGGGCGCAAAGGGTGGATGACGTACTTGGTGATTTATATGCTTCTGAATTGGTAATCTTACGTATCCATTGTACTCGAATCGGCCTCTATATCTTTGTCGCGGCTCTCTACCTTTCTCCTTCATCGTCTACACTCCATACACCTCCAATCATCTCTGCGATCCGCTCAGGAACCCCAACGATCCAGTCGCAACACCACTTGAATCAACCATCACAATGGCCACAGCCGCCACTCTCTCCTCCTCATCTGGCTCCAATGCCTTTCGCGAAGCCCGCTCCTCCCCTGAACCCAACTCCTACATCCCTCGTGGCGATGTCTCCACCACACTGACCTTCTACTCTCCTCCCGCTGATGGCGCTACTCCCTTCAACTACGTTGAAACCCCGCCTCCGGGCCAGCCGCAACGCAACTACGGCGCCTCCACACAACCCATGACCATCCACGATGCACGCGGGCAAGAGTCGCGGTTCTCAACCGACACACACGGATTCGCTTTGCACACCGTCCCACCATCCGCCGAGACATCCTTCACAGACGACGCCAGCATCGAGAAGAACTACTACCCAGAAGTCGCCTCCCTCCTCAAAGAGCGACTCGGCGCCCACCGCGTCGTCATCTTCGACCACACTATCCGCCGCGCCGCCGCCGACGCCAAGCGCGGTCCCGTGAACAGGGTTCACATCGACCAGACCCCCAAAGCGGCCGCCGAGCGCGTACGCCGCCACCTCGGCGAGGACGACGCACCGGAACTGCTCCAGGGCCGGTACAGGATCATCAATGTCTGGCGGCCCCTGAACGGGCCCGTGGTCAAGAACCCCTTGGGCGTGGCGGCCAGCGACACCGTGCCCGCCGAGGCAGTGATCCCCGTCGAGCACCGCTATCCGGACCGCACGGGAGAGACGGCCGGTATCATCCCCAAGGGCGAGCAGGAGTGGTGGTACTGGAGCGGAATGGGAAATGACGAGAGGATCTTCCTGCAGTGCTTCGACAGCGAGACGGGGAAGAGGACCGCGCACACGGCGTTCGAGGATCCCAGGACCGCAGGGGAGGAGTGGAAGGGACGGGAGAGCATCGAGGTCAGGACGCTGGTGTTTGGCTGAGCGCGAAGACGGATTTCTCTTGTACTGGATGACGGCGGATTTGAATATTGTACATACATGTTATGAGCTCATGAAGGATTACAATTATCAACGCAGAGTCGCAGTCCACATTCTGTTATCTCTTGACAGGCACAATAGTGGTACAAGCTGATTATTATCACACCGAGTTCGTGCTTGATACTATTACTGTCCCAAGTCATTTCATTCACTTCTCATCACAGTTGTGGCAGCGTGCATCTCTAACAGAGGACCGTTTCGTTTGACTGCCGGCTACACTTGTCCGGCGGAGTGGCCACGCGGTCGATCCCCGGACCCACTTTGAGAATACATATATATCGGAAGTCTTTGCAATTAGGGGTGATGAGGACAGAGTGAGGGGAAGTGATGGTATGGGCGCGGACAGGGCGAGAGGTGGGGTGTGTGTCAAGGAGGGCAAATCGTTGGTATCAGATGGCTGCTCGAGGAATACACTCTGAAGCAGCGGTGCTCTGCCTTCCTGTAGATATTCATGAATGGTGGCTTTGCACAGATAATTCTCAGCAGCTACTGACGGGAGAGTGTATCCCCGGTGAGCCCTCGAGTAATTCCGGTTCTATTCGGCTTGCTGTAGTGGCATGTACCAAATGACTTGCACGGAAATTCGGCCAAACATTACCGTGACCGTCCACCACCGATATCCTGTCCCAACTGCATCTCGTCAGCACACATCTCGCTACGTTCACGAGCACACTCACCCTATAAGCCCCCACCTTATCCCATTCCACCCTCTGCCTCGTCACCGGCAACTGCCTCCTCAACCCCTTGAACACGCCCTCGTTCAACTGCGCGAACCCCCGGTTCAAATCCTCCTGATACTTCTTCTCCGCGCCCGCGATCCCCCTGATCACCTCCTGCGCCCCTCCGCCCGTCTTGACCTCGACCTTCTTCTCCGTCTGCATCCTCACGTTCCCGTCTTCGAAGTAATGGATGTCCACTTTGATGTCACCCCTCACGTTCCCCGATGAGTCGAGGATATACGTACCCCGCCAGCGCCCGGACCAGAAGTTGTTGAGCGAGTACTTGTTCGCGACGACCAGGATGGCGATGGAGCCGTCCGAGGTGGGGAAGACGCCGGGCACGGCCGAGGGGTAGTGCTCTGAGACGTGCGTGGAGAGGGGCTTGAGGAGGGATTTGGCTTGTTCGACGGACGGGGAGGAGGGGGTGTAGGACTCGGGTTGTGAGGCGGTCTGGGTGCTTTGCGAGAATTGGAAGGAGGTGGAGCTTGAGAGGTCGTAGTAGCGGTCTGAGCCGAGGGAGTTGTGTTTGCTTATCAGGACCTGGAGCTGTTAGTCAGTACAAACAACGAAGGGAAGGCAGAGGCGTGCTTGGACTGTGCTGTTGGGGAGTTTGGTGGTGGTGTATTGCTCTTCGTTGTATTTCTTGAAGGCTGGGTCGAGATTTTGTGTCAATTGTGGTTCGTCTATTGTGAGCGCTTTGAGATCTGTAGAGAGCGTTAGAGTGCTGGTCTAGCTTGCGCGATCGGTAGGGAGGCATCACCATCAAGGACATTCTGAAGCTGTTGCACTGGTCAGTACAAGGGTCGTTGTCGTCAAGGCGCAGAGCACTGACCTGGCCCGGCGGAGCGGCCTCGATGAACGAGGATACAGTCGCGGCTTTCGACGACATGGTGGATCCCCCGATAGAGTCTGTGATGTCTTCACGGTCGTCAACGCCTCAAAGTAGAGCACAGGCAGCCTCGAAGGAGGTGAAGTTGGCGGCGGTGGGGTGGGCGGAGTGGGGCAAGTTTAGCCGACACAGCTATATCACTGATCAATTCGCATTTGTCCAGCCAATGTAGTACTACGTTTGCATGAATGCAGACACAAAGTATAGCTAAGCACAGTGATCCCAGATAGCCAGTCAAAATATCGTTGGCTTTGGAGCATTACAGGGACGTTCCTGCGAGATCATTGTAGACAGGCGCTCTACAGCACGAATTTGGCAAACGCTGAGAGGGAAACATTTTCATCACTGCACCTTGACAATGACAGGAGGAACTAGGTACCATTAATTTAGAGCTGAATCCACCTCGCCATCCAGTCCTCGTTGACCTTTTTCGCCTCATCTACTAGTCCTAGATCCAGCAACAGCTGCACTGTTCCTCTTGCTGCTGACTCCAAAGCACTGAACACCCAACTGTGCGTATAGCTAGTATGCTCTCCGATAAACACCGTATTGAACTCTGTACGGAAGAAAGCAGGCAGATATAGCTGCTGCTGAGGCACGATCGGCAGAGCGAAAGCTCCAGCATGGTTCTCGTCGTGCTCCCAGCAGTGTCTAGCCCAGTTACCAGTCCAATTATCCTCGGCAACCTGACCGTGGATAGCCACCATGGCTCTCTGGACATATGCGATATGCTCATCATCGGACATCGAGCAGGCGACCGTGGCATCGTAGTCAGGGATGTAAGAAGCCATCATCGTGCCGGGACCTGTCTCATTGATGCCCCAGGAAGGATAGCAGATCTGTCCGATGAGTGGCACGTTGACACGACCACATCCGCCGTATATCGGTCGGTCGAGATGCTCCCAGAATCGAGTCTTGTACTGTACTGCCACCTTGACCGCCCCACCGAAAACAGTGCGGTCAATAGCACGTTTCATGAGGGAAGAGTAGCGTGGAAGCTCCCAGAACTTGAGCAGATTGAAGGGGACGCTGTTGAAGACGTAGTCGAACTGTTCGGTGGTCGGGGTGACTTCACGGGGATTGCGACCCCGCGGTCTGTATGAGACAGATAGTGTATTATTGTCGCTGTTGTGCTGGACGGAGAAGACCTTGGAGTTGAACTGGATACGATCTTTCACAATCGGAGCAAAGGCTTCCGGCATACGAGAGAGACCGCCTTGAATGGTGTTCCACTTGTTGGCAAGAAAGTACACCGTCTCGTACTCCCACATTGGCCAGACGACTTGCGAAGGGGTGACCTCATCCGTAGTGTTGAGTGGTGTTCCGATGACCTTGCGGAGATACTCGACCTCTGACCAGTCGAGGAGACCTTGCTCGACGGCTTCTTTGTGTGCTCTGAAGAGATTGGTCGCATAGGACTTGATACGCTCCGGTGTCAGAGCCTTGAAATCGTCCAGAGCTTGCTGAGCCTCCTCAGCGGCGGTCTCGTTCGAGTAAAGGACGGGCTCAGCATAATCAGGATTAGTCGCTACTTCTGTCTTGCCCGGGAATGTACCGTCTGGCCGGCGCTTATTGGTCGTGACCGGTGTGTTCGGCGAAGACTGAATCCATGGGATGAATTTGACCTGCAGCTCCTCGTTGCCTTCGTTGATCTTGTTGAGCACATCCGCAACCTGGTAGACCATTTTCTGGTCATTAATGGGGAAAGTCTCATTGGTGTCTGGGTCAGTGATCTCGTATGGAAAGCGCATCGGCCCCATCTCGTGATATTGGCCTTCTTCGGGTCGAGTGCCGTTCAAGTAGCTCGTAAGCATACGACCCCCGAGACGATCGGATGACTCCAAGATCTTCCAGTTGCGAACTCCCACGGAATCAAGCATCAACTACCAAATTCAGTGATAATCCGGATCTATGCCTGTTCACCGACATACCCCAGTGGTCAAACCAGCCATCCCTGCGCCGAGAATACCAAATCTCTTGTTCTTGGTAGCAGCCACGAAAGTCTCGTTCGGCTGTCTCTGTTGCAGATACGCAACGCCATCAAACCATGGTCCCATGGGATCCGCTACGCTAGCGAACGACGCTTGGCGCTTCAGGCGGCGGTGCTTCAGCGCCAACTCATCTGAGCGGCCGACATGCTGGCCGTCAATAAAAGCATGAAGACACCCCTCAGGGAGATCTGACGGGGTCACCCATACGAAACGACTTGGTCGCTGGTGATCCCAGCCAAAGTGACGTTCGGCCAGACGGTGTGATCCGATGTGGGTGCTGCCCACTCGATGGTGGGCTTCATGCTGCGAATCAATCTCACATGAGCCATACACAATGGCAAGCTCTCCGTCAACCTCCCCCTGATAATCCACGTGGATGTTGTGAACCCCGCCATGCTCGACCTCGAGTGGTTGTTTGAACACAACCGACCTGGTTGGTATCGGTTCCGCAGTCGAGAAAATCAAGAGGAGCACGGCTGCACCGAGAATCTTGTAAGAAACAGCCATGATGGTTGATAGAATGGCCATGCGATACGGCATCCGACCTCGCCAGGGACCTACCTAGAATTTATATACGTACGCATTCGCCCATGGAATTCAACCCCAAGATGGCTAAGCATTGCTGTATCTTGGCTTATCTACATGGACACCTGTTGGCATATAGGCGGTGCAGATACGCCGAAAATTTTGTTCAGTGGAGGCTTAACTTTGTCCGCAGCGGCGTGATATGCTGAGTGGTGGAGTGGGGTGATGCGGTGGAAAGGCTTGGCGGCGGGTGACCTTCCCCTAGTGCAAGAAAACTCGAGCAGGAAGAAGAAGAACGCCGGAGAACCCCCGATGACAAGCCTCATCAGGGTTGACTGACCAGAGTCGGAGCCAGTCGGACCGATGAAAGATGTGCAGCTCCTCCCGAGTTTTCGGCTCTGTTGAATACCGTAATGGACAGCAGAGCTGAACTTCGACGCGACTCGTCGCGAGACTGCAGTTGAGCGGATGAGGCAACTATTGATTCCGAGCGTTCGGGATCAGATGGTGCAGCCGAGTTTTACGTGCATGTCGCAACAAGAAATTTTGCAGCTGAAGGAATGAGTGAAGTAAGCGGCTGCGAAGGTGATCGCCGAGTGGCAAGCAATTGATATTTACTATGCTCAGGACATAAGCATAAACTCGTGACGAAATGACTCCTGTTTCGCCTGAACGACTACTGGCCTTCAGTCATCCTTCCTATATAAATGCTCAGGATGAATCACTGAAGACATCGACATTACCAAACGGCTCCGAACCTGACGAAGTCTCATCATCAAGCATGGTTCCACGCTCAGTCCAGCTGTGCTCGTTCACTCGGTAACGACGTCGTGAGACAGCGTCAAAGGCTTCTGTCGAACCCAAAGGGTACGTGTGATAGACGATCCGCAATATCTCTATTCTCGGTAGTTTCTCGGCTACGCATCGAGCTTCCACTTCCATTGCTACTGGGTTGATCGTCTTGTTCAGGCCCATGGTGGCGGCACAACCGGTGGCATGCTCGATCGCAGAATCGCCATCGAATCCCATACTTGTATTTATTATGATTTGCCTTGTCAAAGCTGGATGTTCGGCCCCGTTGTCCACTGATTGAAGTATTCGTGGGCAAAGGCAAGGCAAACGCAAGTAGAAGGTCTTGACTCGAGACATCAAAGTCCAGAGTCCCTCGCAATAGCAATCATGCGATAACGTGTGACTGCCAGATTGATCCAGATCTCTGGGTCGCAGGTCAATTCCAACAAAGCTCAACGCTATCATTCTGGTCAAAATTCGTATGGTAGGCAGCAGAAGATCATGCAGCGTTACGCGCATGTATCGATCATTGCCTCCCGTTGACAGACCGACCCATTTCAGATCGTTCTGTGATAGGCGAGCCCCACGACGAATACTGACCGACTTTAGTCTTGAGAGTTGGCTGAGCAACTGGTCACATAACCACTCCAATCGTAGACGCATCGGTCGATTGACTAGCTCTACACCAGGATGGACCTCGTCCTGGATAGTATAACAAGGCATCAAAATTGCTAGGTGTTGGGTATGTTTGCGGAGTAGTTCCATCGTCCGGACCGGCAAATTCCATGGCTCGTGTAGCGGATCCCTCCTCGCGAGCATGACCCGAGCATATTCGTGGGCAACTGGTTCTGCGAGCTCTCGCCATCGCGAAGAAACAGGCAAAGTTGCGTGGAGACCGTCAGCACGAAGGTATTGGAAGATCAAGGCCAAAATCTCTGCTGGCAGGTCGAGGAGCCCAAGATCCATAGCAAATGAGGACAAGGATGGTGACTGGTAGTCGAGCTCGCCATGGGAATTCCTGCAATGGTGCCGACACTGTCTATGTGTCGTGGGAGATTCGACAAAGATCGAAGACCGAGGGATGCGATCAGTCTGACTGTCGGAAACGTAGCCTGCGTAGTCTCTTGTGATGTGACGGCCAGATTGGAAGGAATATGAATGGATCGTGGAGGAAGCTATTGTCGAGACCTGAGGGAAGAGCGAGACGGTCAATGACTAAGCAAACTGCATTCAAGCCGAGCCGAGAGTATGAATATCTACAGCGCCCCCGCGCCTGGAAGATCGTCGTTTTCCACTTCTTCCGTGCCCGATATTGGAAGGTCTCTGTGCAAACCCCTCTTTATGGCGTCAGTCTATTATGTGTGAAATGTGGTGAATCGTCAGATAGGGTACTTCCAAGCTTTTCATAAAGGTAGGACAAGCCTTCTTAGCATTCATCTGTGGCGTCCGTTCCACATTCAATCATCGCGAACATGAAACTCTCTACGACTCTGCTTCTCGTATCGGTGGTGGCGGTAGTCTCAGGCTTGCCCTTCTCCGAAGACGAGAAGTCTACTTCATCTCCAGGACTGCGGGTCAAGACATCGTCTGGTATAGGTGAGCAGTAAGGCCAGCTCAAGGGGCCACGGCAACTAACACTCTGGCGGTAGTTCGTGGTATCGTCAACGCTACAACGCCGAATGTTCGACAATTCCTCGGCATACCCTATGCAGAGCCGCCTCTTGGACCTCTGCGCTGGCAGCCTCCAGCAGACTTGGTGAACACTCGGACAACCATCGAGGCGACTTCACTACCGAATGCGTGTCTGCAAATCCGTCAGACCGCCCCCGGTTTATACACCAACGAGACAGGGTTTCAGTACTTAATTAGCACGCCCGTCAGTGAGGACTGCCTAACCCTGAGTGTCTGGGCACCACCTGCACAGAAGTCTCGCAACCTTCCTGTCCTTGTCTTCATTCACGGTGGTGGGTTTGTCGAAGGCGGCACTTCTGTACCCTACCAGATCCCAGCAAACTGGGTCCAGCGCAGCCAGTCTCACATCGTGGTAGGCATCCAGTATCGCCTCGGCGTCTTCGGCTTCCCCGGCGCTGCTGGTCTCAACCGTCAGAACCCCGGCCTCCTCGACCAGCGCAAAGCTGTCGAGTGGGTCTCCGCCAACATCGCCTCTTTCGGCGGCGACCCCAAACGAATCACACTCTGGGGCCAATCGGCCGGCGCCGCCTCCATCGACTACTACAACTTCGCCTACCCCACCGATCCCATCGTCTCCAGCTTCATCCTCGACTCCGGCACCGTCTTCCTGCCCATCACGCCAGCCAACAGCAGCACTTTCTCCTCCTTCGCCTCCAACCTGAACTGCGCCGGCTCCCCGGCCGCCGAATTATCCTGCCTCCGTGCCCTCCCCGCCACCACCCTCCTCACCGCCGCAGCCGGCCTCGGCTTCAATCCCGCGGTCGACAACCGCACCTTCTTCGCAGACTACGCCTCGCTCTACGCAAAGGACGCCTTCGCTCGCGTCCCGGCCATCTACGGTTCCAACAAGGATGAGTCGACGACGAGCTTCCTCTGCCCGCTCGTCACGTCCCTCGTGGGTCGTACCGCCGCCCCGACAAAGCGGACGACGTTCACGTATCAGTACTGGGGCAACTTCAGCAACGTTTCCCCGGACGGACAGCTGGCGTACCACTCCTCTGAGCTGCCCCTGCTGTTCGGCACGAGCGCGAATCTCGGGCCGAACACGCCGTTGGAGGAGGAAACTAGTAGGGACATGCAGGGTTTCTGGGTCGCTTTTGCGAGTGACCCACAGCGCGGGCTGCAGAGGAGAGGATGGGGGACATATGAGGACGACAGAGGGGTTGTGCTCGGGGACGTGAGAGGGATGCAAGCAGTCAGGGAAGTAAGGCCGCAAAATGGATTTGTGGAGTGGGCGGGGTGTCCTGGCGCGCCGTTCAGGAAATAGAGACACGAAGCGAGAGGAATGTATTTCTTCGCTATGAGGAATATCAGGTTCACTCCTAAGCCGTACCAATATGAGCAATGACCCTGCGACGATTTCCAAGCCGTTAATGTAATGTCTTCAGTACCGTGTCTCGTCAACCAAGGAACGTCTCCTCCTATGTCTCCGTCCTGACTTCCACGCCTTCTAGCACACCCATCGCCCTGGTCCCTTCTTGCTCGAATAGCCAGACGAGCCGTTCGCATTCTTCTCTGAGCCTCTCCTCGCCCTTCCTGGCTTGGAAGCGGATCCATTCCTCTACTGACATCTTCTTCTCAGGGCTGTTCAATTGCCCGCCTAGGTCAGCGATCTTCGTTGCCAAGCCGGCGCCGGCGTTCTCTTGCCCATCGGCCGGGAAGAAGATGGTCTCAATATCTGTGGCGGTCCAAGGAGTGCGGGCTCTCAGGTATCCGAGCTTGGTCGGAGAATGCTTGGAGGGCGAGCGGTTCGGAGTCTGGGCTGCTAATGGAACTCGTGTAGTCTCGACTGGCGAAAGTCGGGGTGCTTGAAGCTGGGGCGCTACTGCAGCAGCGGCAGGCGGCGAAGGTGCCGGAGGCAGTATTGTTGGTGCAGCAGCTACGGAGATGCGTTTCGAGGCGCGCGGATTGGATGACGGTGGATGATTCTCTGCATCGGATGATTGCTGACTTCGTTCACTCTGCGGTGTAGTATGTGTCAACACTGCTTGCTCAGGAGTCAGATCTCTCGCAACGGGCACCTTCTGTGGTGTCGGAGTGGGCTCGAATTCTTCTGGTTCAGGCGTTTGATCGTGGACGACAAAATTGGCCGAAGATTCATCGTGAACAACGTAGTTGGCCTCCGATTCCTCTTCACCAGGATGAACCACGTAGTTCGCAGATTCATCCTCCATTTGCACATCCGCTTCAGCCTCTGGCTCCGGCGCTGCCTCAGGTTCGGGTTGAGGTGTTGGCTGTTTCGCTAGTTTCGTGGCTTTCGGTTTTCTCCCACCTCGCTTTGGCTTGCGTGCCTCCTCTTTCACCTCTATCTCTGGTTCGTCGACCTGCACGGGCTGACTGTCTTCGATGGACTGTTCCACCAGCAGCTCCTCTTGCACCGCCTTTGCCTTCTTGCCTCGAGCAGCTTTGCCCTTCTTTGCTTTGACCGGCGCTTCCTCTACAGCATCGACCACCCGAGCTGGGTGTGGCTCTGCGACTGTTTCTGTACTCTCTGCTGGCTTCTCTTCGCCCTCACTATTCCTTTTCTTGCCCCTCTTCGCCCTCGTGGCAGGTTTCTTCGGCTCTGGCTCCATGACTGACGCGACTAACTCCGATTGGAGCTGGCTCTGGTCTTCCGTCTCATCCGCGGTCTTGATGGTGGCTTTCTTGCCCTTCCCTTTGCCTCGGGCTGCCTTCTTTGTTGGTTCTTTCTTGACTTCGACTTCAGGCTCTTCCTGCGTGCCTTGGAATACTGTCTCGTCCGAATTCGTCATCGCGGTCGCCATCTCTGTCATTTCAGACTCGTCGGGTCCTTTCTTTTTGGAACGGCTACCCTTCTTCGCGGCTGGGGCCTTCCTCTTTCCCTTCGCAGTTGATGTCGTGCTCGTTATTGTTCCAATACTGCTATCTGGCTCCAGCGTGGGCGCAGCTTCGCCAAGAGACATGAATGACGGTGCTTCGGAGAATGTTGACTGAATAGATTGTGTGGAAAGGCGAGATGTTTTGGAAGCGGTCGAGTTTCTACCTCGGCCTTTCTTTGGTCTTGTTGATGCGTAGCGATCAAGCAGGTCAAAGAACACGCAGCCTTCCTGTCGCTTTCGATGCTCCTCGCTGTCATCGTCAGCATGAATATCTTGCGCCGTGGTCTCCTGACTTACATTGGGTCATCCTTCGGCTCCCATCCATCGAGCGACAGCTGACAGTAAAAGCAAGTTGTGCCATCCTCTGCACGTAATGATGGGTCCATGCTCCAACCTGCCTCCGCTAATTTCTTTGATTTTGGCTTCCATCCTCTCTTCTTCTCGTAGGGCCAGGAGCTTCCGAACGTTTCCAGTCTTGCCGTCAGCAGCTTCTCTGACATCGGATCTCTGTCTTCATTGCCAAGTGTTACTGAAGTTGTGACAGCCCAGGCACACTCAGCGGAATGCGCAACATGTTCCTTGATCGGCTCGTCGTCAATCTCCCAACCGTCGAGCTTGACTTCGCAATGGAAGCACTTTACATTGTCCTGACTATTAGATGTAGGCGCAAAGTAAAAGCCAGCAAAGGCGAGCTAGGTCATGTTAGCTCCAAGAAAGCAAATCGGCGAGTCCACAAACATCTTTGGCAGTGGGCGTTTCGTGAGGCCAGCTCTTGGGTACACCCTTGCCCTGCGAGGTTTGAATCTTCTTCGCTGGGTGATCTTGATCCTGGAAAGTCGCGAGTCTGTTCTCGAACATGCGCATGTCTGTCGCAGGGTCGCCCATAGCTGCTGTGATGTCCAACGTGGTTGAATAACGAAGTGATGTAGAGCTTTGCAAAGGGGAGACGCGACAAGAACAAACAAAACACGCCGATCCCTCACGCTCGGAGAATCTTCGGCCATGTGTGACGTTCCTCTTTGACGACTTTCTCCGATGGTCAAGGACGTCAAGATATTCGCTTGTCTAATTATCCATTCCCTGTCACTCTTTAAATCTATGCTCCTGATATGAGCTATCGTGTCGCGTGCGACGATGGGTCTGTTGCTTGAGAGCAGAACATCACAATCGAGCCCGCTGCGTCGGCAAATACAAACCCCGGCGAAAGTGGGATGTCTCTGGGAAGACTTTCAGTGCGACAATTCCTTTGAGTCACCATACAGCAGCCATTGACTCGATCGCAGACGATTCGTGGCTTCAAGCCCCTCGTAGCTGGTCACAGCTTTCTTCTCGGCCAGCTGTCATGGCAGCATCGACCACAATTCCTCCGTCAACAACTGCAGACGTACGCTACGGGGAAGAAGGAGGATGCCAAACACTTCTCCCCTTCCTTTGAACCGTCAGCTAAGAGGGAGCCCACACCATCCCCAACCTCGGGTGACCTTTCAAACCAATCAATGCCAGAAGGATGGGAGGACAATCCGGATTTGAGTATCACCACCTTCTCCCAGCTGCCCCATAGGTACTTCGGCACAAATCAGCACATACGCATCAACGAGGACTTCAAAGAATCCTTGAGACAGATACTTTGGGATTTCAAGGCGCCTATACGGTATGCATTTGCCTACGGCAGCGGGGTCTTTTCCCAGTCCAACAAACCTGCAAGTCCAGACGCCCTGTCACCACATCCGCATCCTCCCGAAGCAATCAAGAAATGGCAACAGAATGGTGGTAAGATCATCGACTTCATCTTCGGCGTTTCCTACACTCAGCACTGGCATTCTATCAATCTGCAGCAGTATCCCGAACACTACTCTGCACTTCGATATCTTGGATCCTACACCGTCTCGAAAGTCCAAGACAGCTGGGGCGCAGGCGTTTACTTCAACCCGTACATCACTGTCAATGGCACCATGATCAAGTATGGCGTTGTCAACCTGGACACCATCTGCCGTGATCTCTCGGAGTGGGACACACTCTACCTTGCTGGCCGACTCCAAAAGCCAGTCAAAATTCTCCGTGACGATCCTCGCGTTCGGCTCGCCAATCAAATCAACCTCATGTCTGCCGTTCGTACTGCGATGCTCATGCTTCCAGAGAAATTCACTGAGCGCCAGTTGTATGAAACCATAACTTCTCTCTCCTACCTCGGCGACCCTCGTATGTCCTTCGGCAGCGAAAACACCAGCAAAGTCCGCAACATCGTCCGTAATCAGCTCCCCAACTTCCGCCAGCTCTATGTCCCTCTCATTGACACTCTGCCCAACGTAGAGTTCAACGACTCCCGCATCCCCCGCGAGCCAGGCTGGGAGCGGGAAGATGTCATGGCCAAAAGCGCGGACACACGCAACCCCGCCGAGATCATAGGCGGACTCGAAGGGTTCACAATGCAGCAAGACATGTCCGCTCAACGTCGCGGGAACATGGTACGACGCCTCCCGCGCTTGTTTCGACAGAAGCTATACTACCAATACCGCAAGAAATTCTCACTCCCCGGCAGCGCGTTCGACAAGATTCTCGACGAGAGCAAGGACGAGGACGCAGCGAGTTTCATCGGCAAGCGCGAGGCGGGCGAATTCGAGCGACGCATCGCCATGGAGTCGGACGTGGCGCAGAAGGTGGAGACGTGTGTGCGCAATACGATCGCATGGCCTAGCACGAGTCAGAGTGTAAAGGGAGTCGTGACAGCGGGTGCGAGCAGGGGATGGCGGTACTGGAGCGAGAAGCGGCAGCGATATGCCGAGAGCGCGAGTAAAGTGAAGAACAAGGATGCCGGGAAGGGCGAGAAGGAGGAAAAAAAGGAGTGATAGCCTGGCGTAGGACTCGATCGGCGCAAGGACGGACGGAAATACCCAGACTGCCACCAGGAGGCGCTGGATCAAAAGCTCAACGATAGATATCCTCAATCAGCAAATACTGTGAAATGTCTCAAGGGGTAAACCGTGGGAGTGATCATCATCCATTCCATGCTCCATCTACATATATTCAACCTAGGTGTGATCCAGCCATGCAAGAGATACCCTATTTCTTAGCCAGCCAGCAGAATCATGTCCTGACCTCTCTCTGGCCCAGATCTCGTTCTCCATTCCATCAAATTAAGCAATTAGGGACCGTCAGGCATGTGCCGTGAAAAGGTGTTGATCATGTGAGTGCGCTCTTCCAAACGCCAGAAACACCATGCGCTCCTTTATGAAATGTACGGGTAGCAGTAGATGCGTTGTAGAGTACAGTGCACGGTTTAGTGCTCGAGTATGGCCTGAAAGCCGGCGCGGTAGTCATTTCGTGAATCATTTTGGCGGATAAATGTATTAAGCCAATATCGTGTGGTTGAGGTTGAGGCTGCGTGTTATGATAGGGACGACGCGATGGAAGCATTCGTCTTCCGTGTACGCGCTCGCCGATGTGGTTCCTAGAACACAGCGGCGAGCCCGCTCTTTGAGTGCCGTTTGGAGAATCGGTTCTTGCGACTGCGCAGGCTCTCACTGTCGCCGTCCCTACGTAGAACGCCGCGGTGGGCGGATTGGTCGAGGTGAAGGTCGGAGCCCATGGCGCTGTTGGGACTCGGTGCCGATGATCCTAACTCGCTGTAGTCTGTGTCGGCTGAAAAGGAATTGGCAACTGATTGAGACGCTGCGAGCTCTTTGGCCCATTCGATCTTCTCCATCCATTCTTTCGTGGAGTACTTAGACCCGTCAGGGTCGGATGTGCTGCCTCGAGGATCTTCGAATGTGAACTGTTTGTCCTTCTGATGGGCTGTCAGTGATGATCATAAGCGCTGTCACTTCAACTTACGGTGTCAACGCAGAATGCCGTCAGTCCACGCGTGTCTACATAGTCTCTGCATATATTTCCAGGTTCTGTGAGGGATAGCTGCATCTTAGCTTTCTTCTCTTCACCTCCTGCTGGCACTACAATGATGCGTGCGGTGGTTGTAATCATTACAAGACGTTGCTTCTTCTTTGTAGTCCCTCCACCGAAGAACCGCGAGAACTTCTTCGGTGTGTCGGCAGAGCTGCCTTGCTGCGGGCTTTGAGGTAACGGCGATGAAGTCACGATCAGATTACCCATCTTGAGAATTCTCTCGTTTGGCCTTGTGAGGACAGGCGACCAGTCGATGTCGAGTTGTGAAGGTGGAGGGAGCTCAGTCACAGCTCGTAGCTGAGGTCGAATGTGAGCTGCGCCAGTATGTGCTGGACTTGTACCCTGCGAACGTGATACTGCGGTAGGAATGTTTGTGCTCGTACCATTTAACCTGATGGGCTCCTTGGCAGGTGGGACGTAGGGCTTCAACGCCGGTGCTCGCACTCGCCAAAGGCCTCGTCCCCACTGAAGGCCTTCAAAGAAAGGATGACTTTTGATGTGATCGATTGGCAGGCGTCGTGCAGGGTCGAGGACGAGAAGGCGTTGAATGAGATCTTTAGCGACCGTGGGAAAGCCGTCTGGGAACTGATAGTCAAGAGCAACGATTTTCTGGAAGGTCTGATACTCGTTGCCGGCTTTGAAAGGAGGGCGACCAGACAAAAGCTGAAATACTATGCAGCCAAAGGCCCACAAATCGCTTGCTTTGCAGGCGTTCTTGTCTGTCAGCAGTTCGGGGCTAACATACTCTGCCGTACCGACAAACGACTTCGCTCGATCAGTTTCCGCACCGTCCAAAGGATGACCTGCCCCGTCATTCGCGCCACTATCAGACCTGACACTCAATATCTTTGCTGTGCCAAAATCTGTTATCTTAGTGTGCATGTTGCTGTCCAACAGTACGTTCTCCGGTTTCAGGTCCCGATGTATAACACCTTTGGAGTGTATGTAAGCGATTGAGTCCAGGATTTGAGCAGCGTAGAACCTAGTGCAGTCCACGTCGAAAGTTCCAGTCCTTTTCAGTACTCCTAGAAGTTCGCCTCCAGCAGCAATGTCCAGAACAAAGTATAGTGACCGTTCATCCTGGAAGGTATAGTACAGCCGGACGATTCCAGGGTGTTCGGTCAAGCGGTTCAGGGTATCTTTCTCAATGTTCACATACTTTACCTTTTTCTCCTTGATGATATGCCTCTTATCCAACACCTTGATCGCATATTCCCTCCCCGTCTGTCTGTCAAGAGCCTTGAACACCGTGCTGTACGACCCCTCTCCAAGCACCTCGCCAAAGTCAAAGTCGTTGACGCCCTTCTTCACCACCCTTTGCACCGGATTTCCGTTTGCGTCAAATTCTTGTCGAGTTGAAACTGCTGCCCCTCTTTCCTTCCAATCTTCACTGCTTGGCATCGGACCTCCCTCAATTGAGTATGGTGCTGCGGGGGTTTGGCTCATCTGGCTGAGGTTCGGGTGTTGCGCTGGTACTCTTTGAGATCCTCTTCTTGGGGGTATGATGCCGTTGGCAGCTGCGTATTGAGTGTTGGGATACTGTTGACTTTGTCGATATCTATCTCTTTGACTCGGCTGTCTGGATGGATGATTTGGACCATTTGGACCCATCTGGTGAGACGCGCTTCGGGATGTGCTTCTAGAGATTCCAGCCTGTTGTTGAGCCATCAAGTCTCCCACGTAGCGCTGTCCATCACGTGCCGCGACATTGGAACTCGACGATGTGTTGGGATGATTGTAGATTGCAGAGACTGGTCGTTGCCGGGAATCGCTGCCCGGATTCATTCGTCGAAGGTTCTCGTACTCGGTCGGACCATGACTACTCTGAGGGTAATAGCATGTCGCTGAATGTTGTTGCCTTCCTCCATCTTGAACATACGCTTGTGGTGCACTGCCTCCCTCGAGACTAGTCAGCGTCGTCGAGTCCGAGCTAGTCGTCGACTCTTGTCGCAGATCTCGTATTGTGCTGGTGGAATGCTGACTTATGGAAGACGAGTCGATATCAATTGGCTTTTCAGAAGTATGGGTCGTCAAAGGGGAGTCGTTTGAGGCTGGTTCATCATCATCGGGATTGGCAATTCGTAGGCCACCAAGCGAACCTGATAGGCTCAGGTCGCCATTCATGATGCCACGAACGAAGGTGTCCTGACTTCAGAAATCATGCAGCTGTTTTGACGCATGCAATTCGTTCGAATGTGATGTTCTGCTCGATTTACTGGAAGAATTCGAGGCCTCGTGGTCGTGACCGGCTCGGCAGTAGCTCGACTGAGGTCAACTTGTGTTCTGATGGGGAGATTGCGGACGTCGCGAAGCCTTTATGGTGTATAATTACAGCCTTATCCTGCAAGCAGAGCAGGTGAAAGTAGCGAGAGCAATTTTGAAAAGATTAGCCGGCAGTAGTGTGTTATCTTGTAGACTTGAGGCATCAAGCGTCGAATCAAGGATGTCGTCTCCGAGTCACGCACGGGCCAACTACACATCCATGTCGCGCATCATCAACCCAAGAAGTTCCAGGGCTGTCTTTTCCATCTCTAGAACCTTCAACAAAACGAGGTTCTGATTGATCTCCTGCTGCGCTTCGAACTGGGCCTTTGACTAGCGCCTACAAGATGATCTTGGATAAGAGGTCTATCGGTCTCACGCTATTGATATCCATAACGCAGATAGCTGGGACACCGCCGGATAGCATTACCGACGTCATGCGTGAACGGTCATACGGCATTGGCCTTCCACAAGGACCTTGTTCAGCAAATTCAATGCATGATACTGCAGTGCGACCGCCAGCACCTTCCCTTGACGTGCTCGTAGTAGTAACCTGTGTAGGAAAGTATGTTTCAGGCCTTCTTTCCTTTTTGATAATATTTTCTTTGCTATCCAAGACGAATGTAATGCGCTTTTCCTTAACCTCAAAACGATGTTACAACGTGAAGGATATGTTACGTTGTCACCCATCGATCATATCAATCACCCAGGAGGAAATGGAGGATCATCAAGAACGTATTGATGATACGAGGAAGTATGCTCGCCATGAACAGCATTCAATACCAAGAAGGCCGACCAGACTGCCATCGCCGCGCACAACAGTTCATGCAGTATCTCCGAATAGCATACTAATCAAGCCTGGCCCGAGTCGGACTATGGCAGACGCCGTTGTTGCGAAGTCGCCTGTGCCTCTTCCATGGCCCTCTCAAGCAGTCCCTGGGTATTGCTCTCCGCTCAAATCAGATGTACGTGTGGATGATACGTACATCAATTTCGACCATGCCTCAACTTCATCTCTAGCAAATTATCTTTCGAAGGCATCGCGGGAACAGGTCCTCCATGTTGGAAAGGGTATGCCTGCGAGATCTCCCGATGCGGGATTGAGGCTTCCAACCGACAGTCGCTCCATGCCGTCTCTGAGAACGAGGGGAAACAAGATTTCTGGAGGAGTGCGAAGTCGCTCACAGTCTTTCTTCGGGTCCTCGCAAACCGAAAAGCGACGAGCTAGACAGATCTATCTGTCAAACTTGCCCCCACAACCACTCGCCAGTAGCGGCTCAGCTCAATTCTTGTTCGACGCATCTGTACTGCTCTCGTCCGAGTCTTCGCCTCTCGAGGAACTGATCAAGAAGCTTAGAGCTGTAGAGATGACGCCTCATGCTGTGGCGGACTCTCAGACATCACTCGTGAGGTCCCCGACGCTTACACCCCTGCTACACGGTCATTCTTTCTACGACGGTTCGCCGAAAGTAAGTGAAAACACACTTTCACGGCCCAGATTTAGCCGGTCGGAGGGCGAAGCTCCTGAGCAATATGTATTAGACACAAGAACGAGTTACATGGTTCCATATCGTCGCGTCACAACTCGAATATCGAATTATGGAGCCCTCGATCATACAACAAACCCCTGTGACTCTGCAGGATTGATCTTACCGATTCCTGATCCTAGCTTTCCTCCACCGGCTCACACCAACCTTAGGCACGCACAGCACACCTATGCATACGACAACCATAACTCTGATCAAGGTCTGATGACTCCCAGAAAATCTCAACCTCATTCAGCATTGCGCATGTCAAGAACACCGCGGCTCCGAGTCTACGATGATGCAGCTCCAGCAGACATCCAACCACAAACTCCCGCAGAGCTTCGTTACAGACATGCCAAGTTATCCAACTTGAGACACATTGCAGCTTCGCGCAACAGTGAAACAACCAGGAAAGATTTGCACCCAGCCATGATACCTCCCGGCGAATCACGATATCCATCTATCACGAACGTGACGACAGCTCCACCACCGGTTGAACAACAGTCAAGTCCTACAATGCACGTGGCACAACGGAGCAATCGAAGAGCGACGAGGATCCGACCAGCGCAGCAAGAAAGCACCCAGAGTAGACGAACAAGTGTGGAAAGTGAAAGAAGAATTTGGGCTGGGCGAGCCGGGCGGACAGGGTACTATGACACAGACGCCTCCCCATGAGGACCCATGAGGGTCATTCTGAGCGATTGCTGCGGTAGCGTTGGTCAACAGACAATACAATTAGTGTCGATTGCATGTATTCTTCGAGCTGTTTGCGCAGAGCGGCCGATCACGTGATGCAAGCGACAGAGAATGCCAAGATTCGAGCGCACAGATCAGCACGGACCCGCACCATTGCAAAATTCCAAAGCTGCGAAATTCGTACTCCTCCACTCGCGATATCAGCGACCACTTTAACAAATCCGACAACACCCTCCTTCAATCGCAGTGAGTCCGAGAAAGATAGTCGGATGTTTTGAATCTCCAGCTAACAATTGCGCAGATGGGTGCCCTCAAGTACGTCGAGGAACTTCAGAAGAAGAAGCAGTCTGATGTGCTGCGCTTCCTTCTCCGTGTCCGCTGCTGGGAGGTATGAGCCCCAAGCGACATCCATTCGATGTCAATGATGCTACTCGTTGAACATTTGCTGAGAGTACATCATTAGCTCCGTCAACTCAATGTCATTCACCGCGCTTCTCGCCCATCCCGCCCCGACAAGGCCCGCCGTCTTGGATACAAGGCCAAGCAGGGTTTCGTTATCTACCGTGTGAGAGTTCGCCGTGGTGGTCGCAAGCGAATGGCTCCCAAGGGTGCTACCTACGGTACGTGGTTGACAATATGGATGCGGAAGAGGAAGGTCTGACGAGTCCCAGGCAAGCCTACCAACCAGGGTGTGAACCAGCTCAAGTCCCAGCGATCTCTCCGTTCCACCGCTGAAGAGCGTGTCGGCCGCCGCTGCGCCAACTTGCGCGTCCTCAACTCGTACTGGATCAACGCGGATTCCACCTACAAGTACTTTGAGGTCATTCTCGTCGACCCGCAGCACAAAGCCATCCGCCGCGATGCCCGCATCAACTGGATCGCCAACCCAGTTCACAAGCACCGTGAGATGCGCGGTCTGACCGCCACTGGCAAGCACAACAGGGGTATCGGCAAGGGTCACGGTTTCAACCACTCCAAGTCTGGCCGCAGAAAGATCTGGAAGAAGCACAACACCCTGTCGCTCTGGCGTTACAGGTGAGCGGGAAGAGGATGAAGGAGACGGTGAGAGGAAACAAAGATGGCGCGTCGTCCTGTTCGTACAGACAGTCGATTGCGAGATGGTCCCAAAATTCCAGCATTGCACAGGTCTTTTGCTGCTCTGCTACGAGTGGCTCGGTCGTGGCGTACAGAATAGTTACATTCGAATGCAGCATATCATGAACAAATTCGGCTGGACTATACTCGACAACCAAGCCATGAAAAAACTGTATGAATAATATCGCATGTGGACGTAATTGTGTCCTCCGATAATGAGTGGTTGATCTTATTCTTTTTTCCGATTGCATGCGGGTTTCGTGTTCTCCAGTCTCAGAATAGAACTGTGGAGATGACTTCAGCCAGCCTATGTCATGCTCCCCTTTCGTATTTGACTTGACGGAAATGTCTCAGGGCTGACCATGCCTGGTCATCCTTCTCACTCGTACCAAGCCTGTCAAGCAGATGCCAGGTGGTTTCGCATTTGCGAGCCTCCGTGAGAAGTTCGAAAAGAGAGCGGATTCCTCCTGCACGAACTCCATCGGAGCATCCAGCAACTCGAGCCGCAACTGCCTTGATACGAGCTCCGCGACCTTGCCTCGAAGGAAAGCAGGCGCGCAATTTACTTTGCTTTCCGCTGCTTGACCTACTCAGAATACCTGTAGCACCCTACAAAGCATCCTCCGTGCTGATGCGGCGAGAAGGTTCCAACAGATGACCCCTGATGCCTCCAACTTGGCCCAACCGTCTCCTTTCAGGACCGACCACACCTACAAGCGAAGCAGCACTATCCGCTACATCTCCTAGATCGAACAGAGCTTTGGCTGTCCCCCAAGATTCTGGGCCAAATCGCACACACTCTCACAATCGATCTTCAAGTCATCCCCTCCCGAAGATATTCTCGAAAAGGCGGGGTTCGTTGGGGTGGAGCAAGCATGATGAAGATGATACCATCGACACTCCAGCGGTGCCGGTACTGGATGGTGCGGTTGCGGGATCGCCGGTAAGAGCTATAAGTGGTAAGAAGAGGCTGGACGAGGATGCTCTACAAGCACGAATGTGTATGTGTTGCGGTTCAAGAGTGCGGTTCCCAAGAGACTTGAGGGTCTTTAGATGCTCTCAATGCCTTACAATCAACGATCTCGTGCCATTCAGGCCTCATCTACGACCACCGGAGCCGACGTCCGGAGGCCAACTATCGGAGAGCCAGGATACATTTTCACAGCGACGTTCGTACACCAGTTTCCCCATCATTGCAGATGCTGACCATTACAGCCATCCTTCCCCTCTCGGTGGAGCGAACCCGAGCTATCATCGACTTCTGCTTGACTTCATATCTTGAGCGAAGATTGGAAGATACGACCCGTGACTCTCCGAAGACCGACCAATCGTACTTTCAGTTTAGCCAGACGAACCCGGTATCTGCGAGACCAGGTCCGCAGACGAGGACATCCTCGGATGATGCACGACCTAGAATGTCCTTCGATGATTATCCAGAGGTAGTCGTTGAGTCCAATATCACCACTCCGGATGAGCCAGCTTCTGCATCTATCAAGTCTTTCGCTGATTTCGACCACCTGACGTTCTCCTCACAAGTCAAGTTGTCTTCATCTCCTTTGTCTGATAGCGCGCGACCGGCTGCGATGATACCGAGGAAGCCTGTCCCAAGTGCTCCCAGCCGCAAACCTCCTCCCTTACCAGGTTCTTCTTCACAGATGCCGATCAGACATCCCTCTGGACGACCCGCACAAGGACACCATCATCCACGATACCAAGGACCGGTGACGCCAGAGCAGAGGGTTCCGCATGAGCGATACGAGCACGCAAAGCATATCTTTAAACCGTTGGAGGATTTTATGCAGCAAAATTATGGTCGTCATGAGTCTTTGAATGCTTCTTTCAGCACCTTTAAGCCTAGGATGACAGGACGCACGCACAGCGAGAGTGCGCTGAAGACACCGCCCCCCGAGCCAATGGACGGATCAACACTTCCTGCTCAGCTACCTTCGCAGCGCAACGACGAGATGTTTCAGATTGACGCCAAAACACTGCTCCTGGGCGACTTCATGGAAAATGGAGATTGGTGGACTGGGCGCTTGGAGCGAAATGGATCAGAACGTGCCGATCGAATGAAGGACAGACCGCCGCCACCGAGGAAAGGCGTGACTCCAAAATCGCCCTGCATTGACTGGTCGAGGCTTGACAGGTGGTATGAGACTGTCAGGACACCAGATCGAACATGGTTAGACAAGGCTCAAAGAATCAGACATGATACGCACACCGAAGGCGAACGAGCAGTCATTGATCCAAAACTGCGGGCAGAAATCGAGCTGGATCTCAGTATTGCTCGTGGACATACGGAGCGGGCTCTGTTCAAAGTCACCGAGCATATGTTACGACGACCCGGACGGCCACTAACAGAACCTGAAGATATAAGATTTCTAATCGTAATTCTATCCAACCCACTACTTTATCCTCGGCATATACAGGAGAGAAGATTACATGCTTCTCGAGCACGAGTACCTGGTACGCGACGACCGTCTACTTCCTCGAAACAAGCACGCGACCCAGGACAGCATGCTGGTATCTTGAAGCGCAGCTTTGGGCTGCTGGCTGGTTCGTCCGAGGCATGTCATCGATATATGGTTGGGTGGTTTAGTCGAATGCCCGAAGGCCGTTTCCTAGACCTTGTCGACCTCGTCTCTAGCTTCGTCTCCTATCGCCTGTCAAGGAGGAAAGCCCGGCCAAAAAGTGGCAATTTGATCGACGATGGAGGGCTCATCCCTGACCTGTCTGGTTCAGCGATGTACACTTCTTCGCAACTCCAAACTGCCGCTGGCCTTAGTGGTGGAGTCAAGAACGAGAAGGAAGAGTCTGGGAACATCGACTACAGTGATGACTGGCAGCTTCGAGCGGCCGCCAGAGTCATGGCCCTCCTGTTCGCAGCAAACAACGCTTGGCCCAAACCCGAAGGAAACATGTCCCCAGTCGACGATGTTGCGCTTGACGCGCGACCTCGATCGAAAGTGCATGGTCAGCTCTTACCTGTCTCTGACTTCTACAATACTCTTCTGGACTATCAGGATGTAATAGGCGATTTCAAGACGTGGGAATCAAGGAAAGGCAAGTTCTCCTTCTGCCAGTATTCCTTCTTCCTATCCATGGGTGCGAAGATCAGGATCCTCGAGTACGACGCCAGACGACAAATGGAGACAAAGGCCAGGGAGACATACTTCAACAACGTCATCTCTGGACGAGCGCAGGATGTCAACTTTCACCTCCATGTCCGTCGCGAATGCGTCGTCGAAGACAGCCTTTCGCGAATCGGCGAAGCTGTAGGCCAGTTGCAAGGCGATCTCAAAAAAGGTCTTCGGATCCACTTCGCTGGTGAAGAAGGTGTCGATGCTGGTGGACTCAAGAAGGAGTGGTTCCTCCTGCTGGTCCGCGACATCTTCGACCCGTACCATGGTCTTTTCCTGTACGACTCTGACTCACAACTGTGCTATTTCAATCCTCATACCTTTGAGACATCTGACCAATACTACATGGTCGGCGTCCTTCTTGGTCTGGCCATTTACAACTCCACCATCCTGGACGTTGCCCTGCCCTCCTTTGCATTCCGCAAGCTGCTGGCCTCTGCTCCATCCAATCCGGCCGTCGTTTCTCTCATCAACAAGAACACGATGACCTACACTCTCGACGATCTCGCTGAGTATCGTCCCTCGCTCGCCACCGGTCTCCGCCAACTCCTCGAATACCAAGGCGACGTGGAAAACACCTACCTCTGGTCCTTCACGGTGCCCATCGAGCGCTACGGTGTCGTGACCGAACATCCGCTCGTCCCAGGCGGCGAACACAAGCCCGTCACTAACGTCAACCGCCACGAGTTTGTGTCACTCTATATCCGCTATCTTCTCGATGTTTCGGTCGCGCGCCAATTTGAGCCATTCAAGCGCGGCTTCTTCACTGTGTGTGCCGGCAACGCCCTCTCTCTCTTCCGCGCGGAAGAGATCGAGCTACTCATCCGTGGGTCGGAGGAGGAGCGGATCGACGTTGACGCGTTACGGGCGGTGGCGGTGTATGATAATTTCCGTCGACCAGAGAGACCGGAAGAAGTCATCAAGACGAATGTTGAGGAGGAAGTGCCAGTCGTCAAGTGGTTTTGGGAGTACTTCTCGGACGCGGAGCCGAAGGAGCAGAGACGCCTGCTGCAATTCATCACGAGCAGTGATCGGGTGCCTGCAACTGGGGCCGCGGGACTGGTGCTGAGGGTTGCGATGGGGGGCGATGGCACCGGAAGGGAGGGGAGGGAGAGGTACCCCGTTGCGAGGACTTGCTTCAACTTGATTCAACTCTGGGGCTGGGAGAGTAAAGAGCGACTAGTGGAGATGGTGAGAGGTGCTGTAGAGGGAAGTGAGGGATTTGGGTTGAAGTGAGCTGGGAAAGAGCTGGACGCGGGATCTAGCAACGCTCTTGAATCTCATTTGGACATGGCACGAGATATTGTTAAGCAGAGACGACATCGGTCTTGCACGAGGATGAGCTGGCACGACAGCGATCTCGAGACAAGACTGCCAGCTTGTTGGGAATGGTGACAGATAGGATGGTTGGGCCCCCCACCGGGAACTGTGCTTGTTTCTTCGGCATGAGCAGAGCGTGGGCAAGGTTTGATAGGGAATGGACACCCCGACATTTCGGACTGATGTTTTCGGCCAGGAGATCCAAGGACGATGCGCGATATTCCCATGATCGTCGGCGTTCGTGAAGTGTTAAGATGGAGGTGTGGATAGCCAGCTCCTGGATGAATTCAGGGCTGGAAGTAGCAAAGAAGACGATAGGAACTCAACGGGATCTTCGGGCAGATTGTTTGTGAACCGATATATTGCGCGTGAACTGCTGTACTTGCCCGATGATGTCAATTTGCATGTTCGGCAGTGTTTCATGGCTTGAAGGCAGACCTGCTGGCTCGTGCTGGGTGAGTTCGTGGCGGATATGAGCAGCGGCAACCACAAGTAGGGGACCGATCCATGGCAGAGTTCGCATATTGTACAGCAAGATCAGCATTCACTCTCTGCTGCACGACAGAGATCTTTCGGCTATGATGTGTTTGAGCAATTCATCTTGCCTTAGGTTTCGGCATATCCGGCCTAAGCATAGCATTGGTGGCTTATAGTCTTGAGCTTGCCTTGTGCCGACCGGCACTATCTAGTAGTCCTCACCACCCTCACCATCATGACCGCTATCGTTCTCCAGGATGTTTAGGATGTCGGCTTTGCACTCAAAGCTTGGTGCAAACTTTGTTCCGCTCTTGATTCTACTTTCTCTCGAGGTGCACTTACCACACCGTGGCTTCAATCTGGCACGCAAAGGCGCAGACCAGGCCGCCGACGCACACGATCCGCGCAAGGTGTCAAGCATGCGAGTAAGGATTGGTCATCCCCACAGCTGGACTTCTCCGAGCTATAGTCGCTGGTCCACCGACGCCAGATGAAGAGCCAGCCCAAGCCCTTGGCAAGCTCCTGGGCAAGCCGCTCCACCGTTGCTCTGCACGGACAAGAGGCACTCCGCTTCTTGGCCGTTGGCCCCCGCTTGACCTCGACATGTTAGAAGCGTCTCAAACGCAATGGGACTTTCCACGATCTGCCCTCCCTCTGCCCCAAAGTGGACACGTCAGACTACGAGACAACACCGCTGCCCTATCAGTTCATGAGGTAACTATGCACCCTGCCACGCTCGACTCAGAAACAGACGCACGCCGGGGCAACGCTAAAAGGAATATGTTGCATGTTGCCCATGGTCAAGACAGGCCAAGTAGTCTTAGGCATGCGGGGCCTCCTTGGGTGAGAAAGGGCCGATCGAGCTATTTGGAGTAGGTACTATATAGGTGAGCTGTCAACGACATGAACTCTGCTGCGACTGATGTCCACCATGTCAACCTCGCCCCCCATGGAGAAGTCCGACTCCGCAGAACCACGTAAGGTATCGGTGGTGGAGGAGATCAACCTTAACAAGAACCTCGACGGCAAGTGAGTTGCGCCTGTGGTGCCTGCCACGCCTCTTCCCCTACTGTGACAAGCAACTGACAAGCCTCTTCCCTCCAGGATTGCGAACCCTCTCGCCGGCCTCACCCGGGAACAGCTCCTCAGCGACGTATCCTCGTTCGCCAAAGAGAAGGGTCTCGAGGAGCACACCGAGCTTATCCAGCGCGGAGCCCTCGTCGCGCAGGACCCCTCCATCTTCGAGACTATCGATCTGCTGCAGGAGGATGAGAAGGAGGCGCTGCGCTTCGAGCGTGATCACCGCTGGAAGCACCCTCTGCAGCTGTACGTCACCATCATCGTCTGCTCCATTGGCGCTGCTGTGCAGGGCTGGGACCAGACTGGCAGTAACGGAGCCAACTTGAGCTTCCCTGCTGAGTTCGGTATCGGTGAGGGCGAAACCCCCGGTGCTCCTAATCAGGTCCGCGACTCCTGGCTCGTGGGCGTCGTTAACTCTGGACCATACATCGGATCGGCCTTCTTGGGCTGCTGGCTTTCGGACCCTTGCAACTTCTACTTTGGACGTCGTGGAACCATCTTCATCTCGGCAATCTTCTGCGTCTTGACACCTATCGGTGGCGCCATCACCAGGACCTGGGAGCAGCTCTTCATTACCCGTCTGCTTATGTAAGTACTCCATTCACCAAAAAGTGTCCTCTAATATTTTATACCTAATATCATCTAGGGGCATTGGAATGGGTCTCAAGGGCAGTACTGTGCCTATATTCGCTGCAGAGAACTCTCCTGCTCGAATTCGTGGCGCTCTGGTCATGAGTTGGCAGATGGTGAGCCATCTCCAGTCCAAAAACGCTTGCAATGCTTAAAGATGACTGACACAAGCCTCTAGTGGACTGCGTTTGGCATATTCCTGGGCTTTTGCGCTAATCTGGCTGTGTTAGTTCTTATTCTGATGACTTTCCGATTCAATACTGACTGCAGAACAGCGTAAATGCCGGTAGGATCACTTGGAGACTCCAAATCGGCTCGGCCTTCATACCTGCTGTACCTCTGACCATCGGTATCTTCTTTTGCCCGGAATGTACGTATCCTAGCTTCTGCGAGCGACTAAATACTGAATACTTGCAGCTCCGAGATGGTACATGAAGAAGAACCGCTATCAGAAGGCCTACAAGTCGCTGCTCCGTCTTCGTCACCACCCGCTTCAGGCAGCCCGTGATCTGTACTACATTCACTGCCAGCTCCAGGTGGAAAACTCCATCGTTGGCAAGACAAACTATGTCACGCGCTTTGCGCAATTATTCACTATTCCCCGTGTACGCCGGGCTACTCTGGCATCATTTGTCGTCATGATTGCACAGCAGAGTAAGAATGTCCTCTACGAATTCGAAAGCCTTCTAACATCCTATAGTGTGTGGTATCAACATCATTGCCTTCTACTCCTCCACCGTCTTTGTCAGGTCCGGTGCGAGCACTCGCGAAGCCTTGATCGCCTCCTTTGGCTTCGGTCTGGTAAACTTTGTCTTCGCCTGGCCTGCTATTTGGACTATCGATACCTTCGGTCGCCGCACTTTGCTTCTGTTCACTTTCCCGAACATGTAAGACGTCCCCTTCTTGCCTTTCCTACTGGTGCTAACCCAGAATTTAGGGCCTGGTCTCTTCTCGCCGCCGGTTTCTGTTTCTATATCCCTCCGGGCTCCTCGGCTCGTCTAGCACTGATCGCCTTGTTCATCTACATCTTCGCTGCTTTCTACAGTCCCGGTGAAGGTCCTGTACCATTCACCTATTCAGCAGAGGTCTTCCCTCTCTCCCACAGGGAAGTTGGTATGGGCTGGGCTGTAGCGACTTGCCTTTTCTGGGCTGCTGTCCTCTCTATATCTTTCCCGGCTATCCTCACTGCCTTTGGTGACGTTGGTGCTTTCGGCTTTTATGCTGGATTGGTAAGTGATTGCGGGAATGTAAACAAGGCCATCTGCTGATCAGTATAGAATGTTGTGGCTTTTGTCATGATTTTCTTCTTCGTGCCGGAGACTAAGCAGAGGACACTCGAAGAGCTAGACTACATTTTCGGCGTTCCTGGCTCTCAGTTCATCAAGTATCAGACTACCAAGGTAAGCTGATCGCCTGAGATACGATATAAGGAGATGTGCTGACTATACCATAGGCCCTGCCATGGTGGTTTAATAAGTGGGTGCTCTGGAAGCGTGACGCGACGCTCGAGCCTCTCTATAAGACTGATGAGAAGGTCGGGGGTAACAAGGTTTCTATGGCTTAGATGTTATACCTACAGATATGAAGACATCCAGCGGAGTGACAGTGTGAGGTTAGTAGCGTAGATAGGCAAAACGTAACGTGACTCCCCCATGTGACTCTCCCCCCTATGTAGGTCACCCTGCTAAGTAGGTCTCACCTCGAAATTCTAAAGTGTAACGTGACTCCCCCACAACTTGCGCACACCCACAACTTGCGTAACGTGACTCTCCTAGATTTCGGCCACCCCTAGATTTCGGCTATAGAATTTAGATATTTTAGGTAAAACTTGTTATTTCTTAGCCGTTTTAGGCTAGTTTGTCTTCTAAAGAGCTATATAGGTTAATCTAATCTTCCGGTTCCGATTCTACTAATTCTAGAGTAGTCTAACGTCGTTTTGCCGGCTTTTTACCCTTCTTCTTTAATAATATTACCTCGGCGTTTTAAAGGTTATTAATTACTTCTTACGATGAAATAATAAATTTATCTTCTAAAATAACGCGTTTACCCTTTTTCTATTTCTTACGCGTCTCTAGTATAGATCGCTACTCTTAGTTTTTACGTTAGAGTAACGTCTCTACTCTATAACTTACGTACACTTATAACTTACGTATAACGTCTCTACCCTATAACTTACGTATACCTATAACTTACGTATACCTATAACTTACGTGTACCTATAACTTACGTATATAATTAACACCTTTTTACTAAAACTTGCTATTTCTTTGCCGTTTTAGGCTAGTTCGTCTAGTAAATCGCTATATAGGTTAATCTAATCGTCTCCTTCCGATTCTAGTAATTCTAGCGTAGTAGCTTATCGTTTACACCTCTTACCTACCCTTTTAGTAGATACCTCCTCCTTAGCGTTTTAGAGGATATCTACTACTTCCTATAAGCTAAATACGAAACGACCTTCTATTACTACCTACTTACCTAATTTCTAACGCTTTCGGGACTCTAGAGCTAATTTCTGCTAGTCAGATTCACGTTAGAGTAGTATATTATTAGTAATTACTAATTCGAAACGTAATATTAGTTTTAAGATATAACGCTTCGTAGGTAAATCGATCGACGATTATGTAATAATCTCGTTTAGAGTCTAATTAGCTATCCGTAGACGTAGACTAGAGGGCGGCGAAGAGCCTAGAATTGCCGAATTAGGTAATAGGTCTTATAGTTATAGTATAGATAGCCTATTACGTAGTAAAGTTAATAATACCGTAATTAGACTAAATAGGTAAAGCCTAGTATATCGAAATCTAGATTCGATATTACTAACTATTAGACCTTTACTATATACGCGCGCGTAGGATTCGGTCTACTATACGTACTATATTTAGCTAGGATTAATCCGAGTTAAGTAATTAATTACACGTATAAGCGTAGTCTTAATCGGTAAAAATACACTAACGTTAAGAGGCTATAGGATATATAACGTATATAGCGGAAGGATAACGAGGTCGATGTTATATATAAAGTAAAAGTAAGTAAACTAAGCTATAACGTACGAGCTATAGCTGTCTAAAATTAGTAGACGTCGATTTACTACCTAATTATATGTTTCTAGCTCGAAAATAGTTATAAGCTATTTATAGCTATAATAGTTAGTTATCTAGCCTCGATTTAACGTTAAAAATCGCTATCCTATAGGTAAGAGGTCCGGAATCTAGCTTATATTAAGGTTTTACCTCTATAAATAAGGAGAGAGGGTAGTAAATCTCTAGATACGTATATACGCTCGATAGCTAATATCTACTCCTAATAGCTAGGTTCGCGTTTCTAAGCTCGTTTTTACTAATTTACTAATTCGGCACCTACTAGTATACGTATAGATTACGTCGTTCTAACTATAAAGCCTATCTCGTCTATATTATAACGTAACTCCCCTATAAGCGGCGTATACCCCTAAGCGGCGTATACCTTAAAATTTTTACGTAGGGATTTCGTAACTAACCTTCTTATTTTACGCGAAATTCGATGTATTTAGAATCTAACGTTATAGAGGCTATTCGAGCCTATAAGAACGAGGCTACTAACGCGTTTTAGATTCCGCCTTCTATACTTTAATATCGAATCTATAGACGTTAATTACGCTATAAAATTAACGAACCTATATAGATTTTATTAAATGCTAAGGAGACGACACTAGCTTAATATCTTATTTAGCTCGCTAAATTAGGATATCCTACGACACTAGCGTTTACCTTAGATCTCGTCGGCGAGATTATACGAGGTCGAAGTTAGAATTAGAACGACTAACTGTAAACGGTATTACCGGGACCTCTCGGTAAGAACTAGCTTTTCCGCTTTCGGAAAAGGTATCTAGATATATATAGTGTTTAGTTACGGTAATTAGAAGCCTCTAGGTTTAAAGCTAGCACCTACGAGGCTATAAAGCCGTTCTACGACGCGTTATTAGTTCTAATCTTTTAACACTAATATCTAGCTTTAGACGTATATAATATAGACGAGATAGGCTTTATAGTTAGAACGACGTAATCTATACGTATACTAGTAGGTGCCGAATTAGTAAATTAGCAAAAACGAGCTTAGAAACGCGAACCTAGCCGTTAGGAGTAGATATTAGCTATCGAGTGTATATACGTATCTAGAGATTTACTACCCCCCCTCCTTATTTATAAGGGGTAAAACCTTAATATAAGCTAGATTCGCTTACCTACGGGATAGCGATTTTTAACGTTAAATCGAGGCTAGATAACTAACTATTATAGCTACGAATAGCTTACGACTATTTTCGAGCTAGAAACACGTAATTAGGTAGCAAATCGACGTCTACTAATTTTAGACGGCTATAGCTCGCACATTATAGCTCGGTTTACTTACTTTTACTTTATATACGACATCGACCTCGTTATCCTTCCGCTATATACGTTATATATCCTATAGCCTCTCGACGTTTATATATTTTCACCGATTAAGACTACGCTTATACGTAAAATTGATTACCTAACTCGGATTAATCCTAGCCGAATTTAGCGCGTATAGTAGACAGAATCCTACGCGCGCGTACGTAGTAAAGGTCTAATAACGTAACTCCCCTATAATCCTACTAACTCTACATTCCTACTATAAATTAGGTAACTTTTTAGTAAAAGTTGTCATTTCTTTGCCGTTTTAGGCTAGTTCGTCTAGAGAATCGCTACGTAGGTTAATCTAATCCTCTCCTTCTAATTCTATTAATTCTAGCGTAATTTAATGTGTTTTTTCTCGTTATTTACCCTTTTTCTTTAATAATATTACCTCGGCGTTTTAAAGGCTATTAATTACTTCTTACGATAAAATAACAAATTTACCTTCTAAAATAACGCGTTTACCCTTTTTCTATTTCTTATATATCTCTAGTATAGATCGCTACTCTTAGTCTTTACGTCGGAGTAGTATATTATTAGTAATTACCGATTCGACATGTAATATTAGTTTTAAGATCTAACGCTTCGTAGGTAAATCGATTACTAATAACGTAATAATCTTGTTTAGAGTCTAGTTAGCTATTCGTAGACGTATACTAGAAGGCGGCGACGACCCGAGTAGTATAGAATCGAGTATATTATCGATAGGTAGCGGCGTAGAGGGCTAATTACGTAATTCACGTAGTAAATTTACTAAGACTATTATTAGACTAAATAGGTAAAGTCTAGTATATATAAATCCCGATTTAGTATTACTAATAGTAAGACCTTTACCCTACGTATATACGTAGGATTCGGTCTACTATATACGGGATAAAGGGTTAGAATCTAACCTAATTAGGTTATCGATTTCGTAAGTAAGAGCTATCTTAATCGGTAAAAATATACTAACGTTAAGAGGCTATAGAAGATATAACGTATACGACGGGTAGATAACTAGGTCGATATCGTGTTCGAAGTAAAATAGAGTAAACCGAGCTATTATATACGAGCTATAGCTATCTAGAATAAGGAGACGTCGATTTACTACCTAATTACGTATTTCGGGTTCGAAAATAGTTATAAGCTACTTATAGCCTAGTAAATCGTTAGTCTAGCCTTTATTAAATGTCGTAAATCGCTAATTCTATAGTAACGAGTCTAGAATCTAATTTAATCGTAAGTAATCTCTCTTATAAATAAGGAGGGAGAGTAAGGCGTCTCTAGATACGCGTATATATTCGATAACTATAATCTACTCCTAATAGCTAGGTTCGCGTTTATAGGTACGTTTTTAACTATTAACCTAACTACTACCTATTAGGACACGTATAGACTATATTATACCGACTCTAAATCCTATTTTATCTATATTATAGATGTGTTAAGGTCGGTATTACTATTTTTCGAAAAGCTCGAATAAGGCGTCGTAGAATAGTTTAATAGCCTTATAGGTACTATTTTTAAACTATATATTCTCTAATTACTAAGACTAGATACTATATATATCGGGATAACGTTGCCGGAACCTTTAAATCTAATTCTTACCGATTAGTCTCGGTAATACTATTTATAGTTAGTTATTCTAATTCTAACTTTAGCCTTAAATTATCTCGGCGATAAGATCTAGGGTAAACGTAGGTATTAGGGGTACTCCTAGCTTTATAAGGTAAATAATCTATCGGACTAGTGACTTTTCTTTAGCGGGTAATAGAATCTAACGTAATTCTTAAGCTTAACGCTATAATTAATGTCCTTAAAGTCGGTCTCGGAAGGTATAATATAGAATATTAAACGCGTTAGTAGCCTTCTAAATTAAGGTAAATTAACGGTTTTAGTAAGCCTTAAAGGCCGTAGTAATATCTACTTACGTATACATTGTTTAAATTGTCGAAAAATCGATATTGTTACGTAAATAGGAAGGAAAGTTACGAACTTATTACGTAGAAATTTTAAGGCGTAGTAGGAATATAGGGTTAGTAGGATTATAAGGGAGTTACGTTAGTTAGTAATATCGAATCTAGATTTCGATATACTAGACTTTACCTGTTTAGTGTCTAATTATAGTATTATTAACTTTGCTATATAAATCATATAATAGGCTATCTATACTATAACTTTAAGACCTATTACCTAATTCGGCAATTCTAGGCTCTTCGCTGCCCTCTAGTCTACGTCTATAGATAGCTAATTAGACTCTAAACGAGATTATTACATGATCGTCGATCGATTTACCTACGAAGCGTTATATCTTAAAACTAACATTACGTTTCGAATCGGTAATTACCGACAATATACTACTCCGACGTGAATCTAACTAGCAGAAATTAGCTCTAGAGTTCTAAAAGTGTTAGAAATTAGGTAAACGGGTAGCAATAGAAGGTCGTTTCGTATTTAGCTCGTAGGAAGTAGTAGATATCCTCCGAAACGCCGAGGAGGAGGTATCTACTAAAAGGGCAGGTAAGAGGCGTAAACGACAAGCTACTACGCTAGAATTGCTAGAATCGGAAGGAGAGGATTAGATTAACCTACGTAGCGATTTATAAGATAAACTAGCCTAAAACGGTAAAAAATTGTTAAGTTTTAGTAAAAATACTCGAAAGGTATACGCCGCTTAGGGGTGTACGCCGCTTATAGGGGAGTTACGTTATACGTCTAAAGCTAGATATTAGTATTAAAAGATTAGATCTAATAACGCGTCGTAGAACGGCTTTATAGCCTCGTAGGTGCCGGCTTTAAACCTAGAGGCCTCTAATTACTATAACTAAACACTATATATATCTAGATACCTTTTCCGAAAGCGGAAAAGCTAGCCCTTACCGATAGGTCTCGGTAATACTATTTATAGTTAGTTATTCTAATTCTAACTTCGACCTTATATAATCTCGCTAACGAGATCTAAGGTAAATACTAGCGTTATAGGGTATCCTAGCTTTACGAGCTAAATAATATATCGAGCTAGTAACGTCTCCTCGGCGCTCGAAAGAATCTATAAAGATTCCTAACCTTTAACTCGCAATTAATGTCTAGATAGGCGATATTATAGTATAGAAGACGGAATCTAAAACGCATTAGTAGCCTTCTAAATCGAGTTTAATTCGTCGTTCTTATAGACTCGAATAGCCTCTATAACGTTAGATTCGAAGTACATTTCGAAAAATCGAGAATTTCCGTTATTATTATATAAAATAGGAAGGTTAATTACGAAATCCCTACGTAAAAATTTAAGATATACGTAAGTTATAGGTGTATATAAGTTATAGAGTAGAGACGTTATATAGATAGAGTCTCTAGGTTAATATAACCTCTCTTCTATAATAATAATTTATAATAATACTATATAAAATTTTAGGTAGATAAAAAAAATATATAATAATATAATAATATAATAATATAATAATATAATAATATAATAATATAATAATATAATAATATAATAATATAATAATATAATAATATAATAATATAATAATATAATAATATAATAATATAATAATATAATAATATAATAATATAATAATATAATAATATAATAATATAATAATATAATAATATAATAATATAATAATATAATAATATAATAATATAATAATATAATAATATAATAATATAATAATATAATAATATAATAATATAATAATATAATAATATAATAATATAATAATATAATAATATAATAATATAATAATATAAGAGAAATATAATTATATACGTATTATACCTATACTAATAATAAGTACTAATAAGTCTAGTATTCTCCTAAGAAGGAATACCTAACCCTAGCTATAAATAACGCCTACTATAAGGTTTATAGCCTATATAACTCCTTCTTCCTAGAAGACTATCTAGATATAAAAGAAATAAAGAGGGATATAATAATTACTTATACTCTACTAAATATAGAGATTCCTTATAATCTAGAGATTTAGGAGATAATAGAGGATACTAATAGAGAGAGTTCTATACCTCTTCTAATTAAGGAGACTACTATTATTAGCTAAATTTAGCTTAAATAGGCAATAAGAGCCTTAGATAGCTACTATAACCTTACGACTTATAAACTAAATATTTATCTATTTTATAAAATTACTCTATAATTATATACTATAATAATAATATATAGAGAGGATACTTATTCTATTTATATAGAGAAGATTTATACTAACTAAGACCTAATTATAACCTAGCGAGTACCTACGATACTACCTCGATACTAAACTCTACCTAATATAGGGTAACACCCCTATAACCTAATATACTAAGTAATTAGGTTAGGTAGGCTCTAGGGAGGTATCGGTGTTAGGTCTAGTATCGACTAGGGACGACCTAATACCTACCTAACGACTAGCCTAGTGTTATAGGTATTTTCAGGGATGAGGTGTAGGCTTCTGATTGGGTGTAAGGATCCAGGGTCCAGCCGGCTTCGGATGGCCTAAGCGTACAGCCTCTGGTCTAGCTGCGCACAGGCTAAGGGATTTTCCCTCCTCAAGTATTATTCGCAATACCAATCGAGAGCCATCCTTACACTACTGCAAGCAGGTTATTATATATACAAACTAGTATTGATATAATCTACCCCTAACACCTAGCTATAAAGCTAAGATTTCGTATTATAAAACCTAGATTATTAATATATCTATTGTCTAAATTTTAGGCTATATTAGTAAGTAATTATAAAGTTATTAACTATTTTACTATTTCTTAGCACTAGATGTACGCCGCTTAGGGGTGTACGCTATTTATAGAGGAGTTAGGTTATCTACTATATAAATTCTAAGCTATAATAGTAAGTAATTATAAAGTTATTAATTATTTTACTATTTCTTAGCACTAGGTGTGCGCAAATTGCTAGTGTGTATAAATTGTAGGGGAGTCACGTTAGGTATACGCCGCTTGTAGGGGAATTACGTTATCTATTAGCTTATAAGATAAAAGATAACGTATAATTATGAAGTCTTTAGGGATCTATCTCCCGACCCCCACTGGATAGACTTCCATGGTCTGCCATTCGTCTCGACGCCGTGGTCATGTATTGTCTTCCATTTCCATTTCGCTTCTTCAGGGTTAACAAGATTGTTGTCATTCCCCAGCCCCTGTTTGCTGAAGTCGATATAGCCTAGCCCCATGATGAACTCGATGTACTCGTACACTGGCGCTGCCTCCCGAGTCACTCGCTCCTTGAACGATGGGAGATCAACTTCCGCAATCTGTATCTCAGGAGAGCCACACTCGATCATAATCTGCGCAATCTCACGCATGCTTTTGTTGTCACCGCTAAGCTTGACGACATCAGGGACGTCTGCGGGATTAGAGAGGGCCAGCTCAACCACTGCGCGGCCTACGTCCTCCATTGACGTGTATGAAGAGCGGACATCCTGACTGCCGATGGCAGTGTACTTGTTCTCAGCAGCGTTAAAGCCCATCCATGGTCCGATGGCACGCTCCAGGAAAAGACCAACAAAGACTTGGCAGATCTTGATGTTGGGAGCGGATGCGCGAGCTTTTAGAGTATGGTCTCGTTTGAAGTCCCATTCCTCGCTTGGGAAGTCGTGAAGAGTATGGTTGACACCAAACTCCGACGGGAAGTATAGCTTGATTTGTGACGAAGGCAGAGCTTCGAGGATGAGATCCTTCAGATGATGACCTTGCGGGCCGACGCTGCGAGTATAACTTAGCTGGAGAAGATCAAGATGGCTGGTAGATCTTACAGGTTGACTAGAACGTCCGCATCTGACAAAATTTGCTTGATATTGTCCTCAGTCCAGAGAGCTATAGTTGCACCTTGTCGAGACCACTCTCTCGTCACATCTGATTCAGCGCGGGAGAGGACGATGATTTTCTTGAATCTGCTAAAGACTTTCCGGGAGAGGACTACCTTCATCAGGTGCTGTCCCAGATTGCCAGTAGCGCCGGCGATGGCGAGAGTATGCATGATAAGTTGTAACAGCTCGCTTCCAGCAGTGGGTGACAACTCTTGATACTGTGGATGAGATTATTATCTTTGATACTTACCCCCAACTTGGAGAAGGCTGCCCCTCATTTTCGACCCCGCATAGCCCACTCCGCCTTGTCTGGGGTCCTTCTTAGCTCAGATCCATGTGGGGTTCCGACGCGGGCGTAAACTTCGTCTTACCCGGCCCAGATGGTCTTATGTTAATTTCCAAAAGCCTGCTTCAGGACTTCATCGAGGACAGCAATGGCCAGATCCGCGGCAGATATTTCCCCTATACGACCGTCAAAACTATCGGACACGTCCTGGTCCCTTTTGAGCGGAACATAGTCAACGAAGGTGTGGTGGACTCCGGTCTTTATACCTGATCGATACATAGCTGGTGGTGAGAGGAATGTCCAACGAGACGAGGTGTTGCCTTCAAGGAGAGGCAAGCTGTCCAACAGGCTGCAATCAGTGGTTTGGCGTGATTTTTTTGGGGGGGATCTCTGTCCGTTGTTGTCGCAAGCGTGTTGTGCTTCAAGGGTGTCCCTGCCCTCTTCAGGAGCTTGCAGAGCACTGCGGTAAGCCCAGACATCGGCCAGTCATCGGCCGTCTTGGACTCGGCGCTCCATGTAGTGGGTTTGAGCGCGACAGTCAGCTAAGCCTCTTCAGAAAGCAAGCCGCCAATTCCGGACTATCGAAGTGATTGATATCTGTACCAGGAAGATACGGGCCGCTACAACCACCGAGGATGATAAATTTCCGACCAGCACGTCTTGAGGCCGGTATGATACTGATCCTGCGTAGAGACTACAAGAAGAGGGCTGCTCCCAGTCCGGAAGGTTAGATGTCGGAGCGGTATATCTTACCCTCCGTACTTCATCGCCCCCGGTCCACTCGAGTGAGGACCGCATCGGCAGACCATTACGTCGATACTATTCCTTAATAGCAGCTGTACCAGATACAGAGCCCTACTCAAGGTCCACGGAGCGGATCTCGTGGAGTGAATGCTGACCGGGTATGCCTGGTTTGAGTGAGTCGCACATTACCCCTTCTCCTCCTGCGATAAGTCCTACAACGACATGTGATCCGCTCATGCCTGAAGGTCCAAGAACGCCAACGAGAGTCATGACAACTGTGATCTAAGACCAGTTTTCAATCGATAAATCGATCGATGTCTCGTGAGACGCAAACCGCCGGAACAAGTAAACATGGCAAAATGTAGAGCGCAAGATAGCGGTCCCGGTTGTTCACTCCCGATGCAAGACACTCACTCGGGGTCCAAGCCGATGACCCGTCTCGTCCATCCAAATATTTCTGGTCACTGGAGACTGTGAATATGATTGCTATGCTTCTGAGTGGAGATTCGTGACCTCAGACAACAAGACAACGGCCACGGGCTCCACCATGATCTGCCTGTAGGTCATGATCTGCATGGCGCTTGGTAGATGTGGTGTGCTCGCATGTCTGATACAGGAAGATACCCGGCCGGGGCTTTGCACTCAGATGCGCTGATTATATGCCTATCTCTGTTCGATATGGCGCCGGGGCTGCCACGATAGTCTGGCTTCATCAAGGTCTGTCTGCTCAACGTTGGGAGCATGGCCTTGCTAGGTACGACGCCACACAAAGAGCATAGTGATGACCAGTCCTTCTGTGGATACGTATGGGCCTTCCTCGTTCGGCAGCGAATACATTCCTTCCATACGAAAAGTCAAGGGATCTCTGTGTTGTACTGGTCGAGGACAGCCTGGTAGACCAGCTTACGTCGTCCGGATGCAAGCGAAGAACATTGGATCTGTGATATCCAGGTAGGGTATGCCATCAATCCAACAGAGTTGCTGGTTTCGGTAGTCGTGCCCATTTCAATCACTGCCGGCCAATCGCGAAGGAGTTCCGCATTTCCATGGCTGTTTCGGTTCCGGCACTGCAGATGAGTGCAGCTCCAAGATGGAATAATTCAACATGATCCCGAGACGACCTTAGTCTCTTGGACGCTGACAGTGCGATCAAGACGTGGTCAGAATTATCAGGTCCATGGACCAAAATTTGGACCATTCGAAGACGTCGTCGACTTCTCTGGTGATGGGACGCACTATGCTATCAAGGCTCCAGGCCATTTGCCGGGCAAGTTGTGTGATGCTGTCAAGGTGGCAGGTGGCATATTGAATACTGATAGACTCCGACTGTGCCATAACAGACAGCTGCTAGATGGCATCTACGATATTGCCGGGATTGCTCTCAGCAATGGCAAAACATGGTGCATTCAATCCGACGCCTCGCCTACACCAGACTCTATATCGAAAATCAGGACCCTTGAGATCGGATATGGCATCCACATGGCACTAGGCCACGATCATACCTGGACGCTGGCTCCAAAAAAGAATCTAATGCTTTTTGACATTTTCGATCACACGATAGATACTACGAGCGATACCTAGTTTCATTGCAAAAGGAGAGCCGTCCTGAATCGTTTCCCCTAAACCCTGGCCAATGAGGCCGTGAAGGAGGGCTGGTGGGAATCGAAATATTATACATGCTGATCATCATGACAAGCTCCCTCGAGCATTTGCAACGGCAGCGTGAATGGTGAGTGTGTCACTTGCGCTCATAGCTCTGCTGACAAGCGCTAGATTAGCATTGGCAAAAGGAACGGTGCACTAGTACCGTCGCTGATCGCGACCTCCCTGATAACCTCCTCCGCCACCATACCCACTTTGCCCACCATATCCTCCACCATTATACCCATTATTGCCATTGTAGTTGTTTCCACCACCATGACCTCCCCTTCCTCCACCTCCATAGCCTCCTCTTCCTCTACCGTATCCGTTCTGAGCAGGCTGAGGTGGGAGTGCCGTGACACCAGGAGGGGGAGGTGGAAACCCACCCGCAAAATTAGGTATGGGCATGCCTGGCTGCCAGCCAGGCGGTGGAGGAGGATACTGCCCGCCAAAATTTTGCGGTGGTGGTGGGGGTCCTCCATACCCGTTCTGGCCGTTTTGAGGATGGTAGGTCCTGGTGGGATCGTAACCACCTCTTCCTCCACCTCCGCCTCTCCCACCGCCACCTCGTCCACCACCATATCCTCCCCGCGGTCGATCGCGGGTGTAGTTGCGAATCGCGTCAGCATCAGAGGCATCGAGCATTGGTGTAGGAAGCTTGACGCCAGGCAGAAGCATTGACTTGTGAAGAGTAGTAGCAGGCGGCATACTGTAGTGCACTGTTATCGAGTTGTCCTCGTCAAGATCGGGCATCCCAGCGCCATCGAGTGGGAAGGTGAGTGATGACGAGGGGATGTAGTCCTCATTCTTCGTGACCTTGCCGACCAGACCATCAGATTTGCGATAATTCAGAGAGAGCATAGGAGCACCCGCTTTCTTGCTGTAGAAGTGCATTGCAACGTCATCGTACAGAGTATGCTGAGTGGAGAAGAACAAGGCGTCGTTGCCGACCTCGTTTCGTGAGCGCTCAGCATCGGTAAGTCCAGGATACTTGGTTGCCATGGCTGCTAGAAGCCGCTTCTCGTCGATGAAAGGCAAAAGTGCCACGCCTTGCCATGCGAACTTTTTGCCGTTCAGGTCGATCTCGAAGTCTTCGGGATAGAAATCCACAATGTCGCTGTCTTGGTCGGTCATAAGGCTATGAAAGACAGAGGGAATGGTGTGATTACTGGCAGCTGGCATCACACCCATGAGCTGCTCGTATGGGCGGAAAGGTTTGCCCTTATCAAACTTGATATTCATCTTCTCAATGTCCTTGAAGTCAGCGGCGAAAGGGGCGTAGTGGTGCGGGTAATACCAAGTCCAGCTTGGACATCCTTGGAAGTAGTATAGCAAGACCCAGGCAAGCCCTTCCACATAGTCTCGTGCGACCTGGTGACGGAACTCGATATCATTCGGAGCGACGTGGAACTTCTGCTCGTAGTAACGCTCCTCATAACCTTCTTCCCAGAGCCTGACTGTATCTTCAGGAGGCGCGTCTGGGTCCACTTCCGGTTGACTGTTGGGAGTTGGTGCGCCCGAGTCTGCAGTCTCGGTTTCCATCATCTCGGCAGTCCGCTTACCCAGCGCTTGTGATGGCGTCTCCGGCTGAACGGATTTCATCAGCTCCTCAACAGCACTTCTCTGAGAACTCTGGGGGTTCTCCTTTTGCTTCAATTTCTCCTTGAGTACAGCCGCAGCGCTCTTGTTAGCAGTATTCGCTTTGTTGACAACCTCATCGTGGGTCATGTATCGCGGGTCCTTCGAAGTCTGAGCAGCTCCGGGTGAAAAGGTCGGTAGTGCGTTGATATCCGGGATCAATTCTCCACTCTTTTTGCTGCCCATATACCGGCCTTGAGAGTTCCCATTGCCGCCATTGCTGTCTCTCATGTTTCCTTGTGATCTTTGATTGTTCAACTTCCTCCTTTTAGCAGCAGCGTCCTTTCTATCAGACACCTCCTTTCGTTTCTGAAAAATACCAGCTTCTCTTTTCGCAAGACCATCCAGGATGATTTGAGCGCGAGCCAAGTCCACATTGCCGTCCTTGGTGACATAACCACCCATGACTGCAAAGCTCTCTCTCCAGATCTGTGTGAGCAGATCGATACCCTCGTCGCGAATCTCAAGCGAAGGAAAATGGGGAAGGAAATCGTTTCCTACAAAGAAACACATGAAGACCCAATCGTCTAGAGCTCGCTCAAGATCAAAACTGTACTGTCCTGGAACAGACATTTCGACAGCGAGATACTCACGCAAGACATTGACATGTAGCCAGATGAAATCTTTGAGCGGAGGGGTATCTTCCTTCTCACCAAACTCACCCTTCTTTTCGGCCGGCTTGCCTCGACATTCGGCTGCCATGTGGCCAGGTTGATTGCAAATGCGACAATGACCAGGTTTGGTATCTTGACCAAACACGTCTTCTCGAAGCACGCGGAAATAAGGTTCGTGAGTGGCGAGACCAAGCATGATCAGATCAGCGTCAAGACCATAGATGACATGTCGGGTATTGGGGTCGTGCATGGGCGAACTTCGTTGTGAGCGTACAAATTGCATGATCTTGTGTTCACCTTCTCCAGGCACAGTGGCGTCCGAGATGATGACCTTCAGGTTCTTCCAGGCGGGGTCGGTGTTGAGCTTGTACGAGCACCAATATCTCAAGCTCTTAGCAAGAATGTCCATGAACGGCGTGCCTGGTGTAATAGCATTGCTGTCCCATGTCTTCTTTGGTGATCCTCCGTCATCGTCCTCAGGCTCTTTCCCAGAAGCTCTCAGCATTCTATAGAATTCTGCCTTGTCTTCATCCTTCTGTTTGGCCTCCTGCGCAGAGCGGAAACGTCGTGATCGTTGCTGGTTCATCTTTGCGCGAGGTGCGACACCATCGACAGCGATCATGAGAAGCTTCCGTGGACGAACCATCTTCATGATTCTGTCTGTGTATTCGAAGATGGCAATCATCATTTCGGTCTCATTGGCAGGTGGCGGTCGATCTTCAGGATGCGAACATGGATGGACAATACCATTCATATCAAGATAGAGGTTGTCGAACTCCTCGCCATTCGGGTTCGGCTTCGTAGCGTCAGCTGGTATATGCGTGCCATCGACATCCTGTCCTTTGTCCTCGATGACTTTTGAGATAATCTTGGGATACTTTGTCGAAAGCCAGCGGAAGAGAGCCGGAACACCCATGACGGGCTGAACACCCTCGGGGGTGAAAGAGACGCCTTGAAGTGTGGGACCAGAGTAGTGCGACAGTCGGGTCGTAGGAGTCGCGCCTAATCTTCTTGTGCTCGAATCTCTCTGGAGGTTACCCTATCCACCGAAGCTTCGCTGAAAGACTTGGAAGATGGACAATGCCGTAAAGTACGTGCGGATGGAAAGCTAATGAGTACAGAGGCAGAACCTGCGGAGATCCAATCTGAAGGGTCCTTGCGGCTCGGCGGACGGAGGCTCATATGTGCCAAAGCCTCAACCGTCAAATTCATTGTTTATACCTAGTAAATAACCTCTATTTTACGCCCCTTCTACGCATTTTGCACGCAGCTAAGCCTATACTCGCAGTCTAAGTAGCTAAGTACTCGCTGATGCCTCATAGGTACCATAGTCGTCGTCGCTATGCCCTCGTCCTCTAGACTCGAGACCTACCGATCTGTCGTAGAGCGCTAGATTCTTCATAACAACCTCCCTTAAGCTATTATGCTCGATAAGCTACTCTCTGAGTATAATCTCCGTGTTAGCAGAGCAACTCTTTAGCGCTACCTTAAGCGCTAGGGTGTAGTCTCACAGCTAAGTGCCCCTAACACGCCGGAATTAAGAGCTCGGATTAGTGAGATGTTCTATAATGCTGTTAAGAAGGATGCTACTATGCTCGCGATCCTTATAAAGGAAGGCTAGAGCGGTCTATTAATGCGGCAGCTTTAACGCCTCCGGCTGGCTATAGGACTCTATAAGCGCACTAATACGGCGGACGAGGAGGCTATAAGGGAGCGAGTAAGGCTTGCTATTTAAGAGCTTTTAGATAAAGGTAATAAATAGCTTAGGTATAGGATGCTTACGGAGGAACTACGAAATCGCTATAGCATTGTCTCGATGTATGTTAGCAGGCACTAGCGTTCGCGGTGTACTCGTAGTGTACTCGACACTAACACTCGCTAGTCGCCGGACTATGGAGCTAAGCCGTAAGCTTAATCCTGAAGGCGTTAACAGTCGGCTATACCGAGTTTAACATCATAAAGGCGCCCTTTTAACGCTAGGACTAAATTATCGCTAGTCACTCGATGCCTATTATAAGCTCGAAGGCGTCGGCATCTAGGTCTACGCTGCAATCGACGTGTACTCGCGATACATCCTCTAGCTCTACGTTAGTATTACTAGCCGCATAGAGAACTCGGTTACAGCTTAATATCTCCGGCATGTCGAGTCTAGAGGCATTATGCCGCTTAAAGTAAGATCTGACCGAGGTGCTAAAACCTTAATTATGGCCGATTTACACCACGCGATTTCACAGCGAGTATAGCGAGTCGAAGTGGCCTTTCCGGATTACTATTAATACGGCACTAGTAAGATGAATTAACGCATCGAGGCTTAGTAGTCACAGATAGTAAAGGGCTCTACTAATCTATAGCGGGCTTATTTCCATAATCTAGTGGAGTATAGCCTCTACGTCACTAATTTGCTTCTAGATCGAATTGCTCTTCTTGTAGTATATATACCGATTATAAGAGCTAAGCTTTAACGATTTATAGTGCGCTAGAATTCGCATAAGATCCGCTATTAAGCGAAGCGACCGCACGTTAAATCCGGCCGCCCCTACTACCTCTTCGAGCATCTAGAGCTCGAAGGAGACGAATAGTGTAGAGTGCGAGTTACACTGCGAGTACTTAGCGATTATCTTAAAGAAATTCGTAAATTCGGTACGTGGCGGCCTCGGCACCCTAAGACTATTCTAGCTCCAGAAGCTGCCCTATTTTTTCTATTAGCTAGTATACTCGCTGCTGACTCGCTAGTAGATATTAACGAGTATCTGCCGCCTAATACCCTCTAGTGGTGCTAATCTACCGTTATTTCCCAATTCGAATCTATGCCTTTCGGCACTACTACTAATAAAGCTAGTAAGCGCCTTTATAGACTAGTATATCTATTCCTCCGTTAAGCTATTATAGAGCACTTTAATGCTAGTAATATGAACCCTATACTTAGCGAGTTAGAGAAACCCTATTAGATCCCTAGGCAAGTTAGACTAGAAGTGCTAGCTTCCTTTAACAATCCGACTAGCGCTAAAGGCAATATAGATTTTGGTTAAATAGAGGCGTTTTCCTTGCATTTATCCTCTTGTTTCTATCGTTTTTACACTACTACGCCCCCCCCTCTACTCGTAATTAGACTCGTAGTACTACTCGCGCATTATGTCGGCTACGCCATGGGCCGAATTCTACATAAGGTAGCTAAACATCAATTATGATAAGGATATAGGCGAATACCTATACTACGGCGGCTGCGGCGCGAAGAATCTAAGGCCTCTAACTAGCGATACTTTTATTCGACAAGGTAGCCGTATACCGCTTCCTTTACTAGCTACGAGTGCCTCTACGAGTACTTCGCTAGTATAGAGCTCGCCCCCTCCGAGCGATAGCCCGCTAGCCTTTAGCTCGCTACTATTACTCGCAGCTTAAGCTCGCCGTAATTTTATTTAATAGTAAACCTCTCTGCCTTATACTAGCGCTCGTGTACTATTAAAGAGGCTAGCTACTGCGCTAGTCGCTAAGTCGAACGTTAACCTTCCTCCGCCGGACTAATTCTATATCCTCGTTAAGGCTATTACGTAATAGGCTAGGGTCTAGCATAAGCGCGATAGTCCGGTTTAGAGCTTTAACGACGCTTAAGACTATAAAGAATGGTACGAAGTCTTCTAAGAGTAGGAGTGTTACGGTGTAGGTGTCTTCCTAGTCGAGGTAGTTAGTGAACAGTATACGCTCGTCGACGACACTCGTTAGTCGGTTACTACCCTCGGAAACCTCGTAGTCGTAGAAACCTTATGTGCATAACTAAACGCTACCTTTCTACCTAAGCCCTTTAATAGACTATATATCGTAACCTGTGACTGTAGCTATAACTATGACGACTAAGCCTACTACAACTATCCCCTTCCCCCTAGTGTCTAACCTAGACACGAACGACCTATACGCCTTAGAGTCCTTAACGACGAGCTACACGACGACGACCCTTACTAACAACGAGCTCCTCGCCGAGGCCGGCAGCTCCGTCCTCCGCCTCCTTGCGCTAACGACGCTATGTCTCTAAGTTATCACTAGAAAGACCTTCCTCTTTATCCTCCGATAAATCTATTTCACCCTTATTATCCTCTTCTTTAGAATCTAAATCTACTTCCCCCCCTTCCTTATTAGAACCTATCTCTATATCCTCCTTATCGCCCTCGACTATAATAGGATTAGGGTCATCCTTCGCGGTAGGGACTAGGCCCTCCTCGGCATAACGGAAGAAAGAACGAGCACTAACAAAGTAGGCCTTCTTATACTACTAGACCTTGACCTAAGCCTTCTCTATAGCTATAGTAATCTCCGTACGAATCTCCCTAATACGATCCTTAGCAGCTTAGAGATTGTCACCTAATAGGATGTCTCTTTCCTCGACGACGGCGGGATCGTCCTAACGAATACGGCTAACTAGAGCGTTGCTAATAGGACTATCGATTTATAGAGTAATAGCGGCGGGGAAAGCAGAGTGTATACTTCCGTACATATTTAGCTTACTAGAAGGAGTCCTAGGACCAGGGCGCTTCTATATGTAAGCGAGAGTAAGCTCGCTATATAAACTACCCTCGAACTGCTCTAGAGTCTCGTAATCGGCACTAATCCTATAGAACTAAGGGAGTATAGTGCGACGAACAGAATCGGCAGGACCGGTCGAACTGTGCGAGGCATAAGGTATAGTAATACGAACGTCACTAGCCTTATAAATTGTCAACTCCTAGTCGGCCTTATACTTCTTAATATCGTCCTACGTGAAGTGCTTGTCGGTGATATTAATGACTAGGGCGTCGGTAAGAACCTTACGAGCCTTTATATCCTAAACCTACTCCTTTATATAGTAATGCATCTTAGGCACAACGATAGTGCAATTCTTTAGCGTCTCATTGTTAAGGCTAATAGAACCTTAGACGGCATCTCCTCTATACCTATTAGCAAGGCGGCTAGGGTTGACGTTAATGTAACGGAACTACGTATAATCTCTAGGGACGGTGTATTTAGCGTAGTAAGGGTAGGAAATTAACTAAGTAAGCTTGTCGAGACGACTAGCAACATATACTCGATAGTATTTAGGATCTATACGCATAGCCTACTGTCCGAGAGAGTGAAACATATTGCGTAACTACCCTAGCTAGTTCTTACCCTTAGGATGACCGAAATGGTGAAGATACATGTCTATCTCGGTGTGGAAGATATCTATAAGAGGAGAATCCCCTTCGGCCCACTATTTGAAGATGTTAATGACTATGTTGCCGTCGGCAACCTATTCGTCGTAAAGCCCCTTACGGAAACTGTCGAGGATAAGCTTCCTTATATCCTTAGAGATGTAACAATCTATGACTATAGACTTATACTTAAAAACACTACGCTTAGTAGACTCGCGAGCGACACGGAAAGTTAGAACAAGCCACTTAGCTGTCTCTTTCTGTACACGTATTAAGTCTAGAGTGCCCCCGTAGTAGGCGTTATACTAATAGCGAATACGCCTAGCTAAAACTTCGTACTTAAGGTTAGTAAGTAGGTGTAGACGACGAGCCAGAAGACGAGTGTGTAAGTGACAGACGGTCGCATTGGTAGCTGAATCCTTACGCATCTAAGTGTTTATAATAACAGCGAGTTCGGAATTAGAGAGCGGCTCCTTTAAGGCAAACTCGGCCTTAACCCTCGGAGGGACTCTAGTGCAGTTACACTCCTTCTTAGTCGACGAAGCAACAGCCTTGCCCTTACCCTTGTCCTACGGAGCAACTAATGTAGAAATAGAGCGATCGGGTATCTCGTACTACCTATTACTATCATCGAATTCGTTAAAGCGACGCTTCTTAGAAGGAGAACCTTTACGACTAGTCTCCACTGACGGAATAGCCTCTTATTCGACTAGCTCTTCTTTATCCTCTTCTTCTTCTAAGCGACTAAGGCGGAGACGTGTAGAACGACGTAAGCGGCTTAAAACTTGTGCAGGAGTAGCCGCTCCTAAGCCCGGCTTAGGTCTAGCACTGCCGAGGTTTACCCGAGAACTTCCTCCTACGAACATTACGGCTTTAGTGATACGCACCGCGTTAGTGTTAGAAACACTAGGATAACTAGAAACCGAAGCTTAACGACTTCCGGACGCAGTAGTAGACGAGGTGGTAGGGGTGCCACCGGTGATCTAGGACGGAGCGGGAACCTTATACAAGAAACCGAGCTTATTCTAGGCGAAATACTTAGTGAATTGTCCTTTATAGACTATACGAAGCTCCTTTACGTTAAGTGCCTTAACGCTCGGCTACTTCGAGGATTCGACTAATTTAGCTATAGTAGTAATGTCTTGTGGGCGGACGTCGTGACTAATGATGCTCTTCGGGGTGCTAACACGTTTAATAGTTGCGCGAACTACTATATTAATAGTCTAACGGAAAGTCTTCCCCCTAGAGATGCGGTTAAACTGCTAACGAGAACGATCCCCTAAACCGGAGTACTAATCCTTATAGAGCTCGTAGGACTGCTCGTAGTCCGAAACGCCACGTTAGAGAGCGCTATAATGTTCTAAACTCTTGTTCCTATTCTCCTTAACTCTCTCGTATATACTATAAGCCTTAGGAAATATTTCCTCCTAATCCTTCTTACTTAAGGCGACGATATTACCCTCGAGGAGACTATAGATAATGTCGTAGGTAAGTGTCTCGACGTAGTTCTAAGCCTTTATAGCGATACCGAGGACCTGCGCGATGAAATCTATACGGATATTATCGTTACACTTACGGGCGTACTTTAAGACCTCCTCGGCATTCGTAAAGTTCTTGTCCTTATACGTAAAGACTCCGACTCCTCCGTTCTGACCACCGCCTCCGTTTATTACCTTAGAGTCGCCGGATAGGATTATTATACTTAAGGTAGGATTAGCCTCTAGCTGACCTCTACCTCTCTATATAGTGTAAAAGCTATAAGACCGTAAAACCCGCGGCTATCGATAGGGATTGCGATTAAATGGCGTAGCTATTGTCCGATAACGCTATAGCCTCGTCTTGCCACGAAAAGGAGACCTTCTAAGAGCTTTATTAGATATGTTGTCTTACGGAAATAAAAGGTAGGTTTCTATAAGGTGTAGGAGATCGAGGGGTTATATCAGAAAATTTTCGCGCGGCAACACTAGCTCTACTATAGTAATATCCACATGTAGGTGCATCTAGTAAGCGCTATACCTCTTGTGATTCGCCATGTGCGGCGGCACTATGTGTTTATATAGCACCTTTACACCTTCTTCCTCTTTGTCCTTTCACTACACTATTTACTACATAGAACCTCCGTAAACACACATAAAGAAATCGAATTCGGAACTAAGGAAACGTAGAAGTGCTTCGAGGAAGCAATCTAGGTACTACGAATAGAAACAACAAAGGAAACCTTTCACCTTACCGTTTATCCGTTCTAACACCTCGTTAGATCCACTACCCTTAACGGCGGCGACGTAATATGTACACAATGGTTGTGACCGACTATGTACACAATGAAAATCCCCCTTTTATTAACCCTACCCCCTCCCCCTAGTGTCTAACCTAGACACTAAAGCTACTCTATAATCTCGTACTCGTCGCGATTAAAGCCCTCTAGACGTGTAATCTCGACGATAGGTTCTTGTTCTAATACGTGACGAAGTGCTACTGTATACACTTACTCCTTATCTACCGACAAGTACTTCTTCAATCTCCGACGTGTGTATATGCCACGAACCTCGACGCTATCTAGCTCGGCAATCTTATATGAACCTGAATCGTGAACTTTAATAATGCGATACGGGCCCCGCCACCTGTTCTTAAGCTTATCTTGTCGAATCTTCTTATAATAAGTGTTATAGACTAGGACGATATCGTTAACATTAAGCTTATTATGTTGAATCCGGCGACGTAGATCCTATGCCTCTTTATATTCTTAACGAAGACGATACACACGATCCTACGTCTCCTAAAGATCCTCGTCCCTCCGTTTAAGTTGTCGAGCACGAGCGGCAATAAGCTCTTCTATAGTGCGAACCTGCGACTAATCCTATGTTCGCTAACTACAAATATCGAATTCTACCGGAAGGATAGTGTCGGTCCTAAACATAAGTGACGAAGGTGTTTAACTAGTGATCCTATTAACGGTTAACCGTTCGGCCTATAGGACGTAAGTAAGATATTGAACCCATTAGCTATTGTCCTTACCCGTGATCTTCGAAAGGCTGTCTACAATGTTCGGATGCCCTCGTTTAGCCTTATTAGATTGTGGATTATAGGCTAAAGTGACGACGTGATCTATGCTAAACTGCTCGGCGAGAGAGTACACTAAACCTTTAAACTCGGAACCTCCATCCACTACTAGTGTCTTAATGGCGCTAAACCTGTATATAACCTCTTCGTATAGGAATTTCGCAGCGGACTTGCTATTAGAATTGTGTAGTGCCTTAGCCTCTAGCTATGAACTAACGGCCTCCCGAGCAATAATGAGATATTGACATCCTTCCGACATAGGTATATAAACGACATCGACGTACCACTTCGTATAAAGGGTAGAGACGCCGCTCGGATGTAGCTCCTCTGTTTCTCGTAAAAGCGCTCTTCTTTAACATTCGTCGCACGTAGCTACGTAGTGACGAACATTAGCATATAGCGTCTTCCACTAGTACCGGTCGGCAATCTTTCTCTAAGTACCCTTACGACCCTTATAACTACTTCCGTCATAAAGCTCTTTAATGATCTTATCTCTGTGGTCCTCTATATCGACGACGCGGCGTAACGGCATTAACCTCTAACTACGTCTAAAAAGGTGGCCATCATTGACAAGGAACATCGACGTATTCCTCTTAAATTTTATAAATTCGGAGGTGTCTAAATGTAGTAGTCGTCGTAACGTTGTAAGATAGTCGGCAATGTCTTACGATTCTACTGAATATTCCTCGCGAACTAGAGCAGTTCGCTTATTACTCCTATCTACCTAGAGAGGACGAATAGACACGTAAAATAGCTCGGAATCGATTAAGTCGTCTACGTCTACATTATGTGCCTTATTATCATTGTCTAACGGACCTCGTAGGCGGCGAGAAAGCCCATTAGTAGCCCTATTCTTCTTGCTAGGAACATGTCGAACGTCGAAGGCGAATAAGCGTATCTACGCAATCTACCGGGCGGTAACTAAACTAGGAAGATTAGTGGCGGATCGATTAAGTTGTGCCACTAAGGTGTTAGCGTCCGTCTCGATGATGAATAGGACTCTATAAAGATACGAACGGACCTTCTATAGTGCCTTAAGCACGCCGCGGCACTCCCTCTTACTAGTATTATACTTCTTTTCGGCTTTAGACTATATGCTAGATTCGAATCGAACGATATAGCGTTTCTTCTTAGCCTCCGAACTCTCCTATATAAGGATTGCACCCTATCCTATTAAACTAGCGTCTACAGCTAAGATGATCGATCCGGCTTGTTTACTATAATTAATCGACGTAAGTACGGGTGCAGAAGTTAGCGTTTGTTTAAGTACGTTCATAGAGGATTATGCCTCCTCGGTCTATTCGAAAACAACACTAGCTCGTAGTAGCTAATATAACGGCCGGGCGACGATAGTAAAATCTTTGACCTATATACGGTAATACATATAGATGCTAAGGAAGGCGCGCACCTCCGTACCGTTCTTGTATAGCGGCCACTCTATAATCTTAACGATCTTAGACTAGTCTAGATGACGTCCTCTAGAATCACAGATAAAGCCTACTACCTTAAGACCTAACTACAAAAACTAGGACTTTCTACTAGAAATGGTGACTCTAGCTCTCTCTATGTCGGCAAGCGTACGGTCTAACGTCTATATATATTCGAGCATAAAACGTCTAACACTAGGAAAAGACTCCTCTCTACTATAATCCGTGCGAGGTCCCTTAATGCTATTATCGTCCACGAAAGGTTACGCATCGTAAGGTATCCGATCCCGTAGAATCGTGTTATTAATCCTACAGAACTACGCAACTAAATTCGTAGCTCCCTAAGGAAGTCTTGTCTATCGGACGAGTCTAATAGGTGTCATAAATGAGGTAATATTGCGGCTTTCCTCCGTAAGGGGGACTTAGTCGTATCCGGAAAAGTAATCTACGAGTAAGGCGACGTACATGCCGGTAAAAGACTCCGAGAATTCATCTACGGAAGGAGGGAGGTTAGCATCTCTAATCGTTACGCGATTAATACTCATCGCCGCATTAACTAGCCGATACTTATTCGCATCCTTCTTCTTAACCAGGAAATAGGGATTCCTGTACGGTGCGTGACTTAGCTTAAGGAGCCCGTTCGAAATCCTCTCTTTTACTATGTCTACTACGATACCTATTAAGGATCGCGGAATAGGGAAACCAGGTTCCTGCCACAGCGTGTAGTCTATAGTCCTAATAGACTACGCCGGCGTAACGTCACTTTTTACCGTACTAATCTCGGAGAAGTCCTAAGCTAGAACGGCTTCTCGGTTTAGGAGTACTTATATTAATACCTCCCGTTTAGCTAGAGTGACTTCGTGTCCAATAATGAGCTTACGCTCTCTCTTAGGTATAAGTCGCGATCGCTCCTTAATATCGGAAAACTTAGCGATAAGTAGGTGACTATATAGCGCTAACCGGAAAGGTCTTAATGCTTCACGAGCTAAGCACTGTTCTCGCCACGTATTCACCCCTCTAGGTGTGGAACCGTCTAAGATCGAAGTATCCACTAGCCGAACCTTCTTATCCTTCCTTTTGTATAAGGTATTTACCCCTACCCTCGGCACTCCGCGGGAGGCTCGACGCATTCTAAGCCGCACGGCAGTAAGCATTAATTAGATATCATTCTTTCGAGAGATCCGAGGCACACTATCGTCCTCTAATGACGGCATAAACCAAAAACATCCGCGTAGTGGGTTAGCTAGCCGTTCCCCTCTAGAGGATAGAATATTAGCTATGCGGCGGATTCGGCAAATCTCCGGCAATGCTAGTTCTAAGCCCGGCTTAGATCCAGGAATTTTTGCGCTATTCCTAAAAAGGAAATCCTCCCGTTCTCCTATACTTCCCTTAAATGCACGAACTCCCTTATCCTAAGTAACCTATAAAAGTAGAGAATTGTTTTTGTCGTTTTCTAGTGGTTTATAAAGAATTAAATCCGTGCACCTATTGTTGATATAAGAAATAGGGAAATCCGAACCATAAGCAACCTATAAAGAAGAAACAGGAACCGAAACTCCTAGTCGATATCCCGGCTCTCCTCGCGCGACATTATAGCCGGGACCGATGCCGCCTAATCGTTTAAAGACCTCGACAACCTCGTTAACTCGTAGAAAGATCTATTCTTCGGTCCGCTCGATTTCGCACCCTAAAAGGTGACCTTTTACGAACCGTTAGCCGACTAGATCGTCCTATGCTAGGAACTATTATCTATATTTTAAGAAACAAGACGAGACTTGCGTTCGAAAGGCCTTCCTAGAATAACGTATTCTAACCTCTTCCTAGTTAACAAGAAATGCGTGTAGATCACGACACCTCTAATGTTAACGGGTACATTAATATAAGCCCTAGAGAAAGAGCCTATACCTATTACACTATCCATGATAATCTTAACATCTCGCTAGATCGGCAAACCTAGTTCCTTAGCTAACCTTAACGATATAAGGTTGCATTTAGTACCGCTATCGAGAAGCGCACGAACCGTAGTCGTATTAAACCTAAGACTAGCAATTAACCTCGGACTAGCAATAGTTATTAAATCGGCGGAAGCTCCCTTCTAATCTATATCCGTATTAGGATCGAGATTCACGAATTCCTCCGGTTGTTAGACTAGATTCACCTCGGCACGAGGGCGGAAGAGCTCGGGAATGTTATTACTAGGAAGATTAGGGTTGTCGAACCTTCGATAAAAGATCTTAGACAACGGTTATAAGATTCCGAGGAGAGACCCTATCCTTATTGTAATATTAGAGTTCAATAAGGATTACATAGCTTACTGCGGATTAGTAACCTATTATAGAACCTTATCGAAGCACTTAGTGCGAGGAACACGCTTTATAGGTCGAGGAGCCTCCTTAGCGACTAGATCCTCTATGTCGGCGTCTTCCTCCTTAGTCTTAGCGACGGCTTTAACGGTGGCTAAACGAGACCTAGTAATAGTTACACCTTCCGGAACATTAGTAATAGCTACCGGACGATAAGTACTAGTGCGAAGGGACTTAGTAACGCCGTAGGACGGTTTAGAAGGACCTGCCTTAGTGACCCTATTAGTAGGACCCTTACCTTTATCCGTTCGAGCATCGCGAGGTGTAGTACTCGGCTAAGTAGTAGCTATAACCGGAACTTCCTCAACGAAATCGTCTTTATCGTTATTATCCCTCCTAACTAGATCCTCTAGGTAGAAATCCTTACACTAAATAGACTTAGACGCTTCATCCTTAGAATTATCGTCGACAGTTAGCATCTTATAGTCTAGGTTGTTGACCGCTAACTTCCTAGTAGCTCGGAGCCTAGCCTTAACCTATTCTTATTGTAACTAAGTAGCTCCCTTATCACGTCTTACTAGACGACTAACTAGACGCTGTAGGTTCTCCGTAGTTCCCTAAACTAAGCTATTGCCTTCTAAATAAAGGAGACTAAGATTAATAAGCTTACGAAGCTCTAGGTAATTAGGTCGAGAGTAACCTTCCTTTTTATAGTACTAGTACCTACGAGGACCGAGAGGAACAGTATTCGAACTAGTAGCTAGTGTGAATCTAGACGGTTAATACGAAACTAGGGCTAGACGAGGTAGTCCTACAGGAAGAGACTAGCCGTTCATTACTTATACGACTTAGACCGACAGCTTATCTATTCTCTTATAAAGAGCCTATATGCTCGAATCCGAAGGAGGGGTAGCTATAGGAGTGTTCGTTTAAGCCTTAGCGGAAACATTAGGGACACGAGGCTAAGTAGTGCCTTCCTTAGTAATGACTAAGGTAACCTTCTCGCGCTCCTTACGAACCGACTAGAAGGATTTAAGTCGTCGCATCTTAGAGATCTTCTCCTTAGCTAAATAGTAGATCCTCGGAAAATCCTTAAAGGTGTCGGGGTGCTTTACATCTATGCTACTCTTTACTCTAACGTAACTACGAACATTAACTAGAAGACCTTCGGTGAACTACGTGCCCCTTGTAATGATATCGAGCCGAGTTTCACTAAGAGCGTTAGCGGTCTTCCTAAACATCCTATAGTACTAGAGTATGTTAGAGAAAGTCTCCCTCGGTGTATCCCTTAGTTATTCGAGATAAGTACGAGACGTTATTAGGTAATCCGAGTCCTTATCCTCGAAACTAAGCTTTATCTCCTTCTTAAGACTAACCTAGTCTCTCGAAGCCTAACTAAGATAGGATTTCACCTGTCTACGGATCTTAGCGCTATAGTACTAAGGTAACCTTCGAATAGTAACCTCCTTAGAAAGATTATAGGATCGAATAAAGGTCTCCTATTCTTCTATAAACTCTATAACGTTATAGCTGTCGAAGTAAGGAGTACCTTGTTGCCTAGGGCTAGGAGCTAGTAGTGTTATCTACACTATAAAAGGCTACCCTCCCTATTGTATCGATGCTAAACCTTTAGCTATTAGAGGAGTCCGTTCCTCGTCCTTTAGTAGGTTCGAAGGGGTCGTACGCTCCTCTATAGAAGGAGGTGTTAGCTAAGGGGAAGGGGTGCTCTCCGGATTAAGGCCGGTATTTATTGTAACGTTTCCTTTGTCCTCGGACTCGTTGCTTACTACTAAATAAGTAGCTTCACGGAATTTAGAAAATCTTTATCTAGCACCGAACTCTTCCGGCAACATCGACATCCTCTTAGAATAAAGAACTAGTACTACTAAGATATTTTCGAATAGTAGTAGGATTAACCTTAGTATTTAAATAAACTGTTAGTGAACTCTATACTGCTACGTAGTACCTAGGCTAAATCTAGATAGCCCTTGTGCGCTATATCGCATACTTTTAGCCCTTTCATCTATAAAGGCTTAGTCCTTCCGCATTAGTCGTCGTCTCCGTTCACTTCCGCTACTTCTAAACCTAGGTCTATTCTAGGTCTAGGGTTGCTATGTTCTCCGTCTATATAGATAACTCTTACGAGTTAGAAACTCCTAATTAATACTCGTGTCGAACATCGTTTAAATCGAGCAGCTATAGCCGCTCCTGTCGGGGTCTTCTAGATGCCTAACTAATTCTCTGTTACGAAACTCGTCGTGCTCCGTATATACTAGAAATCGTCCTCGGAGGTATAAAAAACTTCAAATCCTAAGAGACAGCGGCGGTCTTGTCCTAGTGTCCTCGTATAGTGCTGCAATGACGGCTATAGAACACTAAAGAAACCTAATAAACCTAATAAGCCTAATAAACCTAATGTGACTAACAACGAGCTACTCGTTCGATAGCTGCTATAACACTGCTCGATAACAATAGCAAGGCACTACCCCTAGCACTAAATCACTATTGTTGCGGTGTAGGTGTCTTCCTAGTCGAGGTAGTCAGTGAATAGTATACGCTCGTCGACGACACTCGTTAGTCGGTTACTACCCTCGGAAACCTCGTAGTTGTAGAAACCTTATGTGTATAACTGAACGCTACCTTTCTACCTAAGCCCTTCAATGGACTATATATCGTAACCTGTGACTACAGCCATGACTATGACGACTAAGCCTACTATAGGAGTTTAACGCTTAGAGAGGTTTAGACGAGCGATCTTCTGCTATTGTGCCGTTCTTCCTTAAGTAGTGCGAGGACGACGACCTAAAAAATTGCTAGGCGGCCTTTGACAACTTTCACGCGGTGTTCCTTTATATTGGATTTAGTAAGAATATAGCTACACTAAGGAAGTTAACGTAGGCGAGTATACTTCGAGTAAGAGATCTAAGTAGCCTCCTTATGCCGTTCGTTACACTAGTCAAAAATCTAAAGCCTAGAAGCGTGACCTATACAGTCACTATCTATATACAATAGGTACGAGGAATAAGGCATAAGCGAGTCAAGGCACTACGCGTAGCGAGTACTACGAGGATAACGTCGTTAGTGCTAGAGGACAAGGAAGACGAGTTGCCTATAATTAAGTAGGAGAAATACGCACCTATAGGTACTCGCTATAACTCGCAGTAGTACTCGCGCTAACTATATAGGTCCTCCGCCGAGATTAACCCCCTAAATTTGTCGATATAATAGAGGATCGTGTAAGCCCTATAGCCTTAGAGATACCGATTGCGACTATTAAGTAGTTAGCTAAGCTAGTCCTAAATAGGATAGAGCTTAGAAAGAGGAAAAGGACTAAATCTATAAAGGGATAAAGGGGTAGAAGAGGGGGGGGGGTAGTAATATACTACTAAAAGGGGGGATCTTAGTACTCGTAGTGTGACTCGTAGAAGATATTATAGAGTAAAAGGAGATCTATTAGGTATCATGATACAATGTAAACACTACGTAAAAACGACTAGCTCTACTTATTAGGCTCTTAGCCTACGATGTACTTATTCTACATCGCCTTTATGCCCTTAATCTCCTGCCTTATAGCTTTAATCTCCGCCTACTACTACTGCACTAATGCCTCTAATTAAGCTACTCGCTGCTTACTCGCAGCGGTACTCGTAGCAGTAGTAGGCGGCGTAGCCTCCGCTACGACCCCTCCCTTAACACCCTTACCCCCCTCACCCCTATCCTCCCTCCTAATCTAACTAACTTTAGCCTTACAACGAGGCTTATTCTGCCTCTTATAGAACGCGTAAGCAGTGTCCGGCCGATCTCTAAACACACGATAAACGACACTACGCTTGCCGTACTCTTTGCACGGATTCGGCGCCGGCTCGCCTTAATCGGTCTCTATAATACGGCCAGCCGTATCAATCTTACGCAGTAACTAACTAGCCGCGCGCTTCTTCTCCTTACTCTTAAGGTCATTTATATGACCTATAAATGCAGCCTGGCTGCAAAACTAGAAGTCCGTCTCGTTAGTGGTAGTAGGGCGGCGATAGCCACTAGCGAGTAGTTAGCGAGTACACTACGAGTATAGTATCTATTGCTCTTACGCCTCTATCTCTGCTATAAGGCAGGACATCTTGTAGTGCTATGCACTAAGGAAATCTTCTTTCTATAAGTCTAAAAACGACTATAGAAGCTCGAGGTGAGTAGCTACGACTAAGGCAGCGACGGCGGTGTCTACGAGGATATACTCTTAAGCGCGGCGAGCGCGAACGCGAGCTAACTAGCGATTAGCTATAGCGAGTATAGCTACGAGGATGAGGTTGCTGTGAAGAATTAGTTTGCTAGATCCTAGGTTGTGACACCTCTGACGGCGTTAATAGGCACTCTAATGAGACAATATAATGAAAATACTCCCTATTGTTAAGCTAATAAGCTTCTAATTTACCTTGAAATGTATTATCTATATCGATATTCACGAATTGGTGACAATAGAGGTGGTTGTAGAGGTTATTTACTAGGTATAAACAATGAATTTGACGGTTGAGGCTTTGGCACATATGAGCCTCCCTATCGGCGGGACAATCCGTGGTGGCAGCTTGGCCGCAACTTTAAATTGTGTTCGAGGAGACAGATTCACAAGCTGGCATCATCCGTAAAACAACTTGTACCCATCGATCTCACTTCACTCTCTGTCCGGATTACTTGTTTTCTGATCAATCTCTTAGCGAGCTTTTGGATTTTGTATCAATCAAATGAAGCGAATATAGAAGAGATGCGCCTGCATACATAAGTCGGATATAGTCGCAGGCATGCTCAAAGCTCCGCAGTTGCAGAATGCGACTGACACGATCAACACCCTCTCATCCCGACTGACATCGGCGACACTGCTGGAGGATAAGCGTGCTGCAATCCTCGGTCTTCGGTCCTTTGCGAAAGGATACCCTGCGTCCGTTGCCAGTGGCTCCCTTCGCGACCTCATCACCTGTTTACGAGACCATGGATCGAGACTCGGCAAGGATGGAGAGGGAGATGTTGACACCGTGCGATCCGTCCTCGAGACACTGCTTATGCTATTCAATCCGGACCCAGATAGTCCAGAGGCGAGCGAGGATATTGCCTTGTGGCTAGCGGACGAATTCAGCCAGGTAGGGAGATGCTTCATGGCAGGGAGTCGTTGACTGAGCTAAGAACAGCGTCAAGATAATATAACAATCCTTTTGGACCTCTTGGAAGTTCCTGACTACTATGCACGTATCTATTCGATACAACTTCTCACCTCCATATCGAGCGCCCGACCAGAGCGAACGCAGCAATGCATCTTGTCTGCTCCGCTAGGGACAGCGCGATTGGTAGGTGTGCTGGATGATGGGAGGGAGGCTATAAGAGATGGTATGCGATGGAAGATGGACAAATAAGCTTGTACTGACATTCGCAGCTGCGCTGTTATTGCTGGTCGATTTGACAAGCGTGTCGCAAACCGATCTGCAGAAGCTAATTGCATTCGAGGATATTTTCTTGCGGATCTTCAAGCTCATGGACTCAGAAGGTGGCATCGCTGAGGGCGGAATTGTTATACAAGACTGTCTATCGCTTCTGGCCAATCTTATCCGACACAGCTCGTCGAACCAGTCATTGTTCCGCGAAACTGGATGTCTGCCTCGCTTACATGAGGCTGTCCGGCAAGCAGGTATATGGGACCAAGAGGAGAACGAATTCAGTCGTGGCAATCGGGAAAAGAATGCCTGGGGTCTGCTGGCTGTGATCAGACTGTTCCTTGATCGCGGAGAGATGGGGACAAAAACGAATCAAGACGCCTTCTGGAAGGCTGGCATTGTACAACTGGTTCTTGATTTGTCGTTCAACCTCTCTGCTACTGTCCCAGTCCGGTCAAGTGCCCTACGGACATGTGCCGATATGATTACTGCGAACCCACCCATCCAAGAGTCCTTCGCTTCCCTTCTCGTCGTTACCGGGCAGCAAAACCAACACCTGACAAATGGCGCTCGGAAGACCAAGGACGTGCAACGGGCTTATGTCATTGAGGCTCTTCTGATTCTCCTTCTTGGTACGGCCGCTGTGGATCAAATGGAACTCAGGTACTCTGCATCCGTCCTAATAAAAGCATACTGTCTTGGCCATCAACGAATTCGACTACATTTCCTACAGCGCGCAATAGCAGGTTTCGTGGATGGAGAAGACGAATTGACGAATATCCTCAGCACGCTCATGGCGAGTCCGCAGGGTACTGCACAGACTGACCCACTCCGTGTTGTGCTGGCAGCAGATATCCTTTCTCAGCTCGTTGCTGGTGACGATGAAGCGAAGGCTCTACTACAGGCTGTCTCAGAAGGTAATGCCGAAAAGGGCGAGGATGTGGTTACAGCGATACAGACTCTTTCTGGGCACCTTACCTCAAGCCTACAAAACGATGCCGATCCACGGATATCGATTGCTTACCTCACTCTGCTAATCACGGCTTTTTTTGACTCGCAACTTACGATCAATGACTGTCTAGCGGAAGGCTCTTCTCTACTCGGCGTTCTCATCGATACTGGTGGCAAATGCAAGGATTCGCAGGTCACAAGCGATGAGATAAAGTCATTACTACCTGGCCTGGGCGCCTTTCTTTTGGGCACGATATACGAGTTCAGCACGAAAGACAGCCCGATACCAAGAAGAACACTGCAGCCTTTGCTGCTCAACAAGCTGGGACGTCAACGATATTTCGAGGCTCTGAAACAATTGCGACAACATCCTTTCGTTCGCGACTCTGAAATATCAGGGCAAGAGGGGGCGATGTCGACTCAAGGACAGGTTTTATTCGACCCAACTTTCGTCGAGCTGTTCAAAGAAGAATACGGACGTATGAGGAGAGCCATCGATAAGGACCCTGGTATCGAAGTCGTCAGTCGTGGTGATGGTGGTGTTGACCGGGACATCCTTGATGATTTACGCGGACAGATCGCTTCCAAAGAAGAAGCGATTCAGCAGCTCGAGCAAGGTAGTTTAATGCTGAAGCAAGACTCGGATCAAGCAGCAGCAGACCACCGGAAGGAGCTACAAAGTCTTCAAGCCTCGCAGAGAACAATGGAGGTCGAATTGGAACGAACCAAGCGTGTCAACGACACGTTGCAGCGCGAGCATGAAGCAGAGGTGACCAAGCTGCGAGAAGACATGAGTAACGAGATGGAGCGGCTACAGAATCACACCAAGTCTGCAACAGAGAACGCAAAGATTCAACATGACCGAGAGATGGAGCGGCTGAAAGGCCAGCACGGTGCAAGTCTAGCGAGCGAGCGATCACTATGGGAAAACAAAATCAAGAAAGCTACAGATCAAGGCATGCAGGAAGCCAAGAAAAAGGTTGATGAACTCAACGGTCTAGTTCAAGCTCGTGATGGAGAATTGGTGGTCACCAAGCAAGAACTGAAGAATGCCAAAGCTGAGCTTGACAAGATCAAGGATGCTCTCGAAGCACAAACAAAGAAGTCCCAGCAAGGGGACGAAGAGCTAAAGAGAATCAAGGACATGCAGACCAATCTGCAGCAGGTCAATGCAAAAGCCATGGCAAGAGTCAAATCACTGGAGGAGGAGAGCAAGCGGGCCGAGAGTCGTTACACCGAGCTCTCCGATCAGCACGACAAGATCAGCTCAGAGATTGACAGACTACAATCTCAGATCAAAGAACTCAAGGACGAGACCGAGGGCCTGAAGCTTGAACTCAAGACTGAGAGGAAGGGCTACGCCGAGATGGAGGCTGAGCTTGAGAAAGTCAAAAAGACACCAGCGGTACCCAAGTTTGATGATCAAAAGGTCAAGGAGCTCGAAGAAGAAGTTGAGAAACAAAAGCAGCAAGTCTCGGAGCAGACCGAGGAGGCGAAGAAAGCTCGCAGTGAAGTCGATGACATGCTGATGGTCATGGCTGATATTGAGACTAAGCGGGATGAGTACAGGGATCGTCTTAAGAGAGCAGGCGAGCATGTTAGCGAAGACGAAGAAGAAGATGATGCCGATGAGGACGATGAGGGAGAAGACGACGATGAAGTAGATTAAAGATTTCAAACGTCACGATACCCACGGCATGTAGCTGTACCTGTCGACCAGGACTTCCCCACCTATGGTATCGGCGTTTCGCACACCAAACACCGATCACTCACCGCTTGTGGCAGAATGTTTCTACCACGAAATTGCTCCTCCATCCCACCTCCGATGACTGTGAGCGGATGATTAATTCGTCCTCCAACGACTACCTTCTCCTTGCCATCTGTTCTACTTTTGCTCCACCGCAATGGCGGCCATACATTTCCCCACAGAGGAGCAGCACATCCTCACGCATTGGAACGAGATCAATGCCTTTCACCGCCAGCTTGAACTATCCACATCCCGCAAACCATACACATTCTACGATGGACCACCTTTCGCAACCGGCACGCCCCACTACGGCCATCTCCTCGCCTCCACAATCAAAGATATCATACCCAGGTATTGGTCCATGAGTGGGCATCACGTTGAGCGACGGTTCGGATGGGACACCCATGGCGTACCTATCGAGCAGATCATAGACAACCAGCTTCAGCAAGAGCTTGGTGTACGAGGGCGAGCCGCGGTAGAGAAGGTAGGGATCGCAGAGTATAATAGGCGATGTCGCGAGGTAGTGCTCACTTACGCTGGGGAGTGGAGGAGAGTCATTGGTCGATTAGGGCGCTGGATTGACTTCGACAACGACTACAAAACGATGGACTGCACATTCATGGAGAGCTGTTGGTGGGTCTTCAAGCAATTGTGGGAGAAAGAGCTAGTGTATCACGGCGCGAAAGTGTTGCCATATTCAACAGCGCTGAACACACCACTGAGCAAGAGTGAGGCGCAGGAAGACTACAGGGATGTACAAGATCCGGCAGTGGTGGTGGCTTTCCCACTAGTGGAAGATCCGGAGACCTCCTTTCTGGCGTGGACGACGACACCATGGACATTACCTTCTAACGTGGGATTGTGCACGCATCCGGAATTTGAGTACCTTAAGATCAAGGACGAAGAGTCAGGGAAGCAATACTGGCTGGTGGAAGCTGGACTCAAGGTGCTCTACAAGGACCCGAAGAAAGCCAAGTTCAAGATTCTGGAGAAGACAAAAGGCAAGGACTTGCTGGGCAAGAAGTACATTCCACCCTTCAACTATTTCTACGAGGAGTTCAAGGATGTGGGATTCAAGATGCTGAACGATGCGTACGTCTCAGACAGCGAAGGTGTGGGTATCGTTCACCAGTCGCCGGCGTTTGGTGAGGACGATTACAACATTGCATGGAAAGCTGGAGTTATCAACGAGTCACGAGCACCACCCAACCCGCTTGACGCCGGGGGGCATTTTGTCGAACCGGTCAAGGACTTCCTGGGCGAGCATGTCAAAGCGGCGGACAAGAACATTATGAAGTTCTTAGAGAAGGAGGGGAAACTGGTCAAGAAGGGACAAATTACCCACAGATACCCGCATTGTCCACGATCGAAAACACCACTGATACAAAGAGCTGTGCCGTCATGGTTCATCAAGGTGGAGGGGATGGTACCAAAACTGCTCAAAAATCTGGAAAAGACCCACTGGGTACCATCAGGAGTCAAGGACGCAAGGTTCTATAACTGGCTAGAGTCGGCGAGAGATTGGAACGTATCACGGAACCGATACTGGGGAACGCCCATCCCACTCTGGGTTAGCGGTGACTTCAAAGAGATTGTCTGCGTTGGTAGTGTGGCAGAACTGAAGGAACTTACGGGCTTCCAGGGAGAGATTACGGATCTGCATCGCGATAAGGTAGACGGACTCACGATACCGAGCAAGCAAGGCAAGGGCACACTCCGACGCATAGAAGAGGTCTTTGATTGCTGGTTTGAGTCTGGAAGTATGCCGTACGCCTCGAATCACTTTCCTTTCGAGAATAAGGATAACTTCTTCGACAAGTACCCTGGCGACTTTATTGCTGAAGGTCTCGATCAGACTCGTGGCTGGTTCTACACCATGTCTGTCCTCGGTACCGCTCTTTACGACACGTTCCCCTACAAGAACTGCGTGGTCAACGGTATTGTCCTCGCAGAAGATGGCAAAAAGATGTCCAAATCGCTCAAGAATTACCCTGACCCCAATCTCATCATGGACAAGTACGGCTCCGATCCTCTCCGACTGTACATGATCAACTCTCCTGTCGTCCGCGCCGAACCCCTTCGCTTCAAGGAAGACGGCGTCAAGCAGATCGTCTCTTCCGTCCTCCTGCCTCTCTACAACTCTTGGAATTTCTTCGACCAACAAGTTACTCTCCTGAAAAAGAACTCCTCGCAGGACTTTGCCTGGGATCCCGCGGCCGAAGCACAGAACACCAATGTGATGGACCGCTGGATCCTCGCATCATGTCAATCTCTCCTCGCCTTTGTCAACACCGAAATGGCCGCTTATCGCCTGTATACCGTCGTCCCCCGTCTGCTCGGTCTCATCGACAGCACCACAAACTGGTATATCCGCTTCAACCGCCGTCGCCTCAAAGGTGAGTTTGGCGTGCCCGACGCGCTTCACAGTCTCAATACGCTTTTCGAAGTCCTCTACACACTCGTTCGCGGTCTCGCCCCCTTTACGCCATTCATCACAGACACCATCTTCCTCCGCCTCGCCAAGTTCGTCCCCGCCTCCCACCGAGAGTCAGACATGCGATCAGTGCACTTCCTCTCTTACCCCTCGGTGCGGACCGAACTCCACTCCCCCGAGATTGAACGCCGGGTGTCCGCGATGCAAAGCGTCATCGAACTCGGCCGCCTCGCGCGCGAACGCCGCGCCATCTCCCTCAAGACGCCTCTCAAGACTCTCGTCGTGGTCCACGGCTCGCAGGAATTCCTCGACGACGTGAAGAGTCTAGAGCAATACGTCACGGACGAACTCAACGTGCGCGACCTGGTCCTGACCGGCGACGATCGCAAGTACAATGTGCGCTACACGGTGGTGGCCGACTTCAAGTCCCTGGGGCAAAAATACAAAAAGGACGCGATGAAGATCAAAAAGGCCCTGCCCGGTCTCAGCTCCGAGAGTGTCAAGCGGTTCGTCGGCGAGGGCAGCATCCAAGTCGAAGGCAAGACGCTGGGCCACGAGGATCTGAAGGTGCAGAAGGAGGTGGTCAAGTCTCCGGAGACGGCCAACTTGGAGGCCGCCACAGAGGGGGAAGCGATGGTTCTGTTGGATTGCGAAGTGTACGAGGAGTTGAAGCGGGAGGGGTTGGCGAGGGAGCTGGTGAACAGAGTGCAGAGACTGAGGAAGAAGGTGGGGTTGGTGCCGACGGATGACGTGCGGGTTGTGATGGGTGTGCAGAAGGGGGAAGCACGGGAGGTGGAGGGGGCGGTGAAGGAGTACGAGACGTTGTTTGGCAAGGCGGGGAGAGAGGTGGTTTGCGGAGATGATGCAGGGCAGGGTGAGGTGGTGGCGGAGGAGGAGGCAGAGGTCAAGGATCTGGTTGTTAGGTTTAGGCTAGTCAAGATCTGATCGGACGCCGGGTGATATGCCGGGAGGATCAATAGAGTACATCGTGGTAGATGAGGGTGGCTACGAGGTCAGATGCAAATGCATGATCAGATCAAACATATTTGGTAGAGCCAGGGTTTCTGCATTCCGATGGTATCTATCGATGCGTGTAATGGTTGATGGTACATGCCCTCTCGCGTCTGCGTGGTCGAAATTACGATCGACGAGGACGAGGATGGAAGAGGTGGTATGGAGAGCAGCATTCCCGGACGAAGTTGTGGTAGGGGTCCATCATATGTCTTGGATGTATATCAAGCTCAAGGGGGAAGCTTCAAGCGGTTGCTGATTTGACTTTTTTTTTTGCAATGCCAAGCACCTCCTGACTCTGAAGATTGATAATGTTCAGGATCGTGATTGCGGCCGATGCGTGACCATCATGGGTGGTGTAACAATGGTAGTATGCGTGGTAATTGTAACATGGCAAGGTATGCTCGAGTCTCGCTCGGCAACCTCGCGGGTATGGTCGAGTATATGGCGATCAAGGAAAATAGAAAAAAAAGTCATTAGGTCGTCGAAGCGAAAACCCAAAATGATAATGATTTGGCCAGCAGATCGGTGATGATGGTGCCGTGTGATATCGCCCAGATAGAGATAAAGAAGCGCCGCCGCGATGCCCGCTGATGTGGTGTAAATGACAGAAATATACATGGAAATATTGGGACGGTCGCTATCGCTCAATGTCGAGGATGCGTCGAATGACATCCATTTCTGCGTGTCCTCTGTAGTTGCGCATGCGATGGCACCATACGACTTGTCCCTCCTGGAAGAGAAACTCGCCTCCGATCTGGAGGAGGTGCCCGCCCATTATCCGTTTCTTGCCTTTGACATGGGCCATTTCTTTTACTTGGTTGTTCGCCCAGTCAAGAACGCTGACATCCTTCATGTATTCCGGTCGTTTTGGACCGAGCATGTTCCAGGTGATGCCCATGCCCAGCGTCTTGAAGATTTGGCGGTCCGGGTCCGCAAAGATAGGGAAAGGACATTGCGTGGTTGCCTTGTATTGTCGGATAAGTTCTGGTTTACCACATCCGATAATGACGATCGAGGTTGGCACTGGCATTGTGAAATACGTCTGCGCGTTGATGGTGTTGATGAGTGCTCGAATATATGCCTTGCATGCCTGTGATATGTCAGCTGATCGTACCTTGGGAGAAGACCGTACGCTACACCTACACCGCAGTAAAAATGCCGGATGAAGATGATCAATTGTCTGTCACCGACCACATCCCCCAGAGAATACAAGCTCTTGAATGCGCGAGAATTGCCGGCGGCATCGTAGACAGGGATGTCCCCCGCGGCCTGCAGGGCTTCTCGAGATGGCGGGTCGTCGGAAATATCGAGCTGACCGTCTAATTGCGCAAACCAGTCGTTGTTGTCAAACTGACACGAATCGTCGTAAGAGGTGTTATGGGTGATCACGCTGTCGTTGCCGTGGACGGACGGGGGTGAAGGAGGTTTACTGTCCTCGTCGACGAACCAGGAAGTCTCCCATGACGTCTCAAAAGAAGTGTGCGAAGACCGTTGCGATGGCGGCGATATCGATGATACCGGAGGATGTGAGGTAGTCGGCGATTCGTTCGCTGACGATGAAGAGCTGAGTGTATTCAGGTAAGGATAAGAATATGGGTGTTCGTCGAATTGGTCGAGAGTAATGTGCGGTCTAGCCGTGCTGCGCGCTCCCTCCATCTTTTGCTCGAGTCTCGGGACGGAGGAGCACCACTACTGTTGAATCGACGGTCAATCAAGGCAGGGCGGCCATGTGAAGTTGATGTAGACGATTGATGGGTGAGTGGAAGAGCTGGAAAGGCTATTGCGGAAGGTCGGAGCAGGGGTCTGAGGGTTAGTGGGAAAGTCTATGAGAGGCGAGGACGAGGATGAGACGGCGACAGCAGAGACCAAGGGGAACCAAAAGGTCAGATCCCAGTCCAGGCTGAGTCCACTCTGTCCAGGGTTCGCAGGCCCAATCGCCGGATCAGAGACGGGCTCAGTGATCGACGGGCTTCAGCGTGTCCTCAGGCGATATCTCTGATCAGCTGCGCGGGTACAGTACCATCTACGCTGTCTTCTTTCTTTTGACTTGGTTATACGCGTTCCATCTCGTCTTGACACTTTTTTTTTTCTTTTCCTTCTTACTCACGACCGTTGGAAGGAGGAGGCTCTCGTCACGTCCTCAGCCCGAAACTGTCTCAAATCATGTCGACAGCACTACGGTCATGTCCTGAGTATCTGTCTGGAGATCTGATGGCAGATTCCTGATCTTCTCACTCGAACAGGGCAGAACTCCAGCAGGCAACACTGCGTGGAGAGCTTGTCCACCGGAAGCTTTGGCCGGCATCGCGCTTTGCCCTGTGGATCGCGTGGGAAAGAGTGGGATGGAGGGAAGAGGAGAGTTCAGGCAAGCGTGCCTGAGGTTCTGGAAGAGCGCGAGCCCGTCCAGGAGGACCAGGGCAAGATTGCAGGACAATCCAAGCGGCCACCACCCGTCTGGTTCGCGCATCTCGCCATGCATAGCCATGCATAGAGTACGTCAGACGGCTGATGCCCTCGGCTGATCCGGGCTCTTTGTGCAGCATGCATAAGCTGTGATGATGAAGTATCTGTGCATGAGACCTTTCTCCCTATCCATTCCCTATGGCTCATGGAGGACACGAGAAGCCAGCAGCAACGCAGGAGAGCACATGAAGAGTACTTTGGGACTTCTCCTGCTTTCCAAATTCCATCCCACCAGGTCGAAGACATCCCTGTCACTTCTATCGCGCGCTCTGTCTGGGATCTGTCAGAAAGTGACACCGCCCAATCACGCCCCGATCCGCATCTGACTTGTCGTGGTTTCCCCCATGACTGCCCTGACGGAGCCGATAGCCTGCGACAGGTACGACACCACGTCGTCAAGCACGCCCGCCCTATCACAAAACCACAACAATCATATCTCCAGGCCTATCACCTCCCGTGCGTCATCCGCCCTGCCATCCTCCAGGACGACAGCGAACCACTCCAAGCTTTTCCCATTCACACATGGCATCTCCGGCCCGTTGCTTAACAAGACCCTTACCCATATGCAGAGCGACGTAGATCCAAGCTTTCAGGCCAGCCGTCTCACCATCATTTCAGCTCACTTTGCGCTATCGTCTTCAGCTGAGCTTTAGAGCCTGCTCATTCGTCTGATTTTCGCCAAACTTGCCATGTACCTTGTGGGCACTGCAGAGGAATTGCAAATCGATCTGGGGCGGAGCGCGTACTGTACGAGCATCATCGTGATGCCGTCCCTTGCTAATACATCATACGGACGTTAGTGTTGTCCAGGCTGGATATGCCAGCTTTGACCATCGTGAGACAGTCACGGCACAGCATTGTTGTGGTAAGGGATAGGACTCGAGTATCAGATATTTCTCGCGCCTCGACGCCTTGCTATATTGAATTGCGCAGTGATCAGAACCCAAAACTATCCAGTATGCTATTCGCTTCTGGCTCTTTGAAAGTGGTAGGTTTCTTCTCCTCGTCCAAGGTCTCTTTGCTCTTCTCCTTCTTCTTTGCTTCCTGTGTGCTTTGTTCCTTCGACTTCTCCTCGAAAGAATCCAGCATTGACGGTACCCGCTTCTGCTGCGGCGGCCCTTCGAATGCATCCAGCATAGAAGGCACTTTTGCTTGCGGTTTTGGATCCTCAAACCCATCCAACATGGAAGGCACTTCTGCTTGCTGCTTGGGCCCATCAAAGGCGTCAAGCATCGACGGCACCTTGACCTCCTTCTTGGCCGCCGGCCTCTCGTCCGTGCCGAAATCGTCCAGCATCGACTTCACTTTGTTCTGCTGCTTCGGCGTTTCCTCAACTTCAAAACCATCGAGCACGCTCGGCATCCTCCCCTCTTGCTTGTTCCCAATGCTGTCCTCTCTGAACCCATAGCCGTCTAGCAGACTTCCCTGTCTTGACACCTTTGGTCTCTCCTCCAGATCGTCCACAACCAAACTGCTCCTCCTTCTCAACAGTTTCCGCGGATCCCTCGTACTGGTTGGGGAGCGCGGCAACTCACCCACCTCCTCTTTCTCACCCTCCACATCCTCCCTCTTCATGGTCTCCTGCTGCAAAAACTCCCAATTCCTCACCAGATCCAGCGCCAACACATCACACCCCATTCTCCTCAACAGGCCCGCGGTCCTGACCAAGAACCTCCACTCCTCCACGGGTTGCACCATCAATGCCCCCTTCAATGTCTGCAAACTCCTCCCCCTCAACTGCTCATACAACACCACCAACGCCGGGTCCTCATTCAGAAAACTCTTCGCTTTCAGTCCCCCTCCCAGCACTTCCTCCTCGCCATCCCCGTCCACCAATTCCGCAAGCGGACTCACCAGCGCCCGTACCGCCTTCCCTTTTTCCCCAAGGAACCACAGTCCCCAACTCGCAGCCCACCTATCCCCCTCCCTCACCGCCCTGTCCACCACCTGTCTCCTCACCATGTCCCGCAACGCAGGCGCGTCGTCACCACCGTACACCCTGCCCACCGCGATAGCCAACTCCACGTCCCCGAGCTGTTTGGCCAGCACGCCCAAGGCGGCCTTGAGATCGTCCGCCAGGAGGAAGAAAGCAGCGGCGTACTCGAACCGCCGTTTCCCCATCAGCGCATAGGCGTTCTTCTGCGCCGCCGTCCGCCATCGCGGCTCCGTAAAGTCGTTGCGCAGGAGACGCATCGTGGCGCCTTGTTCGCGGGACCAGGTCGCCATGCGCCACAGGCCGACGAGGACGGATTTCTTGCGCAGCGCAAGATAGTGCAGGCTGCAGTCTACCGGATTGCGGGGGTCCGAGGTAGTGTAGGCTTTTTGCGCGAGGGACTCGAATTGTTCGAGGAGCGTTGTGCGGGAGGTGAGGAAGGTGAAGAGCCGGGATTGCTGCGCCAAGGGCCAGAAGATGTTGTCGTGGTTTGCGGAGAGAATCAGGGGGATCAGAAGATCTTGCGAGGTGGAGTGGTATGCGAAGAGGACTTCGCGGTAGGATATCTGGGAAGTGTCTAATGGGGGCGATTGGTGCGAACGGAGAAGAAGGGAGCGCCAGAAGAGGAGGAAGCGCGAGGCGTTGGTGTCGATTGACCGAGAATGTTGCGTGACGGTGGCAATGCAGTCGACGATGGAAGCGAGGGAAGCTTGTTCCGAGGAGGTGAGTTGAGGAATGGATTTGTCGGAGAGGAGACCCGTGAGAGAGGATGCGACAGCTGGGGTGGTTGTTGTGGAGTCGTCGTCTGTGTAGGTTCGCACGCCGTTCGAGAGAGGTTTGTCCTGTGTGGGGTCAGTCTGAGGACTTGTTGTCGTGATATGGGCACTGTACCTCGCCAAGTGATGCAAAGTCACTGACATCAAAGCCCAGCCATGGATCCAACTCGTCACCTTCGGTATAGAACTTCAAGACTGACAGAAGCCTTAGTAAAACTCGCTGGACCACATCGAGCTTGTCTGCAAGGACACATTGCATGATGAATTGTGGATGAAAGACCGGGAGTGGACCATTCATACGCCTGACCAGCTGGTGGATGTGACTGGCTCTGTTATGAGGTATAGACGACTGAAGCTCGGGTGCAAGGTCTTTTTGTAGATCGATCGTGTTACTTGTGAGATATATTTGATTTCCAGCTCCGATTGCCAAAGTGCCGTCACTCAGCCATACCGAGTCGCCAATGGGATGCGGGTTGTAAAGTGGTATCAAGACATCCTTGATGCGTGCCCATGCTGGACGGTCATTGACATAATCATACCGGAGCTGAGAATAGACATGTACTCTTCGCGCAAAGCCCACGGCGAGCATTGACTGGCCATCCGGTGTTGCCGCCCAGTCCAGGTCCTGAATAGAGTTGTCAAAGGTCTCGTCATGATCAAGCCTGGCATTACGGGTATCCCAGATCGTCAGACGTCTTCTGGTATCATCGACCAGCGCGGCTCTGCGTATTGAAGTAGCACTTCCAAGTGCTGGATTAGCGAGTCCAGTCTCCACTTTGGAAGTCGTCAAGACGTCTACACTCTTCTTGTCCTGGTCAACGCGAGCTGTATACGTTCGCAGCATGCCAGTGGCGGAGTAAGACATGGCCACGTCGTGGGCGAAAACGTCTAGAAAGTCGGACGCAACACTTTTACTTCCAGCTGGATCGACCGGCAAGACATACGAGACTTGGTCCATCGCTTCGAGTTCGAAGGTGCAGTATTCGGACATAGATACGGCTCCACTGTCCTCAGCGGCGTTTCGGCTCTGGTAAGGCGTGAGTGGAAGCGTGACCTTCCAGACCATGCCGGACATGTCAGTACCGATCGTCGCCAGATACACGACCCCGGCTTGAACCTCTGGCAGTACTAGCAAGCAAAGCGGCTTCGCTCGACTCGTGAATTTGCACAGCGCTATCTCTTTAGCATAATGACCACTTGTGGCCCAGAGTGTGACTTTGTCATGATGCAGGCAAGCCAGAAAGCGGCCGTCTCTGAGCAGAACCACTCTATGGATGTGCTCCTTGATGTCGATCATACTTGTGCGTGTCAAGAATTGTCCATCTGTATGTGTCCAGACAATGCCCTGATTATCCTCGGTCCTGGATATTAGGGATCTGCCACTAGCCGTCCTGATGACTTTCTTGATCGGTGAGACATGTCCAGTCCAGTACGCTACTTGACTCAGTCTCTGCTTGTTGGCTGCAGGGTCGAGCAAGTCTCGCAGAAGACCTTGATGCCAGGTGACCCGTCCGTCAAAATGATGGGTGAGTATGGCAATCTGGCCACGAGAGGAAGGAGGCATCAATGCGAGCATACGTGCATTCGAATGGATTGGTAACGCATCCCGCATCATCTTGAGATCTAGTCCTTCCACATGGTTGATGTGGAAGGCATTGGCCTGTACTTGCGGTCCACTGCTCCGTCGCTTGCAGCCCACGCTCTCAAGGCCCCAGGCGCTCATATGCCCGTGTCCATCCACGACCACCACAATATCAGGCTTGCGACTTGTAATCTCTCCAAAGTGTTCTTGTGCGTGCCTTGCGCGACCGTCTGGGCTGTCTTTCTTGTCCTTGCTTGCGTCTGCGATCTGCTCGACCATGCTGGAATCGACCACGAAAGCATATCGCTGCTGGGTCTTGGGAGCTTGTGTCGGGTCGCGAGGCTGGATAGTCGCGATCATATCAATCTCCGCATAGAGAGACAAGATCTCGGTAGCATGCGGATTGACAGATTTCCAGACTCTGAACTTTCCGTCTGCGCATGTCGTGAAAAGGACATCCTCGTCTCGTGTATGCGACTGGCCTTCATTTGCAACTCTTCTCCATTCCAGATGAGTGACAATATCCGGATGTCGTAGATATGCATAGTCGAATTGTGGACTTTCGAAAGACAGTCTGCGCCAGATCTTGACCAAACAGTCGTATCTCGAGACAGTCGCAATCATGGATGCGCTCGGAGAGAAGACAGAGAAGAATGGCGTGGAAGGTACGTCTCTCGTCCATACTGCCTTGGTGATTTCCTTGTTGCGATCGGCCTGGTCAGGAGAGGCAGAGAAGAGTATGAGCGAAGAGCTCGTGGTAACGAGGAGCTCCTCATCGGAACCCCATGACAGTGCCTTGACTTCGCCTTGAGCTGCTTCAAGCTTGATGATCGCTTCCAGTACCCAGCGTAGCGTACCCTTGATCTCCTCTCTTAACCCGTATATGTAGACCTTGCTCTTACTCGATGCCACAATTCTGCCTGTCGTCTGATGGTATCTGACCACGACCAGATCATCTTCCAGGCTGTCATCGGTGTGTATTGTCTGCAGAGGCGATTGGGGTCCGTTTAAGAGTACGATCGAGCTTCCAGATATATATGCGACCACGAGTTGACCTTCATGATAGCCGTAATCGACAGCTTGGAGCTCTGCCTGTGGCTGTCCGGGCAGAATTGACTGCATTTGATCTGTTTTGTCTAGTCCTGGCGACTGTCATCGTGACATATCGCGATCCGAATCTGGTGCAATCATTCGTGATTGAGCAGAGGTGCCGGACATTGAACAACAAGTCTTAAGCTTGTCATGGAATCTGGAGATGTCACAGTCCAAGCCGTCGTCGATCTTCCTAACTCCGCGGAACCAATGATCAAGAGGAAAACAACAGGGATTGAATCGAACATCGGAAGATCATGGAGACTACGACGATTTTGTTCAAAATACAGTAATGTCATGATTCATTCAATTGGAGGGGTATCTTAAATCGCACAAATGCTCGTCTCGTACCAAATGCCAACCACATGCTTCGCTCTCGGGCTGTTACGGTCACGCTGCCCTCGAAGGCGAGCCATCTAGCCTGCTGCTTGACACAGAATCGTCGTCGTCCGCGGCTTCGTTAAATCGTACCGTCCTTCCCGTACCTTGCAGACGAGTGCTAGCAGCAAAAGTCGACATCCTTGGGAGTTCCGTCCTCGGCGCAGACAGTGGTGTCGTACTATTCTGATATCCACCTGCTCTCATCTTGCGCTGAAATGGAGTGACCTGTGGAGTCAATGTTTCCATGTCTTCAATATTACCAGGTGCTAGTGGTGCAGGTGTCGTACTTCCTACAATGCTGCTCCCGAAGTGGAATTGACCTGGAGTGTCGCCTTGCGCACGAGTCAACCCAGGTTGGTCTGGTATGACCTTGAATCGAGCGCGTGTCTTTGCCGTGCGTCTCGACGGTGTCCTCAGATACCCTGGTAGTGGTGTCGCAGTGAGAGACAGCGTGGACTGGTCTACTCCATCCGCTTGTCCCGCAAAGCTGTCGAATCGTGTCCACTGTTCAGCACGAGTCACATCACCCGAGAACAAGGTACTGTTCCCAATGAACGACGAATCGCCCAAGTCGCGACCACGTGGCAGCGAGACCCTCGACGCTCGCATGGTTGGTGTCTTGCTCGGACTGTCGGGGTCATCTGCGAGCCTTGCGGCTCTCTTGTCGTTCGTCTGCATCGCCCAGTGCCGGAGCATTTCACGCTGATGCTGTGTGAATTTGCGTTCTTTCCAGGCGGATGCGGTATCAGTCGTCCTTTGCAGTACAAAAACGGTATCGCTCAGCTTCCTGAGCATCTTCGAAGCAAGACGCTCTCGTGCAAGCTGATCGAACGTGTCTGCGTCGTCAAGACGTGCTCGAAAGGTATTGAGCCGCTCCTTGAAGGCTGCAAAGACTTCTTCTAAATGGCTACTTGCGTTGACCCTGGCTGCCTCCTGATCGTCTTGCCGCCACCGGACTGTCTTTGTATGCCATCGCTCAAAGCAGATCCTCGCGGAGAGTTCGTTCTCTCGTACTCGCATCTGCTGTGCATGCCTTTCCATGACTGCCATGTTTGAGGCCTTGTCCTGCAACAAAGCAAGATATCTACGGGCGATGTCGACTTTCTGGCGTCGACGGATCGTCGCATACGCTTCTCGACGCCGAATTTTCTGCCTATTGATGGTGGTAGTCTTCCAACGCTTGATTACCATAGATGCCAGGCAGTAGAATCTGGCTTGTGATGCCCACCTACTCAATTGTCGATCGTGTGCGCTTTGTGCTTTCCACGTTTCGAGATACCTGGGCAGGACGTGGGCGTTGCGAGTCTCCATGGCGGTAAGCTCGTTCTGCTCGCGTTGGCGCATAACAGCATACAGCTTGACGAAAGAGCATCGCACGAGACGAGCGTCTTTGTTGTGGTGGAGTATCTGAGTCGATTCGTCCAACGAAAACTGACGAGCTGCGATCCTGGCGCTGATACGTCGCATAGCGTCTCGTTTTTGTCGATGCTCCATCACACGTCGGAATAGAATGAGTCGCTCTTCCAAGACCCACTTGTAAAGAGCTTGCAGCTGCACTCGCTCGTTGATCTTGAAAGCCAGCGTTCGGCTGCGGAGATGATCATTCCAAGCGGTCAGTGCATTAGCCACAAGTCTTCGACGGTCAGTACCCTTCGCCCTCCGAATATCCATATTCGCAGCCCGCCACATGTTGAAGACCTTGGCCACGAGTCTACCATTTTTGGCCATCACAGCTTGAGCCTCGCTTGGCCTGAAGGTTGTCTTACGTCGCCATTGACGAAGGAAGGTGGTCAAGAGACCACGACGACGAAAGTTGATACTTAATGCATCCAGATCCTGGGCCATCGCAAATCGTGCACGTAATGTGGCAAGACTGAATTGCATGATCGATCCATTGTAACGGCCTTGCGCTGCCAAAACCATGGACTGAACGGAATCGCTTCGCGCTCTCCAGATGCGAAAGTACTTGACTTCGAGTCGACCATCCTTCCACATGGGTGCTTTCTGCTCGCATATCCGGAAGAACCATAGTCGGTAGAATCTCCTTGTGAGATTTCTCTGTCGAATCAATGTCGCTAGTTCTTCGTCTGTGGTCACCGTTTCGGTTTTTGACCGCCACAGCCCGAACCATTTTCGTAGACCAAGCATCCGACATTTCTGCTCGTTGACCGCGGTGATGTCTCGCCAGGCGTTAAAGTACCTCGTACGCAGAATGTGCCTTTTGGCTACGTTCGTTCTTGCGACTTCGTCAGAAGCTGCTTGAGCCCAGTGTGTGAATGCTTTGGTCAACAGATAATAGTCGCGCACTCTCGAAATACGTCTCTCCTGCTGCTGTCGGAAAGTACTGGTGTAGGCATTGTCCCTCATGGAGCCGAAAGACTGCTTGAGGAGTATGCGGCGATCGTGGTTTGTCGCCATCTGCAACAGGTCTTGCTGACGTCGGCGGATCTGCGTCGCCCGTGCATGCCAGAGCCACAGGGCTTTGCGGGCAACATTTGTGAAGTGCATGTATTCTCCGTCTGCCTCCAGCTGCCGGACATCAGCGGGTTCAGCCCACACATCCGGGGGGGCCAGGTGGTGCTGCTGCAAACCGTTCCTATCGATCGAAGTGGACCTCACACGGTTCTGCAGGCGACCATGCTTGACGTTCTGAGAGACTTGGTCGTCGTATTGGACATCACGAGGCGCCGGTAGCGGGCGGTCTCCACTAATCCAGGTAGTATCCAGATTACTGTCATTGAAAGAGGCGCGTCGCTTTTTGTCTCTCTGTTGGGATCCTGGTAAAAGCTCCCCAGTCTGTCCATCATCTTGCACCTCGGACACTGCAATCTCGCTTATCTCTTCATCTCCCACATGGCCAACCTGTATGTCTGCCAGAGCGAGGAGAGCTCGATAGCGTTTCAAGATGCCCCTTGTCCCATCTTTCGCGAGCTCCATGCGAGCATGCGACAGCCAACGGAAACATCGGTCATCATGCTGGGTATCCGTACCGAATTGTGGGAGGACTTGATCATAGGCATCGTAAAGAGCTCGAATTGGCAGACTAGAAGTCTGCTGGGCGAGAAAGGCAACTTCGTAAAGTAACTTGACGTCTGCCAAGGAGTCAGTAAGTCTCGCGCAAGTTGTTATGAGAGGTCGCGCACCTTCGTCTAACAAGTCCTTCAGCGACTCGATGATCGATGTAGCGGGCATTCGACTTTTCGTCTGGCGCGTTTCCTGTGCGGCATTCGGGCGATTGGACGATTTGCTCGCTGTGGATGAGGTCGCTCACGTGTCATGAATATAGAATCGAATAGGCATAGCTATGCGACCAAGTGATACGTGCCTATCGCTCGGAAATGGGGAGGAATGGAATGTCAATGTTAGGACGCGAACCACCGCGTTTATCGAAAGCTCCGCAAACACACGCTAGACCTTTTCGAGAGCTAGCCCGAATTGAAGTCATTCTCGCTCCATCTCTCATACAAGCAAGACTGTCCATCATGTCGGGCAGGACGAGACCACTGGAGAAGTTCAGTCAGGCGGTGGCCAAGTGCAGTGTCGAGGTACGAAGTCATTGTAGGTGACAGACCAATATACTGACGTCGTGCAGAGTGCGGCGTATGGCAAATGTGTCGTGGCGGAGTATACCAATGTACGGAAAGACATGTGTCTGCAACAATTCTTGCGCTTGAAGGACTGCTACCTTGTAGGTGATGTTAGACTGCCAGTATTTTTTTAAGGAAGATTCTGACTCTCAATAGGCTGCAGCTTCACGCAAAAATTGATCCTAGAATGAATCAAAGACTCTTAATTCGCTCTCTGTGAGGGTGGCAACGACACAGTAGACCGAGTCACAACGCTCTCCTGCCTGGTGATTCGACTGCCGTAACACCTTGCAAGCAGAGACAGTGGGTGAAGGAAGTCAACTAGATTGGGCACGACCCGACACCCAGAGATTGGCCCAGTCAAAGGAGCTTCTCCTGACGCGGATGCGCAAGAGAATCAATGTAACCATATATGCAGAATTAATATACAGCCAAACTCTTCCTTGCCGACTCGCGCCATTACTTGCAAGCGCACCCTGACATGGACCCAGATGAGCTTGCGTCGCCCACCTAACCCTACAAACATCATGAACATCAACCTTCTGGAACGGCCTCACAACTTCCTTTACAGCTTTCGTCCTTCATCTCAATATCCCCCGCTTCCCTGCCCAAGCGACGTATCCACCTGATCTACACCACTCATTAACCCTTCAATTTTCCCAGCGGAAACAACTCACCTCTTCCCACTCTCCTCCCGTACGCCAAATCGTTATAGCTTCTCTGTCTGACCTCCCGCATATACCCATCCTGCTCGGGCGTACGTGCCTGCGCATCCCTCTCGTCGCGCGCTCCCAGAAAGCGGTGGAAGGCGGCACACATGAGCACCAGGAAGCCGCCGCCTGCCATGACGATGATGACCAGTAGCGTAGGCGGGATGGAGAGCATGTCTCTGTCGTCGCGGGGGAGAAGGGGCATGGTGGCTTTATGTGCAGGACGGCCTCCTGGGTGCCGTTGTTCGAGGGTGAGAGATGAGGCTGGTGAGTGGTTGTAGAGTGCGTGACACCGATGTCTCGGATGGATTGATTGGTGATGGGTCAGCTTCTGGCTGGCCAGAATATCGTTGCTGTATCTGTGATGGATGTGTCTCCCTGACAATCGTGTTCTTTGCAATGCATACTGTTTACAAAAGTTGGCGAAATGTACATGCTCTCAAAGCATGAAGGCCATTGGAAGTCAGAGTCGCGCTTGCCTGGCTTATCCGCTGAGATTTTTTGGAATCGACGACGGTGCTTGTACACACTACTTCGAAGCTGTGTCCGGCACATCGTTAGTAGGCATGGATGGCAGGCTTTCCACCGGCAGACTTCTGAGCTAAAGGGATGAACAGAGCGCTTTTGATTCAATCATAATACCTAACTGTCATATCTCATAGCTCCTTGGTGGTATTTGCAGGCGTAATCTTCTCGTCTTCACTCTCCCTGCCTGATTGAGCCCCCACTGACTCGCCTTCCGTGTCCTCTACCTCTTCCGGAAGCAAGAAATTGAGTGTCATTAGGATCGGTGCAGCGATCGCGTAGCCACTGCTCATGATCAAAGAAATGGCGTCCAGGAAAGCCGCTAGTCCGCGATTGTCGCCGCTGTAAGTGAAGACGTTATCGAAGTAGGTCGGTACTAAGCTTGCACCATAGCCGAACACCAGACCAGCTGTGAGGATGAACCGATTACGCCTATTGAGTGGAACGCCCTTTGCAATGACGGCCATACCGGAAACAGCCACAGAAGTGAACAAGAACGTGGTCATCCCTCCGAGCACCGGGCTCGGAATGGCTATCAGAGAAGCCGCGAATTTGGCAAAGATGCCAGCGACTATGAGGAAGAAACAACAGCAAAAGCCAGCTTTTCGGGATGCACATTTCGTCAGAGCGATTACACCATTCTGTAAGACTGTCAGTACAGAAACGATAATACGTGAGCCCAAGGATACGTACGTTCTGCGCGAAGGTCGTCACTGGGCTTATGAAACATAGACTCGCAAGGATCCCGTTGAGTCCATCGGCGAGAACGCCGCCTTGGACTCGAGAGTCAAAAGCCGGGCCCTCGACTTCCAGCCGAGACACATCACATGTCGCGGTGATATCCCCTACGCATTCAGTAGCGCAAATGAGGTAGACCGCGATCAGCGGGAGAACGAGAGGACCGTACAGGCTCAATTTGAAGGTCTGCACCCAGGGAAAGGACGCCACGGGAGCGGCGTCAATCGTACTGCGATCGAAGTAGCCCGTGGCGGCAGCGATGATGCACCTACACATATTAGCGGCTGATGTCAAGGATGAACACATCGTCTACTCACCCAACCAGCAGACCAAGTACCACCGCGCAAGACTTCATGATAGGAGCACCCCATCGCTCCGCGATAATAATTGTGATGAAGACGGAGAACCCGAGCCCAAGATACTCTGCGGACCCCCATGGCAGAGCATGCGGGGCATTGATATCTGGACATTTTGCAAACAGGGCTGTTGGGGGCGTATTGGCACATGGCCCAGAGCCGCCCATCCAATTCTGGAATCCGGACTCGATCAGGTGAATGCCAATCAAAAGGATAGTCGGACCCGTAACGATCGGGGGGAAGATTCGCAACATGACTCTGGGTGGCAAGAAGGCGATAAGAATGACGACCAGGGCACAGATTGCGCTCGTACCGACAAGGGCACCATATCCATCTGGGCAAGGCAGCTTGTTGCCTAGGTCGTCGAGCGGACAGAACCCATTCGCATACATCTGCTCAAATGCGCCCTGTGCCACTGGGATGGTGGAAAACGACACGCCGGCCACTGACAGAAGTCCGGTTCCGATGTAGTACTTTGTCCCGTAGATATGGAATCGCGTGATCTGGACGATAGAGGCAAAACCAGAGACGATCAGGGCAGTAGAGACGAGGTATTGCTGCTGTTCAGGCTCGAGATTCGCACCAGAAGATCCGCCCAAAAGGATTGGCGGCGTGACAACGCCACCCAACATGGAGAGGAAATGCTGCAGGCCCAGTATGAATGCGAGGACCAGTGGCATGTTGTTGTTGACGCCGAAAAATGGTGTGGCAACCTGAGTCTTCTTGACGAAAGGTATACTAGGTCGGAACAGGCTGGCATAATTGTAGCTGCCGACCAAGCCATCTTTGGTCAAAAGAGCATGCTTCGCTCTCCTAAGACGGTCCCCAACCGTCTGCCGAGGAAGTCTACGAGGCACAATCTGAGAAGGGCCCGAATCTTCGTCCATGTTGATAGAGGTAGTGGAAGTCTGATCTGTCAAGCAGAGCGATAGAGCGTCAATCTACGGCAGAGGTAGGAAATGAAAGCGATGGCGACCTGAAGGATCGAGTCTTATACTTGTATTCTGTCTGCATTCGATCTCACCGTGTGCTCTTTGTAGAGCAGAAAAGCTAGGGTGTGGTGGGGAAAGGCGATCCGTCAGGTTGATACTGCACCCGTCGGCGTGCTCCAGACAAGCAATGGCCAATGCCGGCGATTGCAGATCCTCTCGATCATGATAAGCCTGCATGGACTGATGCATGATGGCCGGTGTCGCTGTGCAGAAAGCAAATAGGAGCTTATCAGTGGAAAAGCAACTCCGACACATGTCGTGGATTCGGCCGAAACCGCGGCCGGCTGCGATGAAACCCAGATGTATGAAAATAGCATTTAAAATGGAATGCACCTCCCTCCACCTCGCAATTCAACACTGTTTGAATTCCAGCAATTCCCGAATCCTCCTCTCTGCACGCACGAAGACACAGTACTGCACGGCCGCGTAAAGCAGAACATGGCTATCATCAAACCACTTTCGAGCGCAGGCTCCAACGATTTCGGAGCCGTCGTCTCTGGCATTGACATCGAGAACCTCTCAGGTATGTATGCAAGGATACGACAATATGCGTGATGTAAATGATATTGTACATGGGAGAATACCCGTCCAATCGGTAACCTCCTCAGTAAGTCACCAGCTAACCTACTAATGGACTTAGCTGACAGTCTACAGATGCGGACTTTGATTGCATCCGTAATGCACTGTACACCTATCAGGTCCTAGTAGTCAAGGATCAGCTCCACGCTTCCCCAAAGGCCCAGTATGAGATCACGCAGCGATTCGACCCTGATGCAACTGCCTCTTACGGCCATGGCAAGACCTTGGACGCGAAGAGATCTATCTTGCATCCAGATCTCAAGACAATCCCACACCAGCCTCAGGTGCAAGTGATCGGCAATGGTTTTGTGCAAGAGTTCGAGGGTTTGAAGGACATCAAGCTCCGACACCCACATCACCGCACATTTCATGCGACTACTGTACCCGATGAAGATGACCTGGACTTCACCCGGTTTTACCGATGGCACATCGACGCAGCCCTGTATGGTCTAGCACCGCCTGTAGTCACAAGTTTGATGGCTGTGCGTGTTCCTGGTGGCCGAAAGCAAACACTGCGTTACGATGACGGCTCGGGTGATGAGTTGAGCGTTCCGCTGGGCACCACAGCGTTCGTCTCTGGCTACGCCATGTACGATCGCCTTTCCCCTGAAGATCAGGCTTTTGCTCGAACCACCAAAGTCGAATATGCTCCACACCCATATGTCTGGATGAGCAGCGCCAAATCTAGATCGGATGGATTAGGACTGATCTCAGAGGGTAAAGAGGTCCCCTTGGGCGAGCTACCACCAATTGAAGAAGATAAGATCCAGGTTCTTCCTGTCTGTTGGCGCAACCCTGTCACTGGCAAGTTGGCGATCCAGGTCCACCCTTCAGCGGTCCGAAAGTTGCACCTCGAGGATGGAACGATCATTGATGACCTGGCTGAAGCGCGAAACATTGTTCATCGACTTCAGCGTCCCGGTATTGCGCCGAGTCTCGTCTATGCGCACGATTGGCAGGCGGGCGACTTTGTATTGTTCCACAACCGAGGTGTCCTGCATTCCGTGGTTGGGGCGTTTGCTGAGGATGAGGTCCGGCTCTTCCGCCAGTGCAACATAGCCGCCAGCCATTTCCCCCAAGGACCGCTTGACGTAGAAGTGGAGGCATGATTGAAGAGGTGTTTCAGCGAATGGCTCAGGGTGCTAAGTATGGATGGCATACAAGTCATTCTTCATGAATCGCTAGACATTCTCTTGGCACAGACCCATCCTTTGGATATTCTTAGGCATAACCTAATGAACTGTTGATCTCGATAAAGAATACTCTTAGGCTGAAACTTCCGACCACACACATCGCTTATGCTGGGCATGTGGAGGTGTGGTCTCACGTTGGTAACCCCACCACGATTTTGCCCCAAGACCCCAATCAACTTTGGTGGGGTCTGGCGCAACAGAGCAAGCACCCTCCGCCACCATGCGGCTTGCCTGTAATAAAATGGCATAGAGAGGAGAGCGTGATTGCTTGATAGTAAAAGCGCGATCATGCCGATTTCGAAGGTAGTACCATCCTGAACGCGGCCAACACGCAGAACACTGACATGAAGCCAACAGATTATCATCGTCGGTGCAGGGCCATCTGGTCTTCTCCTGGCCCTCATGCTCGCTAAAGACGGCATTCCTGTCCAGCTAGTTGAGGCGGCACCACAATTGGATACTTCTCCACGAGCTACGCATTACGCCTGGCCTGCCGTCCACGAACTGATCCGTGCTGGTGTGATCGATGAAGTCCGCACAAAAGGCTTCGTAGCTTCGACGGGTATCATGTGGCGTCGACTTGACGGGTCCGAGATTGGCCAATTCAATGTCGATGCCATCCCCGAGGAGCGACGATTGCACTGCTTGCCACTTGGAAAGCTCTGTATCGTTCTACGAGACGCTCTTGCCAAATTCCCCGACGCCCAAATCAGCCACTCCTACAAAGTCCTGTCCATCGACCAATCGTCTGACAAAGCTCGCATTGTGGTAGACACGCCTCAGGGGCGTGAGACGCTGGAGGCAGACTATGTGGTTGGGTGTGATGGCGCCAACAGTCAAATTAGGAAGTGTCTGTTCGGCGACGACTTTCCTGGCTTTACGTGGGATGAGCAGATCGTGGCTACCAACGTGAGTTCATCAGTGAGCCCTTACATGGACAGTCTAACAGATCTAGGTCTACTACGACCTGGAGAAGCATGGTTGGGGCACGGGCGGATTCATAGTAGATCCAGAACACTGGAGCATGGCTACCATTATCCAAACTGATGGTCTACTCCGGGTCACGTATGGGGAGAAGCCCGGTCTGACCAAGGACGAGTACCTTGCACGCTTGCCTGAGAAGTACAAGACCATCCTGCCTGGAAGCCCTGGACCGGACGATTACAAGGTCGTCAATTTCAGTCCTTACAAAGTACATCAGCGCTGTGCCAAAAGCTTCCGAGTGGGCCGCTTCCTGCTAGCTGCTGATGCAGCACATCTGTGTAATCCTTTGTGAGTTTGGCTTGCTAGTCAAGACCATGTCGCTAATCACCACAGTGGCGGCCTCGGCCTGACAGGAGGCATTGTGGACGTAGGCAATCTATACGATTGTCTTGCAGGTATTCACAAGGGTCTCACCGACGAAAGCATTCTCGATCGCTACAGTGATGTGCGGAGGGAAAAGTACAACACGTTCATCAACCCAATCTCACAAGCAAACCTAAAGCGGCTCATGCTGGACCCCGATGTTGCTGTCAAGGAGGACGAATTCTTCAAGATGGCTCCCATGTTGAAGGATGCTAACGTTGCTGCGAAGTTTTCAGCTGTACGTCATTCTCATTAAAGCATCAAGTCTCTGCTCAGACTGACTTTCCTTCAGGGTATCGACGGCATTATGCATGATTTTACCAAGGAATACAGGGTAGCCTCGGCTGCGGGTTGAATGCAAGGCAGTGGCGATCAAGTCATGCCCGATACATCGACAAGCTCTTAGTAGGCTGCTCGAATGTACAATTTACAATCATGTCTGGAAGACGAGTTTGATTTGTGGCATATCTCTAGGGCTCATTCTCAAAACCAGGCAAGAATTTTACACCTAAAGTGTTGAAACCATGTTGCCGCAGGGTCAGTCTACCAGCGTTTTTGAGCATTTCAAGATCCTGTCTGCAATCAAGATAGAGACCTCTGAGCTCTTTTGCTTGACCAGACGCAAGATAAGCCACGGTGTTGCCACACAGGTCTGGTACGTCCTTGAACAATGGTCTCATCCCATCTTGCTGCGATAGAGACACGTTGCCTGGCACAATGTCAGATGCGGTCTTGAAACTGGCCTTCATGCTTACTGGTGACCATTGCTCCCCACACGGCGCCGGGATGGACAGCGTAGGTATGTACCTGCTCCCCAAGACCTTCTTCATCGAGATCTTCTTGCAGACAACCCGTCGCTCTCGCCACGGCAGCTTTACTTGAGCAGTAGCTCAAACCCGCGGTGTGGTTGATAGTCGCTGATCTGGAAGCAAGATTGATGATGCATCCAGACTTTCTATCCATCATCGACTGAAGGACCTGGTAAGTGCAGAGCATAGTGCCTTTGAAGTTGATCTCGATGATATTCCAAAACGCATCGAAATCCTCTTCATACGCCTTCTTACCGGTCACTGCTCCAGCATTGTTGACCAGGATATCGACTGGACCAAGTTTTTCTCTAATGGCGATAAAGGTAGCGTTGACTTTCGAGGTATCACGGATGTCACACCCGAATGTTTCGACTTTGATACCATACTTCTGGCATTTCTGTTTCGTTTCCAGGAGGGAATCTGCATTGAGATCAAGCAAAGCTAGACTTGTGCCGGTGTTCGCCAGTGCCACAGAGATGGCCTGACCAATACCTTGATGGAAAAATCAGCCCTTCATTGTGGCTCGGTGCGGTCGAATTTACCTCTGGCGGCCCCGGTCACCACCGCCACTTTTCCTTGATTCAGCCCTGCAAGTCTTTCTGCAAGAATAGGACCATATGGTTCGTGTTTCAGCGGTATCGTCGATATTCCAAAGTCCTTGGGATCCATCCTGACTGTCCCTAATCGTTAATGCTCTTCTGTGCGTTCAGAAAGCTTCACAACGACTCAGCAGGAAGAGCGTACTATTATTCACTAGCATGATCATTGCGAGCAAGGCTTTGGGACTTGACCCCGCAACGCCCTACCCCACCACCCCTGCCCCACCGCCGGTAAGCCAGCCCCTTCTTACACCCCGGACTTGGTCCAAACTGCCGCCAAACGTGTGGGGTTGATTCAACGACATAGTTTGCCTGCTCTCCACATTCCCCACCTGGATGATGGTAGTCGTGGTGCCTGCTTCTTTAAGACGTGCGAATTTGAATTTCTAACACATGGTAAGGAAAACCCTCGACATCCTAGCTGTCTGCCGTCCCTGCAGAATGGCGTTCCCCACGAACATCAGCATGCTTCATGTCGTGGTAAGCAGCGTGGTCGTTGCAGTACTGTTGTATCTATGGCCACGGTTGCGAGACTTGACCTCTGGTTATCGCTATCCACCGGGTCCAGCAGGCATTCCGGTTTTCGGCAACATCTTCCAATTATCACCCGAGAACACAAAGGCTAAGATGATTGAGCTAGCAGAGCAATATGGCGATATGTGTGTTACGAATCATCCTCCGAATTTGTACAGAATGAAGCACTAAAAGTCCTCCAGGTTCACGATGCAGCTTGGTGCGAAGCGCTGGGTCTTCGTTAACTCCCTCGAGACATCGAGAGAGCTTCTCGATAGGCGGGGAAGGCTATATATCGGGCGTCCTGACTTTCCGATCACGCAAGACATGATATCGGGAGGAGGAAGGATTGTCCTCATGAGCAATACCCCACACTGGAGAACTTTGAGGAAGATTATGCATCAACTGCTCATGGCAAGTACTGTGGGTGCTCATTTGCAAGGTATCGAACTTTGCTGATGAAAACGCAGGCTGAGACCTATAAGCCTTTTCAGGACATCGAGTCAAAGGCACTGGTGTGGCAATTACTTCACGAGCCAGACCAATTCTACGAGCACGCTGCACGCTTTGCAAATTCTGGTAGGTACATCTGGTAGAGCGCGGATGACTGCAAATGCTGACAAGGGGCAGTTATCTTCTCGGTGTATGCATGTATCATGGAAATGCCGATTTGCTTCTGACATGGATAGCGTTTTCGGTCGTCGCACGAGCATGGGCGACAAGCAGGTGCAGTTGCTCTTCTCAACCATTGAGGACTTCCTCAGCAGGCAACAGTCACCCTCGACAAGCATCATAGAACAATTCCCTTGGCTTGTTCGCATTCTGCCGAGACCTTTACAGTGGTTCCGTCCCGACGCCGAACGAATCTTTGATAAGACTATCGGGTCAGTCGTCTTGCTTGCATCAGACATCGGATGCTGATGTAGCGGACAGTGTCTATAAAGCTTTCATGAAGGATCTCGAGGCTCGTGTGGAAGCAGGCGAAGACCCTCGATGCTTTGCACGAGACATGGCCAAGCTCGCGGACCGCCACGATCTTGATGATACATTGAAGCATTTCTGCGGTAAGTGACCCTTGGTAACAATTGCACGGCATGGATCTAACGTACACAGCCGGATCATTGATAGAAGCGGGCAGCGATACCACCAGAAATCAAATTAACATTCTTCTTGCTGCTGCTGCGACTTACCCAGACTGGGTGAAGCAAGCACAAGCACAGCTCGATACTGTTTGTGGCCCTGCACAGCGGCTGCCGACTTTCGAAGTAAGTGTCTTGAAGTGGTTATCGAATCTCGCTGATCTCGGCCAGGACTGGGAAAGACTGCCATATATTTTGGCGACGATCAAAGAAACGCTGCGCTGGCAACCGAACTTCGTCACTTCTGGCACACCGAGAAAACTGATCGAGGACGATTCATTCCGTGGATACAAGTTTGAGAAAGGCACAATCTTCACCTACAACCTGGCCGCCATCAGCCACAGCTTCAAGGACAGCGAGGTCTTCATGCCTGAACGATATCTCGACGACGATCTGCAGGACATCCTAAAAGGTCATGCGGGCTTTGGCTTTGGTCGTCGTGTCTGCCCCGGCTACTACGTTGCTACCCGCAATATGTTTATTGCGTTTGCGAGAATCCTGTACTGCTTCGATATCAAGGAACGACCTGGGTACAAGATTGATCCGTTCAGAATCGACGCTATGGCTCATGAACATACTCCCTTCCAGGTCGACATCATTCCCAGGTCCGATAAGCATAAGGCATTGATTCTCGAGACTTGCAGAGAAGCGGGCGAATCGATATAATACCAGAAACAGATATCGTTAGTAGACCACTTATTACAATCACTCAGAATAGTCTTCCTGTGGATCATCTAGATCACATCCGATAACTTTTGCCCCTTCTTCACGACCCTCACCTTCCCCATGCCATCCGGACCCGTCCTCGCGCTCTTGGACACACCTCCTTGAGCAATCGCTACTTCCGTGGGGTTGTCATTGAACGCAAGCATTGCACCGCTGAAGAAAGGTGCACCCAGGACACAATCTCCAAAGTTACCCAACGTCATGCTCAATCCGCAGACATTCTTGTCCGCGCCCGAGAAGTCATCGAGCGAACCCCTGGCGTAGTTCCTGATGGGAATCTTCACCGTCGCACTACCGCCCTTGACAGCCGGGAAGGCAAAGTCGACAGTCGCATTCGCTGGAATCATGTCGCAAGTGCCGTTGTAGGCGACGAAGAGCCGTCCGTCAAGGTCATATTTGATTAGGCCTGAAGCGTTGAGGAAGGCGTCCTCGTCGATGGCGAGGCTGTCTTGGCCGGTACCAGAGTCGATGAAGCAGCGCTTGACGGACTTGTCGGAAACCGGGATCTTCTTCGCTCCCGCCTTCGGCTTGGACACATGTGCTACTGATACGTCGGGAATGGAGACATAGTAGCCCAGGTATGCATCCTTGGGTGGGTTGACTTTGATGCCTACCAGCTCGCCGGAGTACTTGTTTTTGGGCGGCAGGGCACCGAAGAGGAGAGTGCCCACATAGGTCCTGTTGGCGGCTTTGGGTGGTTGGTCGAACCACATGCTGAACACGGAGGACGCGGACGTCTGAGATGCGAGATCCGTCCGGAAAGACGGGTAGATGCCAATCAGGCCACTCTTGGGCGGTGCAAGACCGAGGATGCTGTGGTCGAAGGATGCCTCCGGGATCTTGCAGTCCTGGTCGAGCTGCTTCACGAGTGTGTAGTTCGCGAGACCGACTCTCTGTCCGGTCAGGGCGGGCCATTTGGGATTGCTGAAGCTCATAGAGTCATTGATCGTGTAGCCACCGGCCACGACCTTGCCATTGCCACCATAAGAGTAGGCGAGCTCGATCGTTTTCTTGCCTTTGGCAGATGATGAAGCTGGGTAATTGTAGAAATCCTGCACAGACTTGTTGCATAGTCCTTGCTGAAACAGAACTTTACTGCCGTCATTGATGGTGCTGTTTGGTCCGTAGACCCAAAAGCCAGCTGAACCAGTGTCGATGACTGCACTGACGACTGCTTGCGCTGGCGTTCCCCACGTGATGTCGGCCGAGATTCTGCACAGTCATCAGCACATTTTGCTCCAAATCCATCGTTCCATTCCTAATTCAACCTCGGATAATTGCCATATTTGAATAACAATGGCATCGACACATATTGATCGGTCTTTTGTGTCGCTGGTGCTGCAGCTGCCGTCGCGGCCAGAGCGAGAAGCTGATAGTGGTGCATAATGGCGCAGATCGAGGCTGACCGTCGATTGAGCACTCAACATACTCATCTTATACACTCTACCGCTTCGCAATCCGGCATCATGTCTTCATCTAAGCAAGCGTCCGTTGACAACGCCTGGCCCGGAGCCTCCTAGAGACAACGTTTGAACGGCTCGCAGGTCTATTGTCATACCAAATCTCTCCGTGGACGATATAGGCCCAAGCACCCTCGCTAAGCAAGATTTTGTCCATACGTAATACTCCAATCTCGATTGGACTGCCGACGTATCAGAATCTGGTAATCTGTCTGGCTCGTGGAGTACTGGTCAGTAATGCTGTTCAAATCTGCTCCTCTGACTCCAATATTTTTTTGTCTTTCCTATCCCACCCGTTCACCGTTTCCTATGACTACAGGTCTCCGGTGGGCACTAAGAATAGGATATACTCCTGTCGTCTCGAACGTTCCTACGACTCAATAGCGCAGAAGCAGGACTTTATTTCTTGCCGCTTTCCCGTGCACCAGGATTATCACATTCCAGGCAATGATGAAGTCTTCGATATTGCTTAGTATCCTGGCTGCACCTCTGGCTGCCTTATCAGCATCGATACCTGAGCTCGCCTTGCACGAAAGACTACTGACGCTTCCGGAAGGGTGGAGAGTGTCCTCACCAGCTAACGAGTCTGAACGAGTCTACCTCCAAGTAGCATTGACGCACCCCCATCACCAGTACCTTGGCGTTGCATACGATGTTAGCGACCCTACATCACCCAGATATGGTCATTACTTGGACAAACGCGAGCTTGATGCAGTGCTTCCTGATCTGACCCGGAGAGCTGAAGAGGTCATAACGTGGCTTGAGGCGTCAGGGGCCGACAACGTTCTACACCGAGGTGACTGGGTCCACTTTGATACCACGGTGGAACAAGCACATATAATGCTAGACGTAGACTTTGAGTATTACCAACATGGCACTGATGAACCACTTCTCCGGACCCAGAAGTACAGCATACCACGACGTCTTGACCATGTCATTGACTTTATCCACCCGACCGTATACTTCATGCGAAGCACATCCCGAGAGAAAAAAACTCGTCTGCCCCGCCTTCCGAGACAGCACAAGCCTACTGGCCTAGTCACTTGCACGACCAGTATTTGTCCCAAGAATCTGACCAAGGAGTACAACATCTCCTACGTGCCCAGCGACAACAAGTCCGGAAGTAAGCTTGGTGTCGCAGGCTTCCTTGAACAATGGCCTTTCCAGAAAGACTCGCAGAAATTTCTCAAGGAATATGGCCTCCGTACTCAGACCACTGCATATAAGTACTCAGTCACCCGCGTCAATGGTGGCCTTGACCCCAATGATTTAGCCAGATCCGGTGACGAAGCTATGCTTGACATCGAGTACGCCATGGCCATGGCGGATCCTCTTCCCGTAACATATTTCTCCGTTGGCGGCCGTCCCGCCACGATTTCGCAACCAGGAAGCAAGCAGGTCGCTAAGAACACATCCGACAACGAGCCATACCTCGCTCTATTTCAGCATATCTTATCCCTCTCCGACCCTCCTCAAGTCGTCTCAATGTCTTATTCAGACGACGAGCAGACTGTCCCGCTGCCCTTCGCACGCAAAGTCTGCTCGCTCGCCGCTCAACTCGCAGCTCGTGGCGTCAGCATCGTAGTCAGCTCAGGCGACGGCGGCGCCGCCGGCAATGGGGACAAAAGCTGTAAAGGACCCACCGGCAAGAAACGCTTCATCCCGACCTTCCCAGCAAGCTGTCCATGGGTCACTGCAGTAGGAGCAACGAACCAATACGGCGTAGCGTACTACAGCTCCGGTGGATTCAGCAACTATTTCCCTCGACCGCAGTGGCAGGAAGGTGAAGTGAAGAAATATCTCGGCGCACTGAACGGCAGCCATAAGGGGTGGTACAACAGTTCTGGGCGGGGCATACCAGATGTATCTCTATTTGGCAGCGATTACCTCACGTATAGCGCTGGGCATGCTTACCAGCAAACGGGCACGTCGGCCAGCGCGCCTGTCTTCGCGGCCATGGTAGCGCTGGTAAACGATCGGAGACTGCGGGAGGGCAAGCCAGTATTGGGCTTCTTGAATCCGTTGTTGTATAAGAGCAAGCACGTATGGAGGGATGTGACGGAGGGAAGCACGGGTGGTTGTCAAGATGGGAAGAAGATTGAAATGGGCTGGGCTGCGATGAAGGGGTGGGACGCGGCGAGTGGTTTAGGGGAGCCTGATTTTGAAAAGATGATGAAAGCGGTAGCATAGGATGATCACGAATCAAGAGCGAAACGATTCCTATTCCCTGCAATGCCAATGGCAGGCAGATAGCTGAGATCCCTTGTCAGTGTGGGTTTGTGGTAGAGGCAGGCAGCCACAATCCCCAGGGCCCGAGGTCATTTTTGTTCAGCATCTATCCGAGTCACCCCACGCCCCCATGGTACCTTGTGATAGTACCGCCTGAATGAAAGGTCTGTATATTCATCGAGACGATCTTGACGTGGCCTCTTCGGTAAGCCATATCCATGCGCCGCAGTGAGTACGACGGATCCGAACCCTCACTCCGCCAACCTCTTCCCTTCTGTTTCAGAAGTTACCACAAGAACTCTGCGACCTCATCAACCAACATGCGGCTACCGATGATGGCTCAATAACGATAAGGTACTGCAGGTCCCCCAGCAGATGGGAGCGGACAGAGCATAAAAAGATGAGCTATGAGAAAGACATATTGGGATTATGAGGTATGGCTCGCTTGGCGAGGGGTCTCGTTGGAGGCGGGTCACGTGACCAACTTGAACAAGTTCTTTGCCATTCACTTTAATCCACCTGTCAAGAAGATACTCTGGCCAGTCAGATACCCCGTCTCGCAAAGCATCCTCACAGAGCCAGCGCACTCGTCGGGCGTCCCTAGCCTCCCGACCGGGATGTTCTTCACGTCCCCTGCGGTGCCCTCTACTGCCTTTGCGTCCTTCAGCATCCCCGTGTCTCCGATCATCGCGGGCGAGATGTCGTTCACGGTAATGCCGTCCTTGGCGAGCTTCTGCGCGAGGTTCTTCATCATGCCCGCCAGTCCCGCTTTCGAGGCCGCGTAGTGGCATCCGTTGATGCCCCCGCCAACTGCCGCGATGGACGAGACGAAGACGATTCGTCCCCAGCCTTGCGAGGACATGTGCGGCACCGCGAGCTTGGAGAGGATGAAGCTCGCGCGGAGATTGACGGTCATCATCTTGTCGAACTCCTCGATGGGGATGTCGACGATGTCGGAGATACGCTTGCCGTAGCCGGCGTTGGAGATCAGGATGTCCGGGTGTTGGCCGTGTTGGGCGTGAATCTCGTCGAAGAGGCGGGCGAGGTCGTCTGCGTTGGCGACGTCGACTTGGTGGGATGAGCACTTCTGTTGTTCACTGTGGGGAAGAGAGGCGATCAGCGACTCGACGGAGACGGCGTTGCTACTGTAGGTGAGTGCGAGGTTGGCACCCAGGCCATGTAGCATTCGTGCGCATGCTGAGCCGATGCTAACATAAGTCAGTAGTGATAAATAGGTCAGATCCAAGGACTTACCCGCCCGAGGCTCCTGTGATGAGAGCAAGTCGACCACTGATCCTATTATCGACTTTGGCCATGATGTGGAGAGAGACAGCACTGGGCCTCGTTGGGGGAGAGTCTGGGTGGCACGGATTTGTGTATGAGGAGCTTAGAGAGGTCTGCACGGGACAGTCGATAGGGGAGGTGGCGGGACGACGACGATCTGTGGAATGATGTCTTTTGACTGGTGCACCGGAGACAGAGGGAAGATGCGGCTTAAACAGCAAGCCGTGAAGTACCTTTAGGTGGGGCGTGGGATATGGAAATGCGCGGGGGAAATACCGGTCATTAACCTATGGGCGACCACCAGAGCGAGTTACAGCCCTTATGCTACCTTGTATAAACGAGAGTTGTAGGCTGTCTACAGCGGAAACGCGGTGATGTAAGATGTGTGCGGCTGCATGTGAAGTCGGCTATTGAGTGAGGCAGGTCTCGGTTGGAAGGTCTTGTGATCGAGAAATTTGGGTTCGACGTCCGTGGGCAGAAGAAGTAAGACGAGGGACAGTCTAACAGCCTTGCTCCACAATGTCTGATGCGATTGAGCCCATTGTCTAACTCTGATGTGGATGAGAACCGGCAATTGCAACGCAGCTTGTGTATCGAACTTGTCGCTTCAGAAGCCGACATTCGGGGCCCATGTGGAGAGAAATTCGGCGAAACCCTAATAAGATTCAGGGAAGACAAGCTCTGACGAAGCATCGGGTACGGAAATCGAGAGACGTTTTCTTGTCTCGACGACTATCAGGGTCGGCCTTTGAATTGGGACAAAAAGGGCAGCCAGCAGCCGCAACCCCAGATGCCGGTGTTAGGGTTAGGGTGTGTAGTACCTTGGCCTAGTTATGATGTAGAGTAGGCTAAACATAGCCTATAGCTAGGAGCTGATAGGGATTAGGAAGGTGAGAGAGATTAGAGAATTATATCACATTATATTAATCATATAGTTAAACTAGTAGATTCTATAGAATCACTATAGATATAGAGCTAACATTCGTATACATTAGGCCAAACCTATACTAAACATACCTAATTATATACTAAGTAAAAAAAAACCCCAGAAGGGTATACCCGATAACCAGGGTATGTGTGCTTATTCTTGGCATGGAGGAGCATGCGGGCTCCTTACTATGCTAACCGCAAAAACATGGCAAAAACTCCGTGATATGATGGAAATTGAGATGCTGTTATTACGGCATTGACATTCTGGTACAAGTCGTTGCTAGTCAATCAATTACATATTTCTGACACGAGTGCACCCCGTGAGCCTGTCTTGGACTATGCTGCGCTCTTCGCCGGCATGTTCTCGACCTCCTCGACGTCTCCCTTTGCCGCATATAGCTCGTGAGCTTCGTTCGATCCTGACTTGGCGAACAGACGATCTACGTCCTCGAGTTCCATTCCTGTCAGAACAATTAGTAGATGATTGACGACGAATGTGCTTTCTGACTTACGCTTGGTCTCTGGAAAGAACACATAGATGATGGGGACCCAGGTAGCGTTGAGCACGGCAAAGATAATGTATGTCTTCCAGCCGATGTTGGCAATAGCAGGAGGAGTAATCTGGACGACCATGTAGTTAAAAATCCAATTACAGGCCGTGCTGATCGACGAGCCCATTTGGCGAAGGCGAAGTGGTAGTATCTCGGTGGGGTACACCCACACAGTAGCCTGGAATCCAATGGTAAAAGCGCCTTGGAAGATGAAGAGCATTGCTGCAGCGCCAATACCCGCTGCTTTGGCGATAGACGTTTCGTTCTGGACCTGGTAGATCAGAGCAGCTTGGACGGCCATGACAGCAGCCATGAGCGAAATCATGGACAGGAAAAGAGGGCGGCGACCGATGCGATCGATCAAAAACCAGGGGATGAATGAGGCGGCGAAGAACCAAGTCTGGAGAGCACCAGCCATGAGACTTGAGGTACGACTGTCAAAGCCAATAGACTTCTCGAACAATGTACCTGAATAGTAGATGATGGCATTGATACCGCCAAGCTGCTGGAATGCCTGGATACCGCAGGCAATGAGGAAACGGCGCTGGCTCTGGATAGCGTCATTGCGGAGAAGATCCTTCCAGCTGCCAGCACCGATAGCCTTCTCGACGTTGACTGTCCTGACGATGTCTTCAATGAGAGCACGGACGTCGGCGTCATCAGTGTTGTGCCCTCTCAGTCTACCAAGAACTTCATTTGCTTCTTCATGGCGATCGTGCGCGACAAGCCAGCGAGGCGTCTCGTCCGTGAGCCAGACGAGGAGTAGCATAGGAGCGAGGAAGACCAGCTGAAGGATGACCGGGATTCGCCATATGTAGTCCGCAGTCACGAAGGAGAATCCATAATTGATCCAGTAAATGAGGAAGATGCCAAAGTTGAGGGTGGTGAGCTGCATGCAGACATCTGCGAGTGGTCAGTGAACACATTCTCGCCAGGAGAAAGCTATCGTACATAGACCTCTAGACGCTTTAGGGGAGTATTCGGCTTGAAAGACAGGTACCGTGGAGTTGTTGATACCGAGGCCGACGCCAGCAACAATTCTTGCGACGATCATGTGAGCACGAGTGAAGGCGGTGGCCTGCAGAACAGATCCGACAGCCATGATAATGACGCCGATGGCGATACTCTTGCGTCGACCTAGTCTCTCGCCCACCACCGAGGTGAAGATGGAACCAAAAAAGGCGCCAATCTCGAGTATAGACACGATCAGCCCAATCATCACAGGACCAGGGTTGTTGAAGGTGTTTAGGAACGGCGTCTGATTGATGATGCCACCCATGAGTCCATTGTCGAAGCTGTAGAAGTCAGTATTCATGACTGGCATCCTTATAGCGATGGAATTACCCTATCTGAAAGAACCCGAGGGCGGTCAGCGCGGTGACAGCGCCGAGGAGGGCGTTCCCCCTTAAGTGACCCATGTTTGTTTGCGTTGATGAAGAGTGAGAAGCGGTTTAAGAGTTGTCGATGATCTTGGTCGATAACGAGGGGGTTTTCAATCCTTCTTCTATCAGTCGGGACCACAAATGAACGACTGGAGAAGATGGAGAATTCCGGACCTCCGCATGAATGTATGCAGTGTCGATCTGGGTCACGTTTGCGAGGTGGTCTTAGGGCTCGATCCAGGTCAAAGGCCGCGAATGAGGGTGGCAATCTTAATTCGATCCATAACGGTCAATCGCCGACGGTCGAGACACTCTGGCCCAGTCCATGCGAAGGGTCCACTGTGATGTCGGCTTTTGATGGCTTTTGACTGCTTTTGATGTTTCGTGAAGAGTTAAGATATAGCGACGAGTAAAGTGCGGGTCTTCGCCGAGAGAAAATCAAGCAAAACCACCCCCAGCACCATGACCGAGGTTACGTTTGTCTCCCATGACCCGGACTTCGCCTCCATTATCGGCAATGGACCAACCGCTAGGCTGCTTGCAGAGACCGACTCTTCGACACGTGAGCCACTCTTCCATGAGGCTTGCGTCTATCATGCTCCATCGGAGAGCGTATTTGTCACCAGCAATGCTCTGACTACAAACGCCGACGCTGCAAATCCCGCAGGCAAACACATCCGACTATCACAAATCCACGACTCGGCAGAGGATGCAGGCACATCCAAGGCGAGAGTGGATGACGTGACACCACCTGCATTAACCAAGTCGATGCTGAACGGCGGCGTCAACTTCGCTGGCAATGACTTGCTGCTATGCGCTCAAGGATCTAAAAGTGCAGACGACATTGCAGGCCTGGTGAGGCTCTCCATCAAGGGCACAGGCGTGGGAAAGCCCGCAGAATTCGAGACCACGCCTCTGGTGACAGCGTACCATGGAATTCCCTTCAACTCCGTCAACGACGTTGTGGTACACCCCGCCGATGGCTCGATCTGGTTCACTGACCCCTGCTATGGCTTCCACCAGGGCATCCGACCTGTACCTCAGTTGCCGAATCAGGTCTATCGTTTTGACGCCAACAATGGTGCAATTCGAGCTGTAGCCGACGGCTTCACTCGACCCAACGGGCTTTGCTTCTCACCCGAGCTTCAGACTCTATACGTGACTGACACTGGTGCCATACACGGCTCGTCGGCTGTACCCCTGGATCTCGCGGGTCCTTCGCATATCTACGCATTCGATGTCGTAGAGCGAGACCAAGGCGTGTTTCTCGCCAATCGTCGGCTCTTTGCTCACGCGCCAGGCCGGCTACCAGACGGCATCAAGTGTGATACGAAAGGCAACGTGTATGCTGGATGCATGGACGGTGTCGAGGTCTGGAACAAACAGGGTGTCTTGATCGGCTTGGTCAAGGTCCCTGGTGGAGTAGCAAACTTTTGCTTTGGCGAAAAGGGGGCGCTGTATTTGTGTAATGAGACGCGTTTCTGGAAGGTGCAGCTGGCTGGATCGGACGTGAGAGGCGCTCTTCTGGGTATCTAGTCATGTGTCTAGTGAATAGGCTTTTGCAAAGAGCTTGACACATGGTATCGTACATTGTATATGCTCCACATCATTCGGATTGTGCTCTGTACCGCTACCACAAGATGTGCGACTGAATGACTGTCTCCTCGTTCTGCCCTGTCTCGGTCTTTGAAAGGATTGTTTCATTGCTTCATTTCCAGACCTACCCGACAAACCAACATTGTTCTAAATGATTACTCAAGCATGTTCCTGTCCTTCTCTGGTGAGTGGGACAATTGAGCTCGTGCAGAAGTACTTGTTTGATCGGGCGACGGAATCAGGCAATGTAGATACTTGCTCAACTTACAGACATTCTGCTACAACTTATGATGGAACGAGAATCACCTATCCGTATGGTCCAGCTTGTATGTCTTGCTCATCTGTATCATGACCACAGAGATGCTTTGTATTTAAAACATCTATCATGTCAGCCTCATGGGCTGGGAGCTGGTGTTGCTCTCGACGTTCACATCATTCGTAGTCACTGGATAATGATCTGGATAGAGCAGTCAGTGCGGCAATCTGGATAGTACTCCTGTTTGATGAGAGCCAAAAGAATTTCACCGAGACGTCTGATCGAGGTTGGATCCTCAGACCAAAAAGATCAGGAGCCATGACACCTCTACAGTGTCCGTCCTTTACGTCTCCAGTACGCATCGCAGATATTCTTTTGAACACTGTCTGCCCCGCGTGAACAATAGCTTTGAATAACATATCAGGTCTAATCATGTCTTGGACGCTCATAAACAGCCAGCGGCATGACAAATGTCCCTGATCCGATGAACGCCAAGCAAGCCTGCTATTCTCCGTGATCTTCAGCCTGGTACCATCTCCGGCATCATCAGCTATCATTAGAACCGATGTATACCCACAGGTCGCTGGCTCATAGATGATAGGGACCTCTGTCGTCTGCCACAAAGAGAGACGTGTGTGAGTGACCGATACTCAGAGACAACATTATCTTGCTGCATTGATGTCAATGCTACTGATTTTCTGCTGTTTGATATGGCTGATAAGGACAACTCTCGTGTATTGAGAGTGCAAGGTTGATAAACCAGCAAAATGACGGTGGTGTCGAGTCAACAGTAGCACAACGGGAGTGAGATGGAACGGGTATATCAACATGTTACATTTCTCCATCTGCTCAACTATACACAACATACTCGCGTCCCACTCTTTACCAGATCTTATTGAGGAATTGCCTCCAAGCAGGCCAGGTAGCGATCTCAGCACGCTGCTTGTGGATGAGCTCCCAGTCAAAGTCGCGGCGGCCAGAGTCGACATCCAACTCGTGCACGCTCTTCCATGCCTGGCGCTTCCAAAGCCAGCCGATTAGGTAGAACAACAAGACAACGAACAGAGCAAGATAGGCCTGGAAGAAGACCTCGACGTCGAGAGGCCGGATGGCGACGTAAAACTGGGAAGGTGTCAGCATATTTGAATGTAGTAATAGGTCAACATGTCTTACCTGTGCGATCAAAACGAGTACGATGAGGATGAGTCCGAACCATGAGCCCCAGACGCCGAAGAGAGCGCGGAATGGTAGCTCGTCCAGAGTGTGTCCTTGAGCAGCCCATGCGGCACGGAATCGGATATGTGCCAAACAGATGGAGCCCCACGTAAACAGCGCGGCGAGACCAGAGAGCGATACGAGCCAGTTGAAGATGACGATACCCGTCGAGGCGAGGGTGATGTAGGCGATACAACCACAGGCAAGAATAAGGATGGTGGACCAGAGAGGACGACCTGCCTTGTCCACGTAGCAGAAAACCTTGGGAGCGTAGCCCTGCTCGGCGAGCGCAGTCAAGGTACGGGAAGCACCGTAGACTCCGGAGAGACCGATGGAGATGACAGAGAGGAGAATGACTGCGTTGATGAAGTCGCCGAAGCGTGGGACACCAGCGTTGTTCGCGGCAATGACAAAAGGTGAGGCAGAGACATCAATGAAGCTGCCGGAGCCTAGGAGGCGCTCATCATCCCAGCGAACCAGAAGGCCGACGAAGAAGAGAGCGAGGATGTAGAACAGGGTGATTCTCCAAAAGACCTGCTTGATAGCGCTAGGAAGGGAGCGCTGTGGGTTCTCGGACTCAGCAGCAGCGAGACCTACGAGCTCGGAGCCAGAAAAGGCAAATGCGGCGTTGACGAAGACGGAGCAGACACCGACGAAGCCATCAGCGAAAGCACCGGGATCGTACCACAAACGAGCACCCCAGTATTCGCTGTATTGACCACTACTTGGGCCACCACCGCAAACGAAGACCAGTGCCATAATCATGAAGACGATGATTGTCGAAAGCTTGATCAGCGACACCCAAAACTCTTCTTCGGCGTATCCGAGCACACCAAAGACATTGATGATTATTACAGCGACCAAGAAGACAGTGATCCAGACAGCGATGTTGACGTTGACGCCCCAATAGTTGACCGTGAGACCTGCGACGACCAATTCTAGCGGTAGAATGATAGCCCATTGGAAGCAATAGTTCCAGCCCATGGCGAAACCCCAGGAAGGATCGATGAAGCGAGACGAATAGACATAGAAACCACCAGAGATGGGGTACATCATGGCCAGCTCTCCTAGGGCGTAGACAACGTTGAAGATCATCTATCATTGCGGTCAGTTCTAATTCAAGCATAATTCACGTTGACAAACTCACCAGACCTATGATACCAAAACCAATTAGCAGAGCACCGGGACCACCAGTGCGCAGAGAGCCTCCAGAACCGACGAATAGACCGGCGCCAATGGAACCACCAATGGCGATCATGTTCAAGTGACGAGTCTTGAGCGTCTGGTTGAGCTGATTGTGGTCATCATCCAGTTTCCTACGCCTGAATGAATCCGCCGTCAGACCCAGACGGGTCATGAGAGGAGGCTTCACATATCCGCGGTTGTTGGTGATGATAGCACCGTCCTCAGATGGGCTCTGAGAGACCACTTTGGCAGCCTCCTTGTCGTAGTCCATGGCCGGCAGTATCCGACTTAGACGACAAGAATGGAAGGAAGTAGGAAGAAAATGTCCGGGGCGACCTACCGTACACGTTCGAGGGGAACAAGCCATCATTTTAAGCACTACCCTCGTCTATCGCGACTATCACTCGGCGCAGGCTATCTGTGGCACACGAGCCAACCCTCAATTTACGCAGCAGGGCCACCGTAAAGGATTGGTCGGGCCTTGTCTCCTTCTCCAAAAGGTGCGTGAATCGAAGCCGGGATGTTGTGCCAATGCTCCCAAGAGCCGTGGCACGCGGCTGGTTGATGACGCGGGGGGGCGGAACTGTGAATCATTTTGGTAGACAGCGAGAAAACGAAATGACAGCGGCCCCTCCGCCGAGAGGTAGCCAAGACGACACCCAGGCATTCCGCCCGCTTTGATACGGCGAACTTTTTCTTGTGTCAGTGCTTCCGTGCCGCCGATCCAACGAGTCTTGCCCCTGATGGTTTCCTGATGGTCGTCGATCGGTCTTGGGTGTTTTGTCTTTTGCATGTTGACTGGTGGATACGAGTGATAAAGGAAGCTTGGTTGTGGTGAGTGTGAGATTGCTGAGCAGCCACAAAGACAGGTTAGTTGAAACTATCATGTCAAGCATATGCTCGGGGATGGGTAGTGTATGCTTGCGGAGCGGTGCGGCGTGATCGCCTCGATGTCACGCCTAACCATATCCACCGTGATCCTTGATAGTGACCGCGATCACCCGCCCCGAGGTGGTCCAGAAAAATGACGAGCCCTGTTCAATGCCAATGTTTGAATTGTTGATCGTCGGATTGACTTCTTCTAGAAGCCTCGGGTTACACAGAACGATTAGCTTGCGTCGTGGAGTGCAGGCTTGACTTCAGTACGCATGGAAGGTCAAACGAGCTAGCAGTGGTCTTGGACATAATCGTCGGAACGGGCGGCGATCTCTTCGCGAATGTATGAGCTTCCTCCTGACACCACCTGACTTTGACTTGGTTTGCAAAAGCAGACCTTCTTGATATCATGCTCGCCAAGCTTCACGTCGTTACCGGATCCCGTATTAGAAGCGCACAGCTCTGCCGCAGTATTCCAGAAGGCCAATGATAAGGTGTCACTGTACTTGACCTGGCAGCAAGCCGTCACACGGTGTGTCTCCTTAGCGTTTCCAAGGCAAGTGTGCTCGTCAGGCGTCCAGAAGGATGTCGCAGCTGGGACTCACTTCCGGGGGTTGCGAGCATGTCTACCTGTATATGCCTCCCAGCTCCTTTTGCATGGTGCATTCAATACCGTCAGCGCTGTCGATCGATATTCCGGGACGACCGGAACTTGATAGTGGTTGCTGACCTTGGCGACTCCCAGCGAGAGCCTGCAGAGAGCACAAAATTTGGATGAGTAAGCGAAGCTGAGCTGCACAGGCTCCAAATCTTCCTTCGCATATTATTATATTGCATCTGAGGAATGGACGACTTTCTCTTAGGAACAGCACGCGAGGTCGCTTGATTGGTTGTCTTGATCAGCATGAAGGCATGACATGAAGGATCTTCATCGCCAACATTTTAACATCTGTTGCACCCATAATAGATCACTAATATAACACTTTATCAGGGTTTGCTTGTACATGCACAATTGCATCGCTGTAGCAAGATCTGTCTTATCTCAGAACCCTCAAGCACTTCTACCACCGAGCTCAAGACTATTGTCCTCCCTGGCACCCTTCTGATAGACAATGCTACCACCGAAGCTGCCAGCTTTGGCGTTTTGCCACGTCCAATTGGCCTCTCTGAACGCTCCACGGAAGCAGAGACCTGGATGAAAGACCGTCAGAGTCAGCAAAGCCAGCCAGATCATCGGTCCTTCAAGAATGTTGAACGCGACCTCATCGTTGGCGAGTGGTGAGTTGAAGCCCTTGCTGAGCTCCGCGACACGGTAGACGCAACGGATGAATATGAGGACCGTGGCAACACCGAGTGCTGAATGGTGTCAGTGACATCTAGTGGGGCCGTGTTTGGAAACTTACCAATGGTCATCCACTTGAACAGCTTGTCCCTCCTGACATCATGGAAGCGGGGATTAAATTGGGACTCATGGGCTTTCCTGACCCTGAGGAAGAAGTCTGCAGCGACGGCCATGTACAGTGCAAGACTGACGACCTGGAACGCCAGACCGGCCACCATGATGTCAACGCCGTCGTCCGAGTCATCTGAGCTGGCTGCCAGAGCTCCGCCGGCAGCTTGTAGCACCAGACTGACAAAGTCGCAGCAGACAAAGGTGAGTGTGTATGTTCTTGGCTTGAAGGGTGCTATGTCTTCACCGCATACGACGATGATGCGTGACAGGCAGAGGTAGATGGATGCTGAGATGAAGGCCGGGGCGATGGTGAGGCAGACGAGGTACCTGACCAATTAGCTGCTATTTGTTGGGCCTGCATGGCTGCTGACTTACATGACGAAGAAATCGAAGCTGAACACGTTACCGTGCAGACCAATGCGAGCACCGTATCCGATGATTTCGAGGAGAATACCAGCCACTATACCACCCATGAAGCCCCAGGTCTTGTACAGTATGCCTTGTCCGATGTGGGCGATCAGGAACATGACGAAGATGGCGAGGTACGCTGCGTTGATAGACAGCGATGGGATGTAGTCGAGCTGGGCGTACCTCATTGGGCAGATGTCAACGGTGCACAAGTCAACATGGATGAGGGTGCCATTGAGGCCGACGATGAGAGGACTGTCGCTCATGGTGGTTGGCAAAAGAGGACGAAAGGAAAAGGACCCGTGAAAAGAGAGAGATGGAATTGTTTGAGCTTGTAAGAATGCCCCTTCCTTATGTACGGGTACGATTTGCTGCTTGAGATACCTGTATCTCAGAAGCTGCGATATCCATCACATCGTGATGGACCTGAGGCACAGATTGTCGGACATTACTGGACCACTCGGATCTGCTACACCTATTTTGGCAGACAGCCGAGCATGTAAGCATTGCGCCCAGGCATGCCTCGCGATCATGGTAATAGTCGGAAATGGTATTCGTCTCCAGGAAGGCTGAGACGTCCAAATCTGCAAAAAGGATCATCAGCCTCGACGTCGCTTTAAGTGAGTGCGTAACGGATTGGTGCGTATTCTGTAGCCTATCTCGCAACAGTCCGCGCTGGCATGTTTGGTGAGATCCAGGTGGTATTCGATGGAGGCTCTCAGCCGCCGGATGCAGGTACCGGCGTGATATGATCGGTCAGCTCGCAAATTGCCAAACTCAATCCCTGCTGCCTGATTACGGCCTGAGCATGATGATTGCGGTATTGTTCATTCAGCAGCGATCGTGGGAAGGAGTCATGAATCCTGTATTGACGGTGAAGCCCCTTTCTACACTAATGCGTCCAGGTCTTCTGTCCAAGTCAAGACTGCCTGGCCGTGACCATTTGGTCTCATGCTGATTTCAACAATTCCTCTCTCCTCCCATATGTCTGCATTGAACACGCGACAATTCTCGGGCGGTAATATTGGTATTGAACCCGTTGATCCTGCTGCCGCTTCTGTCGACATCTCTTCGATTTCAGCTATGCGTCTGGCTACGCTAACGTGCAATTTTGTGTCCCAGAGCCCCTCTCGCGACGGTAATCCCTGCATAATTCTGATGGCTCGATCACGGAGATCTTTGAAACGACATTTGATAGAAACGAGAAAGACCGCGGATACGATGCCGTGTTCAAATGTGAAAGGGATTGTCTCGTGGTTGGTCGCAGCAGACGCATCGGTCTTGCCCATCAGTGTGGTTGCTGAATTGACGATGTCCTCAAATTCGGTTCTGTATGCATCGAATGAAGTTTCGTGAGATCGCAAACATGACTGGAGCCATATCGAGCTTGCCTGATATCGTATCCACGGGTCATGAGCTCGTGCTGCCATGAGTGACGCAGATGGATCATCGTACTGCCGTATGAATGGTTGCACTGAAGTTTTCCACCGGCGCATTTGTCGGAGCAAAGCGTCGTGCGGAGCATGGACCATATGGGAGTGCTCTGCCGTCTTGACAGTATGCCGAAATTTGTACACGAAGGATAACGCAGCGGAGATGAGGACATCCAACGAAGATCGAGCTTCGGTGGGACTATTGAACGCTTCGGGAAAATGCATGTCCACTGCTGGTTGCACAATATCCCAGAACGTGGCTGTTTGCCCAGTGTAGTTGCCGAACAGAACAGATTGTGTTGAGAACCTGTAGAGTATCTGCCTTGTATAAAGAGCCCAGCCCGTCTCATTGGTGGAGCCCAAGATCTGGAGACCATGGCGAAGATGTACTAGTGCATTCGACTTGTTGCCATGTAAGCATTCGAATATGGTGAACAAGAGGCAGCAAGCAACCGATACCAGATTCTCGTCTGATGGTTCGCTTCGAGCCCGAAGCTCAGTAATCGCTCTATTGTAATGGCTGATCTCGCGTGATTCTGCTTGCAATCTGGCTCGCTTTCGATAGCGGTGTTGACACATCAATCTGTCATGACCGGCGCTGATGCACGCTATAGCGTACAATACCGACGGCTCCCTGCGACCGAGTTGTGGCAATAGCACGGTCCATACGTCGTTTTCGAAGCGACCTGACAAGGCGGGCGCTAGGTAGTCTCGATAGTGGTGGATCCATTGCTGATGCTCGAGGGGTATGTCGACCAAGAAGGCTGGCTCAGGAGAGACGGAGACATATGGTGTGACGTACCGCGAGACTACCAGAGAGCTGCCAGGTGTGAGGTTACGGTCAGCCAACGCAACGCTCCTAGGTCGCATAGCACCACTAGCCAGTTGGCCAGCTCGACGAGGAGTCCTGCGTGGTGGGATCGGTTCGTAACCATCGCATTTCCGACCGGTGGAAGTACAGCGTTTGCAGCTACATTCATGTCAGAAAAGCTCCAGGACAGTGGAGACTGTTCAGTCACATAGGCTTGACTTCGTCGCATTTGACCTTTCGGATCCTGCAGGTATTGGTCAGTCTATCAACACCAAGCGATTCATCTTAATCTCTATGCTCACTTGCATGTCTTGCAGCAGCCCGTCCGGACCTTGAACGTTGCTGTCATTAATCTGAGTTCTTAATAATGTGGAACGAATCTAATGTTATGCTCGGCCTGTTGCTGCAAGGAGGATGCCACTATGAATCAGTGATTAAATCAGTGATAGTGTGGTGATTTTTGAGAACTCCGACAGTTCGCTGCCTGGATTGACCGCAGCTCGTACAGCCTGGGGGCGGCCTGACCTGATCTGCAACTTACGCAATCAAGCTGACTGTGACGTGCAATTTGAGGCACTCCCAATGTTCAGTACAATTATTAGCTAGTTGGTGCAGCTGTCGCCAAATCAGCCACTCTGCGTGCGACTGGTGAGCATCTTGGTAATATCTTTCGCGTCAGATGTTGCATCTCAATCCGCGACTCATCCACGATTGGGACTTGATTGCGTGAGGCCATGTACAGATAGAAATTTTGCTAAACGACTGGGGAAGCTCTCGCTGCTTGACAACAAGACGACCCCCCATGAGAAAGGAAACGTGCACCCCGCACGAGGGGCCTTTTGGTCTTCGGCATGGGGCGTTCGCGGTCGAACGTGGCCGGCGATCTGACATTCATCGGTGATTGGATCTTCGGTGTAGTATGTCTTTCGAGAATGCACACCCTCAGGACAACTTCACGTGTAATAGATAGAATGACATGGCCAGCATAGTTGTGGACAAAGCTGCGTGGAGTCAGCTGCGAGGCAAGACAGTCCTGATTACAGGTAGTATCATCATGGATGATTCTCTATGATGATTGTTGATTCCCACAGGTGGAGCGAATGGTATTGGAAGGACGGCCGTACGATTATTTGCAGGTCAGTCAAGACAGCTGATAATCTGAACAGCAAATTGATGGAAATTGTAGAACAAGGTGCAAATGTTGCCATTGGAGATCTCGACGCAATCGCCGGAGAACGCATAGCAAACGAACTCGGCAGGTGAGCAGAGTTGCACCAAGGGCTTCTCATACTGACCTTCCAGCAATGTCATGTTTTGTGAGACAGATGTGACAGATTGGAATTCTCTTCGAACACTCTTCAAGGAAGCCTTCGAAAGGTACGGCAGCATAGACCATGTAGTAGCGAATGCTGCTATGCCTGAAAGAGACCCATTTCTTCTCACAGACTCTTTTGATGATGGCGGAGAGCTCGCTGCTCCTGACCTTCGCATCGTCGATGTCAACATTGGGGGAGTGATGAGAAGTAGAGCTCAACATTGATCTCGAGAGTCCTTGACGCTGATCTCATCATTTAGCTGCAAAGCTCGCAGTACACTATTTGCAAAAGAATCCGAACACGGGAGGCTCTCTCGTAGTTGTCGGGTCTGCTGCGTCGTAGGTGATCTAGCGAAGAATCCAGATGGTCTTGCTGACGTCCGAGCAGATACTTCCCAGCAGCCCCAATAATTCGATATGCGGCGACCAAGCATGCGGTATGAGACTCTTCTCTGCTTTGCATTTTCGGCGCTGATCACGGTATAGGCTCTTGGTCTAGTAAGGACTATTGCGTACATGCACGAAGCGCTGGGGATACGAGCCAATCTCATTGCTCCGTGGATGACAGGTATTGGAGTGATTTGAACTCGAGAATGAGTCGTACTTATGCTGTCCAGAAACCGAATTCAGCTCAGAAGTAAGAGACATGTGGGGAGATATGCCAATCAATAGCATGGTCGAAGCCGCGGAAGCCATCTTGGTTGCTTGTGCTGATTCCGCTCTGAATGGTATAGTCTTGGTCTTGTGATTCCGACAGAGACTGATACAGAGCAGGCCGGTCCTTGTATGTGGCCAAAGAGATTGTCGATTTTGAGAAACCGTTGCATCAGTCCCGCGCAACGTGGATGTCAGAGCACCATGCCAGTCTGTTCGACAGAGGTCGCGTCAAGCTTGCTGCAGCAATGAACTTGCCAACGGAACACTACCTGGATTAGCGGTGTAACAGTACCTTTGGATAATGGCATGAAGCAGAGCAAAGATGTAGGCTACGTCGGTAGCCAATCATAAGACGAGCCTGTGTCTACTATTAGGTGCAAAAGTAACACCGGACGTGTATCTAGACTGAAAATGAGTCTCGCGTAGAAATGCTTGAAACTTTCGCAAGCAATAGATAAGATCCTCTACAAATAAACAGGCCAACAGATGCACAAGTCGAGTCATGACGGCCAGAGCCGTGTCCGGGTCTTGCGGAAACGGAGCAACATCGACAGGGTCACGTCCGGGCCTTTTATTGACGCGAGCCCCGCGACCCTCCTGCCTTTCCTCTATCCCGTCTTCTGCTGTCGGCATATGAAATTCCTCATTGCTAAGAGGACAGCGGCGTCTGCAGACAGTCTGTGCCACCAACCACCACATGGCTCATTGACGGCTTGGCCCGCAATGCAGGATGCAGCAGTCAGCTTTCAACGGGGCTTCGGAGGGTGAGCATCCAGCGTGTTCAGCTTGCCGTAAGCGTAAGCTCCGATGTTCTAGAGATGTTCCAACATGCGTCAATTGTCAGAAGACGGACTCTGAATGTGTCTACTTCCACAAGCGCAAGCCTGGAGTGCGAGTAGGAGCTATTGAGGGTTTGAGTCGTCGACTTGGTTGGTCATACCCTAGCGCTGATGGACCAAATGGCTAACATGTACCGGTAGCTTTGCTCGAGGGCATGCTTCTTGACGACGATGGAAACCCATTGTTAGACCTCATAGGATTGGCAAAGCACGCGGGCATTGCAGTCCCGGCATCGTTCAAGACACATCGACCTAGTCTCGCCAAAGAAACGTCGTGCTCATATCGACACAACGCCGACAGCGATGATGAGGATGAGAGCATCATCTCCCCCGAACACAACGCACGGAGTGGGCCGCAGAGCACCTATCAATCGCCGGCGCACGGCCTCAAACGCAAAGCAGACGACATGCTCGATCAACCTGAAAGCCCCCGGGTCGATTTTATCTATCCTACAACGCTTCCATCAAAAGATAGCGTAGTCATGCTTGTGGACTACTTTTGCGTGTCTTTCCATCATTTCATTCCATTCGTCAACAAACCACGATTGAAAGCCAAGGCAAGGCAGGCTACATGGTCACCTGGTCTACAGCTACTCCTTCACGCTATCGTGGCCGCCTGCTTACCTCATGTGGATCCGGAGCGTCTCAATGTCGGCAGACCAGTGCATCGTGTCGTTTCCGAGTGCAGGGATATTGTCATGCGACATGCCATTGGCGAGTTGAGTATTGCGAGTCTACAGAGCTTGGTTGTACTGGTCTTCGATCTGCTGAATTCCGGGCAACAGCAAAGGGCCTGGCCTCTGATCAGCTCGCTGACAAGGGCAGTCGACTATCTCCAGCTGACGGTAGATCCCTCGTTGGAACGTTCCGATTCATTGATGAGACCGCTTGTCCTACTGCCATATTCGGATGATTGGACGGAGAACGAAGAGCGTCGCCGATTATTCTGGATCGTGTTCCTCTTCGACAGGTTTTGTACAGTCCACAACGGATGGAATACCAGTCTCACATCGGAAGACGTGCACCAAAGACTTCCCGCAGATGGCTACTACTTTACACGTGAAGAACCGGTCCTCACTCCATATTTCGGTATCTGGAACAAATCAGAGGCAAGGATTGGAAGATCCCTGATGGACGTTCCTGCGAGCTACAAGTCGAATGATCAATCAGACACACCCGTCAGTCATCGCTCCGCCCGAAGTCCGACACGGAGTGCTCCGAGTAAATTGGCAGATCCATCACATCTCGGCGCTTTCGCCTACTGTATAGAAGCGACAGAATCCCTTTGTCAAGTCGTGGCCTACTTTATTCGCCAACCAGTAGACTGGACTTCCAAGAAAGACGTACTTGACTGGCTTACTCGCTTCAAGGAGCTGGATCTGCGTCTGCTCAACTGGAAACGACTTCTGCCTCCGAAATGGAAAGACTCGAATATTGCTAGAGCTGGTGAGCCAGTCAACATGGATCCCAATTTGACGATAGCGCATCTTAGTCATAATGCTTCAACCACGCTATTACATTACCCCATCGCATATCCTCCCTCGGCATGGTCTAGAACCATACCTCTACCAAGCGCCTGCAGCGCAGAAACATGCCGATTGGCTGCTTCGGAGACATTGCAAATCGTCACGAAGTTCTTAGGCACCACAGATATCGATTTTGTCAGTCATCAATTCACCTTCTGCGTATATGTCGCGGCCAAATCCTTACTTGGTGGACCACAGGAGGAAACGGACTTACAAGTGCTTGATTCGCTGGTGGACTGCCTGGACGAGATCTCTGCTCGCTGGCAACGCCGCCATCTCGTTCCTGAGGCTGAGCGGCTTGATCAAGCGGCCAAATATCGGGATCACGTCAAGCATCTACGACATCAACAGCGCTCTCAATCCAATTTCACATTCGATTTCTTCGACCATAGTGGCAAGACGACTCAGCAGCAAACCCATAAAAAGCCCAGAACAAGTATTGCTCCGCCGAGCCGCCCACAAACAGGCGACCCACGCATGGATTTCGATACGCTGTGTCATCCAAGTCCACAGCAGGGAACAAGTGCAACGCCATTTCGCCAAGGCTCTGTGGTTTCTGCGAACAGTGGTGCACAAGCTAATGTGACCCTGCATGGTCAAGCCAACGCATCTCAGTGGTCAGATCGAGCTCAAAGCCAGCCACAAGCGGGACCGACAGGCATGCCCACCTACAGTCAGTCAGGCTGGATAGCTCCAGATCACGGTCCATATCCTGTTCAAGTACATCGCGACTCTAGTGGATATCAGAGGCCGGACCGCATGTATCAGCCAACGCCACAAGCCAATCCGCAGATGCCACCCGCATGGCAGATGAATACCCAGGGCACTGAAGCGGGCCTAGCTGATCTTCAGGCGATGTTTGCAGACCCACGCTTTACGGACGTCGATCGGGTCATTACTTTCGAAGACACAAATTTCTTCATGCCACAAAATGGCGGCTATGCACAGTACGGAAACGGAAATCTATAGGAGACCCATGCGCAACAGCTTGTTGCCGAATTCCAAGAAGTAATAATCCGCATAAACCAGTCCGTGGTCTGTATACGGCTGGTGAGCATGCTCATTGTTGTTCGTGGTGGCATTGCGGAGAATAGCATCAAACTTGCTTGCGGACACTTCAAATCCGCTGCCACTTCCATCCAGTCTGGCAAAATCAGAATCCAACGACATATCCATCGTCTGATGCACAATTTCGAGCGCGGCTTGCAGGAAATTCTCCTCTTCTACAAGTGCACGCAAGTATTGCTCTTCAGCTACACTCAGCGACTGTAACGCTTCATGTATTACCAGGAACCCATTGGCGACAATCATACCTGCGGATGTGTCCCTCAGCGGCTCTTGTGGGGTTTCTTGAGGAGCATCAAAATCCCATACTGGTACCATTGGATGATGATGTTCGCTCTCCCGGAGGCGTCGAAGGAAGTACGATGCACAGCCAATAGCAGTCTGGAGGAACACCACGTCCCTAGTCCATTTATATGTTTGAGCGAATCCCATGACAGCCCAAGCTTGTCCTCGAGTCCAGCAGCTCTCGTCTTTCCAGCCCTGGTTTGTCGTTCTAGCCTCGACCTGGCCGGAATTGGGATTGAAATTGACTAGGTGGTACGAGGAGTAGTCATCTCTGAGGATTGTTTGACGAATGGTATGTGCATGCGCGGTGGCAATGTCGATCAGCTGTTGATTGTTCTCCCGATGGCCAATGGTGTAGAGCAGATCCAGGTTGCACATGCTATCGATGATGACCAGGAAGTCATTCCCTTTGTCGGTGTAAGAATAACGATAATTTATCGCCTGGTCCCAACTACGGATAGCACCGACTTTAGGACTCCATCTGCTTGCTAGAGCATGAGCTGCATTCGACACCGCCTGGAGGCTTCTACAGTTGACGGTCAATTCCCAGTCCATCTGTAGCGCTGGCTGTACGATGAAACCCATGTCATGGGTATCGGTTCTACTCGACATCTGCTCGATTGCAACAGACCAGTGCCGACCTAGCCGCAGTAGATACTTGTGCAGATCTTCGGAGAAATTCAGACTATGACTGGGCGAGAGGTGCGCAGGCCATCTAGCCGAACGCTCAAGGAGCGCATATATGCAACCGGGGAAGAAACCGCACGTCCAGAAATCTGCTTCTCGAAGCTCATATCGACCCTGTTTGGCACCACTTTGAGGTACTGTGTGTGGGTAGGCCGGTAGAGGCGCCTGGTCAGGTCAGTCTCTGTCCCTGACGCATGAGACGGGGCAATTGTGCACTTCTGTCTCAAGACCCCTTGTAGCTACCTGAAGCACCTTGGCCAGGACGTTCTCAGAATAGAGCTCTGACAAGTCGATTCCACGCAAGTGATGCTGGGCTCTCCCATCATGCTTGAGTTGCTGTTTCGATATTGGACTGTCGCGGTCCAGAGTCTTCCCGTGCGTCAGTGCGCCATCCGTGCAAGTGGGCAGAAGCATGATTGCCGCAACTTTCCCAAATGAAGACAATAATAGTTACTTTGCAGACGATCAAGATTACAAAACATTTCAATATCCTGAGCTCGGATCATAAGACCGGGTATACCTTGGTTGTCCCTACGGATCTACATAGGCCGCTGTCGCTTCGGAGTGGATCTTTACCCGGATACCGAGCTCTTGACAGGTGTGACACAGGCACATCGGGCTAATCCTAAGCAATCCTGTATTGCACCGAGAGATCTCCCTAGAGCTGTTTCTATATAGGCCTCTGGTCGATGTCACAACTCTGTGCTTGTTTATACATGCCGAGCAGGGGTGGCTGCGTGTTCAAGGATTGGAATACTTGTCAAGCTTTGGCTTCAATGGAAAGGGCTCGGCGATGTCGGTCCAATCTCCTCATTCGAAACTCTGCGCAGTCATGTCGAACTTTGAGGGACTTGTCCAATGTGTTCATGGTCTTGAATTTGTGATCTGTATCACGCCCGTGTATTACAGGAACGTCACAAGATAGGTGATCCTTCGTCCTGCCAATGAACGACTGGAGCCGTCATGTTGTGAGCGTTTCGACGTGGTCGATCTTCCGAGCGCGAGGCCCCCCGCGCCACCACCTTCGTATCCCAAGTTAGCTGTTCCAGTCTTCATGACTCCCGTTTCCGTCGTTCTTAACCTCTCGACCTTTGACCAACATTATGCTTCACGCATACTGTGATTTCAAGCACAATCAGTAAATATGACGAAGACGCGGTCGGTGCAGGGCGAAACGCAGCATGAGCCCACCGACCGCATCATTCCTGCTGACGCGGGCATCAAGAAGGGCTCTGTTTGGACGGCATGGCTGTACCTCTTCGACTGGTATCCGAGTCATTACCCGGCAGCGGAAAGGAAGCTCATGCGGAAGATGGACGCCTGCCTGTTGACTTTTTGCTGCTTAATGTGTTCGTCTTCACCAGTCGTGACGAAGTTGAAAGCTTTGGGACTTGGACTGACCAGAAGCTAGTCTTCCTAAAATGGCTCGACTCGTCGAATATCAATAATGCATATGTGTCTGGCATGAAGGAGGAACTTAACCTCAATGGAAACCAGTACTCACTTTTTGGCACTTTCTACAATGTCGGATATCTGGTATGCCAGATACCCTCACTTCTCTTGTTGTCTCGGCCAAAGATCGCTAGATGGTATCTGCCGACCATGGAGGTGCTCTGGTCCATCCTCACTTTCTGCCAATCTCAAGTACGCAATGAGTATGACATCTATGGGACCCGCTTCCTGCTAGGTCTACTGGAGACGCCAACTGCTTCTGGCGCCACCTATGTCTTCGGATCATGGTATCGACCGGAGGAAGTTTTTAAGCGTGCTGGAGTGTGGTTCCTCTCAAACAATATTGGCGTCATGTTTGGAGGATATATGCAAGCTGCCGCTTACACCAATCTCAATGGCGTACACGGCATGGCTGGTTGGCGATGGTAAATATAATTGCACTGATCTCCTGAACAATGCTGTTCTGGTCAGGCTGTTTATCATCGACGGTATCATCAGTCTTCCAATCGCCTTTGCTGGCTTCTTGATCTTCCCTGGCCTACCTTCCAGTCCGAAGCCTTGGTGGCTTACACCAGAGGAGCATGAGCTGGCACGCAAACGAATGGAAGATGCCGGCGTCGCTGCAAGCACAAAGCTAAGCTGGAAACTTGCTAAGAAGGTCCTTTCCCGCTGGGAGTTCTATATTGGTGTCTTTGCATACACATTGTGAATACGACCGATGACTTCCGTTTTTGCACTGCTGACTGCTACTCAGCTTCCTGTCATCTTCGTATCCTCACGGTCAAATGGGTCTGTGGTTGAAGGACCAAGCTGCCAGGTACGGCAATTACTCCATCCCTCAGATCAATACCATCCCCACAGGCGCACAGGGCGTGTCAGTCATTGCTGCCTTACTAGCTACTTCGCTCTGCATGGTTTATCCATTATGGGCTATCTTCACGATTGTTCAGGTCATTTATATGATCGCCAACATCTCGCTACTGGTTTGGAATGTGCCAGTGGGTTGGCATTGTAAGTCATGCCCTGACATGGCTGTCATTCCTACTGACGACCACGCAGTCACTTCTTACTACCTTTTGGGAGTGTCCGCGGCTGTAACGCCGATTCTTCTGCCATGGGTGAACATGGTATTGAGGGACAATGCAGAAGAGAGGGCCGTCACCGTTGGCGCAATGGTAAGCGTTTGATAAGCGAAAGACCTGGATCACCCTTCTGACTCTCGCATAGCTCACTTTTGGCTGGGGCATCTTCTCATTCTATCCAATCACCGTGTTTCCAGTCTTGGAAGCGCCGAGATGGACGAAGGGCTACAGCGTGAATATCGTCTTTATCTTCATGACTTGGGCACTCTTCATGATTGGCCAGTATTTGTACAGGCGGTATGGACTGGGTCAGCAGCAGCAGGAATGCTCTACCAGCGACGAGAACAGTATTCGAGAAGAATTCGCTGAGAAGCGGAAGACGACGACTCATGTAGAAGCACGATAGGGTCGTTATGTACTCACTGTATAATTGTCAGATCTTCCATACCTCCAGCTTCTCATCATCGCCTTGCGTTCTGAAGACTCCAGAAGTCATACTACAGATGAGGAGCATGCGATCTGCAGATCACCCCACCGGCACCCTTCATAACCTGCCCCGTGAGGATGACCACCAAGCTTTTGCAATCTACGTAATTGAGTTTGATTCCCCCCTTTTCACTCTCTCGTAGCCAACAAGTACCGTGAAAGCGTCACGAGGTTACCAGGCACGTCCATTCATCGCTACGGAAGAGGCATGCGCAGAACGGATCCAGCGCTGTCTGCTCCCCTCCCCCGTCATGCCCAGACGCCGCCGTCTTCTTGTTGGAACATACCATGCCACTTTCGTTGACGCAAATCCGCCCTGCATCTGCATTGCCATGCCCTACCAAGACCATGACTAGAGAGGCAGTATCTCGTCTGAAGTCGTGTCCGCCGGAGATGGTACTGTATAATAGCCCAAGGTGAAGCCCATGGCAAATGCCATCTAGTCCACACCATCCGTTCTTCATTATGTTATTCTCATCGTTGCTGACCTCTATCGCGGCGGCTGCATCAGCTGTTTCGGCGGCTGCTGTGCCGTCGAAGCGACAGGACGATGCTGAAGTCGGATACTTCTTTGTCTCCTTCCCGGTCTGGGATGAGCAAATCTACTTCTCACTATCGAACGGCAACGACCCGCACTCATACACGAGACTCTGCATCGACTGCCAAAACGCGACTGAGGCTATCCTTAGGAGCAACGTCGGTACTAAAGGCGTTCGCGATGCACACATCGTCCAATCCCTGAACGGTGACAAGTTCTACATGACCGCCACGGATCTCCAGGTCAACTCTTTCACTGGTGACTTCAACGCCGCTACCAGGTTTGGCAGCCGTAGTATTGTCATCTGGGAGTCCGAAAATCTCGCTGACTGGAGTGCTGCACGACTCACGGAGCCAATCGTCAATGCCTCTGCCGGCAATGCTTGGGCTCCGGAGACCGTGTGGGATCCTGAGCTGAACACTTTTGTGATGGTGTTTGCCAGTCGTTTCTGGTCATCTTCAGACCCCGACCGTACTGGTCGCCAGCCTCCTAATGTCCTCATGTATGTCACCACGGACGACTTTGTCACTTATTCCGAAGCACAGACATACTTCTGGCCCGACTACCCAGTCATCGACGCCACTTTCTACCATGCCACGGAGGAGGGACCCCATGTCTGGTATAGACTAGTCAAGAGCGAGGTCGACAACAAGATCTGGCAGCAGAAGTCTACCACCGGCCTTTTCGGCACTTGGACTAATGTGGGCGGTGCACCTGATGGGCGCAGGATCGAGTTCGCCCGTGAGTTCTCCAACAACGAAGGCGGTCTTATATTCAGGGACAATGTCGATCCTGAACTCTACCACTGCTGGATTGACCAGAGTACTACGAATCAATACATTCCCGCCCAAGCCCGCACTCTCAACGACATGGGAGCCTGGGAGCGAGTCCCTCTCGAAGGCTTCCCAACAAACGTCAAGCATGGTGTCGTTGTCCCTGTCAACCAAGCTCTGTATGATGGTCTTCTCCAAAAGTACAAGCGGAAGGTCTAGTTCTCGTGCCTCACGAATAGCATCAGATACTACTTCTTCAAAGAAGCAACAAACTCCAATACTTCCTTCTGACACTCCTCGGCCCTCTCCACATAGATCTCATGCCCCCGCCCATGTATCACCACCATCCTTGACCCCTCCACTTGCTCCTGAATACCTCTCTGCTCTTCCACCTTTGTCGCCGCACTATTTGCCGGCGCCAGGATCAACATCGGCACCTTGATCCGTCCCAGATACGGTCTCGCATCCAACGTGCTCAAGAATTCCGCATACCCCGCCAATCCCTCGGCTAACGAAACACCCACCTGCTCGATCCACCACCTCACATATGCAGAATCAGGCACACTCACCGTGCCAGGCACTTTACTCAACGCCTCTGCCCAGCCTTTGCTTCCCAGTTCCCTACACGCAGTAGGCCAGTCCCCGCGTCCAAACGCGAACATCTCCAACGCTTTCCCCGGCAAGAACGTCGGAGCCGAAATGATGGTCAGACTGTGCAACCTGCCGGGGTGTCTGGCTGCCAGAATCTCGCCCAGCATCCCGCTCGTGCTCTCCCCTACGAAGTGCACCTTCTCCTCGCCCAGCTGGTCCAATGTGTCCAGCATCTCGGCGATGATGGTGTCGACGCCGTAGCTGTAGCGAGACTCGGGAGATGGGGAAGAGGAGAATCCGTGTCCCCTTAGATCGCGCAAGATGACGCGGTAGTGCCGTGCGAGAGACGGTATCCAGTGGTACCAGAAGCTGGAGTGGCGGGCGAAACCATGCTGGATTAGAATGGTTTCGTGGGGGAGCCAGGGGTCGGTGAAGTCGTGGATCACGACGTGGGTGGTTTGGCCATTGGGGTGGGTGAGGATGCGGCCCGATGGGTTAGTCTGGTTTGACATGGTGAGTGGTGGTGAGATGGCTTAGGTGAGGTGACATTGCGGTGCTCTGTTGCGTGATGGATGGTGTAGACATTGTTTAGTGGTTTATGGGGTAGAGGAGGGACAGATGCTCGTCACGTGCTTGGAAGCGGGGTGTGGGGTGCGGTGCGGGGTGGTTGTAGGCGGCCCCGAGGACAGCCTCTCGGTCCAGGTATCATATGGAAAAGTCATAATATCGGTCATTGCCCGGCAGCTACAGTAGAATTTAGATATCCGCTTTCGCGACTTGAACATTGGTAACAATCTCAAGATTGCTCGCTTCATCCTCTGAGAAAGTGTTGTACAGGTCATATTCGTCCCTCTCTCCAAGACCTTGCGGAGGTGCGACGGTGTTTAGAGCAAAGTGGATGAGGAAGCTGATGGCGAACCCCAAAGGATAAGCCAGAGCATAAAGGCGTTTACAGCCAGTCGGTACCTCAATAGCTGGGTTCAATGCGTTGATGAAGCCGGGAATCTGTGAAGCAAAGCCGCAGATCCAGCTGATAAAGGTACGCCAATTGACACCATGCCAAAAATAGTAGATACCTTCTGGCTTTCCGTGATAAAGATCGCTGAGCTTGAGTGTCTGCTTTCTGATGATGAAGTAATCGCAGATCTGGACTCCGACCATAGGACCAAGGAAGACGGAGTAAGCAGACAAGACATTGATAAAGGTAGCAGCGGACGACAGTAGCTCCCACGGACAGAGTGCGATCGAGAGAACAAGTCCGATGTATGCGCCACGTCTGATGTTCACGTACTGTGGTAGAATACCAGCCAGATCCATGCCGGCCGAGAAGGCATTGTCAATGCTGTTGATTGCAAGCTGGCAGGTCACAAGACCGAGACCGGCAAAGAAGGCACCAGCTCGAGATCGAGCATTGTAGTCCTCGTCGAGCCACTTCTGGGCTAGATCAGGAGGATTCCAGATAGCAGTGCCGTAGATGCCTTGTGTGGCAGACGATGTGAGGCAGCCAAAGAGTGGCAGAATAGTACCAAGAGTGATGATGGAGAAGTATTGTCCGAAAACTTGGTCGCCGGGCTTGCGCGCAAATCGGGAGTAGTCAGGTTGGTTGGTGAGACCAACAGCGATGCTGCCGATAGTGGTGCTCACGCCAGAGACAATGTTCCATCCCAGCTCCGTGTTCGACTGAGGCTTGGCTGGCGCTGACAGGAGAGGACCACCACCACCAGCAGCGTTCAGTGACCAGATCATCATGCAGACCAATGTGATCAGAGAGACCACATTCATCCAGTAGATTGTCTTCTTGATCCGCTCAGGTGGAATATAGATGATCGGGATCATGAGCACATTGAATAGTACCCAACCAATGAACTGTTTAGTGTTGAGAGCAGCAGAGTCAGGAAAGACGTCCCTCAGGCGTTGATAAGATGGAAAGATCGAGGATAGGATCACTTGTACGCATAAGCCTCCGGTCCAAGATTGTACCTGCGTGGTCAGTAATGCCACTTCCCGATTGTATCAGATACTTACTGCAAACCAGACAAGAGAAAGCATGATTCTTTGCACGAGGGCAAAGTAGCTTGCCTTGATACCCCAAATGTATCTGGAAATTACCACGAAACCAATATGCCATACAGCTCCAACTCTACCATTGAAGACGGCCACCAAAGCGATGAGAATCTTGCCGACAATGATGGCTATAACAGCTTGCCACACCGAGAGTCCAGCGGCAACAAGTGAGGCGCCGAGCTGCCAATTGCTCAAAGCAATCTGATTGATGGCCCAGAAGGAGATGTAGGCCATGGTATTCCATGTTCGCCTGTGAGGCGGCAGAGGTCGGATATCATCGTTGATGTATATGTCACAGTCATTGTACTGTGCTGTAGGTACACGAAGGACTTCCAATACCTTGAACATGGTAGGCTAGAAACAAGGTATACGTGACATGTGGTAAGAGCATGGGCATCGCAAGTCTAATATGCCCCATTGCAGATCACGGCCTATCTTCGACCTTCTGATGCGATATCTGTGGCGGAGGTTTTCTCTATCGCCACACGGGGAGACATGGCAGAATCGTGATAAGCGTCGGCTTGAATGGCTGATATTAACTGCATATCCTGCTGACGGCTCCGAGAGTGTTAGGGCATAGTGTTGCGAGCGTTCAGAAACAAAGATCATGAAGCTGCTGAGCGGCTAAATGTGCGCGAAACCGCACCACAGCTCCGAAAGGACCTGCTTTGACTTGCCCTTGGCCTGATAAGGTAGGACCTCCTTGCCGCAAACTCCAATGGAGATCATCATCTTCGTACGAGATATGGTCCTGTATCATCCTTGTACACGTCGGGGGAAGTTTCCGCGCTACCGACTCGGAAGCGGTACGACAACATTGGGCTCGGGTGAATGATGTTGTAAATGGACGCAGTGAGCATACAAGAGCAAACGTTCAGCCACTTGCAGCAGAGGTAACATGCAAAGATCGGACGCTGTTGACTAGCTGCACCCTCCTCTCTCCTTATCTTATTCTCCCACAGCTAGCAGGGCAGCTGCACCAATGTCTCTAAGATATCGTATCGGAGTGGACGTAGGAGGTACAAACACAGATGCCGTGGTCTTGAGCATTGCAGCAGATGGCGCTGTAGAAGGCGTGGTATCAGCATTCAAGACCCCAACCACACCAAATGCCACGGAAGGAATCACCATCGCTCTCAAGCATGTTCTTGAAGTATCCAAAGTTCCGGTAAACAGCATCGACTGCGTAGTTATCGGAACTACAGCATTCCTGAATGCCGTTGTTGAGCAGGATCCTCGAAGATTGAGCAAAGTCGGCATAATACGATTATCACGCTCATTCTTAAGGGAGATTCCACCATTCAGCGACTGGCCGGAAGGTCTTGCAGCGGTATGTGATGGCTATGTGGGTCATGTAGACGGTGGCCTGGCGATAGACGGCAGCCAGGAAGCACCAGTCAAGGAGTCTCAGGTCATTGAGCAATGCAAGGAGATTAAGAAGCGCGGTCTGACGGCGGTCGTGGTTGCGGGTGTTTATTCTCCTATCGATGAGGTCTTCAAGCAGGAAGACAACGTGGCAGAGATTGTTGCCAGAGAATTACCAGGTGTCGACATTGTAAGATCACACACAGTGTCGAACATTGGGTTTAAGGAACGAGAAAACGCTTCCATCCTCAATGCTGCTATTCTACGATACGCAAGACGCACACTGCGGGAGTTCAAGGCTTCCATGAAAGCACTTAGCCTGACATGTCCTCTTTATCTCACTCAGAACGATGGCACAGTCGTTGATTGCAAGACTGCAAGCGACGTACCAATTCGGACTTTCTCTTCTGGCCCAACAAACTCTATGCGCGGAGCCGCTTTTCTTGCCGGTATCAGAGGCATCCAGAGCAGCACCACCATTGTCATCGACGTGGGGGGTACTACCTCAGATATTGGTATCTTGGAGAAGAGTGGCTTTCCCAGACAATCATCCGCATACGTATCTGTGGCCGACGTGATGGTCAACTATTCTATGCCTCAGTTGCATTCGATAGGTATTGGTGGAGGCTCAATTGTCAGGACGTACGGCGATAAAGTCGTGGTCGGACCAGACTCTGTTGGCCACAGACTGACGAAAGACGCTTTGGTGTTTGGAGGCTCAACTTTGACTGCTACCGACATCACGGCCGCGGCAGGTGATGCGGACATCGGTAAGATGGAAGCCGTCAAGCACCTCGAGCAGGACTTGATCAAAAAGGCACAAGACAATGTCAAGGCGCAGCTCGAAGCCGCTATTGACAGGGTCAAGACGTCGCCCGAACCTCTCCGTGTGTTGCTAGTAGGTGGCGGCTCTATCGTGGCACCTAAAGCGCTCAAAGGTGCTAGTGAGCTTGTACTACCACCGCATCACGATGTTGCGAACGCTGTCGGCGCTGCCATCGCTAGCGTCAGCGGTGTCGTCGACATGGTGCAGAACACATCTGTCAAAACCGCAGCCGAAGCGCTGGAGTACGCAAAGACCCTGGCAGTCGAAAACGCCATCAGTGCAGGGGCAAAGAAGGACTCTGTCGTCGTGGTCGAGATAGACTCAATCCCACTCCAATACGTCACCAACCAAGTTCGCACCATCGTCAAAGCCATAGGCGAGTTAGACTCCAGCGCACCCCGACCAGACGACGGTCTCGGCGAAGAAGACGCCACCAGCTCCGCTACGTCTGTCGAATCAGAAGCTATCCTAGTCAAGAAGCAATACACCTCCGACAAAGTCAATCCCACCACCTACCGCCCTAAGATCATCGAAAACGAGGCTGGCATCGCAGAATGGCACATCACCGAGACCGACCTCCTCTGGTTCACATGGGGCATGTACATCCTCGGCTGCGCGGGCGGGGGCAACCCCGACTCATCACGCATTCTGCTCCGGGACCACCTGCGCAAAGGGCACAAGATGCGCGTCATTGACGCTTCGTCCCTATCCGATGACGCGAACATCTACTGGGGCGGACATATGGGGTCGCCAGCCGTGAGCGTTGAGCGGCTCGCGAGCACCGAGACGGTGCAGGCGGTGCAGGCTTTGATGGAGTACATGCGGCACGACAGCTTCGATGCGGTCATGGGTCTGGAGATTGGTGGTGCAAATGGACTGGAGCCTTTTCTCTTGGGATCGTCCAAGTACTTTGATCGTCCAGTCATCGATGCCGATTGGATGGGTAGAGCGTATCCGACGTACTGGCAGACCACATTGGCGGCGCATTTGCCTGGTGAGTTGGTCCCTTGTGCGATTGACTCGGGTGACGGGAAGACAATCATCATGATCAGAGCGCCGGATGATGAGATTGTGGATCGGGCGCTGAGGGCGTCATGTAGTGAGATGGGGTCGAGAGTGGGGATGGCGGCGAAGCCGACGACGACGGAGTATGTTCAGAAGTATGGTGTGATGAATACTGTGAGTCTGGCGTGGAGGATCGGGAGATGCGTGGCTGTTGCGAGAGCGACAAATACCATCTCGAGAGTAGCAGAAGCAATTGTGGAGGAAGCAGGAGGGAAGGAGTCGGCGAAGGTACTATTCCGCGGAAAGATCACTGCGGTGGACAGAAGGCTTTACAAGGGACATTCTGTGGGCAAGATCATCATCTCTGGAGCATCAGAGGATGAAGCGAAGGATGCACTGGGTGGTGAAGCTGAGGCGCTTGCATGGGGTGGTACGTTGGAAATCCCCTTCAAAAACGAGAACATTCTCGCGGAGCACACGAATGAGGCCGGGGACAAGAAGATTATTGCCACAGTGCCAGATCTGATTGCTGTACTGGACGCAGGCACGGGTCTTGCACTCGGTGTGCCGGAATTCAAGTACGGTGTTCCGGTCGTGGTAGTTGGCATTACCTGCTCCCCTAGATGGACTGAAGCTCCCATTGGCCTGGATATCAGCGCACCGAGGATATTCGGATTCGACGTTGATTACAAGCCGCTTGGAAAGTTCGTCGAGCCCAAGAGTGTTATTGAGGAGTACCGTGACAGCAAGTACGATTCTGGTGTTGAGAGATAGAATACCTACCGGCTATCAGAAGTCCTGAATAGAGATAAATTTAGAAGCGTCGTCTACGTTGCGCGGTATATGTGCATGATCAATCTGCTAACACTTGTCTCCGCCGAGGATGCTGACGAGCCTTCGTCCATGCACGTCGATGATCAGCGTGGTACTATCACAGTACGTAACGAAATTGTGGATTCTATGGATTGTTAGCGGCAGACAGTCTTGTGGAACAGGACACATACCCTCTTGTCAGTGAGATCGTCCTCGTAAGCGTGGTCGTACCCTTCCATGACACCGGTCTTGTCCCGCCTCCTGTTGTCCCACATGCAGACCAAGCGATAGAGGACAGCGACGACTGCAGCGGCGACAGCCGTACTAGTTGTGATTATGAATCCGGGCACGTATCTCGGAGCGTCCTGTGGCTCAAATATCAAGGGTCCGACAAAATTACCTGCAGCTCGTATCAGCACATCCCTTCACATCGGGAGGGAAAATGTACCTAAACAATATCCGATGTACAAGCCCGAAGAAGCGACTGTCCGCTTGGTATAGCCAGCAATGTTGGCGATCTGGAGACCCATGCAGACAGCGTATCCAGCACCAAAGCCAGCGAGTATGAAGCAACCGAAGAGGAGTCCGCCAGTTGCCGAAAGAGGGAGCAAGAAGAGGAGCAGAGCCCCGAGTGTTGTAACCATCTGGAAGAAGAACATCAAATATGTACGAGTTCCCGGATACTTGTAGGCGATAAAGGGCCCAATGAGTTGTAGCGTGCCAGTAATGAACCCTGCAGGCATGGAAAGTAGCAATGAATTCAGCGTGCTGTAGCCAAAGCCGTTGATAATTATAGGGATGAATGTCGATACCGGTCCGTTCGCGATCATGCATAGAAAGGCAAATGAAAACATTAGCCAGAACTTGATGTCCAAGAGAAGTTCCCAGATCTGCTCGACCTTCAAATGCTTGTTACGCACACCAGAGTTGTTTGAGCGCAGTCGAGCGACAGCTATGTACTTTTGACGGGTATCAAGAATGTTTGTTCGGATGGGGTCTGGAGGGAGGATCCAATACAGTGCGATGCCCCAGATGATAGTAATGCCGCCAGCGAAGAAGTACATGTAGTACCACGCATTGAGCGGACCTCCGATCTGCCCAAAGCCCCAATTAACGATGGGCGAGAAGATGGCGGCATATCCTGTACAGCTGTACCAAATTCCCATGCGGAATGCCTGTTCATTCTTCTTATACCATGTACCGACGAGCACCATGAAAAGCGGGCTGACTCCGGCTTCCAGAACGCCTAAGAAGAATCGCTGAGCATAGATGTCTTGATAGGACCTGCACGCAGTCGTCAAGATGACGCAGATGCCCCAGACAGTGACAATGCCGCTAGTCACACGTTCGATGGGATATCGTTGTGCCAGGGCCATTGCAGGATATGCACCAACGATGAATCCCAGGTAGAAGATGGCCGATGTGAAAGAGTACCGGTTGCCAGTATTCAGCTCTAAATCAGTCCTCAAGCCGAAGAGTGCCGCTTGAGACAGCATGGCTTTGTCGTAATACTGGAGTCCGTAGGTGAAGCAGAGGACTGGCATGAGCTTCCAATCAATGCGCCTACGGAGGCGCTTCTCCTCTTCCGCCGTCCATTCTATGCCACCAGCATAATTTGCTAGGACCTTCAGCGCCTCGTCGTTGTGGATGGTATCTAAGATCTCTGACTTTTCAGTGTCGCTCATGATGCTTGGTTGCGGGGAATGGCTCGCTGGTGTAACGGGATGATTCGAAATCTGCCAAGGAGGGTGGTGTGCATGTATTGACTGCTGAGATGTGTTCGAAATTTCACACTACAAGAACAACAAGAGAGTGTGTCATCTGACTTATCAAAACAATACAAAACGAGGCATTGACGAATGACTAGAAAGGTGCAGCGAGTAAGCTCAACCTTAGCTGAGGTTTGGTCGATGATGGATCCCCAGGCAGAACCTCCACGATTGACCCCACGAAGGAGGTGGGAAATGGCATGTTGAGACGATAGGTGAAAGAGCCGAGAGATTGAAGAGCATGAGGATCGAGACAAAGGTTCGTTAGCGTTGCAACTGCAGGAGGGGCCTTCCAAGATCGTCTTGTCGTGGCAGACGTGAAGTGCTTGAGCCAGGAGAAGCAGATGACGCAGTCCAAGCTTTTGTCAGGGTTTGCCCTTGCAGACTCTCATTGCAGGGTACTCCAAGATCATGAGAGCATCGGAATTGACGGTACAAAACCAGTCAACATACCTTGACTACAACTTAAGACCAGTACGGACGCATCTTTGACGCTCTTGTCAAGAATGAAGTCGATTGTCAGCAACAAAATGAGGGAGGTCGGAGACGGACCGTCCCAGTTGCCAAACAGCCGCAGCCGAAACTTCGGCCCGCCGTCTTTACCCTATACCACTACTACGTACTACATCAGATCGCGTGTCGAACTCCAAGACTAGAATCACCGCACTGGCCGCAAATACTATGTTAATGTGGATCACGCACTGATGCTTGCACTTATCAGTGGATGATCAGACCAACCCCGCCCTCAGCCAGGATTTACAGGGTTTGTGCATATTGAAATCTGCTGTGGAGACGAGCTGGCCATTTCTGAAGCAGAACCAAGCCCCTAAGGTTATGGACCAGCCAACAAGCTCTAGGGCGAGTTCATAGCGAAGAAGGTTTGCGCGCACGTCCACGGCCCTAACATAGCGGAGAAACTTGCTCCAAATATCATAGGTTCGGTATGCATCGCGTCCCGCTGGAGCTCCAGTACTATGGCACCTGAAAGCAGGCGCACGTGCAGCTAGCGGATCCGAAGAGCGATCTGATTGACACAACGTACGTGAAGGGCATCAGGACGAAGAAGAAGCCTTCCGAGCTCGATGTCAGCATCTCTGCGACGGGATTCGATGCTACTACCGGGACTTTTGATGCTGTTGCTACCCGGAGTGTGAACTGAGTGAAGTTGCGGGTTAGGAGGCGGGGGCCAGAATTTCGCCACGAATCTGGGCATTGCGATCAAGAGGTTCCCGAATATGCTGATGAGTTTTGGGCCACATCAGATGCTGGGGAATGTACCGAGGACGATTGAACATGATGTGGGATGGGTCATGGACTTTGTCTGGTGGGCGCATGATATGGGCATCAAGAGAATTGAGGCGACGGAGGAAGGAGAGAAGAGCTGGAAGAAGCACGCTGAGGATTCATACAGGAAGACGTTGATGAGTGAAATGAAATCGTGGACGACCGGGACCAACACGAATCTAAAGCACAAGCAGAAGCGGAGAGCGACTGTTTACTTGAGCTCTGCTGTAGATTACAGGGAAAAGGTGATGAAGCAGAATGGGTACAAGGGGTTTTTCTGTCGTAGGAACTGATCGCATTAGGATCAATAGACCTCTACTCCAGAACGAACTTTTGACATGAGTCGTGACTGCCGATTTGACAAAACCTCATTTTCGCTGCGACTGTTTCGCTTGGAGGCTTCTGGCTCAAAGCTGTCTCGATACGGGATATTCATCACCAGGCTCGAGCGGGATGATGTTGAAGGAGACATAGCTGTCAATGTTCTCCGGCTCCAGAGCATTGAATGCCAGAGCTGCATTCTTCTGTCTTGTGCTGACGCGGAAGCTGCCAGGTGGCAGCTCGATGGTCCTTTGGCTTGCAGTTGTCGTAACGGCGGCCAGAACCACACCCTCGTAGTATCCACTATCGAATTCGAGAGATCGAGCCGTCAAGACCTCGACGTTGCCACGGAAAGTGTTTGGCAGTGTCTCGACTTCTAGACCGGCAACTTCCAGCCGGCGAACCAAGTCTACCCATGAGCGAGGAATGATGTAGGCCTCAGGTCTGGCTCGTGTGAGATTGGCGATCGTAGGAGTCGTGCTGCGGAAGCCGACAGGCACACTAACGAGATTGCCACTGGCAAAATCGACGAATTGCCAGTTGCGGGTAGACAACTCGGTACGATCAGTGACCACAACAGGCTCAGAGCTTTCGACAAAATCCTTGATACCTCCTTCGATAGTCCTGTAGACAAGATCGGCATTGTCGGCAGCGATTTGGACAGTGCTTTCGAGCATGTTCAGTCCAGCTGCAGTGCGGCGATGGAATTCCTGGTCAGCGATTCCAATCCCGCGCATCTCGAAGAGAAATGTGATGCACTGAGTCAGACCCATAGCATTACGACCAATTTTTGCGTCGCTGCCAGCTTCGGCAAACGTGATAGTGGAGTTCGGTACACTGCTAGAGCTGCCAGTGACATACGGCTCCCATCTGAAACCACCATTGACCAGATTCTCACCGATTCCAGGGGCAAAGAGGGTCTCGGACAAGTTGCGGATCGCAGGAGCGATGTTAAGATTCTTCGCAGCAGAGTATAGAGCATCGCTGGCCTGAACGTACAGACCGCCATATCTTGTTGATGCACCATACTCGTGCATATCAGCAGCTACATGAGGTGCAAATGAAGTAAATGTCTCCTTGATGTCACGGGTCTGCTGCCGTGCAAGCTTGATGTGATCTCTGTTGGGATCAAAGTTTGTGGCAAGGGTTCTCTGAAAGTAAGCAACTCCATCTAGGTTATATCGCGGTAGAACCAGGATATCGACCTTCTCGAGCAGGGAGCGAGCCCAGTCCTGGTCAGCATCAAGTTTGCCGAGAAGCGCGGCAACAGCTTGATCGCCAGCAGGCTCGTTACCATGCACACCACCTTGGATCCAGACGCGGACTTTCCCTACAGGCGCAGATTCTCTGTAAGCTGCCATATTGCCAAGCTCGGGGGCAACAGATGACAGAGAGAGAAAGACATAGGGGAACGTTTTGCCCTCTTCGGAGAAGTAGTCTGCGGGTCGATAGGTGAACCAGTCATTCTTATCCGCAAGTGACTGCAAGTACGCATCTATACAAATCAGCGACGAGTCCAGGTCACAACGTCAGGTCTTCACGCTCAAATGCGGCAGCGATTCACTTACTCAGGATCGCTTCACTTGTAGGACCTTCTGTGCCATTCGCAAATTCTGGCGGAACGGAACCAGGATTGGTGAATGCTGGCGACAGCAGTGTTACGTTTGGCCTCGGAAAATTGGCCTCGACCTGGGGAGGATCTCTCCGTACGGGCACCCAGTTGTTGCCATATTGAACCGCCTCGGTCACAGTCAGGACAAGCAGTCCGGTCAAGAAATGTTTGGACCACATCTCACCCAATAGAGTCGTTGAAGCTCGTGCAGAACCTGTCCCTGTCGAACGACATCTTCGTAAGTGACGGGCCCGCCCTTTCTAAATACCACCATTGCTGTCGGCTTTGTAGGTGACAGCCTGCTGACAGCGCCATCACTCGGCTCATGTCGTGAAGATCTGCATATCCTGCACCGCCGGAAGGGTAGCAAAGTCTTGTCACCTGCCGTTGACAGACCAGCAAGTGTACCGAAGGAGATATCACCAAGGTCAATCGGGAAGTTCGGCGGCCGGCGAATGGGGCGGAGGGTCGATTAGGCGCGATCATCTCTGTGCCAAGCCTTGGCCTGCGGAAAAAGCCCACTTTTTGCGTGAGGAGCAAGTCATTCTCCATGCCCTCTCTTGATATCAGGACGGCAGTGACTACGAACGTCCTTCGATACCGGTGACAACGAAGTCGAATAGTGGGCGACTTGAATTCGTATGCATGTTGATCGATAGTGGCGGTGAATGAGTAATGCTTCAAATAAGTTTGCTGGTCCTCGCAGCAACATCACTATCTGCCATAAACTCTGCCCTGATCCAGTGTTATTTTACTTGGTCCCAGCAACGGCACCGGCAATCCACTTGGCAGTACCTTGTGTCTTGATCTTGAGTCTCAGCCCCATACGCGTCAAGAAGGCGATGCAATCCCTGAACTCACACTTGCTGCCGCCGTTGCTGTGGACATGGCTATTCTACTGCTGTGCATAAGCTCCGCAGGCACGATAATCTTGAACTTGCTCTTGACTTGCTCGACTGACGCTTGACCGGCCACGACGTGGTCGAGACCGAAGGCAACGTCTTCCGGCTTAGTGAGGTCCAGGTGGAGATGTCGCTCGATGCCTTGTAGTGAGCACAAGCACCCATTGCAAAGCTTCCGGACGAGTCGGAACTTGGGTAGTGCTTTGTGTTCTTCTCTTCGGGAGAAGCTGCTGGATCTAGGCAAATGCAGCCACCGCCGTCGCGGTGGTTTGTGAAGCTGTCCTTCATGGCTGACTTGGAAGTATGAAGGCGGCAGCGATATCAGAGAGGCGCACTTTCGAGATCCACTCCTAGGAACAGCTCATACACGCGCAAAAGGAATCTTGCGCCAGCCTCAACTTCTGGCATGCCGGAGATAGGTCTGGAGCGTTGTGGGCGTAGTCGCCAGAGTACATCCTCCGGCCACACATGCATTGTAAGTCGCCACTGCCGTCAGGGGGGTCCTGATCGGTCAGCTTCAAGGATCTTCCCATAACGAGCAGATTCACTGACCAAGGCCTTTATGAATTGACTCTACCAAACACTCAGCGCCAGCTCCAACGCCAAGACCATCATGAATGTGACCCTCCCAGAGGTTGTGGTAGTCGACGAGCATGTTCGATGGGCCGATCTCGCTCGTGGGTACAGAAGAGTGCCGTGAGACGAATGGGCGAGCAGACCTTTTGGAAGTACTTGTTTGCCTTGACCAGGTCCACGCTGTCTTTCCTATGAACATCGGTCCGCTACCGCTTGCGTACTCCGATGATGCTGATGGTAAACATACTCACGTAGCCACCATTATTGATAGCCAAAGTATCGCATCTTGAGATTTGTGCGCGGACAGTGTGGTTGACATATGGTTGAAGCCGCCAACATTGGCAATATGAGGGGGAGATTGGTTGATAAAATTCTGAGAGATACTACCGCCACATGTATACGAATGCTTGACTCGTCAACAGTAAATTTCCCGTACACCCTGTGAAGGTGCTCAGGCGGTGGCTTGCTCGTTCCTCTCCACCGTGTGTCCGTCCTTCTCGCTCTCGGTGATACTCTGCTTCCTCTTGTACTGCTCAGCTGCCTCCTTGAAGCTTGCGCCACCGACAAGACTGCCGGAACGCTCGACTTCGGAAAACTTGACGGCCGGTCTGTACGCCGCACTCTTCCATGCCTTGTTCACAGTCTGGTACAACGCATCCACCTCTTCAAGGGTAAGGCCCTTGGTTTCGTAGATGAAGAAGTAGACGAAAATAACCGCAATGACACAGAAACCGCCCCAAATGAAAAAGATTTCAGTTCCGAGCGCTCCATACTGAGGCTGCGTAAGATACGGAGTCACAAACGCGAGCGCCCAATTCCAGAACCAGTTTGAACTGCCCAAATTAGCCTTTTGTAGTCATCCCGGAGACTTTTGGACTTACGCTGTCGTGATTGACAGGCCTTTCGCCCTGTAGCGGAGGGGGAAGATCTCGCCAGTGACGACCCAGGCAACGGGACCCTAGGAAAGTTAGCTACCGTTTGTCGATATTGACTCGCAAGACTGACCCAGCTGGCCGCGAAGAAGAAGATGAAGAAGCACACAAACGCGACAAGTGCATTCTGTCCGGCCCTGTTGGTCTCGTCGACTGTCAGGCCAATGATGGCTACGATGAGCTGTGAGACACCCATGCCGACAGCCCCGATGAGCAGCAAGGATCGTCGACCCAAAGCCTCGACGGCCCACAAACCTGGAAGCGTAGAGACAACGTTGATGGTGTTGATAATGACCTGAATGATGAAGGGATTCACTTGTCCAGGCTCTTCTCCGAAACCAGCCCTGCGGAAGAAAGTCGTCCCGTAATAGATGATAAAGTTGATGCCCACTAATTGTTGCAAAGATTGCAAAGCTACGCCAGTGAATAGACGCTTCTTGACGGGTCCGGTGACGAGCTCGACCCAACCGGATTGACCGATGGACATCTCGTAACGGTATGCGGCTTCGTATTCAGCAAGCTCTTCCTGGATCGATTCGTGATCAATGGGCAATCTTCGCAGCCTTGAGAGTGACTTAGCAGCGGCCTCATGCTGGTCCCTCTTAATTAAGTAGCGAGGAGTTTCGGGGAGGATGAGAAGGCCGATGATGAGAATGATGGACCATGCGAATTGAATTGCCAATGGGATTCTGTATGAGCCGGAGTCGGTCCTATCTTTGGTAGCGTAGTTGACTATGGCGGCAAGGAAGAGTCCGATTGTGATGGCGAGCTGGTATGTTCCAACAACGGGACCTTTGCAGAATCAGCTCACAGTCCTTCGATATGTCCAATTAGGGGACCACTTACCTCTGATCCACTTTGGCAGCGTCTCAGACTGATACATTGGAACTATACAGGTCAGTGGCTTATACTATGAGCGGTATTGCGCATACATACTCTGAGCAGATACCAGACCAACACCCAAACCAGCGAAGAAACGGCCGACAATGAACATATTGTCCTCCGTTGAAGCTGTCTGCAGGGCCACTCCAAGGTTGAAGGGAGCAGCACAGGCAAGGATCAAGCCCCAGCGCCTTCCAATCAGATCAGCGACGAATCCAGCGCTGAGAGCGCCGACAAACGTGCCGATGGACAGCACAGAGACAATGAGAGAAATGCGTCCGCGAGCTTCGGGGTTGTCGAATTCTCGAATCCAGTATGGCATCTCCTGGATACCGCTGATGGTGCCAGTGTCATAGCCGAAAAGGACACCACCGAAGGCTACAAACAGGCCAACTACGATAGCAGGCCATGCTGCACCGACTTCACCCTCCGGACGTCTGATCACAGTGATTGCCATGGTCGTATCAGCACAAGTCGTATGTGAGTGTGACAGTTGAACTCTGTCCACTTGGTGGGTGGTCAGGAGTGTTGTAAGGAAAGTAGACTCTGAACGACGGGGCACGGTGATCCTTATAAGGCGCAACGAGAAGTAGAAGAAAGGATATTGAGTCCACTACGTATGGTACAAACCCTGCATAGTGGCGTGCGGAGCTTGATCCTCGTACCTTGTCCTGGTCCACTGTTGCATCGAGAAACAGATGAGGTTGGGGGCGAGATCATTTGACCGACGCACCCCGTCAGATCCGGGGATCAAGCTCCAGTCAAGAGAAATTCCGCACTTTGACCGAGAGATACGAAGCCTGGTGGAGAAGGTGAAGCTGGAGGGACGACGTCACTCCAGCAGGTGTGGTCGAGGGCAAGCCATGACATCGGCCCGTTTAGACTTGGCACCACCGCGCCGTCGACTTGGCCCCCATCAAGACCAACTCTGTCTGCGTGAGTAGAGCACTCATCCTTGCATGTCTCATGCACCTGTCATCCTGTTGACTCAGAAGAATACCGTTCCACGACTTTTCTGTGAGCCTTCTGGCGGCTGATCATAGCATGCCCAACAAGTGTCTGGGTTTTCCACCATGATTTGGGCCTCAACGAGGATGTGCATCCGGATGCCGAGCGACTTTGGAAAGCGACTGGGGGCCGCCTGGAGAGTCAACAAATGTTTGCAGGTCAACGACACTTCTCCAGATTGACGACCTGTCATGGGGAGCGAAACTTCATCCTCCAGCCAGGTTGCTGGTGGGAGATTGAAAAGAGACGCGCCTCCCGCAGCCACGCCCAGACACGGTCGTGAGATCTTGCATGACATCTGCGATTGTTGTACCTTCGAACCTGCTTTTTGAAAGCAAAACAAAACGAAATAAATGCAACATACTTTCGTCCGAACGATCAGCGACGTTGCTTGACAGTGGTGAGCAACGCGGGGTGCATGAACTACGGAGCACTCCCTGAAAAGCAATGCACAAAAGTTAGCTCAGGTTTGTGCATGCATCCCGTTTCTTGCATTATATACTGATTAAAAATTAGGTAGTCAGGGTCTATCAGCCCTCCTACTTGTACAGGACTCATCACACGCACCGACTGATACCCATGCGTTTGTCAATCTCCCGATAAACATCTATCGGTGTTCATCAGTCTTCAGCTCATGTACTCGCCGAATTTGGCGAAACATGAATCTCCCAGTATCTCTCATAGGGATATTTCCCGGATCTTGTTCCGTCCACTGGTTGTCCATATGCTGGCGCATCTGCCGGCATCGACAGTAAATCAGAAATGACGCCCTGGTGCCGATACCTCAAGAAGGAGGTCGAGATACCAACGTACTGGTGTATGCCTTCTCGAACATCGATAGACGCTCCTGTCGTGCACTTCAGTAGAACCGGCTCGATCAGTGGAGCATCGCAAACAGATGGATGTGACGTTCCAAGCGAGGTCATGAACCAAGTGTTGTGGCCTGCTCTCTGCACTTTCTCAGCCAAGCCCTTGACGACATCAAAGTGCGGTCTGCCAAAGAACATCGACCGGGTCTTTGACCATGACTGGGAATGCACAATCAAGGTAGGTACCGAGATCTTGTCGTTCAGTTGGCCACTGTTCTTGCCAGGGTCCAATATGATCGCTCCGTGGAAAGGCATCCTACGCGAAGGCGCATTCTTCAGTGTCTGCAATGCCAGCGTGGCGCCATAAGAATGTCCAGCAACAGTCATCTCCTCCACATTCAGCTTGCCTGTCCACTCCTCGAAGTTTCGACCTTCCTTCCTCGCATTCGGATGCATTCCCTTTCCTTCATCAATCATCCTCAAAACCTTCACCACCTCCTCCACCTCCGCCTCCCTCATCCCCAATTGCGCCCTCTTGAACTCCTCCCTGCCCACCTTCCCACCATCCTTCCTGATCTCCTTCATCCCGAATTGTACCCTCTCTTCCACCTTGCCTTCCTCCATGATTATCGACCCCGGTGCGCTCCCATCCCTGTGCTCCACCGCAACAACCACATGACCTCTACTCGCCACCTCCCCGCACCACTGCGTATAACTAGTCCGTGAGCTCGCCATGCCATGACTAAACACCAAGACAGGCCACTTGCCTCCCCCTTCCTTACCCAGCAACGGCACATCCACATCAGCAGAAATCCGCGTCCCACCGACCAGTGCCCATAACCCAAACGTGAACAGCCTGTCAACGAGAAAATTGCTCCCCCCGGCGAACTTCGCCCACCCCTTGGCCGTCAGACCAAGCGGCTTCGGGATCCAGTAGTGCTTCTCCGCGCCAGGCCCATGGCGTTCAGCGGGGTAGTAGACACTGAACAGCACCGTCTTGAGCTCGAACGCGGGCCGGGAAGAGGCGACGAACACGGCCGGGTGCACGACGCGGGGCGTGGGGACCGGGACTTCGACGTCGATGACGCCGACGCGGAGGGGACCCGTGTAGGGCGGGAGAGGCGAGGAGAGGAGCGGGCGGGACTGGAGGAGGCGGTAGGTCACGTAGAGAACGGGGAGGGAGAGGAGGAGCGTGGACCAGCTGAGGCGGGGCCGGAGGTCGGGGATGAGCATTATTCAAGGACTGGGTTTCCAAGAGCATCTGGGGATTTTGTGAGGTTGACCGGCAGAAATGGCTGGCGAACCATTGTGGAAAACGAGGAAATTTGACCCAGTGGATATGCCTTGTTCACGATGCCGTTGCTTCCGAGAGATTCGTGGCGACGCCACGCGGAAGGTTGCCTTCACCTGAACGGGCCTGACGACGCCATTCGGATTCCTGTGCAAGCTGTATTTTTAGCACTAACCTGCATACATGTATATATTCCTCAGAATTGGTGATAAAGGCCAAGATATACATTCGATGGTATGGGTTGCGTGGAGTGGGGTGAGTGTGGTATGTTCCGGCGCAGACTTTGTCCAGAACTACTGCCGGCATCCTACGTTGGAACAGCTGCGCTACTGTGCACGAGTACAAAGGAAGGCTTACAAGCGATCCATCAACTTCTCTCAGTGGAAAATACGATCATAGCAACGTCAAAATTCTCTTCCAGAAATACCATCGACCAAACTATGACATTACAGATAGAAGACTACCGAGATTCCATTACTTCGTTGCTTTGTGGTCATATTTCCTTGACCTGCATGCCAGTGGTCTATGCCTTGCAGGTCAAGCCACTAGTAGACAGACCATACTTGGTGTACCTCAGACGAATCTGTTTCCTGACTTCGACCGAAGTAGGGTTTGGCAGGGCTGGGGCTAGATGCCAAGTCAGAGTGGAATATTCTATAATTGTTCTGTGAGACATACCGAACTGGAAGATATCGGCAAGGATCTCTTCGTAGGGTTTGGTGAGGATGCCAGGGACGACGGAAATGTATCCATTTCTCCGCCAGAACTTCAAGCTGGCGACCAGACTAACACCGGGCTGACCTTGCTCGTCGAAAAGGCCAGAAGCGAAGGGCAAGGGCTGGCCATTGTTGGCTGGCTTGTTGAAGAGGAGGATAGACCCTTGAGGATCGTCGGCCGATGTGACAGCCCTGGCGAAGTCGAGAACGTACGTCTTGCCGACACGCTGAGCGCGAGTCTCATTGACGATGTTGTCGAGGATGCACTGAGCAGCCTCCTCGCTCTGGAGGTTCGGATCGGTACTGAAGCGCTCTGCCTGACGGGCACAATCGGTGATGAGAAGGAGAGAGGCGAAGCAACTGCCAGAGGCACCAGGAGGCGCAGATAAGGGAGCTGTATCAGGAATAGCAGCAGGGGCTGCCTGCGCACCAACAAGGAGCAGAGGAGAGAGCACGATGGCTGAGAAGAGTGATGCGTGCATGTTGAAGGCCGGGTAGCTTGGCTTGGTAGAATTGGTTGACAGAATGTGAAAATGAGATGCTGATGGACGATTGCATACAGGGGGAACTGTCCCTTTATACCGCAGGCAGGCACGAGAGTGACCCCCTGTCAATGTGACTTGAGCATCACCGAGGTCACGGTATGAAGAAAATGCAAGTGCACGTTCCTGGTTACCACAGAGTCTTGTCCCATTTACTTGTTGAGATAGATTAGAACTTCCTTGTCGGGATGATCCATGGGCTGGTGGCGGTTACCATACAAGCTCCGGCGGAATTCAGCAATTGATAGATATGTGGGTTCGCCAACGGTGCCCTTGTATTGGTCACTAGGTGTGAGACCCAGGGCAAGCCAAGTATTCCGCACGGTCAGAGCTGCCGTATTTTCAATAGACTGTGATCGCAATCTATGTGCAGCACTCGAATGTAGCGTTTCTATGATCCGCTAACGCGCCCAGAAGTCGTAGGTAGCTACTTCATCGCCACGGATGGCCGATGCGAGACCTTTGGCTTAAGTTTATTGAGTCAGTGAGGGAGGCCACGTCCGATATAGTCATTGGGACCGATGAATGTACAGTGACTTCCATGGCGGAAAATCTCCCGCATCAAGAGACCTTGGCATGACTGTACGACAGAAGCTCGTTGGCCAGGAGAGAGTAGTCCATCTATAATCTCATCTGGAGAAGCGAGACTGATCCGACTAAGTTGGACCGGGCCGGTGATAGTTCTCTTGGACAATGAACCGCTCTAGGGTTCTTACCGCTGGCCAGGTTTGTGGCATGCGGCTGAGTAAAGGTAGTCAGCACGATGCAATTGATAGTCATAATTAGCGCATCTCGTCGATGAAGCCAAAATAGATCTCAAGGCCGAAATGCCTCGGTACCATGATATGCAGGTTCGTTGCGACGAGAATGTTCGTCCCGATGGGAGGATAGAGAAACTTGCAGCTTGCTCGATCAGCTACCGTGTTTGGCCGTTCGTTCTAGCCGTTCGGCGTGGAGTCAGACTCTTGGGAACCGTATGCTGGATCTCGTGCCCTTCGCTTAGGTTGGTAATGCACAGCAGTGCTGCCAGTGCCTTACTCACTCCAGATAGAGCAAGCCGATCGACACATCTCCTGCAAGCAGAAGGGCACAATCTGTAGATCAGCTCGCGATTCTGTACTACTGAATTATTGGGTTGGTACATCACATGTAATCCTCTCGTTACTGTTTTGAGATGATCAGTTTGGTCCGCTGATAGCCCTGGTTCTGGCGCCGATCTGTGGCCCCGGTGCAGGGTTTTAATCATCTTGCAGGTCATTCATCGTCTGGGTTCTGCGGATGAAGTCAATAGCCAGCCATCGAGCCCGTCGCCGTCAACATCAGTGATGCGTTCTGTATGTTTTCAGTGACGAGTAGATCAAATCAGTGTACGACGAGACGAGATGTAGTCCATCTCGTTGCGGGCAGAAGATAGGTGATCCCTGCAAGTCCGCTGGGCGTGTTTTTTGTCCGCTTCCCGAGCTTGGCGCCAGAGGTCCACGTTTTGAGCTCGAGAATAGGGGGTGGACTTTGCAAAAGGACAAGACTCTTGATCGAGAGGCATGCAGACTTCTCGCCAACGGCACGAAGTTTCAACATGCCGTCGCCAATAGTCACGGCCACAGTGCAGTCGACATGCATAGCGTGCGCCTCAAATGTGATGGCGCAAGTCCTCGATCACTGGAACAAAAATGTACGTTGCAAGCTGTAGCATACGCCATTCGCGAGCACACGATGCTGAACGTCATCAGGAAGCTTTTGCTTTCTCGCTCGGCGATTTCCTCCGTTTCATGTTCCTCAATATCATTGTCGCGCCCCCAAATTTCGTTTGGCAGGGTTGGCTGGAGAAGACGTTCCCAGCCAGAAAGGTGGTGTCAGAGTCCCAACGATCGAGTCCCGAACAGATTGAGCTGGGCGAGGCAGATGGCTTCAAGGAAAAGCAAGATGAGCAAGAGTTGAGAGCAGAATTCAGCTGGACCAATACATTCAAGAAGTGGTTCGTCGACTGTATCACCTTGGGTGCCATCATGAATACAGTAGCGTTCCTGGTCATTATGGGTCTGATGAAGAGCAAGACCTTGCCGGAGATCGGTCAAGCTGTCCGCAAGGATACCATACCGCTTATCGTAGCTGGCTACAAGATCTGGCCCTTAGCGTCGGTTGTAAGCTTCACCTTTATTCCAGTCGAGAAGCGGATTGTCTTCCTCAGCTTTGTCGGCTTCCTCTGGGGTATCTATCTGTCCCTGGTGGCAGCTCGACAGTGAGGTATATTAGTCAATAGATCAAAAGATCACAGACGGCACAGACAGCATAGCATCCCTGTAGCCGCTGTGAGCCGAGTCTTCGGATGGTCTCGATCTTGTATGCACATCCTTCCAGACAGACTATCACGCCTGTGCCTTTCTCTTCTCCCACTCTTCTGGAGTATAGCATTTAGGTGTCCAAGCATGTATTGCGGCAATCTCTTCCTTAAGCACCCCATTGACTAGCCGATGTCGGGCAAGAGTCGTCTTCTTTGCAAACTGAGGCGATATAATAAGGGCTTCGTACATCTGACCGCAGCCACCTTCACGTATGTCAGTCGCATGATACGTTGTCAGCGTTCAGACGTACCCGAGAGATCCTCAATCTCGACATGGACTGCGTTCAGCTTCTCCACTAACGTTGCTCGCAGCGTGTCTGGCGTGACACCGCTTGTGGCCTGCACATTGGTGGCTTCTGCGTCTGTTCTAGCACTCATGGTCTATACGAGAGTCTGCGAGTTGCTCAGAAGTCAAGCGGACTGTATGTACAAGATTTGGCACAAGGAGGGGTTTTAGGTGAGGAGCGACCTCGGCATGCAGGACAATAAGAAATTTGTGATGTCGAAGCTGGAGCAGCCACATCCGCCCGTCAAGCAACCGCAAAGTGAACATGAGATTTGGAGATTATTGACAAGGACACTTCGCTCATGTTGCGGCCGATTCTGCGAAGATCATTCACCATGGCCAGCACATCTACCTCGTCGCCTTTCTCGCGGGCCGTCGTAAATGCCATGCGAAAGCTGTCAGTCCCTCAGCACTTCACCGTAGCTTTTGATGCTGACCAAGTCCCAGCTACCCAGAATCACTGGCGGACAAAAGTTTTGACAACACAGGTTGTGAGTATGACAGTGACACTCCATGAAATTACCCGTCTGATACGTCCAGTCCTGCTAGAGTCGCCTTTCGATCCAATCAGGAGACAGATGAACTCAGCCCTTCTCACTATCGATCTGACCAAAGCTGTCGCCGATGAGGCAATAGAGCGGAATGATTCTATAATCATTGCCTACCGTGAGGGATCACACTACACTACTTCTTGACATGACTGACTGAGATCAAGCAAAGATCCCATCATTTTCCGCGGACTGAAGTCTATCACTCTTGGAGATAGCCAACAGAGGACGCTCCTTCGGCTTGCTGCTGAGGGCATCAGTGTCTACAGCCCACATACTGCCGTCGATTGCGCTTCAGGAGGCCTCGGTGACTGGCTCGCAGACATTGTGACCGGAACGCCAACTTCGCTCTCTGATCTGAATTCAGACTCTCCCTCGGCCGATGATCAGTCGACTTCGAGCAAGGACAAGCCTGTGACGCCACCCGCACAGACTGACACAGAGGACGATCCATTTGAGGAGCATGGACCAAAGCGACCCACTTATATGCTTCAGCATCATCCATCCCAGCTACAGATCACGGATCGAGAACGAGCTCTCAAGCTCAGCGCTGCACAGCATACACGGTCGCCAATCGTACCGTGCTCAGTGCCTGGATATGAGAATACAGGCGCAGGTATGGGACGCATCGTCCGCTTCTCCGCTCCTCAATCGCTCGTCAGTATCATTGACCGCATCGGTCTTGGTCTTGGTAACCCAAAGGGGTTTCCTATCGCCATTCCTCAAGGCAAAACCATTGACGAGATCCGCATATCGTCCGTCGCAATCTGTGCAGGTAGTGGTGGTAGTTTGTTCTCCGGACTGGGAAAGAACGGCAAGGACGATGTCGACCTGCTCTTCACCGGAGAACTATCACACCACGAAGCACTGGCAGCAATCGAGCAGGGGAAATGCGTCATCACATTGTTTCACAGCAACACGGAGAGGGGCTTCCTGGCTAATGTGCTGAAAGGTCAGCTTGAGAAGACAGTCAAGGAAGAGTGGCAGAAGGCACGAAAAGACGCCCGAGGAGCAGATGCCGCAGAGGACTTGGCAGAGGTATATGCGGATGAGGGTGTGGAGATCCATGTCAGCGAAGTGGATAGGGATCCCTACGGAATCGTGATCAATAAGGAAGAGATCTAGCCGAGATTTGTAAAGCACTGGTGATAGCCTGACGAGGTCTCCACTGGCTTTCATCTCCAAGACCAGGCCTTCCTCAGTCGCAACATCGTCTCAAGTTGTGCTGCCGCCAGGAGTGTAGCATTGTCTGTCAGGATTGAAGAAATTGCGAATTCGACGTGTGGAATTCGACCGTCCAGAAGTCGCTCCGGTTACTTTCCTCTCGTTGCATGATCACTCCCATATCTGTCCGCCGGGCAAAAGCACATACGAGGATTGCAGACCTGACAGCGGAAGAAAATGCGTACTTGATCAGATCGTTGAATGACACACACGGAGCAGAATAGTCAAATGCATATCATTATCATTGGGTATGTACCTCCAACACCTATCGACTCCGGATCCGTGCTTCATCTTATCATACACCACGTTGCTCCGTCTATGCACTCACGCTCACGCCTTGTTGACCACTAGCTCGGGCATTCCGAGACTGCTTGACAGCTCCCGGCCGAGCAAGAGTGTACTTGGCGAACGCCCTCGCGAGTGCCTTCTTGCAGCTGACCTTTTGACTGCCGACGAAGCTGTCGACTGCTACGGCAATAGCGCGATCAATGTCCGCGCTGCTACAATAGTCTGAGAGACGCATCTTGGCAAATGATTCAGAGATACGGAGGATGGACTCCAAGTGACGAACCTGATTGATCGTTAGCACATGTTGCAGGAAACCAGGTTTTCCAGAGGCTTACAGTGATGGGGTATGCTCCAGTCGCCAGACTCTCCCTCCTCATGTCTGCGAATAACCTCGCAATCTTGTCCTGGTCGATTTGGTACAGCTTTGGTCTGCACTTCTCCCTTGCGTACAAGATGTACTTCCTGAGAAGCTCCTGGCTGATCTCGCCCTTCTGTTTTTGGCCCGGGTCCACTTGCATTTCGCCATTCTCGCCACCTTCTGACACTGCTTGACCACGGGCACGCCCGTGACTGTTCACGACGAATGATGCAAGACGCTCGTCCTCTGCAGGGTCGACAGTGTCCCGAACAACGCACAGAATGTCGAAACGTGACAAGATAGGCTCAGTGAGCTCAACGTTCTGGCTGAAAGGAATCGTTCCATTGTAGCGGCCACCGATTGGATTCGCTGCTGCAACTACTGCACAGCGAGCCTGAAGTGTGGTGACGATACCTGCTTTGGATATCGAGATCGTTTGCTGTTCCATAGCTTCGTGAATAGAGGTTCGATCTTGGTCATTCATTTTATCGAACTCGTCAATTAAGCAGGTGCCCTTATCAGCGAGTACCAAAGCGCCACCTTCGAGGGTCCATTCGGCAGTCATCGGATCTCTTCGCACAGAAGCAGTCAAACCGACAGCAGATGCACCTTGACCGGTCGCAAACACAGCGCGATGTGCTGTGCTCTCGACATACTTCAAGACCTGGGATTTGGCTGTACCTGGATCACCCAGCAAAAGCAAGTTGATGTCGCCCCTGATGGAGTGCTTGCCTTGAGCCATCTTGCTTACACCCCCAAAGAGACTGAGCGCGACTGCTGTCTTAATGTCGGTGTGACCGTAGATGCTGGGAGCGATGCTCGAGACGATCATTTCGATAATACGTGGGTTCCGCGAAAGAGCACGAATCTCTCTTTCGTCCTCTTCCGTGAGACGGAATCCGGCGAGCTGATCGTGCGACTTGACAACATGGTTTGCTTCAAGGATGGTTGCAAATACAGGGAAACCGTTCTTGTTGTTGAGCTGAGCATCATAATTGTTGCGGTATACTCCAGTAACCTCTACTTCCTCGCCAGGCTTCGCTGAATCAATCAGGTCCCAGAGCAGGATGACTTCGCGGTGACGTGGCAGACGACCTGCAGGGACAGTGCCAGGAGATTCTTGCAGAGTGATCTTCTGAAAATTGCGGTAGACTGTCTTCTCAGAGTTCAGGGTGAATGGACCCCGACTCTGGCAGTTCTGGCAAAATGAGAGCTTGACTTCCGCATTTGAATCCTGAGGAAACGGGCCAAGGGTAATTCCACACTTGGTGCAGTCAAATTTGACATACTTGAGTTGTGGGAAAACGCCAGTCCTTCGCGTGACAACTCCGCTGACACGGATGAGGCAATTGAGGTGACTCTGTCGCAGCTGTCTCAAGGTATAGCTGACTGGAAGACCATTGATCCTCACGTGGATTTCGGAGTGGATGCGCTCGTAGTCTGGGTAGTGGTAGAGCGTAACTTCCAGGGCAACCTGATCGAAAATCCTCAGGACTTCGGTCGGAGCATTGGCCACGAAGTATGCGATCGTCGGCTTCATGTTGCTGAGATCGTCCCAGTCTATCTCCAAAGACTCGGCATTCACCTCACCTAAAGTCCTGATTCTGACGCCGTATACTGATACGCCCTGCGCATCCACGAATTCTGTAAGGAAGGACTTGAACTCTCTCGCAATCGTCCTGGACACCGCGGGCTGCACCACCCAATCTGTCAGACTCGATGCTTTCACATCTGCTAGCGCTTCTGCTGAGAGTTCTTCGGTCATGATGTCTTCCACAATATCCATGTCGTCTTGCTCTTCATCGTACCTGTGACGCCTGCGTCGTGGTTGTCGTGTAAGGTCAGCAACATCGTCCTCATCATCTGGAAGGAACGCACTTGGGCGTCCTCGCTGTCGCGCAAGCTCGCGGTCTCGGCGATTGAGTCGAGCATCCAGCTGTCTTCGCGCCGCTAGGTCCATGTCGTCGTATTCTTCATCATCGAGATCGGCTGCTTCGTAGAAGTCATTTAGGTTGTTCTCTTGTCGCCGGTAGTCGCGGTCAAAGTTGTCGCCAAAGAGATCAATGCCAGCATCTTCCTCCATCATCTCCTCTGCGTCGTCAATGTCTTGGATCATGTCTTCAGGATCCAGGTCGTCCTCGTCATCCTCTCTGGGCATCATTGGAGGCGATGAGGCAGGTGCTATAAATGTCAATCGCTACACAGCTGAGTTGACGATCCTGACATACGACTTGATGGTGGCGCCGGTGACGAGTCTGCCATTTCTTCATCCGCATCACGTCCGCGCTTGCGTGCACCGCCAGGAACCAAGCGGCCCCTGTTCGCGGAGGACATATTTGATCGAAGTGGAGAGCTGAGAGGGCAGTATCTATGTGATGTGAAGGGCGGATTGGGTCTACCTCATAAGTAGGTTGTGCGACTGTGTGAGGTGTGGTGGATGAATGCATTTCCTCCTCCTCCGCGGCGACGCGATGACGCGCCAAGATTTGTGCTCGACGCGAAATCAATTTATCCCGATTAGGAACTATCATAATGCCCAGCTTAAGCAGCTTGTGGCCGAGTCAACCGCAGCAAAGACCACACGAGACCACTTCTTCCTCCTTCTTATATTGCTGTCTCCTCCTCTTCTTAATCATCTTATCGCAAGATGTCGGAAGAACTGAGTGTCAAGCCCGCAGACAGCGGCTCACAGATCTCCGCCGCAGATTCGCAGACTGCTCAAGAGTATGTCTCCATAATTATATCGAAAGGAGCTATAGCTGACGTGATATAGGTACATTGCACAGCAATTACAGCTAGAAGCCGAAGCAAAGGAGGCATTGCCATACGTACGTCTTGTAATCGTCTTCAATTACTTATACTAATCTTTCCAGCAATTCGATTCATGCACTAAACCACTAGGAGCTCTCCGGCAATCCCTCTTCTCATGCCTCACATGCAACCCCTCACCCCAGTCGGTGAACGATCCATACGACGCCGCTGGCATCTGTTACTCATGTAGCATCTCTTGCCATGGCGAGCATCAGCTAGTGGAGCTATTCTCAAAGCGCGACTTTGAGTGCGACTGTGGTACAACGAGAACACCTGCCTCTACGCCATGCAACCTACGTAGTGACGCACGGACAGGCGCAAAAGGCAATGTGACAGGCGAGCTTGCGCGATCAGGAAATAAGTATAATCACAACTTTGCTGGACGATTCTGTGGATGTGGAGACGAGTATGATCCTCATAAAGAGAGGGGAACAATGTTTCAATGCCTAGGACTAGGCCACCTTGAAGAAGGCGGCTGTGGCGAGGACTGGTGGCATCCCGAATGCATCATGGGTCTGTCAAGACATAAAGATGGCGGTCTGAGCTCAATGAAGACTGAGGCTCCTCCTTTGCCATCCGTGACTGAAGAAGCCGAGGTGCAGGAGCACACTCAAGGCACTCTGCACAAGGACGATGACCCACCGCTTCCTTTCGGCTTCCCAGCGGAGGACGACTTCGAACACATGCTCTGCTACAAATGTATCGATGCGAATCCTTGGCTCAAGCAATATGCTGGAACCGAAGGCTTCTTGCCGCCTGTACATTTCTTTGGTCGGGATGCTCCACAGATGAAGGCTCCGACTCTCCCTGGACAGACTCAGCCGATTACCTCAGCCAAGCGGAAGATGGATGATGGTGAGGAAGAACCAGAAGCTAAGCGCTCGAAGTCAGATGTCACGGATGCCGAGTCTGTATTGAATGTCACCGTTGATGTTACTCCTGTCCCATCGGACCTGGCCCAAGCATACCACGTCAGCCTGCCTCCTGCAACAGATGAACGCTTCTCTCTTTTCCTCAAGGAAGACTTCCGCGATCAATTCTGTCGCTGCCGTGAATGCTTCCCACGACTAGCCAAATTTCCACATCTGCTCGAGGAGGAAGATACATACGAGCCGCCTGTTTCCGAAAGCGACGAGGGTGACGGGCAGGGCAGCGTTGGCTCACGCAGTCTACTGGACAGGGGTGAAGCAGCACTCAGCAACATGGACCGCGCGAGAGCGATCGAGGGAGTCATGGCCTATAACCACCTCAAAGACAACCTCAAATCTTTCCTACAACCCTTTGCTGACAGCGGGCAAGCTGTTGGTGCAGAGGACATCAAGGCATATTTCGCGAAGCTCAGAGGCGATGAGGCAGGGCTATCACAAGCAGCTGCCGCCACTGACGGGGGCGATGACAGCAGCAACAGAAGGGAGCAGAGCGGATATTGACGAATTTCCTTGTTCGACCATGTAGGATATTTTAGATGACAGCCAGCATGGCGGTGTCTGGATCACTGAACCAAAATGAATCTTGCCTTTCCAACACCTTGCTAGACCAAACGCACTGAATCCTCGGCTCGCAGGCAGTGCTCACATCCACAGACACAGCTTGCCGCTCGCCGTTCCTGCCGCGATCCAATCCTGCGATGGATGGAACTGTGCAACTGCAGGCACAGCACTGATCCCCTCTCCGCCCAGCTGAGCCAATTGCTCGCCTTTGCTGGTGTACACATCCACGAAGCGGTTCATGTTACCGATGCAGAAGCGCTGCACGCCATCTTGAGGCTGCATCTGCCACTGCGCACGCAATCTGCTCTCATTAGCATTTGGTTTCATGAAGAACCATGCAAAGACTCACATTGTCACCCATCGCCCCGTCTGATTATTATGCGGCACCACCGTCGCAGGCTGCATCTCTTCATCATCCAGCTCGTGGCCCACCTTCCATTCTCCCGCCTTGCTGAAGTCATAAATCTTCACCGTATCATCGTAGCTCGCCGTCGCTACCTGTCCTGCACTATTGAACGCAGCGTGCGACACGCTGAGCTGGCTCTCGTGCGAGCCTATCAGCGCCGGCATCCTATTCTCTCCGCGCCCCGATATCTTGCGCAGATCCCACAGCTTCAAGCATCGATCCAAGGACGCGGTCGCGAAAACATGGCTGTGTATCGGATGGAGGGTGAAGCCACCGATCTTCTTCTCGCTGAGCTGCATGAGTGCTTGGGACTCGGAAGCTGGAGTGCGCATGTCGTGCATGCCGAAGCGGCCTCCGAGGGAGGTGAAGTAGAGCATGTTAGGATCTGTTCGGGAGATTTCCACGCCGGACAGGGGTTCGTCTGCTTCGAGATCCGGAGGCGCCCATACTTCGACGGCTACGCCTTTGTTGAGATCGAGTTTGCGTATGGAGGAGTCGTAGGATGCTGAGAAGAGGGAGGTCGGGTCCGTGGGATGGATCTGGAAGGCGGAGATAGTGCGGGTGTGGATCTTGAAGGAGTTGACTTGGATCTCCGGCTGGTCGGGATCTTCGTCGTCGTCTTCGGCCTTGACATCTGCGAGTGTCTGAGAGCCGTCGAACACTCCCAGGTTGCCGAGCTTGTCGCCGGCGAACACCAGGGCTTTGTCGGCTGAAGGATGGAAGCCCATACTATAGATGCGTTCAGGAGTGATCTTGATACGCGCAGGTGCCACATCCTCCCACAATCCCAGTCCACTCATACGCTCGCGTAGCTCTTTCAATTGCTTGTTTGTTGTTTCCTTGACATCTTGCTTGCTAAAGGTGCGTTCACCTGGGTTGGCAGGGCCAAAACGGCGCATGAAGTTGCCACTAAGATTCCAGTGGCCGTCTCCATTGACAACTACATCTCCCAGATTCAGGTCGCCACTAACGCGCTGGCGCTTTGCTCGCTCTTGCTCAACATATACCTGCCTCTCTTCCTCGGCCTTCTTCTGCGCAACCTCACTGTCTGCGACAATTCCTCGCAGTCGCGAAGATGTCCTTGTCGGTACAATCTCTTTCTTCACCTTCTCTACTGGTCTCTTGCGCTTCTGTCCAGAGGTCTGCGCAGGCTTGCTGCTTTTCTTAGGACCGAGTCCAGAAGCCGCAGCGTCGAGTTGTAGCTGCTGGAGAAGGGCCTTGTTCTTTGCGATATTTTCTTGTCTCTGCCTTTCGTAGTCGCTGATCTCGACATTGCCCCTTGGCATTGTGGACACAAAGGCTGCTGAGAGCAAATGCTATGTAGATGTGAAGTGTGGAAATTGGTCAACTTGGGTAATGATGTCAGCGCCATAGATGCACTCAAATTGAGACGCGAACTTCACGCGATCCCTTTGCCAAAAAGCACGAGCCACAATTTGAGATCTCTGCGCCATGAACACCGGATTTGAGGTGCAGTGCTATCCATTTGAGCCGAACATGATAAGGTGCATCCTCGAAGCTGCAATTGTGTATCATCCGGATGCTCCTTCCTTTGAGGAGGTCACCATCCAAATGGCTGCCTTGGTACGTGGAAGTATGCCAGATTGAACAACGTCGCCACCGCCAACTTTCACAATGGTGGCTCGAAAGACAAGACAAGACTCAGCAGCGACCGCAAGAAGCGGGAAATACGTTCAATACTAGGACATCGTCTAAGCCAAGGGAAGGACAGGATGTCGATCTGGTCGACCCGGACTCATTCGGTCGTGCTCCGTTCAGGATCACCAAGCACCGTGCACCGAGTGATGGAAAGGGCGGCGGTCCTATCAAATCTCCTTATGATACACTTCTATCACCACTGCGAAGAACTTCAGAGCCAGTAGCCCCCGACATATCCAAAGCAGGTGCTAGGGGTTTCAACATCCTAAGAGACAGTATCCCTTCTCGTAGTCGCGAGGCTAACCAGGATGGTTTCAAATCCTTCATTGCCAGAGATGCAGGTCGCGAGTCACGGTCTTTTGGTGGTGGCAGTATCCCTTTCGACAATCTGGGATATCAACATTCATTCAGGAACGAAGAATCTACCATGACCCGACGAGAACGAGGGACTATCCGGAAACTTCAAGGACGACCACCACCAGTCACGTCGTCTGCACCGTATGTCGCGCGTGACATTGAGGGAACAGCGCCGGTCAAGAGATCTACTTCGCTCCTAGACGCTCTCTTGGATGACATCAAATCTAAAGAGCGTAAGACTGCCACCTTCGAGTTCAGTCGATTACCAGTCGCAAAAGATCTCAAGACCTTCAAAGCGATGGTCGAAGAAGTCAAAACGCGACGCAAAAAGATCCGAATTGAGCAGGATCAGCGGCAAAAAGCCATTTTGAGAAAGCTAAGCAGCGCAGAGGATGACTTTGCTGTCTGGAAAGTGCTACAAGATGACATCTTGAATACTGTCGCCAAGATGTACCTTGATGATTCCAGTGTTGAGCAACAGGAAAACGACGAAGTCACGCTGCCCAAGAGGCAAGTTCTGACCATGGAGTCCTTTGGGAATATCTTTGCCACACAACTCAGAACAGCCGCTGCAGTTCTACGGACCAATTTCCCTGCCTCGCCCATCAGAGGTGTCATCATCTCGGAGCTTCGTAAGCTCGGACCGACGGCATTCGCGCTCGGGGCATCAACTGATCTCTACAATGAGATGCTCGACTATGTGGCCATCCAGAACGAGGACTATACTGCGACGCTCGATGTTCTCAATGAGATGGAGCGGGATGTCATTGAGCCCAATCACATGACTTTGTCAATTCTCATGACAGTGAGACGGTCCCGGAACATTATCAGGCAAGGCAAGCTTGGACATGGTACCCGTATCGCTTTGATGACAACTAGTCGACATTTGAGCGTGGTGCATGAGATTGGGCAGAAGTTGAGAGAGATATACGTTTATCTGCGCAGTAAGGAAGCAGATGAGAATGCTAAGCAGTCGGACCCCAGCGAGTCTGGACAAGATGGCTTTGAGACGACTGAAGTGAAGTCACAGACTGAGACGGGTGTGGTAGGGTCAGCTTAATCGTGTAGATCTAGCTACCCCTTATACTATATATGTGCCATCTATCCTCTAACTGAGCAGGACTTTGATCTCATCGCCTGTCCTCGGGAACACATCACGTAACAGTACCGCCTCCCCCACGGCCTTGTCTTCTTGTTCCTGGAACAGTCGTTCATCAATGACATCAACAACTTTTTCAACGCCTTCAAAAATGTTCACAAACTCGTCAGCCGCTTCTTCGCAGATCTGTCGCGCAAGCGCCCGATCCCTGAGCTTTCCGAGATACGCCCGGGCGTCTTCCATAGAGGTTGGCAAGAAAGCGTCAAGCTGCTGAGCAGCTTCACTCAGGGCCTCGGACTGAAGGACCTCGAGTCCCTTCAGCTTGTCAACATCCAACTGCTCATCTGCACTCAACCATGGCTCCAAAGCCTTGAACAGCTCTGCCATGCCTGACTCGTGCATCATCCACTCCTTTACCATTTCAGCTGCCCTCTCCCGCAGACCATCAATCATTCCCTCGACCTTGTCTGCCCTGCCTCTGACATACGCCACTCCTCTCAACACCTCGAGCACCCTGCCAAAGCAATTCAACCCAAACATCATCCTTTCCACCCCTTCCAGCCTCCTCCCCACATTCTCCACCCCTTCCAGATACGGATCCAAAGCCTCCTTTACCACCATCTCAAAGCCCTCTTCCTTCTCCTCCCTCCCCACCTGCCTCGTAAAGGAAGAATCATAACTACCCACAAGCTTCCCAAACGTACTCAGCGCTTCCTCCAACCACTCCGGCACACCCAGCTCCCCGACTGTGTCGATCTCCCCGCGTAGAGAGGAGATGTGATCTCTCGTGACGATCCGGAACTGCTCCATGCCCATCTCACTCAACGGCCCCAAAGCAGCAGCCACCGTACTCTCCTCTCCCAGCAAGGGAACAAAGACACTGCGGTAGAAGCTGCACAGATTCGCCACCTGGTACGCCAACAGGCTGTCCTCGTGGCTTCGCACCGTCTGCTCCACGCGTTGACGCAGCTGACGCACCACGCCCGCGAGATCGCGATCGATGAGCGCAGCGAGGGCTTTCTTGCCATCGAATTGCTCGTCCCCCGTCGCGGTAGGGTCAGACAGCCAAGGCTGCGCCTCCCGGCCTGCTTTCAGCGACGCAGATATGGCGTCGGCGTCAGAGATGAACAGATTCGATAGCGCCTCTCGCTCGCCTACGGCTGCGGCGTGGGTCCATGCTAGCATGTCGCTGACGTAGCGCAGGGGTTCGTGGGCAGAGAGTTCGATGGGTTTGCTGGGGATGGAGGCGACGGCCGGAGTAGCTTGGCCGGTGAGGGCGGCGTAGAAGGCGTCTGACAGGGTGCGTTCGCGGGACTCGGCGAAGAAATCCATGCATGATTGGAAGAGCTGAGGCCGTTCGGCGAGGATGCGGAAGGCGTGGCGGATCGGGGTGGAGAGGTGAGGACTTTCGAGGTCGAGAGTGCGTAGGGAGCGTTGGGTCCAACGAAAGAGCTTCTGGTAGGCGGAGCTGAGGCTCCGGGAAGTGTTTTCGAGGATCTCGAGCCCGAGGTTCTGGGATTCACTGCCGAGGAGGACTTGACTGTCGTTGTGGATCTGTTTGAGGCGGGTGAGGGCAGTGTAGAAGGCGTCGTCAACGGGAAGGGCGGTGGAAGTGAGAGAATTGAGCTCGGCTTCGCTGAGTACAAAATGGGTGTTGAAGGCTGACAGAAGCTGTTGTTTGGTCTCGACTTCTTGTCGTTGAGCTGTGAGCGTTTTGTTCTCATCTAGCATGGGGACTGTTTCTTTGCGAGCGGCGTTGACGTGTGTTCTGATGGTCGAGCATGTCTTGTTGAGGCTGTCGAGAGCAGCACCGACTCGTCTCAATTGCTAATCGATGTCAATATCTAATCTCGACATCTCATCTGATGGGCCATACTTGTGCGACCTGACCAAAGTCTTTTACAACTTCACCATTGCAAGCGATCAATTCTCGTTGTAGATCTAGACGCAAATTTCTTCTGGTCTCTGCGGTGTTCTTAACACCTCTATCATCAAGAGTCTGCAAAGCATCACTGATCTCGACATCGGCGTATGATGCCGACAGAATGGTGGCGATGCGAGATTGCAATGCATTGGCTCTGCTTGGTGCTGACCCGGGCGTCCCAGGCACTGGCGGCGAGAATAGTGGCGATGCCGTGTTCGACGAGGCCCGTCTTCCTGAGGCGAAATAGCTTGTGGACATCACGCCGATATCATGTGCCGACTATTAGACAGGAAGGATATCGTGCAGACGCGATTCATCGTATAAAGTAGACATGGAAGCGCTTCTCAAGCTTTTCGACATCTCCACAGTCTGTCAGCACCCTGCATGATCGATAACGGCTCACAATCACGAAACATCTCAAAAGGTGTTCTTCCCATCATCATCCGCGCTCCCGATCATGCATTTTGTCACAGCTATAGATCTTCTTTTGATCTCTCGCTTATGATCTTCTGTCTGATTGCATTTCGTACTAATTCTTTGTTGCGGGATGAGGACATCTTTCACCCAGCAGGGGCACGATTGCCATTAGTCACGATAGCAAAGACCATCGCCTCCTGTATACTGTACATGAACAACATGCCCAGGACAGATCAACACGACCACCGCGCCATAACAATGTCTTGCCGAACGCTTTCCGGCGAACTTCTCATGGTTCCGATACTGCCGGAAACGTCTCCGGCGACGGTCAAATGTTTTGCCACAAGGCCGATGGAGGGGTTGCTCTCTCATCAACCACACGCTGGTGATCTATTGAAGCGCAAATATTTGTCTCTTGATGTTTCCGACTTTGGGCTGGTATTGTCTTACCTATTCGTATAGGCTTTATTAGACATCCGGGACCCAGCTGGCACCTTTGGCAGGGCGATGCCGTACTGCCGCGTGCTTATCCGAGACCAATCGGATTAACAGCAACAGTCACTGCCCTCATACTACATCAATACTAATGTGCTGTCAATCAATTATAGAGACACATCTTTCACTATTAGCCTGTCCTCGTCGTCGTTCGCCGAGATGGTGCAGACCATCACCTCCACAGCAACGCAACAGAGCGTCGATCAGCTCTACATACAAAGTGAAGAGCCGCTCCATACCATCGACGAATTGATCAGACGACGAGCTTCAGAATTACAAGAGTCGACGCTACTGGCATACCCCAAGTCTGGTCTCACTGACTATGAAGAGCACTCCGCCAACGCCGTTGATCGATACATGGATGCTGCGGCGGAAACACTCCAAGGAAGAGGACTGTCTGCTGCCGTGAGTAGAATCGAAGGCGATCTATGACCAAGTTAACCCGATTACAGGACTCAAGCTTACCGCAGGCGCCAGTAGTTGCTATACTGGCACATTCCAGCTTGCACTTCATCATCACATTGCTGGCCCTGAACCGACTGGGATATGCTGCATTACTCCTGTCGCCGCGACTCGCCAGCCCTGCTATGAGATCTCTGCTGGAACAAGCACAATGCAGGACGATACTTACAACAGTGACTTTCCACCCTATTCTAGCCGAAGTACAACGTGACTGGCCGCTTTCGGTCTTTGAGACGCTCAAGCAGGAGGACTACCGTAATCTAAAAGCGCCAGCCTTTTGGAGATCATATGACCCTCTGAAGGAAAATCCGAAATGGGCAGTCATCATCCACTCTTCCGGCTCGACTGGTATGCCCAAGCCTATCTACCTCACTCACCGAAGCTGCTTGGGCGCTTTCGCACTCAACCTAGATCGGAGATCACTTATGACGCAGCCACTATTCCACAGCTTTGGCTTTTACGAGACGTTCCGAGCAATCTATTCTGGCAAGCCCATGTTCTACTTCAACTACGATTTTCCCATCACAAAGCAGAATTTGATTGACACAATCAAGCATGTGAAGCCTGATTTGTTCTTCTGCGTACCTTACATCCTCAAGCTCTTAGGAGACTCAGAGGATGGCATCCAGAGTCTTGCTGCCATTGATCTCATTCTCTTCGGCGGAAGTGCTTGTCCCGATGCTCTCGGCGACGCTCTTGTCAGACGGGGTGTCAATATGGCAGGCAACTACGGAGCCACAGAGACTGGCAGGATGATGACCTCAGTCCGTTCACAAGGTGATCTCCTTTGGAACTATTTGCGGATCTTACCCGAGACGAAACCCCACGTGCTCATGGACGAGATCGCTCCAGGAATATACGAAGCAGTGGCTCTCGAAAGCCTCAAGTCAAGAAGCACAATCAACTCAGACAACCCACCAAATTCTTTCAGGACCAAGGATCTCTTCACAAGCCATCCATCGATACCCAATCGCTGGAAATTCGTATCCCGCCTAGATGATCGGCTTACGCTGTACAATGGCGAGAAGGTGCTGCCTATCCCAATCGAGGGTCATATTAGGAGACATGCGCTAGTACGTGAAGTAGTCGTCTTCGGAGATGGTAAGACCATCCCGGGACTGCTCGTGATTAAAGCAGACGAAGCAGCACAAACGTCGGACAACGAATTTCTGCAGATGATCTGGCCAACGATCGAGGAAGCTAATGCGAATGCGGAAAGCTTCTCGCGGGTACCTCAGGATTTGGTCATCGTGCTAGCAGCGGATACAGCTTACGCCCGGACCGACAAAGGCACATTTATACGGGCACAAGTATACGCTCAGTTCAAGGAGAAGATTGAGGAAGCATATAGCGACTTCGAGACCGGCAACGATGACTCTGTGACTAGGTTGTCGCTGTCTGTGTCAGAGCTCGAAACATATTTGTTCAAGAAATTCCGGGAACATCTTGGAGTAGAACTGCCATCTCCGCAGTCCGACTTCTTTGCCTTTGGCATCGACAGCTTGCAGTGTATCAAGATGTGGAGCTTGATGAAGAAGGAGCTCGACCTTGGTGGCAATCAGGCGCAGCTAGGACAAAACGTCTTGTACGAGACTAGCAATATCAATGGTCTTGCTTGCCATGTATCCGCCTTGCGCTCTGGAGAAGTGGAGACCACCAAGAACGTTCACCAGATCATGAATGATCTAGTGGCGAAGTACTCTCATTTCAAGATCCACCACCAGCAGAACTTATCCACTTCGGGTGGGGGGGTTGTGGTTCTTACTGGTGCCACTGGTGGTCTCGGGGCGCACTTACTGGCTCAGCTGGTCCGTAAATCCGATGTTACCTCGGTCTGGGCTTTGACACGAGCTTCCTCGGACGAAGCTGCCTTGAGCAGGACCCTTGCAAGCCTAGCCAGCCGCGACATCTCCCTCACAAGTGAAGAGCTCAGCAAAGTAGTAGCAGTCCCTTCGGATCTCAGCAAGCCAGACTTTGGTCTCGGTCCTGACCGGTACGAAGAGCTGCGATCAAAAGTCACATCCGTCGTGCACAGCGCCTGGGCCGTCAATTTCAACCTTGCTGTCCAGAGCTTCGAGGACCAGCACATCAAAGCGGTCCAGACCTTCATCAATTTCTGCCAGTCCACTACACACGACCGGCCAGCTCGATTCTTCTTCTGCTCGTCTGTATCTTCAACAGGTGGCACTCCTCGCCCGGACACGGTCCCCGAGACCCCCGTGCGCGACATCGCTCATGTCCAAGGCACTGGCTATGCTCGATCCAAGTACGTCGCCGAGGCTATCGTGCGCAACGCCGCTCGAGACGTCGGCGCAGACGCCCGTGTGCTCCGTATCGGTCAGCTGGTAGGGGACAGCAAGGTCGGCGAGTGGAACACCACAGAAGGTATTCCTCTCATGATTCAAACGGCAGTCACACTGGGCGCTCTACCCATGCTGGACGAGTCGATGACCTGGCTGCCTGTCGACACTGCGGCGAGCATCATCATCGATCTTTTGGAGAGCAATTCGACGGTCGACTCGGAGAAGGTCTACCAAGTGCTCAATCCTACCTCCTTCCACTGGACGAATGAGATGCTACCTGCCCTTCGCGCTGCAGGATTGGAGTTCGAGGCTCTACCCACGGCTCAATGGATGGAACGACTAAGGAGCTCGGACAGAGATGCTGAAAAGAATCCACCCATCAAATTGCTTGATTGGTTCGAGAGCAAGTACGGAGCAAAGGCGGCGACGAAGCCCAAGGGCGCTTTGGTCTATGAGACCGAGGAGACTGGCAAAGAGAGCAAGACAATTGGTAAGGTGCCTGATGTCACTGATACGGAATATATGCAGCGGGTTGTCGCAAGGCTACAGAAGGGATGGCAAAGGAAGAAGAAGGCATGATTCTTGGCACCAGCCCTCAGGCCATACGTGGTGGGTATGGATAATAACTTGACACCTTTCACTCCTTACTACGTTGACCTACATGCTGGTGTGATCTCTGCCGTTGATCGGAATGACAAAATACAGATTATGAGACGTTTTTGCGTGATGGGGATCTCATCTATGGCGCAGCGGTGTATGGACGCTAGAGGCGATGTTTGGAGTTGGAGGCACGGTATTGATGGTAGACAGGACTTCCCCGCGTGTCGTTCCAGGACATGTTCAGTGGGCCAGCTGCCGTTTCCATATCGGGAGCATCGCCGCTCAACCTCTTGAATCGGAGTTGCTTCTGTATTCATTACTACACACACAAGTCACGACAAGTGAACGGCCTCGTGATTATCTTACTGCTAGACGTAAGCGATATGGATACTAGTCAATCCAGAAACTTTTAGACATTCATATCCGAAAGCCGAACTCCGTGTCGTTATTTTCAATGATCTCAACCAATAGCTCAACATGTATGTCTATGTAGTTGGTTCACGCGTGTCTGCGATTTAGAAAGATCTCTACCTTGCCTCACCAATTACAAAATAGGATTCAAGGTTCATGATAACCACAGAAGCTTACGGGTCGCTGGCGATTTCATTCATCTCGGAGAATCCCCGCAGCAAAAGCATCTACGAAACGGCAACGGACAACCTTCCCGGTGGCAACACGCGCTCGGTGCTATTCTACCAGCCATATCCTCTGGCTATCACCAAAGCCGCCCAGCGCGGCGTCAATTTCGGTGGTCAGCACGAAGATGAAGTCAGACTCGCAGAGCTAATCAAGAAAACGCTTTCCCAGCATTGATCTCATGCGGTACACCAACTCCGGCACTGAAGCCACTCTCATGACTCTCGCTCTCGCGCGCGCCTCTACCGGCCGATCAAAAGTCCTCACTTTCGGTGATGGCTACCACGGCGGTGCCTTCTCTTTCGCTGGCGGCCGAAGCGGGCCCGTCAACGCCCCCTTCCCCAGCCTGATCGGAGAATACAACAACCTCGAGTCCGCCCGCCGCCTCGCCCTCGACCCACAGAACAAGTCCGACCTGGCCGTCATTATTGCGCTCAGCTTGGCGCCAACAGATGCGGAGATGGCTGGTTTCGTGAAGGCGGTGCAAAGCTTCGTGGCCGAGTACACTCAGCTGCTTAGGCTTCCTGCGGGTGGATCCCGACTGTAAGCTGAACGGGAGGTGAGAGCGGGGCTAATCATGTACATAGCAGGGGAACAAGTTTCGACATGCTCACGAGAGACCTGTTGCCATTTGGTAACGAGGGAGTGGGCGACAGCATGAGGAGATTGAAGCTGATTAATTTCGATGGGTATATTATTCTCCCAAGCGCCTAGACAAGGAACAGTAGCGTAAGCCATCCGTGATCCCTTTTTCATGCATGCTGCAAGAACGTAATGAGGATTCGTCGTCGGTCGTAGAACATAATCTCGAGGATCGCAAAGAACGAAGATCACACTCTAGAGCTTCCGTCTGTATATGGATCGCTGTAAGGGTAGCTGTACGTCCTGATAGGTTTGTCAGCCGTCGTAACGCTCGGTGGTGTCTGTAGGCTACTTACACGCCCGGCTTCATGTGTGCGGGCATCAATTTATCCAGATTCGCGTGCCGTACTTCGCGCATGTAGCTATCTTGTTCGGGCGCTCGAGCTTGAGGGTTCCGCTCGACTCGTCGGCTCATGATTTTGTGAATGGCGGCGGCAGTGAGTACGGCGAAACCACCACCAAGGAGGGAGAGCACGATGACTGCGACTGGATGTATGCTGGACATAGCTATGCTTCCTAGGTTATTGTCGAGTGGGTAGAGAGCGAACGGCGCAAGCGGCTCCTTCGGGCGACGAGTATGGTGACGCAGGCTGTCAATCGGTGCTCTCAGCTGCGAATGCTACCAGCAGAGTGGCGCTCTCTTCCAGAACGAGTGACTTCCTCAAAAGCTTCGGGTGCCGAGTAGATATCAGTACCACTCCAGCTGTTTTGTAAGGATCTCAAGTCGCTGCCAGATGTTGGGCGAACGCGATGGGGGCCTCGCGGCCAAGTGCAGCAAATGAAAACAGAAGTGGATCGATCAGCTAACCTTGTCTTACCAGTGGTTGCATACAAATGGACAAGAGATGTACAGCATGTCAAGTGCGGGGCACCAAGCCTCAAGCAACTCAGGCCTTGTCAGGAACAGCTCGCGTTTGGAGGGTACGAAATCCTCGGGTTTCCTTGGGCGCAATGTGAAAGGGCATTCCTGTCGAGCCACTGCACAGCGTTCCGAAGTATCCGCAAAGCCAACCAAAGATACCGGGATACTCAGGAACAAAATCAGGCAACAACAGCATGAGGTTTGACCAGATGGACCATGCGGTGGGATCCGAGTGGTGACGCGGCAATTTTAGACACAGCCGCAATTGACGAGAACGGTCGTGTTCTGCTTCGAAGCAAGAAGTTGTGATGGAAAGGACACGAAGATCGAAAACTTTCCACAGAAGTCACTCAGGGCTGGTGGGAGTCCGGTCCGCGGGCGCGTATCCGTCAGCCGCATGAGGCAATGTAGCCGTCAATCACCGTTCTGGGTGATCAGGCAGCATCAGTGATGCCTTGGCACGCATCCAAGACCGCACTACCACCGCCAGGGTTGATATGGGAGATGGATGCCGGCGGTGCAGACCGCTTGAACAGTGTCAACAGTAGAGGAACAACCCGCTTGTGAACCATGCCCTGGGTCCCGGCCTCGCCACCTGGTACGAATGGCAAATGCACGAGTGGCAACACGAAAGCCACATAAGAAGTCGCATCTGGGTTGCGTCGAATGCAAGCGACGAAGAATCAAGGTTCGTGTTGCATTCCGTGGACAATGTATCCTACTGATAACTTCGAGTGCGATGAGACCCATCCGAAATGTGTGGCATGCACCACAAGAGGGACAGCATGCTCTTACAACGGTTTCAACATCGTCCAGGTCTCCAAATTCGTCAACAAGACCATAAGAAAGGAACCAGCGGTCACTGCAGCATCATCCCCTGTGGTTGCGACTTCTCAAGCTTCGCCCAGTACATCACAAGCAAGTCCAGCAGACTCGGCAAACGACATCGACGATGCCACATTCAGACCAGAGTCACTTGATGACTTACGGTTGCTGCACCACTGGTCCCGCTACGCTGCATCTTCGATGACTGCAATTCCAGATCTGGAGGATGTGTTCGAGAATCGGGTGGTCGAAGAAGGGCTCAAGCAACCTTTCTTACTCCACGGGGTTCTAGCATTGTCTGCGCTGCACGCAGAGTATACTAGCTGTGCGCCCGGACCGACTCCATGGCGGGCCATGGCGGCGAGCCACTATGCCACAGCACTTCGTCTGTATCGCTCTGCTCTTGCCAATATCTGCGACGACAAATGTTCCGCTTTGTTCATGTTCGCCATTCTCGCCGCCCTCACTGCTCTTGCCATGGCTGACAAGTCACCGGACCATGCAGTGACGGATCTCTTGGAATCTTGTCGTATGTGGATTGGCATAGTCAGTGTCAGTCATCATGTCATTGAAGTCGTGCGAAGTGGGCCTTTCTCCCCCATGACCGGCAGGAACAAGGGCGCAGCAGCTGAGGTGCCTGCGGATTATGCTCAACGTATCGTTCATATACTAAAAGAGCAATTCCAGCGAGCACCGGAGGAGGACAAGCCGGAGTACATGAAACTCATCGGTGCACTGGACCGACTGTTTCACTTCAAGTACCGTGGACCACTCGAGGTCGCAAGGTGGCTGTGTCAATTTGAAGGATCATCTCTGGACCTACTACAGCGGCGCACCGATCTTGGAGATGCAATCTTGGCCATCATGGGAGCTATCATACATGATTTGAATGGGTACTGGTGGGCCAGAGGATTTGGGGAGGCTTTGGCACGGGCGGTGATACCCGGTCTTGGACCACAGTGGTCAGAGCTGAAGATGCTTGTCATTCAGATCATCGAGCATTCGGTGCCAGAGATTAGCAAAGACATAGATCCACCAGTGTCATTCCGTTCTTCATGAAGATCAAGCTTGTGCGTCCATAATTGCCACATACCTCTCTCTCCGTGCCAAGACGGTGCTTCGACCTCTTTTGGCGCACCTTTTCGTTGTCGCTTCACTCTAACCACCAGCGCTCAGTGATGCGCGAGCTGATGACTTTCATTGCAAGGCTATCAGTACATCAATCACACTCAGCGCCTCTGAGATACGTGTCATGCATCCGCAGTCCACAATTCCGCGGACTACAGACAACCTCCGCCCCCGAACCTCTCCGCAAACAACTCAAAGATGAAGCCAAACGCCTCAAACGCGCCTCCAAATCCCAAGCAGCGACCCCATCAGAAGCCCCCGTCTCCTCCGATTGGGAAATGACGGTCGGCATCGAGATCCACGCCCGCCTCAACACGGCCGTGAAACTCTTCTCCCCCGCAACCAGCAGCAACATCATCTTGTCCCCCAACGAACACGTGCACCCTTTCGACGCCGCTCTACCGGGCACCCGGCCGCAATTCCAATCCCGAATCCTCATCCCCGCTATCCGCGCTGCCCTGGCGCTGAACTGCACGATCCAGCCCTGCAGTAAATGGGACAGGAAACACTACTTCTACCAGGATCAGCCGGCGGGGTACCAGATCACGCAGTACTACGCTCCCTTTGCCCTCTCCGGCTCGTTGACGCTCAACGCGCATGATGCACCCAACGAGGCTGGCGTCGAGGTGGGGATCAAGCAGATCCAGCTCGAGCAGGATACGGCCAAGTCCGTTTCGCCGCCCGGGACGAATCAGCACCTCCTCGATCTGAGTAGAGTGGGTGCGCCGCTTGTGGAGATTATCAGTCTTCCGCAGATTCACTCGCCTGGGGCGGCGGCGGCGTACGTGAGGAAGGTGAGGGATGTGTTGCGGCATGTGGATGCTTGCGAGGGGAATATGGAGCGAGGGGACTTGAGGGCGGATGTGAATGTTAGTGTCAAGCGGATGGGGAGTGGTGGGATGGGGATGAGGTATGCGGGAGTCGAGGGGCTGGGGACGAGGACGGAGATCAAGAACTTGAATTCAATCAGGGCGGTGGAGGAGGCGGTGAGAGCAGAGAGGGATAGGCAGATCAAGGTGCTGGAAGCTGGAGGAATGGTAGAAGGAGAGACGAGAGGTTGGATGGTGGGTGGCACAGTGACGACAAGGCTCAGAGGGAAGGAAGGCGAGGTGGACTATAGGTACATGCCTGATCCTGACCTCGGGCCTGTTTGGGTAGGCAATGCAGCGATAGAAGTGGTCAAGGCGACCATGCCTGAATCGATGGAGCAGACGGTGGAAAGAGTGAAGAAGGACTTTGGGATGAGTGAGAAGGATGCTTGGACACTATTCGATCTCGACGACGGGGAACGACTCGAGTTTGCAGCAGAAGTCGTGAACAAGGCGGCAAGAACATCTGATCAAGAACGTGCACTTGATCGAACAAAGATAGGAAAGGCAGCGGCAAATTGGGTGCTTCACGAAATCGGCGGGCTCTTGACGACAAAGAATATGTCGTGGGTAGAAATGAAGGTGACTTCGGACGATCTAGCAGCTATCACACAGTATCTGTTGCAAAAGCAGATCACTGGGAGGTCGGCGAAGCAATTGTTGCAAACTTGCTTCGAAGGCAAGACTGGCGACAAGTCCGTCCAGGCTTTGATTGAAGAAGGCAATCTCCTCTTGCGCCCCATGAGCGATGAAGAGTACCAAACTCTCGCCCAATCGATCTTGGATGACAACCCTGACGCCGTAGCTGCTGTCAAGGAGAAAGGACAGAAAGGCAAGGTCATGTTCTTCGTTGGCCAGATGATGCGGAGAGCTGAAGAGGGTACCGTCGAAGCTGACCAAGCTAAGGTTGTTATTGAGCAGCTCCTGGGCCTGCGGTGAGTGGCGTATCCACCGCTTCGGCGATCTATCCCAGGTCATTGAGCAATTAGGACCTAGCTCATCGCCACCCGGAAGACCAGCTGGTGGGCTCAGCGGCGAATCAGTAGTCCTCAATAGTACTGATCTTCCGGATAGGCTGGTGGCTGTGTCGGCTTCAGTGCTGTCCCTTCTCTGAGATACAGCACTAGACGGAAAGCTGAGTTGCCATTCAGGTAATACCTGTGCAGCCGCTTCGTACGCAAAAAGCCAAGCCGTTCGTACAGCTTCAAAGAAGCGATGTTGTCGATCTCGGTCTCGAGAGCGATCTATAGAGAATGAGCATATAGGATATACCTCAACCAATACAACCCACCTCTTCGGCATTTTTGGCAGTCATTGCATCAATTGCCATGCAAACAAGCTTAGTCGCTATGCCTTTGCCTCTCTGATCGTCCCTGACGGCCAGCATGGCAATGTAGCCCCTGAGCGGCCCTCCACGGTGCACCTCGAGCTTGCAAACAACAACCCCAATCAATGTATCACTCTGATCAACCGCTAAATAGCACAAATCGCCCCACTGATAAAGGAAGTATCGATATACATAAATGCTGTAAGGTTCCGAAAGATCCTTTGAGATCAAGTTGCGAATGGCGGTCAGGTACCTGGTCTCCAGCTCCTGGCTATACTGAATGTACTTGAGACTCGAGTCATCTTTGCCGGTCATGATTGCTGAATCTATCCATCATCTATTCCACCGGTTTTCGATATCGGAGTTGAGAATATATCAGGTTGAAGATGCAGCAACAATTCCGACCCCGACCAGCGGGACCTTCAGCTCGACCAATGACGTCGTGCCTCCCTAGCCAATTTGACCTCCCTTCACATGCCCAAACTCTTCTCACCTCCAGCCTCAACGCGCTTTCCGTCCACGCGCACAATTGCGCTCACCGTCACTCCACCGCGACCATGGCTGAGTTGCGCCGCCGCTTCCTCTCCGTCGTCACGGACGACTCGCCAGGCTCTACACCAGATATATCTCGCGAAGGCTCACCCAACCCAGAAAGCGAAGAGTTCCGCGTGATTCCAGCCAAGCAGCTGCACAAATTATCCAAGCGCAAAGGATCAAAGAGACGGAATGCATGGATCTTCGGACTCGGGGGGCTGTTCGGCATCATAATAGCGGGCTTCTTCGCAGGTGGAAATGATCTCATGGACTTTCCCGCCTTCAAGGACATGAACTTGGACAGTCTGTTCGATGTGCTTCCCGCTGGATTGGTAAAGGATGCACAGAAGCTTCAGAAGCAAGAGCGCGACGCGGTAAACTACGACAGCTTCTCGGTGGGGCTGCACGCGAGGAGTCAGGGTATTAAAGCGCAACATCCGGTAATTATGATACCTGGTGTTATCTCGACAGGACTGGAGAGCTGGGGTACAGAGGAACAGAGCAGGCAATATTTCAGGAAGAGGTTATGGGGAAGCTGGAGTATGATGAGAGCGTTGGTGTTAGATAAGGCGGTCTGGAAGAAGCATATCATGCTGGATAAGAACACCGGACTGGATCCGCCTGGGATCAAACTCAGAGCTGCGCAGGGATTCGATGCGGCGGACTTCTTCATCACTGGGTATTGGATATGGAACAAGATTCTGGAGAATCTGGCTACGGTGGGGTACGATCCGACGAATGCGTTCACGGCTGCTTACGATTGGCGATTATCATACCTTAATCTAGAGAAACGAGATCAGTACTTTACGAGGTTAAAGAGCCATATAGAGCTGGCAAAAACCGTATCTGGGAAGAAAGCGACTCTGCTCAGTCACAGTATGGGCAGTCAAGTACTGTACTATTTCTTCCATTGGGTCGAGGCAGAAGGAGAAGGCTTTGGCAATGGGGGATCGAGCTGGGTGGAGGACCACGTCGACTCTTGGATCAATATATCGGGCTGCCTTCTTGGGGCACTGAAGGATATACCGGCAGTACTATCCGGGGAAATGAAGGACACCGCGCAGATGAATGCTTTTGCTGTATACGGCCTGGAGAAATTCTTGAGCCGAGCTGAACGCGCCGAGATCTTCCGGGCCATGCCCGGTCTATCGAGTATGCTGCCAATGGGCGGGAACGCAGTGTGGGGTGACATGAACGGTGCGCCAGATGACCTACCTAACCAGAACGTCACCTTTGGCAACTTCATCTCGTTCCGCACTCCCAATAGCACAGACACAAAGGCCAACTTGACAGTCGACGAATCTCTGCCGTGGCTGTTCAAACACTCGGAACCTTGGTACAGAGATATGGTCTCGCAATCGTATTCTCATGGCGTAGCACACACGAAGGAAGAGGTTGAACGTAATCAGCTGATCCACTCGAAGTGGATCAACCCTCTCGAGACACGACTGCCGAAAGCGCCCAATATGCGGATTTACTGTTTCTACGGTGTGGGCAAGCCAACAGAACGAGCCTACTACTATCAGCACGAGACTATGTTGGGTGCAGGAGTCAATGTCAGCATCGACACTACGCTTACAATGCCGGAGAACAATATCGATCACGGTGTAATCATGGGAGAAGGAGACGGAACTGTAAACTTACTGAGTAGCGCGTACATGTGCCAAAAAGGATGGAAGATGAAGAGGTACAACCCGAGTGGTATCAAAATCACGAGCTATGAGATGCCCCATGAGCCGGATCGATTTAGTCCCAGAGGTGGCCCGAATACAGGTACGTCGAAGTGGCAGAAGACCGAGGATAGCATGCTAATCAATCTCAAGGCGACCATGTCGACATCCTTGGGCGGTCGTCTCTCAACGATCTGATATTGAAGGTAGCAGGTGGGCAAGGAGACTCGATACCAGATAATGTGGTTTCTAACATCAAGGAGTATGCGGAGAAGGTCAAGATTTGGGATGACGAGGCCGGGCCTCATTTGCCATGAATATGAAAGGGTCCGACAGACGCGGCTTATAGGTGCGGTATCGCACGGCGTTGATAGGGTTGGCGCATTTTACTCAAGATACCACGATAGACATGCCAGGGTCATACACGAATGGATCTACACACAATCAGATGAGAGGACCATTGACATATGGAGTGATTGTCCCTGGTATGCCCGATGAACGCTCACTATCTGATGCGGGGATGCAACCAAGATTCGGCAGTCATCTAGTCATCGTTATGTAGACGATGTTGCTGGCCTCCTGTCATGGCCTTGTTTCCCCGCGTCTACCAGACAATCACAACCGTTCCTGGAAGACCAAATGCGAGATATCTCCTGATGCGTATGAGAGTGTGACTCCTTCGGCTCCCCTTCCCGACAGTTGGTCATTCCGACTGAATGATCTCGGATTCCGGCCTTGGAAAGTACAGGAGTTCGTTCCTCCTGTTCGTCCTGCTCAGACCAGGGAAAAGAGAAACACGACCAGGGCAGAGCAGCCATTCCGAAGATCTGCTTACCGTACCTTGTCATGCAAGACGACTCAACAAATAACTCGGATCCCTCCTCCAACTCATCTCCGGTTGCTATCACGACTTCATCTAAGCTTCTCACACTGACACTGCTCCTCGATTCGCCATTCTGACCCCAATTACCCGACTTCCGCCGAAGCAATTCCCGACTGTGACTGTTCCTCGGTTTGCTTCGACTTTTTTTTTTTCAGGCCAAGGTCAATTGCCGGTACCGGCCTGGCCGTCAACACTGCTCAGGGAAATGCAACATTTCATACCTAGGACCACTTGTACTGTTACTCACCTGCAACGAGCCTCGGCTGGACGACGCATCCTCTCAAGAGCTTCACCTGTACTGGCTTCATCTTCTTCGCCTATTCTCAACTCACCTCGTCGCGCCTCCACAATGCCTGTCAGCAAAGATATTCCTGCGGCCAACGTCAACCAAGCACATTCTGCCTCCTTCAAGCGAGGCATTTCTCCCCAGAATAGCGAGTTCGACACTTCCAATACCATCGAAGCTCGGAAGCTTGTTCAGACCTACGGTCTAACGCCTCCGGCGGTAGAATCGTTTGAGACACAAGAGCTCAGATGCATGAAGCAATTGCACAACAAGCAGACACTCGTGGGCAAGCATTTATATCTTTCAAGACTACGATACACGAATGTTCACCTCTTCTATCGATTGCTCGCCCATAACATCAAGGAGCTTACACCGCTGATTTACACTCCTGTGGTGGGCGAGATCTGTCAACGATGGAGCGAACTGTACACTCAGCCAGAAGGCATGTACCTCTCCTACTCAGACAAAGGTCATCTTGCAAACATCCTCCGGAATTGGCCTCATGAGGTGGAGATTACAGTGGTGACAGATGGATCAAGGATTCTTGGACTTGGAGACTTGGGCATAAACGGCATGGGCATTCCTATCGGGAAGCTCTCTCTGTACACAGCGTGTGCAGGCATTCGACCGGATCGGACGCTACCTCTGACCCTTGACCTCGGCACAAGCAATGAGAAGCTGCGAAATGATCCATTGTACATGGGTAGTAGGCGGCCGAAGGTGACTGAGCAGGAAGAGAAGGAATTCTTGGACGAACTCATGGCAGCTTTGACCGAGAGATGGCCGGGCATCGTCATCCAATACGAAGATTTCAAGAATCCTTTCCCAGCTCTGGAGCGGTACCAGTCAACCTACTCCATGTTCAACGACGACATTCAAGGCACGGGCGCCGTGGTGTTGGGAGGCTTCATCGAGGCATGCAAGCAGTCTGGAGTACGACCGCAAGACCAACGAGCAGTATTCCTGGGCGCTGGATCTGCCGGCGTTGGTGTTGCAAAGCAGCTCGTAGAGTACTTCATGAAGGAAGGACTCACAGAAGAGCAGGCCCGACGGTGCTTCTGGCTCGTAGATTCAAAGGGTCTCGTCACCGACGACAGAGGCGACAAGCTCCCCGACCACAAGATCTATTTCTCCCGACCAGACAACGAAGGCAAACAGTACCGTTCTCTGGAGGAAGTCATCGAATACGTCAAGCCCACCATCCTCATGGGCCTCTCGACTATTGGTGGCGCCTTTACTCCCACTATTATCAAGCGCATGGCCGAGCTGAATGAGCGGCCCATTATCTTCCCTCTCTCCAATCCCAGTTCCAAGTCCGAATGCACGTTCGAAGAAGCCGTCAAGTACACCAAGGGTCGCTGCCTCTTCGCATCCGGCAGCCCCTTTCCTTCGCTCGAGTACGGTGGCAAGTCCCTCACTCCCGGTCAAGGCAACAACGTCTATGTCTTCCCCGGCATTGGTCTCGGTGCTATCCTCAGCAAAGCGGTCAACGTCACGCAAGAGATGATTTACTCCTCCGCCGTAGCGTTGGCAGGTAGTCTGACCCAGCAGGAGAAGGATGAGCTGAGCTTGTACCCTGCTATCGAGCGTATCAGGGACGTGTCGGTGAAAGTGACGTGTGGTGTTATCAGAGCCGCACAAAGGGACAAGGTCGATCGTGAACTGAGCCTGCGGAATCTAGATGATGCCGAGCTGGAGGAGTATGTCCGCGCGAGGATGTACGATCCGTTCAAGGAGGGAGAAAAAATCGAGGCGGAGGTGAAGGAGCTGGCGGGACACGTCACAGGGTCGAAGCTTTAGGTGTATAGATACCCAAAATGAACATCTAAGCGTGCGGTAACTCACCGGTCATGAGCTTTTACTACTCGTGTACATTACTATCTATATGGGTATATATCTGTGCAGCCGCCTAGCGGGACCGCTGCGCGTCTCTGTTCAGAACTCGCATCTTGCAGCCTCCAATATCTTACATCCTCCACCATCACGACCTCATATCCTCGCCCCGAGACTCCTCGCCAAATTCACAGCCGCCACACCCTGAAAGCTCGCCCATTCCATCACATTCCCCACCGCCCCGCCCACCGTCCTCACCTCCTCCAGCCTCCGATCCACAAACTCCTTCGTATCCCTGAACTCGGTGCTCTGGTCTTGACTCTGAAACACCTCCGCGGCAGCATACACGGCGCCCAGACTCGCACGCTTGCTATACCAGCCCCCATCGACCGCCTTGTCGCCGGCGAGGTACCAGATCTCATCACTCAGCAACCCCAACTCCTTCAGTGAAGCGGGAATGTTCTCCGCCAGGGACATCAGGCCGAGCGCGCCGGACCATTCCGACACGACGGCCGCGTCCACGTTTCCCTGCAGGCGAGCGAGGAGGAGGGTGCGCACGCGCGCGCCGACGCCCGGGCCGTGCGGCGGATCGGGGAACTGCACGCGGTCGCGCAGCGAGGAGCGCTGCGTGCGCAGGTGGTACACGACGAGGTCGAATTCGCCGCGCGGGAAGAGGTTGAGGGATGATGCTGGGTAGGCGTTGTCCGTCAGGCCCTGGCGGAGGGATTGTAGCGTGAAGCCGGTGGTGGGCACGTGGGTGAGAGCCGAGGAGAGGATGGCGGCTTGGGGGGAGGAGTAAAGCGGTGGATCGGGCGTTTCGGGGCTGTGGTAGTGGCGGGCGGAGGAGGGGGTGCTGGTGGAGAGGAGAGCGGAGCGGAGGGTGGGAGGAAGGCGGAAGGGTTGAAGGGCGCGGAGGGAGGCGGCCATTTCTAGGTTTCACTGTCGTAGGCCGAGTCGATTCAGCGCTGTATGCGGGTACAGTATGCAAAGGATGGAAGTGAGAAACAGCTGAGTGTGGATTTAAAAAGTTGCCATGCATCGCAGCATTTCGTCACATATTTGCAAACGCACGGTTGATCAAATCCGCTGCTGTGAGATCTTGGCACTGTGCGGAGCCGCGTCGTTCCGTACTACGCTCACAACTCTGCTGGATGCTTTACAATGCATTCGAAGGAGATTTGCGTGGCCGCTTTTGTGGATCTTTTTGTAGAGTTTTGCGGTTGACGGCTACCACGAAGTGAGGTATGGATTCAATTAAAGGTATCAGTTGTACCTTCAAAGGAACGATTCGAGAATCTAACCAACCTATTTGCACGATCCTTGGTAGGGACTAGTTTCATGTGAGGTCTCTGCTGGAAATCGCTTCATGCATTTGTGCCTGACATGTGTCTTGATGATCTATACTGCCTGTGCAACGACAATGTCACAATGACACTCTCCCGTAGGAGATACCAGCAGAGGACACCGATGGTGGTCGTGCGTTCAACCTGCTGCATGTTGGTACGTGAACATTTCCCGAATCTGATCGCGCAGGACCGCCTCTAATCATCCAATCAGGCATTGTTGACGAGACGCCTGGCGATATGGACACATGAGAAGAGTAGCTTCTTATGAAGGCTCCAGTAAAGCCTTACGGGCATGTGTGTCGCGGTCGAGTGAATGATCGTCGCTCATTCAGCATTGAGCGTCTCCAATCTTTGACGAAGCCACTCGACAACTGAAAAGGAAACGACGACGAGTAGATTGGATATACCAGTCAAGATCACGGTGATCTGATCTACTCACGAGACACCAGCAGTAGGCGCCCGCATCCGCATTCTCTCGTAGCTGAGCCAACAGAGTCACCAGCAGGCGTTGGTCTGCGCCTCCGAAACGGACGATGACGTTAGTCACTTCGTCGGAGCCCGAAGAATAAGAAGATTGATTTGAATGGTGAAGTGCCGCTGTATCGACACAAAAAGCGGCATACTGATCATAGTAGTACAGGAAAGACTTACAGCATATCTACCACGTGTATGTTGCAGCAGCAGCATCACTGTCGCAAGTGTCACGTTTTGCCGATGACTACCTAATGCATTCAGAATCGTCACGTTCAAAGAGGGTTCCACAAGAGTGATCTCTCTCCAGAGTCTAAGACAAGCCTACAAACAAGCAACTCGATATGAGAGAGCGGCGGCTATGGCCGGCCTGTGCCTTAGTAACTTCCCAACCGGGGCTAGCAAATTGTGGAGGGTAGGACGGTGGCTTGAAGAACAGATGGAGAAGCCTGAAGAGCCGAGATGACGATTGGTCGGGACTAGAACCTTCGAGCTGAACCTTCGGTATGAGGTGCGTGAGGACGATTGAAGTCGGCCCATCTTCTGGTACCTTATCTCTGCAGTCGTCGCTTAGGCGAAGCCAAGAATTGCTCAAAAAGTATGCTTATTCGATGCAGTGTCTGTGCATGAAGTCGTGTGCCAATTGCTTTCCAACATTGACATGTGAAGGCGATAGGCATCACTGTGATGTCTTTTCAGAGACTTGAGGTGTTCTCAGCCAAGTCCACAATGTGCAAGAATGAGGATGTGAGTGATGTGCAGGGACAAGGTGCAGAAGATTTGCGCAGATCTCTGCTAAGATCAAACAGCCCTAAAGTCCCTGCCTGCACCCAAGGATAGAGGGAGCAAGCGAGTCGGATGTTGATCGCTCGGAAGACAGCAAGCCACTCATATCTCGGGTATCGTTTTGATGGAGGGCTGCTAGAACTGGATTGGAAGTTTCGAAAGTGTCAAGGAACATTCCTCAAGTTTGAAGGGTCTCGAGCGGGGAGACCCGACCAGGTCCCATCGTTCTTGACGACCTCACCGTACCTTACCTTCCACACCGACGCCGCCCCTTCTTCAGCGACAGCAATGCTCATACAATGATCTCATTGAGGTCTATTGCAGACCTGGCATACTGACACTATACGGAAACGTAACCTCAAGTCCTCCACATGCGAACAAGCAATTGTTCCCCTGGGGCGATCTCCCACTTGCCCGCCGTCCGTTTGGCAATCCGGCGCCGTCATCTTGGCAAGTCTTGGTATGTCTTGTCCATTTGCTCACAACCTCTCATCGTCCGTCACCTCTGACTTGAGCATGTTGCGCGTTTTGCTTGGTTAGGAAGGTCGATGTCTGACAGGGACACATCATGGTTGACATGCTGTCCGCGGTGTCTCGCGTCACCGGGTCATTCCACATTCAGATCACCTCTACCCAAACTCTCCCAAGATCAGTACTCAAAGTCTATCAGCCAGAGGAGCGAGTGCGTAGATCAGACCTTCCATATTCGAAACGTGCTGCCGGCTGCGAGCCGATAATATTTGTATATAATAGAAAAGGTAAGTACCCTCAGTTCCAGCTTCATCCTCATCTCCTACCTTGTCCAACATGAAGGCTGCTATCTGGTCCTCTCTTGCCGCTTTGGCTACGGCCTCAGTCCTCCCTCGTGACTCCCCAGTCGATTACACTGGGTTCAAGGCTTTCCGTGTCTCTGGTGACGCCAAAGCTATCCACGAGGCCACCCTTCAATTCCATCTCTCTCAGATCTCCTCTGCTGAGGAAGTCGACGTTGTCGTCTCGCCAGCGAAGCTCGCCACTTTCGAGGCACTCGGCTTGAACGCCACTGTCGTCGATGAGGATTTGGGCGCCTCCATCGCTCAGGAGACTACTGGCGAATATGTCAGCATTGCCGCCGTGCCAGCCGCATCCTGGTTCAACGCCTACCACCCTTACGCTGATCACTTGACCTTCCTCCGTGATCTCCAGGGCTCGTTCCCAGACAACTCTGAGATTGTCACTGCCGGCTCCTCGGCTCAAGGCCGCGCAATCACTGGTATCCACATCTGGGGCAGCGGAGGCAAGGGATCCAAGCCCAATGTCCTCTATCATGGTAATGTCCATGCACGCGAATGGATCACATCCATGACTGTCGAGTACCTCGCCTATCAATTCCTGACTGGCTACAACAACAATGCTGAGATCACGACCGCTGTGGACAAGTTTGACTACTGGATCTTCCCGATTGTACGAATAGTATATTCATTGCTTCAATATGGTTTCAACTGACACATGGTTAGGTCAACCCAGACGGTTTCGTATACTCTCAGACCACTGATCGTTTGTGGCGCAAGAACAGGCAGACCCTGAGCGGCAACAGTTGTGTCGGTCGCGACAACAACCGCAACTGGCCGTACCAATGGTCCGTCCCTGGTGGTTCCTCCACCTCACCATGCGCAGAGACCTACAGAGGTCAAGCTCAAGGTGATTCCCCCGAAATCCGTGGTCTCGTTGCCAACATCCAGGCTCTAAAGGCCGCCAATGGTATCCGCCTCTACATCGATTTCCACTCGTATGGCCAGTACATCCTCACCCCTTACGGCTACAGCTGCAGTGTCGCCGCAGCCAACCAGGCTACCCAGAACTCGCTCGCATCCGGTGCCGGTTCCGCCATCCGCGCTGTTTCTGGCACCACATACACTACCGGTCCTTCTTGCAGCACCCTGTACGCTACATCCGGATCCTCGACTGACTATGTGTCCGATGTTGGGCTAGCTACCTACTCATTTACCTACGAGTTGAGAGATACTGGTGCAACCGGCTTCGTGCTCCCCGCTGCACAGATCCTTCCCACAGCAACCGAAACCATTCGGGGAGTTCTGTACATGATTGCTCGCGTGTAGACAGTCTGAGAGCAAGGCAGCGACGCGAGAGAATGAAGGAGAAGGATGAGGCTGTCCATGGATGGCAAATACTGTACATAGCCACGCCGAATGCATATTGATATCAGATCATCTACCAGACCAAGCGAGAGACATGCTACGCTCTACAAAGACCCAGGACTGTGTCACAAGCATCAATAGTCACCTCGTTTACCGACCGTATTACAAGTATTATCCAATATTCTGTCGTACCCGGAGCTGCACGAAGGGGATTCGGTCACGTGAGGTTGACGTCCCATACCGAACACAATGCGGGCTGCTGGAGTAGGAAACGATGTGGGATGGATTGTGCAGATAAGAAGTCCCGGGCAGTCCTCGATACTGGAAACCGTGGTCAGTCTTTCTGACGGGATTGTCGGGGACATATTACGTGATACCTTTCATCCGGCCCGTGAACAGTTGGTTGTTCTCAATCTCAGGGCCGCAGTGACAGCGAATGACCTCAAACACTCATCCTCAGAATCCATCAAAGCGTCAAAGTCGTCGGTAGCTGAGATGTCAAGCGAAGTAGAAGGATGTCACGATTTGTCTCAAGACGGGAGGATGCCACTGCACCTCAAGAATGACGACACAACGACGCCGAACCAACTTCGACTTCAACTTGGACACGCGACAAGATTGATCCATTTAATACCTGGACAGGCTCTTCAAATGCGACACAGACTTGGTCGACCAGTACAGCTCTAATCGAATCAACCATGAGTTCCTGCTTCGGACTGCGCAAGTCCAAGGCGGACGACAGACAGCCGCTGCTACCACAGTATGAAGATGATACAAGCTTGCAGAGAGAGCTTCACCAAAAGCTACATACCTATCAGATGCTGCGTGCATTTGGACAAGGATACATGCCATCAACCGAACAGACCATAGTTCACCTACGCACACTTCTTGCTGCCGATCTACTCAATCCTCGGCATGCTTCACTCAGTGACTCTGGTAGACTTCTGGTCAAACACACTAAGCGTTTTCTTCAGCAACTAATGGATCTGCTACAGCACAAAGCCTCCGATGATCAGATTCAAGAATTTATATATTATCTGTCCAAATCCCGGGTCCATGTGGATATGGACAAGATTTCCCGAAGGACTGCTCGCTCGAATAGCAAAGCCAGTGCAAGGGCAGCCTATGACAGCTTCAACACTGTCTCATCTCTACTACTCACCAATTCCGACTTCCGCATATTCCTATCCGACCTCAACACTGTGGCTCGAGAAGTCTTCCAAGACACAGCTCAATCTGTATCCAAAGTTGCAGATCAAGCCGCGAAGCAGATTGAAGGAAGTGCACTCAACAACAATGACCTGGCCAAACCGACGAATGGTGAGGTCACTGCTCCCTCCAACTCTGACCTCCAACACCAAGTCGGTGATGTTGCTGAGGTAGTGGCCTCTGGCACCGCTACAGTCATACAGGACACTGAAGAAAGTGCCTTGGAAAAGCTGAAAGGCGATGGGGGCGAAGCTATGATTGGGAGACTCAACTCTGCAGTATCCAAGCTCCGACAGCGACCAGACTACTCAGAATCAGTCTCAATACTGTCAACACTGTTCAAGCGAATCATTCTGTCCTACTCCAGAGTAGTCGAGGATGCTGCTGCTGCGGTGGAAGACTCTGTCAACGAGAATGCCGAGCTCGATCGGGCTGCAAAGAATCTCTGGCTTTTAGTCCGGTCATTCGGAGAAACAAAAGCATGGGATGAGCTCGAGTCACGATTCCGACAATTGGCCAGCCACATGGAAAAGGATCCAGAATTCGAGAAGTCGATGATTCAGGTCGGTAACGGAATTCAGTCCATGCTCACTGACCCGTCTTTCTTTGATGATGCTCAAGGACGAATCGACGAGCTGAGAGAGAAGTCACGGCAATCAAAGGCATCACAGGGCATGCGTGATGACGTCGAGGCTTTCATTCATCAGCTCGATATTACCATCAGATCAGTTCTTGAAGACAAGGATGTGGCGCGTTTGGTCCAGACCTCAACTCAGCTCTTCCAGATTCTGTCACCTCACCACAGTCTCGCAAACCAAGATCTTATCACTGACGCCGTTAACATCTTCATACCTCTTTTGATCAACGCTGTTCAGTACATTCCGATTCCCCGCCTGGAAGTGTCTACACCAGAAATCGATCTGTTGCTAGAGCCACTCATCATCTCCCCCGGCAGGACCGTCTGCCACACATCTTTTCTCCCCCATCACCTCCGCATCGAGACGTTCAACGCCTTTGACGTCCGGGCAGCCCGCTTCCGCACAGTGACCAACTCTTCTCACAATGTCACCTTCAAGCTGGACGGCCTCTCTGTAGCCGCTCAAGATGTCGGCTTCTGGTTCCGCACACATGCCGGTATCTTCCGTCTGGCCGACGAAGGTATAGCTAGCTTCGCCTTGGATGAAAGGGGAATGGACATTCATGTCGACGTCGAAATCGCCCAAGAGCGTATGGAGAAAATGGTGACTCTCAAGGACGTCCGAGTGCATATTCACAAGTTCAATTACACATTGAAGAAGAGCAAGTTCTCGTTCCTCAGCTGGATCATCAAACCTCTCCTCCGACCGATCCTGAGGAAAGTAATGGAGAAGCAGATTGCACAAGCCGCGGCAGATTTCTTCCACTCAGCAAACAGAGAGCTACTCTTCGCTCGAGAGAGATTGAGAGCGACAAGAATTGCGGATCCGAAAGACCTGGTAACATTCTTCAGAGCTATTGCCGCCAGACTGACGCCGGAGGATGACGGAGAGGTCTACACAAGACTGGGAATCGATGAACCTGGAAAGGGCATCTTCAAAGGCGTATATGCGCCTGGCTCGGTGGTCAAAGTCTGGAGAGAAGAGGCCACAGAGGCTGCAGAGAGAGTCGATGAAGGTGGAGATGTTAGGGGATGGAGGAACGAGGTCTTTGATTTGCACGTCAGGAGTATGTCTTGATGTCTGGGTCTAACTGAAGGGGAATGGAAAAGGGTCGGGCAAAATGGGGCAATGGAAAAGGGACTGCATCATTATACAATGTATCAATAGCGTTCGCAGCACGAACAAATACGTCTTTTCTATCGTTGATCCACCTCATGAATGAGCTTCAGGAATTCCACCCAGCCTGCTTCCCAATCATGACAACAAAAATCTCACCTTTCCATCCCGCGAACAATACACATCAGCACGTCTCAATGGTGTTAAATTTCACTTCAGAGTTTTTCCCGCCGTCCTTTGCCACAAGAAATCGCCATGGCCGGAATCATCTCATCAGAACATGTTCGGGGCATAGTGGATATGGGAAGGTGAGTTGAAATTTCGCATTTCGCTACAATTTTGAGTGCGCGAGGAAAGCTGCCTATTCTTGTTGACCGTTCGAGACGTTTAGTATCATTCGCATTGGAGATGATGATCTGACCAATATCAAGTAATGGCATTCGTCTGTCACTCACATCACTGGCGCCGCCATTGACACGCACGCTACCGACGCTATATCAGTCCCGGATCCCGGTGTCTTTATACGATGCACAGTATCCTCCAGGCAGCACTGCTCGACAGCCAATATCCCCAGAGACTACTGCTGTAGTGGTCAAGCAGCTACTGCGATTCAAGCAGACGTGTCAATCTTTTGGCTGCAGAGACGAAGATGTCTCTATCCTGGCCACGGAAGCCACTCGCACTGCGATTAATGCCGCAGAATACATCGCCAAGGTTGAGAAAGCTACCGGGTGGAAGGTCACCTTATTGGCCAAAGAGGACGAAGGTCGAGTGGGAGCCTACGGTGTTGCTAGCTCTCTCGGTCGCGTCGAAGGCCTTGTCATGGATCTTGGTGGCGGGAGCACCCAGCTGTCCTATCTCAGTCGCTCAAACGCCGGCGAGGTCGTTCTGCCTGCAAACGGGGCCGTCTCCCTGCCATACGGCGCCGCAGCACTTTCGCGCCGCCTGAAGGAATCTCAATCATCTCGTGACCCAGACCGAGCGCTCGCCGACCTTGAAGCAGAGGTCAAGCAAAACCTACACCAAGCAGTCTCTCACCTCTCCCTCCCCTCAATCCTCACGAGCTCCTCTGGCGGCATTCCTCTATACCTCTCCGGCGGAGGATTTCGTGGATGGGGCTATGCGCTCATGTCTTCCCACCCGATCTCCCCCTACCCGATCCCCATCATCAACGGCTTCTCCGTCCCCCGCTCGTCTTTCGAAGACACCACCTCCATCACCACCCTGGTCACCTCTCCTCGAGATACCGCCTCAGACACGGACGCCCATGCGCCAGGCCTCTTCCGCATCTCTGCCCGTCGCGCCAGCCAAGTCCCCGCCGTTGCCCTGCTAATCCGGTGTCTGGCCAGCACCCTCCCGCAGATCTCCACGGCCAGATTCTGCCAAGGCGGCGTGAGGGAAGGGTATCTCTTCGCCTCCCTCCCCCTCGCCACCCAGACCCAGTCTCCATCAGCAGTTGCCACATCCCCGTTCTCGCGCGGTGACGTCCCCACCCTGGCGGGACTCTTCTGGTCATCTCTCCCATCTGGCGTGCCGCAGAAGTTCTTCTCCAGAGACTTGATCCACGCATTCGCGAACACGCTCTACTTCCACGCGGGACAGGTGAAGGACATCCGTCCCTCTTCTGCCCTTCGCTTCACGACGACCGGAGAGTTGGCTGGTACCCATGGTCTGAGTCACGAGGAGAGAGCTGGGTTGGGCATCTTGTTGTGCGAGCGCTGGGGAGGGGGCAAGGAACTGGCTGATACGGATGTTGACTTCTACGAGAGGTTGAGTGGTCTGCTAGGGGAAGGGCAGAGGTGGTGGGCTAGGTATCTAGGGAGGGTGGGGGCGTTGGTTGGAGGGGTGTTCCCTGCTGGACTGAGGGAGGGTGGGGAGCAGATGACGGTAACGAGCAAGTTCGGAGGAGGGGGCAGGAGGGAGCATGTTGTGGTTACTGTTGCTGTGAAAAGTAGTGCAGCGGATGTGAGCGAGTGGAAAGGAATGTACGAGCAGGAGATCGAGGATTTGGTCAAGGTTGGGAAGAAGAAGAACTGGGTTGGTGGCAAGGATGGGTTCGGCCATAAGATCGAGGTGGAAGTCGTTGCTGCATGATCATATCTCAGCCATTTTTCAGGTGTCTATGCCATTATTGCGAGCAAGCAGCCTTGTAGATGCAGAACCTGATGCTCACTTCTTCTTACTCCCCCTCCCTCCTCTTCCACCCTTGCCAGACCCCTTGCCCTTTCCACCTTTGGCTCCCTCGCTCCCACCAGCCATCATGACCCTCGCGCTCTTCACCGGTACTATCCCCAACACCTCCGCCTCCTTCCACGCCTTTACCAATTCCGCCTCCCGTGGCCATATTCTCTCAGTATCCTCGCTCTTGGCATCCACCTTCCTCGGCTCGGTCGCATCCTTGATCCACCTCCCCAACACCTCACGTACCGCTTTCCCCTTTTTCACCGTACCAGGCTGCATCTTCGCCTTGTACTTGAACTTACCCAGCGCGGCCCATGGCGCACACACAGGGATAGCTTCCAGTATCTCATCACCAGGCAAAGGCGTCCCGACCAAACCATCCAGAATGCTGACCAGACTACCGGTGTGATCATCTCCATCGTCAGGATCAGGCACGCCTTCGTCGAGGTTCAGCCTGCGGATCTCCTCTGCTTCGAGACCGGCTTTTTGGGCTTTGAGATGCTGCTCGCGTCGTCGAGCGCGCGCTTCTTCTGGAGTTTCCTTGGATGTGTCCTGGGCAGTTTCTGTGGGGGCAGCGTCGGGTTTGCGCGACCCGAGCAGGGACATGGCTAATTCGCGGTCTTCTTCATCTTGGTCGGCGTATTTGGTGGCAAGCTTCTTGGCTTTGCCGCGTTTGCCGCGAGTGGGTTGATTTGGTTTAGCCGGAGGCTGGACCTTGTTGGCATCTGTGGGGGGAGTGTCCGGTCGGCTGTTGTTGGTATCTAGGATGCCTTTCTTTGTTTTGCGACGCTCTGCGGCCGAGAGATGCTTGACGCCAGACGTTTGCGCTTCGTTCGTGTTGGAGAACTCGTTTGTGTCAGCAGGTGCTGCTTCTGTAGATGATCCTTGATCACTCTCATTGTCGTCTTCTTCATCCTCGGCTGCACCACCGGGCTGCAACGGATTCGAGCGAGGTTTCCTGTCTGCATCGCCATGATCAGACACGTCGTCACTCTGCTCATCGTTGGCAGTATCCTCATTAGATCCTTCTGCAGCGTGAGCCTCTGGCGGATCGTCATCGGAGACATCCGCCTTTGCGTCCGGAAAGTCGTCGTCGTCATCTGACTCAATCTTGCCAAGTTCAGCGTTCTTATCTCCTTCGGCGCCATTACGGGCGTCTGGGAAGTCGTCGTCCATATCTTCGTCCTCAGCAGTAGCTTTGTTTGATTGACCGTTGACTTCAGGAGCAGGGTCCTCAACACGGTGCTTCTTGTGCCTCGACTTACTCTCCTCACTGATCTGGAAGAGGACTGCAAATCCTAGAAGCAGCTGAGCTGGTGGCAGGAAGTTCTTCTTTCCGCGGACCATGAAACCACCCGTTGTCAAATATTCTCCTGTAGGCGCAGTCTTGGAGACCTGGTCGGCATTGACCCAGTAAGCTGACATGACTGCCTTTGAGTCCCATGCGCTCGAGGTGCAGACCGATAGGTTGCCAGCTTGTGATAGGGTCGAAGGTGGAATAGGAGCATCCGGGGTCGCGGGGTTGTTCTTGATGACGACCGAAGCGGCGCCGTGCAGATCTGCATGCACATAGATATCTCCCTTCTTGAGATGTCGTCGATAGAGTAGCTCGTTCTGTTGTGCATCTTTGCCGCAGAGAACAAGGTAGCCGTCGGAAGAGATGAACCAATTGAACTTCTCGAACCAAGACTGCTTTCTCACAGGTCGGAGAACAGCTTTTTCTTGCTTGAGTCCCTTCTTGAGATCAGCGGTGATCCTCTGCTCCGTATTTTTGAGCGCCTTCGCTGATGCCTGGACTGTCCGGTCTTGCTTCGATGCCGCGACTTTTCGATTCTCGTAGTACAGTCGAGAGTTTGCCCATGCAGACTGGGCCAGATCGATATCTACGGCGATACGTTTGTCTGTTGGTGCTTCCTTTTGCGACGCCTGAGCCTCGTCCTCGCTGTCTGAAGCTTCAGATGCGCTCTCATCAGCCATATTTCCTTCATCCTCTTCTTCAGCTCCATAACCAGCGAGCAGTAACGTTGCAGTGTTCTCTTGCAGCTTCAGCGGTAGCTTAATAGTGAGAGCTACTGCATTCTGACGACTTTGCTCCATCTCGATGAGTTTCCCGATGTCCTCCCAGTCCATGCCTTGAGCCACCAACCCATTTACAGCTGCTCTTGCCTCCTCAACCCGGTCCAGATTTGCCTCAATCGCCTGCGCCTTCTGGATGTTGAGCTCCTGAACCTGTTGAAGACCACCAATACGTCGCTCGTGCTCATCTCGAGCATTCTGCAGCTTCCGCTTAGCCGCATCCTCTCGCTCCTGTAACTTTGATTCCAATTTCTGTCCTTCTATCGAGGAGAAGAATTCATCCACTGTCTTGTTGAAACCTTCAAACTCGAGCACAGTGAGGTCGGCCTGCCCCTCGAATTGCGCCGGCTTGAAGGGGTGGAAATCGTCATACATAAGTTTGGTGTTCTCCCTGTTCTGTCCGTCCTCATCTTGGGACTGGTCCTTCTTGTCCGACTTGGCCAAGATGTATCCCTTCGCTATGCTCTTACTCGTGAGATCCTCCACAGTCTTACGTGCTTCGTCCAATGCTTTCATAAGATGATCCAGGAGTGATTCATCGGATAGGACATCAGCGGCCGGCGTCTCTCTCTTGAAGCCGACTATGTGCAGACCATGTTCCAGCAACACCGGTGGATATTCCGTGATGGACGTAGCTAGAGCCCTTCGCAGCTCGTCCCCAGGTTTCCGCTTGAACTTCTTCTTCTGTCCCTCCTGCTCTTGCGCCCGGTCAATGGATCTCTGCAGTCCATCACGAACCCGGTCTTTCGTCAAACGAGGCACGCCTCCATAGTTCTGTCGGAGGGATAGATTGTACTTGACGCCGACTCTGAATTGCTCGTGCTCTGTGCCCTCGCTCACTGTACGTAACAGTGCTATGATGTTGTACTCGTTGTCCGTCAAGATTATATTACCGCCGGCGTAGAACTCCAAGAACAGATGGTACAGGCCATCTGAGAAGGTGATATCGATCACTCGGTCTGTACCGACTTGCTGGACGGCAGTGCATCTTCTGGTTCGCAGGGACTTTCTTAGACGAGAGACAAACGCTGAGGGTGCAGCTGCTGTTGAACGCGCAAAGTTGGAAAGGTGGCAGCGGTAGCCAGAATCTACGACCAGTTGTTCGCGATGCTCTGGTTTAGCAAACTTGAGGAGGAAGATGCGCTGGAATAGCTCTTAGATTTGGAGTCGGAGAGGCAGGAAGTGATATCTTACCGAGGACAAATCGTAGATGTTGGCTACTCGAAGAGAAACTAAGCTCGCTGCAAGCTCATGCGCTATGATCTGTTCCTTGCTGTGAGCCAGGCGTGTTCGTTCACGCGCAGCAAGGATGAGATTCGTACCTTTACGTCTAGGGACGAGAACCTTTGCTTCATGATTACCACTGGATCACAGAAACGAGAAACGACCGAAGGCTATGCAAAGAGTTTCAAGAGTAAAGTTGGGATTCAAAGTCACAATGTCTTGCGAAGACTGACTGATCTGGCGCTTATGGCGGGGCAGAAAATGTTGATGATGACGTCGGATGTGATCAATTTCTTAAGCCTCATAGTCTCTTTGCCCATCGATCTCAGGGGTACCGACGACATTCGACCATGGGAGCAAGTAGATGAGTGCATTTGACAGACGGATCATCGGTGTCAATTCCGTCAAGGCATATAAGAGCTTTCTTGACTTGCGCTATGTGACATATCAACCGCCTTCGCACAGTACCCCATAGCATAGCCTAGTACCGCAAGGCTTGTCGAGAAATACACTCTCAGAGCCGCATCTCGGATAGGCCTGTGATAGGGACACCGGATAGGTACCTCGCTAACAGGCGCTCTCAAAAGCATACCTCTCACCCCCATCCCAGGCGCAAGCTGCATCAGCTTGAAATGACCATTTGACCATCCATATCTTTAATGCTCTGACTCGCACCTTCCAAGCATACATGGAATGCGAAGTCCCTCCCTGTGGCATCCGGTGCAAGACACATACTTGCTATCATAACTTCGTAGACCGCAGTCGTAGATCTACTGCAGTCCTTGCCGTATCCGTTCGCCCAGCTTCAGCTTTCCAAACTCCCATGCCCTTTGTAGACCTTCTTCTGACAGATCGAAGCCCTTTACTGCTGTGATGTCTTGCACTGGTGGCCGGCTCACACGCGAGGCAATCACGACTGGGTCGGTCTCAAGCACGATACCGTCGTCCACAATCTCGTCAATGGCTAGCGATACGAGGTCGTAGTTCTCGATGATAGTTCGCTTATCCACAGAATTCCTGGTCATGCGTTAGTCTTCGTTGTAATTGACCTCTTCGTCCAGATCCATACTTGAGCAGAATGTTGAGAGAGTCTCTCAACGCCAGGATGACTGTGTACAAGAATAGCTCGTTCTCATCTGCGCCTCCTACCACGTAGAGCATAATGTCGCTCTCCATCTTGAACACAATCACCCTGTTGTCATACAGGATGATATCGCTTGTCTGCTTGGCCGTCTTCTCCAATAATCCTTTCTCGAAGGCCTTTTGATCTTTGACATTTGGATATGGATTGGCTCCAGGGAAATTGTTGCCCTGGGCGTTTGATGGTGCGTGTGGAGGTGAATAGTACTTAGCCAGTATGCGGGAGGAGTCGTCGGAAGAGAGGATGAGAATGGCATTGACGCTAAATAGCGTCATATTGGGAGCCATTGCGGAGACAAGATTCAAGATGTGCTCCTTGGGAGGTAGTACAGTAGCGCTGGAGTTGTTTCAAAGGTCGTGAATGGTCAATGGCTGAGCGACAAATGAGGCCAGACAACATCTTGAAAGGAGCTCCGAGGTGTGGATGCTTGGCGTTTGTGCGGCTCTGCTTCCGGCGTGAGCAAAGATCTTGAGACACAGGAAGAGATCTCGCCATGAGTCTCGTCTCAGGCGCACGCGATATCTCTGAATGCTACCACGAAGCATATTGCTTCGATCATCAAGATCTTCTTGCTATCATGTGAGGAAAGTATTCGCAGTTGGAAAGATCGTTTGTCATCCCTGCGACCCACAGCAGACACAATTTTCTACTTCTGCCACATCATGGAACAAGAAACGTGGTGGCCAAAAGTCACAATCGCTCAGGCCCGATCGACAGGATAGTATCAATACTCAAGCACAACTCCTACAAGCATTGAGGGAAGCTCTCGAGAATGGCGATGTGTCCAGTGCGTCATTCATTTATGGTCAACTCCGTGGAAACACCCCATTCGGACCTCGAGATGTCCTGGATATGGCTCGATGCTTGGAAGCTTCCGTGAAAGCCTCTGCTACTTCGAACGTCTCTGATGAAGCCAAATCGGTCAACTTCCTCCAGGCACTAGTATTGGACGTCCAAAGGGGCAAATTGCCTCCTTCATCCACGGCGAACTCAATTTTCCTGGGCTTGCATCTCTTGCTTGATTTGCCGGATCAAGCTTTGTCATTTTGGACCTGGCTGGCCAGACAAGGCTCTGAATTCCTCGACCACTCGGTATACGCCAGGGCCGTCGATCTGGCTGTTATGCAGCGGCGATCCATGACTGAGGTTGAAGCCATATTCGAGGACTATCTTCGACGCTTTCCTGGAACATACCTGGAATATCACCTTTCGCCGAACGCCATTCTGAATAATGCAGACTCGGTCGTCGCAGGCGAAGTGCCTGCGCAACTGCTAAAATCTTTGATCAAAGCTCAGCTAGTTCATGGGCAGACGGATAAAGCATATCTTACGCTCGACACCCTGCTCCGAGTACTTCCAAACAATACAAAGATGGGAATGTTCGAAGACTTCATACGCGATCGATCTCTACCGGAAGCATTCGTCTTGTTCCATGCTGCTTCGCAGCACACGCAGGGCTCGAGGAATGATTTGCTGAACGACGTGCTCGACAAGATGCATCCCGTAGGACGATATGAGAATCATCTGAGTCTGACAATGGCCAGGGCGACAATCCGCCTGCTCTATGTTTTTGTTGCTGCCTCGCATCCACTCTCTGCACAGAATTTCGCAAAGGCGATATTCATCATCCTTCGCCTGACACATCTGCCTACCTTTGCGGCTCTGACCGGAGATGCCAAGCGGGAAGTAGCCGACCTGTTGTTCGCTTCGACCAAACAGTTGCTAGCACTTTGCGATCACTACGGTGTTAAACAGTCCATCTCAGCAGTCAATCACATGCTTACAGCTTTTGGCAAAAATGCGAGCCATGAAGCTGCTGTGGATCACATCCTGCGACTTCAATCAAATCAAAACATCGCCACGCACAAGTCTGGATCCACCGCGACGGTCCTTCTACAGACAGCGGGAAATGTGCACAATCGGGCTATGTTGCGCCAAGCGTGGGCAGAGGTTTGTCAGCAGAGGGAGAGCGGTCCCACTATCGGCGATTGGACTCTGTTCGCGGAAGCAGCAATGAAGTGCGAGTATTTGCGCCTTTTCAATGCAGAGGCTGAGCGATTAGGAGTGACGGAGAGAAAGACAGAGATCCTCGTGAATGCAACAGCAAGGATGGATAAAGCTGCCACCGTCGTAGCAGACGGCGATGGACAATCCTCTAACAATGTTTTGGAAGCGGCAAAGCTCATCCACGAGGATGTGGATTGTCTCAACATGCTGCTTCTCCGACCAGATCAGTCACCGCTACCACCTTCAGATGTCCCACCTTATCTGGCCATAAGCGAGGGCCAAGTCAGCACCTCAGCTGCCTCAATGAGACAATTATATGCAGATCTGACGACCACAGGCGGTCGTAAGACTGTCAATACGACCAAAGTCGATGACTCTGAAGATATCGGAGAGTCTCATAAGATGTCTCAAGTCGATACAATACAAGAACAGCGATATAAGAACTGGCTGCTCGTTAGTGAGCTGCTGGTCACGGCTGATGAGTATGATAGGCAATATCGAGCACAGCAAAAGATAGCTACAACGAAAGGTGAGCAACGTAGTAAGGACTTTATCTGGACTGGCATGACGAAAGACCGGCTGCGGAGTCAAAGGTCGTTTGGTCTGAGTGATCTGTGGCCTGTAGAGAAGCAACAAAAAGAGCCCATCAGGTCCCTCATGAAGGGCGCACCCTTGGTCGATATAGAGATGGTACGGAGAGCTCGCCGTCTAAAGGACAAATGAATCTGTAGAAACACGTAGATACCCCCTCCAGCATGCGAATGATATTGCCCGCTGTCGCCTCGCGGCTCGTGCCAAGACTGATGCCGGCCGACTTCGGTGCAATAATTCCTGACTCAATTCTTGATGAAATAAAGCTAGAGTCATTCGACGACACAAACAAAGCATAGGGAACTTGATCAACTTTGCGTCAAATATGTCATTGACAAACGCATCGCCTGAAGAAGCTGCCAGGGCTGCTCGCATCTCGTCCCGCAAACTCGCTACTCTCCCCGTCAGCGCCAGAAACGCCGCTCTCGATGCAGTGTACAGCGCGCTAAGAGTGGCGCAAGACGATGTAATAGCTGCAAATGCCCGAGACCTGGAATCAGCGACGAAGTCAGCGGCAGATGGCACACTGAGTCAGAGCATTCTAAAACGTTTGGACTTGTCACGAAAAGGCAAATATGATGATATGCTACAAGGGATACTGGATGTCAAAACCCTCGAGGATCCATGTATGTTCCGTGCATGACGAAGCAGGGACTAGCTGACAATCTCAGTGGGCAAGATAGATCTGCGCACAGAACTTGATGATGGCTTGATTTTGCAGCGACAGAGCTGTCCGATTGGCGTACTGCTCATCATATTCGAGGCTCGTCCGGAGGTCATTGCCAACATTGCCTCACTTGCCATCAAGTCAGGAAATGCCGCGATTCTGAAGGGCGGCAAGGAGTCTACAGAATCCTTCAAGGCCATCTCTACCGTCATTTCCAAGGCGTTGGCAAATACGGAAGTGCCAAATGACTCGATACAGCTTGTCACGACCAGAGATGCAGTCGATCCGCTGCTTCGGTTAAGCGAGTACATCGATCTAGTGATCCCTCGAGGGTCCAACGACCTGGTCCGGCATTGTCAGAAGGAAGCACATATGCCGGTCTTGGGACATGCAGACGGTCTGTGTAACATGTACATCCACTCGGACGCTGACCCAGCTATGGCCATTGATGTGGTTGTCGATTCCAAGACGGACTACCCTGCAGCGTGTAACTCATTAGAGGCACTGCTTGTGCATGAGTCTGCGCTGTCGACGGTGCTACCGGACGTAGCCGCTGCATTACTCCAGAAAGGGGTGTCACTACGGTGTGACAAGTCGTCAAAACAGGCCTTGTCGGACAAGCTTGAGAAGCATCAAGCTTTATTGCTGCAAGATGCGAGCGATAAGGATTTTGATACCGAGTTTCTGGATTTGACCCTTGCCATCAAGACGATCCCCGCAGATGGCGCAGTTGATGCGGCTATCGACCATGTCAACGTGCACGGGTCGCATCACACTGATGCTGTAATCACTTCGTCGAAAGAGGTTGCGGACTACTTCATGAATGCCATTGATTCGGCATGCAAATTCTGGAACTGCAGTACGCGAATGAGTGACGGAATGCGATTTGGATTCGGCACAGAAGTCGGCATTAGTACTAACAAGATTCATGCTAGAGGGCCGGTGGGACTAGAGGGTTTGACCATTTACGAATACAGGATACAGGGCAATGGGCAATGTGCGGCCAGTTACGGAAACGGAGGAAAGCAATGGAAGCACAAACGACTTCCGGTGTCGCGAAATGAATGAAGAACCCATCATTGCGTGTCCCTTTATTGCGTCGTCCGTCGCCGTGGTCGTACATGGAGGTACCATCGCGGCCAGTCGGAAGTATTCCGATGGGGCCATGGAGTAGGGCTCACGGTGTCTCGTATCGGTCTCTTGAATGATCGCGAGCTGTCGAGCTGTCTAGCAATTACGCTCCACGAAGGTCTCGCACGATGATACACAACAGCGCCATCAGCTGGCTATTTTGAAGCCATGTAACATCGACTACGCCGCAACCGTATCGAGAGCCGCCTCAAGTAATTTCCATGGCAGGAGTCAGGCTAAGTTTGCCAACACACACTGACGCGATGAAGATCGCGTCCCAATTACTGAACGTGGTCTAGCCTTGGTGTGAAACTCTCCTTACTCCAGCTACTTTGACCCTTGGGACCTTGCCCTATGGACCTCATCTCCTACACTTTTCTCGGTCTTGTCTCTGCCTGTCTTACCTGCCCCAGGCCTAGCTTCTTAGCTGCATAAACCTTGCAGCGTTCACATCATCACTCGATCACGCCGGCGCAGGGACTTATCGCTAGTCCGCCAGTTGCTTTTCCAGTACTCCACTCGCGAACCCTGCAACTTGTCTATTTCATCAGCTGTGTGTCGTGTCGAAACAGCATCTCCACCGGGCGTCTATGATAGGAAACAAATCAAAACGAATAAGAGCAGCCTGCAGACCTTGCCTTGAATCTCGTACCTGGTCTCGCCGTACCTGACAACGGGTGCTGCCACTCTTGGGCGTTTGGCTGCCCGTGCGCACAAAAAGTCTTTGTCTGCATTGGGAGTCCACAGGTACCTCTTGTCTGGGTTTGCCGCTGCAGGGCAAGCAATTTGATGATCGCTATATCACCTGTCGGTAGCCCTTGTCTGCCCGATCACCTGATATTTGTGCTCTTTCTCGTTCGGTTGTTTGCTCTGGCCACCATCTTCCTTGTTTTTCCCTTCTGCTAACTTTATAGCATGGCTTGGTTACATGGTATTGTTGTTACCGCCCTCGCGGCTCACGTAGCTGCTATATGGCCGTTACCCACAAGTCAGAGTCTCGGCACAGCTGTGCTTTTCATCGATAAGAATGTTCAGTTCAACTACCAAGCTGCAGGCAATGAGGTACAGAGACATCCCAATCGTGAGACAAGACTTGTGCAGTGGCTGAGAAACCAATTCCCACAGACGACCGGCGGCTCTGGCAGACAGACAAACAGACCTGATATTGTAGCTACCGCTATCGAAGACACGACGGATACCATTTTTGAGCGTGGCTTCTTCCCATGGCGACTTCGTCAAAGGAATACCAATTTTGACCCAGTTGCCAACAGCTCCACCGCCACTATCCGCTCAATCACTCTCATCCAGAACGCTACCGACCCAGAGTCCATCACCAGTGCCAAGCTCGGCGACGTCGACGAGTCGTACACGCTCAGCGTGAGCGAGTCTGGCGACGTGACCGTCACAGCCGTCACCTCTATAGGTATCGCGTACGGTCTCAACACCTTTACTCAACTCTTCTACCTCACCCGTTCAGGACAGCCCTACACCAACCTCGCACCTGTCACCATCAGTGACTCTCCAAAGTTCCCTCATCGCGGGATGAATCTCGATGTTGCCCGCTCTTACTATTCCCCAGCGGCCATCATCCGCCAGATCAACGCACTCGCCTACAACAAAATGAACCGCCTCCATCTCCACATCACCGACTCGCAATCCTGGCCCCTCGAAGTCCCGTCCCTTCCCCTGCTCTCCGAGCGTGGCGCCTACGCTCCGGATTTTGTCTACACACCCTCCATCCTCCGCAACATCCAGCAGTATGGCGCTTCCCGCGGTGTGCAAGTGTACCTCGAGATCGACATGCCCGGACACACGGGCATCGTCGAACTCGCCTACCCTGGTCTCGCCGTAGCCTGGAACGTGCAGCCAAACTGGGACAAGTACGCCCTGGAGCCCCCGTCCGGCTCGCTCAAGCTAGCCAGCCCACAAGTCGACCAATTCCTGGACGAGCTGTTCGCAGATGTCCTGCCCAGAGTGACCGAGTTCAGTGGCTACTGGCACTTTGGCGGCGACGAGGTTCTGCCGTCGCAGTACGCGCTCGAGGCGGCGGTGAACAGCACCGACCGCGTCGTCATCAAGCCGTTTATGCAGAAATTCATGGACGCGCAGCACGATCGCATCCGAGCCAGGGGATTGACGCCCGTGGTGTGGGAGGAGATGCTGCTCGAGTGGAACTTGACGATCGGAAACGACGTGCTCGTGCAGGCGTGGAAGGGGAGCGCGAGTGTCCTCGGGGTGGTGCAGAGCGGGAAGAGGGCGATCGCGGGGGACTCTGACAACTGGGTAGGTTTTCTGCCCCTTTTTTTTTCATTCACGCGACATTGGGACGTTGGGGGGGGGATTTTGATCACGAACCCGCTTGCTGATGTGAATTTTGACAGTACCTCGACTGCGGGCACGGCCAATGGCTCGACTTCCGCCCCGAATCGGCCGCCGGCTTCTACCCTTTCAACGACTACTGCTCGCCGCGCAAGAATTGGCGACAGATGTACGCCTTCGATCCGCTGTCGGGCATCCCGTCGAACCTGACCAAGCTCGTCATCGGGGGCGAGGTGCACATGTGGGGCGAGCAGACGGACGAGGTGGACGTCGACCGCAAGGTGTGGCCGAGAGCGGCGGCGGCGGCCGAGGTGCTCTGGTCCGGAGCGCGGGACAGCGAGGGGAGGAACCGGAGCCAGATCGAGGCCAGTCCGCGACTGGCGGAGATGAGGGAGAGGTTGGTGGCGCGGGGGGTGATGGCCGAGCCTGTGCACGTGAGTAGTTCCCCCCTGTCTGGACTGTTCGAGTAGAGTGGAGTGGAATGCTGACCATGGGGGTAGATGCCGTTTTGCACGCAGAACGGGACGCAGTGCGCTCTGTGATTCCAACAACACTTACTATTATTGTTTAGGGGAGGGACGAGTTTTGGGAAAGCGAGGTGAATGAATACGGTTACCGTCCTCCTATATACTTGCTCTACCCTCGCAGTCTTGCTCTCTGGTCAATCCCGGTGTCTGACGTTTCCTTTTCCTTTTCCACATTACCACTACGTTTCCCTGGGACGTCAACCGCCCTCCCTCTTCCCCCCCCCTAAACCACTGGCAAATCTCACTTTCGCCCAACAGTAATCTCCGTAATGGCTTGATCTGATCCGCTTTTACTGTTGCGGAAAGTGGGAATGGGGAATCTATGGGGCCGAACTCGAAAGGAGTGCTGGAACGGCTGGACTTGAGGATGTAAAGGCAAGGGCAATGGAGGACAGGATTGGTAAGCAGCTCGCCGGGGGGGGGGGGGAGGAAACTCCAGGACTTGGAGTGGAGGCTGAAGGGGGGGTTGCTGGGCAGGGAAGTGAGGAATGTAGTTAGATTTGGGGAAGGAAGAAAACGTAGCTTAGTGGTATGATGTGAGATGCTTCTGTTGGGGGGAAAGAGAGAGGAAAGGAATCTCTACCTGAGAGGTTGACGGTGGTATCTTACCGTTATCTTGAAGCAAGTCCAAGAGGTTTGACAAGGATTCTGACGGAGATCTGTCGGGTGATTGTCGTAGACCTGTGTTGGTGGTATGGGCAGGCATGTTGTATTTAGCCGGAGCGTGGAGAAGCGCCTCCAAACGTCGCGAATCCACCGACCAATAATCGGGTCGTTCAAGCGAGCGTATCGTCGGCGTGGTTCATGGTGTATCGTCGGCGTGGTTCATGGTGTATCGTCGGCGTGGTTCATGGTGTGTGCCTGCCGAATCGTGCGCAGCAGCAGGGTAGCGGTCAGGGTGGTACAAGATAGCGAGTCAAAGTATGATTCTCAACGAGCTGCAACCAACACCTCGCGCAAGAGGGGAAAAGGTGACGGTCAGTTTGGGTGAGATGACAGAATTGACGAGGACATGCACGAGTCGTTCTGGACTTTTTCACTCGGCTTCTTCTAGGCCTGTACATGTCAAGAGTAGAGCGCGTCAAAGCGGCGGTGAGAGCGTGGGCGTCTGGGACCAAACAGAGATATCCGTGGGGGATCGATGGTGCCACGCGGCGCCATGCATGAATATTGACCTTGCCGTGGCCAGTGTCCGGGGAGCGTGGGGCGGCTGGTATCGGAAGTAGATACTGTACCGAACCAGACCTGATGGATGGTCAGGAGAAGAGTTGAAAGTGGGACGGATGCTTGAAGAAATGGACAAGAGTCAGGTCTGCGGAGAAGGGAAAGGCGGAGGGATCGATTGTGTCAGCCGGATGATGGAGGAACAACGAGTGCCATGGAGTAATAGCTGAGGAATGGTGAGATGATGATGGTGGTGGTCGGTGAGATGATGATGGTCGTGGTCGGTGAGATGATGATGGTGGTGGTCGGTGAGATGATGATGGTCGTGGTCGGTGAGATGATGATGGTGGTGGTCGGTGAGATGATGATGGTCGTGGTCGAGAGAAGGCCTGAGGAAGCGGCAGAAGAAATGGCATCAGCATAAGGTTGGCATCTGAGACGAGTGTCAAGTCTAGTGGCGTCGCAAGGTGCATGATCGTGGTTCCCTGCTTGATAAGATGAGTACTACAGTACTGTTGACTGGCCTCTGCCTGCCGTTGCTGTCTTTTACCGGTGCGTATCTAGTACATGTCTAGTATATAGCCAGTACCTATCTACTCCGTCTCCCAACTCATCAAGCCGAGCATTTTTCGCACAGATCCTCAGCCAACACATCGATACGAAGCGAGTCGTCCTTGTCAAGAAAAGCACCGCCAGCCCTCAAACCTGGTTTTATTCTTGGATCTCACTCCCACTCGGACTCCCACTCGGACTGCCACTCCCACTACCACTCTCGCTCTCCCTCTCCTTCTCCCTCTCCCTGTCTGGGGTTCTCGCGCTCTCTCCACAAGTCAAACACGTGGGATCCTCGGTTCATCTCCCCCGAATAGATCAATCTTTGATCACCTTGATCGCCAGGGACATCAAGCTCCAACCCCATCGCCAGGTCTACAGCAACCACAAACCTGCAAACCTGAGCGCTTGACTCGACTATCTTCCTCACCGGACCGATCAGCTCGTCACACCAAAAAGAAAGAAAAAAAAAAAGAGTCTTCCAAGGAAAGAAGCAAGAAAGTTGCCGGATTCATTCTCAATCAGCCCCCTGACATCAGCCCTTTGAAGGAGCAGTGGCATTTATCATCAGTCTCTCTCCCTCTGCGCTCTCCCTCTCAGCCTTCCCCTCGATTCTCTTCTCACCTGTAGCAAGCAGAACCTCGTCTTTGTCGCACAGATTCAGCCGATCAAGTCCATCTCTAGTCAGGCTCAAACGAACACGCGGCGGCTACCAGCAGGAGTAACCACCAAAAGGGCCAAAGAAGTACAAAATCCTGCCCTTTGGCATTTTCCTGTGGTTCATCTCACACTCTACCAAACTCTTGCTTACTCTCCCCATCCACCGATATAGCAACGCCACCACAATTAGAAATCTCTGAACAGAGTTCGTCCATTCAAATATCCGACAGACGTCACTTGCATCCTTCAAGTCACCACACTTTTATCAACTCACACACACATTCACATCTTCATCACTCCAACATCACCGACCACATCATCACCAACATGTCTTCATCCATTCAGTCACCGATCCCAGTCCGCCCTTGCCTCATTCCATCCCTCTCCACAGACTCCTTCAACGAGGACCTCGCCTCTGCTTTCAGACAGTCCAACTCACAGCCTCGCGTCCCAGACCTCAACATCCGCACGCCAAAGCAGGCCGACTGGGTGCCTTGCGCCCCTCCTCCATCACCCATCGACTCGGCTCTCATGAGCGCCGGCAGCAGCTCGTCATCGCTACACATGGCGACAGGTAAAGTGAACGGTCGCTAGACCTGCACACTTTTTCTTTCTGCTTGCCACTCTTCTTTGGGCTCTATCTGCTAGGCGCTGAGCGGTGCATTATTACATTGGCGTATCACTCCGGGACATGCTTCACGTCAGGGACGACTTGGGGCACATTTCGGCGTTATCATCACTTCCAATTCAACGGGATGCTCAATCGGCATTTCTTCCTCACACATCAGTGCCCGTATCGAGGGCTTGCTCTTTTCGGCAGGATCATCCAGCAATGGCTTATACCGCCCGCCTCTGACCCTGGTCTTGTCAACCTCTCCCCCCTTCGGCGCCCAGTAGTCGGGAAACATCCATGTCGACCACATGCCGCCTATTCTTGGAAGTCGGGGTCAGCAAGGATCCTTCAAACAGCTGGGGTAGGGCAAGGGCCGCTCGGCCTCTTTCAAGCTCAACGACGTCAGGGCTGAAGAATGTTCTTTTGGAAGCGAGACGGTGGGGAGGGCGGGGGGCTAGGTAGTCAATGAACAGTCTAACAAATCCCCTGTTCTTTTTTTTTGTTTGCCGATCAAGTCTGGCCATGTCATTATCGCGTGCTTGTCAACCACGTCTATCACGTATCCACCCGGACCACGGTCAGCCATGCATGCTATAGATATGCCTATCAGAGCTTGGCCCTCCCCCATCCATCCCGTCCGAGCACACGTCGTCATGGAGTGAGACCCCTCTCACAGCAGTATCGTCCCAAGTAGGGTTCTCGTTCTAGAGACACTGCTGCTCTTTTCTCTGGAAACCAGGGTCTATCGAGGGCCATGGCGCCCACCGACAGGGATCAGAGATGTGCTCGTCTTCTCCCTGCGCCGTAACGTCGCAACGCGGGAGCCCTGTCTGCTCCATGCCATGCCAACCGACGGAGCAAAACACACGATCGACTCCAGGAGGTTCCGGCGAGCGACGCATACCGAGTGCTATCACGGTGTAGACAGGCCAACTGGCTCGGAAAAGGAGGAAGAAGAAGAAGAAGAAGGAAAAAGGTGTTCAGAGAACATGGGATGCATTAATCAAGCTCGGAGCCTGGCCGTGACCTCGCGCCCGGTTCCCTCGTTTCCCCCCCCTTGATGCGTCCCCCGTGTCCCCCCCCCCCTCTCCTGCTGCATCAGCTACGCCTCGAACAGCGCCACCACAACGTTTTCACTGGGCTGCATCACAATCTCCGCCTTCTCCCCGGCCTCCTTGCCCATGCGACTCTCCACCCGCTCGAACCGCTGCAGTATCCTCACCACCGTGTACGCCATCTCGGTCAGCGCAAACTGCTGGCCCACGCAGATCCTCGGCCCGCCGTTGAACGGGAGGTACGTCCAGCTCTTGGGCGTCCAGCTCTGCCATCTCTCCGGCACGAAGCGTTTCGGGTCGGGGGACTTGTCGCTGGCCGGCGGGTAGATGTCCTCGCGTCGGTGCAGGACGAGCGTCGAGTAGCCTACCGGCGTACCCTCTGGGACGCCGAGGGGTTGGAGCCCGTCCCGTCCGCCGCCGTGGGGGAGCGTGGTGTCGCGCAGGGCGACGCGGACGTTGAATGGCACAGCGGGGAAGACCCGGAGGATCTCGTTGAGCGTGTGTTGGAGGTATCGCATGCATTTCAAGTCCTCGTACGTCGGGGCACGTTCGGGCCCCAGACGTTGCAGGATTTCTTGCCGCAGCTTGCGGACCACATCAGGGTGGGAGGGGAGCGTGTAGAAGAGCCAGGAGAGCGTCACGGCCGTGGTGTCCCGCGCCGCGAGCAGGACCGACAGGAGCTGGTCTCGGAGGACGGTACGGTCGCGGGTGAAAGCCGCAAGGGCGTGGAGGAAGGTGAAGCCCTCATCGACCTTGGTTTTTTCTTCGAGTTCTTGTGGCGAGAGGCGCAGGGTTTGCTCGATGAAGGGGTCGATGAAGTCTTCGATTACTTTCAGGGAAGCGTAGAAGGATTTGCGCGGTACAAACGGGTTGAGTGGACCGGCGCGGGCGATGAGGGATTGCACACGTTGCACTTCGCCAAAGGCATCGGCAAAGGCAGATTGAGGTGTGACGAGGGAGTCAACGGATGCGCCGAGGAGGAAGTGGGTGGCAACGTCAAGAGTGAAGCGGAAAATGAGCTCGCTGAAGTTGATGGCGCCGCCAGGTGTCTTGCTCTTCATTTGGGGGAGCATGACTTGAAGGTGCTTTTCGAAGACTCGCAGGTCCGACACTCTGTCCTTGATGAACTGAGGTCTGATGAGCGCGCGAGAGTCGTGCCATGCCTGGCCGTCCGTGGTGAAGATGCCTGTCAGTGTTCAGCTCTATCCCTCGTGTATGACAGCATATCTCTTACTGTCCCCCAGAAAGTCGTGCCAGTGCTTGTTAAACATCGGTCCCTTGCCATAGTCGGCGAACTGCGTCGCCAATATAGCCTTGATATTCTCCTCATCCGCGGTCAAGATGCTCCTCTGTCCCAGCACCCGAACTTCTGTCGTATACGGACGATTCGGATTCGCATTCTGGAAGACCGTATTGAGCCAGAAGTCATAGTTCTTATGTGTAATGTTCTTCTTGATCGCCTTGTATGTGAAGCCCAGCCCGAAAGGTGTCCAATCCGGTATCTTCGGCGCATGAACGCCCAGCTTCCTGATCTTGATCTCTAATCTGAGCAGGTTGAAGTAATATCGACCGAGCACCAGAGCTATGGCAAGTCCGAAGAACGCGAGGAGTGGCGACTGCCCGAAAGGCAGCTGGGAAAAGAAGGTGGACGGCATGGTGCTTGCAATATGTGTCGCGAGTGACAGGAAAGACCTAACATCTCACAAAAACCAAACAGCCATGCTTGAGTATATCTACCTGCGGCACAGCTCTCTGCTCTCTGGACCTGTCCAATCGTACGGCACGTGAAACGAGCCAACGAGACTCCACATCGATATTCGCTTACACCCTCCCCGCATCTGGTTGTTCTCGGAATTTTCGAATAGTCCGAATTCAAGCCGTGTAGTAGGGGTATGCTTCTCGTGTTGGTAACAGTGGTAACAGCACGTCAGGGTCATACGACACAAGAAGACTACTGGCTTGTCGATATGTACGTGAGTTCGCCTTCGATGTATGTTGGAGAAGTCTATAGATGCCCTCTTGTCACCGTCACCACGTTTACGGAAATTTCGAATTCTTGGTTCACCAACGGTTGTCAAAAGCTAATCTGCCTCGGTTCCCAGCCGACACAGATATGCATTGGTACTTGTCCATGCTGCATAGTCATGCTATACATAACGTTGTGACAAACCAGCAATGAGTCCCAAGCTCGGAATCGTCATGCCATGTATACCATATCCGCACTCATCGATCATCGTCTCATGCGGCGACTTCCTCTTCAGCCGCGCTCTCGTCCACCTCACTTTCACCATTCGCACCGTCGTACTGGTAGACAAGCGTCCTTCGTATTGAGCTCGAAGGCATCATGCCGCTCCTTCCCTTGTCGGCCCGCGAGTAAGTCATCTGTTTGTTGCCAGAAGATGTGAGCGGTGTCTTGCCCGATGGCTTGAAATCCAGCGGTAGAGAGCTTTGCCAGGTCTCTTGAGTTTCCTGGCTGTTGTTGACAGGCTCTGTGATCAGGTCACCCAGTTCTGGTGATGCTTGCCTCATGGATCCGAGCTCGACCGACGCCTCGGAGCGGTTCTCAAATACCGCGCCGTCTTCCGCATCCGAGGTCTCTTCTAACCTCGCGTCTGCGTCATCTTGGTCGTTGGTATCGTTGTGCTCTGAGAGAGCTTGCGCCTCTGCGGGCGGGTTGGCAAAAGGATCTTGCTCATTGTTGACGATGTCACCGTGCCCGTCAGCCTGGTATGCGTCTAAGATAGGGTGGTGTTGATCCATCTCATCCAGCTGGTCCGCGAGCGAATCGTTACCGCCCTCCTCGTGAACGACAATATCGCCCTGCAGATCCTGCATCTCGCCGTTGAGCATCGTGTCAAACACCTCCTGCGACCACCTGTCCACTCGTCTTCTCTGCTCCCTGGTCTGCGCTTCGGGTGTAGGTGCCCGTCTCTTCTCCGCCGTGCTTGCGGTATCTCTACCCAGCCCTTCCCTTCTCATTGTGGCTCGCTCCAGTTGCAGTTGCTTCTGTTCCTCGTGCACCATCTCTCTAGCAACCTCCCACAACAACTCGTCTGTCCAAAGATGCGTGTCGCCCTCCTGCTTGTGGGTCCATCTCAACCAATGAAACTTGCGCTCCTCGGCCCCCATCGTGTCCCATTCTCTCTGCAAATCAGGGTGATGCACATCCGAGCCCTCCTCAGCTTCGCGCATGGCTCGCTTTCGCCCAAGGGCTTCAATCTGCCACATCTGCCAATTCGGATCTGCCTCGAGAAGTCTTTGCACATCTCTGGCGCCGATCTCCGAAGGCGTCGACTCCGCATCTCTGATAGCCCTGCGTTCTTCTCGAGCTTCTCGCCTCCGCCGGGAAATCATGTGTCGCAAATTGGTTTGCTCGATGTCCGGATCTGTCGACCTACGACGGCCTCTGTCAATCTCGCATTGACGATCAATGACTTGATCGCGAACACTGAGCTCCTCATAGGGGTCAACGCTGCTGTCATTCTCGAGCCCAGCCTCGGCTCGGATTAATTGCGCCTGTTGCTGCATGTGTTCATTGAACCGCTGTTGCATTGCCAGGTTCTCTGACCGAGGTGGTGTGGCCTGCTCCGGAGCCCGCTGGAGACTACGGCTGTACACGACATCCCCATGGCTGGTACGGGCAAGTACGTGGATCGGATGCCGATCCGAGAGCCAGTCAATACACGAGACGATGTTCCGGCGTAGGCCACCTCGGAAACCGGCTTCCTTGACGATGTTCCAGTACTGTGTGATGCGATCCTCGGCGGTGTAATGCTCTTCACTGCATGTCTGACGGATGCTTTCCATGTAGCTGCCGATGTCGTGGAAATTGCCAGTCTGGTAAGCAGCCATCAAGTGATGCAGCATGAGATATTTATCACCAGGCAGCCATATCTTCTCATCTGGCGGGGTTCGAGCGCGAGCTCGAGAGGGCCCGGAGGTGACGGGTGAAGGTGGACGTCGAGAGGTCGTGCCATTCGCTCTCGCATTGCTGCGATCGCGAGAAGCATGTGAGGATCGCTCAATGCGCTCAGCTGGCGCTGGATCCGCCGTATTGGCCGTAGGATGAAGAAGTGGTGGTGAAGACGCAAAGGAAGGTGAAGTAGGCTCGGCGACTGCATCCACTTGGGCATTAGGTAGGATGTCGTCCTGTGGCTCAGGGTCCTCGTTTGACAATGGCTGGTCTCCTGCATTTCCTGTCTCATCATCCTCCCGATTCGTACTGACGGGCCTTTGCGTACTTCTTCTGGACTTTAATTTTCGCGTTGCACTGCTCCGCCCAACTGCAGCAGGTGACGAATGAGGAATGTCGTAGATCTATGATTCCTCAGCGGTTGTACTTTGAGGTGTGAAATACTGTCCGATGCGAGGGAGATCCTGGCTTACCTCGGGCGAATCATGGTCCTCTTGCGTTTGCGGGTCATCCTCAATCTCATCGTCCTCTTTCGTGACGCGCGCCTCGCTCTTATATTTCTTACTTGAATGTACGCCTGAGCTTTTTCTCGGTTTCTTCAGCTTGTGAGAGCTTGCTGGAGTCGTTGATGCATTCTTGGACGTTCGCGCTTTCTTCGGCTTCTTCGCAGCGGCAGCCGCACTAGAATTGATGGCAGTGAATCCGCCAGACACGTTCCCACCAGCAGGAGTTGTCGTGCCAGCATTGCTTTTTCTACTCTTCCTAGGCATCGGTGTGCCCATTCCACTGTGTCTCATCTTGCGACCTTGCAGTTTTGACCACTTGTATCTACATTGTAGTCTGCTTCGTGATTTGCCGATCATATCACTAACGACCTGCCAGTTCACATTTGCTTCGAGGTCGGCGTCGTCAGCTTCGTCCTCGCCCAACTTGAGTCGCTCCTCTCGCATGCGCGAGATACATTGCGCCACAGCATGCTCAAGGTCTGACTCTTCTTTGTCAGTCCAGGCACCATCATTGCGATCGGGATTTCCGATATAATCCCTCCATCGGTCTCGGCAATCTTCAGCCAGACGTCCAAGTAGCTGTGCAATGTGCACCCAGTTGCCCGGCTTCTCCTCGTATGCCTCCTTCAGGTCCGCGTCCTCTTCTGGAGTCCAGGGCCCGCGATGTGCAGTGCTGTACTTTCGCTGACAGAATTGCCGAATTGACTTGCGGGATCGATCAGATAGTGCATCAACGAGCCAGTTCAGCACCTCCACCACGCGCGTCCTGTCCGACGTGCCCGGCTGCATCATCTCCCTGAACTCATCTTCTGTTTTGCCGTGTAGTGCACAGTATTTGCGCACCGTCTGTTGGACCTTTGCAACCTCTTCCGCAGTGAATGGGCCACTTCTCAAGGGCTCTCCAAAGGACTTCTTCGCGCTCGGAGTGGCACCCGAAGTACTCTTTCGACCCTGCTTCTTCTTCTTTGACCGCATGAATTCGTTTTCGCTAGTGTGAGGATCGGTATTGAGCGTTCGGATCGTTTGAGGAGGCGCTTCCGTCTGAGATGGGCTTGATTCAGGAGACCGTGCGACATCCAGCTCGTTGTCGTCCTGCGGTTGCTGAGCCTCCTCGACCTCCCTGGCTCGTTCCTTCTTTCCCTTCTTGTCCTTGGCTTCAGACCTAGCTCTCTTCGACTTTGGCTGCTCCGACTCATCGACTTGGACATGGCTAGATTTCTTAGGTCGCTTTTTGACCTTTGGCTCCTCTTTTGATCTTTCCGCTTCTTCGTCCGGAGCTTCCAGAGACTCTGCCTTGCGCTTTTTTGACTTGCTAGTCTTCTTTTTCGTGGCCAATTGCTGTTCTTTGTTTCGTAACGGGCTCGAAAAGCTTTGTGTTGCTGCGACTCTTACTCGAGCTCTCTCGGCCTCTAACCGTAGCTGCGTTCCCGGGTCGTCAAAGTCGCAGGACGTATCTGCGTCCTCGCCATGGTCTGGCGTTCGCCCATCTTCCGCCGCCATCGGGGTCTGATCCTCTTCCACCGGCTCTTCTGGTTCCTCCCCGGCTGATATGTCTTCGACCCCATAATCGGGCTGCGTCTCAGGCACGACTGTTTCTTGCGTCGCAAATTGTGTATCGAGCCCTAGCCGAGATGACGGACCTGCTTGAGAAGGAGAACTTTGCAGGGCACGCTGCATGCGGCGAGATTCTTTCCTGGCTCTTTTTTCTGCGCGCCTTCGCTGACGTTCCCGTTTCGCTTCCTGAGGGGTTTGATCTTGCCCCGGCTGGACGAATGCCGGTGACTCGCTAGCCATGTCTGCGACTGGCTGAAGGGCAGTGTCAGTTGTTCCGTCCACCTGTGGAAGCGAGGGCAATTCGATCAGAGAATATTGCACAGATCCTGGAGTCGTCCTTCCCGAGCCTGGAGGATCGAAAGGGTCCGGAGCTTTGGCGTGAATCGTGTGAAGTTCGAGATTAAGCGACCGGTCGTGTTCACTTAGTATTAAAGGCGTGTCGACACTCGGATGCGACTCTCCTGAATCCGAAGCTGACTCCACTACCTCAGCAGTTGGCGGCGGCGTGAAAGTGCTCGCGTCTTTGAACGCGCTCTTTGTGAGCTTCTCCACAGGATTTTCGAGAGCTTGCGGGGCCGTTGCAGCTTCGGTCCTGGTTGAATGTAGCTGTGACTGCTCAGGCCCGGCAAGCTGTGACGACGTGTTGCCCATACGGCATCAGCTTGTAGGCATTGACAGTGCGTGGCGGTGTCGCACGCATGTGTGGTTGGGCAAGGTGTTGCGATGTGCGGGTCGCAAAGATGTCGCAGATCGGCGTGCCAAGACCGGCGTTCCTGCCACCTGCAAAGCTACAATAGACGACACGCTAATTGTTCACGCTTATTGCGACCCGGCACTATCACCTCTTCTATCACATCTCGATGCTCTGGTAATTTGCATGGAGAAGAAGCTGGATTGGTTCTATCGTTCAGCGAGATGCAATTCTATTGTACGCAAATCTACTCAGCAAGTAGCGACACTGAGGACACTGACCATGCTCCTTCGCTAATGACTGATATACTGGAATATCGCACTCACTATCTCGTCAGAACACTCCTGCCGCAAAAGCAAATCCTGAATCCTGCTCATCGCTCCCTTCTCTCCATCGTTTGTGAAGTGGTTCCATGTGCTGGTATCGCCGTACAGCATTGCTGGAGCCTTGATGAATTGCTTACCTTCCTTACAACGCTTGCACTTGAAGGTATGATGCGTTTCGCTTGTTGTGTTGGGGTTGTACATGAAGAGCTCGCGGAGACTATCGAGGGAGAAGTGACGCTCCACATCTTCGGCAGAGTCGACCACACATGACGATAGGGATTGCTTGTGCGATTGACGCTGGAAGATCTTCTCTTCAATCGTGCCAGTGGCGATGAAACGGTAGACGAAACAGTCTTTCTTCTGACCGTCACGCCAGACACGTGCAAGAGCTTGCTGATCAGCCGCGGGATTCCAGTCGGGGTCGAAGAGTACGAGACGGTTGGCGCCAATAAGATTGAGACCGCAGCCACCTGCCTTCGAAGAAAGCAGGAAAACGAATTCATTCCCTTCCGGATCGTTGAATTTGTCAACCAGCTTTTGACGCTTGTTGACCGTCATGGTACCGTCGAGTCGTAGGGAGCCGTATGATCGAGCTCGGCAGAGCTTTTCGAAGATGTCTAGTGTCTGCGTGTAGTTGGAAATGAGCACGATCTTGTCGTTGGTCTCTGCACGGATGCGAGCTAGCATTCTGTTCATTGTCAACAACAAATTCCAGTACAAGAGTGATATGACTGACCTGTCTAGCACCATCATCTTCCCTGAGTACCATGACTTGACGTCCCTATCCCTGCCCCTTGCATCCTTTGGCACGAAGTCTGTTGGATAGAATTGCTCGCAACCAGGGAGGTCTTCAGGCAAATTCAACAAATCTGGGTGGTTGCACAACTTCTTCAACATACCAATCGCCTTGAGCGGTTGACTTCCTTTGCCTCTCAACAGAGCTTTGATGTCAGGCGACTGTATGAACCAGTTGTACAAATCCTTCTGAAACGGTGCCATGTTGCAGAAGACAACGTGCTCGTACTTGACTGGCAAGTACTTCGAAAGAATGTCATTCGTGCGACGAATGATGAACTTGTTCACCAGCCCGAGGAGCTCAGTGATAGCTTCATCACTCTTCTTCTTATCCGCATCGGTGCCATCGGCATCTCGTCCTCGCAGGATTGGCAGCTCAAACTTCTTGCGGAATTCGGCTCGTGTACCCAAGTAGTTCGGGTTGGCAAAGTTGAGAAGAGCGAAGTACTCCGAGAGGTCGTTCTGGATCGGTGTGCCAGAAAGGATGACTCGTTTCTGCACGTTCAGACTGTTCAGTGCCGTGAAGGTCTGTGATTCGCCGTTCTTGAGTCTGTGCCCTTCGTCGCAGAGCAATAATCCAATAGGTGTACCTTTGAGCTCGTCCACGTACATGCGGAGGGTCTCGTACGAGACAATGATGACCGGTCTCGATACTGACCGCCCTGTCGCAATTGACCATTGATGCAACTGCTGGATCAGCTCTTCCTTCGTGGCTTTCCCATCGATGGCGAACGGACTTATGGCATCCTTGCCCAGCCATTTGACCAGCTCGTTCGCCCAATTCCTGACCAGACTGCTCGGACATGCGATGACTGCCTTCTGTATTGTGCTCTTGCCAGCATCAGGACTCTGCTTCAGCAAAGTCCACATCAGTGTAATGCACTGCAACGTCTTTCCCAAACCCATCTCATCTGCCATGATACATCCATGTGCATTCTCATCGATCAAGCCTGTTGTGCAGCGATACAAGAACTTGACACCCTCGACCTGATGGGGACGCAACACCTTGGCCAGACGCGGGTCGATCACGACAGGCACTTTGGGACGCTCCTCGACAACATTCTTCTTCAACCCAAGTATCTCAGCCAAGCTCTTGTGGACGATTGGTCTATCAAGTTTCTCTTTTTCGGCTTTTGCATCTTCTTCTTTCTTCTTCTTTTCGGCTTCAATCTCTTCGGGCGTCTTGTCGGGCTTCGAGTCGATGGTAGGATCGTAGAGGACAATAGCAAATTCGCCGGAAGGGTCGTGCAAAGGTTTCGCTACAAAAGCAGCGCCCTGTCTCAGACCAAGTAGAGGCGGTGGTCGACCTTGACTGTAACCACCAGCATCTTTGTTGACAAGTGGAACATTGAATCGTTGCCGAAAAGTGGTATCCTTATCCTTGACCTTAAACACTGGAAATCGTTGCGATAGTGGAGGTAGCTCGACGATGCTGAACTGAGAATCATCTTTGCCATCTTGACTATTATCTGCACCCCCGTAATCGACCTTGCGTCGCTTTCTCGCTGGTTTCTCTGAGATGCGAACGGTGGCGGAGCCCGGACATTTGAATGGTTTGACGAGCCGATCAACGGATTGGGAGAGACCGCCGTAAAGCCGACCACGTTTGATGCCGGTCAGAGGTGTAGAGGGTATGTTTTCCTTGCCGGCGGCGACAGTCATAATTGTTTGACGTAATGCACGTGTGATGGAGCTGAGATGGAGGCGACCTGAACGTAGAGCAGTATAAGTCCGAGATGCCTGCAGGCACTAATGCGGGGAGACGCGCCGCAATCGCCACCGGAGAAACGCGCAAACACGAAGTCACGTGATGGGTATAACTCAAATGTAATCGTGAAGAAGTCTACAAATGGCATATATCCTACAATTCGTCTCTAGGTGTACTGCCCTTCTCCTGTGCTTTTTTCTTCTCCTCTTCAAGCTTCTTTTGGTACTCTTCCGCTTGTAATCGCTCCTGCTCACCCTTGCCATCTCCTCGGCCTGGCACGCTCGCCTCTTCGCCTTGCTTTCGCTTCGCAAGCCCAGCTATTTCGTCGTCGTAGATAGTCCATTCCGGCACCTGTCGCTTAGCTCTTTGCAGCTTGGGCTCTTTAGTCTCTGGGTTGTTGCAAAGATCAATCGTCTTGGCAACCTTCTGACTTTCATCGCTACACCACGTCTCACACCAAAGCCATTCCTGAGGCAAGCTGTGGATCGGTAGGACATGCTGAAGATGGTTCGGTAGGTCTTGGTCTAAGTTCGATAGAGACTCGGGATCAGCAGACAACTGGTGATACTGCTGCCTCAGGCGATCACCTGCAGCCATCTGGCGAAACTTTACAAGATCGACGACGTAAAGCGCGGAGATGTGGTAGGGCAATCCTCGCAAGAACGACTTCCAGTATCCTTGTTTCCAGAACCTGTATCCTTCCATCTCAGTGCGTGAATCACACATAGGTGTGAACCCGTATGGCGCGCCTTGTAGATCATATTGAACGAGATCGTACATGTCAGTCCGAACGATTTGATCCGCATCTACGAAGATTACCTTGTCCAGATCAAGAGGAAAGAGGACGTCCAAGAACAGGATCTTGTTGCCCCAAATCTCACGCTGTTTCTCCTTCTGACCCCGAAGCCAATGTGGCCACTTGTACGTGACCATCTCATAACGGAAGCCATACTCTTCCGCGAGGAAGGGTAAGAAAGCTTTGAAGGATGGTGATAAATATTGCTCGATGAACCAAAACTTGACGGTGTGAGAAGTGTGCTTCATCACAGACACCATCATGATATTCAGCATTCGCTCGTACAAGTGACCGGAGGCGACGGAGAAGATGTTGATGTCAGCGTGTGGCAGCGTTGAGACAGCCTTGCTGCCAGCGCCTCCAGTCGAGAGCGATGCAACTTTCTGGGAGGCTTTCGAGAGCCAATCACCGGCGCCCTTGCCATCTACACCGAAGCGATTGAGCACATTGCCAGCAGCATCAGCGAGAGCATCGGCGGTCTTCTCAAACGTGGACTTGCTTGGCTCCAAGACATCTTCTTCTTCCATGCCAGGCTTCCGCGACAGGCGAGGGAAGAGAGTCGTTCCACGGAAACTTGCCAAAGCGATCTCGGTAGTGCTGTCCCCGGCTTCAGCAGAGTAGCCGCTAAGACCGGCGCTGTCGATCTGGAAGATCTCGTGACTGCGTCCTTGCTGCAGAGACAAGTTGTAGAACCCTGGATTGGCTTTGAATTGAAAATAGCCAAGATTAGCCATAATGATAGTGTCCGCGATCCGCTCGTTCCTTCCACTGCTGAGGATAAGTTGAGCACCACGAGGCGCTGACGCTGAAGTCGCATCTCTCGAATGTCCCTCGATCAATATGTGATCCAGTTGGTAGATGGCCTCAACCTTGTCGGACTTTAATGAGCTCAGTCTAAGGTTGTCCAAGTCGTGTACACTGTCTTTCGGCGAGACGAGCCACGCTGGAGGAAGATCCATGCCGATCGTCAGTAGAGCATCTGCGGGAAGTCCGGTGAAATGAGCACTTTGCTCCTCGAGCACGCCGGATGCAACAAAAGTTGGAGATGATTTGAGGACATGCCTGTAAAATCGCTTGACTGGTAGATCCTCAATACGATCGCGTGGATTCAGAAAGATTTTAACATGCACGCCAGCCAGCTCCGAGAGAACTTTTACCACCGGCAGCCATGTCTGAGCAGACTCGGATGCTGGGTCGATCGCGACGACCACCTGAATACTTGCGGAAGCAGCGTCCCCAAAAGTCATTCCTGTGAATTCGCCCTTCAGTTGATCATAGATGGACATTCTGATCGCTGGAGGACCTTCGAAGATGCCTTCCGGTACATCTGAAATTTGCGAAAGAGCGACAAGGTTAGACAACCGAGCAAAAGCATACGGCTTTGTAGCCTTGGACATGAGCTCCAATGCTTTGAGCGCTTGGCCAACTGGCTGTAGTCGCTTCTTGCGCTCGTATGATAGAAGCATCTCCATATCGTCAATGTCAAGACTTGCAGATGGCGGAAGATCCACCAATCTGCCGTTAAGCACGACAGCTGAATGTCCCGACGCTAACTTCAACGTCCTGATGAAGCCGTCCGCAGACCGCCAGAACTCTTGCACTGTGATACTTGAGTCATCAGAGCCCTCAATTGGAGGAGCACTCCAATCGATCCCTTTAAGTATCTCAAGGTCCAGATGCGTGCTTGACAGTGCACCTTGTAATCTTTCCGAGAAGCCACCCTTTTTCGTTGGAGCCGAAGATGCGAAAAACATTTCCACGTTGTCGTGCTCGTCTCGGAATTTGACGGCTTCAAGAAAAAGCTGTCCACCGGCTTCCGAATCAAAGTCTGCCACTACAACCATTTGGACGAGCTCTGCTTCGATGGTGTCTTTACTGGCTGGTATGCTCGGTATCACGCCGAGCGAGCCATCCTTCAGGTCTAGGATGCTTGCCAAAGTGAGGAATTTGATGTCTTTCTCATCCTCGGGGATGATCAAGGCATTGCGCCTGGGCACCGAATTGTTCAGGAACATGCTAGGCAAGTAGCTCTCATCGTCCAATTTCCCCATGTATATGGCCTGTTGCACGACTCTGGTGTCCATACTTACACGATTGCTCATCGTCGCCATCCATTCCTCGTTACGTGGGATAGGCACACCGTTCGCAAGATATGGAGGAGAATCGTCATTGCAGCCCAGCCTTCGGAGGTAGCTTCTCGCGAGCTCAAGCTCAATAATCTTTGCCTCGTCTGCTACAGCGTCCTGGAATGTCACAGTCGATTTTTCCTTGCGGAGGGTCTTCTCTTTGATTGCCGTTTCGTAGTGCGATTGTGACGGTGGCTTTGGCGACTTGCCCATGTCTGGAAAACTCAGTTCCAGAAAGTGTAAAGCAGCACCTAGACCATATGTGTCGATGAGAGTCAGCACTGCCCTGGCGTATTGACCTGCTTCGGGGCTGTTTGCAAATGGAACAAGTCCGAAGCGGATCGGCACCTTTCTCTTCACGTAATTCTGTAGGTTCTCGAGGATGAGCTCGACGTCTGTCTTGTTGGAGAAGTCCACAGGCATAACGACGTTGTGAAGATCCTTCCTGACGGCAGGTAGCTGACCTGGAAACATTCTCTGGAGGAAAGCTTGAGTATTTTCGGGCCACTCGAGGTATCGCTTGTCCTTCTCAATATTATTCATCCAGATGATGACATGATTGTCCTCGATATCGTCTCGCCAATCGTATCTCTGCACATCGGGCATGCCTTCGGGTGATGGACCGCCTTCGTTGATAGCAGAATGGCTAATTAGTCTGACTGCTTCGTCTCCACTAAGACCCATGTCTTTCGCTGAGTTGACCAGTTTCCGCTCTCTTCGGAGATGTTCCAACAACGAGAAAGCATCCAGATCACGACTGAGAATCTGTCTTCCGTTGATCCACATAGCGTTATAGCCAGACGGCAGGAAAGACTGCGTATTTTGCCCGAGCTCATGCACGAGCTGCTCGCTCACCTCTGCTGAGGAGAGCACGCCGGAGTGCTTGGGAAAGTCTTGCGCGAGCTTGAGCAGAGTGCCAAATTTATCGTCACTGGACATGATGAAGGCGGTGGCTTTCATGCCGAGCGCTGCGAGTTCGGAGGACGATAGAGGTTTGAGGTCCGCCACATCATCATCCTCAAGCGTAGACTGCTTCTCCTTTGGTGTATCCTTCTTCGTGTCCTCACTTCCTGCCTGCCTGTCATCGATCACAATGTAGTCCGTTCTCTTTAGAGCCAGCTCAACTCCGTATCCACCGACAGAAAGTGGCCTACGAACACCAGTGGTAGGCGGCTTATGTCTGACCCGGTACGATGTCTTTCCGCTCTTTGCTGTGACACTGATGGTCTTGTGGAACTTCCGAAACGCTGGAGAAGTAATGTCCGCGTACAATATAGACGTTGGAGCTTGGTTGCTGCCGAGTACACGGTCAAAGGGCAGAGATCCATGAGGGAGTCTACCAACAGTCAGCCAGCTGGAATCATAGATCATCAATTTTGGCTTACCCGCTCGATATCGTCTCGGTCACATCTTTGGCCAGATCCGGAGAGCAATATTTCTGGTTGTCGAACAAGACCCACGTGTCACATTCCTGGCTACCAAGGTATCTCGCTGTAGTATTGTAGTATTGGTAGTGTGCTTCGATGCGAGGTGCAGTAGAGTGAATTGCTAATGCCAACCTCAGGGATGATAGTGTCTCCTGATCTGTGATATGTCCGTCATCTTGGACCGTCTTCAAGAACAGCTCATAAAGCTCTCGGTCTGTCTCTCCACTGTCGAAGTGGCCCTCCGCGACTCGATCGAGGAGAGGAAAGTAGGATGTCGCATTCTCCTCTGCAGCAGTCTCACTGGTATGATATTAGCAGAGGATTCCTTGGATAGTAAGGATACATACATCAGCTCCACGAGGAAAGGCGGCGCTTGGAAAGCTGCTTGTAGGGAGACATCGACTGTCGGGGCTCCTCGAGCAACGCATCCCAGCAATGCCGTGGTAGCGACGAGCAAGTGGCCAGTACGGCCAATCATTTTCCTTGTCATCTGAACTGCATTGAATAGTCTCCCCAAAGTCTCGAGCACAAGGCGTACCACCTGTCAGCCGCTTGAGTATAAAAGCTGTGATTGTTCTGGAAACGTGTCTGGCTGAGGTCCAAAGCTCCGAAACTCAATTTTGCCGCATCTACACTGAGGACGACCAACCCGCGCAAAACACTTCTCAACTATGATGATTGAATCCTCTAATTCTGATCCGGGCTAGATCAGGAAATCCAATGAATACGGAGAAAAAAGAGGATGGTATAATGCCTGACAATGAGATCGCTGATTGGAATCAATGGGAGAGCTTCGCCGCGGCGAAAGCTTGATAGCACAACAAGCTGTTCTACGACCCATTCCCCTGTAAATGCACCAATTCCCACTTTGCCTTACATTCCAGCTTGCTAAGCTGCCAATCGTGCTGATACTCCTCGACCAAAGTTCCGGTGTCCTTGGCAGCTACTCGAAGCACCTTTAAGAAGCTCGGAATCACAATTCTTATCCCCTGAGCCATGCCATCGAGGAAGATATCCCCCCTGCCTTTCGAGCATATTTCTTGCTCCACCAATGTCACGAAGTCGTCCAAATTACCGCTAAGAATACAAATCTTTTGCTCCTTGTCAAGCCGACTCCACACTCGTGCTATACTGATATGCAGATTTACATGTACAGACCTGGGTGCCTTGCCATCTAGTGGTAGTGGCATTCCAGTCTGTGCTTGCTTTTCGAAGCTCTCGTCCACGCCGAAAGCTTTGACAAGGTGCGCAGCACGAGCCTGTCGTAAATGGTCCAAACACTTCGGAGTCCATTCGCTCTCGGCATCCGGCAGCTTGTCCGGCTCGATGAACCACTGTCCGCATGCTGGAAAGCCACATCGAAGCACAGATGCGCCGTAAGGGGTAGCGAATGCGCAACCGCCACTGTGACTGGCGAAGATGGCGTGATCGGCAGGGTCGGTAGCGCGAAAGATCGAAGTCAAGATAGGCATGACGACAGCATCGGAAAGAGGTGGCTGAGCAACATCGAGAACAAAGATGGCCAATGGCTGAGACTGTCGAAGACTCGCGAGAAATGTCTTCGCTCGAGTATGTCCTGGTAGGTTGAATAAAAGCCAGAATGCAAGTAGTTGAGTCCGACGCATTAGTGCGATCTGATCTGACATGTCGCACTCGCTCAACAGGGAAGTGTCTGCGTGTAGAAATGCGCGCAAGCGTACGAAGAAGTCTTTGGAATCATTTACGATCGATGGAGGCCCTCGCTTATCGATTGGGATCGTAGGCGCATTGAAGTCTGCGTAGATCAGAGCAAAGATCGGCTGCTTCCATATGTGATCACGAGAGCTGCCGTACTTAAAGAGTAGAGCCAAATAGTTCGAAACCAGACCATGGAGAATCTTGGCTCGACGTAAGCCTCGCAGAGTCGTCTCGTCGAAGGCATTAGCCTGCTGACCAAATGCTGAGAGTTGAGTGAAACCTGCCAATGGATATCCAACAGCCCAGCTGTCGACTCCGTTGGTCTGAAAATCTCGGGCAGCCCACGCCAGTGCTTCAGGGAAAGTGACCCAAGGTCCATATTCGTTGAATGTCTCCCGACAGCCTGTGTTAGGCAGCATATTTTGCAACATCCACTGCAGCATCGCTCGCCGCTGACCAATTTCTGCGTCATCCATACCTTCTCCGTTACCACCTGCCCACTCTTTCTCGCTGAGTACACCATAAATGACAGCCATGAATAGCTGAGCTATGCCAGATGCTCCAGTACGAAGACCACCAGTGAGCCCAAGATATAGCTGCTCCTGAATGTACTTCTTATTGCTGTGTGTGTAGTCCAGCGTCGGCATGATAGCGGCAAGATCCTCGCGGTATAGAGAGTGGCCATCGAGTGCAAGAGCGCACTGGAAACAAATGTGCTGACTAGAGACTAGGTCCAGGTTGGATCTGAACCGCCCAGCTGCTAGCGGAAAGTCCAGGGCAAAATTGTCCGTATTCGCGGCACTGTCCGCACCTGACTTCAGAGCAATCGACATGACCTCGTTGACACCGCAGCAAATTCGACACTCCCCCCGGAACGCTGTGGGTGTCTCAAGATCAAGGCTACTGACCTTGAATTCACCTCCAGCAGCAACGGCTGTTGCTCGCTTGGCCCTGTTGCTGCGTCGGTCCAGAATATCTGCTGTGTAGATCGTCCGCTCAAGTTCAGCGAGCTGTTGCAGCGCGTTATTGATCAGGCGATTCATCGTGCGAATGGACTGCGCCTCCAAAGATTCGTGCGCATCCCTCAAAGCCACCTGATAGTGCGCTCGGTTCTGTGTGTGTGCTTCACGTAGCCGATGCTGAAGGTCGTTGCGGGAGTCACCATTCAGTGCAGAATCTCCGAGCTGCTGCACGATGCCGGCGGCCCCAGCAACATCTTCAAGCTTGACATTGACTTCCTCGATCTTTTGGGCAGACAGAAGACTCCGCAACTCTTGGATGCGACCACGAGTCTTGCAAGCGATCGACAGATTGGCAAAAGCTTCATCTGCAAGCAGCTGCACAGCATCGAATCTATCCAGAAAACGCCCAGGTCCGAGCAGTGCATTGAGATCGACCAGTGCGTTGCCGTTCTGGTCTTTCCACTGATGGCCGAGATTCACCAGACTGCCCTCTCCTTTCGGCCGGGTCTCTGCTCTAGGAACTTGGATCAGCATAGTCTTGCAGAGATCAAGAAAAGCTTGCTCAGAATCGAGTACCTTGATATGATTCCAGCTGTGAAGATCAGGAGCTCCGCCGTACGGGTCGTCCATTAGTCTGGCAAAACATCCCTTGGCTGCGAGGATATAAATACTACCATTTGAAACATCCTTGAAAAGTATGAGAACATCACGAGCATTGGCGAAGAATGAGATGCCGACCGAGACGTTCAGTGTTGATGGAGAATCGCGTTTCCGACCCGTGACCATGAACACGATAGGGATATTGAGGACACCTGTCTCGTCGGCTAGTTGGAAGAGCGGTGGTACATCGTATTCCCATATCTCGCCATCGGTCAACAGATGCCAGACGTCTGAATTTTTGAGCGCTGACAGGGCAGCAGCGTTCTTGAGAATACTGGATGGAGACGTGCCACCCATGTTTCCATTCCACGAGATCAAGCTCAAATCAGACACCGGATCTCGGGCAGTGGTTCCCCAAGTCAATGCCGTGTCCAGACTTGAGCAATGCAAACCCTTAACAAACCGGTGCTCTTGTAGTATGATGCTGCCTGCAGTCGATCCTGAAGCGTCCACAGCGAATAGTTGGCGTGCATAATCGAACCTGACATAGTCGACGTGTTGTTCGACGTTCGGAGAGACCTTCCAGTCTACACTGGAGGCGGTCTGTCTGCCTAACCGATCCATGTTGTTTGACTCCACCATTTGGACGCAGCATTCGTCTTATGTAGGCCTCTACGACCTCTGCTCGTTGCTGTCATGGTCCTTTGGGTGAGTCGAAGCGCCCTATGATTCACCTACCGACTGCTATGGGATGCGGCCTACCGAAATCGCTCAAAACGGACGCCGGAAGCTGCTGAGGCTGAGTCACGAAGAAGACCCTCCAGCCCATTGGCTGCCCTTGCATCACCGCGAAGGCGGTCATAAGGCAGCACATGTGGCCTTCCTGGGGTATGTAATGACTACATCGTCAGATGAAAGATACACAATGGTCGTTTCTCTATGGTGTGTCAGAAAATCATTGAGAGAATATGAAGCGCGCAGAACTACGGCGGGGACGACGGCGGAGCAAACGGTACCTCACAATACAAGCACCTCCTTGGCCTCTCGAGAGCATGGGGACTGACGATCTCCGTAGTCACCTTGTAACTCTGCAGTTCCACCTGTAAAGTACTGCACAACTTTTGTGTCCACCACCAACCAGTTACAGTTTGTAGAATGAGTATTGGGAGCCACAGAAAGCCGGCCACACCCGTAAAAATTTGGTCGAGAAAAGAATGAGAGATCATGTGTCTGGCAAGCGCCAATATCATCACATATCCATTGCCGCTAAGAAAAACCTAACATGTCTTTCGCACGAACCAGAGCCAGCGACTTGTAGATCTTGTCCCGCAAGAAGTTCTGTGGTCCTCGTGCGACTGGCCATGTGGTGATGTGAAGCTTTTCCAATCTCTTTAGCCCGAGCAAAGCAGCCTGGATGTAGATACCAGAAAGGTAGTCCATTCTTCGGATGGCACTTCTGCAAGAATATCAAACATCGGAAAAGCGCATGCAAATTCGTCCAGTCTCATCATCGAGGCGCAAGGGAGTTTTGAACCGATCGACCGGCCATGTTCTTTCTTTCTGGTCCATGTTATAAAGTCAACAATCCTCAGTTTTGTTGTTTTCTTCGCAGATCTGAAGCCTCAGCCTCTTCGAGGTTTATCCGTGATCGATGAGACCCTCGATGCTGGGGAAGGGGTATCACTAGTTGCTTCCAAGACGAAGCTGACGAGCGAACTCGTGGCCAGGAGGAACTGTTTTAGTGCCGATACGAATCCTTCGTCGTGGGTTCCCAGCACGATTACGATGCTCTGTAGCATCGCAGGCGCTAACGGTGGGCTTGCCATTGCTAACAATAGCCAGGAGCTACCACGACAGCGATCAAGGACTAAATCCTCGACACCAACCAGATGAGTCGCTATCGCGGACGCCGAACTTCATGCGTTCCTTGGTCTTGTGAAGCTGGAGAGATTAGTATTGTTAGTAATTGAGCTTGCTTACTTACGAAGCTGAAGACAAGATCACGCAGTTCAGGCGGCATGCTACACAAAGCGAGATACAGTGCCACACCTACCACGGGTTCCCATTGCCGCTGCAATCTTGAGCTTCGGCTTCGAGAAGGTGAGATCAAGTACGCTGCTCGGATGATGTGGTCCAATCAGAGGTAATGGCAAAGCAGTGTCATTAGTGCTACCAGCTCAACTCATGATAGTGAGAGATCGAGTGAGGTGGAAATTAGCGCTCTTCCTGACCATACGGCTGAGAAGTCATTTCCAAGATGAAGATACTGAGTAATGAGAGATCATATGTTTGAAGAGATCATATTATCCACTCTGTCATCAGGCTTCACCGTTTATCGAGCTTTTCCCAACGACTCAGTCCCACGGGGAAGCTTTCCATCGTACTTCTCTTTCACAGGCAGCAACTTGTGAAGCAAATAGACCTGCATAAGCTCTCCATGCTCATCAATATGCACAGCCTCGTTTGAACTAAGCCTCCACCTCTCATACCGGACGGTCTCGGTGCCCTCATGAAGCAGTCTACATTGGCACTGACAGTAAAAAGCCTGCGGGCTTAGTCCTCTGAAGTAGTTCGTGCCAGAGACGAGTGTGTGAACCTTCTGAGCGTGACCGATTGCACCACGAGATGTCGTTCCACAGTAGCCTTATATTGGAAGACCTCGAGAGTCCTGGCGGTCAATCAAAAGCACAATAGCCGAGGCTCTGCGGTGTCCGCCCCCAAGACATGCTCACGATGATTCATATCTTGCTCTGTCACAGATATAAGATGCGATATAACTACGGAAACCAGCAACACTTTCAGCGTTTGGTGGACCAGTGAAAATGCTGGACGAGCCAGTGGATGTTTTTGGTCACCAGCCACCACTACACAAGCTCTACACTCAGATCACTCTTTGTTATGCATTGTCAGACAGCGCTCATATTGAGGCTGCCATCCACGCCATCTCCGAAGGACTTCGAAAACTTGCCCAAGATTTTCCATGGACTGCAGGACAGGTAGTACGGGACTCCGCTGGTAATCTGAGGGTCCGCGATCTGGACAAAGCACCCCGATTCACAGTTAAAGACTACCGAGAAGACAGAGCCATTCCTTCCATGGAGGACCTGAGGAAGGCCAAATTCCCCTTTGCCATGTTCGATGAAGGCATTGTTGCCCCATGTCCGACACTGTCACATGGTGTTGACGGCCCAGTGGCCACGTTCCTGGTGCAAGCCAACATCATTAGGGATGGACTACTACTCACATTCAACGCCGGCCACGATGTCACAGATCTGGTGGGACAACACTTCATTATCCACCTGCTCACGAAAGCATGCAGTGGTGAGCCGTTCACGGCCGAAGATATAGCTATCGGCAACCCAGCACGAGACACCATGATACCACTTCTCGACTTAACCTACCAGGCTGGGTCTGAGCTTGATGAGCAACGAATACCCAAAGCATCCTCCGTAATCACGTCAGAAGGCGCAGCAACAACCAATCCATTTCCTCCCTCACCAGCGAAATGGGAGTACTTCCTCTTCTCCCCCTCCTCGCTGTCCGCTCTCAAGACCGAGACCGTCTCCACCCTTCCGAGGGGCACAGTAGTCTCGACAGACGACGCCCTCACCGCCCTTGTATACGCTCGTCTCACAGCGGCGCGCTCCTCGCGCCTCCCGGGAGGTACGCCAATCAGCCTCGCCCGCGCGGTGGACGCTAGACGGTACCTCTCCCTCTCGCCCGCCTACCCAGGTCTATGCCAGAACATGACCTACCACACCTTCTCGTCCTCCGAGCTCACCTCCTTGCCACTCGGGACTATAGCTCTGGATCTCCGGCGAGCCATCGACCCAGCTACTTCCGACGTGGGCTACCGCACGCGGGCTCTCGCTACTGCCTTGGCGAGAGCGCAAGACAAATCCATCTTCAGCTTCACAGCCAACATCGACGGGCCCAAAGATGTAATGTTATCCAGCTGGAGTAAAGTGGGCATGTACGACATGGACTTTGGATGGGGGAAGCCAGAGGCGGTGAGACGGCCGAGTTTCCCCGGCGTGGAGGGTCTGGTGTACTTTATGCCAAAGCGAGGGGACGGCGAGGTCGTCGTTGGGATTTGTGCCAGGGCCGAGGACCTGAAGAGAATGAGAAAGGATGCGGAGTTTGCCAAGTATGCGGAGTGGATTGGATGATGATCCGGCCATTGCTCCTTGGGTCTCTTATGCTCTAGCATGATTCGCGGGCCGCAGCGCTGGAACGGTAGTGGCTTCTCGGCAGCCTCGCAGTCTTCTGCGTCCCACAGTCAGCACCTGCGATCTATCTTCGGCTGGTATCTGATCATTCAATGACTTGCTGGCATTGTACGGTCTACCACATCCGCGGTACCGCCTCAGTGAGCCAAAACCCGTGTCCGGCAGTTGACCAGCGATCAGTATGCATTTCAGGACGCGAGAATGTAATTGACGAACAATGTGCTCAAGAACGATGAATGTTATACAACGCCGATCTACCTATAATACAAAAGTGTTCTCGCCACATCCAATGCAGAAGTCCAGCTCTGCTTGCCGCTATACTGGTCCCTTCCAAGGTACCCACCGAGGTAAGCCTCGAATGATGAGTCCACAGCCACATAGTGGTAGGCGATGGGGTGACAGTAGTCTGCGCTGTAGTCTTTATGGTCTTGGTCGCGGCGGAAGCTGTGCCAGAGGTGGTGATAGCCTTGGCAGATGTGGTGGCAGACTTGGTAGTAGTGGGAGCTGAGGTACCTGAAACAGTGGTAGAGAGAGCGGCAGTGGATGTAGCAGCGCTGATTGGCACTGCATTGGTGGGAGTGTCGGCCGAAATAACCTCGCGTATGGGGGTGTTGTCATTGGTCTGACATAGCCATCGGACTCAGTGATGACGACCTGGGACTCTTTGCGGCACTAGCCCATGTTGGTCGCCGAAATGGCATCCATGCTAGACCTCCAAAGAGCGCGCTTGTAGTTGGCAATAGTGTCAGCATTTGGGCACCAGTAACTCCAGACAGTAGGGGCAGTGTAATCATTCTTGAAAGGGTTGAGAGCCGGGTCACGCTCGAAATGTATGTTGGATGAGGTGCAGAGCTTTGTATCTTCACAGAAAGCAGCACATCGGTTGGCGTCGTACGATTTCAGAGTGTGAAGACTGAGTCGAGATATGACTTAGCGGAAACAGATCCCTGAAGATTGGCAAACACTCCATTGTAGATGCTTCCGCCTGCGGTAAGAGTGGATGGAGCGGAGAGTGCAGCCTGCTTAAAATTGGAATCGTGCATCAAAGTGTCAATGGTAATATTGGCAAGACCATTGCCGTCAGGTTGGGGAGCGCAAGGGTCTTCAGGATTGATAAAGCCACAGTAAGTGCCGGCTCGGGGCTGAGTAGCGCAAGCTTGGGAAGAAGTTAGTAGTCGAGGTTGCCTAGTTGGTAGCTGACGAGGACGGAACAGCGCCGCCACAGCCTACGTCATAGAAGGCATACGGGCTGTCGCTGACAGGATTTATGTTACCAGCAACAGGTGCTGTGTAGCAGAGACAAGTGTTTGAGCCAAAGGCGAAGCTCATGGGTGTGCCATGTTGCAAGCAAAGACCTTTGCAGGTAGTGAGGTCGGAAAATTGGCCGGAAGTGTCAGACCAGTAGGCCGCGGGGTTTTGGAGATCGTAGCCATTGACACCACAAGTATCACCAGAGACCACAGAAGTAGTGGCTGGAGCTGCGGTAGTCGTTGTTGACATGGTAGTTGTGGGTGCCGGTGTGGTGTAAGCTGATGTGGTCTGAGCCGCCTCCGAAGTAGTAGTGGTCGTTGTCATTGCTATCGATGTGGTCGTCGTGCATGATGTTGTGGTGGAAGCTGATGTGGTCTGAGCCGCCTCCGAAGTAGTAGTGGTCTTTGTCGTTGCTGTCGATGTGGTCGTCGTGCATGATGTTGTGGCGAAATCTGATGTGGTCTGAGCCGCCTTCGAAGTGGTGGTGCTCTTTGTCGTTGCTGTCGGTGTGGTCGTGGTGGTGGTTGGAGAGGTAGTAGCTTTCGTTGTAGTAGCTGTTATCTTGGGAGCCACAGTTGTACTAGTGCATAAAGTTGTAGTACGCTGTGACGTGGTCTGGCAGTTGCGGAGCAGAAGACACTCCAAAGAACTGATCACCGAAGCGGTATCGTTGTTGTTCCACCCGAGCAAGGTACGCTTCTTGAGTCCAGAGCCAGCTGGACCGACAGGAGGAGTGACCGCCACATCATTGTCGTCGAGCACAAAGGTACCGGGACCAGTGACAGCGACCGGCGCTGGGTTGATCTGGTCTGGGTCAAGCATCTGCGGAGCAGGTGCAGGGGCGCCAGCGGCCAGACCAGCCAAGGCCGCGGCGACAATCATCTTCTGATGAAGCATTCTGAGCGAGTGTGGTTGATTGAAGTAAAATTGGTAACAAGTAATACAATAGTCAAGTGAATGAATGAGAAGTAGAAGGGACCAGCCCAGAACAGTATACAAGGAAAAGAGAAGATGAGGTTGTGCGTGAAGATTGCGAAGGAGAGCGACCATCTCAGCATCTTTATACCTGTCACTGTCCATACCCTGTCGGTGATCATTTGGTGGTGTTCTTCAGACTCGAACAATTGACCGTTGATATTGTTGTAACGGCTCGTACTCCCACGGAGAATCTACGCTGCGACATGCTATGCGGGCGCCGCTGTCCCGGCTGAGACGCAAAGCCTTTTCAGAGACAGAATGGCGGCTGTCATAATTGGAATGATAAAGTCTATCGATCATAGCCTTGTTACTGTTTCCGTTTGCAAGATACTATCGATTCCTGCTGAACTTTGGCCGGAACGGCTGCAGCTCCCCGTAATCATGGCCGCCTTTTCGAACCACGTTCTTCAACGTCGAAGCTTAGGGTGATGCGCTTGTCCATAGAAGCGAAACAATTGAAGTCAGACTGACAGGAGCCACGATATTGTGTGTTGGAGCGGAGAGTGCAGCTCATCAACGGCAGTGTCGATAGCATCGAACAGCAAATATAAAGGTCAACAGGCGATCTAAGAAGGACAATCAGCTGAGTATATCAATGTCCATTGCCGCAGGACTGTCGGATGCTGTCCGAGAGGAAGGCTCCCAGGTTGTCCATCAAGTCAAGTAAAAGCTGGGTGTCCTATCTATATTTGGGTAGTCGGACTTCATCAGCAGGCTTCTACCGTGTCCAAGACTTGGAATTAGCCAGGGGAAGAAGCTTAAAATCTAAGGACGAGGCAGCACCCAGAGGCGTTATGACTTGTATCTCGACCTTCGACCACATGATAATATGGCTGCAAAGGATGCGTCCCCCGGAAGATCCGTTGCAGAATCTGCATAACGCGATTGAGATCAGTGACTGAAGACAGCGAGGAACGACGACGAATACGTGGTTCTGCATGCTAATCAATTGGAATCCATTGCTCCTAAAGTAGTTGTACGAACTAGTGAAGGAAAGGCACGGGCCGGAAGATCTTGTCCTTGTCCGGTTGACCATATCCTGGTCGGTGATCTATATCTGCAGAAGTGCAGATACAACCTCATTTCCTTCTGACTGCGACCATATCTCTTGTTCCTTTCAAGTATCATCCACATCATGGGCCATCACGAATGAGGATGGACAGAAGGTGGAATGGGCAACAAGGTGATATATTCCCATCCTTAGAACGCCTTATGTACAATTCTATTCCCTCTACTCAAATTCCTCCAGCTAACAAAAGTTTGAATGTTTTACGAAGTGAAAGATTTCCATCCTTTGGCAGCGTTATGTACAAGATCTCCTCGGCTGTAATTCCTTAGCCTCCGGGCTTATACTCCTCCAGCTCTCCGGCTTAAATTGATCCAGCAAGCTTGCTCACTACTGCCGCGAGACCAGCGGCAGAGGACGTTGTGGCTGTAGTAGTCCGAGAGCTTGTAGTGGTGGTGGTGGTGGTGGTCGCAGCTGCGGTCGTGGTTTTGGTGCTGCTGGAGGTCGCGACGACGTTGCCAACGCCTGCGACAACGCTGGCAATGCTTGAAACGATGTTGCCGGCAGAGCTGGAGACGGTGCTGGTAGAGCTGGAGATGGTGCTGGTAGTCGCGACGATGTTGCCAACGCCTGCGACAACGCTGCTGACGCTTGAGACGACGTTGCCGGCAGCGCTGGAGGCGACGGTGGTAGCCGCGAGGACGCTGCTGACGCTTGATACGACGTTGGCGACAGCGCTGGAGGCGACGGAGGTAGCCGCGAGGACGCTGCTGACGCTTGAGACGACGTTGGCAGTAGTGCTGGAGATGGTGCCGTTGTCAACCTGGCTGATGACGTATCCATACGACTGTAGGAGATCGTAGCTGACACCAGAGAGAGTGGCACTGTACAGACCAGCGTACGAGGAGACATCGGATGAGTAAGCTTGGCAGTAAGTACCCTGAGCAACACCGTTCAAGCTGACCGACAGGGCGTTGAAAAAGTTGCATGGTGTGTAGCTGGAGAGACCGGCAGTCTTGGCAGTAGCCTTGTTTGTTGCAGTCGTGTTGGTACAGAAGTCAGCGCAGAGCTGCGGGCTGAAGGACTGAGTGTAGAATTGAGCGCCGGCGAAGGGGGTCTTGGTAGTGCTGAGACTGGAGACATCTACGGCACCAGCGAGGGCCACTGGAGCATTGAACCCAGAAACAGTGCCGGGCACTGAGTTCTTGTTGTAACCATTGGAGCCTTGGATGACAACCATAAAGTCGGTTCTCCACTGACCAATGTTCGCCGCCTGCGCTGAGTTCAACTTGGATCCCCATAGAGCGCAGCGGACTTCAGCGGCAGCCGTTGGATTTGCACATCCCGCGGCGGGCATCTGCAGCGGATCGCGCTCGAAGTAGACATTGAAGGCCTGGCAGTCGGAAGTACTATCACAGTAGGCAGCACATCGGCTAGTGTTGAAGGTTGGCATCTGGTAGAACGTGATGTAGTTGTCGGCGGTCATCGAACCATACTGGTTGGTGAAATTGGTAGTGTATCCAGCCGGGTAAGGTGTGCTGTCCTTTGCGATCTTCGTAAGATTGGCATCTTGAAGGAAACCAGCAGGAGTATTTGGTGACGGAGTATAGCCGTACTGGATCTCCTGGGACGCGCAAGGGACGTCCAGAACTTGGGGATTGACTGCAGCGAAAGCGGCTACAGCTCCACCATGTCCAGTACGGGACTTGGTTGTGGCTTTTGCAGCTTTGTGCTTCTTGGTCGTGGTAGCCTTCTTGGTCGTGGTAGCCTTCTTGGTCGTGGTAGCCTTCTTGCCAGCTTTGTGCTTCTTCGTCGTCGTAGTAGCATAGGTGGGCTCCGCGGCTGGAGCTGTGGTAGTGACAGCGTCATCGGTAGCTGTCTTCCTCTCTCTCATAGCGCTGATGATTGATGAAGCTGTGGCCTCGGTATTGGTCGACGGCTCGGGCGTGTTGGTAGCCGTGGCCAGTTCGGGCTTCTTCTTGATGATCTTTCCGAAATTGATGCCTTGCGCCTCCACGACTGTGGAGATCGCAAGCACTGGCAGAGCAGAGTCCCAGAAGCGCATCTTGATTGATTCTCACTTGTTAGACTTGTTAGGTGCTAGAGGAGACGGTTCAGGTGAAGTGAGAAGAGATGGTTATGGTGGAATCAGAAGAGATGATTGTAGCGAAGCCAGAAGAGGTGGTTGTAGTGTAGCCTGAAGACTCAATGGTATGAACAATCATGGCATCTATATATCTTGATGGACCATGTATCTAATGCTTCAAAAGATCCATAAGCCAATGCCCGTTCGATAATAACGGCTGGACATGGAGTTGTTCACGCTACTGCTTGATTCACCTTGTCAGCGGCTGGAGCCTCAGAGTACGCGGCTTTATTCCATGGTCAATACCGAATCGATTATGCTCTCAAGATCCAGAAACATCTCTCAACTGTATGGAATTTAGCAAAACTCATTCTTGCGCCATGGAAGTGCCCGACAGGTAGATAGAAACGGCGGGAGCCAAACGGTCCGGGGCTCGTCCCAGCCAGAAGCAATGCCATTCCTGATGCAGTTGAAACGGCCCGCAAGAGGCTGAACATACATGTTCAACCAAGACGTGAGCGGAGTCCAGATGTCTACTGCCTCTGTTTTAGGCTCATGTAGCTTTCCGTGAGCAGTTCCTGTCAAGAGCTTGAGCTGGACAAGGTTCAACGGTCCTCCCCGTACCAAGGGTGGCCCGCCGAGGACCGCGTTAGGGGATCTATTTGACCAGAAGTTCCAACGAGTGCAGCTAGTTGGGCAGCTACAGCAGCGAAAGAATTGTTGACGACAAGCCTGTTCTGAATGAATTCGAGGGGATACCGTGTTACTGTGTGTCTTGCATGGAGCACGATCTGCAGGATCGACTTGTCAATCTGTCAACCGGTTCGTTGGAAGTTTGGTCAAAAAAAATAAGATGTGGTCAAAGCCGGTTGAGCCTCGGTCAGCGTTCGCGGGAGTTTATTACCCCCCGTTACTCACAAGAAGTCTGATTGCTACCAACCTGCAGTATTTGACATGGAGAGTATTTAAGTTTTATCGAACGTTGTCTCTTTAGCTGACAATCGGCGCCGTCGGGTTGACCAGAACCTCATTTGTTCACCAACACAGTACGCGCATGGTCAACGTCTCACAGGCCTGGTAGTGCGACGAAGAGTGTTTCCGGCCTCTTCCCGCGTGGCCACGCAAGCGCCGCCCTGCTCAGCCGTAGCAAAGTATACTTGTCTCACGCAACCGATTCTAGGGCTGTGGACGAGCAAGGCTTACAATGAGGTTCGCTGATCACAGCTGCCTGCGAGTCCGTGAAAGCCAAACGTCATAACGAGTACAACGCCGCTTGTCGCCTCAGTCTCGTTTGTGACCCACTTTGCCTATCTTTCTGAGACCGTACAGGCCCATGGCAAGGGTGAGGCCACAGATGCCGAAGTTGAACCAGAAGGCGCCGACATAGCCTTCTATGAGAGCATCGGGCGAGTGCTTGTCCGGGTACAGACTTCTTGCAGTGACGCTGCTTGCAACGACTGCACTGAGAGCTATACCTACGGACTTGCCAATTTGCCCAACGGTATTGAAGACTCCGCCGGCCAAAGCTTGTGTCTTCGCTGGAAATACGGAAGTGATCAACAAATTTGCAACTGTAAAGAGTGCATCAACGCCTACAGCGCTGAGGACATTGGCAATGAAACCAGATGTCCAGAAGCTTGAAGACGGAGTGGCGAAGGTCATAGCCAGGGGCGCTGCACAAGTGATGAACAGTCCCGTGTTTACCATGAGATTGGCTGAGATGCGATGCACAAGGGCCCCTGCAATTAAGTTCATAGTGAAGCCAACGACTGCACTTGGCAGAAAGCGCAAGGAGGTGTCCAATGGGCTGAGCTTCTGGACGTCTTGAAAGTAGAAGGTGAGTAGTGTCTCCACACTGTTGAACGTTCCCCACGAGAAGAAGACGGAGAGACAAATCGTGGTGAAATACCTGTTCTTCCAGATAGAGTTTGGTATGATCGCCGGTCGACCTAGTTTCTCTTGTCTGCCGACCCACAAGGAGAAAGCTGGGACCAGAGACAGTCCGATGGTGAGCAGGGCAATCGTTGCAGGATCTCGCATACTCCGAGTACTTCCTGTGATGGTCGCAAAGACATAACATGTCATGGCAAGAGACGCACTGGCCAGCCCTGCGCCGACCCAATCGATCTCGTTTGCGATCTGTTTGCGCTTTTCTTGCCATGTGAGACCATCAGCTCCGACGTTAGGAACAGCCCAGAGGATGAGGATGATGTTGCAAGCAATAATACCAGAGCCAATGTGAAATCCAGCTCGCCATGTGACGAATTGTGCGAGCACACCTCCCAGAACGAGACCGACGACAAATCCGACAGGTTGTCCGGATCCGAGGATTGCAAAAGCCATGTTCCGCTGCTTGCCCACAAAGGAAGATGTGATGATACTTACGGCACTCGGCAGACAGAATGAGATAGCAATACCTGTCAACCCTCTAAACAGCACAATCTGAAAGCCGGTCTGCGATAGTCCGCAGCCAAGGACAAAGAACGTCTGCAGAATGGTCCCAGTAAGATACATGATTTTGGAGCCGATGGCGTCGCATATCGAGCCTGCCAGAAGAAGTGTACAGCCACAAGTGAGTGCGGTTACAGCTACAGGCCTGTCTCTTGTGAGTGATCCGACCATCATGCATAGAAAGCAGACATACCATATCAGCAGCTCTGCGCCTAGGCTGAGGTCGCGGTCCAGAGTTGGGAGGACTACGGTGACCAACCCATTCAGCATGGAACTTACGCCAGTGACCATAGCAATAGAGAGAATGATTGCGACCGATCTTGCCTTGGTCGTCACAACCTGATCGGACGGTCTCGCACTGCCTTCATCTTGACCTTCTTGTAGGACTGTCGGATATGTGTGACTTTCACCAGCGATGTGAGCCGCATCTGGCCGGACCAAGCTGGACTTGGAGCTTGGAAAAGTGCGCAGCTCGTGAGTCGAGGCAGAGTTGATGGAAGGATTCGATATGTTATTCATGATTCTGCGAGTGTGTGGTTGGATTAAAATGACTGACTTCGACTTAGGACGAATGTCATATTTGAACGTGATTAATGTCGGCCATTATGTGAAGTTCACTTTCACATGCGGTCTCCCAGCGTGGACCTGTGCCGTCATCATGTCAGCCACTGCACTCCTCTTCTCAGTACCATCACGCCGAGCTCACATTCAATCACTTGAGAATGGACGGCACGCAATAAATACTAAAACCATGTGCGAAGCCAGCCTTGGCTGATTGCGTCGTATGTATTGCGACTTTGGGTATCTTAGACGTGACCATTCGTACCATTCGTGCCGTTAACCTTGTCTCCCTTCTCTACACCATTGATTCCATTGACCTCAGCGGACCCTATTGTTCCATCTTCTATTGCCTCCTGCCTCAGCTTCCACAGCTTGATCTTCCCATCTAGACCGCAGGTGGCAATCAAAGTGCCATCCGGATTCGTGTCAACCCCCAGTACGGGCCCGTCATGCCCCTCGAGCTTTTGCAAGACCTCCTTGGTGTTAACATCCCACAATACCACCGCTCCATCCTCGCTTCCAGCTGCAATAAATGCCCACTCCTCCCCTCCTTCCACAGCTGCATATTTGCCAAAGCACACCGCAGCACTATATCGTTCGTTCTTCCCTCCAAAATACGTTTTGATCACCCGCCCCTCGACATATCGCCATAATCTGACCGTGCTGTCCAGTGTTGCAGCAACCACGAATTTCCCATTGGGACTGAAACGCACTGCTCCCACAGGCTTGTGGTCCTCATGCACCAGCGTCTTCAAACACTGTCCTGTTCCACTATCCCATATCCTGATCAACCCATCACTACTACAACTCGCCACCAACGTGCCGTCCCTGACAAAGTCGACGCCAGACACGGGATCGCTATGCGCAGGTAATGACCGCATGACTCTCGCAGTCCGTACATCCCAAAGAAATACCGCCTCATCGTAACTTCCCGACGCCAGCATGTTGCCTTTTGGACTGAATGCCACGCTGTATACGTAATTGCTGTGTCCTAGCAGTGGCGTAGGGAAGCTCTTGCCTGCTTTCACGTCCCATAAGCGTATGCTCTTGTCGTCGCTGCCAGAAGCAAGAACGGTGCTGTCAGGACCCCAAGCGAGTGTGGAGATGCCAGCGAGGTGGCCTTCCAGGGTGTGGAGCAGCGTAAAGGATGGCAGAGACCAGATCTTGATTGTCGCGTCGGAGGCAGCCGAAGCAAGGAGTTGACCGGAAGGAGAGAACTTCACGGTGCTGACGGAGGAGCTGTGGCCGTGGAGGGTGGAGTGCGCTTGGAAATCGAGCGAGATTGGGCGTTGAGGCGGTAGTGGAGTTGATGGCTCAGCGGATGATGCTGGAGAGGAAGGGAGAGGGGAGTCTTCGTATGCATAGCTATCGTAGTCCATAGGGGGTGCGCGAGTTTTGGCCGGAGGGAGAGAGGGATCATCGTGCTCGTCGCGCTTTCGCTTCGGTGAGCGTGGACGCGCGTGATCCGGTCCAGCGATACTCATGCTTACCGACCATGGACTCAACGATCGGGCCTGATCTGAGAGGTAGAATGGTATATTTGAGAGACTGGCAATTTTCCAGGAATGGGAGGACATTTATTGCTCCTACGAAGATTTAGCCTACTGTACCTGTAACAGCCCTCGCTTGACGTCAGGGGTAGCAAGCACCAAAAAGTCCCACGAACAACTTGATCCCTTTCCCTCACCTCCTCCCCAGCCCGATTGCCCATCATGGCCGACCCCCCACCCACATCCCTCCGCCTCCTCTCCCTCAACTGCTGGGGCCTTAAATTCATCTCCGCCCACCGCCGCGAAAGATTCACGCACATAGGCCACCTCCTCTCCACCGTCTCTCCCCGCCCTGACATAGTCTGCCTCCAAGAAATCTGGACGCAAGCCGACTATGGCATCATCCGCTCCGCCACCTCTTCCTTCCTGCCCCACGCCAAATTCTACTTCTCCGGCATCTTCGGCGGCGGCTTGGCCATCCTCTCACGCTACCCTATCGTCGAGTCAAGCATGTACGCATATCCCCTCAACGGTCGACCCACCGCCTTCTTCCGCGGAGACTGGTACGTCGGCAAAGGCGTCGCATGCGCGCGTGTGCAGCTGCCCCCTTCCTCTCCGCCGAGCAGCAGGGACACGGTGGAGGTGTTCTGCACGCATCTCCATGCGCCGTACGAGCCGGAACACAGGGATACGTATATCTGCCACCGAACGGCGCAGGCGTGGGAGATTGCGAAGAAGATGCGGCATGCGGCGGAGCGGGGCCACTTGGTGGTGGGCATGGGGGACTTCAATATGATTCCGCTAAGTCTGGCGCATAGGTTGATCGAGGGACACGCGCCGGTCAGGGATGTGTGGAGGGTCTTGCATCCGGAGAGTGCGATTGGAAGCAGTTTCAGCAAGGCGGAGAAGGGGAGGGGGACGAAGGTGCCCACGGCAAGAGAGGCGGTGGAGGAGCATGGCGCGACATGTGATAGTCGGTTCAACACGTGGCGGTGGAGTAAGCAGCATCAGAAGGATTTGGGGAAGGGGAGAGATAGGGAGGTGGATCCGGAAGAGGAGGACCCGCATAGCCAAAGGCTGGATTATATTTTCTTTGGGGGAGGAGGGTGGGAGGTGAGGAATGCCAACGTGGGCATGATGGACCGAACGCCGGGGTTGAGATGCAGTCTGAGCGACCACTTTTCGGTGGAGGCGACGGTAGAGAGGACAGGTGTGCAGCCAGTGGGGGCCGAAGAGAAGGGAGCTTTCAAGCAGGGGATACCAGTGCAAACATACGACGAGATTCTGGATATGATCAAGGGCTATGAGCAGCGAGAGAGGAAGCAGCGAAGGATGCGACTGGGGCACTTCGTAGGTCAGGTGTTCGTTACGATAGGGTGCTTGACGGCGGTCTGGTGGAGTCCAAGGAACTTCGTGGCGTTCCTTCTGATGCTGTTGAGTACGCTTGGATTGAGCGCCGGCGTGATAGATGGGTTGATCGGCGGTCTATTCATGGGCAGCGAGATACGTGCATTGAAAGAGTTTGAATGGGAGATCCGAAATGCACGACGGATCATGGAGGAGAGGGGAGGCTGAAGTCAAGTTCTGCTGGCAAGATGAACGACCCTTCCCGAATATTACGGCCAGTAAAGCCCGATACCCAAAAGCACATGCATCGCTTTACGGAAGGCCTTATACGGGGTTTGCAGGACCATAGAAGCATCCACTGGCTATCGTCAAGGCGTGAGCCCGCATTCAGTGGTCAGCAAGATCAGAGATGGACATGAAGAAGATCACAGGCTGGAGAGCACAAAGCCAGTTACACCAGATATCTCCGCTGAGCTTGCCTTTCATTGCTCACTACATAATACAGTCAATCATATGACTTTTTCGGCACACCCAGCCAGTGAAGGTGCAAATACCTGATCTGTACTATGAACTTGACGTTGTACTCCCCGTTTCCGGAGCACACTTGCAAAAATTGAGCAACCATCCCCAGAAAACTTCGGTATCTCCTACGACTCGAACTTGTGCGCCCAAAATGCAAAATGTGTAGCATCATCAAGTTTCGATCTTGAGTCCTCCGGGTTATGAGCCCGGCGCGCTTCCGCTGCGCCATGATGCTTGATTTGTCAAGTCTTTTTCCAGAAAATTTTCAGGAATCAGTACTATAGATGATCATTCTGGTGTTCACAAACATATATAAATCTGACAAAAAAAATTAATTACTTTGTGCTTGCTGCAGAAGCGCTATGAATTGATCAGGATACGGATCATTGCACGGTGCGATTCGAGGGCCACATGGATTGAGGTGGGTTCGACGGCTGTCCTCAGAATACCGTGATAAAGACCCCCAGAGCAAGCTAGGTATGAATAGCCCGAACGCCAGCATCACGAGTAGTGGGCGGGGACGATGCCGGCCAAGCGAATAGTAGTTCAATAGTCATCGGAAAACAGAGCGTGATGGTCAACCCTCAACAACGTCTCGCAAAATTGCCCACTCGATCGAAGGGAGCCGTTGTTACTATGGCCAAACCCAAGATGGACATCCCAGCTACCGCAAACTTTACAGACCTCGAGCCGTGCACCTCGCACAACCAGTTTGAAAAAAGTGACAGAGCAAGCATTGTATCTTGATACGCCCCAAAATAGCTGCACGGTGTGCTTAGGGTCTCTCGTAGGATGCGGTTACAGAGTGAACCCCAGGCAAGCGCCCCCTCGCCTTTCGACCCTTGGTGCGGAGCATGATCCGAGAAAATCAGGGATGCTTTTCGCAGCCCTGCTCGAACGATCTTTGAGCCTTCAAATCTGGTTCACTTGAGCGATCCGCCACTATCAGCAGGTTGTCAACCTTGCACTGTATATTGGCCCTGATATGTTAACGGGCAGGTGTTGTCGATTCACACGAGGGCCAGAACGGCGGCACAGTTTTGGAAACTTTTGGCAACATGGCACAGGCCACTTTGAATGAGCCGTTCCTGGCCTGGAAAATGCTTCTCTGCCGTGTCGCTGCGGAGGGGTGACAGGTGCAGCAGCCGTTGTTCTGTACCTGCAGCTGCTCATGCATGACGAGGAGTGAGCTCGGTGTATTTCACTACTGTGTGACGACGTTATTTTCCCGGCTGACATGCATGCCTTTGTGGTTTTTTGATGGACGGCATGATGATCGTAACCATACTTTTACACCCAGACTTGTGTCAGTCGTCACGATCAATGTAGGACGGAGTGAGCCGCTGGTCCAGGAGGGCACTTGACCACGGCACATCTGTGGAGAGAGAGTGGACAGGTCTGCCCAGCTTCGTGGGCTCCGACGTCTCCTCAGCTTGTTGGGTGAGTTGGGCTCCTGATCTGCAATAGTATTGTGGGTCGACAGCTGCTCTTGAAGTATCGAGGTCGCTTGGAAGATTGCGATGTACTAATTTACCACTGCGTCGGGCTCTGTCTGCATGGATACGGTTGTTGGGAAGTCACTATTTCTCCCCCAGCGATCTTCGCTATGCGGCAAGGTGACATGTGCAGACGCGCTCAGATACAGTACTGAGAGCTGGCTGGACGCTAGAGATAGCTCACCTGGGGTTGACCGTTTTTGGTACCGCGTTTTTGCACTGGCGAAGTGTCTTGAAGATGTGGGGCGGCTGTAAAAAGATATTTTTCCATGGCTGTGAGTGGCCGACCAGGTGAGGCATTTTGGGAGAACGGGACCGCACTCCCATATTAGCCAGCTGACTCGGACAAAAACATGGATCGACGGGAAGATGGGGCTCGGAGGGAGACCGAGGTGTCCAAGGCAATGGAACTGAGTGTCGATCGATTCGAGTCGTTCACATGTTTGTTCTCAGCTGTGATGATCATGTTGAGAACGTCCTTGCCCGCTTGTTTTCTGTGCATAGTTTACCACAAGTTCGTACTGCATCCTGCACGCGCATAGACACGCGGTCCTCTCGTGGCCTGCAGGTCCAGCGGGGACAGAAAGGGTCCCATAGGTTCGTTCAGTCGCAAGACCAGGATCTGTCGGACGCGATACAGTTTAGCGCGATGGAGGCTGGCTGCCGGGCAATCGAGGATGGGAACAACGGGTTGGAAACCATGCTTGGCCCATGTCGAGTCCACGCGACAGTTGATGAAGAGTGAGTCAGGTTTCGTGCCCGTCCTGATCGAGACAGCAGACAATGGTTGATCGAGGTCCAGATGCTTTTGTGAGAAAGAGGGCGGAATCACGATCGTAGTACAGACCTCTCGAGGGCGAACAAGAGTGTGCCGTGTGTGTCTGAAGGCTGAATGGTGGACCGCCTTCTGTTTACACCTCGCAAAGGTGTGATAAGGTGCATCATCACGCATTGTATGGCTGCTTGAGCTCCACTGTAGGATGCACTCGAGCAGCTGAAGCGAAATTTGCGTAGAGTTGTCGCCGCAGCGTGCAAAGAGCTTCTGTTGACGGTGGCTTGCCACGCTGTTCCTCCTTGGGGTCTAGTGCACGGCACCGACAAGTGTGGGACACATGGTTAGTGTGCTCGTGCGGCCGGGGAACGAGAGAGGGTGCACCACCGGTCACCAACCTCTGGCTCTGCACACTCAATAGATCACGGGCCCTTTGCCTACTCCAGTACAGGTCTCTGAAGAGGGCTCGAGCACGACAAACAAGCCATCGACAGCCACGAGCCCCGAGCTTCTGCTCCTCATCCTGATCCTGGTCGTGTCAACTAAAAAAAAAGTCGATTTATTACAGACGCGCATTCCCTCGATACAGACCTGATTTTCCTCGCGAGTTGTTGTCACCGAGGAGGGCTGGAAGACTCACCTGGCACATTTTTGGACTCTTGTGTGTTTTGTCATTCATATCCTCGCAACATTTTCGGATCTTTTTCGACTCTCACCTGTAAAACCGTTTCCTTTCAAATCCCACAGGACGGGGACTTTCGGCCGAGGAAGATTTTGGCGTGAAGCAGCCCAGAGCCTCATCGATCCCACTTCGGCTCTTCTTTTCCCTGGAGACGCCAACCACATCCGATCTATTTCCTTTCCACGCCGTTCACTGTGTGATTCACCGTCGGACAGTTGCTGCCATTTCGCCTCGTACTTCTGATTCTGGCCAGTCCTGGATCTGAATCGTTTCCCAAGTCTGGACTCGGACGTTGCCGTTGAACCATTGCGTTGTCCGAGCTGCCTGCGATCCGACTTGCCAACCAAGGATCACAACCTGCAAATGCAAATGATTGTTTGATCACTACCGCCAACCATAGCTGCACCTCGACAAAACTCGTGCATTCCCATGATCTCGACCTTCACCTTTGATAGCTCCCCGCCAACCTCCTCCTGATTACTACAGAATCTGGATCGCGACCTCCTCAGCATATCGATTGGATATTACAATGACTGACCTCCGACCAGCCATGCACAGGCGGACCGTCTCGCATGAGAGCTCGTCATCGGGTGGGTCCACAGCACAGAGGCTCATCCTCGAACACATTCTCAGCTACCCTGGTACCTACGAGCTACCTCTTAGAACCATGTATGCTCTCAACTCTGTGCCACGTGCTTCACTTCCTCGACCCAAGACGCCAGGTGGACCTCCTGCAAAGTCAAACACCGGCGAGGCAGCACAAAAGCTGACATCCTCACTCATGGCCGAAATATCGCAAATGCCGAATCAGCCCACCTCGCTCCCGCCCGCCTTCATCACTTCCTTTGTCCGGAAGTGCTTTGCATCCGAGCTTAGCCTGGTGGACTTCCCCCAAGCCCTGACCGGACTGGATTACCTCAAGGATCTGGAAACCCGTCGACGCCGCGAGATGCAGGCAGTCCTTACTCGCGTCGGCATCACTCTCGAGAATGCCCAGAATGCCGAGGACCTCCTCCGCGATCACCCCGAAGCCTATGACTGGTACAAGACAGTAGAAGACAAGACCTCCAAGGTCGAAGTCCTCTACGCCAAACTCCACGTCGCCCTCCGCAGGTGGATCCTGATCAACGAAATGTCCTTGGAGCCTTTCAACAAGAGCAGCTGCATTGCAATGCTCAACACAGTATACCCGCCTATTGGCAAATCCCCAGCCCCACACCTCAACGAGTCTACTCTCAACACCCAGCGCGAGACTTTCTTCAAGTACATCACTGCTGTCGAACGATCTGGTCCCAGCGTCCTCGGCAAGCTTGTCACTCAAGGCAAGCGAGCAGATGAGCAGAATGGCTGGCACGCCACGCGAGAGACATTGGATGACTTCTTGACGACAGCCAACAACATGATCGACGAATGCATGTCTATCGGCTCAACGTCAGACGTCTCGAAGCGCGCCAGCCGCAAGGCCGACTCCGGCGTCTCTTTCCTCGACAGCCGCAAGAACAGCTCGTCAAGCGAAAAGTCGATCCCCACCCCTTCATCTACCGAGCGTCCAGTCTCACGCGCGGCGCCTTACAAATCGACGAGCGCACTCGAGAAGCTCGCCCGAGAAATCCGCCACCTGAAGCGCAACAAGACAGACGTCAGCGAGATGATCCCTCAAATCAGAGTAGATGAGACGGAGATCGCCGAGCAGTCGTCAAGCCGATCGGTCCGCAAGATGAAGAGCTTGAGCAGCCTTAACCTTCGCCGATCCATGTCGCGAAACGGCAGTGTCGCCTCAACGAAGGACATTCCCAAGTTCGACGTCGAGGAGATGCGCAAGCAGCGTCTCGCATACGACGTACAAATGATGACTGCCGCTGGCTAACAACCCCACCACTATCGACCCCCCATCCTGTCATCATCTTTTTGTTTTCAGCAAATACCCCTAGAGCGTGTCACAGAGCTCCCACGAGCTTATTCATCTACTGTTTCAATGTCTTACACCCAGCATATCTTCTTTTTGTCACGCAGATCACGAATTGATGCACGTACCAGGGGACACATATATGGCGTTTGGTATTCGAAAAGGAATGGAAAAAGGAACGGCCGAAGGAACAGCCATGGCGGACAGACGGTGCATAGTCCTTTGGTCGCAATGGATGACACCAAAGAAATTGGTTCCGTCATGTCATGCGAATATAAGTAGAGCCAGCGTCAAAGATCAATCAATGATTCCCAAAAATCATCCCTCGTACCACTGCGAACCTCTTCAATCCCTTCGTGTCTTTCTCGTGAAGCGTGACTCACCCCGCACATCCCCCCCAATCAAAAATCCGCCGCCACCCCTCCAACAAGACGACCCCCTAATGACAGAAGCCATGTACACCCCTCAAACCCTCGACTACCAAACCCTCGACGTTTTCACCACCTCCCCGTTCCTCGGAAACCCTCTCGCCGTGGTCCTGATACCCTCCTACCTCTCCGCCGTCCTCTCGCAAGAAACCAAACAACGCATCGCCCGCGAGTTCAACTACAGCGAGACCACCTTCCTGCACCTCCCCTCCCCGTCGTCGCACCGGACGAACCCCGCTCTGCCGCCGCCCAAAGGCGACGCGCCGGTGCCGGAGTGGAGGCTGGATATCTTCCTCACGACCGCGGAGGTGCCGTTGGCGGGCCATCCCGTCATCGGGTCCGCGGTGCATGCGCTGAAGATGGCGGGGGCGAGGCGGGGCAGGTTCGCGACCAAGGCCGGGAAGGTGGAGTTTAGTGTGGGTGACGAGGGGAAGGTCAGGGCGGTCATTCCGCATGATGTGCATCTGCATGAGCGGTACGGGTTCGGGGCCGAGGAGGTGGGGAGGCAGCAGCCTGGGCTTGGACAGGTGCTGGGAGAGGGTATGGGAGAGCTGGAGATCAGTACGTTGAGTATTGTCAGGGGGATGACGTTTGTGTATGTTCGACTTCCAGACGTCGAGACGTTGGGCAAGGTGGACTTGTTCAGTGAGAAGCTGAAGGCGGAGGAATTGGATGAGGGGTGGAATCACGGGGTGTTGATGATGATGTTTTATGTGGAGACAGGGAGGAAAGAGGGGGTGGTCGCTTTGAGGACAAGGATGATTGAAGGTATGTTCGAGGATCCGGCGACGGGATCGGCGAGTTGTGGTTTGGCATGTTTGTTGAGTATGAAGGAGGGTTTGGAAAAGGATGGGCCGCGGGCGTTCGAGATGACGCAAGCCGTGGAGATAGGGAGGCAGAGTGATATTGGTGTGGACGTGGATGTGCAAGGTGGAGAGATCAGGAGTGTGGCATTGAAGGGTACGGCCGTGGAGATTATGAAGGGTGCAGTAAGGTACGAGTAATAATCTCTGAAAGTATAGGCCGATATCCGTGTAAGTGAATAGATAGCTCAGCGATTTATCACGTAAAAAGATCTAAAGAAGGTATCATGTTTCAACGCCTGGTGCAAGACGCAGTCCGAATCCTGTCACTTCCATCCATTCGCCGTCTTGTCCGTCTTACCATTCGCCATTGGCGTCTCCAGATGCTGATCAGGCATCTGAGCAAACCACTGAGGCGGCCGGATTCCCGTCTGCTCCTGAACAGTGCTGAGCATGGGTGGCAAGCACCTCACCAGATCTCTAATGGGTCCCATTGAGTCCATTGCACCTTCGCTGCCAGTATTCCAGACGCTGATCTTTGGTTGCAGACCTCTGATGGCATCTGCGTTTGCTTGTGCCATCCGCTCATATGTCCCATTTTGCAGCATGAGCCACTGCATCAGCCCTTGCGGACCACCAAGTGCCTTGCCGAGAGCTTCGTATGCTGTCGCGAGCTGGGTCAGACCTTCAGCCTCCTTTGTCTTGATGACCAGTGACGCCTCCGCTTCTCTAGACTTCAAGACAAAGTCCGCCTCGGCCTGCTTCTGCTTGCTGTACAGAAGGGCGTCCGCTTCTCTCGATATCTTGACGTACTTGGCTTCAGCTGAAACAGCTTCGGCGTATTTGGTTGCATCAGCGTCCTTGGAGACCTTGAGGTATCGGGCCTCAGCTGCTTTCTCTTCCTGGTACTTGGCTGCTTCGGCTGCTGTGGCTTGGGCGTACTTGCTGGCGTCGGCCGTCTTCTGGTCCTTGTAGAGTTGTGCGTCGGCTCGTTCTTGACTACTCTCCTTCTCGATTTTGGCGCCTACCACCTTCGTTGCCCTCAGCCTCTCCAGTTCCATCTCTGCTTTCTTCTGCTCGACGACCTTCATCAACTCAGCATCTTTCTGCTCCGCAGCTCGTTTGGCACTAATCCTTTCAAGATCCAGTTCTCGCTCAATCTCAATTTCCTTACTCTTCAGACCCATGTCGGCGTCTGCCTTCTCTTTCTTCCTCTCAGTCTCTAGCACGGCTGTAGTCGCGTGGATCTTGGCAATCCTTTGCTTCGTCTCGCCCTGCTTCTCCGCCTCGCCGATCTCACCAACCATTCGAGCGTTGGCGACATCGACCTTGGCTTGGTTCTGTGCGCCTTCGTGTGCCTTCTTCGACAGGAACTCAAAGTACTGACTGCCGGGCATATCTTGAAGTTCCTTGACGTTGGCGTTATAGATGCAAAGACCGAATTGATCCAGCTCGCTCTGGACGTTCTTGATGACTTTGTTCTTGAACATCTGTCTTTCGCTGAACAGCTCTTCCATCGTCATGGTTGAGACGATGCTTCTGGTCTCACCCTCGATGATACCCTTGACGATATCTTGGACATGATTGCGTCCTGTACCAACGGCGCCTTTGCCTACCATCTGGGGCACGGCACCGTCAGAGTCACCTGTCAAGAGCACTGCATACTTTTCCAAGTCCTCGATATTGTCGCGAGGTCCGATGGTGAAGACGGCAGGTAAGGAGAATTTGAGTTTCTCCTTAGTCATGGCATGCAAGCTCATCGAGAAGTCGAATGGGGTGATGCTGATCTTGCATGCCTTTTGGAAGGGGTAAACGAAAGCTTTCTTCCGTACTTGGACATGCTGAATACCTGCGCCAGTGATGACGAGGTAGGAATTGGGCTCCGATACATGGTACCTGTCTCGCGTCAGTAGAGAGCATGATTAAAGGCAGACGATATATACCACATGCTTAAAATAGTCGACGGCCAGAAAGCCTGTAGCTTGAGAACTAATTGGTTTGATAAGAAAAGAGGTCCCTAGCAACTGATGGCAAGTTGATTTGAGTTGTCGTTGTGACAAACACCCAACTTGTCACTTTATATATGTGACAGGACGCATGCTAGAAGGATCAAAAGCTTACGATTCATTGCTGGCTACCATGTGATGTTTGATCAGGCCGTAAAATGTGCTTAGACTTGCCTATTCTGTAACCTACCATGACTATGCGAGCGGCATTTGCGGACCACGGCACATATACCGATATCTGTGAAGTGAATTGGAAGTTTCGGTCGTTGCAGGCAGGAAGTGGTCAATTAAGGCATCATACTTGCCTGAATATGAAGGCATGGATCCTTCTGCTCGGAAGACGCCAAGTCGGGCGCAGCGAACCGGATTGCCCCGTCCTCGTGACTATGCAGCTTTGCCTGATGGCAACTTTGTCCCTCGCAGTCGCCTGTACAAAGCATACGCGAAGGATTGCCGAGAGTCGGGATGATGCACATAGGGGCTAGTAGTGCAAGTATTGACTTCTTCCATGCAGAAACCTACGGAAGTAGAAAAGCCTTGGCGGATTGACACAAGGCTCATCCTTGACCCTCCATTAATATGCTTTGCAACTGTTTTTTTCGGCCTCGTATGCGACACTCCTCCTTGTATCGTGTCCTACCACCATGGCAGAATTTGGGCGAGACAAAGATCCCCCACCTCCATACGAAAGACGATGCAATGAGTTGAGCGAATCGGACTCAACAGTATATGCAAAGGGTGACCGGGCCAGGGAGAGTCGACTTGCCGTTGTCGCTGCTCTTGTCCAGGAGATGATGGAAGAACAGCTCGAGAAAGACATCTACGACATGACGCTTGTATTGATTTTCCCGGGCCAAGGTCTCGTTGGTAAGTCGCAAAGATTCCTGCAGAAGACATGAAGTCTAATAGCTTATCATAGAACTATTGCCTGGTCAGGAAATTGTCGGCCACCTCTGGGATGAAGGCGCCAATGTGATTTCCGCTAGCATACCCGAGTCAGGCGGAACTGTCTATTACTGGACACAAGCGCAGTCCAAGGAAGCGCTGCGAGAGAGAATAGACTGTGTGATACGCAGGTGTAGACGCGGGAGCAATGCCAGAGGACGGCCACCGAACATGATGGAGATCGAGGAGGTTTCCCTTCGCGAAGAGAATCCTTTCGGCCTATACACCACAAGAACCCTGCGAATTCTGGCCATCAAGGTTCGTCTCCAAGCGGCGGCTAGCGTGTATAGATGATTCCTTCTCCTTTCGGTGACTTCAAGGACTAGTCTCCTTCTTTTCGCCATCTGTGTCAAAGCCAAGCTTGTCGAGTTGCCGAATGAGTTCGTTGATCTTGATGACCTTTTCCAGTTGCTCCGGTAGTAATGAGTCGCCTTTTTCCTTCTTGTCCTTGAGATCCTTTGCCTGGCGCAACTTTTTGCTCAGCTTCCGCGCCTCTTTTGCCTTCTCGGCTTCGGGATCTACTGGTTGCGCGGGCTCCATTGGTTGCGGGTCAGCTGTCGAACTACCATCGGGTGTTAAATTGGCCTCAGTTGAGTCTGTCATAGCGGCTGCAGCCTTCTTCCTCGCCTCCCGTCTTTTGGCGTTCTTGTTGGATGATGCTGAGAGACTCTCACTACTCACGGCTTCCGCACCTGGTACGCCGCCGCTACCTCTGTTCTTCCATGCTTCTGCTGTTCTATTCTTGTAGAGGTCTATGTCTTCCGGCGGTCTGTATCCATCCCTTACCCGGATCTCTTTCCGGACTGTCCCATCTGCACGTACTGAGGAGGGAATGTGTCGGTGACCATCTTTGCTTTCCGTGATGCCAGCTCGTGACACTGGTGTCTTCTCCCCGACCGCTGACGGAGCCATGGCTCTCTCCAACCAGAATTGAAATACTCGTCGTGTTGTTTAACAGCCTGTCGTGGTGACTGCGATGCTTTCCACGCATGAATTCTTTACCGGACGAAGCTGTTGCTGTTCGGAGGAAATCGCAGAACAATTGGACCAATCAGCGACGTCCAATTCAGCGACCCGTCTCAACTTCGCTGTTTTTCTCTATTGCATCGACTGCCACCAATTCCACTACGACGACGGCAATTTCTCCATAACCTCTCTGTTGCGATTGCTGGTAGCTGCGAATTCAAGATGTCATCTGTAAGATACCTCATAGCGTATGATGAGTGAAGCGGAGCTGACAGGAGCGCAGGTCTTCGGAACCCTGTACAAGTATGAATCGCTATCCTCACCATCCGATCAGTATTTAACAGCTACAGCACCTTGATCAAGCGGAACACGATCTTCCTTGGCACTGTCTTCTTCAGCGCCTTCGCTCTCGAGATGTGGGTCGATTCAGTGGACAGACGAAACTATACTAATCGAGCTTTAGCGCATTCGACACAACCTCCAACAAGATCTGGGATGGCGTGAATCGCGGCGTATGGCTTCTACTGCTCGATATACAGTCTCATAATACTGACGGTATAACAGCGACAATGGAAGGACATCAAGTACCGGTACTTGCAGAAGGCGGAGGGCGAAGAAGACGACGATGAGTAGCATTCGGGCTACATGTAATATCACGAAGCGAGAATCCTAGTACAGAAACATCGTCATCGAGGCAACCGCTTGCTACGACACTCGAGCTAGCAAATGGGCCAACAATTCCGAGTCAAATGCACGCCAGGCGTGGACATGTTATGATCAGTAGATCTGCACAGCAATAGAAGAGGTGTATTGATAAGAAGAGGGACGGCGTTGTTCACGTAACTTCTGGGTCCTCGCGTGAGCGTCAATGCACCGCCGAGTGTGATCATTCGGGCTACATCCATGATTCGTCACATCTGGAGCACTTGTGCTTCTACAACAAGAATGCTGATAGCTATGAAATGAGGGCAACGGGCAGTCCGGTCCGCAGACGCATCACCCAACGATGCTCTACAACAGTGTACTACAGGTACCTAGACCCGCCCCTATCACAGAAGAGGGATGCCAGGTCCCACACCACCTCTAACTTGAAATTGAGGGCTGATGTTCCCTACAGCCTTTGCCCTAAAAGCGAGTATAGGTGTCCCGCTCGATCTATAACCTGGAAATGAGAGGAGGCGCCCTGTGCCCCTCCGTTGTCCTATACGCTTGCTAGGCGATCCTATTCCGCTGCCTAGCCGGTAGTAAGTGGTGACGACTTGGACCCCCTCGGACTTGGCCACGAGAGGATTCTCGAGTAGCGCCTAGAAGTCATGAACATTTGCAATGAAGCCTCCGACACTCGTACAATTATAGTATTCCCCTGAGGTCAAATCGTGCTACGCTCTACGTATGGGTCATCTTCAGGGGATACGATGATAGTGTAGTCAGGCTGTCGTGATACTCTAACACAAGAAGTTTTACGAAAGCATTCCTGCAAATTTGGGACATTTGTTACGGAAGTCCTGAAGAGGCAGCCTGACATGTGAAGCGGAACCAAATCCGTCCCAAATTGATATGAAGTCACTCTCCACTCACTTCTACCATGGCTCTACTTTCTACAACTATCTTGCAGCGACGACCCCATCCGGACCAAGCGATCTAGTTGAGGAATCATACAGCGATGCCACAGTCCGAAAAAGCAGATTTGCGAATACAGTCACGACTCAATGTCCTCAGCGGCGCTTGAGGCCACGCTGAGCCGGGCTCTCCGTGATCTCCCTCACAGGTACAAATTCCGCTACACGCCAGAGGCAAAGGCCGAGCTATTGAGAACGCTATGTGTGTCACTAGTTGGGTCGGAGCAGAAGCTACCATTACTATTTCCAAGCTCTCCGCCGGATGATGGCAATATTCAGTGGAGCCTACGCAAGGCGCAGAACGCAATTGAAGGAGCAGAGTATACTGAAGCGGCCAGAGGACATGCTTGCGGACACATCTTCAAATCCGGAGAATCTTCGTACCACTGCAAGACTTGCACGATCGATGACACCTGCGTGTTGTGTGCAAGATGCTTTGCCGAATCCGATCACGAAGGCCATGCTGTCTTTGTGAGCATATCCCCAGGTAACAGTGGATGCTGCGACTGTGGAGATGATGAGGCATGGGTGCAGCCAGTCATCTGTGGTATACATACGGCAGACGCGATCAATGAAAGAGCTTCCTCTGGAAAAGCAGCGCAGCCGGCGGCCCTCCCAGATGACATTCTGGCAGCGGTTAGTGTGACTATCGGTAAGACTCTGGATTACCTGTGCGATGTCTTCTCCTGCTCGCCTGAACAACTGCGCCTTCCAAAGACAGAACAGAGCGTTAAGCAAGATGAGCGATCTTCTCGACTTAGCCCGGAGCGATACGATGGGCCTGAACCGGTACAAGAAGTGACAGAATTCTCGCTGATTCTATGGAACGACGAGAAGCATACCGTAGATCAAGTCATGAATCAGGTCGCAAGAGCTTGCAGGCGGGCTAAGACATATGGCGAGGAGAAGGCAACCGAGGTCGATGACGTTGGGAGGAGCATCATCGAGTACTCCGAAGATATCACAAAGTTACTGGACATGGCTCGCATCTTGGAACAGATCAAGGTGTCTGTCACGGTCCGAGCATCAAGAGACACCTTCAGAGAACTGATGTGCGAGACGATCATTGAATGGCTGTCCGACATCTTTGGATGCAGTGTCGGGGCAGATCATCATGTCCTCCGACAAACTATATGCTCTGAGCTATTTCGATCGTGGGCTGTCGGCAGCTCCAGGATCAATGAGCAGGCTGGCAAATCAGGCATTTATGATCACGAAGCCGAGGACAGAAACTATAGGGACTACACTTCACGATTCATTCAGATTACCGGTCTTGGGGAGAATATCACGTTCCTCGGCCCTGGCGATGATGAGGATGACGAGTCCGACGATGATGAGGATGCCGGAGACTTCGAAGACGTTGACGAAAATACCACAGAAAGAGCGGAAGAGACAGAGACTGATCTGAACCCAATCCTTCGTCGTGCACAATCTGTGCGTCGTGCAGTCATCAGAAGAAATCCCGAACTTGTCAATCCCGATATGATGGACATTGCCGACGACGAAGGAAACATCGTAGTCCTTCCTGATGACACCCAGATGGATATTGATATTGAGGAAGAAGATGACAATGCGAACGAAGTATCAGAGGCGACGATGGCTGGTTATCCTCCGCCACCCCCACCACCTACTGCTGGTCAGACACTTGACCCGTCTCGGCAAGCGTCACTCACAGATAGCAACGAGATGGGAACGCCTCAAGAACTTGAAGAGACAGAGACAGTGATTGGTTCAGCGAAATTACCTGCACTCCCTAAAACTCCAACAAACAGAAACAAAACCAGGAACAGACCGCCGAAGTTCTGGCTGACCCGACCTGGCGGCTGGACCGAATCGACGCAGCCTGGATCGCCAGAGAATCTGAACGAACGACTTCGCATAGATTTCCTTGTGTTGTATGATCTGCGCCTCTGGAAGACGCTACGTGATACCCTTCGCCATCTTTTTATCAGTACAGTCATCACTATGCCCGAGTATAAACGCTTACTCGCGATTCGATTTGCCGGATTATACACACTATTGGCACAGCTCTACCTCATTGCTGATCGTGAACCCGACCACTCCATAATCAACCTCTCTCTCCAGATCTTGACAACACCCAGCTTGACCGCAGAAGTGGTTGAACGAGCTAACTTTCTGACACACCTCATGGCCATCCTCTACACCTTCTTGACCACAAGACAAGTTGGATATCCCAAAGACATCACTCCTTCGGCAACCTTGGCATTTGATGCAGGAGCTATTGCGAATCGACGCATGTTCCACTTCTTCATCGATGCCAAATACGTCTTCCAATCCCCAGTGATCCAGGATCGATTACGGAGCGAGCCACAGTATCTCCAACAGTTCTTGGATCTTGTGAAGCTTCACCAGGGCATCTGCCCGAATGTCCGTGCAGTCGGCGAGCATGTTGAATACGAGACGGATGCATGGCTCAATGCTTCCATGATCATGAAGGACATCAACAGACTTTCTCGCTTAGTGGTTGATGCATTCTTCACCCTCGATTCGAGCGATGGCGCTGGTAATTTCTTAGTGGCTCTCAAAGAATTGTTCGTGGTCACGACAGTCAGTTCTCTAGGCCTGGAATCCAAGCGCTTTCAGAATGCCGAACTCAAGGCACCGCTTCAATTTGGTGAGCTGGACCTCTTACCTAATGCGTGTGTCGTCCCACACATCAAGGTTGTCAATGCACACATGAGCTTCCATCATCCTCTACACTACATCACCTCCTGGATGCTCCAAGCTGGCAAAGATATGTCTCGAGAGCAGATGCAGTCGTGTCTTTCGTCTGCCATGCAGCATATTTCAAACCTGCAGGCTAAGTATCCCGAGGCCATGACCGGTGATGGTCCATTCTCCAGCCTCGTCAGACCGAATGACTGGGTGAGCGCGCTCTTCGATCCTCCGCTCCGAGTTTGTGTTTGGCTATCGCAGATGCGAGCCGGCATGTGGGTCAGGAATGGAATGACTCTACGTCATCAGATGCATAACTACAGAAGTCCGACGCAGCGCGATGTCACATACCAGCGGGACGTTTTCATGCTTCAAGCTGGTATAATACTCTGTGATTTTGGGTCCATGGAGATAGGGGACAAGTTCCTTCGTCAAATGATCAGTCGATATGAGTTGACCAATTGGATAAGTGGCACAATGGCTCTGGCCGACGACTACGAAGAGAGCCAACAAATGGATGTCATCGAGGACTTCTTCCAACTGCTCATCATAATACTGACCGAGCGAGAAGACCTGCTGCCCGATGGCATGCATGGCAAGCCGACCAAGCGTGCTGTACAGCGCGATATCGCCCATACGCTGTGCTTCAAGCCTATGTCATACTCTGACTTGGCGGCCAAGTTGACCGATCGGATCACAGACGCCGAAAACTTTGATGAGATTCTCGAGGAAATGACAAGTTACAAGCCGCCTGAGGGTTTGAACGACCACGGCAATTTTGAGCTCAAGACGGAGTACGCAGAAAAAGTTGACCCTTACTACGGCTTCTACTCACGGAACCAACGTGAAGAAGCGGATCATATTTATCGTGAGCTTCATGCGAAGAAGCTCGGCATCAACATAGCCGATGTTGTGCCCGAACCGCAATTACCATCAATTTCTTCCGGACTGTTCAAAGATTTGGGTGCCTTTACTCGCACAAGGATCTTCTCAGTTTTGATTTCTGAAGCACTTGCATTCGCGACGTATGGCCACGACAAAAGTACGACGGTGGAGAAGTCACGCATTGAGCCAATCTTGCAGTTAATATTGCATTTGATCCTTCTATCGATACATGAAGATACCGCCGCAGGGATCGTCGATGGAACAGCTCGTCCTGGTTTTATCGATAATATGGTAACCTTGGCCCGATCACGCAAGGATGACGAATCGAGCCTTACACACGCTGAGACCATAGTCGGTTTGCTCCATTCCATACTGAGCATCGAGGACTACTCAGCTTGCCATCCACGAGTAAAAGTCATAATCGAGCGGGCACAACAGAAGCGTCATGGTCTATTCACCGAGCACAATTTGCTAGACCCGGGTAGTCGAACGACCACTTCAACTCCTCTGTCAAATCTGTCCGCCGATAAAGAGGCCAAGAAGAAAGCCGCGCTAGAGAGGCAAGCTCGGGTGATGGCCCAATTCAAAGCACAGCAGAACTCTTTCATGACTAATCAGGGCATGGATTGGGATGTGGACGATCTCAGTGACGATGAAAATGACGGTATGGAAGATGTCAAAGTAGACGAAAAGAACACTGAGAAGACACGAGACTGGCCGGCTGATGCCTGCATACTGTGCCAGGAAGACGCTACCGACAATCGCTTGTACGGCTGCTTTGCCTTAATCTCCGAGAGCGGCATCCAGAGACAGACACCCCTGGAGGATCCTGCCTACGTCCAGGAAGTCCTGGATACTCCAACTAGCCTCGATCGATCAGCAGAGTCCATCAGACCATTCGGAAAGGCGTCCAAGAACAAGAGAATGGCCGAGAAGATCGGCACCGACGGCAAAGTGACCTACCACGAAGTACATGCATTGGGGGACGGCTTCACCAAGTACGAAAACATTCTCCGAGACAACGTAGTCACGAGCTGTGGACACATGATGCACTTCTCTTGCTTCGACACCTACCTCAATGCGACTCAAAGACGGCAGTCCCAGCAGATATCCAGAAATCATCCTGAGAATCTAGACACGAAGGAATTCCTCTGTCCGCTCTGTAAGGCTCTTGGAAACGCATTCTTGCCGGTGATCTGGAAGCCACGTAAAGAGTCATATCCAGGACTGCTTGGACAAGCGTCACAACCTTTTGAGGAGTGGCTAGCGAACGACATTGGCTCACTCGAGAGTATTCTTGAGGCTTCGCACTCGTACGAGAAGGGCTCGATTTGGGTGTCGGAACGCACCAGCCTTGCACAGGCCTACATCAGAGCCAACTTCAAGAGCAATCTGGCTTCACAACTCTTAGTTGATGACAATCCTCAATCGCCAAGTCTAGAGGTTGGGGCAAGAAGAAGGTCAAATCCGCTCGCCTCGATCTTTGATTTACGTCGCCTTAGCTCAAGCGTGGGCTTAACGAGCACGCCCTTGCTCAATTTCACAACAGGCTCAGAGCTGACCAAAGCCTATAATGTTCTCTGCGGCAGTATCGAGACAAATTGCCATGTCGACTCGAATCGTAATCTCCTTCTGGAGGGCTCGCCATACCTGTTCACCACTGTCCTGCAGTCCGTAGCATCAAGCATCGCTGCCGTCGAGATTCAGTGTCGTGGGCTACCAAGCCAGCATTCACTTTTGACTGGCATTCCTGACCAGACCTTGACCAATCTCCGAGTCTACTGCGAGACTGTGTCGTCACTCATGGCAATGGAGCAGCTCAAGGATCCTCGAAAAGTGTCGAAGCTGCTGAAGAACCAAGACATGTTTAGTATCGGACAACTTCTGGGACTCACCAATCGAGACAAAAGGTTCTCGGATCCGACACCGATGAGATACAACGTCTTCTGGGCAATCACCCTGTGCTCATTCCTGCCGCAATCAGACTGGCAGAAGCATGGACACAACTTGATTCAGTTGGGTCTAGTAGCAGAGATCATCAAATCAATCTCCTTGCATTGCTCACACAAGACAATACACAGCGAGGCAGTACAGGCCAATCCTGCACACAACTCTTCCTCCTCCATTATCCCTTATATCAAAACTCTGCTGGACCGCGGTCTCGTGATTACCAACAGCTCCGAATCGGAAATAGCCAAGGAATCGACCATGCAGAAATTGCAGACAATTGTCGAACGTCACGCCCTCACCTACCTAAGGAAAGTCCTCATCCTCACTCATGTCAGGTCCAGCGTCGATTACTCCGTAGCCTCAACCACCCTCGACTCGGAAGCACCCGAGCTCGACCGACTCTGCACACTTTTGCGCCTGCCATCCATCGGCCAACTCTTCAGTATCTTCTCTACCTCATCACCTGCAGCCGACAGTCTCAACAGAATTGTCGGACGCTGGATTACTGTGGACCGATACAGACCGGGCCCCAGTAGCCCACTCCACATCGACCATCCAGCCATCTTCGAGCTCGTCGGCTTGCCCAAGACATTTGACAGCCTTTCCGAAGAAGCCATCAAGCGCCGCTGCCCGACTACTGGTAAAGCTGTCACCGACCCCGTCGTGTGCCTCCTTTGTGGTGAGATCTTTTGCTCACAAGCCAACTGCTGCCGTGACCGCCAGACGAATTTTGGCGGGGCGTCGAGGCACAGGATAAAGTAAGTCGTCCCCTGATAAACACTTATCCTCCCTTTCTTCTTTCATGCAAACAGTGCTGACGGAGACAGATGCGGCGGCAACATCGGCCTCTACATCAACATTCGCAAATGCATGGTTGTGTTCCTGCACGAGCGCAACGGTAGCTGGGCCCAAGCACCTTACTTGGACAAATACGGCGAGCCGGACCCGACGATGCGCCGACATCACCAGCTATTCTTGAATCAGAAGAGGTATGATCGCCTCCTCAGAGATGTGTGGTTGGGTCATGGGATCCCCAGCGTTATCAGCAGGAAGCTGGAAGGGGATATCAACAACGGTGGATGGGAGACTCTGTGATGCACTTTGACAAGGAGGAGACACATGAGTTTCTGTAGGAGGGGCTGAGAGGAAGAAAGAATGCGTTCGATATAGAAGTATGCAGTATATGAAGCTTCTCGTCATCCCAGACTTCCAGATGAACGCCCGAACAATGCCAAGCTATTGCCGCCTCCCGTGTAACAAAAGATCAGAAGTCCATGCCCTCCCCCTCGGCCTCCCTACTTCTCTTCTTCTCCCCACTCTCCTCCTTGACCAACCCATCCACGAATTTCTTAAAGTACTCTACATACGGCCGCAGACTCGTCTTCTGCCAATCCTGCACCTTGGCTGCCTCCTCTCCCTGGGCCGGCGTCCATGCATCAATCTCCCCCAACAACTTCTGCACCGTGGGCACCGCGAACGGATCGAATTCCTCGACGTTAGCCGGATCGATGGGGACACAGACCCTCCCTGTCCCCGGGTGGATCACGAACGGTGATTTGAGCAAATGGTTCAGCTTCTTGGACACCTCTGCGTCGAGACGGGGGTAGGTGTATTCGAGCCTTATGTCCTGCTTTAGATCCCGGAGTGACGTTGTCGATATACTCAGGTTGCCAGAGGACGCGAGGGCGTCGATGTCGGCCCACTTCTGCGTCGAGGAGCGGTTGGGGGTCGAGTCCCATTTCTTGCTGAGGGCAGTGGAGAGGACGGGGTCGTTGATGAGGGAGAGGAGACGTTTCTCGCCTTCTGCGCCGCGGAAGGGGTCTTGGGCTTCGAGGATCGCCGAGGGGAAGGATTGGTCGAGGAGTTTGAGGGAGCGCTCGATGTGGGGGTGCAGGGGGCGGCGGGCATTGACGCGTGATTTACCTTGTCCCGAGCCGCGGAGGACTTCCAGGTATCCGGCCACGGCTTTGCGCGTGCCGTCTTCCATGTTGCGCGCGCGGCGGTCGGAGACCCAGCAATGCACACCTCGACGACCGGAGTAGACCCAGAGGAGGTGGCGGAAGCCAAAGTCCTCGCGGAGGGCGCGGTCGATGACTTTGATGGCGAGGGTCGCGAAGACCCAGCATTTCGGGCAGATGTTGGCTTTTTGGCAGCACGTGCGGATGTCGTCGTAGTCTGTCAGATCGATATCGAAGACTAGCTCTTTGCTTATTGGGCGGAAGGCACCTTGTTTCCGCACGCTCTTGCGATCGCGAGGGTTGAGGGTGTATTCGGGGCCGATCTCGAATCGAACAGGAGTCATTTGGAGACATTGTTTGCGGAGGGCGTCGGAGGTAGGGAAGGATTGGTATCGAATGTAGGCGTCCGAAGGAAGGACGAAAGCGAATTCGCGGTTTGTAAATTGTGATTGAGGTGTGGGTGAGGCATTGAGCCATAAGAAGAGTGGTCGAAAAGGGAATAGTCGAGAGTAGAAAGTCATGAGCGTGTCGGGATCTGAAGCTCGTATCGTCGCCGTAGACAGTCCATTGTCGGCTTGTGATGATTCCTGCTTGACAGGAGAGGATGAGAACTCGTCGTCGCTTCCGTCGTCGCCAAAGATGTCGTCGAGCTTGGTGACTCCGACAGCAGCAGGTTGGGAATCATCTGCTGGGGACGGAGCTGTAGGTGCATCTGACATGGCAACATCTTGTACTGGAGGCGAAGAGCCCGGTGGCGATACTGCGTGAGGCATGTTTGCTGTGGTGTATTGGTTGCGCAAGACAAATTGACTGTCCTCCTGAAGTCAAGACAGTCCAGAAGACGAAGGTGAAGTTCTGGGACGACGCGTATGGACGCGTTCGGCGCGCCAAACCACTTCCGAGCGCTGATCCCCTCTTGTTACGCAAATGGACTCTTCATTTTCCGACCTCTCCCCTCTATCTTGCCATCCTCTTTGCAGACTTCTTTGCTTCTATCTTCTGGTGATCTCCGAGCTGGTCGCATTCCTACAGCTCACAATATTGAAGCATAATTGGTTTGTACATTTGTAAAGATATCTTCTTCATCGGAATCGCCCGAAATCGCTGCCAAGACGCTGCAAAACGCCACCTTCCATTCTTCCTCTGCAATTGATGTACCTGTTTCCACTTTCTGCTGCTCTCAGGCTTGCTATCTTGGGTCTGATCTGTAGCCATGGCAGCAGATCTTGTGCTGGTCTCGTCCCGAGCAGTGATCGATGGCAAAGTCGGACCCGCGACGCTTGTGATCGATACAGCTTCGGGGAAGATACAGGGAGTGCACAATTCCATTCTTCCGCAATCGAACTTCCCAAATGCCACGACATACATTGACCATTCCCCACACATCTTGCTACCCGGGTTAGTGGATGCTCACGTGCACCTCAACGAACCTGGTCGGACAGAATGGGAGGGTTTCTGGACCGGCACTCGTGCTGCAGCCTTTGGTGGTGTCACGACTGTGGTCGACATGCCCCTGAACTCGATCCCACCCACCACCACCGTCGAGAACTTCCACATCAAGCTCGAAGCCGCCCGCCCACAAATTTGGGTCGACGTCGGCTTCTGGGGTGGGATCATCCCCGGCAACGTCTCCTCTTTGAAACCGCTCATTGCTGCCGGCGTGCGCGGCTTCAAAGGCTTCATGATCGAGTCCGGCGTCGACGAATTCCCCTGCGTCTCCCCCTCCGACATCAAGTCCGTCCTGCTTGAGCTCGCCACTTCCCCTACAGTAGTCATGTTCCACGCCGAACAAATGCCCTCGGAACCCATTCCCACCCCCACAGGTCCACCAGAGCACTACTCCACCTTCCTCTCTTCCCGTCCAGGCATCCTCGAAACAACCGCCATCAACACCATCCTCGCCCTCGCCCCCCTCGCTCCTTCCCTGCCACTCCACATAGTCCACCTAAGCGAAGTAGCCGCCATCCCGGCCCTCCGCGCCGCCCGCGCCTCCGGCACCAAGATAACAGCGGAGACATGCTACCACTACCTCTCCCTGACGGCAGAGCAGATCCGCAACGGAGACACGCGCTTCAAATGCTGCCCGCCGATCCGTAGTGCCGCGAACCAGGACGCGCTCTGGGCCGAGCTACGCAGCGAGGAGGACAGCTGCGTGCGCACCGTAGTGAGCGACCATTCCCCGTGCACGCCCGATCTGAAGATCCTGCCCCCGGACATCCCCGGGTCCGTCCCCGCCGACGACGGAGCGGTCGAGGGGGAAGCGCAGGGTGATTTCATGAAAGCCTGGGGCGGCGTGAGTTCCGTCGGTCTGGGCATCAGCATCCTCTGGACCGAACGCACCAAACGCTCTTTCGGCATCGTGGATTTGGTCAGGTGGTGCAGCGAGGAGACGGCGCGCCACGTGGGTCTGGAGGACAGGAAAGGCTTCCTGAGGAAGGGATGGGACGCGGACATTGTGGTGTTTGATGATGAAGCGACATTCGAGGTGCAGGAAGCAAGTATGTTGTTCAAGAACAAGTGCAGTGCGTATCAGGGGAAGAGGTTGCAGGGGGTGGTTAGGGAGACGTGGTTGAGGGGACGGAAGGTGTTTAGTAGTGAGAAGGGGTTTGAGAGGGAGGAGCCGACGGGCGTGCTGTTGTTGGAGGAGAGAAGGACGAGGCATGTGTGATTGTGACTATTCTGCAAGCTTTGTAAGGGATTGTCAGGCGGTTGAACGACCGGATGTGCGAAACATAAATTTAAGAACGTTCTGCTAGAACAATAGAGCAATTCGATGGTCTTAGCCACGGACAGCAGGGCAGAGTGGTGATCGGTAGAGACCACTGATGAGGAGTAGTTGATAAGCCGATGGTACTGTTCTATCTAATCAATTATCCAGCACGAAATCAGCTGATCTCTGTTCTCTCATTCACGGGTGCTCTTGTTCACGGGCGCTTGCCGCAGGCAAGACGATTCCTGTACAGCGAGCATCTCACATTCCAAGCTGTGGCGATTGACCTCTCGCTACAATGACCTGCCGCGCCCCAGGCCGCTCGAAGCCGCATCTTGGGCTCGGCATCGCCACGTTCTTCTGCCCCTCTGTGGAAGCCGGTGCAGCCTTCGAACAAAGCCTCATGGGCATGGACTTGGTCTCCGTTCTGATCCGTAGTGCAAAACGGCGATACCGTGCGGCTTAGTTTCGTAGTTCGGGTGACATGCGTTCGGTCATGACCAAAAGTTAGTAATCAGGCTGAGCCGCTCAAGACCTCCATCTCGATCAATGTAAATAGTAATCTAGTCCTGAGGCCGGGCGGGACTTCTTCACCCAGCAGCATACAAAAGTACTGCCAGTGGTACGAGGAGCGTGCTCCAAAATGATCCGATAGATGGGAACCGAGTAGTACCACCAGTCTGCTGCTGTGCAGATGCAGAAGTAGCAATGACACCAGCAGTGCGCGTAGCCGGGACGATTGCAGTGGTCGTCGCATATTGCGCTGGACGAGCCATCGAAGAAGTAGAGCCTCGTGCGGTGGAAGAGAATGTTGGTTTGGCGAAGACCTGGGCTGTGTCGAGTGTGATAGGTGGATCGTAAAGCCCTGACACGTTAGTGTTGTACATGATGATATAGTGGCTGAGGACCTACCTTGGCTGCCTGGATCCTCCTTGCAACCTGCAGAGACCCATTCTGGTTGGGCTGAGATGAGTCGGTCTGGTATTTTGAGAATTGGTCGACAGGGGTCTCTTGCAAATGCGCCCTGGTCAGCGTTCTACAGCAGAGTCAGTGACATTCTCTAAATACCAGCGGAGCAGAAATTGGCTTACGAAGGGGTTGCCGGACCAGTATGAATGATAGCTGCCCGTTATAGCACAGTCCCCAGTCAGGTCATCGTAATTGATCGCGGCGTCTGGAGGCTTCGAAGTGACATAGTTGGTGATTGTCTTTGTGACATTGGCATGGACCTTCGTCTGAAGTACAGTCGATGTTACGGTCGGATTCAGCGTCGTTATCTCGTCCGCATTGAATGCTAGCGTTGTGTTCTGCCAGGCCTAGTCGTATCAGCGTGCACGGAGATATATTAGAGTTGACAACATACGGTACCGACAGTGCCACATTTGTTGGAGGCAAAGAGGTGAGTGAAAGCCATGTAGACACTTGGAGATGTACTTGATCTGTCAGTTTGGCCGACCAGGATCCCATTAGTGCGCTTACAAGGTGAATCCGTCATCGTTAGTGTACGTGCTGGGCAAATCAGTAGGCTTTGTGGCACGTTGCTGATTTGGCCAGTATATCAGCTGCATGGTCCCAGCCGAGAGATGGCATTGCGAGCAACATGGCGGCTTTGCGGTATACGCTCTGATGGGGTACTCCGTGTCTGACAAGCACGTCAGCAATCGACAACTAGTCCTATACCTATCGAGAAATACATGTATATGTCGATGTCCAATGCGACTGGGATGTGACCGGCCCTGTCAATTGACCGTTTGAATCTGTCGGACCGAATCCGTCATACCCGGGGACAAGAGTGGTAGCAATCTGCGTGGCGATGTAGGTGCTGAAGAATTGTTGTAGAACGGAGTCGCAGTATGCCGACACGCTATTCGTTGTCGCATTGCCAATATCCGAGTCCACCGCACTGCTGTTATCTGCAGCTTCCGCCCCTTTCGCTATGCTGGCCGTGACCATACATAGTGAGGCGCTCCACGCTTTGATGCGCATCACTCAAGCCAAAGCTGTTCATTGATGCCCGTGAAACGCAGCATGACAGAATCGCACAAGTTATGGATTTAACGAGAAAAGAGAGTGTTGTTTTGGGGACACCTGTGCCCTAATAGACTCAAGGTTTTGCCGGTTTCACTACCGTGATCGAAGCCTTACCGAAGCAGTGATCAACACTGGAGAATTTTAACGATTAGATTATGCATGCTTGTGAAATGTGGCCGCTGGTACTTGTTCAGTTGCATTGTCTTCTTCGAAGATTGCTCCGCGGTGACCACAATTGTTCCTTGCACGTTGGAGTAATGTGTAGATGTACTGATGCTGATGTAATGAAATTGAAAAATTCCCGTGGTTTTGCCAAGCGTTCCATGCTTTGGAGATTAGTCAATTTCGTCATTGGCGCAGGTTTCATTTTACCTTTCACAACAATGCTTCTCTGATGAGAGTTGCGGTTGATCACCAAGGTTCCGGTGCGGCTGGCAGTATCCATGTATTCGACCAACACTTGACTAGAGCTCCTTCTCCTTCTTCAAGACCTCCAAGTAGTGCGAGACGACTTCGACCACCTGATCCTCAAAGCTTTTGTATTTGATGCCCAACTGCTCCTTTGTCGTGGTGGAGTCGAGAGTCACGTTCCCACCGAGTTGCGAACCGTCCAACGGCAGCAATCCCTGCTCGACTTCCTTTGGGAAATGCTTCTTCACAATGTCCTTTGCGTCCTCCCACTGCAACTTCTCGTCGATGGATAGGATGAAATTCTGGTTTCCCTTGACTTTCGGATCCAAAGCCCTGACATGCGCCAAAGCCAGATCATCCAGGTAGATGACCAATGGGGGCTTGTCTGTTTCCTTGTGTCCTAGCAGACATGCTAGCATGATCCAGTTGGAGCCATGCTTGAACTCCTCAGTGGTCTTGGTTTGTTCGTTTCTGCCGATAACATAGGTGGGGAGCATGTGGATGGCGTCGTAGGATGGCTGTTCCTTCTTGACCCATTCCTCGGCCGCTCTCCTCGCTGACGTCTTGGCTGCAATATATGCCATGCCAGGCTCGTTCATGTACGGCGGTGGAATCTCATCGCCCCAGTGCTCGGGTGTGAAGACTTCGTCTGAAGGCTGACCCATGAGCACAGGCACCGGGGCGATGGTCACGGCAGACGAGGTGACGACAATTCTCTTGACTGTGCCGGCTTTGCGGGCTGCCTCGAAGAGCACCATTGTGCCTGTTACAGCAGGACGGACCATTTCGGCTTCCAGATCTTGGCCCCTCAGCTTGTCGTCGGGGATGGGCGAGGCAACGTGTACAATGTACTCAACACCCTCTACGGCTTTGTCAAAGGCATCGGGCGCGGAGAAGTCGGGGACGAGCACGAAGGAGAGGTTAGATTCGTTAGCTTCGGTAAGAGCAGGGTTATTCTTGACGCTGTCAGCGCTCTTTTGACTGCGAGCAACTGAACGGACATTGTAGCCGTGTTGTAGAAGCAGGCGAAGTGTTTTGAAACCGACGTGGCCAGAAGCGCCAGTGAGGAGGACGAGACAACCAGACATCTTGTTCAGTACTTTGCGCGAATGGATAGATCGATACCTGTAAGCAGCACGACATCAAGTGCAATATAAAGTATTACAGTGAACTGCTTTGACCGTTTCGCTGGGCTGCTGACAGAAGCTGGTTGTAGGCCTTGTGTCAGCGCTAGTGCATAGCGTGCCTTCTACCACAAGGGTAAGGGTGTTTGCCAACGTAATCTCCAACATGCCATACTAATCCCTCTCTGTGTCTCCAACTAGGACGATGCAGGGGCGTCAGCTGTTGTGGTGGTTGTAGGGCGGAATGATGAGTGAACAGCTGCCATTTCGACCCGCGGGGGATGACGAGGTTGACCGCCCCATAAGCACGCCCGTCTTCGCCCTGTACGTCCGTACAGAATAACGCGAAGAGGTCAAATAATTGTGCCGAGCAGCTTCAATTCCTTCCAGACGAACGGATTTAGCAAAACGTGGCCAAAGACATCTGCAAAGGCGAATGCGAGCACCTGTTCGCGGCAGACGTCACATCATCCAAGTTTCAGCTCTCCAGCAAGGCATTCGTATTCTTTTTCGTAAAGATCTGGGTCCCCAGCCCTCTGTATCGGCAAGATGACATGCATTGAACCCTCGAATACATATTTGGTACCACGCCGCTTCTTGTAATATAAACCGAACAATCTGGCACCTCTGCGCCTTTGCCGAATTGCGTCAACCCTCGCTGCGCCCTCTTTCTCGCCAGCATAAAGGCAGCCCTCAGCCCGCGTACGCGACGCCTCTTTCAACATCCACACGACACAACCCAGACAGAATTCAGACTATCAAACATACCCACCTTCGAAGCACTCGAGATACCAGTAATCATGTGCCTCTTCACCGAACGCCGCGGCTACGTCGCCCGCTCTGCCTACGAGGCACCAAGGCACGTCTCGTACTACTCCGCCCCACGACACCGGTCTGTCCGCACCTACCGCACTTCCGCACCGGTCAGACACAGCTACACCAGCCGACCGACGACTTACACGACCAGGAAGGTGGTTTACTACTGAGCATCGGGAACGGCCATGAGGAATCATTGATCCGCTCTTATAATGGGCGAGGATACAAGACGGGCAATATGGGCACGTAAGAGGGAGGGAGTTTGAGCGATTCATGACTGTACGAGTAACGATAACACCTGGGATACCTTTGCGCTGGCGACATACTTTGGACAATAAATCTAATACCCAATCTACGCCTTTGAACACTATCCGTGAAAGCAAGCAAATGACCCCCCTCTGTACGATCCATCCCATCACGACCTTGACATTGTTCGTGCGCAGGCAGCCTCTGCCTGTCCACCGCTTCTATAATGGCATGATATTCTATGCCTCAGTAGCAGAGTCCTTTCTCGCGTACAACGCCGCCGGGCGGATATAGCACTGCTTAGGCTTATGCGTCATCTGATCCGACGCCCTGTAACCGGAGAGGCTCTCCGGGGCCTTCTGCAACTCAAACTCCCACAAGACAAGGGCAAAGAGCAAACGCATCTCCATGTACGCGAGTCTCTTGCCGAAGCACCCTGCTCCAGTCAGCATCTTCTTGCAATCAATATCTCCTGGCACTGGGGAACTGTCAAAGCAAGGGCAAGGGGAAAAGAACATACCTCTGATCCCGCCACCGAAAACCTGCATCGGGCCTGCGCGGCTATCAAACACCTCAACGCCCGTTTCGTCCGTCTTCAACCACCTCTCAGGCTTGAACTCGGCCACATCCGCGCCCCACGTCCCTGTCTTCCCCTTTGCCTCCCTGCTGCTCTGACTGCGCACCTTCTCGTCGATGCTGTCAGCGTACATGTCGGACTCGATGAAGCCGCTACCGTTGGTCATCAGGAACACATCCGTGCCCTTGGGCACCGCGTGGCCGAGGATCGTGGTGTCGACTGTCGCTTTCCTGGTCGCGCCCGAGGCAGTCAGGCAGAGCCGGAGCATCTTCTCGATCGTGGCGTCCAGGAAAGGGATATTAGTGCGTCCGATCCGGTCCGCGCTGGGGATAGTGTAGATCATCGCCGCCTATGATGCTTGACAATAGTGAGACGGACCAGAACTCTCGCGCATTTGGCTGGTCTATAAGGCCAGCCAGTCATGGAATAGTAAACTGCTATACTGGGAAGTAAGTTGGCTGGATGCTCTCTTGTCCTTCACAATCCAAGCACGATGCTCTGATACCTATGCCCTGCGTCTAGTGACGAGATCTAGAATGTAAATAGATACAGGCCTCTGATGAGGTCGAACACTCATCCATCCTTCCGGGACACGACAACATGGCAAGAAGATCGAAACAAGTCAGCGTCAGCGTCGCAAGGGCGATCGCCATGTCGGACCCACAAGGCTTCAGATGTTACGGAGCACCGAGCTTCGGGGATTCTGATGGCTGCCGGCGTTCAGGATGACTGCTTACTCTTTCGGGGCATCAGTCTTACATTGTTACCGCACTTGGCGATACTTGTTATGACGGAACAGCAGCTCCATTGGATTGAGGTGCAGCCGGCCACCTTATCATTCACATCATCGCGGATCGGTGTATCGTCACAGTCTCTGACTTGCCAGTCATGGTGTTTGCGTTGCTAAATCTAGATCATTCTATCTAGCCGCCTGTCATGCATCAACCAACATGGCACATTTGATCAATTTGCCATCGAGCTCGGCCGCCTATGACGGAAGTTCAAGAACCACAACGCCTTGAAGAATAGATTGGTGCCATGCAGCTTCTTGCGATGCCATGAGATTTGAGAGCCAGACTTCGTCTCCATACCCAAGCAGGCAATCTCTTCCTGTCCGCTTTGCTAAGAGGCACGGGACATGATGCCAATGGCAAGTCGCTAATCTCTCAACCACTCGGATGCTGATAATCCAGCCCGATGGTCGTTTCCTAAAACTGCCTACCTTTCTCTCTCAACTTCGGCCCACACCTGAACAACAGCCACGGTATTGGCAACAAGCCCAGACTCAAGAAGGCAAACGTGCTGCTAGCCCAATTCACCCCCAGATTGCTCGTACGTCTGGACAGTGAATAGCAGGGGATGAGCCGCTGTCACTGTGAGGGTCCGACTGGCATGACGAAGGAGCCTGATCTGCTCCACTGGCAAGTACAGGCGTGCAGAACGAAGATGTATAAGTATCGCTGTTTCAAAGAGGTTTCGATTCATGTTGGTCGAGTGTAGGTAAGGCGATGGTTTTTCGGCGCCATATATGATAGGCATCAAAGGTAGATTATTGGCAAGCAGACATCCAGGATATTGCATGGCGCCATCACATTTCGTCGCCGTTCCTACCTTGGTAGATTGCCAGCCAAGAAGCGGCTCAACTCAGCCATTAACGCACTCCTGAAATACGTGGACGTCTGTACCTGTAGTGTGCGCTGCAAATGAACAGAGGCAGGAAACGGATGTGATCGGCTGATAGTGCTCGTGGGGAAAGAGAGGTTGATCTGCCTACAACCGTGTGGTAGGCCCGACCACTAAAGCCCATACCAGCATTAATGTGTTGTGGACAGCTCAGGATCAGCAGGTACTGCTGAAGAATATCAAGCGAGCCGCATTCGTCGTTCACCATTGCTTGGGCAATATTGTACATTCTAAACGCATGTTGCTTCGTTGAGATTGAAGAAACCGTCCCAACAGACTCGTGTGCATGGAATAGTACCGTCCTAGTCGACTTTGGCTACGTGTATGGTTGTGGTGTGATTTCTGGTTGATGAGACCACAGCACCTGGAAGGGATGCCAAAAATTGATGTTTGTCCGGGGGGCCAGAATTCGAGGACAGCTTTTCGATTGCATAAGTATGCAGACAGAACTCGGTCCGCAAGTCAGATACAGTAGTTCCGGTGGTAGAAGATGTTGTACAATCCCCAGGATTATTCTCAGAGTGGTCCATGCCAAGTGTTGCATCCTTCAAGCAAGATGTGGCCGGATTTTGGCCAGATATCCCTTCACTGATCGGGACAAGGCTGACGAGATCCGTCCCAGATCCATCGTAGTCCAAGAACTCTCAGCTTTCCATCCTGTCACGTTCGACCACCTGTAGTACCTGCATCTCGTGCAGAAAACATGTCAGGACACCCAACTTCGATACCACATGTTTCTCTCAGGATGGCCGCCAAAAGAGGTCAAACAAGCAGGATGCTTGGCGGGTTCTCTGAACATTCTGTATCTGGCGTAATAAATGCGACGGTAGTCCCTTGTCTGTTGATGACCAGATTTGAGACCTTACTTGGACAGCCAGAAGCTCCAGAGAAGCCAAGATGTCAGACGCAAAGGAATCGCATTCGACCATCACGAGGTTTCTGCCTCTTACACTTTTAGTTCTTGCCAGGCTGACTTCCGCCGTCCCGACGCCTATGCTATATCCTGATGCTGGAGATACCCAAATACTCAGCGGACCATACGGCTCTTCCAAATCCGAGTCGTATTCTGATTCTGGCTCCTCTTACAATGCTGGATCCGTCACCATTCCCGGTTCTGGACCTACAGACCCTTATGGCGCGGTCAATGATCCAATGGGCACTCCCGGGCTCGAGGGCGCCGTGTCCAAGCCTGAAGATACTGTGAGAGTCGCGGAATCCGTCCCCACCCCACCAGTGGCCGCAAATGAGCCATCGAAGCCAGTCAATGAGACAGCCGGTTTTGCCAGTCTGAGTGCACATAAGGCCGAGAACAAGGCTTCTTCGGAAGCTGGCACGTTTAACGGCTCTGCTCCATCCACTCTTTCTGCGACCCACACCGAATCTGGAAAGCCAACAACAATCAACAAAGGACTGGCTGGAATTGATGATAAGAATGTTGCAAACGCCACGACCACAGACTCCAAGGCTGGGGCTGGTGATAATGTGGCAGCTAGCGGCCACGACAAATCCCATGAAACAACCCATAAAACATCCGCCGCAGACAGTAGCGCTTCCATCGAAACCGCCGATCATGGTGGCAATGGGAATCTCACAGCCCCAAGCGAGAAAGCTGGCGGCCCTAACAAGTCCCATGAAAAGAATCATGAAACATCCGCTGCAGACAGTAGCGCTTCCATCAAGACCGCCGATCATGGTGGCAACGGCAATCTCACAACCATAGGCGAGAAAGCGCACCCAGCCAATGGGACACACCTGAACATGGCCTCGAAAGCTTCATCTGGTAGTGTGAAGACAGACGGCAGTGACTCCACCATCGCTGGACACGGAACTTCTACGAAGGTTGCCCTCGACAAGCCAGGTGCCAACGGGACGAAAGAGACTGACGCACCTGGTTCAGTATCCGGTATACAGGACAAGGCCGCTCTTAAAGGCACAGAAGGACCTTTCGCCAATAGTACCAAGCTGTCTCTCAAGGCCGACTCAAAGAAACTTGAGAACAACAGCACATCCTCGAACACGAAGTCGAAGGAGAAGCTGCAGGGCAACGAAGAGAAGTCTAAGCCATATGTTGACGCCAAGGGCCAGTCGCATGCCAACGGTACCAATAGCCAATCGAGTCATTCGAGCCAATCATCGAGCACTAGTAGCGGCGGGCAGACCAAGCTTTCTCACAAGGGAAGTCCAGATGACAAGGAATCTGCAGCCACGGCGACCACTCCTGGTAAGACAGACCCAGCGAAGCCCGCAGACCAGCCAGAAGAAGAAAGTCACCACGATTATGAGCATCAGCCTTTGAGTGGCGCAGGCGGACCCAACGACTGGAAGCCATCCGAGCAGAACGAACGAAAAGGACACAACCCTGATGGCAAAGACCACGAGAAGGACGGGGAACCAAAGGACCACAAGAAGGACGGTGAGCCAAAGGACCACGAAGGTCCTCCACATGGTGGCGACGCGAATAGCCCAGACAAGGAGAAACCGGAGCTGGGTCCTGACCTCATGGCCTACCTCAGGCCTATCCTTATAAAGGCAGTCAAAGACTGGCAAGATCAAGGCGGTGTGGGTGCTCCAGGTCAACCCCCAGCAAAACCAGTGGAGAAAAAGCCAGAGTCTGGTGACGAGCCAGCCAGTGCTGCCATGAAGATGATGGGTCTTGGTGGGGGTTGATGGGGCGGGTCTGCCAACGGTGCCGGAGGACTCTTGGGTGGCTCATCCGGACGAAGACGTTGAATCGGAATGTCGTTTTGGCCCAAGGCGTGGATTGGTGTGTGGAAAGGCTGTAACATGGTCATGTTGGTCTCCAAACCACGACTCTGAGCTGGGCTCCATATAAATTAGGCGTTAGCGAGATAGGACCGACAGAAGGCATGTTCACTTCTTGCTTCTGTTATTCAGTCGTGCGCGGCAGTGTAGTACCGTGATCATTGCGCGGCTGGAAGTGTCGTTTCGCACCAATACCGTAACTTCACCACGTAATGTTTGCTTGTGCTGCGATAGTGTTCGCTTTCGTATAGTGAAAGGGAAGAAAACAAATGGCAAGTGTTGAAGCTGAATTGGCTTCTCCGGTCAAGACGGGCGCAGTTTGCCCGAGTCACGAGCAAAGTGGCGGCTGTCAACAGCCTTGCACTTTCAAAAAGTGGTGATTCCCCCACTCATTCTTTTCAGCGCTGCATAAATCACTACGCGTCGCCGGCACTGCGCCTTACGTACCGTTACACTCACGAGACTCTTGTAAGAGGATATGTTCGTGCTGTATTCTGCGGCGCGAAGCTGAATTTATTGCGATGCCGCATGTCATGCACCGTGGAACATGAGTAGCAATGCCACTGACATAGGCTCGTTGGCTGTCAGAGACACGTCAAGATCACAATACAAAAAGGGAGACGATGCCATGTGAAGAGGCCAGACCACAGCAGAGCACCATACTACATATTCGGCAGAGGCAAGGAGCCAGTTTCATCTATATTTTAGTTCGTGATAACTTGTCTTTCTCTTCACCAGATCCTCCAAAGTTGCAACCATGTACACATCCCTCCGTCTTGGCATTATGCTCCTTCTCTCTGCCTACACGGCCGTCACAGCAGCAACTCCACTGCCGAATCCTCGAGGAATAGGTGGTGTTATCGTCAAAGGCTTGGCAGAGGGTTTCGCCGCCGGAGCCTCGGACGCCTGGGCAGAGAACAGGCAAGAGGCTGCGAACGCAAAGGACAACGTAGCCTCGGGAGCGCCTGCGTGGAAACCAAAGAAGGACGATCCGTGAGTAGTATCGTTATCCACAGGAGTGTTCGGTGCCGCTGACCTAGGAGACACAGCTTCCTGGTTCTGGCTCTCGCTGCCGGTCTGAAGCTTCCTTCTCTGCTGGAGGCAGGATCCCAATATTGAGCATGAGCTTCCATCTTCAGCTCCTGGTAGTAAATCACTACAGCGGTACATCACCATAGCGGTAAGCGGTATTTTGTTTGGTCAGTACTTGGTCTTAAGTCAATTATCAATGCCATGGTAATCTTTTGTATCACGTCCATTCCACTTATGTTGCCCCTTTCTCTTCTCGGCTTGGTATTTCCTCACGGTTCTGAACAAATTCTGATTACGCGAGTTACTGCTCTCGAGAGACACGGGTGTGCCTACACGATAAAAGCAGCGCTGATCCTGATGCAATAAATCATTTCACGGTGTCCAAGGGATTGTATTTCGCGCCTGTCCGAGACAATCATCCAGATGGACGATCGACTTCGGCTGAGTGAAAGGCGTCCTGTCAGCATGCCTAAGAACACATCATGCATAACGACTAACCCCACACCACGGACGGATTGTGCTACATCCATTATGGCGACTGCTGCATCCAGGCCAAAATAGACAACAGGACAAAGCTCGAATGACAGGCAAGGACACAACTAATTGACAGATACAAATACTGGGCATCCAGCACCTCCGATGAGATCCTCAGAAACTAAGCAATAACAGACAAATCAACCAGACCTCTTGGCAACAATTCAAACACAATGCAACTCCCAAAAACTTCCACCTTTGCCATTCTACTGCCGCTTCTCCTCTCCCAACTTGCCGCCGCTGTACCTACCCCCAAGGAGGACGTACCAGGACAGTGGGATGGTCTCGGTACCGAGATGAAGGATGAACTAGATGGCGCTGTCCCGAAGGCTAACAAGGATCTCTTTGTCGACCACCCTAACCAGATCGACAACCCTCTTGCAGAAATGTTTGGCAAAGATGGGGAGAAGAGGAAGCGTGCAGAGGACGTGCCAGGGCAGTGGGACGGACTCGGCACTGAGATGAAGGACGAGCTCGATGGCGCTGTGCCCAAGGCTAATAAGGATCTCTTTGTCGACCACCCTAACCAAATCGACAACCCTCTTGCAGAAATGTTTGGCAAAGATGGGGAGAAGAGGAAGCGAGCTGACACCACGGACGTACCAGGACAGTGGGATGGACTCGGCACTGAAATGGAGGGCAAGCTCGACAGTGCTGTGCCCAAGGCCAATAAGGACCTCTTTGTCGATCACCCGGGCCAGATCGACAACCCTCTCGCAGAGATGTTCGGTAATGATGGGGAGTAAGACTCAAGAATGCACACCCGACATTTACGCACAGTACTATGAGATGGTTTTTGAAGCACGAACGAATACGAAGATAGTCCCTTGCCCATGTTCTCATTTATTAATATTCGGAAAATTGTGTTCACGCGGCTATTGCTTTTCATAAGCGAGACAGATGGTCAAAGTGTTTGCTGCTTGTAGGCTTTGCACTTTGCTTCTCTTCTCTGCCTCTCACTATCGGATCCTTACACATAATTTTCTTCACGTGCTTTCCCAAGCGTCCGGTGGTCTGACGCCACATCTGCTCAATGCAGATGTCCAGATATGTAGCGTAGCTGTTTGGTGAGGAGATGCTCTGCGTATCTCAAGCCACAGCCATTCTAGTGTCAATGAGGCTACCTACCCGCAATTTCGTCTTGTCAAAAAGCCGGTCGTTTAATCAGCAGTAGGTAGGTAGGCACAAGAGCTGGATTCTTTCCATTTTCCTATACTGTTACTTGAAGCAAAGTGATATATCCTCTCGCCATGATTGCTCCATCCTGTCAACAACCACTTACTTCTGGAGTACCAAAAGTCTACCTCAGACCACATAGCAGAGCACCTCTCTGTCAGAGCAAGATGAGGGTATCAATATTTTCTCTCCTCACATTGACCTTCTCCAGATCGACTGCCTTACCTATCTGCGAAAACGACCAGACAAACGCCCCTGAGACCCTCCAGCGCCCGCGGCCGAAGCCGAAAGGCACGACTACGACCTCGAAATGGCCCTCACCCACCACTGGCCCAGACGACATCCCTTACCCTCAACCCACCTTCGTCCGCAGATCAGAGGTAGATCGCCATAAGCCGAAGCCTAAGCCAAAGACAATCACACTCGACGGGCCTGCTCTTCCTACCACACGGTCCGACGACGCCCTCTTTCCAATACCATCTTTCACGAATAAACCAGAACCGACCCAAAGACCAACACTCGCGACAACAGAGTCAGATGATATACCCTTCCTGCAACCCTCGTTCACGGACGGAACATATCCTGTGCGCACATTTTCGAAGCGCCAGGTAGAAATCCAGCATTATAATGACAAGCTCAATATCAAGCCCGTGACCAGGGAGTGGTCTCTTCCCACTACTTGGCCGGATGACGTGGCGTTTCCGATGCCTACTTTTACGAGGAGATTCAGCTAGGCGTGGTGCGATAACTTGATGACGTTTGTGCTCTCCTGGTGGATTTTCGGGTTATATCCAAAAGTTCGGCGTTGCTGTTGGAGACATTTGGAGTACTGACGAGACACATCGACCCTAAAAGCAGATAGGGATACCTCTCAGCAGTGGTAACGGATGTCGTACTGGTGCAGTGGAACAGCCCAGATCATGATTAATGACGAATAGACTCTATTGTGACGGCGATCATAGGCAGCAGAGCGCAAGGTGTTTCCTGTGTCAGTCGATACTCCCTCAACGTGGCAGCGACTGGGACGGACGCTTTGTGCTTCTCCGCCGTACGGACGGTCGAAATATAATTGTCTGACTTGCCTGAGGCGTGTGTTCATACGTGAGGCTTGGGCGAAGGAGGGCGAATCATCTACTTAGCCGTCACAAAACCTGCGTATCCGGTGTGAGGCACATTGTCAAACGCGAAAACGAGGAGGGTGAGGCAGGAATGGAACCCTTGCTTGACCTGTGTACGGTATTTTGTCCACAATCAGGCAATGTATCAGTGGCTCGCGGGCCAAAGCCAGGGAGAAAAGACGTGTCGGTGGTCCCGCCAACGGCACGTGCGTCTTCTACGTTCACAGAGCTGGCCAGGCATGTCCGACATGCTCACGACTGTTGGTGTCAATGCTAACAGATATGTGCAGGCCGTTTGATTCGCGTTCTCCAAACGTGGGGTCAACTTCCTGAGCAAACCAAAAGACGATGCTGTGTCTACTGACGGTGAATTCGTGTGAGACTGACAAGACTTGGGCTGAGTGCGTAAGCTTCTTGCGGACTGACGTTGACTGTATGGATCGATTGTTGTTGAGAGCAGTGAAATCGTCACTTTTGTCACATGGACGTTTGTCTCAAATTTGCTGTAAGCGGTTCAGACCACAAACCCTAAGCTACCATAGATGAGATGCTGCAAGATTGAGTGATCTGCATTGATGTGCCGTTGATCTTCGAGCGGGAGCTGGCGCGCCAGCGATCAAAGAGATGACGTCGGTGGGGAATGCTTGCGTCTGGCCCCTCCTTCTTAAGCTTGACATTTTTGTGCCGCTGGTTTCTCAATCGTCCTCTGCAAACACAGAATTTACCCAGCAAGTAGATACAACAAGCACCCACGCAACTAGCAATAGCTCAAGAGTTTTCAAAATGTGAGTAGAGCGCCCAAGCAGACCAGTATCTGGTCACTCCGCACTCAAGCGCAAGTCACAGAAACACTGCTCTGTGCGGGACAGCATAGAGGACAACGACTAATATGTGCTTCTTCAGGAACCGATCTCTCTCTATCCGTTCCCGCAACAAGCATAATGATTCCGCCGCATCAGCCTCAAAGCACCGTTTCGGCATGGCGTCGTTGCGAGGCATAAGGCAGGCTGAGCTGTCCAAGAAGCTCTACACCTTGATCAAGACCCAAAACCACACCATCAGCGCATACGAGAATGCAGCAAAGGAGCAAGCGCACATTGCTTCGCAGCTCAGCGACTGGGGTGAAGAGACCGGCGACGAGGCCATCTCAGATATCTCAGACAAGCTCGGTGTCTTGCTCGCCGAGATCGCGGAGCAGGAGGAGGGCTTTGCTCAGAATCTTGAAGACAGCAGAGGAGTCTTGAAGCAGATTCGCAACACTGAGAGCTCAGTCCAACCATCTCGGGACCACAAGGCCAAGGCAAGTCTTACACTCAAGAGCCTGTTGACCTTTGCTAATTTTGATAGATCTCCGATGAGATTCAGAAGCTCAAGTACAAGGAGCCGTCGTCGACAAAGATCCCCACACTCGAGCAGGAGCTTGTTCGTGCCGAAGCACAATCTCTCGTCGCAGAGGCGCAGCTTACCAATGTCACCCGCCAGAAGCTGAAGGAAGCTTACGACATCCATACCGCAGCCATCATCGAGCGAGCCGAGAAGCAGATCCTGCTGGCGAAGAACGCACGAGCTCTGCTGGAACTATTGGATGATACTCCAGTCGTGCCAGGTGACGAAATCAGGCCTTTCGAGCATGCGAACGAAGCAAGAGAAGTCCTGAACGAGGCTGAAGAGCAGCTTCGTGGCTGGACACAGTCTTGGTCACCAATCACCAGCAACGCGGGTGGGTTGGGTAACAGCGCCGTCCCAAGTCATCCGAACGAGTCTTCTAGCATTCAGACAACGCCTCAGAGTAGCAGAGTCGGCACCGGTCTCGAGGAAAAGGTCGAGGATGAGCAGGCTGCACCTGTACCAGCTGCAGCATAGGATGGTGCCCGGGACACGGGTCGACGGTACCGATGATTCGTCATGATTTATGCGGTGGACAATAGCGGGACTGCTTTATCTTGTAGATCGGATTTCCTATACCTCTTGAATGCTTGAGTCTGCAGATTCATGTTCGCTTCACTCCTTCTGCAAATGGTCCAGCCACTCCGGTCCCTCAAATTCCCACTCGGCAATCAGCTTATCGTAGAAACTCGTGCTGATTACCCTCCTCTTCCGTCCTCGACCAGGTACCATCACTGCACCGTAGCACATGCTTTCGTGTCCCGTGAAAGCAGCCACTTCCTCGATGACAAAGCCGCCGTCGGTGGGCTGATTTCCCTCCATGACTCCATTCAAGTTTGCGCATCTCACCTCTACCAACTTCGCCCCGGCGTGCATGCACGCCACCAGTACCAACCACTTCCTCCGATTCAGGTCTTCGGGATCCGTCCATTGCGCGATGACAGACGTCCGCCACACGCCGCCACCAAGATTGAGCTCTGCCAATGTGCGGCCGACGCGCGTGCGCTCTGGCCGGACAACGCGGATGTGATCATCGTATGACCCAGTGAGGAGGATCGATGTCCGTGGTGTACTAGGCATATCGGTACAGAGGGGTAGAATGGAGACGACCCCTGCGTTGTGTACACGGGACATGATGGAGATTGGCTGTGGTGCGGAAGTGTCGAGAAGAGCAGAAGGATCGCGAGGGGTGGGGGAGGGGTCCGTGGCTAGTGATTCGTATAGGTCCGAGTCTGGCAGTGCCGGTGACTTTAGATCAAGGGAAGAGCGCAGACGTGCGGAGCCGAGGGTGGAGTCATCGCTGCCAAAGAAGACAGAGAGGCCTGATGGGGAGAAGGAGAGGGTCCAGGCTTCAAGGGAGCGGCGGTTGAGTTCGCTGACAGATACTGAGAGGGGTTTTGGAGGTTCAGTAGTCGACTCGAGATCCTTGAGTGAAGCAGGATCGATCTGAACAAGGCAGATGCCACCGATTGATGTGGTGACCCCCAATACGCCAGGGTTGCCAGGATGGAACTCCAGATCCAGGATCAGGATTGAAGGGTTGAAGATCTTGACTTCGCGGACGAGGTCTAGCTGGAGAAGCTCCTGATCGGACAAGAGCTCATCCTCCCCTCTGACGCGGTAGTACATGAGGCTCCCCACCGAGGTGGCGGCACACATGGATCGCTGATCATGCGGGTCGAAAGCGATGTCCAGGATACCAGACTCAACTTCGAACTTCTGGTGTTCTTTTCTGTAGCATGGTCAGTTGATATTTTGCCGAGGATGAGCGACAACAATCAATCTTACAACGATCCATCGCTGTAGGCGTATACTATTATGCTTCCGCTCCTGCTTTGAGGACCTGACGAAGGCACTGCATCGCTGGTTTGATCTAGAGCATATGTCCCAAGAATGAAATATCGACTGAATCCTGGCGCGAATGTAACACAGCTCACCGGTTGCGCAGCCTCAACGGACGAGATCAGACCCATGCTTTGAGTATCTGCATGTCAGGAGGTGAGATTCCCGCTTGGCGTTGATGAGAAGGAAATTTTCACTATTGGATGCCCGGTCAACTCCCCATATATCACGTGTCATTGATCAATTCGCCGGTCCGTCATCCTGGATCTATTCTGGATGACTGCATCCGGTTCCTCGGATGGCTTCTAAGATGTAAGTGTGAAGACCTGGTTAGTGGGGAGACGAATAGCAAGCGCCTCCGACGAAACCCGCTCGTCACGTGCTACATGCATTCACATCACCATACGAGGACACTAACGCCGATATAGAGCAGTCATTGGCGATGTCAACGGATCGATCAGCGCCGTCTTCACGAAACTTGCTACCCTTCATGCCAAGAACAACTTTTCGTTCGCATTGATCGTTGGGTCTCTGTTCGGCGACGAGAACGAAGTTGAAAGTAAGACCGGCGACCTACTGAAGCTTCTCAAAGGCGAGACTGAAGTGCCACTACCGACATATTTTGCCCTCGGACGACATGACTTGCCACAGGCGGTCAAAGCCAGACTGCAGAACGACGGCGAGGTTTGCCCGAACTTGTTCTTCCTCGGCAGAAGAACGACAATCAAGACTTCAGAAGGCATCAGAATCGTGGCATTGGGGGGCCAATTTTCAAGTGACAGCAAAGGATTCGACGACTATACGCCATCATATTCATCAGCAGATGTCAAGGTCTTGAAGGGGGCGAATTCAGCCGATATCCTGGTAACATCCGACTGGCCTTCTGGTATCACTACTGGGTCAAAAGTCCTCCTGCCGTCGGAAACAGAACGCGATGAGCAGCAGTCTGTTGCTGACCTCGCACTCTTGCTGAAACCAAAGTACCACTTCGGCAGTGCAACACACTTCTACGAAAGGGAGCCTTACTTTCACCCAAGGACCGAAGACAGTGCTGGCTATACAACGACACGCTTCATCTCTCTCGCAGCATATGGGAATCCATCCAAGCAGAAATGGATATATGCTTTCACCCTCCCAGCCTCCGCAGACCTACCCTCCACCATTCCGGCCGGCACAACCGCCTCACCTCTCACTCTTTCCTCCGCTCCTGTCAAGCGCAAGGCCGCTACCCCTTTCACCCGCTTCGGCGACTCAAGCTATGCATCATCCTCCCGCCCGTCCAAACGAGCTCGACCACCGACTGCACCCTCAGAATGCTTCTTCTGCCTTTCCAACCCCAACGCCGCCACACACCTCATCACCTCTATAGGCGACCACGCTTACCTCACGACCGCCAAAGGACCCCTCACCACCTCCGACACATTCCCGGCCCTGTCCTTCCCAGGACACATTCTCATCATTCCCGTATCCCACTCTCCAACGCTATCCACAATCGAAGCCGACTCGCGCACCCCGACGCGCAAAGAAATGCATCGTTACCGGCACGCCCTGCAGGACATGGTCTCCTCCCGGTGCCAGAACGCCGGGGAAGGGCACAAGCTGGGCAGCGTGACGTGGTCCATCAGTCGCGCCGGCGGGGTGCATTTACACTGGCAATTCCTGCCCATTGAGCGGTCGACCATCGCCAAGGGACTGGTGGAAGCCGCGTTCAAAGTCCAGGCCGAAAACGAGGGGTATCCGCGCTTCGAGAAGACGCGGGTCACGCGGCGGGACGAGGAGCAGGAGCATATCGAGGAGGAGGAGGAGGAGGAGGAGGAGGAGGAGGAGGAGGAGGAGGAGGAGGAGGAGGAGGAGGAAAGGCAGGATTATTTCCGCGTGTGGATCTCGGGATGCGAGGAGACGGGCGGGGGTGAGGAGAGGGTCATGACGCTTTACCTCGATGCTGGGTTTAGATTTGATCTGCAGTTTGCGAGGAAGGTGTTGGCCAAGTTGATGGGGTTGGAGGGGAGGGGGGATTGGAGGAATTGTGGGCAGGAGGTGGTAGAGGAGGAGAGAGATGCGGAGGGGTTCAAGGAAGGGTTCAAGGCGTGGGATTTTACATTGGAGGAGGAGTGAGGCTTTGCAGCTTTGGGAGAAGCAAAGACTAGAGGATGAAGGGGTGTTTCTGATAAGACAGGCTGTCAAGAGCACGAATGCTATTGCATGTGCTTGAGCGGTGCTAGAGGTAGTCTGGGCAGGACGGATCAGCATGCTACTGGTGCTTGTGCATCGATAGGTAGCCCGGACTGGACAGATCAGCATGATAATCGCAACGTGCTGCGAATCACCAGCTTCAATAGTCCAACGACAAGCACAACATAGCAACACGTACCTAACACCATGAAGTCGTGACCTGCCCTGCTTGACAAGATTAGATCCCACGTCAGCGGCGCCTGAACAACGGAAATAGCACCATGTCGTGCTGTCGTAAATTGCAGCGCAGCCGGCATGCAAGATTACCTACAGGTACGATCGCCAGGTACCCGCTCGTCAAGCATCACCTGAGACAGGCACAGTGGTCGATCATCGACGCTACAGGTTTGTAAAAGTCCGGTAGACATGCGGTAGTGAACTGTGTCGGTGCGAGGGCAAGAAAATTGGATAGGCTTGGTTGAAATCGAGATCGTGGGCAGGCTCTGTCGCAGGGTACAAGACTGGTAAGCATGGATACGATCGAGATGTTCGGGAGAGGAGGGGAGCTTCGGCTGTCATGGAAGGAACACGGACGGTCGTTTTCGAGGAGAAAAGTCCGCAAGAAAGACTAGTGAACGTGTTTCAAGCCTGTGAAGAGGCTGTTCGGACCCTGTGATGGAAAGTGGCAGCGATCCGGCAGCCAGAGATCCCAACGAAGCAGCCTGCGCCTACCGACACCATGGTAAGCGAAACGCTCGAGCAAAACGTGCCAGGGTCCGTTTGGCAAGTTCGCGCCCGTTAAGAGCTTCTTGCTTCGGGGGTGGGTCTCAATTACGGGACGAGAAGGAAAAGCACGAGCAATGGGGCCGTCAATGAGTCGGGATCCGGCGGTGAGGACGAACAGAAAGCACAGGCAACGGGCTATCTAGACGCCTTGATGGTTCCAGCGCGAACGGAAACGTGCGAGCCATACTCGAGTTTAGACGTGAACAGGGATGATTCGTATAGCTCGTTTCGCACACTGTGACCTCCTCCAATTTTCATATCAGGTGAGCGACGCGAGAAAGACGCGTGGCGCGTAGAGTGGCTTGGCGTCGAATCGTCGACTTCTTTGGCCTCAACTCAGGTCAGATGTCGATGGGACAGCAGTTTGCGATGAGCCTTCTCGATCCCCGCAGCTGTCGCCGATTCAAGACGGCAGAATTGGGAGTCCGGGTCTGTCTGTACCAAGTGTAGAGGAGCTATTGAACCGTCGATCCACTGAGGCTCCGTTTCGCTGGTACAGCCGGTTTGAAGTTAGGCCCAAGGGCTTGACTCGCGTCGAGAGGAACTAGAAACTCGAGACTCGCGCTGCGCTGCCACACCTTGCCCCTCACTCCCGTCTGCATGCATGAGCTGTTGAAGCTTTGTGCCCCCCGCTGCAGGACGAAATCGGAAACGCACAAGGGCGCGGGCGCTTGCTCATCCCCCGAATCATCACCCCGGGGTCTTCTGTTTGGTTGTGTTTACAAGTGACGTCCACGTCCCTGTAGGTCACTTCAGCTGGAAGCAGTCGCGTTGGAGATATGTGCATTGCGAAACGTTTTCACGGCAGAGCTGAGAGTGGTAGATGTCATAGGTGGATGAGAGGGCATCGAGATTCGAGAGACGGTAGAATAGACATGCTGAACAATCGATCTAGTTGGTCTTGAGAACAGTCTTGGAAGCGCTGGTTCTTCTCACAAAGCCAAAAGAGGAATAGCGGTTGTGCTGCACGGGCCACATTGGTGTGTGTGAAATGGTCGGCTCGCTGATTTTGGGATTCTGGTTTTCGCAGCCCTCTCCCACTCTTCACTCGCATCCTCCTCCCGAGCATCACCATCGACCATCCCACCTCACCTCACCGACCATTTCCCATTTCACCACCGACGCGTTCACTGCTCGACTGCTGCTCTGCTCGCTACTCGACTAACACATTTTGCGCATCCATACGAATTGCTTCTCACATTCTCACAGTTTGTTTACTTCCGTCGCAATGCGCAACTAGTGTTTGCGACCGGAGCGAGTGAACACTGAAGAGTCTCACCGCGATTCAACACTCGACAGCATCTCAACTGCGCGCGCATTCCACGATCTCTTAGCGAGAGCATAGATCATCCAGCTACTCATCACCGTTCCTCTACGTCGATTACACGACCGGTCGCAAAAATGGCGCCGAAACCACCAATGTCCATCACTCTCCCGCGAAACTTCACATTCAACTGCAACGGCGCCAACATGCCCACCACACCAGAGCCACAGATGATGGAGCAAGAGCAAGATGTCGCACAGCCTCCTCCACCTCCCCGTCAGACCTTCAAGGTGCGCCGTCGCAAGGCAGACAGCGTCCCGCGCGACATTCTCTCCGACATCGAGAGTGATACGCTTCCCACATTCGAGATGACCGAGGCGGATGCTGAGATGAGCCCCGACAGCGACTCTGGTTTCATGGCAGGATACCTCGCGCCCGCGGCATCTACCAACCGTCCGATCACTCCTCCCAGGACACCTCTCGGCCAGATCACGTACACGCTCGACAACAAACCCTCAGAATGGGCTTTCACCGCTGATCGCATGGAGCGCCCATCATCATCCTGTTCGAATTTTTCCAACTCTTCAGCGTCGTCAATGGGTAGCAGCATCCAATCCTTCCCCTCATTCGATAGCTTTGGCGCATCTGGCAGCTGCACTTCTCCCGAGAGCGACACTAACGATGTTTTTCACGCAGAGCTCAAATACGGTGACCCAATGTTCTCGCCAGACCTTCTGCAGACCTCACCCGCGGCCAAACGCTCAAAGACTGCGCGCAGCGCCATGTGGAACGACGAGACCGACACACACCTGATGCAGACCTACGCAAAGTATCTCTCGGACCCGGAGCTTACCCCATTCAAAATGCTGCCAGGAACAGCGCCTCCACTTGGTGTCTGCAGCAGAGTTGCGCGAGAAGCCAAGCACTCATGGAAGGGATCCAAGACTTGGTCGCACTGGCCAAGCAGCGAGTCAGGGACGCGGAAGCGTCTCCGAAAGCTATGCAAGAAGCAGCCATCCTTGTCAGCACACTACCAACGTCTGATCAAGATGCGCACTCCATCGCCGTTCGAGTCTAGCAGCAGCAGTCCCCAAGCCAAACCTAGTGTTTACTCGTCGACGCTGTCAGACTTTAGGTCGGCAAGATCCGCACAACCAAAGCCCATGATCACTGCATCAGAGGGTCCATTCTCCCAGTTCCCATCTGAACCACCCACTGAGGCCCGTGCAGTTCCTCGTCCAGAGAATTGGTACCAACGCGTCGGTCGCTCTCAAGCACACCAGAAGAGTCAGTCTTTGCAGATTGCTCTCGGCTCCTTCGGTGACCTTGAGTCGCCATTCGACGAGAGTAGCTTCCGTCATACCGATGCGTCATCCTCCATAGGCAATCAATCGACCCCCTTCACCAGCGAGTTCACTGCAGCTTCCAATCAGGCATCCATGCTCAAGTCGCCACTTGAGCTCCACGCACCGATCCCCAGCAACCGTTCTTCACTCAAGCGTCGCTATGGTATCCTCGACAACAGTCCTGACAATGTCAATCGTCTTGAAACCCTCTTCACCGGTCAGGCTCCGCCATCGACCCGCCCCATTCGTGACCGCTCCTTCAGCCTAGGGGCAGTCCGTCACAGCAGTCGCAATCTGTCCATGTCCTTCTCGCGTCCTCCTATTCCAGAGATGCCACAGGCCGAGAATCGGACTGTGTCCCAGCTGCGCTCACCTGCTGTCGATCAGGCCAGGCTTGGATCGCCATTCGCCGCGCCCTCCTACCCATCTTTCAACACCTTTCCACGCCGCGTCACCCCGCTTGGGTCCGACATGCCAGCGCAGTCGTTCCGTCCCAACCTCTCACTTGAAGGACGCTTCCGCGAATTGGCTGCACAGGCCACTCGTCAGTAACTTCGACACAACTACATGACAGCATATTATATCAGCGCAAGCTGGACGGTGTGACACGAGATACCCGCTCCAACACGAGGGCACAAGTTTCAATTCATCAAGCATACTATCAGACATGGTCGATACTGCTTCCACTTCCACAACTATTATCAGCTTGTGCGATAGTCACACGCTATTCGCACACAGACACGACGAACGATAACGAAATGACAAGCGACACGAAGCATCCTGAGCCTTTCATGCATCTGCGACTTCCTGTTACTACTATTCTGCTGCTTTTCAACCTGCCTTTTCTGTTCGACCACGCCGGACTTACAGTTGTCCTTTTTCCGTGGCTTTCTGCTCTTTACTCGTTTTGCAATCGTCCTTCGATATCTGCCCAGAGCAGATGAAGGCAAGAGATGCAATTCAATGGCTGCATGAGGTGGAGTCTTTGGGCATTACCGATGCTAGACGAAATGGTGGGCTTTGGTCGACGTGGAATGACCACTGTCGATAGAGCAGATGCAGCGCGAAGTTATCAAGAAAGACGGACTGTCGTGTACTAATACTACAAGTCGAGATACAGTCCCGCAAATGAAACATTCGGAAGTCATAAATTTCCGTACCTTGCTTTGTACCTGCATTGATTCAGAGTGACCTTGCGGTTGGGGCAATGGTTCATGTCATGGCGATATTGGACCGTAGAGTATGTCCGAAAAAGTCTACCCATCCTGTTTATTACCTTCTGTTTACAGCAGACAACGCAGATGTTGACTGGTAAGGATTGATCTCAGTATTTTACCAGTATTTCTGACTGTGGGACCTGGCTCACAATGCATTATGATCGAGCAGACAGCTCAACTGCACAAAGCACGCCCCTACCACTTTCTCTACACTTCAACAGCTCTATTGAATTGTGAGACGATCAAAGCAACAATACAGCAGATAGATCAAGTATCAAGTCATTTAGAGCATATCTACAGCTCCCAGAAGAAGAGAAATGATGGTTCCCCAAAGTCCATGCTCCAAAAAAAATTCGGCCGCTGACTAAGCACTGTTTACAAACGTCAACACAACAACCAGCCCAGTTCTCTTCTTCCCCATCCTCACGACACCACACGCCCACACCACCACGATGGCGACCCGCGAGGAACAACCGGTCGACTTTACCCTCCTCGAATCGCACAAAGAGAACATCACCTCCCTTCCCTCAGGTCGATCCGCGAAGGCTCTCGCAGCACTCTACTCCCCGCCCTTGACGTCCCAACCCTCATCCCATGCCGACGCGCACTCCGCCGCCCGCATAGCTTTCGAGGCCGAGATCTCCACTATCGAAGACTCCGACGACCCTCTCGACGTCTGGGACCGCTACGTGAAGTGGATTGAAACCACGTATCCCGATCCGTCTGCGCCAAACGCAGGACTATGCGGCGTGCTGGAGCGCGCGACAAAATCCTTGCTCGGGAGGGAGGAGTACAAGAACGATGTCCGGTACCTGCGGTTATGGCTGCGGTATGTGCGCTTCTTCGCCGAGCAGCCGAGGGAGGTGTTTGTTTACCTCTCACGCAACGGGGTAGGGGACGGGCTCGCGCTATACTATGAGGAGTTCGCGGGATGGTTGGAGGGCGAGGGAAAGTGGGGTCAGGCGCATGAGGTTTACACGTTGGGGATGGAGAGGGGGGCGAGGCCGACGGAGAGGTTGGGACGGAGGTTTGCTGAATTTGAGGCGAGGAGAAAGGCGAAGGGGGAGGAGGGGGAGAGACCGGATAGTCCTGCGCTACCTGTCGTAAGGGCTGTGTTGGGGGAGAAGGTGGATCCGTTTGCTGCTGGGCACAAAGTGCAGGGTGGGCAAGAGAAGGTTGGGGAGAAGAAGAAGAGGGCGAAAATGGCGATCTTTGCGGATGAAGAGGTCAAGGAGAGTGTGCTTGGTAGTGGAGACGGGAATTGGGATTTTGGAACAAGAGACGGACGGAAGAGAGAGAATGCTAAGGAGGCTGGGAAGTGGGAGGGTCAGACGCTGAAAGTCGGAAAGACGAATGCCGGTATGGAGAAGATGCAGATTTTCAAAGTGAGTAAAACTTCTTATTGTCCATATGGACGTCATACTGAAGGAACAAGGACTAATCGGCGGTCGGTCGAGCAGGGTGAGACCTCATCACAGAAGCCAAAGGTGAAAAGCAGTCACGAGGCACAATGTACCATCAACCCACGCAACGGAAGGAAGGAGATGGTCCATGTCAATCTCGACGTGGTGTATACAGACCTTGGGCGGACAAAGGTCGAATTCAGCTTTGAAGAGGTCATGGCTAGGCACCGTGGATGGTTAGAAAGAGATTGGAAAGCTGAGAATCGAGCCAGAGATGAAGAGGTCCGAAGATTGAAAATGGCTTCGCCAGAAAAGAAGCCCAAAAAGAAGGGAGGATTCGAGATCTTCAATGACAGTGCTTCCCCAGATGCTGTTCCTTCGCCCATCGAGGTCATCGCACCAGTCGTACAGCCAGCTCCACTACCTGTCCGCACAGTCATGCTGAATGACGAGAACAATGAGAACGCTATTACACGTCCTGTCAAGGACAAGGGCAGCGAGATCGCAAGACGAATGCGGAAGGAAGAAAAGGCAAACAAAACCAGAAAAATCAAAGTCATGGAAGTGAGACACGAGAAGAAGGAGACTCAGACCGTGCAACTCAACTTTGCGTCGCCTACTGGACCCAAGCTTCGTCGACGAAGGGACGCAACCATGACTATCAACACGAAAGAGGCTGTGGACGAGATCTACGGCATCTTCGACCAGCCTGGAGAGGAAGACACTTTTGAGAGTGAAGAGGAGGTTGATGACAGCGATGATGACTACACGAGTGGCGCAGAGAGTACTACGACTGGGAGGATATCGGCTCCTACTAGCGAGTATGGCGAAGAGACACGAAATGAAATCTTGCAAGCCCACCAAGCGATTGAAGGCGACCAAGATGACCAGGACTCAGACGACGACGAGGTCACGACTGCTGGAGAGCGGACGGACAATACTGGCTGGTCCGACTTTACCACAAGCAAACACGTGCCACAGGACAATGACTCGCCTTCACACAAGGCAAAGCTACAGATATTCCAAGATGACGGAGATCTGGACCAGGCAGCCGTCCACATGCAAGACGAACTCATTACACCTTGTGAAGATGCATCATCTTCACCTCCAAGGACAATGTACATACCTATCCCTCCTGAGGATTACGAAGCCCCAAACGCCACATATCGAAGCCGAGCGGTCATGGCCAACAACCGTTTGCCTTTCATGACACCCATTTCAGAGCAGACAGAGTCGTCGATCGGGACCGCCAAGACGGAAAAGGACTACTTCACATCGAAGACGCCTAGCAGGCAAAGTCATGCCGTCCAGCCAATACTGGAAGACAGCGATGAGCCTTGGAGCAGTCCTTTCCAGGACCAGATGCATGAGGCATCCAACGATAAACAGTTCTTGCTCAAGCAGAAGAAGTTATCAAATCTCAAGGCGTTGGTCCCTCTCACTCCACCACTGAATACACTCGGACCCATCATTCCTGACAAGCAAGTCAATCCTTGCGATCCAGCCATTCGCGACATTATCCTCGCGCAAATGCAGCCATGCTTGTCGACATACCCAGGCTTCTACGACCACCGTGCGGAAGGTGAGAATACTCGTCTGGCTGAGATCAAGAAGTATGCCAAATCCATCACCTCCAAAAAGAGCACAAATGGCGACAAGACAGCCAATACTCTCTCCATTCCACCGAGCCTCACCTTCTCCGGCACGGACAACGTTTACACTGTCAAGCGGGAACTTGGGTGCGGTGCCTTTGGCCCTGTCTACCTTGTCGAGCGGCACACTCCTGGACAGGATAATACTTCGGAAGGCGGCGTCCTCGAAGCGATGAAGGTCGAGCTCTCACCCCCATCAGCCTGGGAGTTCCACATGCTGCACCTCTCCCACCTCCGTCTCTCATCCCAACCACGCCTCCTCTCCTCCTTGGTTCCTGCGCACGAACTGCACCTACACACCAACGCCTCCTTCCTCCTCGAATCGTACTCACCTACGGGCACCCTTCTCGACCTCGTCAACCTCTCCCGCAACCTCGAAGGCTGCAACGGCGGCACCTCGGGCGGCCTCGAAGAGAGCTTAGCAATGTTCTACACTGTCGAGCTCCTCCGCGTCGTCGAAGCCATGCACTCCCAATCCCTCATCCATGGCGATCTCAAAGCCGACAACGTGATGCTGCGCCTCCCCCCTTGCCCCTCTCCCGACTCTGCTACCTGGTCCCACACCTACTGTCCCGACGGTGCCGCAGGCTGGGACCGACACGGCATCACCCTCATCGATCTCGGCCGCGGCATCGACATGCGCAATTTCCGCCCGGACGTCAAGTTCGTGGCCGACTGGCCCACCACGGACGCAGACTGCGTCGAGATGCGCGAGCTGAGGGGTTGGACATGGCAGATCGACTACCACGGCGTCGCGGGGACAGCGCACACGCTGCTCTTCGGAAAGTACATGAGCGTCGTGCCCGATCGCTCCTCTCCGTCTCTCCCACGCAGCGGTGCCGGCGCGAGAAGGAGCGGTGACCTACTCGACCTGTCGACCTCTGCTGGAGATGACGCAGTAGGCCGAGAGATGGACGTGGGCAGGGAGGAGAGAGCGATTGCGGAGAAGAAACGCTGGAAGACAAGGGAGAATCTGAAGCGCTATTGGGCGACGGAGATCTGGGGGGAGTTTTTTGGTCTTATGCTAAACAGTGCGAGCGAGGAGGCAGGCAGAGGAGAGGAAGGGGGCAAGATGCCATTAGTCAATGGGATGAGAGGGGTGAGGGAGAAGATGGAACGGCATTTGGAGGGGGTGCAGGGGTTGAAAGAGAGGATTGCGAGAGTGGAGGACGCGGCGGCCAAGAAGGCGGGGAAGAGGTAGAGTCTCTTTTCGAGGAGGAGTCACGGAAGGGCCGAGGTGGGGGGATTGCATTGATGGCGTTGCTGGGTTTGCATTGCCACTCGAAAGTCCAGGGATAGCGTAGATGATTGTGCTTCTCATTTCATTCATTTCATGCACGCTTACTCTATCTCGTGATCCATGATTGTGGCCACTGCGCTGTGATCAACGCTTTCAAGCGGTTCTCCTCCCAGCATGTATGATATGCTCGTATATGTATGTCCACTTGGGGTTAGCGCGAGTCGCCAGGACTCTGAAGGGCCAATCTGTCTGGCTGCAGCTGGCCTCGACGAGTCGAACGTATCGTTGAAGGGAGCATAAGCTATACCTCACGACGCCATGATATCCTCGTCCTCTCCACCACCACCAAAATTATCATCCATCTCCATTGGATCTTCGAATGCCGCAGCGCCTGCGTCTTGTCCCTTCTTGTTTCGCTTCAGCCAATCTCCATAGTCCTTGGTGAGAGAGAACTTGCGATCTGCCTCCTTGACTGCCTCTGAGAGGATTGCAATACGCTGGATCTGCGCCTGGATCTGTTCCGCGGGGTTTGCACTGGTGTGCTGCACAGCGCGAGATGCGTCCCATGAATGGAAGCGTAGTACGGAATGGCCACCCGATGGCGTGCCATTCTGATATTGTGAGCCATGGCTTGAAGTTGATATGGAAGCTTGTAAGTGACCTTGCTGAATCATGGTCTGGAGCAATTGCGCGGTGTTTTGAGAAGAAAGACTGAGATGGATCGCAACCTGGTCGATGGGTAGAGCGGCATAGGTGCGTTGCAGATCCAGAACTCGATGGCGTCGTAAGGCCTCTGCCGCCTCATTCACCAGCCCCAAATTACCGTCGTCAGCCCATAACGACCCGGCGACGTCCAGTTCAGCGTGATACTTTGCCAGATCGCGATTCTTGAATGCATCGGCGAGAGCTTGGTAAGGCTTTGCGATCGGCTCGACCAGTCGCAACGATCCTTGCTCAAAGAGGTGACCACATGAGACTGGGGTACCATCTGCGACGAGACCGACAAGTATGAGCTTCTTGTAAGCTTCCAACATGTACATGTCCACCGCCTGGTTAAGGGTAGGTGTCGCAATGACGAGCTCGAGAAGAATTCTAGCTCGCTCGTAATTCCTGACACCAATGTATGCCTGCGCGCCCAATAGATAGTACTCCTGCACCATCAAAGTTGTGACGTCGCCCGATATCTCAGACCTCTTCGTGATATAACCGCAGCTGTTCTGGTGTTCGGCGCAAGCGGGACGAGCATCGATCTCTTGGCTGTCTTGATATGGGAAGTATAGAATGTCCTTGTCAAGGATCGGAAGAGCTTCGCGCGGTCGCCTGGCGTGAAGGCATAGCTGAACGTATTCGAAGTGGTTCGTCGTGAATGTGCTTGAGGTCGGGTCCATTCGCAGGATCGCATTGCGGACAGGCGTAAGAAGCTGTGTCTGTCATGCGAGTTAGCGCGATTCGTATAGAAACACTGGCGTCCTCTTACTTCCTGCCTGGCTAGGACAACCTCATTCGCTATCTGTAAAATCCTTCTCCATTCTGCGCCTGCATATCGTGCTTGTACCGGATCGAACTGCGTCAAGAATGCGACAAGTGATATTACATAGAGATCACTAGTGCGGTCGCTCGTGAGTCCGTTGAGGAGGAAGATGTACCCTAAGGTGTTCTCGGCGGGGTGTAGCACACGCAGTAGCTCCGGATCTGAGATACGCTTGCCGGACTTTGTTGAGGTAGCTTTCTGAAGCTGTGACACATATGCTTGTAATTTGTTGTCATAGTGCTCGTCGCTTTCAAGAGGATTCCTTGTAATTTTCTGAACCAAAAGGTTGTCTAGGTCCACCATGCTGTCGGCTGAGGGCTATCGACCGCCCCGCCAGTCCTTGGTTTGGTCTTCGCAGAACACTCAAGGCGACGACATTGCCTGAAGTAATCCTTATAAAGAGATCCCTGCTGTAGAGATTGAACAAGGACCTTGTGCTGAAGTCGAAGTGGGTGTATGCGATAAAGAGGTTGCATCATTCATAGAAGGCAGCTCTACAGTGAAGTCATCGGCGCTGCCGGACCGCGCTCCGAGCACTTCACCTTTCCCGCGTTCACCTTCACCTTTACTTTGTACAGATAGTCTGTTACGACATTCGAACTACATCCTGGCGCTCTATACTCACTGTTTCTCGACGCTACTAATGCTTCTCATGGCCACACCAGAATGTTCGCATCAGATTAGTGGGTTCAAGCGTTGATATCTCGATGAACTTCCAATGGCTATCACGCTCACGATCACACTTTGGAACTAAGCTATACTCTTTCTTGCAGTACTGAGACTACATGTGCAAGCATTTGCCATCACCTCTGTACCATAACCAGCTGCGGCGAGATCATGTCGGATCAACAAGTGGTCTTCAGGCCATCAAAAAGGCGCAAGATCCTTCGGCAGCGAGCTTCAGATGAAGCTGATGCCACGATCGAATTGGCGACAATGCAGGATGGTAGCGAAATCATCCAGCACAGCTTCGATGATTCGAACGCCACACATCCACGCAACAAGTTCCAGAAGCGACACGGAAGATCCGCAAGGACTGGCGTAAGCTTTTCTAGCAGCAACAGGTACGAACAGCCTATGCCTCAGGAACACAATGTTGCTGCATCAATGCAACTCGTAGCGACAAGTACCGGCCCCGTGACAGGTTCTGCATCGGTGGGTCGATTTGTGTCAGCCACGGGCGAGGTCACAGTGAAGGACGATAGGCACATGTAAGCTGACCTTTCTTTTCTTGCTCTATGTCAAGTTTCCGTAGATATATCTGTACTTAACGTAAAACATTACTAATCGTCAGGACTGCATATATAGATGCCAAAATGGCTGAGATTCACACGCCGGATCATCCTAGTAGTCCACCGCAAGCTGTGAACCAAGATACTACCGACGGAGCAGTTGCGACTCTCGCTACCAGACCTGCTCATCTGGAAGGTACAAAGTCACGGCATCACACCGTGGAAGAAGTTCAGCTCGATCAGTCTACCCAGGACAACGCTTCAGCTCCAGCAAAAGGCCGCAAGCGCAAGGAACCGAAACCACGTCTCGATCGTCATGGCAAGCCGCTTCCACCACGAAGACCAAGGGGATGGCGATCAGAAGACGACAAAGCCCGAGACTCGCTGGTCGAAAGACTGCTGGCTGATAATCGTCCTGAGGGTATCTACGACAATACGCCCGAGAGTCGCAGCACTGAAGCCAAAGGAGCGGATCCCGACGCAGACAGACGAATGGCAGAAGAGTTTGAGCGCGAGTTCCGTGCCAATGCAGAAGAGCGACGAGCAAAGCAGGTTCCCACAGCGTCAAAGACAGCAGAGCCCACCAGCGGACCAAAGCTGGGGGGAAGCAAGAACGCACGGATAGCAAAGAAGTAGCATTCGTCCCCCCTGCGTGATATCAACTTCTAATTCTCCACCTCAAACTTCATCTTGACACCCATTGCCGCCAACTCCACGTCCAAAAACCTCAACACTCCGGGTACGGCAACGACCGTGACATCCCTTCCTCCAACCCACTTCTGCCCGTGACCATCCTGCCACGTCTCATTCCTCACCTCCCCCCCTTTAGCCTTCTTGCTACACTTTCTACACCTCACCATGCCCGGGCCCTGCAAACCCCTGCCTTTGCGTTGATACTCGCTCACCACCGGCTGTGCAGCCAAGAACCCGCCACAATTCCTGCACAGCCACGCCTTGGTGTAATCACTACAATTCAGCAACCGATCCTGCAACAAGAAGGCCGCGCCGTGCGCCATGAGGGAGTCTCTCTCCATCTCTCCCACGCGGATACCGCCACCTTTCGCTCTCCCCTTGATCGGCTGGCCTGTCAACGCCGTCACCGGCCCCGTGGTGCGCACCTGGAACTTGTCGTTCACCATGTGCCTCAGTCTCTGGTAGTACACTACGCCAACATAGATATCGGCCCCCAGCTCCTGCCCCGTAATGCCGCTGTACATGGGCTCGTTTCCGTGGTAGTTGAACCCGGCGCGCTTGAGCTGATGCCCGAAGAAATCCGCCGCCGTGTTGCCCGGCTCGTCCTTGAAGCGGAACGGCGTCGAGTCCTGCGCTAAGCCATGGAGACAGCCCGCTTTGCCGGCCAAGGACTCGATGAACATGCCGATTGTCATGCGGGAGGGGAAGGCATGCGGATTGATGATGACGTCGGGCTGGATGCCGGATTCACTGAAGGGCATGTCGATGCTGGGCCATTTCTGGGAGCAAACACCCTTTTGGCCGTGACGGGAGGAGAATTTGTCGCCGATGACGGGGGAACGGGGGATGCGTAGGCGAATGCTGAGAGTTTGGCACGGGACAGATTCGCCGCTTTCTGTGCCAAGGAGTTTGATTTCGTCAATGAATGCTTCTTCGGGGTCCTTATAGCGGTGGAAGTGGGTGATACCGTCGCGATTGATGTATTCGCCGGTGATGGGATCCTTGGCGACAGTATGAGAGGCCGCGATGATGTCGCCTTCTTTGACTTTCGAACCGATCATGATCAGACCATCGTCGTCAAGACGTTCGCGGGTGTTGGCCTTTACTAGACCTCCTGGCGGAAAGCCGAATAGGCGTCCGACCTTTGTGGCCGATCGACTCTTACGCCCGCCTGTGTCTTCTGTCAGGTCAAGCTTCTTCGTTTTGTAGATCGTGCCGTAGCCGAATCCTCTTTCATGTGCTGATTTGTTGATGATCATTGCGTCGTCCATGTCGTAACCGGTGTAAGAAATGACAGCTACTACAGCATTGGTTCCGTTGGGGAAGTTGTCAAGACCATACTCGTTGTAGAGAGGTGGCCGTACGACTGGCGTTTGCCCAGTCTGTAATCTGTATGATTTGTTGTCTGTACGATATTTGAGAGCCGTGCCAGGGGTTCCCATGGTCTGTTTACCCATCTGACATTGATATGCATTTCGTGGAGATTGGTTGAAATCCGAGAAGGGCGTTTGGTTCGCCACGATCGAAAGGATATTCGTTGGATCATACTCGACGTGCGTCGAATCATCCGAGTCCAGCTCTGCGTCTGTACAGGCAATGGTAAGGTATGGCTGCTCGAATGCGCCTACCAGATCTTGCTTGTCTAAGGGGACATATCTCACCGGTCGAAACATTCTTGCAGGACCGGAGAACATGTAGATACCTGGATATTGTCCTCCATTAGAATTGGGAATGTACCCAATCTCGAGATCAAGCGGAACACCGTGCGAGCCCTCGACTTTCCAGTATCTAAGACTGTCTGCAATCATACGAGCTTGTTTCGGCGAGCAGAAACCCAGGATCTTTCCGTCGAGCTGTACCACCACACTGCTCTGCAGCTTCGCCAGCGATAGTTCCTGTACACCGAGCTGAGTTATGAGCTGTGGTAACTTGGATACATCCGTACTCTTTGTTGCGATCTTGCACTTGTGGGAAAGATGATTGAGAAGACCGCAAGGCGAACCATCAGGAGTGTGAACGGGACAAAGGAAGCCCCAGCTCTCCGGAAGCAGTTTCCGGACGGTGGTCGTCTTGAGTTGGGCGAAGAAGCTACCTCTGTGCACCATCCGAAAATGGCTGATGAATCGATAGAAGTTGATCTTCTCCGCCACAACTGTGAATCCAGAGACCTGCTGCAAGTCCAACCCTGTAGGACTGACCAGATTGCCAGTCGAAAGAAAGTATTCCAGTGCTTGTGACAGGTTCTCATTCGTTTTTCGAAGTATTTGTGAGTTGAAGTCCTTCTCAAATTGCTCCGATGTGATTGGCAACCAATCGTTCTTCCTTCCCCATTCTCGCAGCACATTGTTGAATGACAGTAGCCATTCGTCGATGCGCTCTTTGATGATCATGCCGAACAAGGATCCAGGAAGGAGAATCTCCTGATTTTGCACGGCGTCAGGGTTGTCCACCGCACACTCACCCTCTACGAGTGAGTACAACTTCCTGATCATGAAAAGCAACATCCGGAACTTGTCAAGGTCGCTGCTCTCGGTTGAGTCTAGAGCCCCAAGATGTGGTAAGACAATCTTCTTGATGAAAGCTACCCCTGCTTCCTCATCGGACATGTCATCAGGTACTCCGAGCACTACTCGAAACTTGTTTCCGAGATATGCTCTGGTCTTAGCCTTGCCATGTATATTGTACGTGCGGTATGTTCGTAACAGTAACTCGACTCTGTCGGTCACAAATTGCTTTTCCGCGATGCCTTCACTGCCTGCAGGTCCGACGATGCCCTCGTATATCTCTCTGTCATTGGTCTCTGCCAATGCTTTGACAACCATTAAGACCGGTACCAGGAATTCGTTCTTTCGCCAGGAGAAACGGAAGGTGACATTTCCGTCGCTCAAATAGTGTAGGACGTTAGTCTGTGATGTCTGATCGGGTCTTACGCTCCGAATCTGGATACCAAATTTCGTATACGTAGCTCCTCGGTTGACAAAGGAGGGTCGAATGATGGCCATAGGGTAGTTTCGTCGATTCACGATGAGCATTCGTATGAGCTTTTCTATGCCGTTCACAATGAAATAACCTCCTAGCTCCTCTGTCTCCTCCCTTTTGTTGACCAGCTGGTCCGGCGATAGTCCCTCCAGATGGCATCTGTTCGACCGGAGCATAATCGGAAGCTGGCCAAAATCTCGAACTGACTCTTTCCATGGCCCTTCGTTAATGCGGTAGAGGAAGCGACCACTCAATCGCCCCCGGTACGTAACATGTCGCTCTCGACATTCGACGGGAAGAATCTCTCGCACCCCAGACTGCTTATTACTTGCCGGGACCACGCTCTTTGATAAGAAGACCTTGTCAACCTTGACCTCAAACTTGTTCCTCCTCGGCGCATCCTCGTCGACAAGTCGCGATTGCTGCTGGTTGCCATCGAAGAATGTCTTTGTGCCAATATCTTTTAGAGCATGGTCAATCTGACCATTGTCGGCGAAGATGTTGTTGAAAGAGTCGACATGGGGCCTAATCGCTTGCGCTAGGGACGGATATGCTGTTTTGTCTGTTGGGGGTTTCTTGAAAAGCTTCTGGCGCTTGATTGTATCGAATTCGCTCGTCCAGGTCGGAGCATCTGCCGAGGGCGCCATGACTGAAGGCAGACCGGTCGGCGGGCCTACCAGAACTTATTACGACTGGAACATGCCTATACCACTTGTGTTCGCCGGCGACAGAGTCTGATCAAAGCCGCCTCGCAAATTTGGGTAATGCTCGAAGAAATCCTGAAGTCCGAGCTCAGAAAATGCTCTGCAGAAGACAAATTAAGGTTATCGATAAGAGGCGGGAGTGAACTCTGACAAGCGCCGATCGCTGCCGCAGTGAAACAAGTGTGGCTCTGTCGTCCCGCTTTTCGGGCTGCGTTGCATCTCCATTTGCCAGAGGCTCCTCTATCTGTTCTTTGACATATACGCCGCACCTGACTCGACGATCGACCGCCTTGACCGACTATACCTTGCAGACTTTTAGAAGACGAGGATGTATGCATAACGACAGAATTGCACACATACACATTTTCCACGGACAGCGCTTGTGACATCAGTGGACTAGACCAGAACAAAGTCGTTCACTTCGACCTGTTGCGCCTACGACAGGTCACGAGGGCTGAGTCTAGAGTCTATTCCTCTGACATACGCCAACATGGTCGGAGTCCTGAGAAGGCTGTATGACTGGCTCTTGAGCCTGTTCTGGTAGGTGTAGACCCTGGGTGTGACGCTGAACGATCTCGTGCAGGATCCACCTTCACTGGCGTGTGGCACGGTCGCCACGCAGCGACATTGCGAGCACAAGACTAATCGCTGCAGGTCTTCCGAGATGGACGTGACGATCGTTGGACTGTCAAGTGCCGGAAAGACGTCGCTGGTGCGAGTGCTGGCAGTAAGTCTGATCTACCGAGATTTGTGGTCAAGCAATTGACGTATCGCAGGGAGGGGAGTTCACAATCAAGTACGCATCGAAAAAAACCGCGTTTGAAATTTACTGACAGACACAGCTCGATACCTACAGTCGGCTTCAATATGAAGAAGGTGACAAGGGGTCACGTTACCCTCAGATGGTGAGCTAGCATCTGTATACTCTGACGTGCTCGTCCTGGCTAAACCCCGTTACAGCTGGGATATCGGCGGTCAGGATCGTTTCATTCCCATGTGGAAGCGATACGCACCAGGCTCGAGCGCAATAGTGTAAGGTCGACCATCGATTGAGACGAAGATGAGCTGATCTTGCAAGCTTTGTTGTCGACTCTGCCAACCAAGGGGACCTGGAACCAGGTATACGAGATGAAGACAAGTCAGATCCTCCGGACCCAGATAGCGGTATCAAGAAAGCCAAGCGAGCATTACACGACCTCGTCAATGCCCCACGAGTAGAGCAGATCCCACTTCTTGTCCTCGGCAACAAATCGGATCTTGACAACCATCGGTCGGTGGACAATCTCATAGAGATGCTTGATCTTCAGTCCATTACCGGGAGGGAGGTCAGCTGCTATGGCATCAGTGCCAAGGAGGAGACCAATTTAGACGCGGTTCTGAAATGGCTGATCAACAAAGCGAGCAAGTAGGCAAGAGGTGGAGGATGAGACGTCGGAGTGCTTGTTGGGGAGGAAGGTGTAGTTGTCAGTGCCTGTCCATGCACTGTCGTTTGCTACAATGCAGTGAATAGACCAGAAGAAGAGCAGCGTGGGCTGCAGACCAGCAACGGTCCTGATGAGTTGGCCGTGGTGTATGCAAGATCTATCGAGCAGTAGCGTCATGATATCCACGAAATGAAAAATGATCTCAGTGCTATGCTTCCTGACTTAGACACAGTGTACAACCACGACCGTCCGTCATTACTTTGAAGGAGTTGATTAACAGTAGTCGAAATGAACAGCTTCATGACAGTAGTGGATGAGAGGTATCACAGATATAAAGTAAGATGTCAGGGATGTGCAGGCTGCCACGCTGGCATGCATGAGACCTATCTCAAAGTAGATAGGCTCCAAACAACGCTTGGAATGGAGTCAGAGATCTGCAGTCTAGATCAACAAGCATAACCCGTCCGTGGTCTCTACCAGATTTAGAGCATGTTAAATTTACTGGGTAGAGGCACAAGCACCAATGCAAGCATGTGGCAGCAGGTTGCTTGAATAATAGTACGCTTAAAGTTTAGGCAAAGCATGCTTCTATTCGTCAACCGTGAGCCAATCAGAATAGCGTCTTCTACGAGAATTTGGGCAAGCTTGACCAATCATCAGCGACTGTCTCACCAGCCGCATTTCCCTGATCCGAACATCTCTTGGAGTGCAAATTCCTCAAAGGCAATAGTGTCGACGAATTACTTTTGAAAGCAGGCTCCTCATCTTCATCGATTGCATAGATTTCAGTTCAGGAGCATTACTTGCCGAGACCGACTTGTTCCCGGCCATCAAGCACTTTGTCTTACAAAGTTCACTCTGTCTCACCTAGTTCACTCAAACACAGGCAATCAAGCCACTCGGCGACGTAATAGTACAGCCCGCCGCCACAGCTTGTGAGCACAGCCCTGTTCGGGCCTCTGCCGCATGCCGTCAGCCGTCGTCAGCCGTCGTCACCATTTTCATCCATATAATCAGACCCCTCCCTACCGTACCTTGGTTTGTCCGCACTCCTGGCATTCAAACCGTCACACTCAACCCACAGAGAGATATCGTCGCAGAGATGTATCTTGTCGACAGAGATCTCGTCGCGCGTCAAACAAGCACGTAAGTCCAACCACAGTGTCGTCCATCTCAGCCGTTGCGTCAAAACGCTGCGTTCGCATCATCTCACGCCCATCTTCCTTTTGATCTGATATTTCATAAACAAGAGGCTTACTATTACAGTTGCGGCTATGATCGCTACGGCCGCTATCGCTGCCAATCGGCCTGGAACAGCTGGGTCCGCTGGCTCGTCTTCGGCCTCATCGTAGGCGGCGCGCTGCTGCTCTTCCTGTTCTTCTCCTGCATCTCCGCACGACGTCGCCGCAAGTCCGGATACAGACCATACTGGGGCACGGGATGGGCCGCGGGTCAGACGCCCCCGGGTCACGGTGCAGCGCAGTACAACCAGCAGCCAGGCCAGTATAACATGAACAACCAGCAGCAGCCTTACTACGCCAACAACGACCCCACGCAGCAGCCTTACCACAACAATAACCCGCCACCATACAATCCCAACGGAGAGAACGCCAGCTACTACAGGGGCGAGACGGGCGTGAGTGAGCCAGCAGCGACGTACCAAGGATCGTTCAAGCCTCCTGCGGGGCCTCCCCCTGGCAGATAGTAAGATGATCGAGGGAAGGGATACCATGGGATGACATGCTTCAGCGGGACTTTTTCTTTTCTTCTTTGCATGAGGCCAGATGGGAGGCGGTGAATGATACCCGAAAGCCTCAGTCGTTGCGAGACGCGTGTACGATATTATTTCGAGCCTCTTCAATGCCTAATTCTTCACACACGCACACATTGTGCTCTCTCAGTGGCACCTGCCAGTATATTCGAAGTAGTACTCCTATTTGTGTCCTCCTTGCGATGGCGAACGCAACACATTGCCGCCATCATCTCCAAAAATGAATCATATACGCAACTTAAGCAGGTAAACGACTGTGAAATGAGTGACTTTTTTTATTCAGCGATAGACTACTTCATCGTCTTCCTTCCGTACGTCTTTTCAGCAGGGTCCGTGAGTTAATAACCACCCTCCTGCTTACGACGCTCAAACACCTCAATGGCAACCTCAGCAGCATGGACACCAGAAGCAGCCATAGCACCAAACGTGGGACCCATGCGATTAGCGCCGTCGAACTCGGACAGCTCCATACCACCGACAATCATTCCGGGAATGATCTCGCGGGTACCCTTGACAATCGCATCCTCCGCGGTGTTCATGTCAAGACCACGCATGCCGCCTAGAGCGGGTGTAGCCTGCATGGAAACCAGACGCTTGACGGAGAAGGCGCCCATTGGACCGTCGTGCCCAGTGGTGGAGATGATGACGGGGGCGTTGATGGTGTTGGGATCCATGCAGCTGGACTGGTCAGACTCGGAGACAAGGGAATGCAACTTGGACGTACCTCTGGTCATCGTGGTGCATAGAGACCAAGGTCCAGTTGGTGACTACACCGGCGATGGAAAGACCCTTCTTATCGTCATTGCGAGTAATCAAGTCCTCGACACAGGTAGCGTTGAACAGCTTGACGTTCGGGAAGCTCAGGACCTTGCTTAGCAAAGTGCTGGTGAACAGAGCCGCATGCTTGACAACGACGTAGCTCGGGTGACCGGAGTCCTCCTCGTAAGGGACGCCAAGCTCACGGAGAAAGGCATCAGCCGGCTTCCTCATGATCATGGCAGAGAAGAGCTGCCCGCCAAGCCAGGCACCACCACCAGGCGCAACGCCAGCCTCGAGGATCGCGATCTTCAGGTCAGGCCGCTGCTTGGCCAGGCAGTAAGCAGCGCTCAGCCCACAGCTGCCAGCACCGATAATGACAACATCGGACTCGGCGTAATTGTCGAGGTCGGCGAAATAGCGGCGAGTCATGGCGCGAGAAACCTCGGATTCCCTAATCGGCTCAAAGGCAAACGTCTCCCATTTGCCAGCCATTTCTGCAAAGGTCTGGGGTTGAACATTGCCCTTGACGGGTATAGTCGTCTTGTGAGGCTGACTTGCCATCATGGTGGCAGTTGGTCCATCATAAGTTGCGGCAGGAGGAGACATGGTTGCTGTCTACGTGGGTTCTGCATCTGATCAGTAGTGCCACTTGGAAGTGGGACAAGGTCGATGGCATGAATCCTTTCGCTGGTATTATCCAGAGATCAAGTTCAGGCCGTATAATCTCAGAACAATGGGGAGTGGATCAGTCTGAAGGGTGACTTGAGCACCACCTGCCAGATCATGACCCTCTCTCCATCGAACACCGGCTCATGCTTCTCCAAGTAGTTACCTCGATCATACATATCTGGATGTACCATCCTGAAAAGACGTCCCAACTTGTATGGGATTCATGCTTGTCGACGTAGGTGGAGGGCGATCACCGTACCGAGGCGCGAGTTTGACGTCTGCCACGTGCATTAGTTTTGGTTCGCCGCTTTAGGCAAAACACCAGGCCGAAACCCACGATACTTTACTGGAGATGTGGTGTTCTTTTGGAGATATTGACTTCACGTTGATGAGGGTCAAGAAGCGTTTGGAGGCAGAAGGATGAACGAGGGAGTGATGGTGGGAAACCCCGCACTCGAAGCTCTAAGGCGGGGGTCGAGCAAAGGCCCCACTTTTCATGTCCGAAGTGTATGGAAAGCAGCTGCAGCCAATGAGAATTTACCTTCTATAAAGGGCTACTAAGCTCATAAAACTTGCACTCGGTCGAAAACTGTCACAGCATGGATGCAAATCAAGCAATCTGAAGTCGAACTATCATTGATCAGGTGCCTGAACACAGCAAGGATTTCGATTGACTCGGATTAGCCGAGCGAAGGATCGTCGCTGGGTCTTGGGACTTCAGCTCTCCCATTCCCCGGTCGCTCATACAACTTCGGGGAATCGACATGGATTCATCGCTTGACCACAGCACGCGAGTTGTTCTCACAGATGTACCACAGCACAGCCGACTGAAAGCATCTGATGTCAAGTGATCAACGCCTTCGTAAAGATCTGGGTGTTTTGCACTCTTTCGGGTTGGTATCGCCTGCGACTATGCCTGTTTGGTGTGGCTTTCGGACAATGCACCACCATGTCCGAAGGTCTGATGAACGAATGCCCACTCCAACACGACTGCCACACCCCTAGTCATCTGCACGAGCCGGGAGAACGGTCATGTAAGAGGCGCGCCACGGCGCGAGTCAAACTTTCCCTTTCTTCCCTGAACCTTCTATGCCATATACCCATCCCTCCGTCATGCTCACATATCCCATTCAACATCCCAGTTGTTCTGCTAGCATTCTTTTCGGACTTCAGCCCTACTGTTAGCCACACCTCAGTCTGATGGTTTCTTCACATTCTGCAATTATGATTATCTGTCCAGCACCTGTCATGCCTCGCCAATCGCCAATGTTTCTGGAGGTGCCTAAGGCGCTGCCACACAGAAAGGCAAGGTCGCGCTCACGCCCTCGGGAACCAGAGGCTCCAACCCGGCGAACCCGCTCAAGGTCCCGGGGGTCACCAACTAGAGTAGTGACACATACGCCTAGCAATTTCAAGAGTTCATCACCAACAAGAGGTCACCGGAGGTTGCTGAGCGGTGGTAGCGGACGAAGGTCCGTTGGCTCCCCACCACCCATGAGAGTTCCATCGCCCAAGTCACCACCACCGAGGAAGACGCCACCACCACATGTGCTACTGCACAAGGCCGACCACGAGCCTGTTCATCCGAGAGAGATATTCAATGATCTCAATGGTGATTTCTACACATTACCGCCATCCCCCAGTCCGCCACCAACACCCAAAATACCACTTCGCGAGAGACTGATAGGTGCCTGGAAATTGGAGTCATACGTCGCCTTACCTACACCATCGTCACCAATACAACGAGCAAAGTATCCAATGACCAAGAACGTGACAGGCCTTATCATGTACACACCTGACGGCTACATGAGCGCCCAGATGCTGATACCAGGCCAACAACAATTCAAGAAAGGTCCTGGAGACGACTCGCAATGGGCCGAAGCAGGCAAGCGATGCTTTGCTTACTGTGGACCGTACTATATCAGCAGAGATGGACCCGGGAAAGAAGAAGTCCTTCGACACAGTTTTCAATTCTGCAGCCTTCCCGGCTGGATCGGCGATATACAAATTCGGACATGGAGGTTTGAGGAGGACGGAGAAGTGCTCGTACTAGGCAGCGAGGAGCCTACAGAAGTCAAGGTGTGTCTCATCATCCATCGTTGAATTCGAGCATTACTGACCTTCGTCTTAAGGGTGACTTTAGAATACCGATTCTCAAATGGCGACGGTGCAGGGACAACTTGAACGGCTCGCCGCCACCACCAGTACCGCAGATCAAAGTGAGCGGGCCAGGAGAACATTGAAAAAGCAGTTTCCACACGTCAAGATACCCCATGTAACACAGAAGACGAGGACGGAGGACGGATACACAGGACCATCACCAGGTCTGCCACTCGCTAGAAGAATTGTACCACCAAACATGTAGATATTGCATTTCATACGTAGCGGATATGCTTGATATTTGAGTTTTCCTGCCTTACTATCTTTGTGCACTACCCTGCGGCTACGCAAGCGTATACACAATCTTCTTTCCACTGACCTTGTTCTCCTGCAAGTCCTTCAAACCCTCGTTGATCTTCTCAATACCGCCACTACGCTTATCGGTAGGATGCGTCTTGATCTTTCCCTCCGCCAACAACTTCTCCGTCAGTCCCCAGAACTTCTTCGCAAACTCAAAGTCGGCAGGGTTAGGCGGGAACTCGATCTCTTGGGGACCAAACTTGAATCCCTCGCCAGTGACACTATACGCCAGGGTGGTCTGGATCTCGATCTTCTCATTGGGAACCTTGTCCCTGCCGACTTGCAGCAGGAAGGAGATCTTGCCGCCGCTGTCACCGATAGCTTCCGCGGAGATCTTGGGGCTGTCGCCCTCGCTGATCGTGTCGAATACTTTGCTCAGCTTCCCACCAGTGTACTCCTTGATCTGCTTCCCGGCGTCCGCGTCCTTGTAATTGAATGTCTTCTCTGCGCCCAAGCTCTTGACCAGCCCGTCGTTGTGCGGGCTGTTGGTGCTGAGGACCTTGTACCCGCTCAGCTTGGCGTATTGGATCGCGAGCGTGCCCGTCGCGGTGCTGCCGCCGTAGACGAGGACGTACTCGCCGTTGCCGTTGCCCTCACCAGGCAGGTCCAACTTGAGGCTTTGGTATAAACCTTGGCCGACGGTGCTAACACCCACGCCGAGGGTGGAGGCATCTTCGAAGGAAAGGCTGTCCGGGATCTTGGTCGCTAAGTCGCCCTTCATAACGGCATACTCGGCGAAGGTACCATCTTCGTGCTCGACGCTGTTGACGCCGTGCGCGAAGCCTGTGATGCGGTCGCCTGGTTTGACCGACTTGGTCACTTTAGACCCGACCTCCACGATGGTGCCGGAGAAGTCGCAGCCCACGGTAGCACCCTCGGCGGGCATCCAGGCGACGTGCTTCCAATCGGTGGGGTTGAGAGCCACAGCATGCACTTTGGCGAGGACATAGTCGTCGCGGAGCTTGGGTGTCGGCACAGTGCGTAGTTCTGCAACGCGGTTGGAAGTGCTCTTGAGAGCTTTGATCTCAGATGGAACAGACATTGTTGCTGTTGTAGTTGTGTTGCAATTGTTCCTGTTGTGGTATTTGGACTTCAAAGAGCTAGGGGACCAATTGCTGTGAAAGGTACCTCGAGGTGTTTACAAATCAAGACCTACTTTTTGCCTTCACCGCTAGCACGCAATGGACTGCTGTGCTGTCTTTTCTTCGAGCTTCCAAAACTCAATCTGGAACGGCTGCCCCTCGGTTGATGAGTGACCGTGTGACGTCTTGTGCCCCGCAGTTGCCCCTCGGCAGTTCAGAGCTCACAAAACTTGTCATTTTTTGGGCGAGGGAATTAGCAGTATCATTAAGCATTGTTCCAACATATAGAACCAACATGCTTCGATATAGCTCCGTAGATATATGTTTGTTTCGACTTGGCATTTGTTCATTCTTCCCAACTTAAGGCAGCCACGGCCCGAAAAGTTAGTGAGATGGCAGGTTGGTACAGCAAACCAATCAGACCAGCCTTGTAAGCTTACAAAGATATCTAATATAAAGTCTTCCCTCTCTTCTCAATTCCTACCTCCCTCTCAGATCCCCAGATCCACCGGCAATCAACATGAGCACCCTCGACAAATTCACAGGCCACACGGTCGACCTCAAGGGTCAAAGGACCTTCTATTACGAAGCCGGGCCTACCGACGGGGAGCTCCTCATCTTCATCCACGGCTGGCCTGACCTCGCTCAAACATGGCACCACCAACTCAACCACTTCCTCTCGCTGGGCTACCATGTCGTTGCCCCCGATATGCGAGGGTACGGCCAATCCTCCGCGCCCAGCGACAAACGCGCCTACAGCCTCGAGACCATGAGCTACGAACTCCTCGACCTCCTCGTGCACCTCAAAGCAGACCGCGCAATCTGGGTGGCGCACGACTGGGGTTCCGGGCTGGCAAACTCGTTCGCCGCACACTTTCCGGAAAAGTGCAAAGGGCTCGCCACCCTCGCCGTCCCCTACCGCATGATCGAAGCGGGCATCGAGCACGAGGTCAGCGCCGTGAACCGCGACATCTACCCCGAGTCAGACTACCCGTACGGTCAATTCGAGTACCAGGTCTCGTACGAGCGGCAGGGAGCCGACGCGGTGAAGGCCTTCGATACGCATCCCGAGAAGGTCTGCAAGCTGATGTACACCCGCGCCGACCCGACGAGCTGGGGGAAACCGAGCATGACCGCCTCCACGCTGCGGCAAGGGGGCATGTTCCCTGACCCGGATACCTTACCGGATATCCCGCTCGAGTACACCATGTTGGATCAGAGTCTGTATGATGCCTTGGTCAAGAGCCACAAGGCGCATGGCAGTTTCCCGCCCACGGCGTGGTACTTGAATCATGATGTCAACAAGGAGTGGTATGAGAAAGAGAAGAACGGGGGTGTCCTAGAGTTCCCGGTGTTGTTCATTGATGCGAAATTCGATGGTGTGTGCAGTGCGACTACGACGCCACAGTTGGGCGAGTGGCAGAGGCAGGCGACGAAGGACCTGACCGAGGTGATCATTGAGTCTGGGCACTGGGTACAGCTGGAGAAGCCAAACGAGGTTAATCAAGCGCTGGAGAAGTGGTTGAAGGCCAAGTTCTAGGTGCCTCGCATCGTACGAAATGAGATATGTTAACAGATAGAATCACCGCTATATGATGACATTGTCTGCCCAGTCCCAACGCTGAACAGATGCAGCTGTGTACGTGGTCATTTGCAAGCAATGGGCAACATGGTTCTGCAGTAGATTATATGGACTGATGACAATTACATCTTTGGTATTAATATATCCTCCAGCCGAAATTGATCATAAAGCATAACTAGCATTCCAATCCCTGAGCTTTGCCACATCCGGCACTGCGGCGATGCCTGGCTCGATTCCCACTTCTGGCTCCCTGACCACACGATACATGTACTCCGCCAGCGGTAGTAATCTGCTGTACCCATAAGTCTGGCTGCCTTTTAGTAGCATTTCCGAGAAGTCTTCGAGCAGGACTCTGTCTTTCTGATTATCCTCTCTTCCGTCGGTGTGCGTCAGGCGGAGAAGGTAGAAAAACGCCGCAAAAGAAGTAGAGCCAGTAACACTGCAAGCTGTTAGTACATCCAACTTTCCAGTAGCCCCGGTGCTGAGACCTACGACACGGCACTCCTGCAAGACCAACTGCCCCTTATCCGATCCATTTCTGCAAGCTCAAGGAACACCCTAATCACTTTCCTCGCGCTCTCCCCTGCCACCACTCGAGTCAAGTCTCGACTTCCCCGCATTTTCTGTTCCCATACCACAAGCAGTGAGTAAGCAAACACGAGGTTATCACCGAACAACCTTTTCTCGCTAGGATTGACACTCCTGTGAAAAGCGTCTTCGATCCGCCACTCTTCCAGCCACTCATGTGTTTGCCAGAAGTACGTTTCCATTTTGCTTCGTATGTCACGTTGGGTCATGTCGTCGTCATCAAGCACGGAGAAGCTCTCCATGATCACTAGCATGATTCGGGCAAACGCCACCAGAATAGTAGCGAGACCCATGGAGCTAGTATCTGCGGCTTTATTGATGACTGCGGAGGGTAGATGAACAGACCAAGGCTCGTGCATGAATACCGGCGGCTTGCCATAGAAGGCGCGAAAGATACAATCTATCCGCATGATCTGACCGAAAGCGAGACGGCGGGCTTCGGTTCGCTCGTCAGGGGTGGCTTCGGGTGGCAAAGGACGAGCATCCATTTCACGGATTCCAAGGCCGTCGACAATGCGTTTAGACTGGAGGAAGAGTTTCCATGCCATACGAAGATCGAATTTCTCTTGTGCAGTATAGATCTGCACCTGTCAGTAACTTCATATATGTCCGACTTGTGATACACACTGCGACAATGACAGCTGCGAGGTCAAGGTCGGAAAATGTCTGCATTCGATCCCAATCAGGCAAATTTTGGATGCAGAGCTTGTAGATGACGGAACCCCAATATGGTTCTGCTGTGGTATCCGAGTGCCATCCAACATTGAGGAGAAAGTAATAGATGGTCGCCACGGCCGGATCGACCTTGGCATATGTGCTGTCAATGATGGTCGGTATGGGCTCCAGAGCTTTGAGGTCCACCAAACCCAAGAATTTGTCGTGTATACGATCGTTTAAAGCAACTGGTCATGTCAGCTTGTCGTTGATAGGATTAACAAGGACGCAATACTTTGCATCCACCTCATTGTCAGCTCTCGTGGTATCGATCGTGGCAATTCAGCTGGTATACTGAAGCTTGGCGTTCTGGGAGCATGCTGCACCGGTAATGAATGACTGGCTTGTGACATCGAGCCATTGGCAGTACGGGCATGCGATATAGGCGATAGGGGACTGATGTGGTGTGCTATGGGACTAAGGTGCTGTGTGGACGGGCTGGTCTGTTCAATGGGTGACAACACGCTGCTTTCCCCGCCCGGCGACACTGGGGCTGGTGAGGTTGTTGTGACTTGCTGCTCAAGGCGCTTGACGCGATCAAGGATCGTGCCTTCGGACTTTCCTGTAGAGTGTCAGAAATGGCATACAGCGTGCTGCGCCGGCGCGCAGACTTCGTCTGGGCCTCCATTTCTTCCGTTGCGAATAGACGCATGTCAAGTTGCGCTGCTGACATCGCACACAGACAGGTCGTTCCTTGGTGCATTTGACCTTTGTCGACCTGCATGGATCACACTAAAGCTGTCAGTCAATGTCCATATGCCCAGTAATTTGCTGAGGCATCAACTCACTGATGATTGCTCAGGCATGGCCAATGGCAAGTAGGGCGAGACGAGCTGTTAACATGCAACAGTGAGAGGTTTCGGAAGTTACGGGATTTCAAGGTTGCTACCCCAGACTCTCTTTTGACAGTCTAGACTTCTGTGGCTGCCTAGACTGTCACCTCGGATATTTTACTTTTAGATAGCTGGGAAAGCGGAACAGAGCACAGTCACGGTCGGGATACGTGACATGCCAATTCATTTTTCGACCTCTACTTGTCATTTGGACAAAACACCTCGTCTATACCAACAGCCTGATACCGCTCGCTGCCGCTCCCACTGCGCAGACCTCGCATACCTTGCACACCGTTCCCTTGTACTTGGGCAAGTATTTCGTGCCGTCGTAGGGACAGCTGACGCTCTGCTCACCAGCATATATTGGCGTATAGCTGGCACCGCAAACCTCAAACTCCGCGAAAGGATCAAATTCGACTTCAACAGCATCGCCAGGACTTCGCTCGCACGCAGCCTTGACCTTCTTTGCTTGCTCCTTGAACTTGGCGTTGGTGCCCTTCTCGATCAAGGCATTGGCAAAGCCGAGTGCTGTCGAGAGCTGCTTGTTCCTGTTGGCAAGATTCATAGCAGCATACAGGGCGAGCGTAACGTGGTTAGGGTCCAGATCTGGCACAGTGAAGTATGCAGACAGCTCAAGCACTCGCTTTCGCTTATCTTCTGGTAGAGACGAGAGATCAGTAGCAGTTGAGATGGCTCGGCGCGCAAGCTCAATGGACAGGGCCAGGGTGTATGATGCCGCAGTTTGGATAAGAGCTTTGGCCTGTGGGTCATGTCAGTTGTGATTCGGAGATGTTCTCGACCATGCTACTGACCTCTTCAACCTCGGACTTGGTAGTCACGGCATTAACAAGCATGGTGTGGAGGATCTTCTTGAAGATCATGACACCTTCCTCGAGTTGGTTCTTCTGCATGCGCTGTTTGCCAGCTGGCAGGTCCACCGTGGTGATCGACTCGAGGTCGCGGGTGATCAAAGGCAGAAGTTTCCGTGATTCCGTCTCCTTCAATGTGCGGCGAACATAGTTGACAAGTGGTGGAAGTCCTGGACTGGCCGGTAGATATGTGCGGGTAGCTTGGTGGATCTCGTAGAATCTGCTCTCGAGTGGCTTGAAGTTCACAGCACCTACTTGCCGGTTCAGCAAATTCATGGCCGTGTCGAACGAACCGCCGGCAACATGATCTGCAGCTACAGGGGAGTTTCGTATCCAGATTTCAGCTTCACTGATACCAGCACCAGCATCGTCTGCCTCAACATTGACGTAGTCGTCGTCTGCTGACACCGCTGTTTCTTCGCCGACGTCCCAACCAGCAAGATCCTCGTCTTCGACCTCATCGATGTGGCCGTTGGCATCGGGCTCGTTGTCAGCATCCGCGAACTCGTCCTCGGCATATCCATTTGCGACGGCCTCCTCATCACCACCCTCTGCGTTCAAAGCCTTTTCGAAAGAAGACACCCCCGTGGGCTTGACTGGCCAGTTCTTCTGGAACGTAGGCACAACCACGGATGGCGATGTGAACGGTTTGCCTGTGCTTGGCAGAGAGATCTGGTCCTCGGTCAATCCAGTCGCGTCCAGAATTGCTTGACATTCATCCTCGAGACCATTTGTCTTTGCTGTCAGGTAAGCTAGTGGATCTGCACAGTATTAGCATCAAATGTTGCATCCACACCTCTCTACTCACATTGATCAATCTCTTTGAGCATGTCTATCCTGCTCTGTACATCGTTCAGGTAGATTGAGTTCTGGAATCGTGAAGTCATGTCTCCTCTGTGCTCTGCAATTTTCGCCATACGCTGCAGCTTGTTCTCGTCGCCAGTCGCCAAATACAGGAAGGAAAGCTTGTCGAAATTCTTCGCCTTCTGGTAAGTCATCTCGACTACTTGGTGATTGCCGTGTGCAAGAGCCTCGGACGTGAGTTGTTGCCAAATCTTCGGGCGATCAAGCTGCTTAGCCATCTCGACTGCCACTTCGAGGTTGCCGCACTCTACAGCAAGCTCAAACCTTGTTTGCGGATCTTGCACGAATTGCAGCGCGATTTCCGGGTAGCCTTTTTGTTGCAAGTAGGAGATGATGCTCTGTCCGACAAGACTGGAATTCTTGATGATATTGAGCATCTCGTCGTATTGTCTCTTCACGAGGGCAAGTTTGAAACGGTATTCAGTAGGCTCGATAGTCATGATCTTGGGCTTGGCTGCACGATCGAGCGCGTAGACGCTGCGACCCTTGACCCTGACAAGATAGACTGTTTGATCGAGTGTCCTGACAATGCCATTGTCACCGTTCATGAGAGTGTATTTGATGTGATTGAGGGTCGAGTAGAGAAGCACACCGGCATCGTCCCAGACCGCACTCTTGATCCTGATCGTTTCATGAAGTGTCGATACTTGCTCAAGTTGCTTGGTGACAATTGTGACGTTATGCTTGCTCAGCAGTGCGCAGTGAAGGCCGTCACTGGACCATGCCACATATTTGACACCGGCGACCGCTAGCTCGGCAAGCTGCTTTTTCTGCTGAATGTCGTAGAGGTAGACCGTAGTGGGAGTGACAAGTAAGAGACAGCCAGTGCCACCAAAGAACACGTCCGTTGTGCCATGTGGCGGCTTGATCGTCTTTGTCGTCGAGTTCGAGAGGTCCTTGATATCTACTTGTTGGTTTGCTGAGTTGAAGACTGCGAACCGGTTGCGGGCTACGAAGACAGCAGATTGACCAGAGCCTCGCATCGTGTTGGTTGGCTCTACCGCTCCCGATGCATCTTTTGGCAGGCTTACAAGCTCGTAAACTCCGCCATCGACAGGTGATGTGACCAGAATAGCACGTTCCGCAGGGTTGTATGACATTGATCGAGGAGGCACCCAAGCGCTTCCGAGCTTCTTGAGAGACAGCATAGATGGACTCTCAACGTTCTTTGTGAAGTCAAAAGAGCGTACGTGCTTCTCCTTGGTGATGTAAAATAGCTGGTTTTGGTGGACAGCGGAAGCTGGACGTTCCCTTTCTAGCTTGAACACCATAACACCGTTGTCGTGTCCCGCCGCGAACAAGTTGATCTCAGGATGCGCTGCGATCACCCAGAATCTGTCGTTCTCGCGCTTGAAAGATTGCACGGATGTCCTCTTGTTCAAATCCCACACACGTACCGTCTTGTCCTCACCGACCGAGAGGATCAAATCCTGATGCGGATGGAAAAGACATGCAGACGCATTCTGGAAATGTCCTCTGCAGGTATCGACTTCCCAAGCCTTTGTCTCGCTCATCCTCCAGAGTTTGATCAGTCGGTCATCGCCAGCTGAAACGATCAGAGGCAGAGTCGGATGGAATGCAACCCAGTTCACACCACGGTCATGACCCTCGAGCACAAACTTGACGACAGCATCAGTGTTGCCGAACATGTCTGCTTGGTTCGCATTCGCCCTTGCCATCTGGTCTTCAAATGTCATAGTCGTTGGCGCAGAGTGCTTCTTTCGAAGTCCAGAGATATCCCAGACACGGACTGACTGATCGAGGGATGCTGAAACAACAAGGTCTTCCTTGGGGTGGAATTGCGCGCACATCGCATAGTGGTTGTGACCGGTCATCGTGCAGACTTTGGAGCGTTAGCTGTTGTTCCTGCTCTCTTCAGCACAATACCTACTCAAGGATCTGTTCTGCCAATTCCATATCTTGATGGTCTGATCGTCGGAGCTCGAAATGATCCATGGTAGCTCGTGGTGGAAAAAGACAGTCCGCACGTAGTCGAGATGCCCGCTCAAAGTGAAGAGACAGCGCCGTGTTTGATATGACCACACCTTGATCTTGTAGTCGTCTCCTCCTGAAACAAAGAGTGGCTGTGTTTTGTGAAAGTCAATGCCTCGGACTGGTCCATCGTGCTCTTCAAATCGGTCAATCAATGTACCCATGCGGTAATCCCAAAGCTGAATAGTTGATGAGTGGAGGGAGACAAGGATCCATGGCCTGTTCTACACGTCAGCCTGTAAGTTGGGTCTCGTTCCAATCTTGATCTTACCGCTTCGGGTGGAAGGCAATTCCTTTAGCTCTTGATGATTTCGATTCGAACTGATTATGATGGTCAGTAGGCTAGTATAGAGCATTGCGCCTGGGCGGTCTACCTTCGTCAGCATATTAGGGGAGGACTGCATGACCACGGCTGGTGGGAAGCTGCCGCTTCGCCAATAGATGAAGTTTTGCGCACAGTCTGTTCAATGTTTGATATGGCTGTGATCCAGATGAAGCCAGAATTACTGTATAGAGGTTGGCGCGGCCAATGCTTAGATGGAGGGAATGCGGTCGAGTTATCGTAGCCTGAGCTCCAGATCACCAAGGACACATAATTCCAGAAGAGCTCACGCTCGCCCAAACCCAGGGGTGCGGCAGTTGCCGCCCTCGTCCCCACTTGTCACGTGCAGGGCCGACTTCACTCCTTGAATTTTTGATTTTTGCTTAGAAACTTATTTAATACAAAGTCTCATTCGCTGATCATGGCCATGGTCGACCTATAACGCCCTCACTTGCGTCGCAGATTGGAATGGTACGTTCTGGGTATATCCATCCTACCACAACCAATCTCGGGGAGATCTCAACTCGTACAACCCCACGGCCGCCATGACGCCCAAGCAGTGTCACACCAACCCCCGCTTACACACACACTCAACATTTCACATCTATAAACTCTTGATCCTCTCGATACCTGTAGACTGGTAGTATACCATGGACGCCATGTGGCCTTCTGCTCCCTTCCGTCAACATCTCGTCTCGCCACCCCTCTCACCACCCCTCCATCCTACCAAAGCCGAACGATCCACTTCACGACCCCGTCTAAGCCCGCTCTCCTCCCTTTCCGTATCCTCTGTGTCTCAATCTGCGAGGCAATCTCCGCAAAATTCTCCACCTCGACGTGGCCGATCGTCCCTCATCGTCACCGAGCTCCCGGCGAATGAAGATCCAGGATATGAATCCGATCTTGACGTCCTCCATCCCGACGAGATGGAAGAGGCACCTGACTCTTCCGCTTCGTCACCCGAGCCGAGCTATATCGTCGCCCCGAGTGTGCCTGATATCGATGACGATAGTCCTGATACTGATACGGGGGTCGCGAGACGGTTCAGCAGGTTGAGGTGCGATGGTCCTCCGAACGATTGCTTGTTACCCGAGGCTATGAGACATAAGCGAAGGGCTGTGGGGGAGAGCAGGGGGATGAAGAGGGCCCGGTCGGATGGAATGCAGGAGAGCTCGGAGGACGTGGATGGGTGGCGAGATGGTGCTGACGAGGAGAGGAGGCAGAGGAGGAAGGTGAGCTCTGGACAGGATTCCAGTGAGGTTGAAAGCGAGACGATGGCCATTCTGGTGGGCAATCGTCAGGAAAGGAATGGATATGCCAGTAGCGAAGTACATGGAGATCAGACCAGGGCGGCAGAAGAAGCCAGGGGAGAGCAGATGGACGTCGATAATTGATGACGAGAAGGATTCTGACACGACTCACGATTGATGAATATACCCTTGGTTTTTAACGATGACTACGATCATTCAAGAGCAGATTCGTTAGTGGGAGAATATCTAGGATATGTCGTTATCTTTCCTATCAATGCATATGTAAAGAATCTCATTGTACAGCGTGAGCTTGTCATGAAGAATTTGATCCTTCTGCTAAGTTTTAAGACCAAATGGTTGGAGTTCGCCGCGGAGCTTGCTGTAATCAGGTAAGCCATTACAGTCGGAAATGATAGGTAGCGAGATGGCAAAAAAAAAGCACAGCTGACACCAGCACAGGAATACAGCGTATTGTCTCGAGTCAATTTCATTATCATCGTCCAGTATATATACTCAGGGCAGAGTTTCCTCAGCACCCATCGACAAATCATCTCAAGCATATCTCTGCGCTCTACTCCGTTCATCAAATCTTCAGAGAACCATTGCGTAAGAATCATTACCACTGGCCAGAAACTGAGACAGCCAGAATCTCCAGAAAGCCAGACGCTCTTGTAGGCATGAACAAGTAAGATCAAACAATAAGGCGAACGCTCAAAACATGCTCGTCATTCGGGTATACTTTGGGGTATCACAAATCATTTCTGACTGATAGGAAAACCCCCTGTTCCCGGCGCTCTCGTTGGGGCCTGGACTGGGTATCGTCGAAGTCTTCTCTTCTTGGACTTCGTTGTTGTTGTTGTTGTTCATTCATCGTTACGTTCGTGTTGCGTTCTGTTCGCAACAATGTCATGTTGTATGAATATCGATCTTCGAATTGAATTCTTTAATGTATCTTTTGGTGAATGTTGGGTGAGGTGGGATTAGCGGTGAGCATTCTCAGAAGTAGCGACAGCTACGAGAGCCTCGAGTCTGCCCATGTCATTCCGCGGTTGAGGTTGCTGGATATATTGGTGTCGAGTGCGGGGATCATGGACAGAATGAAGAGTGTATGCAGCACCCTGGCTGCTAGATGGGTAGTGACCGTAGACGTGAGAACCAGAATCAGTCCGGACAGGTTCAGGCTTGGTCCTTTCAGTCTCCATCATGGCGCGCTGCTGCTCCTCAGACAAGACAGTGCCAGGCGCTCTGACGACCATGCCGTTTGCATGAACAATCGCCGGATGCGCCTCCGTACCCTGGGAAGTCGATGGTGTAGGGGCGCCGTCGCTACTACCTGATTCTTCAGGTGAAGGGCGATGATTGGCAATGTTGATCGGCTGGCTACGTGACGCAGGTCCACCATACCAGCCTTGACGCCGGCTACCGACGCCGAGATTATCGTTGTTTGTCTCGACAGCTGTGGAAGACAACGTAAGTGCCGCCTCAGAAGACGGAGGTGCTTGCGGAAAGTGGAAGCTTGGCAGTGGTGCGCGAGTGCGAGCAGCGGTAGGCCTGGGAGGAGTTGCGTTCGTGATGTCCAGACGGTTGAGGTTCTGGTGCAAGCTGGCCTCCCAAACCGAGTTGGACCGTCTATCGTCAGGTCCAGGTGCTTTGCTCTCCATGGGTCCAAGGTAGACTGGGGGACGACCAGAGTTGTCAATTTGCATCGGGCTGGAAGAGCGAGCAGCAGCCGGAGCAGCAGATGCAGCGTGATCGAAGCTCTCAATACCTGGCAGTCTAGTGACTTGACTAGCTGCAGATTGACCGGCAGTGGTAGGTCTAGCATCATCAGGAGTTTGTTGGTACATTAGACCACTAGTAGCAGGACGCTGAACATGAGCCGAGTAAGTGCCTGGATGCCAGGTACGACGTCTCCACTCAAGCTCCGCATCAGACTCGCGACGCGAGTGAGTGTAAGTAGAACTTGTTGGACTGTGGATGCTGCTCGTGCTGACAGTCGAGTGGTGGAAGCCACCAGCAGGGGGGTGCGGGCTATAATATGTCGGAGGGTAGGTGTTGACCTGCCCCTGCTGATATGGGCTTGGCACGGAAGGTACCGATAGTCTGCGAGCAGAAGTCGAGCTTGATGGTGGATAGTACGCAGCTCTAGGCGCCAATGAAGGCGATTGCACTGGAAAGCGAGGACTATTACCACCAGTCGAGAACGTGGCGGAAGTAGGCGTGCTGTACCCACTGGGAGACTGAGCATTGTAGTAGGCATATTGGGTAGCAGCAGCAGCGCCTGGCTGGCCGTAAGCGTCGACGGTCATGCGACCTGGAGGTGTACCCTGGCTAGCCATGGCAAGAGGTGGAGGACGACGCCGACCATCCTCAGGTAAATTGCTCACATTGGAAGCAGTCGAGGTGATGCTTGACGACGACAGGTTTCTGCTGTGTCCTCTGGCGTGTCCCATGCTACCACCGGTGCCTGCTCTTGATCTTCCTCCAGGCACTCGAACGCGATCGGTGCGGACCTGTCTCTGGAATCTACTGCTAGTCGCTGCCAGGGAGTCGCCCGGAATCTCCTCGTTCACGTGTACTGTTTGAGCATGTTGACGCAAGTTGTCGAGTCGGGAGAAGCGACGAGAGCAGTGACATTGAAATGGTCGTTCGCCAGTGTGCTTCCTTGAAATTTGTCAGCAAATACCACATGATTACACTAGGAATATGCCTACCTGATGTGACGGGCGAGATGCTCACTGCGAGTGAAGCTCAAGTTGCAGGGAGGAAAGTCTGTACAAAAGAACCTCTGCCCCTTCTTCTTCTTTCTGGGCTTGGAGTCGCTAGCATTGCTGTCGTTGTCCGAGTCAAGCTCACCATCGTCTGCCATTTCTACGTCCTCCGAGTCCTCCTTTTGCTGTTCAGACCGCGAGGTCGTCGTATCATTGTCAGACTTGTCGGCATCAGGAGTGTTGGCAAGATCAGAAGGCGAAAAGGGAGTGCTAGGCAGCGGTCGTTGGCCAGGAATACCGCCAAAGTCACTCTTGGTCGGGGTGGAGACCTCCGTGGTGTCGACGGTGCTGTCGTCGTGGTTGCCTTGTTCGACCGGTTGATTCTGCTCGAAATGCTTTGGAGAACCCATATTCATGAGCCTCGGTGTCGAGGGGTGCGACGGCGGTGAAAAATGAGAGTTGTGTGGGTGGTACGAACTCGTGGTCGCGGCCATGCCCAGGAACGGTGATGACGTGCTAAATCCGAGGAGCTGGAGGAGTGGTCGAGAATGCACAGTCAAGACGAATACCAGTCTGCCCTGGCTATCGACTAGATCGTGTCGCGTCCAGCTGCAACGACGAAAAAGCAGACGGAATCGTCGAGGCAAGGTCCGGGAGAGTGGTACAGGCGTCGGGAGAGAAGAGATGGGGTGTCGCACAGATGCTGACGGGAAGGCGCATTAGATTCGAGCACCAGCCAAAAGCAAAATCCGTATCGTCGAAAAGAAGTAGAATATCTCGTACAATAGAGTATGAGACAGTCGTCAGAATGTCATTCAGTCGTGACCAAAAGTCGTCGTCGTCGTCAGTGGTGTACGAAAGTCATGGATCGTCGTTGCGTTCACAAAAGATGAATGTCGACGCAATCGCGGGATGCAGGAGGATGGAGAATGGAAGGGACAAATCAAAGTGTTGGATGATAAGCGCAAGATGCACGAGAGACGAGAGAAGGCTGGCCTATGCCCCGCCACGGTGTCGAGTGCCTTTTCCCCTCAGGGTTTGCGAGAGCAGTTACGTATGCTTGGGAGAAGAGTGGTTCAACGGGCGCGGCCACTCTTTGCATTTCTCAGCACAGCCGCAGCTTGTCACCCGTCGATCTCTGTTCCATATGGTACAAGAAATGGTACGGGTGGCTTGCAAGTAAAGTGGGATGCTGGGAAGGCGTAAAGGCATCCTTGGGACCGGAGCAGTATGAAGGGCATATGACGGCGTGCCTTCCATTTCGTGCCTTGAGACTGGGCGGCGCCTAAGCAGTACCTGACGACCTGAAGAGCGAGCAAGACCGGTCTGGTCTGGTCTGGAGAAGTGAGAAGCGTTTCTGCAGAGCACGCACGAGGGATGCTGCATTCAACCTTGCCCTGGGTCTGTGTTGACCCATTGCGGGTCGTGGGCGCACGGCTAGCAGTTCGATTGTTCCTCTCGTTCGTCGCCTCCTGGGCGCCAGATGGATCTACGCCTAGGCGGTCGATCCGGACTGTTTGAGTATGCCATCCGAGTCGTCGGCCGACTGACTATCGCACCACGGACCCATGGGCCATCGATCGTCCAGGAACAGGTCGCAGATGATACGAAAAACGAACGAAACTCCCATACCATTCTTCGACATGACTGCTCGACATTCTCTGGTTGCTCACACCGCCCTCCGGACCGGTTTGTCGAACGTGATCGCAGAATCGCGGTAGAGCTGGTCTAATGTCGACTTGTGGCACTCTGGTCCCCAGCCATGTCCCAAACAATTCTGCACTACCGGTACCACCCCTGCGGCCTGGCATCCGGATAGGTGTAATCCAACAAAGCCAGAGGTGTCTGCGTGACCTGACCGCTGACGCTTCTGGTCAAATGGCCAGTCAGGAACACGTGAAAATCTGCAAGAAGAGGCTCCACTCCTGCACGATTCGTGGTCAATGCCTTTTTTGGCGCTTCCACCGGCCCTGCAGCTTCTTCACACGCGTCGGCCTTTCCGCGGCGGTCGATACGGCAGTGGATATGCCTCGAGAGCCGCAGCAAGGTTCAAAGAGGAAAATCGTGATGACCTGCTTTTGGGCCAGCAATCAATCTGAAGCAAGCATGGATAAGATGCCGAGAACGCGAGGAAAAGCAATCGTTGTCCGCAGAAAAGAGCGGTGTAGCGAGCCAAGGTTGTACAGCAATCTTCATATCTCCATCTCTCTGCACCCTCTCTTGAAAACCTTGCACAAATTCCAATTCTTATGTAAGGTGGGGGGCTAGAATCTGTCAGGTACGACGATTTGATTCTTGACTCGAACGTCACCTTCTTGATACCCCTGTCCGCTAGGGACGACTTTGACATGAATGTTGACTTGATCATCTTGGCCGTTGATCCTTTGTCTTTTCTGGAAGGTGGGAATCATAATCCGATATGCTTGGAATTCCTCCGCGTCGACGTTCATACCAGCCATTCGAGCAACGGTTTGCTCAAAACGACCTGCCGAGCCGATCGCTACACATGGAGGACATTCTGTTCCTGTCGAGATAGACAGGAACGCGCAGTGATAATATTTTCAGTGGTGGCGGAATTGCCCATGGTTGGTTGTCCGGCAATAGCTACTGCTTTATAGCCAAAGGAAGCGTCTCCTTCTGTACCGACATCGAAATGTCTCAGACAGACAGGTAGTCGCGGGATTGCCCCTGGCTAGTTGTCCGATAATAGCTCTTGCTCTGGAGGTGTCAATGAAGCTTTAGTAATTGCGCATCCTGCCAGGACTCAAGCTTCGTCTGGAGCTTGTACCGTGACTATAATCAGGCACAAGCGGCACCTTTGTTCACCATGCCCCACGCTTCGAGCTTCGACCGGCTTGAACACGTCCCGTTGCATCATGCGTGACATATCGACATGATGGGCGAAAAGCTCTTGAAATAATTCACGGCGGGTTCGAAAAGATTTGACAGTATGCTGTTCATGATATATCAAGTAGTCAAAGTTTCGCTTGCTTTGTACTGTGTTCGCCACGCGGCATATCTACATCTAAGGTAAAGTAATGTACAATTTCCCCTTCTCCATGTCCAGAAAGGCCAAAACAGTAAGCTACAAATACGCTCTCTGCATGGTTGATGGCGTCGACGTATCCGAAGCTGAAACCTTCTCGTCATCTTGACGGACCTCGACCGTCGTCAGAATCTTATCCTGGCCCATGGCCTCAATGTCAATCTTGTTGAGCAGTATCTGATCATCATCGCCTCGCGCCTGACTCTTGATCGTGGTGACAGCACCTGTTCTCCGTCCGCCGTACTGGTTGCTGGTGGTGTAGTTGGCCCTGGTGGTACCCCTGAGGCAGGGGAAGACGTGTCTGATCAGGGGCCAGATGTGAGGCAGATTGGCGACATATGTGGCCGTACTAGCTTCGCGGATGTACCATAGCATGTAGCCCGAGCTGTAATAGTTGGAGTTGTTGTAGGCTTTGGCGAGAACGGCCATAAGTAGGACGACGACACCGAGACTGAAAAGACCGCCGATAAGGACCTTCTGCTTGAGGGGAACTTGTAGGCGATAAATGACTGGGACGGTGGTGCAGAGCATGAAGAGGTCCGTAGGGATGTTGAAGACGCCCTGGACGATGCCGTAGATCCTTAAAGTCGTGCATTCTGCGCTTGGAGGAGGGATAGCCCAGTACCCGGAGAAGGGTTGACAGGCAGTGAAGAAGCAGATCTGAGTGCCGATGAAGGCGAGAATGATAGAAATGGCCACATAACGAATGATTTTCTGCTTGGGTAGACCCTGGGTGAGGCGAAGATAGAAGAGGATGACGGAAGCTTTGAGGGCATAGATGGTGCAGAGCATGAACTGGATGTGTCAGGGGAGGGACAGGTCGACCCATGAAGATAGACATACCTGCTCAGAAACGACGACAATCTTCGAGTTGTAGATGCGGTCGGATATGACCTTGGGGGTAAAGTAGACCTCATCACCAGGATCATAAAGGTTGCTACCGCCGGACTGGGCGATGAAGTTGAGTGTCACCAATAGGCCCAGATAGAGACCAAAGGCAAGTATCGATACATAGTCGTCGATGTCGAATCTCTTGAGGAACCACAGCTTTGTGAAGCTAGCAGGGGTATAAGCCACGAACGTCCACGCATGAACCACGACCTAGCACTCACACCCTCAGAGCAAAAGTCAAGGCACCCACGCCGAAGAGGGCCCAAGACTCCCTAGCCAGAACCCCAGCAAACTCCTCATCGAAGGTATACCCATCCTGACCCGTCATTATGAATTGAAGAAAAGACCGAAAAGAGAAGGACTAGAAAAGAGTGAACAGTAGTTCGAGCAGCCAAATGATCGCCCCAGCGCCAAAGGGTGAAAAAGATTTTGTGGCAGCAGTGGAGCTGAAGAGCCCAATTACCTGTCCACTTGGAAAGGCACACTGCAGCTATAGCTATGCACCGTGCCGCCTTACAATCTCTCTGACCCCGTGGTTGGCGCCATGCAACCGGACGGTAGGGCGGCATAGACTTTCTACTCGTGTGCTTCGAGATACTAGGCACAGTAGGAAAAATCGGGTACAATTTTGCAGCCGCCATAAGAAAACGTCATTCTTCAACCCGTGAGCCGTGGACTTGCTTTAGCCAGTGCTGTCGTGGTCCCGTCCAGACGTTGACAAACGACAGACGTCGCTACCGCCATTCGTCGCGCTGTATGGAACCAGGCCCATGTGCTTCCGGTGTAGACAGCGAATCCTGCAAGGGAGCCTGCACCAATCAACCGGGAAAGAAAGGGTTGAGGACGAAGCAGCGGGAGCACGCGAGCACTACTCTGCACTTGCCATGTGGGTCAGGCACAGGAACGAGATGGTATGTCCTTGCGAAGAGCCGCGCCACGCCGCGAACATGGATATTCTGGCTATGCTGATGCTACTCAACCGTGTGCTTCATCGCAGGAAACGGGCTGAATCCGCCGCGTTAAGCTAGCTGTTGGAACCAGAGAGCTTGGAAGGATGAAACTTTACCGGTAGAAAAAGCTCAAGGTCAAGGCCTCGGGCAGTCTCCACGAGAGAACGTAAGACACATGGCGACATGTCGAGCTGTGCCACGAGTTGTGGATGTCTTGGTGAACGCCGTAAAGTGTGGTGTCGAAATGAAAAGGCGACCTAGAAGGAGGCAACGGTGGCATGGACGAGCCGGAGAAGCCGAGCGTGACTCCGACCTGTCACCAACCTCCTCCACGATTCGTGTCAATGCGACGACCTGGGTGCCACTAATGCACGGTGATGCGCGCCTCGAGCGAAGGATGCAAGGTCTTCTGGACACAGTTGAATTTGACAGGCACAGCATGCAAACCTCGGTACCTGTCAATGACCGTCGACGGCCGACTTCATGATCATTCAAGCCTTGGAATAGTGATCAGAGACAAGCAATGCTTCTATACTGAGCACGTTCCTCTTCATGCCACGGAATACCTGTCTCAACCACCCAAGCCACCACCTAATCGTATCACCTTAACCCCGGGTTTCGCCCCTCGGTACCATAACTCACAACACCTTTAGCACTTCCCTGGTCATGGCTAGAACCTTTTCCTCTTCCAACCTCTGGGCGACTAGTTGTAAACTGATAGGCATGCCATGCACTGCCGAAGCATTGTCTGGTCGACGCAGTCAGTATAATCTCCCTTCCGCACGATCAAATGCCACCTACAATCCTTCCTGGTCTGCGTGTCCAGATCGGACAGGACAGGCTCATCGTGGTAATGGTCCAGCTTCTCATCCGCGTATAGTCCGCTCGGGAAGGATGTCGCGGAATAATCTAGCACATTGAAGACACCCGTGTAACCGACACTCTTGAAATTGCCGTGCTCCACGGTGGCATACGGCGTGGTTGGGCAGATGATGGCGTCGATTCCTGCCCGTTGCCATCGCTTCAGGTACTCTGTGATAAGCTGCACTCGCTTGGACTGCATCTTCCACAGCTCTGAAACGCCCACCTCTGTTGCCTGTTCGTACATGGCCAATTCAGGCCGGAATGGTTCGCCTACCGGCTCGAGAATGCTTCTCAGCGTCTTGCCACCATCAGCAACGAAAAATTTGCTCTACACAATGTCAGCCAACATGCCATAATCCACAGCTGAGCGGTAGGTACCAGCATCTGGTACATGTCGGTATGTCCTTCCGGCGCCCAATCCGATATTTCATGCCCCGCACTCCTCAACTTGTCGACCGTCTCCTTTAGTGCCCTCTTCACTGGCGGCGTTGGTCTGCAAGTATCAGCATCCGCTGCCTCCCTCGTCCTGACTCCCAAGACTCACACGATCAGTCCATCATCCCACATCACCCCAATCTTGAACTTCTCCTTGGCCTCCATCTCCCTCCACGCAATCGGCACAACAGTAGGGTCCATCCTCCACGGCTCAGCTCTTACCACCTCCCTCGCCCACAACTCCACGTCCTCCAAACTCCTCGCCAACGGCCCAAGCACACTCCTGACGGCCTCCTGGCCCGCCAACCCACTCTTGGCCCCAGCGATCGGAAACCTCCCCGCGCTCGGCCTCACGGTATAGATACCCGTACAAGCAGCCGGAATCCTCAAACTTCCCCCTATATCTGTACCAACACCCAAACACGACCCCTTCATCACAATCAACGCGCTTTCCCCACCTGAACTCCCCCCCGACGTAAGTTTCCTGTTCCTTGGATTCACCGTGCGACCAAAGACATTATTCACCGTCTCAGCAATCATCATTGCCGTTGGGACATTAGTCTTGACATACGGCACTGCGCCAAGTGACAAGAGCAAGTCGACAATGACAGAGTTGTAGGTCGCGGGCTGGTCGATCCAGCTCGCGAACCCATCCGTGCTGTCGACACCTGCGAGCTGGAAGTTGTCCTTGAGGGAAATGGGGAGGCCGTGGAGGGGCCCGAGCGGTTTGCCGGTGGATTTGAGGTGGGCGTCACGCTCTTTGGCTGTCTTGAGGGCTAGATCAAAGAGGGTTTCGGAGAGACAGTTCGTCTATGGCACGGATTAGAGAGATGCTATGACTGGGAAAGAGTATATATAGGAGATACCAGTTGTTGAGCCACGCTGGCTCGCTTGCAAAAGGCAAGTGTGACTTGTTCGCTTGTATATTGACCCGAGGCGAGCTTGGGTAGGATTTCGCTGCCAGTGAGATCGGTGATTTCCAGCTCTTCAGGTGTGAAGAAACCGGACGTATCGGGCCAGGAAGACACGTCAAGCTGAGTTTCTGGTGGGAACTTGTCGGAGGGAATACGCCATTCTGGTGGTATTGAGTCGGCGAGTTGCTTACGCTTAGACGCAGCGAGGTCTTCCCACTTTGCCATTTTTGCAACTTAGTCCTGGACTTGACGAGAATGCACAAAACCGGAATCTGGTGCACTGGTTCTAATGTTATGGGTTACAAACAGGCTTGGCACCCTTATCCATGCCCGAGGTATATAGTACAGACATGGTGAGCGATATCAGTGAGGGGCAACGTGGGGGCGGCGGCTGTCCGCTGCGAACGCCTCATCCATCTCACAAACATTTTCACTATCTCTTTCATTTTCAAGATGACTCCAAGTCGCGAGTCTCGGATAGATGATTGACTTAGAAGAAAGGAGTTGTGGCAAAGAGAAGAATCAATTCACGGGCATCATGCCACTGGGTATCAAACGCCCTTCCATGCAACAACAGCATTCAATGCTGGCGGGTCGGCCGCACTATGTCTCCTCTCCACAACATCTTCATCACTTGCTCTCCTTCTTCCCCTTCTTCCTCTTCCTCTTTGACTTCTCCTCCTCAATCTCCTCCTCAACCTAATCATCATCGTCTTCCCAGTTCAACTCCTCTTCACTCTCCACCGCCCTCCTCTCCCGTTCCTCGTCCGAGCTCGTCCTCACCCTCTTCTCCCTCTCCAGTTCCCTTACCATCTCCCTCTCCTCTTTCTCCCTTCTCCGCTTTTTCTCCAGATCCGGTCCTCCCCGACAGACACATCTCACACCGACCCTCCCCAACTCGTCACAGCCCTCACACGCTCGTGCGATGATCTTGGTGCCGCTGCAGTGCTTGCACTTCTTAAAGTGCCCTGACTCGGAGCATGAAAGGCAAAAGGTCGCCAGCCAGGCGCGGCCGGAGCAGGAGGCGCATGAAATGCGCATTGTTCCTGATCCTGAGCAGCGTGGGCAAGGGTTCGGGTCTTGGTTGGTACGAGGTTGAGGAGGTGGTATTGTTCCGTCGATGCTGTGTCTCGGTCGTGCGGAGGTGGAGGTGGATGAGGAAGACGATGACGAAGAGGACTCCCCCTGAGCCCTGCGCTGCTGTGACAATGGTCGCTCGTGATGGTGAGGTGGACCTGATTGTGCAGTGGCAGCGGCGTCGTCGTTAGCTGCACGTTCCTTGCCCTTCCCTCGTCGGTTCCTCATCCAGGGACCGACGATATCCCCTAGCGCATTTGAGCTCCCATCAGAGTCCTCGTTTCTCGACTGCCGTGGGAGGGTCAGAGCCATCAGCGCTGCGTGACGTTCAGCCGTGTGCGTTGGGGTGGGCACAGTGGGGTACCTCACCTGGGCGCCTCTTTTCCGAGCTGCCGGGCCATGGACGTCGCCTGGTCTGGGCTCGATAGAAGCGGACGAGGAGCTGGATGCTGCCCCGACTCTGATTGATTGTGGAATGGCGCGAGGAATAGTCCGTGGCGACAGGTCGTGGGAGTAAAGCTCATCGTCGTTGCTGGTGGCAGAGCTCTCTTCTGGGTGCGTGGCGGGACTCCAAGTCTGACGTGTGTCGACGAGACTGGTGACGGAGCTGTGGTCCTGCCTCAACTTTTGGATGCTTGGTCTGGTCGATCGATGGAGAGTGGGAACCTGAGATCGGATGCGTCGATCGTAGACTGCGCTGCTCGATCTTCTCTGGCTGCTGCTGTTTGTATTAGCCATGTCGGCTTCTAAAGCCGTGATGGTGTGCTCGCTCATGTCCGAGACGTCTGAGCGTCCTCTTTGATGGCCATGTGGATGACTAGAAGAAGGATGATTGTCTTCGGATATGTTGCGACGGGCGAGAGCTTCTTGCGTGGTGCCTTCCGTGATCCCAGTGTTGCGCTGATGATCTCGGAGCTCCTGAAGTTGATGAGCGGTCAGGGAATTCTTTCTAAAACCGGAGCTACGTTCGAGTGCAGTTGCGCTGCCAGACGAATTGTCGACAAGTCTTGCGCCACTCACGGAGCGGAGTCGGGTAAGATGAGGCTGCTCCATACCGGCAGCCTTCAGTCCCTGCGACACGGCGCCGTAGTAATGCTTGAGTCTAGCGTCCTTCATGGGGTTGCACGGTAGAGGACGGTCGGCAGGAGCAGTGAATTGTGGTAGTGCCGGCAAAGGTGCGTCCAGGTATCGTCTTGGTGAACCAGATGGCGGCGGCAGCATCGAAGCTGGTGCCGTTTGCGACCTCTGAAGACCAATCCGCTCCTGCTCACGCTTCTGCTCAGCTTGTGCCCCATTACGACGCTGTTCGCGTTGTCTCCTGGCTGCTGTCACTTGGTCCTGCTGGTCAGCCCTGGCTCTGAAGCCTTCCAGCTGCCGTCTTGAACCTGTGCCAGCATGCGCTCCGATCCCTGATCCCCTTATTCCTCCCGAAGAAACCAAGTCTCTCTGCATCGTCTCCATTAGCATGTGCTGAGATGGAGAAGCGTGCAACGCCCTCTGGTGATCAAGGACATTAGGCCGTGATTCTGGCGAGGGCGTCATGGCGACTGTTGTCTCCGTTACGCCGAGAACAGCTCTGATGTCGCGCTGCTCTCGAATAATTTCCCTGTCTCGCCTGTCCAAGCTTGAGCCGCGGAAAGAATGACGACGAGTCCGTGGTATAGGCGAAGCGAGCTGTTGTAATTCTTGTCTTGTCTCATACTGGCCGTGTCGCTGCCTGGTAGACTGAGACGCTTGCGCATTTCCACGCCTAGAAATGACATCTGCACGTGTTAGCCAGGGGAATCCTCTGATTGCACGTGCGCAGTCACTCACGTTTTCCCTTTCCCTTGTCCTTCTTTTTCTTCCTCCTCTGCTTGCTGCTACTGTTGTCATCTCCGCCAATGGCAGCAGTAGCGTCGGTCTCGCCAATGTCAGTATCCACTGGAGACCAGTCGTCCTCGAATTCAGACATCAGGATCGGATCCTGAATGTTGAAAAGACGCATGGCGTTTGCTTGCCTGTCCTCCACTGTCAGCTCATAATTTGGTGACATTAGGAAAACTGCAGGGGAGGAGAGAGGCGGATCCTGAACCTGCGGAGGACGTAGCCGCCCAGTGGTGGCATCCCAGATTGCTGGTCCACGCTCGTTGGGGGAGGGACATGGCGAATCTGGGCGGTTCATAGAACGTCGACGTCGAGGTGGAATGTCACGAGCAGAAGTTGCCTGAGACGAATTGGATAGGTGACGCTCGCCGTCAGGGTGTAGTCGGTGAGTGCCCCAAGAACCAAGGCCATGTGTTGCGGACGCCGTCCGTCTTCCGGTCGGGCGGCGGGTGCTGGAGGAACTGGCTCCCCATGCCTCTCTCAAGCTGCTTGATTTTGTTGAGCGATGGATCTCAGTCAAGCGCTTGAGAAGGGGCTCTGATGGTGGTGGGACTTTTGCCACTTGAGGGAGCCGTTCTCTCCTGGCCACAGGAGCGTCATGTGCTGACAGCTCCTGGTTGTCATCCTGTTGCATGTCAGACGTTGTTTATCGCGATGGCGTTGGAAAGACTTACTTGGAATGATGACAATGGTGGCCACTGCTGCTGGTCCCCCGGGACCTCTTCTTCATCACCAGTATGGCGCTCCCGAAGCCATACTGGTGATGAGGCTGGTGGTGGCGAGGGCATTTGGGAATTACCCTCGCGGGCTGGCAATGCTGCTTGAGCTTTGCGCGGCGGCGTTCTTGGCAGATAGCGAGCACTGGTATGTGGTGTTTGAGAAGCGAGACCTACTGACTGTGCCTCAACCTGCTCAGGATATGAGACAGATCGAGTGAAGAGGCGTGATACGAGTGTACAGGCGGTCAACTCCTGACTCCAAGTACCACGCTGATCTTCTGCTTGCAATCTGAAGACTGCAGGATCGGGAATCAAGCCCGATTCTTATACACCTCTGGAGAGATGATGCACCACATCTTAGACGCCGTACCGTCCTGATTGAGGACCCTTGTCTCATCAGAGCATGCCGCTCTGTGTCCTCAACAACAATCATGGCACAGCAAATCCAGCCTATGAACTCAGCTTGTGAAGGACGAGACAAGCTCCTGGGAGAAAAAGCTCGAGGATGCTTGGTCCACGATCGATAAGGGGCGATCTCGTGGTAACTGCAGCAAGAGCGTTGAACAGTGCTCATTCTTTGGGAAGCTGCATCGGACGGCTGCATCAGACGGCTCTGGATCCCCATGAGGAAGTTCAAGGACCGTCGAGTGGTGCAGGATGATGACAATCAAGGTCGAAAATCGTAATCGACGGCCGAGTACTACTGCGCTCGCCTCAAAACGCCATGAATGTTAGTACCAAGGATGACTACATAGGCATGTACGTGGTGTCTAGTCGTTAGGGGAACGAGGGTGAAAATGCCTGCAGATCAAGGCTGCTCCATGTATCAAGTGCCGAGCTTGCTCGAGCACCCACATGCTCTCTTCGTGTTATACAATATGGCTGAGAAGCAGAGAACCATATGGTCGATGAGGTAGGACAGAGAAATGAGCTGGAAAACGATAGGACCGTCCAGCACTTTATATGATGCAGATATTGGGTACTTCAGTCTTTGTATCTTCTCCACTTTTGTGTGCTCATGCTACAAGCTCGCCCCCCGGTGCTGAGTCCGGAGCGGATGCTCGGTGAGAAGCGGGATTGTCAGCCTTGATTCCTGACGGGTGTGGTTGTACAGAGTTGTGGTTGGTAGACTCTTCACCTGTTAAGGTGTCAGCTGTTCAGATAATGGTTTGTAGTCCCTCGGATCACTGATGCGGCTTAAAACAATTGGCCGCATGTCGAAACATTTCCAACGTACTTGAGCACAGTGTGCTGTCTCTGTGTTCTGCTCAGACATGAAAAGAGATGATTGATACTTACCAATAACATCGCAACTTGCCCAATATGGAGTGGTGCATAGTCCATGCATCACCGTGTCAATATCATCGACCATCGTGTACGGCAAAGCCTGGAACGCAATATTCATTCATTCCGAGCGCCATAATCCGTGGTATCATAGCCCTTAATCCATACCCATCGTGCCGTTTTCCCATGTCGTTACGGTCGTCTCACCCATGCAAAAGCGAAACTCGTTGATACAAAGAAAATCAGCTCAGAAGCGCCACCTGGGCTTCTCACCCTCGTCCTTGCCCGACACAGAGCTCGTGCCCATGGCACTTGCCGCGCGCACTCCAACCCTGCTATCCCTTCTGTTTGCGCTCCACTGCGGGGCAAGCAGACTGCTGGTCCTCCTTCCTGGCGTGGTCGTTGCCAAGGAGCTTCGCCTACCGCTCAAGCTTGTTGCTGTTGTACTTGCCCTGGTCGCACCCGTTGCGTTAGTCGCAGTCGAGAGCAAGCTAGGAGTTCGTGAGATCTGCTGCCTGGATGTAGGCCTCGGCAAGCTAGACTGTATCGCCGTGGGTGTACCGTCCTCGTCATCCTGCACGGTTGCTAATGTGGATGCTGCGCTGTATTTTCTGCTTGTCAGAGGTGTGCTGGGAGCTTGAAGCCTTCCGCCGCTCTCTCTACGCTTCGCAGGACTAGATCCACCTAGCGCTGCGCTACTCGACACGGACCTGTGCTCGAGGGCAGAGTGAGCACGCGGGGGCAGTCTGGATGAGCTGAGACGGCGAGCGGACGATGGTGTACCTGGCGTCGGTGACGATGTGCGACTTAACTCTGGTATTTGCGAAATGTGAGATGGTGTATACTTCCTCGGCGTGGCAAGAGTCTTGCTGTAAGGCGAAGGCTCGGTTGCTGAAAGTGGAAGAAATTCACGAGAAGGCGTGCTGCTTGTTCCAGCGTTCCATCGAGGTTTGTGGGATGGCTCCTTGAATTCGCGGAAGACGTCCACTTTCTTTCCTGTGTAAGGCTCGCTGGTGCGCGGGAGTGGAGAGTCAGCGACTCTGTGGGCATCGCTCAGTCGAGAGCGTGATCGGACAGTGGGTGTGGGAGGGGTGAGGTTGCTCGTGCGTCTCGTCTTTGGCAGAACACTCGACGATCGTCCTGTTGGAGTCGAAAATCCGGTTGCACTGCTATTTCGGCTACGCATCATGACCGAAGATGCAGGCGAGCTTCTGGGGGAGTCTAGTACACTGCTTGTCCTTGAACGCTCCGAGGATAGGATAGTGGATATTGAATCTCTGAGCTGTTGACCTTGCGCGTCAGGCATGATCATGAGATCATCCAGGTCTTTGACATCTGCTTGAAGATACTTGTACCGTCGTTTTAACTCGGACTGGAGTCTTAGGATCTCGCCGTTGACGGAAAGGCGGTCCATGACTCCCCTGTCGATCAGACTGAGGACCCGATCAATAGCCGGGACATAGTGCGTCTTCTTTGCATCAAAGCTTTCGGCCATGCGAGCAAATGCATGTGGATCGCTCTGGTAAGAACCATTTGCGATAGTCTGGTTGAGCTTGAGCACACTGCGCTCGACAGACTCAAACATCTTCAAAGCTTGTCGCCCAGCGTTGCGGAATACAGTGAGCCACCTATCTTCTCCTAACTCTTTCCTTAAGGCCTCGGCATCTGCCTCCAGTTTCTTCCACTGGCTCTCTAGCTCGTCTCGCCTTGACTCGAGTTCGATGCATCCACTAGGGAATAGCGCATTACCTCTAGGGTGAAAGGCAGATAGGCGCATTGGTAGGAAGTCCAGAGATGCACGTAGGGGCTGCATGCGAGCAAACAGCGCCAGAAGTTTCGAGTCGTCCTTGTTTGCAGGAGTAGCAGGTATCTCGATGGGAGAATTTGGCGAGAAGGGTGCAGGGAGGCTGACTTGTGATTTGACTGGAGTGTGGTCTGCAGATGGTCGGCGGTCGACCACGTCTGCAAGGTCGTCCAGATCAACAGGATTTCTAATCTCTGCCCCTGGTGTGACTTGGGCCGCCTGGTGTCGTCTCTCTTCCATTTCGAATATCAAATCACCGAGAGATCCCAACTCTTGCGCAATCTCACCTAGCACACTATTCCACAATTCCTCCCATTCCAGGGCAATCTCGACCTGGTCCTTGACTGCTTTCAAGGATTGCTTGATCTTCTGCCAGTCTTTGATCACGCCTTCCATCTGCTCAACGTGATCTCTCAGTGTCTCGTCAGAAAGCGTCCTCACATCCGAGCGCATCTGTAGCTCCTCAATGGATATGACGTAGACCTTGACCAGACCTTCGAATCTTGATATAGCCTGGTCAACCTCCTCCAAGCCCTCGGAGCCGCCTGCCGCCGACCATTCGACGTCGTCCTGAGCATCCAAGTCTTGCAGAACATCGGAAGCTTTCTTGGTCCACAGTCTAATCTGGTCACCCGCCTCTGAAAGAGTTCTTGCTGCCAAATGTGCTGTGGACTGTGAAGATATTCGTGCCTGCAAACTCGACGCGGTCGGCAAAGGAATCGAGGTGAGCTGTGCCAGACGACTCGTAAAGGAGACACGTGACAATGAATATATAGAACCTGCTCTTGAGGCGCCAGAGCCCGTAAGATCTGTGTCGCTCAGGCTGTATGTAGGGTCTCGCTGGGGCGATGAAGGAGTTGGAGAGGTGACAGTATGCGATGTCCGAAGGTCCGTCCGAGGTGCCTGAGGTGAGTAAGGCCCAGATGAATTCCCACTTCTACTGTTCAGCTTTGACTTGACCGATTCCAAAAAGTTTCGCCTGCGACGATCCAAGGACGGAGCAGAATGAGGTTCGCTATCTTCTGTATCGGAGTAGACGGTGGTGGAGATGTCGGCTATAGACGACACATCTGCATCAGAGTCGGGTCTTTGTGGACTGTAAGGGACATGGATACGTGTATCCAGTGCCGAATTGGCGTATGAAGGCGCAGCCATCGAAGCTCGAGGAAATCGTTACCGGCTTTCGGGTCGAGAAAATTAGTGTCACAGTGGTAACTAAAGAATCTCGATACTATGTTGAGTATACTCCTAGTATAGCCAGAGGGCTAGAAGGATGTTGAGCGTTCTTGCAGACCACCGGTCGAGCTCATGCTGCACGGCCCGGACAAGTGGGGTCCTGAGGTAGACCTATGATGATTCTGATGATGTTGATGATGGACGTGAAGTGCTCAAGCATTGAAAGCGATCGATCTGCTGCTCATGTCATGCGATTGACCGGAATTTTGTGGTCAATTGAGGAGGCTGGAGTGTATGCGGTGGATGAAACTTGTCTGCCTGTCAGCTGCCTTCCGGTTCTCTGGTTCGACCAGAACGCGAATGGAAAGACTTGGCGCGTTGCAGATGTATGTTCGATGATCTCACTTTGGAACAGGGAACTTTGGGGGAAACTTCTCATTCAAATCTTAATCGAGACACTCTCATTCCTTCATCATCAGAAAAAAAAAAGTGTCAAGTCTTGGTGTCTGATTTATGGTTCGATGCTGTCGACCTCGACATTATGATACAAGTCATTCGAAAGAATGCTTACAACCTTGCGGTATCATGACCTTTATCCCTCGTGCACCGATCCCTAAAAAATCCGAGAAAGAAAATGCGCATCCTTTAACACCAGATAGGACTTCAGATGACCTCTTGGCGCTCCCAACCAGTCGGCTTGATATGTGCGATCGACTTGTCAGGGTGCGGCTTAGTGTCGTCCTTGTACTGACTGACAAAGGGGTTCATGTCCTCCTGCTGGTTCAGGTTACCCAGGGTGTGATTAACCTCTCGGTGCTTCGCCTCGTCGGCTCGAATATATAGCAGGAGGTCCTTCATGCTGCGCTTGCCTTCTGGCATCTTCCAATAGGTGATGGCGATGTCTGGTGCCTCAAGGTTTTCCCATTCTGGCAGTCGACCAGCTTCAAGATCGCGAATCTGTCGGCTGTAGGTGTAAACGGCCTCTTCTTCGAGATAGCCAACAAATCGATGGCAAGTCTTTGGTGAGACAAGATATGCTAGGAACATGGCATTGAAGAAGACACCTTGTGCACCAAGGACCATGAGTCGCATGAACGGACCTGGTTCGGCCATTTTGAGGAATGTCAAAAGATGCTGCTGATGATTAGCTACTGGTCTCTTGCTCGCAGGGGTGAGGTTACTGACCATTCGTTCATTGTAGGACTCCTCTAAAAGCGTCTCGATCCAGCCATTGTCACGCTTCATGCGCCGCATGCTGTGGAGATGACGAAGCATGCCTGCAACCATGCCCGGCACGCCAGCAACACTCTCAAGGAAGATGTTCCTGATCATGTACTTTCTGGCGGTCATTCCGTACTTCTTCATGGCGAGCTCTGGGTCCCGGTCCATGAGTTCCTTCGCTGGTTCATGCCGATAACCCGAAGCCACGTCCATACCCCATCTTAAGACGCGAACAGCACCCAGGGCTGTCCAGTCAGACCAGGTCTTGGCTTCGCGGTGTGCCACTTTGATACTTTCCATCTGCTCGTATGAGTATATCGGATGCGGCCATGCTGGCTTCGTTGTCTTGATCTTCTCGGTCTCCTTGACTGGAAAGAATTCTCTCAGTCTATCGGATGGAGTGTTGCTGAAGCTTCTTGTTGCAGGAGTCCACGACTGATGGGCAATCAGCAGTGCTGGCTGTAGCTTGAAGACTCCCTGCGAGCCACCAGAAGTGGCGGCTCGCTTGCAAACAAGAGTGGCGTTGTTTGTCAACAGTTTTGACGAGAACATTAGTGATTGTGGTACGGTGGTCTATTGGTATGATATGATATGATATGATAGGTGGTGAATGTGAAATTGATGTGATGAATGCATATCCATCTTGATGCCGAATCTGCTTTCCGTCTTATACTCAGCAACGGGCGGCTATTTGCGTCTTGTGCAATGGCCTTGGTGTCGTCAAAGGTTGCAACGGGACATGTTCCAACATTCAAAACACCCGGCTCTTATTCGTCCGGTTCCCAGGCCACCATGAACGCCTTTTGCTGACACGACCTCATTTCTGCATGCGGTGACCGCAACAACTTGTACTAACCATTGTCGCGCTCAAGTTAGCATCGCACGGTCTTGGTCTTCACTACATAACTTTCCGCAAGTCAACATAACGTTTGTAGAGCTGATTCTGAGTTGCAGAAGATGAACTGATGCTCTGTGCTGGGAAGGTCTGAAAGGGGCGGCGGCGGAAGAGATCGGCGAAACAAGGTCAGTGATGAGTGAGATTTCAGCCGCATCTGGCTTGCAACGATAATGATTCGCATTGACTCGACATCAGATGACAAGTCAGAGTTTTGTCTTGCTAACCTCTTTTGTCGTCAACGTACCTATACTTATAAACGGTGATGATATCAACAAATTCCATGGAGCATAGTTGAACCGTCCAAAGTCATGATACTGGTTCCCGTCGGATGTTCACACATTTGCTGACATTCCATCATTCTTGGTCAAAGCCCGATTCTCCGTCTTTGGTAGAGATGTCCTTGACATCCACCTTGTCCACCTTCGCAGCAGACGGACCCATGTTGAGATGCTGGACAAACTTGTCCAGTGCTGAATCGCTGCCTTGTGCTTCTCCGGTCACCTAATGCACAGTCAGCTCTGAAATGCTACATGTAGGCGATGATCACGAACACTACCATCACTGTCGTTCTTGACATATCCTGTGACACCTGCCTGGGAGGCGTGCTTGACAGTGTATGATCTGTACAGGAATCAGCCAGATGTCAATGTCGTGTTTAGTGTACTTACCTGAAGTTGACGCCTTGGACAACTCCTTCCACCTTGTATGCAATCTGAGGGTATCAGTCTGGACCACGCCAGATCAAGAGCTGGATTGGCCTACTCTCTTCGACATGATGAGTGCAGCTAAAGACTCGATGACGATGACGATGATGATGGCTCCTGTTTTGCTTAGAATATTTCATTAATAGATTTGTATGTGGCAAGACCGCCAGAGCCCCCTCCTCACCCCAGCTGTGACATCACATGTATGAAACGCGAGAATGTCGCGCTATCACTGATGCCATTCGCAATCGTATTTTCGAATAGAAAGATACGTCTCTCTGCAAATTTCACATCTTACCAGCTCTGATACTCTCTCAAACATGTATATCGATCACAAATCCATCGATCGTGCTGCAATGAGGTACCATCCACATGATTGAATGGTTCAGCCAAAGTATAGATTAGCGGTGTGTGCACGGGGTCAGGGGCGGGTGTTTATGGTCGCGTTTCCCCGACGCAGGAAATTGGCCAGCACAGCATCTTTTTCAATACAGCCTGTCGTCTACCGTTCACACCCTCACAACGAGGCCTATGAGCCCCGGCAATACATCTTTTGCATTCGACATGAGACAATAATTCTACTACATCCGTCTGCTTAGCGGAAAGACCACTGTCACCACCGTAGAGCAGTCGGTATTACATCTGATTCTCCCCTGAATCATGGCCGAATCCGCTGCTCCGACGAGCATACCTGGCTCACCACGGCTACGCTCTGTATCTCCATCACCTAGCATCACGCCTTCGATGGCTCTTGGTGCTTGTCCTGATCTGGACCGATGCGTTTCCGACCCTTCTACCGTCTCTTCCCTTTCAAGCCGATCAGTGTCCACCACCTCTGAAGGTGGTCTAGTCTCAAATCGACGACGTGGTTACATGCGACCTCATGGAACAGCCTTTTCCGACTCTGCGAGGAATAGAGATAGTGTGATGAGCTTGGGAAGTATTGCACACATGCAATACTATTTTGCCAGGACGGGCCTGCTGGACGGCAAAGGTGCTCAACTAGCGAGAAAAGCCAGAGACAAGAACAGTGCTCAAGATTGTATCAGAATCGTCAGCGATAGCGATATCTACTTGGATGAAGACAAGGAGAATGTCGCCTCCGCCAATGTCGAAGACGAGCCGTCGATGCTGCCACCAACAGTGAGCACATATCGGGCAAAGGTCATCGAAAGCCAGCCTCCACCGGATATGTATGTCCTACGCAGAGAGCTCATCGAGAACCTCAACAGCGCCAAGAAGGTGATTGAAGGGCTCCAAGACACTCCTTCCGCACCTCAGATCCTTGTGAGTGGAGACGAGTCTCCTGTAGGCAAGCAAAATTCCGACAGCCAGGGTTGGCATGAGATACAGGGCCTTCACATCCTGGACATACTTACCCTGGCTATACGATCTGCAAAAGACTACTACACGTTCCACAGTCAACCACTGGCGCTCTACGCAATCAGATCTGAGCGGGAGATACGATCGGATCTCTACCAGGCTCTCGACATCCTGAAGCGTATGGCCAATCGTAACTTTCGCGGTGGGGTACGTGGAGTGGAGCGGGACGGTATATTTGCCTGGATTGAAGGCATACGTGTACTTTTACAGAGAGAGCAGGAAGATGAGCGGAAGAGGGAACAACTCCGCAGCCAGTGGGCGTGGTTACAAGGTGACTGGACGGGTCGAGAGCGTGAGAGAGAGTGGCTCTTCCTATCCTCTTTCACTACCGATGCAGATCCCTTGCCCACATGGGGCACAGCTTCAGGGCCTGAACCCACCGACTTCCTAAAGGCACTGTCAAGTGGCATCCGGCTCGTCCACCTTCACAACGAGCTCGTGAAACAAACATGTCGACGATTCGGTGAGATCAAGTCATACTACCAGGACTTGGGCAAGCCATATCGTTGCGCCGACAATCTCAGATATTGGATGAAGGCTGCTGAGCTAAGATGGGAAGTGAAGCTCAAGCTTGACGTGCTGGATGTGGTATACGGTAGGGGTCAAGACACGTGGGAGCAATTTGATGCAGCTGTGCTGAAGTGGTCGCAAGCTGTCAGACAGGAGCTCTCGGATGAATGGCTGGGAGGGAGCGAAAAACCTGAACCAGACCAGGGAGATTTCTCGGATCGACAGACGAGCATGTCGAGCTCGAGGGCTTCGTTCACAGCCGTGACACAGGGGTGAGGGGTTTCTTTCCGACTCCGGTCCCACATGGCGGTGTTTCCAACATTGACTATCGCACTATGCCCGGCCCACAACACCTTCTTCTATGATACCCAACCCTTTCTTTCTACAAGTATTTGCATAGAGCATGTCAGACCAGTAGATAATGTCAATCATTCAGCGTTCTTTGCCTTTGCCTACCAATTAACTAGAAACAACGGACATTCAAGTCATGCTCAGACAGTCACGGCTCAGGGCAGAATGTTGAGTTAGCACCGTCGCGGCACAGCAGCTGGCCCAAACTCCGGATATATTCACGCATCGACAAAACCGAGCCAGTCTTGACACAATCCTTCGATGCATCGAAAAGTGATCCGCGGGGTTTGTCCCAGGGCACTACGTTCACCACTTGTGAGGACTGGTTCCCCGGATTGTCAGTCGAGGACGCCTCCGCGCCTTTCCCCGCATGAGCTCCCCACAGCATCCAAAGCTTAGGATCCACTTTGCCAGCTGCTCCAGGCGGCGAACCAACCTCAATGGGTCGCAGACCTCTCATTTTTTGTCAATTACGTAGCGTCGCAGGCACTTGACGACAGATAGTACTCGCATTGGATGAAGTGGAATGTCCATGGTAATTGTCCGAAACCACCGTGAGTGCTCCCCTCCATTGTCTTGCGTCAGTCGATAAGCAGAATACTCTGTCTGATCAGCCACCAGAAAGGCGGAAAAGCTGCAGCGAGGGGCACGGGAAATGTGAGTTCTGGGAGCCCTGATTCGTCTAAAGCTGATGCATGCCACATTGCGAACGAGGCATGGCTTATGCAAGGCTAACCACCATTGATGCTCAAAAGTCCTCCCCGATCGCGACGTCTCATGTCCTGTCGTTTGATGAGTAGCACGATATTGGCGCCAGGAAGCGACTATCAGTTGCTGCTTCATGCATCGACCTGAGACTAGGCGACATCGTCACCTCACGGCACGGTGGACCCTTTTCGATTCACTTCCCAATGGTCAGAGGACTCGCAATCTTCGTGATCCAAGTGCAGGGTTTCTCCGCACTGAGCCGTTAGGCAATCAATCTACCTTCACATCACCCCTCGATACAGTGGATGAAGATCCTTGCCAACCTGACCAAGCCCCAGCTCACTCTTTGACTCCGCGGCTACAGAATATCGCAGGCTTTGTATCGAACGACATGTTTGTACGACTGGTCAATGGCCTGTGGAGAATGAAGATTACCCAAAGAGAGGAAACAACTTGACTCGGGGATAGTTTAAGCTGAATACCCGTCTCCGACATTGCCACGTGCATCATCGACATCTACGAGGCGACGTATCTTGGCCGTCTCGGCCGTCAAGCCAATCCCAGCTCGATAGTCATAGAGCTCCTCTACGTGGTACGACTCGGTCCCGTCAATCCCAAGGTTCCGTGGGATCCACCCTTCCCTCGTTGCTTCCTCCACCCCCTCCACTGCCCCAATGCATACCAGCCATGCGGGGCCCCGGGTAGTATGTCCTAGCTATAAGACCCCATCGCAGCCCTCTTCTGGGGTTGCTCGATCAGGTTTGTTTGTCCGACCTGCACTGCACAACTAAATCCACATCTTTACATCTGCTCAACACAATTGCAAACATGACAATCCCCGACGAGGTTGATATTATCGTGTGCGGTGGAGGATCATGCGGGTAAGATTACATCGCAACAACTACTTCATGGGCAGGCTGACAGAGGGTCATAGCTGCGTGGTGGCTGGCCGCCTGGCTAACCTGGACCACAACCTCCAGGTTTTGCTCATCGAGGCAGGCGAGAGTAACCTAAACGTGAGGGATAGAGAACGTGTGATTGACTACACCACTGACGACAGGTAGGATCCATGGGTCTACAGGCCTGGCATCTATCCCAAGAACATGCAGCTTGACAGCAAGACTGCCTCGTTCTACTACTCTCGACCCTCCGAGTTCCTGAGCGGCCGCCGTGCTATAGTACCATGCGCTCACATCTTGGGCGGTGGTTCCTCCATCAATTTCATGATGTATACTCGTGCTTCTGCTTCCGACTACGATGACTTCCTTGCTAAGGGCTGGACTACCAAGGAGCTCATTCCATTGATGAAGAAGCATGAGACTTACCAGCGTGCCTCCAACAATCGCGACATCCATGGTTTCGAAGGCCCAATCAAGGTCTCTTTCGGGAATTACACCTACCCCATCATGCAGGACTTCCTTCGTGCCGCCGAATCACAGGACATTCCCGTGACAGATGATCTTCAGGATCTTGTCACTGGTCACGGTGCTGAGCACTGGCTCAAGTGGATCAACCGGTAGGTGGCAGTCTTTGGCTTGTCCGCACTCTCGACTGACATGATCAGTGATACCGGCCGACGTTCCGACTCTGCCCACGCCTACATCCACAGCACGCGTTCACAATACACCAACTTGCATCTTGCGGTCAACACTAAGGTCGAGAAGGTCGTCCTCGAGGGTGACCGAGCTGTTGGCGTAAAGACTGTTCCGACAAAGCCCCTCCACCCACAGCAGAACAAGTCTCGCACATACCGTGCTCGCAAGCAGATCATCGTTTCTGGAGGGACCCTCAGCTCACCTCTCATCCTCCAGCGATCTGGAATTGGTAGGTAACATAAACATCAAGTGACGTCATTGCTAATTCTCTGCAGGTGACCCAGCGAAACTCCGCAAGGCTGGTGTCAAGCCTCTCGTCGACCTTCCCGGTGTTGGCCTCAACTTCCAGGACCACTACCTCACCTTCGCCCCCTACCGAGCTAAGCCACATGTCGAGTCTTTCGACGACTTCGTCCGTGGCGATCCAGAGGTCCAGAAGAAGGTCATCGACCAGTGGAACATCAATGGTACTGGTCCCCTCGCCACTAATGGAATCGACGCTGGCGTCAAGGTTCGACCGACCGAGGAAGAGCTCAAGCAGATGGACAGCTGGCCATGCCCAGAATTCCGCTCCGGCTGGGACAGCTATTTCAAGAATAAGCCAGACAAGCCAGTCATGCACTACTCTGTCATCTCTGGCTTCTACGGTGACCACACTCTTGTGCCACCTGGCAAGTACTTCTCGATGTTCCACTTCTTGGAGTACCCCTTCTCACGAGGCTCTACTCACATTACATCACCCAACCCATACGATGCTCCAGACTTTGACGCTGGTTTCATGTGAGTGCTATTCTCTAGAGGCCCATCTACCCCACTGACTGATCATTAGGAATGATGCTCGTGACATGGCACCCATGGTCTGGGGTTACATCAAGTCTCGTGAGACTGCTCGCCGCATGGATGCTTACGCCGGTGAGCTCCAGAATTTCCATCCTTTCTATAGATTCGACTCGCCCGCTCGAGCCCGCGACTTGGATCTTGTCACCGCCAAGCACTATGGTGGGCCTAACCACTTGTCTGCCGGTATCCAGGTCGGTTCATGGTCGGTACCTGTCGATGAGCCAAAACCAGCCTCTACCAGTTTCTTGAACTCCAACAGGCAGGACATACGTGATGATCTCACCTACAATAACGAGGACATCGAGGCTGTCATGGAATGGGTCAGGCGACAGTAAGCCCCCTCTTGTCTTGCTTGCGAAATCACTGCTAACAATGTTCAGCGTCGAGACCACCTGGCACTCACTCGGCACATGCTCAATGGCACCCAAGCATGGTAACGCCGCCACCAAGCACGGTGTGCTTGACGAGCGCCTCAACGTCCATGGCGTCAAGGGCCTCAAGGTCGCCGACTTGTCTATCTGCCCCGACAACGTCGGTTGCAACACCTACTCCACCGCTCTCCTCATTGGTGAGAAGGCTGCTGTCCTCACTGCTGAGGATCTCGGCTACTCTGGCTCCGCTTTGGACATGAAGGTGCCCAACTACCATGCGCCAAGGGAGATTGCTGGCTTGTCCAGGCTGTAAAGAAATGTACATGTAGTTTAGGTAGTGATTTGCTTTTCATCGCAACACTGTCATCCTATTTTTCGATCCTCCCCTGTGACTTGGTAATCGGATTGCATGTTATATCTGCTGTTCATTCCTTTCGACAGAATCTTTGTGTGCAAGTAATCCGACCGGGACTTATCACGTGACCAGCTGTACTTGTCTCCTTCCGCTCCACGTTTCTACGCAGACCTGTATCGTAGCCACGTATAGTATATCCCTGCCATCAGCTGATCCCCTCGAAGTCAAGCATAACTTCTCCCTCAAAATTTCACCTTCTCCGTTCTCCCCAGCGCGCCTCCGCAGCGGCCCAATTTCTCCACGAATCGCACCCCAGCTCCGGCATCTCGCCATGCATTACCCCGGACGCCGATTCACCGCACCCTTCTTTTCTTCCATCCGGTAACATGCAAATCAACCAGCAGATCAGTGCAGATCTACGGGTTTGTGGGGTGGACACCTCTACGCGCGCATAGTAATTTCCACGCCGGTGGGTGCGCTGTTATGAGTAGGTAGATAGGTAGGTTTGATTTGGTAAACAGGGTAGGGTTATAAGGAGACTAGCAGCCCTCGCACATGAAGCCAGTCTCTTTTCTTGCCCAACTAACAGTACAGGGAGTTAAGCTGAGTCAAAGATGCGGACTTCACTTGCTGCTGCGGCGGCGCTCCTGACGCCAGCTCTGGCGAGCCCGTTCTTGAAGCAGCTGAATGGCACGACGTGGATCATCGGGAACGATCTCTGGAATATGACGCAGAACGAAAAGTACGGGACCAAGCTGTGGTACAAGGGACGGGACCTGGTCGACGAGGCCGTGGGACACTATGTCAGCTACAGTAAGTGTCTAGACCGTTTTTACAAACGAGAGGCTAGCAGTACTGACTATCGGCAGATGGCGCACAGAATAACCTCGCTTGGACATCCGCAAAGATCGCACTCCAGACCGAGGACTATATCGACGTGCAATTCGACGCTGTGGAGGGCGAAATGCACTGGGTTATCTGGAATGATCTACCTGGGGCTTATCAGTACTTCATCAATCATGCTCTGCCGAAGCTGGGAGAGTTCAGAACTCTGTGGAGACTAGACAATGAGACGTTCACTCGTGGACGCACAGATATCAAAGATGGGGTTCTCCCGCCATTGGCAGAGTACAGGGCTGCGACAAATGTGCAGGACGAGACATGGCAAAAGGCTGATGGGACATTCTTGACAAAGTATGATTGGAGTGCCTTCATCCGGACTCAGGATTACTATGGCGTCTATGGCGAGGCGTTTGGAAGCTGGTACATCGTGAGTGTCTTGGTTTCGAGATACCGTACACGGCTGATTTGGTGACAGAATGCCGGCAAGGACTACTACAGTGGCAATCACCTCAAGCAAGAACTCATGGTTCATCGAGAGTCCCAGACTGGTGACGTAGTCCAACTCAACATGATTCATGGCACCCACTTCCAGGCGCTCTCGAACGATGCATTCGCAGACGGCAAGCTCTGGGGACCCTGGCTCTGGTATCTCAACGACGGCTCCCAGCCTGACGTCGCGGCGCGTGCCGCTGATGAATTCTCTCAATGGCCATATACCTGGTTTCAGAACGCCGAATACCAGTCTCGCGTCCGCACCGTCTCAGGCACAATCACTCTCTCCGACGGCCGTCCCGCATCCGGTGCAGCCGTCTTCCTCGGTGACAACAACTCCAACCTCTCTTCCCTCGATCAAGGCGCGAACAGCTACTACACCACCTACGCCGACGCCTCCGGCGCCTTCTGCTTCACACAGGTCCTCACAGGGACCTACGCTCTCCACGCATGGGCCAACGGCGGCGAAATCGGCGACGTGCTAGGCGACTTCATCACCAACGACATCGACCTGTCCAACGCTTCAGACGCCCAAGACCTCGGCGAGCTCCTCTGGCAATTGCCGGACCGCAAGCGCATCTTCCAAGTCGGCGCCTCCGATCGCAGGAGTATAGGCTTCAAGTACGGCGGCGCACCCTACCAGAACGGTCTGGTGTCGCAATGTCCCGCGAACCTCACTTTCACCGTAGGCGAGAGCAACACGGACGCGTGGTGTTTCGGCCAGTCCCAGCTGGGGACATGGAGCATTGCGTTCCCTCTTTCGGCCGCGGATCTGGAGACGGCAAGGAACCGCAGCGCGCTGTTGAGCGTCAGTCTGGCGGGATATAGTCAGGGGACGTCGAGTAACATCTTCGTTAACGGAGTGGATGCGGGGAGTAAGGTGGGGAATCTGACGACAGGGATCATCCCCAGTGATCAGTGCTTGTATCGTAGCGCGACGCAGGCTGGGGAATGGCACTTCTTTGAGTTCCCCGTTGCGAGGGAGAAGCTCAAGGAGGGAAGAAACGAGGTGAGCTTTGTGGTGGATAGGACGACGCAGTGGAGAGGGTTCTTGTGGGATAGTATTGCGCTGGACTGGCTCTGAGCTGAGCAGAGCAGAACTGAATGATGCATATGACAGGGCTAATGAACGCATCGATGCTTTACCAAAAGACCGCGCTCATCGTATCAGAGGACTATGCATTGCCACTGGTGACCCGATGCTCCTTTCTTCCTGGTGCTGTTCTCTTGCACCCTGCCGCCTGCTAGTCAAGGCGTGGTCCGAGAGCTCAAGGTCCAAGCTGTGTCATGTTCCGTGACCGTTCTGTTACCTCCTGCCTATCATTAAGCAGATAGTTCCCTGTGGATTCCAAGATACTGTCCTCACTAGACTCAATTGGCGACAGAGTCGTCACAGCATGACCGCAACGAAGCTCACGACCTGTTGTCGGGCGGCCTGGGCTCTCCGGCTCAATCCTTGGAAGTCACGCATTCGTGTGGCTTTCCGACACATCTCAACCGATGAGCCTTGGACACTGGCCAGCAACCAGACTTTCCCTAGTGTGGTTCAGCAACTACCAGCATTGTCTCTCCACAAGTCCCCAATTCAGAGCTTCGCCTCCCCCGGCTTTCGCTCACCACCCTCGATCACGGCTCCTAGCCAGCCGTCGCCTACATCCTCCCCTTCTTCCACCTCCATGGCCCACTTGACCCTGCCGCCTCTGTGAGCCCGCACTTCCAATTCCATCTTCATTTGCCGCACCACGAACAACGTCTCGCCTTCTTTTACATCATCGCCTTCGTCGACAAGTACTTCCACCAGTTTCCCTGCAAATGGGATAGGGACATGTGTCTTGTTTCTCGGGTCGGCCCGGGGTCTTGACGATGCAGATGATGCTGCGGAAGCGGACATGGACGTTTGTTGTAGAGCGAGACGATATGATTGACTTTGCGAAGAGGTTGAAGAGGTTGTAGGCGTGATGCCAATCTCAGCAGAGAGGGAAGATGGAAAATCGTTCTTCAGTAGCTTTGTGAGATGCACATGGTAGGCTTGTGGATCTGTGGACTTGGTAAGAGGTTCCAGAGAGACTGTCCAGGCGTCATCTTTCCGGAACAGCAGCTGCGAGGATGAAGGAGATGATGTGGATATCGAGTTGTTCTGCGCTTGGAAGAGGTCGGTGCCAAATTTCTTGCGCTGGGTTCGGTTGGCGGCAACGAGGAGAGAGGCCTGCTGAGACTCGAGCCAGTTGGTAGTACATCTACCTGCGAGGAAGTCGGGATGGGAAATGATGGCCTTTAGGATAGGTAAGTTTGTCTGGATGCCAGTGACGTGGGAATCGTCAAGAGCTCTCCGAGCTTTCTGTGTCGCTGCTGCCCAGCTCGGGGCGGTGATGATCAGCTTTGCGATAAGACTATCGAAGTCGGCCGTCACCGCCGACGGTATCCCGTTGACGATGTTGGTGTCACATCGAATCCCATTACCGAACGGGAAGTGAGCAGACTGTATCTTGCCAACACTGAGTGACCAATTTTTGGCAGGGTCCTCGGCCGTGATTCTCAGCTGGATAGAGCTTAGCTGTGGTGGCGACTTCGCATCACAGGCATCCTGTTTGATCCCGGACTCTTCGAGGATAACGCCTTGAGCAATGAGCAACTGTGCTCGTACGATGTCAGTCGAACATATAGACTCCGTCACTGTATGCTCGACCTGCAATCGAGGATTAACTTCCAAGAAGTAAAACTCCGAACTATCAGGATTGACCAAGAATTCGAATGTGCCGAGGGATCTGTACTTGATCTGCTTCGCCATGCTCAATGCTGACTCGATCACTCTCGCTACAAGCTCACGGTCCAATAGAGAACTCGGCGCAAGCTCGACGATCTTCTGGTATCGCCGTTGAATGCTGCATTCTCGTTCCCAGAGATGAGTGATGTTACCATGATGGTCGCCAATGATCTGCACTTCGATATGTCTGTAGCCACTGATCGCCGCTTTCTCGACGAAGACTTGCTTCGATGGGCTTTCCTCGATCGCTCGAGCTAGCAGATTATCCAAAGTATCCAGGCTTTCCACGAGCCGGATTCCTCGACCCCCACCACCGTCAACGGCTTTGATCATGATAGGAAATCCGGCCTGTTGTGCGAACGACTTGACTACTTCAGGATCACTTGTCGGGGTTGTCAGAGCTGGTAGTACAGGAACGCTACATTCCTCTGCTAGTCGTCGAGCTTGTAGCTTGTCGCCAGTGCGATCCAGTATCTCCAAGCCAGGGCCAACAACCAGAACGCCATCGTCTGACAATCGTCTCGCAAATTCAGCCGACTCGGACAGAAATCCATAGCCAGGATGTACGGCGTCAATAGAGTGCTTCTTCACTAGTTGCACAAGTTCATCAACGTTCAAGTAGGAACCAGGTCCGGTAAGCTCGAGTGCATGATCTGCATTGTATGCGTGAGAAACGTCGTGTCCAGTGTGAAGGGCGACAGTCTCGATTCCAAGTTCTCGGGCAGCTGAGATGATTCGCGTCGCGATTTCGCCTCTGCTCAACGTCAGTGTTGTAGCAAACCATGAATGCCAGACCATTACCTATTGGCGACGAGCAGTCGCTTGATTGCTCGAGGAGAGACAACCATCATTCAGACAAGGAAGTAACAAAACTCGGATCGTATCCCGATGTCATGAAGAATAACCTTCTAGATCGCTGCTGTTCGGCAATGTTTCAACGACGACATGAAGTCAATGTGCACCCCCCCCCACCTTGAGTGCCTCGGCTCACCGACCCAAGAGGATCGTCGTTCAGCAACCGACGAGATCTTTCCAAGAGCGAGAAATGTGCCATCTCGACTTTCCATGAGCAAGTAGAAATCATAAAATAATCATGGCTAAGGACGACGAGTCCTCCAAACCTCCCGTCGCCACTGGACCCACCACCACCTCCTCCTCCACAGCCCGTGACCGCGCTTCCCAGATCTCCGCCCATCTTACTCCTCCTGAAGCAAACAGCCGCCGTCGCCGCCGCAAATCCAACAAAGACGACCCACCAGCAGACTACTCCGACGTCCTAACCCAGCTCCAAACCCTCCGCACCATCGCCAAAACCCCCAACCCTCAACATCCAGGCTACTCCCGCCAAAGAGCCTCCGGTAAGCTCTGGGTCCGCGAGCGCGTCACCCGCCTCTTCGACGCCGGGACCTTCCGCGAAGTGGGCTCCGTGAGCGGGGACGTGACATGGCGATCCCTTTCCCCTACCAAGGAGGAACCGACCGACTTCGTCCCGAGCAACAATGTGCAGGGCTTCGGTCGCCTTCGAGGGCGCAAGGTGCTTTTCACTGCCGATGACTTTACTCTGCGTGCGGGTCATGCGGACGGCGCCATAGGGGCCAAGACCGTGTACATGGAGAAATTGGCGCTCGAGCTCAAGTTACCGATGGTGAAGCTCGTGGACGGGAGTAGTGGCGGGGGATCGGTGAGTTCGATAAGGACCATGGGGTATAGCTATATCCCGCCGCTGGAGAGCTTTGAGTACGTGATGAAGCAGCTGAACCAGGGAATTCCCAACCTTGGGGCCGTACTGGGGCCGGCGATAGGTTTGGGCGCAGCGAGGGTGGTGAGTTGTCATTTCTCGGTCATGGCGGCGGACGTGGGGGCGTTGTTCAATGCGGGACCGAAGGTGGTGGCGGGGGCGACGTTCGAGGAGGGTTTGACGTTCAGGGATTTGGGTGGGCCGATGATGCATTGCACGAATGGGACGATTGATAATCTGGCGGCGAGTGAGGAGGAATGTTTCGAGCAGATCAGGACGGTGCTTGGGTACTTGCCGGACTGTGGGCAGAAGGTGCCGCCGACGATCCAGGGTGAGGATGATCCGCAGAGGCTATGCCCAGATTTGAGGACGGCGATACCCAGGAAACGAGAAAGAATGTTTGAGCCAAGGAAGATCATCACGAATGTGGTCGACAAGGACTCGTTCTTCGAGATTGGCAGGCTATGGGGCACGACTGTGGTGGTTGGAATTGCAAGACTAGATGGTAAGCCAGTGGGAATCGTGGCGAACAATCCTGAAACGAATGCCGGAGCACTGGACGCTGCTGGCTCGCAGAAGCTCACAAGGCACCTCAAATTCCTGGACATCTTCAACATACCGCTCCTACAATTCGTGGATGTACCAGGCTATGCAGTCGGAACTGTAGCGGAACGAACGGCGACGATGAGAAGGGGCGTTGAGCTTGCAAAGACCTACTACGCCACTACCATGCCCATATTCAGCGTCATCGTCAGGAGAGTGTATGGCGTGGCAGGAGGAGTGATGCTCGATTGTCGAGATCCGAGACTCCGGGTCGCTTGGCCGTCCGGCGAATGGGGCTCATTACCTCTGGATGGTGGCATCGAGGCCGGCCATGCTGCTGAACTAAAGAAGATCGAGAAAGCAAAGGGAGAGCAAGCACGGAAAGATAGATACAAGGAACTTGATGATGAGTATAGGAGACTCATGAGCCCCATCCGCACAGCAAACGCTTTTGGCGTGGAGGAGATCATCGATCCAGCCAGGACCAGACCGCTTGTGTGCGAGTGGTTGCAGCATACGTATGAGAACTTGTTGCCCATCCGCGTGCAGGAAAGGATTTCTGGGAAGCTGCAGCCTGTGTTCTCCTAGGAATTCTACTACCATTACCGCTGGTAGTAGCAGCTCACGAAGCAAGGACAATGCATGATCCCTGCCAGCTGGTCCGCAGACCTGCACGCAATGAGCTAGACATATGCAAAACAGTTGCGAAAGATTCTGAGGGGGCGATCTGACCAACCCAGGCACGTTACGAGGGTGAACCATACGGATGGCAACATCAGAAGTACCACATTGCTCGAAACTCGAGGAACCGCTAAGTGCGTATCACTGCAGAAGAATGAATAGTGAGCAACGAAGGATTGGAACAAATCAGATCTACACCAATCTTGACGCTATGCTGTTTCCCCATGCGACGACCTTGTCTATGACTACTATAACACATACATCCCCCCACCTCCCGCCCACTTCTATACGATACCCAAGATCTTCTTCGCTATCAGGTAGCAAGTGATTCCAAAAGCGAGTAGGCCACCGGTAATCCCCCAGAACCAAGTGAAGTCGTTTTCGTACGCCTGTCCCGGAACCCAGCTATCTGGAGTCAGCAATTGTTTCATTAACAGCGATGAGACGCTTACCAATTCATTCCCCATATGCCAGTGATGACATTCATAGGAAGAACGATAGTACCAAGAACGGTAAGCTTGTTGAGGACGTCATTGGTCTGCTCTGCTCGCTCGGAAGTGCGGATATTGATCTGTGCGAGATAATTGCTGTGTGCTCGGCTCAAGAGGCTGTAATCTGTTAGTATCGCTATCTTTACGGTATATCAGCTTCTCCTCACTTCTCGTAATGGGACAAGTTGCCCGTCATGGTAACAATGTGATCCTGAATATCGCCCAGATACAACCCGATTTCGCTCCTAGGTGCAACTGACCACTGCTCATTGCATCTCTTGGCGAAGCCCTTGATGACGTCTGCTTTGTTTCCAAGCAGACGGTATAGGCTCATGACCTTCTTCCTGCACTCGCCAATGCGCCGCAACATCTTGCCACCTTCGTCCATCTCAACACTCCTCTGACTCTTGTTGTCGTCATTCTTCTCGCCGAGGAGGTTCTTGTTGGCTTCCTTCTTCTCCTTGTCTTCGTCCTTGACACTGATACTGTGCAAGGCAAGAATGTGGTCATCGATGTCGTCGACTTCATCCTCGACTTGCTGAACAAGCGGAGCATAAGCGTCAGTGATATCATCGATGATGGCGTAAGACATCCAGTCAGCTGATGGTGACATGTAGTCATTGAGCTGACGAATGCGACGCCGAACATTTGCTGGATGTGGAGTCATGCTGAAGTGGAAGCTCAATATACCATCACGGTAGACGATAACGTAGATATTTACTGGCTCCATGTAATCGACGCTGTCTTTGTCCTGCTCAAAAGACCTGTAGTTGACGAAGTAGTAGTTCTGGAAGAGCTCTACTTTCTCTCGAGGTTCCTGCACAAGGATATCTTCGACAGTCAATTGATGAATGCCGAATGTCTTTGCGAGAATTTTCATCTCCGCTTCCGTGGGCGATAGCACATCGAGCCAGAAAGTCGGACGAGGTCCGAAGCGCTTCGGCTTACCTGGAGTTGGCGGGACTGATTGATGCTTGCCGTTGGGCGTCATAGAACCAGAGTGGTCCTGTGATCGAGACTTCTCCATTTGCACACTCGCCAGAGAAGGACGACCCCTGCCAAGCTCAGGAGCTGTCACAGCGGGCTCTTTACCTGGTGATGGAATTGCCATGTCCATATCATCCTCGCTATCGCTAGAATCACTGAGCTCCGGTGGCGATGGTCGGAACAAATCGTCGAAAGTAGCACCAAATTGACAAAGTTCGCTGATTGTACGGCTGTGAATGGTGGCATCGAAGTTTTCGTTGAAGTAGGTGTACCGGTAAGGGTCTTCCTCCTCTTCACGGTGCCATGCCTGTTTGGCATTCCGCAGACGGCCACCGACCATGACCGGCTCCGTCATCTTTTTTGCGCGAATCTGTTCAGCGTTTCGTTCTTCCTTCTCTTCACGCGACCACTCGTCCAGAATGGAAAGATCCGGCCATTGTCTCCTACGACGACGACGTGGACTTCTTCGGCTATCTTGATGAGCACGGAAGTCTTCCTCGCCCATTTCGGACATTCCGGTATCTCCAGGATAGCAGACATCCATCTGTGCGAGATCGTGAATTGTTCGTGATCTCTTCGGAGAGTGCGGCACCGACCGGGGCTGTCGCTGTTCTCGAGAATCCCCATCAATATCAATGATTGCATCGTCAGGGTCGTGAGGATGGTCGCGCGAAAATTCTTCTGCTATCATAACATCGTCCAATGATCCCAACTTTGGAGAGCTCGGCACCGATGGCGGGTTGTTGACGTCAAAGTCGTCATCGCTATTATCAGTATATGCTTTCACGGCTCGCTTCCTGCTTTCCGGTGATGGGTGTGAGTTGCGACGGTGAGAATCGAGGAAAGAGTTACCAAAGCCACCAGTGCCACTCCGGGATGTACCAGGTCTGGCTCTAGATGATGACCCCAACAATGGTGTGCGATCACCGTGGTCGTCCGAGTCTTCCTCAGGCACGCCCTTGGTGACCTGATTGAGTCTCGACTTGGTCGGGCTTGATCCGATGTTTGGCTGGCTTTGACGACTTTTCTGCGAGCGTTGAGGCACATTGGTTCTCGAAGAACTGAACATGCTGTTGGAATTGCTTCTTCGACGTGAGCGGAACGGCAGCTGCTCTCTGTGATCAAGCAGGGCTTCGCTCTCCAGACTCGTATTGCTCCTATTATCATTTTTAAGTCGATAGAAGCTTCCTGATGCCGGGGTAGGTCTCGGCCCATCGAGCAGGCTCGGACGACGATCTGGCTCTTCATTGTCGTTGACGGTCGACTCAGATGGCGCTGCAAAGCTTTGTCGTCTATTTCTTTTCTTACGTCCACCGCGATGTTTCTTCTTCTTCGTTGGCATGCTATCAGTGTGACCTTGTGTCTGTGCCGGATCGGTCGGATTGGGTCCAGGCCTGGCCGAAGATGATGCAGTTGCAGACCGTCCCGCAGCAGTCTGAGAGCTGGTCACTGGGGGACCTGCGCTCTTGGGCGTGTGTGGCTCCATTGCAATCTTGCCGTGCTGTAATCCGGGATGTGATTGCTGCGCTGCGCCGAATGAAGGTCTGCAAGCTGTGAATTCGACCAGGAAGCCGAAAATCTCGACTTATGGTTGAGAGAAAGGTGGACCTGTCAAGTAATGATTCTAATCTATGTGACGTACTAGGCGGTCCAAGCTTTGCCAAGGCAGGAGAACGTTGCTGGTTGAACGATTGATCTCACATGGACAGCATGGCATATATAGACACTGGAAAAAGAGGAGCGAAGATCACAAAGCCTGGCAGGTACGGAAATTCCTGTTATCGGAAGACGCTTCTGTACCTGCCTCAATGTGACGACACGCGAGAGATTTCCCAAAGAAGGATAAGCTCAGGATCTGCAGGCTCGGCCGCCAATCACGACCAAGTATGGTAGCCAAGCTTGACCATGCATCCTCTCCCGCTCGGGATTGCTTTCTCACCTCAACTCTTCATTATGCATCTCCTCGAAAGTATATAATTCTGCTATGACAGAGGCGCTAGATATTCGGCTTGCTCTGTCTCGGCATGAGGCCTATGCAGGTGCTGCTACCGGCTCTGGTAGTTGCGGTACTGACTTTGGGCTCTACAACATGCTAAACTAGGACATCAAAGTAATCTGCATCTCAAAGCCTCATATCCTTGGGAGCGTTGTCATTGGAAGGTCATCTTGTCATTGGAAGGTCATCTTGTCATTGGAAGGTCATCTTGTCATCTGGTTATCCAATTATCTGGTCATCTAGCAGATACGCACACGTAAGGGCGATTCCAGAACACAGTCCCTCTAATTGAAGCTGTAGCTCTATCCTGGCATCATCTGGAGCAAGTTCAAGCAAGGATTGACAAAATGCACACTGGGGACTTGTCGATTGTCACTGGCGAACATGACATGTATTCATGTGGCGGTTCTCTCCATTATAGGTTTTTCCCAGTCTGCATGTCCTGTCAACACCTGAACACTGATTTTATACCTGATATGCGGTCCGCAGCATTATTCCCTTTGGAGGACACCTTCTGTGGGACGACTTGTTGATCCACGTGGGATTCGAAGGTACGGACCAGACACATATGCATCCGTAGAAAATGTCACGAAAGAACCCTGCCACTTTAGTGCCGCTTGTCTGGCTGACGATGGTGCGTATAGATCCTGGTCTTATTCTGACTACTCGCGGAGAACAAATGCTTGAGCAAAATAGAACGAGGACATATCTAATATCGTGCTGCCTAAGCGACTCCAAATTTAGGCTACCTCTGTCGACATCTGATGAGTCCCATGGCACGGCTCGTGTATTGGCTCACATATGGTCTGTTGATATGCCGAGATGAAGGTGTCGCGCCTTGTATGCGGTCTTTCAGTAGGCCGGAAGCGGTCGACAGCCCCTGCAAAGTCCTGAATCATGGAGCAAAGGAGCTTTGACCTTGGCGGCGCGGCGTATAAAGTAGGCTTGTTCCCCCACCTCGGGCAGGCGCGTCACTTTGCTTGCGTGTGGAGTAGCTTAATTCTTTCTTTTTTGTCCGCAGCAACATGCGCCAAAACAATCAATGCAATTTCATGATATCAGCATTGAGGCAATGATTGTGGTCACAATTGCGACCGAATGATCCAGCATATATAGCAATTCTGCTCCCCGGATCTTAGCTACCAGCGACATCTTTAATAACAGCTTAATCACCACACTACAGCGCTCCTGAATCGCCCTTTGGGACTCACACCCTACCCACAACTCCCATCGATCGCTCCAGATGATACCATAGACCTCTCGATGCGTCTTATCACCCCAAGTAGTCTGCACTACCCCATCACGGTCACGCGTCTGCGCTGCCAGCAAGATGAGGAGGTAACCCAGGGTGCTCCGCTTTTCGATTACCGCTATGAAACGACAGTGATTGAAGGGACTGAGGATAACCCGGAGGGCGAGCCTGTGAAGCGGACATTCTACTCGACCTACGAAAGCGACCAGGAAGGCACTTTTCACAAATGGCTCGTGGCTCAAGGCACGACCATATCCCGGGCAGGGTGAGCAATCTCGAGAACGCACATGGGTGATAGACTGACGGTATTGCAGGGTTCCGATTGGCGACGTAGAAGAGGCGTGCCGGCATGAGGTCCAATTCCAAGGGATGTGCGCCAATTGCGGCAAGGACATGACCGAGTAGGTTAGAGTTAGTGTCTTACCAGGGCTCACTAATACAGATGACAGAGTCACTTATAACACGATACAAAAGAATACAGCTCGCGCGACCATCTCCGCTGCTCACAGCCACGCAGGTCTTCTTGTGTCTCCAGCTGAAGCTTCGAGGTCCGATGAAGAAGCAAAGAGAAGGTTAACATCCTCGCGCAAATTGTCTTTGGTTGTCGATCTGGACCAGACTATCATTCATGCCACTGTCGATACCACCGTGGCCGAATGGCAAAACGATCCCACCAATCCCAACCACGATGCCGTCAAAGACGTTCGAGCATTCCAGCTTCTTGATGAAGCCCCTGGTGCAAGAGGCTGTTGGTACTACATCAAGCTGAGACCTGGACTTTTCGAGTTTCTTGACGAAATCGCAAAACTCTACGAGTGTCATATCTACACAATGGGCACCCGCGCGTACGCACAAAACATTGCCAAAATCGTGGACCCTCAAGGCAAGATTTTTGGAGATCGAATTCTGAGTCGAGATGAAAGCGGAAGCATGACTGTGAAGAGCTTGCGTCGCTTGTTCCCCGTCGACACGAAGATGGTTGTCATCATTGATGATCGAGGAGACGTGTGGAATTGGAGCCAGAATCTCATCAAAGTCACCGTATACGACTTCTTTGTCGGTATTGGAGATATTAACTCTAGCTTCCTGCCCAAGCGTCCGGGAATTGACGATGTACCACTTCCAACGCCAGAGTCGCTGCCCACAAATGGCAACGGCAAGGTCGGCGAGAGCAAGACAAATGGCGAAGCGAAGCAGAAATCGACGCGACCAACCGACACAAATCCGGTAGAACCGCAAGCAAATGGTGATGTGTCGACCATCGACCAGCTAATGTCTATGGGAGGTACAGCTGATGCAAGTACGGTCAAGGAACAGACGAACGAACACAATGAGACCATCTTGGCTCAACTTGCAGACCGACCTCTCTTGCAGAAGCAGAAAATACTGGACGCAGCTGACGATGCGACCACCACTCCAGCAGACTCACCACAACAGAACGGGCACTCCGAAACTCCTCCCCAGCACAGGCATAACTTGCTTCGAGATAATGACAATGAGCTACACTACCTCCGCCAAACGTTACAATGCATACACCACAAATTCTACGCAGAATACGATACCCGCAATTCCCTACCTCCATCACGAGTATCGGAGCTTCGTCCCAACACCCCACGACCGCAGCCTCCCAAGTCTGCCCCTGACCTTACCTCTCTGCCTAACGTGACTGGCATCATGGCAACCATGAAATCGGAGGTTCTCAAAAAAATCCACCTTGTCTTTTCTGGCGTCGTCCCTCTCGGCACGCCCATCCAGTCTCACGATACCGCCGTATGGGCCAAGTCCTTCGGCGCCGTTGTTCAAGAAAACATCAATCGTCGCACCACGCATCTCATCGCCGCGCCTGGGCGGCGCACAGCTAAAGTCCGTCAAGCTTCCCGCCGCGGCATCAAGATCGTCAGCCAGCGTTGGCTCCTCGACTGCCTCTCCCAATGGCAGCGCGTCGATGAAGACCCCTACCGACTCTACCGCGATCTCGAAGACGAGCCAGGCTCACCCGAACGCAGTGCCAAGGAAGACCAAATTTCTCCCTTCGAAGAACAGCCCGGCATGCTATCCTCCAGCGAAGAAGAAGCCGCTCTCACTGAATCCGACGCCGAAATATCCACCATCGGCCCCAACGGTCTACGCATCAACACGGCCACAGAAGGGGCCACAGACGCAGACGACGAAGCAGAGGATACAGAAACAGAGAAGGAGTTGAGGCAGTACATGCCCTCTCTGTCCCGCGAGGACTCGTCGCCGCACGAGCAGACAAAGGAAGACTGGGACGAGGTCAATGACGAGCTGGCCGAGTTTTTGGGCAGTGATGCCGAGGACGACGGGAGTGCGAGCGAGGCCGAGTCGACAAAGTCGGGACAATCGGCCAAATCCACCAAGTCGGCACGATCAGATCCCAATGCAAACGGAGCCAAGAAACGGAAACGCACCGACACCTCGGGCAGCGCCGACGAGAGCGCCGAGGAAGGCGGGAGTAAATTGCAGGTCCGAAAGAAGAAGGCCCTGGGCAGGACGAGCAGTCTCAATACCGTAGAGGGCGTGATGGAGGGGGCCGTGGCTGTCCCCACTGCTGCCGCCGCTGCTGCCGCCGCCGCCGCGCCGGAGACGATCGATGAGGCAGCGGAGGGCGAAGGGGAGGAGGGGACGGATGATGATCTCGAGGCCGCGCTGGCAGCGGAGATGGCGAGGGAGGAGTCCGAGGAGGAGGAGACGTGAATGAAACATTCTGTTGTGATGGTTGCGAAGGGATGTGGGATGGGATGACTGTGAAGAGGACGGGGTCTTGTATTCTCATAGCGCCGGCGCCGGGTTGGGTATTCCCCACTTCTATGTTCCGCTCAGCGATTATGCGGGCAGTGAGTGGGTGAAGATAGAGATCTACGACATGTATCATGACATGAATGAGATCGAAATAATTCAACAGAGACATCGTGCAGATACAGATGAAGGAAATTTGTGGTATCAAAGACTCTGTATCACGTCATCTGATCTGCTGTTACTTAGCTATGACATCTAACATGTCATGGTATGCTTTTAAGCATTACAGAGGCGGTCCCGCATGAAGTCTAGTGAGCCTCTGTTTTGTCGCCAAGTTGGATCAGCTCTAGTCCTCAAGCCTCGAGAGATCTCTTTCTGTTCCTTGCCCTGATCCGACCTGCCTCACACGAATTATCCCACCATCCCAGAGCCAGCTCATCCATGAACCAGATTCTCTGCTCTTCGCCCGCGAAAGCCCTTATCTGGAACCCGCTCAACCCGCGCATATCGAGTGGAAAATCGACAAAGGTGAGAAGACAATTCTCCAGAGCCGGACAGGCTGGCACCGTGACGTTGCTCTGGTACGCCAGTATCTCCGCACGGAAAGAGGAGTCATAGACATAGCCACTAATCTCGTACATGCAGCCCAATGAGTCGGTGTTGTCGCATCCAAGGTACGCTGAGTATGCGTTGAACCAGTAGGCCTGGTTTGAAGCACGACGGCCTGCGCCGAGCTCGCCAGGCCTGACAAAGCCGGGAGAAGGCACGTTCTCTGCTCCTGTCTGGTTCGTGATGAAGACCGCAAGATGTGGAGGCGATACAGCCTCAAATGGTGTCTCGGGCAGCGGAGCATAGACATATCCCTGTGAGAATTGGAAATGGCGATACGGGCTGAAGATGGGCACCGCGCGGGTGATGTCGGTCAAGTTGGTGATGAAACCAGGAAGGTCATCCCACTGAGAGATGTTAGTATTAATCACTGAAGCCGACAAGTGATCTACTAACGCCAAACCTGAAGTCACCGACCTCGCCACACCCAGTCTCTCTCACGACCGAACCAGTCCCTGTCGGCAAGAAAGTTGTATGGGTGCTCAGAGTTGTTCGAACAGCCGGGTCTTCGTCACGAATTGCAGTGCCGGTCACATACACCGGTGCAGTAGACGAAGCCACGAGGTCAGATGTCGGAAACGGAGGTTGTGCTGATGGGGCTGGGCCCTTAAGAGTGCGAGGTGGGAACCTTCTGGGTCCTGCATAAAGCTTGCCGTCAATTCCAGTCTCGGTAAATTCACCTACGATCACGTCGTCGACCTGGGCGGCGCGTCCAAAGATACTCGGTGCAACAAAAAACTCTGGCGTGGCACTGAATGCGGTCGGTCCTTCGGTGATGACCCTGTCAACTGCGCTTGAGGAGATGTTCCAGCCGCTGATGCCAGGGCCAGGTGCGCTGCTGGTATTCCTGGTGGCCGGAATGGTCAAGGTGATTGTTGGATAGCCTGAAGTAGTCGAATTAGCGTCGGTGGTTGTGGAGATCGTGTGGCTGACAGTGGTGGGGAGGTAGGTGAATGACTCGATATCGGAAGAGGTAGTGCCATTTCTGGGAGCGCCGCCAGTGGTGACGACGGTCACTATCTCCGTGAAAACAACCGTACTGGTGATTTCTGCGACGGTCTGGGTGCTCGTGATGGTCTCAAAAACTGTGAGGATGTTGACCGAGGCGATACATGTGCTGTATAACAATTAATTACTGGTCATTCCCGTCGCTTGAGGACATACCTGAGATCCTGAGCGGCAGCATTATAGATCGTGTTGAGGGCCACGGTAGCCATGATGGACTGGAAGAACTTCATGCTTATCGGAATAGATGGACTATAGCGACTGTAACCTTGAAAGAGTGACTGTGGTGAGTTGAAGTCTGGTGAAAAGGAATGGGAGCAGAGATAGATAGAGATCGAGGCATCTTCCGCTCAACTTCGGCGACTCATGGGTTCGAATTTGGAAGTCGCAATTGCGTCACTTCAAGATATCCCGCTATGGCTGGAGTGATGTGGACAAATCGTAGGTTTCATCAACATGTCTGCATGTCTCGCATGTGGGAACACATGCCTGTGAAAAGTTGGCTCGCCTACGTACATTCAAATAATAACAAGAAAGATCTTCAAGATGATACAAGACATATGGGACAGGCGATAGAAGGGAGCGCGTGGTACACAAGGGGCTCCCCCAGTCCTGGCAGCCGCTACTGATTATCCTGTTGTCGATGCCATCGAATGGCGCGTTGCATGATTCTGCGGATTCACGCAAGACAGATTCCACAGTCTGTCGTGTCAGACTAGGATGGCAGCGTTCCACAAAACAGCTATCGGGCAAAGATATGTAGAAAGACAAGTTGAAGTCGTACAGGCTCCCGTTATCAACCTGTCATGTGGTCCCAGCTCCTTAGCGCCATGCAATGTCGATCGATTTCTGGAGAGATTATTCCAGTTCGGAGTTTGTCGGTCGGAATAGATTGGCACTGAGGGCAGAGCCGCAGGTCGAGAATGATGTGATTGGTGATTGACAGCATCCTGCTGCCCGCTCTCTTCTCTTCAACCCCTCCTCCATGTTCAGATGATCTCCTTCATGGACGTTCACGTGCTACCTGACCGAACTTGACGCGCCAAGTATATCGTTCGCGCTCGTTCTCGATTCTTTCGCCTGACGGCCATTTCCGACCGCTGATCACCGCAGCTCACGCCTTCTGTCGGCACGAAGTTGCCTGACGGGTTCTTCTATGAGAGTGTCTCACCTCAACCTCGTTCACGATCCTCCTTATACGACTTGTCTTTCCTGGTGAACTGCCCGTCATGAACTTTGGTCAACAGCTTCCCCAGCTTCACAGTGACGGCATTGGCAAGCGAGTTTCTGGAGACTTCTCGAGTCCGTCAATGGGACCCGGCGATATGCCTACGAATGGAGCGCCGAACGGACATATCCCCATGGTTATACCTGGTCAAGGCAGGGGGAACCAGCAGTATCGGGACAACTTTGCGACTGCAAGAAGCCCACCCAAGCAGAAGAGTATGCCCTAATTTCCTCAATGGAGGAGAAAAGGACTAATACCACCCAGGCACATCTCACGTCCCGTGCAAGTTCTTCCCAATAGGACAATGTCAAGCAGGTGCTGCCTGCCAATTTTCCCACGACCTTGATCCCACGACGCAGAACGCGCCATGCAAGTATTTTGCAAGGGTAAGCCTCCGTCCCGTCAGGCGCCGCCCAACGAGCTAACTTCGGCACTTAGGGTAGCTGCAAATTCGGTCAAGGATGTGCTCTCATGCACGTGCTGCCAGACGGCCGTATCACCAACAGACCTGTAAGAGGTGGGCATGGCTTTGGACGACGGGGACAACACAATGGTCATATGTACCAGAACAGCCAGACTTCACCATTGGCCATCAATCCACACGACGCCATAGCTGACCAGATGGCTTTTCAAAATCAAGAGCCTTCCTCAGCATACACGTATCAACCTACATCTCCAACCTTCAAAGCAGAGATATATCCTGGTGACAGCTCTCCTCGGTTTGGTTCACCGCAGAACGATTATCTCAATCCCAATCCTGTGAGATCTCCGCAGCGGCCTGGACTTAGTGCGCGCGATGCACCAATGCCGAGCTCATGGGATAGTCAAGGTGTTTCGCAAGCGGCCAGGCATGGACCGTATGCTGCATCAGTCCCAGGCCGTTTTGGCCTCGAGTCGCCGCCTTCCTCGTATCCAAACAAAGCTCAAATGGGCAATACCGCTCTTAGGGGCATCACAGACTCGGCATTTGGTGACACAGCGAACTTGGATGGCGTGCTACACGGTCTAGGCTCGTCACCGAGGGACAACGAACCACTCACATTCTCAAAGCGGCCTTTGCATTCCGAGCGCTTCGCGCGTTCACGACCCTTCCTTTCGTCCTCGCTTGACGTGCGCAACACACAGTTCTTGAACAGTCTGGATAACTCGGATCTGGAAGCTGGTGATTCGGATGACGGAGCAGGAGAAGACCTACTTCCCTCCTCCCTGCACGATTTGCTACCAACAGACAAGCCTCGACGCGCGTCGAGAAGCGGCTTTGCCGAAGACGAAAACAATGCTCATTGGACATCAGCACCGAGGCGTATTGCTAGCAATGGCACAAACGTCGAAATGAAAACTGGGTCTCTTTCACCGCACTCCGCATCTCCATCACGATACAGTGCCATGTGGGCTGCAAGATCGTCCTCGAAACAAGACTTGGAGACAACGTCGACTTCTGCCTTTGGTCATGTCGGGTCCCCATTACGGCCATCTAATCTGCGGACAAGCAGTACGAACACAGCTTCACCACCCGACAGTGCCGCTCTTAGCATGCTGACGTCGCAGCTGAGGCGCGCCAAAATGAGCGACAGCGCTTCAGGATCACCGACTGCTGGCAACACGTACCTGTCGCCGTCAGCATCAGGCACCTCGTTATCGTCGCGCATGGGACCAGCGTCAAGTGCGAGACATGGTCAAAGCCTCGGAGCTGGCGAGAGGACCTTGAGCGGAAATCTCAGCAACACTTTGGGTCGCGAAAAAATTGAGGAGGAAAGCATCTTTTCCATGGAGGAAGAGACCGGAGGACTTGAAGGCAGTGAGGCAGAACCAGGCGCACAACAAAGAGGTGGTAGCTCAGGCAATGCATGGTCACTCGGCTCACCGGGTGGTACAGTTGGTGTAATCGGAGGTCAGAGGAACAAGTGAGCACGCGCAGGAATATAAAAGGCTAATGCTTCTGCTTAGCCATTTGTATAGCATACATCTACGTTAATGACCATATGAAAGCCATAGGGAGGATAGCATAAGTGAAGGACTCGATGTCTTGGGGATACACGTATGTGCAGCGAATGGATTCAGTTTAACAACAACAAAACACAGCATTCGCTGTTCTTCAATGTCATATGTCAGAATAAGCCCCGTCAAGTGGACAAGAGTGTGTGTTGCATCCATCTACTCTACGTTATTGTGCATGTGAACGCCAAGGCACGTGCTGAGCGGAGTCGGAGTACAAAGGCAACTGCCACCTCCTAGTTTTTGACCTCAGCAATTGCTCAGTCAACCATTCACTAGGGCGCGACAAGTTCTCGCTAACTGACTGCAATAGGCCGGAGCGAAAACTTCACTTGTCAACACCTTAGGATGCTTTGAGCTGACGTCTGAGGATCCTGCGACATTGCGCCTACTCGATTACTCGATTACTCGACCACTCGACCACTGACTATCCGAACACTTATACATTGCTCCCCTCAGATCTCTGGATCTTTAAGAGCGGTCGTTCCTACCGCGACTATGAGTCAACAAAATGGAGGGCAGCTGGGTTCCGGTCCTGCCATGGACATGATCCAGCCTCATCATATTCCGCAAATTCCCATTCTTAGCGATGCGGACAAGCAGAAATATCAGCAGGGATTAGAGAAGTTATGGAACACTGTTAAGACAAACCCGGCAGACTCAGAACTACATCAAAAGGCGGTCGCAAAGATCAGGGAAGTCTCTCGAGACCTGCTTCGGCGCATTGCGAACTCCAAGAACAACCGGGGGAATCCACAGGCACAGGGACAGGGACAAGCACAACCACAACAAGTTCAAGCCCAGCAGGCTGCACAGCAGGCACAGAATCAGAACCAGGTCCAGAATCAAGCAGTGAGCAACCAGAATAGTCAACAGCAGCAGCAACAGCAACAGCAATCTCAATCGCAACAGCAGCCGCAGTCTCATCAACCGCAGAGGCAGTCTTCTCAACAAGGGCAAAGTGCTCCTCAGCTTCAGCTATCAGATAATCTCAAGAAGTTCCTTGCCACATACGAGATCTACCCACAACCCAACCAGCAGCCAAACACTGCGGACTTCGCGAACTACAAGAAGAAGTTCACTGACCATATTACACGATGCTTGTATGCAAATGAGCGCTACTCGTCTAGTATGAAGGAGGTGAATGCTCGAGAGGAGAAAATTAAGGCTGCGGGACAAGCATTGACACAAGATCAAATCGCACAGCGAGAAAATCTCAAGGGCATGATGACGAAAGCAAAGGCAGAATTTGAAAGACTGAAGGGCGAGAACGAGCGTAATAAGGCAATCTGGCAACAAAGGCAAGCTGCTCAACAAGGTAATGATCAGGGTCAGAGTGGCAATCAAAGTCAGAATCAGCAAGCGCACGCTCAGGCTCAGGCTCAGGCACAAGCCGCGCAAGCTCAAGCCGCGCAGATGCGACAGCAGCAAGCGCAACAGGCTCAGCAAGCTCAGCAAGCGCAGCAAGTTCAGCGGCAGACCCCCGATGCCCACCAGCAGCAGAGTCAGACGCCTCAAAGTATGAACTTCCCGCCATCGATGCCAAACCAGCAGCAGCAACAACAACAGAACATGCAGCAGCAGCAAGGGCAACAGCAGCAGCAGCAACAGCAAGCTCGCCCACAGCCTATCCCACAGCAACAAGCTATGCCTCAGCAGGGTCAACAAGGTCAACAACAGAGTGGTCCGCCTCAGTCGTTGACTCATCAAGCTGCTATCTCAGCTATTAATCGCACCTACAGCAGTGACCAACCACCAACACAATCAAATGCGCCCACCGCTCGTGGCACTCCGACAGCACAGACCAACCCTACACCTTTCCCTCAACCACCTGGAAGCAACACCTTTAATTCTTCGAAGATCCCTATTCCCCAAAAACTCAACACACCTCCTATTCAACCAGTGCAGATGGCGCCAGCTAGGCCTACTTTCGGTGCGGGACCTCAAGGCATGATGGGTCAACCAGCTATGCAGAAACCGCCCGGCTTCACTCTCGAAGGTGAAGAGGGCAGAGTACTCAGCAAGAAGAAGCTTGATGAGCTGGTAAGGCAAGTGACTGGCGGTGGTGAAGGGCTTAGTCCTGAAGCAGAGGAGGTGAGTACTATGGTTATGGCAGCACATAGCATTGGCCCCACCTTCACAACGCCCTAATCACACATTCACTTCCTTTCAAGATTCATTCTCACACCTGAACGATACTGACCACATCTCAGGCCGCTCTCAATCTCGCCGATGACTTTGTCGACAATGTCATCACCGCCGCGTGCCGTCTGGCCAAGATCCGCCCCAACGCCACTCTTGATATTCGCGACATTCAGCTCGTGCTGGAGCGCAACTACAATATCCGTGTGCCAGGCTACAGTCTTGATGAAATCCGTACCGTACGCAAGTTCCAACCGGCATCTGGATGGACCCAGAAGATGAACGCAGTCCAGGCGGCCAAGGTCATGGGCAGACAGGATAATTAGGTCGACCACAGAGGGCTGATGAGAGGAGCTTCTAATTTACGGAAGGTGTGGAGATGCTATACGGACAGGAAAACAAATCATCTTTTTCAGCGGTCGCTTTTGCGGCCTAGTCCGACTATGCAAGGCGTTCAGGCACACGGGTCCACGACATCAGAATGGGATCAGGTCTATCGTTCGAATCAATCACAGGCATACCATAGCACAAACACGAGTCTCATGCAATCGAAGAATCATGTATTCGTTAGCCGCCATGTTTGCTCGTCCTTTCCACATCTGTGCCTATCATCATGCGCATCTCCGACTCAACGACAAGGAGAAAAGGAAGTCTACCAATCATCCCTCCTCCCTTCGTCCCTCCCCGCATCAAAGGCACCCTGCTGCTCGTCCCCAAACCTTCTCGCGTCGTCCCTCGCATCATCGTATCCTTCCTCAACCCTGTTGCCGAAGCGATCGAAGCCCTGTGCGATATCCCCCGGGATATCCTCTACTTCCTGTCCGAAATTCTGGACTTTTCCGTAGGCCTCGCCGGCGCCGTAGGCGATGTCTTGGGGGATGTTCTCTACCTGTCCCCGCGTCAGGGAGAGCATGAAGGGGGGTGTTGTGGTAATGGGAGGGTAAAGGGATAGGTTCAGGTGGAATCTTGAAATCACGTCCCCTTGATCTCACGTTCGGGATAAGGGGTCATGGTGTGTAACATGTAATCTCATCACGAATTGAGTGGGTGAGCGGGGACCAGAGGGGAAGCATACCCTGTTCGCCATGCGGTCGAAGCCGCCTTCGACTCTGTTCTCAAAGTTGTCGTAGTCTTGTCTGGCGTCTTGGGGGAAGTCCTCGACCTGGGGTGGTCGTCAGCTCGCTGCTCACTCTATTGATATCTTATGCGTTTGTCATCATGATTATGCTTCTCCTCCCGTAGTCTCTCCTGGATGCTGGAGAGTTGGGGGAAGTGAGGGGCAACCCACCCTGTCAACGTCTTGCGCAATCCTCTCCTCTGCACCGTACTTCATGTTGTCGTACCCCTGCCTGGCATCGTCGCCAAAGTCCTCCGCTTCCCCTACTTTGCGTCCGGCCCAGTTGGCTGCACCTTCGCTATAGCCGTGGTTACGTGGGAAGTCAAAGGTGCGGTCCCCTGTCTCGTCGTTGATGAAGAGCCAGCGACCTTCGCGGGAGTCCCATTCTGCGTACCATGGTCTGGGGACCTCTGGTGGTGGGCCAGATGCCTCGGACGATTGGCCTGAGAAGGAAGAGACGAGGTTGGAGAGGAAGGACATTTCGTTACTCAGAGGAGCTGCTGCGTCCTCTGTGTGAATATCGTGGTAATGTGGAGATTTGATCGATATTGAAATTGCGGTGAGACGTGTTATGGCTAGAAAAAGATGGCGAGGAGGAGAGAAGATTGAAAGGTACTTAGCGAGCTATTAGACAAGGCATTTGACATGCACTGGGAGCTTTGACGTGGAGCTTGGATCGACCGCCTACCGATGGAACTGGGTTCGAGGCGGTGCGCGGTCTGGAATGGCCCTGAATGCAGGTCGTGCAGAAGTCAATGTGGACCTATAGAAGCGAACACGACCAAGGCGGTAAGGGTCCATTGGTGGTCATCGCATCAAGCTTGATCTTTGATGGATTCTTAGGACCAAATTTGATCATCACAGACATGTTCGAAGATCTGAAAGAGAACCGAGGAGTTCCCGAAAGATCGACCTGGTTGGAATTGCTTGACTCTGGCGCGGCCCGCGAGCTTCTGGTCTGCTGCATTGCTATGTTTATATTCAAAACCACAACGAGAATTCGCGAGTAATGGTATGCATACTACATAGAGACCTAACCCAGAAAACCATGCATAACGCGGCAGCTCTCTATAAATTGACGCATCCTTTGTTTTGGAGCGTCCCGCCGTCTGCCATGTGAGGAGCTCGTTCGAGCTGCTGACTCCCTGGATCCGAGATTAAGCGCTCGTTATGACTGACACAAGTTGTTGGTATGACAGCGATGTTGCCGTGCTGCGTCCTCGAACACGGGGGCGGTGGCAAATCGTCCAAGACGCTTGGCAGCGGTATGTCCCGCATGAGCTATCTGGTTGTCTTTGTTCAGAAAGTGGCTTCAGGCAGCGGTGGGTTGCATCTGCTGTTCCGCGTATGCGGATTCATGTAGACAACGTCGCCTGTCATTAGCTGCAGTAGTCTTCCCTCAAGAGAGCAGGAATCTTGTGTTGCAAGCAGCAGGACACTCTCTCATCTCATCAGTCCTCCTAGATCCTTTTCCATTTCGGTCACCCGACTCTCCAGGCCCTTCTTCTTTCGTTCGAGCTCTTTGATCTCTCTCTCCTCCCTTTCCAAGTCCTCTTTCGTCATGACTGGCATACTTACGCTAGGTTCCATCAAGCCAGCATCAGTCTCCAACTCCAGGTCCTCTTCGCTCCATCCTTGTCGTGCATACATGCCATCCAATTGCTTGGCATTCCTCGCCACTCGATCTTCATAATGCGCAATGTTGGCCTGTAGCTGCTCATGCCGGGCTCTCAATTTCGCGACACGCTCAGGCGCCTTGGCTACCGGATAGACCTCGCATAGCCGGACTGCTCCTTGTAGAAGAACATCAACATCGACCTCTCCTTTGGCTCTGCTCCGAGCGCCATAACCTGAAGCAGCGACTGATCCATCGGCTTCCCTGACCTTCCGGAACAGGTCACGACCTAGCACAGCAGCGACAGCGGTATTCCTTTTCGGTGCACGTGATGCATGGGGAGTCGTAGCGGCCCGAGAATTGTTGAAGGCGGAACCAGAGAAATTGGATTGGTCAGGCCTGCTAGCAAGAGTAGGAGGCGCGATTGAGAACAGAGCACGCTCATGAATTTCCGTGTCTCGAATTAGTGCTGTGATGTCGTGCTGGGCCAGGAGCGAATTCTCGAATTGCTTAGGTTTTGGAAACTCCAGCTCGGAGATGGACGCGGCGCATGCCGATATTTGTTCCAGATGACCTGAAAGAAGTGAGGTAACCATTTCCGGACTGTTCTTCGATGTGCCTTGCTGTGTCAATCACATATCTTGTGCATGCTCAAGAAATCAAGACCATGGTCAGTAAACATGACGCGCGAGACACGTGAAGCTTAAGCCGCTGACTCAGCCTCGAAGCTCCGGCCATCGAGCTGTCGCCGAAGTTCGTAGAGGAGCTTGTAGAGAACATCATCACCAAGCAACTCGCATCACACAAATCACGGTGCCCCATTCTCAAACAGTCTCTGGATTTCTTCATAGATACTACAGATAGCAGTCATGGCGGACAAGATGGAGGGTGTGGAGACGCAGGCTCCAGAGAAGCCTGAAGGACAGACCGCGCAACAGGTCACAGATGGTATGCTGCATGTCCTGGCTTCACTGCAAGCATCGTGATTCTGATGTCGTTACAGCCATCACCTCGAATTTCAACCTTCTCGATCAGGCTGTATCACAATTCGACGGCCGCTTCACACTACGAGTTCTTCGATCGATATCCAGCACAAGAAAGAGTCCGCACTTTGTTGAAGCACTCTCGACAGCCATCAACCAATTCGCCTCTTTCTCAGAGGATGCAGGAGTCAAATTTTTGCAGAGTGCACTGGGATCATCAAAGAAGAGCGCGACAAATGGCGATGCTACCCACAAAGCTCCCTCATCTGCCCCTTCTTCAGAAGTGTTCGCCTACCTTGCAATCCTTGTTCAGGTAAGATCCTACAAATGCATCAGAGGCGACAACGGCTGACTTGTCCAGGTCCACCTATACGATGCGCAAAAATACGCAGAAGGAGCCGAATTCTCATCCATTTTGGTGGACCGGATAAGAGAAGATAATAGAAGGACGCTTGACCCTCTGGCAGCCAAGGCGTATTTCTACTACCACATCTTCTACGAGCAGCTCGACCCAAAGCCTCCTTCACGACAGTCGCCAGTGATACAGACGCGGTCGAAGCTACTCGCTGCCCTGCGCAGTTCAGTCCTTCGCAAAGACGCCGATACTCAAGCAGCTGTGACAGTCTTGCTGCTCCGCAACTACCTTTCCACCGCAGACATTACTCAAGCCGACCTTCTTGTCGGTCAGACGCAATTTCCCACTAACGCCTCCAACAACCAGGTGTGCCGGTTCTTATACTACCTCGGCCGAATTCGTGCGATTCAACTTTCTTATACCGAAGCACACGAGCATTTGATCAGCGCCACTCGAAAGTCACCAACGCACAAGACTGCAGCTGGCTTCTACCAGACGGCAACGAAGCTTCTGATTGTGGTTGAGCTGCTCATGGGCGACATCCCCGACCGCGCCCTCTTCCGCCAACCCTCGCTCGAAAATGCCATCCACCCCTACCTCAGGCTTGTTCAGACTGTACGCGTGGGAGATTTGCAGGGTTTCACTAAAGTGGTGGAAGACAACACACCTCAGTTCCGCAAGGACGGTACCTACACTTTGATCCTGCGATTGCGCCAGAACGTCATCAAGACTGGTGTCCGCATGTTGTCACTGTCGTACGCACGCATCTCGCTACGTGATATCTGCCTGCGACTTGGGGTTGAAAGCGAGGAATCAGCGGAATACATGGTCGCCAAAGCCATTCGCGACGGTGTCATTGAGGCTACTCTGGACCACGAGCATGGTTTCATGGAGTCAAAGCAGGCGGGAGATATCTATGCGACCAGAGAGCCAGCTGAAGCGTTCCATGATCGTATCAAGGCCTGCCTATCGATTCACGACGAGTGCGTCATGGCAATGAGGTATCCGATGAACAAGCATCGTCAGGAGCTCAAGAATGCTCAGGAGGCACGTGAGCGGGAACGCGAGCTTGCTAAGGAGATCCAGGATGGCGATATGGACGAGGACGATGCGACTGAGGGATTTGAGGGATTGTAGTAATAGCTCTGCACTCATGGGAGAACGAATGCAGACGGTCCGAAGTAGTTGACCTTGAATCGTGGTTGTGATGAGCGACTCGTTTTGCAGCGAGATGTAGCTGCCCCAAAACCATGCGCATCATCATGTATACCTATGGTTGCACCCGAGATCCGAACGTCAAGTAGACGGAGCAGAGCCGCATTCCACAAGATCTGCGGCAGACGGCCCGCCAACCAAGCCGAACCACCCGTGCACAGACCCAAAACACCAGCCATGTTGCAAATCCCCAGCCTCCGTGAACCTCAACAACACGTTCATGACCACTCATTCCTGCTTGCACTGTCCAGCTATTTGTCTGTGTCTGGCCCAGCTTACGTAGACGCAAGCAGAAGAAAACTCGTCACATGTGGCTGGATTCCCTGCCTAAGGTAAACGAAGGCGTTTTAATACAGTAGGTGGAAGCCATCGTCCTTTCTCCTCATATCCACATTCCCTTCCAACATCTTCACTGTTAGGCCGTTATCCAAAGACGGTTGACAGTTTTCTGTCATAGAGACAAGCATATTCCCATCTCCTAAGACAGTCAGTATGCTATCAATGGCACCATCATTACGACTGGCGGCGGTTGCCCTCCTCTTCATCAATCCAGCGGCATCACAAACCTTCAGCGAGTGCAATCCGACACAAGGGCAGACATGTCAACCCAATCCAGCTCTAGGTCGCTCGGCGACAGCAGACTTTACGGGTGGTGCCTCGAGCGACTTTACAGCTGTCGGTACTGTCGGTTACAGCTCTGAAGGAGCTACCTTCACGGTCGCCAAGTCCGGAGACTCGCCACAACTCCAATCGAATTGGTACTTTATGTTCGGCAGATTCGAGATCACCATGAAGTCTGCAGACGGAACTGGCATTGTCAGCTCTGCTATATTACAATCTTCAGACCTCGACGAGATCGATTGGGAGTGGCTCGGCGGACAGCCAAGCGAAGTGCAGTCCAACTACTTCGGCAAGGGCGTCGCCACCTCAAGCGGCCGCGCAGCTGTCCACTCTGTCTCAGCCACTCAGACACAGTTCCACACCTACACCATTGACTGGACAGCCGAGCAGATTGTCTGGCAGATCGATGGCCAGACTGTCCGTGTCCTTAAGTACGCAGACGCCAATGGTCAATACCCTCAAACACCCATGCAAGTCCGCTTCGGCTCCTGGGCTGGCGGAGACTCCTCCAACGCTCCAGGCACGATCCAATGGGCTGGTGGAGCCACCAACTACGCCGAGGGTCCCTTCACCATGGTCGTCAAGTCTATCGCCGTGACCGACTACAGCACCGGTACGCAATACAAATATGGCGACACGTCTGGCTCCTGGCAATCCATACAAGCCATCGGCGGCCAAGTCAACTCCAACGGCGGCACCAACACCAATGTCGCCAGCCCAGCCATCACCAGCACGAGCAGCGGCGGACCCCAATGGCGCGGTACCCACCGCTCCCAAACCACCCTCGACCCCAGCATCAACACCAACTACCCCGGTCTCCCCGCCGGTTGGACCGTCACCAGCTCCGGCAAAGTCGTCCCGCCCGCAAGCGCGGCACCCGTAAGTGCGTCCACAATTTCCCAGTCCTGAACCTCCATTCCTCTTATCCTCTTTTTGATTCACCCTTTTTTTTTTATATCTGTTTTCGAATGACGTAGACTAACACGCCCTCCAGACCCCGTCCCCCTCCCTCTCATCCTCACCGTCACCTTCTCCCTCGTCGCCGGCCTCCTGCGCGGCTTCTCCTGGCGTTGAAGAGGTCAAGGGTTTCGATGAAAAAGGAATGCCCACCACGTTGCTCGTCGCCACGGGCGCGAGACGCTACGACGATCGCGGGTTCCTGATCACCGCTGCGCCTTGCGCGGCCACTGGTACCGCCGCACCCGCTGGTCAAGGCCAAACCGGTGAGGCTTCGGGTGTCAAGGGTCTTGTTAGAGCCGAGGCCAATGTCGCGAGTTCCTCGTCTGCCGGTCCGACGCCGACTGTTGTCAATGCCGCTGGTGCGGTCAGGCCTGGGGCGCTGGCTTTGGTGGTGGTACTGGTCGGTGGGATGATGTGGTTGTAGATGTGAAGAAGACAGGATGAGGATGATAGATGATAATGATTACGACTAGATTGGCCTTGTGGCACACTGGAAACCAGGAACAGGCTGGATCAAGGCATAGGTCCGGGCACGGGACGATAGCACAAGGATGCTTCGGGATTGCACAAATAGTACAGAACAATGAATAAAAATGGTACACATCTGACCACTTCACTCATGATTGGGTTCTTCTCGTGATTGACTGTGATCATTTCTCATCGACGGAATTCTATCTACTCCTCCTCGCTGCTGCTATGTCTACCCACGCAGCGTCCAAGATTCCTCGCTGGGTAAAGAAAGGGCAAAAAAACGAGGGGTATAACATGCAATCCGTCTTCTCCGGTAGACTTTCCATCCAGACCCTCACGGTTCCCCAGGCGTCCAATTGTCAGCCAACATCTCCCTCCCTCTCCTCATCCCTTTACCCCTGAGTGGACTTTCGATACCCAGATCCCCTCCCAGCATCCTCGCCAAAGCTCTACTTGCACCACCTGTCATTCTGGCAAGCTGTGCCCTCTCCTCCACCGTTTTACTGCGTGACTGTAGCCTGTCCCCCTCCTAGTAAGGACTATCCACCACATCACCCCTGCCAAGATAACCACCGTGCTTTCCCCCGCCCCTGCTCTTCCGCTGGGGTGTCGCCATGATACTCTCCCTCGTGGGCCTCTGCAGGGCGCGTTTGGCCACCATGCCGACCTCGTTGGGTAAGGCGACCACGATATTCTTATCGCTTCCGAACCGGAAGTTGTCGGCCTTGACCTCTTCGCTGTAGCGCTTGATGCTGTACGGATCCCTCCTGCCCGCTAGCACCTTTTTCATGGACCACGTGATCACAAAGGGTCCTGTGGCGGTGATGATCGTTGTCTCCGTCGCGTCGACGCCAGTGTTGAAGCGCGCGGGAGTGAAGGCTAGCGGGGCGCCGGTTTCGTGCTGGAATTGCGCGACGTGCGCTGGAGTGAGGCCAAGACGGCGCGGTTGTGGTTTCGAGTCCTTTGCAAACGCCTTTTCAAAGCCGAGCTTGCCTTCATTTTTGCCGGATGTGTGGAGGGCGTCGACGAGCAGGAGGTAGGTACGGGTAGTGGCGAGGACCCAGCGGCCGTCGGCAGAGGTGTCCATGCCGATGATCTCGTCGCCGAGGGCGGGGATGAGGGACTTGGCGTTGATCCCGAGGCGGTCAAACAGGCGAATGTCGCCCTTTGAGGAGGCCACGGCGATGTGACCCTTTTCGGTGGTGGTGGCGGCTGTGAACCCGTTCTTAGTAGCGTATTGCTTTAGCTCTGAGTCGACGAGCTTTTGACCGGAGAGACGAGGGTCCACACGGTACAAAGCGTTGTTGGACAGACCGATAAAGGTCTGCTCGTCAGTCATTTGGGCGAATTTCTGTGAATGTCAGTAGTGACCATAGTCATCAATCGTGCATGACTCACGTTCTCTGGTGCAAAGGTGTTGATCGGGATATCGTCGTGCACCTTCCATTCGTCAACAACCTTGCCGTATTCCAAATCCATGCGGTACAGAGAGTTCGGGTCATCTGCATTTTGAAGCACCATGTTCCTGTCGCCTGCGTGTAACATGACTTTCTTTGGACTGAAGAGCTTCCCATTTGGTGTCTGGACCTTGGAGATGTTTGTTGAGAATTCCAAATGGTTGTCTGGTGTGTGCTTGAAGACTCCGATCTTGGAACCCCTGACAACGAACGACCTGTCATGTTTCGCGCCCACAGCAAGCTGGCTGTTGATATTACCAGCCTTGTCTTGGGGATCCACATCGTCTTCTGACTCGTCACTATCGTAGTGCTCGCTGCGTGGTCGGCTATCTTCCTCCTCTTCGTCATATTCCTCCTCCTCTTCTGCCTCATCTTCTTCTCTGGCTTCTGCTTCACGGGCATCTTCCAATACCAAATCGTTGAATGCGTCCAGCACATAGTCTCGCTCAGTGTCCTTTGCCTTGACCCATTTTGTCTGATTCAGATGTTCCCACAGTGCTTGCATCAATCCTTCCTGAAACTTCTCTTCAGTCTCACGGTCATCGAAACGCAACAACCACGAATACGCAGAGCCTTCATCGGTGTAGTGGTTGAAAATGAACGATAGGTACTCAAAGTTGAAGACTGGGTTGAGGTCCGGACCAATCTCTTGTCCTAGCCATTTCTTCTCCTTGTTCCCGATTTGCAACCAGTATTTCCACGCGCCAAGCTCTGTGACTGTTGCGTTGATGCGATCATCTTGCTTGATGAATGTGCCGGACGAAAAGTCGAACAGGTGCAACTCGGCCGTCTCATTCGCTAAAGTCTCGCCAGATGCAATCTGCTTGGTTGACATGGGTGGTGCCTTGGTCGGCGTCGCCTCGTAGGACCTGCGAGGGGCCTTTGGCGTCTCGATCGCCTTGCGTGCCATCGTGCCGTCTATTTGAAGGATGTTGTTGGAGTTGCTGAAAGATCGTGCCCTCGGCGGAGAAGGCGAAGCTCCTGGTGAGCGGTTAGGGCTTGTAAGCGGACTCGCCTGGGGTATGGGTTCGTCGTCCTCGAAGTCGAATTCCCGCAGGTCCTGATCAGTTGCCGTGTCTCTGCTCTTTCTGTATTTTCGCTCGTATTGGCACTGTGTAGCGACCAGACTAAAGGCAGTAGCTGTCTCTGGCTTCACTGTGTGGTCGCAGACAAATTCGTATACGTCGCCGTCGTCACCGCTGAGGTCTAACCAGGCAAAAACGATCTCGCCGTCTTCACGTAGATCGGCACGTAGCCGTAAGCTCTCGTCGAGTAGGAATGTGCGCTCGTCCTTGTCTGGGTTGAATGTGTTCCCCTCACCGTCGCTTCCGCCTTCTTCCTCGAGTAGCTCGGCCTCACCCTCCTCGTATGCGCGCTGCACGACCAGCTGATATTGGAAGTCCTGACCCGTTCGTCGAATCGATGCTGCAGCGTCTTTGAAGATGAGCTCCGAGTAGCCTTTTGGCGACCGCGGTCGAACAATGTATAGCTGACCCTGGGGAAGCTCAATGAGGGATTCTTTTGAGCCTTCGGAACTGAAGAAGATCTTGGAGACTATGTGAATGTCAGCATGTGAAATGTAGAGAGAGTTTCACTGGCGCCTGTGACGAAATGCAGCGCGTGACGCGACCCTGTTGTCTTGGTCGATCGCGATGGGGGAGGGGCAGTCGTTGGCGGGGGAGGAACTCACGAGATTTGAGTGCGAACATGATGGCGGTGTGAGTTGCGCTGGAAGGTGATTAAGAAGACATTATTGAGATGGATGAGCGAACTGAGGATGTCGATTGTCTCCCGTCTGCATGCAGCAATGTCGACCTTGTTGCTTCTGTCCCGAGCTGTCTCCTGTCTGTCGCGCAAAAGGGTGATTCCCTGTTATGTCTTGGAATGAAATGTGGGTGTGGCTGTGGCTGATCCAGGTTTTTGACTTTGACGGGGGCGGCCCGAAGGCAACAGCAGGCTGAAGTCGATGTAAATGTGAATGTTTTCACGTGCCAATCGACAGACAACCAATGGAGAATGAGTCCTCTGGAAATTCAAAGATAATGGGAAGAACAGACAGATGCATCTGTGAGCAAACCTGTGGTGACTACCCGCAGCTCGGAGCTCCAGCTTGGATTGGGAGATTGCGCCGACGTCAAAATGCATGTGTGGCTTTAACATCGACAGCAATCGACACAAAACAGGGCAGCAAGCCGTGTGTGATGAAGCAGTGAGCTCGACAGCATGTGGCTGGAGTCAGGATCATGCTTCTGGGCGAGCAGACAAGAGCGACGATCACACACAGTCAACCTGGTTGATGTAATTTCTTTCCCTGCTTCCTCACTTGCGACAACAGCAACGACTTTTGGCGAGCTTCTCTCATCTATCAGATCCTCACGACGCACTCGCGATCAAGCTCCCAAATCACGTCTTCGTCTTGCGGGGAAGCCAACCACACTTTGACTTCCTTGCTATCAGCAATGAAGCTCGATATAAGTATACCAGAACCCATCAAGGTAGTATCAACTTCCCTACTCTCAGCCAATCAAAGAGTCCTTTCCCTTTTGTTATTTCAAGCTTATCCACCATGTCTAACCAATCAACCCCTAATATCGAATCCATCCTCTCGGCCAACGCCCAATGGACCCAAGACTTCCTCCACGGCGACCTCCCCCTCCCACCGGGCAAGAAATACACCATCGTGACCTGCATGGACGCCCGCCTCCCCCCTTCCGACCCCAAGGCTTTGGGCATCCACCCGGGCGACGCACACATTATTCGCAACGCTGGGGCCAGCGCGGTCGATGCCCTGCGGTCGCTGCTCATCTCCCAGCACCTGCTTGGTACAGAAGAGATTCTGGTGATCAAGCACACTGGGTGCGGGATGCTCACGTTCCAGGACGGGGACATCAAGGGACTGATCAAGGAGCGCCAGGGGGAGACTGCAGGGAAGCAGGTGGATGGAATCGAGTTCCTGCCGTTCAGTGATGTCGAGGAAGCGGTGAAGAGCGATGTGGCGTTTCTGAAGACGAACGAGGCGTTGAAGGAGCGGGAGAGAATTAGTGGCTGGATATGGGAGGTGGAGACGGGGAAGTTGACAAGGGTTGCGTAGGTCGTTTGCTTTCATTCCATCGTCTCATCATGCATAGATAGTAAATGTACATGATCGGGGTAAGGATGGAGGTCAGCGATAAACACCGCTCGGACTGCACACGTTCCCGTAGTAATCCCTCTCCTCCCCCTCGGCGTCATTCTCGCGACCAGTCAGCCTCATTACCCTGACTACACCGGGCCAGTAGCCCTCGACCTCCACTTCTGTCTCACCGTTCCCCATCGCTGTAGCCCGCTCCACAGCACGCTCCCACTCCCCCTTCTTCTGTCGTCGCCACGTGCCCAGCTCGGCGATATTGTCGACCCACTCTTCCCCCCCGTTCGCCACGCCTTTCCCCTTGGCTTTCTGCACATCAACCGTGCCCACAGAAGGGGATGCAACCTCCAACCCACTCTCGAAACCTCCTCTCCCATCCATAATGGTAGGGTACATCGTCTCCCCTTCCTCCCCGAAGAAACTAAAATCACTCTCCGCCGTGCGCCAAAGATCAGCACTGTCGCGGTCATCAGTCATGCTCTTCCCTTTCCACCCGCTCTGTCTCCGGCCCCGCTTCGTTGGGATGACTTCAAGCACAATGGTTTCGAGAGCGAAGAGTTTCTTAGCGGCTTCTCGGCGGTGCACTTGCGAGCGATGGTGGGGCGGTAGGGAGTAGTCTGTTTCTGCTAGCTGGGTGGCGAGGACGGATTCCGAGGCGCAGGCGGTGATGAAGGAGATGAGGCGGGTGATGGCGGTGCGGGTGGAACTGTGGGAAGGAAAGGAGGAGAGAACGAGGGTGCGGAGATGGGGAGTGGTCGATGGATGGTATGTGGTTGAATCTAGAGCGAGGCGGCGCGCGTGGCGGGTCGAGGTGAGGGAGGAATATGACCGTGGTTTGAGAGTGGTTGTGGGCTGAGATGTTAGTGGCGGGGGTAGTACAGTCGCGTTTGGTTGAGGAGATAAACGAGGGTTCGTCTTGGGAAATGTGGACGCTGACGGGCTGGAGCAATAGGTCGGATAGGACGAAGTCTGTGAGAGCGAGGAGATAGTAGTGAAGGTATTGCTGTTGTCAGATACCGTCAGCGAGGGACTGGACGGTATCGCCGAAAGCGCTGAAATGGGCTCAGGGGCGAAGATGCTACCCCTCTTCACTGGCGGATCGTGGGTCAGCTGCTCAGCTGGAGAAGAGGTCGTACTGCCTGTGTCCTTGACTCGTAGCGGCAACGGGACCTGCGGATCTGTACCAGCAAGCTCGGATCTGGTGTTTTCTGATGGTGGTTCAGAGGTAAATGATGTGTCCTCCAATTCGATATGTCCGGGCGGTAAATCAGGACCGTTATCCTCGATGGCTGTATCTGCCAGTTCGACTCGTCCAGGTACAGTAGTTTCCGGGTGGTAATCTGGTGGTTCTTTTGTGATAATTTCATGGTCGATCTTGAAAAAGGTCAAGTTTGCTCCGTAGTCTTTGGCAAGAGTAAGTGGCAGCTTCTCCGCACCTGGGTACATTATCTCAGAGTCTCCTCTGACGTGCATCAGCTTGTTGGGCAGATGTGTGTCTACTCGTGCTTGTAGCACGTGCAGTCTCCTCGTACGTAGAAGACCAGACACACCTTCGACACTGAGATTGTTGTCTGCTATATAGAGGTGGGTGATGCCGCTTTCCGGTGTATCCTCAAAGGCAAGTCGAGAGACAAATTGAGCACTCAAAGAATGACGCAGGTACCCCTCGAAACCCTCACCCTGGTATACGCGTAGCATATTTGGACCTAAATAGTGTAGGAGTGATGCGCGCTCGCCATCCACTCTTCGTTGCGCAGCGTCGGCATCATTGACCGCGTACGGAGTAAAGCAAGACTCTGTCAGGTATCGGACACTCTGGTCAGATAGTCTGTTGTTGCGTAGATCGAGACTACGCACACGAGCCCCAATGGCCTTGGCGAGAATCTGAACGTCTTCATCCTTGAGCGACAGACCTCGCAACTTAAGAACCTGAAGACCGGCGAAATTGGAGAAATGAGACAGGATCTGGCGGTCTTTTGCTGGATAAGTGAAAGACAAGTCGAGATACAAGAGCTGGTCGAGTCGCTTCAGAGCAGCCAGGAGACCACTTGTGGTAGTGTTGGGACATTTGGATGCATCGAGCAATCGCAGTGTAAAGCTTTGCGGGCTCGATAGTGAGGCATCTTGGTCCGGCCCAAGCCGGAGGGCAGTCAAGGCACCGTGATCGAAGAATGGCAAACCTCGAACGATGAGGGTCTGAAGGTTCTCGAGTCGTTCCAGGACATCCCGCAGCCATCCGTCATGTGGACCGTAGTAGATTTCTGCCGAGGCGGGGGGGAGGTGTAGTGTGTGAGTAAAAGCGCGGACGTATCGCCGTGCCCATGGTAAGGTTCGTTGAAATCTGGTCAGAGCGACTAATAATGAGCAAGGTCAACAGACGCTATGCGGCTTTTGCATAGATCCAAGACTCACTGTATACACGATCATTCTCAGTGCCGAAATGTGCAGCAGGGTTGCCCCATAAGTGCGGTGTGAAGATGCTGTGCCAAGCACTGCACACCAAGGCGGAAGAGCACAAATCATTTGACGGAAGCCATTCTGCGACCAAGTCCCAAGGATTGATCAAGGTGGCTGTTTCGTACGAAGGTGGAGCTGCCTCCATGTTGATGGCATGGCGCAAGAGACGTTGCTAAAAGTTTTCGGTCAACATTGACGAGTCGCAAGGACATGTCTTTGCCTGCTTTCAGCTCCTCCTCTGAACAGAGGAACCGCTGATGTCAACGCCAAGGTGGGACGAGTCCGCATGACACAGAACAAGGCTGATGCGGGCTTAATGAAGCAAATGTGGCAGTCTCATCCTGTTGAACAGGAGATTGCAAGGACCTCTTGCCAGTATTTTGATCGGACTTGACACTGTTATGTATGCACTCGTGAGTGCAAGCGGTTTTGTTCTCCAGGGCATTCTTTATATTCGGACCAAGAAAAGGCCGATCTGTCACTCTTGCGACTTCATATGCCGACACTGATATTCATCGGCTTACCAGTCTTGGTGATGACACGGCCGTCGTTTAATGTGTCCCGTCCCACCACCGAAAAGGCATGCCACAATCGTAAGCATGGATGATTTATCACTTGCATGTGCAGAAGACGGGACATCAGCGACCGACATGATTACCCTCATTTGCCGACGCTCACATTGGGAGCGAGGAATCCTGGAAGAAACAGACATAGGGGCCGAAAAATGATGCAGCAAAAGGCTTGTGCTTTGTGACGACAGCAGCCACTAAGCAGTCCCTCTCATCATCCCAACCGCCACTGACATGTCTCCGTCCCCTCGTATGCACTGCAAAGATCGCAACCCCCGACTGTTCCCCCGGGATTTCTCCAGCCCTTCAACACTGGAAACGGCCCCTCTTTGCGGAGACATGTGCCCCATGGCGTGGTTTTAGCTTCTGATTGAGCTCTCTCCACACGATGCACGACCATCTTGTTTCCGTCTGTCTATGATCATCGGTCTTTCCTTTAGGCGACGCTAACACCGAGCAATGACACCTCGCTGCAGATCATCTGCTCTTGTTACAAATGAGTCTTGAAAAGCCATCCATGCCCGCGTCTAAGGATCTTTGCGACCCCGCTATACCATTGCTCTACCACCCAAGATGACGACCACAGGGACCGACAAGAAGGACCTTTCAGGTACCGAGCATGTCCACGACCATGACATTATTGCCGATGAGAAGCTGGACCCGGAGACGGCAGCTCATTTGCGAAAGCTCACTCCCGAGGAGCAAGTAATTGAGAAGAAGCTGAGGAAGAAGATTGATATCTTGATTATGCCCCTTTGTGTCCTCGTATACCTCATGAACTACATTGACAGGTGCGCGCCACTGCTGTTTCAGTTGTGCCACAACATACATGCTAACAACCATGCAGAAACAACTATGCTGCCGCACGTCTGCAAGGTCTTGAAGAGGATTTGAACATGACCCCGGAAGAGTACCAGATCGGCTTGTCGACTCTATTTGTCGGCTACGTGCTCATGCAAGTGCCCTCCAACGCCCTCCTCAACTATGCTGGTCGTCCATCCTGGTACATCGGGTTCTTCACTATCGTTTGGGGTCTCGTGTCCGCCTGTACTTCCCAAGTCAAGACTGCTGGTCAAATCATCGCCTGCCGATTCATCCTCGGTTTCGTTGAAGCACCGTTCTTCCCAGGTATTCTGTTCTACCTGTCGAAATGGTACACCAAGGAGGAGCTGTCGCTTCGCATGGCCATTTTCTACTCTGGTTCCTTGGTTTCAGGAGCCTTTGGCAATCTGATCGCAGCCGGTATTTTGGAGGGTCTAGCAGGAAAGAGAGGATATACTGCATGGCAATGGCTCTACATTGTAGAAGGCGCAATCACTGTTTTCGTGGGTCTAGACTATCATCACACCTGATCAAGTGCTAATCAGTCATAGTTTGGCATTTGCGTCGTTTTCATTCTTCCCGATTTCCCGGATACTTGGACGAAGCTGTCAGAGGAAGAACGCCATGTCGCCAACCGCCGTCTGGCCATCGAGGCAGCAGAAGCCGATATCGATGAGAAGGGCGGCATGTCCCAACTAAAGGGCATCAAGCTGGCCTTGACCGACCCGAAGACATACTTGCTTGCTCTTGCGTATCATGGACAGACTGGTGCTGCGGGTATCCAGAACTACTTTCCGACTCTCACACAGACGATCAACCCAGACCGTAAAATCGCACTCCTGCTGTGTGCTCCACCATACATCTTCATGGTCATCTGGTCCTTCGTCCACTGCCGTATTTCCGACAGAATCTCCAAGCGTTTCATTTTCTTCGTGTATCCTATTCCGATCACCATTGTCGGCTTTTTCGGTAGGCTGTGGCAATTAAAGTCAATCACAAAGCATCAGCTAACCACATTGCAGTCTTCATGTTCGTCGGAAGTTTCGGAGGTCGATACTTCTCCCTTTTCCTCCAGATTTTCGTCTTCGCCATGAACGGTACAATATATGCTTGGATCTCTTCGTCGATTCCTCGTCCACCAGCCAAGCGTGCCGCAGCACTTGCCTTTATCAACTCGGTCGGTAACGCAGCATCTATCTGGACACCCTTCACCTACCGCCCAGAAGACGCACCTTTCTACCGTCCGGCGCTCGGAATCTGTATCGGTCTGCAATGTATCGCTGCTGCTTGCGCTGTAGGCTTAAGGTACCTACTGGTGTCCCAGAACAAGAGATTGGCGAGAATGGAGAGTGCAGACTCGGAGCTGACGTCAAAGGATATCAAGAAGTTGGAGAAGACTGCCCAGGTCGAGGGTGTCAGTATGGCTGAGGCGAGAGCTATGCAGAAGGGGTACAGGTTTATTATCTAGAGACACCTTTGTCGCCATCTAGTGTGGCGATGCGATGTACAGAACATGTAGCATCAACGGAATGTCATTAAACTGTCATATAGCAAAACGATCAGACTTTTGTCATGAGAACAAAGGGCAACAAGAGACTTTTGCATTACAGTCTAGTAGGCAACCACAGGGAACCGCGGTATCAATCGTCCCATCGTTGGATTATTAATACACGTGAAACTCCGAGTGACAGTGGAACGAAAGCAACACACTTTTCCCAGCACGGAGCCATAGATCTCAAAGTGGGAATCATCAACTCCCCACGACCGACCTTTTCACAATCAAATCCAACTTGCCCTGGACATCAATCACGACCTACAAGCCCCCGTCCGCCCACGCAGGGCTGGCCGTCTCCCTCGCCTCTCCCGTCCCAGTCGCCGTCTTCATCTCCGACGGTTTGCGGATCGTGTCCCACCACTCGCCATTACCGCAGCTCCGTGCAGAGCAGATGGGGGTCTGAGGACGAGTTGGGCGTGTCATGGTCATGGCCGGCGCGGTAGTCGTGACCTCCGACCGCGTGGAGTCCGTGATGGTGGTCGTGCCTTGTCCCGCGGATGATGTCGCTCGCGTGATGGACCGGAGGAGCCCAGGGCAGTGGGGGTGGTTGCCGTCGCGGCAGATGCCGTGTGGCCATCGCCACATCTGGTCTGTGGGAGAGGAGGGGAGGGGGAGGGGGAGGGCTTTGGCCTTGTCTGCTTGTGGGAGCTGCGAGGGCGTTTGGCCCGGAAGCGGCGGTGTCATGGATTGGGCCTGGATTGTGGATCGGGGGTTGAGGTGGCCAATCGCGGTGCCGGTGGAGGCCGGATCTTTGAAGATCCATGAGATGGAGGACCGGCTTGGGTCAGAACACGAGGGGTCGTCGCATTCTTGGAGGAGACGGTTGTACTGGTCCTCGGTCAAGAGAATGTGGGTCGTTGGCAGCTGCGTCGGGCTTGCTCTCCTTGAGATGTGGCGAGGCTTGGTTGCTGCTGTTTGCGCAGACTTGGGAGGGCAAACGCCGAATTTACAGTGCTCGTATTCAATATCCCAGACGCCTGGAGTGGAGGAGTGGTGGGAGGCTGTTGAGGTAGCGGGGTTTTCCTCAGAAGCGGTTGGAGTAGCGGTGATAGAGACGCGGGAGTGGACGTTGACACTACTCTGCTGGTGATGACTGACGGGCAAGGGCGCGTTTGATGGATAATCCTTCGGTACACAGCCGAACAGGTGGTGGCATTCTGTCCAGGGATCCGCAGCTGAACGCCGCTGGTGCCCGGATTCCTTTGAATCCTTGATAGCAGGCACCTTGAAAACCTGCTCTTCCTTCTCAGTGAAGACCCTGAAGATGGTGGTTCCGTCTGGCTCGTCAGATCGAGAGATGTCCTTGAAGGTGCCTTTGTTGACTGCATCGCCGACGTACTTTTCGAGAGCATCGATTGTCTGTAGAGCCGCGCCAGGATCGGCTATGTTGGCTGTCGGTGCAGAAGTGACCAGGCAGGACCACAGTGGTACCAAAGCTAGCAGTGGCAACAGTCGGGCTGAGGGGGACCGCATCGTTGGCGTTAAGGTGAGATTGAGATACCTGTCCAAGGAATTTGTGATGCGATGGAGGAAAAGAAGAGGAGCAATAGTCGAAAAGACATTTGTGCGAAGAGGTTCATAAGCTTTCCTGTGAGATAAAAGCAAGTCGATTTGTACAAATTCAAGCAGCTATAGAGAGCGCACTAGACAGGATGAAAGGTGTGCGAAAAGACCTATAGCGGCTTACTTTATAGAATAGGTATCGGGATGGCATGAACTCAAATCAATACTTACGAACGTCGCACCGAATCAACGCCAACGTGGTAGATACAATTTGCGCAGTTTGAAAGCTTGTCCTCGGCGACGACTAAATACAACGACAATCCCAGGCCCAAGTCCAGTAAAGTATACAGCATGTTGGGATATGAGGTTTGGACGGTTCATTAGTATCAGTCATCCGACTGCTGCGGGACATGAAGCAAGTCATTTTATTAGTGGCTTCTGTCTCAACGAACCGCAAGTTTAAAATTTCATTCGGGCAACCAGATCAGCGTCCCCGAAGGAGAGACCGCAGGTCTTGCCGGGTCCTTGTACAAGACCGAGTGCGCATGATGAATGTTGCGACTCGATGAGCATCCCAATACAAGCCGGATGCTACAGCTAAAGAAAGAATGAGCGAAACGAGTGCTGATGGCTCTGAAGCGTATTCGGCCGCTCGTTCTGGCCAGGTGAAGATGGATGCTGTCGGTCAAGACGGAGACGTTGTCAGGCCAAAACTCGGCCGTACAGCAGCAGGGATTGTCCTCTCCTTTTGTACGTTAGCTGCAGGCTAGTAATAATAACGCATATTCGGTAATTTAGCCAACCTGCCTATTTCAGCTGAAGCCGAAGCCGAAGCCGAGGGGGAACAAATGAGCCAGCCCTAGGTACTGTAGCTAATAATCAATAAAAACCTATGCTTACCTTGAGACGGAGCTTGCCCTGACCAAACCTGAACGGTCCGACGTTCCTGTAACGCTGGCTCTTCCCAAAGTTCTGGCACACATTCTGCCTCTGTAACCTCCGGCAATGGCCACGTTCCCCCGGCCTCGTTCGATTGATTGTTTCACACAGGTCGTTGTTCGCAAGTGCAAGCCCGTTCTGGAACAGCTGCTAGAGTCGATTGGGACGCTTCCCACTCGACTTGCATGGAAATGTCACCGACAGACGTCGCAGGTTCCCACGCTATGACCTTTTTCGGCCACAGTGTGTCCGTCTGCTTTTTTTTTTTTCTTTTTTTTTCCTCGAGCTTCTGGACAGTAGACTTTGAGGCCACCTATTTTTACCTGCTGATAACAGTCTAGACACTGGCCCTCTCTTGGTCAGCAGGAACAGTGGCAAGTCAAGACGGACCCGTTGGAGCCTGGAGCGCCATTGCGTTCATCACCGACCGTTGAATAAACCCATTAGAACCCCTCGACTGTTGTCCGGCCTTTCAACTGCTGCTGCTGTTGAGCACCTGCCTAGACTAAAGTCCGGCGCCGGCACTTTTGATCCACGTTTTTCAGTTTCCCTGGCACAAGCCGGTTCCTCTTTCCTTGGCAAACGCAACTCGACCTCCACTACTCTCCGCTTGACGCGACCTCTTGTGCCCTCGCAAGCCCTTCTCCATTGAGCACCATGCTGCGATAACTCGCTCCGGTGCCCGACAGCCATTACACGCACGCGACTTGCGAAAAAAAAAGGCCGCAACCCCCTGTAGATCAGCCATGGTCTACACGGGACCGAGCGACGGCTGCCATCTGTGTCGCAAGCGTCGAATAAAAGTGAGTTCCCGCGCGATCGCCACTAGCATGTCACGCATACCCATGGCAGTAACCATGTGGTCGTGCATGGCATTCGCCTCTGACGGATCCCGTCGAGAGATCCGATTGGCATCAAGAGCCGCGACTAACCAGTCACCAGTGCGACGGCGGTCGTCCGAGTTGTCAGCGGTGTATCATCTACAAGGCGAAATGTCCTGGATATCGGAGCGAGAGCGACTACAAATTTGTAAACGAGAATAATGCTACCGAGACGAAAACCCTCGCCACACGGAAGCGGGCTTCGTCAGCACGACCTAACGGTACCACGACGACCAAATCATCGCCGTCGACTTCTGTCTCATCATCCACGTCGCGAGATTCCAAGCAATCACAAAGTCCACAATGGATAGCCCGGAGACCGCAAAGCGACCCGAACATACTGTCGCCCACGCCTGCATGGGAAGAGTGGAGCATCAACTCCTTCCTCCACGACTGGACCATTCCCGAAGCAAGCAACGGAATGGCAGTCGGCTTCCTCGAATTCTTGCCCGACTTGTTCACAAAGTCCAAGGCGGACCTCGACTTCTCTCTGGCTCTGAGAGCTGCATCATATGCGTCTTTTGCCAACCAGCACAACTCTCCCGAGATGATGGCCAAAGCCCGGGCTTCATACGGTCGAGCTTTGACTTCGTTGAATGCTTCGCTACGGAATTCCCAAGCTTCTCTACGGGACACAACCATAGCGTCCATAATCCTTTTACAGATCTTCGAGGTGGGTGTTCCTGATCATGTCCGAGTCTTGTCACACCGATAGGCTCCGCCCGCTCCCATTCTTGCTGACATCCGCTAGCACATTACCTGTGATGATTCGTTATCAATAGGCAATCATGATGCCGGGTTACGGATGCTGTTCGCAATGCGAGGTATCAATCAATTAGAATCTGCCCAAGGTCGATCCATCGCCAGGATCGTCATGGGATACCTTGTGTGTCCTCCTACCCGATTATTTGGTGAACCCGACTCACCAGCGAAACAGCATGGCAGAGATGTCTCACAGACAAAAGAGTCCACAGAGCTTATGCGAAGAGGATGTCATTATTTAGGTTACCCTCCGGAGCATCCTGCACGGCAACGAAACCCAGATGTCCGCAACATGACAGATATCTTGGCTGTCCTTACGCCATTCTTTCGACAGAGTCCGTCCGATCCAGCAGTTGTGGCGGATTGTGTCGCGGAACTGCAATCTGCCATTGACTTTGACGCCACATTCGCCAAGTGGGAGTCTTCATTGCCAGCATCCTGGCACTACAAAAAAGTACATGTCGTGTCCGATCAGCAACGAACAACATCAAGTGCGATTCCTAGTAACGGGATTGTCCACATGTACACCTCACCGTTAATCGCCTGCTACATCAATCTCTACCGCATCCAATACATCGTCTTACATAAAGTACTTCTCCGAGTCGCTGCACACATGGGTCTGGTCGATTGGTCGATACCGCCGACCGATACCACACCTCGGCAGACACTCAACGTCGCCCGATCACTGGCTATCATTCATCGAATGAACGACGAGGTTTTGGCCAGTGCAGCCTGCGCCATGGGTGAAGTCAACGAAGATGGCTCGCTGGCTCACATGAGCCCCGGACGAGCTGTCGGCGCATACTACCTCCTTTGGCCACTAACGCATGTATACCAAGACATGAATTCGACATCTCGGCAGAAGTACGATGCCAATCGAGCTCTGAATTTCATTGGCAACGTGCTCGGGGTGAAGAGGGGCATCAGACAGATCGCTAATCGACCACCAAGTCCACGGGACGGGCCCGGCGGCTTGCGACTATCGCCACCTAGGGCTGTCGTGGAGTCTAGATGAAAAGGCGCCATCGCATTATCACTGGACTAAGCGGGGAGATTGTCGAAGGGTAAATTATTGAATGCCACTCACGCTCAGCATGTTGCGAAAGTCAACGAATGCGAGCAAAAGTTGTACACGAGGAAGATGACGCATATTCACGACCATACCATTGCATTTAGACATGAAGCGTCATTGCATTTACGAAGCGGAATAATCTTCAAATGTAATTATATTAGTTTCTGCCTAGGGTACATCAGCCTTGCCAATAATACCAAGCAAGCTGTATCCAGTCCTACGGCCAAGGCCGGGTCACAAGTCTCTCCGTCTCAGCTACTGTACTTTGATAGCCACAGATCGTGCCTAATTTTGCTCAGCTTTCACTCGGCGCAGACAGATGCCTTGTTCCATGTGTATGGTTTCAGACAACCATTCGCTGGATGCAGCTCCCTGGGGCTGCGCTTTGGCCGCAAGCCATGATCCAGGCCCGCCGCCAGACAGAGCTGCAGAAATCTCACCTCACTTTTTTATACAAGTGATAAGCAGCTGTTCAGCAGTGTAGGGATCTTTGACACTTTCTTTTTGGATTCTCATCATTATCGCGCATCAATAGTCTGTACAGGACTCGTGACAGCGTCGACTCGGGAGTGGCACACTCGCTTGGACACCTCAAAATAAGGAGGCGACTCGACACGATACCACTCGCACATCAAGCAACCGCGTCACTCGGCATCAACACCACCAGATATCATCCCACAGTAGAGCACAATGCGCCGTTCCGACCCCCGTACCCCTCTCCTCCAATTCCCCTCGTCCACTCCAACCTCATCCTACGCAACCAACACCCACCTCCAATTCTGCACCCTCGTCGGCATGCCCCCGCTCCCACACCCTTCTCTCCCCACGGACCCCCTCCCAAAGCCGCACAAGGACACGCTCTACCAGCGCGCCCTCTCGCGCCGCAAATCGCAGAACCGCGTGTACCTCTTCACCGCCAGCCTCAGCAACACGCTGCTGCTATCGCAAGTGGTGCTCGGGGCGGCCCTGACGGGCCTCGCGGCCGCGGACGTAAACCGGGTGCTGATCACCGTGTTCGGGGCCGTGAACACGATCATCGCGGGACTGGTGGCGTACCTCAAGTCGCGCGGCCAACCGATGCGCGCGCGCATGTACCGCGAGGATCTGGAGCGGCTGGTCGACGAGATCGAGTCCAGCGCGACAATGTGGCTCGGCATCGCGACCGGGACGCACGGTTACGACGCCATCGATATCGAGGACAAGGTCACCGTCCGTGGCGAGGTGGCCAGGTTGACCCGTCTCTGGGACCAGGCCGTCAGGAGGAACGTGAGCAACGATCCGGATATGTACGCTGCTGGATCGGTTGGGGATGGGGGCGGCGATGGGCTGAAGGCGCGGTTTGGCCGCGGGGCGGGCCCGCAGGGATCGGTGCCGGTGCCGGGGATCGTGCCGGCCGCGACGGGGCCGGAGGCCGTGCGGACGGGGCCGGTGGCGCCTGCTGAGGCGGTGGGTCGGGGCGAGGCGGAGGCGCCGGCGAAGAGCAATCTTGGGGATGGGGCGGAGGGGAAGAAGGTGGAGAAGAAGGATGAGGGAAAGGAGGTGGAGAAGGTGGAGCCCACGCCCGCGCCAACACCTGCACCGGTAGTGCCGGCGCTGGATCCGGACGAGAGTCCGGCTGCGGCGACGAGTGAGCAGATTGCTGCGAGGAGAAGAGCCGAGGCCGAGGCGAGTAGTAGCGCCGCGTCAGGGCAGAAGGCGAATGAGAGTATGAAGAGGACGCCGAGTAATTTATCGCCTGGTGGAGCATGAACAGGGATGGAAAGGTATCTGATGGGTGGACATGATTTGTGCGGGACACGGCGGTGACGGACATAATACGACAGCTAGACCTAGACATATACAGCCACAGTAAACATATCTTTACTTCAGCTCGTGCTTGCTCAACGCTCATGAGATAACCTCCGCTACGGCCCAACGGTAATCACTCCATCTAGGATTGCACCTCGAGCTGAATATCCTTGTTCGTTAAGACAGCCCCTGGCTTTGCAGGCAGCCACGCTCCCTTTGGCGCGGTAGGGTTGTTCTTCTTGAACGTATCGCAGATCTGCTCCATAGTGACCCATTCGACCTCGATATCTTTCTGGCTGTTGATGTACTCGATCATTCTGTAGACATTAGCATGATTCTTTTCGAGAATTGCGATCAACCTGCCTCTCCACCATGAGCACGCCATGCGGGTGACCAGACACATCGGGGTGGGTGGTCACGGCAAAGACTGCACCGACGTCGCCATTGTCGTCTCCATAGATGACCGGATCAGGCTGTGCTTCCTGCTCCTTGATCTCTCGAACGTAGAAGTCGAAGTGGTCTCTCCAGATCTTTTCGACAGTACTTGTGTCGACCCAGCCTGGTAAGATTAGCTTATGCCCTTCCCGTGTGCTCGGACAACATGCCACTACAGATTATTAGTAATGTTATCGACTCTATGGACTCTGGGGTTACTTAATGTGAGTTGGAACTGTTCTTCACAAACATGCTACGAGAATATTAGCTTCGGTCAAATGAATCTCTCCATGCTGGGACATACAGTGGCGGAAGATCATCCAGGTACCAAGATGCGCCAATCTCGACAAGACCAGTAAGCTGTCCTTTCCGAAGCGGGTTCATCCAGGTATCGGGATGTTTAGAGAAGTCTATGACATCCCAATCATCGCCGGTCCGTAGCCAGTAGGGCTGCGAGTCGTGATGTGAGAAAGAGTGGTCGTACTCGAGGCCGTACTTTAGCATCAGCTCGGCACCTTCTTTGCTTGCCTCTGCATTCATCCTTAGCAGTCGTGACAAGAAAAACATACTAGAAGGAGACATACCCCACCATGGTGCAACAATGCCCCTTGGAGGCCGTCCCTGAAAGTCTTGAATCAGGCGGTAGCACTTATCCATGACAACAGTCTGCTGCTCGAGGGTCATTTCCTTGGGGTTCTCGTGGGAGTAGCCTGCTTCATTAGCTGCTGTGATTCGTATCCCACAGGCTCGACTTACCATGAAGACCAATCTCATGGCCAGAATCTGCAATCATGCGACACTCCTCGGGGAACGTCTCGAGGGAGTGCCCAGGGATGAACCAAGTCGTCTTGATATTATGCTTGTTGAACAAGCGGAGCATGCGGCGGACACCGACCGTGCCGGCGAACATGCCTGTCCGATATCAGCGACACACTACTTTTGGGCAATGATGAGAAGGATCCTACCCCGAGAAATATCACTGGTGGAGTCCTCTCCGCCATAAGATCCTAGCCTCGTTCAGTCAGTTGAGGTCTATCAAGGAACGCCGCGTCTCGAGCAAAAGGTGGCACAGTGTGCCGTCATGGGATGTGGAGGATATTGCCACTTACCATCCTGCCACGGCATCGATATCGACAGAGATACAGCACTGAACTAGGAGCTATCAGTACACCGCAGTACTGTCACTACTCGAACTCAACTCACTCTTCTTCGGCATGTTGATTTTTCAATATATGCTTTCCGTCCGTGATTGCTTTACTATCAGGTAACTGCGCGAGCTAGGAGCGATGCTATCTCACAGACGAAAAATTGATAACACACTTTATCGTCTCCACCACGCCGCGCCCTGTGTCGGGATAGCTCCAGCGCCCTCCTCTCCCCGCACAAACACACACGGCATGACGTCGGTTGGTGGAGGTTCCTTATCGACGACTTTTGCTGTGGTAGGTACGGTGGGCTGAGCTGCTGGTTTTACCCAACAGCAGCCAAACGATTTAGTTGCAGTTCCGTGGCTACAACATGGTTGTGGAGAGATGGAGACGGCGTTGGAGGCGTTGGAGCTGACGACCAGCAAGCACTACCTTACTTTAAGCCACACCTGTACAGCTTCAACTTCTTCAAAAGAGGGTATCAAGTGGCTACCAGACTCATATCACGATGCTACGCCTCTGCGGAATCTTTGCGGATCATTTCGAAGAAAATTCGTGATATAGACATTACCCAACTTATCATAAACCTCTCGCGCCCTGGGCCCCCAGGACTCACTAATCACTGTTCGTCACTCTCAAGCTCCTCTTTGGAGACAATGCCGTTCCCCAGAAACTCGGCTCGCCGCCGCTCAACAAGTCATCCACGCTCTTCTCGGCGCGATTGTACTGCGTCCTTTGATCTCCGTACGCCCTCCCACTGCCGCCGCTCCCGTGCGCGCTGCCCGCCTGACCGCTCCCGTGCCTCGTCTCCCCTCCGCTGACAAACGGACTGCTCTCGCTCCCGTCCTTGGCCTGTTCACCCTCGCCGTAGAATCCGGCGGCGGCGAAAGGCGTCTCGTCGAAGCTGAGCCTGTTGGCCATTTCCAAGTGGCGCTTGTACTGTCGCAGTCGCTTCTTGTAGAGCCACAGGCAGAAGGCGAGATAGAGTGCTATGGCACCCAGCACGCCAGCGACGACGCCGGCGACGATGGCGCCGACGTTGGGCCCGTCGGAGCTGGGAGTTGCACCGGGGCTGGCGGTTTCAGTGGACGAAGCGCCCGTGGCGGTTGCCGTGACGGTGTAGGACACTGCTCGGCCGGTCTTCATGGGGCCGTCGGTGGGTACTTGGGCGGGGGCAGTGACTGTTGCACCACCTTGTTCGTTGCCGCCGACGACGTCCTGCACGACCTTGGGTACGGCGTATCCGTAGCTGCCCTCGAGTCCATCGGGACCGGGGCCATTTTGACGCTGAACGACTTGCTGGTTGAGGGGGTTGGACTGCACGCTCGCGTCCTCGCCTGAACGTGAGTCGTAGCCTATCATCCACTTGAGAGTAGACAGGTCGAAAATGTAGACGCCAGGCGAGTCGCAGGACACTTCTGGTCCTACGTAGCCGCCGACGAGCACCATCTGGGCGTTCCAGATGTTGCAGGTGTGGCCAGCACGAGCGTACGGGATGGGTTGATTGCTTTGATCGACTTGAATCCAGGTGAATGAAGGTAGGGTCAAGATCCACATGTCATCGTATTGAATCTGGTCGCCTGCAGGTTGGAGGTTCTGGCCACCGAACATGTAGATGTTCTGGCTAGATCCATCAGCAGCACTGGCGACAACAGCACATGGGTTGACGCGGAGCTTTGGTGTGGAGCCAGTGGTAGCTTGCTTGTACCATGTTGACGTTGCAATGTCATACACATCTAACTGGGACATTTGCTGAAAGGTCGTGTTGGTGCCGCCTGCAAGACCGATCAGGATACCTTCGGCACCGTAGCCTGGCACGTAGAGCAGGAGACCATCGGCACGTTCAGGGAAACCAGCGCTGTCTTGCACGCCACCTGTGGTGATGTTACGCCAGGTGCCCTCGGCGGGAGCGGCCTGGTTGTTGGAGAGAGATTCGACTTGCGGATTCGAGCTACCAGGGAAGGTGAACTCGAGCAGAGAGGTGAGGTAGATACGCCAGATGGATTGAGACCAGCCTTGTGTGGTGTAGCCATCTTGGTGTCCACCGAAGTAATAGCCTCGACCAAGAGAGGGTATGGAGACGCCAGAGCCTTCAGCAGCACGCCGGACGGGCTCATCTTCGGGAGACGAGAACTGACCGGATGAGGTGCGAGGTTCAGAGTGCTCGATCCAGCGACTGGAGGCAATGTCGTATTCCCACAGGGAGAAGGGGTCGGGAGTAGCGGGTGGGTCGGAGGAGTACTCGCCGCCGTACAAGAAGACCGAGTCGTAAGAGTGCCAGAGTGTTCCTAATGAGACAGCGGGAGGACCGGAAGGTTGTGATAGACCGGTGAGAGGAGGGTCTGAGATCTGGAACGAGCGAGTGAGGTCGAGCGAGAGGAAATCGTTATTCCATGTGTTGGATGTCTGTCCAGACTTTGTCGTGGCTTCACCACCGTAGATGTACAGTGTCCCGTTGACAATAGCGCCTGAGTGGAGTCAGCATCGTCTCCAATCAAATGGGCATGTACTTACTCATGTGAGCCCATCGTGAGCAGACGTCGGTTGGACTGGTGCTCTGACGCTTCATGATAGTTGGTTCGGCGTCCAGTATCACTCCGGGGTCACGCTTGATGGGTCCACCCTCGACGCCTAGCAGAGGCGACGACGAGTGAGACGCCCATGGCGTACCCTGCAGCAGAGGGACAAGGACAGCAAGAACGAGTGCTCCAAGGCCAAGTCGGTATAGGGCCGTGCTGCCCTCGAGCCGCGAGCGGCGCATCTCCAGTCTCTGCTTCTCGATTGCCAACTGACGATCCAAGTCTGAGGTATCACATTCGGGCTCTGGTGCTTCAGTGGTGAACTCAAAAATGTCCGGCTTGCTGTTGAATCGTAATGAGCGTTTTGGCCTCACTTCCTCTGTGAGCGAGATTGGTTCGACGTCGGCGTCGATCAGACCAGTCTCGACGAACGCAGACTTTCGCCTTGGGATGGGCGAAGCGTTGTGCACTTCAGGGATGGACTCCATGAAGGGTGGGAAGACTTGGCTAGATGAATAACGAATCACTATGGCGCATCTCCAGAGATACTGTGGTCTCTCGGGTTCCGTCGAGGCGGTGATGTTTCACACGACCATGTGTCGAGACAGAAAGGACACGAATATAGCTGCGATGGTGAATACGAGGTACAATGTGCAGGTCAATATGGTAATATCTCGAGTGGGATCTGTATAATAACGGAGAATGACGATAGACGGGGAAAAACCTGGCTTGCTCCTTACAGACCCTGATACGCCGTCACCGGAAAGGCGAGCACGGGCTAAGAGGACCAAGGCGTAGTTCGGTGTGGTGGTGATCCGAAGGTTGCTTACCACTGTGGGCATGCACTATCACGATCTGTCCTGCAAAGAGAAGCAGGCCTTGGTTGTGTAGCATCGACGTCAGAAGCATGTCGATCAGCAGCAGGGCAGTGGAAGCGAGACCCTGGCCCAAACTGTTCCCAGCCTGTCAAAGGAATATCTCTTGTCAAAGAGCCGCCACCCTGTAATGGGAGAAGGCTTAGCGGAAAGCTAGTCTTGCCTACAGATCGTGATCTCTCGTCCACATCAGGTCATTTTGGCTGAGAGAGAAACGGATATTGCCATGGCCGATCACCAAACGTGACAGCACACAGACATGAATGGGCATTGCTGCCGTGTACTCTGTCATGGAACACGGCTCGCTTATGTGTGGATATGGGTCCAGGAACAGCAAACCATGTGCGAACCTTGACTGTGATCCTGATCAAATCTTCGTCCAATCACTCGACGTGCTAACGGGGTTATTCAAAGTTTCCATTCGCGAGCAAAGTGTCAAACATAACCCCTTCCCATGCCCTTACCCATGCTATGCGCCAAAATCATGTCTTGCATGCCGCATACTGCGCTGGACGGGTCACACTACCATCCCCGTCTACGTCCTCTGTATTCTTCCCCCTTCTCCTTCTTCCTCCTGACTTTGCCTTCCAGTTTCCTGACCTTGCGCTTCTCCGCTCGCTGAGGCTGAGCTACCGCTTCGATTCTCCTCTTGACCCGCCTGTCTTCCCGCTTCTCTCGCAGTGCGTTCTGTGCAGCGCTGACTTCCTTGACGTACTTGCCGCTTCCAAGCTTAGTTTGGAGCAGACTCATGCTCTCTTGCGCAAGTGTGCAGAGCGTCGCGAATTGCTCGGTAAAGGCTGGGTTGGTAGACACTGGTTTCGGGATCGAAGAGTCCGTCAAGAGTAGCAGTGGGTGGATGATGGTCTGCGCGATCTCAGCGTAAAGATCGGCTTCCAGGTGTGACAAGAGCGTGTGGAGTGTCTGTAGAGTTGCGACTTTTGGTGGGACAGATGTTGGCGAAGTGGCCGATTGGTTTCGTCGTAGATTGGAACTCAGAGTGGAAAGCAGGTAGACGATAGCAGTCTTGCCTGCTAGACCATCTGTGTCGCCCTTTTCTTCTGTCCCATTCTCAACATCATCTTCGCCGTCAGAAGAAGACGACTCGTCCAGGTTGCCATTCGTGCCATTGGCGTGTTGATTGTCAAACTGCCAGGTAAGACCACTGGCCGCAAAGCTTCGTCCCAGAAAGACCAGATTGCGACATGTCTGTGCCAGCAATTGCTCGCTCGAGCCTTCGTAGCGCAAGACTCGAAGACTCGTGGAGCAGAGCTGTTGCGTGTCTGATGCCGAGACCGCGACGGCACCGCTGGTCGAGAGTGGTATCGATCCTAGTCCAGAGTCCTTGTTTGCCTTTCCCACATCTCCAAACAAAACACCGACAAGTCTTGCCGCTGACAGCTTGACCCACGCGTGTGGAAATATCAAGCAGCGATAGACTGATGTCCAAATCTGCCTTGCCTTCCCGGCAAACGCCACATCCTGCATCGACTTTGCAGCCTCAGCAAAAAGCTGGAGCGCGTAGTAGATCATCTCCCAGTCGCCCTGCGCCACGACCTTGTCTTTTGTTGGCAATACTTCCTTAATCACCCTGATCAAAAAGTCCACATCCTTTTCTCCTGCCTTGCCAACCTCCACCATCATCTTCCACACCTGCAACCCCACTCTCTTGAGCAACACCTGTTCTCCATCTACCCAGCCCCTCAACAATCCCGTGAACCCCTTCTCCCTCTCTCCCTCCGCCTTCTCCAGCACCTCTTTCAGCAGTACCCCAGCCATCTCTCTACTCTCCCTATCCTCATCATTCACCAACCTCAACACCAACGGCACAAACACGCCCGCCACCAACTCCTGCCCCATCTCTCCTCCCGTCCTTCTGACCAGCCCATGCAATCCCTCGAGCACACTCCTCCTTCCCTCAGGGTATTCATACTCCAAATTTTTAACCAGGAAATTAACTTGCTTATCCCATCTCCCTTTCGTCTGGGGGTAATCCCCCACAAAACCGACCCAAAGCCCACGACTCAGCTCCCTCGCCGCTTTCGTCTGGTTCGTGACCATCATCTGGCCCACGGCATCCATCACCTCGTACACCTCCGCGATGACAATCTTCCGCCCGAGAACAGCTTTGAGGAAATTGAAAATCACACCCTGCCGATCCGGCTCTTCCAGATCGGGCTTGACGCGCTTGAGGACGTACGCGAGGTCTTGCTCGCGGATCTTGGCTTCTTTGTCCCGGAGCGCAGAGGAGAGGAGTTTCAGCGCCGCTTGGGCCGCTTCCGTGGTCATGCTGGCCGCCGCTTTGATGATCTTGACCGCTTCGGACACGTATGTCGCTGCGTTACGCGCCAATTCGGGGTGTGGGACGCGCATGATGGTCGTCAGGAGGCGGAGGGACGCGAGTTGGACTTCTTCGGCGCCCGAGACGAGGCATTCGCTGACGAGGGGAACGAGCCCGGCGATGTTGGAAGGCGTGCGGAGGGTGTCGTGTTTGCCGAGGATGGTGCGGAGGAGGTCGATAGCGAAGCGGATGAGCTTGAAGGTGTAAGATGAGGTGGTGGCTTTTGTGCTCGATTTTTGGGCAGAGTGCATCTGGACCAGGTAGCGGCGGGTTTTGTAGTCGTTGAAAGGGTTGGCGATTTTAGCCGGCGCAGCAGAAGTGGTCGTCTGCTGGATGATCTCGTAGCAGAAGACAAGCGTCGCACGATCATTGACAGCTGGGTTGCCCGTAATCCCCAAAGCAAGACGGCGGAGCAGCTCATCAATCTTCTTGACTGTGCGGAGATCCAGCTTCTCCGAGAGTAGGTTCTGAATGGGTCGCATCAACTGACTGAGGTGCGGAAGTGTAGTGATCTTGGCAACAAGCTCCATCGAGTCGTAGCTCTTGCTACTTTTCACTTCCTTCATGCGGCTGATGTATTCTTCTGCATCCTTTTCTTGCCCAGCTGCACCAAAAATATCGTCCATGATAATACTGACGATGTCTGCTAAGCAGTGATCTAGGTCACCGGGCTCAAACTTTCCAAGGTTCTCGACCAAGATGGAGTGCACCGTGAAGGATAGAACATGAAGCTGATATCCACGCTGAAGTGCTGTCCGGAGTTCCTTTACCACGAAGTGGAAATACGTCGGGCCGAGGAGTGCTGTGATCTCGGCCAGAGTCTTCCTGGTCATATCGCGAGACCCCTGATCTCTACTACGAAGGATGTAGCACAGATCAAGCAGCACTGCAGGGAGCTTTGTGACCATGATATCCTCGGGAAGACAACTGAGAAGCTTGACAGTAACAACACCAACCGGTACTCGCAGGCTGACGGTCGACTCGTCTTTCAAGTGCAGGAAGCTTGTCAATGGCGGCAAAAGCTGCTCAGTGATACTCGTGGACAGGGCTTCCGATGGTGGTAGTGTACGCCGAAGTGCTCCAGCGTGCTTTATCGGCCCATCCGTCCCCGTTGTTTCTGCTTCTCCCGCAGTCGGAGACGAGCACGCCTTGTAAAGACCATCAATGACAGCTCCGACTAGGCGAAGGACGGTCTTCTCTTTGCCTTCCATGTCTTTCATCAAGCCGATGTACTTACGTAAAACGGACTTGTACTGAGACCAATTTAGACACCCTGCCAGAGCGCTAATTGAGGCGATGGCTTCAGCAGTCAGATTGTGAGCACTCTCGTCCTGTGCTGCGTCCATGACAAAATGCTCGAGAAGAGGGAGGAGGATGTTGGCCACATTCGAGCTGGATAACTGTGCCCTTTCTGCTTCCGTCGCCAGTCTTCGCAATGCACGAAGTCTCCTATGTTGCTGCACATGCAGAACATTTGAGAAGAAAGATGCCTCTTCATCGTTGCCAGCCAGCAGTGGCGTCAGGTTGGCAAGATCGGCGAACGAGTCCAGCCGCTTGACCATGTTGCTGAGTACCGTCAGATACTCGGAACGAACCAGTTCTGACGACTGGTACATTCCACTATGGATTCCAGGCACGAGGACTTTCGAGATGAGTTGACGGAATCCTTCTGTCTGGTCATCTCCAGCAAGGCGCTTCTCAGTGGCTTCGACGAATCGTTGCAAGGCGAACGACGCACTTGTCCGAATGCTGAGCTCATCGTTGTCGCGAATATAGAAAAGCATATTGTACAACAGAGGTCTCCATTGCTCTGCGCTGAATTCGATGTAGAGCTCATCATTGATTTTGGAGAAGGCGACATCTCTTCGTCCAAAATCTGGCTCCTCGATTTTGCCAACGGCATATGAGTTGAGATCTTGGCAAAGTGCAGCAATCACCTCGAGGTCCTGCCTACCTTTTGCAAGGCTGCTGAAGACATTGCACAAGTCCTGTCGACCTTCTCGATCACGGAACAAAGTGAACAGAGACGTGGTCGATCTGTAAGCAGCACTGAAAACAGCATCTTGTACTGGTTTATTTCGATCCTGCCCGCCTAGCAGACGGAAAATCGCCAGCAGTAGCTGTCTCTTAGCCGGCGCCGGAACCTTCTTGTTCGTCTCCTGCAGAAGAGCTGAGCCGATGAGGACAAAGTTGTTGACATCTTTCTCATTCACAACAAGACTAGCAATTTGCAGGGTACATGCCAGGGAAGAGTCAAGTACTTGCTTCGAAGGCGATTTCTGCATCAGCTCACTGATGACATGCAAGAAGCGTGACGCATGTTGCTGCCATTGTGAGTGGAGCGTAGGACGATCGTCGCTGTCATCGTGCATTAAGATATCTTCCCCGGATGATACGTGGCCGAGTAGGTTGCTCATGATCTCATTCAGAACGAAGACCTTGACCTGATCCGGGCAGAAGGTCGATTCGAGACAATCAATGAGAGTCGGCATGAGACCAGGCGCTCGTTTCGATAGATCCACCGACCAATACTCCGACTTTGACCATACAGATAGAAGTTTCAACATGCCAGAGACAGACTGGGCGACTTCTGCCACAAATTTGTCGAGACGAGGAAGTAGAAGATGATGAACGGTGGTTGTGGTGATGAGTTCCCAGTGCCCGTTCGGAGCATAGGTATACGCATGAGTGAGACAAGCGTATCCTGACCGACGAATAGTCTTGAAGAGCGAGGCATGAGCATCGTCTTCTGGGAATTCGTCATCGGTGACCGCACTTTGTTTCGTGCTTAGCAGACACGAAAGTGCTACGCCAGCCAGTCGTGTCGAGTAGGGCTCTAGATCTGATCCGAGTGTTTCGAACATGTCATTGACCATGTTCAGCACACCGACTTGTTTGCGTGGATGATTCATTGTGGCCTCTCCAACTTGAACCTTGGCTTCACCGATTGTTTCGCACGGCTCAAGGGCGATATCGATGTACTGTTCAAGGATCTTGCTCGGGAAGCGGGTGAGTGCTGCAAAGACAGCCTTTCTCTTGGTCTGCTTGCCTCTGACACCGGAAGCGTTGCCAGTACGATTGACGAGGAGGCCATACAAGAGTCGTAACAAAACAGGTGACAGCACTTCTATGTCTTCTGGCCTGATGCCGTCTTCCACGTCCAGGCGGAGAAAGACTGATATCTCTTCCCTGAATCGAGCATCGTCCAGGAAGTTGATTAAATGTTCCTGATAGCGAACCACCTGCTCTTGCTTCCACGCTAGAATAGCTTTGAGAGCAGATCTCTGTATCTCGGCGTCGCCGTTTGTGAGAAGTCGCAGAAGTGCTTGATATACTTCGGTTGTCTTATACAATACTCTTGGATTTTGAAATTGAGCAAACACCTCCAGCATAGCTTTCTGATCTTTCCTATTCCAGCGTTGCACGAACTCGTTGCCATTCTGTTCCTCTTCAAGGTCTTGATAAACCCATCGAAGCAGTACTGGGGCTAGTAAACGTGACCTTTTCTCGGCAAGCTGAGAGTTGACACGCAGAACTTTCAGTGCCTGCGTTCGATTGAAACTATGCGAAAGTGAATGTGACTGTGTGCTTGCACTAAACAGTCGCTTCAACTTCTCTTTTGAATCTTCGCAAGCCTTGTCGGCATTTGCCACGGCAGCCTCGACCTGATTGACATTGGAACATTCAAAATCTGTGCGATTGGGTGCTGGCTCAAATGGACTCCATGATACTGTTTGCTGTGCCTCATCGTCTGATCCGCCTTCCAGCCAGTAGGTAGCGATCTCAGTGATGACTGTTTCAGCTTGCTCAAATCTGGAGATCTCTTTCAACACTTCGGCAGCATCATCCCATGCCTGAGATAGGCGCAGATGCATGGTTCCAAATAAATAGGTTGGCACTGCCTTGCTGATTTCTGTGTCGTCCAAGCATGATTCATAGCCCAGGCCAAGCCTGCGGATCTGTGAGGAGATGAAGCGAGCGGTCTGTACGCTCGCCGGAGTCTCCTCGATGCTAAGTATAATCTCCAAGAGCTCGGGGACCTCTTTGCTGCGGACTTGATATAACAGCTGCAAGACTTTCATACCAGCTAATCTTAGTTCATGGCTCGGCGCTCGTAAGCATAACAGAGCCTGGTCGAAGCTCTGTCTAATGGCGTCATCCCGTATGTCTTGTTCGGTCTGTAGCAGCTGTTTCAATCCTTCCAGGAGAGCTTCCCAGTAAGCCAAACAGGACTGATATTGACCCGCGCGCTTCGCTAATGCTTGCACTTGTGCCACTCGTGGAGGGACGATCGATGCGGCGAAGCGAACGCCTTCTCCGAGTAAGAAGGTGTTGACGGTACTCTCAGAGGATTCTGCACCTTGCTCTAGGCTCTTCCACAGAGCCTCCGCGATTCTTTGTCTTTGAAACCCATACTTGGTTCCTGTACATCGTAAGAGACGCAAATATCCGGCCTGTATCTCGACGTTTTTCGATGCGTCCAGTACACCAGTCCCAAAATTATCAGATATCGTTTGCTGCCACTCCGTCGGGCAGACCAGGCCGTCACTTCCCGTGGCAATCATGTCTAACATTCGAGGAACGATGGCCAAGAGGTCAAGCTCCATCCGCTGCCAGTTTACGTTGAGATATTTTTGGAAAGGAGAGAGCAGAATATCCTTGAACCTGTCGGGTGCTAGCTCAGCTACCAGATAGCAGAAAGGCAGGAATTTTGACGCCCAGGTTCCCTGCGAAATTACTGTGAACACGGGAGTTCTCGCCATGATGGTTGCGATTGGGGCTGAGCTGCTGACAACAGCTAGCAAACGAAGAATCGCATCTTGGGTCGCTGTGTCGCCCTCTGTTCCTGGAGCTTCGAGAAGCCGGACAAATGCAATGGATGTGTCCGCGACCTCTCGCCAGGCGGAGATCCTTGTTCCCTTCCTTGTAGTGACCGCCACATAAAGCAATTGTGCAGCGAGTCTGAGATGTCTCCCATTCGCATGTTCTTTCTTTGCGAATTCCAACAAGCTGTTCTGTACCGGCTCGAAGCCGTTCGAGTCGGTATAGTGGATGATGCTGATCAACGTGCCTTTCAACACCCTCACTAATGCTCGCTCTTTCTCTTTGGTTGCTCCCTGTGTGTGAGCGTACAGTGCTTCCAGAACAATAACTCCGTCAGGATGTGTGCTGAGCTTCACTCCCTTGGCCGCCTCGGAGATAGCAACTTTCAACCCTTCCTCCCACAGTCCTTGCTCTTCCTCACCAAAACCTTCCAACAACCAGGCCACAACCCTCTCTAGCCTCTCCTCCTCTTTCGCTGCTCTCCTCAACAAGAACCCCACCACCTCGCCCATGAATCTGACGACGAACGGCCGCTGCTTTTCTCTCCCCAACCACTTGCCAATCCTTCTCCACCACCTGCCTGCGACCTCTCCATCCCCAAGCAGAACCCGGCTCATGTACTTTACGAGCCAACCCAAGCAGTTGAACCCCCACTCCAACCCCTCCGCCTCCTCCAACCTCCCCAATTTCCCCGCCACAACCTCGAATGCCCTCTCGAACCATCCCTCGAATCTATAATCCAGATCATGCGCCAAATGTCCCATCAGCGCGAAGAGCGGCTCCAGACTTACTAACCCCGCCTCGTCAACCGCCTTCAGCAAGCTCTCAATGATATATGCCTCATGATGCAACACCATCGGCAAACTCTCGCTCTTGGCCAGCACATCTTCCGCGAAATCAGTGAACTGTGCGCTGAGGTTGATGTCCAACCACTCGCGGAGGGCAGTGGCAAAGTAGCTCGACGCAGAGGTCGAGAGGTCGGCGCTGACGGGGAGGAGATCTGGTCGGGAGCGAGACCGAAGGGGAGCGATCTTGAGGTTGGCGATGCGTTGGCTGAAGGAGGAGAAGTGGTGGTTGCGGCTCGAGGGAGTCTGTTTGCGCCGCTTTGTGGGCGCGACGACTTTGGTGGCTTTTGGGCGGGACGGACCTCTTGAGGGAGCCATGATGTGGTTTTATAGGGAAAGAGATTGTATTGGAAAGTAATGGCGCGGGAAATACATAGGGTGTGAGGTGCTTTGGTGGAGGAAATTTGAGAGAGGGACAGGAACTTTTCTGCCGGCTGCGGAGAAGTTCCGCTGCATGAAGCTTGGGCCAGCTGTTTGGTGGGCAGGGAGCAAAGGTAAAGACCGGCATGCGAAGAACTACATTGAGTTGGTAGTGAAGTATTTGTTCGAAAACATGTCATTAAATGTATCAAAGGATTTTGAATCAGGCTCGACGCCCTATACGCTATATGCATCAAATGTATCCTTCCCCACCCCCGCTCATCAAGCTCATCCTGCTTCTGGCACCAGTCCCTCTGCTCTCATTCTCATCCACATCCATGACCCCACTTCGTCGTCTGACAACGCGCTTGCTGTGCTTGCTAGTAGCCACCAGCACTTGCGCTGGGCATATCACGACCTCTTCGCCTCCCTCTCCGGTGTCGTCTCCCTTCTTCATGACCAGTGGAAACAGCACTATCTTCGCTACTGAACCCGTGTTCTGTAGCTCTTCGTTACTTGCATACTCGCCACTTCGTTCATTCATCGTGGCTGCGTCGAATCGTGTCTTGCCGACGAGATCACCATTGCCATCGTACTCTGGCGTTGGTGGCGGGAGCATAAAGTAGTCCGCCCTTTGCGTGCGCATCTCGATACTAAGGTCGATCGCAAGACGCAACACCTTCTTTAGACCAGCCATGAGTTGACCCTCGGCAGATTTGGGTGGTGGTAGCAGTGCCGCCAAGGTTGAGTAGACTTCTTGCGTGACAGCTTCGTGGTCGAGGTTCTTCTGCGTGGAGAATGCCGGTCGCCTTGATAGCAGCGTCAAAGTTGTCGCGCGCCACTGTGCGACTGCTCGCGGTGGTCCGACTTCCAGCAAAATCTTCTCGAGGGCCTTGAGCTTTTGTCGCTGCTCTCTGTCCATACCAAAGAGATAGCGAGTGAAGATGTACTCCCAGACCATCATCATAACGAGTGCCATGAATACGTCGCGCCGACGAACACGATCAACGAGCAAGGTGTCAACATCGCTTCCATCGAGCATGGTATTGTCAAGTCTTGTCTCCAGCTTGTCGTCCTTTAGATCGCTTGATAAGCGACAGGCCCTATTGTCAGATGACTTCGAGAAACGCAACACCCAAGCTTGTACATGCTGACAGAGCTTCTGACAGGCGCCATCAAAGTAGTCTTCGTCACGGACCGTGAGGTAGTCCTCGGTCGTCGTCGCTTGTATCTGTGCTTGGAGCGCCCTGATTTCGGATGTCGCATAGTCCAGTTCCGCTCGCAGACGCGCGATCTCAGTATCTTTGTCCTCAAGCGCGGTATCGATGTGTTGTCGAACGATCGTCTCCATGCCATTCGACAGCTGAGAGTGTTCGTGGCGCAACTTCTCAAGCTCACGAACAGATTGTTGCCATTGTGCATTGGCGTAAGAGTGCTCCTCTTGAAGAGTGCCATATCGATCATTTGTATCTGCGATGAGGTTCTTGTTGGCTTCACTGAGGTTGGCATTGAGGTCCTTGAGTTGCGCCAATTCCTGCTTGAGTGGTTCTAACATTGCTTTGATCTGATTGATCTCGGCATCCTTCTCTCGCAACTTCATTTCACTACCCGCGAGCGCTTGTTGTATCGAAGAGTCATTGTGATCGATGTCCATGCCGCCTCGAGAGTCCTGCAGTCTTCTGTTTTCTGCCACAAGCGCGTCGACCCTCGCCTCCATGTCTGCGATGTACATGCTCTGCTTCCGCCGAATACTCTGAGGCCGAGTCGGCGACGTGGCCATTGGCTCTCCATCACCATACCCCTCGAAGAAATCCGACATGCCGCGAGAAGAATTGTTCACACGACGCTCGTCATCGTTCAACGGCGGCGTCGGTGGCGCGCGGAAAGGTGGGATGGAGTTGTTTGTTTGGGCATCAGCTGATCCAAGGTTCGAGTTGTCACCCCGCCGAGCTGCCGCCCGAAGATCACCCGACACAGATCGGTCTGTGCGTCGCAGGCTTGGAGTCGTGCTCTCGTTACTAATGATGCTCGCCGTAATACTTGGTGCTCTGATGGGATCTGGACTCTTGAGTCGCTGTAGGCTGCTGGCTGATGCATTGCTCAGGCCAGTTGGTGATCTCAAAGCCTCTAGTCGTGTTTGGCTCGTTGACGGCTGCGAACCTTGCTCATTGCGCAGAGCGAGCCCCGGGAGTACGCGAGCGCTTGAGTCGATCCGTTCTCTGAATGACTGCTTGGGATCGTCGTTGATTCTTGTCGACTTTATGGCATGCGCAGGCTGACCTACATCGGACACCGCTTTGCCTCGTTTTCGCTCTGCAGACTCCTTCGGCACATAGTCGAGAGGAATGGCTGGTTCCGAAGTGGGCAAGACTGGTCGATTTTCCACCTTGCTCGCGGATTTGCCATTGGCATTCTCAGAGAACTGCTTGTTGTCGGTGGGTGGAGTGGAGAAGAGGTAAGATGTGCGGTTCTTCGTCGTGGATTCCACTGGGGATGGACCCCTGCCGCCAGCGGTCAGTCGCTCGGCCTCTGTCTCCGGAGTCCTTGTTTTCTTGACTGACATCTCCCATTCCTCCCAACTAGCAACGGATTCTCGATCAGCATTGAGATCGCTCATACCAGTCTCAACAATCGTCTCTGGAACATCGTACCTCTCGCCAGAATCGCGATTGGAGCGATCGGTGATTGTGTCGTATCCACTGTCTCTGATGGTGTCTCTGTTCTTGTCGTCGCCGGGGAGGATTGGTGATTCAGCGACACCACTATCTCGATTCTTGTCCAGTACATTGAAGGACCAGTTAGGTGCGTCGGTGAGGATGACTGGTGCGGTATCTTTGACGTTGCTTGGGGCCGGTGATTGGTCGTCAGCATCTGACATGCGGCGGTCGCTCTTGAGCGACTTATGGACGGCAGTAGGTACACTTTGAGATATCTCCGAGGTATGCATAAGTCCAACAGCAGGGGTCGTATCATTTTCTGGGGCTGTTTCATGTGGTTGATCATTAGTCGTAGGCTCAATCTCTTGCGAGATGTCTTGCGCTGGCGTTGCCGCGTTGCAGTCAAAAGCAGATCCTCGCTTCTTCTTTTTCTGCTTCTTGCTTGGTATTTCAGGTAAAGCAGGCTCGACGACAGCCTCCTCTGCGATCTTCGACTCGATTTCAGGCTCGACCGCAATACTGCGACCCTTCTTGCCCTTTCCCTTCTTCGCCTTCTTCGAAGGCAAAGCCCATTCATCCTCTTCGGGAGTGGCCTGTACCACTTCGATACTACTCGGGTGAGCTGGATTGTCGCTTTCTAGCGTCGTTTCGTTGAGCTTAGGGCCATCTTGCCCATGAGCATCCAATGGATCATCTCCAGCAAGCTCGACAGCCTTGGGCACCATCTCTTCGCCCATATCCTCCGCTTCGAGGTCGATCGCCTTCTTGCCCTTGCGCTTCTTCTTGTTTGACTTTGTGAATATCGACTCTTCTGGCTCGTCGTTTTTGGCCAGATCTTCTTGAGACCTACTGAGCAGTGCTGCAGAGAATCCAGCGGCACCCAACCCAGTAGTAAGGGTAGCAGCGAAGTCATCATCTTTGCCTGGAGAAGCTGTTGGCTTGTCATTGTGTTCAAACACTTCTCGACCAGTTTCTGCTGCGGTGATCTGCTCGATAGATGGCTCACCGGGCGTCTCAGCGATCGACTTGCGTGCTTTCTTTCCCTTCCGCCCCTTCTTGTTGACGAGAGCAAAAGCTTCTTCCGGATCAGCTTCTGCCACTGTGCCGGGTGGGGATGATCGGCGATGGAAGTTCGGATCCTCAATGACCATATCCGAGTTGAAGCCCGACTGTGCCAGACCTGCTGCAAGAGTAGCTGCGAAATCGATGTCACGCGATGGCGATCTTGGATCGCCCTGTATTGGCGTCTTGGGGCGAGATGGAGTTGATTCCGGAACGGATGGGCCGTCACAATCCCCTGAAACCTCGGTCTCGAGGACATTCTCCGGTGTGTTGTCCGCTTGGGGTGTCGCAGCTTCTTCCTCGGCAAGAAGACTCTTCCCCTTCTTCGCCTTCCGTTTCTCTTTCTTCGAGACTTTGCGTGTGAAGGCGGACTCAGACTCGGGGTCGACTGCGGCAGCATCCAATGCTGTGGGCGACTCAGTGTCAACGACGGTAGCGTTAGACTCGGGGTTCATCTTCGACTCGGTTTGCGGATCGTCATGATGCTCCGCAGCTTCGACCTCGTCTGCCCAGTCGAATTTGCTCAGAGGACGAGATAGGCGGAAACGATCAGGTACACTGGAGCGTGGTTGAGATAGAGATTCGGCTGGCTGGTCGAGGCCTCCAGCATTGGAGTCGGGGGGATCGGCTGGTGAGTCGGTGATGGTCGTAGCTTCAGCTCGCACGTCGTCAATCTTGACTGGGCCTTCATCCGCGGTAAAGTCAATCGTTTGTTGCTTCTGCTTCTTGGCTTTCTTGCGATCTTTCTTCGACACCTTCATACTGAAAGGGGCCCATTCGTCTTCTCTCGGCTCCTGCGTTGCCATGTCTGTGGTCTGGGCTAACTGCTCATCGAGATCTTGCTTATCGAGAGCCGGAGCCACGATGTCTTTCGCTTGCTCGATTGGGGCTAATGCGACCGGAGAAGCCACTCGTTCTGGGCTTTCACGTCGTGAGAGTAAAGGTTGGCGCTCGTCTTCAAGAAGCTCGGAGGGCGCTCTAGTGAGTGGCACCCGATCCACGCCCATGATTCCTGTATTACCTTCGGACGAAACATGAGATGATTGTTGCCTGTGTGTTTCTGACTCTGTGTCACGAGTTGGGCTTTCCTTGAATCTAGAGATACCGACTTCTTGTATCCGTGATTCAGCGAGGACGTCTGGGTTTGTGTGCTTTACAGGTGTGGTAGGATTCGTAACGGGCTCGACTGTGAGCATTGGTTGCTCGCTGCTGCTGGCCTCTACGGGTCCTTGAGGCACATTTGAGATTTCAGTATGCCCGAGGCCTTCGGCGTTGGTAGGTATGGATAGATCCTCAATAGGTACTTCCTTGGAAAGTGGTGTACCGATAGCTGATCCACGCTTTGACTTCTTCCCTTTCTTCTTCTTGGTCATTCGAGCCCACATTTCATCTGGGGTCTCAACATTCGAGTCAAGCAAGGGATCGATATCCCAGTCACCAAGAGGTGTTGGGACAGCTGATGATTGCAGACTTGTCTGCACAGGCACATCTGTCTGGATAGGACGCAAGTCGCGGAGATCTTCGGGCATCTTCATTGATTCCAGTGGACCATCGGGCGTGGGTTGGGCGGGCTCAGCTTCTACAGGATCATCATGCTTGGTCGAAGATGCAGGTAGGTCGCGAAGATCGGATGGCATGACCATCCTCTCAAGTGGGCGGTGGACCTCTGCTGGGCTGGGTTCGCTAAATGGCAATGCACCTTTGCTTGTGTACTGATTATCGTCGATAGATTCCTGTACCATTGTGCGCGAATCTTCAAGCTGATTTGGATTTTGGTCGGGTTCGTCGTTGTTGATGCTCTTCAACGCCAGTGCACCACCCGTAGCCGCAAGCCCGGTGGCAGTAGCTGTAGCAGCAGCTATGGCAGCCTTGCGGCCCTTCTTCTTGCTCTTAGATGTAAAAGGCTCCCAGACTTCCTCTGCTGGTGCTTGCTGGCCGGCGCCTTGCTCCAGCTGCTCCGGAGGTTGGCTTAAAGGTTCCTCAAAAACAGGTTGTGGAGATGGAAGATCGAGGCCTGAAGCACGTTTACCCTTCTTGCCCTTCTTTCCCTTCTTGACATTTGAAAAGCTCCATTCATCTTCAGGTGCCGCTTCTGCGGGTTGGCCTGGCGTCTCGGAGCTGGTCGGCTCAACCACTTGGTCTCGGGACGTGCTGATGGTATCGTACTCAGGCCCGACCTGTGGATTTAGGACTTTAGCGACGGCTGGGTCGGTTGATGTGACGTCAACCTCTCTGACTAGATCGTCGTTTGGCACTGTGTTACTCTTGATAGTCGGACCAGGAGAGGATGCAATTTCCGTTCTCATTGCTTCGTCTTCGGCCATCGTCTGATTGGTAGGAGGCGCGACGAACTCGGATGGCTCGTCAAGTGTCTTTGAGGCTTGCAAGTCAGCCCCTGCACGCTTTGCCTTCTTACCCTTGCGTTTCTTTAGAGATGTAAAGCCCCAGTCATCGTCGGCGTTGGTCTCGGTAGTCGCAACTTCAGGCGCAAGAGCACGATCGCCCTCTGCTAAAGAGGGTTCGATTGTATTGTCTTGAGATGGTGGTGTATCAGCGATTGCTGCAGCTGGTGTGATACCCGAAGCCTGGTCACCATTGGTTGATTCTGTCACTGGCTCAGGCTCTGCCGCTTCAGCGCGCTTACCCTTTTTGCCCTTTCGCTTCTTGACAGGAACGCTCCAGAGATCTTCTTCTGTGGCTTTCGATGGCTTTTTATCAACATCAGACTTGACGTCGAGGGCGTTGGTGTGGTCCACCGTGGAGTCAGGCTCGGGTACTATCATGGCTTCTGGCGTCTCAGGCACACCTAAAAAAGCAGGAGTCTCTGTCTCCAGTCTCACTGGCATCACAGTGTCGTTTGATGTGTCGGGTATAGTCTTGGTCTTGTTCCGCTTCTTATCCTTTTTGGACTTTTTGACAACGAAGTAGTCAGTAGCTGGCTCATTGATGTCCTCAGCGGTGCTGGGCTCTGCAACAGGGATCGCCACTTCTTGGTCATGAGGCGCGATGGGTTTGTCTTCAACAGACATTGCCTGCTTATCGGCTACCTGATCGTCAATTGCGGGAGCGCCAGAGAGTCGGGCGCTTTCATCCCGTACAACATCCTCGTCGCCCCACAAAGGTTGTGAGAAGTCTCGTTCAACAACTGGTGCTGCTGGATGAGTGCTTGGGAATTGTGCAAGATCCGTATTGGTGGGGCTTACGACATCGTTTTGTCGTCTGGCGACGTCTAGCTGATCACGGTTGTCGGCAGGATTGAACACATCGGAATAGTCTACGTTGCCGCGCATACGACTGCTCTCATCCCTGACCAGATCGTCATCGACCCATAGGTTGGAGTAGTCCCGCGGCTGCGTCGACAAAGATGATGCTTGTTGTCTCTCAGGGGATTGGTGCTCATCATTGGTTTCGATGTTACACTCATGCAGGCTAGGCCGAGGTACTTGAATTGCATGATCTTCCATGACGGGAGCGTCGGGATCTGGGTTCGCAAAGCGATCTGACTCGTCTCTGACCACATCTTCGGCACCCCATAGTGGCTCACTCGAGACAGGCTCGACAGTAGCTGGCTCCGAGGCGGCCCGGTCAGGTGTCTCAATCGGCTCTGTTGTGGTTACGGGCTCATCCAAGTCGTCATCTGATGCTGCTCTTTCTCTTGACTTGCTAGAGGACGATCGCTTGGGTTTCTTGTCCTTGTCGCGCTTCGACTTGCTACTGCTGCTTGGGAGAACCCAAGAAAGTACTGCTGATGTGGCTGATTTCCGCTTTACGTCCTTGCTCTTGGATCGCTTGCTCTTGGGGTCGGGCTCGCCAGACTCAATACGCGGTCGATCAGGCGAAGATGATCGATCGACGACGGCAGCAGGATTGGTGATGCCTGTGTCTTTCTCTCGCAGATCGATGGGAGCGTCTGCTTCCTTACGCAAGATGTCGTTGTGAGAGGTCGCCTGCACATCTTCCGCTGCTACCGTTGATCTTTGACTAAGGTTCTCATTGCCAGTGTCGTCCTTGGCTTGGCTGCCGACTGTCAATGCAGCGACGGTAGCACCTGCTCCAGCAACAGCACCAGCTATAAGACCCCAGTAGTCTCTACTCTTCGACGACTCTTGTGTGGCGGGGTCACTGACCGCATCGAGCGACTCAGGGACTTCTATTGCAGCAGACCGTCCGGATGATTTCGAGACATCTGGCGTGATAACGTTGTCTTGCTCGTTGGTCCGGTCGCCTACCGTATGCGTATCGTCTTCAAATGCCGAAGAGTCATACTTCTTTCCCCTCTTCAACTTCTTACGTTCAGCTTTGGTAAGAATTTTTGGCTCTGGCTCTACAACCTCCGGCTGCGATAGTGCGGGATCAGGCACGACTGTTGCAACATCATCGAGCTCTTCATCGCGCACGAATTTTTCCTCGATCAAGGTTGAGGTCGTGTCTCCGACCGCAGGCTCATCACTTGCAAGGTCCACCTTCTTGCCTCTCTTCAGCTTCTTGAGCTCCTTTTTGGACAATGGTTTTGACCATTCATCGACCTCCGGTGCTGTCTCCTCAATAGCTGGCTCAAGACCGTCTGGCGGCTGATCAGATTCCGCTCGCGCGTAAGATTCATCTCGAGCTGGAACGTCGTCAACAGAGACTTGCTTGGCCTCGCTCTCGACCGCATGCGGTGGCTCTTCGGACCAGATATCCATCTTCTTGCCCTTCTTGAGCTTTTTGAGCTCTTTCTTGGATAGAGTCTTGGTCGGCGCAGAGGTCTCCTGATTTGGTTCGTCATGGGCAACGCTTGGTGGTACGGCTTCCTCAGTGGGATCATCCTCGGCGATATCGTTCGGGACTGGGTTGGCCGAGCGAGTTTTCGTCGCACTATCCTCGATCTGGAGGGAGCTCTGTTTGTCATCGGTCACTTCCAATGGTGTTGGCTCTTCGCTCCACAAGTCGACCTTCTTGCCTTTCTTGAGCTTCTTAAGCTCTTTCTTCGATAGTGGTTTGCTCCAAGCCTCGGGCTCAAGATCATTTATTGGTTCATCAGGCATAGACGCAGATTCGTCTGGTGCTTGACTAGGCTCCACATCACGTACCGCTTCGTTATGAGCGACAGGAGGTGTGGGCACATCAGTGACGGGCTCAACATCCTTGCTAGAGATCTGCTCGTCCTCAAGTGCAGGTGAAGGCTCTTCGGTCCAGAGATCGACCTTCTTTCCTTTTTTGAGCTTCTTGAGTTCCTTTTTGGACAACGGCTTGGACCATTCGTTGGATTCAGCGGGTTGAGTCATAGGGGCAACGTCGTCCGCCATCGCCTGCGGAGTAGATTCCTCTCGAGGCGCCTCAGCCACTTGCGAGGCCTCAGCACTTGGGGGAGTTTTGCGTTCCAGGTCGACTTCGGTTGCAGGTTTCTCCGCCGGCTGCAGGACACCAACTCCATCAGCCGGTACTGCTACAGAACCAGTATCTGGAGACGGCTCGTCAACCCACGAGTCAAGCTTCTTGCCTTTCTTCAACTTCTTAAGCTCTTTCTTCGACAAAGCTTGCGGTTCCTGCTGAGTAGATGGTCCTTGTGCAAGAGAGGTTTCTTCCCCATGCGTCACACTTGTAGAACTATCCAGCTGCTCAGTCGCGATTTGCTGAGCGTCAGTGCCATCGGGCTGTGGTGATGGTTCTGTTGCCGCTGGCTCATCGTTCCAGATGTCGAATTTGACTCCCTTGCCCTTCTTGCCCTTCCGCTTTCTGTCTGACTTGGATGCAGCAGGTGACCAATCATCATCAGTGCGCGTGGAAGTTTGTGCAGGCTTTTCGACCGCAGGGGTAGGCGTAGTAACGTCTTTGAGCTGCTCGATAGCAGTGACCGGAGTTGGGAGGTCAGCATGCTGCTCCTCTGTCGAGGATCGGTCGTGCGATTGTTCAAGAGACGTTTGAACGGCATGCTCTGCGTTGTCTTGGCTGGATGCTGGCGGATCGTTTCGAGGAACAGAGTCGTCAGGAGCACCAGCCACGGTAGGTGTTGGCTCACCGACATCATTGCTTGGCTCGACAAAAGATCTAGGGCTTGCCGAAGCCATCAAGGGGTCTTCAAGCTGAAGCTCGGCGCTATCCCTCTTACCCTTGCTGCCCTTTCTACCCTTCCGCTCCCTCCATTCCTTCCCAGGACTTTCTGTCTCGCCAAAAAGTCCTTCCACTGCATCCTGGGTATCCTTTTCAGCTCTGTTCTGCATTTCTTGGGCGGTCTCCCGTGTGGCTTCGTCGCCGGTGATCACAGCAGTGCCAAGCTTAAGCGGCGTACTTTTCTTCTTGCTACCCTTTCGGACGGGCTTGAGAACAAAAGCAGGCTCGGACTGTTCTGTTGAGGTTGGGAAAGAGACCGTTGGCTCCTCCAAGGGTGTAGCAAAAGCAGACTCGGGCTCGACAGCTGGTGGCGTAAATGCTCGGACTGCCGAGGATACTATCGGCACAGTGTCATCGTTTGAGTAGCGCGGTGATGTCTCTGCATAATGATCTGATGTTGTCGACGTGTTGAGTGCATCCAAAGCAAGGGCTGCTCCTGCTCCGATCGCTGCAGTGCCGGCGATAGTACTTAGGTCAAGACCGTTTGACACAGACGGCGCGCCCTCGGGTTCAGGAATTTGCTCGGATGCATCTTGAGATACTCGCGCTTCTCGTTCCCTCTCCTCCCGAAGCATGTCTTCCCAGCTGTAAAATTCCGGCTCACGCTTGACCTTCTTGCCCAAAACATCGGAAGGAAACGCACTGGCTCTTGGGGTGCTCTGGTTCGAACTCAAAACATCCTCGAATCGAGGCTGTATCTCGATTGTCCTCTCAGTGGGCATGTCGAACGTTAGGAATTCATCCTCAGCAGAGATAATGGGCAAAGGTGTCTCGACAGCGTCTTCGAAGAGCTGTTCTTCCACTGCGCTTTCGTAACCATCGCTGCCTCGCAAGCTAGATGCTCGACTGGTCTCGCTGCTTACAGGGAGTGGTGGCAGAGGTTCGTTCTCGAGTACGATCTCGCTTGGCTTGCGGTTATGCTCGACCAGATACAATGGCTGGAACTCCCGTCTAATCTCGGTGGAACGTGGTCGCGATGCTCTGGTTCGAGGAGTTATGAGAGAAGCAGGCGAGTCGGGCGATTCCGGAACTTGACTTGAGAAACTCTCTGCTCGTGCTCGAGGAACGTTCTGGGTCGATACAGTGCTTGTTGCCGGTGACGCGGGCGGGCGACGGAACCGAATCGGTACAGCTGTTGCAGATGCTGGGCGAAGCGGGAGGACTGATGGTCGACGGGGAGTCTCGCTGATTGGCGACTGCAAAGTCGGAGATTCGGGCGAGATCACGGCTTCGCGACGAAGGTCGTCCTGCTGTGTAGCATGTCTTTCAAGCCCGTTGGACGAGCTAGAGGTGTTAACCGTCTCTGGAGCTTGAGACGGCTGAGTAGTGGTTGCCGCGGGCAGAGATCGAAGCTCCTCAACCTCTGCCCGCTTGGCTAAAAAAGACTGATCCTCGGTGACATCTTGACCAGTCAGCGTACTGCTGCGTTCACGCTTTCGAAGATCTTCTTTGGACGATGTCGATTGGCGTGATAGTTGTTCCGTCGGACTTTCCCCATCAAGGTCACGTCGACGTTCACGCTTACTTCCGGATGGTACATCGCCATAGTCTGCAGTGCTGCGACGTGAAATACCAGACGCAACGCTGCGGGTGTCTTCATCATCGCCAGTGCCTCGTCGTTTGTGATGCTTTCTGTCCCGTCTCTCATCACGATCATCATGATCATCGTGATTAGCATCCTCGGTCTTCCGACGGAACATACCTAACAGACCACCCTTCTTGTCCTTCTTAGAAGAGCTATCATCCTTGTCTCGCTTAGATTTGCTCGATCGCTCTGAATAGCCAGAGACCATGGACATATTATCGTCGAAGTCGCCGCTCTGTCGTGACTTCTTCTTGCGAGCGCGACGCTCTTCTTCGGTTTCGAAGCGCTCAGGCTCACCGAAAGATCCAGGTATGCCCCGAGCAGAAGAAGACGGCTCCTCTGCCCTGACGTCCCCCTTCTGGAACGAGCCTGTGTCAAGTGGTGGTGAGCGAGATGACTCCTTCTGCTTCTCGTGGGAGTGGTCCTTCATTTCATCTCGGTCGCCCTGACCATCGAACCGTGACTTGGACATCTCGTTCGCAGCGAAGCCAGCAGCCCCACCAGCGAGTAATGCCGTAGCAATATCGCCGAAGCTCTTCTTACTCTCTCGTCGATTTCCAGCTTCGGATCTAGTATCTCGGGCGTCAAAGTCTTCTTGTTGTCGTCTATCTCCTGGCTCCGAAGTAGCATAACCATTGCGAGAGCTCGGATCGTCGTAGACGGTCCTGTCCTCGGCGCCACTCCGACGACGTTCTTTTTCAAGCTTCTTCTTGTCCTTCTTCGAAAGAGGGGCTTCCCAAGCTGATTCCATTTGTTCGATCTTTGCGGGAGCCTCGTAAGATGATGCGACAGCCTGCGCCGGCAAATCATCAGTATTTTGTCGAGCGAGCTTATCCCGTTTCTTCTGCTCTTTCTTGCTTAATGGAACTTGCCATTCGTCTTCCGCGGGTGTTGTGACATCAGGAGTTTCGACCGGTGTACTGAAGTCATCGGTATTCTGCCGAGCGAGCTTGTCACGTTTCTTCTGCTCCTTCTTGCTTAGTGGAACTTGCCACTCGTCATCTACAGGCTTTTCAATGATAGGAGTCTCGACGGGTGTGCTGAAGTCGTCCGTGGCTTGACGAGCGAGCTTATCTCGCTTTTTCTGCTCCTTTTTGCTAAGAGGAATTTGCCATTCGTCGTCAAGAGGCGTTTCTTTGACAGCGAAGTCGGAGACCTCTTTGCTTGGCGTCTCTGCTGGACTTGCAAAATCGTCCGTGTTTTGCCGCGCAAGCTTGTCTCGTTTCTTCTGCTCCTTGCGTGAGAGAGGGGGCTCCCAAGGACTTTCTGTTTCAGCAATAGATTCGACGGGGTTCTCAGCAGGGCTAGCGATATCATCGGTGTTCTGCCTAGTAAGCTTGTCTCTCCGCTTCTTCTCCTTTTTGGAAAGAGGAGCTTCAAAGAATTGCTCATCATCTGCTCCATTTGGAGCCTCCATGACAGGCACAGATTCAGCAGCATCGGCGTATTCCTCGTCAGTGTCTCGACGAGCCAGCTTGTCGCGCTTGCGCTGCTCCTTCTTGGTCATGGGCTTACCCCAGACGTCTTCAACAGTGTTGGATTTGTCGACAGGTTCCTCAACAACGGATGAAGCACGCTCCGACATGGCTGGCTCGGAAGCGAAGTCGAGAATCTCGCGCTTACCAGCCTTGTCCTTGCGCTTCTTGTCCCTCTTACTCAAACCAGTATCCCAGGTTTCAGATCTAGTGTCAAATTCTTTGTCTTCTCTAGTCAGCGAGCGCGGTGGCAGGGAAGACCAGGATTGAAACATGGGGTCCTCTTGTGAAACAATCTCTTTCGTGTCTCGAGCCCGAGATGTCTCTCGACTGGCTGGCTTGGTATCCCGGTGGACAGTTGGGGGAGGTCCGTCATCAAATGAACCAGGAATATAAGCGGTCTTCTCAGCGACTGGTGTCGGTTCGTCCACTTCCCCTTCGACGAAGCCCCGAATGGGAGGTGCGCCTTCAGTGCCAGGAGAATCTAGAGATAAGCCCAGATCAGAGACAGTCTCGAAAAATGGAGATTGATAGACATCTGGACGTCCTGTCGACGAGGTTGGCAATTCGCGGACGACCTCGATGATCTCTGGCTCGCCAGTAAGATTTTCTGCGGTGAAAGGCTCTGCGGCAGACGGCAGATCGCTGAACTTATAATTCCTGCTTGGCTCCCCTCTTTCGTCGCTTTTGACTTCGATGACGGGATCTGATGGCATAGTACCGGCTGGTGGTATACGTGGGCTGTGGGCAGGGGACTCGATCTCATAGAAGCGAGTATCGTCCGGGCCCCAGCTGACACGGTTGGCAGATTTTTCCTCCTTTGAACGCTCTGTTGGTTGTTTCGGCGATTCCCTCTCAGATGCAGCTTGAGGAGATATTGGTGATTTGTCGCCCTTGACCGACCCGGCCATACTAACAGGTGGGGTGGGAACAATCAGACCGAGATGAGGTACGCCATCCTTTCGAATCAAGACTTGAGTCTTGGGGTCGAAGCGCTTGAAGTCGCTCGCATGCATGGTGTAATGGATGTCAGCGTCAGCATTAGGTACCCAATCCTTGAGCTTCTGTCGTCGTTCCTCTTCCTCGGACAGGACTGGCTTCTTCTCAAGTTCCTTTGGTGCAAAGAACTCAGCCTGAGTCGGCTGAGGCGAGCTGCACTTCTCCTTGAGATCTGCTACGACACGTGCCGCGGTCGTATGTGCGGAATCTGAGGACTCAATCCCAGGTCGGCCCCGAGAGAGATCTTCAGGTGTTTCTGGTGAGTATGTCTCGTCTTCAGTGTCTCTCCGAGTCGGCGTGAAGGTCTGCGTGTAGTATCCGGTCTCAGGGACATGGCTCGATGGTTTCGAGGTCGGAGCATCATGACCAGAATTGGGAGGCGGCGGTGTAGAGGTTGACTCGGCCCCGCGAGTGTGGCGCTCTGCCAGCTCCCTCTTCTTAGCGGCGATGAGGGCCTCGAGTTGTCGTTCCCTCTCCGATAAAGCAGTCGTTGATGGCTGATGATCTGCTCTTGGAAGTTCGACAGCAGGAGAAGGCAAAGCACCACTCATGTTGTACTGTGAGTTGTGCTCGGCGCGGTCAGCAATAGCTTGCCTCTCGTTCTCCCGCGCACGATCATATGCTTTTTGCTCCGCAGCCTCCCGTTTACTTCTCGTTCGTTCACTCTCATGAGCGCGCTGACGCTCGGCTTTAACATCGCGGTAGGAATCCCGATCATCTCTACGACGGTCATCTCGTGGATCATTCCGTGCCCATCCCTCATCCTCGAAACGAACATTAGAGTCGTCCTTACGATTACGACTGGTAGCGTAGATGCCAGCTGCCGCGGCAGCTGCACCACCAAGAATCGCAGCATCTCGCATATTGTGATTCGACGGGTCAGTCTGTGACCTTCGCGGTGGTGTTGGCCGTGGGCGATACTGATCTTCCCGTCGTTCAGGATCTGCTGGCTGATCGTAGCGTCTGTCCCAAGCCTGAGTGGACCGTGGATCATATTGGTTGGATGGCATGTCTCGTGTATAACGTGTATCCAGCGGAGGCTCGTACCTCGGAACAGAGGTGATTGAAGGTGAATCAGTCAACGGCATGGGGTCAACAACTTGCATAGGGGCCATAGCAGCTGAAGACACCACTGACGCCACGTCGGCAGGTCTAATCGGTGTCGGCTGAGCTGGTGACGAATACGACGGACCTCGACTTGGCAGATCAGGCCTCAAGTCCACGATCTGTGAAGTCCGCTGTCTCCGTGTGTCGCGTTTCTGCTCTGATCTGCCCCATCGCCAGCCCCATTTACCTGTACCTGATGACTGAGAATTGAGCGAATCATGACTTGACCTTCGTGCTGGCTGTTTGCCTTTGTCGTAATGGAAATCTCCGAAGGCCAGGCCAGAGGACGCATTTGAAGCATCGGACTCGGAAATAGATTCCCAGCCTTCTTCATCCTCTGAGCTCGGCCGTCCGAGGACACCACCTCGATCGCGACTCTTGCGCTTGTCGGGCTTCTCTTTGACAGCTACGATCTCAGGCCGCCTCCGACTCTGCGCAGCTGCTAAAGCCGCCGCCGTAGCTCCAATGCCAAGTAGTGTCGTGTCAAAATGATCCCTTGAGATGCGCCTGGAACGCCTCCGTGGGCTGGATTTGCGTCTACTTATCGAACTTCCGAACGCCAGTCCTGAATCGGAGGAGGAAGTAGATGCATTGCCGAAGTTGAAAAATCCTTTCTGCTTTGGCTTCTTCTTGCTGAAGGGAGACTTTTGCTTTGATCTCGCCGGATTCATACCAAATATCTCACCCAAACCAGGACTGTGGCTTCGTGATCGTGTTCGTGACCGTCTTCGGACAAAGGCGCCGTTTGGATGCGAATGAGGAGCATAGGAGGATCCCGCAGCATAAGTACGCCTCTCCCTTGATCTTGCTCGTGGCGATCTCGTCGGCTCGGGGTGTCTAACCGTGAGTGCATCGGGGTTTTGTGAGTACACGTATTCGTTGTTGCCGCTTGGTCGGACAACACCTCTTGAAATATCCGACCTCTTAGATTGGTAGCTCGGCGGCCGATCGGATCGGCCAGTTTTGACGCTGTGTCCATCGTCGAGATCGTGCTTCTGATTCCAAATGGCTTCTCCAACTTTTGCTATGCCGAAGCCAGCTAGACCAGCGCCGAGCCAACCAGCTTTGCTTTTGCGTTTGCCGTCACTATCAGAGGAGGATGAAGAGCGATACCTAGCATCCTTATCTACGCCGCTGTGCTTGCCCCTCCGTCGCGCGGATTGCCTCAGAGACTCGGTTGAGCGACGCCGTTTGAAAGAGTCACTCGAACGACGGCGATGGTAATGATGAGGTCGTGGTGCCTCTCGGGCTGAAGAATGTGGGTCAAAGCAGTATTTACAGACTCCAATCCATTCTGTGTACTCTTCCATCCTCCTGACGTCCTCTTTATTCTGGACTAGGTCAAAGAGACGGTCTAGAGGGCCGCGGCGCTTGTGTCGGTGGGTGTGCGCTGTTGGTCGTCCGCTACTCTGTGGTGGTCGATATGTGAACTGGTCCTCCTGCGGATGATTGACCGTCATAGACGAAGATCCATGACCATCATGGTGGACAGCATAAGCACCGGCCGCTAGACCTGCTGCACCAGCCATAGTAGCGGTAGGAAATGCGCTTGAGTGGCCCTGCTCGTGCTGGTCAGGTCTCGGCGGAGCGTAGTAAGCTTGGTTGGGACCCGTGCTGAAGCTGGGTTGCTCGCCGTTCTGTTGCGGCCACGCCCCGATTGTGGTGCCTGCTGCTGTATAAAAAGAAGCGACATCGCTCATACCACTTGACGGTCCTGGGTGGCCAGAAGCGAGTCCTGAAGGCGAAGGCCCGATTTGCGGCCGAGAGGGTTTGCTTGAGCTGGATTGTTTGGGCGGTCTCGAAGCGGTAGCACTCGCGCCGTAAAAATCCGCGGCAGCACCGCTCCCAGTGTCCTGTGCAGGATTTGGCGCTGAGGAAGCAGGCTGCAAGTGTGGTGCATGGTTGAACTTGATCCCGGGAGAAGGAGGCCTGATGCCTGGCTGCATGCCCACAGACTGGCCCTGATCACCGTAGTAGTCGGCCGCAAGACCGTACCCACCCTCAGAAGTTGTCTTTCCTGCGTTCCCAAAAGCATTGTGTGAGTAATCCGTTGGGAACTGACCAGGGAACTGACTTGGTATATGAGGCGAGAGGGGTCGAGGGGCTGATTGTGGCATACCGTACGGTTGATCATACTGGCCAGGAAATTGATTAAAACCAGGTGCACGCGTGTCGCGGGCGAAGTCTTCGGCTGCTCTTGATCTCTCATTGCGCTCCACTCGCGAGGATCCAGACGTCGACTCAGCCTGCTTCTCTTTGCGCTTCTCGCCCTCGCGCTTATCACTGTCCTTTCTTTTGCGGTCCTTGGAGTGGCTTCGTGACCGGCTCTTTTTGTGACCCTTCTTCTCGGAACGAGATGACACTCTGCTCCTAATCTCGCTCTTGCCGTCTAGATCCTCCCACTCGTCTTCGTTTGTGACCGCCCGAATGGCGCTTTCTGTAAGTGAGGGTGTGCGGCTTGATTTCTCTGATTTCTTGTTGCCCTTTGATGAAGAGCTATTGCTCCGCCGAAGCCCGAACATGTTGGGTCTATAGCTTCACTCGGTCGCGAATCGTTTGGTGTTGTCAGCGTTCCTGTGTCATCGCGGACACTTTATTGTTTGCGCCGAATGTGTCCCAAGTGTCGCAGCAAGATATAATGCTTTCTCGATGACAGACTGGGCTCGCTAAGTCCTCTGAAAAGATATGGGACTGATTTTTTGACCGCTATGGGCAAATGATGGTGGAGCAATGTTCACTTCGAAATCGCGAGGTTGATGTGTTGGCGTGCAGCGCAGATCTCTGCCGCCCAAACTTTCCAGCCACTTAATTTGCTCTCTGCTTGTGCATCCTTGTCTGTCACGCTTTGGGGAGAATTGACGACACAACAATGTGCTTTTCTATATTTGATTCATTCATTCGACAACTGTCTTCTACCCCACCACCGAAAGCTGCCCAAAAATTGGGCGGTCAGGCGGACTGTTTACCGTTTACCTGTCAATCATGGTTCGCCGCGCATCTCCGCTTCAGCCGGGCAACGGCCCGCAAGTACCACTATAAAAAGACCCGGCGCGCATACTCAACTGTGCCGATGTCGTTGCCAATCTTCCATCAGATCATTGAAATGCTCGACTTTCCTTGAGCAGAGGCTCGCTATCGTGGAGCAGATTCATCGTGCACGGCTGGTCGGTGAAGAGGCGGTAAGCAGAAGTAGTCTTGTCTGCCGGCCCATACTCGGGTGCCAAGGCATCTGGATCGCCGCTGATTATCCTTCATGTCACGGGACGACCAAGCTGAGCGCGTATTTGTATGATTTGGTCTCTTTGACCAGCAGGTAGAGAAAAGATTGTCTCGGGGGTCATGCTCAGAATTTGCTGGATAGCTGCTTGTTGATCTGGGGGCGCAGATGGTGGAGCTGGGGGTGGAACATATGCGGGCTGCTGAGGTGGAGTCGGTACAGCGGGCTGCTGATACTGTTGATAGCCGCCATAGGGATTTGGCTGTTGAGCTTGAGGAGGTGGAATTGGTGGTTGCTGGTACTGTGGTTGCTGAGGTTGTGCTGCAGCGGTCTGCACGATGCTGCCTAGCACGTTTGTGTCTGTCAAGCCAAGAAGTAAGAGCGCTTGGAAGATAGCGTATGCGAGCTGTGGCGCCACAGAGAAAAGCTGTTGAACCTGTGCGGGATTCTCTGCGACCATGCCCTTCATTTGTGAGATGAGGTCCAGGAGCTGAGGAGCCGGCATTGCGGAGAGCGTCTGAGAAATCGCGTCCGGTGCACTGATATTCAAGTTTTCGATGCCAGGCGGGAGAGGAGGTAACACTGCAGTGTTCGATGCATCGAGTCCGTTCGCGTGAAGTGTTGGCTCCGGCATCTGTTGCGTAGTTGTCCCACCTCCACCACCTCCGCTGCCACTATCGTTGGACCAATCTACTCTCAATTTTCGGCCCATTATGTCATGATCGTTGAGATTCCGTACAGCAGCCGCGGCCGTGTCTGGATCTGCGTACTCCAAGAATCCAAATCCTTTCGGTCTGCCCGTCTCCTTATCGTGCACGAGGCGGAAGTTGTTGACCGCTCCGACTCTGGAGAAGATGTCGACAATTTGCTCTTCGCTTACGCCTGCGGGTATTAGTACACATGGTGCTGTGGCTTCACACAAGATCGCCTTACCGTATGGAATGTTGCCGACGAAAACCGATCTGCCCGGAGCCGGCGCCATGACAATTTACCGCCAATGCACGTTGTGGTGCTCGTCAGAAATATAGTGGTGGCTTCGCGCAGGAATTCCACAGCGGTGAGACGTTGTCGGTGCTGGTAATTGTGATTGAGATGTGAACGTGAGATGAAATGAAGAAGACGAGATCCAGCTCAAGAGAACTTCCACGTGAACGACTGGCCCGTGCGGATCTGCACCGCGGCTGAAGCAGCACCCCACCATTCGTCGACACTCCTCATATCCACTCGAATAGTATACACCAATTGCATACATACAAGGGTTTTCTGGTTGGTACAGCATCTTTGATTCCAACATCTGGTTCAAGCTGGTCCGGTCAGCGCCAGGAAATACTGCCGACGATGTGGCAGTCGTGGTCATGATAGAACCCTCAATCCGCCTTCGGCGGGCGATACATATGAAAGATGCTCTACTGGTCAAACGCATCATCGAAGCTCATCCAGGTCTGCTCGAAAATCCAGACTACGAAGACCGAAGTAATTCGAGCCTTCAGCTCGCAGCCGAGCTTGGACATGGAGACATTGCTGTGGTGCTCTTGGAGGCAGGACATGACTATCACGAGATCTCACAAAACACTAATTGGGATACACCACTGATGCTGGCTGCCGAAAAGAGTCATTTGGAGGTCGGTGAGCTCTTGATCGAGCGTTGTGCGCGAAGTATCCCTTGGAAGAACAAGAGAGGCCTTGATGCATTGTCCATCGCAGCGTCTAGGCCAAATTCCCATCCGCTCATCTCATCACTCTTGGCACACCCTACACATCCGGCTTCTGTTTCACATCGAGATAACCAGGGTAATACGCCGCTTCATCACGCGTCCGCCGCTGGCGCATTGAAGGCTCTGCGGATCCTCCTTGAAGCTGGAGCTGATCCATCGGCGAAGAACAATGCATATTGGACACCCCTGGCTTACTCTCAGACTGTGCAAGCAGAAGTCTATTTCAAGCAGCTTATCGCGGAGTTGGGCCCTGGAAGGTCAGCTAGTGTAGCACCCAGCATTGCTCCAAGCATAGCACCAAGTCTTCCGCCTGTGCCAAATATTGGTAGCCTTAGCGGGTTGACTGGAAGGGAGACACCAAACCAAAGCACAAGCAGTCTATCCAGGACCGTCACGAATGACGCCGACTCTATTCTGACAGGCACGACTACTTCCTATGGCAACTTTATGGGCAGAGAAAGGGGAGATAGCAGGGAGAGCAACACGAGTCGAGGGGAAGGTATGAGCAGAACGGAGATGCTCAAGAAGAAAGGCGGCGGAGTGAGATTGGTGACGGAGGATGGAGATCGGCCGAGCACAGCAGGCGAGACAGCTGGAGAGTGGAGTCCTGCAGCCAGCAGAAGAGCAGCGACGCCCACGGCAGGCAGGCCGCAATGGTCTGGATTTGACGGTGGGAGAATGAGAGCGAGTAGCGGTGATTAGACGGAATCAGAACTGAATGTTCAGAACTCCGATCTCCAGGAAACATGGACCAAAGGCGTCGTTGTGGTATCAGAACAACTTGATAATAGTCATGCGAATTTCAGTTCCCATGATATACCTCCTCCTCGAGTCGCGCCAACCGCATGGAGCAAGACTGCAGTTTGCGAAGCTATCACAAGGAACACGAATAGTAGCGAGTTGATATAGGATCAAGGGTCGCTCAGACAGCAGACTGGTAATATACGCCGTGTCTCATTAGTACAATGTATACCGTGCTTCTGTCGTAATATTTGAATCTGCTCAACTGGCTCTGAACTCATCGTGCTGCTACTGCAGGCTTTGGTCGACTGGCTGCACTGATCTTGACCTTTCCGGCCGTGTTCTGACCTGCTCCGCTTGTACTCGTTGCCTTGTTGGCTCCTCCGGCAGCTGGCTTCGCGCCCGCGCCGACCTTCGCCGCCGCCGCTCCGCCTGGAGTACCGCTCGCAGCACCCGGTCGACTCGCTGCGCTGATCCTCACTTTACCTGCCTGGCCTCCGACGGCCGGAGGGTTTGTATCCTTCTTAATTCCATTCGCCGCTGGAAGCGCCTTCTGCGCCGGCTTCGGTGTCGACGTGCCACTGCTCGATCTCGCGAGCCCTGGAGTGCCGACCGCAGTTTTCTTCACGCCTCCCAGCGCACCACCCACTAGTCCACCGGCAGTGTTTGTCACACCAGACACCACGCCAGTAGCATTCTTTGATACCCCGGTAATCGCGCCAGTCGCATTGTTCGATACCCCAGTGACCGCGCCAGTAGCATTCTTCGATACCCCATTAAACGCATTACCCGCCGGTCTCGACGCAGCACTGATCGTCTTCTTCCCCTGCCCCGCCACCCCGCTTGCCGTCTTTCCCGCCTGCCCGACACTGTTTCCAATGGCCTTCTGCCCGGTCCCCACCGCCCCCGTCAAAGCCTTGGTCCCCGACTTCCCTGTGTTTCCAACGACCTTCTTCGCCCCTCCCGCCGTCGCCGAGATGATGGACGTACTGTGCGCCGCAGCGCTCGGCTTAGTGGCTGTCGTCTTCTTGACTCGTCCGTCCTGCGTTGCCGTGCTGTCCATCATGTACTCTCCCACTCCGTTGATGGCATTGCCTCCCTTGGCAATGAAGCCTGCCACGCCATTACCGACTGCGTTGCCGCCTGATTCGATGAGTTGGCCGACACCGCCAACGGCGTTGCCTGCTATGCTGCCGGCGTAGGTGATGCCAGTGGAGACGACGCCGAGGGCTTTGTCTTGGATGTAATTGCCTATGAAGGCCATTGTGGCGGTTGATGGAGGTATGAGCTAAACAGTGTTGCGGGATACGTCAGGCTCGAATTGGTATGCTGAGTAGTTTCAAGCTTGTACGAGGAAATGTCTTGCCAGGTTTGGATCAGTGTAGGGTTGAGTAAGGTCCCAGCAGTTGAAACGATTTCTTGATATCGATGCGTCCGGGGTAAGGTTGTGCAATGTCATGCGAAATGACGTATGAAGTGGGTCGGGGGCAAACGCAATGATCAGCGCATGAGCAAGTCTAGCCGTCGATCACAAACTGGGAACGCACGATTGCCATCTCGGGTTTTGGTTGCGAGCTCGGTGGACGTGAAACGTGCACCTTGACTTTGCGAATGTTTCAAGCAGCATTATGGAGTGAAAGCATGATTATATAACAGCTCAACTAAGGTATCGTGCTCTCGCGCTCTCGCTATGCCGGGTCTGTAGTTTGGTGATGATGTGCGTTCTGTTTGAAGGGAAAATCCCTTCAGGATATAAAGGTTTAGTAAAGCATGACCGTGAATCGTAGAAAGACATGATACTGAGGCGCAGACGCCTGTGTACGCCGTAGCCTTTCCGTTTCCCAACCGTTCAAGTCCAATTACATGTCGTTCTTCTATGCTCCCTGCCTCGCCTTCTCTGCGCAGATCAGTGCAATGATTCTGCTTAGCTCGGCACTCTGAGCTGCTTGCTCGCGAATGACCTTCTCGTCGACACCACCAGTCTTGGATATTTCGGCAGTGCTCTTAAGCATGCGGTTCTGTAAGGCGAGCATTTTCTGAAGGGTATTGTCGAGGAAGGGAGCAGAAAAGCTGACACTGTCTGGGCCGGATGTTGGCAGGCGCATTTCGAGCTTGCGTGGTTTCTTGCGCTCTTCTGCCTCTTCGAAGGCTTGTTGTCCGTTGGGCTTTGGTCTACAAAAAAAATCAGTTTGCTGACAATGCGTATGGAATGTCAAGCAAGCTTACCGCTCAACGAATGTAATGCTCTCTGCCATCTCAGCTACTCTGTTCGCGATCCTGTTGGCCATAATGGCATATGCTGAAGTGACACCCTGCTGGGGCATGTCACCAGCCGCAGAATGCGCTTTTGGTACCGCCGGCTTGCGGACCATCTGGTTCTTGGGAAGAGAAGCTGAACGGCCATTTCGTCGTGCTGGTACTCCGTTTGTGACCGGTCGTGTCATGCCATTCGTCTGGTGCGCTCCATTGGGACGAGCGACGCCGTTTGTCTGAGGAACTGCTGCCATTGTAACTGTGTTATAGGACTGTGCAAGGTGTGAAGTGAGGCGGAAGTGGAAGTCAAGAGTAATTGTCAAAGTTGAAGGGAAATGTAAAGTGGAGAATATGGAGAATGAGGTCAACTAGAGATCACCGACAAGGACTCAATAATAAAAGAGGTGAAAAGCAAGAGTGTGGCCCGCGTGGACATGGCTGGGCTGGATGCGAGCTCCATCAGAGGTTGCATGAATATACGTCATGGTCAAAGGCGGCCCGCGGTTGTGGAGGAGCAGCGACAGGGATACGGAGCAATTTCAAGGAATTTGTGGCGTTTTGTGGCCACTAGCTTTTCCTTTCCGGGCTAGTGATCATGATGGAAATCTTCGATGACAGCCGCACTTTGTGGCACAAACTAGAGCACACCACGGCTCATGTGGATCATACAACATGTCCGGCTACTTTGGAAACTTTTCTTGCTGTTGAAATGTGAAGACAACCCATGGACTTCACTACTATGGCAGCGTCAAAAAGGTCTTCGGACCTTGGAGCAGGATTGAGCTTGGGTAAACCGCAGGTCGGCATACATCCATCAGGTCCACCGGCTCACAATGCTGTCGGTCAAGCAGAGCGAGCATTCTCAGCAGCTTCAACGTTTCTCTCTGGTATTCTAGCAATCAGTGCTTCTCAATTCATTGGCGCTCCATTGAAGCTGGTCGATCCAAAATTCTACGATGGCTACATGGCATGGACGAAGGAGTCATTCGCAGTGCTGGTCACGACGATTACACAATGGTGGGCGCCCACAGTATTTAGAGTGACGGGCGACGACAGCATGAAGGATCAGCTTTTTCAAATGCCAGATGGGACGCTGAAGTGCAATTTTCCACACCGACTGGTCATGATGGCTAATCATCAGTTGTACACGGACTGGTTGTACCTTTGGTTCGTGGCATATACGAACAAGATGCACGGCCACATCTACATTATCCTCAAGGAATCTTTGAAGAACGTCCCGATCTTCGGATGGGGTGCACAGTTCTACAACTTCATCTTCCTCGCTCGCAAGTGGGAGACGGACAAACCACGATTTCGTAGGCATCTGCAAGCCCTTAGTAATCCGAAAGATCCTATGTGGCTCCTCATCTTTCCGGAGGGCACGAATTTAAGCGCTACTACCCGTCAGAAGAGCAAAGCCTGGGCTGAGAAGACTGGTGTTCCGGACATGAAGCATCAGCTACTGCCTAGAAGTACAGGCTTGCAATTCTGCCTGCAGGAGCTAAAGGAGACTACAAATTGGCTTTACGATGCTACCATCGCTTATGAGGGTGTGCCAGAGGGGCAATTCGGTCAAGATATTTTTACACTACGATCGTCTCTGTTTGAGGGCAGGCCACCGAAATCAGTCAACATGTACTGGCGAAGATGGCGAATCTCAGACATCCCCATAGATGACACGGACAAGTTCTCTCATTGGCTACGACAAAGATGGCTCGAGAAAGACTATCTGCTCGAGTTCTTCCAGAGGCATGGATCTTTTCCGGAGGGCGATCCTACTCAAGCCATCAAGCAGGAGATTGCACTAGCCAAATTCTCGGCTCAGCAGGTCAAAGCCGGTGGAAAACCTATTGCAAAGACAACGCCGAAGTCAGCAAAATTCATTACCACAGATGTCAGAGCCGGCGGCATGGAAGAGTTCATGGGCATTTTTGCGCCGATCGCTACCGCAGCGACAGCGATTTCCAGTGGGCAATTGACTCCAGAGAATGTTGATTTTGATGCGCTGCTCGCTAAGGTGGCGGCACAACAAAAAGCAGCTATCAAAAATGGTGGTCCACCTATGCCAGCCATTCCAGGCCTGCCTCCTGGAAACGCAGCAGCGCTGAACATGACACAAAGGTCAGGTATCACTCCAGCAACGGGGAAATTCACCGCCGGGAAGAACCTCGATCCAGAAGTCCGTGGTCTGATAGAGGATGCAAACTCCAAAGTCCAACAACGTCTACAAAAGGCAGCAACTCCAGCCGCCAGAAAGGCCCCGAACGTGAAGAAGAGCATTCCAATGACACCCATGGAGACCGTGGTGACAAGACCGATTAGTACCCTAGCCATACAGCGAGGTGCTGGGGCACTCGCCAAATTCGGTCCAAAGGTGGGGCAGGGTAGGAAGGCAGTGGAGGCACAGGCTAAGACCGCCACCAAGGGCGCTACGCAGGGCTCTTTGAATGCTGCAAGTACGGTCAACGGGCCGTACAAGCCGCTCAGGCCATCCGGACCACGGAGAGCTGGTAGCGTGCACACTGTCAGTTCTTCAAGTACGACTAGCACAGGCAAAGCTGTACCAGTCAAGCGGGCTGTCAATGGTACTTCCACGAGCACGCCAGGCAAGGCAGCTGGAAACCCACCGGCAGCCGCGAGCAAGACACAACACCCGTTAGCAGGAAAGACGATCAGCAAAGAAGCCTGGGAGAAGTCACAAGGACATACACCAATTGGCCAGAAGAAGGTTCCGAAGACATGATTGGGAGCACGAACGATTTTACGACAGCATAGCGATACGGTAGCAAATATACCATTGAGCGATTTTAAATGAACAACAGTCTTACTGAAACCTACTCACGATACATATATTGCTTGATAGGGTACTGTATAAAAGGAGCCAGAACAGTGCTTGCGCGATACTTGTCATACTTGCGTAGGGTGTTATCACGTATCAAGAGTCTTTTCATCCATATATTCGATCCAACCAATTTTTCTCCAGCAAGGCAACTCGAGGGATTCTCAGGCTACCACCGAATTTTGCTGACTATCCATGAAGCTCACTCGACTATTTTGTAAAGATTTGCCTGCGGTTATTATTGCTGTGACACATTATGTAGTTGCGAGCATGAGATGCTCACGCAAAGCCCCAAAGTCTGTTGCCCCGGAGACGACGCCCGAAGCGGCAACATCAAAATCATGCATCTGAACCCATACACAACTGCAGAAGTCGAGTGACATTCGTTTCAGCGCTGGGTTGGATTCTATTCATCTTCGAGGACCTGGACACTGGAAGCAAAGATGAGCACGGTAAGAGTGGTCGCACGCATTCGGCCACTGCTCAAGGCAGAACTGGACAAGGATATTATCGTCGAAAACACTTCTGGTACCCCAGTCGTTCGCATACCAAACCCAAGAAACGAGTCAGAAGCCTTCAGCTTCCAATTCGCCTCTGTCTACGATCAAGATGCCACGCAGCAGCAACTCTTCGACGAGGAGGTCTCACCGACAGTCAAGAGCTTGTTCAAGGGACTCGACGTTACAATTTTCGCATATGGCGTTACAGGTACGGGTAAGACACACACGATGCGAGGAGGAAAGAGCCTGGCAGAGAGAGGTGTAATACCGAGGATGTTGAGCAGCATCTACAGGCGTGCGAGGAAAATCGAAAAAGACACCGCCGGAGAAACAGTAGTTGACGTGTCCATGAGCTACTACGAGATCTACTGTGATCGAGTGTATGATCTGTTCGAGGCACCAGAGAGGAGAACACCCGCTGGACTCCCGATCCGAGATAATGGCGGAAAAACAGTGGTAGTCGGTCTGACAGAGAGGCCTTGCACAACACTGAAAGAATTCGAGCAGTTATACGATCAGGCGAATGTCAACAGATCTACTTCGGCGACAAAGCTCAACGCCCATTCTTCGAGATCGCATGCCATTCTCTCTGTCAAAGTAAAGCAAACCACCGGCGAAGAGGTGCGCGTGAGCAGCGTAAGTGCAATCGATCTAGCAGGATCAGAGGACAATCGACGGACAGACAATGGGAAAGATCGCATGGTGGAGTCCTCGGCTATCAACAAGTCTCTTTTCGTCCTTGCACAATGCGTTGAAGCCATCAGCAAGAAGCAGTCTCGAATCCCATATCGCGAGTCAAGAATGACGAGGATCCTGTCTTTGGGTCAGAATAATGGCATCACGGTCATGATACTCAACTTGGCCCCGGTGCGAAGTTACCACCTTGACACTCTCAGCTCGCTCAACTTTGCGAATCGAACCAAGAAAATCGAAGTCAACGAGGTCGAAAACCAGCCCATGTTTCGTGGACCAAGCAAGACAGACAACATGACTTCTTTTACAGGACCATCGATCCAGCGACAACCATTGCGGCCGAAGAACATCTCCGCAAACATCATTCCACGCGACATGAGGACCAAAGCAGATAAGCCTGTCAAGGCATTCACAGTCTACGCGGAAAAGCCAAAACCTAGTCTGGCAAGGACCGAGATTGCGAGCTTGCAATCGGCGAACAAGAGAACAAGCAGTGAGGCGCAAGGCCTCTCCCGACCGAGTAAGATTGCAAAGACGAAAGACTCCGTTCGCCCCACTTATCAGAACAACGCTTTCACCGCAGAGTCGATCGAGGCGATGATTGAGCGAAAGGTGAACGAAAAGCTCGCATCTGCTGCGATGAGTGCGCCAATGCCGGCATCCAGTACCCAGCACATCCCCAAGGAGGTCCAAGCACGCCTAGATGCGTTGGAGAAACGGGTCGGTTCGCAGGAGACTGAGCGATCAGAAGGTCTCCAGTACTTGCTCATGGCAAAGCAGCACCAGGTTCGTGGTGAAGACTCCAGCGCGTTGAAGATGTATCAAATGGCGCTGCCTTTCTTTCCTGGTAATGAGAAACTGAAAAGGAAGATTTTATCGCTCAAGGACCGCATATCCAGCAAGCAATCTCACGTGGCCCTGAGCTTTGAAGATAGGGACGATCAGGAGGCATGCGACCAGGGCCACAAAGGTGTTGATGATCAAGATGCGTCTTTCCAATACGATGCCGGAGTGGCGCCAGAGGATGAAGACGACTCGTTCCTCCCGGTCGAACGTCAGCCCAAGAAGAGGAAGCTTCAAGTTCGACTGGATCAAGCTTCTGGATCTGAAGATGAGCTTTGTCTATCGGCAGCGGAAACCCCCAGAACTAAAGAGCTTTTGAAGATTATCAATACCCGAGATGTCAGCCAGATCAGATTGCTCAAAGGCGTAGGCGCGAAAAAGGCGGAGATGATCGTCAACTGTCTCTGTGAACTAGAGGACCAGGCAGAATTGTTAGGTCTCGCAGAGCTAGGCAGACTGAAAGGAGTGGGTGCCAAAGGCGTTGAGAAGATGAGGGAAGGCCTTGCAGTAGGTGTATTCTGAACGTCAGTTGGTGACTACTGAACCCGATCATGTATCCATAATGACCAGCATTAAAGACATAGCGATGGCGTTTAGACGTTTCATGAGATGCTTCAAATCGTCAAGGAAACATGTGCAGTGGCCCAAATGTGATATCCCGCTCGCGGGGACTTGGTCCTGACATGCGATTGGTTGGCTGACCTCATCCCACAAGAGCAGCGCGGCCAGCTGTTCAGCAGACGTTGCCAGTTCAAAATATACAGCTCCAGCCAGGCTACACCATTATTGCCTGGCATTATTCCATCTCCTAATCCTCCTTTCTCCATATTGAAGGCGCCAATTGGCGGTCAGCTGGCACTGCAAAGCTGATTGAAGACATTGCTGAGGCTACTCCTTTTCGGTCCGCCTGGTCAACCCGCTCAAGACGACCGGAGCTCTTGCCATTCCATCGAGCATCTGGACGACTTGCCCAACTCGCCCGACCAAATCTCAGACAAACACTTGAAGCATCAACTTGAGCTTGAGTAACCCGGCAACGCAAATCAGCTAGCTTATTGGAGCTCACCGCGGTGAGCCTCTTGACACTGTTGCAAAATGTCGGCACCTCAAGGGTATCAAGATGGCCAGTACGCGCAGGATGGAGCGCAGCAATACGATGCACAACAGCCGGCCGGAGCTGGCGCCGCTGGAGGGAAGAAGAAGAGGGCGTACGCAGGACAGGCATATGATTTCGGCGCTGGAGCCAACACCGCAGCAGCAGCAGCGCCGCCAGCCCAGGGCATACCGTATGGTGGAGCTGCCGCCGCACCAGCAGCTTACCGAGGCTATCCGCAACAACCAGCGCAGCCAGGATACCAAGCTCAGGGCTACCCGGACCCCAACGCTCAGCCAGCAGCAGGTCAGCAATACGGGCAACCACAATATGATGCGTCCGCGGGCTATCAAGCTCCACAAGCTGGCTACCCGGCACCAGGACAGGCGCCGGCACCTCAAGGAGGAGTCGCTGGTATGACGCAGCAATTTGGTCAGATGGGCTTCAATCAGCAACCAGCAGCGCAACCACAGCAGGCAGCCCCAGCAATGCAGAGATTGAACCCACTGCAGCCAGTGGACATTAGTGTTCAAGGCGCTCCGTTCCATGTATCGGATCTAGATCTACCGCCTCCACCACTCATCCTTCCCCCTAATGCAAGTATGTCTTCTAGCCGGCAAGTGCAGAACTGACATTTTGTAGTCGAGCGTAACACCATCTCCTGCCGCAAATTGCCCTCCTCGCTACGTAAGATCAACCCTTAATGCTGTACCTACAACAAGCTCTCTCCTCAAAAAGTCCAAGCTACCGTTCGCCCTGATCATCCAGCCATATGCTGCGCTTCACGACTCAGAGGATGATGTTCCAGTCCAGCAGGATCAGGTTATCGCACGATGCAGGAGGTGCAGAACATATATCAATCCCTTTGCGACGTTTTTGGACCACAGCCACAGGTGGAGATGCAACATGTGCAATCTGACAAACGACGTGCCACAAGCATTTGATTGGGACAATGTGCGACAACAGAGTGTAGATCGATGGCAAAGACCAGAACTTAACTACTCCGTTATGGAGTTTGTTGCACCCCAAGAGTACATGGTTCGGGCCCCACAACCTTTGGTATACCTGTTCATCTTGGATGTCAGCTACGCTTCGGTCACTAGCGGTCTGCTCGCTACAGCAGCGCGATGCATTTTCGAGAGCCTGGACAGGATCCCGAACGCTGATAACCGCACACGACTCGGTTTTATGGCAGTCGATTCAAGCTTGCACTACTTTTCCATCTCGCGTGATGGCGCAGAGGTCAGGGATGCAAGCATGCTGGTTGTCAGTGACCTGGACGAGCCATTCTTGCCAACTCCCGAGGATCTCCTCGTCAATCTGTCAGACTGCAAGGCGAACATCGAGAACTTCCTCAACAAGCTACAGGGCATGTTTGCCAACACACAAAACGGCGCTTCAGCCATGGGATCAGCACTAAGAGCTGGACACAAGTTGATCTCACATGTTGGAGGAAAGATCGTCTGCCTGACTGCGACTCTTCCAAACGCTGGCTACGGCAAGTTGGACGTACGTGAGGACAAGAAAATACTCGGGACCAGTAAAGAGAGTGGCTTGTTGCAGACTGCCAATTCTTTCTTCAAAGCTTTTGCAGTTGAATGTTCGAAGACGCAAGTTTCGATCGACATGTTTTTATTCTCAGCACAATACCAGGATGTGGCTTCGCTCAGCAATTTGCCACGCTATACAGGTGGTCAGACGTATTTCTACCCGGCATGGAACGCCGCACGAACAGAGGATGCGGTCAAGTTCGCCAGCGAGTTCAGCGACTATCTCTCAGCAGAAATCGGACTCGAGGCTGTTCTGCGTGTACGGACAACGACAGGACTGCGACCAAGCTCGTTCTACGGCAACTTTTTCAACCGCAGTTCCGATCTGTGTGCCTTCCCAGCTTTCCCTCGAGATCAAGCGTATGTGGTTGAAATCGCTATCGATGAGACAGTGTCAAAACCATTCATCTGCTTGCAAGCAGGTGTGCTTCACACAACATGCAATGGCGAGCGACGAATCCGCGTCCTGACGCTGTCGATACCTACAACGCAGATTCTTGCCGACGTGTATGCGAGCGCAGATCAACAAGCTATCTCGGTCTACTTCAGCCACAAGGCAGTCGAGCGCGCGCTTTCCTCGGGTCTCGACGCGGCTCGTGATGCTCTCCAAGCTAAAATTATTGAGCTGCTGCAGACCTACAAGAAGGAGTTAGGTGGCGGCAACATGGGCGGATCCGGTCTTCAATTCCCTGTAAACATGCGAGCTCTGCCGATCCTATTCCTCGGTCTGATCAAGAACGTAAGTAGCCGTGTCCTGTGTTTTGATGGGATGTCTGAACTAACACTACTAGCTCGGCCTGCGCAAATCAGCACAGATTCCTTCCGATCTCCGCTCTGCTGCCCTCTGCTTGCTTTCGACTCTCCCGCTTCCCCTCCTCATCCAGTACATCTACCCCCGACTGTACTCGCTTCACGACATGCCCGATAATGCCGGCATACCTGATCCTGATACGGGCGACATCATCCTCCCACCTGCACTCAACCTGACCAGCCAGAACCTGGTACCATACGGTCTCTACCTCCTCGATGACGGCCAGACTCAGTTTCTATGGCTCGGCCGCGACGCTGTCCCACAACTCGTCCTCGACGTGTTTGGTACAGACGACAAGGCACAGCTCAAGCAAGGCAAGATGACGCTGCCGGTGCTCGACACCGAGTTCAACGAACGAGTAAGGGCGGTGGTGGAGAAGAGCAGGGACCACAAGAGCAAGGGCTGTGGTAGTATCACCTTACCCAGTTTGTACCTGGTCAGAGAGGATGGCGAGCCTAGCTTACGACTGTGGGCGCAAACGTTGCTGGTGGAGGACAGAGCGGACCAGGGGGTGAGCGCGGCGCAGTGGGTGGGGATGTTGCGGGAGAAGGTGATACAGTAGTGGTACATGCGAAGAAGAAGAGGTGTAAGGCCAAGCCGGGGACGGAGCACGATAAAGAGGGAGCGATTCAGTCTGGCGGGAGGAGCCAGGTCCAGTAGAAAACGGATGAAGTCAAGATCTTGTAAACGATGCTTGAGGAGCCTTGTGTACGTGATGCGTGTTTGCTCTATGAATGTGCCCGGGCGCGCTGGAGAGGGCTGTAAGAGTGCCACTTCGGTGTCTGATGGTGGAAACATTTGCACATCAATGGAGGTTGTAATGGTCATCACTAGCATAAGAATGTGCTAGCATTGTTCAAAATTGGGTTTTTCGTATATCATGTGGCAGGGCTGATTGAGGGAAGGGATAGAAGTGTTCAGGGGCTGGTCGATGGTGTGGATGCTGGAATAGTCGAGGGAGTAACTTAGTCGAGGGAATGGATGGAGTTGTTAAGGGGGTAAGTGAAGGGAGTGGTTGCTAGAGTAGTCGAGGGAGTGGTTGCTAGAGTAGTCGAGGGAGTAGTTGCTAGAGTAGTCGAGGGAGTAGTTGCTAGAGTAGTCGAGGGAGTAGTTGCTAGAGTAGTCAAGGAAGTAGTCGTAGGCGTTATAGAAGGAGTAGTTACTAGAGTAGTCGAGGGAGTTATAGGCGTTGCAGAAAGAGTGGTTAGAGGCGCTGTGTAAGGAGTGGTGAAAGTAGTGGTGGTGGTGGTGGTGATGGTGATCACAAGGCAGTCCTTGGCGTAGAACTTATATGGGGCCGCAGGGTCCTCCCTGGAATTGGCAGGCAGTGTCGGAGTATAAAAATAGCAGGTACCTTGCCCATGTGCAAAGGTCTTGCAGGAGGCAGATTGACCACAAAGCGAAGAGCAAGCCGACAAGCTGTTCTGTCTGCTGACTGAATACGCCTTTGGTTGATTTCTGTCATACCCAACCAGACCGCAGGAAGGAGCAGGAGCAACAGTCGTCGTTAAAGATCGGGTCGTCGAAGCACTCGTGGTGTACGGTCTTGTAATGGTTGTTGTTGTGGTAGTAGAGCTAGTAGATCGCCTTGTTATTGTAGTAGTAGCCGATGGAGTGTTCGTGGGCTGTGCACAGGGCTTGTCTGAGAAGCGATACGGACTGTTCGAACCGCTTCCAATATTTCCAGAACTGATCCACCATTAGTCACTGGGTACGAGAAGTCTCTGACGAGCACAACGTACACATTAACAGTGTAGAGTAGGCAGGCACCATCGCCTACAGCGAAACTCTTGCACTTGGATTTACCAACGCACTTGGCACCGCATGCTGACTTACAAGCGAGACTGGCGCTCCTCTGATAGAAGTAGGCTATGGTGTCCTTATCGTAGCCAACTACACCACATGATGTAGCTTGGCGTGTATCTAGGACGGCAGCAGACACGAAGGGGAGGGTGATGAGAAGGTCGAGGTAGTGCATGATGGGCAAGAAAAGACAGAGCAGATGATGATGGCCGGTACAACGTGCAAAGAAGATATATCACCTTGTATGCCAACATATTCGCCAGTGGCTTTGTGGACTCTCCATGTCCGAGACATTAAGCATATCATGGACAAAAATTCTCGCGCCGGCGCCAGTGCAGAACACATGGTTTGTGCAGGTCCGGTTGTTGTCGGGATGGTGGCTCGTCAATCTCGCGTGAATCTTAGCACGTGCTTTGCGAGCCCAGCAACGTGGAGAAGGTCGATGTGATGGGTCTGGATATGTCCCGAAATGGACGACTGCGAATCCCAATAGGTTGTTGGCGATCAGTCGAAGGAGGGAGCGTGACGTTTCTGCATGCTTTCACTCCACGGACCCCAATATTGTAACTCTGCCCTTGAACCATGGCCAGTTGAGGAACCGACTGCTGCCACTAGGTCCCAGGCAAAGCAGTCTGCACTCCTCGACACTCGCCTCCGCATGGTCATGCTGCAGTGCAGCCGTGCTCGCATTGCTGCAGGGGAGCTATCCTTAGAACAGAAATGACATCTGCAAACGTGATCGAAACAAAAAGAAAGATGGAGGCGGTTGTCCGCAACAAAATGCCGACTGCACGACGACCCGATTGATGCCCAGAGAATAGTTGCCCAGCAGAAGTGACGAGGTTATTGAGCATCCGTCATGCATACCAGATCTCATCTGCTTCGTCTAGAAGGGTCAGATCCGCAAGCTTACCCTCCACTCTACGTTCGCACTGCTTTTGCCTCTCAGAATCTGCTGGCTACTCTGAGAATATGAGGGGGCCTACCATCTCGCCGTACGGCACACTCCATCTTGGCGTCCAGACCTCGAGTGTATCAGCTGGAAGACAGTGCAGTGCAGTGCATTTGCCGGATAGAATCCGCGTCAAACACCAGGAAAGGGCTTATTTGTACGCACTTCGAAGAGTGGATCCGAATTGAATTCTCGATGATTGAGCACTGCCAAGGAACTCTCCCGTGCAACAACGGATCTGATAACACTTCAACTCTGTCGGCGCAGGTCGTTCAGGCTCCGCACACAGTATCGCCAAGCCATCCAGTGGACATTCTGCTCATTGAGCCGACCAGGGATCTGGAGAGGTCCTTCCGCCCACCATATGCTTTGCCCGAACGACCTTGGGAACCACTCGTCGGGAGACTACTTCCGCTGAACCTGGACGTTTCATGACAAGATGTCTTCAATGAGACTCAGCATCACATAATCCTTCATTTGAAATTACCGATATGGCATGAGCTCGCGATCGAGGAAACTGCCCTGTGTGGATCATACACTTTGTCTGAAGATCGGGAGAATTATAGAGCGAGGAGGCGCAGGGACGATGGCAACACGATTTCGGTCCTGCCAAAATGTCACATAGCGTAGCTGCAGAGCGCGAGCGGCAGGCAATACGAGGCGAAGTTTGAGTGCAAACGCAGTATGGATATCTCGAGCTTCCTGTCAGTCTCCGCTCCACCGAGGAGGCGGAGGAAGCCAAGCTGGAGAGGACCCTTGGCAATCACTACCACGAATGATTTTCTCTCCACCGGAGGATAGTAGGGACCAAGTGCTCCATCCGCGCATCCCGCTGCCAGGCCCGTCGATGACGGTGGCCAGCCACTCGCCGATTTCGACGTGGAAATTGGTGGCCAAGTTGAACATTACCGGCGATCCACACGTGGATGCACGAGGATATGGCCAGATACATCAACAAGGGTTCTTCCCTGCAAACGACTTCCTTAACGTTCTCCCCTGTCAACGACCTCTCTCTTGCTTGGACATAGGCAAATACCCCTTAAAGTGGCCAATTATGGGTCTTCCACACTTTCCAAAGATTTATAACACCTACTTTGTGGCGCTCATCGCCACGTTGGGAGGTAAGCCCAGCTTCACTTGTCGTTCTCGCTGTGACTGACGGACATCGAGGTATGTTGTTTGGATTTGATATCTCGTCCATTTCCGCCCTCATTGGGTCCACGCAATACAGGACTTACTTCAATGAGCCGTCCGGCATCGTACAAGGTGCCATAGGCTCCGCCCTAGCTGCTGGATCTGTCGTTGGCTCCATCATCGCTGGTCCCATATCCAACAAGATCGGACGTCGCGACTCCGTCATGTTCGCCTGTCTGTGGTGGCTATTAGGTACTGCGATTCAGACTGGCACCAACGGCGTCGGCTCATTGATTGCTGGGCGAATCCTCAACGGTGTCACTGTCGGCATCACATCGTCCCAGGTGCCCGTCTACCTTGCCGAGATTGCTCGCAAGGAGAAGCGTGGCTCCCTCATCATCATTCAGCAGCTCGCCATCGAATGGGGTATCCTGATCATGTTCTTCATAGGTTACGGTTGCACCTTCATTCCCGGCGAGGCTTCCTTTCGTACTGCTTGGGGCATTCAATTCGTCCCGTGCGTCCTCTTGATGATCGGTCTGCCGTTCCTGCCTCGCTCCCCACGTTGGCTTGCCAAGGTCGATCGCGTCGATGAGGCCATCGAGGTACTCGCCAGGATCCAGGCTGGAGGCGACAGGGATGACCCTCTAGTCGTGGCTGAATGGCAGGAAATTGTCGAGACGCTCGCCGCTGAGCGTGCTGCTCCTACAGGTTGGCGCAAGTTCGTCGTGAACGGCATGTGGAAGCGTACGCTGGCTGGGTTTACGGTACAAATGTGGCAGCAGAACGCTGGTGCCAATGTGATGACCTACTACGTGCGACCAGGTTCCCCGGGCCCCCTTAACTGCTCTCACTAACATTATCAGGTCGTCTACATCTTCTCGATGGCTGGTCTCAGCGGGAATATCAACCTCATCGCCTCAGGGGTCCAGTACGCTCTCTTCATCATCTTCACTACGGTCATGTTCTTCTACATCGACAAGACCGGTCGCCGCCCTCTTCTGATCTACGGCGCGCTCATCATGGGAGCCTGCCACTTTGTCGTCGGCGGTCTGCTCTCATCCGGCGAGATCGTCCCCGGCGGCGTCGACGGCAACCCGAACGTTCCCGTCCGTCTCACGGGCTCGCCAGCATACACCGTCATCGCCTTCTGCTATCTCCTTATCATCGTCTACGCACTCACTCTCGCACCCGTATGCTGGATCTACGCCGCAGAGGTCTGGTCCCTCGAGACCCGCGCCGTGGGCATGTCCATCGCATCGCTCGGCAACTGGCTTTTCAACTTCGCTCTGGGTCTGTACATCCCGCCTGGCTTCCAGAATATCCGCTACGGCTTATTCATCATCTTCGGCGTGCTATGTGTCCTGGCCGCGACGCAGTTCTTCTTCACGTATCCGGAGACGGCGAACAAGAGCTTGGAGGAGATTGAGATTTTGTTCAGCAAGGATGGCCCAAAGCCGTGGCGGACAAAGCCCGGAGGATCCAGATTGGATGCATTGGTCGATCAGGCGAGGGAGAAGCATTTGGCAACCGGGGACGCGGCGAGGGACGACGAGAAGGGACGAGAGGAGAGTGTGGAAAAGGTAGTGCTGTAGTCGTTTCGAGCATGATACGGAATTCATGGATTTAGTGGTGGTGGCAGCAAGAGTGTAAGATGAAACGGCATATGCCGAGGTGAATGCCAACAGCTCAGCTCAAGACTTTTGTTGTCAGCTGCTTCCATAACTACCTGTGAGAACTTTATCAATGTTTACTACATGTTCTTTCGCTTGATGGTTGATGACAAGCTATGTTTTGGAACACATCGAAATCCGGATCAATTCTACTTTCAAACGCCACATGACATTTTGATATAGGCTACAGCTAGATCGGCCTGTGATGTTTAGTGAGGAATTAACACCAAAGGAAATCGCTATCAGAGGAAACTGGCTGCCATCGTGTGTCGGATTAGTCACGACAGGATATCGTGAGAGCTTGGCGATGGTTGTTGTGAGTCCCATGCGGAAGTCGACACTGTGCCATATGCCTGAGCCAGGGTCATCTCCTGCCCAGCTCCATCACTTTGCCGCATATTCATTCGTAACGAAAGGAATTGACACTGCCATGGGTAATCTTCTCGCTCAAGGGAAGCATCGAGGACCCCGACATAGATCCGTCCTGAGTGATACTGCCCACGGATAGTGACGCCAGACTCTAACGGTCATACGAAATGACCATCAGAGCGGAACGGATCTTCACCGCGCTCGGCGAGGTAGGGCTTCTCGTCGTCTTCTTCTTCTTCTTCTTTTTGTTGGTGATCATCGCTCGCAACGAATATTCGCCTGCCCGTCCGTACTTTTGTCGGCCGTCCAAGTTGTTTCATGGCTCGAAGGGTCCAGTCTAGGAGATCTTTATCAGTACTCTGGGCCCCGAGCAGAGATATTGATACCGGTAAGAACTCTTTTCGGTGACTGATGCGGGAAAGATAGGGGACGTCCCCAACTTCGAGAACTCGTCAGATCAATTGCAATCGACGATGCAGCATGACACTTACTGGGCAGGGCGACTTCGGGTGCTGCGAGCATAGGCGCCAGATACGATGGAATGAAGCCTGGCGTGGGTACCAAGTTCTCCCCGGGATAAACGTCCCGATATCTCGGTTCCGCCGTATCAATTATCAAAGCGAACAGTGTCCTCTCGCTGGCTCCAGCAAAATACCTCTGGGAAAACCATTCCCGAAACACGGCAATGCGAGAGAGTACTTCAGCATGCTGCTCGTCCGTCAAATTACGACTCCGCTCCCTACCAAAGATCAGTCCACCCAAGCAAGCTTTACCATTGGCAACTTACCACCGATTACGGACTTGCTCCGATAAGAATGGCGCTCGATGAAACTTCGCCTCATACTCCGTCAGAAATGGCAGGAAGGATTTGTAGGTAGCATAGAGCCACCCGTGTTCAAACGTCTGATAGAGTCAGTTGTGGACAGGGTTTGGCGTATAGTGATCTTACGTAGTAGAGGAATTGATCCAAATCCTTCTCTGCTACAGGCCCATGTTCTCGCCATGCTTGCTTGAGCGATAACCGCTGCACCTCCACTGCAGGCAGGCGACTCAGATTCTCGAGGAAGGTGTCTACCAACTTGCACTGCAAGTCGTTCTTCGGAAGAGAATCCTCCAGCAGAAAGATTCTTGTGGTATTATCTTGAGGATCCGAGGGGAAAGATCTTGACTGCAGGACCACATCCAAGACTCGTGGGAAGAGCGACAGATCTCATAGTAGACTTTCCACACCGAGAACAGCTGAGAGGCCCGTAACACGAATGGACCTATCAACAAACCTAGTTCCCGCTGAAGTAGAATCTCTGTCGTGCCCCACTCATCAAGAAGTTGGTTTGCCTCTGCTGTTACTATCAACCCATTCTCTGCGCGACTGCTGAAAATGACTGTTCGTAAGAAGTCTGTCTGGAATACATAGTCCTTGTCGAGGATATGTTGTCTTCGCAGTTGTAGGTATTCTGCATCCACCACAGCGCGCTCGCCTGCACGAAGAATGGTCACAAGCGAAGTTCCTGGGCCGGCTTTACCGCCATCAATTCCCTTCTGAATCAGTCTTTATCGTGCCAAAATTTTATGATCATACTTACCATGTTGACAGTACGAGCGATGTACTGAGAATTCCTAACCTCTAAATTGAAGGGTTCTGGGGCTTTGTTGTTCGCTGTGAGGCCGTGGTCCTGGACAGACCAGTCATGCGCCATTACCGCGACACTCTCATGTCCCACGATAGCATTCTGTCTTTGTCTATAAACAGAAGCAATGAAACCATGGAAACTACAGCGCCGAGCGTCATCCGTTGACGACGATGTCTGATGAAATCTGCAGCACAGCTTTCTGGACGGGGTGGCCACAAGGAATGTACCATGTGGCGTTGGGATCCTGCTCAAGGTATGATCAGTGTGAGTCTGCGTGAAAGTTCTTTGTCAAGGTTCAGAGTGCTCTTCTACATCATCCAGCCTGGTCGCCCTAGTATTTCGGAGGTGTGAGATATTGGAGAGTCGACAACACAAATCCATACAAGGGAGAGCTGGGCGAGCGACGAAAAGATCGCTGTCCAAGATTCGGCCAGCACGCTAGACGTCGGCGCCCACTTCAAGAGAGGAAGCGTTCGCTTTCTCACGTCGTACATCTCTTGACGGAGAGTCATATGAAGCCATAGGTAGCACAGGAACACCCTGCTCCCAAATGACAAAGGCAGCCCTGAGTTGCTTGCAAAGAGCTTCGGCAACGACAGTTCGGTACGTGCCCACATCCAGTACCTTGTCACTGAATTCCTCTAAGCTCAAGACGGTGTTGAGGTGGGGAGCGAAGAAGCCATCAGTCCGAAGCGACAATTCATTCTTGCGAGGCCGGACGTCCTCGACGGAGATGTCATGGCCCTTTACGAACAAGTTCTTCTTCGGCTGATCGCCTGTCGAGACAGCCAATTGTGGTCTTGATTTGATATGCCCCCATAACTGAAATGATTCCAAGGAGACGACCATACATAGATCTATAATTGAAGAGATAAGAGACTTGGGCTTTTGCAGCTTACTCTGTGTTGCAACTCGGGGCAACATGACGTTCAAGTCCAGAGAGATGTTACGCAAACCTCGCAATGATGCATGAAACATGTACTCAAGTCCCCATCTCTACGAGACGAAATGCTGCAGCTGAACGGCTGTTATGCCATGTATTCGTATCGCGTCATGTAGCATGACGGAATATGATTAAAATCTGTACCATGGCATATAGGGTACTCCACCATGCATCAGTCATAAGTCATCACCCAATCCTCCCACCTTTCCTAACGGCTCCGTTGCCGTGGGCTTTCGAATACTCCATGAGCAATCCCAATACACCCTTGTCACCATCCGCTCTCCCCTCCATCTCCTTCCCGCCCTGCTTCTGCGCCCCCTTTCCCCTTCCTCTGCCAACATCTCCCACCTCCGTCTCCTCACCCTCACTGCGATCAAACTTCCACGACTCCGCTAGGGAGTCATCCGCCTCAATCAGCTTACTAGTGGTCAAATCCCTGACCTCCTCCCTTTCCGGCGTCCTCCTGTCCGAGCGCGGACTGAACGGTCCCCTCCTCGGCACCGGTCCTTGCTGGCCCCTTCGATTCTCCCTCCGCACCGATCTGCCCTGGAGATCGAGCAACAAACTCCCCTCCGGGCCCGGGCTCCGCACACTCTTGACCTCCTTCCTCGCCGCCGTCTCGCGCAATGGACTCAGCGCAGGGAAAGCGGGCGGCATCTGCGCCCCCTGCAATCGTCTGTGGTACCGTTCCGCTTGACTCCTATCGTACCGCCCGAGTCTTTGCATGAAGTAATACTGGCTCTGCGCCATCTTGTTGTCCCCCTTTCCCCCTCCCGCGGCGCCAAAGTACTCTTCTCGCAAATCACCGACTTCCCCGTCTGCGTCGTCGTCTTCGGGCCGGTTGCGCTTGCGGAACTCGAAGACGGCGTGGTTGCATAACCCGCCTAGACCGTCGACGTGGACCGTGTTCTGGCGGAAGAAATCAATGATGGCGGAGGAGGGTTTACCTGCGTTTTTCCAGAGGATAAAGGGTGCCGCGACAAGGGAGAGGATTTCTTCGAGGAAGATGAGCACTTTGACTTGGTACATGGCTGCAAACTCGTCGCGGATGGCGGGTGTGTGGAACTTGTTTCGCCAGCGTTGTGGAGCGTAGTGTGTGTATTCGATTACTTCGAAGAGGTGGAGTACTGGTTCGTGGACTTCTGCATCGTCGGGAATGGCGCCGTTCGCGCTGGCGAATATAGTCATTGAGATACCGAGGTAGAAGAAAGCTGTTCGACCTTTGGTGATCTCGAACCCGAGGAAGAGTTCAGAGTCCCAGAGGGAGGCCACTCCGAGGACAAGGGCTACGGTTCCAGTGATCAGGCAGATGAAACGCAGTAGTTGTATTGTTTTGTCGCGAGGAAATTGAGCGAGGTAGCGGTCTGCAAATGGGTAGGACATCTTGCACCGTCTACGGAAGTCATGCTCTAGCTCATTGAACTCACGCATGCGCCATTCTGCATGTGGAGTGAAGGCACGAGCTCCAAGCTTGGTAGGCGAGTTCCGGAATTCCGCATAATAGCGGGAAAAGAAGTAGATGCACTGGGCAGTGATATTGAAGGGCGCCATGATGATGGAGATGATGGCGGCAAAGCGGAAGCGGCGACGAAGAGTCTCGATCATGCGGAGCCGTAGCTTTGCGTCGAGAATGTGAGGTTGCACATGGCCGTGAGAGTCGAAAATGAAGTTCTCGAAGCAGAACGACAAACACCATTCTAGCGACTTGGAGTAGAAAGAGCGCTGGCCAAGGATTGGGATCGTCAATTGGAGATCGAGGATCTCTTTGTTGACCAGAGCAATGTAGTAGTTGTCACGACGCATGAGCCTGTTGGCGATATCATGAGCATCCATCCTCTGCTTTGATTGAGAAGTTCTTGCGACCTTTCGCACATAGCCAGGTACATTTGAGGCAGTCTCTGGATTCGAGTCTCTCAGGTTCATCAGTCCCTCGACCACTCGCTCCCATGCCACCGTCTGGAGATCGGAGTCTGGAATTCCAAGCAGGTAGTGGTAGAAGTCGTGCAGGTGCCACAGTCGGCGGAAATCAGTGATGTAGCGAAAGACCATCCACGACCACCAAAAGACAAAGTTCCAGAGTAGTAGGTTCTTACCAAATGTGGTTTTGGCCATACACTTTGGTATCAGGATCTCGCTCGTTGATTTGCTGTGCGGAACCTTGCTGTAGTCTATGCAGGTTGAAAGAAACATGTACGCGCTGAAAAGGAATGCTGTGGAAAGGACATAAATTAATCGTGCCAGGATGATCGACCATATGCCGTGATCGCCGTAGTATTGGTAGACTTCCAGTAGGAAGCCGTCGACATTCTCGACGTTTGCCCACCTCCACATAGCCTGCTCTCTGCGGTCTATCCGTGCTCCCTGTGATCTCGACTGCTGCTGTTGCTGTTGTCTGTAGGCAGTGGCCGGAACTGGTGGTTGATCGAAGAACAATCTCTGCTGCTCTTGCGTCCGTTTCCATTGCTGTCGCATCTTATCCGTTTGGCGAGCTTCTGATGCGTCATGGTAACGTGCTTCCGGTGAATCTGCTCCATGCTTGCGTGCCTCCATGAGTAGAGACGCGGGAACATCGTTGTTGTCAGCCGGCGATCTCGACCTTGCAGACTTCCCGACGGGTTTCCTTGCATCGTGGATTTGTTTCAATGGCTGCCGTGATGGACCTGCTTTTGGCTGTTGCACTTCTCGAGGCCTCTGCTCCGGCGATGGTTGTTCGAGAAGCATGTTATCTAGCTCTTGCTCGTCCACAAAGTCGGGGAAGTGATCGTCAGGGTCGCCGCCATTTTCTAGCATTCTTTGTGATTCTTGGGTATCTCTGCCATCGTTGTCAAGTGTGCTCTCGGCTCCAGGCAAAAAACGCGACAGAACCTTGGAGGCCATCATGTTGGATAGTGGTGGCTGCTGCCTCCAATGCAAGGCAAAGGATCTGGTCGTTCGCAAGTCGATTCAGACTACCTATGGTGGCGAGTACAGGGCATCGTGGAGTCTTCAGCAGGTTTCGCATACGCTCACGATTGCAGGAGAAAATAGATACGGACAGTGAGGAAGGGAGTTGCCTTCACATGACAGGCAATCACGCGCCAAGTATTCATGATCAACACGGTTCGCGCCGCTGCAGCTTTCCCCACACTTCTGAAGAGCCGCATCCCACTTGAACCCCTCGAACCATTTTCACGTGCCGAAGTCAGATCTACGCCACCAGCATTTGTGTGCGTCAGGAGAGATTGAGAGGATCAAGTAGATGTTGTCACTCCTAAGATTGCTAGCATCTGAAAGGCAATACCCCTCGCGACTCAATATTATTTCGTCTTCCGTCAATCATCCGCTACCAGCATTTATTTTCCATCGGAGTACGCCGATGATATAAACATTGATCAATTCCCACCAATTCTCCCACCCGTGTCACTCCTTCCTCCTCTACCACTTTGAGATCATATCACTAATCCCAAGGCTGTTATGGATCCCACACTAGAATCCCTCGCCAACCAATGGCTCTCCCAAGACCGCGACCCCAGCACCCGCAGCGAAATCGCCTCCCTCCTCACCGCCAAGGACTACACCCAACTCTCCCTCCTCCTCACGCCACGTATCGCCTTTGGCACCGCCGGTCTCCGCGCGCGCATGTCAGCCGGGTACGCGCGCATGAACTGCCTGACCGTGCTTCAAGCATCCCAAGGCCTGGCCGCGTACCTGCTCTCCACTTCCCCATCTGCCACATCCGCCAGTCCCTCGGGTATCGTGGTAGGCCACGACGCACGCCACAACAGTGCCCGCTTCGCGCGTCTCGCTGCCGGTGCGTTCGTCGCTAAAGGTCTCAAGGTGTATTGGCTGGGACAATGCCATACGCCTCTCGTGCCGTATGCTGTCGGGAAGACAGGTGCAGGCGCGGGCGTGATGGTGACTGCGAGCCATAACCCCAAGGACGACAATGGGTATAAAGTCTACTGGGGGAATGGGTGTCAGATTATTCCACCAGTTGATCGGGGGATCGCCGAGGCCATAGAGAAGAACCTGGACGTGGAGGTGTGGGATGAGGAAGTGGTGGAGAGGGGAAGGGTGGAGAGATTGGAGCTGCAGGGGGAGTATGTTGCGAGACTTGTCTGGGCGGTGAAGTGGGATGAGGGAGAGGGAAACGTGGAGGGTTTTACGTATACGGCCATGCATGGGGTGGGGATGGAGGTTGTGGGAAACGTGCTGGAACGGATGGGGTTGACTGGGAGGGTGCATGTTGTGGAGAGTCAGAAGATGCCGGATCCGGAGTTTCCGACGGTGAAGTTTCCGAATCCTGAGGAGAAGGGAGCACTGGACGAAGCGATCAAGACGGCGACGCAGTCGGGAGACAGGTTGATCCTGGCAAACGATCCGGACGCTGATCGATTTGCTGCTGCAGAACTCGTGGACGGAAAGTGGACCCAGCTCACCGGGAATCAGCTCGGTGTATTACTGGCGGCGTACGTGTTGGAGAACATGATGACGGGAGGAGGGAGCAAATATGCCATGCTTGCGTCGGCAGTGTCTTCCAGAATGCTGGCAAGAATGGCTGAAGTCAGCGGCAGATTCAAGTTTGAAGAGACCTTGACTGGCTTCAAGTGGCTTGGCAACAAGGCGCAGGATCTCAATAAGCAGGGCTACAAGGCACTATATGCGTATGAAGAGGCTATCGGATTCATGCTTTCTGAAGTTGTCTATGACAAGGATGGCGTGGCTGCATTAGCACTATTCCTGGCAGTTGTAAGGAAGTGGCGGTCAGAAGGCCTGACACCGTGGACAAAGCTACAGCAGCTGTACGCGACGTATGGCTACTCTGCCGAGGCCAACACGTATCTCGTCTCGCCGTCGCCTGATGTCACAAAAGCTGTTTTCCAATCGGTGCGTAGCTCGACACCGAAAGCAGTCGGAAGCCGGAAGATATTACGGTGGCGAGACCTGACTGAAGGATATGACACAGCCACAAGTGACCATGTGCCGACACTGCCAGTGGACAAATCGGCCCAGATGATCACATGCGAGCTCGAGCGCGGCGTTGTGTTCACCGTGAGAGGATCAGGAACAGAGCCGAAGATCAAGCTGTATGTTGAGGGTACGGCATCGACTGCAGAAGAGGCGAAGAGTGCAGCACAGAGTGTATGCAAGCAATTGATCGAGGAGTGGTTCAAACCGGACGTAAATGGTCTGCGCGTGGCGTGAGGAGCAGTCGTGCGAGACGACGCTCACACATCATCGGAGTACGCCTCCGGACCTGCGTCAGGATGCTCATTGTGTCCGCCGCTCTGGACACTGCGCTTTTCGGCATCAAATGTGTCAGCAGCCCAGAGGCCAGTGCCGACAGCAGTTGTCAGTAGAAATAGAAGTGAGGCGACAGGGATCAATTGTAGAAGTAGGCCCACACAACCGAACCAGGTCATCTGCCATCGGCGTGACTTGTTGTTGATATACTCCTTTCTTTGCTTCTTGGTGAAACCCTTGAGCTTGTAAAGGCGCCACTGTTGAAGCGGACCAGCCCTGTAGCCGGTAGCCAGCAGGAAAAGCGGTACACCGACGTATGGGACCAGATTGAGTGGAAGCAGAATCACCAGCTCAACGATCTGTCGTAGTGAAAAGGGATAATACTCGGCACCTTTATCTCTGGGTCCAAGGCACTTGACAGGGTCGGACTCCTCTTCGTCTATCGGTCGAGTGTTGGCAACGATATCACCATGACCTCTTGCAACCAAGACAGCATCGACCATGTCGACTTGGGCCTTGTCAACGAAGAAAGCCTCGAAGAAGATGGCGACAATCAGACTAGCTTCGCTCAGCACCAAGAAGGTACCATTGACCCAAGCGGAACCAGTGCGGTGGAAGACAAACAATAAGGCGACCTGTGGGAGGTAGGCGAAGGCGAACAGGATCAGGGTCACGCATAGTGACAGGATGGCTAGCGGAATAAGCTTAGCCTGCAGGAGTGGCCACAGAGATCGGTTGATCGCGAAGAAGTAGATACCCTACATGGATCAAGTCAGATTTGAGCGGTGAAGAAAGCATAACGCCAACAGCCATGCCTTTAACGGATATGTCCAGGACAAGGTGAAATTTCTTTGGATAGTCTGCCGAAGGCACGCGTTGCTCCGATGTTGGTCCGCCATGTAGATAGATAGGAGGGCCGAGAGGTGTTCAAGAGGTGTTCAAGCTGTGATGCGGGTGATGGATATAGTTCCTGGGAGGTCTATGGCGGTCTAGACCATGCGTTTGATATGTGGAGATAGACTGGGTTACCCTGGCGCACCTGGGCGGGAAAATGGATCAGAATGGTGTCAAAGTCCGCTACTGTAGATCGATTGAGATACTGCAGAGTTGAGGCGGTAGATTCTAGAAGATCCTGCGAACGGCTGGAGAGAGAAGAAGGAACACATTCGGTGGTGAATTTTGTCCGGAGATGTGGTTGAAGCCGGAGTATGCTCGCAAGTTGGCGCCTGGAGAAGCCCGCACTGGCACAACTCTGGTTAAACTTTGCCCACGCCACTGTGGCTGCAATATGGTTATTCCACAATACCGCCAGAAGACGTTGCTGTCATCTCGGGTCTGACCAGTACATCTATAAACGGACAATGGGGTTTCAGAGATTTGTAAAAGCGCGGTCACTCCGCGATGAGTCTCACACACGACTCAAGTACCGCATGATCGGTCCGCTAATAGAGCTCGTCATTGCCACTGTCGCGGCTTGAGCAGGCAGACATGGTGTTGTCATTTAATAACCTCGAACGGCTATCGACATGGGTGATGAAGGAAATCTGTGATTCGAAGAGGCGGTCACCTTGCAGCAAAGCAAGCCATGGTTGGAGCACTGAAAAGGGGACTTCTGCAAGCCTGAATATTGACCTGCATGATGCCCACGCTCGGGAAGTGTCGTGCAGATCGGCACAAAGTGAGAAAAGCACGGTGATGAAGGTGGAGGAGGTTGTCCACGAGTGCTGGAGATCTGCACGGGAGTGCCATTCCTTCGTCTCGCCGTCGAGGATCAAGACGCCAGTGAGCTGGTATCGCCCAGCAGGACAACGCACAACGATTGCCTTGTTCTCCATGCACATCCCACGCTTCTTGACAGTGATCCAAAATCAAGTCCTGAAAGAAGATGCCGACTTCAAGAACAGAAGGGGTACCTGAACGCGATGCATGTCTGACTCGTCCATGCTGGATTCTGTGTAACCTCAATTGATGAAATTTTACCAGCAACCAAACCGCTGGAGTCGTCAGAGCCAGTTTCTGGTAGATGTGGCTTGCTCGACTTGTCTGACGATTGCCTCATGTGCTCATCGGCCATCTCTTCCGTCACCGCTTCTTTGGGAGCGGGGTCGTCTCCGAACTCATCGACCTATCCAGCATGTGCGTTTTTCCCATGGTTGAGGTACTGTACCCATGTTGTGCATGTATCCGTGATCGGACGGAGTCTTCGCTGCCGACTAAACGAAGGGGATGCGAATCAAAGTTGGAGCGACAAGCCGTTGACGACAAGCGCTACGCCGTTGGTGCAATCCGCGCAGCTGAACAGAGCTTCCTCTGATGCAGCAATCGGGTAGCAGCACCATCTTTTGCCATCCCAATTGAGAACTTGCGCTGCCGTCACATCTGCTGCTCCTGCAACTATTGTACTACTCGATTTCTGCATCCCCACCACACACGCCTCAGGGACAGGGAGGAAGCAGAGAGGCCGCCATACTTTCCTTCCGACGACTGACCCCTTTGCCTCGCACGACATACCGCCAGCATCGCCCTTCCCGTCCGTCCAACCCACGACGACCATCTCCATACCGCGGTCAAATCCTCACATCTCTTGTTTTCGTGTCCCCCGTTCTCGAATTCCTGAGCCGCCAAGCTCGATCATATTGCACATCACTTCCTGACTCGACCTGGCTGGCACCTAATCCCAGTCTTTGCGGTCAACCTGTTCGCCCACTTCTTCTGCTGCCCACGGAGCATTGACTCGTTCCATCACTTCTTCTCGCCAGTCCAGACCACTGCCCCCGTCGCCTACCACTGCCCTTCGACCGCATCGATTCGGCTTCCCACTGGGCTCTGTGACAGAGGGTATGCTCGGAGCTTTCCTGCCGAGTTAGTGTGTGCCGACCTGAGCAAGGCTGCGAACCACGTAGGTGGCTAGCCGCTACCTCTAGCCATTCTTTCCACCACCACCGCCAGCTACACAGATTTCACCGCCATCATGGATAATCAGGCGGGGTCAAACAACTCCAGCGACTTTGTAAGTTACCTGCGACAGATCTCTATGCGTCTGAGAGTTGTAGCTAACGTCAATGCCTCTAGGTTCGCAAGCTCTACAAGTCAGTAACTCCGTCATTGAAATTTTCCGGGTCCGGCGATTAACCTCATGTACAGAATGTTGGAGAACCCACAAGACGAAAGCGTAGTCAGATGGGGCGACCAAGGCGACAGCTTCGTCGTCCTAGAGGTCGGTTCTTGTGCGAGCAATACTGCGGACATTTTCCGACTGACCGTCGTTGACAGAACGAAAAATTCACCAAGCATATCCTCCCAAAGCATTTCAAGCATTCCAACTTTGCTAGCTTCGTTCGCCAGCTAAACAAATACGATTTTCATAAAGTGCGACACAATAATGAGGACAACAACTCCAGTCCCTACGGTCCAGGGGTATGTCAGGTCATGAAAGAGCTTGTTGGAACCATACTTACACAGACAGGCATGGGAATTCAAGCACCCAGATTTCAGAGCCAACAACAAGGATGCCCTCGACAACATCAGACGGAAGGCACCAGCACCTAGAAAAGCAGGTCCCTTGGGAGACGATATCCTTCCCACCCAGCAGATGGACATGTTCAACACACAGCTTGTCGCAACTCAACAACAGCTGCAACAGCTTCAGGAGAGATACAACGAGCTGAGCATGCACCACTCGCTACTGCTACAAGAGTTGATCGGAGTCCAAAAGACTGTGGTCAACCACGAACATGTCATGCAATATGTCATGAACTTTTTACAGTCCATCGACGCACAACGAAGACGGGAGTCGAGAGTCGCAAACCCTTTTGCGCCTCCTACGGCCAATGGCGCTACCCCAGTCGCCGCTGCCCCAGCTCCACCTTCGGGAGAAGAAGACATACCCGCTTCGCCACTTCAGAACGCTGCAAAGCTTCTCGGAGAAGTCAACGCCGAGCACATGCTTAACACGCGCAATCTTGAACAAATGAACGAGATATCGTTGCGCATGAACGCTGCGCTCACCACGCCACCGCCAGACATGGGCTTCCGCAATGGCCGGGCTGCAAAAGCAGGTGGTCCTCATTCTGCATCTTCTTCAACCATCTCGTATGGCGATATCGAGACCATGGTATACCCCGTCGGCCAGACCCAAGGTATCGATCCGATGTACAGCGAGCATATTCATAACATTCCCTACGCACTTCCGCCCAAAGGTCCCGAACCAGCCCCTGTCCAGGGAGTGCCCGAGCCGCGTAAGAAGAGCGCTGCAATGGATCCTGGCTGGGCTCGTGCGCCTCAAGTCTTGCTTGTCGAGGATGATCCGACCTGCCGTAGAATCGGTAGCAAGTTCCTATATGCCTTTCACTGCAACATCGACAGTGCTGTGAGTACAGACTGCTAATGTCAATGGGTTAGTGCTGACACTACTAGTTCGATGGTCTGGAAGCTGTCAACAAGATGAACGCGGGCGCAAAGTACGATCTCGTGCTCATGGATATCATCATGCCGAATCTGGACGGTGTGTCAGCGACACACCTGATCAGACAGTTTGACACCACTCCGATCATTGCCATGACCTCCAACATCCGCAGCGACGATATTTCCATGTACTTCCAACATGGCATGAACGATGTTCTCCCAAAGCCGTTTACCAAGGAAGGTCTCCTCAGCATGCTCGAGAAGCATCTTGGTCACTTGAAGAAGAATGCGACAAGTCTCGAGATGGGCCCCCCTAGTGGCGCACAATCGGGCAAGCAGTCCCTGAAAAGCGACGAGTCACCTGCGACATCGCCAGCGACAGTGACCAACTGGAACTCGCCTGGGAACATTACTGGCATATCGCCGAACAGCGGAGAGGGCGAATATACAGCAGTGCAAGCAGGCGCGTATCAAATGCAGCCTACCGCCATGAACCCCAATCCTTCTCCTCAAGCCATGACATTTGCCAGCTCACCGCAAGGGCTAAGACAACAACTCCCAGGGCAACAGCCACACAGGCGACAAATATCTGAGATATCTGGTGGTCCTGGAGACATGGGAGGCGACGTCAAGCGACAGCACCTGTTCGCACAACCAGGACCGCCGATGAGCCAGGCTATGGCAAATCCCATGTTACAACAGCGACGATGATGATCGAGCGAAAGTGTACTACCACAATGATACCCACGTGCGACAAGATCGATCGACTCTCTGGACATGAACAAACGACTTCTGTACATATACCATTTTTGGGGGCCCGAGAAGGGGCACATTTCTTACAGCTTCAAAGGGATCTCTGTTAGGACAGCAACAAGGGAGGGATGGGAAAGGCTAGGAGTAGGTGGCATCTTGCAGCATCCCAGCAAGCAGTGGACGAATAGAGTAAGATCATGTCAGTGTTCGGATGGCATACTAGATGGCGCGTGCGGTGTATGGCTCTATCTGGCACGATTTTCATAGTCATTGGTATCCAGCGCATTATGCTACCAACAATGATGCGATCATGCTTGGTCTTCTAAAAAGCTTTGCAAACATACACTGCTCCTCTGAACAGAGAAGTCAAAGGGTCAGATCAGCCCTGGACCCGAGAACCCCAGACAGTCCCTGTGTGAAGTCAGATCACAGATTCCTCACCCAAGATTTCGCGAGTGATCTTGCGATTTTTGGGGGCCTGGCTTTTGATCTTCCCGCTGCCGCTTTACACAGCACCTGACAAGCTAAGAGGTACGTCTATTATTTCACATCATATGATTGAGTCGCAAAACACCAAGCGTCATCGTCGCATACTGCTATTCGCAAGCGCCACTGCCACGCGCCTACCGGACCTCGAGAATGGGGCCATAGCTCCCTTCTGCTGGATGGGTATACCATCACCACACACGGCAGACTTGTCGGACGTGATGTATACGCCGTCGCGCATTCCTTCTCATCAGCTACATGCTATTTTCAGAAATCAGCTTGCTGTCGTCGGCTTACTGCATCTGCCGGCGCATTTGTCTCTGTGATGTCGCGTCCAGTCCAGACCTCTAGCCTCTCCATGTTTGATCTTTCTTTCACGCGCCGCTCTACATGACAAACCTTACAGGTTACTCAACACCTAGCAACCTTTGCTAATACACCTTACAGTCTCACAGACTATCTCCAGATAACCACCACAGCCTCCAGCAACAATGGCAGCCACTCGCGGCGCCCGCACTACTACGCGCGCAAAGGCTACCACCAGCAAGAGCAAAGACCCGACCACCTCTGAACCCAAACCCACCAAAGCCAAAGCTGCGCCCAAAGCTAAGACCGCGAAGCCAGCAGCCGAGTCCAAAGCCAAAGTCACCAAGAAGACACCCGCGCCTAAGAAAACACCCGCTGCCTCCAAAGCACCCGTGACAGCCAAAGCTGCAAAAGCAGCCGAGAAGGCCGCAGAGGTAGTAGAAGAAACAGCGAAGGTGGTCAAGAGCAAAGCCAAATTGGTCGAAAAGGACAGTGCCGCACCAGCCAAGGCCGAGACCAAGCCCAAAGCCGCAACCAAAAAGTCCCCAGCGGCGACAAAGGAGAAGAAGAGCCAAGCACCGAAGAAGGAGAAGCCCGTCAAGACAGCCGCCGAGCCAGCGAAGAAGCCACGCACCAAGAAAGCTTCCACTTCCAAGCCCGCCGCGGCAGAAGCGAAGGAAGAGACAGCCGACGTGATAGAAACAGTAGAGCAAGCCTTTGAAGAAGTCACCGAAAAGGCCACCGTCGCTGCCGAGCAGGTCAAGAACGGCGAGCTAATGGCCCCGGAGACACGAAGCGGGAGTGTGCCCCCTACTCCTGTCGCAAAGGGTAAGGGCAAGGGCAAGCGCACCTCCTCCTCCGTCACCACCGACGAGCCCAAGCCAAAGAAAGCGCGCGCCTCAACGGGGAGAGAGAAGAAAGCCGGCCATCCCGCGAAGACCGCTGCAGAGAAAGTGGAGGGCAAGGGGAAAGCCAAGCCAGGTCGTCCCGCCAAAGCGGCCGCGGATACGAACAAGGCAGTAGCGGACAAAGCGAAGAGCGTTGCGGACAAGACCAAGCCCGCCTCAGAAAAGAAGAAGCGCACCTCCGGAGCCAAGCCGAAGAAGGAAGTCATGATCGATGATGGCACGACGCCCGAGCCAGTGAGTCCCAAGGCGGAGATCGAGGATGTGGACGGTGCTGCGAATGACGTCAAGCCCGATGCCGAGGACACGGTGGCTGCTACTGGGCCGAGTCTGTTGGAGCAGGCTAAGGAGGCTGTCGGGGGCGTGCTTGGGGGACTCAAGGCCGTTGTGGGAGTTGGCAAAGGGAAGGTGAGTACCGCAACCACTGTGCAAGGGATGTATGCTGACGTGCCGTTCTGTAGGAGAAGAAGAAGGGGAAAAAGTAATCTCGTTGTCTATTGGACCAGATTCGACAAGTATACTGAGACGACGCGACGAACGAGTGCGACGAGATGAGGATATGCTTGACTGGGAGAGAAGCGCATGAGGTTGTCTCCCGCCCCCTCCCCCCCCCTCCCCCAGCTCAGGCCGAGAACACGTTCCAGCTTCGAGAGGGCCAGATGGAGAGATACAGAGAGCAGACACGACGGCGAGGGATCCAGGACGGTGGGGAGTCGGGAGCGATTTGGCCGAGGTCCTGTTCGATACCATGTTTGATGTTACCTACGGCGCAAATGTACGAGTAATGGAGAGCCACTTCTACCCGTCTTTCTCCCCGCTCATCTTCTTCCTCCCGTAAAACGCCTTCATATCCCCTTGCACCTCCCCCATCTTCTTCTCACCACCCGCAAGACTTGCCTTGATCCAGCCCGGCAGCTTCCCTCTGACGCTCTCCCTCGCGTACCGTCGATCTATCAACACGATCCCAGCCCAGTCTCCCTTGTGCCGTATCGCTCGTCCAATAGCTTGATTGACGGCTCGCATGCAGACATTCTCCGCGAAATCCCTGCTCGCTTGGCCCGGCACGTACGTGGCTCTGCCCCGTGTTGCCTTGCCCATCTCTTGCCCCGATCCCCCGTCAGGCGACAAAGAAGCCTCCTTTGCGCGTTCCTCGATGTACCCCATCCGAGCCCGCCACTCGGCCCCATTGGGATTCGGCCACGGCATGCCAACAACCATCACGCATCGTCCCAGGGCGTCGGAGAAATTGATGCCCTCGGACAGTTTCCCGCCTATCACGCTCAGAAGCAATGCGCCTTGGTGTGTGCCACTCCCTGCTATGGTAGCGGCGTAGTCTCGCAGTAATGTGTCCGTGTTGGCTTGTCTCGAGTCGATGAACGTAGGCTTGAGCCGCTCAATTTGCGCCAGGATGCCGGTCCGACGCCATGCAGAGATGACGGTGTCGAGGTAGGAGTAGGATGGGAAGAAGAGGACTACCCCGTCTGGGATGAGAGGGAGGAGGTGGAGGAGGGTTTGACCCAGAGAGGAGAGGAGAGAGGGGGAGGAGCGGTTGGTGAAGGAGAAGTCGAATGGGGTGTTGGAAGGCCCGGTGGAGAGGGTGGTGACGTAGAGGCTGGATGGTGGGATGACGTGGGAGCAGGAGAGGGTTATGATGCGCGAGGAAGGCAGGTAGGGGAAGAGTTGCGTGAGATAGTCGGAGATGGGGGACATGGTGCCGCCACAGAGAATGACGGAGCGGGCGGAGGTGACGATGTCGTGGAAGTGTTGCGATGGGTCGAGCAGGAGATATTTGAGTCGAGTTGAAGATATGTCAGTGCCCTTGTGGTAGAAGAAGCGGCCTTCTGTGGCGGGGTTGGTCAATGCCATGATGAAGTTTTGGAAGATGCTGAGTACTGGTGTCTGGTCCTCAAGATGAGACGCGGTCTTGCTCAAGCCGTCTTGTGTCTGCTGTCGCCGATGTTGTGTATATCCCTGCACTTTCCGTGCAAGCTTGCTCTCTTGAAGATAATGACTCAACTTGTAGAGGTTGATCTGGTCGACGCCTTTTCCAGATAGCAATGTGCCACTATCAATTTGAACTTCATCCTCTCCCCGAGTCTGAGCCAAAGCTGCCCTCAAAGAGTCCAACAGCCGAACAGTCTGCGTGACATAGACTCGATTCTTGCCAGCCAGTCTATTCCTGAACTTTTGGAGATATTGCACAAGCTGGTCCTTGGCCGTCTCAATGTGTGCGAGAGATATTTCTGCCGTATAGATTCCTAGTATCGCATCCATGAGGTTGTGAGCCTCGTCTATGATGATAACATGATCCTTGACAGATAGTGCCAATGCCTCTCGAGCCGCCTTCTGAAGAAGGAGCGGATATGGCAACATGACTACCTCAGCGGGCCCAATGGCTGTCCTAGAAGCATAGTAAGGGCAGATGCCGATTTTCTTGCCTAATTCTGCCAGGTCCTCTATGTCCCTTACTCTCGATAGAGCATAGTGTTTAAAGTCCAAAGCGAGTGCTTCGTTGTCCTTGTTCGGTAGAAATTGGCATTTTCGATCTGCCGGCGTCTTAGACTCCTGTAACTCCAGGCATTTCTCGTTGATTTGAGAAACACTATTCAGGCCGCTGACTCGCTTGTCGATGCACAAGTTCTTGCGAGACCCCAGTGATAGTTGTTTGATCTGTTCGATTGGATAGTCCGGCGGATCCTGATCGATATCCGCAGGATAAGCAGAAGGGAAGGTGACTCGTTGCAGTTCACCGACCAACTGTGACAGTTGCGAATGGGTCCTGGAACAGATGAAGATCTTCCTCTCGTTGTCTTCGTCTTTACCGTCCTCAATCTCGATAGGACCGAGACCTAGCTTCTGCAAGAGAGCTTTAGTCTCACTGGACAGATCGTCTGCCGAGTTGGCTTGGCCACCTGCTTTCTTTGCCGCATCATCGCTATCATATTCATTCAGCAAGTAGTCGGCCTCTTCATCGCGAGCGTCGCGTCCATGATCGATTTTCAACCGTTTGCTCGATAAAGGACCTTGCTCTGCTCGCTGTCGAACCTTTCGGTCTTTCTGGCGGATGATCTCTAGCTTAGACTCCAGATCATCCCGACGGCGCATCAGATCTTGCTTCTTTGCCTTATGGGCGTGTTCTCGCATCCATGGCGGCTCATCTTCTTTGAACTTTCAGTAAGGAGTGACGAGGAAAACACCGACCTGTACTACCTGCATCGGCATTGGTAACACTGCCAGAGAACGTTGACCTTTTGTGATCACGCAGCCAGGTCAGGGATCCACACAGAAGACTCAGAGACTTTCCAGTACCAGTCGGCGATTCGAAGATGCCGATCTTGCTTTGGTCAATGCAATTGTATAGAGCCAGCATCATATCTTTCTGGATTTGGTATGGCATGTAGGGATGGTGAAAATTGATCTCCCCGTGAGCTGCGCCATTTCGAGGATCCATTTATCATAATACACTCTTCGGAAAAAGTCTCCACATGCTGCGATGTTGCGCAAGTAGTTACAGAACAAACTGCAGGATTCACGTAAAGTGGCGGCAATCAAGTTGAGCGGGCTTGGCAAAATTCGAGGGTAGGTGTTTGGTCCCGCTATGGGAAGATTATCTATGCTTCCCCTTTCTTTGCCGTAATGCTTCATCGCGGCCATTTGCAAGCATCTTCTTCCCCGTCTTGCCATCAATGACCCAAGTCTCCATCACTTCCTTGCTCTCCATCCGCCGGGTCTCCTTAGTCTTCGCATCTGACACCCGCTTGATATAACCAAGATAGATTGCGACTTCGGCAACAGCTATGACACTGCTGCCACCCAGACTCAAGCCTAGTCTGGCAGGCGTTGACCAGTGCCATGCTGTGATCCAGATACCGACACTACAGGCAATGATGGTAATCAAAACATTGATGATCAGAGTGATCTGGCGATTGACATCGGCAAAGGTAACATCATCGACCTCCTGTGCAATCGGATCTTTGAGTATGTCCGAACCATATGCTTTCGAGCCAGGAAATTCCTGCGCGAACGTTTCGACTGGTGGTAGCGGATTGATCATACGTTCATATGCGCGGCGCTCTTCGTCCTCGCGAAGTCGAGCCATCAGTGCAATATATTCGGGGCTCTGTCTCTGGTCAGACAATGTGATGTGCGGGTATGGAGTGCTAATGACCTTTTCGGGTTTCGGCTTTGGTGGCGGGACATATATCCTCGCGCCTCTGAGAAGAAAATCGAGTTCACATCGTATTCTCTCTTCGTCAGCTTTCGAGTATCTTCTCATCAGCTCACTGCTGATCTCCACAAGCTGGCCATGAGAAGCTGGACCTCCGACCCGTGCCTGCGACAAGTCCGGTTCGCCATCCTTCCACGTGACCTCAACGTTGAGTCCATAGTAGACCTTTATTGCTTCATGAGCCGCCTCTGTGATGGTCAAGAGCACCATGCCAGTGCAGATCCAGGTAGATTTAGATGGGCATTGTGCTCATGGTTAGGAAGACACGAGACAAGAAATCAAGTCGCCTACAGGTTCCCAGGGGTCATGACATGTTTAGCCGCAGATCTCTTTTTGACCCGAGCGGACCGAAGAAGCACTGACCACTTTTGTCGATTCAAGTGAGATCACTCGAAAAAAATGCAAGTCGAAGCCGACTTCACATCGCAATCTATATCTGGGGAACGATCTTGTAGAGGAGGTACATTTTCACTAGTGGTGCCTCGAACATCTCACAAGCAATTGTGATACCTCTTTTACCTGCCATTCATGACCATCCCGCGGTCACGAGCTACCACGCTCGTCGCCTCCCTCGCCATCCGCCGACCTCAACCTCGGACCTCATTAAGATGTCCTGAATGTAGTCAGCCTCTCGTCCTCACCTCACACCAATCGCCTTCCACATCGCTATACCATCCTCCACGGCGGCGGCATCAATCAGCAGTCGCAGCTGCAGTGTCGGCAGCTAAAACCCTCTTTAACAATGACGCTCCTCCACCACCAATGGGTATCGACCCGTTACGAGGTGTCGCAAAGGAGCTCAAGTCCCTCGCTGGAAACCTCAACAAGCTCTTGGGCTCCGGACATCCAATGCTCGACACGGTAGCGAAATACTATACCTCCAGTGAAGGCAAATACGTTCGCCCCATGCTTGTGCTTCTCATGTCACAGGCCACAGCCCTCACGCCCCACTCTCCACGACACACCTATGACACACGTAAAGAAGGCGTCAATACCCCCTTCACCACCGCCAGTGTGCTCTCCGACGCCAACCCAACCTCTCCCCTCACGGCACCCCTCGACAATACCCCGGACCCATCCAACCCTGACATCCTCCCCTCGCAACGTCGCCTCGCCGAAATTACCGAGCTGATCCACACCGCCTCCCTCCTCCACGACGACGTAATAGACCACTCCACTTCCCGCCGCAATCTCGCCTCCGCCAACACCGAATTCGGCAACAAAATGGCCGTGTTAGCAGGTGACTTCCTCCTGGGCCGGGCTTCCGTGGCGCTCGCCCGCCTGCGCGACCCAGAAGTGACCGAGCTGCTCGCGACCGTCATTGCCAATCTTGTGGAAGGCGAGTTCATGCAGCTGCGCAACACGGCGCAAGACGAGGCACACCCAACTTACTCGGAGGAGACATTGGGCTACTATCTCCAGAAGACATACCTCAAGAGCGCGAGTCTGATAAGCAAGTCGTGTCGTGCGGCGGCGCTATTGGGAGGGAAGGGCGAAGAGACGGTCGAGGCGGCGTATCAGTACGGGAAGAACCTTGGACTGGCATTCCAGTTGGTGGACGATATGCTGGATTATACTGTTGATCAGGGGGAATTAGGGAAGCCGGCCGGTGCGGATCTGGAATTGGGATTGGCGACGGCGCCGTTGCTATTTGCGTGGAGGGAGAACAGAGAGTTGGGGGAGTTGGTGGGGAGGAAATTTGGGAGGGAGGGGGATGTCGAGAGGGTGAGTACAGCCGGATTCAGATGGGTTGACAGATGACTGACAATGTGCAGGCAAGGCAGATTGTGCTCAACAGCGATGGGCTGGCGCAGACGAGAGCGCTTGCTCAGGACTTTGTGGAGAGGGCGAAAGCAGCGATCGCGCATTTCCCGGATAGTGACGCGAAGACGGGATTGATTGACATGTGCAGCAAGGTCATGAACAGGCGCAAGTAATCTCTATCCAGGATTCTTACATGTATGAGACTGGAGGCTTGAGCATGCCATACTAGCTGGCAGGAGCATGGGCGATTTGTACAAACAATAGAACAAGCGAGCATACATCACGACAGTCAAAAGTCGAAGGCTCTGAGGCGACACCAAGTCCAAGACGAAACAGCTATCAGTGTGAAGAGCAGACTCGTGACAGGCTTCCAAAGTCAGTGATTACGTCCTGACATACGTAGGTGCTTTTCCAACCAGCCATATCCTTATCCCCCGTTGACCAATGAACGCCATCCCGATGCTACCAGTACCCTCTCGGATTGACAGATCCTCACTTCTTAACCCTCTGCATCCTCTCGCTCATGAAGCTAAAGAAAGCAAACTGACTAGCATTAATCCCCTTTTCGTAAATGAACCTACTGCTCAAATAACTCCCAAAGATGGCGCGCAAGTAGTTCTCCGGGACCTGGTTCACGTCAGCACACAAGCACTACTCTCCCTCTAACATAACCGGGGGAAAAAAAAAGGCAAGGACTCACCCTCTCCAGAAGGACGCCCAAGCCGACCTTCTCCAACAACAACCCAGGCAACGCCTCGCTCAACACGCCTTCCCTGAGCATCACATCGTCCCACAACTCCTTCTGCATCTGCAACTCCTCATCGAGTTTCGTGATGGCAAGACTCAGTCTATCACTAAGCACACTCCTGCTCTCCCCCGTGCGTTCATTCTCGCGCCAAATCGCCTCAAATTCCAGCCTGGCATTGTTCTGGATGATCCTCTGCACCTCTTTCACGTATGCGTCGTAGAAGGGCGGCGCGGTACCATCGGGCCTCACGCACATGTTTTCCACGAAACCTTGCTCGTCAAACGACAGGGACGCCAAGACTTCGAGCGAGGAAGAGGTGACACCGCCCTTGTTCGCCGACGCGTCTTTGAACAAGATGCAGCCTGCTTTTTCGAGACGGAGTTTGGCATCTTGCGTGATGAAGAGGTTCGCGCCTTCCACGATGTAGGGCACAGTGGTCTTGCCGTCGACGATCAGGCGCGCGGCAGTGGAGAGGTCGATGGATTCGGGTCGGCCGCCGCAGGGGACGAAGAGGTCGTAGGGTTCCGGGCGGAGGTGGAAGGTGTTGCGGAAGGTGGTGCCGTTATTGACGAATTCGCCGGAGGGGAGGGTGATGCTGTTTTCTTCGACGAGGACGCGGTAGCCCGTTTTGCTGAGTTTGGAGATGTCGAAGGCGGAGATCATCGAGCGGGATTTGGCGAGGCGGAGGAGTTCGGTGCGGTCGATGCCTGAGGGGTCGACGAGTACCCCGGAGCCGTCGACGATAGCGGTGTAGGATTCCCGGCCCAGCAGTATTTCGTTGGAGCCGAGGTCGCCGTCTGGTCCACCGGTCTGTAGCTTGCGCACTTTGGTCTCGTCAAGTTGCAGCTTGCGGTAGATGCCGAGGACGTATTCGCGGACGGAGAGCGTGGTCATGCCGTAGCGGTCGTGAGGAATTCCGCCGAGCTTGGGCGACTTGCCCGTGAAGAAGGACTTCCACCAGGGTGCGCCACGGGTTCGTGCGTGTTCCGTCGCCCAATCGACAAGGTCGGCTGTGTTCTCGTCGGGGCCCATGAAGAGAATCTCAGGCTTGCCGTGGAGATCTACTATCGGGTCTTTGATACCAGGACTCGTGGGCGGCAGAAGAAGATCCAAGATGCTGTCGATGTACTTTTCGAAAGCAACGCGGGTCTTATCCTGGTGATCGACATCAAGGAGAATGACACCCTTGGAACCACCTTCCGGAATGTCTTTGTTCTTCCTTTGCTGAGTGTTGGCCAAGTTGTAGTTCTCGTCGAACAACGAACGAGCATTGATGGCGTAAGCTTCTTGCGACCTCGATTTAACGATTCGGATACCACCACGAGCAATGTCCCTGAATCTGAGGTGGAAACCACGGAACTCTGAGCTGATGATCAAGAACATGCCGTATAAAGGTTGTGGGTACTCTTCTGCTGGAAGGAAATTTGGCGCGAGGCGGAAGGAGAGGGCGACTTTTGTGGGAGTGTAGAAGTTCGTCTTGAGGACTGAAGCATTGAAGACGCGGAAAGCCGTCATGACCATGTCGTGATGCTCGTTGACGACGGTCTTGGAGATTAGATCCTTCAGCTCGGCGTCTGTGAGAACCTTGTCCACCTTCAATCGCAAGTAACTGAGTGTCGGTAGAAAGTCGTCTCGTTCGCCCCGTGTCTGCACGTAATGTGTGTTTGCGAATGTCAAGTAGAGCTGCTTGACAAGGTCTGGGTATTGTCGGATAATTTCTCGAATGTAATCAGCCGTGAACGTTTCTGTACGGAGACGGCGCTTCAGTCTCGACAAAAGTTCGGCGTGTATGCTGTTGCCGCTGTCCAGTAATGAGAGCAGAGTAGTGTACTCATTGCCGAGACGATTGAGGAAGTGACCGGTATAGACCCAAACGCAGTGAGCATAGATGGTCTCCTGAAGACTCAGGCGACCGGAGGCAAAGTGCGATTGGAACTGGTTCTGAGGGATGCAGTAGAGGAGAGACACCTCCTTCGTGATTTGGTGGATGCTGGCTTCGATCGGGGGATACCTCTGCGAAGCCTCTGTGCCAGGGACATGCTTGAGGTAGAGCGACATGATGGTAAAGCCATTCGAAAACTGCTCGACGTACTTTCTCGAACTGGTCAAGCCATAGTAGTGGTAGAGATCCGATAGAGCACTGAAAAGACCCAGAGCACTACCCTGTTTGTATGCAATTACCAATCTCTTCTCTCGGGTGCCTTCGATGTCGAACAGCTCAATCACTGGGCCTGTCCGACCCACGGCAGCATCGAGGATTTCTTGGTAGATCTCCTTGGTGTTCTTTGTTGCCTTGCTCAAGAATCTTGACTCTCCTACCACCTCCAATCTGGTCTCGTTTGGATCTGGGTTCGGGTTGGCGAAGTGTGCTTGGTATACGAAGTAGCAACGCAGCTGCTGGTCTGTATCTCCTGGCAGCTTCGAAGAAGATCTGAAGGTTTCGACGCGGTAAGAAGCCGATCCTTTGCTTATGTTGAGGTACTTCTCATCAATCCTCTTCTCGTAGGCAGGTCCGGTGGCCGTTGTGACACCCGGCTTGCTTGTATCGATGTATACAGCATGGTCCGTCTCTTCCTTGTCCAGACGAATCTCTAGCTGCTTGTCGTCCCGAGCATAAGCTGCGACCTTGGCCGCGTAGAGCGAGTGGACATGTGAGACGATCCTAGACTGGTTAGCTATAGCCTGTGGCTCGGATGCAAGGACCTACGCTTGGACTGTCTCCGTGGAAAAGTAAAGGTCATCAATTCCGAGCTCGTTGTAAAACCACTTGGTCTCCGTCTCCACGAACTCTGAGGGAATGAACCCCTTGTCTTCTACCTGATCCATAACCTCCTCCATTTGTTGCTCCTTCCCCTCAAACTTGGGAGCCACATATCCAGAGCCTTTCTCGTGCAGGATCCTCGGAGTATGTGTTCCCGGCACGCTGAGATGTGTAGGCTGTGGGGATGGCTTCCTCTCAGGGGAGCGGATGACAGTGTCCAGGAGCTTGTTCTGGACGCCATTTGAGGTACCATTGGGTGCCGGAGAAGCCATGATGGGCAGAATATAATTTCAGAGCTTGCAGAGGAAGACAAAGAGATGACCGCAAAGAAAAATGGTCGAGAAGAAGCTCTCGTCCGACCAACGCTGTTAAGGAGCTCCCGTCGTTTGTGTGGGGAGAGATAACGTGGGTGACGTTGGAGTCAGGGTTTGTGCTCCGGTCAAAGGCGGTGCAACTGCTTTTGAAGCAAAAGAGAGCGTGATTTACGGGAAGATGGCAGAGGTTTCGCAATACGTATTGGTGAGCACGAAGAGGTATTCTTTCTCGTAATTGGGGCCATGCAGCTGCACAAACAAATGATTAGCTGCCCTGACAATTGGACCAGTCGCCCGCATCTAGCCGGGCAACTCACCACCAGCCATACGGGTAGCATACCGACTCCGTACCTGACGAGCCTCGTGATGGATCCCGTTACCAAATCAATCCCGATCGCCGCATTTGATGACCCAGCCCGTCGACATGCGCCACCATATGGGCGTCTGGGTATAGCCCGTACTCTCCGGAGAGGAAGACGGTGCGTCAATACTGGTCAGAACCAACGAATGCAGGTCAGGCACCGGACTTAGTGTGAATGTCATCTGGCGGGGCTGCCGTTGACGGGACACGTGATATCCAACTCACTTTGTGGCCCGTAACTAAACCCTATGTCGACCGGTGGTGTCCTTGATTGCAATAGCTACTTGGATCTAGACTGGTGAAAGCCAGACATTCATGAAATGAGGAATACGCAACACAATCAACCAAGCTCAGCCCCTGATCTCTTCTTTCCCAATCACTACTATTGCTCTCCCTCTACTGTCGAGGACATGGTTCAAACGGCGCCTGCATGAGGGACCTGCCCGGCTGACATCCATAGACAGTACTGCCACCAACACCTCGTAGGTATTGTCCATGCTGATGCAGACAGGAGCATGATGCTCGGGAACATGTCCCCTAATCGATTTGCTGTTGAAAAGAGGCTGTGTTAGTTGTCATTACCTTGTTGATTGTGATATCCCTAGTCAATATACAGTGCCAGAGCGGTTTCGAGTGCCTGCAAGGAAGCTTGACGGCGAACAGGCATGATGGAGCCTTTGATAAGTAGAGAAGAGGAACCTAGGGCCGGGAAGCTGCAATGCGATCCTTGTGTTGTAAGCGCAGTAGTCACAGTCGCTACTCATAAGTGACAAGAAGAACCCTTGGCTGTACTTTGCTTATAAACACTGTATAGTCCGGCCGGCACACGTATCTCAGTAACGGACCCGCACTTGAACACGAAGAGATCCCAGGATATAGATAAGAGGACGGTCGGTGCAAGTTCATCGATACACCAAAGCTCTGAGCTGTGAATGCTAATTGTACAACAGACTATCCTTGATCAATCCCCCTTCTGTTGTGCTCCGCCATATTCACCCGCATTGGGTCAAATTTGCTTACGCTAGAAAATGCAGATGCGGGCTATGAACTCCGATGGGCCGGACCCACCAACTCCGATGCCGTGCTCAGACTGGGATAAGGAGCAAAATACTTCATAGAGCGCCTCATCAACCATCTTGGTCAGAGAAGAGGGTGTGGTTGGATGAGTGATGGTGACAAGCCAGGGCTGTCATGCTGTCAGGTTGAGTAGATGGGGTCGTTGGTCGTGTGATCATGACAATTCGACATTGAATTGCCAATTACCTGCAATGGGTCAGCAACTCGTACAGTAATACGGCTTTTATTGGGCACTTACCTTGCTTGAGGTTTTCAGCCGTGTCGTCCAGAAGTATGACACGTCTCTTGGTGCAGTACGATGTCTTGTCCATCATCTCCACCTTGAGCCCTGCCAGCTGATCTGTTGGCTTCTCGAACATCTCGGAGAGATTCTCGACTGCCATCTCGAGATCCTTTTGGTTGTCTTCGAAGATCTCGGTCAAGTTGTTTCGCGCGAGGTAATAAGCAAAAGCGTAGGTCCACTTGAGAGTTTGACGGCATTGTTGGAGAGCCTGAGATGCACTTTCGAGGAATTGTACTTCTATCCAGGACAGTCCCGAGCTCGATTGGAGATGTGTCATCTTCTTTTCTGTCTTGAGGTAGATGTCCTTGTCCAGTCGTGCGGACTGCTCGTGGTTGGCATATCGGTTGTAGTAGTGGAGGTAGCGTTCGAGCTGTACCCGCGATTTGGCCTGCGCATCTCGTGCATCCAGTCCACTCTTCTCTTCGAACCTATTACAATTGTACCAGCTGTTTCCATGCTCCGACCATAAACCCATGCACATCCAACAGAACTCGTGCTTGCATTTCCGGCAAGTCATGTGGTTGCACCCACCATTCTTTTCTATCGTAGAGTGGCATCTGGGACACTCCTTTGTGTTCGCCGAGATCCAGTTGGCGGTTTCCGAATCATCCTCACACTTCTTCATCCACTTCTTGACTAAGACGCAGGGCGCTGGCTGATGGTCCGCAAGGGTGCAGCCAAAGCAGAAATTGTGTGAGCATTTGCAGTGCACCGTAGGTACGATCTTGTTGAGATCCCGCTTCTTCACGCCACATTCGAGTGCGTAGACACAGTTTGGCGCTGGGCACCATTTGAGGTTGTCCTTGTCGTCCACATAAGATCTGACCAAAAGTTCGTGGTATCTGTTAGATTGTTAGCGACTGACCATGTTAGACCGTGGTACACTTCTCACCTGTCTTTGAGGTCCTCTGATACTAGAAGCTCCAAGCTCTTCGAATCGATAATCTGGTTGCAATCTTGACCGGGACACCTAACTCTGGCAGCCTCGCCCTCCTCCTTGATCTTTTGTGCCAGATATTGTCGCCAGCAGTCTATGCAGAATCGGTGCTGACACTTTAGTGCAAAAGTCTCGCTGTCGGCAGAATCCGTATAGCAGATCTCGCACACAAATCCTGGCACCTGCTCGATTCTGGTCTTCACGTCTTCATCCTGTCCAAGACCAGCCTTCTCCAGCGTCTCCTCTTGCTTGTCCATATACTGTTCGATGAGCCGCTCCTTGTTCCATTTCGAATACCTTAAGAGAATAGTCGCTGCCTCTGGTGTTTGACCGATAATGTTTGAAACCTCCGCAGCTTGTGCATTCTGTGTCGATTGAATCTCCTCTGGGCTGTGTACCGTGAAGTCGACTTCGAACGCTCGCTTCCTTGGCTTGAGATCCTTGTCCTGCGTATCGAATCCGATGTCTCCGTCGTCATCAATTTCGATGTCATTATCAGAGCCTGTATTTGTCATTAGCAGGATCGCAATATGAAGCTGACTGGACTCACCAAAGTCGACGCTGCTGTCCATATCCTCGCCGAAACCGTCTTCACTGCCTGATACTACACTGTTCATCTCGTCGTCAGAGTCCATCGTGAGAGGCTCGGCCTCGGAAAGTAAAGTCTGGGGTGTTGCAGGGAGTACAGCGCCAGTGGTCGTTTCCGCCGAACGGGGCGGGAGGGGTAATTTGTGCTCCTGCTTGGGGTGTTTCTCCGGAGGTGGTGCAGAGGCGGTCGAGGTGAGAGCCTCTAGCTTTCTCTTCCTTGTAGTCGGAGGCGTGGTGGGAGCGTGCAGTCTCCGGCTTCGCCCTTATGACGAAGCCGACGAGACCTGGGATAGAAAGCAAAGACCGGCCGAAACGGGGGAAAGGTGTGGTTGCAGCGGGAGATAAACTGTGCCGGCTGTGTGAAACGTCGTGCGTGGTGGAGGAAAAGGTTGATAGGATGCTTCGATCGCTGAATGAAATCAAGGATGAGCTGGAAACGTGACTAATCCGAGCAACAGGCGTTCATTCAGAGTTGTTGTTCTCGATGCCTGCAGTCATCCTTCAGCCCCGAGAAGTGATGATGAGGCGAGGCATGCGCCGCCAGTAGACTTCGGCCTGATCCGGCAGTCGCCCTTGCGCCATTCGGCTTCCGGTCCCAAATCTTGTTTAATTCGACCTGAAATTCATCTGATGACAGAGGGGCCACGCGAACCATTTGTCGTCACGCGTCGAGGTCAATTTATTGTAAGCATCTCTTGATACATGTTTACTTTGGACTTGCAGCCTTGATCTCTTGTACTCATGCTGGGGTATCTTACTAATCGTCGTCTTCATCTTCTTCGCTCTCTTCCTCACTATCTTCAGCGATAGCATCCATGAAGGGCTGCATCTGACTCCTCACGTGCATCATCTCTTCTCCATCCTTGCTCCTCTCATCCTCCCACCATTGCTCGAACCCTTCGGTGTCTAGCACATCTTGCATGACGAGCTCGTTACTGGCATGCAACATAATCTTCTCGCCCTCTACTCTGTGCCTGAGATCCGACTGCATGAGCAGGAGAAAGTCGACTTGATCTGGCTTTTGCTCTACGCTATCACCATGGTCGAATACTGTTCGGCTGAGGAGCTCCTTGTATGGTGCTATGGTCTGCTTGACGGCCTGAGCGGCTGATACGCCACTCTCCATGACAGCGGCGATCCGCTTCATGAAAGCGACAGTAACTGCACGGCGAACAGAATGTGGACTTGCATCTGCCGACATTCGAAGTGCGGTGAGCTCGAGTTGCATGTTAGATGATTCGTCGCCCTTTTGGAGAGACTCGTAGATGGATAGTGAGGCTTCGTGATGGAAGTCGTGGGCAGCGCGTCCTCCTTGCGAATCGTCCGAAGCAATAGATCCGAAACTAGCAGTTCTTGAATCGGCCGTTCGTGGTCTGAGGTCCTCAGAAGATAAGTCATGTGAGTGAATGGTTGATATCGAATCCTGCGATATGGAGAGGTGCTGTAAGGAGTAAAGGCTCTGTGGTCCAAGGCTTAGCAACGCCTCATCATCATCTTCCTCGTCCTCATCCACAAAAAGAAACCCCTCTCCCCCATGGCCCACAATCTTGATATCAGGGTCTCCTCGGACAATCTCTTCCTCCCCAAGTCGCCCTGTCTTCTTCATCCTCGTGATTCTCGACTTCTCTGCTACTACCGTTCCGTCCGCGATATGGCAGCCGAAAGAAATAATCGATCCAGCATTAACCGTGCACTTCTTCCCTATGCTGGCCTCGCTCGCTACGATGGCGTCTGTCACGACGCTGCCATCCCCAATCATGACATCGTCCCAGATGAAGCTGTTGCTCACTTTTGTGTTCTTCCCAATGATGCATCTCCTGCCAACGACGCAGTTCTCCAGCACACTTCCGTCGCCAACAGCAGTCGCTCTTCCAATGACTGTCCTCCTTCCGACTTCACAGCTACCCGCCAGCACCACTCCTTCTTCTCTGCAGCTCCCGCCCTTGAACATGCGATATGTCTGATCCCTCATCAGATTCGCATCTGGACACAACGGGTACGCCCATCTGCTCAGAATATCCGCACTGACCGCGCCATAGGCCCTCACATCCCTAGCCCTCGCTGCATAGCCTTCAGATTCTACGTGCAGATAGAGCTTCTTCCCGTTCAACTCGTAATCCTTCAATACGCTGTGCAAAAACCCCTTTCTCGGCACCTCGTAATCAAAGTTATCGCTCCACAACGCCAACACATCTGGCGTACAGATGTCAATGCCAGCATCAATCAAATCACTCCTCACTACCAGACCATCACACCCCAACACTTCCTCATCCAAATCGACCTTTCCCGAGTCGCCCATCTCTTCATAAGCCAACACCCTGCCCTCCCCCTCCTCCAGCACCCAAATCTCCTCCTTCCCCGTCTTCTTACTCCTATGCCCCATCCCCGCCTCTCTCGCAACGACCGTCATGATCGCATTCTTATCCCTCCCTTTCCTCTCTCTATGCCCCCTGAGCGCCGGGGCCAAAGAGAGATTCGAGACCACATCCCCATAGACAACCACAAAATCACTCCCCATGACGGCCCGCTTATCCATATCCCGCATCGCATCTCCAAAGCTCCTGCTCGTACTCTTCAACACCTCCAGCACATCGAACGGACTCGTGGGTCCCGACCATTTCGACGAAGCAATATACGCTTCGATTTGTGCGGTGTGGGACGCGGACGAGGAGCAGTAGAGGAACACCTCCTGCACGCCGGACGCGGCGAGGAATTCGAGCGTGTAGTACAGCAGGGGCGTGTTGGCGAGGGGGAGCAGGCAGCGTGGTCGTTCAAGTGTGAGGGGTGAGAAGCGCGTTTCGAAACTGTCGGTTAGAACGAGGGCTTGCAGGGGTTCCTCGACTGCTTCGGGCTCGTTGCGCGATGAGGCGGCCTTGCGGGCTTTCGGGGCCATGGCTGTGGTGTGTTGTGGTCGCTAAGGGGTGGTGGGAGTCAGAGTAATTTTTTGAAGCTTGCGGGTGAGGTTGAAAGTGCGGAGCCCCACATGTGATTTTTGGGAATGATGTAAGGTGACAGCACTGAGGAAAACGTAAAGGGATGATAAAGCATGTACAGTGGGATAGAGGTTTGAAAGAATAATGTATCATTTGGTCAAGATTGCAAAAATATCTAATCCCAAGGGGTATCGTGCCAGACATAGTGTTTCCAACGCCGCATAAAGATCCGCCGCCCAATTCACAAAGACCGAGTATGACAATACGCCTACTGCGATGGTGTTCCCTTGTTGAACCAGCCCATCCAGCTTGTCCGATTTGCAGCTTTCCGTGCAGCTTCCTCGTCTGCGTTCTCCTTGACAAGCCGTAATGGTCGCATCTTGCTGCCAACCATTACACTGCCTGTTCCCTTGTCACTGTTGCCGCCTATGGTGCTTGGCGGTGGGCTGGCAGACTGGTCGGTATCGCTGGCGATGCTGTTCCTACCACTGCTGATCTTGCTGTCTCTCTGTTGTCGGTGGACATATCCTGACTTTTCACTTTCGCTGATTGTAGGGACGGTCGAGCCAGAAGCTACTCTTGAGGATCCACCAGGTCTTGTGCCGAGGAAAGAATTGCGGGGACTCGTGATACCTGGACTGAGCTGACCGGACCTTGTTGGTGATGGACCACGGTACATGCTGTTGATTAGGGTAGCTGAGCTCCAATCAGTTGTGTTGCGTCGCTGTTGACTTCCACTGTTCGATCGTTGCTGGCCCCGTCCTATCGGAATACTGGGAGCGGTCTCTGGGTTCTCATGCGGTGTGGGCGGCAGCATGGATGAATCGAGCATGGCGATGCTCTGGGGTCGAGGCTTCCGACCACCGCCAATGACCGAGAAGGTCCGCGATAAGAATCCCTCTTGACCATCGTTCTCTGCGGGCGGTGGTGGTGGTGGTGGTGGTGGGGGGAGATCCTTTTCAGTTCGCTGCACTGGCTTGGCCGGCGCCGATGGATCAGCATCCTTATCCAGAATGAAATCAATGTCGTGCTGGAGCAATCGAGAAATGATGCTATTGATGTAGAGGGTGAGCGCCTTATTCTCATCGGTAAGAGAGGCTATCCGGGTCTTGTATCCGCGGACTGTCTCGTCTTCAGTCTCTCCATCAGCATTGTCGAGCTCATCTGCTAGAGTTGAGCCTTTTGCTTCTTCTTGTGGGTTGTGTCCAGTGAGGAGAGCGCTGTGGGTGAGATCGCCATTGAGGGTCTTTTCGCTCAGCAACAGCTGAAAGCTCTCGTTCTCCTCCATGAGTCTGGCATTAGCCATGCGTGTTTCCATAAGTCTGTTTTCGAGTTGTTGTGTTTGTGAGCCACCTCTGTTTTCCATCTCGACCAGTCTGATCTGTGCTTCGGCAAGCTCAATACGGAGTGATTCTATGATCTTGTCTTTTTGCAAGACGAGACGAGAAGAGCTTCGTGAGTCGCTTCGGTGCAAGGATGAAGAGGGTGCAAAGTGTCCGCCTTCAATCTGAGGAGACGTGCCGCCTCGAAAGCTCGCTGTGCAACGTTAGAGGGCGGGACAGAGGCGTCCGGGAAGGGTACATACAGGTTCTTGATATACCGGGCTTACGATCCTCTTCGGGCAGGGGTTTTTGTGAGAGGGTGTCCTTAAGACGTTGAATTGTCTCTAGCAGTTCGTCCTCTCTTGCCTGAGTCTCCTCCCTGAATTTGACTGAAGCCGCCCGATCACTTTCGTAGATGGCTTCGAGCTCTCGTCGCGACCTGAGACTGTCTCTGATGTGGTTCTCCAACTCGTCTATCCGTTCGTTGTACTCCTGAATAGTGTCTTCGAGTTTCCCCTGATCCGCGGTTGAGGCTTGTAGACGAGTCTCGAGCAAGGTGATTTGCTTCTGGGAACTCTCTGCAGCTTCCTCTGCTTGACGAAGACGTTCCTGCAAATCCTCAATGGCTGCGGTCGTTTGCGCCTTGGTATCGTCGTCCGTAGTACCGTCACCATCCTGGCCGTTTCTGACGTTGGTCGCATTGGACGACCCGTTTGGCTTCTTCACTGCTGATCTCGCTGAAATTGGTGTCCCCGCACCAGGTGTTCGCGATGGTCTTGAACGGGCGTTACTGTTGGAAGACGGTGTAGCTTGCTTCGCGATCGCTTTCTGTGGAGTCAATTCGGACGTAGGAACATCCTTCTGAGACCGCCGACCAGCGGCTGCCGTTGATGATTGAGATTTGGCTGGTGTAGACATGCTGATATTAAGGTATGCGTACAGATAAGTCCGACATTTGCGCACTGTAGTGTTGATGCAGGAGAGAAGGTGATGTTGCGGTGGGCAGAAGCTTGGTAGAAGATCCCCTCGGATGTGGAATGGTGTTTAATTTCCGCATGAAACCATTAAGCTAAGTGGACCGAAGAAAGGACATGGCACAGAAGAATTCTGGAAGGCAATTAACAGAGACTCGTATCAGGTCATTTCAAGATCTGGTCTCTATTTGGTTGTAATATCCTGCTTGCGCGTCGAAGCACTCGTCATGGATACAGCGCGGCAGACATACAGGGTGAACCTCCGCAATCAACAATCACATGCTTAGAAGATGCATGATCCCAGTTTTATGCGCTGAGCACATTTGCTATCTTTGTCGCGTGAGAAAGTCAATCAGCCAGACCTAAGTTCATCTCTGAGCAACCACTGCGTTGTTTGCCGTCATCTAAGGTATCAAAAAAGCCAGATAGTCGTTGATATCGCAGGGCAAGAGTGTAATGTGGCCGTTCTGGCCTTGTCTATGCCGGGCCTTGTGATGTGTTTGCCCTGCTTTGTCGCCAGCCCGTCCCGATCTTTAGCCTGCAGCACAGACCCACAAGGGTGGGATGGATGAACTAGGCTTAGCGTGTCGTTTGTAGGCCTTCCGCCCACCGTCGCACAGCTCGCCAATATCTCGAATTCGAAGCTTCGATTTTGAAAAGTTCGACCGGAGAGCACACTTTCACACAGGACTATACAGATACTCCTGCGCTTCGAGATGGCCCCAAAGAAGAGCAAGAAGACCGCCGACAGCATCAACTCGCGCCTTGCGCTTGTGATGAAGTCTGGCAAGGGTGAGAAACATTACTTCTGGCATCTGTTGAACACCATGCTAATGCCTTCAAAGTCACCCTCGGATACAAATCTACCCTCAAGTCACTCCGCTCTGGCAAGGCCAAGCTCATCATCATCGCCGGAAACACTCCTCCTCTCCGCAAATCTGAGCTCGAGTACTACAGCATGTTGGCAAAGACCGCTGTCCACCACTTCTCCGGCAACAACGTAAGCATATACATTTCCTACCCAGCGACTGGCAATTCTGTCAGTAGGGTATCATGCCCTGCGAAGAAGCCTTGTAGTCTGGCTTTGGAGGGCAACAACGTGACTGACTGTGATTTGTATAGATTGAGCTTGGTACCGCTTGCGGTAAGCTATTCAGGTGCTCCACCATGGCCATCATTGATGCTGGTGATTCCGATATCCTCAGCACCACTGCTGCATAGACGACTTGGCAACCAAAAGCATTTTCGGATAGGACAAGGCAGGACTAGGGGAGGACATGGCGCTGTAGTGCAGCAGCTAGATACCCAACAATGCAATCTTGCTATATCAAAGTTGACGTTTAGACCTCGTGTCTCTCGATCTACACATCAAACAGTCAATTGCTCCGTTCCCTGCTCGTGAACCACTGTACAGGCCGTCCTGTCGTTATGCTGCAATATCATGCGTTACGGTGTCGATTTTCGTCCGTGGCGTCTTTAGCCGAAGTTGGACCGGCCACCAACGCTGCTTTGAAATCAAGCCCACCCGCCGGTGACATCTTCTCTTGAATCGACGACATCTCTCCTTCACCACCCCACCAGATACACCACAGCAACTACCGTCAAGATGGCACGCCGTCCAGCTCGTTGCTACCGCTACTGCAAGAAGTGAGTGCATCTCCTCAGGTCATCCACAGCACCAGTCACCACCCCATGAAACCTCTTCATCGAAACCACCTTCTACCGCGTTGTTGTCACCAGGAATACATTCTGACCACCCTCTAGCAAGCCATACCCCAAGTCCCGCTTCAACCGCGGTGTCCCCGACCCCAAGATCCGCATCTTCGACCTGGGCCGCAAGCGCGCCAACGTCGACGAATTCCCATGCTGCATCCACCTCGTCTCCAACGAATACGAACAAGTCTCCTCAGAAGCGCTCGAAGCGGCCCGTATCTGCGCGAACAAATACCTCGTCAAGATCGCCGGAAAGGAAGGTTTTCACCTGCGCGTGCGTGCCCACCCTTACCACGTCGTGCGCATCAACAAGATGTTGTCGTGCGCCGGCGCCGATAGGCTGCAGACGGGCATGCGCGGTGCATTCGGCAAGCCCAACGGCACCGTCGCCCGTGTCAACATCGGCCAGATCATCCTGTCTGTCCGCACCAGGGACTCCCACCGCGCCACCGCCATCGAGGCACTCAGGAGGTCTCAGTACAAGTTCCCCGGTCGCCAGAAGATCATCGTCTCCAAGAACTGGGGCTTCACGCCGCTCAGGAGGGACGAGTACGTCCAGAAGAGGCAGGAGGGCAAGGTTCGTGTCGATGGTGCGTACGTCCAGTTCCTGAGCAACAAGGGACCGATCGAGTACAACATGAGGAGGTTCCCGGAGGCGTTTGAGAGCGAGGCATAGAGAAAGGATCGATAGGAGAGGATGCATGGTGCTGAGGCTTCAGAGGAGCTGAGGATAGCAGACAGATAGATGGTGCATCATGGAGTATACGTCTTTCATTTTTGTGTCTGTCACGTACAGTACTCCTGATGGAGAATATCATCATGGCTTCTCCCCCAAACACTTGGCTTTCCGACTAAAGATCAGTACCTGTGATGACAAAGTGACCGTGATTTTCTATACACCTCGATAGGACTGAACTATGCCTTGAACGTTGGAGCACATGCACGCTGACAGATTTGCTGACCACGGTATACCGCTGTAAGCAGAGCAGATCCAGTCCGCCCAATGCATAAATGTCTCGTCTACTCGTTACTGCAAATATCTACTGGTACAATGCCATGCAAGACGTTCTATCCAAGCCTTCCCCCTTCCCCGATCCTTCCCCATCTGCAATCGGCCCCCAACCCATCATGAAACAAACAAGAGATGAGAGAGAAAATAGCGTACACCCTTGACCCATCCCCCAGGGAACCCCCCAAACCAACAACCAACGTCCAGCTCGTAGTGAATTGTGACCCTACACCTCCCCCCATCCTCCTCCAGCCCCTCCCGCGCCCCCGGCACTGGTCACCACACTCCCCTCGCTCGCCCCAGGAAAGTCCCAATACTTCCTACTCTGTCCGGTCCCACTGCTTCGTCTGCTGCGCTTTGTGCTCTGGCTGGCACAGCTGCTGCTGCCCTGCCGTCTGTGGAGGACGCTGAGCAGCTCGTTTCTGTGCCTGCGGATCAGAGCACTCTCTCGTCGACGATCATTCGCTCTTGACACGAGAGGATGGTTTCGTCGGATGAGGTCCGCGCGGCGTTGTGATTCGGGAGAGGTGCCGAGGGCGGAGGCTGTGCCCTGGGGCGCTGATGACCAGGATGCAGGGAGGGGCCCGGTGGAAGCGTTGGGAGATGTAGTCGGGGGGGTGGGGGCGAGGAGGCGGCGGCGGAGGTAGGAGAAGATCATGAAGATGGAGGGGTCCGCTTCCCAGTATGCAGGATCCGTTGTGGTAGTGGCTTGGGGTTGTTCTTCGATGCCCCACAAAGAGGCGTCACCCGAGATGGGAGAGGTGCGGTTGAGTGTGGGTCGGAAGATTGAAGGCAGAGCGGTACCGAGGTCTGCAGGTGATGGTTCAGGGTGAGGTCGTGAAGAAGAGCTCGCTCGTCGGGTCGCTGGGATGGGTTGAGGATGTCGAGATGAGTAGGTGCTAAAGGCAGACTCCAGTTCTGATAGCTGATAGACAAGGATACCAAGTTCACGAGCGACACGCTCGAGCAGGCGTTCTTCCCACGTCTTGTCCTGGGCATCACGTCCAGCATCAGACGCAGCGACCTCGGCGATGGGCGAGTCTTGTGTAGGGGTGCTTGAAAGTTCGTCGGGAAGATCCTCGCCAAAGATGACCGAAAGGGTGTTCTGATCCAGACCCATGAGATCGCGAATGACCTTGCGAGTGATTCTTTGCCAGAATGACTCCGACTCGGCTTTGACTTCGGTCTCGCCGACTTCTGTAGCAGCGCTGTCGTGCCCCGTGACGATTGAGGTAGCAGGTCCGCTGAGTAGAGAAGCACGAACATCTGGAGCAGACGCATTACCCTTGTCTGTACGCCTATATCGTCGCCGCGTCTCCCGTTCGATTTCTTCCAGGACGGCCTTGCTCTGCTCCGTCCTCCATCGCTCTACTCGCATTCTCCGCTCTTCTTGTGGATCAATCTCGACCGAGTCCTCATTCTCATCCAATGCGTCCAGTCTCCGCTGGACGCTGCTCAGTCGACGCTGAATGTGTCTTCTTTGTGGGTTGTATCTCTCGTGCTGCCATAGCTGCTCTTGCAAGGCATCAGGGTTGCCGTTGAATGTAGCTGGGAATGCTCCAAGACCGTCATGTGTAGGTAACACAGTGCCCCCACTCTGATCTAGGTGAGGTGATGGTGGTAATTGAAAAGCATGGAGGCCATCGTCGAGACTATCGAGTTCGGTGCCGTCATCATCGTTGGCGTTGGAGATTGTGACTTGGCGGACGATGTGGTCATCGCTTTCCAGCAAGTCTGAACGAACCCCAGTCTCCAAGGAACCAAAGTAGGATGCTCTCGACAAGTCTGCTGTTCGTGGTGTTTGTGAAGTATTTGTCTGCGATGGTGGTGAGAACAAGATCCAGTCTTGCTGGGACTCTTCTAGTGTTCTCTTTCGCTGCTGAGACTGTACTGGGCCTGGTGCGGGGTCTTGTTGATAAGAAGGTCGACGTTGGGCCTGCAGCCTCTGTTGCGGTTGACGAAAGGCCATGATTGATGGTTGAAGTCAGACAGAATCGTAAATGATGTCCAGTATATCAGGCGGGCACGGCCAAGGGTCGAGGCTCTGGCGTGCTGCAGCCCGTCGTCACTTGTCGCTTGATGCTGCAAGCCGGACTCTGAGGAATGACCTGTCGGAATGTGGAGATGGCGGTGAGACTGTTGCTCACTTCACCTCCTCAAAGATGATAAAACGACAAAAGTTCGACGGGAACTCAGGAGACGAATGCCAGGTCGCATGAAAAGAAAGGTGCGGGTGTAGATGTCGCTTGCAGATCAGGCGATCAAGGGAGTACTGATGGGGTTCAGGCTGGGCTTGCGACAGCGGAGGAGCATCACCACCACAGGGCGAGTTGGAGAAAGTCGCCGGGTCCGGAAAAAAGCGCAATCATCACGAGGAATACAATGAATTCTCTGCTACGACATGGATGATGATACATCAATCTTCGACTCATACTTCACACAGTATCCCCGGAGACGTGAAGCTTTTGCTGTCCTCGCGTCATACGAGACAAAGGACTATAACCGGATGACCCTGCCCAGGTGACAAGAACCAATTCGGAGAGACCTGTAAACAGTCTGAACTAGACGCGACTCTGAGGACCACCGGTTGACGAGACCCAACAGACTATCAACCACATCACGAGACCCAACAGACTATCAACCACATCACGAGACCCAACAGACTATCAACCACATCACGAGACCCAACAGACTATCAACCACATCACCCTGCACTCCAGCGTGAAGCTTGTGGCTCTGCAAACCACGAATCTATGCAGGAGCCGGGCCGGCGCCATACCTTAGATTGGCCTAACTTGTATCGAGATAAGGGGCGTTTCTTTGACAGATAAGCGAGCTCGGTGGCAGCACCTTATTTTATTACTCCTGGCTCTGATTGCGGCATCCGAGTGGGTCAAACTTGGATACATATCTCAGCTCCGGTCTCTGCATGTACATCATCCGTCGACTTTTATCATCATGGATGCACTCGTCGTTGTCGATCCATTCCTTACACATATCACTCTGGAAAAGACTTGGGCGTGAACCTTTTGTCAACAGGTACGAGACACAAACACTCGCATACGACATCATCAACGGTATGTGCAGGGTAGAGTATCATGCATTCATCAGGGCCGTGTCCAACTGTCAATACATACGCATCCACCATGGCGTCTCAACATTCACCACCGATTGTGTATGCACCCAGTACAGTCTTTCATCATATTATTGTTACAAGCTTCTTTTTCATCCTCCACGGTAAAAGAAGACTCCTTGTGTCCCACCACGGCCAACGTCCTTTTCATCCACTACGTCCTTGATCTCGTTGAAGGGTTGCACCAGTGACTTGAGCGCAGGAATTGATGCAGATACAATCGACCAGATCAGAAGTACCTCCAGCGATCCAGAGCAGGCCAGTAGCCGGACAGCGATTTCGGCTTCGTCGGATAAGGCAAACCGTATTCTTGTGAGGTGTAAGATGCTCATCGCACATATCCTAGGTAGCTAGTCAGCGCGAGTATGATGCCTAAAGCTCACGCTACTCACGGCAGTCGACTCAAAAACACAATAGAGACCAGCGTCTTCTGACTACCCTTCCTCATGATGGTAAAAACAAGCCAAGTAGGCACTGCAGAGAGCGCAATCTCGGTCACGAAATCCAGCGTCGTTACCACAGCCCAAGAGTTGAACTGCACAGTCAGCTTATGCTCTCCCAATAATGCAGGAGACCTACCACGAGTGGTGCGCTAGTCCAGCCTTCAAGTACTCCGAGCGGAAACCTTGCGACTGCAGCGATTACAATGGAGACACAACCACAGAAGACAATGCCACCACCAAGTAGATTGCAGCTCCAGGCATTGATCAAAGCATGGTTGAAGAACAATCTCCGCACAAACCATGCTACCGACAACTTGGCGAGATAGTGCGAGAGAAGACCAAGTACGTCCGACGTCAGGAAGTCCTGTTTCGCATGTCAGCCTCGTGCGTCTGCATTGTCTGGCGGCATTCCAGACCTTTGCTACTGTATGCTGCTGTTCAACACTCAGGACCTCGTTGTCCTGTCCGAGTCCCATCCGCAACGCGTGGAAGAGCATCGCATGTTGGACCATGTAGGACGTCTGGACATATATTAGCATCCACCAGCGGACATTATCGAACGACGTACCAATGAGGCGCATATAAAAGCATCATCCAATCCATAGACACCTCGTCTCAAAACTAGCCTCAGAGTCGTGACGAGGAGGATACATATCAACGCCGTAATTCCTAAAATCCATCCTTCAGCCGATCTGTCCGTCTCTGTAAATGGCGCCCAATACCAGACGTCCTCCACGGGACTCGACATCTCGACATGTATGCAAGGTGATGTCAAGAAGGATGGACAATGTGGACCACAAAATAACGACTGCCTACCTACCCCAAGGCTTCGTCGTTAGTGCCCTGTGCCAATACTCGGGAAGTTCATCTTCTCAAACATGTTCTCGATGAGGGATGGGGCTACTTTTAGACGTTATGATTCAAGCTCGCCGGCTTGAAAGCACTAGAGCCAACGGTTTGTCACTCTCCAGTCCCCAGCCAGCATCGGACACGGCCTGGAGATTGGCTCTACTTTCCGCCGCCGTTAACCGTACTCAGTCTTTCGTCTCCTCCATCTTCTGAGCCTATTATGGCAGTATGCGAGTCTTGGTCGAGCCAAGACCTAAACCCCCTAGACCTATTTCACAGGGATCCTGAAATGGGTGGTCTCGGTCTGTAGACCGGTTCCTGAGGTCGCAAATGTCTGCGCGTATCGGGCACCTGTCTACAACCTGCAACACGAGATACATAACATCACCGGATCACCTACAAACGTTGACGTCCGAGCAAAGAAGCGAGAGTCGTTGCAACCGTTGTCGTCCCTGCGCGGCCATCCAATGTCGGCCCCCATTTAGCACGAACTCGGGCCCGTGGACTCCGACCATACCCCCATCAGCGTCTGTTAGGGCAGACATTTTGACCTGACATACTCTGCCCAGCGCTTCTTGTGGTTCAGGAGTTCCCACACGACACAGCCTACAATGGGCAAAAAGGCTGCAACCGCAGACCCCTACAGGGATGTTGAGGTTCAGATCAATGTTGATCTCGTCAACGAACCTGTCGGCGACTTCACGCAAGCGACGACGATCATGGAGAAAGACAGCATATCCATCGAAGACAGCAATGACCAGAGAGATATGGTACGGATGGGAAGGCGACAGCAGGTCAAGCGAGTGTTCAGAACCTGGTCTCTCTTGTCCTTTACATGTTTAGTGACCAGCACTTGGGAGTATCTCATGCTTGGACTCGACACTGGTCTTTCTCTTGGAGGCCGAGCTGGACTATTCTGGTCGTACATCTGGAGCATGATCTTTTTCGCATTTTTGAGCGCATCAATAGCAGAGATGGCTTCCATGGCACCTACTGCTGGAGGCCAATATCACTGGGTCTCCGAGTTTGCTCCGGCTCGATACCAAAAGTCGTTGAGCTACGTGACTGCTTGGCTATCATGCTTAAGTTGGCAGGCTGGTAACGCTTACGGCAATCTTCTGACTGGCAGCTTGATAGAGAGCCTTATCCAGCACTACAGGCCAGAATATGAGCTCATTCCATGGCGATCGACGCTGCTTGTACTGCCTGGATTGACCTTGGTTACATTATTCAACATTGGCCTGCACAAGTACCTACCTGTGCTGCAGAACGTCACCATGATCATCCATATTGTCGGCTGTGTACTCTGCATTGGTAAGATGTCGAGGACCTACCTCTAAGTCCATCGCTGACAGTTGATAGTCACGGTGTGGGTAACAGCGCCCCATGTCCATCACAGCGAAGTGCTCTTCTCTTGGAACAACACAAGTGGCTACAAGAACATGTTCATCGTCATGATGATCGGTCAGAACTCATGCCAGTCTGCTCTTGCCTGTAAGTCAGCATCACCTTGACCCACGGTATCGCCACTGACTCTTCCCAGCGACCGACTCAGCAGCCCACATGGCTGAAGAGGTTTACGATGCCAGTATTACCGTCCCCCGTACCATCATGAAGGCTCTCTGGGTAAACGGCACCATGGGTTTCCTCCTACTCGTCACTATTCTCTTTTCCATCCCCAACCTTGAGACCGCCGCCTCTGACCCATCCGGATTTTCGTTCTTCGGTGCGGTGAGAGCAGCATGGCCAGAGGCAGGGTTCACCTACATGCTCTGGATCATCACCGCCCTGGTCTTCCTAGGCAACATCCCCTTTGCCGCCTCCACAGCTCGTCTGTCCTTCGCTCTCGCCCGCGACGGTGCAATCCCCTTTCCCGAGTTCTTCGCAAGGGTGACTATTCCCCTCTCCAACCCCTCCTCACATCACTGACCTCCCAGATATCCACCCGCACCCGCGTCCCCCGCAACGCCATCCTCCTCTCCATGGCTTTCTCCCTCATCATGGCCTTTGTGCACCTCGGCTCCGAAGCCCTCTACGGCGCCGTCCTCAGCATCGCCGCGGCGAGCCAGATGGGATGCTACTGCATCTCCATCACCTGCGTCCTATGGCGACGCATGACTGCCCCGGAAACCCTGCCCGCAGCACGATGGAGCCTCGGTCGCTGGGGCACCTTGATCAACGTCGTAGCGGTCTTTTACTCCTTCACCGTCATGTTTTGGGTCGTCTGGCCACAGAGCACGCCCGTGACGGTGGATAATTTTAATTTCTCCGCGCCGGTGACGGGAGGCGTGATATTGATCTGTACCGTCACGTATTATTTCTATGGGAGGAAGGTGTATATTAGTCCGGTGGAGTTGGTGAGGAAGTTATGAGCGGAGAGCAGGATGTAGGATAGCATGAAGTTATGATCTAAATCACTAGTACCATTCATGCCGTTCGACGTGGTCCACCTGTGATAGGAGGAGAGATCTGAGGCCACTCTCCCTTGGCCAATTTCTGGATGATCGGGACGCTGTCAGGCTGCTGCCGAGATCCTGAGCCTATGAACAAACAGTAGACAGGAGAGCAGTAGTGTCTCCTGACTTTGATCCTTAACCGGGCGAGTCGTTAAAGATCCAATGGCCCGGATCTCTGTTTCTGCCAAGGATTAGGTAGGCCCGGCGCCAACAAGTGTCGTGCGGTGCGTGACGGTCCTGCCATTTCTCAACAAGCATCGAAATCGCGCTGACAGAGTCTTCTGCTTCGGATCGCCCTTGGCATGCGTTGGTCATCAATCGAGGACAAGTTCTCTACACCTATTTGAGGCATAGTTTAGTGGTTCGAGCAGCGGCATTGCATTGGTGTCGGCGGCACGGTTGTCAAAGCGTGAAGTCTAAGCCGGCATGTCTCTCGGATCTTGGCCATGTCTCTGGGGCATCTTTGGCGGTGGAAATTGTCACGGAGGTCCGCTCTTGGCATTGCACGGGTCTGTCCGAACCCGAGGATGTTGTCTTGCCCTTGGTGATTGGCTCTCCTGACTTCATGATTCACTTTGGTCGTTTCAGCTTCATCCTGCTCTCCCTTTTTACACTCCCTTGACTGTGATGAGGTTGCATTTGGCGCCGCTTGCCGTCTACAATGACCAACACCGCGCCGAATACAAGCTAATCCCCGCAGCTGTTAGTCCACTTCTCATTTGCCAAGTTTCAGTGGAGAAAGCTGTTGACGGTAGGTCTATAGACACTCACTGGTGGCTCCTCTACATCCTCTTGTTTACCTACCTCTGCGTCTGCTCTTCTCCAGTCACTCTTTACTTCCGTCGTTCTTTACAACAGTCACTCCTTCAAACACAACTGGCGTGCTAGGAACCAAGATCACAGTCTCTCAAAAGCATTCACAGCTCTTGACGAGCTTGTTCCGATCTTTCAACCTCCAAGCCCTTTTCCACAACACTTTCGAAACCTCCCGCGCAATATGTTGTCCATCAAGCAGACTCTTTTTCTGGGTATCACCCTTGCGCCAAGCGCGCTGGCCCACACCATCTTCACAAACTTCTACGTCAACGGTGTTGACCAGGTATGTAATTTTCGAGAGAGCTTTCACAGAGCTTCACCTGACTCGTGACTAGGGAAATGGCACTTGTGTTCGTATGAGCAAGATCGACAATGCGGCCAACTCCCCTGTGGCCAATCCCGAAGGTACAGATGTGACCTGCGGTGTCTCCGGTCTTGACCCTGTGGCTCGTACTTGTAAGTATCTTTGATTATACAACCAAAGGCGATAGAATACAACGCTAACACAAACAAAGGTCCCATTCCCGACGGTGCCGAAGTCACCTTCAAGTTCGACTCCGCCGACCGCAGCCCAGGCAAGAACTGGTACATCGACCCTGGCCACAAGGGACCATGTGCTATCTATGCTAAAAAGGTTGACTCGCCTTCTTCTGACCCCACTGGTGACGGCTGGTTCAAGCTCTGGGACCAAGGCTTCGATGGCTCCAAGTGGTGCACTGAAAACCTCATTGCAAACAAAGGACTCATCTCCGTCAAGCTGCCCGCTGGTCTTCAAGGCGGATACTACCTTCTTCGCCCAGAGCTTCTGGCTCTCCACGCCGCCACTACTGGCGACCCACAATTTTACACTGGCTGTGCTCAGGTCTTCCTTGAGGGCTCCGGCAACCTAGGACCTGACACCACCGTCTCTATGCCAGGCTACGTCAAGAAGTCCGACAGCGCCTTGACCTGGAACATTTACTACGGCACCGATCCCAATAACTACCCGACTGTTGGCCCCAAAGTCTCTACCTTCTCCGCCAACTCCAATGTTCGTGTGGCTCAGCAGGTTCAGACTGAGGGTCTCGCTCCTCAAGGTTGCATTCTTGAGAACGCAAACTGGTGCGGTGTCGAAGTGCCCGACTACACTGACGAAGACGGCTGCTGGAAGGCTGTCGAGAACTGCTGGGATCAGAACAAAGCCTGCTGGGACAGCGTGAACAATGTTATCTACGACGGCTGCAAGATCTCTGAGACGCGATGCAAGGAGCTCACTGACACCTGTGACAACAAGGTCTTCCCTGGCCCTCCCAACAAGGGCAAGGTTCTCACTGCCCCCAAGTCGACTATCAACGTCGGCAACGTTCCTGCTGCAGGTGCAATCATTGGCGGCTCCGGCTCTTCCGCCCCTGCCCCGTCATCGCAGCCAGCCCAGCCAGCTCCTCAACCCGAGCCAGCGAAGGAGGAGGCCGCCCCTGCCCCTGCTCCTGCTCAGCCAGATTACCAGACTCCCGCTCCAGCTCCGGCGCCTGTCCAGCCAGAGCAGCCATCTCAAACCCCAGCCCAGCCTACCCCAGTCGAGGACGGTTCGGACTCTGATGAGGGCTCCAATAGGAAGTCTGACGACGACGAAGACGAAGACTACAGCAACGATGATGACGACGAGGAGGAGAAATCCACCCCGGCTCTTGCCCCCACCAAGCCCGAAGCTCCAGCTACCACTCCTGCTCCTGCACCAGAAGACGGTCCAGATGGTCCAGTAGTGTACGTCACTGAATTCGTCACCGAGTGGTTCACCGTCAGCGCTCCCTACAGGAGGCTCGCGAGGAGGCAACACGTGAAGCAGGTCGTCCGGGCCGTGAGGTTGTAAATCCTCTTTTCAGCTTACGATGTTTTGTCATGAGGCGTTGAGATTAGTCACGGGGAAAAACGAGCATGGTGCAGGACGAATGCTACAATTGACTTCACTTCTACTATGCCCCTCTCCTGCCTTGATGCACGGAGAGGATGCACCGTCTACATAGCCGGTTTAAAGGCGCTATCAGAGCGCGTGTACAACAAAAGCCTTTTTGTCACCATTTCTCCCTCTGCTTTGCCAGCTCTGTCCATCTGTGTGACGCACCTCGACTCGTTGCTTCGTAAGTACCGGCGGAGATCAAGTGGCCTTCATACCCAGTCCTGAGGCCGGGAGAGACTCGGATGTCTACTCCCCCGGTGTGAGATCAAAAGTACCCGTCGCTTTCGCGCTGAGCTGCTTGTCATTCATACTAACGCACTATAAGGGGAGAAGACGACGAGCATTCGGTGTAGCCGAATTTCGAGGTCGATTAAAAAGCTCTTTGTTATCTCCGTAACTCCGTAACACATCCTTCGAGGCCGAGGATGATGACGTAGTCTGTTTGGCGGAAATTTGGGGGGAACCAGCGGGTAAACGAAAGCATTCCTATATCCTATCTCATTTATATGTCGGCGCTACGTCCATGCAACTCTATTTCTTAGATCAAATCCTGCGATCTCGACCTATAGACTGCCGGCGTGTCGCTACCTGGACCACCTGACCGTCTGCATGGTTAAGAACAGGGTCTCGACTCTTGTACCCCGACCGGCGCTTCCGCTATCTGACGATCAGGATCATAACGTGCCATATCTTCCATAACCCTAATCGTCACCTCGCTCCCATCTCGTTATGGCCGGAACCGGCATTCTCTCAATCGATCGTTCGTAAACTTGTCTTTCTCCCACTTGGACATCGAATACATCCGTCCGCACTTCCACTCGGTGAGGAGAGCTGGTCTCGAAGCATTGGTTGGATAGCACTGGTATTTTGGGACCCATCTGAAGCCAAACATCTCCTCGCAAGTATACAGCGATCATAATAACCATGGCCCCGGCGGCTTGGGACGCTCTTGGTGCTGCTGTGCAGCAGCCACTCTATTCACCGTATAGCACATCTGAATTCACTACATCATTACTAGCGGCGCCTTCGGCTACTCCGGAAGACTCGATACAAGACACAGACAGCAGATCCTCTCCTCCAAAATGCCAAATGAAACCTTCTGACCACAACACCGGACATCAGTGGAAGAGCAAGGCACATCATGCATGGGATACGGCGGACTCAATATGGCAGGCGGTCCGAGCAAAAGCAGACGACATAATCGCCTCCTATGGTCCGGACACGGAGATCCTCGATCAACACACCATCCCAGAATACGTCTTCACCCACGCTCCGTATGTGCATCTGTTCTCCGGCGAGCAATTTTGGCCTTGCAGTCTCGATTCTCATCTTCTTCATACAACCCCTCACCTCAACTACACCCCAATCACCACATCTTCCAATCTGACCGTCGCCAACCTTTCCACACTCAACGACTACGGGTTCTTCACCTATCTTCAATCAGATGACAATGTCGAATCTCGACCCACCTGGCTTGCCGGGACACAGAATATCCCCTCGGATCCTGACTCCTCCTCTTCCCCTAACACCACTTCTCCTGGCGGTCACTCCTCCGCCCCCGCTATCCTTCTGACCATCCGTAAACCCAACAATGTCCTCGACGCCTTTTGGTTCTACTTCTACTCTTACAACCTCGGCAACAAAGTTGGCCTCCGTTTCGGCAACCACGTCGGCGACTGGGAACACACTCTCGTACGCTTCCAGCACGGCCGACCAAGCCACGTCTTCCTATCCGAGCATAACTTTGGAGAAGCCTACGCCTGGTCCGCAATGGAGAAAATCGGCAAACGGCCCGTGACCTTTTCCGCCACTGGCTCCCACGCGATGTACGCGACTGCCGGCTCGCATCCCTACGTCCTGCCATGGGGTCTGCTGCACGACCAGACCGATCGTGGGCCGCTATGGGATCCGACGCAGAACGTTTACGCCTACACTTTCGATCTTGGGAGCCGGGAACTGCGGGCATCGACACGCACGCCGGATGCGCCAACCGATTGGTTCTACTATAGGGGTCATTGGGGCGATAGGGCCTATCCCTTGAGCGATGAGAGGCAGTACAAGTTTGCGGGACAGTATCATTATGTCTCTGGGCCGTTGGGGCCGATATATAAGAATCTGGCGAGGAAAGAGGTGTGTCAGGGACGGGGGAGGTGTAAAATCAAGTTTTGGCTGCCGCCGCTTGGGGAGGTGAAGTTGTGGGAGGGGGCGGAGGTGGAAGGGCCGGATGATGGGGGTTTGGGGGAGGATGAGTGGGATTCGTAAGAACGGGATAGCAGATTCTGGGTCGGACAGGTTGCATCTGAGATGGGATTGGAGGTTTGTATTGGTGATCTTGTCTAGATTTGGTACTCATGCTTGGATGGAATGATGGGACGATGGTTATGATTAGATACCTTTATAGATGCTGGACCATGCACAATTAGTACGGACCAACGATGACGATAATGAGTCCTTGCTTGATGATGAGGAGAAATATGAATGATGACTTTTGTGCATGAAGGAGAAATATCAGACGGCACAAGCGGTACAGCCACTCAAATCCCAATTCTGGCTCGTCTGTAGAGAATGATCACATGGGAAGGCCAGCCTGTGCACTTCGTGGTAGTTTGATGCTTGCATTCTCCTCGAGATTTTTTTTTATTTACCATTCTTGCCGTATGTCTCGCCTCTGCATGAGGTCTGCGCTATGACATATATGGCAATTTCCCATTCCACACTGGCTTCTTTCTTGCATGCTCTCGAGTTCGACGTCCTGCGAGCGATTACCTTTTTCTGCAAATCATACTCCCCAGTCATGAACGTACTGAACCGTACATGATGGATTCAGATACCGTGAATGGGCTGGATGGACTTTGGGAATATGAGTACGACTACGATAATCCAGAGGTACGCTACGGTCACCTCATTATGATAGATGACCTGACATCTTAGATCCTCTACGTGACAGTAGACTTGTCCACCCATGCTCCACCGGGATTGCCTGGCAAAAGACTCGCTGATGACCTCGCCGCGAATGACACGCGAAAATCACAATCGAATAATGCCAGAAGACCGCGCAAGCGCAAACGGAAGGGGTCAGACGTTCAGGACGCCACGCCAAACGATGCGGCCACGCCAGAGACACCCATCACTTCGACCTCACATGGCATAGACCATAGTACCTCCGCGACAGCTCTGCCTCGACCGGACTGTCCCTTTGCCCAACCCACCACCTCGTCTCCCACCAAAGATGAAGATCAGGATGCCAAACCTGGCGGGCCCAAGACCATCCAGATCCTCGACCTCGACACTCACAACCCCCTAATCACCTACGGTCCCCAATTCTACACCTGCCACTGGGCCACCGACCTCGGCACTTCTCTCTACCTCTCCCCTAGCCAGGACGAGCCCCCAAGTCACGCGCCCCTCCGCTCCTTCTCCACCTTCGACATCCTGACCAAGACCCGCGCCCGCCTCGTCGCCGTCCCAGCGAGCCTCAAACCCGCCCTCCCCTCGGCGCCACGCACAACGCCCCCAGTCAACCCATCCCACGACCCCAAAGACGCCGCCGACAGCACGGACTACGTCATCGACACCGTGGAAGGCGACAGGGTCTTCCTCGCCCCCAACGGAGAAATGAAGATCCATGTCCCCCAGGACGCATCCGAGGGGAAGAAAGCCCAAGCACGCTTCCTGGAGAAATGGGGCGAGTTGAAAGCGAAGAAAGCCTGGAAGGATCCGATCCCTATCAAGGCGGTGAGGCAGTACCGTGTCCCCGAGAACTGGGAGGAGGAGAGGAGGCGATGGGCGGAGATTGAGAAGGCCGAGGCGGCGAGGGGAGTGGTGGGTGGTCGGGGCTCGGTGCAGGCGAGGCGGAGGAGGAGGGTGAGGGGGAGGGAGATGATTGTCGGTGGAAATGATGATGGCGATCAGGACGACGGGGATCGGGTGCATGGGGATCAGGAGAGTGTGATTGCTTTGCCGGACGAAGTGGACGGGGATGCGGAAGATGAAGATGATGACGGGGATGAGGATGATGACGGGGATGAGGATGATGATGAGGACGAGGTTGAAGGCTTAGTTGGAGACGATGGTCAAGATCAGCAGGAGCGGTATGAGGAGAATCCCGCCATGCCAGGCGCCGGCGTTATACGCTTTTGAGCATTTCATGGCCTTGAGATAAAGATACCCAAGCAGTACGGCAATGATTCTATGAATGTACTACCACTGATAAGAACTTTTGCTCGTCGTGTTACCAAGATGGTCGCCACACTCTTGAAGTTATCACATTTCTGGCAATCAACAATTACCATTGCTCATCCAACCCCTTTCCTAACCCTCGCCACCATTCTGGTAGTCATCCCTTCACCTGGTGGTTCCATTTCATTTCCCAGGGAACCACTCCGCAACTTTGACCTCCCAGCCTGCCTCCGCTAGCTCTCTATCCTTCTGTAAGCTGGCCTCCTCGTTGCCCTTGACGTAAGCCTCTAAGCGCTCTCTCACTCCCTCGTCGTGCAACGCGATAAGCCTACCAGCTAGCAGCGCCGCATTGATACTCTTATTCACACCCACAGTAGCTACGGGGACACCGTTTGGCATGTTCGTCATGCTTACCAAGCTATCGTAGCCGTCGCCTATCGTCGGCTTGACTGGCACGCCGATGACTGGTAGTGTAGTGTGCGAGGCCGCCATGCCTGGTAGGTGAGCCGCGCCACCTGCTGCGGCGATGATGACGTCGACCGACGGATGGGTTTCCGGTAGTGAGGAGACGAAGGAGGACATGTGGTCTGGGGTCCTATGCGCGGAGGTGATGCGCGCTGTGTGTGGAATTTGTAGCTTCTTCAGGATTTCGAGACCGGGTTTGAGAACTGGTAGGTCGGAGTAGGATCCCATGATGACTGCCACACGAGGTGCCGAGGAAGCAGACGATGATGACAGTGTAGAGGAAGTTTGAGCTGGAGGAGCGATGTTAAGGCGAGCGGCACGCTGGGCGTCGACTGCTGCAATCAAGGGGGAGATCAGGGATTCGGCTTCGCTCATGCTTGGGGCGGTGATGGTGATATGGCCCATCTTTCGACCCGGTCGAGCATCTCCTTTGTCATAGAGATGCACTTCTGCATTGTCGGTGGCGAGAGCCTTCTCGGCAATCTCAAGATGGGATTTGGGATCTGCTCCTCCGAGAATGTTGAGCATGATAGATGGCTGGCGGGGTTGGAGCGAGGATTGCTTGACAGGCAGATCGCAGATGGCTCGAAGGTGAGCTGAGTACTGGGATGTTGGACATGCTTCTATCGTGTAGTGACCGGAGTTGTGAGGACGGGGAGCGATCTCGTTTATCAACAAAGACTCATCTGGTAGAAGGAACATCTCCACCCCGAAAACACCCTTACCATCGAAGCACGCCACAGCCTTTTTGGCGAGCTCCTGAGCATTCTCCAGGATCTTCCTGCGGACTCCTCGAGCTGGTGCATATACAAGCTTGCAGATACTGTCTTCGTGAACCGTCTCAACGACAGGATACGCAAGCACCCCGTCCTTGGTCTTGACGACCATGACTGCTAGCTCCATCTTGAACTCGGCCCATTTCTCCGCGTACAAAGGACGCTTTCCTAAGGCTTCAAGAGCATCGTCAAAGTCCTTTGCCGACTTGACGGGAAAATTGCCTTTACCATCATACGCGTCTGTCCGAGATTTGAGCATGAAGGGAAATCCAAATTGATCTCCAGCATCCTGCAGTCCTTGTGCATCGTTGGTCGCAATCGGTATGCTCTTGGCTGTGGCGACATTCTGTTTGATCAAATGTTCCTTCTGAGCATATTTGTCCTGTATAGTCCTAATGGTTTGCCAGCTCGGTTGTACATCGACCTTGGTCGAGATTTCCTCCAGGACATGTGTGTCGACATGCTCGATCTCGACTGTGACTACATCACAATTTTCGGCGAGCTTTTGTATAGATTCTCGATCCTTGAACGAGCCGTCAATGTGATTCGAGTGATGTGAGATCTTCTTGGCAGGTGCGTCGCCAACATCAAGCACATTGACCTGAATGTTCAGTCGACTCGCGGACTCTATTAGCATGCGGCCGAGTTGGCCACCTCCCAGCACACCGACAATCTTGTCATGTATCATGATGTTCTGGTATAGTGTTACCACCACGTGCTGTCCAGGTCGAAATGGCGACTTGTCACTGTCACGAATTCCTGGTACTCCGGACCAGTGACTGATAGTTCAGTGCTAGATCAATCCTCCAGTCTTGTAGACACTGGGGCAACTTGGCGTACGGGCAAATTGATTATGGCAGTCCGAGTAAGGTGAGGATTTCAGTGGGTACATTTAAGTGCAGCAGTTGATGTACAATGCTTTCGTAGTATAATTTGGTGGTTGATGGCGAAGCCCGGCGTCGAGGACGAATTTTTTCAATATGGTCACGACTGAAGAAAGCCAATCACGCACAGGAGCGAGTGACTCAGCAGATATATAGCTGCTCCAGTCATGTACCCGAAGCTCACATCGGCGAGTATCAATCTGCGCCCACCAGGTTGATGCAAGATATCACACATCGAGCGCCACCGTCAATTTGATAGTATTTTCGTTCATTTTGACGTCTTCCGTATGAAAGCACTATAGACGCCATAAAGTTTGCTGCAAATGCCAGCCAGGATGCCCGCTGTTCTCCATCCTCTATCATGCCTACATCAACCCGCTTACACCTTGAAACCCTTTGATCGTCTGCGGCCACGGCCCTTCTCGAACTTCCTACCCTTGCTCTCAATGTATGGCTTCTGTTGAATTCGTTAGTCCCGTCCTTATCCGCACGGTTGCTGACCCTGACCTTGTGCTTGTGGGGACCAAAGCCGAAGTGCTTCACGGCCTCGCGGGCGTTCTTTGGTCCGCGGAGGAGAAGAGTGTTGGCGCCAGTCGGCGAACGAGTTGCGAGCTGATCGATGGTCAAGGTCTCACCACCGGCCTTGAGGATCCTTGCACGAGCTGTCGCAGTGAAGCGCAGGGCGGCAATGGAAAGCTTGGGCACTTCCAACAGGCGGTTGTCGTCCGTCACGGTGCCAATGATCACAATTGTCTTTCCCTCGTGGGCCTTTGAGCTGTGCTTGTTCGCGGCAGTTGCAACGATCTTGGAGATGGAGACAGGTGGACGGTTGATCTTGCTCATCATCAATCGGCGCAGGACGGTCTGGTTGAACTTGGCATCGGTGCGGCGAGAGAGGAATCTGTAGAGCTTGACGAGGAGTGCGAGGTATGGGTTTTCCGACTTGGGGGCCTTGCGGTGCCCGCTGCGGACGTGATGGTGATCTAGAAGGTAGCCAGTCAGTATTCGTGCTGACCAAAACTTTTCGCGGTAGTCTGCCAGTCCTCCTTCGTTCGATATTGAAAGCGGATGGCGATCGATATATCGCAAGAAGGAAGCAGGACGTCGCAATTGGTGTACGTACCAAGATCGATACCCATCTTGTCGGTTGTGCTGTGTGAGATTGAGGTTAGTGGTGCTGAGCTTTGCGATGATGTTCTACGAGATGGAAATTGCAGCGTGGTGGGTTTGCCAAGCATTCGAAAATCGGCAAATTGTCGGCTTCACTTTGGCCGCACTGACTTCTTCCCGTTGCGCCATCACATTTGTAGATCACCGTGCATCAAAAGTTCTTGAATGTTTTACTGGCTTAATCTTTGGCGACTATGCTCGCTTCTTGCTGTTTTTCCGTGGATGACTACTTCTTGTGAAGAGTCCACGAGATCTTCTTGAATCCTTGCTTGTGTCTTACTGCAAATGCCATGGAAGCAAATCCACCTAAGCTATTTTCCATTGACCAGTTCCAATGTCTTTCAATTCATGCGCCTCGCTGTGAAAATGCCCGTCGTCATTGCGCCTCTTCTAGATTGCTCTCATGTCGCTCACATGTGCCGTCGTATGTGAAGTTATGTGAAATCACGCTCACTTCTTGCCCATAACCAGATCGCGAGTCAACTCGAATGCAAGCCAGTTGGCGGCCATGCTGGGAGCCACTTTGAGCAGGTTCGGTGCGATGCCTTTGTAGAGGCCACGAAGTCCTTCTTGGGCCACGATGACTCTGATCGCATCCCATATAGACTTGTACTGGTACCCCATACCAGACATGGTGTTGATCTGGAATCGGCGACGTAGGACATCACTGACAAGGATTAGTGACATTAGATGGTATAGGACTGGTTTTGCCTACAAGGGGTACGTGCAAGTCTGAGCTACTGCTCCAGACACGGCGCCAGCACCGAGCTTGCCAAAATTGGAAGGATCCTTCTGGCCTTTGGGGGTGAAGTAGCGACGGACAGAGTCGTAGACCATGAAATTGAGACCAACCTAGGACGTAATCAGTATGGCCCCACAGATTTGCACATCAGACTTACGTATGGAGCGACGCCCGCAACGGTGGGAATGATCCCACGATAAAGTGCAGGAAGTCCACCTTCGGTCTTGTACATGATCTTGAGGAGCCCATACATGCCGGGAAGCTTCTCGCCCGCCTGGGCCTTCGCGAGCCCCTCGAAAGATGCAGATTGGATGGAAAGACGGGTGCGGACAATGTCGAGAGGATAGGTGAAGGAGACGGAAGTGATGCCGGCGAGTGCGCCGCACGAGAGACGTTCCAAGGCGCCCAGCGGAACATCGGGTCCTTTTTCAAGAAGCTGTGACCTTTAGCAGACTGAAGTAAACAGCATTAGGTGGAATCTTACGCCCTTGTAGATACTGTAGGAGCTGATGAAGTCAGTGCCAGTCTCTCTTATATGGCTTCTTTACTTACGCGAATTGGATTGCCGAATAGGGAACGATGCGCTATCGATGTCAGTACCTTGCTAGATGAAAGTTTCTTACCACGATCCTATGACCATGCTGATCGGACCTGAATAATCTCGACAATCAGGTGGCTGCGCGATCTGCTCGAAATCGAATGATTGTCGCCGGCCAAAGTCGTGGTTGTCCAGATCCAATGCTTGTTGCGTGTTGATCGGTCGGCGGGCAGGCGAAAGCGGCAGCGGCGATGGCGGCAGGGGTATTGCTAAGATATATGGAGAGGAGGGACCTTTTGAGACTTACAATGCAATTGCTTCCATTTCCCTTCATGAATCCTGCGAACCCTTCCTCCTTCCAGATCTTGGCCAGGGCTGAGTAAATGTGAGCTTACGTTTGTGCTTTTCTATCTTATGTTGCATACCTTTGTATATGGGCAGCTTGTACTCATTGCGCCCCACGCTCTGTACCTGGTAGAGGATCTTCAGACGTTCTGTACGCCCATGTGAGATTTTGCAAGACCAGCTCTTCTTACGCGTGCGTACCTAATGGCGACACAACAGTGCGCGAGACAGCGCCGGCGACACCGCCAGCTACGAAGGAGGCGACCACCGGCTGCTTGAAGAATTCCTGGACAGCGCTGCCTGTGCCCGGCGGAGGTGTTGGTGCAGTTAGCATGGTAGGAGCGTTGACAGCGTTTTTGAGCGGATTGAGCGGAGGAGGGTCGTGAGGGTCGTCACTCGCACGACGACTCATGCTGAAGACGAATGGGGTAACGCGATCGGAGAGAATAGCGATATCACCTCAATTGGCTTCGTTGCCGGTAGCCAAATGGCGGGTTGTGAAGTTGAGATTTGGAAAGCATAGGTGGAGTTGAAAGCTAAACTGCGGGGTTGTGTTCGTATTGCTGCGTCATAATATGCTTCATAAATGTCATGCGACCATTTTGGAGTCGAAAAGCTGGCATGTGAAGGTCTACAGACAGCAGAGATAGAGGTCGACAAGTTCATCAGATGCCAAGAAAAGTTGCGGGATGACAGTGAAGCTTTTGTTTGCCGCAACGCCGCCAATCATAATGCTGGAAATGACTTGTCTCATGTGCTATTAAACTCGACCTTCTCGAAGTCAATCAAAATACATGATCGATACGCTACTCGGCTCCAATGCAGAGCGAATGGTCTCCGCCATTCTTTACAATTCGTGCATTCGAGATACCGACAGCACGGGACAGGGACACGGTTTGACCCGATTGGAATGCCGAAGCGGAGTTGTTCCGCCTCAATGTGCCATCGTCTGCGAGCAATCGCAAGGCAGGAGTTCCACCTTCCTCCAGCATGAGCTGTGACATCGCGGCCATCAATACATATGCTGAACGTGGCTTTGGAACTCATGAACTAGACCGCTCAAACGATACTGTCAATGGCTAGGTCTCATGGGCTCGCATAAGCTGACAAACCCCAAATTGGCAAGGTGTAGCCATCTCAGTCGAGCGACCTTCCTCCCACGTATGCGGCTAAATGCTGAATGACATCTGCAGTGGCATTTCCCGCACGGGACCAGAGACTAACAATGTTGACACCAGGTAACAACCCTCAATGCTAATAGTGTAGCGTCTGTCAGACTAAAAGAATATGGCTTGGCTACCGGTGCCGGGTCCCGTTGGAGATCATTTTATACTTCATCGCCTGCCCCCCTCACTTCCCCGATTCTGTCACCGCTGTCAATCTAGTTTACCGCAACAGGCAGTAAGCGTGGTGAGATCGTACCACCGCGACTCTTTCAGAAGCAAGGAATGATCAGATAAGATTACGTCGAGCCGCTCTGGCTCCAGAACACCAACTCCCTTCAGACCAGAGAAACAAGATGGCCGAAGTCAAGGTCGATAATGCAAAAGCAGCGGCAGATGCAAAGGACGAAGAAAGGATAGTTGAGCAAGTGGCTCCAGCACCGTCCACTGCCGCAGTAGCAGCACCAGAATATGACATCCCGGATGGAGGTTACGGCTGGATATGTATTGCCTGTGTGGCGACTGTCAACTTCAATACGTGTACGACGTTCCTTACCTTGTTCACCATGTATGTCCTAACATTATTCAGGGGGCTGCGCTACCAGTTACGGTATCTACTTGGCATACTATCTCAACGCAAATATCTTTCCCGGAGCGACAGCCCTAGACTTTGCTCTCGTTGGTGGTCTTCAGTTTGCCATATCTATGCTCCTCGCACCCATCGTCACACCAACATCACGACGGCTAAAGACTCGTCCTACTATGGGCATTGGTATTATTATCATGTCACTTGGCTACATCCTCGCGGGCTTCGCAAACGGCAGAGTGTGGGTCCTCTACCTTACCCAAGGCTTCATGGTCGGTAGCGGCCTGTCCTTCATCTTCGTGCCTGCCAGTGCGGTGCTGCCTCAATGGTTTTGGCGACGGCGGACCATGTCTGTGGGCCTGACCAGCGCTGGTGCCGGCTTGGGAGGTCTTGTCTATTCGCTCGCAACAGAGCCCATGATACGGAATTTGGGTCTGCCATGGGCGCTTCGCATCACTGGTATCATCGCCTTCTGCTGCAACACAGTCGCCACGATATTTCTCCGCGATCGTAATAAGATCATCAAGCCTACCCAGCACGGCTTTGCTGTCTATCTCCTCAAGAATAAAAGAGTCTTACTATTGCTTGGACATTCATTCTTCGTCATGCTTGGATATATCTCTGTTCTATATTCTATTTCCAGCTTTGCGCTATCTTTGGGTATCGATCAACGACGAGCAAGTCTTGCGACTGCATTTCTAAATCTGGGAACCACTCTTGGTCGTCCTTTTGTCGGGCTAGCTAGCGATCGCTTTGGCCGTTTCAAGGTGGCATTCTGGTGTACCTTCGTGAGCGGCATCCTCTGTTTCGCTCTTTGGCTTCCCACAAATTCCTTCGGTCTACTAGTATTCCTGACCATCACTATTGGTCTGATCATGGGTTCTTTCTGGACGACTATCTCAGCGCTGACAGCTGAAGTCGTGGGTATCAAAGAGATTCCGTCAGCCCTCTCTCTCGTATGGCTATCGATTGTGCTACCGACAGCGTTTGCCGAAGTCATCGCTCTGTATCTGCGAAGACCACCCGACTCTGGCCGCCGATACCTCTATGTCCAAATTTTCTCTGGTCTCTCGTATCTAATCTCGGCGGCATTTATGCTGGTATTATGGCGAACCAAGAAGGCCATTGCTGGTCCTTGATTCTTTCCATCATATCTTGGTCTTGAAACCCCAGCCAACTTTTGTGAACCGACAGAATACCAGAAGTGCGAGCCCGATGATCATGGAAACGCCGGCCCAAAGCTGGGCTCCAAGGAAATCACCATTTATTGATCTGATCAGCTCACCGGCAATGGGAGGTCCCGACAGTACGGCAAATGATGCCACAAAAAAGCCCATACCCATGCGAGTGCCTCGCATCTTGAAGTCCGGCGTCAGTGTGGCCAGCATTGCTGGGAAGAGACTCTGAATTGCTGCACCGCCAACGCCATAAAGTGCTGAGAAGATGTACAACCCGGTGACATCTGCAACAGCGGTCCAGACAAGGAGCATGATCGCGGCCAGCGAAACGACAGGTATAAGAGTGCTCATCGGCCCGAGATACTGATCCGCGATGAGACCGGGGATGATGCGAGCTGGTACGCCAATGGCGACCATGACTAACAGGAGATCGATTGACTGTTCATATGGCAGACCAATCTCTGTTCGAGCGAAAACTCCGACCTGGAAGACTTCAGCATTGGGCCCAACACGGGCATTCGAGTGGCTTACATAGAAGAATGCGAAATAGACAGCCCAGAAGACGAAAAACATCGCACCCGCGGCCATGAGAAATCCTCGATCGTGAAAGGCCGAAGTATCCACCCACGGCCCTGTCTGTCTGGGAGGCAGTCTCCACTTCATGATGAAGACGCTCGTTCCGTTGAACAACAGAATGATGAACGCTACCACTCTCACCGCCCAACCGAAACCAGCCTGCGGCACCAATTGCCTGATGATGCTCGGAAACACCAAACCACCAGTCGCCGCACCACTAGCAGCCAGAGCAATGGCAACAGCTCTCCTTTTCTCAAAATACGTACTCAACAGGGCCGTCATAGGCGTGAACGATAGTCCAGCGCCAACGCCAAAGCACACGCCCTGCGCCAGTAAGAGCTGCCAGAACTCCGTCCCGAGACTCGTCATGAATGTCTCTAGTACCTCCAGGAACAAGCCTGCGTAGACAACAGGGTAGAAGTAACCGCCATCTGTCAGTCTCCCGGACACAATACCCACGAAGAATATCAGTGTGACCTGGATCGATCCGATCCAGCTGACTGTGCTCTGAGGTAGATCAGGGAGTAATGTGCTAGTGTAGTAAGTCTGATACACGCCCCAGGATATGACGGTGCCCCAGCATGAGGACATGGCGAGGTGGCAGGCGAAGACTTGGAGCCAGGCTTGACGCCCGCCATCTGGTGGTGGGGTGATGGGGATGGTTGTCGGAACGCGGGAGAAGGCTGAGATGGTACATGCTAGGGAGTTATGCGTCTGCACTGGGGCTAAAGGTAGCTCAGATGGCGGAAAGGGTGGTGGTCCAATGTGTTGTGACTTGATCGGGTTATGGTCCATGGTCATGATGGAGGAAGTATCGGATTCCCTAGCTACGAGTGAAAGCTCGACGACTTCTTTTACAGAAGCTTTTTCAAGATCTGGGTCCATGGTGATAAAGTTGTACTTTAGTAGACTAATGCTAGCTACTGTCTAGTATTCTTTGAGTCCTGTGGTGGTAACATCAAGAAGCATAGGAGACAGGGCACTGTCACACGTCCGAACGAACAATATTACAAAGCTCCTGCATATGACTCGAGAATCATGCACTCAACCATTATTAAAAAGAGTGGATCCGGCTACTAGATATTCTTTGATGCCTTGCGCCCTGCGATTTATCCTTAGCGCAAGATCGTCAGTAGCGGGGTATCTGGCTGATAATGGTCATCAGCAATGACACCTTCGCCCCTGAATCAGCACAAGGGAGGCGTATTCGAGATCGATTCCTACTGGTGGAAGAGAAGTTGCGCAAGGGGCCTACAAAAGTGTGGGATCATTCTCCCTTTCAGTATTACAATGCTCTAAGTTTTCCCGTGGCGCACATGCAACGTTGGTGATGACTTTCTTCGGCAACAAAGGGTCACGGGACTAAATGTCCGGATATCGGAGTTCAGGTTGATGACACTTCGGCTTCAGTCCTCCTCATGACAACCACAAGCCATGCTGCACGCGGCCGGCTGGCTTGATGCAGTCATCATGGTACTACACAGCATTTAACTTCAGAGCTACATTGCTTGATGGCTGCCCACCACGTCCACTTCGTGACTGAGCAGTATGTTCTCGACCACTTCCGCCGCCCCCACGAACCTGCGCATGGCAGTGTCAGCAGTGCATCGCAGCCAGCTGCACATCCATCTTTGCCTCCGATCGCCCTCACTGGTAGTATTCGTATAATCTTGATAACGGAATCCATGGTCGCATCTGCGTGACTGATCTCAACACTGTTTCAACGAAGGTGCTGACCGATGGCCCTGGGAATCATCAATGTCCTTGTTGGTTACCAGATGGCTCCAAACGGTACCGACCCTGTCGACAACGATGAGGATGCTTCGGAGCCAGTTGTGCAGTCGTCCACAGCTCGCTCTGGATGGCATAGAGTGGGCACCCTGGACGTCCACACCTCACTTACTGAGCGGGTCGACTAGTCCCCTGGGACTATATGGGAACCTTGTTGGCTGGGAAAGCACCGGTTGTTTGCTGCGGTGTCGGATTTACCAAGTGAGTCAGCGTGGTATAGCGCTACCCTGGCGATTACAGATATGAGGCACAGAGCTAACCCGGCGGCTCACAAGTCCTCCAGACAAATTTGGCTGTCCTGCAGCAGACAATGACGACGTTCGTCTTGCGGTAATTGAAGCTTTAGTGAGCGACCGAGGTGGTATAGCAGGTGACGTCCGCCTGTTCAGAGCAGATGACATGGAGCAGGAGCCATTTAAGCTTTACCTCAACCATGTCGACATCACTCAGATCAAACGACACGACAAGAAGCTCTATTATATCGGCTTGCGTATGGCTTGAACCGTGGCAGGAATATTCGATCTAATTGCCGGGACTTGTGAGGAATACTACAAGGACACTCTAACGTGCTGGTCGATATTTCCAGATCTTGATGTGGCAGTTGATGGTAGTCTCCTGCCCTTGGCTGAAATTTGGAATACACCTCAGCGACTCCGCTTCTGCTCACGAGTCGAATTCTCATCAATAAATCCGGTGAAACATGCTGGAAGTGAATTCCTTGCCTCGAAGATGGGCACCATTGAAAGTATCATTGGTCGATTTTGGATGACAAGCTTGTCCAAGGCTATCTTTGTCGGATTACTCAGCATCGTAAGCCAGGCCCTGTAATTCTCAATGTTCACGAAGGTCACAATCTGGATTTCGCACTTGGCCTCGCCAGTAATCCGTCTCCTCGTCAGGCGGGGCTATGCAGTACTCAGGGTCGACCTTCGAGATTCGACTGCATATGGCCAAGATGTCTGCGAAGGAGTCATCGAAGACTCTCTCCAGTATCGATGCCGACGATACCCTCTGCGCCGTTCAGTGTCTCATCCAGCAGGGTCTAGCTGAGCCTCGTAGGGTCGGCCTCATGAGTGCAAGCTACGGCGGTGTTCTATCGGTCTGGCAAATAGCACAAACATCTATCTTTGCGGCGAGTGCGCCTGTTACTCCAATCACCAAGTGGACATCGTATCACAACACGACTAGCATACGTGCCTGCAACGATGTATTCTTTGGTCGCAGTCCGCGAAAGCCCGACGACGTTACTTCGCTAGGAGTCCAGTGAGCTTTGCAGGCAGATATCCTACTCCGATCATGCAAGTTGTCGGAGATAAGGACACATTTGTATGCCACCCAGCCAAGCACAAGAGTATCACAATGCATTAGTCGAAGCAGGCATACGCTCTAGGCTGACCATCTATCCACAACAAGGTCACGACATCCATCAGGACAAGGCGTACAGAGAACTCTGTGCACAGGTACTCGACCGGTTCAAAGACTACCTGAGTGTCTCATCGGCAATTTTTCCAAGGATCATGTTCGAGAACGATTGGCCAATCCAAAGCAGAGGATCGCCATATTCAGCCACAGTCTCGCGGTAGTCGCGAGCACATGGTCTCGATGCGCCATCCTGAACGGCTCACTCTCTAACCAAGCCGCTTGACTTGGCTGGTGGTCCAACGGTTCACGGACCCGTGGCTGGGTGGTCCTCAACTTGGTGTAGTCATCCGGCCTCTATTACGATATACCGAGAACTACAAGACGGGTGATCTCGTCAATATCTATTATCCCACCACTGTCACCGGCATGTTTTCTTCTCCTGGTGCCATCAAGTTTCTTGATGCGATGGTGAATGTCAAGCTTCGTGCCTTATCTTGGCCGTTATGCGTATATTCGGAACGTTGCGATGTAAACGTCTATAACGCCGAGGACTCGGCGAGACCTCAGTAATACTGACCAACACATTGTCCAAGAGAAATATATATATGACGGTCCAAGAGTCGCGTCAGCCAGAGCATTCCTGGCGGTCGATTAAACTCCTTCTTACTCCTGAACAATCGAATTCAAAGCCTCTGGTAAAGCTACGCCAATACGCAATGCGTCTGGCACTCTGGACTATATCGGCCGCGGCCATCCTGGCTGATGCCGCTGTGGTGTCGAGCTCAGATTGTGCAGCTCCCGAGCCGACACCCAATAGACCTGCTACACTCGAGAATAGGTCAGCTTCGGTCGACGCTATCTTAGCTTCCATGAGCTCTCAGTATTCGAGAGATCATCCCGTAACCACGACTGTGAAGACGACAACCACTACTGCTGCGAGAAAAACATCTGCAAAAGCTCCCAAGAAGAAGCAGCCGACAAAGAAGGGGAAGGGAGCAAAGAAGACACCGAAAGCGTCGAAGCCTGGGAAACCCTCATCTCATACGCAAGCTCCGACCACGAGTAGCACACAGATGACAGTCACCCCTGCCGCGGTTGAGCAAACCACCACTGTCACCGTCGCTCCCACAACATCAAAAGCCACAAAGGTCAGGCGTCAAAATGTCAATAGTGCATGTGCACAGCAACCCATCCTCTACACCTACACTCCTTCTGTACCAGCTGCTGCCGCGACAGATGTGATGGCTCCCATCGCCGCATTCCTTCGCGATACCAACCTCACGACCGCCGCATCCTCTGCGGCCACAATCGACGGCTTCACCTCCATCTTCAGTGGTCTTCTTGGTGTTGCGCAGAAACCACTCTACTACATGTTCTACACAGATATGTCGTCCTACAATGCCACTGCCTGTGGCGAGATCTGCAAGAACACCGACGGTTGCAGGAGCTTCAACATGTACTTTGAGCGAAGCCCAAGTCTTGCACCTGGAAGTTCTTGTCCAAACCCGCCTGCTTACACGGCGGTCAGGTGTGCATTCTACAGCACTTTCATCAAGACGACAGATGTTCTCAACAGTGGTCAATGGAGGAAGGACTTTGGCGTGGTGATCACTGGTGCAAATGGTTATCGAAGAGTCTTCTAAGCTCGACTAAGAGTCATATTATGTTCATATACCCACGTAGATCAATCTTATTTCATTTTCACATCGCGCCTCTCTAGGAGATTCCAGCTTTTGAGGTGCTTGCTGTTGCTGTCGCCCCGCCGCCAACGACCATGTGCTGGTCTTCACCGCCCGGCAGTTCGCCATCTCGCATGAGCTCGAGCATTGACGACATCAAGAAACTGTTCATGCAAATGTCCACTTCACCATTCAAGTTACTACTAGCCTATCTCATAGGCGTCATATCGACCATGTTTGCCATCCACTCCGGCGCCTTCAATGGCGCAATAACCAGCAATGCTCTCCGCGGGGCTTCGACTCGAGCGTTCCATGCTTCCCGACCAACGCTTGTGAAGGTTGGCGATGCTATTCCAGGTAAGCATAATTCTCCATGGACATGCCCAATATTATTTCCCTTTGTGATGTTTGGTAGATCGTAATTGAGTGTGCTGCGCTCATCTTCACCACCGTATCCTCGAACTGCATTCTGCCCACCTCCATGAAACCCTTGCAAGTAGAGACGCAGACTGACAAACATCAAGACATCGAGCTCCACGAGTCTTCTCCCGGCACAAAAATCTCCCTGGCCAAGGAGTTCGCCTCTCCTGGCAAAGGTATCATCATCGGCGTCCCTGCCGCCTTCAGTCCAAGCTGCTCCGCCAAGCACGTCCCTGGGTACCTCAACAGCGACAAGCTCAAAGGCGCAGGCAAGGTCTTTGTCGTGAGCGTGAATGACGCTTTTGTGTATGTTCGACCCTCTCGTAATCTGACCCCTCCTTCATGGTTGGTGAAGGTCAGCAAGCTGATCCTCGTAAAGCATGAAAGCCTGGGCTTCCTCCCTCGACCCATCAGCCAAGTCAGGCATCCGCTTTCTTGCCGACCCAGCGGGGAACTTCACAAAGGCACTCGATCTCGACTTTGATGCCGCTGCCATGTTCGGTGGACCAAGGAGCAAGCGCTACGCTCTCGTGATTGAGGATGGCAAGGTGAAGGAGGCACATGTTGAGCCTGACAATACTGGTGTCTTTGGTAAGTACATCTCAGGGGGTACAAAATGCTGGACACTGACGACGAACAGCGAGCACGGCGGAGAAGGTACTTGGAGCGCTCTCATGATGGAGGTTTAAACAATGATTGGGACGGCATCGCAGTGGGCGTCAGGAAATGACGGCATTGCTGTCATAGGCCTACTCTAGCTCTGGAAATACGGCTACCCTCAACCTCTACCTCACGTGACTTTCTCCTCATGACTAAGCCTTCATCCATGCTCCGTACTTCTTCTCTCCGTTATCTCCACTGTCTCGGTCGACCCTCGCCTGGTCGCTTTGGTGACCCTGGTTGTCGTCGTGGTCGTCGTCGTGACGACTGTCGTAGTGCTCTCTATGACCATCGTTTCGTCCTGACCCTGCAATTCCATATGGCTCGCGGTGCTGCCGGAGGAGATCGCTGACAGCCTACCGTTTGTGCCTTCGTGTGCGCCAATTCTTGGAGCCGTGGCAGTGCCCGACTGTTCTGCATCATCATGCTTCGCCAAAGTACCCGTCAGCGCTGGACTGTTTGGCGCGATCTCCGCGACCGTGGTGGGTGTTGTAGTCGTCAACTTCAGCGCTGCGTCTGGCTGTTGTTCAGGTGGCTCAGTACCAGCTTGGGCAGGCATAACATCAGCCACCTGTATGACATCCGTTGGTGGCAGTTCTTGCTGATCTCCCGGGGAGCCTTCACCGGGGTCGCCTGGAGCCATCCCGTCGTGTTGTGACGGAAAATCAGCGTCTGGCTGACTGAGAGGCTCTATATGATCATCGAGCACAGTCACGTGGTTGCGATGTGGCTGTAGATCCGTGTCATCGGTGTCAGATACGTCGACATCCATACTATCGGCTCTGGCGCTTGACATCACCACGCTTTTTGGCACTGTTCGTATCGGCTTTCGCCTTCGAATTTCTCTGTCATGCTCAATGTCGCGGATGATGCCTCGTGCTGCTTCGGAAGATATGGCGTACTTGACCGTCGGTTTTGTCGACACCGGGATCTGCTTGGACATGAGCTGTAATTTGTCCACGATATCCTGACTTTTCTGCCAGGCTTTCTTTAGACTAAGACCCAAGGCAAAGGCGACATTGCGATGAACAGAGTTACCAATGATTCTCCATTGCTGTTGTCGTCCACCGATAATGACTTCATGATCTGGGAAGCCTTGTGCTCGGCGTGCTTCCATGACTGTAAGTAGCCTGTTTTGAGTCGGATGCAGGCACGCTCCATTGAATGCGTCTATCGTATGTAAACCTGTAGTGATTGTTGCGATTAGAGACTCTGGACGGACACGACTGAAGGACTTGCTATTCGTGGCAGCGCGTACTTTGTTTGCAAGCCAACGTTTTGCTTGTGGTTCTGGGATCTTGCCTAATTGGTGGGTAGCTGCAAGACCCATGCCTCGCGGATAATGAGGAATCTGCGGTATCAGACATCGCTGCTCATAAGAAAGCCGAGCGCCACCTTGACGATGATCTGGGAAGGCGATACATGCGTAAGTATGGCCGTCTCCAATATCAGGGAGGTCCTTCGTACCCTTGTTGAACGTCACTGTCTCGAACGGTGCAAGTTCATCCTGACTTGTTCCGTACCGCTTGCCATTAGAGAGACCGCCGAGAGACGTAGTCCTGAATTTGTCGTCTCCTGGCTTTGAGAGGTGACTTTGAGGAGGTCGTTCAGGAGGTGTCAGACCAGGTGCAGTAGCCATGACGATGACTCTACGTCGTGACTGGAAACTACCGTACGAGGGAGCGTCCAAAACATTCTGCTGAACTTGGTATCCCATAGCGACAAGGGTGGCAATGATCTTCCTCATCATATTTTGGTCTTCTGGAACTCCTTTTGCAACATTAGATATCGACACCACGTTCTCAAGATAGAAGTAGAGCGGCATATAGTGGTCGACATATGAGAGTACGCACGCAACTAGAGAGGCATGCTTGAGCGATCTTGGAGATTGTCGATCGGGTTGAAGAATCGAAAAAGACTGACAAGGGCTTCCGGCTGCGATCAGATCCACGTCGCCAATGGCAGCAGTGTCCGAGATTGTCGCTTTGGCCTGGAGAGCTTCTTCAAGGTACAATTCCATAGGTCCGAGGAATAGCTTGGGAGGCGCTCGTTTGTCTGCATTTGCGCGATAGGTATGCAATGCCGTGGAGTCGAAGTCGATGGCATGCTCGAAGCGGACAGCACCACCATCTTCGAGCCCGCGATCAAAACTGCCACCACCGCAACATACACCCATTCCCCTCAAAATCGGAACCTCAACATCGACCTCTATGGAGCTGCTGTCAGGAGCTTGGATGTCGGAAATGTAGAAGAATAGATCGCCGGCGCCTCCGCGACAGAAAAGCTCTGGGACCTCACCGTCACTGAAACCTTTCACCTGACAGTGACGGACCATGTTGCAGGCCGGGGTGTCGATGAATTCATCCGTCCAGACGACTTGATTCGGAGGTGCGTATGTATCAACGTATTGAGCTCGACGAAGGATACGGACTCTGAGCTTTTGTGTGGAATAGAGGAACGCCACAATCTGCCCAGGTTCAAGGATGCTGTCAATGTCTGTATCGTTCCCCCCAGAATTCCCCTTGCGATACAGAACGAAGTCTCCTTCCTTGTAATTTTCGACAGCTTCTGCAAATGCATTTGGGACGGTTCGACAACCACACACAAAATGATTAGGGTGGAGGGTAACGAACTCATGGGCTGCTGTCATGTAAGTTTGACGGACTACCCATCTCTGCTCCCGTGCGACTCGAGCAGGATCGGCTTTGATACCCCAGGATACGTCCGCAATGCCTAGGACGTCTTGCAAATCGTAAGCATCCTTACCGCACGAGCAGTTGTCGGATAGAAAGATCTCGTTCTGAAAAGGATAATCCGCGGGTCCGATGGAGGTATCGGTAGGTCGGTATAGCCAGAGTAAATCAAGCTTGACTTTTCCACTCTTTCGGTTATGTACTCTTTGCACCAGAGCCATCCATGATCGGTCGGAATGTTTCCATTGTGTAACCTTGTCTGGCTTGATATAGACAACATCATCGGGTGCTACTATGCCAGCTGGTCTTGGTTCCTCTCGGATAGTACCTGTGCTCAGGGCAGAAGCAGGAGTCAGCTTGAGCTGTTTACGCCTTGCTTGGGCTTTTAGTGATGGTATCGTCTCCCGATAAGCGAGGAAAGAAGCAAAGCTCATACTTTTGAAGATGCTGTAAACGAATGGAGTTACGATAGTACTGTCCGACCGTCGTCCGTGCACTGGTATTGCGTCTAGTCTATTGTGATCTGCTTCCCTCCAAATCGGGTGTCTGGTGACTTGTGGGACGATGTCGTAAGCTTCTTTCCAGATGTAGTGAACGTTAGCGACAATCGCTGAACGAAGGTCATGGTTGCCATTGTACTCTGAAAACCAATTCTGCAAATACTTGGTCTGACCATATGTACCATTCAGCCAGTGGTAGAAATCGTGGCGAAAGTGCTCGAGACTGACGGCATAGTGCGATAGGAGGTAATCTACCACATGTTTGGCGAGATCTGCAACCCAGAGGTATACCTCGTGATAGCGCCGATACTCATCGGAAGGCGATGTCAATCGATACCAGACGTCCCGATGAGATCCTCGCTCTGACTGTATCGATATGCCGCTTTTGACCGAGGGAATGTGTCGAGCGCCGTATCCGTGAATTGAGAGCGTCTCAAATCGTATGCCCCGAACTGGCCAAAGAGTACCATTAATGCAAAGGTTGCCATCAAAGCAAAGAGCATCGATTCCTGTGTCCACCTTGAGAGCGTTCAGAGGCGCCATCTCATGCGGTCGAATTGTGGCATCTGGCATTCGATACACGGTGAAGTCAATCAGGTCGACCATGGTGTATGGCTTGCGCTCATCCTGTGCGAGATCTAGCAGCGCAGCTGTCTCGCAGGCGACGTCATCTTCATCCAGCGCCCGGTATGCAGACTTCGGTATAGTAGACTGCAGCTTTCTTAGACCAGTGGAGATCCTTTTGCGAGGGTACTGAGTGATATCAGAGGATCTGCGCTTGACACCGACCACACCCGACGAGGCGCGGTCGACAGCAGCCATCTGTACATCTCACATTTGGAGAGAAATGTGAAGTCAGAGTGATACTTAGTTCGTCATCACGTCGTCTCGCCGCAGCTATACCAGTTCAAAATTGCAGGGAGAATCGAGGCTGCGGGAGAATGCAGGTGAGATATAAGCAGTGCATCATCTTGCAAATTCACAGCAGGAAGAAGAAAGTATCTGTCAGGTGGTCACATTGACCTCAAATGGGAGTCGTACATGACTCATGACAACATGTGGCTGTGGTTGGGAAAGTGTTGTGCGATTCAATTCATTCAAAGTGACTAGACTACAGGAGGAACATATATAGCCAATCAGCTGTCTCAGAAGTATTGAGACCCACTCCGAATCGGGAAGACCCATTTCCTATTTGGGAAGTATAACAGAAAGCAATGAAGTCAAGTGAGGTTGGGGAGAAATATAGGTCTTGGCGAAGCTCATCCAGGGATAAAGGCATTTCTCCTTGTCACCGGTGCTTGCATTTTGAGCTCGAAATATCTTACTCCAGTAGATCATTGGACGGTATCATAGTATGGGTTGCGTTCCCTCGATTACGCGACGAATTCACTACACACGGTACTTCTGAGGCATAGAAGGACAGACCATTGCGAACCACCCTATCCCCTTGTTGTGACCTCATGTGATTTACTCCGCTTACACATCTCTTAGGACTTTTGCTGCCGAACCCTTTTCAAATCGTCCAGCTATCCGAAACAGTACTACCGCAGTAAAGACACCAGAATGCCATCTCGAACAGTAAAACGCCACGCGGAATGCTGCTGAAGTAATCCGGACTCTTTTCCTAGAAACATGGCTGCTAGATTCGGTCCAGCAGACCGCCAAACATCTCAGTCACTATGCGGCTCATCAAAGTTTCCTTCCTGGCCGCTTCTTACCGGGCACCGGATTCTTGGGAGCGGGTATTGCGCTCGTTACCGACTTTGGCGGCGCAGTTGTGCCCACGGTCAGTCCCTTCGGTGGGGGTGGGAGGCCACTAGGTGACGACTGCTGTATCCTCTTATGTATGTCCTGGGGCTTGGGCGGCTGCGATTGGATTGCGCCTCCCTGAGGAGTCGATAGGGGCGGCAGGGAGGTCGAGGCTCATACGTTGGGTTTGGCTGTGTCTGTCCCAGCTTACCGTCCGGACTTCTCTGCTTGCGGCTCTGAATGTCACTCAGGGGGATCGCACCTTGATGAGAATACTCTTGCTCTTTCTCGTGGCCGTACTCTTTGCCTGCGTCGGCATGGGCTTGCGCTGCACTCACGTACGAAACATTGCCTTCTCCCGTGTCCCAGACGTAAGCGCTTGCCTCGCAAGCGCCTTAAAGTAAGCCTCTGGGGTATGGAAGTTCGCACGGTTCATCCACACTAGCGATTCATCCAAGTTCGGGACCTCCAGGAAAACACAGTGTAGCCAGCATCTGCAAAGTATTACCGCGTCGATCTTGGCTTGCTCTTCTGCTAGGCGTATGTCTTCCATTTCCTGTGACCTCGGTATAGAATGTGTTTTAGGTCCAAGCCTACCGGTCTCGAGATGAAGTTGGTAATGCTCGATACCTGTCCAACTACGACTAATGCGGAGAGTGATGCGACCATGCGACGTCCGGTTCTTCAGCCTTGAAGTCCCATTTCTTCCCCATTCCTTGCGACAGATAGCCTGCCTTCAATTTCTCCAGGTCCGACTCGCTAATTGGCATATTCCACGTTCCAGTGGCGGGATCATCCATCGGAGGCGTGACTTGTTGTGGCTCCTCGTCACCGTCGTCGAGGGCAGATAAAAGGTCGGGTGTCCCTGTGTCGTTCATGTTGCCAAAGTCTGGGGATTGCCTTCTGTGCATTATCGGACATCGCACATTGTTTGGAGGGTGGACCTGTGATTTGCATCGCCTGTTGGTATTTCTAGTGCGTTTCGTTAGCTGATTTGTAGGTAATCAGGATTAGGGATTGACTACGTTGGCTGAGGTATACGACTTTCCCCAGAGTCACTGGAGGCCATGTCAAAGGATGTAAGATGAATAATAGTGAAAAGGAAAGTGGTTTCAGACTAGAAATTATATAGCCTACCCTTTAGCCTTATCTAGTACTTCCTTCCATAGACTAAGCTTTTAGGAGAACAGTAGAAGTACACTAGATCTGACGAGATAGTCTGTTTTTGACTGCCTATGGTCGTATCTAACACTTGAGAGGTATTGTAGGGATATATCTCTTCTTATCACGAGCGAACCGAAATTATGTCATGAACCAGCATCGCCGCGTGGCGTCCAATGCGGCTGACGGACCCCTCTACACAATTAATTCATTTTGACGCTTCCTCTCCTTCCACATTGCCTGGCAGCCTCCCTGGACCGGTCTAGCACGGAATCTCCTGTCATCGAAATTACCGCGGTGATCGTCAATGGTGCCATGTCTAATTTCGACCCCAACGCCATAGTGCGTGGTGCGCAGCTTACGCTGGTGGGAGGTTGGCATCGAGCTCCAGACAATGCCTATCACGCTAACATGCGTCAGCCTATCGAGCTTTGCAAAACCCACGGCTCTTCACGACAGACCACTATCGTCAGGCAGCCCTGGCGGTTGCAGCTGGCATTGCGGTTAGACTCATTGTCAGCATACCGGTATGGACTCATTCCATTGACCAAAGACTTATCCCTGATGTAGATCTAGACTGTAGGCGTGCGAGTCCTACTATGGTTTCTCTCGCTCTTCATGGACCTCAAGTCCGCAGCTTGGGATGACGAAGTTCTCCGGAGTCTTGACTTCATCGAAAATTCGGTCCTGCAGGTTCCGTTCTTCTTGATGACCTTCATGAGACACATCAGTCCGTCGCTGGACAATATGTGAGAGTATACAAAGGTGATGAGGTACATGACTGACATCATCAGGTTCATGGAATCGCTACAGTGGGTCGATCAGACATACGTTCAGAAGCACAAGTCGGAAGATCCGACACATCTGCGTGCTTTGTACTATCCAAACCTGGTCATGTACGAGAACCAGCCATCTTCCGGGGCAAGGAAGTCTCCTATGGACGCTATAAAGGCCACGTTATTCAGATATGGACGAAAAGCCGCCATTTCCCTGTTGGTGTTGGTGCTCTCCTACATCCCGTATGTTGGTCGTTTCGTCCTCCCAGCAGCAAGCTTCTACACTTTCAACAAGGCCGTCGGACTGGAGCCTGCCATTGTTATTTTTGGTGGTGGTGTCTTTTTACCAAGGAGGTATCTGGTCACCTTCCTACAGAGCTACTTCGCTTCGAGAAGCTTGATGCGCGATTTGGTAAGCACAACGTTGCTCAAGACATGAGATCGAATGCTGATGACACAGCTTGATCCCTACTTCAAGAGGGTACGGTACACGCCCGAGCAGAAGAAGACCTGGTTTCGAGACCGCGAAGGGGTACTATTTGGCTTCGGAGTCGGCTTCTTCATCTTCCTCAAGATACCTCTGCTGGGTGTTCTGATCTATGGCATCGCCGAGGCATCTACAGCATTCTTGATCACTAAAATCACAGAGCCGCCTCCTCCACCGTCAGATTGGCATCAGGTGGCAGATAGCCAAGTTCACTGGAAGAATAAGCACGAGTTCATGAAGCTACCACTCGACAAGCTGGACGCGTACAACACCGTCTTGCAAGACAGCTCTAACAAACAGAAATCGACAGAATCAAAGGGGAAACAATATACATAGATTTGAAAGATCAGTCCCAAAAACCACGAGGAGGCATGAATATATGCCAGAGTGCGGCTCTGCCTCTCTACGTGCCCCGCAATGCAAGTGACGTAAAATGCCGAATTCGGAACTTAGATTATCAGGGCAACTCCAAGCTCCCGTCGACGGTGTGATCCACAACTTCTCCGATTCTCGATTGAAGTCATGGCTTATCTGCAAAATTAGTCAAGATCCGAGCAATTGGGTGCAGGTTGCGGGTGAACGGCATGTTCGCACCCACGCATCCCAAACATCTGCTTATCTCTTGAGCTCCAAGCATGGGTCCAGATACCCCGCTTCTACGACGAGTGCAAGGTAGGTCTAGGAATGTCAATTACAGGCGGGACGAGCTGTTCGTTCCTGGACACCATTCCTCCTGCACCACGTCTTACAACGAGATCACGATTTCAAAATGGGCAAGTCAGAGATCCGCTATGCCGCAAAGGTCGACCTGAATAAGGAGGCTGGCAAGGAACCATACCTACACGTGAGTAGAAAGTGGTGACAAAGGAGCTCAAGCACTGACGAACAACAGAACAGGTGGCATCCAGACAGTGAGCTTCCCTAAACTGGCGCATGCACACCAGCTAACGACAGCAGTTCCCTCGATCGACACAATCAAGAATGGAGAAGTGGTCAAAATCGAGTGCGTCGACTGGACAGGTGGACAGATTGGCAACAACGACAGCGCGGACGACATGCTGAACGTGGATCTCACCAAGATCCATTACTTGACTGGCCCCTTTGATGTCGAGACAGCTGAGCCTGGCGACGTGCTCCTCGTTGAGATCCAGGATGTCCAACCACTGCAGGACCAGCCATGGGGCTTCACTGGCATTTTTGACAAGAAGAACGGCGGAGGGTTCTTGGATGAGATCTATCCAAAGCCCGCGAAAGCCATCTGGGACTTTGAGGGCATCTTCTGCTCTTCGCGACATATCCCGCATGTACGCTTTGCTGGCCTCATCCACCCTGGTATTCTTGGCTGCGCTCCTTCCGCCGAAGTGCTTGCCGAATGGAATCGACGGGAGGGCGAGCTAATTTCTGCTTGCTCTCACATGGATCGCGACGTAGCCAAGCCGCCGGAGCCTCGGAACGTCCATGCTGGCGTTGCATCTGAGGAGATCAAAAAGAAGGTGGGTGAAGAAGGCGCGAGAACCATTCCTGGACGACCAGAGCACGGCGGAAACTGCGACATCAAAAACTTGTCCCGTGGCAGCAAAGTGTACCTGCCTGTTCACGTCAAGGGCGCCAAGTTTAGCGTCGGCGATCTACATTTCTCCCAAGGAGATGGTGAGATCAGTTTCTGCGGTGCCATTGAGATGGCTGGCTGCATCACTATCAAGTTCCATGTCATCAAGAACGGTGTGGCAGATCTCGGCCTAAAGAGTCCCATCTATATCCCTGGTCCAGTCGAGCCGCAATTTGGTCCTGGACGATATATCTACTTCGAGGGTTTCTCGGTCGACGAGAACGGCAAACAACACTATCTGGATACCACTGTAGCCTACAGGCAGACCAGCTTGAGATGCATCGAGTACCTCCGGAGATTCGGCTACAGTGACTACCAGATCTACCTGCTGCTGAGCTGCGCTCCCGTGCAGGGCCACGTTGCTGGCATTGTCGATGTAAGACCTCTCACTTCCTGTGGGCAAGGGCAAGCTGACTGTCTGACTGTCTCAGATCCCGAACGCGTGCACGACCATGGGTCTTCCTATGGATATATTCGACTTTGATATCTCGCCTTCGGCACCGGTCAAGAAGTTGGACATGGGCTCGTGTGCCTTCGCCAGCTCCGGCTGACGCAAGTGAGAAAAGGACAGAGATGGGGTGACAGTGATGCCTTTAGCGAAGAGAGTTTGGCGTTGTGGAGAGAACCCCTGGCGGAAGCATGTCGAGGACACGTTTGGATGAGGTTGTAGTTTCAGAAGAGTGCATGTACAATTTGTAAATAGTCTGTGTGCATATTGATGGTCCTTGAGGATGCATGGTGAAGGAGGTGCATGTGCAGGAAAGAAATTAAGGTGGCTTCTGAGTATGACGCGCCGACGTGCCTGGTTGCGTTCGGAGGATCGACCGTTGAAAGCCGGACGTTCAATCGCCCTGCGCCATCTTTCTTTGACACTTTCGTTTCCCACATGGTCGATGAGGTCTAATCCTGGACTTGACATGATCACACGATATGGACGGCGACAAGATGCTTGATGGATAAGCCGCCGTGTTGACTCCACTATCATGTTGTAACCTCACGTCTGGAATCTCACTCAAATCTACCGATCAACGTGGAGGCTGGGGGCTAGGCCCCTCCGAACGATTGCAGACGACATTCCTCGATTCCGAATAGCTAGCACAATTCCAATAGAGTCCTGAGTGGACGTCCAACACCATGGAGTCAAGCGCCGCAATGGCATCGCACGCGCCTCAGAAACTAAGCACCACCAACCACATCAGCCGCATGGCAGTCCGGCGATCTGTCACGGTACCTTCGAAGCTACAGGTCAAGACTGACGCGCAACTCCCTGCCGAGATTGGCGATTCAAAGGGAGTGGAAACAATATATGCACATCCTTCAGCAAAGGTGGTATCCTTTACTGCAGCTCCGGTCGCGTCAAACAGGAGGATCTCGGAAGGTAATGGCTCAGGCACCCTCGCATGGAAAACACCCACGGAGAGAACGGTCGCGACAGGTAAGCCAGCTCAGCAGAGAAAGTCGTGGCTTTACTGACAATTACAGGCCCCCTCGAGATTTACCGCGTGCCAGGCTCAGTCTCTTTCCTCTACTCAGGCTCGCTACTACACGCGCTCCTGCCTAGAGCCAACTGCTGGTGTGTAGATGGGACGGCGACCTTCATCCTCAAAGTCTCGATCAATACGTACTATCGCATCGAATTGCCGGGCCACACGGAAGAGGATCTGGCAAGAGTAGAGGAATTCAAGCTTACATTACAAAAGGTGCTGTTCTATGAGCGCACACCTTGTCCGTTCAGACGAGGATTCTCCGTCGAACTCCCAGAAACGCCGTCACCTCCTTCTCGGCGCAGATCCAGATACTCTACGGAGCCGGTTAAGAAGTGGAAGCTGGATGGGGTATGGAAGCCCGAGGACGAGGAGGGATGGGAGCCAAAGTACGATAGAGCAAGCGTGCTCAGCAGAGCAGAAGGCATGGTCCAGCGAGGGGAGTCCTCGCCAAGTGTACGGCGGCAAAGACCATTCTCACTGGAAGACAGAGAAACGGCCAGGGTCGAGTCGGGTGACGAGTCAGACGAGGAGACACCCAGACCAAAACGACCTATGAGCTTCTCGGAGATGAGAAGCGTCACTGCACCGCCGAAGCTTACTTTGGTAGCATCCCCACCGTCCAAGACCATGAGCAGACCGGGCAGTGTCAGCAGCGCACAAGCAGAATCCGTGGGAGGGACGCACGAACAGGACGATGCTGAAGACGAGGATGAAGGACAACAGGAAGTCACCGACGCCAGCGAAGACGAGCTGCACCAGAGTGAAGACGCTAGCCGACAGGATAGCAAGACAGACTCCTTCGAGACAGCGTCTACAGACTTGCACCCGGAACCAGCAGGAACACTATACAGCAATCTACAACAGGCTCAAAAGGAGGCGCTTTTGGACGACCGCGCTCCCTTGTCGGCGGTCAGTCAGGCCACAGAAGGCGGTATCATGTCGGAGGACGATGCTGTTGAGTCGCGCATATGGTCAGGCTTCTCAACTCCCTCATTGTCAAGTGATTCTGAGGACCATTCCTGGGGCGAAGTCATCACACCACCAGAAACGTTGCGAATACGCAAGAATAAGAAGATCGCTGCAGTCGATAGGTTGTCGAGAGCGACGTCAGCGAACAGACTCAGGCGGTCGTCGAAGGAGTCGCAAGCTCTCACCAGTGGCATAGTCAGGAAGACGTGCAGTATCGTCTTGGGGCCGCCAGCTCACCTTGTCTCGATGATGCTCAAGATTGCAGCTAAGATCACCAACGGCGCGTTCAGCTTGACGATAAAGTCACCCATCGATTCACCCCACACTGTGCCAGGGTCTTGGTACGTGGGTGATGAAGAGGACCATTGGGATCTAGGTGATTATGGGTTTTCAGTGGGAATGTCGCAGAAGCCGGACGGGCTGATGCAACAATCTTGAATGGGTTTTCTACAGCGAGGCAGCATAGCGAGGCGTTGGGGATTTTTGGCTAGGATTTGCCTGCCATATGTTCGTCATTCAGTGCCATTCAGCACGAGTACCTCTCTACTAATACATGAAAGACACTCCTACTCTTCTTGGAGGAGTCAAGCTGAAACTATCCGAGTCTTCCTTTGGTTCTGGTAGCTCAAAACCTGAGCACGCCCTGCATGCTTTCCATCATCAATGCAGGATCTGTATTACTGTGGTCGTGAGCCTGGTCATGGAAGCCTTCGAACGTCGTCTCTCCTTCGTCCTCTCCCTGTGCTGCCACAAAATCATTCACTTCCTTGCACGCCTGGACATGTCTCTGCTTAGCGATATGCAACCTCCTCTGCGCGTCCTCGTACCCCACATCCGTCCTGTCCATAGCCTTGAACTCAGCCTGAGCCTGTTTCTTCTCCTCAAAGGCCATCTTCTTCTCCGTCTCAAGCGCCCTCCTCCTCTCGGGATCCAAATCACCACTCCCCACCGGCCTCCCTCCTCTGCGGTCCCCTAATTGTTCCAGCCTAGCTCTCAACTCCTTGTTCTTCTCCTCCAACAGATCTGCCCTCTGTCTAGCCACGTAATACGCCTTAGCCAACTCCCCCATCGCCTTCTGCACCGCAGTGGCTTCCGCCTTGTGGAAACTGTGCAGTTTCCTCTTGATCTCTAGGTCAGGATGTCTCTTCAAGAAATTCCTGCTCCAGCACTGTCCCAGCTCTCCCTGCACCTGGACTCCACCGTCCACAGGGCCAGCAATATTCGGATCCACGGCATCGATTCCGCGCTGCAGCTCCTCGTTCGCCAGTCTCGTGAGCGCGACAAGGTCAGGCGGTTTCCCCTCTTCGATCAAGGCCTCGACGCGAGCGGTGATGGCATCTTCTTGGTCGGGATTGAGACGCTGCAGGTGCTGGAAGGCGACGTCGGCAGGCTTGTGCGTCCCGTTGATGCGCCGGGACAGAGTCGTGCGATTGACGCCGGGGTGTCGTGCGGCTATCGCGCGGATCGAGATCTTGCCTCCATGCGTATAGTAGTCGTCTAACGCGGCCTTTTCGATAGCTAGGCGGCGTCGACGCGCCGCGGCAGAGACCTCGGGGGGATTGGTGCCGGCGCGAGGCATAATGGGACGGTAGCGGGGTGATGGATTGGTGGGGTAGGGTGGTTCACAAGAGGATGTGGTGATGAGGTGAGGTGAGCCTCGGGAGCACGACAGGCTTGGCAGGGTCTTTTGCTCGCCGCGGGAGAGGCGGAGGGGGCCGTGACATGTGGGGCGTGTGGTTAGTTTGACGGGTGTGAGGAGCTTCGAGAAATTCCCCTTTCCATGAATTGCTTCTCAACTTTTTCAACTCATGCGATTGACCTCCAGAAACCCCTAATTGATCGATTGAAACTGGGTGGCACAATTCTCTTCTTCTCAAAATTGTGCTGAGTCTCTTCTCCTACTCTGACAGCGAAGGAGGGTAGTCGACACCGCCTCAAAGCTACTTGGACAGGTCGAAAATATGGACCGTTTCGAAGCGCGAAAGGAGAGGGTGTACAAACGGGAGGAGATCGAAGCTCTGATCTCGGAGGGCAGATCGGTCTTCATTCTCAAAGGTGAGGTCATCAAGGCCGACGCCTGGAGGAAGTACCACCCAGGAGGCGATAAAGCAATCCTGCACATGGTTGGACGGGATGCAACGGATGAAGTGACAGTGTATGTCGAGGATTTGGATAGAGAACCGGAGCCAAATACTGACGATCGGGTAGTTTACATTCTCCGGAGGCCCAGGAGCGAATGAAGAAGTATGTTATTGGTCGGATCGAGGGCAAGTGGAGGAACTTCCTGCCACCAATTCAAGGGGGCACATTCAGGTCTAGAGAGGAACTGGAAGCCATCAAACAACCGTCAATTTCAACATCGGACGACACGGATACCTCTAGCAAACAAAGTTCTGGTGAGCCCTCTCCCATCTTCGACCCAGTAGACAAGGATGGACTTCGGAAGAGACGGAGCAAGTCAGAAGAGAGCACATTGTCAAGGTCGAGCTCGGCTACATCAATATCGACAATGGATATGGAAACACGAGAGGTGAAGAAGGAATCAGCGATTGACAAGCGAACGAGAGAGCAGATAGAAGAGGACTTGCGAAAGTACCCACAACTCGACGCAGCAACGCAAGCAGACATTGTCGAAAAGTACCGCAACCTGAACCAGCGCATCCGAGCCGCCGGTCTGTTCAACTGCAATTACGCGGCATATGCATGGGAGATCAGCAGATACACCTCTCTCGCATTCATGTGTTGGCTCACGCTGCAGTGGGGCTGGTACGGCACAAGCGGTCTCTTCCTCGGCTGCTTCTGGCACCAACTGGTCTTCACCGCCCATGATGCTGGACATATGGGTATCACACACGACTTTCACACCGACACCGTCATCGGAATTATCATTGCGGACTACCTGGGCGGACTAAGCCTGGGATGGTGGAAGAGGAACCACAATGTTCACCACATTGTTACAAACTCGCCGGAGCACGACCCTGACATTGAGCACATGCCGATCTTTGCCATCTCCCATCGTTTCTTCGAGTCCCTGCGCTCGACATACTATGATCGTGTTATGACATACGATCCAGTGGCCAAATTCATGGTCAGATTCCAGCACTATCTGTACTATCCGATTTTGGCCTTTGGACGCTTCAACTTGTATCGCCTGAGCTGGGAGTATCTCATCCTCGGTCTGGGCCCCAAGAAAGGTCCTGCGTGGTGGCATCGCTGGTTCGAGATTGCTGGTCAATTCTTTTTCTGGAGCTGGTTTGGCTACGGCATTCTGTACAAGTCGATTCCAACAGCTTGGGGTCGTTTCGTCTTCGTCATGGTCAGCCATATGGTAACCGGACCATTGCATGTACAGATTACTCTCAGCCACTTTGCCATGAGCACGGCCGACCTCGGCGTTGAGGAGAGCTTTCCCCAGCGCATGCTTCGCACAACTATGGATGTAGACTGTCCACCATGGCTAGACTTTTTCCATGGAGGCCTGCAATTTCAGGCAATCCATCACTTGTACCCAAGAATCCCGAGACACAATCTGAGGCAGACTCAAAAGATGGTACAGGAGTTTTGCAACGAGGTTGACATCCCATACGCGCTATATGGTTTCGTGGATGGTAACAAGGAAGTCATCTCGAGGCTGGGCGATGTGGCAAAACAAGCTCGAATACTTGCGGAATGTCAAAAGCATATCGTAGAGACTGGGGACATGCATCATCACTGATCGCATTCCTAGCATGCATAGGTACGAATAAACTCGGCTCAAGGCTTCAACGATGCTGTACTTCGATGTCCCAGACTCATGAGCCTCGCTCTGCAGTACTTTTTATCTCGCCAAAGCGACTCGCTGTGCGTCCAACATCATCGTATTCCCCAATAGGTAGGTACCACAACCCCACTTCCACCATTGCTATCTCATATATTTCATCCTGATGCACTTCCATCCCCCATCATGGTCATTGAGACATGCTAGCGACCAAGCCACACATCCTCATCGTAGGTGCCTGCATCACAGGCCTGACGCTCGCACAATCTCTACTTGCCCCAAAAGATCCCCTTTACGATCCTTGAACGAACCCCAGGTCGCTTTGTGCGCAAACAGAAAGGCTACGGCCTCACGCCGCACTGGGCGCTGGACACTTTCCCGTCTTTGCTGCCGGGGCATATCGTCGCTCGTCTCCCGGAGACGTACGTCAACTCTGAAGCCGTGGCGAGGGGTGACGCAGGGAAGTCTCCGTTCTATGATCCGAGAAGCGGGGAGGCTAGGTGGGCTGTGGCTGCTGCGAGGCGGATCAGGCTTAGTAGAGAGCGATTGGTGGGATTGTTGGAGACGGGGTTGCAGGTGCAGGTGAGTGTGGTCTACCTTCTCACCACACCGCTGCACCGAACCCTTTTGTCACTTACTCGTACGTTTGCGCTGAGATGGTGTCGGGCCTGACTTGCTAGTGGGAGAAGAAACTCGTTGATGTTGAGAGTGGGGACGGATGGGTCGGGGCAGCAGTGTTTGAAGATGGGACGAGCGCAACTGGCACGCATCTGATAGGTGCGGACGAGATGTACTCTGCTGTAAGGAGGATTGTCTGTCCTGGGAGAAGTGAGGTCTACAGATTGCTTGTGCGCTTTCTAGGTGTGGTCATTGAGCTGGGTGAGGAGCAGATGAGTCCATTGCTGGACTTGGATCCCTACTTCTTCCAAGGAGGAGATCCCGAGACTGATGCTTTTCTTTGGTGGTCGGTGCTTACTACACCAGTTACGGACAATACGAAGTCAGGGAAGAGAGCCGGATGTGACTGTCAGGTCATGGTTGCATGGCCGTATCTATCGTGCTGGGTTCCTGGGCAAGGCAGATGCAACGGATGTGCCCAAGACATCAGAAGACAGCCTGGCGTTCATCAAGCAGATTAGCAAAGGCTGGGCCGAGCCGTTCTGCGGACTGCTACAAACCATCGAGCATGATGGCGGGATCCAAGAGATTAAGCTCGAAGACTGGGTACCTCCGGCTGATGGATGGGACAGTCATGGGGGTAAAGCGACGCTGATGGGTGATGCTGCTCATGCGATAGTCATGTCTAGGGGCAAAGGTGCCGATCACGGTATTGTTGATATCAGGAGATGGCTTGACCAACATGCGGAGATGCTGCAGCACCGGACATGGTCTGCAGCGGAGTTGCAGGAAGCCACGGACAAGTACGAAGCTGGGATGAATGAAAGAACAATGCGTGCGGTGCTTGCTAATAGAAGAGCTGCTGAGGAGGCAGTGAAATACTCCAGGATTGATGGAAATAGTCCGCTCGTTAACAGAGGAGCTGCTATTGCTAAATCACCAGCATGAGTATGAAAGTCTTCTTCCAATTTCGACTTCGAACGCAGACACCAAGGGTTTGGTGTGAGTAGCTCTTTGACATGGCATCTTCGGTGGACGTTCGTCAACACGGAGAGTTTTCAGATGGTTGGTGATGAAACCATGCGGATGGCTGGCGGTGGACTATGTGAGGAGGCCCTAAAAAGAGGGTCCAATTGCTCCGAAGACGTCGGCAAGACGGCGGCTTTTTGACCGTCCGGGGTTTGCGCTTTTAACAAATGCTTATATTATAACTGCTCAACGACTACAGCCACTGCTGTCCCCTCAAGACGTGTACAGTGAGAGAGACTGTGGAGTCTTCTTTGTGCATAAAGACTCGAATTTCCGTCTACTACATCGCCTGCTTCTTGTACTTCCAGAAGACTCTCAACCAAAAGTGCCCATCGAAGCACTATAAATCCTTCCATCATGCCTACCAACAAAGCAGCTTTCTTGCTTGAGGCCAAGAGCCACCCCTTCAAAGTCCAAGATGCTGCGATGCCAAAGGTCGGACCAACTCAGGTCGGCGTCAAGATACATGCTGCAGCGGTCAATCCTTCCGATCCGAAAATGCAACGATATGATATGCTGATCAAGAGCTACCCATACGTCTTGGGTATTGATGGGGCAGGCGAAGTTTATGAGGTCGGGTCTGAAGTCACCAAGTTTAGACCAGGAGATCGAGTCCTAGGCATGTTCCACAATATGCTCACCCAGAGCAATCAAAACTCCACCTTTATGCACTATGCTGCCGTGGAACAGGTCATCACCGCGAAGATGCCAGACAATGTCAGCTACGAACAGGCGTCAGTCTTGCCCGCGGCGTTGTGTACAGCAGCCAGTGGTATGTACCAAGATGATGGTATGGGACTACCTTTTCCATCGAAAGACCCCAAGCCTACCGGAAAGGTTGCCCTTGTGTGGGGAGGCAGCTCCAGCGTCGGCGCCACTGCCATCCAACTGTTCCGGGCCAGCGGATACGAAGTGGCGGCTGTAGCAGGCCCTTCAAATCAGGAATTTTGTAAGGATCTCGGCGCAAAGTATGTCTTCAACTATAAGGCACCAGACGTCTTTGACCAGATCCTCAACACTCTAAAAGGCTCAGAGTTTGGTGGAGCTTTCGACGCGACTCTGGACGACGAAACGATTCTCAAGATGGGAGATCTCATCGGTCAACTGGGTGGACACAAGGCTCTCGCGACAGTCAAGCCGCCCGGCGTGCCCCTTCCAAGAGAATTCAACAAAGATGTCAAGTACATACCAAGTAAGCTGATTCTTGCCATTTTACTTCCTATTAGCTAACCCCAAGCAGTCTTCGCCACCACATTGATGGACAATGCAGTCGGGCCCGCCGTCTTTGGCGAGTGGGTACCTCAGGCCCTGGCAAGTGGACAGCTCAAGTGCAAGCCAGACCCGTTTGTCTTTGGCAGAGGACTAGAGGCTGCTCAAGGAGCTTGCGATAAAGTCTTCGAGGGAGTCTCTGCGCAGAAGGTGGTGATCCAGCTTCCGTAGAATGACGATAGTAACTGGACGAGTGTGTTTAGATCTTTGCTGTTTCAGACACAACCAGAAGACGTATTCGCTAAACCAAGACACTTGGACCCTTCGACCATTTTGTCCACATTTGCCCGTGCATGGTCGAGTTTTTGGCCGATTTTGATGAGAGACTGGTACAACAGGCGCTCAAACTGCAGTCGTCGATGGAGGAAGTAGCGAGAGACGATCTCGGAAAACGAGGATGCGATTGACTTCACCGACATCGGCAAACAATCAAGTCACGTGCAGACTCAAGACTTACCAATCTTTTCACTGTCACCTCATCTCAGATTGCTTGCCCGGCCGAATTCTGCACACCACATAATTTGGGCATTGCTGAATATCACGTAGCATGGTCCCCGCTGAGCTCTGCTCCCGGCAGGTGCAGTTTTCCATTAACGGCCAGTTGGAAGGCGGTACGTTTCGCATCTCATCGGCAGGAATCGGGTCGAGACTGTCCTAGCACACCGACTGCCAGATCGAGCAAGGAGATACATCAGGGTGTTAGCGACGGATACCAAAGGAGTATAGTAAGAAAGAAAGCGTGAGATCTTAGCCATCTACTGAATAGTGAGGCCGATTCATGCATACCGTGAGAAAGGGAAATACATCTTCTCTGTAGGGCCGAAGCACGGCTAAGGAGATCTGCGCTTAGCGCTGGTTCGTGTCATGCTTAAAAGTGGAGCTTGGCGACTCATGATAATATTAGTGCCTCGGGTATTGTATTCATGGAACTGGCGTCATGACCGAACTTGAAACTTTTCTCAATTCTTATCAAGGCACAGGGCAAAATTTTTCCCAATCTCACCAAATTGCAAGATCATCACGACTCGTACGAGATGTTGTTTGTCCATCTAGTCTCGTTGCTGGATGACTTCTCCTCAGCATGACTGCGACAGCTCTTCAGGAAGGTAGGGCAAAATTGCATGGTCGGCCAGGGTGAAGAAGCAGAGGTGGATGAAAGATCGTATCTATCAGAATCGCTCACGATGGACTACCGGAAGTATGACGCCGAAATACATCCGACACATTTACTGCCCGAGGCTATGGACATACGCATCTGCGATATATAAATCTCTAATTCTCGCTTACTTTAATCATGATTCTTAGTACTTCCCCTTCCAAATTTTTGAACCATGTCTGGCAACGCACTGAGAACAGCCGCAATGGACTTCGAGGAGCACGAGAAAGCTCTTGACCATGACTCCGATACCGACTCGGCACATTCGGACCCCATCGAACGACAAATGACCTCGACTGGCCTCGCTCTCGCCCCTACCAGGACATCTGTCCGACATACCGGAGACGACCTAGTCAACCTCCCCTTCCGCACCTTAAGTCATGGCGCTCAACTCGAAGAGTACACAGAAGAAACTCAGACAGGGCAGATCCTGAAGGAGGTACAGTCTCGACAGACTGGACGGCTTGAGCGCTATGAACTGGTCACCTGGAAGATCAACGATCCTGAGAACCCAAAGAACTGGAGTAAAGCATACAAATGGTGGTGTACCATGGTCGTTGCTTTCACTTGCTTCGTCGTCGCACTCAACAGCTCGATCATCACCGCCGACATTGAAGGTCCTGCCATGGAATTCGGTGTATCTCACGAGGTCGGTCTGCTGGCCATTACCCTCTTTGTGGTTGGCTTCGGTGTCGGACCTATGGCTTTTGCTCCATTGAGTGAGGTAGTAGGCCGACAGGTCATATACGGCTCGACCCTGCTCGTCGCTTTCCTCTTTGTTCTTCCTGGCTGTCTGGGCACCAATATTGCCACGCTTCTGGTCGGCCGTGCGATCGATGGCATTGCTTTCTCGGCACCAATGACTCTGGTCGGTGGCACCCTCGCGGATCTGTGGAGGAATGAGGAGCGTGGTGTGCCTATGGCCGCGTTCAGTGCAGCACCGTTCATTGGCCCTGCTATCGGTCCGCTCGTTGGCGGCTTCCTTGCCGACAACCTGGGTTGGCGCTGGCTCTACTGGGTTCAGCTTATCCTTTCCGGCGCAGCATGGGTCCTGATCACCTTCACTGTCCCGGAGACATACGCTCCCACATTGCTGTCTCGCCGGGCAAAGAAGATGAGAAAGGAGCTTGGCGACGACAAGTACGTCACCGAGGAGGATCTTGACAAACGTCCTTTTGCGGAACGCATGGGTCTGTTCCTGTTGCGGCCTTTCCAGCTTTTGTTCCTTGAGCCGATCGTATTCTTCATCTCGTTGTACATGAGCGTCCTATATGGTCTTTTGTACATGTTTTTCGTCGCATATCCTATCATGTGAGTCAAGGTCCTAACACTTGAGACAACAGCACTTACAATTGCCAGCTTTCAACAGGGGAAGGGCTACAGCGCTTCCACTACAGGTCTCATGTTCATTCCTCTGGCCGTCGGAGTCATCTGCAGCGCCTTCTGTGCACCATTGGTCAATCGACACTACATGAAGCAGGTGCAGAAGTATAACGGCAAGCCACCTGCTGAAGTCCGACTGTATCCCATGATGATGTCGTGTTGGTTCATTCCGATTGGTCTCTTCATTTTTGCATGGACATCCTATCCAACACTTACTTGGGTCGGACCAGCTCTCGGCGGCTTTCCTGTCGGATTTGGCTTCATTTTCTTGTACAATGCTGCGAACAACTACTTGGTTGATTCCTATCAGCACCAAGCGGCATCAGCCCTAGCAGCCAAGACTTTTATTCGATCGTTCTGGGGTGCTGCGGTGGTGCTCTTCACAGAGCAGATGTACGAGAGGCTCGGATATCAATGGGCAAACACTCTTCTGGCTTTCCTCGGCCTGGCTTGTTGCGCTATTCCCTACGTCTTCTTCTATAAGGGCGCTGCGATTAGAAAGCATTCCAAGTTTGCATACAGTGGTGATGATGAGGAGAACCAGAAAGCCACAACCAAGGCCTGAGAATTTGGGAGCATATTTGTCCCATGCTGGAGTTAGGATCAAAGATACCCTTGAATAGATTACTAGAGGATAGACAAGCTAATGTTTTTTGCAATTTCCGCTCCACAGCCCTCAGCCCTTCACGGACCTCACTCCGATGACACTCGTAGGACGTCATGCCGTTCCGCCCCTCTGTGCTTGGCATCAGGTCATAGAATCCATTTTCGATAATTTACTTTGCTTTGACATCTATGTTTGTGTGAGACAAGCATTTGATCACGACTGCTAAGTTGTCTTGCCAATTCACCAGGTAGGTATAGAACAGCTATTTCCTGTAAATCACGTCCAGATGCATCAATGACTTTCCCGTACATCGTTCCCACTCCGTTCGTTGAGACTAGACGCATCCTACTGTCATTATTTCATCCGAAACAGAATAGTACTCACACCTGCATGTCGCCTTGCAAGTGGATCATCGTTTGCTAGACCTGTAGTCCTACGTACACATCCGCGCCCTACTCCGAGCAGGTCCATGACCACCACAGCACCCATCTACCGCCGCGAAATGGGTCGTGACACGGTCCGTATGCCGGTCCTGGAAACAGACGAGAACCATCCGGATGACAAGCGGGAGAAAGGTGGGTTCGGAGACATGTTCAATAAACTCTTCCGTAACGCGGGAGACAACCACAACCCACCCCTTGGTATCGATGTCGAGATGCACTACGTCGTCGACGACCCTGACAACGGGCACTGCGGACACGTCCCTCGAGCGTCCGAGATCCCACACGACGTCACAGCCATCCTCATCACGGGCTCGATGTACGACGCGCACGGCAACAACCCTTGGATCAAGTCTCTGCTTTCCCTCCTCCGCGACCTCTGGACGACGAGACCAGCCATGAAATTCAGCGGCGTCTGCTTCGGGCACCAACTTCTCTCGCGCCTTCTCGGTGCCAAAGTCAACCCGCATCCGGGCGAGCAATGGGAGCTATCCCACACCAGCATGGACCTGACTCCCGTCGGCCAGAAGTTGTTCAGAACACAAGACAAGAAACTCTCCCTGCACCAAATGCATCAAGACCAAGTATCCGCCATTCCCGACGTGGATTCAGCCAATGGACTCCTCAAAGATGGACCAAAAGTCCATATCTGGGCGAGCAGCGGGCACACGGAAGTCCAAGGGCTGTATATTAGGGACAGGCTCTTCTCGAGTCAGGGCCACCTGGGTTTCGACGAGAAGATGGTGCATCGTCAGATCGAGCTGCGGCAGAAGAGTGGCGGCACCACGGAGGAAGATGGGGCTGAGGTCGATGAGGCCGCGGAGAAGGCGCATCTGGAGCATGATGGGGAGGTGGTAGCTGCGGCGATCTTGAGGTTCTTCCATGGTGATGATCATGATGTTGATTGAAGTATTTCAGCGGTGCATCTGCGTGCTGGCGAAGAGACACACTTAGATTACATGAGTTATGACACATCCGCATAGGTTTACGGTAAATGCCTCTGCCAAAAGTCGTGCGTAATCTAGTGATGTATGTACATGAGAGTAGTGAAGACTGCATCGGGGACATGAAGCGGGGTCCGTGGTCACTGTGGATAGGCCACCTAGCACCCTGGGAATTTTTCCATTTTGTCACTTCCATACATTTTTCCATGTATTTGCGCGATGATAGAAAGGGAACTGCCGAATGGGGAGCGGAAAGACATTATCATCGTCGGTATGAACATCAATACACTACAACTCTACATCAAGCCTGACAACCGGAAGGTGGCGGAGTCATTGGCTGCTGCACCGCATACTATCTATCACATCACCCGGCCTTCTCTCCGAAACACCACAGCATCACTCTCGTCGAGACCTGCGAAATAGCAGGCGGTGCCTCGGGTAAAGCAGCGGGATGCCTCGCCCCCTGGGCCGACCCGCCCTGTCTCGCGCCCACCAGCTTCAACCTCCACGCTGACCTGGCATTGACGCATGGTGGCGCGAAGAAATGGGGATATCGCCGCATCAACTCTGCAGACTGCGATGCCCATCGTTCCCACCCGGGCGACGCAGATGAGCACACCCGTCCCCCTGCTGTACTGGACTGGATCAACCCCGAGCAAGTGATGTGGTACAAACCACTCGGTCCCACGGCGCAGGTACACCCGTATCGGTTCTGCAAATCTCTCCTCTTACTTGCGCAAGACCGAGGGGTTCGGGTCGTCCACGCCCGCGCAGAAGCCCTTGATCTCAACCCCGCTGCAGTAGTAGAGAGCGTCTCCCTTGCACCCTCTTCACCCGCGACGGCATTCCCTGGTTCCAAGTCCATTGCTTCCCCCACTACTCTCCCCGCAACGCACGTCATCCTCGCAGCAGGCGCATGGACTCCATCTCTCCTACCCTCGGCGCCATTGACAGGAGAGAGGAGCCACTCCCTCCTCCTCCGGCCCTTGTACGATATCAGCCCGACGATTCTCTTCTTCGATCCCGGGAACTTTGACGAAGACAGGCAGAACCAGCTTGAGATCTACCCTCGGCCGGACGGGACGGTATACATCTCCGGCCAGACGGATCATGGTCTTCGGCTACCCAGGTCGACGCACGAGGTCCTTCCGGATGCCGAGAGGGGGATCAGGTTGGCGCGCAATGCGGAAAGGGTAGCGCCGGGTCTGAAAGGTGCGGCCATCGTGAAGGAACAGGCTTGCTTCAGACCAGCGGTGCAGATTGAGGGACGGCGGCCGGAAGAGGGACCGTTGTTGGGCTGGACGGGGATCGAAGGGGTGCTGTTGGCGGCGGGACACGATCAATGGGGAATACAGAATGGTCCCGTGACGGGGAATTTGGTCGCTGAGATAGTGTGGGAGGGAAGAGCGAGAAGCGTTGATGTCACGGGCTTGGATCCGAAGAGGTATCTCGATCAAGAAGGCGGAGTCGCTGTCAAGAGGAAACTTGCGAATGTATGAGCGCCCGTATTTGCTGGAAGCTGGCTTCTGTAGAAATCAGTCAAAAAGACGGTGCATAGCATCTCATCGTCTTGCCACCTCTGCATCATTCGATTGTAGGGCTTGTCGATTGTAATCTCTGCTCCGGGTTGCTGTCCCGATGATATGAGCTGCTCGAGCATCAGTGTCTCCCAATTTTCGTCACCTGTTTCGTCCAATGGCAACTCGATGAGCTTTGAATGCGGATGTGTCTGTCGCCAATTTCCGAGCAAGTGATTCATCTCGTTGTATAATGTCGAGATCCATGGCGAGGTTTCTGAGGTTAGGTAGCTGCAGGAATGATACAGAGTCTCCTGTACTATTGCGTTTCCTGTGACTTCCCCCAAGCCGTTAGCTGCGTTGCTAGATGCAAGATACCTCCTCCAGATCCCATTTGTGACGGCATGAGAGCACGGAATGCCTCCATAGAACCTTTCTGCAGTTCCGCCTTCCACCTTGTGCCGAATGTAACACTTAGGGAGTCGATCTTTGTCGTCGCTTAGTCCAGGGCTACAACACCCGTGGCGATTGAAAGGTGTCTCTGCCACAAAAGCTGCCCGAGTCTCAAACCAAGAGACAGCTTTACTTTCCTCACGTAATTTGCGAGATGTGGCCTTTTCAGTATCGTGCCGATGGGACACACGATTGGTGGGGTACTGTCGCCTGACCGTGTCCACTCAGTAGCTGAATACAAGTGCTTCTGAACAGCTTCTGACGGATCTCTGCAGACAAAAGACAAAACAAGAGGCGTGTTTTGCTCCAGGAGATGATAGTGATAGCCAACAAACGTCAACTTTGGCTCATATCAATGCGGCGAGGAGGCCGCCGCCAACGGAATTCGTCCTGAACATAACCGCATAATGGCTGTGCTGGCATGACGGGCATGGATGGGTCCATTGTGTGGCCTCACATACGAGAACTGATGAGGGCGATCATCAAAAACCACGTTCGAGTGCTCTCATGTTGAGCTTGGGAAGTGCGTGGTACGTCAAGCGTATGGCGGAGTCTGTGCCGAGAGGATCAATTTACAGCATTCGTAGGGGATTCAAGTTCAAGTGTACAACATTGATTCATGCCTTCCCAAGTCTCTACCAATGGACGCAATTCTTCCACGATCCGTAAATCAAATTCGAAGTCATCCATACGTGAAAAGAGAGGACCCAGCTGAATCCCAAAACCCGCAGCACCATGTGAGGAGCTTCTTTCTCGACACGCCTCACGGGGTACGCCACAGCTCCTTTGCTTTCAGTGATGGTCGTGTGTGATGGTCGAGGCCTTAGTATTCTTTTCACTCTTTTGCCCGTCGCAAGGAGGATCTCTTCCATAGTTATGACCACGACCGCACTGGTGTAATAACGAAGTTCTGGGCCGGCGATGCAACGCTCATACGGCGAAGATGCCAGTATATGCATGATTGCTGAAAAGTAGAAGGCCAGCACCACGATGAAGAAGCGAGTCAAATGACCCTTCTCCGGGAGACCGACTTTTCTGCAAAGACTGGCAGCGGGTAAGGTGAAGGTCTTTCGCATAAGATAGTGCCAGAAGTGCCTGTAAATATTAGTATCATGACTTGATCGTAGTATGAAAGGCTATCACATACGACCAATAGCGGCGCACCGTGTATGCGTCCGATAGACTCCCAAAAACAGGCGGCCAGAGCTTAGGCTCCTGACCAGCGAGCATGGCGATACACGTTAACAAGCTGTGGCACGCTCGGATGGAGCAATACTCGAGAAGGAGACCAGCATTAGCTCGTACGAACCTGATGGTGGCTTCGCGCTGGGACACGTCACCGAGTCGGTGAATAAAGTCGGTGGGTACCTCGATATAATCTCTATAATTCGTCTTGAGTGGATATGCTGCCAGAAGCCAGCACACAGCAGCAGCGCAGAAGAACTCCCTCAGTCTTTGGAAGAATAGTTGACTTCGTGTCGGTACGTAAGTAGGGTCCTTGCGGCGGAACGGGGGTAACTCTTTGGTCCCCCATCTAGCGGCAATGCTCTGATTGAATCCCCACCACCATTTCTGGGAAGCAGTAGTCAAATCTTCGGGTGGCTCGAGATCTGCGACATAGAGAAAGTTGAATGCGTGGAAGATGAGGCCGATGTTGTATTCCTTGCCAACCCCAGACGGTATAAGCCTGGCAACAGTGCTTCGGACGGAGATGAGATTGCAGCACGCTATCACTCCGATGACCAAGAGTCGAGTCTTTGATGCTGCTGGAACGTATGCTAGGGTGTAGCCGAGTAGAAGTTGAGCAAATATGAAGGGCAAGATGGAGTCGATCATATCGATGGCAGCATGACCGATGTTCCAAGGTCGAATGATGAGTGGAGAACAAGCAAATTAGGATGGGCTACGAATCGGCAAGATAAAAGATAGATGAGGAAACGTAGTGTATGCTCTGATTACACCTACCTGCTTTACCAGGATACTCCGAAGCCTTCCATGAATAGCAGATCGAGACGTGCCAATGGCAGTGTGCTGGCAAGGCTGGAAGCTGAGCATTACCGGAACCCAAGGTCCCAATTTCTACCATTACTTTCGAAAGAAGCTTATTACCTTGCGGATATACTGTGCTGCTTCGACGAGTTTCACAGATGATTGCTGATAATGGCAAGGACGTCAGTAAAGGAAAAAAGAAAGACACCGCTGCTGTACAGGGAGGTTATAGCTAGGTGGGGCTGTCGACGCCGCGAGGTGGGTCTCTCACGGTTCGGACGTGCGGAAGAGGTCGACGACACCTTTCCTTCTCACCAGACACGGGCTGTCCTTGGAATCTTGACGGGCATACAGCAACTTGGATGTTTCATCTGATGATTTCGCTACAGGTTCATGACTGATGAGGGAGCATTACGAACGCCTCCATCCCCATCTCGTTTTCAAAAACTCTAGATCGTCCAGAACTGATCTAGCTTCCCCCCCAGTTTTCAGTGGTGCCAGTATCACCATTGATGGTATACGATGTAGGTTGACCTTTCTGCGAGTCGTAATCACCAGACACAACCCGACCTTTAGAGACCGTCATCTCCCTGACGCCAGCACCTGGAGTCTCTGCGATAGCCTTGTCTTGAGCGGCTTTATTGTCAGCATTGAACTTGTCGATTCGCGCTTGCTCTGCAGCGATGGAAGCCTGCTGATCTTTTATCATCTGGTCAGACTGCTTCTCGGCTTCAGTCTTCTCCGGAGGGTTGGCAGGCTCTGCGGGAGGGGCGTCGCGACGAATTTTACGGAATTTGACAGATGGAACCATCGAGTCTTGCTTCTGCTTAGTATTCTCCAAGGCTTTTAGCTGAATCTGTTGAGCGAGCTGCGGGTCGTCCTTCGCCTTCTGCAGATCACTCTGCAGCTTCACTTGTGCAGCCTGGAAGCCGTCATCACGAACACGAAGCGACGGTGGGGGAGCCATGGAGTCCTGCTTCTGCTTGGTATTCTCCAGAGCCTGCAGCTGTATCTGCTGCACCAATTCTGGGTCGCCTTTAGCTCGCTCAAGGTCTCCCTGGAGCTTGACCTGTGCTGCCTGGAAACCATCATCACGAGCGCGGAGTGACGGTGGGGGAGCCATCGAGTCCTGCTTCTGCTTAGTGTTTTCCAGGGCCTTCAATTGGATCTGATGCGCCAATTCCGGGTCGTCTTTGGCGTTCTGCAGGTCACTCTGGAGTTTTAACTGAGCAGCTTGGAAGCCGTCATCGCGCTTGACCCGCGCACTGTACGGATTGGTGTGGGAGTGCGCGCTGACTGCCGTCAAAGACAAGGCCAGGCAGAGAGCCGATGAATGCGAAAGCTTCATGGTGATTTCGATAGCTGTAGAATTGAGATGAACGATTTGGATAGACCAGCTATCCGACGTAGTTGGCGAGGCTGCGACAATGACAAGAGCAAAAAGGGTTATGTTTCTCGAAACGCAAGCTGAGGCCTACCGGAGTTATATGGCCACCGATACATCTTCGCACACTTGAAGTACGATCTCGGTTCCCAAGACGTGTTCAATACTACTCGAGACTCCTCACAGCGCTAGATCCAATATCCTACTCCCAGCATTCCTCTCGGCGAAGCTGCTCCAGGATGCAGCGCGACAGTCCGAGCGATTTGAGCCCGTGCGTCGCGATGGATGGAATTTGACACAGAAAAAGACACCCGTAAGTTTCCAGAATGTCGTAGTTCAGCAAAGGATCTGGGATTCGTGAGACCTGAGCGAGCAGGAGCTGAGCGTCCTCTTGGTATTTGACCCACTTGGGGGCCAGCCTGATCTGGGCTCGACCGCCTCAGCCTTACCAAGAGACGTGTCCTGTCTTGTAACATGACCACCGATGCCACCTCAACTCCAACTTAGTTCGCAAGTAAGTCGAGTCCTCCTTCGAGCTCCGCTTCCACGGGCCCGGTTCGGTACAGACCCTTGGCCCGACCGCAATGTGGTCTTACACAGGGTCTATCAAGAACCATTACTTTTTTTGGGCGTTTGGCGCGATGTGGACATTCCTGTGGGCAATACTACGAAGATGTTCTGGAAGCCATCGTGTTCACAGAATCCATGCCCGGTGACGAATGCATATAAGAGATGATTCGATCGCTCCAACATCGATCATCATATCAAACCAATCCACTTCACCTTTACTTTTTCAAACTCTTCCAAATCGTTCAAACACTTCCATCACAATGAGGGTCACACTACTTGCTGGTCTCGTAGCTTGCTTGGCTGTTCACGTTGCTGCGGGCAGCGATGGGGGTGATCAAGGTTTCACTGCCAAGAACACTGGCGACAGTAAGGCTGGTCCGGGTGGTGCCGCTGGCGACACCAACACTGGCGACGCCAAGGGCAATGCACAGGGCGGCGGCGCCATCCAGGGCGGAGACCAGAAGGCTAATACCGTTGGTGGTAGTTCTGGCGATGTCAAGACACAAGTCGGCACCGCAATACAAGGACCTAATGCAGCTTACGGAGCTGGCAGCACGGCTGAAAACAACATCGGAGGCGGTAGTTCCACGTCCGGCGACACTGTTGGCGCCACACAGACATCGAAGACTGAGGGCACCACCCAGGGCGGCGTCAACACTGTCAAATCTGGAGATGCGATCGGCGGCAGTGGTGGAAGTAGCAACGGCGGCGCCACGGGCACGACTGCTCCATCCTCGACCAGCTCCGGCGCGGGCGGCGCTGGCGGTGGAAACCCTTCATTGACCGTCCCCGTCCATGCCTCTCCCTTTCTCCGCCGATCTGTGGTTCCCCAGACCCTGTACGTGCGGCAAACTCAGGCTGACTGTAAGTGGTCCTTTCTCCAGCATTGGCATGACTTTACTGACGCAAGAAACAGCCATCTCCGTCGACGAAATCAAGCAGGCCATTACCGCAAATCAGCAGCTCCCAAGCGGCCTCGAGGCAGCCTGGGCCAGCTCTCCTCTTGCATCTCAGTGGACTCCCCCATCTAACCGCAAGCCTGTCGACCCCAAGCTTGAGAGCCAAGATGTGACCGAGGCCGTCGGAATCATCAAGAGCGGTAACCTTCCTGCCGAGATCACCAGCGCCATGGAGGCTGCCGGCTGGAAGAAGGCCTCAAAGACCAAGAGGTCCATGCGCTTCGTCGCATAGAGCTTGGAGATCAGTGGTATACGGGCGAGCATTGAAGTGGAAGAGTGTCCTTCTTCGGACAGCAACGGTCCTTTCCGAACAGATGCAGCGAGCATCTTTGATGATTATGATTAGCATTTTTACCTTTGCCGCAGGAGGCCAAGAAGATCTAGCTTAAGATAGCATACGATAGGTAGCAATGGCACTGGGAAGCAGGGATTCCCCACACTGATCTGACGTTCCACCCTGTCGATCACGGTGATCATCTGCAGTTCACCTTGCTTGCTTTCCTAACTTCACCACCTCCATTCTCTCCCACTCCCGTTTAAAGATCTAACAACCATGCCTCAACTCCCTCTCGACGACACCGGCTCTCGCTCGCACCTCGACGACTTCGCAGCCGACGCCCGCCGTCGCGCCAGCGGCTTCTGGGACAGCTTCTCCAACTTTGCCCTTCGCGACAACGTGCTCGAAGTCGCGGTGGGACTGATGTGACTCCCCCCTCCTCTCCCCGTGTACCATGTTCGCAGAATCTAACCATCGCGGTGTAGCTTCGCAACCTCGTTCACATCCCTCACCACCTCCCTCGTCTCGGACCTGCTGCTGCCGCTCATCTCCCTCCTCCCTTTCCTCTCCCGCAACCTCCCGGAATGCTTCCTCATCCTGCGCCGCGGCGCCCGCTACTCAGAAGGCGAGATAGGGCGGTACAACACCGTCGCGCAGGGCCTGGACGACGGGGCCGTGATCTGGGCCTATGGCAACTTTGTCGACAAGGTGTTGCGCTTCCTGCTGATTGCGCTGAGCTTGTTCGCTATTGCCAAGGGGTATGAGTGGGTCAGCAAGGACAGGGTGGTGAAAAGGCAGATCAAGTGCAAGTATTGTCGCAAGTACATCAGTGAGAAGGCGAGGAGGTGTGTGAATTGTACGAGCTGGTTGGATGGGAGAGAGGATAAGTAGGGGGGGAGGAACGACAGGGGTGAAGGGAATCGATGGGATGAGTTATGATACCCATAATAAGCACTGAGCTACGACAGATACGCGTGCAAGCCTGGAGTATTGGAGATCGTTGTACATTATTATGGTATTATCTCATGCTTCGAATAACTACCTCAAGCGTTTGGCCATGCCTTTGGGCTCTCAAGTCATCTAGAAAGAGAGGAGATCTTCAGGACATCGTAAGAGAACTTGCAAAGACACTCTAAAAAGTACTGGCTTAATTTCTTCGCATCCTGTGACTGCAATTGACTGTCGCTGTTCTAATAATCTATCCTACAAGAATGATATAACGCTATCTTCACAGCAAGGCAAACAACATGCCCAAGCCAAGCATAGCGAGCAACATGCCATTACTTCGGCTCCCTGTCACGCTCGTTGCTGCACCCGTCGTGTTCCCGTTGGCGCTTCCGTTAACCGCGGCAGTCTTGCCGAGTCCACCAGGCAGGTTCTGATAACTGAAAGTCAAGTTCTGCGGGATACTGCTGTTGTAGCATTGTCCGTTCGCAATGTCCAAGTTGCTCAGATCCTCGGCGTTGACGAAGAACATGTACTTGCTCTGTGGGATACCTTCAAATCCGCTTGTGTCATAGGGGAACTTGTCGCCTGAATCGGTGGCGGATGTGTTGCGGAGGTAGATGCACTGAACCTGATCTGGGAAGTCCTTTGCGAGCTGCGGGTAGTCCTTCATTACGTCCGAGTTGCTGGTGTCGGCGACGAGGATGAACTTGCGTTGGCGATATGTTTCGAAGACTTTGTTCAGGAGGAATGCTCGAATGGACAGAGTTGCTGAGACATCGCTGAAGTTCAGAGGACGGGTGTCGAAAGAGCCACCGGGGTAGGTCGCGTAGATGTATTGCATGTACTGTCAGGAGTCAATAAATATCACGTTTTATCAGCCAGTATCACTTACAGTACGTGTGACCTGCTCAGGAGTAGTCGTCAAGTAGTGGAAGTGCAGATTGGGCACAGTGTCGCTCCAGTTCCGGTAGATGTCCGGCATATTCTGCCATGGGACAAAAGGACGTGCAAAGGAGTTCAGTAGACCCTCCTTGGGCTCGTAGATCTTTGTGACACGGAGGATGTCGTCGATATCACTGACAATGGTGATGCCGGTTGGTGGTACCAGGTATGCTGTCGAGTTACCGATTGATGCCCCACCAACATGCGTGTTCAGTTTCTGAATAGAGTTGGTCTCATTACCAGCAGTGAGTCCATTGCTCTGAATCGGAACGAAGGCGTCGAAGTCACCCTCGTCGGTGGTAGGGTATGGTAGGGTGATTTGCTGGCTACCTCCCGATGCCGGTGATCCACCACCACCAGTCTGATCGCCGCTCGATCCAGCATTCGGTGCGGGCTCTAGGGTGATCTCGCTGACGTTGACGTTACCTTGCTGCAGGACGAAGATGGAAGCGGTCACATTCCGTGCCTGATCTTGCTGACTTGCTGGAAGGCTGTCGATGTCGGTTCCAATCAGGAAAATGTTCGCGAGGTCATTGAGCTTCTCGGTCGAGGTATTTGGCTGCTTGTAGACATTTCCGTGGAATCTAACGTTCCAACCCTGATCTGTCCAGTTGGCGTATGGATCGATGTTGAGCACTTGAGTAGGCAGTGCTCGTACTTGATCATCGTCTATTCCGAGCGAGCTCTGTACTTTGTCTCCGGTGGGAAAATCTTGGAAGTAGTTTGGAATACCGGATGCGACCCAAGAGGGAAGATCAGATCCTAGACCAGACAGGACGCCATCGATATCGCTTTTGAGGTCGCTGAGAATTTGACGTCTTTCGAGCGTCTTGGTAGCCTCGTATAATACAGGCGAGGGCGTAATCTCCGGCGCGCGAGCCTCAATCACAGCCGCAGCTCTGGCGGTTGGAGCTGGAATAGCTGCGACGAGCGGTGCAGCAGCAAGCAAAACTGTGCAGGAGGTGAATGTAGCCCTCATCTTGAATTGTCGGGGCCAGGTCTGGGCGAGAGGTAGTCAAGATGGAATAAGCATTTAAGAAATGCTGGGTTTCTGGGTGCCAATAATCAAGGATCGACCTGGGCGTTTCCAGGGCGAAGCCCAGAAATGACGTCAACGCCCAGAGTGAAACATCCCCAAGCTTCACGAGTCAGTTTCGTGCATAAAGTGCTCACGGCTACAGATTGTCCAACACGTGACGAGCTGAATATTTGCTCACTGCTGCCTGAGTATATGTATTGTTGCTATATACGAGTCTTACAGCTGGTGTAATCATCTTCCCGCCTGTTGAACATGTCACTATCAGAACCGACCATCTATGATCCAGACAAACACTCCCATCTCCTGACTCAAATCACCCAGATTCATATCAGGGCTGTGCTTCAAGATCACGTTGTTGCCACGTTCCTGCCACCATTCGACCTTGACGCAGACGGAACAGATCCAAAAGTCCTCGCATACTGGCAATCAAATGTAGCCCAAATCAGGAACGGAGATCGATTCATTATTTTCATACTGGCTGGAGAGGACGTTGCCGGCTTTGTGACAGTATCGTCTCCCCCAGTACCAACTGTAGCCCACAGAGCTGGAGTAGAGAAGCTCTTCGTTAACCCTGCGCATCGCAGGAAGGGTATCGCAGTGATGTTGATGCAGGCAGTCGAGATAGAGGCCAAAGCGAGGGGCAAGAAGATGCTAGTGAGTCTCTTTCGTTACCCCTACTTGGCCTTTACTCATAGTTTGTAGTTGCTCGATGCTATACGAGGGTTCCCTGCAGAGCACATGTACTCGAAGCTGGGATATGTGACCATTGGCGAGATTCCAGATGGCGTTATTTTGCCAGATACTGAAGAGCTTAGGACTGAGGTATTAATGTACAAGAAGATCTAGGCTTTGGTGGAGAGTTTCAAGCTGACTTCTCGAATGCCACTTTACCGTCCCCGCCGACTTGTGCATAGCTTGTTTTCGTTGGCGGAATGGGAGTTGGCTTCTGCTCTAGAGCCTTCTCGGCAGCTTCCTGGCTGTCGATCCTTGCGTACTTCGTTTGCAAAACGGCTCCTGCTGGTGCATCCGCGATTTCGTTGATGTCTCTACTCGTCAGCGATTCCGAGATGCTGTTTCCTCTGGCTTGCAACAGGATGTTCGCAGGTCCCTCGAATCGGAGAAACAGCCGATCACCGAATATGGATCGCCGCGTCCATGTTCGGACCGTAAAAGCGAAGGCGGAAAGGAATCTCCAGATCTGGGATTCACGTATTGTTCGGATGAACCTTGTGTCTGGCAACAGCGTTGTCGGACTGGGTATTTGAAATCGCAGAGTCGAGGACTTGAATCTGTATGGTTGAGGAGCATTCTGCATGATGCTGTATGCGACAACATTCCTGCTCGCTGTAAGTATATTGCCAATCGTGTTTACCGCTAAGTCAACCTTACCCTGGATGTACCACGTACTCTTCTCCTGATCGCACCATGACCTGGTAGATCTGCCCTTTCCCAGCCAAACACATCAGGCCACGACCGGACACCTTCGTATTTCCCCAGTGTGCGAGACCCATCTTGGTGTTTATTCGCGGTTTCATTGAAAGCGTATGTCCCGTCCAGGCCAGAAGCGCATTCCTCTGCGCGATCATCCAGTCCAATCGTCCGTCTAGATGTACCACCGTGAACGTCGAGAGGGGCGATTTTGTAGATATGAGAGCGACAAAGGGTGTCGTGGATGTAATCTAAGCTATCAGCTCAACCACTCGGGTGCGTTTCTCAATGAGAGGATTGGACTTACCTTTTGGTAGAGGAATGGTATGCCTCCCACTGCTCTACGGAATGGTTCGAGCAGCGAGAGTGTAGAGACGGCCTGTATAGACTTAGATGTTTCCTGTCTGAAGCTCAAGTCCTTCTCATACGCTCTCTGGCTTGCCATTGAAGCCGACTAGTGACCCTCTGCGCGTGTAAATGCTCTGTGATGCCGAGACTGAGGCGGAGAGTAGGGAGGATGGTCCACCAAGGACCTCGAATTGAGCGTCTGACGATTGTTAGAGTGTACAGCTATAAGAAGCAGGCCAACATACCTGGAGTGGGCTGCGAGGATGAGGGGTCGGGTATGTTTATGTTTGCGGAGGTTGGAGTCGACGATGCTGGGGTCGCATTGATCTGTATTGAGCGCAATTGACGCCCACGGGATTGAGCTGAAGCTCCATGCGACCGCAGTAGAGCTTGCGCATGTAGCACACGATTGCGCATCGCGAGGAAGCCGCTATAGATTCCGGTGCGAGAGGTGAATTTGTGAAGCTGTCGAACTTGAAAACTTTTGGAGGTTATGCAACAAGCCGACTTCAGCCGAACAAGGGCAACGTCGTTGGCAGGATGCAGCGCAGCTCTTTTCGAGCAATGCAATCCTGATCCATGATTTTCTATATACAACTCTTAATGCTCTAGATTGATCATGTCTTCTTAGAAGAGTCTTTCGCGTTGCCATCTTTATCCTTTTCCTCCTCCAGGAAGAGCATCTCCTGAGCACTCCAAAGCTCGGAGTATAAGCCGTCACTATCCACGAGCTTCTCATGCGTACCCTGCTCTACCATATGACCATCCCTGAGAACAATGATCATGTCCGAGTCGAAGATGGTCCTGAGTCTGTGGGCCACGAACACGCTGGTTCTTGCCTTCTCTCGAAGGATGCTATTGATGTTCGTCAAGAGTGCTTGCTCAGTGTGAGTATCCAGGGCCGAGGTCTGCATATCGTTAGCGATGTATCAGATCATCCTTACCTTTGACATACGGCTTCGTCGAAAAAGAGCAACGGTGGGTCTTTGAGGAGCAATCTTGAGACTGCCAGACGCTGCTTCTCGCCCCCTGAGATCATCATGCCTCGTTCACCAACTTTGGTCTTGTATTTCTCTGGGAAATTCTGAATGATGTCGTGCACCTGAGCTCGCCTCGCCGCAGCTTCGAATTCCTGTTCCGTCGCTTCTAGTCTGCCGTATCTGATATTGTGCTCTATCGTGTCGTTGAAGAGAGGCGTGTCCTGGGGAACCACACCGATGGCTTTGCGCAATGTCTCCAGTTGCACATCTCGTATATCCTGGCCATCGATCAAGATACGTCCTTCTTGTACATCGTAGGAACGGAACAGGAGACGCAAGATTGTTGACTTTCCACATCCACTAGGTCCAACAATCGCTACCTTCTTGCCAGCCGGAATTGTCAAGTTGAGGTTTCGTAAGATCGGCCGGTCTGGTCTGTATCCAAAGGTGACATTCTCGAATCTGATCTCACCACCAGTAAGTGCTAGTGGCTTCACGTTCGGTTTGTCCTCAATGTTGACGTGCACCTTTTGCAAATGGAACAACGTTTCCATGTCGAGCAGACTTTGCCTCAGCTCTCGGTAAACAGATCCCAAGAAGTTTAGGGGCACAGACAACTGGAAGACCAGCTGGTTGACCATGACCAGATCGCCGACTGTCAGATTGCCTTCGGCCACTCCCTGAGCGGCATAGTACATCATCGCAGTCAACGCACTTGAGAAGATCAAGTTCTGCCCGCTGTTCAGGAAAGCCAAAGAAGTCGCAACTTTGATCGATGCAGTCTCATAATCCTTCAGTGCGTTGTCGTATCGTCGCAGCTCATATCGCTCGTTGTTGAAGTACTTCACCGCCTCATAGTTGATCAATGAATCGACGGCCACTGTAGCACCTCTGTTGTCCGCAGCGTTGGCTTGCTTTCGAAACTTCGTTCTCCACGAAGTCGTCGTGATTGTGAATGCAGTGTACGCCGCCATTGTCGCAGCCGTGATCATGGCAAACTTGAAACCATACTGATATGTCAGAATACCACATACAAGCGATATCTCCAGTGCCGTTGGAATGATGTGAAAGACCATGGACGTCAGCAAGAAGCTAATTCCCTTCGTACCACGATCAATGGCTCTCGTCAACCCACCAGTCTGCCGCGACAAGTGGAACGTCAAATCCAGCTTCATCAGATGGCCAAACACACTCGCTGCAACCCTTCGTATTGCCTTCTGAGCCACGCTGGCGAATACAGCATTTCTAATCTCCTGGAACAAGGCCGCGCTTATTCTCGTCGCTCCGTACGCAAAGATCATGGTCCCCGCGACCGTCATCGCCGTCCCTCCAACAGCCGCAAAATCAATGTTCATAGAATCAACGATGCTCTTGAAGTAGAACGGCACTTGCACGTTCAAGACCTTCGCTCCGATCAGCAGCGCGACTGACAAGCCGACTCTGAACCGCGCACCCATATCGTCCTTCGGCCAGAGGTACTTGGCCATGTCCCTGATGATAGCCCAGTCTGCTTTCCGTTGCTCTTTGTTCGACACCGTCTGCTCGGCGAGAAGACCATCCTGCTTGGCCGGCGTCGCAGGCTTCGCTTTCTGCACCGTCTCAGGTTGCACACCTTCTGACGCATTGGTCTTTTGCTGTATGGACTGCGCGATTGTGCGCGCTTTGGTGTCATCTCTCCTCCATATTGGGCTGGTAGCGAATATGCGTCGCGCGGTTGGCGACGCGAGGCTCTGTCTAGCTAGGCATGGCGTATGATGTGTAAGTCGCTGACATGTAGCTCGACCTAGGTGTTGGACGAGCATCTAGATGGTGGGGTTCGGAGGGGTAAGGTGCTACCGGCACATGGTCTTGTAAATAGCCGTCGACTCCAAGTTGGAAAGCTTAGCTGAACTCGACAGTCGCGGATTCGTAAGATGGTCAGCAGTGCCTTTAGGAGTTCTGCTGGACCTCGTCTGTCCATCTTTCTGTCCGATGATGTGATGTGGAGGACAGCCAATCAGCGCGGGGTCACCGCACTTTCACAGTTCACTGTCAGGGGTAATGTATTTGATCGTTACTTTCAGATCTGTGGTATCTAAAGTATGTGCATGAATCGTCGTACGTACACAGTCACAGCTATAATACCGCCAGATTCAGATTTCCAAGTCCAGGGGCAACGGATTCTTTGCTCTTCAGCGTCATAACAGCGGCCTTTTGGGCGAGGGCCACCAGATCCTCCACATGCCTTGCAGGATCTTTCGCGAGCCCCGCGACAATCGCACCTAGAAACGTGTCTCCTACGCCATTGACGCTTACGATTTCGTGCTCGGGCACCTTCTCTGCAGGAGGGAATAGTCGCACATACAATCCACCGACCTTTGTGGTTGTTTCAGAGTCGTTGTTACATCGGCTGACGATATAAGGTGCATGCTCGCCGCTATGCAACCTCGGATCTCCTGCTGGAATGAGCTGGGTCAACAAGACGCCTTCTGAACCTAGCTTGGTCAGGATCTGAGGAATGAAAGGTAGCAATTGTATGCTTTGTTGTGGTATGCCTGCATCGACTAGTGCTGGGCTGGTAGCAAGAGACAACTGTGCACGAGCACCAGATGACGGAATGCCAAGGGCATCGATCACTTGCCACCAGTCTTGACGATCGAAATAGTCAGCCTCACGAGCGGCTGAATGCATAGCTTTAAGCTCATAGCTGTTTGGTGTAGCGAGCTGTATGCTGGCCTCAGGGTATACCTTGAGCTGTGATCCTTCCGGCAAAGAGAAGATCTGTACCGACTTTGCAGTACTAACGGGTTCGTATATGATCGTTGCTGAGATAGAAGCGGCAAGCTGGAGCCATTCCGCTAGTAGCGATGTGCTCCAGTTTGCATCTATAATGACATTTCTTGGTCGATACTGCTGGAGCTGTTCGGACCAAAATGACTGGTAACACGCATTTTCGGTCCGACGATTCGATTCTCGTTGTTCGAGGATCGCCATGTCTGCCATGGCCATGACCAGACTCTTCTCCGCGTCGTTCACAGCAACATACTGAGGAGTACGGCCGCCTTCGAGTGTGTAGACACCATTTATGTCCATATTTGCAGATTCAAGTGCGGCCTTTGTTGTGTCACCCGCAGGATCATCCCCGATGAGAGTGCACAATCGGGTCGGTACACCGAGTAAATGCACCGCTCGCGCGACATTGTGTCCTACACCGCCGACAGATTGTGACATAACGGCAGGATTGGAAGTGTGTAGAATTGGCTGCTTTCCAATTGCGGCAGATCGTGGTTCAAAGTCACAAGCCAGATCTAGAGCCAGAGAGCCAGCAACAAACACTGACGGATCTGGGATCGATGGTTGAAATGTGGCGGACAAAGTCGCGCCTGACTTGGCTTCTAATAACACTTCTTGAGCTGGTGCTTGCACACCTTTCGAAACACCATTCGGTCGATAATTAGAAGCCGCGGGACCAGTGGTAGTATTGCCAACTGAATCATTGAGACGTCTGGTGTGCATCAGTGGTATTTACGGACTACCACTCCAGGCTCACTCACGACCCCTCACGTTCCCGTTGTCGGTCCAGCCTTGCCACCTCGACAGCCACCAGCGTGCCACGCTTGGCATTAGACGCAACGAGAGCCCGATTCGACTCCACACTACGTGCACCAGTGATCTCCTTGATCCTGTTGAGGATGAAGGGCGTATTTGCACTGCCGTGTATTCCGGCGTCTTCTGCCTCCTTCACAGCATCAGATATAGCTCGGTCAATTTCTGCTTTTGGCACGCTGTGTTCCTCAGGAATAGGATTGCTGATTACTAAACCAGATTGGATGCCCAGTACATTCTGTGCATGGATGACAGCAGCAGCCTCAGCTTCAGTCTGAATAGTCATTGGTGATTTAACACCACTATCACGAGACCAGAAACCTGGGAAATCGACTTGACCAGTCCGCCCATCAGCGAAAGTCGCCACAGGTACGCCTTGCGTCTCCAGGTACTCGAGCGTCCTCGGAAGGTCCAAAAAGCTCTTGCAACCGCTGCTGATCACTGCAACGGGAGTGCGGCCAAGTTCAGTCAGATCTGCAGAAACATCCATCGTGGTTTCGCCGCCTCTGTGAACGCCACCCAAACCTCCTGTCGCGAAGACCTTGATCCCAGCCATATGAGCTAACACCATGGTCCCAGCGATCGTAGTACCTCCATGAAACCGTCGTCCAGGCGAACCCAGTCCACACATGAATGCCAAATCTCGTCGTGACACCTTTCGAGTGGTTTCCTGGCCTGCGGTACCGGCTAAGCGGATGAGCTCTTCAGTCTCCATGCCGACTTTGGCGATACCGTCTAGAACACCAATGGTTGCAGGAATGCCCCCATTTGTCCTGACCACACTTTCCAGTAGTGAGGCAAGGGCAATATTATCTGGATAGGGGAAGCCATGCGTGTAGATGGCAGTCTCAAGGGCGACTACAGGTCTTCGCTCAGCTAAGGCTTGTTGGACTTCTTCAGAAATTTTGAAATAGGGCGACTGTGCATGTAGTCGGCGGGTCGAGATTGTCTGGGTCTTGAGCAAAGAAGCCACACAAAAGCTTGTGGGCAGTCGAGATCGTGCAATTAACGACATTGGCAATGAATTTGCAGTTGAAGAATCAAGAGAATATAAACACCTCCGCCACGCCGTGTCGAACCAGAAGACCGTATCTATATACAGCAGAAACGTGAGTGAACCTTGAAGGCTCACGGTGACCCAAAGAGGGATGTGCTCCGCTCAGATAGAGCTTGTGAATGTGGCAGGTTTTACCGAGCATCCAAGTGTCCAGAGAGCTTCACGATTTCTTGCTGCAACACGCAACGCACCCCTCTTCATCACCCCAATTCAGATTCCCAATTGGTGCAATTTAAGCATCATGAGATCGGCCGGCATCTTCGCCAGCTATCTCATAGCTTTGGCAGCGCCATGTCTAGCAGAGATCAATGTCACTGAACAGGTGTCGCGGCAGATCCTACCAAGCTCCTTTACACCACCTCAGGTGTTCCAACACGCCAATCTGGTCCGGACGATCTCATTAGCGAAGTCATATACGAAAGAAACCATCAACGTGATCGTCGAAAATATCGACAAGAAGGAGCAGTCGGAATACTATCTTCCTTTCGAAGCATCTGCAATCTCGCGAATTGGGAATCTAGAGGTTAGGGACAAGAATAACGCAGAGCAACGCTTCACCCAGGTCGGCGCAGTCGAGTACGATACGACCAGCGCAACACAATACTACAGGGTCAAGTTCCCGAAAGTACTGGTTCCGAAGGAGAAGATCACACTGTCCATCACCTGGTCGACCTTGGCTTCGCTAGACCCTCTCCCAGCAAAGATTGAGCAGTCTGCAAAGCAATACGTTCAGTACCCCTTCTCTGCCTACGCACCTTCAGCATACAAGACTGTCAAGCAGAAGACAAACATCAAGCTGCCTACAGTTGATGTCCCAGACTACACCAAGCTCGACAAGAATGCCGATGGAAAGGACGATCCTCAGAAGCAAGGGACTACATTCACGTATGGCCCATACGCCGATATTCCAGCTGGAGCGATTCAACAAGCTTCTTTGAGGTACGAATTCACGAAGCCTCTCTTACACGCAACCCTCCTTGAGCGAGATGTGGAGGTTAGTCATTGGGGGGGTAACATGGCTACGGAAGAGCGATACTGGCTGGAGAACCGTGGCGCAGAGCTCCAAGGGCAATTCTCTCGTGTCAAGTGGCAACAACAGCAGTACTACAATCCGCCAACCTCGGCTGCCAAGGAATTGCACTTCCCTCTTGCGGTCGGCAGTCTAAACCCATACTTCACCGACGACATTGGCAACGTCAGTACTTCTAGATTCCGAAGCAATTCTCGAGAGGCTCTGCTTGAGCTGAAACCTCGCTACCCGTTGTTTGGTGGCTGGAAGTACAAATTCCGCATTGGCTGGGATGCGGACCTCAAGAAGTCGTTGCGCAAGCTCAAGAGTGGCGACGGGTACGTCCTGAAAGTCCCGTTTATTGAAGGACCAAAGGAAGGCGAGGGCATCGAATACGAGCGGGTAGTACTTAGTATCGTTTTGCCAGAGGGAGCAACGTAAGCAGAAGGCACTTATGAGATATTTCACCACTAATTCTTTGTACAGCAACGTCAGGTACGACACCGAGGCGCACGTCATTTCTACAGAAACCACGAACCACAAGACATTCATGGACACTCTCGGAAGGACCACGCTTAGATTTACCGCCATCAATGTCGTTGACGACGCTCGTGACAAGACCGTAATCGTAAGTGCTTGGAGCTGAGATTCATCGAACCTTGATTGACTGTTCAGGTGACCTACGACTATCCCTTCCTCGCCGGCTTCCGTAAGCCGATCGTCCTCACGTCCTCCATGTTCGGCCTCTTCGTCGCTGCATGGGCGGTATCGCAGCTGGACGTCAGCATTGGTCGCAAGCGGTAGTGCTCTTCGAATAGATCCACTTCAAGAAGCGTTGGCGCATCTATTACGATTGGCCCTGTTGGCCAGCTCTTGCATCGCTCAGTCGGCTATGTATGGACCCTGCTGGGCTCGAGGTCTTTGGCGCGATGTGTAACATCTGTACCTCTAGAATATGAAAAGCTGTTCATGTCCTCTTCGTCTCACTCCCGTCATCCCAGAATTCCACGTCTCCTTCGGCACTCAGGCTTCCTTTCTTCAACAGTTGGCCTTTCTCCTTCAAGATGTCCTCAAGGGTGATTGATTTGTCCGAGAAGATCTTCAGATGATCACTGATCAGATGGCGGTTCTTACATCCAGGGCAGGTGATCAGGGTTGTCCCGTGGTGATATGCTTGCTTTGAAACGCGATGTGACGACCGCTCCAGACACTTGCGACAGGTGAAGGTCATCTCATATTGAGGCACTTGTTCTTTCTCCGGGTTTGGCTCTGCTGCCTGGTCTGATCGATCCGTGAGCGGTCTCGGTGCTGAAGATGATTCGAATCGCTTGTTCTGGAGTGGTTGTCCAGCTCGTGGCAGCGCTCGCCCAACGGATGTTGTGCTGGCTGTGGTGAACAAGCGCTGCCAGGCGCATGCACGTGGCGCACGCGGTGCCAAATATCTTGAGGCAGCAGCTAGACTAATTACGGGCCGCGATAACATGTTGGGTGTAGGAAGTAATGCTGCATTCTCCTTCTCAAGATCCAAACCACGGAAAGCTCCCGTCGGGTAAAGTTTTGCCGACGTCATTTGAAGAAAAGGCTTGGCGGCTCCGAACCTCGAATTCGCCGCAAGCGGAAGGAAAGCTGCATTCACACAGTCCACACAAACCACAACTTCCCGGCGCACAAGGGCTCTCTCGCTTTCATTTTAACCTTTGTGCTTTGTCCGACACATTTCACCCCTCCTACAGTCACAAGCACATCCATAGACCAGCACATGACGCGAGAAGCACCGATATCAGAACCTCCGCCTCTAGGCTCCTTCCCCGCGTGAAGCTCTACACAGGCTGGCTTACGGATGGCAACGCAAATGTCGGGCAGAGGCAAAACAAAAATTAGGGCTCCAAGAAGGGTGAGTATTTGGTACCCTCGGATCCAAAAAGTGATGTGAAGAGTGAAATACATCTGCTCCTCCCGTGAAACACACGACTGCGGGGCATTGGCTAACAATATGCTTTTACAGGGCCTGAACCAGGCAGCCGACGTCGACTTCGATCAGACATGGCAGGTGCTAGAGTCTGCATTTCACGAGATTCATACCAAGAATGCATCAAAACTCAGCTTCGAAACACTCTACCGTAATGCGTATAAGTTGGTGCTGAAAAAGCAGGGCGAAGGTCTATACCTGAAGGTCGCAGAATTTGAGACACGATGGTTGAGCACAGAAGTACGCAGCAAGGTGGTCCAATGCCTTACCCAGGAGCTTTTGGACCTAGGCTCCAATAGTTCTACTAGCGTTACACAGAGACGAGAATCTGAGCAGCGGTTCTTGAAGGAACTGCGCCAGGTGTGGCAGGATCATCAGGTATCGATGAGTATGTTGACGGACGTTATGATGTATATGGATAGGGTATACTGCACCGACAACCGCCGGCCCTCGATATTCTCGAAAGCAATGAGCTTGTTCCGCGACCAAATTCTGTATGCGCAACTCACAACTTCTACTGGTGACAAGCGTACGCTTCTTCAAACCCTCACGGACGTCATACTGGACCAAGTCAAGCAGGACAGGGACGGCGATACCATTGATCCTGCATTGGTACGCGCAAATGTCTATATGCTGGAAGGTCTGTTTGAGACGAATGTGGAGGCAGAAGATGAGAAGCTATATCTGAAGAAGTTTGAGGGATATTTTCTCAGCGACAGCACGCAATTCTACGAGAGTGAGGGTGAGCGACTCATCGGCGAGAACGACGCCGGTAGCTACTGCCGGAGCACGACCAAACGGATCAAGGAAGAACAGGAGCGCTGCCGTCATACCATCTCAGATCTGACCACAGCAAAGATCACAAAGGTCGTCGAAGATCAAATGATCCGCAAAAACATCAAGACAGTCATGGAGATGGACAGTGGTGTGAATTTCATGATTGGGAACGACAAATTCTCCGACCTCAAGCTCATTTTCGACCTGGAAGCACGAGTAGATAGCAAGAAGACAGAGCTTACGAGAACTGTGCAGAAGATCATCTCTGACCTTGGCTCGGCTGTCAATCGAGCTGCCTTTGACGCAACGGCGAATCCAACAGCTGCGACAGCGCCGACAGAGGACGGGGAAGAGAAGGCCAGCAAGTCGGGTCAAGACCGTGCCCTCAACATTCAGACTGCCGCTGCGCTCAAGTGGGTGGAAGATATTCTGGGTCTCAAGGACAAATTCGACAAGATCTGGAAGCTGTCTCTCAACGAAGACCAGGTTCTACAGACGGTGCTCACCCGTAGTCTAGGCGACGTCATCAACTCATTCAGCAGATGTAGCGAGTACATTTCTCTGTTCATTGACGAGAACATGAAGAAGGGGCTGAAGGGCAAGACTGAGCAGGAAGTCGACCAAGTGCTGGAAAAGGCTATCACCCTGCTTCGTTACGTCCAGGATAAGGATCTCTTTGAAAACTACTACAAGAAGCATCTCTGCCGCCGTCTCATCATGGGCAAGTCGCTGAGTATAGAAGCGGAGCGATCCATGATTCTGCGCATGAAGATTGAGCTCGGCAACGCATTCACATCGAAGCTAGAAGCCATGTTCAAAGACATGAACCTGTCGGACGAGCTCACCGCCGGGTACAGGAACCATATCAGTGGTCTTGGTCAACACGACTTCAAGCGTGTCGAATTGGCAATTCACGTGCTCACGTCCATGACCTGGCCTCTCGATACGATGCGCGGTCTGGATGATGAGCGGGACGCCCGGATGAAGACCATCTATCCCCCGATGATTGAGAAGCTCAAGACATCTTTTGAGCAATTTTATGCCCAGAAGTACAGTGGTCGCGTGCTCAGCTGGCAAGGCAACATGGGTACAGCGGACATCAAGGCGACGTTTCCCAAGGTTCCGTCGAAAGATGGACCACCTCGCCCGCGCACCCATGAGATCAATGTGTCGACGTACGCCATGATCATCTTGCTACTCTTCAACGACCTGGCTGCGGATCAGAGCCTAAGCTTCGAGGATATTCAAGGCCGCACGAACATTCCGACAAATGAGCTCATTCGTAACCTTCAATCTCTAGCTGTCGCGCCCAAGACCAGGATTTTGGTGAAACAGCCCATGAGCAAGGATGTCAAGCCGACTGATCAGTTCAGTTTCAACGAGTCGTTTGTCAGCAAGTTCATCAAGATCAAGGTCGGCGTTGTCAGTGCTAGTAACCGTGTGGAAAACGACAGAGAGAGGAAAGAGACCGAAAAGAAGAACAATGACAGCAGAGGTTTCGTGGTCGAGGCAGCGATTGTGAGAATTATGAAGTACGTATCGGCTTTGAGATGAACGGCGAGCACTGCTGACAAGAACCAGACAACGCAAGGAACTACCTCATGCTCAGCTCATCACCGAAACCCTGTCACAACTCAGCAGTCAGTTCAAGCCGGACGTAACTATGATCAAGAAGAAGATTGAGAGTCTGATCGAGCGAGAGTATCTGGAGAGAATGGAGGAAGCGCCGGTGCCTACTTACAGGTACTTGGCTTGAGGAGGATCAAAAGGGATCTATCACACTGTTCGAAGCATTTCCATATACCCCGCATAGCGCATGATCATGGACGACAGGTGTGGAAAGGAAACAGGGGGGGGGCGTTCACCACGGTAGTTTTTCTGACATCACAGCGTGGCGTTGTGGTAGTTTCTCATAACGAGAAGCTCGAGGTGTGTTGCATACTTGGCGATGGCGAGCAAAAAGCCCGTGAATTCAATGCTACATGACCAACTGCGGTGTTTGCACAAGTTACTTTGTTGTACGTCACGGGAGCGGTTGTGATGGCCGCCCTTGCTTCACCCAGCCTGATTCCCGGCAACCTCGACTGCATATAACGTCTCCCATCTGCCACAGCCAGTCCGACCTCTTGCGAGATCATGCACAAGCCAAAGAGAAGATGCGGCACACACACACACACACACACACACACACACTCGGGGGCTCCATGTCGGCTTCCCATGCACTTGTTTGCGCCGCGACAGCCCACACGCACGGCTGCGTCGAGCCCCCACCCACAGTCTGGTCTGGCGAAAATCCATGCCATGCAGAGTCGAGGGCCGGAAAAGCCTGTCGCTGATCAAGACAGAACGCGTCGTCACGCAGAGCGGAGCGAATGCGCGATGCGCTGTTCGATAATAATCACTACTTGCAGCAACTGGCACTGCGCTACAACACTACTGGCTTGTCCCGTCAGAGGGCGCGAACAGAGTTTTCTACTTAGCCAAGGATGGGAATAATGGGCCCGACTCCTGTTGGGAGCCCGGTCGGGGCTGGCTGGCTCTGGGGCGATTGGGACGATCTGGTGTTGGCTGGCAGTGAGATTAGGCTCGCGTGGGCCAATATGGGCAGGCTGCCATGTTGATTGGTCATGTTCGGAGGGACTGTCTTTGATTACATGTTACCGGATCGGGAGACCTACGATGGCGCTCACTTTTTGCCCCGGGGAGGAGTGACGACTTGCAAGTAGCGCTGGGATCGAAGACGTGGCATGGAGTACTGTAAGGTCAGCATTGGACGTGGAGAGGCTTGAGGTTTGTTGTTGGGTTTGTTTGTTGGCAGTAGTGGTATGTCAGGTAGGTACGGTGATGATGCACTGCAGTGGTCTACGGTTCATGTCGACGGTTGATCTGGCTGTGGCAGACTGTTTTCCATCACAAACGGGTAGCCACTGTTTCATGCTCTGGCAGTGCTCTCGGCGCACGTCCTCCAGGGTGGTCGAGGTCAGCGTCAACACACGTGAAGAAGGGAACATCTAAACACGAGAAAAGAAAGCCAATGCTGAGATTGTACAATCCACTACAACGGAAATGAACGGCTACAGGCTGGCTTCGCATCCAAGTCTCTTCAACGATACCCACCTCTCGGCCTTGTACCTGCATGGAGGAGTGGAGAAGTTCAAGCGCGAGTTTTCTGGCCTTGCTGATGTGGCATTTTCTTTTCGTTTGTGTGTGTGTGTGTGTGAGACAAACAGGGATCTGCAGGCACGGCACGGACGAGGCGCTCAAGAAGGGAAAGAAAAAAAAAAGGATCGAGTATGGCGCTAGTACCTGCAGACCCGCAGTCCGACACGACGCCAATGGAGCCGACCAGATGCTCAATTGGTTGAACCCCTGCTTGTCGCCGACGCTAACGCTGATCTCCATCATTCAACGGGCACAGGCACAGACATGGCTACGCCAGGCCGGATCCAAGCTTGTTGCCGTGTTCCCAAAGTCAGATCAGCCTGAGCCTCCTTTTCCAACTTGACTCTGCATGCGTCCTCTGTTTCCCTCTTTCTCCTTCACACACGTCTCACAGCCTTTCACGTTCCCTCACCAAGAGCTATCAGCTCGTCCATTCCCTCGTCTTTACGACAAACCCACATTCTTTACCAACGATCACCAAACGCCCCGGTCGGCCGATATCGAAAACAGCGCTCCAGCAGCAGCTCCGCCGTTTAGTCAATTCTTGCAGCAGAGCATCAATACCCAATCTTTCGCATATCGTCAATTCACGACCTCGACACGTTCGCAATGGCCCCAGTTACGCAGCTAGGTCTGGTCTTCTTGACCACCGCCTCCGTCGCTTTCGCTGAGCGCCACGCTCACGTTCGCGGCCACCGTCATGTCAACAGGCGTCAGAACAGACCATACCTGACTGCGCCATATGGCTTCACCAACGGCACCGTTACTGCTGGCCCGACCGGCACCGGTTCCGTCCCTGACGAGACCTCCACTCGCACCGAGACTCTCACCAGCACCATCACCCAGACTCTCACTGCGCCCGGCGGTGAAGCTACCGGTGACGTCCCCGTCGGCGAGAACAACGTGCCCACTTGCGGCGGCACTCAGTACGTTACTGTCTCCGAGACTGTCACTGTCACTGCGACTGCCGGCTCCCCTGTCCCCACCGACACTGGTGACGATGAGGATGAAGGTGAGGGTGAGGACGACTCCCCTGTGACTTCTTCTTCTTCCTCCGCCGCACTCCCATCTTACGCTGCTGCACCATCTGCTCCGGCCAACAACGCGGCCACTCCAGCCAGTTCAGCCCCCGTGGCCACTCCCTCTTCGTACGAGGCCCCAGCTCCGGTCCCGACCACCTCTTCCTCGTCCGCTGCGGCTCCTGTCCCCAGCGCTCCCTCATCCTACGAGGCCCCAGCTCCCACATCCTCCGCTCAGCCCACCACTAGCGCTGCCCCAACCTCCACCAGCTCTGCCGCTGCCAGTCCCACTGGCTACTCTGGCGGTAACACTGGTAGCACCGGTTTGAAGACCAAGCGGGGTTGCCTCTACCAGGCCGGCATGAATGACTGCGCTCAGCTCGCCGCTGATGGCAAGCTCTCCTGGATCACCAACTGGGCTGCCACCTCCGACAAGACGGGCGACCTCGTCTTCATTCCCCAGCTCTGGGGTAAGACCAACCCAACTACCGGCTTCAACTACATCGACGGCTGGCAGGACAACTGCAAGAAGGCACTCGACGCCGGCTCCCCAGCTATCCTCGGTTTCAACGAGCCCAACATCGGTTCGCAAGCCGCCCTCTCCCCCGCCGACGCCGCCTCTGTCTGGAAGGACCAAATCGTCACGCCCTTTGGCTCCGCTGGCAAGATCCTCGTCTCCCCCGGTGTCACCTCGGAGCAGAACGGGCCCGACGGCGCCAAGACCTTCCCGGGTCTCGACTGGCTCTCGTCCTTCAAGACCGCCGGTGCCAATTGGGACGCCACCGCCGTGCACATGTACGCCGACTGCACCCTCGACGCCCAGGACCAGCTCCAGTACCTCAAGAACATGGTCGAGGAAGCCGGCAAGCGCTTCAGCAAGCCCGTCTGGGTCACCGAGTTCGGCTGCGACCTCAACGGCGCCCCGGCCGACAAGCAGGCCGCTTTCATCTCCGCCGCCGTCGAGTACCTCGAATCCGTCGACAATGTCAAGCAATACGCCGCCTTCAAGGCGGACACCCTCGTCGGTAACGCCGCTGGTAATGTGTACGCTAGCATGGACAGCAAGACGCCTTCCTAGATTCTTTCTATCCGGAGGAATTACCTGGACGCATAGACGGCGTTAGAGGGGGGGAAATGGTCAAAAGGCTTACGGCACTCATGACAAGTTCATCATCCATTGCCTTTGGTTCTCGTTTTCGAAAAGAAATACATTCTGGGATAGGGAAGGGGAGGATACAGAGAGAGACACACACATATACTTGCTTCGCTTCAATGTCTAGATACCTTTTTTTTAGTCAAGAATTTCAGAACTTTTTTTTTTTTTTCCTCTCTTGGACATCTATGACCCATACTTCTCTCTACCTTATAAGTGCTGCTTGCCTAGCCGTTAATTCTTCAACGAGTGATTTCCAAGACTCCATTCTTCACCAACCCCCGCCTACTCCAACGCTCATCCCCCGCCAGGAAATCCCCTCGCACCACCTTCCCCCTTCCCGTCGTCCTCGTCCCCTCCCGGTCCTCAAACCGGAGATATACCCCCTCCACCCTCCCGTCATAATAGCTACTCGTCCGCTGCACCGACGCCCTCAGTTCCTCCTGCCCTACCCCTTCCCTGATCTCCAGCAACGGCACGATCCCTATCCCCGTCCCCTCCAGCGCGCGCTCGAGGAGACGCCGCGAGACGAACGTGCCCTCGACGCGATCGAAGAGATCGAATGCCAGAAAGACATCCGGGAGGGAGGAGTAGTGGATGCTGTGTTTCGCGACGAGCCATTCGCCGTAGAGGGTCCAGCGGTCCGGGAGGTGGGGGTCGCGCCCGAGGAGGCGGTCGAGTGCCCTCTGGTGGGAGGTCAGCCAGGACGTCAGCGGACGGAACTGGGCGTGGTCCGATGCCGAGACGTGGTGGGAGCGGTTCTGCGTGGTGAGCTCGCCTGACGAGGAGAGGGAGATGCCGAGGTTTGCGCCGTCGAGCTTTTCTTCCATGATGATCCGACCTTGACCCTGGGCTGGCACGGAGGGAAGTGTGGTGGTGGTGGTGGGAATGGAGACTGGAGAGCAGGATACACCGGAGATGATGTCGTCGGATGTGGCGGCGCCGAGATCGAGGAGGTGAGGGGTGCGTGGGAACTTGGTGAGGGGGATCTCGCCGCCTAGTAGGACGGCGGCAGTGTGAGCAGCCGGAAAAGAAGGGACGGTGATGAGTGCTGAGAATTTTTCATTCAGGGTTGGGGGGTCGAGATCGCGGGACATGGATGCTAGAGCGTTCGTGCCACGGCCAATTGGAATTGTGGGATGGTCGAGGCGCGAGGCGATGCGGACTTCGCATAGAGGTAGAGGAGAGGATAAGTGGATGGCGACAATTGTGTGCTTGGCTGGAAGGAGGGAGAGAAAGTAGGCGCGGTCGGATATGGACGGGTTGCATCGATCCAGAATGACGAGCGCCGGACCGTGGTCTCTTCCAAAGGCTTCCTCGCAGGCAGAGCGCGAGCGAGTAGTGTCTTGGTTGATGATGAGTGTTTTAAGGCCGCGGGCTTTGCGGCGTTTAGCAACAGCGACACTGAGCCAGGATTTACCTGCACCTGGGAGGCCCACGAGAAGAAGATGGGTGACGTCTTCGTGGTATGCAAAGTTGGAAGGCAGGGCAGAGTCAATGGACATTGGTTCTGACGACTCGTCTGGTTGGGAGTCTGACTGAGCTACACGCCAGCGATGCTGGATGTACTGGCCTACAAAAGCCTCTTGCACATTACTCTCGATGCTGCCGGGTCGTAATGATCGAATTGTGGCTATGGCTGTTGTAGTATCGAGAGTTGGGTACGTTGTAGGCTCACTGCCGGCTTGACTGTGCATGGCGATGAGGCAAGCTAGGACAGTTCCGGCACGACCTTTACCCCCTCCACAGTGGACAAGCCAGACAGACTCGGGTTTGGAGATGAACTGGGTGTGGATGTAGTCCATTTCTGCAATGGTCGGAGCCTGGTAATTCTCAACAGGTATAAAGATATTCTTGATATTCTTGAACTCGAACCAGTGAGCAGGCAGAGGTTCCTCCTTTGTTAGTGTCAGAACCGTGGTAATGCCTAGTCTCTGAAGAAGGTCGATGTCAGTCTCGGTTCGAGGCGTGCTAATCCCAGCCAATCGGTTTGGCATTATCCAAGAAAAGAAGCGTGGTAGTTTTGTATCACCTAACCATTGTCCTTCGCGAGAGTGCTGGGGTGTAGTCCAGAGAACGTCGTTACATAGATCTAGCGACAGTAGCGGTTGAGGATCGAGCAGAGATCGTCGTAAACTTGCAGGTATTGAGAGATGTTCCAGTTCTGTCAGAGTTGGGCCCCACGCCACGACACCGTTCAAACGGAGTAGCTGTTTACGAATATATACTTCCAGAGACGGGTCAAGTGAATAAGCTCGAGCATAGGCGAGCAAGGAAAGCTTGGGTAGATCGTGCCTATTGATGTCGGCAAGTCGAACAAAGGCTTTATGGGAGCTAGGAAATCGAGCCGCCATTCGTTGAGCAATCGCGGGATGAAGTGATGTAGACTGCGTAAGCAGGACATGGTCGAAAACATCTTCCGTCCAGGAATCGGTGGGGAGTAGATCTGTATTGGCAAGACTGCAGAGACCCTTGTTCAGGTCATGGTTGTTGTTAGGCGTAATGGAGACGTGGAAATACGAAGGGTGCAGCCCCAGTGATCTTCGCCACTTTTCTGCATGATACCAAACGACTACGATCCATTTTACGTCTGGTCGTTCCGACTGCTGTCCAATGCCAAGCGCATGGAAGTAGCTAGGATCCAGGGCATCTGTCGAGATCTTCGGCAAGTCAGGCTTGCTGCAGGCAACGTATTCGGCTTTGGTAAGTAGTGTGACATGTAGAGGAAAAGGTAAAGTAGTCGGATCTTGCTCTGGCAGGAAAGACGAGAATATATCGTTCAGATATTTGTCGCCAACGAGTGCTACGCCACCGCGATACTTGATGATCTCCATATTGCGCAATCGTGGGAGGGACTCCTTGGGGACTTCTGTGGTTTTTTTGTTGGTCCCGAGGTGACTTTGGTCGTACTTATATGAGGCTATAGCGGAGAGGGTATGAGTCAGGCTGGCATGCTGCTGCGGCCACCGTTCGTGGTCAGCTCCATCTTGAGCGCAAACACTCTTTGGGGTCGTCCGGGTAAGTCAAGATGGTGAAAATAGCGACAGTCTTGACGCGGTAGCAGTGTCCGACATTGGTACTCTGTCGAAGCATTGCAAGTCGTAATGCGTCGGATCCACCTACCTGAACATGAGACGTCCACGTCGAAAGAGCCTTGTCGATTACAGAGGCCCATGTCCATGGAGGAATGCGCGTCACACCAGCGAAGACATGTCTGATAGCTATGATGATGAGAGCGAGTTTGCAGCAATCGAGGTTTGCGATGCATCAAGCTTGATGGCAGGGGCTTGTTGCAAAGCAAACGCCCACGTGCGAGTCTTGGGGCTTTTCTGGTTGGTCGAATTGGCCCTGGCAATCAACCAAAGTTCCCATGCGGATCAGGATGTCCGTTGCTGTGCTGCTCTTTTGCATGCCACCAAAAAGCCGGGTTGACAAGCTTTTTTCCCTTTTGCAAGTACTATCTTGACCTTGGCCTCGGCGGCAGTATTCAGCAATGCTTCAATAACAATGTTTGGTTTCTGTTTCAGCGCATAATTGATCATCTGCTGCTTCCTGCAGCTACCACACAAAAATGAGGTACGCCAGCCAATCGTTCTCACACGAAGGCGGGACATGTGTCGGGCAGTCACTGACTTGGTGTGAACAGATTCGGAGCTCAGCTCAAGTCTTCGTTGATCCAGAACTGGTTGTACTACTACATCGACTACGACGAGCTCAAGAAACGACTCAAGCCTAGTCTCGTTCGACCTGCTACCGCAGCAGAGCCGAGCCCGCCCCGCAAGCAGTGGACAGACGAGGACGAAGCGCGATTCTACGAGACGCTCGAGGGTGAGCTTGACAAAGTCTTCACTTTCCAGAAAGTCAAAAGCCAGGAGATCATCAGGCGAATCCGCTCGTCAGAAAAGGAAGTGGATGAGGTGATCAAGCGGCACGATACTGCGAGAGAACAGCCAAACAATGATCAAGCCGTGCTGAATGCGCCGAGCGAGGAAGACTACGATGTGCTCGAGGAAGACCTGAGCGACATCATCGCAGATGTGCACGATCTGGCAAAGTTTGTACAGCTGAACTATACTGGGTTTCAGAAGATCATTAAAAAGCACGACAAGACATACCCAGACAAGCAGTTAAAACCCCTCTTTGCCGCACGACTGAATGCCAAACCATTCTTCAAGGACAACTACGATGCATTCATTGTGAGGCTGTCGAGGGCATACGACAATGTCAGGACCAGGGGATCGCCAGTCAAGGGAGACAGCAGCGCCGGTGGTGGGCAACAGAACTTCGTCCGCCAAACCACAAAGTACTGGGTCCACCCTGACAATATCACCGAGCTGAAATTGATCATCCTCAAGCATCTTCCCGTCCTGGTCTTCAACCCCAGCAAGGAGTTTGAGCAGAAGGACAGTGCAATCAGCAGTATCTATTACGACAATACCGATACCTGGGAGCTCTACGCTGGTCGTCTCAAGAAGACCGAGGGCGCCGAGGCTATTCGTCTGCGGTGGTATGGCGGCATGGATGTTGACACCATTTTCGTGGAACGCAAAACCCATCGAGAAGACTGGACTGGAGAGAAGAGTGTCAAGGCTCGTTTTCCGCTCAAGGAGAAGAACGTCAATGCTTTTATGCGCGGAGACTACACGGTGGAGCAAGCATTTGAGAAAGCCCGAAGGGACGGTAAAAAGAGCGAAAAAGAGATCGCAGATCTCGAGCAACTGGCTCGTGAGATTCAATACAGAGTCATTGCACGCAAGCTTGTCCCCGTCACCCGAAGCTTCTACAACCGGACAGCATTCCAACTTCCTGGCGACGCACGGGTGCGCGTTTCACTCGATACCGAGTTGACCATGACGCGTGAGGACAATCTGGACGGCAAGAAGCGTACCGGGGACAATTGGCGGCGAATGGACATTGGCATCGACTATCCTTTCCGTCAATTACCACAAGAAGATGTCGAACGCTTCCCTTATGCCGTTCTTGAAGTCAAGTTGCAGACCCAGGCCGGACAACAGCCCCCGGAGTGGATCAGAGAGCTGTGTGCTTCGCACTTGGTCGAGGCAGTCCCAAAATTCTCAAAATTCATCCACGGTACAGCAGTCCTGAACCCGGATCGCATCAAGCTACTTCCTTTCTGGATGCCGCAAATGGATGTCGATATCCGGAAACCAGTCAGCCATCGTTTCGGCATCGAGAGGCCCGGGCAGAGCACGGATTTGTCGACTTCTGGCAACCTCGATGAAGATTCGGATGACGAGGGTGCAGAGCTTCTTGACGGTGCCAATGACCGGGACCTCAACGAGGCACAATCAGTAGGTGATGATGAGGAGAACGAGAATGTTCGTCGACTCAGGGCAGCTCGCGATGCACTGGAGCGGCACGAACAGGATAGACTCCTGGACTATGCAAACGGTCACGACCACCCCAATACCATGGATGAGGAAGAACGGACGGCAGCTAAGATCTCCACCGAGGAAGACGACTACCCGCTCTACGACAGTGATGACGAGAGCGATGACTTGGAAGAAGCAAAGCGTGAAGGCGGCTGGCGATACTACAAGCTGTTGGCTAAGAAGCATGTCGTGTTGGTGAGCGACGTTCTCGGCAAAGGATTGAGTGCGATCGCGCCGGTCCCTCGTGCCACACCTATACCACCTAGAGAGGCCGGCATGGGGATCCCCAGACCTGGTGCCGCGGGAATACTGGGGCAGATCACAGAGAAGAGGTTCAAAGCACCAAAGGGCAAGAAGATTCATGTTCCGGTCAGGGTTGAGCCCAAGGTCAACTTTGCCAATGAGAGAACCTTTCTCAGCTGGGTGAGCATCGTCGGCGTTTTGTAACTTGACTTACTGACATGATTGCAGCTCGAATTCTCCATCATCATCGGCTCCATAGCCGCCACTTTACTCAACTTTGGCGACAGTGTCTCCCTTGCCTCAGCCTGGGCGTTCACTATTGTCGCTCTTGTGGCTCTTGTGTACAGTCTTTTCATATATCTTTGGCGCGTCGACAAGATCAAAAAGCGACGGGCAGTATCATATCACGATCGTATTGGACCTACAGTCCTTTGTTTCGGCTTATTGGCTGCGGTTGGGGTGAGTTTTGGCTTCAGGCTGGACAAGGGAAGTCATGGAGGGATCAAAGGGTAATGTGTAGATAGTGTTGAAGCAGCAAGGCTTGCGAATACAGTTTACAAACGGATCAACCGTATCAATTCATGGCATGATCAGGTGGAGAGCACATGCATGTGTAGCGGTGACCGGCATCGATTGGTCTGGCCTCCTGCATAGCGGTGAGCTGCCTCGTTTAGTAGGACTACCACACCTTTTTTAGCATCCCAAACGCACGAGAGCAACACAGAAATGACAGTTGCTCGACGAACAATTGTGTGTCTACTGGGATTATCATGATTCACATTTATCGAATTGCTGCGCCTGGTCGGCACATTCATCGAATGCCTCTCCAGTACCTTTGACCATTACCCCGCCATGCCTGAATCACCGATTGGCGTTCCTGAGTCACGTCACCTCCATGTCCGAAAGTCCCTCTCCTCCCGCCGCGATCAATCACGCGCCCCGGACCGCACTTTCTCGCACCCGATAGATGGATTGCTTATCCCATGCCTGACTCCTTGTGAAACATATCCGAGTCCCTTCCCCTCTTGACCGACTCTGTATCTTCACTCTCCTACGCAGCGACGAGGAGCCCTACGCGACCATGATTACAATGATTTGACCGTCTTACCCCTCCATCTCCGCATAACCTTACCAACCCCTTGATACCGCGCATTGTGGGGCTATCCGGCAGAAACGGAGGACACCACTGCTATACTCTTCCCATCTCGACCTCTGTACCTCTCCGGCAACCTCACAAGACTAGTTCGACCGCACTCGACATCCTTGACCGCTTCATTCGACCACACATATCGCTTCCTATCACCTCGGGCTGCAGAACAATGCCCTTTCCGACTCTCCCCTCCCCTCCAGCTCTCTTCCCGACCTACCTCACCTCGCCGCTCTCCTTTCGCCGCAAGTCATCCAGCGCCTCAACCTCCAGCACCCTCTCCTCCTCGCCTCCTCTACCACCATCCCCGACCTCTTCATCCCCAACCCCACAACCGACCTACCTCTCCGGCTCCAACTCCCGCTTGCGCTGCGCGCGCTGCCTCTCCGACCTCGCCCTCTCCTCTCAGGTCATCTCGAAAGGCTTCACAGGCCGACACGGCCGCGCCTACCTCGTTGCGCCCTCCTCCTCTCTCACCTCCCCCTTACCAATCCGGGATCCTTTCTCCTACGCCTCATTAGGCAAGACCAACGACGGCGTGACCATCGCTCGCAACAAGAAAGGCGATCTGCCCAACACATACACCCACCGAGCTGTGGCACGCCATTTGGTCACGGGCCAGCATACAGTAGGGGACATCAGTTGCGCGCAATGCGGGAGCGTGCTGGGGTGGAAGTATGTGGCTGCTGAAGAGGAAGGGCAGAGGTATAAAGTTGGGAAATTTATACTTGAGGGGAAGAGGGTCGTGGGTTGGGGTGGTTGGGAGGGGGATCAGGAGGAGGAGAGGTGGGGAGCGGGAGAGGTGGGCAGGAAAGAGGGAGAAGAGGAGATTGAGTTTGACAGTCAGGATGAGGAGGAGTGTGAGGATTTGTTCACAGGGGTATGGACCCCTGAGTTGGCGAGGAGAAGGAGGAGGGAGAAGAGGTTTGGGAGGGGCTGATGTGGAGCTGGAGGGGTCGAGTAAGGGATGGTTTGGAGGAGAGTATGCGGAAGTGAAGTATAGGAAAGGAAGGAGGGAGAAGATGATGACGAGCACGAACACGACAGCGATACCCTACTTACGATATACATGGTTTCTTTTCGGCGTACATGGTTGAAAGGTTTGGACGGGATCAGGATACACGACTCCAGATTGTTTGATGCGATACCCCTGACGAATATACGAGAACCTTTCCCATCAAGTCCATACAGATGACACGACTGATGCATGGTCAGAACAAAGTAATTGTAGCTTTCTTGCGCATGAAGATGTTGTTCCGAACGTGAATTATTCGCCCACCCATGCCAAGCCACCCCACTCACGACATCACTCATCCCACTTCTGCCTCAGGTCCATCGCCGAGCAAGTCACCCACAGCTCTCAGCAACCGCGTTCAACCACTCCGCAAGCTCCATACCCTTCGGTATCTGTCCTTACATCCCCCCCCCCCCACACCAGCCGTCAGACCATCAAGACAGCCCAAAATGCAGATCAAGTATGTCTTTCCATGCCCATCGCCTCTCCCGCCGCCTTCAAGGCGAACTGCTCCCCCTTCCCTTGCCTTCTCGATCCCAGTCACATACCCTCGTCCCAAGACATCACTTTGCCTGCAGTCTGGCTGACGATAGACAGAGTGCGCACCCTTACGGGCAAAGAAATCGAGCTGGACATTGAGCCCGACTACAAGGTCAGCCGCATCAAGGAGCGGGTCGAGGAAAAGGAAGGGATCCCGCCTGTCCAGCAGAGGTTGATCTACGGCGGGAAGCAGATGTATGTTCTACCTTCTTTGTACTTTTCCAGGATTGCTGCTGGAGTTGGTGGGGATCTGGGGCGGTCAGGCAATGGTCACGGACAGCCATGTTGTGAGGACGAGAAGGTGGTGCGAAAAGAGGCGGAGTAGCTGATGGTGAGACACGCAGACAAGAGGGAGAGGACGCATGTTGTAATGTCACAGAAGCCCCCGGATGTTCTCGCGGAGTGAATGCTGGCCTATCGTAGCTTTGTGGCGGAAGCATAAAAACAGTTGCTGACTCTTTCCTAGGAACGATGACAAGACCGCCGCAGAGTACCAGCTCGAAGGAGGCGCGACGCTACACTTGGTGTTGGCCCTGAGAGGAGGACGATGACGGACAGAGGGGGCAAGGGACACCAGCTCGCCACATGATGAGTAGGCACGGTTGAACAGGCTGGGTTGATACGATTCGAGGTCGACTACAGTCAAAGCAGCTAGGTGGTTTCACGAGGCAGATGAGGAGCAGAGCAGATTTAGCTGCAAGCGCATACACGGCGTTCGGACAACTGAGCGAATGCATTCGACATGAAATCTTCCATTTCCGTGCTTTCTTTTGAGACAGTTCTACTGATATTCATGACATGCACTGAAACAAAGCTCGCTACACTACCCGAGTACCATCCCTGAATGTTTTCTGATATGCAAGGCTCCCAGCACAGAAGCTGTGCATATCATTCTAACCAAAACGCCAAAGATGCAATCGTCAATCATGGCCCTTTCTGTCTCCCACTGGTCCTCCCCTCGACATCTCACCCAAGCTTCCTCTTCTTCGCCGCCATGAATATATTCGGCGCCTTCCTCTTGAAAGCCTGGCCAGTCGCCGGCGCAGGTGGCTGGGGCGACTTGCTCTCTACCTCTCTCGGCCGCTTTTCAGGCGAGACCGAAGTCGCTGGTGTTGTACTCCTTGGCACCTCTAGTCTCTTCGACGACGAAGCAGAAGCAGTGGGAGGCGACGTGTGCTTTTCTGCCCTTGCTGCGATCATGCGTTCCGCTTCTGCCGTCTGGCGCTTCTTCGTCTCCTTTTCGATCTTAATCGCCAGGTTCAGTGCTTCTTGATTGGAGCGGTTCGATGAAGCTGTCGATCGGAAGGGGTTGCGCATCTGGCCTCTTGATACCGGAGGCGGGCGAGCGGCGGCTTCATATTTGGCGCTGAGATGAGCGGCGGAGGGGATATGGACCGACGAAGCTGGCATGCCTGCCTTTTGTGCGTAATCTCGAACCATCTTTGCGGGAGCCTGGGAGACAGTGCCGCGGTTGGCAGCCATATCGAGATGTGCTGGGCGAACTGGCTGAGCGGTACGAGCAGGGCTGGGCTTGACAAACTTCTTTGCTATTGAGCGCGTCATGGCTGTGACGGCGGTCTGGCGACGGAGGTTCTTCAGAGCATCCATTCCGACTGTCCTTCGATGGACGCCAGACTCCAGCTTGGTAGAAGTGCGAGCCTCGGGTAGAACGGAGTGCAAGATGGTCGACCTGCTTGCATCCTTTTTCGCTGCTTGTGCCCCCAATGCCTGCCGGAGTTGCTCTTCTGCGTCCTTCTGAGCAGCTTCATCCTCACGCTTGAGCTTCCTGTACACCTTCCACCAGAGCTCGGGGTTCTTTGGCTCTAGGTTCTTCTTCTCCCAGTCAGGGATATCTCGTCTGATGAGAGCCTTCCATGCCTCGACTGTCGCAGGCAGACCGAGTATTTGAGGAGACTCAATCTCGAGATTTCGGAGCTGAGTCGGCGAGGAGACTTTCTTGATGATTTGCGGGAGAAGATGAGGTGCCAAATCAGCAAAAGTCATAATATCGTCCACATGCTTGATAGCCACTCGGCGAGACATCGACACTAGTGACGATACGCCTCTAGTCGAGGTCTCTGAATAATGCATCGAGGAAGCCATTTTGCCGGAAGGAGCGATCCGAGTCTATGTCGAACAGTTCTAGTCACCGTACACAAGAATGTGGTCGTACAACCCTCCTCAGCTAGGACAAAGAGACCCTTGTTCCAAAGAGACGTGGCCGACTATGGCGGAACTGGTACTACAGACAAGGCAATTTGCGGACAGATCATTATTGATACATGAGTGTATACTGCTGAAAACCAATTCAGCTTGTCTCACGAGGATTTTCCAGAGGTTTAATTGAGAGAGATGAGATGTGATGAAAGATGAATGGAATAGTGATCTAAGAGGTAGAGTCGAGCCTCGACATGTGCTTCCGGCTGAGTGGCATCGCGCTTCGGACCGCTGACTAGCGTGAAGTCAATTGGTAGCAGCTTCGGTCTTCACCTTACATGTACTGGGTGCTGAACACTCTCGCTCAATTACAAGCACACGATGTCTGCCGCAGATTTCGGATTGCTGGATCCAGCAGACGAGGATGCGTTACATCTTAATCGCTTGCTCACAGTCGATGAACGACCCTTCCAACGCATCAGCAAGCGGCTGCTGGCGAAGGACGCGTTGATTCGCAAATTTCCTGTCCAGCAGCCAACACCGCCACCAGATGCGACAGAGGAGTCAGAGGCGGCAGTCAATGGGACAGAGGATCCGTCGCAAGCACAAAAGTCAGACGACTTCGAGCGCCAGAAATACCACGATGACATCCTGCTGGACTTCTTAGGTCTGGAGTCAACACTGATTCGCATTCAACTACTCAAGAATGCCAACGAGCGAGAGCGCGAGAGATATGCCGCCGAAAAGAACAAGATCATGGCGACGGCAGAAGCAGTACGAGCCAATACAGCAGAGCTAAGGGTGCAGCTTGAGGAAGCACAGAATGCGCTCAAGCTGAAGAAAGAGTATGATAGTTTGGCCGATGTCATACTGAAGGACAAGGCGCTAAAGTCGCGAGATATCATGGAGGCGGAGAACGACAAGTTGCGCAGCGAGATTGAGGATCTCGAGCAGGAAGTCAAGGACTTTGGTGGATTGTGGCAGGAGCGACGAGACCGGTTCAATAAGGTTGTGGAAGAAGGCAAATCGCTGGTCAGATTCATCAAAGGCGAGAAAGATGAGCCAGAAGAAGACGAGAGTGAAGAAGGACAGGAAGGAGACGTGGGCGATCGCAAAGGTGACAGTAGTAATGTTGGTACACCCAGACCAGATACTGGCAGCTCAACGCCACTACATGCAGGTTTACAGGGCGAAGAAGGCGCACACGCGGCGCAACAAGCCATCACACAGAGAGCACTAGGATCCTCGTTGCAAGTGCCAGGCGCAGACAGGAGCAGAAGTAATTCGCCTGCACCGCAATCTTTCACGGAAGATGCAAGGGACACAGAGATGAAGGAGGTCGAAGATACCCCGCAAATGGCGACTGGAAGCTCTGAAGGTCACGGTGGCAACATACCAGATTTCAATGCTGGAGTCGGCGAGAAGATGGATATCACAGAAGCATAACAATGGAAAATCCTGGTCAAATGTGCATTCAAGCTAACTTCTGTCTGCTATGCAATTCAATCGCTGTAGTGGGTATCTCTCGGAATTTCATCATGTCCTGGTGTCGTGGTGGCCTGGTTTCGCAGTGCCTTGCGTGTTTGTATGCTCTTGGTCGTGACAATCATGCAGTGCTGCGGATAGTGGCCCAACCAGAAGCAATGATGTCCTTGACCTCGGCGACCTCATCATCAGTGAGAGTGGCCTTGTCCTGCTCCTGTGAGGTTATTAGTAAGGTGTTGATATATTGTGCAGCGTGAAGCTCACGAGCTGCTGCTCAAGCTTCCAGACGGCGGCCTTGAGTTTATCATGCAAGGTAGGGAAAACCTTGTGAGTCTCCTCGATGGCCTGCTTCTGTAGTGGTATTAGCATGATTAAAGGCAGCTACTCGGCTGTGAAGCTATTGACCTCTTGCTTGATCTCATACTCGTCGCCGGCGTTGTTCTCGAGGCTCTGCAAGCGATGCTGCTGATGGGCAAGCTCTTTGTGGTAGCTTCCCTCCTCTTTCGTGAGGCGGGCTACGGCCGCCTTCGCGATGGCGAGCTGTGAGGGCGCAGGCATTGTGAGACAGTTGTGAAGGTGAAGATGTGTGTATATGTGAGAATGACAGATATTGTGTGTGTGCGTGTGTTGCGATGTTGTGGGAGATGTTTTCTTTGGAGGGGAACAATAATTATTCTCGAAGCTTTGCCCCACTGAATTATGCAGGCACTTCGGCTAATTCACGCTAATGACACGTCCCAACGCGTCACGCGTAAAGTGCTAGATGAAACCCCTGTGCTCAATCGTACAGCGCTTCTGCGTCTTCACACTCTCGGACATTCTACAGTTCCCCTCCAACGACCTCAAAGAACATAATGTCGTCACCAGCTTCAAGACGCACCGCTACTCCAAGAAGGTCGAATCAGCCTTCTGCTGCTCCCGATAGTAGCCCCACACAACCTGGCTTTGGCCCAGATGACCAGCTCAGGTCAGAATCATCACAGGCGTCAGGTCGTCAGCAAGCACAAGAGACACCTCGAGGCAATCGTACATCTCAAGAGACTTCGCAAAACCCTCCAACATCGTCGCCGCTTTTCTACCAATCCTCGCCTGTGAACGGCGCTGCTGCGCGATCACTCAATGGGGTTCTCAATGGCGCCAATGGCGTGGGCATGAGCTCGCCATTGCGCATGTCATCTGAACCTCCAGTCGATGATGCGCAGACTCCGAGACCCAGTGGCGTCACAAATGGCGGTATGTGTGACTGAGTGGAGGACCGAGCCCAGGCTAATATAGAGGTCAGAATCATCGCCAATTAGATATACATCGAGCTCGAGTGTAGCTGGTGGACCACGTACAACCGCGAATCGCACAGATGTCCTTAGAAGCGAAAGCTCCGGGCTCTTTGTACGATCGCCAAACTCAGCACGGAATCGACGACATGACATACAATCAGACATCCTTACATCCGGGGGGGCTCGCAGACGGCAGGTCTTCGTCGACGAGAACGGCATGCCAGTCCATGAGGCTTCGGATGCTCCAACGTTCTCGAACCTTGACCCGACCACGTCAGATGCCGAAGGCATGTCTGGCTATCCGAAGAAGATGGTTTGGGGCACAACTATCAACGTTGATGAAGTCATGAGCGCAGCCAGAGATTTCTTTCGCAACTTTACCAGAAAGTACCGAATGTACGCCGACGGAGAGATCGAAAGCCTCGAGGGCCTTCCACAAGATCATCCTGGACATGAGAAGGTGTACATGCCTCTGCTGGAGACCATGCTGGATCTTGGTACAACAGCAGTCAACATGGACCTCAAGAACTTGAAGGCCTACCCGCCGACTAACAAAGTATGGCATCAACTCCAGAATTACCCAGCGGAAATCGTGCCTGCTTTCGATGTAGCAGTCAAAGATGTGGTATTTGATCTCGCAGAGAAGAGAATGAGACAAATGTCAGATGCTGCAAGGATCGGGCTGCAGAACGACCCACGGACTAGAGATGGCAGCTCAGTCCCTCCAGCACCAAGTTCAGAAGCAGGCAATCTTCCACAGGCTCAGGCACAGATTGCTCCCCTGAACGATATTCCCAATCTGAAGGAGGAAGTAGAAAAGAGAGCTTACAAAGTCCGACCATTTGGCTTGGAAAAGACGATCAATCTTCGCGATCTGAATCCAGGAGATATGGACAAGATGGTGAGCATAAAGGGACTTGTTATCAGGACGACTCCAATCATCCCTGATATGCGAGAAGGTGAGTTCTAAACTGACTTGATCGGGTGAAGCAACTGGACTGACAATGTTTTAGCCTTCTTCAAATGCGCATTATGTGCACACGCAGTCTTGGTAGACATTGACCGGGGCAAGATCCATGAACCGACGAAATGTGATCGCTGCGAAAAGCCAAACACTTTTCAAATCGTACACAATCGATCCTACTTTTCCAATAAGCAAGTCATCAAGCTGCAGGAGACACCGGATAGTGTCCCTGATGGCCAGACCCCTCACTCAGTCTCGTTATGCGTATACGATGAGCTGGTCGACGTTTGCAAGGCAGGTGACAGAGTCGAAATTACTGGCATCTTCCGTTGCAACCAGGTCAGGATCAACCCACGACAACGGTCCGTCAAGAACATTTTCAAGACATACGTCGATGCTGTACATGTGCAGAAGGTCGACAAGCGGAGAATGGGAATCGATGTATCGACCATTGACGAGGAGGTGAATGAACTGACTGCTGGGAAGATCCAAGAAACGCGAAAGGTCAGCGAAGAGGAAGAGGCGAAGATCAAGGAGGTCGCAGCTCGTCCAGACGTGTATGAGCTGCTCTCTCGCTCTCTCGGACCCAGCATCTACGAGCTGGACGATGTGAAGAAGGGCATTCTTCTGCAGCTTTTTGGCGGCACCAACAAGTCTTTCGAGAAGGGCGGCTCACCCAAATACCGTGGCGACATCAACGTCCTCCTTTGCGGCGACCCCTCTACCGCCAAATCCCAACTACTCCAATATGTCCACAAGATCGCCCCTCGAGGCGTCTACACATCCGGCAAAGGCTCCTCGGCTGTTGGTCTGACCGCCTACGTGACCCGCGACCCCGAAACTCGACAACTCGTCCTCGAATCCGGCGCTCTTGTCCTCTCCGACGGCGGCGTGTGCTGCATCGACGAATTTGACAAAATGTCCGACGCAACACGCTCCGTCCTCCACGAAGTCATGGAACAGCAAACGGTCTCCATCGCCAAAGCAGGCATCATCACGACCCTCAACGCGCGCACCTCGATCCTCGCCAGCGCCAACCCCATCGGCTCAAAGTACAACCCGGCCCTCCCCGTCCCGCAAAACATCGATCTCCCCCCGACCCTCCTGTCCCGTTTCGACCTCGTCTACCTCGTCCTCGACCGCGTGGACGAGATGAACGACCGCCGTCTCGCCAAGCATCTCGTGGGCATGTACCTAGAAGACACGCCCGAGCACGCCTCCACCGCGCAGGACATTCTCCCCGTCGACTTCCTCACGGCTTACATCAGCTACGCCCGCTCGCAGGTCCAGCCTCGCATCACGGCCGCGGCGGGGGATGCGTTGGTGGAGCACTACGTGGCGATGCGCGCGCTGGGCACCGATGTCTCGGCGTCGGAGAAGCGCATCACGGCCACGACGAGGCAGCTGGAGAGCATGATCCGCCTGGCGGAAGCGCACGCCAAGATGCGTCTCAGCGAGAGCGTCGAGGAGAGCGATGTCCTCGAGGCCGTCAGGCTGATCAAGGCCGCGCTGAAGCAGGCCGCCACTGACGCGAGGACGGGACTCATTGACATGTCCCTGCTCACGGAGGGAACGAGTAGCGGTGAGCGACGCCGGAAAGAGGATCTGAAAGCCGCGGTGGTGGGGTGGTTGGATGAGGGGTTGAGGGCGGGGCAGAGCAGTGTGCGCGTCGTGGATTTGGTCAAGGGCATCGCCGAGAGGAGTAGTGTCGGGGTGGAGAAGGGGGAGGTGGAGGAGGCTTTGAGGGCGTTGGAGGGAGAGGGGCGGGTGATTGTTTCGGGCGAGGGAGGAAGGAGGAGTGTGAGGAGGGTCACGGGGGTGAGTGGTTAGTAGGTCGCGAAGGTGTGGGTGCGCTGAGGGATGTATAGGTATTGCATGGATGGAGTTGACTTGAGCGGTATGTAATGCTGAAACGATCAAATGCACAATATATATCTTGCCACAAGCTTGGACATCGGAAGACGCTTGGTCTTGTCATTTTGCTGTTACTATTTTGTTACACGAGAATGCAAGTTGCATGAGAAGAGTTTCGTTCATCCCTCCCAGGCCTGACGCCCATTCGCTCGATGCAAGTCATCTCTACCATCCTTGCATTAAGGATATCTTCTTTACTCGCCCTGCTATCCCTAATCACCCCACACGTGGTACACGGTTTATCAGCTCTCCCTCTTCTTCGCCTTGTCGCTGTTGCTCATAGCCACGTTCAAGCCCAACCCTTCCGTGTCAAGGTAGACCTTGTTCTGACTCCTCTCCAAGATACTCGCGACCTGCTTGGCGTTCTCGAACTCTCTGAGGTCAACGTATGTCCTGCTCTTCTTGATCGCGTCACCAATCAGCTGCGCTGACCGTGCCTCACCCTGCGCGCGCACTACAGTGGCCTGCTTCTCCTGCCGCGCCTTGTCGACCACGAAAGCTGCTCTCTGCGCCTCTTGCTGTGCGACTTGCTTCGCTTCTACGGCGGCCGTGAATTCTGGAGAGAAGGCGAGATGTGTGAGAGAGACGTCGTCGAGGAGGATGTTGAAGCGTGCGGCGCGCTTGGTCAGTTGGTCGCGGACAAGGCGAGAGACGTTCTCACGCTGGGTGATGAGCTGGGAGGCGTTGAACTGTGCCACAACGGACTTTAAGACTTCATTGACGATCGAAGGGAGGACGCGCTCGTCGTAGTCTGTGCCGAGTGTGCGGTAGATCTGGGGGAGGGCGTCGACCCTTGGTCGTGAGAGGACACGGCAGGTGATGTTCACCATTTGCAAGTCCTTGGTGCCGGTGAGGGAGGCGACATTGCGAGGTCTTGCGCGCACGTCGTATACGATGGGCGTTTCGAACCATGGGAGTCGGAAGTGGGTGCCTTCTGGGTAGATGTTGGGTTGGACACCACCTAGTCGGGAATACTTTACTGCTCTGCAACCACCATCGACTACGCAAAGTGTCAGTGGCTGTATCTGAGTGTCTTGAAAGGCGTAGGATGTGTGCTTACCGTTGAACAGCGCATTGTTGAAGACGTATAACCCTCCACCGACTGCTAAAAGCAGAGCGGCGCCGCCTATTGCCCCTCGTGGATTTGGTCCGCCGCCGCCTCCACCAAGTCTGTATACACATGTTAGTAATGTTGTTCAAGTCGCTCGAGCAGTCATCGATAGAACAGTTATTCAGAGAAACCTCAAGAACTCATGCCATCACGGGCTACTGCGACAGCGAGATGGCGTACCTGGCTCCTTGCTTTTGCAACTGATTGACGCGGTTCTGCATCGTCTTCCACATCTCCTGGGGGTCCGACATGTTGACGGCGGTATGTAAGGTCGAGAGGGGTATGCGGTGTCTCGTGTCGTGTGAGGAGGCGTTTATGGATTGTCCCAGGTCGTGAGGTAATGCAAGAGCTCTTTAGCTTGAGGTACGGGTCGGCGTTTTGGAAATTTTGCCCCGATGGTCTTGGCAAGGTGGTCGCTCAGTTCGGCGCAACACCAGCTCGTTGGCACGGAGGCAGGTGTTGATGCAAGTACAGTCAGGGAACATGGCAGATGAAAATTCGCTGGTATTCATATGAATATCTAAATGTGTAAAATGCATTCGCTTGATCCAAGAACCTCTTGTTCTGTCCTGTCCTGTTGCACCGTACCCCTTCACTCAATCGACTTCTCCATGTGATTGTCCAAGAGACGCAAATGTGATATATAGCTCGCCAGTAACCCAAACGATCGTCGTGACATCGTGTCCAATTCATCTTCTCCTCTCCAAGATTAGGGTCGCATACTTTCGCAACCACTAGATTCGCCACAGCCAAGTCCTACAGCGTGGTCCTACACTACAGCCATACAAGAAGCGTTACACAGATATGGCTTATGCCAATATCCACTCAGTGCTGCGCTTGACGTGCTTGTCGATCAATGTGCCGATATCGGCCAGCAGGAAGCGGCAGACGTAGAAGCCGAAGAACTCTGAGGCGTGTCGGGTGCTAAACTCCAGGCCGATATGAGTTGATGATGAGTGCTTGAGACCGGGATCCTCGACCTGGCGTGCAACCTGATCTGATAGAGTGTCAGTGGACTGTAGATTGAACTTTTCAAGTGGCCAATAGCTTACCGAGTACTTGAGCTGCCTCACAAAGCTTGGCGACGGCAGCCATGTAATCCTTGTGTGGTCCTTCAAATAATGCATCCCTCAATGCTTCACGCCTGTGCGCTGTTCTCTTTTCGACGCCAGTAAAGCTGGTCATCGGAACTGTCTGCATGGATGTGTTCTCTGTGCTGCCAGTCTTGATTGGGTTTGTGCCAGCGCTTGTGCTGGATACTGATGGCTTGCCACGCAGCTTGCGCCATGAAAACTTGCCAGAGTTCTTAGACTCCTTCATACCATCAGGCGGGCTGTCCATGTTGCCCTTATCGGCAGCCTTGAAAAGGTCGCCAGCATTGTTGACACCGACTTCGTTGCCGAGCTTTTTGATCAATGTGCTCTGCACTCTCTCCATAACTTCCTCGAATTGTTGGAGTTCCGAGAGAACGGCGTCAGCATCGTATGTATCCACTTCGCCGAGTCTTGCCAGAGCTGCTGTCAGCATGTCGCAAGCAGCTACCTTATCTTCCAGGTTCTTCAGCTTTGCGGATCGGTTGAGCCAGGCTTCATGCGGCATGAACAGCCTTGTGGTAATGTATGCACCACGAGGATGGGTCGTGGTGTTTGCGATCAGACGCATCAGCCAGAAAGGTCGGAGAAGCGCTGAATCAGGACAAGGCTCGAATGGTGTTGGAGGTGAAGACTCTTTCGATGTCCGAGGGGAGGAAGATAGACCTTGCTCTATCGACCGGCCAAGAGTTGTGTCGAAGAGGTAGTATCCACCTTGTTGACCAGCATCTGGCAGAGGTGGTACGGAGCTCGACGCAACTGTAGGACCGGACCTGTTGCTGAGATGGCTGGTCGAGTCGTTCCGTCGGGTGTAGTGCTGAGAGAATGTGGCAGAAGTCGGGGTAGGTGTGGGATAGTCGATCTCGCTCGGCGTCACTCCGCCCATGGCGGTCTCTCGCAAGCTCAGTGAGGACTTCTGGTTTCGCAAGTAGCGGGCTCTCGGTGATGAGACATCGCCAAGTTGCGAGCTACCAGAGTCTGATACCGCGGATGATGGATTGGCAGCCCAGACATCCTTGTCCTGCTGCTTTCTTAGACTGCCCATACGTCCTGGCTTAGATTCGCCAGGAACAGCCTGCGACTCCCATGGTGTCACCTCGGCCGACTTGTCTTGTGTTTCCCAAGGAGTGACATCCGACGATTTCGCCTGGGTTTCCCAAGGTGTTGGGTCCATTTCGCGCTGACTGTTGGTAGTCATTCTACTGGCTGTTGACGGAGCTCGTCGCCTCTGTGGTGAAATTGCTGTCTCAATGGTCAACGGCTTTAAGCTCTGACCGGACAGACGGTTTCTCCTCTCAAGGATCTGGCTCGTCCCGTTGGCTGTGTTTACATCGAAGCCGCCTGTGGGAAAGGGAAAGGTGCTGTCTGTGGTCTGGACAGTGGACGTAGATGACTGAGGTTGGTGGCGCGGGAAGACTGCACCTGGGCCACTATCTTCCGAGAGAGTCGAGAGAGATGTCGCTGCTGTGTTCCTGTCTGCGCCTCCTACTGAGCTCTGCCAAGTGCTCCTAGTGTAGGCTGTCGATGCTGATTCGCGGGGTATCGATGATTTCGACTTGATGTTGAAGTTGAAATCATCCATGTAATCCTTGGCGATGTCGTCCATCATTTGCTGCTCTTCGTCGCCATGATCAGGCTCGTAGCCTTCTTCATATGCGGCTTCGACAGCTTCGTCAAAAGCTGTGTCAAAGTCCATCATTTGCGATTTGCCATTGCTGAGGTCCTTTCGGTGAAGGCCTCCGTGCTTCGCTGAGTGGAGCGACGACCCCTCGTCCGAGTCAGACTCGTCAATGGTGTTTAGCCATGATCCGGGCTCCCCTCCCTCCTTTTTTTGAGCGTCGCTATCCGTCGCTGGCACATCCTTTGGTGGAGGTTGCGGCGATTGCGATCGATTCGGTGTCAGGGGAGGTGGGGCGTCTGGACTGACGAGATCATCCCTCGATCTTGGATCTTCGGTAAGTAGTCCCAGAGGTGACTTCGAACGCTCCCAAAGCGGGCCAAGAAAGCCATGGTCGCTGCCGCCCTCGACTTGTCGTATAGCATCTGTCAAGAATGAATCTCGTGTGCGGCCAGCCATCTGGGCATTTGCCCGGGGAACTTCAGCAGGTAATTCGATCGGTCTTGTATTGATCTGCCCTGCAACAAGTGGTGATACTGGACTTAGGACGTCAAGTTGAGGCGCAAAATCATCTGACCCATTACTGTTTGGTCGCGGAGGGAGTTGCTTCTCATCTGCACCTTCTTGAGGGTTTGAGAGTACTGTAAGTTCCTCGATGCGAGTGGCGTAAGTGTTTCTGATGGCGTCCAACTTTGCCTTATCGTCTGGTCCGGCGGTCCGATCCATGACGTGCTCTAGCAGCTTGCAGGCGTCGCGATACGCAGACAATGCACCCGCAAAGTTTTGTGCATTGTCCAGTAGCACGGCAGTATTCGCCTTTTCGAGGGCCTTGGAAAGCATGTTCTTCTTGTCCTTTTCCTTCCTCTCCTTACCACGAGATCTCCGCCTCTCGGAGGTTGGGCTCTCTGTGTTGTCCACCGGTGTCGAGGATTTCTTGCTCGAGAATCGTGAATGCCCTGCTGGGGTCAAAGGACTGGCTTCTGTCGGTCTCGGGGCTTGAGCGCGGTCTTTGCTGACAGCGATACCTAGACCGAAGTAGTCGTCCGGTTCAGTTGCGCTGGTAGGAGTAGGGAGACCGTTGTTACCGGGTGTAATCGGTCTCATGGCAGCAGGTGAGAGGGGAGAAGCGACGTAATTGCGAGCGAACGCGTCACGAGAAGGTAGTTTTAGTTTGGGTAGTCCTCCAGCTCCTAGATTAGGAGTGTTAGATCGAGTGGAGCCTCCTGACCCAGGTCTCTTGCGGCTTCCGTCTACGGTCCCAGCGAATCTGTCTTTTGGTTGTTTGTATCGGGAAGGACTACCGCCAGGCGACGAGTGCTTCACACGCGGTGAAACAGTTGGCGATCCCTTTTTCCAAGGCTTCTCCCTCTCTCCAAGAACGCTCAGCTGACTACTCGCAATGCTACGACCCCTTTGTGTAGTAGCTGTAGAAGTGGTGGACTGCGACAAAGACCTGTCTATACTTCCTGCTCCTTCGAAGGTCAACGAATCGTCCTGGTCATTAGATTCGTTGTTTCGGTGAGATCTGTGGCCGGCGCTTGCCTTGAGAGCTCTGGCAGCGAGGATTGCACCCTCAGCTGGCGAAGCTGATCGAATGTGGATTGAGTCGGGAACTGGTCCAGAGCCCCGTTGAACGGTGATAACAGACCCAGAGGACAAAGATGTATGTGCCGATGGAGCAGTAGTCGACATCTCCCAAAAGATAAGTTGGAACTCTGTATCTGCACTCAGATACGGCGGGGCTTGCTTGAAGGCTGTAGAAGCAGAATCAAAAAAATGCGAGCTAAAGATAATTTAGGCGAGGAGCTGGAGAATTAGTCCGAGCCTGTGAGCTGGTTTGTCAAACGCAGGCTTTGATTTCTACACGACAGGGTGACCCAAAGTGTTGAAACTTGACGTAGCGTTATGCAGTGTTCGACGGAAGCGCTGCAGTATGCAAGATCCCGAGACGGTTCGCGCAAATTGAAGTTGATGCGCAATGTTGGTTGGTCGATGGAATGGTTGTCAAAGGGACAGGATTCCCGGCGACAAGAGTCGCAAAGGTTCAATATCGCGACCAGCCGTATCAATTGCCAGCGTCCTTCTCTTTGCTCATGTTGGCGTCTAGATGAGTGGATGGGGTATTCGGCGGTCAAGGAAGCGCTAGAGAGTCAGAGTAGTCTATGCGTGATGCTACTCGTGCTTGGAATGGACTGTGATTATTCGTGTTCAAGACTTGTCGCAAATGAGCCGGCTCTTCGAGAAAGGATAGCAATGCAAGTCCAGTGTTGGGTTTCCTGTGGTGTGCGGATCAAGATACTGAGGAAGACAGGGCGACGTGTGTGCGGCGACAGTAAGGTCTCGCGCGACTAACGGACAAGAGACTATCGCAAAGAAACACACGAGGAGGTTGGAAAAGTCAACGTCTCTCCCAGAAGGGGATTGCTGAGAGAGAGAGAGAGAGAGAGAGAGTATGCAGTCAAGGCGTGTGCTTCTCCCAGGACTCCCTGGGCTCTGTAGTCTTCCCCTGGGATGGCCTTGGCCCACACCGGGAGCGGGAGCGGCCACAGGGTGCCACTTTTGGACAATCGACCGTTGTTATTGACGCTCTTCCCAACCTCAATCCAATGGCCTGGCACTTGTCGAAGTACCGTTATACAACGCTTTATTCCCTGTTGGGTTTCACTTTGTCGCACATTGACAGTAGTACGGTCATGGAGTAGCATTGACGTAGAAAATGGGAGGGTGTCTATCGAGGAGCTGGTCAATTCTTGTGCGGTACGGGTAGGATCATAGCTTCGACCTCTACCCGATGCTTAATCACTGGGAAAGCGGACAGTCCCCTGCCGACCCGCCACTAAGTCCTCGACGTGTTGACAGCAATTTCATCGAACAAGATGAGGTCTTCAAGGTTGTCACATTGTGTTTGAAACAGCGATATCGTCATTGACAAGCTGAAGCCGTCCTGGGGTGGGTTAGAAGAGGGGCTGTTTGAGGATGCGACCAAATGGCGGGCGATTCGCCATGTGGTGTGCTGTGGTGTGCTGTGCTGAGCTGAACAGCCACTATCAAATCAGATTCTTTAGTGTATCTGCTTCGTCTTCGTCTTGACAGCAATACATGGGCAGGATCTGGTACACAACCCTCATGTTTCTGCTCCCTAATCTCGTCAAAGAATCAAATCGCGATTGAAGCGTCTGCTTCAAGCAGAATCAAATACTAGACAAGTCATGCCAATGCACACGAGTATGAAAGTGTCTCGCCTTATTTCGATGCCAAACGATCCTTGGCGCCACTGCCGCTCTGCGCATGTTCTGCATGGCTTCCATCTGCAGGAACCTGCTTCTTTTGTCAGAATCGGGCCCGGCTGGCTTCGGTCGTGTCGCGCTCGTCTAAAACTGCGCTTAACGATCAGCACCATCTCTCCAGGCCAAAACCTTCATCTCTCCCGTAATAGCAATTCCCCTAAGTACAGGTGCAGGCGAAAGATCGCACCGTGGGTTTCGCTATCATGGCTGTGTATCGGCTGATCTCAGGCTACGGCGACGAGGCTTTCCTTCTTCCTCCATAACCGTTGACATATCTTCCGTCTATCGAAGTGTTATTCCGCGCGAAAACGCTACAGCTCAGGTAGCAGATATCATCATGTCACACACACCGACAATGGACCCGTCGACGATACGTCCAAAGTTCCTGCCCACCCGTGACGACCTGGGTCTCGTCGCTGTTGGCTTCTCTGGCGGACAGGTAGCCTCCCCAATACAACACAATGAGAAGCAAGGGCTGACTCATGAAAGTGCAAAGATGGTGTCGATGCCGCTCCAATGGCCCTCATCGAGTCCGGACTGATCGATCAACTCAAGGAAGAGCTCGAGTACAAGGTGCACTACGATGGGCAAGTCCACGCATACACAGAACTCATGCCGAAAGACGATCCAGACTACCGCGGCATGAAGAAGCCCAAAGCAGTCAGCGCAGTCACACAAGCTCTGAGCAAGCAAGTCTATGACCACGCACGAGAGGGACGCTTCGTCTTGACACTCGGCGGTGATCACTCAATTGCTGTGGGGACCATCTCCGGCACGGCAAAAGCTATCAGGGAAAGACTGGGCAGAGAGATGGCCGTCATTTGGGTGGACGCACATGCAGATATCAACACACCAGAGACGTCGGATAGTGGAAACATTCACGGCATGCCCGTGTCGTTCCTTGCAGGACTTTCAACTGAAAAGAGAGAGGACATCTTCGGCTGGATCAAAGACGAGCACCGAATCAGCACCAAGAAATTGGTCTACATCGGCCTGCGTGACGTCGACAGGGGCGAGAAGAGGATTCTGCGCGAGAACGGTATCAGGGCCTTCTCCATGCACGATATCGACAGACACGGTATTGGCAAGGTCATGGACATGGCGCTTGGCTGGATTGGCAGCGATACCCCCATCCACCTTTCTTTCGACATTGATGCGCTGGATCCGATGTGGGCACCAAGCACTGGCACCGCCGTGCGAGGCGGTCTGACGCTTCGCGAAGGTGATTTCATCGCCGAGTGTGTGCATGAGACTGGCAGTCTGATAGCTCTAGACTTGGTCGAGGTAAACCCGAGCCTCGAGTCTCAAGGTGCAAGCGAGACTATCAGAGCCGGCTGCTCGATTGTGAGGTGCGCTTTGGGCGACACTTTGCTTTGAACAAGAATGAGATACAAGGTGCCGGCGTTGTACTTGGAGACAAGGATAGATGTCAATAGATGATGGGCGGTAGTTTGCCTAGCTTCGAGCTCTCAATGCACATGCTGATCACCCATTCCAATTTCTGCCTCTCCATCGATTCGACCACCCAAGCTCTTCATTTTCCACCACGCGGCTCGACGGCAGATCAGCCTCTGCAAGGTACAGTTGAATGGCTTGTTTTCGGCTCCTCACTGCAATCTATTCCCCGCATTCACCGATCGTGTTCGTGGGTGAATCGGAACTTGCTTTCGCCTTTGACGACACTTTTCTTTTCTAGACGTCATATTGTGAGCATTTCACTTCCCCCTCCATGGAAGGCGGTAGATCACAGACATGCATAGCATTGCGACTACGAGTCTTAGCTCACGGCTTTTCGTCATGATAGGTGTAAAATGGCCGGGGTATTACAAATTGATCAGCTCCTGGGTGCAGTACAATTGGCGGACATGACCCCATGAGAAATTGATTCTGTGCATCGTTGGTCTGTTGTGTTTCATACCCAAGATGCATTTCTCTACCATCTTCGTCGCTACTGCGCTGGCTGCGACTACCGCGGCGCAGAATATCATCACAGACTCCGGTCGCGCTGGGCCCCCGCTTGACCTTGTCTTCCTCTTCAACAATCAATGGCCAACAGGCGTTGCAGTCTCTTCGACAGGCCGCAAGTTCGCCAACTACCCAGCCGGACTTGACGGCAACAACACAAACAATGGCAGCAACGGCAGATATCAGGTCGCAGAGTTGACCGGAAACTTTACCGAGACCCCTTACCCAAGCGCCGACTTCAACAACCCTCCAGGGGGCGCTATCAACTTCACTACCACACCTCCGTCAGGTGCCAACTACCAGGATCGTCTTATTGGCGTCCAGAGTGTAGTCATTGATAGTGCTGATCGTCTCTGGATTCTCGACACCGGACGAGCCTTGACCCAGGAGGGCGTCCTTGCCACCGCTGCTATTGGTGGCGCAAAGCTCGTCGGTGTCGACCTCTCGACCAACTCGGTCATCAAGACTATCACTTTCCCAAACACCGTGGCCTACCCAGATACCTACCTGAATGATGTCCGATTTGATCTGAACCCCGATCTCACCGCGAGCGGTGAGGGTGTGGCCTACATTACCGATTCATCCGTCGAAGGCCGCACCGGATTGATCATTGTTGATCTGGGTTCCGGTCAGTCATGGAGGCACCTGGACAATAGCCCATATGTGCAAGGCGATCGCCAGTTTCTTGCGTACGTCTGGGGTCGCGAGCTGTATGCTTTCCAGGCCGGTAAACCTGCTGGATTCCTCACCTTCGGTGCTGATGGCATTGCCCTTGGTGCGGACGGTAAGGATCTCTACTTTGGCGGTGTTGGCAACAGATATCTGTACAGCATCCCTACGGAGCGACTTCGAGACAACGGACCATTGTCAGAGATTCAGGCTCAAGCAGCTGTGGTCACACGAAGCCAGAAGGGGGTCGCAGATGGCTTCGAAACAGACACCAATGGCTTCATTTATCATGGCAACCTTGAGTTCAATGCCATTAGCTTCTTCAACCCAGCGAATGGGACCGACCAGGTCTTCGTCCGGGACCCGAGGCTGAACTGGGTAGACACGGTAAGCCCAGCCACCTCAATTTTCAGAAGGTTTCATGTCTCGGAATGGTAGTACTGACTGCATGCAGTTCTCTGTGGCGACAGATGGTTACATCTACTTTACAAACAACCAGCTTTGCTTCGGCCCAGCAATCTATCCGGGAACTGATGACCGCGTGAGGCCCTTTACACTCTTTCGAGCGCAATTACCAAACGGTGGCACAAAGGTGGGTAGCAGCTCGAACAGCACTCGGAGGGCCATCTAGGATGTTATGGGATGAGATGTGACCAAGCTTGGAAGTTGATGAGACACATCAATCAAGTACTGTTAATGCAAAGAAAATACTATTCCATGCACAAAGACCGAGTTCAAGCACATGCCGTATATCAGGACGATGAGTTCAGGTACAATCGACGGGGGCGGCAGGAACGCTTGCCGAATTTGGCACTAGCGCAAACTGTGCGTTGCTCGGTCATCCTCTTGGAAAGCGGAAGCCTTGGGCAATCGCTGTGGTGACGCAAGAGAGAGAGAGAGAGAGAGCCGGCCCACTCCCCTCGCAGCTCTGCGGTTGATCGTCTGATCTTGTAGCTTTGCTCTTCCTTCACAAATAACTCATCTTCCCTCACCTCTTCTACACAGTTCTTCATTCATCTCATAATCATCATGAAGGGAACATCAGTGCTTGCAGCCTCTGCGCTGCTCGGTGCCGCCCAGGCTGGCGTGCACAAGATGAAGCTGAAGAAGGTGCCACTCTCGGAGCAGCTCGTAAGTCGGACCCAGCTCTTGCATCCCACGAACACATCTGACAGTCTGTGCTAGGAGAACGCCAACATCGGTGACCACGTTCGCGGTCTCGGTCAGAAGTACATGGGTATCCGCCCTCAGGTTCACGCCGACGAGATGTTCAAGGGCCGCAAGGTCGACGCAAACAAGGGCCACCCAGTCCCAGTCGACAACTTCCTCAATGCCCAGTACTTCTCTGAGATTGCCATCGGTAACCCACCGCAAGAATTCAAGGTTGTTTTGGACACGGGCAGCTCCAACCTCTGGATCCCGTCGTCGGACTGCACGTCCATCGCCTGCTACCTCCACACCAAGTACGACCACTCCGACTCTTCTTCCTACAAGAAGAACGGCTCCGACTTTGCCATCCGGTATGGCTCGGGAGCCGTTGAGGGATACATTTCCCAGGACACTGTCCAGATCGGCGACCTGAAGATCAAGGATCAGCTCTTTGGTGAGGCCACCTCTGAACCGGGTCTTGCCTTTGCCTTTGGCCGCTTCGACGGTATCCTTGGTCTTGGCTACGACACCATCTCTGTCAACGGCATCGTGCCTCCTTTCTACTCTGCCGTCAATCAGGGTCTGCTCGATGAGCCAGTCTTTGGTTTCTACCTTGCCGACACTGCCGGCGAGTCCGAGGCCGTCTTTGGCGGTATCAACAAGGACCACATTGCTGGTGACCTGACCTACCTTCCCCTCCGCAGGAAGGCTTACTGGGAGGTTGACCTCGATGCCATCACCTTTGGTGGTGAGACTGCAGAGTTCGAGTCCACTGGCGCCATCCTCGACACTGGTACTTCGCTCATCGCTCTTCCTTCCACTCTTGCCGACCTTCTGTAAGTTGCCAAATTCGCTAGATTATCGAAACATCACTAATCCACGTTGCAGCAACAAGGAGATGGGCGCCAAGAAGGGCTACAACGGACAGTACACCATCGAGTGCGAGAAGCGTGACTCTCTCCCAGACCTTACCTTCACTCTCACTGGCAAGAACTTCACCATCGGTCCCTATGACTACATCCTCGAGGTCCAGGGCTCCTGTATCTCCTCCTTCTCCGGTTTCGACATTCCTCCTCCAGCCGGTCCTCTTGTCATTCTCGGTGATGCTTTCCTCAGGAAGTACTACTCCGTGTACGACCTCGGCAAGAACGCTGTTGGTCTCGCCAAGGCCAAATAGATGCGAATCGCAACAGGATGAAGTTATGGGAACCAGAACGATATCCAGTCTGCTGAAAGTCGGGACGAGATGTGTCTAATGGGACGGGCATGGGTCAAGAGTCCCAAGAATCAGGTCACCTTCTTCTTTGTAACCACTTGTGATATAGTCTCCTCGAAACTTGAAATGTAATCGGTATACCAATCATGTTAAGATGACAAACGAGTATGGGCTAGAGACTTGTTGTGTGATTTTGTATAGCATTATGCCATTTTCGCGATGCGGGGCAACCGCTTCATTTGAGCTTGATGGGCTACTGTGACAGCTTCAGGCACCTTATCACATGCAAAAGTAGCACGCTCTCCCGGTGTCTATCTAACCCTTTGCTTACCCGCAGAAAAGGCCATGGGACGAGCACGATTGGCTCTGGCGGATCGAATCGACCTGAAGCGACGTCGCCAAAGCAAAAACCCCATGACCAAGCTCTTTCGGCAGCTCATGATCCGAGCGAATGAGGTGTTGGCTTTGATATTGTCGTCAGTGATTTTACGATTTCTCGGACCATGGACGAGGGGCAGGAGTGTATGTGTGGTAGATGAACACACTTTGTCCTACTCTTTGTATACAAGTTCTCCTTCCAGCTTTTACGTTCTTCACGACAGCTCCCATGAGCAGCTGACTTCAGCTACGAATCTCCTTATTGACCGTTTCGAGCTTCGACCGGCCTACGATTCTGTGACGTCTACACGATTCTCATCCACGACAGCTTAGGATTCAGGACCAACAGCTGCATCAACCTAGAGTATTCCCCACCAGCTTCTCTCTACGCTAGTGTAGCATTTCCCAGCATCTGTTCAACGACTATCTGTGTCTTTGTTTCATAAGTATCACGTCTTCACGATGTCAACGATAGGATACGGCCTCCTGGGCCTATTTGTCCTTTACTGGGCCAACTACTTTCGGTGTCTTCAGAAGAACCTCTCTGATGCGCGACAATCTGGACTTCCATATGTCATTACACCAATCTACTTCCTCAATCGCACATGGCTTGTTCAGGCGCGATTATGGCTGCCCCTACTACGCAAGCTACCTCCCCCAATCGGTGGACTCTGGGTAGAGTATGAGCCTCCCAAAACTCCATCAAGACATACCTAATCAATCGCAGTATGCTTGACAATGAATGGGTCTGGAAGATCAAGCGCAAGCCTTTCGATATGCTCGGTTGCAACGCCTTCCTCGTCGTTGCCCCTGGCAAGAACTCCCTCTTCGTGGCCGATCCAGATGCCATTTCTCAAATCACCACTCGACGCAACGACTTCCCCAAGCCTGTGAACATCTACACATCTGTGGACATATATGGCAAGAATGTGGTTAGCACCGAGGGCAGCATTTGGAGACATCACAGAAAGATCACATCCCCACCCTTTACCGAGAAGAATAATCACATGGTCTGGCAGGAGAGTTTACTGCAAGGTCAGAGCATGATTTCAGCGTGGTTTCAAGGCGGCAAGAAGGACGACAGCGGACCTATCATCAACGTGGCTGCAGCTGCAATGCGATTGAGTTTGCATGTCATCAGCATGGCTGGTTTTGGAGTACGTTTGTACTGGCCGCATGAAGAGCAGGAACTCAAGGGCAAGGTGGGCGAGATACCAGAGGGCCACACCATGACGTACAAAGATGCCCTCAGTACGCTCCTCGAGAACATCATCGCCGCTTTCCTGCTGCCCAGGTGGTTGTTGAGTACGTGTTATTTACGATCATGACTACCACCTTAAGCTGATCATTTGCAGAGTACGCTCCTTTCAAAGTCACCCGCACCTGCTACGAAGCTCTTGAGAACTGGCGCGGTTATATGCAAGAAATGTACGACGCCAAAAAGGCCGAATTTAACGACGGGACTGCCCCAGACTCAGGCATGGATCTAATGGGAGCCCTTGTCAAGGGCGCTGGCATTGCACCCAGCGACGGCGCAACTGCAGAGAAAGGCACCGGCCAGCTTCTGACCGACAGCGAGATCCTGGGCAACGCCTTTGTCTTCATCCTCGCCGGCCACGAGACCGCTGCCAACACGATTCACTTCTCCCTCCTCCTCCTAGCCATGAACCCCTCCTCACAGCGCCGTCTCCAAAAGGACCTCGACGACATCTTCGGCTCGCGACCCATATCAAAATGGAACTACGACGAAGACATCCCCCGTCTATTCGGCAGCATGGCCGGTGCCGTCATGAACGAAGAACTCCGCCTCGTCCCACCCGTCGTCGCCATCCCCAAGACCACCCTCGACGCCCAACCACTCACCGTCGACGGCCGCCGCGTCACCATCCCTGCAGCGACAATGATCAATCTTGACACCGTCGCGGCTCACACGGACCGCAAGACCTGGCCCACTCTCTGCCCCAGCACCGCCAGCGACGCGGAGAAAGACGCCGACCTGCTCGCCTTCAAGCCCGAGCGCTGGCTCCTGGATCCCAACAACCAGTCCCAGAACACCGTCGATGACGAGGCCGATCGAGGTGACGACATCGGCGGCCCGCAGAGCAGCGACACCAGCAGCGCGCTCTTCAGGCCCGCTCGCGGCGCCTATCTCCCCTTCAGCGAGGGATACCGCGCCTGTCTCGGCCGCCGGTTCGCGCAGGTAGAGGTGCTCGCTGTCCTGGCGGTCTTGTTCACGGAATACAGCGTCGAGTTGGCGGTCGAGGAGATCCTGGGGGAGCAATTCCCTTTCCCGACCGGAGAAGAAGAGGTGAAGAATTTGCAGCGCGAGGGGACGGGGAGGGAGGACTGGGAGAGGGCGAGAAAGCGGGCAGAGGGACTGTTTGAGACGGCCATGGGGACTATCATCACGTTGCAGATGCGCGAAGGCAAGGTCCCCGTGAGGATAGTGAAGAGGGGTGGGGAAAGGTTCAAGTACTAGCTTTGTTTGTTTTTTTTCCCCCGAGTCCTTGTAGTGCTCAAGAGGAGAGAGGAGAATTCGTGGGATGAATCGATGAATCAAATTCTTTTGGCATCTGGCGTGTGGCCACTTTGACATTGGCATTGAGATTTTGGTAGTGTGGAAGATGTACGAGGAGGTAAAAACTCCGACATGCATGTTTGTGTCATGGGACCACAACGAGGTCATGTGCACAGGGAGTTCGCAAAAGGTAAGCGAGAGACATCGATTCCAACTCTTTCTATCTGCTCCCCTCTCCCCCCCCCCTTCTCTCTCCTTTCTCACTCCTGGTCCATCTCTTATCCCCCCTTTCCCCCACCTTCTCGTAATCAGGCATCATGAGAACCCTCCCGACTATCCAGAACATAAAAAAAATGAACAAATTACGTCAAGCCTCGTAGGACGAAAACCCGAATCAAGCCAGCTGCTCGCCGCCGGGGTACATGCAGGCGAGCGCGGCGACGAAGAAGAAGAAGAAGAAGAAGCTGCAATCAAAGGAAATAGATACGCTCGCTTAAGAAGCACACACGGGATAGTGCTTCTGGAGTGAAAAGAAGCTGGAAAAAAAAAGGGAGAAAAAAAAATCGTTCCGGTCCGAAAGGGAGGAAATGTAGTTAGTTAGTCGTAAAAGACATCGCTTGGCGTTAAGGGATATCATACAAGTGAGATGAGTGCAGGGGCTGGGTTGCTGCTTCTGTTCGTGTTGTTGTGGTGGTGGTGGGTGGACGTGGGCTGGTGGCGAGTGATGTTGTGCGGGCACTGGCGGACCTCACATGCTGCCGTCGAAGCTCCCGCCCGTGCTCATGTACCCGCTTTGCGAGTACGACTGGCCTCCTCTCCAGTCGTCATCAACTGTCATGGTGGGGGGCACAGTCGGCCCAAATGGTGGGAAAATTTCGCTGTTGAAAAGCTTGCGATGGATCATCAGTAGGTACTGGATGTCCTGGTTGGCTGTCGTGGAGCAGAACCGTAGCTGAGAGAGGAAGCGGACGGTGCGGACGAAGAGCCCCTTCAGCTCGTGTGCGGGGACAAGCTCGGTGAGGAAGTCAATGCCAGAATTGTAGCATGCGGCTAGGACGACCATGTTGGAGAATTGTCTGTGGACTGTCAGCTTGGGTGTTAAGGGGCAGGGTGTGCTCGGAACCTACGCGTGACTGGTGCCCATGATGTTGGTGACGATCAATCGTCCTCTGATTCCGTCGAATGCAAGCGTGCTTTTGATGGCTGCTTGGACGCAGACCGTGGCACGCATAATCAAGGTCTCCTCCGGCATAGTCGCGATGGCGCCGAACAATAATGCCTCATTCTTGCGAGGTTGCCTATAGGCGTCGCGAGCCATGTCGCCCGGATGGTGACCGTTTTTGACTCCTTCCTTGGCGTGCAGCACGTAGTCGAGGTAAGGTCGTAGGTTGATATACAAGGCGCCGTAGTATTTGGCTCGCATGCGGGCTTCGAGGATGTTAGGAGCTGGTTCCTCTGCGTCGCTCCATACATGTAGCTTGCGGAATCCTTGGAGAGTGTCCAGATTGTAAGTCATGATATTGGCGAGCTTCATCGTTCCGATGGTAGGCACTATTCCAGAAGATCAGCGGATATGAGACATGGTGAGAAAATCGCATCGACTCACCATTCCGCCCGTATATCTCAGAGTGCATTTCGTTCAGTCTTTTGCGGAGGAAAAGTTGCTTTACATAATACTCAAGAGCAGGGCCGAATGATCCGACATTTTCCATGGTTTCGGCTGCGCGACGGGGATGTGGGAGTGAATTCTGAAGGATTGCTAGTCCGCTGTGAGGGTAGTCGAGCTCAGCCAGGATATCGCTGTAGCCATATTAATATGCTGTTCGGGATACACCAGGCACACAAGACCAACCTTTCCAGTTGCAGTGCTGACCAGCATACGAGCAGTAGTGTGTTCTCGAAGATGTCCTGCTTCGACCCCACCGGATATTTGAATTCGTACTCTGTCCCGTCACCTTTGTCAAGTCCGTGCCTGGAAACGTGAGTCTGTAGCATGGAAGCTTCCGAGAATCGACTCACATGCGTATCTGATAGCGACATAAGTTGCACGCATTATGTATCCAAGTCCAACTCTCTTGCACTCGCCCTAATTGTCCCTTGTAGAGTCCGGCTAACAGACGAGCTTGTGCAACCGCCAGCTCGTTTGAGTCGGAAAAGAGACCTAGAATTGAGCATGCTTCCCTGTAGTATGTTAAACCGGGTATCTGTTCGACATTGCTACGAGGTCGTCTGGTCATGCCCGGGCCCGGCGAGTCGTGCATTGATTGCGGACTTTGACCCAGACCTCGAGCGTCCAGTGAGCTCGGCGTGGAAGCGTTATATGATGCCGCGGTAGAGGCGGGCGAAGGCCTTGAAGTTGTAGGAGGCGAGCCACTGAATGGCATGTTTGGCGGCGGCATAGCGAGGTCATGCTGGTCATCAGACAACGGACCCGGTATCATGCCTTTGTACTCGCAAATGCTGCCAAGCGCAAGTACCAGGTATGTAATGGCGACAGGGAGAGATCGTTCATTGGCGATCCGTCTGGACTGTCCTGCTGGGCTTCCCGCGGATTGGTGAACCGTGTGATCGCGTTTCCGCTTGCCCGATTTTGGTGCACTCTCCCCGTTGACAGGCAAGTGGGGCGAGTGTGTCGTTGTCCTCGAATCGGGCGACGCATGCCGTTTGACGAAAGACTGAATGAACTTGTTGAGTGTTGGCATGTCCAGGAAGGGATGAAGGTTGTGGATGTGGGTGCAATAGGATTCGAGCAGTCTCATCACCGTCTTTTCCGTGAGATCCAGTCGTGCCGGTTCACTGACATAGATTCCTTTCGGATCTGACGGCAATTGGGTTGCATGTTCCCACAGATCAGGAGGCGACCTTGCTTCCATATCTGTGTCAGCATCGAAAGCACCGAGTTCAGTGGCCTTTTGCGCTTCACCGACGCCATCAAGTCGAAGCCAACCTCGAGCCTCGCCGTGAAGGACGTAGTTGTATCGCAATGCCTCCCGTTGACCGCGTTCAAATAGGTTATGTATGCTGGGCCACAAGTACAAGAGCTTGTGAGCAGCAGTGGTATGCTCGTCAAAGTCAAGCACCTCCTCGGCCTCTCCGATTTTGATAGCAACAGTAGAAGCATGTTGCTGCGGACCCTGGGACGATCGTTCTCGATTCAATGATAGAGGTTGCGAAGGTGGAATGCCCTTGTGCATCGCTTCCGCGGTGGGCGTGTCCTTCCGTGCAATTTCCTCTCGCTTCGGCTCCCTGCCGATCTCTCGAGAAGCAACCTTCGCAGTGAGTAGCTCCTCCAACCGTGACAATTTTTCCAGGATTTCTTTATTAGCATCCGGCAGTGGTTCGACGATGTCGTGGATCGTACTCAGTAAAGGCGGAGCATTCTTGTCCAGACTGTTGTGATCAGATGCGAATCAAGTATTTCCTCACACAGAACATACCCTTTTGTCGCCTGACTCTCTCGATACTTGCACTCGACGCCTTGCTCGGCGCATGTTGCGCACGGATGCTGTTCGTCGCATTTCGACTTTCGTTCTCTACACCGATCGCAAGCCTACAGGGTCAGCCTACCAGAAATGGTTCATGCGAAAGACTATTTTACCTGTGCCGCGCGATTCGACTTCTTCTTCCCTTGTTGCTGAGGGGGGACGTAGCCATGGTGATACATTACAGGGCCATAGTGTGGCGGATGCTGCATTGGATAAGGACTGTGCTCGACCATCTGATGCGGAGGAGGTGCGCCAGGATCTGCTTGTGGTGGAGGCTGGTGATGGGTAGGTGGAGGTTGATAATAGGCCGGATGGTGCCCGGGAGGAGGGTGTGTCGGCTCATGGTGGTATGGCGGGGGCTGTTGCGGTGGTTGGCCCTCCGTAGGGCGATCAGATGGGTGCCTCATCGACGCAGACGACGGTGGTTGTGAAGGCGTGCTGGGTGTCCTTTGAAGCGGGTGTACAGGATAGTCGAGAGGCTGCCTGTTCACCGGTGTACCTTGTCCTGATCCTTCTCCTGCATGTCCATGTTCCGCAGGCCTATCCGATCTGGCTGGCGGAGGTGGTCCGTAGGCGGGAGACTGATGGTAGGGATGTGCTGAGCCTAGGTGTGGGCGGTGGGAATGAGGAGGATGTGGGGACGGTTGCGTGGGCGATTGACGTGAGGGAGGTTGCAAATTGGAAATGCTGGGCAAGGTATGGGTTCGCTGCTCGGTGGGGCGAGATATGTGCTGTTCCATGATTCTGGTTACCTCAAGCCATTAAGCAGATGACCGTTGTGGACCAGCCTGTCGGGGAACAGCGGGTGTAGGTCAGGTCGACAAAAGTCTCGAAGGGGTAGAGGTACGTTACTCTTAGGCTGGCAGCATCCGAGCGATTGGCGTCAATGTGGATGTCCAGGGTTGCGGCGTCCGTAGCCGCAGAGTCAGAGAATGCCGGCCGAGCCCAGGGGAACGAGCTTAGTTCGATGTTGCGAGCAGTAGTGAGTGTATCGAGATGAGGCGGGGTGAACGGACTGGTACACGCAGCCGAGAAAAGAAAGCGGGTCAGTTGTTGGACAGAAGATCGCGTGGCGTGAAGCAGTAGCTCGACGAGGCGCAGGGCAGAACGAGCAAAGCAAGGTTGTATCGGACGTGTCGCGATGCTAACGGTAGCTGTGGTCTGTCAGGTAGACTTTTTGGGCTTGAGAGAAAGGCAGGTGTCCCGCCGAGATCTCCGGACGATCCCCACTCATTCCAGGATACCGGTAGGGGAGGGTTATCACTCGATACAGGTTTCAAGTGCCGCGATCTAGCCGCAGATTTGATCCTGTCTTTTGACGAGATTGCAAGAGCAAAGTCAGTGACTTCGCATCACTATCATTGCCGAGTCAGACAGGTACGACGTGAAGTGGAGCTCTGGGCTTGCACAGACGAGGGGCTAAGAGGGGAGGTGGTACTGTGGCAGCACACGAGTCGTCTGTGCCGGTCACGCGTGGGCTGGCCAGCCTAGCCAGATGCACCAGACTTGCGGTCAAGGCCTTGGACAAGTGATCGATGGAGATTTGATCAGAGTTCCTACCGTGGCACCATGCACGTGGCGCCCCCGTCTCGCAAGGGGTTGATTCGCCAGAGCTTAACAGATTGACAACAGGTCTGACAGGTCCACCGCGGCCTGGGAACCACTCTGGAGTCTGCCCATCGGGTACGTGGCTTCAGTCGGCGTCATGCAAGCATGCCGATCTGGGACAAGAGCTGTGTAGCCGAACAGTCGATAGACTGGCCCATAAGGATTTTTGTGTGCATCTAACCAAGCCTGTGGGAGATGAATGAATCACTTGATGATTCAATCATTCATGGCTAGCTCGTGACGGCGATGCGTCGACAGCTTTCTGCGCAACAGCAAAACCAGATTTCGTATGTCTAACTGTCGTCTATGACGGCCGAACCAAGTTGGAGAATTGCTTTACTTGGACACTTTCAACTATCATTTGCTACGCCCGTTTCGTAGAACCGAGGTGCACCCCACTGTGACGGGTTTGGTGGTAGTTTAGCTTACCACGAGTGTTTGGATGTTCTTTTCTTGGATATCATAGGCGCAAAATGAACAACGGCGTGTACGGCGTCAGGTAATTCGTCCAATGGCTATACTTGCACTTGGTGGATGCGGGCCGAAGCACGTCGTTCACCTGGTCGTTCACATTGTTAGTCTGGACTGTGAGACGGCTCGGAGTGTCATGATGAGGACACAGGGTGAATCGCTTCGGCACATCATTGTCGTGGACAAGTGTAGGGCGGCTTGACTCATCGTTCGTACTTGTGGTCGCAACAGGGCTTTGCGAAATGACTGCCCCGAGACCCGATTTGGTCCTTTTGGGGGGGCAGCCGTGCCAGGGTACAGATCGCACGTGGTCTTTACCGACAACGCCGAGCTGTCGTTCTGACTCGTCTCATGATGGTCGCGGTAAGGATCGTAATTATCCCACAATGAGAGGCTTGCTTGGCGCCCGGAAATCCGCCAGGAGCTCGCATGTGGGATGGTCGTTATCAGTTGGTGTTGCAGCACCCGTGTCATGATCGACCCATCTGTAGGGAGGAACATTTGGCAAAAGCAGTGCGTCTCCGCGGGCTTAGGATGTCTGTAGTGTCACAAGACTATGCGGTGAACATGCACGAATATGTCAGTGCGGCAGAAGAAGAAAGCGTGTACGGCGACAACCTAGTTCGGTCCAGCTCGCCAGCCATGGGCGACCCAACAGCGGCTCAGGGGTTTCCTGTAGCTCTGTCGCTTCTGGTGTCTCTCTCTAAGCTGTCCATGCCCAGGTCGTTTAAAAGCAGTGGACGACGAAGAGTCGTTCCACGAAGTCGTGTTAAGCTCTGACGGATCGTTGTGGAAGGGTAGGAACGTCGATCCCGATGAAAGCCACGCCAAAAATTTGCAGACACGACTTCGACAAACGTCCAGAAGCAGTAATAACAGCCTTCGAATCAGATCTCTTGACACGCCAGTGTGCAAGGTTCGGCGCGCGCTCCTGATCGATGAGCTTAACTCGGAGATGGGGATTCACCACCTGTGTGCCGCAGGATCTGTTGTTAGATGACAATGGCTTCACGTGTGGCGTCAACGCGTGCATGAAGAGGAGATCTTCGGAGCACTCTTGGACTTGTTTCGCTCCATGTCGCACAGGATTTCGGGATTGAAGGCTGCGGGAATGGCGTGTCGCTCTCCAGTGATACGGTCGGGAGCTTTGTGACAGGGGTCTTGCTACCAGAGTAGGTTTTCCCGTGATGTGCATGTAACGATGCAATAGTACGAGAGCAGTACATGTAGACTTCTGACCGCCGAGGTCGTTACCTTCGTTTCGCGACACAAGACATGCGTCGCTGCTGTGCAGCGTGACTGCATTACAGGTCAAGTTTGACGATTTATGCCATGTCTCGACTCAACATGCACGTCCACTGCTGAAAAGGCTACCGTTCTGTGAAGGTACTTTGGTACTTGATGGCCGCGGACGAGAGACGAGATCACTAGATCCCGCCCCGCTCATGCAGGTAATTGTCAGCTTTGCAAGCATGCAGCAGTAGCGTCCATGGGAAGATCTGATCTGTCTCGTCCCTTGACTTTGTCACTTCGACTGATCTTGTTTCTGCATCGTCATGGGTCGTGTCGCTGCAACAATTGACCGGTCCCAAGCGCCCTCCCGGGATGATGTACCCTGCTGCGACCTCGCTCAACGACACCTGTCACCTCCATGCGACATGTCGACTTGTGGAACGTTTATGCATGCCAGCATGGCTCTGCGTAACCGATGTCTGTGCTACTGCCCTCGAGTTGAGTGCCTCCCACGCTGTACGGAAGAATCTGAGGCATTCCATACAGCTTCGGATAATCACCTGCGATCTGATGGAGTCCGAGTAATTCACGACCCTTGCTGATGGCCAGGTCCTGTCGCAAAAGCGTCTCGGTGAACGACCGGTCGCAGCACCACGTTATTCCGCTGCACCCATTGCTCCACTTTGTCCCTAGCGGCGATTGCTTCTACAGGGGCTTTTGGGCTTGGGTCCAAGATGCTCATCGCTTTCAGTGTTGACATGACGTCCTCTGGTAAGATCCATGTATCATTGACGATATCCTGGACACTCGTCTTTTTCGCCGAGGTTGACAGGATGGTGCGAGCGATGCAAGCAGACCAATATGCAAGATAGCCTTTCCGGCCCAAGCTGGACAGCGCTAGGACTTCTGTCAGTATCATGCCCCAATATCCAGGCTTCATGGATGTGTTATACTCACGCTTCTCTGGACCGCCTAATCTACCCTCCCGTCGGCTCAGTTCGTAGCTGATACCCATGAGAATCTGACCGAGGCCGCGGCGCTGCCACGGCGGAAATACCAAGATGCATGCCACGTTGTTATTATCCCAGCTCATCTTTTCCTTGCTGAAGAAGCCGACAATCTGCCGTTGAGCTGTTGTTGGGTCGTAAAGTGCCATTGTGTAATATCGGAACGTCGTGACATCGTAAAACACCGATTTTGTGTCTAGGAAGAGCTTAGAGAAGAGGGACAGGTTTTGTGTGTATAGCTTGTGATCTTCGCCGTCCACCTCAAAAATTGAAATGTCGTTCTTCTCATATATCAAGGTGCCCGGGGGAGTGCATTCTCTGAGCGGGCATACTTTCTATCGAAGTGAGTCGATTGGCCACCGCAGAGAGTACTTTACATACCGAATGCGCCACAAAGGGCATCAATTCTTTTGAATAACGGAAGCACCACTGGCACACGTATAATCGCTCAACTTTGCTACCAACAAGCTCTTGAGGATAGAATGCCGGATACCAAGGTTTGATCAATAAATTTCCAAGTACCACGCTCTGGACATTGTGCTCGACGTGCTTGCGTGTTCGATCAGACGTACGCGAGATTGGCGATGAGGATGTCATTTTCTTTGCATGGCAGCTTGTACTCGCAGTCGACAGTTTCGTCACGTATCTTGATGAAAACCTAACATTGTGAGATACTTTGAGATTGGAGGGTGTGGAATTGCAGAAGGGGCAATCCTGTATTGGACTTGGCAAAGATAATGGTCCCTATCCCGTGAAACGTGCTATGCGCCACCGTACCAGATAGATCGTGGTACTCTCCACTTTCATTACTACGAATGATCAAGCTGATTCAAGTTACTATCTGTGTTCTTCTATATATCGTGTTATCCCATCGCCCACGCCTTCTGGACTGGGCACTTCCGCGCATACATGAGGCTGAAAGGAGAATTGTCGTTTGAGAAAATCACGTGTTGTCGGTCCTATTGTCGCCACATAAACGCCGGGAGTTCTTGACTCTGCCAATACCTTGTCGTATCGTCCTTCGTCATTCAGCCACCCTACGGTCCGTAACATGGCGCGACATCCTGATGGCGAAAAGACTACCACCCACATGTCCGTATTTGGAGGTCGTTGTTGGAGGATTCGATCTAATTCGTCTCCAAAATCCTCCTTTTCAGCCGTCCCGTAGACAGTCCTCTCTACGATTGGAATACGCAGCTGCTCTGGTTCCGCGTGTTGCAGTTTCTTCGGGATAATGTCTCGACGCTGTTCGCCGACCAGGAAGAGCAGCGGCAATCGCCGTCCATCAGGCCCAGGGGGCGATTGGTATTTGTCCAGTATGAAGTCAGCGAGGATATCGCCATTGCCGGTCTCTTCTCCCAACACTGAACATCTCAGTTGAAGAGCTCGAACAGCGTTTGCTGTAGCGGGTCCAACCACGAAGAGGGGCAGTCCTTCTGGGAGCAGCGTCGATTTCTGCTCGTCTGCTAACGAACCAACGACTTTTGAGAATGCGTCCACTGCCCTTTGAGACGTGAAGATGATGCCTCCGAATTGGTCCTCTACATTCCCCCGACCCGGAACAGATCGAGAGAAAGAGCCACGCTCGATTATTTCCTCGAGCCAGGACAGGGATTCTTCCACGAATTGATGTTGTAGGACTGCCACGAACCGGGGCCTGAAACGTACATTCTTCACCTTGTCGAAATACTCCTCATAACCATCGGTGGGGGTCGACTTTGTCTTGAGTAGTAGCACGGGCATCCCGATATCCCACGCGCAGTCCGGAGCATCCGGCATGATATACTCGGCTGATGAAGGGGCACACGATTGGTGCTTATGAACAATCAAGCTCTGTGCTTCCGCGATCCCCGAAGAACTGAGGGTCTCCCCATCACGTGTCTATCAAGCTGCATGCAGATGTCAAAATCTACAGATCGAGATCTCGCGTGATGCAACGCTGTGGAGTTTTGAGTGTGTTCTTGCTGGACGGAGGAGTCAAGATCTGACCGACCAAAGCGTTCCATTTGTTGCGGTCGCATCCTCGGGTTGACTGACCCCCGTCCTCAACTTTAATCTACAGGCCAAGATGTGACAACCTTCAAATGCCTATAACCGAAACTCCCTATCCCATCCTTTCCCATTTTCTGTGCACCGTGGAGAAGACTACTGGCATGCCAGCTACACCAGTGGAGACACCGCAGATCGACACTTCAGATGATCACACTACCGAGTCCCAACCACTACCCAAGGGTGTTGTTCTCGGTCCAGATGGCAAACCGTGAGGCACCCATGTCGGCACCCATGTCGGCTGCCTCCAAGATCTCAACGGACTGATCTTGCATAGATGTCGGACGTGCACATCGGTCAAAGCCTGGATGCAGATGACCAAGTCGCCCAACCAGCAGCAGTCAACCTCCCATCCCCCTGCAAACACTGCAATATCCACCCCGCAACTTCCCGCAGACTGCCCACCCGATGTCGAACAGCTTGGGAGGTCTTCTTGGACCCTGCTACACACTATAGCTGCTAGCTACCCTGAGCGACCGACCTTGACCCAACAAAGCGAAGCTCGACAATTCGTCTCCCTCTTTGGCAAGCTCTATCCTTGCTGGGTGTGTGCCAGTGACTTTCAAGATTGGATGAAGGACGGCAACGCGCCTAGGGTCAGCAACAGAGACGAGTTCGGGCGCTGGATGTGTGAGGCACACAATGCCGTCAATGAGAAGCTGGGCAAGTCGACCTTCGATTGCAATCGGTGGCAGGAGCGCTGGAGGACAGGCTGGAAGGATGGTCATTGCGATTGAAAGAGATTCTGCTTCAATATTTGGACACACACACTGGCTACGGGACCGTACTCTCCACTCTGATTAGGCACAGAGATAGCCGCACAGAGAACTCCGAGGCTATCACTTGTCCTGGTGGTAAGTCACGCTCTGTCAAGCTCCCTGAGAAGAACATGAGGCACACAGAGCCTGCTTTGTTCAAGCTGCTGCAATTGCCTCCCAATCGCCACATACCGCCCAGGCAAGAATGTACATAATTTTGACAAGTTGTATGACATGCAGCTGCAAATGGCAGCTACTGCACAAACTCAGCAAACTAGAAACAACATAGATAAATATATAAGCACGAATCCAACTTCACGTATAACCGATCGTCCTTCAATCTTTGAACTGTACTTGGGTAGCACCAAGTATCTCCAATATGCTGCCGACAATTGCTGCCATGACGTCAATTTCCATGCCAAGACTTATGCGACCGCTTCAGAAAGTTTGCCTCTCTCGAAGCCGGCTCTGAACATCCAACTTCTTGCCTTCACGCCTCCTTCCTCGCTTTGTCTCCTCACATTCTCAGCAGCCATGTCGCGTGGTGGAACGACACTATATGTCACTGGCTTCTCCAGTGGCACCCGTGCCCGCGATCTTGCCTACGAATTCGAGCGCTTCGGCCGTCTTGTCCGTTGCGATATTCCCGCGCCGCGCTCAGCTTCAAGCAGACTGTAGGTGATCTTGCGATGCTCTTCCGTGCATCATCAGACTGACCACTTCTAGATTCGCCTTTGTCGAGTACGAAAGCCGCCGTGATGCTGAAGACGCCTATTATGACATGCACAATGTCCGCTTTGGCCGCGACGAAATCTTGAAGATCGAGGTAGGCCCAGGTTCGTGATACAATTGTTATTAGCACACTGACAGCTCTTCAGTGGGCCCGCACACCTCCTTCTGCATCCTGGCGCTTCGATTCTGGTGCTGGCCGCGGTGGTCGTCGTTCGCCGCGCCCACGCAGCAGGTCTCCTCGTCGAGGGGGTGGTCGTGGCGACTACTCTCCCCGCAAAGAGGATAGGCGCGAGCGTGATTATGATCGTCGTGATCGCGACCGTGACAGAGACCGTGACCGAGACCGATCTCGCAGTCCTGAGGATCGTGACCGCGATCGTGACATGAAGGACGTCAGAGACCGCGACGACGACCGTGAGCGAGACAGGGATCGCGAACCGGAGACAGCTACAAATGGCGATGAACGGAAAGGTATGCCTGGACCGTTTCCTCGACAATTACACACGCTTACATTGCAAACAGAGGTGGACGACGACCTTCCTCCTGCTCCCCAGCATGACGAGCTTGACACTGCCGAATAGAAATCGGTATCTCATTTCGGCACCATGTCCGCTTCACGTAGAGCAAGGATGTCGGGCATCAGCAGTTGGTAGTAATTTGGGTGAGGACTGAACGAAGGATTATTGTGGGCAGTATCATCAGACTGAAGCGAAACCTTTACCTTTCATATAGCGATGGGACAAAAGTTGATGCAGCTTAGTTCGAACGGTTCGGATACGTACGAAATCGAGCGAATGCGACCAACACAGCTACAAGCGAACCCTTCGAACCCGTCTCGAGTACGAATCGAATGACAACATCACCCGATCGTTCCCCGTGCCAACACCATCGCCGCCGCCGCCGTCCCCTCCCTTTCCACCTCACACCAAACAAGCTATCCCTTCCGCCATAAGGCCGATCGTCGGCCCAACGAAGTGTCTGCACGGAAGACGCCTTACAGTTTCCGCTCGTATCCTTCCTGCCCACTCACACTCTTCCACATTGTACAGCTGACAAGCAGAAGAGACTTGACGACCATTTGACCTGCCAGACAATTTATATAGGGCCTACACAAAGCGGTACTGGGATGACTGGCAATTGAGCCTACTCATCTCGCGTCTATTTGTCTACTGTACTCATGAAAACTTCGACCCATGTCCTCATCCACAATGGCATGGTCTCAAGTAAGAAGTTGTAACCGACGCGTCCAACAGGCGATCGATTCCTGCCACTGTAAGTTGCATGAGCTCGCTCGTGCCTGCCACTTTTCAATCTCTGCGACTTCCGTCTTAGCCCGCTCTCATACAGTATGTAGTCAAACATATCCGAATCGGAGCAGCGAATGCATCGTACATACTGCTAGCGGATCTGTATCATTTTTTATTTATGTCTGCAGATCAGCGTCGCGTCTTGAGGCAAAGAGTGGACGAGGCTGTCTGGCGACCATGGTCGGACGTTGTTCGCAGCGGTACACATCAGCGCAAGTTGGCACCCTCTGGCCTCAGCGACCGTGTCATGAGAAGGCTATCTAAATTGGGATTGGCTCACAAGCATGATGCGACTACAGGTGTGATGATCAGCTTGCTGTTCAGTTGTGCTATGACTGATCGACGACTAGATTCCCGACATGGACGTACTGGAAGAAATCCTACCCTATCCATCCTCAAGACCGGTACTATGAATTACGCTGGCAATGACCCTGACAAGAGTGAAACCCAGAGACGTCGAAGAAAAGGCCGCTTAGTACAATTTGACGGATCACCTGGATCCGCGAGTGAAGAGCTGTTTCACACGGATCTTGAAGGACCACAATCACCTGCATTTGACCATCAGACCGTCCGCAAGTCTCTCAAAAGATCAAGAAGCGCCGATCCAGAGGCGTCGACGCCAAATAGCTTTTTTCATGATTTTGACATTCGACGACCCTTCCTGAGAAAGAAAGCGCACATGCCACCTATTGAGACACATCACATGAAACCTAAGGATACCGTACATGAGGCTGAGATTGGCGCTATGAGCGATTCTCCTTCCTCTTATTTTCAATCCGGCAACAGTGTGAGCCCAATTAGCCAAGTCTCTACTGCGCCGACTTCGCTCTTTTCCAGCATCAGCCCAGTACAGTCTCAGACGTCGCAGGGGACCAAGTCTACCCCTGACAAGACCGTCACCAATGGCTACGCGACCGTAGCGCCCAACGAGCCATTGATGGCGGCTCAGCTGATATCTGAAGCCGTGCATCAAAGCCAGATAAGCGAGGGTCTCATCGAGCCACCAGCACTCCCTAAGTCTGAAGTAAGCTCCATCACAACCGCGGAAAAGGCAGCGGCAATTAAAACTCACCTGGAGACGCACTTCAACAGGCTTCTTGCTGCGGGACCTACTGAGCGCTCTTTGAGAAGACGATCTTTCGAAGCATATCTTATCTCTTTGCCAGTGACGGACGAGCAACGCTTCTTTGCAACAATGGAGTATTATCAAGCTGAGTCCGCTCATACTCGTCAGGTTCGAGTCCTCAAGACCTCGTCTCTGATCCGGCACGAGATGAAAGGCATTGGTATAGCAGGCTACGAGGTGGTCCGCGTCCTCGGTAAAGGCAGCTTCGGTGTAGTTCGTCTAGTCACTGAGAAGGCGTCCAAAGCTTCCCCAATCAGCTCCTATGCATCACTTACCAACGTATCCCACCACAGGAAGAAGTCTTTCTCCCGTCTCTCGCCGAACGAGGTGTACGCCATGAAAGTCATACGGAAATCCACCATGCTGCGGAACAGTCAAGAAGCCCATCTTCGTGCGGAAAGGGACTTTCTTGTTGCGTCGGCCGCATCGAAGAGTCGCTGGGTCGTGCCCCTTATCTCCTCGTTCCAAGACAACACTAATCTCTATCTCGTGATGGAGTACATGGTCGGCGGGGACTTTCTCGGCCTCTTACTCAGGGAGGACGTCCTCGACGAGCCCGTGGCGAGATGGTACATGGCTGAAATGATCCTCTGCATTGAAGAAGCGCACAAAATGCGATGGATCCACCGCGACGTCAAGCCCGACAACTTCCTCATCGACAGCCACGGCCATCTCAAAATCAGCGACTTTGGCCTCGCCTTTGACGGGTGGTGGGGCCACGACCAGTCCTACTTTGCCCGTCTCCGGTACCGTCTCGCTGAGAAGCTCGGCATCGACGTCCGCGGTGACGAAGAGGACGAAGAGGACGCCCGCGCTTCGACGTCGACCGTTTCTGGCGCAGCAAGCAAAGACAAGCAGCCAACCAAGCCCGACGACGATGATGACGCGGTCAAGTCCAATCTCCTCGCTCACCGCGACCTCTCGTCCCGCACCCAGGCCCGCTCCATCGTCGGAACGGGCCAGTACATGGCCCCCGAAATCATCCTGGGCCACGCCTACGACGGCCGCTGCGACTGGTGGAGCCTCGGCATCATCCTGTACGAGTGCTTATATGGCCGCACGCCGTTCTATCGAGAGAACAGGCAGGCGACGAAGGAATGTATCGTGCGGCACGAAGAGACGCTATGGTTCCCTGATGGCGAGCGCTGGTCGAGGCCGGGGAACGAGTACAGGCGGTGGTTGATGCCTGTTTCGCCCCTCGGGATGAATTTGGTGGAGAGATTGTTGAGTGCCAAGGAAAACAGACTTGGTGGGAGGGGGTATGAGGTTGAGAAGAAGAGTGGGCTCGGGGCAGTGTTTGGAAGACGGGAGAGGAGGGAGAGGTATGTGGTGCCGGAAGCGGTGGAGGACATCAAGGCTCATCCATGGTTTGAGGGCGTGCCGTGGGAGGAGATGCACCGGTTGATGCCACCTTTTGTGCCGCGGGTGAGAGAGGGACAAAGTGTGACCAAGTATTTTGAGGATGAGAAGAGTATTCTTTTTGAGGAGAGTGAGGATTCGTCGGACGACGAAGGAGAGGAGGTGGGGAGTATGGATGGTGCCGGGGATGGGAAAGGTGGTGAAGGGTACTGGTCAAGGAAGGCGAGGGTGCAGCAGGAAAAGAGAGAGTTGGGGCTCATGGACAAGGGCGACGAGAGCTTCGAGAGGTTGAAGAAAGAGGTGGGACCGTATTGGGAGTGCTGGAAGCGAGCGAGGGTGATGGAGTTGGAGGCGAAGGAGATGGAAGATTTGCCTGAGCAGATCGCTGGGCTGGAAACAACACCCGTGGGCGCAGATGATGGCTTGCTCCCAGCCTACGATGGTCCGTCGAGTGCCTCTGGAGCTGAGCCCGTCCAGCATATCAAGAACGCTGAGGCTTTCCCGCCAAAGCCGCCGTCTATCGCCGCACCGTCCACAAATCCTTCGGCTGCTTTTCTCCGCCCTGCGCAGCGGAAGCCGAAAAAGAGAGCCAAGGACAAGTTGCTTCGCGACCCCGCGCTGGCGAAGGATGTCATGGAGGTGAGAAAGAAGACCGCATTTCTCGGCTACACGTTCAGGAGGATGAAGATGCCGGAGCTGTGGTTCGACAGGGGGCTGGTTGGCTTGAGCTATGGTGGTGAGCAAGCATGTACTGGTGGTTTTGCTGATTACAATGCCACGGGCATGGATGGGCAGGGATGGGGAGAGGCTTTCATGGACGGAGCCTGTGACGAGAGGCCGGAGAAGAGGAAGTGGTGGTCAGCAGGTGGAAGCATTGGAGTGGGGAGGCTGAAGAGGTCTAGGGCTTGAGGTACTCTTCTTTGTCTTTAGTCGTAGCATCACCTAAGAATCAAGAATTGTTCAGACTCCATGCATGTTTTGGTGGTAGATGATAAGAAATGATAAACCCGGGTATGAAACTGTCCCAAATGCTCCCAAACGACCTTCCGGCTGCCATACATGACGCTTGCAACATTGAAATACTCTGTATCTTACACATTCCCATGCTCTTAAAAAGCGACGAATACGATACCCATGAACCCGGCCAACACAATCGCCCCGAGAGCACCCGCGACCTCTTTCACCCCAGCACCCTTTTGCGCGCTGCTATCTCCGGTGATGTTGTAGAGTGTCAATGCCAGTCTCCCACCACATACCTCGCTGTTGTTACCCGCGCACCCGATACTGCAATTGACCTCGTCCAGCTTCGTCGTCAAGGAGGAAATGTACCTGCCGCCCCAGCACTCGCGGCCGTACTCGAGGCCACAGTACTGGTAAGAATTGCCGTGGCAGAAGGTGAGGCAGGAGAGGGTGGTTTGAGTGTTGTTTGCAATCTGGTAGAACTCGGTCAGTAGCTGAAGCAGAAAGGGAGTGAAGCAGGGTGAAGGTGCAAGGGGCGTACCATTGATCCACTGTTCACAGCCCGGACACCACCTGCGTTGGCATAGCCTGTCGTCTCGTTGTAGCAGCCTACATAGCTGTAGCCGAAGGCACCGGCGCCGGGGCTAGCGCCTGCTGCCGCTGGTGTTGGGTCGGCGATTTCAGCGGTATTGGTTGTTGCGGCAGAGGTAATGTCTGCTGTGACGAGAGAGGTGAGGGAGAGGAAGGATATTGTGACTGCAGAGAGAGAGAAACGCATCTTGACTCGATTGGGAAGTAGGGTGTTTGTACAAATGGGTGTAGACTTTGTTGGGACAAGGCGCTGCAGATGCTAGCTAGAAATGATAACAGAAAAAGAGATACGCCGAAAGAATGTGTAATGCCTGGAACAATGCAAATGCAGCTGGAGAGAAGAGAAACACTGTACACGGGTTTGCTTACATTGATGTATCTGCGTTGAGGCGTTTTCCTGAGAGAGACTGCCAACGGGCAGAGCAACGAGCAGTTGGTGTGAACCGCTGGCGACGGGAGAAGTTGAGGGTCCTGGCTCGATAGTTTGGACCGCCGCAGTGGGGTCACCCGGAGCTAGATGCGTCGATCTCCCGAATTTGAACAAACGTGGGCCGCGAGATCTGTCAGGAACAGACTTTGACAACTTGACGTTGTCTTCTTGCTGTGTCTAAAGCTGCATAAGCTCACCAACGTGATGGGTCGTTCAAAATAGAAATCAAATTATCCACTGGATTACAATCTTGGCCATGAATATCGAGGATATCGATGTACGACTCATCAAGACCCATGGTCGCGGATCTATCCGAGAGCTTAACAGATCGTGGGTAAATTTCGAATGAGTGACGCAACAGTGGATGGTCAAAATTCATTGCTTCAGCTTCAAGTCGTGCTTCGTTTGCACCTGCAAAGCAGGCGACCTTCAGGTGAGCATGGAAAGGATGTCTGTACTGTAGCATCTCCTCTCTTTGCTATGCAACATCGGACCAACTACCTTGTCTCCCAATCTCTATAGCTTCCGTACCAAGTTTGGGATCCTCCCACGAGTCTTCCGCCATGAAGAAGACATTCAAGTCCCAAGCTAGCAGCGGGCGTGCTACCTTTGGTGCAGGTACCCCTGGTGGCTTCAGCGCAACCGGCTTCGCTTCACACTCCTCTCCGCTCTCGCACGTCTATGAACCTCCGAATTTCTCTACGATATCCGATCCCAATGTTGTTGTCCAGCTCAAAAATCTTATGAAGAAGGATGGAAAGACAAAGTCAAGAGCATTGGAAGATCTCATAGCACACATTACTTCGGGCAAGTCTGAAATAGAGGAGGGACTATTCACAGCGTACATCAAACTATACCCTCGACTATCCATCGACGCTGAACGTAGGGTGCGCCAATTATCGCATGTGCTGGTCGGACATATCGTTGTGAGGTGTGGCAAACGAGTGGCGCCAGAGCTTCCACAAATTGCTGGTCCATGGCTCTGCGGACAGCATGATCCGGATAGAGCAACGTCGCGGTCAGCGAACGAAGCGTTCCAGAATGCCTTCACTACGCAAGAGAAGGCCCAAAACTTTCGAAGACTCTTCCACAGACAAATTGTCGAGTTCTGTAGGGATACCATACTTCATGAGACTGCGCAGACTCTCAGTGATACTCGCAACGTATCCAAGGAGAACGCCGATGCCATCTACTACCGAGTCGTGGCGACTAGCTTGTCGTTGGTTGCTACTTTGATCATGCACATGCCCAAAGCTGAACTTGATAAAGTCTCAGACGCATACACGGCTATCTTGACCGACAAAATCTTCCTGGAATTACTCTCTGCATATGATCCGCCAACGAGAAATGCAGTTATACGTATATTTAGAAGCTGCATGGAAAGCTCCAAATTCACGCAAGAGCTGGACTACAGCCTGACGGCCAATATCATTTTCAGCAAAGTGCTGCCATCAGATCAAACGGCTACGGCAGGTGACGTGTTGGGACTACTTGTTCTACTCACTGAGCAGCAACCCTCCGTGTGGAGTGCGGATGGTGGCAGCAAAAAGTCACCCGATCGCCGACTTCGCAGCTTTGTCAAACGTGGTGCCCAATCTTCTGTCTCGGAATATTGGGAGTCACTGACGAACCTTTTCGACTGTGTGCCCCCAGAAATCCTGCCTTCGGACCTTAACGCTGCGAAGGAATGGATGACGGCGATCCTTGAAGGCGTCACTCAAAGACAAGAGCCACGCCATACCACCTCGGCATGGTCGAGCTACGCTGAAGTTGCACAGCGTTTATCTATGCGCCTGTCTGCGGATGATCGTGGCATACTCGCTCAAGATTGGCTAATACCTGTCGTTGATCAATACGTCCAGCCCAGTGAGGCGACCAGCAAATGGACCGTCGCGACCTCTAAACCAGAATCCCTGATTGCCAAAGTGGTAATGCAAGACGCATTGGTCGACTTTATAAAAACCAGGTGGCCGCAATATACGGGAAATATGATCGACTCAATGAAGCTGTCCCAGCCGGAACAATCAAACGAGTTTGACAAGTCGCAGGCAGCAGTGATAGCTGCCTCTCGGCGCTGGCTGGCGCTACAACTTGCAATTCTTTCAGGTCAGCACGGTATTGCTGAAGCATTCACGGCAACCGTCCAACAAGAATTGGAGAGATTGAGGCAGGCTGCTACAGATTTGTTGGTGTCACGGCGAGGCAAGCCATACGCGGCGGCTTCGACACTGTCAGAGCTGATCAAGCAACGCGAAAAACTTCTTCCGGCTAGCTCCCAGGATGCCTTTGAGGACTTTCTTGGAAAGGAAGCCCCAGAAATGCTGTCGTCCCCAAGTCGAGACTATCTATTTGCAATGCTGCAAAGCTTTGTCAACTCTGAGCATTATCAGCTACTCTGGAATGCCTGGGCGAATCGGCTCTCAAATCAGGGGGCCGCGAAGGAAGATTCAGACGCCATGGTGCGGTTCCTAGTAGCCTCGAGCACTTACCAGAACACAAACTTGGTAACCAGCCACGACGGAGCCCAACAGTTTCTTCAAGCCTATCTTACTCCTTCACTTTTGGCAACACTGAGCACTTCAGAGTTGAAGCCCCTTTTGGACATCTCCTCGGATGCTACAATCGAGCAAGTCCTCTCGACCTCTGTTGCCGAGTTGTCTACTGGCGATAGTCCAGGCTCTGTCCTCGATAGCATGGAGATACTAGATCAAACGAAACCCGGTCTCCTAAGACAGTTCGCTACTTCTGACACAGGTAGCAAGCTTCTGCCACAACTGATTAATATCCGGCAGACTGCCCCTGATGATGTTGAAAAAAAAGCTGCCCAACTTCATGAGCGCTTGATCGGGACTGACGGCCGCCCACTGAGTCCCAGATCTGCAACAGATATGGTTCGACGGGAGCTGCACAATATTTCACAGAGTAGCTTGCCGGTGTCAGTGATCACAGAGATCACCGGATCACAGTTGCAGGAGTCTGGAAATGAAGTATTCGACCTTCTGGCAAGTCTCACGGAGGTGTGGGAGGCTGCCGTCAAACCTTTTGCTGGTCAGCGTCCCGCACCCGGTCTGGCACTAATGGATCCTTTGGCAGGGACGTTGCATCTAGTTGATGGTCAGGGGACGTCTCAAAAGATGATCACAGACAGTGAAGGGCTGACTCAAGCCTTGAGGATCGCAATGTTTGCTCGCCCGGTCTTGTCATCTGCGCAGTCGGAAAAGCTTGAAGCACGCCAGGAAGCGTACCTGCTCAGCCTACTCTCTTGGACAGCACTTCTGGCTAATGATAACGCAAATGTCTTCGGCAGCAACAACATCTGGGTTAGGTCGTCATTTCATCCGACCGAGAACACCGTAGCCGATTTTGTTGCCGCTACGCAGAAGTTGATCAACCAACGATTGACTAGTGCCGGTATCAATTCTGAGTTATACACTGAGTACTCTGACATCAACTTGGAGTCTATCACGACGGCTAGTACTCTGGATTTCTGCAAAGCGCGTGCGTATATCAACGTTAGCAATGAATTATATGATGGCCAGGGCTTGCCACGACAGAAAGTCACGGAGCTCGAAGAAGACATTAAAGCATACCGTGGAGATAAGAAAACGCTGGCACTATGTGTATCAGTTGCAATGCTCGCATCGCAGCTCAAGCATTCCACCTACCTTCAAAGATACTTGAACGAACTTGTGGCAGATCTGACCGCTGGAGACTCCAGCCCCGAAGATTTCCAGAGTCTAGTTATTCTGAATCTGGTTCTACGCGCCGAACAGGAACTTGAAGGTATCGTTCAGAAGCATCGCTTGGTGATGTTGATCAAGCATCTCATAAGTCGACTCGGGGCGACTGACAGGACTTCGGCCCAGCTACGTTCGGAAATCGCGACAGCAATTCGTTTCCTCGTACCTCAGATACGTGATATGTATGGCGAGCATTGGGGACATGTACTCAGTGCTTCTTCATCGATATTGCGAGACGGTTTCTTGAAGACACGATTGGATGAAGGCCGGCTTGTTCTTGTTCATGCGACTCTGCGGCTGTACAACTGTATCCAGGAACTGAGCGTCGACACCGAAACAAACGAGGATATATTTGATGCTCTGAAGGAATATCAGACGGACTTGGACGCGGGCATCGTTGCGCTTCTGACTGAAGACCATAGATCTTGCATGTTCGCAAATGTGCCTCTCACCATGACAGAGGAGATGGTTGCAAGGCACGCACAGAAACTACAAACATTGTCCGATGCGGATGCCGAGAACTTGTGGCCACAGCTCGATTCCAGTTCGAACTCGTTCCGAACTGCAGCATTTGAAATGCTTGGGCGGTATATTGACATTCGTCAGGAAGGCATTTCATTTGATGCCGCCTTGGAAAAGAAGGTCGCGCATCTACCTGAGCAACTTTTGTCCCTGATACTGGATGCACCGGACCTTGACACAGTGCTATCAGCATCCTTCGAGGGAGGTATGCCTAGTGACTTGAAGACCTATCTCTTAAGCTGGTTACTTGTGTACAGGCATTTCGACAAGGCATCGGCTAACGTACGAGAGCATTACGTCGAAGACATTAGATCAAGTGACTACCTGCCACCACTCCTTGATCTGATCTACGATTTCCTTGGCCTCGCCACCAGCAGACCCATTGATGCCTCAAAATTCCCAATCACGACTCTCGATTTCGACGACCATGACGATGCAGAGAAAGAGACGCATAATGCGCTGATTCACCTATACTATCTCACGCTCACACACCTCCCGAGTCTTGCTAAGCAGCACTACCTGTCGCAATCGAATCGTAGCCTGTCCAATAACATCGCTACTTGGACGGCCAAGCACATCTCCCCTCACGTCATCTCGTTCCTATTCTCCAGGGTCAATGAATGGTCCACCTCGTTCGCATCGGATCCGTCGTATGAGAACTTCAGCCTCAAGATTTCTCCTAAGTCTCGGGAGGTCACAGCGTCATATCTCATTGATGAGCAGCCCATGTCGATACTGATAGCACTGCCTGAAGCCTATCCTCTGACTGGTGCCTCGGTGAACGGTCTATCTCGAGCAGCTCTCGACCCAAAGAAATGGCAGTCATGGATTCGCGGCTGCCAAGGTGTCATCCAATTCTCAAATGGCGACCTGGTGGACGGACTGCGCAGCTGGCGAATGAATGTCAAGGGTGCCCTTGCCGGACAATCGGAATGTTCCATCTGCTACTCTATCATCAGTGGGGACAAGCAGCTGCCGACCAAGAAGTGTTCGACTTGCAAGAACATGTTCCACAACAGCTGCCTATTCAAGTGGTTTAGGACTAGCAATAGTAGTAGCTGTCCGTTGTGTAGACAGCCCTGGAGCTACAGTGGATAGAGTGTGGGAAAAGGAAGCATAGTATCATGAATGATGTAGCATGAGCATAGACATGAGCGAATGGTGATTCTGTACATTGACTTCCCCATGAGGATATCCTATGCCAGAGTACTAACGTCGTTTTATGCAGAGCTGCCTCTGGACATTGGTCCTGCTAGCAGGACCGTGCTCGTCCTGACAAATTGACCTCTTTCACGCAACCAAGCTTGTCTTCTCGCCGCAAAACTCATGGCAAGACTATCGTACATCGTCAGCGGACCAAGTTGCTGCACATTTCGATCCTGCGACTGTCGAGCTTGGGCAGTTCCATGTCTACGATCTGTAGTCTCAACCAGACTGCTGCCTTGCTAGTGGCGCAATTAGGCCGCACACCGGACCAGAGCTTGGTTTGAGCATCAAACACGCTTTCTGTATATGTCTCGCCTGTTTCCCGTACTCTGTCTTCTTATTCTATGTTTTGCTTCATCACATTCAACGCCCACCACCCGGCACTATATCAAGGCTCTATCCGATGTTAGACGTCTACAAACCAGTGCCATCGGGCACATATGACGAGATATATCCGTCAAATCCTTCACCAAATGTCAAGGAGGTTGCCGACAAGTTGATCGAATTGTTCAATCTGTTCATAGATATGGGCTATGTCAACGCCGAAGAGGTCGACTTTGCGCCGCACAAGCACTTGAAAATTAACACTACAGAGCTCGCACAGCTTGGATGGTCCAAGGATGTGGTTGACCTGTGGCAAATGATGCCCTACTTCACAAATCATAGCGGTGGTCACGGATCGGTTGAATGGAACTTTGGCAGTGACGGCGGCGAATTCCTTCACTGGGGCGAATTCATGGACGACTTGCGAGGCGGAGGGGTGGACTGGTGGCGCAACGCGATCGACCCGTTCTACGCCCTCGAAGACCTCAGTCCTCACCACGACCACGACGACAGACACGAGCGGGGCAGATCCATGGGCTGGAACGATGATGGTGGACCATACATGCGGCCATGGTACGCCACGCTCAGCAATTGCGGCAACCATGGCAGCATCATGATCTACAACACCAAGACACGTACCTCTCCCCTTCCCTTACGTTTCGCTCGTCCCATCCACTGACCCTACCAGACCACATCTGGCTCATCGGCCAGCTCGGCGGCTCCACCGATCCAGCCCTCGACGACATGTCCACCCTCCCCCACTCCAACCCCTCCAACCCCAACGACCTAAACCAATACCCCTCCCGCCCCGCACGCATCTTCCTACACGAAGTAATCCAGGATTTCCGCCTCCTCCACAACATTCCCGGCGGTCTGTATCCACCAGTCGAATACCAAGCCCGTTCTCCGTCCCAGCCCATCACCTTCTCCGACCCGTCTTTCACCTCCTCTTCGGGGCAGGGCCAGGGAGAACCAGAGGCGGAAAACTCTCACGAGCAACACTATGCCAACTACCGCGCTCTCTACCGAGAATGTGGGTGGCCTCACGCATTCAACCCCGTCCTCTTCCACCGCCTGAGACGAGCGGGCGGGAAGAAATACAGCTACTGGTCTTCCGAACGCGAGGTGTCTGCATCCGAGCGGGCCTCTGAAGAAAAGAGAAGACTTTTGTACGCGCTGTCCATGGAGATCTCGGCCGTTGCGTCCCGGAAACAGCAGGAGATCGAGAACGTGGACGCGCGGTGGCAGCTGCAGTACGGGTCGCCTCAGGGCTATGAGAAGAGGAGCTTGCGAGCGAAATCCGAGAGGGTGGGGGAGAGGCGCGTGGATGAGGGAGAGGAGGAGAGGAGGTTCCAACAGCAGAGGTTGAGGATGAGGACGCAGTTGGATTTTTGGACAGGGGAGAAGGTCAGGGTGGAGAGCAGGGCGGGGAGGTATGCTACCGATGCGTGGAAGGGGGTGCAGGGGGAGGAGTGGGATGTTTATGCTGCCGAGAGGGCAAAGAAGGCGGAAGGGGAGATCAAGGAGATGGAGGAGTTGATTGCTGACGGTAGTCAGAGGGAGAGGGAACGGAGGAAGTGGAATGCTGCGAAGGAGAGAGCGAAGGGAGTGGATGAGGAAGGATGGAGGGCGCTGAGGGAGTGGGAGGAGAGTTGGGCTTCTCAGGTGCAAGGGAAGAAGACGTCCTGGTTGGGAAGCGGATGGGTGGATGAGGATGTGGCGAATGTGCTTGAAGCGGACCTGGACCTTGAGGACGTGGAGAGAGAAGTGGTGGAACAGTTTGAGCGTAGCGAGGACCGGATGGTAGCAGGGAAGAAATGGAGGAACTCAGGTGGAAAAGTGATGATGGCTTTGGCGCCACAGGACATCGGCAATGCGTAATGAAGGCGAGTCGAAGGCATCATGTGAAGGCATCTCGATGAGAGTAGATTGTACTATATTAGCGCATACCTGGTATCTCTAACGCCAGTCTATAATGTTTCCAACAATTGAGTCCTGAACAGGCTCACCAAAGCCCATCTCATCAAGTACATGTCGTCGTTCATCCCAATCGTGAGCCTTGCAATGCTACCTTCAATATCAAAGATGATCGAGCCCTCTTAACGCCATCCAAGCAAAACCAGATACTACCTCAACGGTGGGCTCTTGACACCCTCGGTCTCGCTGTCATCCTCCACAAACGTCCAGCTCTCACTCTGCCCCTCTGCTTCCTCATCACCTTCATCCTCCGTACCGCTGCCTTCTATCTTTCTATCCTTCCTCTTGACCAAGGTCTTCGCGTACTCCAAGTCCCTATAGATGGCTTTGATGGCGGTCTTGACCCCATCCTCAGCACGGATCTGCTCCCCCAACACCTTTGCCTTCTCCCTCATCCTCGCATCGTGCGTCGCTATCCACAGCGCCTTCCCGAGGATTTGCTCGGTCACCTTCCTGATGCAAGCACCTACGCCGAGGTCATGCACCCGTGCGCCAAAGAAGAATTGATCGCCGAAAAAAGGCTTGATGATGGTCGGAATACCTGCTCTCAGACTAGCACCCGTGGTCCCGGCGCCGCCATGGTGTACTGCCGCGTCCATCTGTTTGAAAAGCCAATCGTGAGGGGCAGAGGTGATCTGGAATATGCAATCTGGCAGTGGAATCTCGGGCACAGTCCTAGCGGCATCGTCAAGGCGATCAGACCAGCCTTTGGACAGGATGCAACGGACATCGGCCTTCTCAACGGCTTGCACGATGGTTCGGGTGAGTGCGCGAGAATCACTGACGACGACAGAGCCGAAGCCAATGTAGACGAGTGGCACGTTGTCGGCGCGCGCTTTTTGGATGAATGCCAGAAGATCCGGCGGAGGTACGAAGGACGTTTCCTCGTCCAGGAACCAGTAGCCTGTCACACGGATCCAATCCGAAAAGTCCAAAGGCGGGACGACAACAGAAGGCGAGAAATTGTACAGGAACGGTACTTTGTTCGGCTGTAGTCGGTCCAGAGTGGTCGGCCGGAGCTTGAGGACTTTCCTACGCCAGCGATTGATTTGTCCCGCTGTCGACTGCCAGAAGATGTTGTCGAAAAGTACATAGGTCATATAGTTGTATGCACCTCCCATCTTGTGGGTGGGCACTGCAAAGGCGTGTGGGTATGCACGAGTGCGAGTCCAAGGCATGGTGAAGGCGCGGAAGTAAGGAATGCCGAGCGCTTCTGCAATGTGTATTCCGGCCATAGCGGATGGCGATTCGATGAGCACGTCTGAGCCTTGACAAGCAGTCCAGGCTGTAGTCAGAAGTGTATCAAGGAAGCCTCGGAATTTCGAGTTGGCCTCGTACAAGAACGATGGTGTAAACATGCCATTGTCGACACAAATACGCATGAGCTCAGCAGGATCGCCGTCAACTGGCGCAAAATCGATGCCATGCTTTCGGATCCATGGCTCAAATTCAGCGTGGGTTGCGATCTTAGCCCTGTGTCCTTCGGCGAGAAGACCCTTGCATAGAGCAATATATGGCTGCACATCACCTCGAGAGCCGATAGTCAAGCAGGTGATAGCTAGTGATTCCGTTGGCTTGAAGTCCAGGACGGAAGCTTGTGGATCGTCGAACAGTATCGTAGGAGCACCGCGGTCTATCGAAGTATTAGATATGATTTGCGAAACCATCGAAACAAAAACCTCACCGAACTCGTCAATGTCGCGAGGCAAGAGCATATCGTGTTCAGCATATCCGTCTTGCCTCGCCTCTTGTAGTCGCAGGTTCTCCTGGGCAGCGTGTTCTGCTCCGGCTTGTTCCTCCTCGTCTATCGTGGTCTCTTCGACTGTCCGCTTGAGCATATCAAGTGACTTCAGTGCAGTGACAGTACAATCGTCTCGCAGTCCCGCGGTGTTGAATTCGAAGAAGATCTCTTCATGTCCGCGAATGACCACCACCATGCCAGAATAGCCAAAGCGGAAGCCCTTCTCCTTGTCCACATTATGGATGTCTTTGAAGGGTATGACGAGTTTCGTCCGTGTTCCGGGTAGCAGACTTCGGAAGCAAAGCTTGCTGCTGCCGATATATATTTTGCCATAAAGTGGCAAGACCCTTAGAATATGGGCAAAGTAGGATGCCACCAGCTTTTCCGAGTCTGGCAAGGCAAAGTAGTCCCTGAATCTTGCTTCTGCTTGGGCAGTGTCTGATTCCTCGTCAGGATCGTAGACGTAATCCTCGCTATGCAGACCATCTGCATCAGCGTAGTGCTTCTTTCCACCAGCCCACATCCCGTAGACTTTCTCGTAATAGCCTCTCGGCGCGGAGGATATGAGACTGCTCATTCTCCTGCCATGAGAGCGCACCATGCCCGCCAAGTCTGTAGCATGCTTGATTGGATATGCACCAGTCCTCATGAGAGCGCCAATCGATTCCGAGTACGAGTTGCTCTGTCTTGGCTCGGCTGCAGGTGCTGTGGCCGATCTTGGTATTTGCTGTGCACTGCTCGGCTTTGTGAACTCTCCATCAGTGGTCTTGGGACTCAATGGTGACTTCTCGTACTTTCGTTCCTGACTACCGGAACGAGAAGGTACAGCAGATCTCATGAACTCTCCACTAGGTCGTAGTCGCGGTGATTCCGCTCTCCTTCTTGAAGCCGATGCAGCAAGGGTAGGATCACGGAAGACCCCGCTGCCGCTGAGAATGCGGCTGCCTGACGGATCCGACTCGGAGCGCTCCACACTTTCGTTCATGATGGAATGAGGCGCGCTGTCATCCGCAGTCGTGGATGATGCTGGTGATTTGTCAAATGCACCGGTCATCGGTGACTTCGCCCTAGGTTGCGTTCGACTGAAGCTGACATCCCTCACGGCACTCGAGCTTCTGTGCTGTCTGTCGAAGCTAGCGCGGGGTCTGTCAATACTTCGCCGTCCGGCATCAAAGCTAGCACGACCAGTGTCAATGCTTCTCCTTGCCCCATCTGCTGCCGGTATTGTCGTCCGCACATGTTCGAAGATTTCCGGCACGGTGAGTGTGATCGACGGTCGTCCTTCTGGCTCTCGGGGTGATGCTACTCCACTGCCTGGTTGTGAATCTTCTATTCCAGATTGCTCTGCAAGTGCTTTGGCAGCTGTTGTGTCCTGCGTCATGATCTTAAGGACATTAAGTGCGTCTTTGCCAAAGCTGAAGAAGGAGAAGAAGTATTCATCCACAGCATATGTCTCGTCATTGTCGATGACACGGACCTTGATGGTCTCGGCGAAATCGATGACCGGGTTTTCTTCCACGTCCAGGATGTTGTCGATCGGCAATGAGATCTTGACACTGTCGCCATCGTTGTGGGATCTGAATATGACCTTTTGTAATTGCTTGACCCATTCTTTCGCACTAGGTACACTGTCGGCTTTGAAGTGGTAAGTCCTCTTGTCCGTGGTCACTGTAAAAAATGTCGTTTCCTTGGTTTTGTCCTTTTCCTTCTCCTTGTCCAACTCCGCCGAGATGCCATATCTGAGATCGATGTTGCCGCTTGGAAAGTAAGGTGTAGACGGATCGGTATAGTATGAGAAAACAGTGCCTCTTAGCGTAAACCAATACCGTCGGTAGTGTGGATTTGTCTTCCCCCTCTTTCCCAGGTAGCCAGATTTGATGGTCGTGTTGCTCTTCTGTTGAAGGTATGCATAGAAGCATACATGTCGTTGTGTGATGTACATATACCCTTGTAAGAGCACATTCGCAAGGTACCAGCAAGGATACTCCGAGATGACCTCTTCTGGTTGATCAAATTGGAAGATGTCCTTCAGTGCCTCCGGTAAAGCCACTGGTGCCTTCCTTGAGCTTCTCAGCGAGGCAGTCGAGGCAGACGCCTTGTTTGTCAAAGTGGCATTCGAGGACTCCAGGGAGTCTGTAGCATTTGCTCTTGCTTGTAGCATCTGACTCATGACCGGTGCATCTCTGAAGTTGTGCTGCTCGATCGGAGGCGATGCTACTGGTGAAGTCGATTGCTTGTTCTTCCCCTCCTTGTCCTTCAAATGCCTGGATCGCAGTCCGGGGAACGAACGAAGCAATTTATGTTCGGATAACTTCTTTTTATGCCTCGGGTTTGACGGACCGGCTGCACGATCTCGAGCCTCCACGGTCGGTCTCGCTGGTTCAGATATAGCTCCTCCTATCGACTCGTCCCCACTGTCCTCGCTCCGCTCCTCATCCATGATGCTCTTGAAGTCCTCCTTGGATTGTGCCGCGGCTATCACCCCGAAGACCGACTGGTGCATGAAGGGCATCGTCCCCCTCTCAGCTTCATTTTCTTCCTGTTCCTCTTCCTCGTTGTCGACCTTGAATCTGTCTGGTAGTTGTATCATGCCTGGATCCCGTTTCCGGCGAGATAGCTTCCGGCTTGCTCGGCGATGTTGGGAAGAACTTCTGGACGCCATCTTGGTGGTTGAAGTTGTTGGCACTGCCTCCTGCTCTGGTGTACCGACTGCAGAGTAAAGATCGCGTCAGGCGATTCCGATCAGTGATTGGGTGGTTGGCACGCGGGCAAAAGCATAGCGCGTGATTTAGGTGGATGCTCAAGAGTCATAGCGGGTTTCTGCCTATTCTGAGTTTTGTGCCGGAGACGGCAGACTACATGCTGGGCTGTGATCGCATCGAGTCACAGCTTTGACTCGATATTGATTAGAATGAGACTGAGGACTCGCGGTGTTTGGAGCAACGAGATGGGGAGCGGGATGATTGCTGGAGTCAACCGAAGATGGGCTAGCCAAGCCGGGGCCGATCGCTCTAACGGCATGTGACGGGGTTCGGGGTCAGATGCAGCCTCGCCTCAAATTGCCCTATCTGTTTTCTTATCAAGATAGGTACGTATACCACTTCAAGGACACATCTCTCGGCTCAGTGTTCGTTCGGATTCATCGAGCATCCTTGTATACCTGATAGAAGATTTCCAAAGCAAACATGGCATTGCTCGTAGAGTAAGTTTCCAAGCGGCTTGTGATGGCGACATTATTTGCATTTCTTCGTCAAGCTCGTGACCTCTGTACTAGCTACACCTTTCGTAAGCTCGCCACCACAATGCCATATTGGTTGCGACAGCCAGATCAAGCATTTTCTGGCCCATTTCCTCCACAATCAGCTTTCCGAGCTTAGTCTCTCGGCCGCCAAATCCACCTCCCGCCCGTTCCCGACCGAGCGAATAGTCCACTGAGCCATCCTCACTGATGCTGCTTCTTGTACGAGCGCTTCTTAGTGACGAGACGTCCGAGTTACCAGTCGTCGTGGAGAAGTACGAGTTCCTCCTCGAAGACGCATCGTTGCTGTTGGATGACTCGGACTTTGACGAGAAGTGATGAGAAGGCAAGTTGAAACGAAGTTCGCTGACCTCGATATATCCCATGTCTTCATTCATGACAGCCGCATTCCGTACTTGGCGACAGCGGAGAGATCGACCTGTTGCAGCAGTGCTGAATTCGCATTTATTGCCCCACGCATCCTCAAAAGCATAGCCTTTGGTACGTCGGTCCATCATGGATGGTGAGAAGGATTGCCGAGAAGATCTCAAGGACGAATTCAGACCTACCGACTCGCCACTGTCAAAGGATGCTACACTTAGCGGTGTTCGGCTAGTGTAATCGTGATTCGCAAACCGCGAGCCATCCATCCACAAGCGGCGCTTGAAAGAACGCTCTTCCGGTGTTGGCGAAGGTGCGGGCGATAGTGAGGTGCTGTTCGTCCCCGAGCGAGGTGGAAGATCAGGCTGAATGAATTGCTTATAGCCAGAGTTATAAATGTCAATGTACATTGGTGCACCGGCATTCTTTGTTCGTCGGATGAAGCCGCGATTGTCCCTCACACTCTCCGATGATACTTCTTCGACAGGAGGGTCGCTGATATTGGCCACGTTCCATTGTTGTCCTGATGCTGGATCGCGACGTATCAATGTTAATGTCTGATATCCCGAAGTGTCCAGAGAAGCAACCGAGATCACTTCCGGCTCAGGAGATACGGAGGATAGTGGCCGGGGTCGCAGCAGTCGATCCGGACTCCTTTTAGGTACAAGGGGCTTTCGGACGGGTACACCGGCATTCATCAGGGTTTGAGTACTCCATGGATCAGACTGGTCTTGATGCAGACCGGGAGATGCTGGTGGCGTTGGGAGTGGCTTTCGCGCCACGGATCCGCCCACAGGCTTTCTGTTGATGGGCAAGAAATCTTCTTCTTGTATGACTGGAATCGGTGTCGAGCTTGCAGGGGTTGTTTGAAATAGGACGTCCTCTTCGGTGTTGACATGGAGGAAGTACAGGGAGCTCTGCACATCCTGCGCATTCACGACTCGATCCCTTGGCTTGAGCGGGGTGAGGAAGACATCCCTGCTTCCAGGGACCCTCACAATGTAGAGTGTTAGCGTTGATGTGGCGTGGTTTGGAGGGTCATCGCAATATGCTGGTGGGTTGAAGGCGAGATCCGAGATGGAGGCCAGGGATTGAGCTTCGATACTCATGTCCGGCGTTAGTGATATTAAGCTGATGTTGATTGTGTCCAGCGAGAACTCATCGTCTTCGTGTCTTGAAGAGAGCCTACTAAGCCTATGAGTGCCAAAGACAGGATTGATGTTGGGATGGTCGGGTGATCTTCAAAGCTTAGAGGAGGCGGAGCATTGCCACGCGTATAGCCAGGCAACCAGTTTTCAGGAACAGGAAATTTAGTCCGCTCCCAAGCCGGAACAGTGCTTGATCGGATTCGTGCTACGGCAAGTCTTTCTAACAATTGTGACCTACCGCGGATTGTGAACAGAGATCGTTCTTGATTTCTCTTCCCTAGTAATGGTGGCTGTGATGCAGATCTTCAGTTGGGCGGGCAACGCTTTGTGGCAGCGCTACGTCTCTTGCGGCCGGCTCTTGCGGCTCTCGCGGCTCTGCCGACAGCCAGTATTCCATGTCCCATCACCACCATTCTGGGGACACGATGCATATAGATCCATTAATGCTTCTCTGAAAGTGTTTTCATGATCCACGTATAGTATGCTGCGTGCTTCTCACACATAGGATGCAGCTGTAGTGCTACTATGTACGATGCAACTTCTACTGTGAACACTGCAGCCACCACACGTGCACTGCTCCAGGACATGGTGCATCAATAGGCCATAAGAATCATCAACGCCAGCGACGCCATGCAGGAGAAAAGCCAAACGAGAACCGGAGCACCGAGTCAACCACGAACATCGCCTATGCAGTCCCTCTGGGTTTTGCCTTGGCTTCTTTTTTCTCTTTGGCCGCCTGCTTTTGCTTTTTCTTCTTCTCTTCGAGTTTCTCTTCGTGTTTGCGTTTCAGGCTAGCCTGCTCCTCTGCCGTCTTTGGCTTCGCCTGGAAGAAGCCCTCCAATCTGCTCTGAGTAGCCGACTTTGAGCTCTTCTGCAGCCTCTGTGCACCGGCACGTACGCGGTCTTCACTGAAGCCCTTCTCTTCGACCAGAAACTTCACAAGACCGTCAATATCTGGCGCTTCCCACTTGAAGTCGCAGAGAGGATCGTCCGCTTGGCGAACGTCGGGCTCGAGGAACAGTTGACGAGCATCCTTGTACGGCCAGTCTTCGGGGAAAGTGTACTTGCCAGACTTTTGCAAGGACTCGACAACCTTTTCCAGCGTCTTGTGCTCTTTGATCAGGTTGAAGGCGACTTTGGGTCCTATACCCTTGACAGGGTCGACGTAGTCGCAACCAAGGAGGATACAGAGGTCGATGAATTGGTTCATGTCCATATCGAACCCCTCGAGGACTTTGTCAAGGAAGATCTCCTGAATTGGTTCTTTGCGCTGTTCGCTGAAAGTGAGATGGCGAAGTAAGACCGGGCTGTTGAAGGTAAGAGTGTCCATATCTTCCGATGCTGCTGCGTAGACTTTCCCGGCACGAGCGAGGACAGCGCATTGAGCTTCGGCTTCAGTTGGTGCGATAATGAAAGGAATTCCCATGAGCCTCAACAAGCGCTGAGCTTCCTGATTGTGTTCCCTCGTGACTCTGACTGTCCGTCTGCTGAATTTCTCGACATCTTCTGCTGTTCCGACCTCCTTCATCTCCTCATGCTGCTCCTGAGCTTCTGACTTGCGCTGGAATCGCTTGGCTAATTCGCCAGATTTGAGTTTGGGAGGGGCGCCATCGAAGACATAGAGAGGCTTGATACCATTGTCGACAATACGTAGTGTGCGATAGAATAAACCCATAAGATGTGAAGTAGTTTCGCCAGATTCGTTCATGAGTTGCTGTCCATCAGATCTGACTGCGACCAGGAAGCTGTATAGAGACATGGATCTGCTATGATCAGGGTACTGACGCGGAACATCTGATGGAAGTGCTTACGCATCGATGGCGACTTTGCGACCAAAGTGATTCTTGATCTCGCCCGTCTTGATGGCATCTGGACAATGATCGTTGATCACCTGGTACAGCTCTACGTGGAAGTCAGCATACTTCTTTCAAAGGTGACGCGATTGCCGTACGTTTGATTCCCATGGCGGCTGATTTCCCAGCTCGTCAAGAGGCTCGATTGTTCCGGAGCGGGGTGTTGTGGTTAGCTGCTGTGTGAACTGTGAAATGCTAAATTGAAGTCGCGTGTTACGCGAAGCTCCGCGTTTCTTTGCAGCCTACGTCATTGGCGGAAGCTGCGATGGATGGTGTCGCTCTTGCTGCAGCCACACAGATGAACACGATTAAACAACGTCTTAACATATTCAGATCGTGTCCTATGTATGTTGTTCTGTCTTGACCGAGCTTCCCCGGTCAATTCATAGTAAATAGAGAGCAACCCAAACCGGAAAGTGATTGACCACGAATAGATCTCGGAGGTGCCAAGCCAAGATCTTGCTTCCACCTCGGCAAACCCCAGATTTTGGAGGCCAATTGAGACCCCTTGATGATGCCGCATCCCGAGTCTGCGGAGGGGCATTTCTATACACATTCAAGTCATTCCTCGTTCTTCCACATTACCTCCTCTTCCCCAAAGATTGTTATTCTACCCCTTCTATAGAGCCTAGCATAGCATCGATTACCATGTTCAAGCACATCGTACAACGCTCAGCGCGGCAAGCAAGCTCGACCACCCAGCATGCACGTCTCGCCGCGGTTGGTCGTCGCTACGCACATGCGCCAGTTGCCTTTGACTGGAAGGATCCTTTGGGCGCTCAGAACCTCTGGACAGACGAGGAAATTGCCATCGCAGAGACCGCTGAGGAATACTGTCAGGAGCGCATGCTTCCACGAGTCTTAGGTGAGCAGTCCTTTCGACTCCCGCCGCCGCGAGTGGTCAACTAACTCGAACAGAGGCATACCGGAATGAGGATTACGACAAGAAGATCCTTGAAGAGATGGGTGAGCTCGGTCTGCTCGGTGCCACGATCAAAGGGTACGGCTGCGCCGGCGTCTCTTCAGTGGCATCAGGATTGATCACGCGAGCCGTAGAGAGAGTAGATTCTGGCTACCGATCTGGGATGTCGGTACAGTCGTCTTTGGTCATGGGTGGTATTGAAGAATTTGGTACAGAGGAGCAGAAAGAGAAGTTCTTACCAGGTCTGGCAAAGGGCAAGCTTCTTGGCTGCTTCGGTCTCACCGAGCCAAATCACGGCAGTGATCCAGGCAGTATGGAGAGTGTTGCAAAGCCTCATCCGACCAAGAAGGATTACTACAGCCTAAGTGGTGCGAAGACATGGATCACGAATTCGCCGATCGCAGACGTGTTCCTCGTATGGGCGAAGCTTCAGGAGACTGGCAAGATCAGGGGTTTCCTCGTCGAGCGAGACCAGTGCCCACTAGGTACGCTGGAGACACCACCACTGAAGCACAAGAATGGTCTACGAGCGTCCATCACCGGCATGATACAGATGGAGGAGATTCCAGTGCCCAAGGCCATGATGTTCCCGGAAGTTGAAGGTCTCAGGGGACCTTTCAGCTGCCTGAACTCTGCACGGTATGGCATTGCTTGGGGCACGATGGGCGCTCTCGAAGACTGCATTGCTCGGACAAGGCAATACGCTTTGGACCGAAAGCAGTTCAAGGGCAACCCAATTGCCAAGTACCAGCTTGTGCAGAAGAAGCTCGCAGACGCTGTCACAGATGCTGCTTATGGTATTGTTGCTGCGACACAGGTCGGTCGTCTAAAGGATGAGGGCAAGCTTGCGCCAGAGATGATCTCCATCATTAAGAGACAGAACTGCGATCGAGCTTTGGTTAATGCACGAGTGTTAGTAACATTCCGGACGGATGAAATAGGATCAGCACTGACAACTTCCAGACTTCAAGAGGTCTTTGGCGGTAATGCCGTTAGTGACGAGTACCACATCGGTCGCCACGTTGCCAACTTGTTCGTAACACAGACGTACGAAGGACAAAGCGACATCCACTCGTTGATCCAAGGTCGTGCCATTACCGGCCTGCAGGCATTCGTATGAGGCAGGACGGTTCGGTTCGGTCCGGTCAGTCGGCAGCACGCATGTGCTGCGACACAAGCGAATTGCTATTTCGAAGCGTCCATGGGTGCAAGTGCGCCCGTGAAAATGGTATAGACATGATCGAGAGCCAGCCTCGCGTGTAGAGTAATGTTGGACAAAGTACATAGCCATCTTGCAAAAGTTCTTAACATCAGCAACAACCTACCAAGATCTTCGCATACTTCGCGTGGACATCCGATGAAATCGGGCAAGTCAAGGCACCAGCTGCAGTTGGATGCATGTGGAAGCGCCTGGCCGTGCTTCGCCACACATGCCAATGAGCTGACTAACCTCGTGTCCATCCGACTCCTTCGGCTCATTCCCTTCGCTCATGACTATTGATGTTATAATCAACACTTTGACTGTTCAGACAGACGTCAGCCTCACTGCAACAATTCTGTAAATTTTCTCTACCCATTTGTGCCCGACACCACCAGCAAATCACATTCGCCGACGTCACAAACTTCGGGCGTTGCGCTTCTGGGTGCCGAGAATCTTCTGCCGCTGGAGAGGCTTTCCTCCTTCAATCCCACCGCTGCCTTTGACACCCAACTTGTCTTACCACTACAACCGTCCACCACCCCACGCGACATCGTTCACAAGCGACATAAGCCTTCGCTAGACTGCTTGAAGACATCGACCGTCTTCGACAGCACCTCTACCTCCACTCTCTCACACACTACACTCCACAATGGCTCTTAAGCGCATCAACAAGGAATTGACTGATCTTGGAAGGCAAGTCCACCATCTTGGTCATCAGCCGTGTCCATGAAGGCTTCATGATCCCGTGAAGGTGTACTGACATTTTTCCAGAGACCCTCCCTCTTCATGCTCTGCTGGTCCCATCGGAGATGATCTGGTAAGTTACCCCTCATAACGGTGATCCCGTCCTACTTCATGGCGGGCGGCACCAAATGCAGTCTCGGGGACATTCGCTGACAATGGCAGTTCCACTGGCAGGCCACCATCATGGGTCCTGGCGACTCACCATACTCGGGCGGTGTCTTCTTCCTCGCTATCCACTTCCCCACCGACTACCCATTCAAGCCACCCAAGGTCAACTTCACTACTCGTATTTATCACCCCAACATCAACTCCAACGGCAGCATCTGTCTGGACATCTTGAGAGATCAGTGGAGCCCGGCGCTTACGATATCAAAAGGTTGGTCGTGACTACATATCTGGGACATACATATGCTGACGATATCAGTGCTGCTGTCCATCTGCTCCATGCTCACGGACCCGAACCCCGATGACCCTCTTGTCCCTGAAATCGCACACGTCTACAAGACCGACCGTTCGCGTTACGAGGCGACGGCAAGGGAATGGACCAGGAAATATGCCATCTAGTCGCAGCAAGACCCGACCCCTTTGAAGGGAGACTAGCTCAACCGGCCAAGACTGCATAGGACGATATAATAGACGGATGACACCACGCGATGGATGTCAACCACTCACTTTCTTTCCCTGGAGTTGTTGACTCAGCGTATCATGATTTGACAAGGAAGGCACGAGATGATGGCAAGGGGGCAGAGCATCTTACGGGACACGGCAGAGCTTATGCTCGCACAGTCATGCTTGCGGGGATGACTAGCACCGAGATTGTTGTTCCGGAAGGGGCAGCGATGGGGAAGAGGTCATGGCTTCTAGTAGTTTAGCATGGACAATAGGAGCTGTGGTTCTCTGAAAGATGATTCTCCATGACATGCGACTTGCCCAGTGCTGTGCATGTGATGCTGGAACATTGATGAAATATTGAAGGCTGTACGCACTTGGCTAGCAATTGTCTTGCATTGTACAGCGGAAACCTAGCAAGAGACTACTTCTCAACTCCCTCATCCGTCCTCTCAGCCTTGAATCTACCATCGTCTTCCGGAACCGAGTCACCATCACCATCGTTGCCCTTCCCCTCACCATCACCCTTCTCCCTCGCCTTCATCAAAGCCTTAGCCCTCCTGTCCCTGTGGCTCCCCACCTGCCTCACCAGCAACCGTGTCAAATACCCCTCAAACCTCTCCCTCCTCTCCTCGTCCGTCTCCCCCTCCCGCTTCGCCCCAGCCTGCCGCCACCCAAACGCCCCGTCGGCGAACAACTCCATCCTAGTCCGCGCCGCTTCGTACGCAATGTCCACTCGTCCAACGAGCGGTCTCAGCAGTGGTGCCCGTGGCACGCGGATGTCGCGCGGTGTGATCAGGCCCGAGTCGAAAGACCAGCGGGCTGTGCCGTAGACTTCCTCGGAGGGGGAGCCGGATTCGCGGAGGAGTTCGGAGGCGGAGAAGGGGGAGGTTCGTCCGTTGGAAGACGAAGGGGAGGATGGCTTGGGGGAAGAGGGGGCGGCAAATGGGGAAGAGGAAGATGCTTCCCGGGAAGGCCGGGCTGTGTCGAAAAATCTCGGAGGGGCAGGGCCGACACTGATGCCCTCTTGAAGCTGCGCGGATAGGTGGGAGATGGTCGCTTGTGTGTGTTTCCACCCTGAGGCTTTGCGGCCGAGGTCGTTGGTGGGGTCGGCTCCGTCTTGCAGGGAAAGGAGGTACTTTTGCCATGGAACCAAGCGACCCATTTCGTTGATGCCGGCTTGCCATTTGTCCGTCTTGGCAGCGAGGACGAGGCCTTTGGGGGCTTTGTTGCGTTTGGGGAAGAGGTGGCCTGTTTTGGCGGAAATGCCGTAGTGGTAGGTGTTGAGGTTGCTGATGAGGTGGAGGACGTCGAGGAGGGCGTGGGCGGGGGAGAGGTTGACAGCGGGTGTCGGCGAGTCTTGCTGGCTCGATGGCCATAGAGAGGGGAAGAAAGACGCTGGATCGATGTTCTTGGAATCACGGAAGACCGTGTGCGCCACGTTGGTCGGGTAAGAAGGTGGCGATATTGTTAAGCTGCACATGGTCTGTCGAGCCTGTAGGGCTGCGAACAAGAGATTGAAGAGTCCGTAAGATGAGATATGGCCGTGATATGGTGAGAGGAGATCACGTCGAGAAAGAGCAATCTTCATAATATAGTACACGGGCTTGAGCGTCGGATATTTCTCCAAGCATGAGAGTACAAAAGCCCGAGAATGAGTCGTCCGTGGACCTGCCACGACTTGTATGGTGACGCCAGATGGAGCATGTGTGGCTTGAACAAGAGCAAAAGGTCGCTGTTGAAGGGCAATGGTGTCAGGGTCGAAGTCAGGATGTGAAGCCAACGCAGCGGTGACTTGAGCAATGCCTCGTTTCAGTCTGTCATGGAGTGCGCGAGCATCTTCAGATCCTGCTTCTGGGTTTGAATTTGGGTCAAAGAGACGAATATCAATGTCGGATAAGGGCGTGGCAAGGCCGGTAGTTTCTGTGCCAAACAAGGATGCATCCAGTCCGGGGGCTCCATCCTTGACGATTTGAATGACCAAGTTGCATATCGCACGCCGTGTTTGTCTCTCCTTGGCTGTAAGCTCGATCCAATTGACGAGTTCCCGCATCTCGTCTTCCAATTGGTGCAAGCCATGAAGATTTTGTGAGGACCAAGGCTCTGGCGATGCGGTCTCTCCATTCTCATCAGGCAATGTGATGTTCTGCCCAGCGTATTCCATAATATCCCAAGGAATGTCCTTGAACACTGGGTCACTCCAGGTAGTACCTCTCAGAAAACCCTTCAAGGCTTTGAAGACCTCGTTCGTGGATGGCCAATGTGCCCATTCTTTGGGTACGGCTCCCACCTCGAATTTATGAAGCAGATTCCGCCTCTGTAAGATCCTGCGATGTTCGCCTTCGAAGCTATCTTTGCCCTGCCACTCGACGGAACGCCCCGTGTCATACGCACTTCTCTGAACATTAGAGCTGGTATGCTCAGCACTAGGAGTACCCCAGGACCACTGTCGTGTGCCCCTTCTGATCTCGATCGTGCCCCCAGTGCTACCATGTCGGCTTGAGTCGCCAAAAGGCCCACCGCGGATTTGTCCTCGTGCTGATGCTTCGGCCGCCACCCCTCCTCTTACACCTGACACCTTGTGCACCCTATCGCTCTGCAGTCCGAGTCTCTCGGTGAATTTCTTTATCGAATGCTCGAAGGGCCTCCGTTGTTTTGGAGGTTGTATATCAAGGCCTTCTTTGGCGGGGACATGGCGCGTCTTGAGCTTCGTAGGTCTGGCTACTCGCGGATCTGTCCCGCGTACGATCTTTGATATTCTCAGTGTTTGATTTGCTTCCCGATGCTGGTCCAATGTCCTCTCAAGACTCTTAGCGTTTACATATTGGTTGAGCCTGTGGGTAGTTCCACGCTCAGTGGCGGACTTATCTCGAAGGTCCACAGCTGTGCCTGTGTGTTTCCATGATCTGCCAGCGAGGGCCGCGCGACTGCACGGATGCACTCTTAGACCCAAGAAGTAGTTATCGAGCGACAGAAGCCGTGAAAACGGACCTATTGCACATGGCATATATGTTCGACTATGCGGGTGTGTCAGTTGCTCTCATGTCGCATTGGAGCTTCCAGAATATCAAAATTTTGTTAGTCATCCTCCGAACTTCGGACGAAGCTCCATACACATCGACGACAGCTACATTCCAACGTGACATGAAACAATATACGGGTGGCCGATGATGCAAAGATGAAATACAATCGCTGCATGATCTGAGGTCTACGCTATACAATGATGCTTTGTATCATGCTCTCACTAAAACTTCCCCTCAAACCCTGGCCTTCCCTTATTCCTCGGCTTTGGCTTTCCCTTCACCTTCTTCCCTTTACTGCCCTTCTCCTCTTTCCTCTTGGCCAGGTTATCCTCTCTCTTCTTCTGTCGCATCTCTTTGCCCTTCCTTACGCCCTCTTGCCTCTCTTGCCACTCCTTTTCGCTCTTTCCCTTTTGCTTCTCCTTCCGCTTGAGCGCCTTTTTCAAAAGGCTCGTGTCGTCTTTGACCTTCTCGCCATATACACGCTTCTTAGCATTTAACCATGCATCCTTCTCTTCAATCTCGTGTCGTTTCCCCTCGTCATACCGATTGATGCGCTCTTGCTTCTTCTCGGCGGCATGTAGAGCACCCTTGACATCCTGTGGTCCCTTGCGCTTCTTCACCTCTCTCAATCCCTCGAGATTACCATTGGCCATTGCACCGTCCTCAAATGCCACTCGTCCGAATGAAAAGTTGTTTTGCTCACTACGCGGACTGAAGATATCGGTACTGAGCGGGCTACCGCTACCTTGCAGGCGCTCTTGGTTTAATCGTTCCTCCTCAGCCTTTGCCTTTTGTCGTAATTCCTTCTTGTGCTGTTTACGTGCCTCGGACTTCTTACGTCGAGCTTCGAGAAGGTCCTGTCTAGAACGGACTGGCTGCCCATCCGGGCCATCAGCCTTTCGCTTCGCTCGTAACGCTTCAATGCGGGCGCGTAGACGAGCTTCCAGCTGGTCCTTGTCAATTGCAGGTAGGTTGAGAGGCTTTTGCTTGCCAGACTTGACAGGCAGTGCAGTTGCAGCATCGGATGTTTCTGTTGTGGCGGTATCGACTGTAGTGCCGTTTGTCTCTATCTTGGAGGCGTCTGATGGTGGTACAATAGAGGTGGACGAGGATGATGCCGACTGATTTGCTGAGACATCAAACGCAGGTGAATCCAGCTGTGGCGAGGGTGGTACACTCGAGTCCTGGTCATCCACAAGTCCGCTCGCGTCCATAACCTCTATGTCGTTGCCCAGAGCCTCTCCAAGGTCCCCGACGTCTTCAGCTTCATCTGCATCCACTGCGGCATCATCAGTGCCCGCACCCTGCTCGTACTGTTTTCGCTCCTCCTTGCGAGCTTTCTTAATATCTGCCTTTTGCTTCTGTCGCTCGATTTTCTCCTTTTGTCGTTCTCTCTTATCCTTGCGCTTCTCAGCCTTGGTTTTGGCGGCGGACGTGTCGTCGTTATTGGGCTTGCTGTTCGTCTTGGCCTTTTTTATAACCCTTTGCCCCTCAGTCGATTGGGGCTCGCCATCCGCCTCATTATCTGATTCAATGCCCAACTCTCGTTTGCGCTTCTTCTCGTTCTCCTTCATCACGTCCAGTGCGGATTTCTGGTTGGCGGGATCCAGCTTTGCCTTGCGTGCTGCCTTTTTTTCTTCCTTGGTCTGTTTCTTCCGCTGCCATTGATCCTAGAGCAGATTTTAGTGGAGGTCACAAGGTAGGAGAGACTAAGTACATACACTGTTGTCTTTGGCATAATAGTTTTCTGCAGGAATGAGGGATAGTAATCCCTCGAAAGCCTGAGCATGGCTCTCGAGTCTGGCCTAAGCGCGGTGTGAGTGGGGTCAGGCAAGATGCGTGGATATGAAATACCTCAAGATCGTCGTCCATGACTGCCAGGTCGTACGTGTTCCAGGCTAACAATATGTGTGAGCGAACAAGAAGGCAGTGGCCAAGTTTGGAGTCTTGATGTCTTTTGCCTGGAGTCGTAGAAAATTAAGCAGATCCAAAGCCTGTGCAGCCAAGATTTCGCAGGCTCTAGCTCATTTTCAGGACATGCGGTGGACGAGGCTGCGTTGACAACCTCCGATTGGCCGGTAAGATTGTGGGGAAGAGCTCCGACCCTGGAGGAAATGTCGAAGCTCCGTAAACGTATGCGACATGTGTTCTTAACAGCCTGAGGCTAGACTTGTCCCCCTCTATTTTATGGAGCAATTCGCCGTCTCCCACGCTGGATCAATCACTCACCGGCACGACCTCGTCATCAGTTTTGCACCGTCCGTATCGCAGATTACAAAAGAGCTTAGGAACATCGTCTTGATCCTCACACTTGGCTGGGTTGCTACCACTACTATCAGGACTTTCCGAGCACGCGAAGGAGGCAGGAATTGATCCAACAACCACTCCGATTCGACGATCTAGAGGACCGCTACCACTGGGAGCTTCACGAGCGCCTATCCTCGAAGTGAATCGGTTTATTTCCAGGGCACGAGATCGAAATCTTGACGCACGCTGCTGGAAAGCTGCACATTTATCATGCTTCGAAATAGTTTGTTAGCTGCCACCACGGCATGCATACCGTTCGTATCAGCTGCTGTAGGGATGGAGGTCATCAACGCGTTGTCGTTTGGTCTAGGCGACCGCATATCGAGTGATGGCAGGACCATCGCCAATTGGCATATTGCAGGAGAAGGGCATACACCACAAATACTGTCAGACCGCATCATCCTTACGCCGCCTGCTCCAGGTCATGCAAGAGGCTCTTTATGGTCACAGCATCCCAACTCGGAGTCAGAGTGGACAGCAGAGGCCACATTCCGAGCGAGTGGATCAGACCGAGGAAGCGGTAACTTCCAGATCTGGTACGCGAACCACGGCGACTCAATAGTCAAGGCCAACAGTGTGTACACCGTACCTAAGTTCGAGGGTCTGGTCATCACTGTTGACCAGCATGGAGGGCGGGGTGGGATGCTGAGGGGTTTCCTCAACGACGGTAGCACGGACTATAAGAACCACCATCTTGTTGACAGTCTGGCTTTTGGCCATTGTGACTTCTTCTACCGCAACCTGGGTAGATCGAGCAAGATCAAGATCACCCATGATCAGCGAGGGCTTGAGGTCAAGATTGATGAACAACTGTGTTTCTCTTCTTCCAAGATCGCCCTCCCATCCGGCTACATCTTTGGCATGACTGCTGCTACCTCCGACAACCCAGACTCGTTCGAGGTTAACAAATTTGCCGTGATCAAGACGCACAACCAGCCTCATCCAGGACATTTCGCTGAGCCACCTTCGCAACAGGCAATGCAAGGTCTGCCGCCGCACCATCTGCCCAATGCTCCCGAGCAGATCCCAGATAGGGACGCAACAAGCATCAAGAAGCAGGAGGAGCAGTTTGCCGATCTTCACAACCGCCTGCAAGGCCTTTCGCATCAGGTCAACAACATATTCAACGAGTTCGATAGACTGTCGAGAGACATCAACGGCAAGCATGCGGAGATTATGTCAAAGAGTGCAGCTGGGAGAGGACAGGATGAAACCTTGAGAACAATCAACAGTCGCGTCGAAAACATTGAGCACATCATTCACGGTCTCGAGAGAGATTTGTCGTCGCGAGATTATGGTCATCACTTCAATGACCTCCACCAAGCTGTCTCAGGAGCACTTCCAGAGACCATCCAGAAAGGTAATTTGCTCTCGTGTACAGCATGTTTTCAGTCTAACGGGTCTCTAGTCGTAAAGAGCTCGACTCCCAAGATCACGACTTTGATCTTGATCATCGTGATAGTCCAAGTCATGCTGTTCGGCGTGTACCTTTTGTACAAAAAGAGGAGAGATAATGCTCCCAAGAAGTTCCTTTAAGAAAGTGTTGAAGTGTACATCATTTTGCCGACCGCGGCCATACAGACCACATGCGGAAAGGCATAGCTGTAGATGTTGTGTAGCAGGCGATGATTCCACCTTTGTTCTGTCACGGCCAGCAAACTCTCATGCTTGCCCCTTCACCTGTTTCGAGTATGTCAAGATTCAGCACATCAAAGTTTCTCGGCTCAGACTCAGTGTGCTTATACTATTCACTGGGGGTAAGAGCATTCTCGGTAGGGGAGACAATCACCTTGATAGCACAAGAAATCTTGATCTCGTGTCGTACCCTCCGTACATGTGGTCTTGGGACTGTCTGGCGTCGGCTCGCTTGTTTGTTCGTTGACACTGTGAGCCGGGCTCTCACCCTATCTGCTACACATCCGGGGCGACAATACGTCGAACCTTTGCTTCGCTGGCATAATGACGATCTGGCTGGTTTCTCTTTTTGTACACAATGGTATTTGCATTCGATCATCGCTATGCGTAAGTCACCATAGCCCGGGAAAGCGTCTGTCCTTCCGCCACTCGCCATTCCACGGCTGCATATCGAACACGTTATCTGTAAGGCGCGTCTGCTCGTGCCACTGCGGCTAGTTCTGGCTCCCACTTGTCGCCGTTTTGTAGCAGCTTCTCTTTGTTGTACAAAAGTTCCTCCCTGGTCTCCGTTGCATACTCTGCGTTCGGACTCTCCACGATCGCGTCGACGGGGCACGACTCCTGACAGAAGCCGCAGTAGATGCACTTGGTCATGTCGATATCGTATCTTGTGGTCCTCCTCGATCCATCCTCACGTTCTTCGGCCTCGATGGTGATCGCTTGAGCCGGGCAGATGGCCTCGCACAGCTTGCAGGCGATGCATCGCTCCTCACCAGTTGGGTATCGCCTGAGCGCATGTTCGCCACGGAAGCGGGGCGAGATCGGACCCTTCTCGAAGGGGTAGTAGATTGTGTAAGGAGGGCGGAAGAATTGCTCGAGTACGACCCACATGCCTCTGAACATCTCGGTCAAGAGGAAGTAGTTGCCGGCCCTATCCAAGATGCTCTCTTCTTGTTCATTCCATCTTTTTGGGCGAGGGAGGCGGAAGTTCTGTGGTGGCGGACCCTCGGTGGTGGCGAGGCGATGTGAGGAGACCGAGAAGGCGGCGCGACTGGCTGGTGTCGTTTGTCGTATCAATGGCGCAAATGCTGGTGTTGGCCGGCCTCGTAACAGCGCTGTGATAGGGCGTGCTGCTGCCATATTGTGTGGTGGGAGGGATTGGAGATAGCTTGAGGATAGGAAATGTCGAGCAACAAAGTCCCGGAGTGGTCAAATCGTCTTCTACTCTATTGGCTCATTTAGCCGCGCGCGCTTAAATGGTCGTCATGGAATACATTATACACTTGAAGGTTGTCCGCATGGATCTTAAAGTGAAAAAGCTTCGAAGCATAGAGAATGATCTTACGCGGAAAGTGAAGTTCGCTTCGATCTTTATCATACATAGACTAGTGCATGTTATCTTGGAGGCCAAAAGTACACTGATCACGTGAAGTGCTAGGTCCGTGCTTGGCGAGCTTCGTCTGGAAATCTTCAAGTTGTGACATCGTCGAACAAGACGCAAGAACCCTACCCTCCTGTATCAACTCGCCCACCCATACAGCTGAATCACCACAATGTTCCGCACTGCAGTCCTTCGCTGCGCTCGTCACGCTTCCGTTCGTGCCTCGCGACCAATTTCCCAGAGCTTCATCCGCCCAAGTCTATCAATCTCCCGAAACACACCTCGCGCCGCCGCCGTCCCTTCAATAAGATTCTATTCGGCGCATGCTGGTCTTAGCAAGGATGAGGTAGAAGGCCGTATCCTTGACCTCCTCAAGAACTTCGACAAGGCAAGTTGGTTCATGGCTCTCATGCTTGCAAGGGACTAACAAGCTTAGGTCACCGATGCTTCAAAGGTACTTTCAATTAGCAATTCGACGGTCGAGCACTAGCTAAAACTACACTAAGCTTACTGGATCCGCACACTTCACCAACGATCTCGGACTTGATAGCTTGGACACCGTGGAGGTCGTGATGGCCATCGAGGAGGTGGGTTAAGACAATTCAACCAGGAGCTGCTGAGGCTGAGACATCATAGGAATTCAGCATTGAGATCCCCGACAAGGATGCGGATGCTATCCACAGTGGTATGTTGTCAATGCATTGTTGCAGGATATCTAATGCTAACGACTGTGCAGTGCAACAGGCTGTGGATTACATTGTGTCGTCACCGGACGGTATACTCAGCAAATCTACGTATATTGATCACTTACTGACTGTATACAGCGCACTGATTGGGAAATTGAGAGGGTTGTACGAGGGAGGCTTACGAGCAAAGGTCTCGACGATGGATTGACTTCGCGGAGGGTGCAATAAGGAAATAGAGCCACGCCCTAGAGCAGCGATTGTACATGCATAACCAGAAATCTCATCGCCGACGACTTGAACAATTTGCTGTCATACATGTTCGGATCCTTTGCACTATTTATCGACGCTTTCTTGTGGCACGTGAATGTCTCTGCTTTATAGAGCTCCCTGAACGCCAAGCCGTGCAGACTGTTGGTTTGTTGCGGACCAGGAATTGTGAATTTATTACCCATGGATGCAGACTTGACAATTAGATGACATTCACTGCAAGACTGCATCGATTACTACCAATCACTCGCAATCAGCACTGATGCACTCATGATTGACAAGCCGACCGCTTAGACGCCGCCAATTCCCTTGCATGCTCCGCCACGAAGCCCCTCCTCGCTGTTGACCTCCGACCATCATTGACTTGCGACAAAACTCTCATCGGATACAATGGCCTCAGCGTCAGGAGTGACGCGTAGGAGAGGCGCTGGAGGCGCTGGAGGTGCGCTCACCGTGGACGATGAGTCGGGGCGCGTGACTCCAGGAGCTCAGAAAAGACCCGATAGCAGAGGGCCACCCGAAACATCATACGAGAGCTCGGCCAATGGACACAAGATTGCATTCGATCCGCGGGACATCAGTGAAAGTGCAGAGAGGAATAAGCAGCCTAAGCTGACACTCATGGAGGAGATACTACTTATGGGGTTGAAGGATAAGCAGGTTGGTGAAGCGTACACCCACGAATGCCTGGTCTGATGATTGCCGCAGGGTTACCTCTCTTTCTGGAACGATAATATTTCGTACGCTCTACGAGGATGTATAGTGATCGAGCTGGCATTTAGGGGAAGAATAAGCATGCAGAAGGACTCATCAAGACGGCGGTTCCCCCTTTCAGACAGGGTGATTGAAGTGATCGACGACACATTGACGGGCGAGGTGCTTCTGGACGAGGCTTTGAAGATGATGAAGTCAAGTGAGAAGATGAGCGTGGCGTCCTGGATCGACCTGATGAGCGGTCAGTGCAACCACATGGGGTAAATACACCAGCACTAACACATCCCAGGCGAGACGTGGAATCTGATGAAAATTGGATACCAGCTCAAGCAAGTTCGGGAGCGACTGGCCAAAGGTCTGGTGGATAAGGGCATTCTGAGGACTGAAAAGCGCAACTTTCTTCTTTTCGATATGGCTACACATCCAGTAGCTGACGGTGGCGCCAAAGACGAGATCAAGAAACGAGTCCGGAACTTGTTGACCAATCGCACCGTCGTGCTGCCACCGAGCCAATTCCTCCCTGAAGACATGGAGTTTCGTTACCTCCGGACCATCAGCATGGTATGCGCCTCGTACGCAGCCAACGTACTGGAAAACGCCCTCACCACTTTGAGTCACGAGTCTCGGGAGCGAGCGTTTGCGCAGGTGGACGAGCTTCTTGCAGAATACTCACAATGGCCATTCGCCCGCCGACCTGGAGGTCAGAGCGCGATCGGAGCAAACCTTGGAGCTGTCATCAACGAGGAGATCAACAATGCCAAAGACAAGGAGCTGCAACTCGAGGTAGGTGATCTTCTGCTCCGAGATCGACGTCATGCTAACTGGTCCTAGGTCGTCGCCGCATGCCTGAACGTCTTCACCAGGCTTGATTCTTTGCTTTGATGAGCTTGCAGAGGACGGATCATTGTAACACATTCGAGGTTCTGCGTTCGTAAGGGGCAAGGGATAACGATGACAGGAACAGACAGAAGCATGTTCAATACCCTCAAGGTGCAAGGCGCAAAGCGATTCAATTCAGTGTTATCGTCCACCACATGGCAATTTTGACGATCACGGTTATCGAGCATTTCAGGTCTCGACATGTCACACAAGTGTGCTCTGAAGCTCCTGGTCACGTGACTATCATGGCCGGGAGAGGACAGTGGGGTGAGGGAGGGTAGTCAAAAGTATAGCAAATTTGGTAGTGATATATCTATCCTTGACTGGAGCTCTAGCAGCAAATACATTCCTCATGGGTTTATTTCACAACTAGAGCGATCTTCAGTGCGGCTCGTTGTTCGTCGGGTCATCTTGGTCACGGTCGTTTCGGATCGACATTTGTGGATTTCGCGCGCCTTGTCTCACTCTACCTTTCGCAGCCAATTGCCAAAGCATTTCCCCTTGCAGACACGCGCCACGCTTGTACCTGGACGATTGTACTTTTCAGGAATCCATTTGGGACCGCTTTACGTGTCAGAGCGCAAGCTCATGGTTCTTTTTCCGGGTGGTTGTGCGGCTCTACTCTGAGGAAGTCGGAGGCACACACCCACACACCCTAGAGCCCTGGCCTGCCGCGGCAATCGTTGGCATCATCCACTGCACAGGAACGCGCTTTTCTCCGGCCCTCTTTGTCATCTGGCAAAACATTGATTCGAGGTACGTCTTTTGTTTGATACATTCCGTCGTCATGGATGACCTTTACCCTCTCCAACTTCTTCCCCCCATGCGACCACACCCACCCCAACCAGCGAGCATCCACCATGTTTGCGCGCCTTCAGTGCTCGCGGCCTAGCTCGCGTCCAACCATCGAGAGCCACTTTGCTTCTCCCGAGCTACTGCCAAACGGCTGATCAAAATCAACAGATTCTTAGGAGCATCCCCTCTTCCCCTGGTCGAGCTGGTATCGATGTCAATGAAGCGCGGTTGCCATTGAACACATCTCCATCCATCTTCAGCGGCTCCTAGACCCGAGCCGCCATAACATGACCTCGCCCTCTCCTCATCAAGCCGCATTCTTCAATGGTCAACAATCATTCAACCTATCTCAACCTCCTCCCTACCGACGGCCACCCTCCGCTTCCAGTTCTGGCCCAGGTCCTCGTCAGCCAAGCGCGTCGCAAAGCCCTTCGATGAGCCACCAAAATTTTGCCGATCCAGCTGAAGCAATTCGACAAGGTAAACAACGCGCGAGAGAACAGATGGCAGCCCAAGGATTCGATGCGCGACCGGGATCGTCTGGGCAGAATGCCTTTGGCGATGCAGCTCAGGCTAATGGGGTGGTAATGACAAGAAAGAGATCGCGTTCGGGATCAATTATACAACACCCACAAAGTACCACAACCACAGGCAAGAACATAGCTATCGACGATGACCATTCGAAGGCTTTGCTTTTCAGCTACATGCAGCGAGACGCGCTTGATGATAGTGCTATACTCGAGCAATCCCTCGAGACCTCTAGATTTGCTGAGGTGAAGCACAACCAGGCATTGCAGTACAAACACGATCTGGATATGACAAAAAATCAATTGCGCGGAAAGGCTATAATGGATATCGCAGGTGACATCAAACCTCAAGTCATATATCCTGCCATGAAAAAGAGACCGCACAATCGAAGGACAGACGAGTTAAGGGTCCCAAGAAAGTCGGCGCGCACACAGGCGGAGACCGCTGAAGAGCTGGTTCCCCTCAGACTTGAAATCGAGCTCGAGAAACTCAGGCTGCGAGATACCTTCACCTGGAACCTCCACGATAGGACCGTGCAACTCAAGCTCTTCGCGGACACTCTGGTGGAGGATTTACAAATACCTCTCGAACAGCGGCAGAACATTTCCCACCAGGTTCAGCGCGAACTCAAGGAGCAGCTTGAAAACTTCTACCCGCCAGTGTTCCCAGTCGGAGAGTCTGCTGAACCTGCCCTTCCTTACTGGTCGCACAAGAACGATGATATGCGCATCAATGTGAAACTCAATATTACAGTCGGCCACATAACATTGGTGGACCAATTTGAATGGGACATCAACAATCCTGACAACAATCCGGAAGAGTTTGCGCAACAAATGGCTCGAGATCTCTCCTTGTCAGGTGAGTTTACGACTGCGATCGCCCACTCGATACGAGAACAGTCTCAGTTGTACATTAAATCCCTATACCTCTCCAATTACGAATTTGACGGGCGACTCATCGAGGATCCCGACATCCGCGACAACCTGCTTTCGAGTCCAATGCACTCAGTCTTCCGCCCACATCAGATGCAAAAGGACTTTGCCCCATTCCTGTACGAGCTGTCCGAGCATGATCTGGAAAAGACTGAGCTATCACTGCTCCGCGAACAGCGAGCGCAGAAACGACAGCTCAATCGCCGTGGTGGCCCTGCTCTACCCGATCTCAAGGAGCGGCAACGCACAGCTCGCTCTTTGGTGGTATCGAGCGTCATCCCTGGCGCCGCCGAAACGCTTGAGACCAGCGGCGTCGTCAAGATCCGCAAGCAGAGCAACCGTGGAAGGAGAAAGGTTTTGGATGACGGCACGGATGATTCAGATCTGGAAATGGAAGAGTCAGAACCAGAGAGTGCAGCACCCAGCACGATCAACATTGGTACAACCGCGCGAACGAGAGGCATGCGTGGAGCAGCAAGTGCAGCTCAGGTAGCAATGAGCAGAAGCTATGGTAGAAGTGCGACGCCAGATCTCCTCGAAGAACGGCCGGGGAAGACGTTGCGAAGAAGCGGCGTTGGTGTTCCCAGCGAACGGGAAGGGACCGAAGAGCCGGCGACTCTGGTCGTTAAGCTGAAGATCAGCAAGGACAAGTTCAAAGCCTGGTTGACCAAGAAGCGGATAGGACAGAAACCCCTCAGCGGCTTTCCCACCTCCCTAGCAGCTGTGCAAGCAGCGCAAGCAGCCGCCTCCGCACCCTCAGCGAAGAAGGACGAATCAAAGAAAGAGCCCACCACCCCGAAGTCCAGACCAGGCCAACTCCCCGACAGCCCCGAAACACCCCGCAGTGAAGGCGAGATCAGCGAGGAAGGCGAAGGCCGCTACGACGACGCCGGGCGCGTCTTTGTCGACTTTACGCCTCGCGACGGCGAGAACCCTGTACGTCCCCTCGCATCTCCCCTCAATCTATGCAGTGAACTAACTCTCGCAGCCCTCGCCTCCACCATGGCTCACCACCGCCCTCTCCTCCCTTGCGAAACGTCACCCCACTTCCTCCTTTGCGCCCCTCATGCGCTTCTCGACCGTCAACGCCACGACCCTCGACCCCATCCGCTTCGACACCTCGAGCTTACCAGGCGGCAGTCCCGCCCCTGTTGGACCCGTCAAAGACGCTGAAGGCAGAGTGATAGCGGAGAAAGCAAGGTTCGCGTATCTGCCGAGGATCAGGTGCAATGATTGTCCCGGGAAACTGTACACTGCGCAGAGAGAGAAGACGGAGGAAGGATTTGAGGTGCATTTGAGGATCAAGAAGCATAGGGAGAATGTAGAGAGGAGGTTGAAGGGGGAGGAGTAGGACATGTTCTCCCCACGAGCGGCTTTGGGCTTACGAAGGCTGGAGAAGGAACATTGAGCGCGCAGGGGAGGGACGCGAGGGAAAGAACAACGTATAGTCATTGGCTACTGCGGAGGGTGGAGAGGTCGGAGGTGGTGAGCGAGGCGAGATGGGGGAGATCTCACGGGCGTACCTGCTTCCTCCGTCGAAAGTTACTCACGGCGTCAGGTCGTGCCGGGAGACCACGTCACGGCTCAGCGCCGCATCCCGAGTGCAAGCCGCTGCAGGGGATGAGTTGCCCTGCTTGCCACCGACCCTGGCTCCTTTACGCGACGGGTTGTATGCAACCGCCCTCCTCCGCTCGGTGATGCAACCTGACAGAAACCACGACCTGCTGCGTCAAAGACCACACGGACGTCAAAGGTCGGGGCTTAAGATGTAAGCTGGATTGTAGGAGCCAGGAGGGGAGAGCAGGACCAGGCATGGAGGCAGGATGAAGGGGAAAGGGAGAAAGAGACCAACGCGTCCATCAGGACTCGTCAGGGGGGGAATAAGGGTGCCAGAGAGCAAGCAGTAGTGAGACGAAAGATATATGGATGAGAATGATGAGAAGAGTCGGGTACATCGATGGGAATAGAATATTTGCCATGTCAACTCACATTTTTCCGCTGTCCCATCCACCATTTCCTCGAATGGTCGTGTCTCAGGCCACTCGTGAGCTTTTTTTCCATTCCTTTTCTACACAAGGGCAAGTCCTTTCTCGCTAATGACCAAAGACGACGACGACAACTTGAAAGTCAAGGGACTCACACGGCGACGTGATAGACAATTTACACCACCGTGAGCACGAGGGAACGATGAGCGGTAGCCAGATAGATACTCCATTCTCTCCATTACACGGCTCCTCCTCCAGCTCTATCGCCTCTCTCTGATGGTTCTGGTCAAAGCGGCCAATCCAGGCCGCCATCAACGCCGTACATCCGGCTTTGTACGTTCCTATCCTTGTACTTCCAATGGAAGAAGCCCGGGGTATCCTCCTTACCTGCCCATGATAGGACTTTCCGATGCGATTGTGGAATTCAAGAAAATTGGTTGGATGGGGAAGAGTGCTGGTGGAGAAGGAGATTTGTAGTCCGATTGGCCATGTGGTCAATCTGGACGATGATGGCAACGCGTGGTCACCGTTGCACTACCGTTGGACATGGCGGTACATGCATGTCAAGCTGTGCTTTTGCTTGGGATACGCGGTTCAAGACGCGAGACTGGCTGGCCTGAGGTACGACAGCTCATGCGTTGCCTACAGCCGAGCTCTCGAGTCGTCGTTTGATTAGCTCTTGAAGGGCTTCAAGGTCCTTGCGCTGCTTCCGAGTGAGCGATGCAGCTGCTCCACTGCCATCACTAGGGGGTGGACTCGCAAGCCCGTTGGTAACGTTGCTCTCATCCTCGTCTCCAGCTATCTGATTGACGACTTCTTTGGGAGCTTCGGCGGTGAGGGTGTAGATGAGATTCTCGACGCTTTCTGGGGCGATGGAGATGTCCTTTTGCTGAGAAGCGAATTGGACGAGCTCGAGTGCGGCTTGACGCTCGGTGATGGCTCGGCTGTTTAGCTCGGCTCGGAGAACACGCGAGTCGATACGTGTACGTTTGGCTGGCGGAAGATATGCTTCAAAGTCCTCGAGGGAGCGAACACTATCAAGAATCAGTTTCGAATCAGACCATATGATACTTGATGAACACTTACCGCTGTACTTTGTCGATAAAATCAAGCTTGATGCCCTTTGAAGGTACACGGATCACAGTGCCAGAAGCGGTCTCGTCCTCGTCAAATTCGGTATCCTCAGCAGAGGAGGTATCGTCGATGACTTCGATCCGACCGTTATTGGCAAATCCGCGGCGGAGAGCTGTGTCGACAATTCTGGCATTCTTGGGACGCCGAAGGTGCACCTTGCGACGGCGAGCGAGACGAATGGGGTCAATGGCGGATAGATCATGCTCGACGTGGAGCGGGCACATCCACTCCCTAGCCTTGCGGTTGTATTGATCACGGAACGGTGGGTTCGCCAGTGGAGGATTCGTGCAGTCCAGATGCCAGTGATTACCACAGATATCGCAAGTAATGATCTCACGTTTGCCAGCAGCAGAACGACCGCAATGAAAGCATAGAATATTGTTGCCCTTGTTGTCTTTGATTTTCAAAGTCTCAAAGGGCTCGTCGTACCCAGCTCGAGTGTTTCTGCAAAATTTGTCAACCAAGAATGCCACTTGGCATCGAAAGCCACCCTTACCTGGCCTTTTGTCCAGCAAGATCATCAAATTTGCCATCCTTACCAACACCAGTTCCTACAAAGTACGTCTGGAGAGGCAGAGGTAACTTGTAGATAGACGGGTTGCGCTTCTCGAGACCCTGTAGAAGACCGGCGAAGAGGCCACGAGGCTGACGTGCTGGTGGGTTCTTCTTGGCTATGCAAGTGTGACAGTACCATGGCTCGTCCAGAGCTGAAGAATTCACATCAAGAGGAGGATCGACACAGTTGAAATGGAATGCCCGGTCGCATCCATCACAACAGAGCAAATATCCAGTACCGCCACATGCGTTGCAGTGATCGTTATTGTCGGACTTTTCATCAATAGTCAGTGGGGGTGTCAAACGGGGAGTAATCATGTGAGAAGGTTGCGGTAAGGATCAACGTAAGACATGGAAACAAGAAAATGCAAAGAAAAGGGCAATTCTTGTGATGGTGATGGAAAATTGAGAGGGAGAGAGTGTGATGTGTTGGAAGGTCAGGAGATCGGGTTGAAGCTCGCTTGGCGGGAACTTGCGGGCTGATTTCGGACGTACCTCTTCCTCGTCATCGTATGGACCAAGGCTTACGCCTCTCAATCCTCCATCGTCGGGTGCAGGATACTGCTTCTTTTCCGGGCTGGATTTTGATCTTGTCAGCATCTTATGTTGCGAACTCGTTCGCACTTGTCTTGTGTAAGATGTTGTGCAAAAGTCGATCTCTTATGTGAAGTGCCCACAATATCACTTCGACAATACCACATTGGACCATTGTCTCGAGATAAGGTGAAGCAAGATGAAAAGGAAATGGCCATTACTAGCACGATGGGGGCTGGGAGTTTTACTCACGATTGTTTGGTCTTTGCCTTCTTCTTGTTCCGGTTTGCTGCCACGTCTGTTGGTGGGTTGATGACGGGGGGAGGTGACATTGACATGTCTGACAAGGGTGAATCAGAGGGCTCTCTCCCTCCTCGCTTCTGCCGTGTATTTGGCGTGCCGTTAGTGAGCTTGAGCGTCGGCCTGTAATTGACGGTATTGTCTCGATGCCGTAGCGACCGTGGGGCCTCTGTGCTCTCACGAATGTGGCTCTCCTCAACATCCTTCTTGGGTGGATCTTTGTACAGAGTCTCATTGAGCTTGCGGCGCTTTGCGTGCTCGATCACATCGATGGCCGTCTGGTCGAATCCGGCTTCCAACGGACTCCTCTTCGGAGCTCTATGATCGCCAGTTGCGCTTCTGCCATCGTCGCTATTGCCGGCTTGTACTCCATTGGAGACTGCAAGTGATGCGGTGTCGTCAGGCACAATCGGATCAGGTGTATTGCCGACTGTGTGAAGAGTTCCTGCTGACACCAGGTCGTTCCACTCGGTCTGCCCATCTGGCTCGTCACCATTTCTTATCTCTGCATCCACGAGGTCATCAGTGTGAGGTGGATCTTGCATTTCGATGTCTGCTGGGACAGGAGTCAGAGAAGCTGAGATAGACTTTTCACGACTTCGTGTGCGACGCAGTGACCGAGTGCTGTCAGCTTCACTGCCTTCAGCTGCCAATTGTCCACGGGCAAAGTTGAGTTTAATGGAGGGCTTGGTGTTCTCGATGGAAGCTCGAGCAGTCTGCGTGGTATGCGAGTTTGACTTGGGCGTGTGATCGATGATTGACGAGTCAACTTCGCTGAGGGATTTCGAGGGTTGGGTACGTCTTAGCGTCCTTTTCGCCCTCTTAATGGCTGTGGTGAAATCGGCTTTGTCTTCATCAGTCGCAGTTTGAAGCAGTATCGCGCGAAGAAGGTGAACGTAGTGGTCGTTGTCTTGCGATTCCAAGTAGACTTGACGAAGGGCTGCTCCAAACGCTTCGCTACCCAAAGATCGAGCACGCTTTTCTGCTGAATCAACAACGGCATCAAAATTCACTCTTTCCACCTCCTGATCTGACATGTCCGGTGCTCGCACTATTCGCGCTGGTGCAGGTGGCGGTGTTGATCTTTGGATAGTTGTATGAGGAATAGGAGGGAGGGACGGAGATGCAGTTTTGACGACATCACTGATACCAGAGCTGCCGCGTGTTCTCCTTGAGACCTTTACGGCCTTCTTGGCGACATGTGGCGCGTAGTCATTGTCTTCGTCCGCTTCCATTGTTGGTACCGGCACGAGCGCCGCTGCTACCTCGTCTTGAGGGACCACAGATGTCGACCGCGGCGTCTCCACAGGGGGTGTGCCTTCCGGGGTCACATTGTATTCTTGCAGGTTTCCAATACTCTTCCCCAATGACTTCCTCAGCGGCTCCGCCTTGACACGAGTCTTGACTTTGGTGCTTGGTCTCTGTCCCAGGGGCTGCATGTCCTCCAGCACTCCGTATGGCATGCCGCCGTGGTCCTCAAAGCTCGCCTTTGCGTCCTTGAGCGTGGGTTCGGACCATCCTGGCAGAGATTCTCTGGCTACCGGAGTTCCATTTCGTACTTGAGGGCTCGAGACGCGGGACGATCGTGGTTTGCCCTTGCCAACAGCGGATGGCATACTGGACGACGCCGGGTTGTCTCCTGGGCCAGGTTAGCTATTTGCACCTTTAAATGGATATATATACCGGGCGCTTGTATTGGAGGGAACTCACTGATACCCTTGCAAGGCCGAGATCACGTCGGTTCGCGTTGATCGCGTGGGTGGGTGGAAGCGGCGGAGTGGTAATGGAAGACGGAAGACGTTTATATAAGACTGATCGGACGGGCTTTGCGGCGCCCCCTGCGGCAGACACTGGCAGCAAGGTCAGTCGCCCTTGAGGATGAATCTTTCGCTTTGCAATGACCGAATTGCGACTAAATCATGACAGGAGCTGATTGACGATTTCGCCAATAGCACTAAAGGTCGGATCGTGGCTGGAAATACATCGAAAACATATGGCACTTTTGCCATGTATAACCTTGATAAAAAAAAGCTCAGGAGTGTGACTGACTCTTGGTCGCCGGTCTATTCCATTGACTTTTCTTGCTATATTGATGCACGTCTCAATCCATGCATGCTGTGCAGCTTATTCTACCCTGATGCTTTCGATCATTCATTGTACTGAAATGCCCATGAGATGAGATCCAGCCTGACCATCAAGGCTTACTTCATTCATCGTCACTGTTATCGTCAGATTCCTCTGCCGCCGCCTCAGCCTTCTTCGCAGGCTTCTTCTTCTTCTTCTTGTTCTTTGGCTTGGAGCTGGCAGGCTTGGCAATTGGCAGTTCTAGGATCTTGAGGATCTCCTCGTCGGTGATCTTCTTGGAGGTCTGGTATTTTGCGGTGTCCAACGAGGGTGGTGTAGCAAGTTTCGTGACTCCGTTCTTCGTCACGGCTATGCTTCGTCAGTATGTATGATCCAAGGTAGCTCAATGCAGGTCAACCTACCGACGGTTGTGAAAAGACGGGATACAGGCTCGCCGTCCTTGTCACCAATGACATCGTATGAACGAACGACACCGCCGCGTACGCACTCAACCACGCCTACTTTGCCCGCACGCTCGTCCTCGAGCTGGCGCAAGCTGAAGGGAAAAGTACCGAATTTCTTGACGATCTCGGAAAGCGTAGCACGAGAGCTTGGTCTCTTTAATCCGTATGTGGTTGCCGTACGGCGATGCAGCGTAGCACGGTCCGGTAGATTCTTCACCTTGCCAGATCCGAGACTGAGACCAACCTCAAGACCCCAAACTTCGCCGACTTCTGGTAGACCGTCGCCCTTGACGCCGTCACCGGGTGAAAAGATGATCTTCTTCTTGCTCTCGATGTCATTCCTCTCAAACAACCAGCAGGTGGTGTTCTCGACCACATTGCACTCGTACGACTTGGCTACCTTTTCCAGCAGCTGGTTGATTTTGGTCTGAGAGTAAGCCTTTGCAGCAGTCTGCGCCTTCTTCTTCTCTTCGTCGGTACCAGTCGCAAGTAAGCCTGGGGGAACAATCAGGCGCAGGAGGAGCTCGTTGGAGTAGTGTGTTGCAAGCAGCAGATCCGCTTGTCGCTCTGGCGAGGTACCGTTCTCGGCTTCACCGCCGACGACTACATTGTTGCAAACAATTGTGCCGAAGCCATCAATCTGGGCGCCGAGCTGGACCTTGACAATCTCGCCAGCTTTGAGGATTCTCTCCGCCTCCTCTGCGTCAGAGACAAGAGGGGTGTAAGGGGTGATGTACGAGGACGGTGAGACGGTGGTCGGATGACCGAAACCCTTTGTGATCTTCTTGCCCTTGTAGACCTTTCCGACCTCCTCTTCGATCAGCTTATCACCTCTTTGGCAGATGTCGAGGATTTTTGCACCCTCGGTACACCATCCTGCCCCGCGTCAGTGTTTGTCTCTGGAAGCTGGGGAGAGTCGCGTGCCTGAAACAGTTTCCAGGACCTTCTGTGATATTTGACCTGCGGTCTTGTACTTGGTCAGACTGGTCAGGTGATCAGTCAGTCGCTCGCAATTGGCCTCTGGCAGTGGTCTCATACGTATCGGGGTTTGCAAGGGAGTAGTCTAAAGCAATACCGTTAGCTCTGCTGCTGTGCTTGTGCTGATCGATCTTCGTCCTACCAATTTCAGTGGTGGCGGCAGTCTCTTCTGCCATGGTGACTTTCAGCGTGTCCAACACGTGGACCTGAATAAAGTATTGAAGAACTGTATGACCGAATTGGCGATGATAGAATTGAGAAGGTGCGAAATTCTAGAGCTGAACGTGGGTTGAAATTCGAATGTGACTCGGCGAGAGAGGGGCATCAAACGCGGGGCTGTCCCATTACCGACCACAAGATCTCCGTTCATCTCTCGCCTTCACACCGAGAGAGTCTATGCCATGACAGACTGAACAGATTGTCGAATATATCTAGGAATCCGAACCACAATGGAATGTGCCGACTATAAGAAGCCGCGTCCTTCTCTAGGTATTGTGGGCTGATTCTCCCTCGTCCTCTTTCGCCACACCTTCGTAAGATAATCCTCACACTGTACCAGTATGCAAGTGCTCAGTGCAGGCATCCTTGCGTTGCGAGTGCTCACGCATAACATCCGCTATGCTGCCAATCCTCCATCAACCGGCGAAGCACCCTGGCCACAACGCCTGCCTGACTTGCTCGCCCAATTCCGATATCAGACCGAGTATGCTCCGCAGACGTTCATCTGCATGCAGGAAGTCCTCAATGATCAGTTGAATGATATTCTTGACGGCCTCAACCAAGGATCAACCACTTGGGCAAGCATTGGACTCGGCCGAGATGATGGCGTTCGCGCTGGCGAGTATTCGCCCATCCTCTATCAACCATCCGTGTGGAACTTGAAGGAGTTCAAGTACTACTGGTTGTCCGAAACTCCAGATCGACCATCGAAAGGATGGGACGCAGGATCTATCCGTATCGTCACAATTGGCGTGTTTCAGGACAAGCAGTCCTCGCGAGATATCGTGGCCATCAACACTCATCTGGACAATGCGGGGACTGTTGCCCGTGAGGAAGGATCCAAATTGCTGGTCAACACTGTCAAGTCATATATCGGAGGCACTGCCAACTCAACATACGGTCCGTTACCAGTCTTCCTTGCTGGCGACATGAATAGCGAGGAGGACCAGGAAGCGTATGGTGTCTTGACCGGACCTGACTCTCCTCTGGCAGATGTCAAAACCATTGTACCACCAGGAAACATCTATGGCTACAATGAGACATTCACTGGCTTTACTGGCAATGGCGAAGGACGTATCGATTATGTGTTCGCCACGCATGGCTTGAGTAGCGACTGGGTAGGTAATGGCTATGCCACACTACCAAACATATTTGAGGACGGCAGTGGGCTATACTTTAGCGATCATAGGGCAGTCGTGGCGGATCTTGAGTTGCGCCCTGCTGCTTAGTCGCTGTGATCGTGTCATGGACAGGTGCAGTCACATGAGTGCTCGATGAAGGGATTCAATCGAAATGGAAATGAACTTCTCTCTGTCGTGGAATACTAGCGCTATGTAGAACCCATGTCATATGGGTGAATATTGGAGAACATCTCTACATGTCGAATGGCAGGAACACTGACCAATCAGGGGCTATCAGCTCTTTGTCTCGTGAGAGGACTTGGCTGTGTTTGCGCAATAAAGGGACGCCAATCCCCCGGTTGTATATGGATTTCCTTTGACCACGTCGAACATCCTCGTCCGCTGACCTCGTCCTATCTCACGTGCATGATCCTATCCGATTCTCGGTACTCTCATGCGTGATAATCGCCTGGCCGGATACCAAGATGGTGGTAAGCATTATCGACGGGATTGGCGCAAGGAGGGTGGTGGTGGAAATGCCTGTCGTGGAAAATGCTGGCGCCCCCTGGCGGCGAAGGTGTATCCAGGATCAGATACTTCACGTTGATGCACATGCCAATTGAACCAAGTGACGCAATTCATCGTATGCATCTACGTTTGTGGAAGTTACTCACGTAGCTTCTTTTCTTTTCTCCATCCCACCACCTAAGTCACCTTCCCATTGTTCTTTTCCTGAGTTCGATACCTATACACTCCGACGATAGCTTGTTCCATATCACCAATATGGATACCAGGCATCTCGCCGAGAGCGTTGACGATGTGCCGGTGGCAGAGACGGTGAATCGCGACGACACACACGCATCGCTTCCTGAGGCAGAGCCCTCACAAGAGGTCGCCGTCAGCGATAATGCGACCACTCGTCCAGAAGCGTCTCTACAGCGCTGTCTCTCCAACGACAGCGGTGGCTCTGTGGATACAACTATTCTCTCGCCCTCACTCTCTGCCCTCTCCTTGGACAACATCCCCTCCCCACCAAAGGCAAAGCTAGACCCAACAAGACCGATACTCAAGATCAGACCGTCCGACCATCCCAATCTGCAGCTATCCGGACGTGTCATAAGTGTCGTCTTCTGCCTTCCTCACTTTTTCACATTCACACACGAAGAAGAAGATCCTTGGGTGAGTCACGTAGATCCAAGTCGTACATCGTAGCCACTGACTTGTCGCAGACTCTTCAGCATCGTCCAGGTACAGCTGCGCTCTACGAATCCTTTGCCTTCCTTTCCGGTCCTCAGGCAGCATGGAAGCATACGCTGATCGGCTGGACTGGGGAGATCACTCACCGGCGTGCACGAAAGGATATGACCTCTCAGATGCTCCTGCTGGAAAAGTACCCAGAATACACCAAACTGTCGGCACCGATTCCTCCTGATGGTGAGGACCGATTCCCAGAAGTTCACGAGCGTCTACTCAAGATCAAGCGGGTGGACCGAGCCAAGCTGGAACAGACGCTGAGTACCAGCCGAGGTATTAAGATGCTTCCGGTCTGGATCACCGACAGCATTGACGAGAGAAACGACCTCTTCATCTTCGATAACCAGAACAAGTGGCGCGGTCTCATCGAAAAGGAGTTTTATCCTCTATTCCACTACAAGCATCCAGAAGTGGTGACAGGCCAGGAAAAGATCGAGCGCTGGAACGACTACGTCGAGATGAACAAGAAGTTCACGGATAGGATCCTCGAGACGTATCGCCCGGGAGACACTATCATCGTCCACGGCTATGAGCTCATGCTAGTTCCTGCGATGCTCCGCTCCCGTGCACGCGATATCAAGGTCGTCTTTGTCATGCACACCACCTTTCCGAGCTACGAGTACTTCCGTTGCCTTTCGAATCGCGACGAACTGATGGAAGGTATCCTTAGTGCGGATCTGGTCATACTCCAGTGCCCTACATTCGCCGAGAACTTCCATCTGTGCTGCAAGCAACTCTCCAGGGGATACCACAGCTCGCTCAATCAGGTCGAGGACCCGGATGGGCGTAAGGTGACAGTAGAGGTCATGCCCCTTGGCTTTGATCACGACGCCATCTGTCGCTTCGCCTATGGCACGCCGACAATCAATCTGAACGCCGACAAGTATTCCCGCAACATGAAGAAGCGGGGTCTGAGGCTCATTGTGGGTCGTGATCGACTTGACTCTATGAGAGGTGTCCTTCAGAAGCTGCAAGCCTTCGCCTTGTTCCTGACACAATATCCACAGTGGCGCGGCAAAGCGATGCTTTTCCAAGTACTCAATTCACCTACCAAGGAGGAAAAGGAGCGTGGTGCACTAGAGAGCCTGAGTAAGATCGAGGACATTGCAAACGACATCAACGGAACCTTTGGAAGGGGCAATTGGCGGCCAGTACACCTGGAGCCCAACATGAACAAGGTCGACTACTTCACGCTTGTCCGCATGGCTCACGTTGGCCTAGTGACCAGTATCCGCGAAGGTCTGAGCTCGTTTGCGACCGAATTTGCTCTCCTCAATCACGGTAGACATGGCCCACTCCTGGTGTCTGAGTTCTCAGGTAGCGCCACTTCTCTACCTGGCTCCATATCTGTGAACCCCCATGACCTGCACCAAGTCGCTAAGAGCCTCGACCGCGCATTGAGTCTGTCGACGGAGGAGCGATCTGAGATGTACGAGGGCATCAATGCGACTCTGGACGACAACTCTCTCCAGCAGTACACAAACAAGCTCCTCCGTCGTTTGTTCCTCACTTTGGAGTTCCAGAATCCAGAAGTCGAGCGTCCTGCGTTGGACATGCACGAGATCAGGCGCTACTCATCAGCTGGCGAAAAGCGCTTGTTCATCTTCGATTATGACGGCACACTTACACCTATTGTCATGGATCCAAACGCTGCACTACCGTCCGAAGAACTCCTGCAATACCTGACTGAGCTGGCGTACGATCCTCAGAACACCATCTGGATCATCTCTGGCCGCGATCAAGAATTCCTGGTAAAGCACCTCGGCCACATCAAGCAGCTTGGCCTGAGTGCGGAGCACGGGTGCTTCATGAAGTATCCCAATCACGTCGAGTGGATTAGCACAGCAGCCAATCAAGATCTCGGTTGGCAGACGAAAGTCCTTGAGACGTTCAAGAGGCTCGAGAGACTTCTCCCGGGTAGCGTGGTCGAGCAGAAGCGTATCAGTATCACCTGGCACTACCGTCGCGCCCACAATCCGCAGTCGCCTGCCGTCGCCAAAGTCATCAAGAAGCAGCTGGTCCGTTCGGTGGGGGTCGCCTACGATGTTGAGGTCATGGCGGGCAAAGCGAATTTGGAGGTCCGACCAAAGACTGTTAACAAGGGTCAGGTGGTAAGGAGGTTGCTCAAGGAATTCGGACCTGGTATAGGAAGGGAGCCAGACTTTGTGCTCTGCTGCGGTGACGACACGACCGACGAAGGTGAGCATACACCTTGCACATGTTTGTCGTACAAATGCTAACAATGTCCAGACATGTTCCGTGCCTTGCGCCGATCAGAACTTCCCATGACCAACGTCTTTGGTGTCCTCGTTGGAGAAGGCAGTAAGCATCCGACCATGGCCAGCTGGTTGATCAAGGAGCCAGCAGATGTGATCAACCTGTTGGGCGACCTAATTGAGGCGAACAAGATACCGACACCCAGAATCGAGCCTCCGTACGTTATCGGCGATCCGAGGCCTTATGGCAGGCCGTGGATCATGACACCAAATCTATAGGAGGCGGTACAGAGGTTCAGTGATGTGTATCGACAGATCACAGGGTGAATGGATATGGCAGATAGTGACATGGTCTCATAGCGTTGCGGGAGTTTCAAGGAGGATGGCAAAGTAATACCGACATGCAGGGCAGAGAAAGGGCTATTCCAGGCTTATTACATACAGACCCTCGAGGGCAGCAAACATGATACGCAGTGTGGCGTTCGGAAATGCGCATCAGCCAGCGCTGTCTAATTCAAGGAACACGAAAAAGAAGTTTCTGGGAAAGTTTAGGTCGTGGTTGAATCGTGCTGGTGAAACGCGAGTGCAATTTATCGGAAGCATTTGGCGATGCGATGTGTGAATGGCAATGAGATGATCAGTTGATCGTGCATAACGGACATGCATGCCATCGGCTTGATCGAATTTTGACACATTTGACAGTAGAAGAATACAACTACTGTCGTGACCCAAGGCGAGCACACGGTGCAAGACAGGGGTATCCCGGGCCATGTCTTGCCAGGTCGATAGTTGGTTGCAAGGATGTCTTGAGGTGGCACCGACACAAGCATAAGTTACGAGAACTGTCGCACCAGGAACAACACCCGAAAGTCACCACAAGAAACATGCCATGCTCTGCACTGCCCTTCTGGCCGTTTCTTTCGCTCGCGTGCTCTGTACCTACAAGTACACATGATCATTGCTGTCGCCGGCGAAAGGCTCCGACCCATCAGGGCAGGAGTAAAAAAAAAGGGGCAGGCGCACGTGCCTCTATCTCCACACTCACGTTTCTGTGGCGAACTGACTCCTGGCGCCCAACCACTACCACTCCTCCTCCTCACACCATTTTCGCCGAGCCCGTGGAGCCACGCGATACCCAATCCGAGCTCAGTGCCGGCTGTGGCTCGCTCTAAGCCTGAGTCTCGACCAATGGATCATGCAATTCCGGTCTTCGGCAGGAAGGTCGCTATCGACATGGTCGCTTTGCTTTCTTTTACATCCAAGCCTCCTGCGCTCCTAATCCTCTACATCACCAACTAACCGACCGGTTGTCACTCTTTTTCATCCGACATCTCCCCCCCACTATCAAACGTGCGGGTTGCGTACAAGTCAGGTAGTCAGTCACTCATTACTGCATTACGATTATCGTTCCTTCGCGTGGACATCAACCTCACCCGCTCCAACCAACCTTAGCCCAACACCTCCGCATCAAATCCCACCCACTACCACCCCGAATTTTCCCTCAAGCAACACCTTCACCATGGGTCTCATGGACACTTTGCGCTCCAAATACGAGCTCTACCGTCTCGAACAGCGCTACACCCGCCGTGAAAAACGCACCACCTTCGCCTCGGGAGCCGTCTACGTCGACGGGGAATACATCTACGCCAATGGCTCCCCGGCCGCCAACCCAGGCGAGGGCGCGGGCGAAGACGGTGCCTGGACGCCGTCGCAGAGTGGGAACAGCAGCAGTGTCGCTAGCCCCACGTCGTCGGGGCCGAGCAGTCCCATGAGCCAGACGGATGGAGGCAAGGGGCCATGGGGACGCGTGCCGGAATTTGCTTCATCGCAATGAAGGGGGGGGGTTTTGGCAACGTGAACCTCCTCCCGCCTTCGAGCGGGAGAGAGAGATAGAGAGAAAGAGACCGGCATGGAAGTGGGAGGAAGGGACGGGGACGCGGACAACAGCGGCCAAAGTAGCCACTTTTGCTTCAGACAATGCACGACACACGGGAGTCAACGACAACATTCACACGAAGGGCGATACCAACCACTTTCTTATTTTCCTTTTTCCCATCGCACGACACGATTCTCAGAAGATAGGCGTGCTCACGGGAGCCTGGCATCTTTTCCATTACTACTCTGGGGGGGGGTGAAAAGATTATCAGCTTCTGGTCTTTCCTTTGATCCCATGACCCGATTGGGACGGGGGGGGGGCAGTCATCTTGGAAGTACTTGTATATAAGTTCGATACCTTCCTTTGCCATGTTCATATCTCAACAATTACATCTTGACTTCCTTGGAGGGCATGCAAGTGATGTCATGATACGTGGAGGTTGAGGTACGGAAGTGATGTCAAAGGCTTCATTGCTGTCTAGAGTACATGCAAAAGCCCCGAAACCGACACCAGCTATGGGTCTCGTTCCACTCCGGCGTCTCCCTACCATGCATCATCTAGTCCAGATCCGCCGTGACATTACTAAACTCTCCCTTCTTGAGCTTCGTCTCCCAGAAGATCGGATTCGTATCCATAAAGCCATGCTTGACCCAGCCTTCCTCCTTGACATGGTACAGGTTGATGAATCCACCGGAGAAGGCGTCCCTGTGCGTGGCGGCCAGAATACTCCTCTTGCCCAACTCCAACGCATCCTCGTCCGACAAGTTGTAGTCATACTCCGCGTCCAGTACACCGTACGCGAACGTCTGTCCTGACCCAACACAGAACAAGTTGCCAGCCAACCTCGTGCCGTCGCTGTCGATGTAGTAAAGCGCTGGTCCCTCCGTGGGGGTGACACCCGCACACATGGTACCCTGCAACGTCAGCCTTGCTCCTCAATCCCTATCTCGATCTGTTGTTTGATGAACGTACCATGCTCAACCCCATCCCCTTGTAACCATACACCAAGTTCGCCAAGATCTTACTCGCCGCCGCCACGCTGATCCGTCGCTTATGCCTCAACTCGTGCAACCTGCATTGCATACCCAGATACGCGAGCCAGTACTGGCAGTCCGCCGCACCGCCGGCCATGGTACCCAGCAAACAGCTGTTGATCTCGATGACTTTCTTGACGGTTTGCGAGGCGATCCAGTTGCCTGCTGTGGCACGCGAGTCGGTCGCGACGATAATGCCGCCTTTGAAACGAAAGGCCAGTGTGGTCGTGCCGTGGGCGATCTTGATCGGGCAGGATGGGTTGGAGGCGTCGTCTGTCATGGCGCGGAGCCATGCGTTTGCCTGAACGAGTCAATATTGAGAGATAATGCGGTAGGAGAAGGAGAATTCACTTGTGGAATGGGTGGCATGGCGAATTTGAGTCCCAGAGGCGGTAATGAGTTTGCGAGTTGTTGCTCTTCGTCGGCGTCGGCATCGAAACCCTCGTTGGCGTACGCCGGGCGCGAGTATTGTGATACTAGCGCGTCCATGTTGGTGGATGTGCTGAAACGTGACGAGAGACGTGAGAGAAGGGAGGCTAGGCGATGGTGACGGTGGAGGTTGGGAATGTGAGATGGACCAGTGAAGTTGATGATGTTCGTTTCGAAGCTCCAGGCAGTCGGAGCTCACGACGGCTTACAGAGCCGCATCTCTTGGCATCAAGCTTCTAAGCATGAGGCACAAGTAACATTCCTGGAACTGTACATTCATGATAAGTTCAAATGTAGCAGGACAATCAACTTAGAGAACCGCTATTGACCACAAACGGCTGTTGGTCCCGAAAGCATATCGCGGATTGTCTTGGTCGACATACACATTGTTGTGGTGGTTCACGTGCTATCGACATGCTCTTCAACTAGGGTGAAGAAAGTCTACACGCCTTCCACGATAGCACCAGTGACCACTTTCTCGGTAACAGAGATCCCGTCATCGCCGTTGCGAAGAAGATCCTTGATCCACCCTGAATCCTGCACTGCCGAGCAAACCCCGATCAAGTGTCCCGACTGTGACATTCATAATGGGACCGTACGGTGACTTCTCGTTCTCGTCGTATCCGTAAGTCAAAGTGCTGCCACATCTACCACAGAACGTCCGATGTGTATCCTCGGTATACTTGTACTCTCTGGTGAAAGTATCCCTGAGTACGTGGGAAGAAGGTATGACCACATCGTTGCATTGTAGCTGCGCATCTTGGAAGTAGTGCCATCTGATACAGCAAGCTGGAATTTGACCCATGGCTGCGGCATAATCATCCAGCTTTGAACCAGGCCACCGCAGCTCACTCGACATTCTTCGCAGTGGTCGATGGTGACGAATGGTAGTCTTGTTAGTCCGTTGACCAACTTCTTGTGGTGGTACGTTTCCGCTTTCCGAGAGATGGGTCTTTCTTCAAGGGGAGGAACATTGATAGTATAGCGGACTGCTTTGCACATACATCCACCCTCGAGCGTAATTGGCGAAGATGGAAGGAACGCCATATTTGCTCCGAAGATCTAGGAGAACGCTTGCTAAGAGGATGTATACTTACCAGCGACCACCGAACGATAATAAAATACTTCGGAAAGCACGCGAGAAGCAAGTGAGGGGAAGGATCACCTTGCTGCCTGGAACGTAGCTTGGGACTTTACCATGTACAGCAGACCATGGAGCTCGATACCTGTAAGATCTCACTGACATGGCCCCATTCACCCGCCTTTCAGCGCGGTCCTTGCATAGCCATTGCTCGGGCTTTGGACTGTTCGAATGTAGCGTTAGAGACGCTGCGTCGCGAATAATGGTCTGCAGTGGACGGGTGATGGCCCGAACTCCCGTTCGAGCTCCTGCCCCGCAGTCAACTCCGACATTATTTGCATCCGACGACGCGACCTGCGCGTCGAGATTAAGTTGTCCACAAACAAGGTCGCTTCGCTGACCATGCCTGACGATGGTGACATTGAGAACGCATTGCGCGAGGCCGTCAGGAGCATCAGCCGCGCCGGGGACGAGGTGACCGTCAACAAAGCTCGCATTACGGCAGAGGAAGACCTTGGACTCGAAGCCGGCTACCTCAAATTGCACGAGGAATGGAAGACCCGCAGTAAAGATATCATACAGGAAGCAGTGAGCTCTTCATGCTACATCATCCCAATCTGTGTTCTGACAAGTGTAGCACGAGCAACTCGACGCATCGCCGGAGAAGCCCGTGAAGAAGCCGACCAAGCCAAAACCCGCACCAAAGTCCAAACCTTCTGCGAAGCGCACTAAAGAGCCAGCGGGGCAGAAGCCCAGGAAGCGACAGAAGAAGGCGGAATCTGAGTCCGAGCCTGACGAAGAAACATCCGACTCTCCTATCGCGTCGGACAAAAGTGAGGTAGAGGCACCCCGCAAGCCAGCGACAAGCAAGAAGGTAAAAAAGACCACTACCAAAGAAGAGGATAGCACCTCGGCCTTGTCAGATGCCCAAGATCCAGATCCTCCAACAGAGGACGATGTCGCGGCAAGGACAAGCACCAGGAAGGCGACGAACGGCGAGATGGACTCGGAGAGCGAACTGTCCGATGTGATTGACGAGCCACCGCCAAAAAAGCAGCGTGGTTCAGCAGCTACCAAGAAGGATACGAAGCCGAAGAAGGACACCAGGACCAAGTCTAGTAAGACATCCAAGGGAGCAGAGCCGTCACCAGATGAAGTTGAGATCAAGAGGTTGCAAGGATGGCTGGTCAAATGTGGTATCCGCAAGCTGTGGGGCAAGGAATTGAAACCGTACGATACCGACAAGGCAAAAATCAAGCATCTGAGGAGCATGCTCGAGGATGCTGGCATGACCGGCAGGTACTCCAACGAAAAGGCGAGTGCCATCAAGGAAGCAAGGGAGCTAGCTGCGGACCTCGAAGCCGTCCAGGAGGGTAACAAGCACTGGGGCCAGGATAAGGACGCCGCCTCTGCATCAGAGTCAGAGTCAGAGGACGAAGATGCTCCAGCACCACCCCCCAGACGCAGTGTCACAAGCCGTTTCGTCGACTTCGGTGATGAGGATGAAGATGATGAGTGACCACTATCATCCTCCAAGGGAGAATCGTTGATTGGTCATGCGCTGAGCCACGAGGCTAAAAACAGCTACTGATGACATGAATACGACAAGGTTGTAAAACTAGTGACATTAGCGACTTTATTGTATAGCATAGCATGTAATACCCACTGCGTTTCGAGAGTATACACTTTCCTCTGCTTCAGTCCGTGCCTCTACAAAGAGGCGACGAAGATTGGGTAGATTAGATGGCTGCATAAGCATTAGATATGCTGCTGTCACCAGGTCATACGTCTCGTACCATAGTACCTGCTGACAAGCTTTTCGCTCGCAAACTCTATAGTATTTGTTGAAGTGTAGAGATATCAACTGCTGCTGACTTGTAACAACATCTTCTTATATGTCTTGGCGCTCCAACTTCCGCCTTTTGGGGAGCACGAGCTGGCACATCATTTTCCACAAACCACTCCTATCAGCAATACATAGCACACTGATCCGTACAATTCACCGCCTCTAGCTCGGACCCAGATTTGAGTCTCAGACAGAAGCAGATTGAAGCAAATCAAGCAAATCAACAGTACCGCGACCAGATCCCTCAACCCCTCGATAGATCAGCTGTCCGTCATCTATTTCCGCATGTTTCGACTTTAGCGAAGACAACAGCCTCAGGGCGCGAGTGAGCTATCATGGCCGTCAACAGACTGCGGAGCGCCCTCGCGATGCCTCGCAAAGGCGAGACATACGAGTTGCGAGCCGGTCTAGTCTCCCAATATGCCTACGAAAGGAAGGAAGCTATTCAGAAAACGATCATGTCCATGACTCTAGGCAAGGATGTATCGGCACTCTTCCCCGATGTTCTCAAGAATATCGCGACTGGCGACCTGGATCAGAAGAAGCTTGTATACCTCTATCTCATGAATTACGCCAAAAGTCATCCGGATCTTTGCATTTTAGCGGTCAACACTTTTGTTCAGGACTCGGAAGATCCTAATCCGCTGGTCAGAGCGCTTGCGATCAGGACGATGGGGTGTATCAGGGTGGACAAGATGGTGGATTACATGGAGGAGCCTTTACGGAAAACGCTCAAAGATGAGAGTCCATACGTGAGGAAGACGGCTGCACTCTGCGTCGCGAAGCTATTCGACCTCAATCCGACAATGTGCATAGAGAATGGCTTCCTCGAGACCTTGCAGGAGATGATTGGAGACTCCAATCCCATGGTAGTCGCGAATTCGGTACAAGCTCTTTCTGAAATTGGCGAGAGTGCGCCGGAAACGAACGCTTTGGTGGTGACCTCGCAAACACTGAAGAAGATGATGCTGGCTCTGAATGAATGTACAGAATGGGGACGAATAACAATCTTAACGACACTGGCGGACTACAAGGCAGCGGACCTGAAGGAGTCAGAACACATTTGCGAAAGAGTGTCACCTCAATTTCAGCATGTCAACCCAAGTGTTGTACTTGCAGCAGTCAAGACCGTCTTCCTACATATGGAGTACTTGGGCTCTGATCTCAAGAAGACTTACCTCAAAAAGATGGCCCCACCTCTTGGTAAGTCGCATGCCCTCGTGAACGGAGCAATACTGACTCTCCAGTAACCCTGGTGTCGTCGCAACCAGAAGTGCAATACGTCGCTCTCCGTAACATCGATCTTCTTCTCCAACGAACACCCGATATCCTCTCGAAAGAGATGCGCGTCTTCTTTTGCAAATACAATGATCCGCCATATCTGAAGCTCGAAAAGTTGGAGATCATGGTGCGATTGGCGAATGATGCCAACGTCGATCAGCTGCTCGCCGAGCTTAAGGAGTACGCCATGGAAGTCGATATGGATTTCGTCAAGCGAGCGATAAGAGCTATCGGTCAAGTTGCGATCAAGATTCAGGCAGCAGCAGAGAAAGCGGTTAACGTGCTGCTCGAGTTGATCAATACAAAGGTCTCATATGTTGTTCAGGAAGTGGTCATTGTGATCAAGGATATCTTCCGACGTTACTCAGGCTACGAGGGTATCATTCCTACATTATGTCAATGCATTGACGACCTCGACGATCCAAATGCACGAGGGTCTTTGATCTGGATTGTTGGAGAATATGCAGAGAAGATCAGCAATGCTGGCGACATTCTTTCCGGCTTCGTGGATGGCTTCACCGAAGAGTTCACTCAGGTCAGTACCTATCTTCCTCTTTACCAGACGGACAGACTAAAATTCTCAGACACAACTCCAAATCCTCACAGCAGTAGTCAAGCTCTTCCTCAAGAAACCTGAACAAGCACAAGGTCTTGTTCAAAAAGTCCTTCAAGTCGCCACCGCCGAATGCGACAACCCCGACATCCGCGACCGAGCTTACGTCTACTGGCGCCTCCTCTCCTCCGACCCCAACATTGCCAAAGTAAGTCTTTTCCCCTATCTTTCGCCCTCCCCGGCTGACCATCCCAGAATGTCGTCCTTGCCCAACGCCCCCCTCTCCAATCCACCATCTCCTCCCTCCCCGCCCCCCTTCTCGACTCCCTCCTCCCCCTCCTCTCCACCCTCTCCTCCGTCTACCACAAACCCCCCACCTCCTTCCTCGGCTCAGGTCGCTCCTCTGCACTCCAAGCTGCAGCCATCGAAGAAGCGGCTCAGAACGCGCGCGAGAACCCCATCGCCGCGGCGGCCGCAGCAGCCGCCTTCTCCGGCTCCGGTGCCGCGTCCGCCGCACCCCCGGCCAACGCAGAGAACCTGCTCGATATCGACTTTGATGGCGCGCAGCCGGCGAGTCTCCAGGCGGCGCCGCACAAAGGCCAAACGGGGCTTGAGGGGTTGGCAGGCACGCCGTTGCGCGGGGCCAGTCCTGTGCCGCCGGGACAGAGCAGCTTCAGTTCGCAAGGAGGCCAGGGCGGGGGGATGGACGACCTCATGGGCGTTTTTGGGAACGGAGGATTCGGTGGGGCCAACGGCTCTGCGCCACCCGCTGCGAAGAGTAGCGGAGGGAATGATCTCCTCGACGGCTTTGCCGCGATGGATGTCGGGGCTGGGAACCAGCCCAAGCCGCCGCAGGAACAGTTGCAGCAACAGCAGGGACAGACGCCGTTTGGGGACGATGACTTGCTTGGATAAGGATGCAGGAATAGCAAAAGCCGGGGGGGGGGGGTTAAAATGTAGAAAGTGGAATTTATACATGATGAGAATACGTGGATTCGCTCCCGAGAAGAAACGCTGCATGACTAGACTATAGCCACCGATCTCATCTGCGCGGGTTGAGACACATTGCCTGTCGCGCTAGCTGTGTCAGAAGAAGAAGAAGAAAAAAAAGAGCCTCCATCCCATCGTCCGACGACAAGTGCCGTGAGCAGAGAGCCAGGACACCACACTACGAGCCCCCCACGACGTCCCAAAAGGACGACGAAGGCGAAGTGGTGGGAGTGTCGCCCGTGCCTTGCCGCTCCACTCTCGGCACATCAGGTCAGCTGAACCCAAATACGCCGCCCTGCTGGGCGAATTTTGCCTGGTATTCCCTCAGGTCTGCCCAGTGGCGGAGCTCGAGCTCCTGGCTCTCCTCGGCTTCCGTGTCCATGCCTGCCTTTTCGAGCTTGACGAGAATCTCGAGGAAGGCCTTGAGGTATTCCTCTGCTTGCTGGGCGACCTCGCCTTTGCGTTCCCTGGGGACGTCGAGGAGAGTGGAGGCTATGAAGCGGATCTTGTGGGCCTTTTTCCCAGCATTAGTGATGATGCACGGAATAGGGTTGGGGAAAAGACACTCACAAAGCTGTCGCCATTTGGCTCCATGTTCACGCGATCGATTTTACTGAGCACGATGAGAAGGCTACGGATGATAGTCTCCCTTTCGCGAGACATTTCTGCTTCAATATCCTCCGGGCCGGTACTGCGTGGTGGACCCTGGATTGGTTGTGTCGGTGGTAGCATGCTGTCGAGTCGGCCTGTGATGATGCTTGGGCTCAATGTTTGCTCCTGCCCAGCGACGACAGCATGCGAGTGGGCAGATGGGTTGTTTCTGTGCGACCGAGCTTCGTATGCCGACCAGAACTTCTCGACAATGTATGATCGCGTGGCTAAGCCTGATACGTAGATGTTTGCTTTCTGTATCTCGCGCTGCAGTGCTCGGCGTTGTTCCGGTGACTGCTCCGTACCATCAACCCCGAAAGAAGCGGGATCGCGAAGACCCATTTTCACGTGAAAGGCAGCGAGTGGATCTCGGGAGGACTGGTCAATATCTGAGTCGCCTGGTAGTAATTTCAACTCTTCTGGCAGATCCTTGAGAGCGTGCTTGGATGATAGCAGACAGTCGTGGTAGATTTTGCGTTGGCGTTCCCAGTCCACTACAGAGTCAATACCCCATGTCATCTCCATGACGGTGAGAGGCTGGTAGGAGAGAAAGATCTTGACGTTTGCGTTGAAGCCTGCGATTGTCGGCAGGAGTCCTGGCGGTTGCTGCTCGATGTGTGTTGGGAAGATACAGAAGTCTTCAACTTCGACAGGCAAGGGCGGATATGGATCGGTAGGGTTCGAGGGCGGTATGTACATCTCACCATTCGATGCGCCGACTTGGCTAATTGATCGTGACGAGACGAAAGCAGTCCAGAAGACACGACGAGAGACCTGCAGCGTGATATGATCATGTATCTCTTCCTTGCTCCCCTCGTGGCCAGGGCCGCTGGAGCCGTACATTGTGGGCAATCCGCCCAGATCCAGATATGTATTGTCCTTTGCTTTGTGCAGGCCAAGAGCTTTGATGATGGTCAGACATTCGCCAAGATACAGACGACCGGATCGCCAGCGGAAGGTATATGTGCCGGCCATGCCAAGGAGATAGCTGGTCGCTGCATCGTGGACGGTCAAGTGTGGGCTTTCCAAGTATCCTGGCCCTCGAGCAGCCGAACAGACCCTGAAACATTTGTCAACGAGCTCGACATGGTTGGCATAAAGATTCTCTCGCCGCTGAGCCTTCAGATGCAGTCTGGGCTTCCTGGGGAAAGAGGCGACCAGCGCTGCGACCATTGAAGCCATTAGAGCCAAGAACGGTCTGTTGGTCACATCTTCTCGTCTGCGCCATGCCTCGCGGAAGCTCGGTTCGTGGGGGAATGGACAGAGTGGATGTATGTAAGTGAAGTAATCATTGATCAGCAGGTCGATAGTCTCAATGGGGAGGATAGACTCTGCCGAGAGGTTCTGTTGTGTCGGTGCTGCAGGATGCGAGGACAGTGCTGCCAGAGCTTGTGCTGCATGTGTTGGGGAAGAGGGAATCTGCTGGGTCGGCGATCCATTGTTTTCCTCTAGCTTGCGGCGCTTGATAGCCTCAGCATGTCGATTTGGAGGACCACGACGCCTACTAGGCCGGTCAAAGGTACAAGGCAGCTCGAGAGCCGCGCAAGCTTTACATGGAGGTCCAGATTCGTCACATTTCACCTTGCGTATACTGCAAGAGTCACATGCTTTTCGCAGTCGGAAAAGCTTTTGGTGTTGTTGAGATGAGCTGCCTGGCGTCTGCTGTTGCCCAGGCTGACCTTGTTCGGATGTGGGAGGAGCATGATGATGATGTGGCTGCTGTGGCGAACCGTCCTGGTGAAACTGATTGTTGTGAGGATGTTGTTGCGGCGGTGATTCTTGGTGGAAATGATTCGTCTGCAACGATTGCTGCTGATGCTGGAGTTGCTCAATCCGTTGTTCGATCGCACTGCTAGTCGAGGGGTCTAGACCCTCATGCTCGACCTTGGGATACGGCAGAGGTTGTTGCTGAAGCTGCGCGGCGAAGTTGATCTGCTCCTGCTGCGCTGCATCGAGCGGTGGCTGCTGCTGCTGTTGAGACGTCGATGCAGGCGGATATATCGGACTGTAATGCTGCTGGTCTGGCTGGGGCGGAGGGGGGTAATTCGACATGATGAGCCGCGATGAACGATACGTCGTCGTGCAGTATAGCCGACGATAATCCGCAGGATTTGAAGGAGAGATGGAAGAGTCAGGCCGACGCGCAGTTTTCCTTCTTCCACGCGTCGCAAAGCTATGATTCCACCACTCGCGACATTGGAGTTGTGCGATAAAGTGATGTGAATGTGTGGTCGATTCCGATCTTGATTCAGAGTAGATTTACGGCAGGAATCGCGTCCAAGTTTTGAGGACCCCGACGTGACTGCTCGAAACTTAGCAGACCAGACTTGGCGCCAAAGTCTGCTTCTGTCCGACTCCTCCTCCACCACCTCTATTACCCTTCGCCGCTCCACCGCTTCATGTTCTGGTCACGGGGGAATTAAGCCGTGGAATAGCGGGTTCACGGGAAATGTGCTTCGACAAGGACCTGTGACAATGGCGCTCTACGGACATCATTTCTTCGGGGCGTCAACGGAGGAAGTAGACAGATTGATTGGTCATTCAATCCTAGTGGATGATCAGACTCGATCAGCCTTCAATGGCACCATAGATTATACTTAGGGCATTGTAGAGCAGTTTGGAGTGTCTCCTTCACATGCCGCCGCTTCCTGATATTCGTGCATATGCCTAAGTCCGCAATCGCCGAAAGGACAACTTGATAACTTTCAAGCTGTAAATTTGGGGGACTCGATTCCACACAACTCCTCCACCCAGCCATCCCACCATCTGCAGCTAGTATTTTTTCGAGCCGGTTACACTTCATGCTACTTACAATGGTTGTCCCTTCGTCTGCATAGAGTGACAAATAAACCAGCTTCACGCTCCTCCAGCATAGAGGGCGCTGGTTCCTCGAAGCTGCCTTCAAGATGCTCCTCCTCAACACCCTTTCCCTGCTATTCCTTCTACCCCTCATTGCCCTGGCAGCAGAAGACTACTACAAGGTACTTACCACTCCTATCATACTCCCTTTACCAGCCTACTGACGTGCCCAGCTCCTCAACATCGACCGCGATGCCTCGGACCGCGACATCAAGCGCTCCTACCGCCGCCTCTCCAAGAAGTACCACCCAGACAAGAACCCCGGGGACGAGACTGTAGCCAAGAAATTCGTTGAAATCGCCGACGCCTATGAAGCCTTATCAGACAAAGACCTTCGCCGGATCTACGACCAATACGGCCATGAAGGGGTAGAGCAACATAAGAAACAGGCCTCGGGCGGACGGCAACATGCCGATCCCTTCAATCTGTTCAGCCGCTTCTTCGGCGGAGGCGGGCACTTTGGTGGCGGCGAGCGACGCGGTCCGAACACGGATGCGCAAGTCGCTGTGCCCCTCAGGGACTTCTACAATGGTGCGGAGCATGATATCAAGGTCGAGAAGCAGGCGATTTGTTCTGCGTGTGAAGGGAGTGGGAGCGAAGACGGGAAGAGGGAGACCTGTGGACGGTGTAGAGGGCAGGGCATCATTATTCAGAAAGCGCAGCTGGCGCCGGGCATCTTTCAGCAGATGCAGATGCAGTGTGATCAGTGCGGTGGGCAGGGGACGCAGATCAAGCATAGGTGTAAGGTCTGTGATGGTGCGAGAGTGGTCAGGGAGGCCGAGACGCATCGGTTGGTGGTGGAGAAGGGGTTGCCCAAGAGTGGCAAGGTGGTGTTTGAGAATGAGGCGGACGAGAGCCCTGACTGGACCGCGGGAGATCTGGTGGTTTCGGTTGTCGAGTTGGAGCCGAGGATTGGAGATGGCAATGAGAAGCATGATCAGGTGGACGGCAATTTCTTCAGGCGGAAAGGCAACGATCTTTACTGGAGGGAAGTGCTGAGCTTGAGAGAAGCATGGATGGGCGATTGGAGCAGAAACCTGACACACATGGACGGGCACGTGGTCAGGCTCAGCAGGAAGAGAGGAGAAATCACGCAGCCGAACGCGGTAGAAACGGTAGAAGGCGAGGGCATGCCGATATACCAACACGAAAACGGACCAGAGTTTGGGAATCTGCTTGTCGAGTACACAGTCATACTCCCAGATCAGATGGAGAAGGGCATGGAGAAGGATTTCTGGACCATGTGGGAGAAGTGGCGAAAGAAGATTGGCATCGACCTGCAAAAGGACAGTGGGCGGCCAGCGCACCAGGATCATGATGAGTTGTAAGAGTATGTTCAATACCCACTGAAGAAGACGATGGCATGTTGTGTGGAGCTGTCGAGCACTAGGCAGGAGTTGTATGCATAGACAGATGCGAATTGAGTCTACTTGCTTGTTCAGGACCTCTTCGGAGATCTCCTTCCGCCATTCATATTGTCCTCTTCACCAACTTCACGGGCCCTTCGTACGTCTGCAGCTCTGTCAGCATCCCTCGCCAGCGCCAATAAAACGCACTCACCGTCCTCGCCACGGCGAAATAATACCCAGCACTCCACAAACACACGACCCCAAAGATCAAACAACTCCAATTCATACTCACCGGCGCCAGCGCCGCACCAGGCGCCGGCGGGAAGAAGGCAAACACAAACATCAGCGCCAACCCAGCCAGCGCGACACCCGCGATGAAGGGACTCGCTCTCCCCAGCGAGAACGAGTTGGGCAGCCTCCTGCCCTTGGCGCTGACGAGGTGCTGCAAGAAACAAGCTATGCAAACCATGTAACTCGCCAGCAACGCCACGGCCCCCAGCGACGTGAGACTGTTGAACGCCGCGGCACTGCCCACTACAATCAGGCTCAACAACGCCGTCACGGTCAGCGACAGATAGATGGCATTGAGAGGGAGATCGTAGCCCTCGGTCACGGTCGCGAGGAACGCAGAGCCCGGCAGGCCCCTGTCGCGCGCGAAGGCGAAACACTGCCGACTCGCGCTGGCCATGATGGTCACGACTGCGAAGAAGGTGACGAGGATGAGTGCGGCGGACATGATGGTTGCGGCCGCGACGGACTGCGTGGTGTTGTAGAAGAGTTGGATGAAGACGTACCCTGTTGGTGTGGACAGGATGGTGGGGACGTCGCCTATCACGAAGCACAGGGTTATGACCATTATCAAGCCGAGGGTGCCATTGAAGATACAGGAGAAGACGATGGCGCGGGGAAGGGCGTGGGAGGCGTTGATGATTTCTTCGGACATGTGCGCTGGTCTTGTCAGAGGAGAGATGGGTTGGGGATTGGGGAAGACGTACCGACGCTGTCGGCGCCTAGCATGGTGAGAATTGGGCCGAGGATTCCTACCAGGGTGGAGGTGCCGATGGAGTTCCATCCGTTGTTCTGGAAGGTGGTGAAGACGGTACTGGCGTCAGCTTTGGGATTGAGAACCCAGAGAGGGACGATGATGCCGACGAACCCAGCGAGGTGGATGATCAGGATGAGCCCTTCGATAATGGGAAGATGTCGGGAGAAGAAGATATTGAGGACTGCGGCAAGACCGGCGATGGCAATCATGAGGAGTGTACCATGCCAGCGCTCAAAGACGTAGGCCGGGTTGTTGAGGACTATCAGGCCTTGGATTTGAGTAGCGACCAGATATGAGACTGACGCTACCGACGTTTGCTGGCTTCGTCAGACATTCCCGAATACTGAAAGCTGCAGCTCCTGTTCGAATCGTCGACTTACCCAACCCAGCACAGAGAGCCACCCTACAATGTAGCTCAGCAGCTTCTGCCACTTCTCCGGCGCCAGCTCAGACACCCAATGATACTGGCCTCCTGAAGTCGGTGCCATGGATCCCATCTCTGCCATCGAAGCATAAACGCAGAGAAAGGAGATCCACACAACAATGTACATGTAGATGAAGCCAGCTGTCCCACCATTCGTCAATCCAAGACCAGCGACACTGCCGCAGTTTAGCATCCATCTCTATCGCTCTGGAGCTGTTGCCCTTACCCAAACACAGTCTCCCAAGTAGCGACCAGTATCATAGAAAAGGAGAAGCTCGTGAGGTGCTTGAAGTTGCGCTGTCCCCTGTCAGCTGATCCTTCTATACTAGGAGGATACGTCTACTTGTAATTGTTGAGTCTTCCCCATGCGCACCATATGCGCCCTGTCTGCTGCCGAGCTGCCCATACCATCGCCTCCCAAGCTGCTGCCATCTTCAGGAGTGGAGCTGGCCTCGAGCGCAGCTTTGGACTCGACGAATTGACTCATGCTGGTACACTTGATCGAGAAGGGTTAGAAAGGCGAGGAACCAGGAATGGAGCAAAGGACATGAATTTGACCAGGTTGGGCACTAGACTGATGAAAGATGATATGACGCTGTACTTATGCCTGACACTGATCAAATCACTCTTATCCCATGTGCTAAAACATGCCTGCAATCGATTCTCTAGCTGCCGGGAGATGGGCGTTCACTGCGTGCTGGCTCGTAAAAAAAAGCCATGTGCTCGACGACCCCTCCTGCTGTAACCGGTCAAGACTAGTCCCAGCTGTACGCAGCAATATAGAGGTGTGAAATAATTGGACAGCACACAAAAGGGACCGGCTGGAACACGGATGTGCAGACAAGCCGAGATAGCTCAGTCGTCGATGATGATCAGCCCTGCAACTGGACTGCAGGAGGCTTGCGTTGCTTAGCTGTCTCGGCATCTGTACTGGTCATCTCTGCCGTGAACACTATCACCATGCACAGTCGCTTTTCGAGTAACACAGATAATCATCTTGTTTGTATTTCATACACTAGTCATACCTAGAAACAGAGTCTGGTGGTCTGTACGTCCCATAATCTACAGCGCTGCAAGTCCAGACGCTAAATGATATCCCCATTTCATCACATACCAGCCTAAGGCCAAAGCCATATCATCAAATAATCCCAATGCTCCGCTAATGTTTTGGTATCCAAACCAAGGAGATGTATAAGCCGAGATACCCTTTGCCTATCCTGGCTCCATATATGCATGCAGTAGAGTCGAGATCGTTTTTTAGGGTTCCTTTCAGTATGCGCCCCTTGCACTTCGCAAGCTGTACCTATGCTCCACTTCCGGGCATCGTTGACACTTTCGTGCGTGATGCCGTCTGCATACCACATAGCTGTCTCTCATGTGCTGCGCAAGGCTCTCCAGCACTTCATCCGTATTGCCGACGTCGACTTCGTCGTCGAGGTCCTCCTCTTGGTGACGGTAGGTCTTGAAACGTTCAAAGTCCCCCGCTTGTGTGTAGCTCGGTACCCTAGCAGTCTCGCGGTCTTGATTTGATTGCCACTCATCTTCTTTGCCAGTCCATAGTTCTTGACCTGCTATATCGGTGTCTGCCTCTGTGTCTCCATCGCCGTGGCCGGTCATCAATCCATTATTTGTATTACTGTGGCTATGCGGTGTCTCGTACGCCAACGGCGTCACAACTCTCCTCGCGCTAGTACTGTCGCTAGCTCTATCCGTCGGATGATCAGACGCGAATGGGCTTGGAGGCTCTCTGGACAATCTTGGGGTAAACGCTGGGCCGGGTCGAGGACGTTGTTGCGATGACGAGATTGATGTGCATCGTTTCTTGAACTGGTATGCAGAAGTCTCGAAAGAAGAGGCGACACGACGCTTGCTCCTGGTGATTGCCGACGAGGATGGCTCATCTTCGGTCGGAGGAATTGACACCGTGCGTCGACGAGGTGATCGTAGAGTGCGAGCCTCAGAGACTGGTGACACCATTGGTGACGGTATTGGCACAGCTTGCCTGATAGTGCGATTTGATGCTTGCGACTTTGTCGACCACAAAGATTGATTGCTTGTGTTGGACGTGAAGGATTGGTCCACAAAACGAGGAGTATCGTATGTAGGATTGTGAGCCCAACAGGCCTCAGAGTCAAGTCTGGCAGTCCCATCAAACCCAGGACCAGCACGCGGAGAAGATTGTCGGACAGGTCGTAATGCCTTGATGGTCTGCCAAGTCCACCCATCGCCACTCTGCTGGTAGTATGAATCCGGGAATGTCAAATATAGTCGTCGCTGATGCCCTTTGGCAATCATGAATACCGAGGCCTCCAGGAAAGCAGGTGTCCAAATTGCGGAAGAGATCATCTCGCCGGGAGCGAGGAATCGCAGTCGTGAGACTTTCTTAACCTTTCTGAGTGGCACAAGCGGTTCTCGAAGAGCATCGTACTCGAGTCGTGAAGATGACGCCGGTGGTGTGGTAGTTGGATTGGAAAGCGCATGCGCGAACACAGCTTTGCATCGTTGCATAAACGTGAGGGCATCAGCAGACTCTACCTCGATGTCCTGCACCAGACCACGGCTCCAGAGTCTCTGATAGACAATACCATTGGGACCACAAGCTTTTGGGGACATCCAGTCTTTCGCGCTGTCAGCCCATGCTTGTATAGAATCTGTAGACCAGCCACTTGGGTTCGAAGAGCCCTCAGTGAACATGCCGTGGGCGCTAGAGTGAGCACCGTTCCATTCGTCCCTGAAATCACTACGATCGGCTGCGTCAACCATGCTTTCTGCAGACTGCCAGATACCAAGTAGATGACGACCCCAAGGGAGCAAGACAACCTCGACGTGCCATGGATTGCCAGGCGTAGGTAGCGTGCTTTCTAGAGCCTCGACACGCGACTGCAGGGCCTCGATGCGTCCGTTATATTCAGCATAGACTGCAGCTGTTGCTGATACAGCAGAGGAGGATGACCGGCTCGAACTTTGGCTTAGCGAGTCTTCTGAGTTGAACGATGCGGTTGCTTCAGCTGGTAGCAGTCGTCGCTTCCTTGGTCTGCTCTCGTCGTCCTCTTCCTGATTTGGGAATCTGCTTTCAACGTGGTCGCGAAAGTCTTCAAGACTAATGAGACGACCATCGACTTGTTCAAAGCGATCTTCGACCTCCTCAAGAGGGACATGGGTGTAGGACAAGCTCTCAAGAAAGTCGATGCGCTTGCTGCAGCTCTTGACTAGATGCCGCAGCTCGCGTAGAGAAGGCTCAATCACAAGATCCCGTGAGACTTGAACGTCATCAGCGCCTGCTGACCGCTGGCTGTGGGTATTTTGAGCTGGACCAGGTGCTGAAGCAGAATCGTGACGCTGTGGTCTCTGCTGAGGAAACAGAGGCTGAGCATGCCCAATATACGGTGGTCCCATTGGCAACGGAGAGGTTCTCTGCGCCGTGACGTGAGGCTCAGATGGTCGAGTCAGGAGAGGGGTGCCGTCAATGCTCGGTGTGTTGATTTCCGTAGCACTTGCAGCATCGTTGACGTCAGGCTGATTCGTCTGACCAAGGCTCCGCATATTCATGACTTGCCTCATGAAAGCTTGAGAAGAGTTGAAGGCCTGGCTGGTGGGCACACTAGGCGTAGCAGTCGAGGGTATAGCCGAAGACCCGTCTGAGTCGTGTCCAGCATGTCGCCGTTGGTAGGCATTGAGCGCATCCCATATACCAGGCTGTGCCGATGCATTGCGCAGTCCCAAACCTACATTGCGATCGGGAGACGGTCGCACCCACGGTATTGTATCTTCTTGCGATAACGCTTTTTGGCTGCCTGCATCTGCTACACTCTCTGCATCATACTGGCTCCTCGCGGGCACTGATGGTCTGCTCTCTTGTCGCACAGTGTCCGATTGTGGCAGATTATCGTGGAAGCAGGCGTGATGTCCGCAAAAACACCATGCATGCTCGTTGGAGCTTCCGGGTCCAATCTGCTTGCTCGTATCGGGCCAGAAGCGTCGACATCCACACTTGGGCGCATCATTGCTTCGAGTCAAGTCCGCGAAGTTGCAATTGCCTGTCGGTAGAGATGAATGACCGTAGTTGTCATTATTGAGGGCCGACCAGGCCGCCATGAGCGACCGATGCTCCGGCGCTTGGGTGCATCACATACGAGACCTCCAGAGCGCAGATTAGCGGTGAGGTGAGGTTTGCGGTGCTGAGAAGCTTCGGTGTCGACGAGGAAAGCAGGATTGGTTGTGAGAAGGGTCTATTCAGGTATTGCGACTTTTCGAGGTGGTACAAAAGAGATGTGTCTCGAGACGGAAGAGCAAGAACATGGCGTACGAGTCACCCCACGACCGAGGACTTGCCTATCTTCCCAAGCAACTTTTAGAGCTGCACAAGTCGAAACGCGGCTTAAGCTGTCCGAGCATTTGAATGCTTCGGCATGGCCCGCCGATGACCCGTGGCGCTTGTGGAGGCCCCATCTGCCGTCCCAAAGAAATGAGCTTTCTTTTTTGAAACGGCACTTTATATGCATGGCAAGCAAATAACGGTTTGACATCACACGGATAGACGCACCTTTGCCGGACTAATGCGCTACAAGAAGCGGGCTATCACATTCGGCGAAGTACACGGCTGAAGCACTAGAGCACGTGATCGATAGGCAGATAAATACCCCACGCTCTTGAGACAGCGTGACCCGGCAACCAGGAAAATATCGGGGGTGGGACGACGCTCGCCGTATCAACGAGCGTCTACAATATATCATATTGTTCTCGTACTGCTACATGCTTCCCTTGACCCAAGCGCCAGTTGCGACCTTGCTCGCATGCTCTTCTGATACACCTACAACGCCCTTCTCATAATGCTGTCATGCGATATGGATTGAGCATCGATGTTGACCGGTTGCTTTTCTAAGCCACCACATCCTCAATGACTTGATCCATACCGCCCTCCACCACACCATCCTGCGGCTGCTGCTGCCTTTCCTCTCCATCCTGTTCCATCCTGCCGGGAAGGATGAGCTCTTCCTGACCCTCGGAGCTATCAAACTTTCGGTCGCTGACGTGTTCGCTCTTCCACTGGTTCGACTGCTTTTGGCCTTCTTCGTGCTTGAAGACGCAGTTGGGGTTCAAGCAGGGGTTGTACCTGCACTGGATAGTCGAGTGTGAGAAGCGACATCCAGAGTCCTTTTGCGGGCAGTCGGCGCCGTTTCGGCACGGAGGCGTTGAGGGATGTCTGAATGGACACGCTGGGTTTGTGCCTGATGCTTCTGTTAGTATTGTGCCAAGAACGAAGTTCGGCGAGTAGTCGTGGTACATACAGTTTGGAAAGAATTTGCAGTCGACTGCCGAGGACAGGTGCTGCCGTCTCTGTGCTGGGGATGGATGTGAAGCGACACATTTCTTGTTCGTGCAAGCAGCTCCATAGGAACACGTGTCGGATACATCTATGGAAATGTTTGGTGGAGCAGCTGGTGACTGGTGAGCGTATGGACAGGTCGGGCTTGTGCACTGCAGCTGGAATTTACACGGCACCTCTGCTGGTGCCTTCTTCGTCCCGTCTTCGCCCATGGCTGTATCATCGCCTTCTGTAGGCTGTTCTTGCCGGTGTTGTCGTTGGTTGCCATTCTGGCGTCCGCCTCGGTCAACGCGGTCGAATAGAGACTTTCCTCCACGTCCTCGACTGTTGTTGTTGTTGTTGTTGAAGAACTTCGGGTTGAAAGCGGCCTGTTGTCCTTGCGGTCCCAGAATTTGTGCCATCATTCGTGACTGCTCCTCCAACATCTTAAACAGCTGCATCTGTTGTTGCGGTGCGACTGATTGTGCCATGTTCTGCATCATTTGCGGATTCATAGGCTGCCCTCCCCGTCCACCACCGGCCATCATGTTCTGCATTTTGGATGCCATACCTCTGGGTCCGGCTGGAGGTCCTCGATCGTGTGAACTGATGCGAGACGCTGTGCCCTTGACCCTGTGAATGCCACCGTCTCCATTCCTGTCAAGAGCATTTCTCATTTGACCAGCCATTCTGCGATCCCGACCTCGTGACGCACCTGCGCCGCTGCCATTTCGCATCGATTTGGGTCCAGTAGGGACAGCACCGGCACCTGCTGTGTCTATCGCGCCGCTCATGGTCGAGTCCTGGTTCGCAGTATCCGTCGCGGCTGATGCGTCCATATGTGAAGCCTCGCTTTGAGCGGGTTGTGCTTGCTGTGAAGTCCCGCTTGCTTGACCTGTCAATATCGCGATCTGATCAAAGAGCCATGCCACGAACTCTGCGGCGCCAGCATCGTTCGGTTCCAGACCTAGCAGATCCGTCGCAAGCTCTGTCGCTATTTGTCCTTGGTCTTTGCCGTTTGACAACATCAGTATTATATATTCTGAAAGGGCCACATCATCTCCAGCTCCTGAACTCCAACCTTTCTCGGCCAACTTGGGTTGTATCGCATTTTGAAGCGCTTCGGCAAGTGGTGTTCCTGGCTGTACATCGACGGTTGCCATTGTGATGTGTTTGGTTGCGCCCTAGGCGCAGAAAGAGCCGCGTGTGGATTTCTCGATCAAGGGACTCGATTTCACGTTGGTCAGGTAGTGACTGACGAGAGTAATGTGTTTTCGAAGTGCAGCGATAGAATATGTGGGAAGGTCGTGGTAGGAATTTGTTGTGTCTTTGTCAGAGACTCTGAGGACAAAGCTGCGGAGCTTGTTGCGCGCAGTTGCCGCCAAGACCAGATGCGGTCACAGCGCAGCAAACTCGGGAGCTGATTCATGCAGCAGCCTCCATTAACCATCAGCAGAATAAGTACATGCATTCACGTCACAATACACCATATTCAAACACAAATTTCTTGCCAATAACAATGTTTGGTCATTCACCATGGATATTAACATGGATGTAGAAAGCTATTCAAGGTCCTCCGGCCTCTTGGGCGGTGGACTCGACCTATCCCCTGAACCAGTAGCCTTCCGGGTATCATCATTTCCATCTCGCTGCACGCTCAAGCTATGTCGAATAAGCATATTTGTGCTGTTGTCGTTGTATGTCTCGTTGCCAGCATGAGAGACATTTTTTGGCCTCTCGTGAGTGCTGAGGATCGATTGCCTCCTTTGCACTTTGTCGTGAGCATCCTTCTTCGCGTCCTCTTTCATGCTCTTAAACTTCATGAAGTTGTAAACGGCTATGCTGATAATCGTGACGACGAGTCCGGAAAAGTTGATTACCGTGAGCTCATCGCCGAACGTGATTGAGGCCGTCAAGATAGTCAAGACCTCTTTGAAGATGCCGCAAACACTCAAGGTGACGACACTGGTTCGCTTCAGCAGAGCGAACTCAGATGCGGTCATGAGGAATGCAAGCAAGCCAGGGAAGAGTAAGACACCAATAGCCTGGCCCATGCCTCGCGCATCAATCAGACGTTGGAATCCAGCAACGAATTCTCCAAGTCCTTCCACCGGGAAGGCGATGACGATCAAGGTAAAGAACATGACCGGTGCAAGGAAGAAGATGGACGAGAAGGGGTTGCTCGTCGCAGGATTTCTGATCAAAAGGATCTGCGTCAAACTCCACCGGAAACCAGAGAAGCATGAGGCAGTCATGATCAAGATGAATCCAAGAGCATGAAACGCTGTCTCTCCAGCCACCATCATGACCACACCCGCAGCCATGGTGAGGATGATCGCGGCCAACCTCCACGACGGTCGTTCCAGACGGAATAAGAAGGCGAATATGAGGACAAATCCAAGGACAGACGATTTACACATGGTGTAGAAAGTGAGAGATATGAACTTCAACGACATGTTTCCAAGGCCAATGTCGAGTCCTGTCGCGGCTCCGCAAGGCGATATACGCGTGAGGTAGAAGAACTTCGTCATGATTGGTTGCTTTTTCGTTGACTGAGGTTCATCTCCGCCAGCCGTTTGAGACACTGCTTCATATTGCTGCGATGAGGCACTGTCGGCTGGATTCGGCCGGAAGGAAGGGATGAGATACATGACCAGTGCCGCCAATGTGAATTGTATAACCATGTGGAAGCTCGTAAAGAAGAGTGGATAGTGGAAATCGAGCTTGTCCTTGGATAGCACAAATTTGTTGAACTGTCGAAGGTTAGAAATCGGGTGTCTCAGCATGTCATAATCGCACATACTACAGATATGCCTATCGAGAAGCTGTACCAAAGAGCTATGAGAAGAGCGTTGATAGCAGACTCCTTCACCAGCGTCTGGTATGCAAGTCTCTTCTCATCTGTCTCAGCAACGTGGTCGTGAGCGATGCGTTCGTCAAGCAGTGTGTTTCTTCTCTTTCTCTTCCGCCTCTTCCGCTTATCGGCATCTGTGAGACCCGTCTCCTCGTCGTCCTCAAGTCCATCGTCGGAATAGATGTCCTGCATCTCCCAATCTGAGCTCGATTCTCTGGAAGAGCCACCACCTGAACCAGACTGCCCCGTCCGCGGTTCCCGGAGGTCTTCTACTTCGGGGATCTGGGGTGTATGATGCAACCCGGAAGCTGTGGAATTGGACCGAAGACGTTCTTCAGCAATGATAGAAGAATTCAAGACAGAAGCACTACGCCGGCGTGCGTGTCCTTTTGTCGATTGATCGTGGTCCATGAAGGTGTTCAGGAGGCACCCTGATACACGGCTTGGGCTGTCCTTGTGATCATTTGCGCGGAGAAACGATGTCAATTTTCAACGGCGGTGAGCCTTGAATCCAGCAGCGAACTCCTTCAGAGTTTCTTTGGCTTGTCCCGATATGTCGAAGAAGGCTGAACGAGTGCTTGAAGGAGCGAATGTCTCGTTGTATGGAATAAGCGAAAAGTAATGTTGTCAGCACATATTGCCAGCAAGGCACGCCAAAAGGTGTCCCAGGGTTGGACGCATTGACGGTACCTGATTAGCCGTGCTCATCCATGAGTCGCGTGTGCCAAGGACAGTGGGTCACTGCTGAGCGACCAAGGGCGTCTCCTCGTGCTGCGGCCATCTTCTCGGACGGAAAACGTGACGACGAGTGCGGTTTGGAAGCACGGCACGAAATGCAGTCGCCTAAGTCGTCTACGGGGACTACGCAAGGGCATCATGGATCTACAGCACGTCACGCAGCATTCAAAACGTGTCGAGGAGCCATACGCGTAATCCCACGGTCTTGTCGAACCAGATCTCCGTGCTGAATTGACTTCACTGCGAACCACATGCAATCGTGCTTGAGGGACTACTATGTATGTTGGAGGAGACTCGGGGTATCTCACTACCCGCCGGCCTGCCTTCTACCCATGCACGACTATCCAGGTGTTGAAGGACTTGACTGGGAAAAACACATGCCGGAAGATGGTTAAGTGACCTCGCATCTTCTTTCTCTGCAGACAGCAGGATAAGAGCGTTCTTCCCTTGCCCTACGATCTGTCACATCGCATTGCTTCCACGATTCCTTTCTTGCTCTCTTCCTGTGGTCCTTCCGCTAGTCTCAAGATTGATCCGCGCTCAACGCAAGGTCACGTGCCCATAGTAGAACGAGCCTCGGTACAACGATCAGTCGACCTGATCCGGACCAATAACGACTCTCTAAAACCGATTTACCCTCCTCGGCTTTCCCCAGACAACTCTAAACCATTCCCTCCACCTTCGCTGCTCATCCATTCATTGTTCCTTCGTCTTCTAGCGGTCAAAGAGCTTGCAACAGCACTCACTACTCTCGAGAGACAGTCGGAACACATACGCGATCCACAATGTCGAAGCAATTCTCAAAAAAGGATGTCGCCGAGCACAACACGGTCGAGAAGGGCCTACATATCATCGTCGACAACAGCGTATACGAGATGGCACCTTTCGTTGATGAGCACCCCGGCGGTGCTAAGATCCTGAAGCGAGTAGGCGGTACGTCATACCACGCCCGCTTTATAGTCCGTGTACTGATCAGGTCCAGGCAAGGATGCAAGCAAGCAGTTCTGGAAGGTATGCGCCGCTGCCAACCACTTCTCCCACTCCCCCCCCCCCTTTCCGCCGCCACAACGTCCTATGCTACAACGATGCAGCCGCTGACCTCGACAGTACCATAATGAAACCATCCTCACCAAGTACGCAAAGCTCAAGATCGGCGAGGTGAAGGAGGAGGCGAAGCTATAGAAGAGCAGGAATGGTCCGGTAGGGAACGAGTTGGATTCGACAATGATATTCATGTAACCCACCTCTAGAGCGCAGGGGTCACGGCTAGATGTACACAAGCCATACACATCAACATCTATTTTCCATCACTCACGCGCCGCCGCCAGTTCTGTTTGCGTGGACTCGAAGCTGGGTCACCTATGGAATGACTTGTGAGGGGAGAAAAGCTTTGTCATGAAAAGGAAATCTATCGGGTATCAAAGCACATGTCCTTCCTCCAGAACGCCTCGCTAGAACGACATCATCCTCTCCCTCATCTTGAAGACGACCCAGTCGACTTTCTCCTAACCTGCTCGGACGAAGTATAGCTCTTCTCCTTTGCTTCGACAAGAATATCCTTGCGCCCTCCATACGGTCCCGAATGTGCAAGCGGCTCAGGGCGCGGCTGCTCCACCAAGATCTTCGCCGCTCTCGTCTTGGTGTCTGCGTTTGACGAGTAGTTTGCTGCCATGTATAGCGGTTCAAGGATCCATGTGCCGTAGCTCAAGTACGTGTTCCGTTCTGACACGACGGTAGGAGTGGTAGGTCGTGATGTCCGCGCCACGAGATCCTCACAAATGTCCACTATTTGGTCGAATACCGGGTCGGATTGGCTGTAGCGCTGTGCGATGGACGCGGGGGAGAGGCCGGCGTATTCGATGTTGACGGAGACGAGACAGAAGAGGTGATTGGCGTGTAGTATAAGGAGCTGTCGCTGTTCCTGGGACGTGAGGTCTCGCGGTGTACTTGCAAGGAATGCAGCCAGGGAGGTCTTCCAACGATCCACCCATGGTTTATAGTTGCGCATGCGATTTGCAGCCTGCAGCCGGGAGACTTGGTTCGGGAGTCGGCAGGTGAGCAAGAAGAGCATCGTGATTGTGCTTCGTACATCACGGAGGGTTTGCTCTGCCTCTTGAAGGGAGCTGAAGCGCGAAGGTAGATCCAGAGGCGAGCAGAAGAGGATCGGAGAGAGGTCGGTGGAGAAGAGTGTCGCAACGGAAGTGAAATAGTTGAAGATGGAAGATATTGTTGCCTTTGTGACCGGAAACCTGTTGTCCTCATTTGAGATGGTGGTGTCCAGCGCAACACATTCGACATGGGAAAGGGGATCACGGCGTTGAGCGGGCATGAGAAGCTTGATGCCCTGGAACGCATGCTGAATGGCAGACTTTGTCTGACCCTGCATCGCCTCAAAGGTGGTGAGGACGATGCAAAGTGTCTGTATCGACGCGAGATCTCTCGATGTTCCTTCCGGATCTGATCTTGCATGCTTGATTGCGTGATTGATATGCCGAAGCGCAAAAGCGTACTTGTTGTGAATATGTAGCTCTGCTTGCGATCGACTCTGAATGATTGCTTCATGTAACGAGCCCATGCCCACCAGAGCGTGCAAAATCCCTCGATCATGGTATGCCGCACGGATGACCATTTCCTGCCAGAATGTGGAACCAAAGCTACCTGCCAATTGTGGAGCCGTGAAGTCTATGAAGAAATGGAGACATTGACGCTCATCTGTCCTCACTGTAGGACTGGTGAAGGATAAGTGCTCTATCGTCAGGGGTGGTCCAGTTAGGTTGGTCTGATCTGATTCTGTGGGCGATGATGAGATAGCTTTGCTGTTGGGCGTTGCTAGCACTACGTCGGCCTTCCACTTGGTAGATACTCGTCTTACGCATGAAGGGTTTGTTTGATCGCATCGTACCCCTTTCGCCCTGTTCCATGTTAGTTGATACAATTTTGACTATTAGGATGGTTTCTGACAAGCAAGAGATGCAACCAGTCCTTATACCTCTTCTCCTGCGTTCTCCAAATCTCCTCCGAGCTGTCGAGGACATGTGCCGGGTCTGCAGGTATAGGTAGAAAGGATTGGGACTCTCCTCCAATTTGATGGTGTGCTTCGTGAAGTCATGCTGCGCCAGCACAAGAGGAGACGAGGTTGTTGCCATTTTGTAGATGCTCATACGGCTAGCTGGCGAACACGGTCTTCCAAATCATAAACATTTGCTCCGATCAACATGCAGCATTGAAGATGACCATCTAGTCGGGAATGACGTCTCAGCTGAGCACTAACCAGTCAGCCGGTAGGGCGAACCATTCGAACGCGTGCCTCACAGGCAGAGAGAGCCAAAAAGAGCTGAGTAAGAAGAGTAATTCCTGCTTGGCCGAACCCAAATAGAGAAAGAGGGTAAGAATGGAACAGGCTACTATCCGAGAAGTACGGCAGCATGTATAAGGAATTTCGGTCGAGGGAGATCGACAAGAGCGGCAGTGCTGGCAAGTTTCATACAGAGAGATAGACGGTAAGGAAAGATCATTACCTACTAGTGTTGCTCATCAAGACTGGGAAATTGGATGGTGGCGAGAAAACAGACAGACAGTGTATCAGGACTGTGGTCGTGCGACTTTGGGAAATACTATTTTGGGAGACCAAGGACCAAGTGGTTGTCCATTGACAACCGGATCTGGCGCTGAGCGGTTGGTCTTTCAAAAGAAACAGGACGGATCAGGCCCAGATCGTCGACTTCAGGTGCCTCGCTAAGCACGTGGAGGGCGAAAATCAGCGGTTCGGCGAGCAGCGGGATTAGAGAGGTGAGGGTGGGATGAGATTTTGGCACTTGCACATCAGCGCAACACGATATCATCATCTTGACCGTGTCAATATTTCGATCTCGTTTATCCAGAAGCTACACGAGACAATACATCTTCATTCCAGCCTTGCAGATATACTAGCATCCCTTTCTATCCCACCTTCTATTGGTTCTACAGCGGTGGTGAGGTGCTGTTGCGAGATACAGCCTCCGTATGCACAATGTCCTCAAGCTACCCACGCGGCTCCGGCCCGTCTCTTCTTGTGCTTACAGGGCGGTGATCTGTCATGATCGAATACCGTGGAGTCATTCTTCCAAGTATGTCATTCCCACCAAGTCTGATTACTGAGCTATGGAACCTTTCCCTTTTCCAGATCGATGCTGATGTTCCAGATGGCGGAGAGGTCTCTCGTCGACATCCGGCAACCCCGAGGATATCGCGATAGTCGGTGGAGGCATCACTGGCTTAGCATGTGCTTACTACGTGACGAAACACTATCCCGGGGCCAAGGTCACAATTTACGAAAAAAGTCCCCGATTCGGAGGCTGGCTACTATCAGAGCGTACAGAAGTAGACAACGACGGTGGTACTGTACTGTTCGAAGCAGGCCCACGATCACTCCGTCCGCTTGGAAACGGTGCACTGGCGCTCTCTATGGTTCGTGGACTCTGCCGAAGTCTGCCAGGTATCTCTTACTGACGTACCGAAGTTGATAGACCTTGATCTTCTGAATGATACAATATGGACTTCCAAATCATCTCCGGCAGCTACCAACAGATACATATACTACCCAGACCATTTAGTGCGTCTATTGGGGCCGCCAGCTCCAGCCTGGGTAGCCGAAACTTGGAAGATCATGTTGTCCGAGCCACTTTTTGAGGGATTTCTTTCCTCTCTGCTGGTCGAAGCGTTCAGAGGCTCCAGACCTAAACATATCAAAGATGAGTCTGTTGCACAGTTCATGACCCGTCGACTCGGTCCGAATGCAGCCAATCGTATCCTGTCAGCTGTCTTCCATGGTATCTACGCAGGAGATGTGAACCGACTAAGCGCGAAAAGTCTGCTCAAATACCTGTGGAAGACAGAAGGCGAGTATGGAAGTTTCATAGCGTCGGCTCTTCTTGGCCCATTTCGAAGACCGAAGATGCCTCCTAAAAGAGAGATGGCCTTCCTAGAGGCCTTGACAGAGCTACCAGTACCGCCACAGCATCTTGCGGATCGCATCAAGTCGTCCAGTGTCTTCACCTTTCGCAACGGTCTCGGGCAATTCACTGACTCTTTGGTCGGATACTTGTGGGATCGGCCGAAGACGAACTTTCAGCACGGGAGTTCTGTACAGACCATTGAGCATAACGCTGACTCGACATTGAGTGTTTCGGTGATGAAAGACGATAAAGTCACCAAGCATTCACACTCACACATAATATGGACCGCTGTTCCTGGAACGCTTGTCCAAGCTGCGCCAAAGACCTCAGTCATCGAGAAAGACCTTGAAGGTATTCCGTTCGAGACGGTCATGACCGTCAACTTGTATTATCAATCGCAAGATTTACACCCACCTGGCTTTGGATACTTGATACCGTTAGCAACACCTATCGAACAAAATCTGGAGAATGCATTAGGGGTTGTGTTTGACAACTCCTACTCGCGTGAGCCCGGGATAACAGACGAGGAGATTCAAGGACCAGTACAGGACACTGTCAAGAAACGAGGTACAAAACTCACGGTCATGCTTGGTGGTCACTACTGGAGCTCGTGGCCAAGCTACCCTACCGAAGAGGAAGGCCTTGCCATGGCAAAAAGCATCCTTCGCAGGCACCTCAACATCACAGAAGAACCTGTCGCATCTCGTGTTAACCTCAACACGAATTGCATCCCCCAGTACATTGTTGGGCATGATAGCCGACTGAATAGAATCCACGATGGTCTTTTGGAGCAGTACGGCGGTAGAGTGAGGGTAGCAGGCAGCTGGATCAATGGCGTGGGTGTCAATGACTGCCTCAGAAGTGCATGGAACACTGTCGATGATCTTAAGCATGGACAACGATCTGGTCTGGAGAGCATTGTAAAGCCCGAGGAATGACAGAGTAGACCGATCATTACAATATAAAGCGAGTGCGAGTCTAAATGTTGTGAGCAAGACTGCCCTGTCTCCAAACAATTATCCGAAGAAAATCTATCCACCAGTGCATCAATGTCGTGACCGTCCACAATTGACCCTCCAGAAGAGCGTACGACGAGATAAATTGCAAGGGCAGGTTGCGGCTCGAATGCTTAGTCAGCCATTAATTTGCGGCGGCTTCGACTTCGCGTCGCAACTCTAGCTGAGAACGTGTCGAAGAAGAATCATCAGAAATCAATGCGCCGAAGCAATCACGATCTCTCCGATACACTCGTTTGGTTTGGCTAGCTGGAGATTATTGCGATATCTATCGCGGTCGTATTGATATCGCATACACCCGGCAGGCACCCATACCTTGGTGATTGAAGTAATCATGCAGGACCCTAGCTATGGAGTTCCGGGCCACCTTGTAAGTTCTGCAAATAGCCATTAACCAAAGAGAAGCACTGATTTGTGCAGGCACAACACGTGCATCTCGTGTCAAACTACAACATCCCCTATGCGCCGCGCCTATCGCTCACTCAAGCCTTCGAGACATTATTCAAAGCCCCTCAAATAGTCAAGCAACATGCAACAATGTCATGGAAATACTTCAATCCACCACCAAGGGATGGCGAGACCTTCATGACGTGGATCTCGTCGAGGTACAATGATCAATACCCAAGCGATGGGTACATCTGGGCTGGGCAAGAGGAAAGAGTATTCCAGGAGATGAATGGCTACGTGTGTTGCGCAAGCACTCTAACAGCCACTCTAACAGCCAAATGCTGACCCGATACCAGACGATTGAAATTGCGATCCAGCACGCAGGATACCAACCTCGACACGATGCTGTAGCAAACCACAGACGCGCACGATACAGGTTGGTGCAGAAGAATCCTAACGTCAACGCTCCCCCACCCGATCGCAATCTCTGGCTTGTCCACTACGGGCCTTCAGAGCCGCAGCGCATGGTACAGCCGTCACAGATCCCGATATCGAGACTGCAACAGATTCAGCTTGCACAAAGATCACAGATCGAATCGCAAGGACCTCTCGAGCAGAACCAATTCATGCTTCACGACCGTGAAAGGTGGCCAACGTTGAAGAGTGGGAGACCGGGGTCGCAAGGCGTCATGCCAGGTCAGCCTGGAATGCCACCCAACGCAATGGCACACATGGCGAATCCGAGATTCGGAGGTCAGCATTACCAACAGCAGGCGCAAGCGGCGGTTGGACCTTTGCCAGCAAAGAGGCAGAGGACGAGCATGACCGGACCACCACAGAGTGGTCCTCAACTACCGGAATATCATGATCTGGATGCAGAAGACGAGTTTGCTCTTGGGGACTACTTGGATACACTTTCCCAACGAGACGTGAGCAAAGCGCGATACATCCAACATCATGAATGGATGGAAGAGGTCTTTTCGTCGCCCTATGCGACCAGCCAGATTGAGCCTGTCTATCTTGGCTTTGGCTTGATGGGTGAGCTGGCAGGACTTACCAAGGGTGTGTTCGAGACAGTGGAGAAGGCAGCGAAGCAGTATCACGATAGCGCCAAAGCTGAGGATCAGGTGGTCGTACCTGCAAAGGTCTCTCCAGATCAAGCCAAGGACTTTGAGAAGAAAGTCAACGACTATCTGGATGAAGGACAGGCGCAGATCAAGAAGATGAAACAAGAGCATGCTAAGAAGATGGAAGAGTGGCGCAAAGGCAAGACCATCACGAAAGCCGAGAAGAGATTGCGAAATGCTAGGTGGACTGAGGAGTCCTCGCGACAATCACTTCTCAACGGACTAGCCAATGGAAAAGAATCTGCAGAGCCAGCAAATGAGATTGTGAAGGAGATTGAGAGCTCTCTGGGCACTGCTATCGTCAGCAAACCTACCAACAATTTAGTCGCGAGAGGTGGACTCAAGGAGAAGGTCGTGCAGCCAGAGCCAGAGCTGGTCACTAATGGCAATTCGGATCACATGAACGGAGACCAGAATGGTCCACAAAATCCAATGCGACTCTCGGCGCCTGCTCAGCAACAACAGGGATCCCAACAGCCATCGCCGCAATCGCAGCCTCGAGTCCAGCAGCCACAATCAAACCAACCACAGCCCTCCACACTCCAGCAACCTCAAGCGCAGCAGACGCAGCAACCGCAGAACTCTCAACAACAGCCTGCTGGCCATTCGACTCCTTCTGGTCAACCACAGCAATCAATAGAAGACACCGCCATGGACTTTCCCACGGACGACCAGCTCGAGACAATGGACACGTCCAATTTTGAGATGGAGGACATTGACATGGATATTGGCGACAACACCGACTTTAACTTCAACGACACGCTTGATACCTCAACACCGCAAGCTCCCTCGGCGCCTTCAGCTGGGACAGGCAATACTTCTACCAATCAACCGCCTGCCCAACCCCGGGCTCCTCAAACCGGCACACAAGTCCCCGCCCCACAACAAGGCCTCGGCCCCTCCACCGCTTCTACAGGCCAGCAACAAGCCGACGTGAGCAGCGGAGGGGCAGGAGGGGACCTGTCCTTCCATCCCACGCCAGGAGACAACTCCGCCTTTGACGAATTCACGGCAGGCGATGGATTCGTGGATTTTGGCGACGGAGACGATGGTCTTGGTGATGGCGCCGGCGAGCTGGGGGAGACGCCCGGCGGAGGGATTGATCTCGACTTGGGCATGGAGGGGAGCGCGTTCGGGGATGCATTCCACGGGAGTCTTGGAGGGAGCGCAGTCGGGACGCCGGGGCAGGGGGCCGCCGGGGAGGGGCAGGGATAAGGGGCCAACTAGAGATTGGGTCCAAGTAGTGTGAGTAAGTTACAGCACGTAGCGTGTGAGGGAAGGGGATGCTCGAATCAAGATTCTAGACCGTCATGTTCTTCGCATTCGGCTGACCTCTACGACGGGGTGAAGAGTCAATAGAAGCTATGGCCGATGATTCCTGCCGTGCTGCTTCCCTGTGCTGCGCAAACTAGTGAAGGACCTGTTCGGCGCTTGCTTGACGTACGCGTCGCCAGGATAGGGCCCCATGGGTGGGGGGGGGGGAGCAAAGACAGGGGAAGCAGGGCACCGTGGCCATGTGCACTGCACCGTTGCTGTGTGACGCTGGCGACGATAGCGCTCGAATGCCCAACAATGTGGTATTCTCGATCCGGTGATCGTGGGGTCTCGCAAGGTGCAGAGTAGCTATATATCAGGTGGTGCGGTATGCTTGGCTGCGTCCCGGTGGCGTTGAAATGCCGGTGTTGGATCAGCGGTGTGGAGAGTGTTGCGTTATGCTGTGCCATCTTGGCGCATACTGACAACGTCACAACGGTCAGGTATCAGGGCAGAACAGCGCTTGGAGCAGTAGCAATGCACGACAAAAGGGCAGAGATACACAACAAATGCCGCCGCCACGCGTCCTCGGGTCACTGTAGTCTTGCGGAAGAATCGACTGTGGGTCAGGGAGCTACTGCTTCTTTGGCTCTGGATGGTGGAGAGTCGAAACAATAGTGCAAACGAACCTTTGCATCCAGCTGGTGAAGCTTTGTATCATGTCTGCGATAACGTTGTTTGCTGTGACAGCTACGGCCTCACGGCACGGAGGGGGAAGTGTGGCTTGCGATGCGATATCGAGAGATCCTCCGGGGAAAGCCCATGGTTCAGAGGCACGGACAGCGTCTCAGGATCGTACCTGAAGCCAGAGTTGTAATCCTTGTGGCGGGACGACGAGTTGATCCTTGGGTGGAGGTGGGCTTTGACATTCAGCTTAGTGTGAGAGGCTGGTTTGTGAGCAGCAGCAGCAGCAGCTCAAGCAACTCATCAACGGCCATGCAGATGGTCCACATGTTTCCCGTGCGACTGATGGATCCAATGATATGACGCTCCCTTGCATGTGTACATGGAGGTGGAACTGCTGGTCTGCTATTCCATCGGAGCTTCTCGACAATACTTTGTTGGGATGTAGAAGATGTCACCCTTACTTGCGCAACCAGTCGACATGTCTGCATGTTGATGCCAGGGGTGTTGTAACTGTCTGGCCGGCCAATGGCAACCCCTGTCGGCCCTGGCGCGAAACTGCAGAACCTGAGGCATAGCAACAGCGGATATGGTGGACGAGCTAACCTGTTCCTATCGGTACCTGAATTCGGAGCTGGCCCGAGCACGCAAATCTGTAACGCAAGGCTCCTTTTGGTTATCTGTGCTTTCGCTTGGGGGCCCGGAGGCCTTTCACCGCATAGTGGTATTCATTGACAATTTCTGAATCGCGACCCGCGGAATAGATGCTTCGCGGTCCACTGTATCGATTCTGATGAGATGGCGAGTGGAGTCGCCGTTGAGAGTGTGGCGATCAAGGTTCCCTACACGAGAAGAGAGGTGGGTCTGCCAAAAACGGCTGGAGATCTCGCCGTTGTGAAACGACCGGCCGACAACCGAGAATTGTGACCGAAAAGGTCGAGATCTACACCAAACCATCTGTTCGTAGTTGCGGTCAACACTCATGGCATTCCGTGAGGTCGCACATGAAAAATCTCCATGTCGTCGAACTCACTCATCCACAGCCGTCGTAGCCGAACATAGGGGTAGGGCCGACGTACTTTCGTGCCCTCGTATTTTATGGATTGGTTGGCAATCTGCCCTTGGTTGATTAGAGCATGGGGAAGGATCTAAGCTAACGACTCGGTCCCGCCCGGCGCCAGACCAAGTCGGGAAGCCTACTACAGGCAAAACCTCGTTCTTCCAAGCCTCTCGCACAGGCAAATCATCAGGCGGACACACAGGCTCCACGGTTGTGTTGATGAGTAATAAGCAGAGAGATGGCACAGTTTGCTGTCTATCATGGTTATCAGTCTACAGAAGACATGGAGCAACCACGCCTTCGTGCTGAGGGTGTATCAACGGGCATCGATGGAATTGTTCCTCAAGCAGGAATGCTTCAAGTGATCTCTTGGAATATTTCGCCAGACCGACGGGATGCTGGCAATGGCGCCCTAGGCTGGACAGGATGCCGTAGTATGCCCTGCTTTGCTTGCTCATCACCACACGTCGTCGCAACCGTTACCCTTGTTCACGTTAACCTTTCCGCCGTTTGCACGACTCTCTTCTCCGTTGTACAGCTACAACGCTCGAGGTTCTTGACACACTCGGAAACCCAAACGGTTCTTCTGAAGCACGCTTTGGGTATACGAAACTCCACCGGGCGATTCACCCTGGCGCAGATCATGACGGGCTGCTGCAGGCACAAGCCAGTGAACCACCCTTTTCGTCTGTTGTTTCTGCTTTTTTAGCATTTACCAAGCTTTTTGTCAGAGCGAGACATGGCATTAGCCTTTCCATTGGTGCAGCCACCTAGCGCTGGTTGCCGCCGGCTCAGGGCCCCGGGGATGGCCCTCGCTTTCCTCTCTACCACAACCCGACTAGAGTCTGATTGCAATCGACAGACTTACCGTCGGCGCCATGTGTTGTCTCGTATCAAGCGGGCCGCACCATCCTGCTGGGCCAGTTCGTGCCCGGCGCATCTCTGGGTCTGAGGGCGGTACCTACACGAGACAATCCATTTCTTACCCCCAAGATTCTGATGCTTGATAGATACTACCTCACTGCCCCCTCACCTCTCTACACCCTCTCCTCTTTTCTCATTATCTTGCATCACCGGTCTTCCTTTCCGGCTTCATCAGAAGGGTGACTGTCTGTCGTTCCTGTTCGCCTCTTCCTTCGTCTTTCGTCCCCCATTCACGTCTGCTTACCGTAGACACTTAATATTGGGACATCGGCCGACACCCGCTCGCAATCATTCGAAGGACTATACACTCGCTCCGCTGAGACGACCAGCTTTCACGATCGCACAGCGACTTCACCAGTGATATTCCTCTTGGCAGTCGGACCTATTCCTGGACCACTGCGACTAATACCAACATCTCTCAGTCCCAAACAGATATCCAGGCACGGCGGGTCCCCTTGGTAATCTAGTATCCTCTCGACCCTAGATCTAATTCACTACAACTTTTCTGGACATGAGATTTTCCACAGCATTGTCCGGGGCCCTCGCGGTCGCCGGCTCAGTCATTCCAGCATCCGCTGCACCGTCTGTACCACACGGGAAGCGCCAAACTGGTAGCATTGTCGCCACTGGCGTCACCGGGAATGGAGTCCAGATACGACAGGAGCTCCGAACCATGCAGAGGAACAATCCCGATCAATTCAACGTTTACATTCTCGCACTTCGTCGCATGATGGCCACACCTCAGAACAACGTTCTTTCCTACTACCAGATCGCTGGTATTCACGGACGACCCTACGTTTCGTATGATGGAGAGCTACCCCTCGTCACCAATGGTCAACGCCCTACTGAAGGCTACGGTGGAGGCTACTGCACTCACGCATCCAATGTCTTCCTCACATGGCATCGCCCTTACCTGGCACTCTATGAGCAGATCTTGTACCAGCACGCCAAAGATATCGCGGGCGAGTTCCCCGACGACGGCCGCCGTCAACGGTACCAGACTGCTGTGACCAACTTCCGTATCCCGTACTGGGATTGGGCCGCTCAGCCCTGCGCCGAGTGTCTGCCATATCCCAAGCTGGTATCACAGATGTACCTCGACGTCGAGACTCCCAACGGCAGGCAAACCCTCATGAACCCTCTGTTCAGGTACAACTTCACCGCTGGCCCGCCAACAGAGATGGCCTACAATCCTGTAAGTATTGCCATCAGATACCGACAATTCACAAGACTAATCATATCAGTTCGCCACCTGGACATGGACAAGACGATTCCCCAGCAGCTGGGACGTTAACAACGCATGGAGTCAGAACGACCAAATCGCTGCGCAGGTGGCCAACAACCAGGCGAGCTGGCGAGGTCGCATCTACGCTCTGCTCACAAGCCCCGACTACAACGATTTCTACGCCTTTTCCAGCTCCGCGTATCGCTCTTCAACGGGTAAAGCTACCACTGACAGTCTCGAGGGGATTCATGATACGATTCACGCTCTCATTGGTAGTACTGGTCACATGGCTTATCTGGATTACTCTGCCTTCGACCCTATCTTTTTCCTGCATCACGTCATGGTCGACCGCCTGTGGACATTGTGGCAAGCCACGCACGACAGTGCGTCGGATGTTGGTAATTGGGCATCACAGGGCTCTACCTTCGTCTGGCCAACTGGTACCATGATCAACATGGACACTGGTCTTTCCCCATTCCACAGGGACAGTAATCGGAACTTGTGGACTTCCAGCCAAGTCGGTTCCACCACGACTTTCGGCTATGCCTACCCTGAAGGTCTTGACCGTACCACTGTTACTCGTGCCATCAACTCTCTGTACCCCTCAGCCAACAAGCGCAGAAAGCGAGACCTTGCCGCTCTGTCCAAGCGATCCGATGATCACCACTACCAGTACATTGCCAATATCGCCTCGCAGAAATTCCAGGTCAACGGTACCTACGGTGTTTACGTCTTCCTTGGCGAGCCATCTGACAACGCCATGGACTGGGCTACCTCGGACAAGCTTGTCGGCATGCACGGTGTTACCGCCAACTTCAATGGACAGGACACCGGCATGAACAAGATGGACCTCCTCGTGGCTGGCTCTGTCCCGCTAACGGATAAGCTCGTCGCCAAATGTGACTCTGGCGAGCTCTCAAGCCTCGACCCTTCTGTCGTCGAACCTTACCTTGAGCAGAACATGCAGTGGCGTGTCGCCAGGTTCGACGGCACGATCGTCGATGCAAAGGACGTTCCTGGCCTCTCGGTCTCCGTCGTCAGCTCCGACGTCCGCCCGCCCGCCGTCGACACCGACATGCCTGTTTGGGGACACTTTAGCAGCATGGCCAAGGTCACTATCAACAAGGCAGGTGGTCACATTGACAAACTCTGGTCCTTCAAGGAGAAGTGGAGCTTGGGTGAGCTCGTCGATGCCGGTATGAAAACGACCAAGCTCTCCTTCAACCGAGCATAGAGGGACATGGACGAAGCTAATGACCTTTTTTTTTTTCATTCTGCGGAAATAGTGCACAGGAGGAGTGTACATAGTGGATGTCGGAGAGGAGGTTTGGGCTTGGGGTTTCTTCTGGTTGCGCACGGCTGGTTCCCAATGTGGACCGCCTTAATGTGTAGAATAAGCGGACTGAATATAGTAAAATGCCTACACTAGTCTATCACATTAGTTCTCATATGCCGCAGTGAAGTGGAGTCTCATCGCTGTCGCTCAGGCTCGTGAAGACTTGGCACGCACAGCACAGCTACTCACGCCTGCACATCACCTTGACAGCTACCACACCTTCGCTTCACCACCTTGCACACCTTACTGTGATCGATAGCGACAATGTCAGGTTTCAACGCGATGAAAGTCGCGAGACGGATTCTCCAAAAGCGCGAAGCTGGAGCCAGACAGGCTACAGTAGAGCTCGACCCTGCCACCCAAGGCAACCTTCAAGTGATCCTGAAAATGGTGACAGATTATCGACGCAGCACAAAGTCCCGCCACAAGACACTATTAAGGAGAAGAATCGATGAGCTCGAAGCGTCTGCCGACCTGGATCATGGTCTCGAGAATCTGACCAAGGCCGACCTTGTCAAGCTGCATAAGAAGGCGAAGAAGGAGATTGATATAGCGGCGGAACATGAGGCAGAGGAAGCACTTGCGAATGCTATGTTGCCAAGCAACTTCAACATCGAGCCAAGTTCACCAGATATGCAGTGGCAGGCGGAAAGGTCGACAAGGAAGCGGAGGAAGGGAGGAGGACGCAGAGACAACCGCAGGCTGGCAGAGCTGCAGAAAGAACAGGAGGCGACGGAGGATACAACCGCTTTCGAGTTCAACGATCTCAAGCAAGCTATGCCGCAGACTGTCAATTCCACCAAGACCACGTTGGACGGTCCAGGTATCTTCGTCCAGGAGAGCGCTCGTGAGGTTGGACAAGACGGCAGCTATGGCTACAGAGTCTCTCACGACAGGACCGGGGAGCCACGTGAGCATGCAACATGGGTGCATTGAAGACGCAGTACTGACATGGCGCAGGCACGTGGGATGCACGTCGGCCGGCGACGATTCTGGGAGAAGAAAGGGACAATAGTAGTGAAGCCAAGGGACCTCTCGAAAGCCAGGAGCTCGCAGGCTCGGGCTTGGCAAAGCTGCCGACCAAAAGTGGGTCCGTAGTCGTCAAAAAAATTACCTTGCCCGCAAACGCCGAGCGGCTTGACAATCAATTCTTCATGAACCCGCCTGACGAGCACCCTGAGCATAAAGACACCATCCTGGAAACCATTCTGGAAGAGATTGCCGAGGCTCCTCGTCTCAGCAAGGCAGGTCGTCGTGCACACAAGACCAAGCGCAAACAGCTCAAAACTGCCCTTGACAAGCGTGAGCGTAAGAAAATCACCACAGAGGAAAACAGAGCTAGGTTTCAAGCAAAGGTTGACGCGAGGTACGAGAAGGACGCTGCTGGCGTAGAAGATCTCAGCGCGATCCTAGACGGACTCGTCGAAAAGCCACCGACTGCGAAGAACTTGTCCAGATTCAAGTACCGAGCGAAAAAGAGAGCGATCAAGAAGGGTACCACTGTCGAGGAAGAGCTAGCGCTCGGCAAGCTCCAAAATATGCCTGTTGGCACAAAGACAAAGACCCGTGAACCCGAGGTTGAAAGTCCTGCTATCGATGTCCTCACAGCGTCTCGCAAGCGCATCATGCACGGCGACTCTGACGACAGCGACATGGAGATCGACAAGGGTGAGCGTGAGCTTGAGAGGATCATCTTTGGCGACAGTCAAAGCTTTCGCAACAACCTCAAAAGCTTCGGACAGCAAGAGCAGGGTTTGATTCCTGTGGGACAAGCCGGGGATGATGAGAACGAGGACAATGACATGGGTGGCATGGATGATGCGGACGTGAGTGCTTCTTTCTAGTTGCCCTCTTTCAGTAGCTATTCAGCATTGTGCTATGACCGCATGAGATGCTCAAAGCATGACCTTTACGATTAGATAGCTGAATATGTAACAGCTCTTTTTCACAGACACAACTGGTACTGCCATCCCACCCTCCGCGTATACCAATGGAGACGTGAGCGAGGACTCGGACGATCCTATGGACGGCACTACGATATCACGCAAGCCAGCATGGCACGACAGCGACGATGAGCGAATCAGCGTATCTCTCGCCTCTGTCCCTCGATTACGAAAGCTCCGAACAACCGCAGACGAAGATATCGTCAGCGGCAAAGAATACATCAAGCGTCTACGGAAGCAATACACGCTCCTCCACCCCACTCCCGACTGGGTCTCAGAAGCCCTCACCCAACCACCAACCAAAAAACGGCGTCTCTCCGCCTCCTCCAATGACTCTGACTCCGATTCCGACATCTCCACAGCCCCCCTAGCTTCCCTCCTTCGCTCCTCCTCCTCCCTCACCCGCTCCTCCACCACCACCTCCGGCTCCCAAAAGCGCAAACTGCGCCCCTCAACCCTCAACATCCAGCGCGCTCCCGACCTCTCCCCTTCCCACACCGGACCAGTGCAAGTCCTCACGCACCACCCCAGCCTCCCCCTCCTTCTCACCTCATCCCACTCCACGCTGCACCTGCACCACATCTCCTCTTCTCCCCCAGCGGAAACGCCCAACCCCCTCCTGACCTCGCTCCACCTGCGCTCGGTCCCGCTCTCCTCGCTCCTCTTCCACCCGAGTGGCAGCAAGATCTACCTCTCCGGCCGCCGTCCCTACCTCCACGTCTGGGACCTCGGCACGGGGAAAGTGGACAAGGTGACCCGGCTCCTCACGCAGGGCAAGCGGGAGAAGAGCTTCGAGACGCTGCGCCTGTCGCCGTGCGGGACGTGGTTGGGCGTGCGGGGTTCGGCGCGCAAGGGAGGGGGCGAGGTGCACCTGCTGGACGCCGCGACGATGCAGGTCGCGCAGACGGTGCGCGTCGAGGGGCTGGGCGGGGTGAGCGATTTCCGGTTCTGGAACGACGGTCGTGGAGTGAGTGTCCTGTCCAAGTCGGGGGAGGTGACAGAGTGGGATCTGGGACGGGAAGAGGTGGTGGGCAGGTGGCAGGATGAGGGAGCGTTGGGGGCCACGGTGCTGGCCATGGGAGGCGAGAACGGGCAGAGCGGCAAAGGCGCGGTCGTTGGTGGGGACAGATGGGTCGCCGTGGGAGGTCAGAGCGGCGTGGTGAATGTTTACGATCGACGCGAGTGGTATGCCGCCTGGCACAAGGGGGGGAAGCAAGGCGATGTGGTGCCACGCCACCCGAAGCCCGTGAGGGTGTTGGATCAGTTGACTACCCCGGTCAGTCATTTGGCGTTCTCAAGGGATGGGCAGGTGTTGGCCATGGCCAGCAGGTGGAAGAAGGATGCGCTCAGGTTGGTCCATCTGCCGAGTTGTACGGTGTACAAGAATTGGCCGACAAAGGCGACGCCGCTGGGGCGGATTAGTAGCTTGGCGTTTGGGGAGGTGGAGGAGGGGGCGTTGGGACTGTACGTTGGTAATGAGGGAGGGAAGGTGAGGGTTTGGGAGATCAGGCCGTAATCGCAGCCAGACATAGACGGGAAGATGACATATGACTGAACAGGATCAGAACACTGCTTAGTGGTGTGGACAAAATTGCCGACGAACACTGCGATCAGGGGCCGACAATGTGCAGTCTCCAGGGGTGCATAGCTTGTTGAAGACCAAGACATTCGATCGACAAGATGTAGATCGAAGAACATGGTTCCCCAAGATCGTGCATGCAGGGCTAGGCTTGAGATCATCTGATTATTATGCAGAAAGCAGGTCATGGCATCATCACGCAGGATGGACATCGAACATCGACTGAGGAGTCAAGCGGCGGACTGAGCTAGCATGAACATCACTAATGTTGAATTGCCCACTAAATGTTATGATCCAGCAGCTGTTCAGATTTCATATCTGCAGCAGTAATTTGAGTTTCGCTTCCGTGAACATGCGCCTTACACAGTGAACCTGAAGAAGGTCGCATGATCTCCCTTCTCTCTCTCCGCGGCCTTCTCCTCAACTGTGTAGTCTGACGGCCTCTTGTACAGCCTGTCCCTCCTCCTGTTCTCCCTGCGGTAGTACGCCGTCATAGTCGCACTGATGGTCCCGCTCATGGTCAACAGCCCGATCAGAATGCAGTGACCCTGAGTATACTGCGGTCCGTTCCTGCTCAAGTAGATGAAACTGGCCAGGATACCGCCCAAGTTGCCGCACATAGCCTGCATAGCCAGCGAGATACTCCTCTTGGTAGATCCGCCTGTGTTATTGCCGTTCCACGCCATGCATTGTGGTACGTTTGGGTAGACTCCGCAAGCAAAGAAAAAGGTGCCGGCGTACTTGACGTGCAGATTGCGTTGAGCAACGAGCATGATAAGGCCGATCACGCCAATAAAGTTCCAGAACATCATGAAGACGCCACGAGTCTCGAGGCGGTCGGATGCGTAGCCTGTGCCAAGGCAAGCAACGCAAGCGACGACGTAGGGCGGGACGGTCATGAGCTGAGCGGTGTTGTTGGAGTAGCCGAGGTCGCGGACGATGGTGGGAAGGAAGAGAGAGAAAGAGTAGACTGCTGTGAAGGTGCTGGGACTGTTAGAAACAAACGCCTGACAGGGAAAGAGAGGGAGACGTACCCAAGGAAATTGAACATGTGTGCCCACACCTTCCAGTCCTTGAAGGCTTGGAAGATGTATTTCTGGTCATACTCTTCGGCGAGAGAGCCACGGTCTTCGTCCAGACGGCGGTAGACCTCGTTACGCTCGTCTTCGGTGAGAAATTTGGCCGTGTCGCTTGGAGATGTCAGTAGACACGAATATAGCTCGCTGGAAGGTAGACCCACGGGTAGTTTGGGAAAGCCCAGTATGACCAAACGGCGACCGCAATGGTGATGATGCCCTCGAGGATGAAGATCCACGCCCAGCCGCCTCTGCCTCCGACGCCGTCCATCTCAGAAATGCCGCGAGCGAGCAAACCGCCAAATGCACCAGCTACAGTTGCCATGGAAAAAAACATGGACATGCGCAGACCGCACTCAGTACGCTTATACCATTGGGTTATGAGGAAGTTAATTCCCGGGAAGAGCCCACCCTCAGCAAGACCGAGGGCTGCACGAGCGGCAAGCAGACCACCAAAGCTGGTGACAAGACCCATGAGTGTGCAGCAAATGCCCCAGGCGACCATTGTCGAGGGGAGCCAAAGTGAAGGCTTGGTGACCTTCATCATGATGTTCGAGGGGATCTCAGCAGCCACGTAGAAGGGGTAGAGGATGGCCAGAGCAATCTGGAGTGGAAGGTCAGTAGTTGTGGTACCTCGATGTAGTGGCTGACTTACATTGTAGTGAAGCCCCTTGGGATCCATCTTGAGATCTCGTTCGAGTCCTGCGAGACGGGCATTGCCAATGTTGGTTCGATCAAGGAAACTCAGCAGGTACAGCACGACCAGCACGGGGACGATGTGTAGATCGACCTTCCTGATGAGCTTCTTCGTTTCATGGGCATCATAACCTCCAAGACTTCTATCAGAACCCGTTTCGACCTTTTCGATGGATGCAGCCTCGGGTGAGGGAGAAACACTCTCGGCCACATTCTCGGGGATCTTTTCTGTCGACATGTTGTTGATGAGAGGAAGAGGAAAGACCGAGCAAGGAGAGTTGCACTAAAGAAAATGGCAGGGCTCACTCGAAAGGGAGGTTACAACGAGGGCGGCGTGGTACATATGAGTCCACATGCGTTCCGCGCTGATCTTGTCCCTTGTGTTTGGGAGGGGCGGCCTGACCAGTGAGCAGATGTAGTGGTCTGGCAGTGGCAGTACGAGTAGCCTGGTCCCAGGCATGTTCGATGCATGATTGATGGATAAGCGACCAGAGAGAGACCTAACGGGAGATTTACTCTTTCGTGAGACTTCTGTAGTGTCGAGTCAGACTAGTTTCGGGAACCACTGGCAAGTACAGTCAAAATGAACCACACGGGGGTGGAGAAAGAATGCCCAGCCAACCTGTCAGGGAAGATGCAGCGGGGTGGCTTTCAGGCCGAGAAATGGATGGCTCATGGATCGCGGTGGCTGCAGGACTGATGCAGGAGATTGGATTGTTCCATCTGCTGCGTGTGTGGTAGCTAGCCAATTGTGCTTACCGGTCAGGACTGTACTCCTTCCGAGATGAGCAGATAAGCTACAACAACTACGTCGACAGAGATAGGGATCGTGACACCCTCGGTGTAAGCTGACCGCAGACAGGAGAGGTTCCCGGGGCCCGATGTTGTTGAGACGATTCAGCCCCAGTGCGTCTTTGGATATGTCTGGTAGTCGGCGGGGGATGTGCTGGCGCCAAGCCGGGGTATTTGCTTGGACCAGATCAAGCTAGAATCAAGGAATACGCGAGAGTCTGCAATGGTTCCGGGTACAAGACACGCTCGCAAGGCTTATCCGTCCTGAGCCGACAGAGGGCTCATGATCACTCGGCAAGCTGCACGACTTGGCACTGCACCCATGACGGGAGCCAAGTTGCGTGCCCCTGTTTGCACTCAGGCAACGTTTACGATCCTGGTAGAGACAGTTGTGGTCATCGAGACCACGCGACTGGCTTGCATAATTTGAATTACCGTCCACTTGGACGAGCTTAGGATGGGTCGAAGAATGCAACGCTGGTAGCCCTGATCTGACCGTTCGTATGACCTCAACATCACCTGTGCCGCTGGAGCTTTGGGTAGTCTGGCACTGCCCACGTGCTGTACCCCGCGGCTGGGCCGACGGTGCCAGGACCAATACTGCCGCTATGCCGACTATCACCACTGACCCTCCTAGCATCACTACTTGGCCTCCTCAACGTCGCAGAATCGTACGCTCTAAACGATTCCCGGCCACCCATGCCAGTCTGTGTCGTCGATGAGTACGATCTGCGCACGTCTACCGGTCTCGCATCTGGACCTGTGACTTGAGCAGCTCCAGGAATTGGATTCGCCGTCGGACTGCGCTTCTTCTTGGACGAGCTCCGTTGGATTGAGTAGTCAATGCTCATTCTCGACTCGTACACTCGATGACTGGCGCTCGATGTGCGGGTCAAAGTGGTCTGACTTCGTTGCAATCCTGGTCTTACGGCGTTTGATGATGTGGCGCTCTCGTTCGCTGCTGGAGCTGGCATTGCAGTGGGAGGTTGTGATAGCGGGACAGACTGTGACGCCACCCATGCCGCGAGTCGAGGGTCGCTCGTGCCGTCTGGTGATGTCGGCGATGTCGACTTGCCGGGAGTTATCCTGGATGTGATGTATGACATGTCGCGGGTGACGGCATCGAGCAGAGGTAAGCGGAGAGGCATGTTGAATGTGCTATCGGGCGTCTATTGCTTGTCGTTGAAGTGGACAGTTTCTCAGTATTAACGATGAGAGCTCCAACTGCTTGGTAGCAAGATCGGCTTTGAAGAATGGATCGCAATGGGCGACTTGGATTCTATGCAGTCCGGTTGAATTTTATCTTGATTCTGATGATTGTTTCTTCCTTCCCTTGGTCTTTCCGAATGGTCTAACCTTCTGGTGGGTCTTTGGTCTCGAATTGTTCACTGTGTAAACGCTCGCGATTGTTTGATGAAAAGCCCAAATTGTGAAGATCCAAGGAGCCTACTTGTATCCCTGCGCGGTCGATAGCAAGGCTGCGGCGGTGGTATTTTGGCAGGAATATCACGCTGTAATTGTTATGTCGAAATGGTATGATGTTTATCGAGTGGTATATTGTGGTATGATATTCTGCGTCGAATCGTGATCAACAGACGGGCTAAGGAGCGGTCTGGACGCCTTGACGCCCGAACAGTCCAAGCGGTGTGCTTAAGCCAGGTGGGAAATGAGGAGTCGAGAAGAGGCTTGCAGAATGCGATCAAAACTGTGATGAGTAGAAATGAAAATCATACGCTGGGCAAACCAAAGGGGAAATGACAACGGCAGCCCTACCGCTTTGTGTATAACAATACCTGGTCAAGTCGCGTGGTGTTCAACTGTCGTGTGCCCACAAAGTCACCACGACCGAACCATCTGCCGTCCTGGCAGACAGCATCCTGAGCACGTTCTGGTACAGCTCATGCAAGACAACTCGCGTGAGATGACTTGCACCCGGCCAGATGAATTATGAGGAAGTCCACGAGCTAGACGGGTCGGACAACAGACTGCTGTGACGCGGTCATGCGACGAGCTGCAGGAGCGGCTAGAACCCCGGGCGACGTACGATGAGTCTGACATGGCACCATAGACTGGGCGCATCTTTGTCGATGAGACGAGCTGGGAATGTTTTGCAGACTGTAAAATTGTCACTGAGAGGCCGCAGATGATGTTATATATATGTGTAAGTAAGCTGCGAAACTGCTTTTTGGTCAAAGGGAGGGCGGGTCCAAAGCGGCTTTGCTTCCGCGATGGGCTCTTTCCCGATGAGGGGTCCTCCCACTTTTTCGGAGCCGAGTCCTCAACTGCGGGCTGCCCCTCATTGATACGCTATCTATCGCAGGTCTCTTCTATGCTGCAAAATCATGAAGCTGTTAGGTAATAGTGGATAGAGGTAAGATTCCGGCGGGTCATCTCGACTGCTCTCCCGTTCACATCCATCACAAGCCTTCTTAACCAAAATACTTCATCATGGCGCCGTCAATTGAGTCATCGCCTCTGCCGACACACCCAACAAAGCAGAACTCGCCACACGTCTTTGCCCCCTTGACGGGCGACGAGATCAAGAATGCTGTCATTCTGATCAAGAGAGAATGGCCAGAGAACACCCGGCTTTACTTCAGAGCTATCACTCTTGAAGAGGCACCAAAGGTAGAGGTTCTCAAGTACCTCGATGCCGAGCACAATGGCAAGGCACTTCCTTCAATTGACAGGAAGGCATTTGTCGTGTATCAGATCCTTCAGACAGTACGTGATATCTTCCGACATCTCAGCACCAGAGCTAATCGATCGTAGGACAAATTGCACGAAGCCATTGTCAATCTGAGTAGCCAGTCCGTTGAGAGGAACCTCCGTCTCGGCAAGAACATCCATGCTGCACTCTCTGGCGAGGAGATCATCGATATCGAACAGATCGCTTTGGAGGACTCAGGGGTTCAAGCTGCAATCGCCAAGCTGAAACTCCCGGAAGGCACTGTCGTTGTGTGTGACCCTTGGCCGTACGGATCAGATGGGATTGGCGACGATGAGAGGACGTTTCAATGTTTCCTCTACATGCGTGATCCGGCAAATTCTTCCGAAGAGGACTCCAATCACTACTCGCATCCTTTGAATATCTCTCCCGTGGTGGATGGTGTGACTCGCAAGGTGCTCCGGATCGACTACTCTCCCACTGGCAAGGACAACACTACCAAGGAGCCTGAGCCATGGAAGTCAAGGCCGGCAAACGAGTACGTCAACAAGTATCAGGAGCTTCGTACCGACCTCAAGCCTCTCCAAGTGGTCCAGCCCGAGGGGGCAAGCTTCACGGTTGCCGAGCAAGGTACTCTGAACACTCTTGCCTGGCAGAAGTGGAACTTCAAGATTGGCTTCAACCAACGTGAAGGCATGGTGCTCTACGACGTGCGTTATGACGGTCGACCTCTCTTCTATCGCCTCTCGCTTTCCGACATGAACATTCCATATGCCGACCCTCGCCACCCATTCCACAAGAAATCTGCTTTTGATCTAGGTGACGCTGGTGCTGGCATCATGGCGAACGATCTTCAGCTCGGCTGCGACTGTCTTGGCTCCATTCACTATCTGTCTGCCACCCTGTGCGATCAACATGGCGACCTCCTTCCCATGCCCAATTGCGTATGTATCCACGAACAAGATGCTGGTCTGCTATGGAAACACACCAACTACCGTACTGGCCGCGCCGCCCTCGCCCGAAACCGTGAGCTAGTCATTCAGAGCATCATCACCGTTGCCAACTACGAATACATCCTCGCCTTTGTCTTCAATCAAGCAGGCGAGATCCACTACGAAGTCCGTGCGACCGGCATCCTCTCCACTCAGCCCATTGACGACGACATCTCCGTGCCATGGGGAACGGTCGTGCATCCCGGCGTCCTCGCAACACACCACCAGCACATTTTTTCCCTCCGTGTAGATCCCATGATCGATGGCCCTACGAACAGAGTAGTCTACGATGAAGCCCATGCCATGCCCCGCAGCGACTTCAACCCGCACGGCACTGGCTACGAAACCAAAGAAACGGTCATCGAGACCTCAGGCGGTTACGATCTGGACATCGACCGCAACCGCGTCTTCAAGATCCAGAACGCTGACGTCAAGAACAAGATCAACGGCAAGCCCGTCGGGTACAAGATCATGGCGCCCCCGTTTCAGAAGATCCTCAGCGATAAGGATAGCTTTAACTACAAGCGGGCCGAGTTCAGCGATCGCAACTTTTACGTAGTCAAGTACCGCGACGACGAACTATTCGCGGGAGGCAAATACACGAACCAGAGCCGCGGCGGGACGGGAGTGAGGAGTTGGGCGGAGAGGAGAGAGGGGGTGAGGGATGAGGATGTGGTGGTGTTTGTGCAGTTTGGAATCAACCACGTAAGTGCACACGGTCTTGCCCACTCCACGTTGACATGGTTGAGCGCGAGAGTCGCTTTTAAAGGACGATACTGATGGCCTTTTTCAAGATTCCACGCATCGAGGACTTCCCCGTCATGCCCAGCGAGATCATCAGGGTCATGCTCAAGCCGGTCAACTTCTTCGACAAGAACCCTGGCATTGACGTCCCGCCTTCGACGCAGGAGTTCAATAGGAGCACGTTGCTGAGCGAGCAGCATCGTCAGCCTGCTGGCACGGGGACCGTGAATGGCAATGGAGGGGTGTGCTGTGGGAATGGAACGAATGATAGCAATGGGACCAACGGCACAAATGGCACCAACGGGACGAACGGAACGAATGGCACACACTAGGTACTTGTAGCACAGCTCCTGCATGTATCGAGAGATGTCCTGAATGATATGTCTTCTCGACACTGAATCTTCATATCACAAACTGTGATGCACTAGACATTTGATACGTGCACACTCATCTCCTTTCTATGATATCTTTATTTTCACAACACACCATCCTTCCTAAACACCTCCGGACCCCAAAACTCCCCGTTCAAACTCGTCAACCCTGTCTTTGGCTCACAGCTCTTCCTCCCACTCAGTGGTCCAGGGGTCGGCAACTTGACTCCCTGAGCGGCATAGCCCCTCCCTTGCTCGCCGATATGCGTTCCCTCCCCTCCTTGTCCGGCCGCGTCCTTCCCTGCCTCACCCACAAGCCCAGGCGCAAATCCACTCGCCCCCGTCTTCTGTGCCGCTTCCCTCAGAGCTCGGAGCAGCGACTTGGTCGTCTCCGCCGTCAGATCCTCGTAGTAGTCGTCGTTGATCTGCACCATGGGCGCATTGGCGCAGGCGCCGAGACACTCGACTTCTGTGAAGGTGAAGAGCTTGTCCTCGGTCGTGTCGCCTGGGTGGATCCCGAGTTCTTCCTCGATGGCTTGCATTATGGCGTCCGAGTTGCGGAGCTGGCAGGGTGTCTGGAACACGTTATCAGGATTGCTGTAACTTCCAGGGGAGAAGGCAAGAGGGGACTCACTGTTGTGCAGCACTGTACGTGGAACCGGCCCACAGGGTTACGATTGTACATTGTGTAAAAGGTGGCGACTTCGTAGACGCGCATGGGCGGCATCTCGAGCATGCGTGCGACCTCATTCATCACGCTGATGGAGGTGAAGCCGTGTTGGCGCTGCCCGAGATCGAGGAGCGGCATGACGGCGGCTTTCTTGTATTGCGAGGGGTAGCGGGACAGGATTTCTTGGATGAGTTTTTCGTTTTGCTCATTGAATTTGAAGGGTATCGTGGGGTTGTTGTCAGGCGTGTCGCGGTGCTGGGTGCCGTTAGCTGGTACCTTGACATAGGATATGGTGCTGGCATACCACATTGAGGGAGTCGCTTCGCTGGACGGCGGATGGTGTGATGAAGCGACGTTGGTGCCGCCATGCTGGTCTAGCAGCTCTCGATGTGCTCCGGAAAGCGGCTGGTAATAGTTTGGATGCCATTGCTGTGTGTGAGGCAAAAAACAGCGGGATTCGTGTAGTTGAAGATCGATGAAGTAACTGGTGATTTGCTTGCTTCTGATTGGCTGCGGAGCATCGCCGCATGGCATATCAAAATCTCACGGCAATGCTCTTTCCATGTGCGCAAGACATAACTGGAAGAAAGGAAACTTTAGATTCTTGCTTTACGTTTGGCATCTTTAGACATATACGAGCAGATTTTTTTTTTTATTTAATTTGCTCGTCGATTGTAGGCACCTGGTATATTGGCTGATCGATATCAGCATCCCTATTCCACCCAACCTTGCTGCATGACAGATCGGAGAGCCAAAAACTTGTCATATCGCTTGGACCGTGCAAGCGTTCTCCTAGAAAGTAGGGGATCACTGAGCGGCTTTATGGCAAAGGCTTACAAGGCTCTCTAGTAGCCAAGCGTATTCGATACCGACCAATTTGCAGGCTGAGGTTCCGTGCCGTGCAAGAGTGATGATGCCAATGACTATCTCTGGCAATCAGCGACGGCGTTTTTCTCTGTCCATCTGTAATCTCAAAATCTCTGGATGTTTGTGCACACTAGGCAGCAAGCCGCACCCAACAGCTCTTCGTATCGCTTTGGCCATGCGCCGCTGGTTTATCGGTCGAAGACCAGTCTCTGATCTACCTTTGATCCGTCCCATGTCTGTGATGTACTCCGACATCATGGAGAAGTTCTGTCGTACGTCAGTGCAGTTCCCAAAAGCAAATCATCCTTCTTGAGCTACCTTGTAGTGATCGAGCGGGTTCAGTCGCAGATTGTCACAAACGTCCCTCGCTTGCTTTCCCTTTGCTTTCAGCAATTTCCATTTTGCCATCTCTGCTCCACTCAGGTCATGCGGTGCGTAGACATCTCCCTCTTTCCAGAATCGGGTCATATTTCGTGCCAAATCTTTCTTGTCTGTGTCGGTCTGCTCCCTTAGAAGCCTTTGCTGTGACTGTGCGGCACTCTGAACTGAGTTTGCACTATTTTCATCCATCAATCGAGTTGCAGCTGCTATGCCTCCCCTCTGTCTGTTCCGTTGTACCTCTCTGGCTGTCGCTGATGGTGGTCGCAATGCTTGCTGGTCCCTCAGACTAGAAAGTGTATCTTTCATCCAGTCAGTCAGTCAGTCACTCCTTTCATCTACTCAAGCGTATGCGCCTACCTTGGAAGCGCGTGGTCGTCCCCGGAGCCTCTGCTGAAAGAATTATGGACGTGGAGAATAGTCGGCGCTGTTGCCCTCGACATGAGCGGCAGACGAACATCATGGTGTGTACACGGACAGCGACACTATGCTGATCACTGCTTTGGTTGTGCAGTATAGACTTGATGAAGGCCGTGATATGCTCAATAGAAGTGTTGCTGGCGATTGAAGTTTCTTGCACGTCCGAAGCCAGCCAATCGGAGTCGCCCCGCGCTTTCAGCATGATGGGCATTTTTCCAGAGCTTCATGAAACGGAGCTCGCAGCGTAAGTGTATTCGACACGCCAGGTCACTGATCAAAGTCTTCTGTGACACCGAGATATGCACAGCATCAAACTCTTCCAGTACCATGCCCTCACAATTAACCAGGGCGGTGTTCCGGCGCTTAGTAGCTGAGCAGCACTTGAGCTATTCCGGATGCCTCGCTCCAGCCGTACGATCTCGAGGGAGACCAGTTTTGACATCCAGACCGCGGACACCACATCTTGGACAGTCGAGATCGTTCTTCGGATTACCAATCTTCGGCAAGCAACGCAATGCGGTCACAGCGCCTCGCCTAGACCCTGGCATTGACAAACTTGAAGAGCATGCAAAGAGGTTAAGACTACATGCTCGGCTGAACAATCCTCAAGAAGTTCGAAATGCTATTCAGAAGTATGTCAAGCATAAGCGGACTATAAAGGCCCATGTCGAGGACAGCCACGTAAACTTGCTGCATAAAGCCTACAAATACGTTCGAAATATTGCTGGAGCCCGACTCGATGTGGAGGATCTCAGAGACATTTTACGTGTGCTGAAAGAGCCGCGTGGGTTAGGCCAGCCTTATGACAAACAGGATGACCAAGTCAGAGGTCGATTTTCAGTATTGGTCCTTGCAGACATGCTACAGCGACCAGAAAGCAAATTGGCGGTCGGGAAGGAAGACGTGCAGCTCTGCATAGGTACCCTGACTACAAGTGGAAGGTCACTCAGAGCTCGGGAAATACTGTTCAGTCGTTCATTGCAGGGTCAGCAGGATGAAGATCTCGGGACAGCCCAATCTTTAACAAGTCTGGATATCGACAGCGCCATGTATCTCCCGCTCATCCTGCAAGGCTTCTCCGACGAAGGCAACCAAGTAGAATTGACGAAGACTATCGACATTGCTTCGCAGCACGGACTTGCCATGGAGAAGATGTCTGAATGTGCGGCCAAACTCTGCCACCACTTCGTCAAGGAACAGGACACTGCTAACGCAAAGCGGTGGTACGATCACTACAAGACTGCCAACGCGGAGAGCGCTACTGGAGTCTCGCTACAAAAGGACAGCGTGACCGGAGAATTACACACGGCGCTTATTCGATACTGCATCGAGACGGGCGACCGAGAATGGGGCCAGACTTTGACGGCTGACGTGTTGGGCACGCTGTCACCAGAGATAGCTTATGATCTCATTCTAGTATGGGCGGCAGGCATCGGCAAAGGCGTCGAAGAAATCGACAGAATGATCGGTGTGCTCGAAGAGTCTGGCAAATTCAAGTTTAACATCACTACAATCAATAAGCTCATTGGATTGTCTCTGTGGCAGAAAGATGCGTACAAAGCGGAGCGATTCTTCAACCTAGGCATATCGCGTGGCTTGAGGCCCGACGCTTCCACTTTCATTATGCAGATTGACTACCGATGCTCGGTCAACGACGTCGATGGGGCCTTGACAGCATACAGCAATATGCAGAGCGAGACGTACCCAGAAAACGGCGAAGAGGTACCGGCTGTCAACAAGCTGGTAAGAGCCATGTGCGCAACCAGGGTCCACGACTTCGACTCGATCATGAATGTTGCTGCTGATTTGACTGACACGGGAGCTCGATTTGATGCCGAGACGGTTTCTACACTGGCTGTATTGCACCTTAGCAGAGCTGAAATTGACGACGCGGAAGACCTGCTCAACACGCATGCCTTCCAGTACTCGAGCGCCGAGAGAAAGGGGATTCTAGATGCTCTGATTGATTTCTGCCTCAATCCTGAGAACGATTCAGAGGTAGTCTGGGCGACGTACGAGTTGCTGAAGAAGACATTCGACGATATGAACAGAGATCAGAGGACAAAAGTCATGAACGAATTCATGCGCCGAGGTCACGGCCATCTTGCTGTCACCATCTTCGAACACATGCGGCTTCACACACGAGAAGATACGCTACCACTTTTTGACACTTATATTCAGTGCTTAAAAGGTATCACAACACTCAAAGACGACGAGAGCTTTAAAGCTCTTTATAACTTGCTCAAGCTTGATACTTCGATCGAGCCAAATACAGCTCTACACAACGCTTTGATGGGAGCATGCATTGCTTGTGGCCAAGCACCCCAAGCGCTAACCTTCTGGGCGCGTATCACGGCCAGTCATGAAGGCCCGGACGTGCTGAGCATTAAATTGGCGATGGGAGCGTGTCAGGACTCACCACTAGGCGACCAGCAAGCCATGGAGATTCACAGCCGCCTAGAAGCAGCTGGCTTTGAGATGGAGCCTGCTTACTATGCATGGATGTTAGCTGCCTTGGCAGCTCATGGCAGAGTAGTGGAGACTATCTCAATGATGGAACAGGTTTGGGAGCGCAAGGGTGTCGCTCCAAACGTGGACATGTGAGTACATGAATCTGTCGAAGAAGGCCAATAGCTCATTGCGGGACAGGCTCGGAAGTGTGATGAATGTTATCAGCTCGAATGAAGGACAGTCGCATGTACTAGCATGGGCGAAAAAGCGACTACCTGAGGTCTGCGACAGGCTGGAAAGATTTTCACTGGGCACAGATATGCTTGGGAGGAGGAAATACGATCGGATGTCGGTAAAGGGCGATGAGCACATCAAAGCATAGCGCACGTCACTCTACAGATGGAGCTGTGGGTACTGGAAGGCTAACGAGGCACCTAATGACACGACTGTACATATTCGCATAGTACATTTTGGCAGGCAATGCGTTGTCGATTTCGAAATTTCGACCAAAACCTGTTTGAGTGATTTCCATGTTGTCGTTCTCCCTTTGGACAGGCACGCGACGTCATCGGACACCGATCGCCAAGAGTCGTGGTGTAAGTGAAGAAAGAGTGGAAAGAGATGGCTGGGGATATGATGAGATGTGCGAATAACACCAAGGACCATTTCGACAAGTCTGTTTCATCTGCCCTGATCCTCCTGCCGATCTTGCTTCTTGATTTCTTCTTCGTTTGCTTTGGCTGCCACGAACCACTGGCGCATCAGACACAGGATCATCGCATCCCGCCTCGTGCCGCACCTTGATCGCTCACTTCATCTACACATATGTGCTGCTACTTTTTCACATCACTTTAAGTCGACGTGTGATGATGCGCAATCTGGAGTGATCATTTCCGAAACACGCACACCTTCCCACAACAATCTGTCAAAACCCGGCAGGGACAGGTGACCCCACCGTCGACATAGCGCCAACTCCAGCTAGGCACGACCGCCAGACCATTAGACTTCATGCGACAAGCCAGCGGACAAGATCCCGGTGCATAGCAAGCAAGCTGGTCAATCCTCTACGGCAAGAAGGACTAGATTGCTGCAGCCTCGAAAACTACATCTCGTGAGGTATCAGCGCTAGCCTTCCTCGGCGCTGCGCCCACTTTCCAGCCAGCACATCACCCGCCGCTTTTGCCTTTTCACATCCCACTTTCGACTCGCACCACTTCCGCTCCTCGCCTCACACCACTCCGCCTGAATTCCACTCTGCCAGCGTACGCCTTGAATTTGGCCGACTACCATCATGTCGGTCGTCTACAAGGAACGTGAGCGGGAGCGGGACGGTGGACGTTCCTACACAACTGTCCGCCGCTACCGAGTTCCCGATGACGATGATGCCAGAAGCACCAGCGTTCGAGAGCGAGACGTTGTCATCAAGCGCGACCGCGACCCCGCACCTACTACCAAAGAAGTCAAGGAATACAGAATCACAGAGCGCGAAGTCGAGCCGCGCAAAGAAGAATATCGCATAGTTACACGCGAGCGCGAAAGTGAGCCCAGCCGCAGAGACCTCGAATACCGGGTCGTCGAGCGTGAAAGGGAGCTTGAGCGTTCACCTGTGTCACGTGAATATCGATACGAAAGGGACATCATTCGTGCTCCATCACCTCCCGCCGAGCAACACATCCATGAGACTCGGATCGAGCGAGACCTTGAGAGATACCAACCACCTGCTCGCGACTCATACGATCTCGAACGATACACCAGATCAGTCGACTATTATGCGCCTGAGCCTAGGCCGATCATCATCCGCCAAGACCCTCAACCTATAATAATCAAGGAAGCGCCTCGACCCGAGCCCATAGTACTTGAGCGCGAACGACCCCGCTACGAGATCATCCAGCGCGAAGAGATACGAGATGACCGTCAGCTCGTCCGCCGCGAGGAGCCGCCTCCACCCCGCAGGAGAGACGAGGAAGATTACTACTATGAGCGCCGGACACGAGAAGTCGACCGTGGTCCGCGGCGCGATGACGGAGGCGGGTACATAGACGAGGAAGAATATCGTTACCGCCGGGAGGTCGATCCTCGCGACTCTGCATCGCAACATCCAGACGACAGATACAGCGACGATGAAGTACATGTTCGCAAGGAAAAGGTCACCGAGCGTTCAAGATCTGGCTCACCACACACTCGGCGCCACCTCGCAGAAGGTGCCATTGCAGGAATTGGCGCTGCAGAGATCCTTCGACACCACAAGAAGCGACAAGGCGAAGAGCCCGGCCACCGTGGACGAAACATGATAGGATCTGCTGCTTTGGGCGCTGTGGCCGCAGAAGGTCTCAGTAGGGCAAAGAGCAAGGCCAGGAGCTTCCGCGGTGACTCGCGCTCCAGATCCAGTAGCAGCGAGGCAGCATACTATCGATCGAGAAGCAAGCACCGAAAGCACAGGAGCCGCAGTCGTAGCAAGTCTCGCGTACGCCAGCTTGGTGGTGTGGCAGCCGTCGCAGCCGTTGGCGCTCTTGCTGGCTATGCCCTTCGCAACCGGAACAAACAACAACAGATCGCCGAGCGCCGCAGTCGTTCTCGTCGCCGTCGTGGCTCTGTCTCGAGCGAAGAGGTCGTTGAGGTGCGCGCAGGGAGTGCAGGCCCGGAACCCAAAACCCGCAAGAATCGCATTGCTCAAGCTGGTCTTGCATCGGCTGCTGCAGCCGGCCTCTGGCAACGCATGCGCAGTCGCTCACGAGGTGCAAAGGGCAAGTCTCGCTCTCGTAGCCGACTCCGAACCGGTGTACCGGTTGCTGCAGCTGGCCTTGGTGGTGCAGCTATCGCCAACCTGTACGAGCGCAACAAGGCGCGCAAGGCAGCCAAGCAAGGAGTTGATGTCCGCCAGAGATCCCTTTCGCGCTCCAGAAGCCGTAGCAGGTCTCGTAGCAGATCAGTGCCCTTCGCGGATGAGCCCGGTCTGCGTCGCGCCAGCAGCGATCCAGCTCTTATCGAGTATGGTGGCGACCCAATCTATCCTGAGCGTGAGCGACCTGGTGAGTACCGACGACGTCACCGCGGCAGCTCGAGCGACTCCAGCCCGGATCGCCGTCGCCGTCGATCAAGGAGCCGGAGCAGGACACGAGGTCTCGCCGAGGCTGCTGCCGCTGCCGGTGTTGCTGGAGCTGCAGCGCACCACATTACCAAGAAGAATGAGCGCAAGAGGGCCGAAAAAGAGAGGAGACGTGAGTCCACACCCAGCTCTAATCACGTCGATTGAGTACTGACGAAAGCAAAAAGGTCGTGAGCGGGATGAAGAGTATCCTCAGGAACAGCAGTATACGCCACCGCCAATGGGACCTAATGCTGGCCCATACACTCCACAACAGGAGTTCTATCCACAGACTAACAGCTTTCCACCGCCGCCCCAAGGCCAACAATACGATAACAGGGAGGCCGAGTATGCTCAGCAAGGTGGTTATCCACCATACAACCCCGCCGACTACCCTCCGCCGCCGGGTGGTGCCACTCCAACCCCTGGTGTCGAAGGGTACCCCGCCTCTCCAAACGACCACTACAACTACGCCCCCAACGAGACCTTCGCTGGTGATCCCCGCTATGACGACCGCCAATACCACAACGCGAGGTCAGGACCAGAAAATGTGAGTCCTACTTTCGGTACCGGCGCCGATGACGAGCACGGTGCGTGATCGTCCTTTTCTCCGATCCTTCACCTTTGTTCCCGTCAAATACCATTCGCCAGACTACCATGACCAATTTGCTGATATACTTCAGATGGCGTAAGGACTCCTCGGGGTAAATCAGTCCAGTTTGCCGACCCATCCTCCTCTCCCGACCGTCGTCGCTCCTCCCGCCCCCACGACTCCCTCAATCCAGAAGACGAACGCACCCGCAATGCCCACGAAGCCGACCTCTCCTCGGCCGACGGCGAACGCAAGCGTCAACGCCGTCGCCGCCGCCGTCGCGACAGGGAAGGCTACGAGAGCGGGAGCGACTACCCCACTTCTTCACCTGAGGAGGAACGCCACGAACCTCGTTCAGACCGAGACAGGGACCGCAATCGCGATCGCGATCGTGACAAAGATAACGACCGAGACCGAGACAGAGACAGAGACAGGGATAGAGACAGGGACCACGATCGCAAGCGCGAAGGCAAACGACGCTCTCGCTCCGCTGACCCGGATGTCCGACCGAGGGCAAGTCGCAGGGACACGACGGCCAGCGTGCAGAGCGATGAGACAGAGGACCTGCCGCCACGATTCGATGAGTATGGACGCAAGATGCCGGACAAGGAAGGGGATCCGATGATGGATAAGATTAGCGATATCCTAGCCGGCAAGGGGACCGCGGGGAAGTTGTTTGGGAAATTGATGGGTGACGGGAGGCGCTAGAGACTCTTTCTGACCAAAGGAAAGCAAGCAGTCGTGTGGGGAGATGGAGGGAGCGAGGGTGTAGGAGGGACAATGGGGGAAAGGTCGCGCAGAGCAACGGGATGGGATAAAGGTGGTTGATTGATATGGGTACAGGGGAGACTGGCATGATGCTCAACGAAGATATGATTTCTTTTCGAGATACCTCTCTGCATAATTAACAACCCATATCGAGACGCAACACTAGATTTTGTCACATTGTCCTACTTTGGAGATTTTTCCCACGTGTTGAAGTTCCCGACTTGCTTCTTTGCCTCGGGAGGACGAGACTTGTTGGATGAGAGACATTGCTCTTGTCATATCGCCTTTCTTATGTCTTCGAGTGCCGATCTCCTTGACCTGTGTCTGTCCAAGGCAGTCGACATTCCCTACCGTCATGTTGCCTATGCTCGTATACAATCGTGGATACACGACGACTAGAGCGTGATTCTGTCTGACATGGTGTCTATCCAACATGGATTAGAGAGAGAAAAAAAAAATTGCGAAATCGAACATGATCTACCGACTGTCTCGCAAATTGAAGCAAACAAAACTTCAGCCAGTAAGAAGCTCACCAGAACATGGCGGTCAGGCATAAGGTAGCGTCAATATTGTCAGTCATGGTTAGCAAAAAGAGTTCAAAGACACATCACGGCGACAGCACAACGATGAAATGACAGCAGCACGGAGACACGACGGACATAGCCTGCCGACGAGACGACAACAGGACAAGCAGAGAGCCAGCATGGCTTGCCACCCTGACTCCTTCCAAAAAGTGATTGGTTTGTTCAGGAATGATCCATTCGCATCGCTATGGAATCAATCCTCAGCCACCACGCTGCAAGAGTCTCGCCATCGAGACCCTAGGGTATGCCGTTATGCCCAGTCATGCTTTTTCCCTTGCCTCTTCTTGTCTTCCATTCCCAGACATGCCTCTCTCCCGCCTTCTGGTCTCTTTCCATCCCTCTTCGCCATGATGTCTCAAGTTAGCACATCTATGCGACGAGCTGAACAACACCACCGGCCTCCTTGATCTTCCTCTCGGCGTCTTTGGAGAAGTACCTGGCGCGAACGATGATGGGGACGTTGGGGATGCGGCCCTTGCCGAGGACCTTGGAGTAACCGAGGGGGAGGAGGTCGAGGACGGGAGCAGTGTCCTTGCCGGCCTTGCCAGTGAGGTACTTCTCGCGCTGCTCAGCGGGGACGAGGGACCAGAGCTGGTAGAGCGTTGTTAGCCTCCATCACATTGCCATTCGCGATGCCACTGTTTCCGTGACCAAATCATCCAGCGTCGGACATTTGTACCGACGGAGTGGTGGTTGCGGATGAGCACATACCTTGTCGAGGTTCACAACTGGCTTCCAAAACTGGTTTTGCAGCTTGTGGAAGTATCGCATACCGACCTTTCCAAAGTAACCAGGGTGGTACTTGTCGATGTTGGTGCGGTGGTGGTGCTGACCACCGGCCATACCACGACCACCGGGGTGCTTTCGGTGCTTGCCTACACGACCGTGACCGGCCGAAACGTGGCCACGGCTGTGGTAGAAGAGTTAGCGATCGTTCTGTTTTGAGGCGACGAGGATTGAGGCTGGATATGTGCGCGTCCGCGTCAGACAGCACAAAGTGGACGGTGACAATTCGATTCTTGTGGTGACGAATGATAGAGACGTACTGCTTTCTTGTCTTGGTTAATCTGGTCGGCATTGTGGTTGTTGTGCAGGTTCAATCACTGACTGCTGAGATCTTGATGTTGCGGTGGAAATGACTTTTGGCGAAGGTCGAATTTTTCGGAGAAACATATCTGCGTGTCTGAATGGCTTGGCAATCGTGCGGCTCAGAACAGCGAGCGACCGGGTCAGACTGTGGAATTAGGGAAGTGTTTGAATTCAATAGTCGCTCACGAGAGCATTGCAATACGCTGTATGCATCTCCAAATTTTCCTGCGTCGTACATCGTCGCCTCTTCGCCATATGATCTATCACTGTCCCCATACCGACGACTTCAGACCCTGGAATGTCGATGATACCGCCCCCGTTACATCTGCTCCTGCTCCTCCACCATCCTCTCGTTTCCTTTGTCCGGACAGCTGTTTGGTCAGCGCGTCTTTCCATGAATGTGGTGGTAGAAGCATAATTACCTCTAACTGTATGCCTCTGTGCAGATGAACCAACCAGTCGACATAGCTCTGTGCCTCACCATTCCTGTCCTCGTACAGAAGTCGCGCGAACTCAAATTCTGCTCCATCTAGTCCTTGTCGTGCAAGCTGTATGGTCATGCCTTTGCTGCCTCTCGTCATCTCGAGGTATTGGATTACGTTCCTGACTTGTGCGTTAAGATGCGTCTCCAACACCGGAAGAGCAGACATGAAAGGATCAAGGTCCTGTAAGCCACCAATGCCAGGGCCGAAGAGATCTTCCAGGAGATTCGGCGACACTTGCGCATGTAGCCAGAGTAGGCATGTCTGTCCGTCATCGACGATGTACACTCCTCCGTCTTCAACTTGTGAAAAGCTAGCGCGAAGTGCTTGTGGCATACGAAGTCTGCCGTTTTCATCCGCGAAGCCGTCTGCAGGATCGAGATTGTGTATGCTGATGATGCGAGGGTACAGGTAGAGAGACAATTCAGTCAAGCCCATGGCGCGGATCATCCGTACATCATGCACTCGTCGATCTGACGGTTCTCGACCGCCCTTGAAAGCGCGAGATTTGATCAGACCGAGGACGTACATGGAGAGCTCCTTCAAATTTTCAGGCAGGACAAGTTGACCTGGTGGATGCGAGCCAGAAAAGTTCTTGCGATAACCAGCAAGTATGTCAATCGCCTTCTCTGTGAGAGCATTACGAATGTCCTTGACCGACTTCTCTGTGACACGAGCTGCAGCCTCTTTGGCGATGATACCGACTACTGCATCCTGGTCGACGAGCTTCATGGCTTCTGTGGCGCCTTCGCTGACAGACGCCACAAAGTTGCTACATCGTACTCGTCGCTCGCCGCTGGCTGTTGTGTAGAGCAGCGCTGACTGGAAATGGGCGTCCAGCTTAGGATCGAGTTTACCGTCATAAGCGAAGACAACACCAAGGGCCTTATCTTGGTCAATCACTCCTATTTCCAAATCGGCGCCGAAGGTGTGTTGTACAAAGTTGCCATGGTATGCGGCAATTTGTAGGCCATTCGAACATCGCACTTTCATAAGGGCTTGGAATCCAGTGTCCCTTATTAGAGTATGTTCGATCTCCTTGGCCAACTTGAGCAGATCTCGTGGTGCGTGGAAGTTCGGGTAGTAATAGATCTCGCCGCCAGTCGTGCCGGAGATATGACCGACCGTCCCGAGATCGAGGTAGCCACCACTTGGAGCTGCCATAAAGAAATCGACACCAATACCTGCTTCGACCATTTTGGACGCGCACTTCTTCCACTCTGGATACTCGGTAGTGAAGAGCTTTTTCTCGAGATCTGTATCTGATGTTTGTTGAAGATCCCGCATGTAGAGTCTTCCAGGTCCTTGGGTTGGAAGCGCAGATACGGAGCAGACGACTTTACCTCCTGTAGCTGTCAGTGCTGCCAGAGCGGCCTCAAGAGAAGGAAGCAAAGCTGGATCAGGTCGGGGTACTCGTGAGAACATCTGTGGTATTTGACGTAGTAGATTCGTGATGATTGTTTTCGAAGGGACAGGGTCGACAAAGAGACCCTCGCTGATCGGCACAAATGGTTCTGCAAGATCTGGCATTATGATCATTTGGGCCTGCTCCAGTCTTGGGCTGATGTTGTAGAATTGTATCTCTCGGTCGAAAGTCACAATGCCGACCTTGGCACCTGGCGGTAGCCTTGGTTTGTCTTCTTGTGCCCCTTCGTCACCTTCTGCATACAGCGAGCTGAGAATGCCTTCACAAACGCCATGCAGAAAGCCCTTGTTGATAGCTTCAGCGCTGACATCGATCAGGAACAGCCAATTGATCGGCACGGGCTGTTTCGACCAGTACTCGCGAGGGACAGTAAACTCCACGGTACCAAGCATGAGCTCTTGCCTTTCTGCCCGGTCCACTCTTATGCCGCTTGGATCTGTAGGCGCGAAGTAGCCCGACGGTACGTCGTTCGGATGCGTGCACATGTTACAGACAAATTTGTTGCCACCAGCCTTGAAGATCATGAAAGGATTGATGTAGGCTCGACACCGTCTGCAACGCGGAGGACCCTCATTCCCAAAGTCGATGACCGGAATGGACTGTTCGCCTTCTTGTAGTGGCGCCAGAGGTTGTAATATCAGACCGAGGGGTAGTCCAGTAGAAGACAGAGCCTCCTGTGATGCGGGGATGTTGTTCATGGTGAGTCGCGCGTATTTCGGAGAGCAGTTGCCCTGATCAAAAGCGACGAATGGTACAGCCGCGGGGGGAGGGAGATGTTGTTCCATAGTCGGATAGATATGTTCCAAGTAGTATTTCGCAGGAAAGTCTCGCGACCGTGGTATGCTCGGTATTTGATCTGGATCTACCTTGCCTTGAGCTGATGCTGATCCTGGTGCTCCCACGACAGTCGCTCCTGGTGTGACTCCCGGCTGTACTGGGGCAGGCGCTGCGGCTGACTGCTGTTGATATTGCGTAGCTGGGGGTGCATATTGGCCTCCGCCAGCTGACGGCAATCGTTGAGACATGTACGGTCCCCCAGCGCCGGGACCAGCGATGTTCCCATACGGCGACGACACCGGTGGTGCGCCATTGGTTGCTTGCGGGCTTGGGGCCGGTTGCTCTATCTGATGGTATGCATGTCTGTCCTTCTTCTTCCGCGGCGCCAGTATTCCTGCTCCTCCGCTCCCATCCAAGTTCATCTGTCCCATCTGACCACTTAGCTGTCCAGCTCCTCCCTGGGCCGGCTGCCCATATGGCTGCTGCTGTTGTTGTTGTTGCATCGCTGGAACAGGGCCGGGTTGGGGAGGAAAATAACTACCTGGATCGCCAGGCGCTGCTAATGGTGCAGATGTAGGACCTAAGCCTGGCGGGTTTTGGGAGTAAGACGAGCCTGTCTGAGTGTACCCGCCTGGGCTGGGAGCCACCGGGTATCGAATCTGTGGCTGTTTCTTCTTTGGAGCAAACTCGTCTTTGGGCGTATTGGTGAGACTAGAAATGAGCGGAGAGCCAAGAGCAAAATCGCCCATGTTGCTATCAAACAGGATTGCGGTCTAGCTCAGCAACGCTTCAAGCTCTCCGCAGCTTATACATTTTTCGAGACACGTTTTGGCAAAGTCCAGGAATGAATGAGAGACCAATTCTCGGGGTCACAGATCTCGGTGTCGTAGAGAACGCTTGCCTTCACAGCGCTAGACTTGTGAGTGGTTGGGGACAATTACAACGAGGTCGAGGGATGAGGATATGGAGACGTGGAACTTTCATGGATCCACGGCCGCGCCAAGACAAAGCATAGTGGCGGCATTCGGAGATGCTTCAGCCGTCGCATATCAAGCATCTTCAACGTCACATGTGTAGCTAATTCCAAAGTATCTTCCAGAGAGGTCAATGCCACCGTGTCTGATCAATTAGATATCAAGCCAAATGCAGCTCATTAGTCGTGATCATAAACGTCTAGCCGCTACCACTTCAGCCATCTTGAGCCCTCTACATCTTCCTCATATTGGCAGCTGGTCATCAGTCGGGAAAGGCACCAGGATTGCTCGGTGCTCGATGTGTTGCCGGGCGCTGCTTATGCGAGCTCTGCCCAGTGCTGACTCTGGAAACACTGGGACTGGACGGTCCTGATGATGATGAGGATGAGGAAGACTTTCCCTGCTTCGCGAGGGCCTTCTGGCGAGCTTGTTCTTCCTTGTTCCAAAACATGGACTTGTAGGCTGGCATGGACGAGTAATTCCAGGCCTTGACGAGGTAGCTGGGGATAAGTCAGATGCTGAGCGGTATCTCTGATCGAGGTAGCGATCTCACTTCTGTTGGCGGTCTGCCGCTTCCTCTGCACTGACTTCCTTGACGCCGACCTTTACGCCATCCTTGGTGAAGACGACATTCTTCTTCTCCATCTTCCGCCTGCCGCGGTCTGCCATTTCATTTGACCATGTATAGATCTATTTGTCATTGTCAGTCCACATTCGGATCCACATTACCGCAAAGCTTGTCTGAAAGGTGTGTCTCAGATCGCAGAGACATGAGATGCCTACCTGATAGCCAAAATAGGAGCCTACACCTATTACGACGAAGAGAATGACCAGAGGCAGGAGGTTCTTGATTGCGCCCATGATGGGCACGCGACGGCGGAAGATGTGGAGTTCGGGGTTCCAAGGTGACTGAAGGTCGTGTTTTGGCGGTCGCAAAACGATCAGAACTGCCGTGGTCGTGGGTAGCAGAACTTGGGAATAATGATAGCTCCGTAAACGAAGATGGAGAAGTAAAAAGTTGACGCAGAGTGAAGCGTCAATCACATGCCGTGCCTGGGTCACAAACCATTGACTCAGGGTCCGAGCTCTTTCGAACAGAATCTTTAATAAACGAGGCGCGAAAGTGTGCGAAAGCTTGTTGGACTATTCTGGCAAATGCCAATTCAAGTAGATCCAAAAGAAGGATGCCTGAAATGCTTGAAGTATCTCACAAAATACGACTGTGCGGGCAACAAGTCTCATCAGAAACTAGTTGTATTACATTATTGATGTTGGTGCCTTGTCCCTCAAGTAGCATACCCGGGTATCACAGGATGCAAAGCAATCCGCTAGCCGTCTCGTCGTGAACAAAGGAAATGCACCTATATCAGTGGCGTGGAAACCTTTGGAATCCCGCAATGAGCCTCTGCCTTGCCTTGAGCACCTAGCTCTGCTTGTCCCTCCTCTTCTTCGCCTTCCATTCGGCCTTTGCGACTCTCATGAGCAGATCCTCGTCCTTAATTGGGATCCAACTTGTCAACACCTTCATGGCGTTCTCAAAGTCAGAGTCCAACAGTATGTCCCTTGTCGCATCGATCAGCGCTGCGCTTGCGGCGTGTAGAACGTCCAGCTCAGCACCGTCGAAACCTCCTTCTCCTTCCTTGGCGACCTTCCCTTGACCATCTCCCAATAACATAAACACATCCCAGACCCGCAATTGTGCCGGAAAGGGGATGCTCATGTTGAACAACGTCAAGTACCATCTCGTGCCATAAGCCGTGCCACCGATTCCCAGCTCTTCAAGCTTACTCTTGACCTCCCCCCTCAACCAATGTCCATCAAACTCGGCCAAAGCCTCCATCAACCCACCAAACCCATGTTCAAATAACCTCTTCAATCCCCTGAGCTCCCACAGCCTGACCATCATAACAAATGCCATCTCCTCATCAAAATAACAAAGCAACGTGGTCGCCAAACTCGCCATACCCTGCACATATCCCGTCTCGGGAAACTTGAGCGCAATGGCATGCAGTACCCGGAACAACAGTCTCTGCCCGCCCCTATACCTCTTCCGAAACATGACATGCATCCCAATACTCCTCGGCACATCGACATCGATCTGGACATCATCGGCACAATTCTCGCCCTGCAGCCGATGGAACTCGTCCACCAACTCCTCATCACTGTCCCCGACCTTTCTTTTCCTCCGGCTCTCCGACAGGAAGGCATGCCACGCCGTCGCCCGCCACCGGTCGGGTATCCCCTTCCACACCCGCCCCACGAGCCGGGGATCATGCACGTCAAACGAAAACGCCATTCCCCCGCCCTTCCCTTCTTCGACCGTCTTGCGCCGCGCCATCCGCCGCCACTTCTCCTCCCGCTCCCACTCCCGCCGACGCAGCTTCTCACCTGTCCTGCCCCCGTCCTCGGCTTCGGCAATGGACTCAAGCCCAGGTGGCAGGGTGAGCATATCGCTCGCCTGATCCATGAGACGCCCGTAGCGACCTCGAACTTCGAACATGGACGAGCTGGCGCTGCGGAACGAGCGCACGCTGGCCTGCGTGCGGAGGGAGCGGGCGTCTTTGCCCTTCGCAGCGGGGCCGACGGAGCGGCTGGTGCGTTTGGTGGCGACGCTGGGGCCGCGGCGGAGGGTGCTGCGTTTGCGTCGCGGGGTGTTGGCGACGAGTTGGAGGGAGGTGGAGACGCGTTGGATGCTGGGTCGCACGGCGGAGGAGGTGGAGGGGCGAGCACCGGTCGAAGGACAGTTGGAGGCGCTTGACGTGCGGGAGAGCGCGAGGCTGGGGACGATGAAGCCGTACCGGTCGACGTCGCGGGCGGAAATGTCTTCAAAGTCTTCGATGCCGCCTGCGACTTCGGTTGAGGTGCGAGGGATGGAGGGGAGGCGGGACGATGCGGAGGGGCGGATGCGTGAGTTAGAGGAGGTTTTGCGGTGTTTGGGGATGGAGAGGGAGGTGCTTTCGGGGTCCGGTGTTATCGCCCGGTCCAAGCCCTCTGGTTCGGGTGTGATGGGTCGTATGGCGTCGGGGACTGCAGGAGTCGTCCAGTCCGCTGCATTCTCGTCGCCGTGATCATACATAGATCGCAGGCGAATCGAGAATGAGATCTCTTCCGCAGACAGCACTCGCCCGTCTTGTATGGCTGCTTGTAGCATCTGAATGCTTGGTTTCCGTCGTCCAGCAACCAATCGCTTTGGACTCTGTGGCACCTCTTCTTCCACAGCGGAGTCCTTGGGTATGATCTCTTGTGCTAGTTCTTCCCCCTTGTTCTGCTCAATTTGCGACTCTTCTTCCGGCACCTTGATTTCAGGAATCTCTTGATTGATCTCCGCATTGTCTTCCTGCTTGCTCGTCTGCGCCTGTCCAGTCAGCAATCCCTCCGTTTTCCCTCCAAGCAACACGCTCCCTCTGCTAGAGAACTCCAATCCATCGGCCCCACTCAATCCCTCCAGCTCTCCCTTTGGGATGTCCATACTTATGCCATGAAACGATCTTATCCTCGCGTGCTTGGGCAAAGGTGGCGGCTTCTCACTTTCTTGCAATGCCTGCCTCACTTCCTCCGGGAGACTCTTCTTCCTGAGCCTGTTCTGCGTAGGCGACCCACTCAATCGCTTGAGCGAAGGCGACTTGCGCAATGAGCTAAGCGTACCCCGTGACGGCTGCCGTGGTAGCTCGGCCTGTGCTCCTGCTGCTGCTGCAATGGCCCCCGAATTGCGCGCGCCGGCGTAGTTCTCAAATCGCGCGGTAGAATTGCTGCGCTCGATGGCCGAGTCGCGCTTCCCGCTTGTCTGAGAGTTCGGGGAGCCGTTGGGAATTGTGGGAGATGCTTCGAGACCTGTCGGCTTGATGTCTGCTTGTTCTTCTTCGGCCGCTCGACTTTGTTGCTTGGTAGGCGGAGGAGTCTCGACTGCAGCTGATGTGCGCAGCGACTTGAGCAGATTAAAATCGTAGGGCGTTGGCGGTCTATCCGGCGAATTGGTCTTGTGCGCCGAGGTCGTTTCGACGTCCATGGTGGTGGGACGCGGAGTGCTGCTGCCCCTGTCTGTGCTGCGATGGCGGGTGACCGTGGGTCAAATATACCTTCATGGCCAGCAGGGCTGAGGAGGGCGTCGCTTGTTCAGCTGGAGCCGTATCGAGTCGGAAGTAGCGAGGACGTTCGCCGTACAACGCGAGGCTGTTCAGGGCTGACGATGAGGGAGAACGGACAGACGCATGCCTGTCCTTGCGACCAAAAGCAATTGCTCGTCTGGTCCTGTTCCTGAGCACTGTTCATGTTCGCAGGTGGCTTGTTGGAGTCTATCACAAATAAAGTCGCACTAGCATGGAGCCGAAGCGGCCCCTGGAAATTGCAACCGAAGATCGTGCAGATACCGTGATCGGATTGGGAATTGTCTTTGATTTGCTCTGTCCGAAAGAATGTATTTTTCATCTATTTGCCCTTGACGTTTGCCGCGTGGTTGTACGAGTTCGAGAAAATTATGCGACGACCGGCTGGAGATCAGGGACGAACTACCTGGAGGCTGGCATGGGCTTCGACCATCTCCAAACTATATCCCTGGGATAAGCGTTGACAGCAATCTCATATGCTTTGCACTCTTCGTTATCATCGACGACAGAAAACGCATACATTTCTTCGTTGGACGCATGTCTGTACAACGCGTCGCTTCGTGATACCCTATGCAGTACAAAATCAATCGCTCATGGTAAGTAATCCGCTATGTGCAATTTCAATGACCGTCGTCATAACATGACCGTTCCATCTCTTCTCCGCTCGCGAATGACACTCTCGTTCTCGAGTGCAGCTGCCCGCAGCATTTGGTTGTTGGGGAGTCCTGCAGCTACGACTGGAGCAGCAGCTCAGGTTGCTCCTCAAAGACCCAGCTTGGCCTTCTTGACCCTCGGAAGCACTCCGATCAAGACGAGCAAGCTGCTGACCACTACGGCCCACAGCTGCATCTTCAACACATTCTCGTTGAAGCCGGTGTATGTCGCCGCGCAGACGGTGGCCAGTAGTAGCGTCAGCACCAGGTATCCCGACATCCTGTGGTATTTGTACAAGCTCTTTGCATTGTCCACGCTCCCATACAAGCCTGGTAGGAAGTACATGGTCGCTCCGATGAACGCCTGAATGGCGATCAAAATGTATGTGGTTAAGCCGAGGATGGCATGGGGAGAAACAAAGTGTGTCCCGCCATGGTCGAACTTATTATACTCGATCACTACCAGGCCGGCGATGGCAATGAGCACGGCGAGTCCGTTGAAGCCCGCGTGCCAGTGTGTTCCAACTCGTTTCTGGTCCTTTGTTGCCGTCGGTTGCATGATCAGGATGGCCTGGACGAAGAAGACCACGGCCGCGGAGTTGAGCAGCTATGGAACTTGTCAGGAGATCAACCACTACCGGGTTGGAGAGACGTACCGGATGTGCTGAGAACAGCATCAGGTCATTTGAGAAGACTGCTCCCCATACTATCGCCGCCAGCTAGACACGTTCGTCAGCATCAACCCATGAGAGACTCTGGGACAGCTACTCACCACCCACACGCCTGCCTGAGCAATGACCGCCGTGCCTATCCAGCCTGTCAGGATTCTGCTCTGTCTTCATATAGCACAACGCCTACCGAGGACCAAGTTCTGTACTATCGACTGCTGCGGCGGCTGCGTGGCATCTCCAGCCCTTCCCAGCAGCGGCTCCTGCTCCGTGCTAACGTTCTGCTGACCTTCCTCGCTGTAAGACATTACTGCTATTTTCGATTTTGTTCTGACAGGGAATAGGAAGATGACAGGATATCTATAGAAGGACAAGTTTCCTAGCCCTGACCGCCCATCGCGAGGTGAAGAAAAAGGTGGGGGCCCAAGTATGGCGTCGTGATGGTGTCTTGGAGCTTCCGAGCAGCTGTGATTATTATCAGATGCGAGTGGGACGCGTCATGATTGGTCGGAGGAGCAAACAAGCACTGTCAAACCTCGGGAGAGGAACTGTCCAGATGATCTGTCGGAGCAAATCAGACGCCGGGGAGAAAGCATTTCGACATGCCTTACGTGCAGATACCTGCGACGATTGAACGATTGCGGGGAATCTTCTGTCGTCATGAAGTGAGGCTGCAGGCTACAGCGTTGGTAGTGGTAGTTTCCGAGGGGAGATGCCAGATCTAGCATGGCAGTCGAGATTCCGCGTTAACATACACGTGCAGCTGAGTGCCGGTCTGCCAACAGGATCGAGATTTCGGATTATCGCAGAGCGATTGATGTGCACATCAAGCTAATATGTGTGGTTTCATCCAAAATCAGCATTTTTAGATTCGCTACGTCGCTTGGTTGATATATTACAAAAAAGAATAGGTGGTATCTAGGTAAGTGCCTCGGGGGCAAATTCAACAAACAAATGTCAGGGCACGGACACTACGAGTCCGAGCCCGAGCCGCGCTCAACCTTCTCGTAAGCCTCAGCGTGACGATCGCCAGCGATGCCATTGTGTTGCTCTCCGGACGCGCTTCCGCTGTCACTTGGCTCCTTGCCCTCGAGCATTTGGCTGTGCTCTGGGATTCCGTGTCGGTCGCCAACGGCAACAGAGTGCTCGGTGCCGGCCTGGTCGGGTTTTGCTGGTGTCCAGGCGAGGTAATCGCGGCGGACCTCAACGTAGTCGTATGCAAACTCGCCCATCTGATCGTCGTCCATACCGAGGAGCTCGGCCTCATCGGAGGCACGGAGCTTGAGGCCGGGGATCTTGTCGATCACGAAAGCGATGAGAGCAGACATGGCGAACGCCCAGCCTGAGCAGGCGCAGATGTAGGCAATCTGAACGTAGAGTTGCTTGTAGTTCTGGTCGAGGAAACCACCGTAGGGGAGACCAGTGTTGACACCATCAAGACCAACAATGTAGTTGGCGCCGAAGAAAGCGTTGAAAACAAGACCAACAACACCGGCGATACCGTGCTCAGCGAAGACATCCATGGAATCATCAATCTTAATCCAGTACTTGACTACGGTTTTGTTAGTTTATGGAACAATCGTGGGCTGTTTGGGTTCAAACTCACTCTTGGTGGAAAAGTTAGCAACGATACCGGTGGTGATACCGAGGATGACGGAAGCCCAGGGAGGGATGAAACCGGAAGCAGGAGTGGCGGCAACAAGACCAGAGATGGTACCAGAACACCAGCCGACCATGGACCACTTGCGGGCAAGTCTCCAATCGAGCAGAACCCAAGTGATAGCTGCGAACATGGCGGTCAAGTTGGAGTTCCAGCAAGCCATGACGGCGCGAAGGTTGGCACCGAAGGCAGAGCCACCGTTGAAGCCGAGCCAACCGAACCAGAGGAAGACGGTACCGAGCGTGATCAAGGACACGTTGTGTGGGCGGAAGTTCAACATCATCTTCTCCTGGCGTCTTCCCAAGATCCACGAGTACGCAAGCGCGGACATACCAGAGCCAATCTCGACAGGTCCTCCACCAGCGTAGTCGAGAACACCATAGTTGAACGCCCAGCCGTTAATGTTCCACACCCAGCAAGCGATGGGACAGTAGACGAGGGTGGCCCAGAAGAAAGTGAAGACCATGGCGGGAATGAGACGACCTCGCTCAGCGACGGCGCCCATGACAATGGCTGCTGTGACGGCGCAGAATTGCATCTGTACACGTCGTTAGCACTGATTCACAGCTATCATTCGGAGACGCCGACTAACCTGGTAGAAAGCATAGAGAAGATCCGGGACAAGGGGACTGCCTGGGCTGGGCATAGCGAGAGTGTTCATCAGACCGAATTTTTTGAGATCGCCAATGAAGCCGTTCGTGGCATATTGGCTGAAAGCCAAGGAATAACCCCAGAAGTACCATTGGAAGGTGATGACCGAGAGAGAACCCATGCAAGCCCAGAGCATGCTCAGAGCTGACTTACGGCGAGCGAGACCAGAGTAGAGGAAACCGAGACCTGGAACCATGACCAACACCATCGCCGAGGAGACGAGGATGTAGGCCTGGTCGCCAGATTGGAACCATTGGTTCAAATTTTCCGTTCCTGTGAAGATCTATTAGCATTCTGTATACCGGAGCCGTAATCGTCCTTTTGGGAGAAATTTGGCGTAATCGTCGTTATGATGTGAATGAGGTGGTGGACATACTTGAATCGCCTCCGAGGTCGGGATTTGTGCCATTGAACACAGTTGGCGGACCAACCCATGCGTACGACATGATTGCTAATCTGTCGCTGTGTCGTCGAGAGAGTAGAAGTGGTCCTTAGAGAGCTGGGAAAGGACCCGGTAGGTGTTGAGCAGGGCGGGAAAATAAACGACAACCACAACTGGTCTCGCGAACGGTGGAAGAGGGAATGGGACGTATTTGAAGAAGAAGACCCGATGGAAGATTAAAAGCACGGGCGAGACCAGAACCAAGGGCAGTAACCCACAGGCGGTTGATTGGGGTTCAGCGGGTCCTGGTTCAAAAGATAAACGATGCCCGTGGTTCTGAGATCTCCGGGAGCTGTCGCGTGGTGCTTCTAGCTGAATGGGCCTGCCAAATAAAGTACGGCGCTTTAACGGGACAAAGCGGGTGCGAGGGAGACGCAAAGGTTATATCAGACTCGGAAACCGTTTCTCGTACGTCAATAGATGTGATCACCACTGATTGATCACTTTCTCCTCCCACCCCAAGACTCTGAAGCCACAACTGCAATCCTGCATCCAGATTGCGCTGCTTCCTTTAGATGCAGCAATCCTTGCTCGCGTGTCCGCGGGTATGTGCACCTAGCAGCGCCGCAATCAGAGCGACCATTTGGTGGCATTTCCTTATCTACGCCGCTCGCCAAGACGTTTGAGCCATTTCAGAGACACCCATTCGGCGCCTCAGCGTGGATCGTATTTTTGTTCTTGCGTCTCTCTGCCGTTTCCTCAACACGCTAGGATGAGCTTGGCTGAGTTCGTGGATGCGATTCTGTGGATCGGCTATTATGCATGTGGTAGTACCACTGTGATCGTAATCACATGTCGACGTCTTTCGTCCTTGACCTGTCGTCTGGAGTATAGACGGCGGCATTGGCATTGCGGGCTCACTTCAAATGTACAATTGTCACTTGGCCACTAAGCTTACTACGCTGCTATACGATCCGATAACCCTACAGTGCCAATGCTATATCAAATCACATTGTTTAGCAGGGCTCGCTTCACCAAAACCCAAAACACAAAAAGCCACGCATGCAGAGTCAGCATGGCTTCAAAGGATGTGATCGCCTTCACTAACTGATACGCGCCGCCCGGTCGCTTGTGGCACATCAAATTCCAGTTGTCATACTCAGACTCGCCAGACGACGTTATCATAGGACGTCGAGATAAGTCCAAGGAAAGAAGGAGTTTGATTGGCTGACAGGTCACGCAAAGATAAGAAGGCAGGCTAATGTGCTCGATCCGCTCTAGCGTCCCAACCAGCTGGTGTCCGAGGTCTCGAGCCAGGACCCTTTTTCCCAACTGCCACCGACTTCGGCGGGTCCACTCTGTTGCACATCATGACATGTGCCCGACTGACGCTGAAGTCAGAAAGGTTTCATTCTCGACCGCGTCAGGCTATCATCAGGAGGGACTTTCCGGAAGAATCTGCCGGAACTCAGCCTCGAGGGGTGTCTCGGTCAGGCGAAGCGACTAGCAGATGTTCGGCAGCTGGAACGAAAATGAACGGTGGTTGAACTCTCCTTCATGGTTCCTGCGCAAGAGAGTCCCGAGTACACAGGATGGTTCACGATTGATATCGATTTCCATCTTCCATTGGACAGTGTCATCAACACAAGATTAGCCTTTATGCAAAGAATAGATGAGAAAACCCACGTTCTCCGCCTGACCAAACAGTCGGGCCCCCCCACGCGGTTAACGGGTCACGCAAACATCCATGTGCACATTGATTGTGGCGTCGAGTCAATTCGATCTCGAGCCTTGCTTTCATGCAGTGCCGGGATCACCATGAACCTCTCGCAAGACTATTCTGATCCCAAGACGCGCCTCGCTGTTACTCCTTGGGCATGCATGCACTCGTGCCAGTGCGGGTATCTTACAAAAATAGCAAATGCAAATTGCTTGAACGTGGGTGGAAGGTGGGTAGAAGCAGGACATGCTGTGCAAGTATCACCCATTCCCAGGTCTCCGAAGTCTCCGAACGGGATCTGCCCTCGTCACCTAGACCTTATCTTCGGCTCCCGTTCTGTTGGGTTCCGGTGCCGTTCTGCTGGAAGTACTGCATGAGAGCCTGGAGAGCAGCGTTTTGGTCTTGTCCCGTCTGAGCTTGGCTGTATGGATACAGTGGGTAGGTCGGCTGGGTGTAGTGGTACTGCTGCTGAGCTTGGCGATTTGATTGCTGGGCGCCTGCGCCGAAGAAAGCTGGATTGACGTACGAGCCTGGAGGAATTGCAGCGGGCACCGGTGGATAGCCATAGCCAGTTTGCTGTCCTCCAGTCTGATATGACGAAGCACTTGCTGGTTGCTGCTGTGGCCAACCTGGAGGTGAAAGCGGCACGCCAGAGCCGTACGCGGGTGTCGAGCTGGGCGGATAGAATGCCGGCGATGGAACAGGAGGACGATGTTGCGGGTAGGGCTGTGCAGTCGCATGCTGACCGCGGTTGCTAGCGGAGTGCTGTCCTCCTCTGTGACCTCTATCGCCACGACCTCCGTCTCCACGACCTCGGCCACTCCTTCCACGAGGACCGCGAGCCCTGCATCCTCCTCTCCCGCCACGACCTCTTTCCGCACCGGCGATCCCGTTGGTCAGACCAGCGTAATCGTTGGGGCGAGCGAGTGGCGTGTACATATCATCGTCGTCGTCGTCGTACCTGATCAGAGGGCGCTGCGCGGTACTGTCATTGTCGGCATGAAAATTGCGTCCGCGACCATTGCGGCCATGGCCACGCATCTCCTGGTCGTCATCTCTAGGAGGCACATAGTTCTCCAGAAACGTATGGCGGTGTCCCTGACGGTTCTGCTTCTTGTACTTTTTCCATGCGGACTCCATTTCATCATCGGAAAATTCCAGTTCGTCCTCACCGACCTCCTCATCGTATATATTGGATGCATCTGTTCCTTTGAGGCCGTGCAGTGGCTGTGTGAACACAAACGTAGAGTGTTTCTCGATATAAAAGATCTTTGTGCCGTGTGTGATCCCAATATCCTCAATCTCTTGCTTGTTGGTGAAGGCGACCGTGTATCTCGGCTCCTGTACCCTTCCCATGGTCTCTGTGACCGCGCCGATGATGGTACGATTCTCGAGACACAAAGCAGATCCAGATTCCAGCACCTGATACACTCCAGACGTGAATGCCTTAATCACGGCGAAACTGTCCACGATGTGTTCGACAGTCCCTAACGGGAAGATGTGCATATCTGCCGTCATCGTGATGTCTGGCTTGGGGACGATTTCCTCCGGCTTCTCGTTCTTTGTCTTCAAGCCTCCCTTGTTCCCGTTATCTCCATCGTCATCTTCGCCTCGTTCTCCTGCCATCAGCATCTTCGCGGCTGTGGCAGGGTCCATCTTCGCGTATTCACCTTCGGCTTCGTCGCTGTCGTCGCTCGGATCAGAGTCGCTAGAGGAGTCTGATGTAGACATGGCGTCTGATGAGTCGAACTGCCATTCAGCAGACGGATCATTCTTGTTCGCAGTGGCAGCATCGAGAAACTCATGATCCGGCTCTTGCTTGATCTTGGGTGAGACTTGCTCCGGCTTGACATTTACCTTGGGCGCAGCGTTCTAGTTTGGCTTAGCAATCCTGACAGTCTGAGAATAGCGGCATCTTTTGGCGATATTTACCTGACTTTGCTGTTCCAAAACGTGCGCATCGTCCGCCAGCTGAGCGGCTTGTTGGGCTCGCAGCTCCAGCATGCCCGGCGAGGGCGACAAAGTTGCCGAGAAGGTCGGCGTAGTCGGTATGGTAGGCGTAGCGACATCTGCAGAGGCGTTCGCAGGAGTAATGGCATCGGCAGCGGCAGCGGTATGCGCGGTGGCATGGGCGGTGGTGGGGTTTGAAAGCGCTGACTTACCAAGTACATTGGTTGAAAACTCCTTGTGAGCTTCTTCGTCTCCCTCATTGATCGTACTATCGGCAGACTCGAGGCTCTTGCCAATTGTGGTAGTTGCTGAATTTTCAGCGAGGACGTCATTCTTGACCTGATCGCTGTTCGAGCTTGTCGCATTGATGTCGACTTGGCTCACCAGTTCTGATTCTCTGTAGATCTCGTCGTACTCGTCAAAATCGTCCGCCATGATTGCTTCAGACATGATTGCTGTCGTGACAATTGACGGAAGAGAACTGCAAGAAGCTCGATTGTAGATGCACTTGAGGTCAGAGAATATTTTTTGTTGCGGCGAGCTGTCTGCGGGGAAATGATCCGCGTTTTCGCGCCGACTAGCGCGGATCACCCGTCACCGTTTTCTATGGTAATCTTGAGGCCAGCTCAGTATATTGCTTTGCTTCCTGCAATTGACTCGTCCCGTCTGCGCCAACATCGTCCAGAATCATGCAACGTCCTGCTTTCCGGCAGGTGTACGCTGGATATGATCAGAACAAACAGGGTACTGGCGAATATTCTGGCAGAGCTGTTCCAAAGCCATCGATAAAGCCTGCCTATGTTGGCAATCCGCAGAAGTCCCCGGAAGAGGTCCAAGCAGCCAGCAATGAGGAATCAAGATCTGCTAGGGAGCGATCCAAGTTTATGAGGACTGAGATCTTCAAGCATCAGTAATCAACATGGAACCCTAGGCATATCTGATTATTCTGACCAGAGTCAGGGAGAAGCGTCGCGATTTCACCTTCTACTACTTTCGCCCCTGGCAAGTTTTCGTGGCTTTTGCCATCGTCAACACTCTTGCCGCCATCTACTCACCAATCCAAGATTGTGACGAGGTCTTCAACTTCTGGGATCCGACCCACTATCTCAACTATGGATACGGCTTCGAGACTTGGGAGTATTCCCCTGACTTCGCAATCAGAACGTGGTTGTATCCAGGCTTACATGCGATGGTTGTCTTTGTGGGGAGAATGATCGCATTTCTAGCCTCGAAACCGTTTCAATTCTACTTTCTTCGATTTGTCCTGGGCCTCTGCTGCGCAGGCTGTGAGACAAGACTTTACACAGAGATCTGTCGAACCCTTCACTCCCGCATCGGACTCTACTTTGCCTTTATCACGATCACGAGTCCGGGCATGTTTCATGCTTCCGTGGCGTTTCTGCCTTCCAGCTTCGCCATGTACATGACAATGCTAGGCATGGCGGCATTTCTTGACTGGAGAGGAGGTCCAAGTACTGCCTGGGGTATCTCCTGGTTCGGACTGGGAAGTGTGCTGGCTTGGCCCTTCGCAGGCGCGATAATTGCTCCTTTCATGCTAGAGGAGTTCATCGTAGTGTACACTGCTGGCGAATGGCAAGATTTGGGCATTCGGACTCTCTACGGAACCACTCGAATCTCACTCTTTGCTTTCTTCGAGTTCTTCGTTGACCTGGCTTTTTACCGCAAATACGTCTGCTTCCCGTGGAACATTGTCAAGTACAACGTGCTGTCGGCCGTGGCTGGGAAAGGCCCTAACATCTTCGGTACTGAGCCGTGGCATTTCTACCTCCGCAACCTGCTCATCAATTGGAATTTGTGGTTTCTGATCAGTTTACTCGCGATCCCCCTTATGTACTATCAGGATTTCATCTACCGAAAGTCGGCCACCAAGTCCTCTTACATCAGGAATTTCACCTTTGCAAGTCCGCTCTACATGTGGCTTGCCATCTTCACAATTCAACCACACAAGGAAGAACGTTTCATGTATCCGATATATCCAGCAATCGCACTCAATGCTGCCATGGCTCTACACGTATCTTTGATACACCTCAGCTCCTCTGGTGGAGGAGCTTCTGTGATTAATCTCATTCCAGCACGATTGAGGCTTCTTGTGGCCGCTGGCTTCACTATCACAGCCGCCTTCTTGGGCGCATCACGGACGCTGGGAGTAGTACAAGGCTATGGCGCCCCGCTGAGTGTGTACAAGCCACTGCACAAGCCTGGCGTCTCTCATCCTCATGACACAGTCTGTCTTGGTAAAGAGTGGTATCGCTTTCCGTCATCCTTCCATCTGCCACAGGGCGTCAAGGGCAGATTCGTCAAGTCAGCATTTGATGGTCTCCTTCCTGGCCACTTTAGCGAAGCAGACGTTGGCGGCTTCGGTATCTTCCCCGGTGCATGGCTCACGCCTCCCGGTATGAACGATGAGAACAAGGAGGATGTTGGAAAATATGTATGTCACACTGTTGCCACTCATGATCATGCTAACATTGCCTAGGTCCAAGAGGACCACTGCACATTCTTCGTCGACTCTAGCCTGCCTGGCGTGCCTGCTTCTGGTATAGAGCCCGATCGCGTTCACGACGCGGATCAGTACGAGCAGATACACTGCGAGCGCTTTCTCGATCCCGTTAAGACAGGCACGCTTGCGAGACTGCTTTGGGTACCTGACTGGGACATCATACCTGAGCAGTATCGGAGAAAGTGGGGCAAGTACTGCTTGCTGAAGCGAAAAGGCAAAGTAATCGTGGATTAAGACTAACAGGATGTCCTCATAACATAATCTCGGTCTGACCCTGTGCATTGGGAGAGAGTAAATACTGTTACACACCTGGCGGGGTCGATATCAAGGTTGCAGATCCGCTGTTGAGGTTACCGGATTGGGAAAATTTAGCCCTGAGGGGCGGGGCGACATGGTCGAGATAGCGGCACATGATGGTATCTGAGATGCGACAAGAGCAAATAATTATATACAATATCATGATTGTACGTTGCGTATTTTCATTGCATTGATGCCCTGCCACATCTTCTCGGCGAACGAATATCATTGCATAGCATGACGACCATCTGAACGACCTCACGACCACTAGACTATACCCCACGGCCCCTCATCACTAGAAAAGCAATTGTTAAAGACGGGATTCTATGCACAGAATACCTACAAGACGGAGAAAGCTACAGCAATCCTTGTATTTCCCAGGATTACTTCGCAGGCACAAGCCGTGACGATCGCCTCTCCTCCTCCCACCATGGCCACCCATCCCAACACGAAACCTGCCACCCTCTTCCCCCAATTCCTAGAGACAAACTACGCCCGGGATCACCGCTTCTTACGACTCACCTTTCTCTCCCTGACACTCCTCACCTTTCTCGCCTTGCTCCTCCTCGGCCTCCGCAAGCGGTACAATCTCTTCCCCCCCCTCTCAACCTACGCCAACCGCTACCTCTCCCCGAAGAAACGTTTCAACACCACTGCTCCACCACACGACCTCCGCAAACCAGGCACCTGGACGTCTAGCCCCTTCACCCGTCGCGACCCAGCACCATACGAAGGATGGAGCATAACCTCCACCGCGCCCCTTCCGTACCGCCCCTTCCGGTACGGACCCAAATATAACATCGCCATGGGACTCCGCCCTATGGTCTGGGACGAGTGGATCGAGCTGGACAACGAGTATCTCCGCTTCCACGCGGACAAGGCGCAGCGCATCGCCTCGCGTGGGGCGAAATGCTGCCGTACGGCCGACGAGCCGCGGGTGTTGGACGGGGCAGTGGAGCTGTGCGAGGAGCTGTGCGCGTACTTGCCACTGCGCTACCCGACGCTTTTCCGCAAGACGGAGAACGGGATGGAAAACCTGGTTACCAAAGAGCGGTTTGATGTCAGGAAGGAGGAGTTGTGCGTCAATGGCACCAGAGAGGATCCGATGATGTTGGCGGCCAGAATGGTGCAGGATGATTTGGCCATCATGTTTGAGCGGGAAGACGGGCAGTATTACTTGCTTGCTGGAGCGGTCTTGTTGCCGGGGTTTTGGAGGTTGGAGGATAAGTTTGGGATGCCGTTGAGTGAGATACATACGAGGTGGGTCGGTCCCAAGTTGCGAGTGGTTGACAGTGCTGACTAGGGCCAGTGGTGATGTGCCGGGATTCAAGGAGAAGTTGGAAAAGGGGATGATGAACTTCTTCCGGAGAATTAAGCCTGAAGCGCCGGTTCTAAGGAACAATTACTTCATCCAGGTCGATGATCAGCTGGCGTGGTCAAACAGTATTGGCGATGAAGACGACAGTACCACTGGATGGAACACTGCTCAGGCTAACAAGGCGATTGAGCACCATTACTTCCGGTCTGAAAGACAGAGCTTGCGGAGACTGCCTCGTTCGGGAGGCGTAGTCTTCACGATCAGGACGTATTTTCAGCCAATTACCGAGATTGTGAGAGAGCCTCACGTGCCTGGTCGTTTGGCTTCCGCAGTCCGGAGTTGGGGTGACGATGTGAGCAAGTACAAAGGAAAGGCTAAATTTGGTGATGTGCTGCTCCGGTATCTTGATGAGAAACATGAAGAGCAGGTCCGGAACGGTCTGGACTCTGAAAAGGAGGACGAAGTGCGAAAGTATCCATTCTAGATACGCCGAGCGCCATGCAATGAACGACAACAACTGTGCATCTACACGTGGTGAGCAGCATTGCCCACTCGTAAATCTGTTGTTGTCTCTGTGTAGAGGTGCCTCATCCAAGGCCTGGCCAATCTGAACAGCGTCAGTCGTGTCTTGATGGGAACAACAAGGAGCAATCTTACCGAATGCCGTCCTCTGTGCATTCCTTTTCAAGACCTTGACCTCATCTCCAACATCAATAGTGGTTTCCTCTGAGTCTCTGGAGAGAAAGGAGTATCTGCCAAAGACAGGACTCCACTTTGCGCCGGTATCCACTCTGCGATCTGATTGTAGCTTTTTGAGGACCTTGCCACTCTCGCCTTCCCCGGCTTTCCCGGTCGCATAATCAATATTGATACTCTTACAGCGGACGCAGTTGTGGACAAGATCCAGCTTAACGTTGCCGATTGCTATCTCAGACCAGTAATCTTCCTCCCATGCTTCCTCTGCTCCCGAGACGACAATGTTGGGCCGGAATTTGGTAATGTCCATTTCCTCGCCGTCCGGTAATCGCTTGGAAACGTCTAGTAGTGAGGTCCTTGATGTCACCAAGTATGCAGCACAATCGGCAAAGGTGATCTCGTCCTTGCCGGCTCCAGTCAGGACATTAGAAGCCCATGATGACCATGACTGCACGCCGTTGACCCCAGCAGATTTCGTTGACATGAGAACCTTGCGACGATTGTCTCCAAGATAGAGGAGCTTGACTTGAAAGCCGAAGCATCCAGAGAACCAGTCATTACACTCTGGTCCCATGTCGAACCCTTTGGTAGGCGTCTTGTGCATTGTAATGTCGACTGTACTCAACCCTTCGATACTTGGGAACAGCGGAAATGTCAAGGATGTCTCCGGTTTGCCGGGCGCACAGTGGGTGATGGTGAGCTCATCGATGCCATTGTCGTTCCCGAGTCGGACGGACGGTAGGAACAGAACAGACTCTGGAAAATGAGCCACGTGAATGTTTCGTACGCCATCGGGAAGGACCGCGACGAGCATGTATCGTCTGTCGAAGCTGAGTCCATATCTGGTGGCTTCTGCAGACGAGAGCTCAAGGCCTCGCAATGCCTTCACCGGGTAGGCGTAAATCTGAGCGGCGTCAGCAATGATCGTACCACGCGATTATCGTACAGACCTTCTCGACGCGCATCTGAACTTATGACGTCCTCGGATATTGATCGTTGTCTTCACAGCTAGATTTAAGGTGTAACAGCTCATGAGGATCTTTGGCTGCTTGACCAGCATAGGGCGCAATGGTCATGGCGAACGTGGAGTTCCGGCCTTCCCGAGCTCTTCCGATGCGATGGCCTGACCTGTGATTGATGCACTAATACAGACTGGACCGAGAATACCATATGCGTCGCTTTCTACCTATTATCTTCGAGCAGTCTGCGGCTCGCAGCATCATACCCACGGTGCGACAGCTCGTCGGCACAAGGAACTTGATACTGGGTGAAGAGCATATCCGCGAAGTGCTACAGCCACAGAGTCTTCTGCTCGATCACCAGACATTGCTCTTTTGCGTGTCACTCCTACACCAGTTGAGCAAAACACTCAGATTACTGCCGCCAGTTCCGCCAACAGCCTCAGCTTTCTTAGCAGAGGCACTCTCCTTCGTGTCCGTGGCAGTCGTACGCTCGCTTTCGCAGCTTGGACAACTACGAACAAGCTTACAATCTTGACATATTCGTCTCCAAAAGCTTCCAGCTCTTTGACGGTAGCATAGTATGCCTCTCATAATGAAGCGGCGATTGCAAATGGCTCGTTGCTTGAATAACATCCCAAAGCTTGTACGAAGCCCCGAAGTGGCGAGAGTGACGGCGAGACATTGAGCTGATCGAGCACCTCGTTGTGGCACACATCTGCGATGGTAACCTCTGACTAAAGATTTGCCCAGCACTCGGACGAATCACCTGACGAATAGATGCTCTCCAAGACGAGGATGGCCAATATCTCGTCAAGTCCCGCTCATCTCTTGCCAGAAATTCCAAAGTTGTCGCAGGATTCCGCTTTCAGTGCATGTACAGTATTCATGCTAGGCATGACTTGACCTACCAAAGTCCAATTGACCTATCATCATGATCAAGCCCGCAGATGCCCATCTGTAATGTGGTTTACATGGAATACGAAGCAATGACAACAGGGCGCCACTCGATGAAGCTGTTTCAGATGTGGCGCATGCCATGGGAGATCGACGACCCGAATTGTGCGGCTCTTTGATGCCCGAGTGCCTCTTCCAATGACATGGGAAAACCCCTTTTGGCTACTGGGGAAAAGTCGTCTGATCAGAAAATTGAAAACCTGGTCATGGTGGAGCAGATCGAAGAGTGTCAGGCACATTGCAGCGGGAGGAAGTCCAGGAACCTTGCAGACGGCGACTTGCATAGCCACCGATCATCCACATTCCACCTTGATAGCCAATCAGACCATTGTTCTTAACGAGCGTTGATCATGATGCTTGCTTGACTAAACGTCAATTCACGTGTACACGAACAGGTTTCATAAAGCTACCGAACGAAGCTCACGCCGGGCATGGATGACAGCTCCATCTCCTCCTTCTCGACTTCACCTGCGATCACACTCTGCGATCACACTCGACAATCACAAAGCCCGCCCGTCTTCCAGTGCGAGACCGGAAAGCCCCACAGTCAGCTTGATGCAACATTTTGCAGTCTTTGGTTAGTTGGGCATCCGAAAGTGCTTGCAGGCTTGCGGGCCCTCGGACTACCAAGGCACGCCGCTTTGCCCAGTCAGCACCACCGCTCGACCTCACGCTTAGCGCAATATCCCTCGCTTTTCCTCGTGTCGCATACCTTCACTTCCTTCACTCGTCACCAATAAATCTCTGTTAGCAGGATATCCGGCGAACCGCGACGTTGCCCTACCCACCCTGCCAAAGCGCGACCAAAGCTGAACTCTCACCATGGACGACACCGCGCGTTTGCGCCGGAAAGACACGACAAAGGGCCCACCTCTGCGCATCCTGAGCTTGGATGGCGGTGGTGTCCGCGGTTACTCTATGCTCATCATTCTCCAGGAGTTGATGCACAGGACCTTTGTCGAGACCGAAGGCCGAGCACCGCGGAGACATGAGATTCCTCGACCTTGTGAACATTTCGATTTGATAGTCGGGACCGGCACAGGCGGCCTCATCGCACTTATGCTGGGAAGACTGCGCCTAGACATCGACACGTGCAAAGACGTCTATGTGCGCATGACGAGGAGGGTCTTTGAAACAGACAAGACATTCGCGGGCATACCATACCGAGGCACACTTTTCAAGGCGAGCAAGCTGGAAGAAGCTATCCGGGAATGCGTCAGTGGACACACAGTCGACGGAGAAGAGGGCAACGACACTGTCGCTACTGCCACGCCAATGTCACCTGACATTCCCGGCAGTCGCACCTCATACACCAGTCCCCAAAGAAGTCCAAGTGTGGCAAGCAGATACAGCCAGGTTGGCATGAGCCCGATCATGCCCAGAGCCAGCCGATGGGGGAATCCGAACGCCTTGTTGTACGATATGCGCGAGAACAGGACCAAGACAGCCGTAACGGCAGTCTACCGGGGTACCCCAAAAGGCGCCCCAGCTGCTTTGCTCAGATCATATGATTCACGAAAAGAGCCGGCACCCGAATTTAATTGCACTGTTTGGCAGGCCGGACGGGCCACCTCGGCCACTGGTCTCGCCTTCAAGCCGATCCAGATTGGTCAATCGGTATTCATTGATGAAGGAGTCGGCAAGTACAACCCGTCGCCGCAAGCTTTGGACGAGGCTGTTCTGAACGAATGGCCGGGCCGAGAAGTGGGCGTCTTTGTCAGCATTGGAACCGGGAAACGACCTGGCGGCACAAATGCACAACAGCACTTATGGTGGGAAAGCTTTGTCGGTGGTGCCATGGGTGACTTTGCCGAAGCACGACGTCGTCTCATCAGCAAGATCGAAGGCTGCGAGGAAACGCACCAATACATGATGAAGGAGCATCTCTCGAAGCGCGGCGTCAACGTGGACAATTACTATCGCCTCAATGTTGAAGTCGGAGTCGGTGAATTTGGCATGAATGGTAAGCTTGCTGAATTATCAAGGCTTGATCATGAAACTGACATGATGCAGAATGGAATAGGCTTTCCGAAATCTCCACAAACACAAGGATGTATCTTGCACGGAACGAAACTACAACGATGAATATGCAAGCGGCAGCGAGAATGGCAAAGATCCACTTTGCAAAGCGACGACATGATAGGAATGTGTCGACCAATAGCGTTCAAGGCGGCTCAGAGAGATGGGACAGACCCATGTCAGCGCCTGCCGTGCCACCTCCAACGAACCCATTGGCGGTCGAATTGCCCGGAGAGGATGTCATACCTGGCGTTCACACAGTCGTAGGTCCACGGCAGTACGTCCATCGCGGCTCGTTGGCCGACGCCAAATACACCGTCGTGCCAGAAGAACAATACCCGGCGCCAATGGACAGTCCACAGCACAGTCATCAGGCACCGTACGGGCCAGACTCATACCGACAGTCATGGCGACCGAGTATGGACGGTCCGAGGCGATCAGACGGCTCATCTACCATCACTCCGTCGCCACGGGTCAGCTTTGAAAAGCCACCATCACCAGCTTCGCAACGGCTCTCACAAACTTCTCCGAAACACTCACCTCCACCGATACCGCCTAAGACACCATTGCCATACCCTGATACCGATCAGCCGCCTCGAACGTTCACCAACATGGGCAACTTGGGACGATATGGTCCGCCGCCACCATCAGCCAACGACCTACCATACCCAGACACGGATGGACCGCCACCCGTCGTCAACGTCGCACGCAAGCCCGAGTTTGGCGTGCGATGATTCATCGGCGCCTGAGTGAATGCATACACACAGCTTCGATGTTCTTGGCGTGTTGACTGGTTTGCATGGACAAGGGTAATGAGGCTTTGATGATTTTACGAGATATCCCATCTGCAAGCACGGCCGCCATATTTGGCCCCGGCATATTAGCTGCAATGCATGCTTCCTATTCTGCCCAATTGTTCCTCGCACGAGACGCTTTGGTAGGCTCGTTCGAGCATCTGTGCAGCAACCCAAATGATCCTTGACTTTGCAAGCGGGGCTCCTGCATCTACTGTACATACTCCTTTCGCAAGCGTCCCGCACGGGTCTTACCGCGTACAGCATTACATGTCGAACAAGCAGATCGCTCTAAATACTCAAGCATCGTCCATACACTCGTGACTCTTTGCCGAACTTATGCCGCTCCATTTGCGTCGGGCTCGAAAGGATTTTGTCGGGCTATCTTTGACGTTCGAGTGTCAAGACGTCCTTACGAAAGGATGGTCTGACTAGCGTACGTTCCCACAGGTGTCCGAAACGTACTCTAGCTTTCAATGGTGGCAATGTTGGGATACGCCATGACTCGCGAGATGCTCTGACGAGTTTGAGATCAGCCCGAGATGTCATGCTTCACACTTCTCGCCGAGACATCGATTCTAGTTCCCCCGCAACGTCAGATCTGGACCTCTTTGCTGTCCAAACGGGCACCTCATGGGACACAGAAGGACTTTCGAGATCGTCTGTTCTTTTCTTCTCGGGGAAAGAGCCCCGAAAAGGCATGGGGGTCCGGTGGTGGTCTTTGCTCTCGACCTCGCCAGATCTGACGAGTCGGCAAAAACAAGACTCTGGGACACTGAAGAGCGCTGTCATCAAGCTCCCACATGCACCGGGTGAGGCGTCCACTGACCCTCTTTCGCGACGTCAGAGCAGCCGCTTTTAATCTCGCCTGGGACGTTTAAGGAAGTCACGTTAGATGTTGTCGAGAGTAGCAGTGTTTCAGGACACAACCGCCAACCACCGGCCGGCAAAGGCTTCCATTTGACGTTGCAGGGATCGAGCTTTGACATCTGGTTCGGTTGACAATCCGCACGATGATGTGAAAGTCGAGCCGTGGACCGTTTCGGTAGCTTAATCACAAGATCCCAGTCCTCTCGCTTACCCTTTGACAGCGCGTACACGGATCGGAAGCTTGTTCGCGACACATGTCATCGTCGTTTTTCCTTTCTGGCTACTCCCACATCCTCTCATGCAGGGCTCTCCCCTGTCGTCGGACAGCGCGGGCTATCTGTGCCGATCAGTGAAGTGTGCCTCGTCGGCTCGTTGGTGACAGTTGTGGATGGCCGTCAAGCACGTTCCTCGGTCTGGATCCTGGTCTGTCGAATCCTGCACCATCCCAATGCGTCTACTGCCAGGTACCATTCCTCCGTCTGGTCTTTTGCGCGACAGGCAGCACTGATGCGTACCACCACGCAGAAAATCCCATGTCACTACCTAGTCACAGGCACCCTGCTAGCCGCGCTTGGGTACGTACAGTATATTGCTTCGACCTTATTAGACAGGAGCTCCACTCTTCAACGGCCCGCTCTGGCACCACTGCAGGCATCATCTCCCATCTATCCATGACTCGCATTCCTCAATATAAAGAGATGTGTTGGAATGGGATCCCAAAGGAGATGAAGACCCGGTCATGGGAACGTGGAGGATTTCTCGCCCTCCCCCTCGGATCGTTGCTGTTTTTGGTACCTGAGGTACCCGATTTTCCCAAAGAGCATTACCAGCCACTGGATTTCTGAACAGTGTCACAGAGCGGGACGATCTCGAGTCAAACGACATCGCTTCGTGTCGCATGCAATCTTCTGTCCCTACCGCCTCATCCCACATGATAGAGGTCAGAGCCAAACGGGTCAGCGTGCGGGTCGTTGCATTTGCGGCGCTTGATGACAGGTGAGAGTTGCACTGGCCTTTAATCATCTGAACAACGGCTTTTGTTTCACAATGTACGGACACAACAACGTCCTATCCGTTCGTGTAGCTTGGCCACTATAGCATCCAAGCACACCATGGTTCCCAGCGGTCATGGCATCCTTCTGCTGGATCGAGGCTAGATAGTAGTGAAGGCCCCCCCCCCTGTGGTCGATCTACTCGACCGCCCTCTGCTCAAGCGTCCAGGGGACTAGAAATCAGGCGGTCGGCGCCACATCCGATTTCTCCCTCGAGCTACTTTGGTGGAGCGCAATTTCTGAGAGTAGATGAAGAAGATGTGGAAAGAGCTTCAACGGCAAGCCACGTCGTCCCTCGTCAACAGTTTGGTGTTCTCCATCGTCGCCGTGCACCATTTGTGCATCCGGCGTACAGTTGAAATTGGGTCTGCCGCTGCCATCAACGTATCCCGCAACGTTATACCCGTCATCTTCTTTGCTCCAACATCTCTTTGTCCGATGGTCATGGCAGGCACTTCTGCCAATCGTTTGCTTCTGTTGAACTATCTCTGAGCAGCAAAGGCGTACCGTATATGACGCTTGCCCTGCAGTCCGGACGACAAGACCGTTCGTCTTGACTCGGTACCAGGCCCACAACAGGTTACATATCTGTGCTGGTGATACATAAGAGGACACTGGTCATCTCACTATATCCAGAAAGAATCTCATCGCTCATACATTCTCTTGCCGTTCTGGGTCAAGGAAAAAACCCAGACAGATCTCGCATCTGTGTCGATCTCGCTTTCCAGACCCGTTTTCTCCATTCTCGAAACACAACCCTCCTCCGCGTGGCCCGCTGATTGGCTTGGTGGTCAATTGCAACACCAGCCCTCCAGAACCTGCGCCCATTCCAGCATCTGACAGCATGGAGTAAGGCGCACCCGAGGCCTCCCTCTAGCCTACCGTCAGACTTTTGGACAGCTGGTGGACGCAATAGGAATCCCTTTACCCGAAACAGAATACACGCGTGCAACCCACAACGGACGATCCCAGCGCGTGGTCCTGCGCTGGTCCCAAGGCAGGGCAATAGAAAACCAGCAATCACAGCAGGGCTTGTCAGAAGGCTGTGCGAATCACTTTCCACAAGCGCCGACGATCGACCAGCCAGCGGAAATCCTACACCACTTTGCCTTTTGGCTCTTCCACAGAGGAGCACCACGGCTCGTCTTTCCGTCGGCGTTCCTGCGGGCTGCTCGTCAATGCAACCGGGCAGCGGGGCACGTCACTCACGCTCCAGATCTGCACTCCCGTCATGTACGTTCTTCCATCATTCGTTAAAACTCTAGCTGTTCCTCTTCCCGCTTGTCTATCTCTCGAGATGTGCTTCTTTTACTATTCAAACCTTTCCCAATTAGACAGCTCCTTTCACTTTTACCGAGCTGATCTCCCGTGTTCCTCCTTTCTACTGTCGTTGTAATTGTGCTTGTGCAATTACAGACGACACGCGACAGGGCGTTCTGTACAACAATGTTTGATTGACACAAGTTTTCGACTTCTATCTTCTACATTTGCAGCTTGACCTCTGCCCAACATGCTGCTCACACTTTCCCAGCAATCAGGCAAACCTGATTTTGGAGGCCGGTCTCCGCATGGTTACGCTTCACCACCACCTCATCACAACTCGCACTACTCGCCACGAAGACACGTGGACCACGTGTTAAGCGGTCTACCCCCACACAACAGCTACGTTATGTCGACTTCACATAGAGGCTTACCGCCTCCATCGGCCATGGCTCTACCGGAACCCAACAGACAACAACCGCCGCCTCCACCGCCTCCACCACCACCCGGTCCCTCGAGCTTGCAGCAGCAACCACAGCTGGGTGCCATGCCAGCACCTCCCTCACAGTGGTCAGGTGGAGAGGAGTCCATGAGACACTGGCTCAGCACCAAGGCAGAGGAGGAGAAGACCAAACAGGAAGAGGAGCGACGGCGGCAGGAGGAAGAGAAGACGCGTCAGGAATCCTTCAGGCTTGAGCAGCGGCTGGTGGAGCAGTCAATGCTGAGAGAGTCCATGAAGGGAGGTGTTCCACCACACATGATTCCGGTCATCTTTGCTGGCATGGGAGGGCCGAACCTCGTCAACGCTAGCGTAGACATGTTGCACCAGTACGCCGCCCAGCTTCAAGCGAGTCAACAACAGATGCAAGCCCTCGAGCTAGGCTCTGAACAGACTCGGGATACTCGAATAAACCCTCCCCAACCTGCATACTCAGGTTCCCAGCAGGCAAGCACAAGTGCGCCATCGCAGCCACCACCTCCTATCACACAACACCAGACTACGTTTTCCGCCTATGGCTCTGCACCGCGAACGAGCATTCCGAACTCTGCACCACGATCAGTTCCTGCTTCTGGACTGTCGAGGATCAACACTGTCGACATTGCAGCATCAAGTAGCACAGCGCCAGCAGCAGCACAACACACGAATGTCGGCCAGTCCGATCAAGCAGCCTCGTCGCCGTCGATCTACTTCCATCATTGGGTTCCTCCGGCGACACAGGAGTCGAAAGGGAACCAGCCACCCACACCATCTGGCAGGAATGAGCCTTCTTCAGCACATCCGTCTCACGGCGGCGAGGGAGAGTACAGGGATTCACCACGCAAACGGAAAGCCACTGGCGGTCACCATCCAAATCCTCCACCTTCCCAAACTTCGCCATCATTCTCAAGCCAATCTAGCAATAGGAGCAGAGGGAATTCGAACGGTCACATTCGATCTCGCAGCAACAAGTCCAACGAGGACCAGTCTGAAGCATCACGCAGACCCCCGAGCCGTCGAGATAGCGTTGCAACACAACCGCGGATAGTGCATGAACCTGGCTATGGCCCGCCAGATCCCCATTCTCGTCCACCGTCACATGCCGGCTATCATCATTCACCACAGCCGCGTAGGGAGCACGGACGCTAGCCAGCACTACTTCAAGCCACCTAGCGGCAGCAATAATACGCCAGCTTCAACGGATATGGAATCATTAGCAAACAGCCATGATACCCAGCACACCAATATTCAGTCAAATTTGATCAGCCATTGTACAACATCTTCAAATTTGCTTTTACAAGATCCAGCAGACGAATGGAAAGGAACGATCGCGAGCATTTGAGTTTCTGGTAGTCTCTTCTCTTTGATCAAGCGGGAAATGAGACTTTTTTGTGATACCCGGCGAGTCCGAAACTTTGAAGCTCGGACTTTGCCTTCATCGCATGCAAGCATTGATTTTGCCACCGGCGAGTAACACTCTTGATAGTGTAGGGAGCAGAACAGACCACCATGTACAGTAGACAGGAGAGTATCGCGTTCCTTCAGATCACAGCACGGCCTGGACGCAAGGGTTCATTTTCGGAAAGGCAGTAATCGACTCCGGCACTTCTTTGAGTCGCGTCAGTCGCTACATAGAACAGCAATACCCAAAGGAAGCATCCGCACCACCTTGAATGTCCCCCCTCCTCCGATCATTTGCTTGAGCTCTCCGTTTGTCCTCTACGCTAGTCCTTCCCCTTACCCAGCCTGGAGGATCAGCTCCATCGTCTTAGTCCGACAGGCTGGATCACAGATGCTGCATATACCTTGCATAGCGTGTCTCAGTGAACGCGAATGGTCACGTCTGATGGCAGATTTCCTGCTCCCGAACTTCTCCTGATGCCCCACGGCGTCCCATGTCCACACCAGCTCTGCTGGAAAGAGATCCTGCGTTTGCCGTTCGTGGGCAGGAATTGGCGGTGACCATGCACCACCCTTCCAGCGCCGATCCGCCATCTCCGAACTGCAGGCAGTCAATCAATCAATCAATCAAAAATCGATGTAAGATCTATGCTGGTACACCCACGCCCATCAGCAGGCCCCTGTAAAAGACGCATTGACGCGCGCAAATCACCACAGCTCGCATCGTCTCGTCCTGCTTGGTCCAGCCAGAGATCGACAAGAAAATGAAGCGAATAGAGAGCACCTCTGCCCTTCAGCTCTCGACTTCTCGCTCGGTCAGTCCGAAACCGTCTTCCCTGCCCGCCCATCCTTCTCCACGTGTCTTCCCCGTCTGCAGATCACCCTCGCAACAGTGCCTAAAGCGAAAAGAAGAAGTGATTGCGGGAAAGTCTCGCATGGCAAACCATCCCGGATCGACACTGCTTCTGACGAACCTTGCCAGAAAATCCAACCATCAAATCCCACGTTATGCAAGCCTAACAAGCGCATGTTGGTAGCTGTGCAGACGTCCAAACCTGGTCGAACACACGAGACGTGGTCATCTGCTCACACCCATTGGACGCCTCCACCTCGTCCTCGCAGGAGCCGAAAGAGCGCCAAGAACCATCTCATTACATCGCTCCGCCAAACCGGCCAAGACTCAAGCCGTACCTCAGGTCGTACAATCACGTCCAGAACACCCCTCGCATATCCATCCCGGAGAATTTATCCCTGTACGCCTGGCAGCAGAGGGAGTTAGTGCAAACCTCTATTCCTGTCTGCAGCACCCATCCCATCCCAATGCGGTATCCAGCATGCGTGCCCCCTTCACGCCTCGTCCGTATCTCGGCCCCGACCCGCTACACCCCGTGCACGCCATACCACCTACCACTCCGGTCCCACGTGCCCGGTCTCCGTCCCCCATCTGGCCCCCCCCAAACCCCATCCCGCACCACCTCTTCCGCCTCTTCCTCCCGCTGGAAAACCCGTCAATCCACCGACCCCTACGCCGTCAAAGCAAAGCTCTCAAACCTGAAGTCCCGCGCCGCCTTCAAGCTCCTGGAACTAGATCAGCGTCACCGCTTATTCAAACCGGGCCAGACGGTGATGGACCTCGGATTTGCGCCAGGGGCATGGAGTCAAGTGGCTGTGAGCAGGACCAGGCCTGGCGGGAGGGTGGTGGGCGTCGATGTCATTCCTGCGCAGCCGCCGAGGGGGGCGAGTAGTATCCAGGGAAACTTTCTTAGCGAGGAGGTGAGGAGGGAGGTGAGGGGTTTCGTGGAGGAATGGGGGAGGGGGAGGGCAGGGGCTATGGGGACTAAAGGGGTGCTTGGAGGTAGAGAAGGGGAGGAGGGGGAGGCTGAGGGGCAGGGGAAGGACATGGAGGGGAAAGGAACAGTGGACGTCGTGCTAAGTGACATGTCAGCGCCTTGGCCCCTGGCGAGCGGGAGTTGGATCAAGAGCGTTAGTAACCCTTATTTCAGGATGATGAACACGAGTGGCGTGAGTTTTAAGGATCATGCGGGTAGTATGGTAGGTATTCTTTTCGCCGACAGAGCGCTGATGAGGTTGCTGACATGGACAGGATCTCTGCCTTGCTGCGTTGACGTTCTGCTATGACACGCTCAAGACTGGCGGGCACTTTGTCTGCAAGTTCTATCAAGGAGCAGAGGAGAAGAAGTTCGAGCTCAGGCTGAAGAAGCTCTTTGAGAAGGTGGTCAGGGAGAAGCCTGATGCTTCGAGGAAGGTCTGTCAATGCAGCTATCCCGGTATGCAATGGTCACTCACACATTCTCAGGAGTCCAAAGAGGCATACTTTGTCGCACTCCGCCGCAAGCCTGACATCGACCGCGCACTCATCTTCCCAGAAGACACCGAAAACGAGATGACTTGAAACACTTCATTATCATACAGCTACACCATCCCATGCGCTTGACGCAAAGCCAACCCACGGCTGGTATCCCACGCCTATTTCAAAAAGCTCGCCCCGGCCTTCCTCTCCTTCTTCAAGGGACTGAACACGAAACCATCCTCATTCCTGACCCCTCTCGGTCCACCCAGGAAACTTCCCCTTGCGAATCCTCCCGCCAACGGCCCCATCTTCCCCGCCGCAACACCCCCAAACAACCCCCTCCCAGGCATGGCCTTTGCCGGCGCATCATCCTCCTCGTCAAACAGGGTCTTACCCAGTCCCCCCAGCTTGCGCGCCTTTGGCTTCTTCTTCTCCACTGCGGTCTCTGGCTCAAGATTGAAAGTGGCGAACATGGCAAGTGATTTGCGCATCTTCTTCTTCGGCTTCTCGACCGGCGCCGAGGGTTTCTTCTTGGGTGAGGAAGCGGACTCGTCTTCTTCTTCCACCACTTGGAGAGGGATCTTGGTCGTTTTGGAGCCCGCGGTCAGGGAAGAGGATTTTTTCATGTTCTGCTTGTTAGACGGGACGGGTTGTAGGGGTTTCTTCTTCGCCGCTGCTGTGGAGGACTTGGACGTGTCGCTTGGACTGGTCTCCCCTGCGATGGGGGAGGAGGGCGCGGAGGCGGCGTCGTCCTTAGCGGCGTCCGGGCTGTCCGGGGCAACGCTCATGGTGCGATTGAGGAAGGGTGTGATGGAGAAGGAGGATTTCTCGCCCACACTGGCACCTTTGCGGGCCCGCTTTGCTGGTGCGTCGCCTGGTGTGCCAAGCGTGGTGGCGTCTGGATCCATCTGGTTGGCTCCGCGCTTCGTGCCTTGCTGTTTGGTTGGCTTCTTCGCTGCTGCACCGGTAGACTTGGCAGCCTTGGGCGCGGCGGCGGCAGCATTGGCTGCGGCGGATTGAGCTTGTTCTAGAGAGGTTTCGGTCTCCTTCAGACGGTCCTTGAGTGTCCGCACACGGTTCTTGTATTGTGTCAACTTGTCCTCCAGCACGGCCTTGTTCGTCTCCAATTCTGCCTGCGCCTTCTGGAGAGATTTTTCGACCTTGATCCTCTCTTTCTGCTCTTTGGCCAGATCACGAGCCAATTCCTGCGCACGCACTTCCGCTTCGGCGCTTATCTCGACCTTCTGAGTTTCAGCAGCGGTGTGCTGGACCGAGACCTTGTTAAGATTGTCCAACTCGGTCTGCAGCTCCTCAATAGTCTCCTTAGCACGTTCATGCAGGCGCTTTTCTTTGGCGAGAGACTTGCGCAAGCCCTCCATCTCGTCTTCCTGGGCCACCTCGACCATCGTGTTGCGTCGTTTGGCCAGTGCGCGCTTCGCATCGCGTTTGGCGTCTTCGAGGTCGACTTCCATCTCACTTATTTTTCGCTGAAGACTGAGCTTGTCGATCAGGAGGCCCTCATTGGCAGTGACTTGGGCGCGAAGGTGCTCGATCTCGGGCTTGAGGCGGGAGAGCTCATGCGTCAGCTCGAGCTTCTCGGTCATGATCTTGCTTGTGTCTGTGGTGAGATTCTTGAGTGCTTTATTCTCAGCCTGGCGCATTGTCAGTACGATCAGACAGCCAATAGACAGATATGCGTACGCGAAGCGACGAGACCTCTTGGTCCTTGACCTGCAACTCCTCTTCCAACTCATGTAAGGCGGCTTCTGCCTCCTCTGCTCGCACGAGATGCTCGTTCATCATGCTCTCCATCTTCTCGCAGCGCTCTTGCTCGGCTGCCAGCAAGTCGCGCAGCTCAACATTGTCGTCCTCCAAGACATGGTTGTCGAAGCGCAATTTGCGGATCCCCTCTTCTTTAGCAATGATGTCGACCAAGTGAACGCTTCTCTCGTACTTTAGCTCCAGCGCCGCGGTGTGTAGTGAATGATCATAGGTATGCATTGCGACAGCCACAGGAGCCATCTTGTCCTCGGTCTGCTTTCCAGAAAATGTGTTGCCAAATATTTGCGCTAAGCTGCAGTTATTCTGTTGTCGCGACGCGGAAACATTGATGTGCGTCGAGTAAACACTGCCCGGTTGCCCGTATCTTCATCCACGTACTTTGCCAAGACCATCAGGACAGCTTGAGCTCTCTCTCATCTCGGACAGCTCTTAAATCCATTTTCAGCGGCATTGTTTCCTCCCTTTCGCAGAGACAATCATCGCAATGCGTCTCAATACGCTTCTCGCTGCTCTACTGCCCCTCGGGGCTCTAGCGGCCAAGCAGACCGGCGATGAAAAGTTCCGCGACTACCATTCTCGCCAGACCTCCAAGGGCGGACCTATCAAGCTCACAGATGGATCGTACAGCAAGCTCACAGGCCCGCCACGAAACTACTCTACCGCTGTGCTCTTGACGGCATTGGACCCGAGGTTTGGATGCCAGATGTGCCATGAATTCCAGCCTGAGTGGGATTTGCTGGTCAAGAGCTGGACGAAGGGGGATAAGAACGGGGCAGGCAAGACGGTGTTTGGCACGCTGGACTTCCTGGACGGGAAGGGAACCTTTCAATCTGTGAGTACTGTGTCGGGGATGCAGGAGAGGACATTGGGCTGATGAAAGAATAGTTGGGACTGCAGACAGCGCCGATATTGTTGCTCTTCCCGCCAAGTGAAGGTCCAAATGCGAAAGCTGATGGACAGCCGAAAAGACTGGATTTCAATACTGGGTAAGTAATTCGAAGGCAATAGAAGATGATAGTGCTGACAGGAACAGATCACCAAGCGGCGATTCAGTGCATCACTGGATAACAAGAGCGCTTCCTGAAGGACAATATCCGAAATTCGTACGACCCATCAACTATGTCAAGATTGCAGTAACGGTCGTTGCAGTATTGGGTACTCTTACACTTTTCACTGTTGCAGCACCATATATCTTGCCGATTGTGCAGAATCGCAACCTGTGGGCAGCCCTGAGTCTCATTGCGATCCTACTCTTCACCAGTGGACACATGTTCAATCACATCAGAAAGGTTCCGTATGTGGCTGGTGATGGCAAGGGAAAGGTTTCGTATTTCGCCGGTGGTTTCCAAAATCAGTTCGGTCTTGAGACACAGATCGTGGCAGCAGTGTGTAAGTTTCATGGCACTCAGGACCGATCATGTGATCTCGTATCTGACGCACTCCAGACGGCGTTCTTGCCTTTGCTACAATTTCCCTGGCTCTGAAGGTCCCACGAATGGCTGATGCACGGTACCAGCAAATTGCCGTATTTGTGTGGGGAGGCGTCATTTTCGGTACCTATAGCTTCTTGATGAGCGTCTTCAGACTCAAGAACGGGGGATATCCGTTCTGGTTGCCGCCTTTCTGAGTTCTCGGCTTGACATGACGGACACTACCGAAATGCTTTTCGGTGGCGGTTGAGCATTGGTGGAAACTCATGGATGTATAAGATGGGACCTGCATGGCATGGAAAGCCTTGGAAGAAAAATGTGCCTCTTAGCCAAGCTGAGGCGGATACTCTGTAACTAGTAGAACAAGCCACAATGATGCTATCTTCCAGAGACAATAACAAAGCCTGGACGACCATGTGGTCCCCCACTTGCTCCGTGCTTGACTTCCCAGATTTTAGGTTTGATGAGTCCGGCGGGGGACGCGCTTTGCGGAGGGAGATGCGGGGTTCTGGACGACATTTCTTCTGGTTCAGAGCAAAGAAAGAAGGTGCTTGATCTGCAATACCTCCACTCGGTTTCGTCCCGACCGCAAAATCGCCTTGCCTGCGTGATCAAGAATCTTCCGACTAGAGTGGATCTGCAGGCCACTTCCCCTTAGTTGGGGGGCAAATATGCCGACCATGTGCTTAGCCGCCTGTCCGGATACGTTATTCGGTCGAGCACGCGTGAGGAAATGAGGGACCTCTCTGGATTCAATACTGTAAACATGGGCTGAGCCATGGCTGTACCTCCGGAGGAATCGTGGGCGAGGAAGATCTCTACACCGTATATAATCTCCTCGTCCGCCGCATCGTAAGCCGACCTGAGTGTCTTATCCTGTACATCTTTGACCTTACCTCTTTCCCATTACCCCTAATCATATATACACTATGAGGTGGTCATCAGCCCTGCTGTCTCTGGCAGCTAGCACTCTTGTCGCTGCACAGGGTACTCCAGTCGAGCGTCCTCGCCCATTACAGACCTACTCTGGTGTGACCATCTTTAGCCCGCCAGCCAACTACACCGAGCCACGCACACTCTACGCCCGTACCCTCGACATCAAAGAGAACGGAAAAGAGGTAATCCTCGCCACCTGGGAGAACTACCTCGGCAACAACAATCCTTTCCCATACTACCCTGTCTACGAGTCCCACGACCAGGGCAAGTCATGGAAGGAGCGATCGCGTCTCTACGATCAGGTCAACGGATGGGGTGCTCGCTACCAGCCAGTCCTCTATCAACTCCCCGATAACCTTGGCAAGTTCCGCAAGGGTGACATCCTCGTCGCTGGCAACTTCATCCCCCAGGATCTGTCCCAGACCAAGATTGACATCTATGTCTCTCAGGACAACGCCAGGACATGGAAGTTCGTCTCCTCCGTTGCACGTGGCGGTGAGGCTATTCCCAACAACGGTCTCACTCCTGTCTGGGAGCCATTCCTATACCTCTACAAGAAAGAGCTCATCTGCTACTACTCCGACCAGCGCGACTTTGTCAACAACGGCCAGAAGATGGTCCACCAGACCTCTACCGATCTCCTCAACTGGGGTCCTCTCCGCAACGACGTAGCTTACAACAACACCGAGTGGCGCCCTGGCATGCCCATCGTCAGCAAGCTTCCCAACGGCAAGTTCCTTCTCACCTATGAGTTCTTTGGCTCCGTCGAGGGTGGTTTCTCCGTCTACACCCGCCTTGCCGACGACCCGCGCAACTTCAACGAAGCCCCAGGCACCGTCCTCCGCGCCACTGACGGCACTGTCCCCCGCGGTAGCCCTTACAACGTTTGGACTCCTGTCGGTGGTCCCAACGGTACCGTCATTGTCAGCTCCGGTGATGCACCCGAGATCTTCCTCAACAGGGGTCTTGCTGAGCCCGGCACTGCATGGGAGAAGGTTTCTATTCCCTCAAACGCCAGCTATACCCGTAGCTTGAACATTCTCAAGAGCGATCCGAGAGCACTCCTTGTTGTCGGTGGAGGTGTCCTGCCCGGTCAGCCTGGTGTCGAGAACAACAGGGTTGCCGCCACGCTTTGGGAGGTCCCGTCTGCCCCTAAGAAGAGGGCCGCTGCCTTTGAGGCATAGATCATGACACGATGTTTGGAGATAATATATATACCCAAAATGCAAGCCAGTCAATTACCGTGACAATTCTCTCATTCTCCGCGTATAACTTGTAATTTCCCCTGCTATCCCGTCGATCATCTACTTCCTGAGCGGCCTTTCCTCGTCCACACTACGCGGTGACGTCACCCACTTTGCGCGCAACGCGAGCTTCACCTTTCCATCTAATGCGTTGTGAGCTTCCCATAGAACCCGCAGCCATATCTCGCACCATTGACACAATCACTCCGACCTTGAAGTACGCCGAGCTACATATCAACAATGCCAACCTTCAAACCCTCCAAACGCATCCTCCACGACTCGGACTCGGACGGCCCGCCCGCCAAACGGGGGAAGACCTCCTCTTCTGCACCGGGTACAGCACAGCGCGGCGACGACGGGGAGCTATATTGGGAGGTCAGACCATGCCATTGCAAACACAACGGGAGGAAGCGAGAACATCAAGGGAGGTGCTGCAAGTCTGGGTCTCGAGGGCTAACGTCACGTTTTTCCCAGCTTTCAACGAATCGTCGCGTCTCCGTCACGAGTTTCAAGGGAAAGAGTATGATCAACATACGCGAGTATTATGACAAGGACGGGAAGAGTTTGCCGGGGAAGAAGGTGCGTTTCCGAACATGGCGGACGTGAGCGGGTGACCTGACGATCGCAGGGCATCGCGTTACCGATGGAGCAATATGAGACGTTGCTGGGTCTGTTGCCTGAGGTGGAGGAGGTGTTGAAGAAGCAGGGTATAGAGGTCGGGAGGCCGGAGTATGGTGAGAAGGGAAAGGTGGTGGTTGAGGAAGAGGAGGACGACCAGGTGGAGGACAAGGATGAAGAGGATGAGGAAGAGATCGAGCCGGCGAGAAAGGCGAAGGATGAGGATGTGGGGAGTAAGAGCAGGCTTGATCGCTTCAAGCTCGACAAGAAGAATCATGAAGCGACGAGTGATGAGCATGACGAGTAGTCTTCCTTCTTTCATCCGGTACTTTGGGGATATGGATGGCAAGTTTCCCGGGTCCACGATCTGAAGCACCGAAGCGTTAAAAAGCGTTCATAATCTGTTCGTCTGCATAGAGATACCCAAGCATCGCTTTACACGAGCATTGCTACATTTGCAATCCACACATGGTTCTGGAATCGATCGCTATTCCTACCTCGCTAATCACTACCTCCTCCCCACCCAGTGCAGTCAAACTTGCTCCTCGACCTCCTCCCCCCCTCTGTGCCTCGGGTGCCCATTGGCATAGCCATTGGCGTAACCGTTGCCTTCAATGGCATTCGTATACCCCTTCTCCATCTGCGGCAACCCATTACCATTCGTCGCCTGCCTCTCCATCGGGATGCCAGACTTTGTCAAATGCAGCGCCAATCCCTCCTCTCCATCCTCGTGCACCGCCGCACCTTTGCCGATCTTCTGCAGACTGTCCCGCATGACGAGTTCATAGTATCCCGTCGCGAACAGCGTGGCAGGGATATTGACGAGAATGCTGATGGGCGAGTACGTCATGTAAGTAAATGCCTCTCCGCCGAAGAAAATGGCAGCAACGATCCTGGTGCCCAGATCCCTTGCCAGATTGGTGGAGATGGTGATACCCGCGAAACCCCACACCATGACGGCGTAAGCGAGACCGATGGCGAAGGGGGCGGATTGCGGGGAGACGAACGGGTTGGCGGGGTCGAGACACGCCCAGATGATCATGCCAATGTATGCGTCAACGAAGAATTCGATAAGGAAGAGGTAGCCATTGGACTGTGCGGCAGCGGCAGGGTACGCTGGTGGGCCAGTGGGGAAAACGCAGAAGATGCTGGCTGGCCCGCCGTTGAAGACGGGTCCGAGGCCTTCTCCGGCGACGTTCGCGGCGTAGGCGGTGATTTGTTGATTGTATTGCCCGTAGACGAGCAGACCGGCGACAAATGCTCCGAAGATTTGGGAGAAGATGTAATAGGGGACCTTTTTCCAGGGGAATCCTTGCCAGACGGCGAAGCAGATGGAGATGGCTGGGTTGAAGTGACCACCGGATGTAGGGGCACAGACGATGATGGCAAAGGCGATACCGAAGGCGAAAGCCCAACCGACTTGGAAAATGGAGCCGAATGCTGGATTAGGTGTGCTGGGGAGGGTAGAGGTGTTTTCGATGGTGATCTGGTTCAGGAATGTGGAAGCAGTTGCGGCGATACCAGGGTAGACTATGGAAGGTCAGTACGGCAGCTTCCAGGAAAGGGTAGAAAGACTGACCATAGAAGAATACACCAGTGGCTTCGGCGAGCATCTCTCGTAGCCACCGTGGTCGCGACTTTTCAAAGTTGAGCTTGCGTTGTGAGACTGGCTTCGTAGCTACAACGTGACGTTCAAAGTGCTTCTGGACAGCTTCAGTGGCACCAATTTCCATGTCGTTCGTCGCTAGACGATGCATCGGATCGGAAGCCATGATGGGAAGGTCTCTGAGAGATCTCTGCGGTACAAGAGAGGTACTCGAGGAAAGAGATGTGGTAGGAAAGCAATGCACTAGACCTCTGTCCCCCCAGAACTGGCTGCCCACGGGGATGTGGATACTTATCTACCTGAAATGGAGCAAATCCGGAGTCGGATTGCCTGGGGAGGATTGACTGGAGCCGCGTAGTGACGATCGCAAGTGGGTGTGATGAAATTGACTGTCGTCGTGCCGATGTGCCTGAAGTACGATCCCCGCGAACCACTTTTGCACCTCAACACACGCCGAGGAACGGGGTTTAGGAGCTGAAAGGTCCGAAGGTGGTCAAGAGATGTCAAGAGATCTCAGGCCAGCTTGCTTTGGGACGCCTCGTGGATGATTGAGATGGCAATTGCCCGCTCTCTGCTCTGTCTGAAGCCATGGCTCCTTGCTCGAAATGAGCAGAAGTTCTGCTTATTATCGATTTGGTATTGTGTCTGAAGCTGTGCCGTAATATATGCCGTCTCCCAAGCATCGCAAATCGCAGACAAGCTCCTTGTGCATGACCGGATGGCACGGCAGGTCGACAAAAAGATGGTGGAACAATCGTCATGCAGTGGAATTGCCTCTCGGGTGGCGCTAAGGAACGCTTCCCGCAAATCATGATGAAAGCTTGTATCTGCCTCGGTGACGTCCACAAAGCTTGTTCAATTAGATCTTCTGCCTGTCAGGATGGTCCAGGTATAGCTTCGTGACATGCTTGGTTCCAGACATGCCGATACAGCGCGAAAAGGTACTCAAGCATGTCTTGTACTCTGGTGGCAGAATACTAAACACAGGAAGCCCAATGATAACCATACAATAGGATAGTAATCATGGCACAGACATGAATTCCAAGTGGGGATCCGACCCACTTATTTCTTTGAGCATATGTACCGAGGCTTCTTGACATGCTGAGTCCGATATGACCGGGCGAAAGATCAGGCGTGTGTAGTCAGCCGCATCACTCCTTCCATCGCCGTCACGGTCCCGACACCAGCCGTGCATAACCATGATCTTGTCTGCAGCATATCTTGTGCCATCTCTTATTACTCCAGAAACTTTTGCAGCACTGCCGCCATTCGATCCGGTGCTTCCAGTGACAGGCTGTGTCCACACCGATTAAAGACTTCAGCATGATACACATTCGCGGCCGCCTTCTTCATCTGCCCTTCAACCAACGGCCCAAAGAATCTGCTCTGTGTTGGTCTCTCCCGTTTCACACATATATCAAGGTAGATACTCACTCCGGCGCACCAACCGTGAGCACCCTCACCCTCTCCGGCAATTTCTCCTTCAACCCCTCCTCTTCAACCTCCATATTCTTCCAATGACTCCTATATGTCTCCAACACCCCCCTCAACCCTCCCGGTGCCTGTACCTGCCTAATCCACTCATCCAACGCCTCCTGCTCCAGCTTATCCGGGTTGTAACACTCCTGCACCATGAACATGGTCCAAAATTCCCTCTCCTTGCCCTGTATCAGCATCTCCGGGACATGCGGCATCCAGAAGAACGGGATATGCCAATTCCACACCCCGCGCTGCTCGTATTGCGCCGAGATGTTTTCTTGCGTAAAGTACGTCTGGCGTGTAAGGTCGTCGGAGAGGAGCATCTCGCAGAAGGATAGGCCGAGGACGCGGTCGCGGTGGTGGGCAGCCAGGGCGTAGGCGTAAGAACCGCCGCGGTCTTCGCCGTGCACGTAGAACTTCTCGTGTCCGAGCTGCGTCATGAGCAGGGCGACGTCCGAGGCATTGGTACCGCTGTCATAGCCCTCTGTCGCTGGGGGCTTATCGGTTGCGCCAAAGCCGCGCAGGTCGGGCGCGACGATCGTAAAGTGCGGTGTTAGCTCTGGGACGATCTTGTACCAGTAGAAATGTGTCTTGGGGGTGCCGTGGAGGAGGAGAAGGGCTGGGCCGCTGCCTGCGGTGATGTAGTGCATCCTGATGCCGTTGACGCGGGCTCGGCCGTGCGTGACGGCGTTGCCATTGTGGTCGTACGTCTCTCGCATTGCGGTGATTGAGTCAAAGAGGGAGAGTGGGATGCGAATTGAAGGCAACGAGAGAGTTCATGTACCCCACCTGTTCCCTGGGCAGTGTCATCGTACATGTTCCAGACCACAACGCCATTGAGACTTGGCATGTCGTCCGCTGTTCCAATAGAGAGCATAGTTGGAGTAGCCATCCATCGAAACACGCGCGATGTTGAGGTCAAAGGCGTCGCTGGTTCGAGGAGCTCAGAGAAAGGTTCGGAAAAGAAGGAAGGTTGGCCGGACGCCATCTATGCCCCTCGCTGGGGTTGTGCGGGGTCCCCACTCTCACTCCACCGGGCAGATGGAGTCTGATATCGAGAGCTGATGTCAGATAACATTGTATCAAATCCAAACACGAGTATGAATGAAGGGAAGAAGACCGCATATGTTACTGGTAGGTGTGACCACTAGTACCGCGAGTGATTTGCTGATGCAATTCAGGCGGTGCCAGCGGCATAGGCAAAGCAGTGGTGCAGATGCTGGTATCAAAAGGGTTCGTTTTCATTATATCATTAGTACTATGCTGCTCGCTCTATACGCAAATGCTGTTCGCTATGCCGCTAACATACGCATATGTGACTGGGAATCGCTAATATGCTCATATAGAATCAGGACGGTCATCGCCGATATCAATCTTGAAGCAGCCGAAGCTTACTCAAAGCAACTGAACGACGGGTTTCGGGATACTTCCGCCTCTTCTAGATCGTCCGGTGAAGCAATCGTGACCGCGGTATACGTCGATGTATCAAGCTGGGAATCTCAGCTTGAGGCTTTTAGGTCCGTCCACTCGTTCTTGGATGGCAGACTCGACTACGCTTTCGCCGTAGCAGGCGTTGGAGAAAGACCATGGCTGCCCCCGTTCCAAGCAGAGGACGTGCAGGACAGCACTGGCCATGCCCCGAGCTTTGTGAAGCCTGATCTCACTGCACTCAATATCGATTTGAACGGAACCTTGTACACAGCTGCGCTGGCGGTCCAGCAAATGAGAGCCCAAAAGCCTCTAAAGTCTGGCTTCAGGGGCAGTATTGCCATTGCGGCATCTGTGTGCGGGTTCTACTGCGTGCCGACACTGCCGGTCTACACAGCAGCCAAGCATGGATTGATCGGATTCGTGAGATCGTATGGCAAGTTGCTGGCTGAATTTGGTATTGGACTCAACGCCGTGTGCCCACTGATAGTCCAGACGGCCATCTCCAGTCATGGATTTTACCAACAAGCCCGATCAAGAGACCTGTTGACACCAATGGAGAGCGTCGTCGCGGCGTTCGAGGAGTGTATGCATGGATGCCAAGGTGGCGGCGAATGTCTTGAGGTTGGTCCCAGCACAAAGCCTTTCGCGAAGAGAGCCGCCACGGATGTATTTGACGACAAAGCCCAAGAGTCGATAGATAACTTACACAAGCGCGCGATGCCACTCCAAGTACTTGCATCTCAATCGACGAAATGATGCTCTACGATCGTGCTCCAGCTGTGGCCTGGCCTTCGACGGGGTGCGGGCGGATCATCTGGCTCTCGAGGTCACGACCAAGGAATGCCTCCCAACGGGGTCCACCCAATCTCTCGCGAGCTCGTCGAACTCGGACGAGCTTTTCCGCAGTCTGTTTGATCATCTCCTTTGGCGCATCAAACTTTTCGATGCTTTCATCGACATCTCTGGAGAGATATCTCAGAGTGGCTTCTTCCATACGGGTCAAAGAAGCACCACCTGGTACGCTCGTGCCCTGATATGTGCCCTTCACCCAGTCATCGAGAGGCATGTTTCCCAGGCCTTCAGAGACATTGAGCCTCTTGTACCATGTATTTTCGCCTCTTGCGTATCGAAGCATTTCTTGGTGCTTGTCTTCGCTCTCGGTATATTTGACCAGTAGATGTGGTATGACACTGATGTTTTCGGCTATCTTGCTCAGCAGACTGATCCGTCCGAACGGCCAGGGTAAGGCAGACATGAAGCCGTCTGACTTTGCTTCAGGACGACCGGTCCCTATGCTGAGCATCAATGCCGGTTTCTGCTTGTCCGGATAGAGTGAAGCAAACTCGCTGAACGCTGCGCCGGCGGGATTGTTCTCGCGGATGCCTCCATCTTTATGACCTCTCGGCTCATTCTCGACAATAGCCGTCAACATGTCGAAGTAAAATGGTGCCGCGCTCGTCGCCCGGGTGACTTGCCAGATCTCAAGTCTGTCAGCGCCGGAATTGTAGGGCGTGATCCAAGCTGGTAATTCGCGTGTGTATCTGTGCGGATAAGATCTTAGAAGGTGCGCCTTCTGTATATCCTTACCGCGGACATGGATCGCTGTGAGGCAGCATGACTGACAAACACGTGGTGCATTAGGATCCCAACGTGGTAGTTCCGATGCAGCCGTGCTTGTGGAGATGATGCTGTCGGTCATCTTCGGCATGCTTTCGGGTTCGGTAGTCAGATGGTCCGTGAAGACACTATCGACATGAGAACGACGACCAAAGCTTACGTCGCTCGGTCCGGCCATATCGCGGGCGTCAACACCTCGAAGCATGAGAGAGGTGCTGGCAGGCTCGTGAACGCTGTCACGCCGGAATTCTTCGTCCCACGGGTGCCATTGTCCCAATCTTCGTTCTCTTACTAGCCCTTTGACCGCTTCTTCCAAATGCTCGGATTCGTACTTTGTCATGAATGGTATGATGCTCTTTCTGTGGCCAAAAAGCTGTTCGCCCACCTCGCGATATTGCACTAGACACTTGGTGATGTTCATACGAAGTCGTGCGAGCATGACGGCTATCAGTCCTCCTGTGCTTGTGCCGTACATGAAGTCGAAGTAGTGGCAGGGAAGAAGTTCATCTGCTGTTTCCGGAAGTATATAAGAACTCGCTCTGGAATCGTCTCGAAATACTTGTGATTGTGTGAGATCGTGCGGTGATGTTGACTGTTGATTGGAATTACTGGTGATCCCACTTCCACAAGCTGGTCCTTCTTTCCTTGCTAATCTCAACTCGCAGGTATGTATCTCCTCCATCAACCTTTTCAGGATTAGAGCACTGCTGAAACCTCGGATGCCTCCTCCGTCCAGAGTAAGGATGCATGGATCCCAAGGACATTCGACATCTTTCGTCCACAGGTAAGCTTCGCGCCGATCGCGTGCTGTCACATCGCCCCGGGCAGGTGAATGGCTCAGCGCGGGTGTGGATTTTCCTGATCGATCAGGGTAACCATCTGGCGAGGGTCTGAGGTGCGAGCGATGACTACTAGGGGAGCTGACCCTGCCAGCGCCGGGAGAGCCTACCGTACGAGCCATGATAGGGGAGGCGCCTCTTCGTGGGGATGACTTTCGGTGGGGGTGACTATCTGGTCCACCAACGCGCACATTGCTAGTCTTTGACGTAGCTGCTGGTGTAGTAGACATCGGTTGGGTGGGCGAAAGGAAAGCCCAAGGGTTTGCGGGTAAGGAGTCCAGGTTGGCGGCGTGGTGCTCAGAGCCTGTCTATATGTTCATTCAGCTCTGCCTGCGGTGAGAGTGTGACTATGCCAGAATGATAGGCAAAGTATTATGAAGGCAGCGAAGCGCTGTACTAGCAGATTGACCGCTCCGACGGGCTGCAGGAGCCGCGTCGTCGGATAGATGGACAGTGCAGTAGTGGTATTTCAAAAAAAAAAAAAAAAAAAAGTCAGCTGAAACACAAGTGCAAGATGAGATTTGGACAATTGCTCTTCTCTAAACTAATTCAGGCGCAGCTGCAAATGTCAAGAATCGAAACATTCAGGTCCAAGGAGCTCTCCACAATCCAACGGCCGATCGCCCGAAAGTTGGCCAGATTCTGTGGTAACGGCACGGCACGACGGGACGGCTCTGAGCTTAAATTTGGAAACAGACTTCGTCACGGTCAGGCAGCCCTTTCGTCTTACTCATCAGCTCTTGCAAGAGACAAGACCTGCGAACGACATGGTGGCGGACGAGATGCTTTCATCAAATGCCCATGACCACTGTCCTACCTCGTATCCTGTTGGTCTAACCTTCAAGTCTCGGCAAAGCGGCAACAGGGACGTCTGACTCAAGAACGACCATGTCATGCCCTCATTACTAGTAGCGAAAGGAACAGTCATCTGTGCAAGCATCATTCGGAGCGGCGATAACGCGGCCTGAGACGGCATAGATTTATGCGCAGTGCATAAAGACAAAGTACCAGAGAAAAACGAGTGGTGTCTAATGCCCGGAAACAAACAAAGGTGTCAGCGGCATGAAAGAATCCTGCGCCTGAGCGTCACAAGCTGCGCCCCATCCTCGTAGCAATCCGTCAGCGCACGGATCATCAAAGTGTAGTGCCTCACTTCCAGACGCTTCCCATTGTACCTTGTCATCTTTCCTCGTCCAATCCTCTCTCTCTCTTTCCACCAAATATTCCACATCATTGCCGTCTCGAAAAGCTTGGACTTGAGGTTTACCCGCATTTTCATTGGCCTTCGGTGGCTGAACGACTCCGCCGCTCGCTCTCTCCGGACACGTCAAACCACCTTGGAACCACGCAAACGAGCATATCCTATATTACCTTAGATTCCTCTCTCAGCTGGTTTCTACGCTCACACAACATCAACAGCACCTTTCGATCGCTCGAAAACTCTCATCAACCCTTTTGCCATGAACTCTCAAACGGACAACCCGCCACTTGGCCTCACAACGAGCACCCAGCAGACCTGGCAGACGAATTCTTCAAACAGCTCGACCAGCAGTGCGACTCGCTACGCTCTAGATTACGATGATGAATCTCCTATCCTCGTCTACTATTGGAATGACGGGCTCGACATCGAGAAGACAAGTCAGCAAGCCCTGTGCAACGTTCTTGATCGCAGTGAGTCCCTAGCCTCTGCCTTGTTTTTGACCTCTACTGACTCAGCCCTCACAGATCGTGGCCTGAGGGTGACAAAGAAGGCGATACCAAAGAGAACGTCGTACATCGAAGTCAAGCGTCACGATCTGTTCATGCCCAGCGAGAAGGACAAGTACAGTCAATTTCCCAATTACAACTCCTCACTCGCTTCCATCCGCCTTCCTTCTAACGTCTACTGGAGCCGCAACCTCTTTGGAACCTACGACAAACTCTTCATCGTCAGCCCCGAGACTTCATCGGCCAACAGTCCGTCATCCAGCTTCGCCGCTTCTGCCGATGAAAACGGAAAATTTGCCTACTCTCAGCATGAGCATGCTCCCGGCACAGAGGCGGACGACTAGAGCTTGCTTGTTGCCATTTAGCGATCATGATTGACGAAGTTACGAAGCCATGACACAGACGCGGTGCAGACGCCGCTTCCAGGACACCCATCTTTCGTTTCATATTACATATACTAATACATCTTTCACGTCTCTCCCAGTGTGTCCAAATTCTTACCTTCCTGCCTTTACGGCGTGCTCATCGATTTCGCTGCCGCCCGATGTTTTTTGATCTCTCACCTCACTTACCCAGTGATCATGGTGGGCCGTGCGATTTTGGCCGTCACAATGCGAATAGCTTCAAACATGTACACAGATCTCAAGAGAATGATCCACTTCTCCTCTTCTGTCATTCTGTGATCAGTCCGAGACCAACCAGTCGCCTTGATGCCCTGCCTGAATGCCCAAACCATGCGCAGCCAATCAGAAGCTGTCCAGCACTGCAACTTCACTCCCTGTGTTCTTTTTCTCATCCTCGTCCACTCTTCTTGACCGCTTGGTCTCTCAGAGCTCCACGTATCCACTGGCTTGCCGAGGAACCTTCTGTGTTGTCCTACAAGCTAATGCATGGTTGCATCTTCCATTCTCCTTCGCAATTGGATCCGATCGCACGATTCAGGGGATGACAGGTGCAAAGGCGGATGGAGCTCTGCTACCCATGCAAGCCGCAAGCCTTCTGCAGAACTTTCCAAATCTCCGCTTGCGAACCACACATGGCCCAGCGATCAGGTGTTTGGCTATGCATGTCGGTTATGCACCTTTGCTTCTTGACATATGCACCTCCCGATCCTCCTCTCCGTCCGAGCATGGATTCACCCGGATAGCTCCCTGGACCGACTACCCCAACCCGACTTAACAAGGGAACACTAAGATAGTTCGATTCCACATTCTTTGATATATCCAATCATGCTGACCTCTGTCCGGGCCTATCTTCGGGCCGCTGCAGCCTCGAGAGGCAGCAGCTGATGCCATTCAGACTAGCGATGTATCACCTCCACCATCACATACCGCAGGCATCTCGAGCGGGGTACTCCTGACAATCTCAGTATTGATGGGACAATACCAAGCATGAGACAGCACATGGTATTATCCAACACATCGAACAGGCTATAAATTGAGTCCCTGGAACATCCCCCTCCCTCCGACCTTGATCCCACCCGTTTCCAAGTCTCCTCAAGCATTGCTACCCAAGACCATTCCATAGCAAGCAAACTCTCGTCTGATCATTATCCATAATGCCTTCAACATACCAATCACCTCGCCACCCCACATCACCAACACCTCACTTCTCCTCTGCTGGTAAAGCCCCTGCTACCACTTCACCCTACCAATCCTACTATGCCAAGCCGACCTATGTCCAACCCCTTCCTTACCGACGGGTACCATCCTCATCTCCCGAGAGGCCCGAGTCAATCACCACAACCGGTGGCACCTTCTCCGCCTCATCCTCAGATTACGATACCAGTAGCAGCGGCGGCTCATCCGTCGATCTGCTAGAGTACATGTCTGATCGGCTGTCCTCTACAATTGACGCCACGCCTCTCGACCGATCGCTCGCCACACAAGCGCAAACCAGCGGCTCCCTGAACGCCAAACAGCGCGAATTGCTGGGATTGCAGGCATTGGCACAAAGGCGACTAGCAGCCGCCCAGACAAATTTCCGCGACGGTCTGAAGGCAGCCAGGGAGGTGCAGCGCGAGCTAGCATGGACTCAAGGACGAGTCACGTACGTCTTCTTCGCCCTCCCTGTACGATTTCCCAGCTGACGATAACAGTGCACTCAACCAGCGAGCAGCGCAAAAGTACCCTCTACAATACAGAGCGGCGAGCTCAAAGTACCCCAGTCCACTGGAATACTAGGCCTCACCCCTCTCATGATTTCACGACATTTCTCTCCGATCTGATTTCTCTGTTTCCGATCATGATATGCTTAATCACAACAAGAAGCTCACTACTAGTGTTTCTCAGGATGATGGCAAGGAAGCAGCAGTCGTCATGTCCAAGCTCTTTAGCTCGCACACTAGTACTAGGTTCATGCCGGCAATCAATCACGTTTCTCGTTCTCCTTCTGAAACCCCTGCAGCATGCATGGCTAGCATGTGACACCGGCGGCGGGAGCGCCACATGGCGTCGTGATGGGGCGAGGTAGGTCGGGAGAGGGTGCCAGTGACCCGGTGCGTGGCGCGTGTGTGTGTGTAAGATGAAGCACGTGCGCATATGAGTCGTGGCCGGCGAGCACAGACGCACATGCCTGATGCATGCTGTATCATCAGTGACAATGTCACCATTTCCCAGATGTATGGGCACTGTGACCGGTAACACACGTGCGGAACGTAATTTGGACATTTACAATCTCGTTACCCTACCAATCCGTGACCCTACTCGCCCCAACCCTTCCCCCTCCCCATAGGCGTCCTTGTTCGGCTAGGAACAACAGTCACTTCCCCCCTTCCTCTCCGTCCCCCCGAACGCCAATTTGCTAATCTTATCCACAACTCCCGTGACCCCCTGCTTCCCCGCCTTGACCTGGCTGGGCGTACTGCTGTAGCTAGGCGGGACATCCATGCACGGGTTCTGCGTGAAAAAGTTCCTGGGCCGTAACAGCACCGTCATCGGCTCGGCAGGCATGACGGGATAGTCCTCTGGTGAAGGGAAGTGCGTGAGACCGAACGTGTGCCAGAGGACCACGTCGGCGTTGCACAAGTCTTCGGCCGGGTTGGCTGCGATCCAGGCGGGGAGGCCAGCGGAGGGTTCGCCCGAGGTTTGCGGGACGTGGCGGCCGGCCGGGTGGAGTTGGGTGTCTGAGTCTGGGACGGGTCAGTATACGATATGGAAAAGAGCAGGACTGGGATGAGAGAGGAGGGAAGGGGAGAAACGTACACTTTGTAACGTGTACTGCGTGGCGGGCGAAGCCTGCGCGCTTCCACACTAGAGAGCCCTCTTTGGGAAGAAGGGCAGGTACTTCTCGCGATACGAGCTTGTAGCTGACGGGTTTCTTGCTGTAGGGGTTGAGCTTGCCCTCGTTGCACATCTCCCATGTGCGGGATGTGTTGCCGTCATAGTCACTGCGTGACGTCTCAGGCGTGGCCAGCTTGGTCTTCTTCGCGTAAAAGGCATTGCCGTAGAAGTTCTCGTTGCTTCCGACAGGTGCGTCGGGAACGGCGGCGTCGACTTGGTAGACAGTGTTGCTGGGTCCATCGATATTGGGGTCGAGACGGAGGCAGAAGAGATGTTGATGGTTGTGTGCATTGACGCCAGGATAGACTTCGGTCCCCCATGGTGCGGCAGACTCTCCTGGTGCGAGGGCGTAGGTGTTCAAGATGCCGGTAAGCTTGATCTCGAGCTGAATGGTGCCGTCGAGGTGCAGAATCCAATAGACGCAGTACTCGTAGTTGGCGGCGGTGAAGATCTGGGAGATGACCAGCTTGCGAGCTCGGGTGACGGTAGTGGACTCGTCACGGAAGTCGGTGTGCTTGTACAGAATACCGGCATCTTCCTCGTGAATGCAGATCGCATTCTTGATCGTCTGTGGCTCGCCGGCTCGATTGACAAAGTCGGCATCCATGTAGTGGATTGCTCCCTTACAGTCACAGCCGAGTGACAAGGAGTTCGTCATGTATCCTCCGCCGTACTCGCCAAGGTCAAAGGCATGCTTGCGCTGATGTGGATGGTCAGGGTTGCCGTACGGCACTACCATCTCCGCAAGCGAGATACGGTAGAAGACTGGCCGAATAGTGCCCTTGTCGTTGAATGTGATGTTGCTAAGCACGATACCTTCACGGTAGTTGAAGCCAATGTGTACAGACCAGTTGACCCAATTGAGTGTACGACCCTCCACTGTGAACGATACGCCTTGTGGTTGGCTGATCTCGATTGGCTTGAGGTCTGTCCTGAATCCTCCTTCTTTCTCGATGGCGTCGGCGTGGTAATTAATGGGTGGAGCTTTGTTAAGTGGTCGTCGTGTAGGCGGCACGTCAATGTGGATGATCTGCTGTGTGTCGGCATTGTAGATTGGGCAGAAGTCGAGTGGGTAAGTGTACTGAGAGTCGTCGACATGTGGTCGGTAGTACATGAGGGCTTGCTGTAATCGAATGCCGCTGCCGAAGCGCTCGTCATAGCCAATCGTCCATGGGTCGCAGTAGACCTTGTGCATATCCTCAGGCGGAATGCCGAGTATACCGCACTGCTCAATGACTTTGGGATCTTTGCGCACCACCGTCTCAACAATTTGTAGATCCTCCATCGTGATCAAGGGCTGCACACCTTCCGTGAGCTCCCACTGTAGGATTGTCCCTGTCTCGAGATCCACCAGACCATCGTACACTTTGCTACCTTTTCCAATGGCCACTACATCTGCTACTCTGGTGGGACGTGGAGTATTCTTGGGATCTGCAAGGTACGGGAGCATCTCTGCCTTGGGGGGCTCTTGGAGTGTGACAGCATTGTAGAAGAGACCGCGGTGCGTCGCGCTAACGATCTCCACCGCCTTCTTGATCTCCGCGGCGGACAGAGGATCCAACGGGTGAGAGGAACCGACCTGGCCACTCAAGTGGTTTGTCAATTGCTGAACACGTTCGAGCATGATGGCGGGGTAGTGAGAGAACCAGAAGTAAGGAGGAGACTGCGAGAGATGAAGGTCGATGAAGCTATAGAAATATGGCCAAGTACCTACAAGACAAGGACCGTCGGACACGCCTGCAAGTGATTATAATTACCAAAGAAGTCATACTCATGTAAAAATCCCAAGCAGCTCTTGGAGAAGTGTTTGGCCGGAGGACCATCGGTAGAGTGAGATAGGGCGGGGTCTCAGGTCTTATCGCTGGCTAAAATTACCCAATTGGGTATCGCTAGTACTGCGTCCGGTGGCAGTCAATGAATCTTTGGCAGACGCATGGCACAAGTCCATCTATAGTTGAAGTCCTCTTGTCCTTGGAGAGTCGAGAGTCAGTGCTATTGACGGAACCGCTTGCTTGGTCGTCTGCTGACTTGCTGAGATGTGCAGTTGCATCAAGAGAGCCAGTCGGCTTGTTTCCATTATTTCTGCAAAGATGTCTCGCTACATCGAATGCGAGCCTCTGTCATGTAGGTGCCTGGTGTGATGAACAACCATCCATGATTTGCATGTGTTGCATCGTAAAGTTGTGTGATTTGTGAAGTGATCTCAGCCTCTAGCACTATGCCATTGCAAGGGAAGAATTGCTGCCCAAAGGTCAAAGAGTTTCAGGCCTGGTCATTGGCGGCTATACCCGCTCACTGCCCCACGCTTCACCGTCAGCCTCTTTCGCTGTGCCCCTCTCAAATTTTGTAAACTGATATTTCTTTCTTGATTTGCGTCACTCCTCAACTCTCGCACAACCACCGCAATCATGGTTTCCGCAAGCAAAGCCGCCCGCATGGCCAAGCGCGAGGCTGATGGCAAGCCCGCGAAGAAGACGCCCGCATCCAAGTTGGCCTCAAAGAATGCCTCCAAGAACGGGTCCGAGGCCTCCTCTGTCAACGGAGACGATACACCGCCCCTTATCGACGCCGACGGACAGGAGTTGAACGCAGACGGAGAGCCTGTCATCAACGAGAAGATCAAGAAATTGGGACTGCAAGAAGATGCCGACGGTATCTCTGATCGTGTTACAACTGGTGTGCTGGCGTCCCTGGAAGCGAGCAGGGACGTCAAAATCTCTTCCGCTTCCCTGGTCTTCCACGGCAAGGTCCTCTTCAACGACGCCAATATCGAGATTTCGTACGGTCGCAGATATGGTCTGCTCGGAGAGAACGGTTGCGGAAAGTCGACACTCCTGAAGGCTATCGCTGCCCGGGAGTTCCCCTTCCCCGACCATATTGACATTTACCTGCTCAACGAGGGTGCGCCCATCACGAACTTGGGCGCCCTTGAGTGGGTTGTCAAGCAAGCCGAGGAAGAGCTCAAGAGACTGGAGCTATTGACAGAAAAGATTCTGGAGAACGAGGGTCCCGATGATCCAAGGTTGGAGCCCATTTACGAAGTGAGTCAATTTGATTGAATTGGCGCAGGCGGTAGCTAACATCCAGCAGCATATGGACAGTATGGATCCCTCCACTTTCCACACTCGCGCGTCCCTCATTCTCACCGGTCTCGGTTTCAATAAGGTTACCATTCACAAGAAGACGAAGGACATGTCTGGTGGTTGGCGTATGCGTGTTGCCCTCGCCAAGGCACTCTTCGTCAAGCCCTCTCTTCTACTTCTGGACGATCCTACCGCACATCTGGATTTGGAGGCCTGTGTGTGGCTGGAAGAATACCTGAAGAAATGGGACCGCACGCTTGTCCTCGTTTCACACTCCATGGACTTCTTGAACGGTGTCTGCACAAACATGCTCGACATGAGGGAGAAGAAGCTCATCTACTACGGTGGTAACTACGATTCATACATCAAGACGCGCACGGAGAACGAGGTCAACCAACAGAAGGCATACGAGAAGCAGCAAGATGAGATCAAACACATCAAGAAGTTCATTGCTTCGGCAGGTACCTACGCGAACTTGGTCAGACAGGCCAAGTCGAGGCAAAAGATTCTAGACAAGATGGAGGCAGACGGTTTCATCGAGCCAGTTCACCAAGATCGCGTCTTCACTTTCCGCTTCGCAGATGTAGAGAAGCTTCCCCCACCTGTGCTTTCGCTCGACGATGTCACATTTGCTTACTCTGGCAAGAAGGAAGACAATTTGTACGAGAACCTGGATTTTGGTGTCGACATGGACTCAAGGACAGCTCTTGTGGGACCTAACGGTGTTGGCAAATCAACCCTTCTCAAGATCTTCACTGGCCAGCTATCGCCTACCAGTGGCTCTGTCTCCCGTCACACTCACTTGAAGCTCGGAATGTACTCACAACATTCTGCCGAGCAGCTCGATCTCAACAAGTCCGCTCTCGACTTCGTCCGCGACAAGTTCGCGTCCACCAGTCAAGACTACCAATACTGGCGGCAACAGCTTGGTCGTTACGGTCTCAGTGGTGAGGCGCAGACTGCTCTCATGGGCACTCTTTCCGAGGGTCAGAAGAGCCGAATCGTGTTCGCTCTGCTCGCCATCGAGTCGCCGAACATGTTGCTGCTCGACGAACCTACCAACGGTCTTGATATCCCCACCATTGACTCTCTGGCGGATGCCATCAACGCCTTCTCTGGAGGTGTCGTTGTAGTATCTCACGATTTCCGGTAAGCACACTGAGCACGCCGTATATGCACATAGCTAACTCTGTACAGTCTGCTCGACAAGATCGCCAAGGATATTATGGTCTGCGAGAACAAGACAGTCAGGCGATGGGACGGCTCTATTGGAGCGTACAAGAACTATCTCCGAAAGAAGATGGTGTCCATGGGCGCTGTGCCCTAGACGGAGTCATCTCACGCATTCGTAGTACGCATCATATGAACGATCTCGCAGGCGAGACCCAGCCGCGCAACGACGGCACCATCCAGGGTCGAGGGATCATGAAGAGGACATGTGCTGGCGTTTGGGTTGCAGACAAAAACGACATAGACTGCATTACGCTAATCAATTTCCCTGCTAACTTCTCACTGCGTGTTTTAATTACTGACAACTTTTGTACACCTTCACCAATCTTGATATCATTACACTCGAATGCCCACTATATACACTCTAGTGTGCAGCCGCCCTGGCCCTCTCCTCGAGATAAGTCTTCCTGTACTCATTCGCATCTGTCTCATCCCCCCTGTTCAACGGCGTCCACTTTGGCTGATCCTTGAACAGCCTCATAGCCTTTGTATAATTCTGCTCATCCGTGGTGAAGCGATGGTAGATGCCCGCAGGCATGATCATCAGATCGCCCTTCTCGAGTCTGATGCGGACCCAATCGTCCTCCTTGCTGCGCACGTCAAAAAACCCTCCTCCGTCCATGATGTATCGGATCTCCTCGTCCTCGTGCAGGTGCTCGTGGAAGAACATCTTCACTTTGTCCTCGTACCCGGGCAAAGTAGTGGGGGAGATGGTGATCTCGTCGCGATTCGAGTAGGATCGTTCACTTGCGATCCTGTCCACGTCTGAGAGCGAGGAGATGTGGTGGTGGATTATGCCCAGGTTGGAGAGGTAGGAGGGGTCGACATCGCGGCCGGAGTTGTGCGGGGCGCGCTGGTCGCCGGGGAGGTTGTCGTACCAGTAGGCTTTCATTGTGGGGGGGTTTTGTGTTGGTGATGGATTGGATGAGGTGAAGAAAGAGAAGCTGAGGATATGGTTGCAAGTTCAATGGATTAGACACTGTCGCTGTTCTGTCATAGGGCAGGCGGCACCACGTTTTTGGCTGATGCCCCGCGCCGATTTGTCGATGGTGAAGGGCCTCGAAAATTGCGTGACTGGCGGTAGAACTTTTTGGGTGGAGAGGGGACGTCATTGTCGGTGACGACTCTCGTTCTTGACCGACCACACCCTGCACGCATCTTCACCACGAGTATATCTGCTGAATGCAGGTTCACAATGAAGACGACAAAAGAGTTTTCGTAGGTATCAGTAATTAGGACGACGTTTAAGTAGCTTGCTTTTTTCCTTCTACGCATTCTCATCCTCCACCTCTAGACCGTCGCTCAGTCTTCAGGTCTTGGGACCATCATCGAGCACGTTTGAGAGATTCGCTAACAAAGAACTTCATCCCGCGTCTTTTGCTAGGTTGTACATTGTCGATAAGGGCCCCTGGTGGTCTCTGACACGGCAGCTGCGGTCGACAAAGTTTGTTACTACGAATCGGAGGGCTTATCAACCTTCTTTCGCAGGATGAATTGCTGCCGTACTATATGCTATGAAGCTTCACAACTCCAGGATCAAGATGCCTTGTGCTCGGGATCCTCTTGCAAACTCAGTTAGTATGTGCTTTATAAAGTCGCCATATCTCTCCTTCGTCTACTCTACGCATCGATAGTATTACCAGAGGACTTCTGACAGTAGGCCTGGAGCGTCAAGAGACACATACCATTGAGAAGCCAAGACGACCCTGTACTACCACAATTCTCGACTGCAGGTGCTTTCGAAATACCCGGCCAGTCTTAGAGCAGCTACAGGGACGACTTCAGATTACCAGCTCGACCTTGACCTGGTGCACAGGGACATTCGGACTGCTGTAGGGCTACTACCAGGACAGCTTGACCACTAGATCGTCAGCTCTTCTGATTTCTCGAACTACCACGAATTGTTTCCCGAGAACTCAAAATGGAGTTGTACCCGCAGAGTATGCCCTCACTGCGCTGCATTTCTCCCCTGACGTTGCCCGAGTCTATGCTCAAGGTTCAAGTCAGCTCATCGGCACCTGATAAGGCTCACGGAGGCCCAGATGCAGAGATTGGCGAGAGGCGTTGTATTGTTCACACACCTGCACCCAAGGCAAATCCCACCGGTCTACCCACGCCGGACCTCACACCGGACTTCAGTGCTGAGGTAACATCAAGCCCCAAAGCACAGCTCGGGGACTTCGCCACCGAGGACTCCCCGGCCAACCACACCTCTCCGGCATCGTCTCGCCCCCACATCAAAGCCAACGCTCAGGCCACATCAGAGCAAAACGACGACTCCATCCCATCCCTCGCCGTCGAACCTGGCAAGACCCCCTTGCCCTGCCTCTCCCGTCGCCCCCGCCCACCATCCTACGCAACAATCCATCCGCCTCCCTCCCTCCAGCCACAGAGGGACATCTGGTCCACGCACGACCCCTGCCCCGTCCCTTCTCCGCCACTCCCCTACCGCGCACCGGGCCTCCCCGCCCCGCGATCTCCACCCACCATCCCCTCCCGCCTCGCAGCATGGGACAACATCCCCGCTCTCGCCCAGCGCGAATCCGTCCACAACGCCTCTTTCCTATCGCAAGACGCAGAGAACAGGGAGCGGCAATTCTACTGGCATAGGCAGTCTTTCCGGCGCAATGTGGCGCTCGGAGCCATGACGGTCCCGTTGGGGAGGGCGGATGGGAATTGCAGAGCCAGAGGCGTGGGGAGGAGAATGACGCTTGGAGAGCTGGATGTTTCCCGTTTGGAGGAGGAGGGGAGGGCGTGGAGAGTGCGACGGGAGGAGGAGCAGAGGGAAGGGAGGGAGCGGGAGGAGAGGAAGAGGGAACGGGTAAGGGAGAGGGAGCAGGGCAGTGGGGAATGGGGTATTGGACATCAGGAGCAGCTAGGGGAAGAAGGCCAAGAGGGTCAAGGTGGGTCGAGTGGGCAGCAGGGTCAAAGGAGGAGGGAGATGAGATTGGGCATGGCCATGCCTGATGTGCCGAGGGCTGTGGCGTTGCAGACTAGGTCGCGGGCGGCGGAGTTCTACACGGTCAGACAGGGGGAGGTGGATGCTGCGTTGAGGGAAATGAGGCGGAGATGGCAGAGGGTCGAGGAGGATGTGAGAAGGGCGAGGGTGGATAGTGATCTGGAGAATCAGAGTGATGAGGAGGAGACGTGGTTCGAGGGGAGGGTCAAGGAAAGGCATGGGTATGCGTACTGTGTCGTGTTTACGCTGCTTCTGTCTGGTTTTCTTCTTACAATTGTTATATGGAGGGTTGCCAAGGCGGCTGACACCTGAAGAGATGAACCAGAGTTCCGCCGGCTCACATCGGCATCAGATCGTGACCATGAGATAGATGGCACATGTAGGAGAGGTATCAGCTGAAGTAGACCAGATCCAAATAGAATGCATTGAATGGTAGAAGATTGAATTCTCAGCATTTCCTATGTACCTGCCAAACACCAAGTCCTCTTCTGCCAACGACTCGCTGTAGCGTTGGCCAGACTCCATCGTCACCAAAGTCTAGGTCATCCAAGTTGAGATGATTCCGATGTTCCCATTTCTTGGTAAGTGTAAATGGTAGGCCATCTCGATCCAAGAACTTTTTCTCAACAAATGCATCGAGATATGTTGCGCTAAGCGGTGCTACCAGGAGAGACTTTGTCGTTGCGTCACAAGGTATGTGCTCTGTCAGATACGTGGTCATGTTGGCACCTGGTCTGCCCATCAGATCGTGGGTGGTGACAGATTTGCCCTCCTCGCCAAGAAGGTACACAGGAGGGCTCAGTGTTTTCCACCAGAAGGACTGCGTGTATGACCCTTGCGCCCCTATCCAGAGCTGAGCGGGCACGACACCACCCTGATGATAGATGCCCATAAGGATGCCGAGAGCAGAGTTGAAGGCGAGCCAGACCGCAAAGAATGATCTGATATACTTGCGCGGTATGTGTATTGACGAGAGCAGAAGCGGCACTGTAGGCACGAGAAAGCGAGCTTCTTGGTGCTTGAAACAAGAGAGGATAATGACGGCAGACAGAGCAGAATAGAAGGTCGAGCCAAGTCGAGGTCCTACGAAGATCAGAGGGAAAGCAGGTCCGAGGAATTGTGGCAGATTGACCAGTATATGTTGGTAGAAGGGGTGCAGTCCATGCTGGGCGAGATTTGCGGGATCCAGATTATAGGTGAGATTGTTGACCGGCGTAACGACGATCTTCTCCAGAAAGTCGAAGACGGTGACTTTTCCAGAGCTATACCACTCGGTGTCGAGGATGATGGCGAACATAAGATTCAGAACTCCAGAAGCAATCATGACGATCAAGCACCATGGCCTATGCGATATCAGTCGAAGTCATTGAAGCAGCAGTGGGCATTGTACTTGATCCTGAAATGGGGAAGCAACTGCAAAAAGGGTATCACAAGGAACGCTGGAAACGTGATACGATTAAAAGTTCCGAGCACGGCGAGGAAGCCGACCAAGTATGAGTAGAGTAGTTGAGAGGATTTCTGTTGTCGTCAGCATGTCTGTCTAGTGGTGCTCTGCGGAGAAGTCACCTTATCCTCCTGTATTCTGTGGATGAAGACGAGCGACCATAGGACAACCAGAGTCTCTATCGAGTTGGAGAAGGTGTGACTCTGCCATGTCCAAGTCACATAAGAAGAGGCGACCAGGAGGATGCCGATTCGGCGCTGGCGAGGGGTTGGAAGCAGTTCATGCAGCGCCCAGTCTTCGAGAACGAAGCTCATGGTAAACATGATGAGCCTCAAACCGTAGTAGACTACGTTGGGTGGCACGGTACCGAAGCCGAGACCGTCCCAGATCCATTCGAGGATAGTGAGAGGCCAGCCATAGATGAGCCATAGCGGGAAGATGCTTCGGATCGGTGTGGCTGAAGTGAACTCCCACGTCAGCTTGGTCGGAGTATGGAAGACTTGGCCTGTCCAACATGGTCAGTGACGCGTTCCTGCACGTGTTGAAAAGCTCTGGTAGTACCTGCAATGACTTCTGGCCCCTGGAAGTGTTCATCAGGATGGAGATAGCTCGGTGAAACGGCAAAGTACAGTCGGAGCAGTACCAGCCCCAGATATGTTCGCCTCCACATCAGACTGTCGTATCAGAATCGCAGATCACTACATGAGGTGTTGTTCGCATTGTCAATGAGGCGAGAGTCGAGCGAATGAATTGGAGACGCCTCTGGCGCTCTGAACAAGGGGTCGAGTTGGTGAGATGTGGCGCGCGTGAGGCGCGTCGTTTGTTGAGATTGCGCGCGGCTGGGAAAAATCGTCCGATGCTTACGAGAGTATCAAGTCTCTAGTCTCTACAATGAACTATCAATGCCACACTATTCTTCACATTCTCATGACAAGTTGGAAAAATCGCTTTACCACTCGTCTTTACGTCGTGGCTTATGATCCGCCAGCATGATCATGTGGCCAAGCCTTCCCGGTCAGCTGAGCGACATTGCCCCGTTGGCCCTGGAATTCAACTACAGTGTCCATAGCACCTCTACTATCTTGCCATTTCACCTGCTTAGATCATGCACGTCGACGAAGCACCAGAACTTCAGGGATTCAGGTCACGGACTGTCGTATCGCTCGCTGCACTGGCACGGCGCAGCTGATTCATCCACTCGCCGTTCTTCTCGCTCTCCGCCGAGGTCCAATCTCCGCGCCTATCAATCTCTCACTCCTCTTCATCTCACCTCTAGGCGATGCAGGTGCGGGTCAAAAGCTTGTCTCTGCGCAAGCGAACATCGCTAGTCCCAGGCAGGAGCGCTGTAGGGACTTTTGGATGTGTCTTGCAGTGGCCTTCACCGGAAGATTCGTCGAGAAGAGAAGGTGCCCAAGCATTCGGACACGCTATTTGCTGGCCGATCTTTGTCCTACGACAGTCTTTGTGCGACATGTCTGCCAAGTCCTGCCACATTGTGCCTCATTGATCACTTGGGAACTTGGCAAGGTCGCCTACATGCGATCTGCTAATAGACATTATTCGGTAAGTATACCTATGCAGAGCACCTTTCTGCCCTCTCTCAACCCTCTTCCTTCATCGGAGCATCACCCATAATGAGATTACAAGGCGTGGCACTCGTTGCCTCACTCCTACATGTTGCCCTCGGACAGGTAGACGCCTCTTTCGAGAGCGCCGACTTTAACGCAATCGAAGCGTTGAAGGGTCTCGATGTGGACACCTCGAGTCTGCCTGGAGTGGGCAACGGTGGTCGTACCATTTCACCTTGCGCAAGTGCGGTATGTGTGATGTCGACGACAAGAGGCCTCCTCCTGACGAGTGTTAGTGTGCTGCGTTGACAGCCTTATATGGCCAAGAACGAGTGCTTGCTCAAAATACGCCACCATACAACAACTTCAGTACTTCATACTTTTCATTCATCCAGCGAGACGTCAGGCCATTCTGTGTCTTCAGACCGGCCGACGACAAAGCCGTATCCGTAGTTGTACTTCTCTCAAGGCTTACTCAATGCCCTTTTGCAGTCAAAAGTGGCGGTCATGCCATGTTCGAAGGCTCCTCCAGCTTCGAGGGCGGTATCACCATTTCGCTTGAGTCCTTCGATGATATCTCCGTTTCAGCTGATAAGAAGGTCGCCTCTGTCGGAGCCGGCTTGAGATGGGGGCCAACCTATGCAAAGCTTGCCGAACAGGATCTCACTGTGCTCGGTGGCCGCCTATTCAGCATCGGAGTCGGCGGCTTGACCACTGGTGGCGGCATCTCGTACTTTGCAAACCTGCGAGGCTGGGGTTGTGACAACGTCGCCAGCTACGATGTCATCACAGCAAGCGGTGTCAAGGTCAACGCATCCCCCAAGAACAATCCTGATCTCTACTGGGCACTCCGAGGCGGAGGCCCCAATTTCGGAATCGTCACGCAGTTCAACTTTGAGACGCTCTCTATGCCAGGTACTGATCTATGGGGAGGTAGTCGTGTATTCCTCGAGACGGAGTTCTCGGCCGTCCTTCGCGCTTTCACCAATGTGGGTAATAATTCTCCTCGAGATCGCTACGCTGGACAGTGGATTGTTTGGACAATCAGCAACGGCACCAAGATTGCTTCGACCGAACTGTGGTACGGCAAACCCGACGGTGACCAAGCAGAGATCTTCCAAGAATACCTTGCCATCCCAACCATCAGCAGCTCGACCCAGAATCGCAAGCTAGTCGAGTACAGCAAATCCAACGACTCCCCAGGTAGACAGCGCGCGATCTACTACGTCATGACATTCAAGAACGACGAGGCTATGAACAAGATTGCCAAAGATCTTTTCTTCGAAGCTGCGGAGAAGGCTGGTGCTCTTCGAGGTGGTCAATTACTTGCCATTTTCCAGTCCATCACTGTCCCTCAGATGGAGAACATGGCCAAGAACGGAGGCAATCCGCTCGGACTGAAGCCAGAGGACGGTCCTCTAACACTCATGCTTATCAACCTATTCTGGCAAGATGCGGCAGACGACGATGCCATCATCACTCTTGCCTCGGACTGTCTCAAGGCGGTCAAGGCGGAGGCCGTCGCCAGGGGTCTGGCAAGCGACTATGTTTACATGAACTACGCCGCAGAGTTCCAGGATGTGATTGCCAGCTATGGTGCCGAGAATAAGGCAAGATTGCAGCAGATAGCCAAGAAATACGATCCACAAGGTGTCTTCCAGACGCTATCGCCAGGCTACTTCAAGCTTGATCGGCCAGCTACACCTGGGACTGATAGGTTTTCCTTCTAGATTATGCAATCCAAAAATATATCAAGCTCATCCTTTTGAAGCGACAGTCCTAGCTTGTGGTTTCGACACGGATCCGTTTTGAGAAGTGCTATTCAGCTTGCGTGGTTGCCGCTTCTGTGGGCCGCCGACGCTAGCTCTTCGAGAGGCCGCAGCGCTGGTGTTCCTCGATGCCCGCTTATGTGGTTTTCCTGATGCTTCTGACTTCTCCTTGATGCTGCCATGATCCCCACCACGAGTCCTTGTCTCTAGCTTCCGAGGCTTCTTCTTGGTCGTCTGAACCTGTCCATCCGAAGACGTAGGTCGCTTGTCATTACCACCATCTCCTTTCTGGTCTTGCCTCCCCTTCTGCCCCTGCTCTTCACTCTCGACTGGCACCGGGCCAGTTCCAGAGTCCTCCAACTTGCTTTGCTTCTTCGTCCAAGAAGGAGGCAACAGCCCCTTCGCACTCTGCCCCAACCCCTTATCCGTCTTCCTATCTCCCGTCAAATCCCTCACAGCCCCATCCGCCCCATCACCCGCCGTCATCGCCTGTAGCTCCCCCATCGTCGGCCTGTCTGTCTCCTTTGCCTGCCCAACCATTTTCTCCAACTGATGTTTCTGCTCCTCCGTCGCCTCCCAACCAGGCCAATCACCCGTGATCTTCCTTATTCCAGCCCCCATCGCATCTCCCACCTTGAACCACGGGCCATGCAACGCCCCCACCGCAGTCCCTATCCCGCCTCCAAGCCCGCCGAAAACAACACTGCTCACGCCCCCAACCAGCGTCCCAGTTATGGTCCCGAGACCGACACCGATCCCCGTCCCCAGGCCCCCGCCAGCCACTAGGCCCTGGAAAGCGCCAGACTGCAGATACTTGGCCGTCTTCCCGAACGACTCGGCCTCGACGGACTTGTTCAGCGCCTCGTTCAGGAGCTTCTGGCGCTCGTCTGGGTCCCCGGCTCCGGCGGCAGCTTGCGTCAGGTCCTCCGCCTCCCGTTGGAGCTTGAGAGCCTGGTTAGCTGCTTTGGCGGTCTCGCGGCGGCGGTCGGCTTCGGTGATGGCGTCGGTGGAGCCTTGAGCGGATTTGTCGCCCGGCTTGGGTTTGGTGTTGGATTTGGCGGGTTTAGAGACTGTGGAGATGCTCTCGCCTGGCGTGAGACCGTGGGAGGATTTGGTTGGTGCCATTATAGGCTGTATATGGTGGAGGAAGTTACATGTTCACAGAGACTTGTGAAGGGCAGCGCATGCAAGCTCCAAAGTTTGGGTTGCGTGTAAACTGGTAGCCGCTGACGTAGGTGGGGCAAGTTTGTTCGGGGCGGCGGTGAGGTGTGGGTGCGTCGAGAAATATTGTATACGAGAAAAGTTCACAGTATTGTGATCAGGATGTGTTCTACGGTGGATGAGTACAATAGCTATCCCAATGTCAGTGTATATGTAATCCACCACTGACTCCTATGGAAGCACCATTGATCCACGCGGCTCCCACTTCGCAGAGCATCCCCACTGCCCAAGCTATATCTTCCGGCGTGCCCAATCTGGGCTCAACAGGTGTCATCTCAGCAAACCTGGCAACTCTCTCTTTGATCTCAGGCGTCGCTGCATCCATCATGGGTGTCTGTACTGGTCCTGGAACCACAGAGTTGACAGTGCATCCGTACTGTCGTGGAAGCTCCTTTGCCCAGGTCTTGGTGAAGGCATCTACCATTGCTTTGCTGCCAGCATACAATGACAAGCCCGGCACTGGATCTCGCGCTGTAGCAGAGACGATGTTGATTATTCTCGAATTCTGCTTGGTCAAATGAGGTAGGACAGCTTGTGTGAGCAACAGCGTTCCTCTGGCATTGAGATTGATGACCCGGTCCCATGACCCAGGCGTGATGTCAGGAAGAAGGGCATCGCCTGACCTGCCAGCATTGTTCACCAGGATATCTATCTTCCCAAAGTGGCGCATGGCTTCATTTGCTAACTGAGCTGGTCCAACCAACGTCGAAAGGTCGGCTTCGACAGCGATCGCCTGTGCGCCTGGCGCCAGCGACGCAAGCACTTCCTGTGCGGAATCATGCTCAGATTGGAAGGGGTAGTTAACAATGATAGAGCATCCGTGTTGTGATAGTCGGCGAGCTATCGAAGCACCTATACCTGAGGATGATCCTGATACGAGAGCAACTTTGCCACTAAGAGATTGATGGCTTGCCATCGGTATATCGAGCTATTGAGAGACTACTAGTAACATCCAGGGACACCGCATGTCAGGGGTCCCGGCAATTGTATGCTGGAAATATGTGGAGAGCTCGGACATGTCCCGGTCGTTTTGCAGGTTCCGTGCGGCTCTGCGCGACCACCCCCATGAGCGATTCGGTGCCTTCGCGCAGTCACGGAAAGTCCGGTCCGCCTGCAGAGGCATGTGGAGGAATCACACTACTCTGAAGTACGCATGTCTCCATATTCTCGTCTGCCAGCTTTTTGGTCTCAGTAAGATGGCAGTGTATCCATTCCCATATGCTAGCATTGGCTGGCTGCCACTAATTGTCCTCATAAGCTCGTCTTGTTTGGCTCTTGCAGCGACATATCGCAGAGCGCAGATATGAGGATAAGTGTACATTTCCAGCACTAGTGCCAGGGCTACCATTGATAAGCAATGCACATCAGTTGCCAAAGAAGAATCAAGGCCCGTTGCTGACCGAGCTTGCAAGTAAACACAGAGAGATGTAAATGTACTTACCACGTGCTTTGAGCATGACTGATGGCTATACAGGTTCACAATCAAGATCGGCGGCACCTATTGGGTGATCCTCAACTCCCAGCGCACCGCAATCGCGTTGCTCGACAAATGGGCTGCAAAGTATTCGTCAAGGGTGAACTTTCCCTTGGCGAGCGAGCTCGTACCCAGAGGACCGAACGCTGCTCATGCAATACCCAGATTTGTGCAGATCAGAGCGTAAGATTATCCACAAGGTCCTAAACAGCACGCAAATGTCAAACGTCGAGCCGTTCCAGGGTGTCGAGTCTCGAGTGCTGCTTCTGGAGTATCTTCGCTTTCCATAGACATTCTACAGGGCCAACGGCAGATGTTCGAACTCAGTCATCATGATCTTCTTGTTCGGAAAGCCCTCTGATTTGGAGGATCCTCACGTTGTCGATCCGTACAAGACGAGCGAAGCTTTTGTCAAGTATTTGATGCTAGGAGCAGTCTCGTGGACGTGTTCCCAGTTTTCAGAAACATGCCTGATCTCGAGAGCCTACAGCCGTGGAGATGGCAAGCTGATGCACTGCGCGAGCGGATACTTGCGCGAATCGAGTGGACCAATGACGCTGGTTGTCGGTGCTGCTTTTCATTGCGGGTACTCTGCTCGAAGCAGGATGCGATACTCCCAGAATGACGCTGGATCAAGTCATTGCAGGAGCAGCGCTGTTCCCAGAATTGGTAGAAAGAGCTCGAGTCGAATTGGATAGAGTTTGCGGTAGCAAGGCCAAGAGACTGCCAGAATTCGCAGACATGAAGCATCTACCATTGGTAAGGCAGTGATAAAGGAAGCAATCCGTTTGAAGGATGCAGTAGCATAGCGGCTTTCTATGTGCTCGGACTGACCAGCCGTAGACCTAGTATGGCCGAAACAGGTATCCCTCACGCAATCAAGCAAGACGATGAATTCAGAGGATACCTGATCCCTGCCGGGAGCGTCGTCACCTGGAACCACTGGGGCATCGCTAGTGATCCAAATGAATATGAGCAGCCAGAAAGTTTTTGGCCAGATAGGTTCTTGGACGAAGACTTGGATATGCCGCCCAAGGGTCACGTGGGATTTGGCGCTGGTGAATGAGATCCCTTTGGAAGAGGTATCAATGCTGATCACGTCCAAGTTCGACGTGCATGTATCGGATACAATGTGGCAGTCCAGAGCATGTTTATCGCAATTGTCAGACCAGTGTATTGCTCCGATTGCAGAGGGATCCCTGGAGAGCCGATTGATTCGAATGCTCCCATGTTCGCGGCCACAGGTCAAGTACTATTGCGAGCGCGACTCGAAGCGTGAGCGGTAACACAAACGAGGGGCGGCGTAGCAGCCTGGAAGCTTCATGCGGCTGCCTCAGTCGGCACAGCCTGAGATTTACGTTGCCCTATCGTTGGCATCTGTCCACGCAAACAGTTCAATAATAATCAAGCTCGTCTGAACGAGCTCCAAGCGTGATAAGTGTCAACTGTCTGCTCCCGTCGATTCATCACTCGCAAGGAATGTCAATTTGCGTACGAGACAAAGAAAGGTGCATGAGTAACTCCGTTGGCGACATCTTTCAGGCTTCGAAGTGGCCCGAGCGTCTGCAGCCTGAAGTGCGGCTCAGCTTGACTGCAGCGACATCTGCTCATTCAAGTCGCAATAGACTCCACGATACTCTCTTCTTCTTTCACTCTCACAAGATACCTTCAGTCACGGCATACAAAACCAGTCATACCTCTACTCATAATCTACTGCTTTTTCCATTCAGTCTCTACACCTCCGTCACACTCACCGCAACGTCAGAGCCATCTTTGACCCCACCTTCTGCGACTCACCCAGCATCTTGAACTTCACAACCTCACAATGGCCTCGACCGATGACCAGAAGGTCACTCTGACCAGCTCAGATGGCGTGAACATCCAGACTGGTGAGCAAGCTCTCGCATGTGTTACACCTCAGCCACTGACAGGGAGCAGAGCGTGCCGTCGCCGAAAGATCCATGCTCATCAAGAACATGATTGAGGATCTTGGTAATCCAGGCGAGGAAGCCATCCCCATCATGAACGTGAGTCGCCTTCGAGGTCTGGCTACATGCGTGATCAGCTCATGCTAATTCCTACAGGTTTCCGAGCCCGTCCTCCGCAAGGTTCTCGAATGGTGCGACCACCACAAGAAGGATCCTCCTCCAGCCAACGACGAGGACTCGGACAACCGCAAGAAGACGACAGACATCGAAGAGTGGGACCAGAAGTTCATGCAGGTTGACCAGGAGATGTTGTTCGAGATCATCCTCGTGAGTCTTCCACAGCCCACACATGGTTCGAGTGAAGCTAACTCTTACAGGCTGCCAACTACATGGACATCAAGGCCCTTCTTGACGTCGGCTGCAAGACCGTCGCCAACATGATCAAGGGAAAGTCCCCTGAGGAGATTCGAAAGACCTTCAACATTCAGAACGACTTCACCCCAGAGGAAGAGGAGCAGATCCGCCGCGAGAACGAGTGGGCCGAGGACCGCTAAACATACCATCTCCATCACATTAAACCTACACATCCGCACTCGCGGTCACGAATTCTCTGGGCGTAGGTATCGCCGGCGTTTCCAGGGTCGCATGTTGCAGCCTAGCTCGATGGGAGAGCTTTCCGTAGCTGCATTCTGTTTAGGTCATATCGTGAAGGCAGCCTGGTCTTCGATGAGGAAGACATCTTGGCTATGACGAGCGTTCACGGTGGTCCACATAGCTTCATGGAATGAAATGACAACTTGAACCACTTTGACGGCCCCATTCAGACCAGTTATGTGCTATTGTTCATGGTCGTGTACCCTCTCTCTAAACCCTGCATTTCGATTTATACACAACCAGGTTGGCTGAATGGAGTAGATAGTCTCAAGACCATATATTAAACAAGTCTTCTCTATATCAATTTTTTGACACAAGAATACTCTCGTCCAAAAAGGCTTAACTCCACGATATGCTCTCGAAACGCCAAAAAGCACACTCGACACGCTGTACAGCTGTGCGTATTCCCCTTCTTCTCTCCTCTCCACCCACTGTCCTCGTCACATCCTCATCTTACATTGCTATTCCCATTTCCCCCACCCCTCCTGATTCTCCCTTTTCTCCTCTAGTCCCCCCCCCAAAAAAAAAAAAATCAAGACTTGTACCCCTCCTTCATACTCTGGCTGCTCGCGCTCTGAACAGTGGTCGGCAACCCGGGCTTATTCGCCTTACCCTGCCACACCTTTGCGATGGCGTAGACAATGCCGCTTACGAAACCGACACCAATAGCGCTGACACTGGCCACTGTGCATGGTGCGTCGAAGAAGACCAGCCCTGAAATGGCGATGGGGAGCTTATTCAGTGCGCCGACCATGCTGTAGGTCGTGGAGGAGGTGACGCGCACGCACCACGCTGACGTGTAGGAGATGAAGACGGAGGAAAGGCCCGATGCGATCATGGCGATGATGATGCTGTTGCGTTGTTCCGTGGGGAAGTTGCGGGCGAGATTGGCGGAGGACCAGTTCTCGAGGAAGATGGAGCAGATGAGGAGGATGGGGATGGAGAGGAGGTTGTTGTAGTACATTGCTGGGAAGTGTTAGTGTCACTTTGGGAGAAGAGGAAGGAATGGGACACACTGTCAAAGTCCTTGAAGTTGGTGAGCTTGATGCGCTTGCGCATGCCTAGCACGTAGGTCGCGGAGCAGAAGCAGTTGAGCATCATCCAGATGTAGCCTGCGTTGAGAGTAGCGATCTCTGCGTCGGCTTTCTTGGAGGAGCCGTGAGATGCGATCGCGTGCTGAATATCGGCCCAGGCAGCGATGACGGAGGAGAGGACCATGAGGCCAAAGGAGAAGAGGGCCATGCCGGTCACGGACCCGCCGAACCAGAGAACCTCGCCATATGCGATCAAGATGATGGTCAAGTTCTTGAAGATGGTGTAGACGGGGATGGAGAGGAATTGGATGGCTTTTGTCGAGGTGTAAATCATGCCAATCAGGAGGACGGAGATGGGGAACCCTACGTATGTCAGCATGTGTCTTGCTCTTTCTTATCCAATCTCGTACATTTCCGCGCCTCGTCGCTGTTAAAGTCTCTGAATGTGATGACTCCGGCAGTCTTGCATGTGGTGATCGCAGCGACGCAGACAACGCTCTGTACAATGTCAGCCTAGCACAAGCAGTAAAGATCCTTCCACCACTGACCTGAACGCATAGCAAGAAGAAGTTGAGGTTAAAGTCCAATCCGCTGAGCACGTATTTGTTCGTGACCATCATCAGGATACTGCTGCCGCAGTACGACAGGATCGGCAGAGCCGGGTTGTTGATGGGTGGTGAGGCAACCATGGCGGGCTTTGGTGTTGGTGGTGGTGGTGGAGCGTCAAAGTTGTCTTTCTCTTCTCCCATCTCAATCGCGAAGTCGCGCTTCTTTTCGTCTTCCATGATGTGGTGCGCCGTATCTCCGTATGCGGTTTAAAGGGATCGATAACGGGCCTGGTCGAAGTAAGGCCCTGAAGAAAGGAGAGGCTGTACGACCCTGGCTGTGGACGGTTGGTCAGAAATTGCGAAGAACCAGAAAAGGAGGTCCACAAGTGCGAGCAGAGCGACGGTAGTGAGGCGGTATACAAGAGAGGGAGAGGAGGTGAAATTGTCTCAACACGATCTGTCAGGGAAGCAAGTCAAGGGTTACGAAGCCTTGGGCCTGCCTTCCCACCTCTCACCACTCAGCGGAACGAGGCACAGATTTGCGCGCTGACTCGTGTTGTGAAAAAGGTAATTCAGCTTGTGGGATCAAATTGCAGGGATTGCTCATGCAGCAAGGGCAGTATCTAGTCTTTCTCGAAAATATTAAGTCTCGGTCGAAGTCGTGTCGTCAAATGCCTTATCCTCAGATAGACGACCTTGGTCTTGTCGTCTGTCATTCATGTCTCCCAACCGAGCATTTCACGACTACTTGGGCCCAAATTTGGGGATCACCACGCTAGCGTCGCGTCACCCTCAACTCCGACCCGCGTTCCCTTGCGGAAATTTCGAGACTTCCGGCGCTGCATGTGACTGAAGATATTATAGTCGACAAGGATGGCCGGGATCGACTCCAAGGTAGCGTCGCTTGTGGACAGGAACAACGATGCAGACTCGGACGACGAAGACGCGCTTATAGCAGCACTCGAGGACGACGACAGTAATGATCTGGCTGGTCTACGAGAACGGCGACTGCAACAGCTGCACTCCGAGTTCACGAGAGCCAAAGCTCAACGTGAGTCTGGCTTCGGTACATACGTCGAGATCAAAGACGAAAAGACAATCCTGGACATTACCACCTCGATCAAGCTCTGCGCAGTACACTTCATGAAGCCTGACTTTACCAGATGCCGAACTATGGATCAAAAGCTAGAAGTTCTGGCACCCAAGCATTTCGATACACGATTCGCTAGCATCAATGTCGAGAATGCCCCATTCCTGGTCACCAAGCTCAAGATCCAGGTCTTACCGTGCGTGATCGCCTTTGTGAATGGGGTGGCGGTAGATCGCATCATTGGCTTCGAAGGAATCAGCAACAGACCAGACTCTATCACAGTTCAAGAGCTCGAGGCGAGACTGCTCACTACTGGTGTCCTGGTCCGGTCGAAAATGACCGCCGAGGATGAAGGTCGTCGAACCATTCGCAGCGCGCCTGCTCAAGACGATGATGACGATGACTGGGATTGAGGTAGCAAGCTGGATGAGGATTACCCAGCATGAAGCCTTACAGGAAGTCTGCTGTGTCAATAGGTATTGTACCTGACCGAGACACGACTGCCCCTGAGCGGCCGAGTAACGACAATCAACATTACCGGCTGAACCAGTGTATGCTTCTACATACATTCATTATGAAAGCAGCCAGCCGAGGAAGACAGAAAGGTTCATGACACGACATATATGTACATATACCCAATCTACCACATCTATATGTGGCCATAATTGCTCGACCCCATCGGGCCCATACTCCCGTAGGCACCCTTGAACAAACTATCATGCACAAGATGCTTGACATCCCTCTTACCCACCAAATCCTTCCTCCTACCAAACAGCTTCAACCTCTCCCTCACCCTCTCCTCTGCGGCATCTGCCTTCTCATCCATTTCCTTGGCTACATCCACTCCTCCATATTCCCACACGTTGGCCTTCATCCCCACTCCATAGTACATGTACTTCTGCAAGAAACCCAACCAGATCTGCACCGTCTCCGGATGGCCATCATGGATCTGAATCAATCTCCGCATCGTGATCCGCTCAAAGTTCTCCTGGCTTTTCTTGTGCACAAAGTTACCCTTCGGCACGGTCCAGCGCTCCGTGATGCGCGGGAGGGGCACAGCGCCTTTGGCCGGGAGGTTGAGGTAGTACGCGGCGCGCAGGGCAAAGTCGGCCATGAACTCGAGGTTGCGGACGGAGTAGGACCGGAGCTGGAGGTCTGCGACGGGGATGCTGTGCGTGGGGGCGCGCTTGAGAGGCTTGAGGTAGGTGAGCTGCACGGAGCGTGGGAGGCGGAGGGTGTCGACTTCTTTTTGGACGGATTGGGGGAGCTTGTAGTCACGGAGGGGAAGGGTGATGCCGCGGGCACTTTGGGGGTGTTAGCTGGGCTGGCAAGGTGAGGGAAGACTGGAGGACAGCGTACTCTTCGGCGGCGTCTGACATCATGTCATCGTAATCTTCGCCATTCTCGGCTCGAAAGTTGTCCATTATCAGCGATTTCTCGCCCGTGAAGGGCTGCCGTGATTGATATACTGTTCGAGATTGTGGACATATTTGCGGCGGAGCGATCTGAGCAAGGTCAGTAAAGGCAGAGAATGGGATGGAAAATGCTCACTTTTAATCGCTTCGCTAGGCTGAATGGCGATCTGAAGTAGCCAGGAGCTGCCATACTTGTCACGATGTGCTCGATTGCACGCTATACAGGTGGAGGATGTGAAGCTCAAAAAAGTCCGCGCTTGCCCAGTTTGGAAGCTGATCCCGAGCCGCGAGAAGCGCCAGCTTTGATCACACCGTTTGGCACGCCCTAATCCTTCCATATCTTGCACTTTGCACAATTCCTTTTCTTACATGTTCCAAAGGACGATGCCGCTGCTATCCCACGTTTGGCTTTGAAGTACAGGGATCTGCGCTTGACTGGGTTGAAGCTATCACCAGAATCATTCTCCTCAACCTCTGAAGCTGAAGAGCAGTACCAAGACGAAGTCTGGCAGCAACGACTTCTCCAATCAGATCTCGAAACATTCATTTGCACTGTGGCACCGGTGGGGAAGGATGCCACTTCCCTTGCAAGTGACAGCGATGACATACGGTGGATTGCTCAACTCACTGTCCGCGGTCCCATCAATGCTGCGGCATTTGAACTACCTGCAGAGGTCGGTCAACCTTTCACGGCTAGAGAAGCTTCAACATCAGAGGAACGCTGGCAAGTCCTGAGTCTTTATGTTCTGCCCGACTTCCGAGGCCACTTACTTGCATACAGACTTTGCAATAGCGCTTTCGACCACCTCCAGGCAACTAGAATCGTTCCGGGTGGAGAGCGCTCACAGCTCAGACTCCGCACTATGATCAAGCCAGAAAATGCTGCTAGTATCAGTCTGTTCAGAAAATTGGGATTCGGTCACTACGGGACATGCACTCTTGCCGAAGCAATGCTTGCCAATGGTGAGGCTCTGCCGGACGTTCTGGATGAGAAGTACACGCGGAGGTCCGGGGTCATTCTGACGCGAGTCGTCCAAGCGTGACTTCGGTCACCACGCCGGTCCAGTCTACGCCACATGCTTGATATACTGCAGTTGTACGGTTGAGAAAGGCACATCTTCGAGCAAGCAATTTATATTCTGTATAGACAGGCAGAAGCCAAAGCGAACAAGCGACCTCAATATCCTACCACATGACTCCAACAAGAGCGGCGATCTATATACAGGACTCGCGTCCGAAAGACAAACATTCAAGGAGCGTGGCTATTTCTTACCCATCATTTCTCATTCTTCAGCTACAACCATCTAGTAAGCCAGCAATCCGGCGACCGCAATGACTGCGCCAGTGACCCAGCCGGTAGTGACGTGCATTGGGCTAGCGCCACCAGTGAAGGAAGCGGCGATGCCAGTGCGGGTCGCGGTACTGTTGGCTGCGCGAGTGGTGGAGGTCACGCCAGCGGCGGAAGTGGTGCTGGTCTGGACTGGAGCGGCGCCGACGATGGGGGTGGTGGGGCTGGGCTGGCCTGCGACGCGGGTGTTGCGGCCGACGCAGCGAGGGTTCTCGGAGCGGAAGCGGTCGTTGCCGTCGTCGTAGCAGTCGTCGTCGTCATCGTCGTTCCGGATGCCGCTTGGGACAGGGGTGGGGGCGGCGCCGACGATGGGGGTGGTGGGGCTGGGCTGGCCTGCGACGCGGGTGTTGCGGCCGACGCAGCGAGGGTTCTCGGAGCGGAAACGGTCGTTGCCGTCGTCGTAGCAGTCGTCATCGTCGTCGTCGTCGTCATCGTCGCGGTAGCCGGCGGGGCGGGGAGAGGGGGCCGGGGTGGTGTTGGGTTGAGCTGGAGCCGATGCAGGGACAGCGGCGCCTACACGGCAACGGTCATCGTCGTCATCGTCGTCGTCGTCGGTGCATCCCTCGGGGCGGCGAGGGGGAGCCGGCTGCGCCGGAGCTGGGGCTGGTGCGGGCGCGGGAGCTGGTGCACCGATGCGGCATCGGGGATCATCGTCATCATCATCGTCGTCGGTGCATCCCTCTGGACGACGAGAAGGAGCTGGGGCTACTGGAGCTGGAGCCGGAGTTGCAGCCGGAGCTGGGACGACCTGGTTGCGGTTGTCGTTGCGGTCATCATCGTCATCGTCACGGGGCCTGAGGGCGACCGCAGACGAGAGCGCGATGAAAGTGGTGAAGGCGAGTTGGAACTTCATTTTGAGTACTAAAGGGGTATCGAGCAGGTAAAGATGGCAAGCGAGTGGTGTCTCTTGTCAGCGAGTGTCGTAGAGGCTGTCTCTCTGATGTTGACAGGGCGGCAGTCTGTTGGGATGAGAAGGGGAACCGGGTGTTGCAGGTGCTGTCTTTATACTAGATGATGCTACAGGTTCATAGAGACCCCTCCATGCCTCTCAGTCATTGTACCAACTTTCTCACACTTACGCTGCAAACTCTTGGTATAGAGTCATAGCCACCGGAGTACATGTCATTGCCATAGCTTGCATCCAAGACGCATCGCTTACTTCGGCAAAGGCTGGTGGTGTGGGAAATGGCACATACGTAAGACAGCGGCGCTTCTCCGCAAATGATTTGCGGCGATACAAATCCCTGTACAGTAATCTTGGCAATTAAGGCCATGAGGCAGGACTGCATCCTGTTCCTGGCAGTGGTACGCGTGGAGTCACATTACTATGCACCGAACAGCAGTGCAACCACGAACGGGTTGTCTGCGAAGATGGGCTTGGCAGCAATCCGGATTGCAGCTCACACAGCGAACTCCGCATCAGGTTGAATGCTTGTAGGATAGATTCTCAAAACGGAGGACTCTGGCATAAGAACAACTAACCTCCCTGTTCGTGATATAGCCAATCTTGCAAAAGGCTTCAGGGTTCGTCTCCTATGATATTGGATGTATAGCAGGCGGTTGACCAGTCATGCTTGGGTATTTGCTTCTGCAAAGAGTGCTTGCATAATTGCGAATGGCAGGCTCTGTTTTGGATGCCTCGGCACGTGTCGGTCGGGACAGGCAAGGAGCATCTCTTACGGGTACGATTGGGACATACCGACTCGGCGCGAATCCAAAGTGCCGCAACGGCAGACTCGTTTCTCTGTTCGGAGCATTCTTGGCCTCCGGGAAGATGACGAGGCAAAAGGGGAGCAGATCAGAAGAGGAGAGGAAGTCTTGGGGATGACGCACCAGCCACCCAAAATTAGTACAAGTGGAGAATGATTCGGCCGTGCCTGCATCGACACTCAACTGCGCTTGCCAATCCTTACTCTCATTTCTTAAGCATCAAGGAATTGAATTAGTCGAAGTCATAGCAATCATCATATAGTTAGTGGTACCAGTGTCTCCAGCAACGGAAAGCCTTAGTCATTTTCTAACAACTGAAGCAGTTCGAGACACGAAGTACAGCAAGCTTCAATGCTCGGTCCAATGGTCGCCAGAGGCTCGGGCCGCTCCCATGATCGGAACCCGTGAACCTTCCTCATCAACTACTTCGCTTCCACATACAGCCAACATGGCCACATCTTCGGCTCTGGCGTTCCTTCACATTATCGCCAAGCTCAAAGATATTCCTTGTAAAGGATGTATCTTGTGAGAGATGGATTCTGCGAGGTATTTTCCATCCCGTGAGCGTTGCCGACCTCATGCACAGAATGGCCGTCATGGTCCTAATGGCGTCGGAGGTGCGATCCTCACTCCTGGACGATGCAGCGTCAAATCGACCAGATCCAGACAACTGCGGAGCTTCAATCTTGGGCGCCGAGAATGTCAATCATTCACGATCTAGGTGAGGCCATCACAGGCAATATCATACCCGTCGTTGGCATTCGCAAAGGTGTTCCTCCTGGTGGAACATCCCTTGATTGACTTATCAGTGGACAGGAGAGAAGCACCTGCGACAGGAATTAGCTTTGGAATACTTGTCTGCACCTGTTGGGCTGCTTATGGGCGAAGAGATGATGGAGAAAGGGCTGGAGTATGAGAAGGGTGAAAGCGAGGCCGCACAGCTTGTTCACAGTATTGACGCCCTTGAAGCCCTTGTTTACGAAAGACGATCGTGGAAGAGTCAGGATCTGTCGAAACTATTGGAATTCAAGCGCAAAGTCTCCCACCCCGCTATGCTTGTCTGGCAAGATCACCTATTTGCCGAGAGGACTGCCTTGTGGTCCGATACAGCCACAACTTGCCGTGTAATCTTTGCAATTGGTAAGCAGCCACCCGCCTCGCCAATACCAGCTGAGTGACAATAGCGGGCAGGATCCGAACCCATCATCAGCGCTAACAAGAGGCGATACTGGTGGGCATGGGCTGAGTCCCCGGCTTCTGAGAATAGGGCCTGCCAACATGGGTCACTTGTATTGCCTGACGATCACGGAGAACGACATGGGAAACCGTGGAAAATTGAGGCGATGTACCGAGAGCGATAGTAAAGCAGTGTGCAGTATCGCATAAGTGTCGCACGGTCTGTGAATGAGTGGCATTGGCCTAGTTATACCAGGTGCCAGGATGGAGCAGAATATAGCCACGCGAGCGCTGTCAGGCAGGAAGCCAATCGAATGCCTTAGATCATAACAATCGTTGATCTATACCCGTATTCTTTTGTAGTGCACACTTGAACTGCCGCGACCATACCACACACTTTGAAAATGCGACAAGAAGCCTGCCGGGAGTTCCCAAAAAGCGCCCAAATCTACGCGTTCTTGGTATAATCCAATCCAATAGAGCCGCTTGATTTCGTTGTCAGATGCTAAGTTGGCCGTATTTTGGCACAACGAATGGAGCGCGTGTCGAAGAGAGTTGTCAGCATAAAATCACGTGAAGCGAGCCGGTTTAAATTTGTGCACCTGTCTGTTCAGTAGTCGTTTGTTGCACGGTCATCTGCAGATAGAGTATTTCGATTTCAGTATCTTCTTGTCGGCCTATATTCTTTGCATACAGTTCAGCCGGCGTGACGAAAGAAGGTCAGCCGGCGCGGGGCTCGCCAAGCTCTAACCCTAACCCTGCCAAGTGTGAAAGACTACACTCTTCCTGACATCTCTAACCCTAACACTCTCTAACCTTAAACCTAACCCGTTAGAAACATGTCGTAACTACACTGTTAGAAACATATTATGAACTAGTTTTAAAATAAGCTAAGAGTGGATTTTTTTTACAGAAAAGGGCGTTAAGCAAGCTCGACAGGCGCCTGTTTCGTCACGCCGGCTGAACTGCAGCCTGATTCTTAATCGCGCGCTGGCCAATGGCTGACACAGCACCTGACAATCCCTCACGCCTTGAGACGAATCATTCTTAGGCGCCCGTCACATTTGGCGCTTCTCGATTTCAATCCTCTATCATATAAAGCGTCTCTGTTGCATCAGCGAGCTTCACACCATGTCCGGTAATGAAACATCCTCGCTAGGCTCTTCACGTATGTCTTTCAAGCACGCATGCCTGCAACTATAACTGACATCACTCCAGCCTCGGTGAAGCACCAATCCACGTCGAGCTCTGTGCAGTCTCACACTGCACAGAGCGAACCAGCAAATAACGTTTTGACTCAGAACCATAGCCAAGTGCCTCACGGTCCACAATACAGACCACTACCATCACCCCGCAGCGAAGGCTTCCTCAAGAGAAAACGGGAGGAGAAGGACGAGGAAAAAGAAGAGGTAGCAGTCGAAAATAACGCAAGAAAGCTTCGCAGGCGGCGTCGCTCGGCTTCCTTGCATACATCCAGCCATTTGCGTAAAAGTGAAGTTGAGCAGAAGGATCTGATCGATCACTGGGTCACGAACGATTGCGAGTGGACTGATTTCTTGAAAGAGACAAGTACTATGGAAGACCGACAATCGAATCGCTCGCAGAAGCGATCATTGTCCAGATCAAATAGCTACCGACAATCAACCCTAACTGGCGATACCCCCAGGGCATGGGGCGGCAAGCATGCGGCATCCATGCTTGAGGCCGGCATATTCATGGAGAGGCAAGATGGTGCCACAATCACTACAGACGACGATCGCCTATGCAATCAGATACTCGAAGGACAATATCCGTTGCCTGAGGAGTGGAGATTCCAAGAACACAACTTCCTGACAATCCTAAAGCAGTGTCTCTACAAAAATGAAGCAAGAGTTAGACGCGATGTCGGGCCCCATGTTATGCCCTCACCAGAATTGCTCAACGCACAGGGACACCCTGGACTTGAATTCATTGCTGAGGCAGTAGATGCACAGTGGACAAAATGTACTTCCCTTTGCGGACCGAAGACAAAGCCTGACGGCACCCACGGTGTGTCCCGTCTTGTCTTCACACCACAGGAGCGCGAAAAACTCATGTCAAATAACACTTGTAGCTGCGAGACGATGATGTTCCCATTTTACATTTGCGAGGCTAAGTGTTTCGATACGTCAATAGGGGAATCGGAACTCCAGGCTTTGCATGGGGCTAGTGTTGCAAGCAACACTGTGATCGAACTTTACCAGAACATCTCGGCAGCAAGAGAGCTCCACCAACGCATTCTCGCATTCTCGATCTCCCACGATCAACGCTTGGTCAAGATATATGGGCACTTCGCGCAAATTGATGACACGAAGATCACGTTCCATCGCCACCGCTTGTTCGAAGCGGACCTCGTCGATCATCCGTCCGAACGAAACAGACCGTATCAAATTGCCCTCGGGATTTGGGAGCACTTCTATCCCGTCCATCTCGCTAGAATCCGGAGCGCACTTGCTCGACAGCCGGATCGTGTCACGGAATCCTACACAGCAAACCTGGGACTTGGAGAAGAGTCGCCGAGTGGAGCGCTCACTCCACATTCTCCCCAAATCGATAGCCAACCTATGGCCAGGCTTCAGGAAGAGAATGCAAGGCTCCTAAATCGCATATTGGAACAACAAGCACAGTTGGAGCAGCTTAGGGAGCAGATAGCACGACAATCGGAGCTATACAAGGAGCAGATGGAACGACAATCGGAGCTATACAAGGAGCAGATGGAACGACAATCGGAGCAGATGGAACGACAATCGGAGCAATACAAGGAGCAGATAGCACGACAATCAGAGCAACACAAGGAGCAGATGGCTCAGCAGAGGGAGATCATAACATTGCTCAAGCAATCCACCTGAGTTCCGACTTGCGCTATCGGAATCTTGCATTCGATTAGGTGAGAGTACAGCAGGATGATTGCTTTGGTCACTCCGGCATCGCGACTGCATGATCGTTCGAGGCAGCGCAAGGCGTTTGTTTATCTGCTGGCAGATCTTCCTTTGTTGGTGCGGAAATGGGCAACAATATTTCAAACTTTGGAAGCCTATAAGACTTGCCACGACCTCTCCTAGCCTAAGCATATAACTTACCCAATCGCGGATGTGGTCATCGGGTCCTTAATCAAACGATACTTTCACCGACTCAGATCTTTCCGCAAATGGCCCAAAGGGCCCCCGAGTCGAAGTGGACAGCTATCGCAGCCCATGCGAAACGACTCCAAATGAGCACGATCAAAGTCTCAATCTGCGCAAGCTTCCGCTCTTTGAGCACGCTCAAGGGGCGGCAAAGCTCGAAACATATCCTCTGCAGTATCCTGGACCTACTGAACAACAAGCAAGAGGCCCACCAAGCTTTGGCTTCCATGACTGTCACACCGCTGCTACTCCAAGAATGCACTTGCAGGCCTTGATTCTAGACCCTGAAACTTTTCCCGACCTTTCAATCGTGTGTTTTGGTATCCACTTATCTATGTAACGGTATTCTGTAAGATCGCTGGGCTCGACGTTGTCAGACTCAATCAGAAATCTTTCTCTGCAACCTTTTCCCCTACCATTCGAGTGCGGACTGGCGAGAGTATATCGATACCCTAGATCGCATCTATTAAATGGAATCGCTGGCATAGAATTGGCGCAAGTTTCTTCGTAGTCGACTGCAACTTTCTCTTACTCTAGCTATATCATCATGCATAGGATCTGCCTTGGGTTGCGCAAATGCAAGTAAGGTATTGAAGGCGAGAAGTAGGATAATGTTCATCCATCTGTACAGGATGGTCTCGACCATTGACTTAGCTATCGGTCAAAACGGCCATAGTCCTTGAGCTGACGAGCTGGTTCGCTCAAATGGTCCCTTCAGTTGCCCTGATAGCGACAGGCTATGAAGTACCGCAGGAGTCCCGGACTGGCTGACGCGTTCCGCTTCGATCGTGCTTGGGGTGTCATCGTTTCGAATGGTTGAAGAGACAGCAAAGTCTAGATAGTGAAGAGTCGAGTCCAGCATAGGCGCTCAGCTAGCAAATGTGATTGGAGAATGGCCGCACTAAGTGTATCGGCAAGAGCCTTCCGTCACGGTACATCAGCAGCGTGAGCGGGCGTCAGCATGCTCTACTGTCCACTCAGGTGCATTCTCGCAGATCGATTTGCACAGGATCGGTTCGTAGACTACGCCGTGGCCTGCCCCCGCTACTATATTGGCAGCCGTGCTGTGTGTTGCGTGTGGACATTAGTGCAGGCCTTCGCCTTCAAATCTTGAACTCCATCCAATGCTCGTGGCCCTTTAATACCGACAGCCCCGTCAGCTGTACAGTTTCAGCGTCTTGTCAGAGCTTGCTTAAACTCTGTCTCGTACCGGCCCCCAGCCAGGACGCCGTTCTCATCATACATATCCATATGGGAGAAGGCGACGCTGTCGAGGCATGGTAGTGAAAGTCATCGGTCAGTAGTCTGGATTCTGTGTCGCTCACACCCCAAGGCGGCAACAGACAGCTTGACGGTAGCTTAGGAAATGACGTGTGCAGGATATGGCAACTCGACTGGAAACGAGCTTGAAAACCTTGCTTGTATGTAGAACAGTAACACAACGTCTTGACCAGTCATCGTGATTTGAAGAGTTCTTTGACCTTCAAAAGGTTCATTTGATCAACCGTCTCGTGGAATGCTGCATTGTCGTATGCCCAGCGTGGAATATGATCTGGTATCGGATGACCAATTCGGCCTGCGTTACTGAAGTCAATCAGGACGAGCTGATTTGAGCTGTTTAACATGACATTGCTGGCAGTGATGTCGCCATGTGCGAAGCCATGCATATGCAAATCATTGATGATTGAAGAATACTCCTCCAGCCTGAGCCTTAGTTCGCTCCATGCGAGGTGACGCAGAGGTTCCATGCGGAACCCTACAACGTTGCCATCGTCGTCAATGACAGCTTCCTCGGAGACTTCCGGGCTTGAGATTGGATATCGCCTTACCTCCTTCAGGATCGAATGCTCGTATTTTAGTCGCTTTGAACTATACTCATCGGGATGGGCGATCTTGATGATAGGAAAGTCCTTCATGTGAGTGCACCGGATGAAGCCTTCTGTACCAAAGTCCATAAGGGTCGACTCGAATGCTCCCAAATTTCGGCCACGGTTGGTGAGAGAACGATTTTCTCCATCTTCGTGATTGGGCTTGCGAGCAGCGATGCCAAGCTGAATAACGGCATCTCTAAGGATCCCTTCCAAGTCACTCTCCAGAGATTCCCTGGGCCTTCGATGTAGCAGCTGATGCTGTTCTCGTCGCAGGATGGCGCTGGCGGCGATATTTGACGTACACCTCCGTCCGAGACTAATCGCGAATATCAGGGACATGCCGTCTGTGCTAACGGCTACCTACATTCTGCAATTTCCTGACAGTGACCCTCGCAAGTACGGCAGGCAAGCGTAGCCGTAACCCTGCTGCCCCTCCTCCAAAACTTCCTGACAAATGAGTTCATTTCTGCAAGTGGGATGGGAGGTGGATTGGAGGAGTCAGTGAGGTTTTTTATATCCCATGAGCAGATGACGGCTTCCGATCACGTGACCATATTCGAAAAGAATATAGCCGAATTTTGCAAAGCCCCGTCTTTGTCAGCTTCCGCGCTGTCATCGATGTAGGACGAGAGAATCATGGGGGACCTGCGGACGCCCTGCCGAGAGATTGTTTGCAATCTAAAGCACCGACGTTGAACGAAAGATATGGACAGGCATTCGTGGAGAGGTGCTTATGATACCAGGGGCAGTAGGTCATGAATGTGCGACTTCGAGTAGTGAGCCACGTCCGTGTCATATTCGCAGCATCAACAGTGACAACTGTTCAGGGCTCTGCCAAAAAAAAAGAAAGTCTCTTAACGTTATCCAACATCGGGCCTTCGGCTGGGACAGTCGGAGGCGTAGACGCCACTCTCTTCAGGCAGGAGATCCGTCCGGACAGACCTTGATTTGCACTGCGAAATCTGTCATCACTCAGATGAAGATCAGGCGATCAGACCGGTGTCAAGCGAGGCAAGTTAGGGCACCATATTCAAGATGATATCATTTTGGATGAGAAAGGCTTTGAGACACAACGCCCAAAGGCTTCGGACGATCTGATCCATGGAATCACACAAACGCCAAAGTCCTCTTCGCCTCATGACAGGTCCCGCATTTGCGTAACAGAACTGGAAAACCCCTCGACAAATGCAGGGTACAACCCAGAACCGGACCTAAGTATACAATCATATTCTCGTCATTTCAGCCAGCCGCAACGCAGTCTCTAGGCGCTGCAATCTCTGCCGTACTTTTGTTCTGGCAGTTATGGTCGCGAAGGTCTCACCGACCGTAGTTGACAACTCATCGTCAACCCAGCCAAGATACTCTCAGGCGTAAAAGACCTCGGTGGTCCATTCTCGCCAACGAACAAATGCTCGCCGACCTGCACGGTCACTGTATCGATAAATCTTTTGATCGCGACTCGATAGTATGCCTTGAGAGTATCGTGTATATCGTGCACTGCCTGCTCTTCATTCCTCAAACGAGCGGCTTGAGACTGACCACTCATCTCAATGCCTGACTTCCGAGGCATCATGGATCTGTACGACATTGAGCATTGCCACGGTCAAGAGAGACGCGCAGTCTTCTCCACCGTCTTTTCTCTAGTCTTTGCGTGTCAACGGGTCCTGGTCTGGAGAAGGAACGCTGGCAGTAGGTCAAGTGGAATAGGCACTTGTTCGCAACCATTCGCGTAATGGATCGCGCTCAGGAGGCTAAGATGACCTTCATGTGGCTACCTGCTCAGCAGGCGGCGTGATGTCAACCTTTGGATTCTCGTTCGCAGTCTCGAGCGCAACTTGCGACTCATTCTTGTCCTTAATACCCTTCTCCTTCTGGTACGCGTCACGATCGTCGCCCACTTTCATTCCTTTCTTGCGTCCATCTCTCGTACATGTATATCGAAGTACAACCCAAAGGGTAAAGCCCAGGACAACGAGAATAGTAATCATTGCCACGATCAGTGCTGCAAGTGTGCTTTTCGGAAGGTCGACCGTGCTATCAGACTTGATGTCGTCGGCGAAACGCCGAGTGAGGGTGTAATATCCTCTCGCTGGCAGGTTTCGCGCCGCCCCTGATCCGAAACCTAGATGGTCGTACATGACTATCCAATGTTGTTCTACTTGTCGGTGGTTGAGACAGATGCTGGCGATTGCTTTGAGTGATGTGACAGTGTCAAGGAGCGAAGTATCGCAGACATATGCACTCTGTGATGGACAAAGAACACTGGAGGCTTTCGAGAGGGCTGAAGCTCAATGACAAAGAACAAATGATCTAGACCAACAAACATGTGCGAGCAGACATGTAGACGAACCCACGTTTGCTCGATTATGAGGCTGAACCCTATCAGCGACATCTTCATGGCGATAGTAGTGTCTGTTAGCACAGAATCTCTGTCATGGCAATTCACTCACAAGCTCGTCGACTCAGTATGAACATTATGGTCAACGCTAACATCAGAAGACAAAGAATACACATACTCAATCGCCGGAAATGGTCGAACAATCTACTCATACCTCGCAACCCACTATGATAAGCAACAAGCATGTGTTTCCCTCGAATCTTCTACCTTCATCTTCAACAATGTGCTACTACCGCCTCCACATCTTTACCGCCTGCGGCCACACCGCTTTCTCCTCCCATCCAGTACGACAATGCCGCGACTCCACAGCCCTACGACTGCACCTCATGACGCGATCCGCCTTGACATCATGGGTAGGCTGTCCCATCCGCAACACACATCCTCTCCAGACATTCAGGGTTGAACGACTATGCACACACTGCCAAACCGTACGAGATAGTCTGATGCGCCATCTTGACGCCGCACATGTGATAAGAGTGGATGACACGAGATGGAAAGTCAGCTATGCGGGTCCTGAAGCGGTGTGGAGCGCGGAGAAGCCCGGGTTGAGACTGCTCGAGAGGACCAAGAGGCGGGAAAGGGGAACAGCTAGTGTGCCTTCCACTCCAGCTACGGGCAGGATCCCAAGGACGCCACGGACGCCCAAGACACAGAACGTCCCTCAAACCCCGATGAGTACAGCCACTTTTCACACGGCAAGGAGTAGAACGAGTCTGCGGACTAGTGGGCAGAGGATGATGAGTGCTGTGAGGAGGTCGATAGGAGGGGATAAAGGGAAGGATTGGATTTAGGAACACCATACTTGACTTTTTTGTGCGATTACCACCATGATGATCCTGACGTGTCCCACAGTTTCCAATGATACAAGACGGTCATGGTGGAATAGTGAACAAGAGAATGCCATCGCAGTATGTAAGGTAGAGCAGATAGCCGCATCCGGCCTAGCGTCCCACGTCTTGGCACATCGAAGCCGACCTCACCACCCATCTCCAGCAGCATCCTTCTCTCTCCAGCCTCGATCCCGCACGAAAGTCCCCTCCCCCAGCAATTCCCCCGGCCCTTCTCCCCCAGCCGTTCACCGTACCGAGTCTAGCATTGGCCCTTCACCTCCCCCAGTCCCCACCCCGGACCCATCCTGGTGAAAACAACCCAACGCAACACCAATGCCAACCCCCGAGTCCGCCGCCTTCAAAGCGGCCAAACCCAGCGTGCCCCCCACGTTCGACGGGGTAGACTACGACGACAACAAAGCGCTCAAAGCGGCCCAGGACGCGGTGATACGCGAGCAGTGGGTGCAGAGCATGATGGCGCGGTTGATCCGGGAAGAGATGGGGAAATGCTATTTCCGCGAGGGCGTCAATCATTTGGAAAAGTGCGGGCATTTGAGGGGTGAGTTTTTTTTTCCCCATCTTTAACTTCTCTTCTGAGGTGATGGGAAGGAGGGAGAGCGGGGTGGGGTGGGAAGTGAAGGGGATTGGGGTCGGGGAGGGTTCGATTTCTTGGGTGGGGGGAGTACATTATGGCATGAGGGATAATGGAGGGGGATAGAGCATGGATTGACTTGGAGATAGAGGAATAGAGATAGAGGGGGGGGAAAAGGTAGAGACGTGACGTTACTGACATTTTTACAGAACGGTATCTGCAACAACTCAAGCACGCAAAGATCAAGGGTCACCTGTTTGAGCAACAAAACTACCAGTCAAAGGACTCGTAGACGGCATGTCGACATTCGTGTAAGGCATTGGAGAAGTGACGTGGGAACTACGCGAGGAAGAGGGCCGTCGTGCGTCGAATGGAGAGGTAGGGAGGAAATATGCCGACGAGCAAGGTCAAAGACGCCCTGCATTTGGCACAAACACAAAGATGCAGGCAAAGCATGTACAGCACCAAATCAACGAACCACATCCATTGCGATTGCCCCTCATACATGCCATAGATATATATATTCATGACCCTCTCATATCCCCACTCGTCCAGAACTCCCCTTCCCAACCCCAACCGCGTCCCCTCCATCCATGAAGATGCTATGCAATAAACATGAAATCCAAAGAAACGTTCTTGAATGTCTAATTCCTCTTTTCCTCCACGCCTCTCATCTTCTTCCACATGCCCGACAGTCCATCTTTGAACTTCTCCCACAGCGTCCTGTTCAACCAATTACTCAACTCCCTGAAATTATAAATCTCTCCCCAACAGTCCCGTCCCCACTCACACCCGGCCATATTGACCACAAAATCCCTGTCCTTCTGACTGTAATGGATATGCGGATCGTCACCCTTCTCGCCGCACGCACCGGCGGGGAAACTGTTGATGCGCCGCTGGTTGATAAAGGCCAACTTGTTCCGCACCCACGGCTGGTTCTTGTACATTGCTTCCAGGGCGTCCTGCTCTTTGTGCTCCCATTCCATGTGTTTCTGCTCGTAGCCAACGGGGTCCCACCAGATGTCGAGCAAGCGGTCCGTCCAAGCGGAACGGCGGACGAAGAAGCTACCGAGGTTGAAGCCGCCGCAATCTTGGGGGATGACGATGTTGATGGATTTGGGGTTGCCGTCGCCGACGGCGGAGCGTGAGACGTCGTCGAGAAAGTCGTCGGTCAGGGGATGGCTGATGTTGAGGGGGTTGTAGTGGTTAATGTCGCGGTAGGTGACTTTGCCGAGCCGATTGAAGATGTGAGATTGGAGGGAGTACGAGGGCTCCATGATGAAGGTGTTGAGGTCGAGCCACCAGAACCTGAGGAATGTTAGTCAGGGTTTCAAGAAGGCTTGTTGCTAGGCTCACCACTCAGCGTGCGGATACTTTCTCATGGCATTGCGTATCGTGTCGACCTTTTCCCAGCTCTCTCTCCACTCGTGAGCGTAGCGTTTTTTCGTGCTCATGTCTACAATCTCGAGCTCGTATCCCCACCGTGCAACGTATCGCTTTTTGTTCCGTACGCTGTCTCTCTCGATGGCCCATTCCCTCGGCCCCTTCCACTCCATGACACCACCACCCATGTTTGCGGCAAGGATGACCACGAATTTGTTGCCACCACCAAGCCAACTCGTTCGCCTGTAGAAATATCGTATCGCTGTTGCGGTCAGTCCAAAGGCCTCCGTTGCAGTATCTCGTTTACTCACGTCCATGGAGGAATATGAAGCCCAATACTGCCAGCACTACAAGCACGACACTTCTGAGCCTCATCCTCATGCCCATGCGCGCGACAGCCCTTAACCAGCTCTTGACTCCAGATCCTCTTCCAGCTCCCGGGCCCCAACCACCAGGACTGTACTTGTCCTTCCTCTCCTCTTCCGTCCACAACGGTAGACCTTGGGAGACGCTTCTCCCTACTCTGCCCAAGAATCCTAGACCTGAGCCGTCTCCTGGACCCTTGGGGAATCCATTTACTTGTGCTGATCTAGCTTGTGCTGATGCCCACGTTACATCGTGACCGCTACTTGCGTGGAGCTTTGGTGTCGATGAGCGAGAAATCTGGCGTGGTGAAGAGAGGGTCGGTGTCGCCCAGCCAGCGCCAGGATTTGGAGAAGGAGACCGTGAAAATTGCCGCGAGGTCATAATTGGGGTATCGTTGCGTTTCGCCAGGTTGATGGCGGTAGGTGGCCGATTGGCCGGAGGGTGAAGTTAGGGGTCGCTAGACGGTGTTTGTGATTGTGATGAGATAGGGGTCAGCGCATAGTTGTGAGGTAGGAAGTGTTGAAGGCGCAGGATGTTCACAATGCGATGAACTCGCGACGTTGTTGATCAGTATCGTGGCTCGGATTCTTGACGTCGCTCCAGCGGTGATGGATGGTGCCAAGTCGGTCGTTCGAGAGGGGGAGATGGGCTCGTGTCAGCGGTCCGTAGAGCTCGGCAAGGCGTAGTGGTCTGTTGAGCGGTGAGGATGAGCTGTCAGAGGAATTAAGAGGATGTCAATTTCGCCAATGGCTGAAATCCGTTTGTTGTGCGATGATTATTCCAAAAGGACACCGCAGCGAGGCCAGAACACTGACCGAGCCCAAGTTTTTGGCGGCCAGGGGTAGAGAGAGCTAGGGCTTGGCGGGTAGATCACAGGCAAGAACGATTCAAGGGCCACACCAACCACAGATTTTCATCAATCGCCTGGACAATTGCTCAAACCCGGCTCGTCAGAGTTGACAGTGTCCTAGCCAGCCTGATGCTCAAAATCACTCGACTAGCATTTGCATACTTGCATAGTATACAAGATGCCGTATCCGCAGACTTTGCGAATGGACCCAAGCAAAGATTGCCGTTGTGTCTTCAATTATAGCTTGCTTTGGCCTAGTACCTGTAGGTACCAAGTCTCGCTCTCATGGTAATTTTCTTACTCAGCGTCCCATTCGAGTCTATTGACAGTGACACTTTGCTCTGGTAGCATCAACATGACATGGGGGAGGAACTCGATTGATTCCTCAAGTGTCCGGCTTAGTGGTGGTAATACTACTGACCATCCTTTGTCGTGGACTTGCGACCTGTTGGAAAAGTAAAGCAAGGTCCTCTCAATCTCTGCTCCCTCTCAAGCTTCGATCCTCAGGGGCATCGATCAACCCGATGCAGCTCGAAATGATGATACGCGCTGCAGAGCTGCAGAGGTGCGCGCATTGACCTACTGTAAACGCAGAATTTGAAATTTTGTCAGGACCGGATGGCAGGGACTGTACGTGCGTTGTTTCCTGCACCGTGTCCTTGGTGTGGATGATCTCACGCAGGAGAGGCAGACCGATCTCTTCGACGGGGAAACCGGGATCGCTCCGGTGTCTTGGGCGATCGCTTCCATGACTCGGGCGATAGGTCGAATGAATCATTGTGTGGGAAAAGTCTATGGGCGAAGACGTCACCTCTATGGAAGCACGGAGCATGAGTCTCTTGCGAGAAAGCATGTCACTGGATACACTGGAGGACAAGGCGTGATGGTGTGTGTGTTGGAAAGGCAAGTGGGATGATTGAGTTCTCATTGATTCTCACCGGGGTACTATGGTACAATCTCTCTTCGTCTCAGTAAGCAATATTCATCTGCCAGCGACGCTCTTGCTGCTTTGCATTGGCCGTATCAACAGCTAGCCTCCTTCTCCACTTTCAGGCCTAAAAATACAGTGCCTTTCCCCCTCTAGTGGGCACTACAGTAAACCGGAAAAGAGCAAAGTCCACGCCGGAACTACTGTCCCACGCTTGAACGCTAATTGATATCGAAATAGCCATGCCATGGGTCCTCAAACACCGGGCCATGTGACGTGTGATAAAGTTTGTTGTAAAATATGTACAAGTCGAAGTGAAATTTTCGTAGCGAATGCATGTCGATGTGGCTCACTTGCGGAACCAGAATGCCTTGATGCCCTTCTTCTTGGAAAGGGCGTGGGCAAAGGCGCCGTTCTCACCAGTCACGTCGTCAGAGAAGGTGAGGTCGGCTAGGGCGAGAGGGTCCTTCGCCAAATCGAAAGACTCCTCTGATGCTCCATGTCGTTCCTGCCAGCCGTACAACTCCTCCTCGGATGCACGAAGCTCTGGCTTGGTCAAGGTCATGCGGAGGGTCATATCCCTCCTCATGAGCTCCTCAAAGTAAGAAGTGTTGGAGCCGTTGCGGAGGATGGTTGGAGAGGGCGCAGCATCGTCCTCTTGCGAGTGCGTCGAGAAGTACCCGGACCTACGGTGAGCGATTTGGGGTTGGATGGAAGAGTTAGGGGTAGGAGGCTCAATCTCGTCAGCCGACGACAGCTCCTCCCTGTCAAAGTCTTCTTCTCCTTCCTCTCCTTCTTCCTCCTCTTCATCAACATAAAGGGACGAGTCCAACCAGGTCTCCTTGATCTGGGTGCCAGGGCTAACGGCATCATACATCGTAGGGGGTGGTCGGAGACTGTTCGGCACGGCAGGGAAGCCGAAGATGAGAGTCTCCTCGAAGCGACCGTTGCTGACACAGTCCTTGAGGAGAGCCTTGGTTGAGGGATCGCGAAGGTATAGAGGCTTCTGGATGTTGAGTGGCGGAGGGGGACCTGCTCTGTGTGAAGTCTGGCTCATCGAACGGCCTGTGTGGGGGCGAGGAGTATCGAGGGATGGCGAGCTGGCCGTTTGATTATCCCAAGCCCCGAGGTTGATTGTGGGACTACGCAGGAAGGTTTGCTGAGGAGGTACGAGCTGCGGCTGAAGGTGCTGTTGGAATTTTTCTTGTGGGATCTCTGGTGATGCGTGCCATTGGGTGGGACGGGCACGCAGGTGCTCGAGTGCCATCGAGTGACGGTTACTGAGGGGAGGCATTGAGGGCATAAGAGATGGCGAGGGAATGGGTGATGTGTGTGAGGGACTCTCATGTGCTACGCTCTTCGTCCTCATGTGCGGTCTCGGGTGTGCATCTTCGACGTGGTTGAGCGTCTCAGGGGAAGCGTCGAGCAGAGCCAGCTCACTCCTCGCCCGGATCAAAATCTGCTCTTCCTTCGTAAAGTGCTGGCGCTTGACCTTGTCCGGAAGCGAGAGGAACCACACTGCCTCTGTAGGTGTGATCGAATCGCGTGCATTGGACTGCTTTCGTGCTCGCAATTTGGAGATGAAGTTGGGCGATTGTGGGGAGAAGACTGGTTCACTTGCATCGGGTCTCGACACGGAGCCGGAGCGGTGGAGGAAGGGGAGCGACCCTCTGTGGTGCGTGGTAGCCATTGCTGGTACGGCTCGTGAAGAGTGTGGATTGTGAAGTCGCAACAAAGATAGGATCGATGAGGTCAGGAAGTGAGGAGGATGCTGGATTGATATCAGCGCATTGTTTATCTAGCCCATACCCGATCGGCCATGTAGTTGCCACCTAATGGGTTCGACATGTCTCAGATGGCCAACCGTGGGGATGTGTTTTACCTGGTATTCAATCCTGTCAAAATGGGACGGTCCGGGTGAGTGAGCCGAACAGTGAGGTGATCGGCAGAGGATGATCGGCTTGACACGCTGTGACAGGCCGACTTCAAGGGCTAAGCGGTCGTTGCAAATGTCGTGAAGTGAGTCGAGGGAAAAGGCTATGATGATAAGTGATAGTGTGACGGTGAGGTATCAAGGAATGAGCCACTGCCGTAAGAGACAAGGCAATCGGGGCGAGTAGGAATTGGGCAGGGAGCGTCTTTGGCCGTTGGGCACGACTGTTGACGGTCTCACGCGATGAGGCAGGGTTGGAGAAGGCAAAGGAGAAGAAAGAGTGTGCTCAGTCGTCAAACGGTTGCGAGGGAAGATCGGAAAAGGGCAGTTGAGGCTGTGATGTAGTAGTCGTGGTCAACCAAAGCAATGTATCTTGCTTTGCCTGTTCCCACCCACGACGGCGGCATGTGAGGTCGATGCAAGGGGAAGCAGAACGCCATGCCACGGCCAAGGATGATTTGGAAACCGACTAGGCAAGCCGGAATAGTATGCCACATGCATGCATGCAGCTGGGAAACTATGTGAGCCACATTTGCTGCACGTGTGCTGCATAACCGACCTTCGGCGTCTACGAAGCAGAGAGGCCGAATAGCTCATAGCGAGCAGTCGGCACGCCGCACCTGATTATACATCTAGGCAAGACAAGACCGTTGTTCAACGACGACGGTGTGATGGCCGTAATATCCTCGTATGTGGAAGACGATAGGTTCGGGGTAAGGGACACAAAGATCTTACCTGTCCCTGCCTGTTCCTGGCTGCGATCAGCGACCGAGGGCACGAAAATTGAGCTAAAGTTTGCGCCCAGACCGGCGCCGACGGGTTAGCTCCCGCGTTGGTATCCCGATTGTTTGGGAACGTCAGTACCTTTCTGTCGATCTCTCATCAATCTCTGCCCGGGACTGACTCGCGGTCATCCCTCCAATTCGTCAGCACCGAGCTCTGATGCAAGCGCCTGTCGCCGGCCAAGATTCCGAGGATTGGGGCGTATCTCAACTTTAGCATCAAGCCAATCTCTCTCAGGCGAGCTAGCTGGACCATTGACAGTTGACGCCCATGGCTCTTCTTGGGAATGACAGGGAACGTCGACAACTTCCGCATTCATGTCCGGAGAGGACGGCGGTGAGGAATGCCAGTGTAAACACAACTCTACTGCAGAAGACTGTGGACCGCTCTGCCGGGACCGTAACCCCTCACTCTCTTTGTTCGTGTTCTCATTTTGGCAAAAGCCCGGTCACCGCCGGCCTGACTTGGAAGGATTCTCCATTGGCTCTATTCCGCTTGTTGATTCCAAATGTCCCGACATGCACAATCCTTCCATGCGGCATGGTCTTCCTTGCATGTGCACGCGAGATGGCTGTAAGCGCCGGTCAGCTCCACCGGTCAAGTTCAAGGCTTCCATTCGTTGGCAGACCATGCAGCTCAGCACACAAACACCAAAGTTGCAGTTGAGGTCTGCGAGCTGTTGCATCATGAAACGCTGGTACCTGGCTACAGCTTATAGTTGACCGGCTACGTTGAAGTCCAAAATTTAGATTTCTACTTAGACTTCTGATATTGTTCGACCGCCGTGCTTCACGTACTTCATACACATGAGACCAGCTGCCCTATCTATATTGATTCAGTTTGAAGCAATACCCCCGTTACCCGCACCAGTAGATGCGGCTCCTCCAAGTCCCCCAAATAGCTTATGCGTCTCAATTGTTTGGTACATGCGGAGGTGGCACCAGCTACCGCACCAAAGCTACCACTGCTGGAGTAGCGTCTTCTGGATATCTCACCACCATCACCAATAGTCCATCTCACGTCTCGACAGTCGGCAGTCGCATTGCCATCTGTCTTAGCTCGCGTAGACCATGCAATGAGAACCACTCGCCTTCCCATGCCCGAGGCAAACCGCCAGGCTAATCCTCCCCTCTCGCCGTCGCCGGTTCCAGATCTCGCCACGTGCCTTATCATTTCACCACTATCGATATCCCCGTCGAAGAGGCGCCTCCAGCCCCCAAGCCTTGCCCATCTGCCCCCCCCCCCCCAACGTCGAGCCCACGAGAAGCACATCCAGAATCCTTCTCCCCTTGCCCCGCGGGCGCCAACCACCTCGTCTCGACTGTCCATACCATCCCACGAAAACGTGTATCAAGCCCTCATATTAACCGCTGACTGAAGCGAGGGAGCACTACAACCGTTGCGGGCGCCATACCGTTTGCCGACCCCAAGTGTGGCTTCGCGGGCTTCGAAGCGTAACGGCCTCGTCAGGCGAATTGTGCTGGTGGTGCGTTTCGGTTTTCACCTTGTTGAGACGAGGACCCCGGGAGGGTGGTATCCAACCTTGGTTTGTGCTTGGTGAAGATGCGGCAGAGACGGGTGGTGGATCTGCCGTGCGGGAGAGGGGAAGTGACGACGACTCACCATGATCGAGATGGTGGTTGTGATGGGTAACCGTGTTGAGTGAACTCGATTGCGTGTCTTTGAGGGTCTGCTCGGAAGGGACCTACAACGAGGAACGCTCATGGTAGACGCAGGGTGCAATTCCAGTGGACTTTGTGATTCCATGTGCATTTATGCAAATACTCATTCAATCGCCAGTATCAATGCTTGCACATCTGCAACTTGGTATGGTATTACTCTGCCTAGCATATGGCACTCCTTTTGATATCAGGTATGTACAATCCACCTCCGTGCTGCTCCTGACCAAGCAGTCGGCAAGTATTCTCCTGTAGGTGTCCACGACTGTCCCCTAGAGATACTCAAGATCCCTCACCCATATCATACCAGTACTCATCATCCAGCCCTTCGCGACTCCACTCTTCCTTTCCGTCCACTCCATTCGTCCCATTCACCCCACTACTCCCATTCGCCCCCTTCTCCCCGTCTAACTTGTCCCAATCCACGTCCCCCCACCCCAACCCCAACAACCTCACCTTCAAACTCCACTCCTCAATCACTCCCACCATCTTGATCGTCTCCTTCGTGATCGGCGCTTGATCAAGCAACATCAATAATCCATCCAGCCACTCGCTCGCCGTCGTCTGGCTCACGGTCTGCAACTCCAACAATGGCGTCTCCGTCTCTCCATCCCCGCTCCTCCCTGTGCCGTGAATCATCAACCTCGTCACCGTCCCTTCCGCCGCGCCGTTCTTCTCCATGACCCTGCTCTCATGCACCCTCACCTCCTCCGGTATCCTCACGGCCGACACGACATTCGACACCACGCTGCTGATATGATTGACGTCGATCCTCTGCTGCAAGTCCGCCATTCCCGGCGTCGCATCCGGTCTCCGCGAAAACGCCGCGTGGTGGAGGTACTGTCGATTCGGACTGAGCTGGACGAAGCGCCACGCCAGCACGGCACTCGACGGCCGCTCGAGCAGCGGCGGAGGCGTGGTGCTCTCCACCGCCGCGAGAGAAGGGAACCATGCACCCTCCAACAAGCACCGAATGCGCTGCTCCTGCATGAACTGCGTCGACTCTTCGTGCAGCCTTTCCCTCAGACGAGCGAGATCGTGGCCCCACGCGGACTCCTGCAGGGTGTCGAGGTCCGTGAGTTGCCATTTGCGGAGCTCAGGCAGGGTGGTGGCGTCGATGGCGTCCTCGACTTCTTGCGTCGTGGACTGGCGGGTCGACCCCCCGATGACTTTTGTGACTAGGAGGCGGACGAGGGTTTCGATCTTGTCGAATTCGGGGAGGGTCGCCTCCGCTGTGGTCCACAGGCGGAAGAAAGCGTGGGCGACGGCACCGTGCAGGCGGTCGCGGCAGAGGAGGAGGGGTTGTACGGTTTCGTCCAGGTCGGTTTTGAGTTGAGCTTCGATTACGGAGGAGCTGCGGGGGCTGGCGCTGCTGTCGCCTATGGAAAAGTGCTCGTAGAGAATGGCGGTGACGGTCGTGCAGACGCGGCCGAAGGGGCAGCGCTGGTCTTCGGGGAGGACGGACTGTTCGAGCAGTGTCTTTTGGAAGAAATCCGTGTTCTTGCGGACAAAGTCTGCTAGGTCCATGAGCCCGAGAAGGCCGGTCTCGTGGAGCTCGCGGGCAGGGTCTTCGGACTCGAAACCAATGACTGACCACGGCACCTCGCCTTCTACCTCTCCATTCGTCTTCTCGCCATTTGTCTCCGGCTGCTTCTCCTCCTTGCGACTGAGCACAGCCTTGTGTGGGAGTGCCCGGGTTGCAGTCCTTCTAATAATACCCAGAGCTTCGCTGTGCGCGGGACGTGAAAGATCGACAGGCACAAATCGCCAGCATCGTAGCATGACCTTTGTGAGAGTCTGGAAGTCCAGCACGGGCGCGGCAATGTCCACGAGCGAGTCGCCTCTCATCAGATTCTCCACGGTGCTGAAGATCTCCAGATCCTGCAGCTTCTTCACGAAGCGCATGAGCTGTGTCTCCGAGAAAGTCATGATGCCGTCCCTGATCAAGGCATTGAGGAACTGCAAGGCGTTCCCACACAGCGCATGATCTGCCGAGGATAGCTTCTCTATCAATGCGTCCAGAAAATTCACATGCTCTTTCAGTATTGGCTTCAGCGAGTCGATGTTGGGTCCCGTGCCATTCCCACCCGGCGATTGAAGAGGATAGTCCAGCTGATCGAAAGGTCTCGTGACTATAAGCACCAGCAGCCGGAAAGCATTGCGAAGGACATTGATCACAGGGCGATCCACCACCAGCTCCACAGCCTGTGAAAGTCAGCTTCGATCCCCAAGCATACCCTCTTCCTCGTCCTCCTAGCTCCAGAATAGACTCACCCGTTCAGCGACCTCAATCGGCATCTGATCCCACCCAAAATCCAGCTCCAAGATCCTGTCCAGACTACCCAGCGCATACGCCAATGTGTTCCCATTCTCCCTCAGCACCATGTTACACAGCGCCGGCATGCCATCCCCCTGCACAAAGATATCCACGAACTCGACCTCGGCGAGGAGGCTCTGCAGATGGAACGCGGCCAGCTTCCGGCCGGACTCGGTGTCGCTGCTCAGGCCGGCGACAATGGACGCGACGTCCATGGTGCCGTCCGTTGCCGGCGTGAGCGGAAGCTCAGATGTGGAAGAGGGGGAGGCAGCAAGTGCGGGTGGGCGGAGCGGGAAAGGCTGGTGGGCTTGTCGGGGAAACAGGGTAGCTCGAGGTCGTCAATTGCGGGTTGGGGAGCGAACGACGACGACGACGACAACAACAACAATGAAAGGGCAGAGAAGCAGGCTGTGTACGGAGAAAAGTGAGGTGCAAATGAGCACAAGAATTGGAGAACCCTCCGACAGGCTTCGTCAGGGCCTTTCCTTCATTTGACACATGGCTGGGCTGTGGATGTCAATCTCGCTCGTCCATGGTTCTACCAAGGAAAATTCCATGACGAGGCAGATCGGGGATTGGACTCCCTGGCTCGTTCTACTCCACCGACTGCCGGGCAATGATGTGTGTGGACATGACTCGATCTTCGCCGAGCAAAGCCCCTCTTGCGGTTCATGCATGCAGGGCGTGCCTATCACGGTTCTTAGAATCAGAGCTGTCGTGAGTGAGCAACCTGGAATGATAAAGGTGAAACGCTTTTTAGCTGTCAAGGGAACTCGTCCCTGGTGATCATTTGAAGGACGTAGAGCACTGTTCGATGAGGGTTCTGAGGGTGGTATAAAGGGTTTCATTTCATCGTCGCGAACAAGTCTAAATTACAGGAGAAAACCCCTCCGGTTGCAATGCCGATTGGTGATGAATCTGGTCCTTTGCATTAGACGCCAATTGCCTCGCCAAAATGCAAGTCAAAAGCTGCAGTGTCGTCCGTAGAGCACTGATGTTGGTCGCGTGCTGGGTATGCGACGTCCGTGTCCCGACTAACGCCATGTTGAGTCCCATCGTCCTCCTTTCCTGTCTCCCATTCGGTGATCGTGCATCTTCGTTAGCCATGCTACGAAACTGGACAGAGCAGAAGCCGTCGTTCAAAGTGCATGCTGGCGAGGTCTCACTTGCGCCATCCTACGTTCCAAATCACATGAGCAATGTCCTTGGCCGTGTTGATCGTTTCGCTAACTCTCCCAAAGAGTCCGAGTTCTGTTGCAACCTCGTCTTCGTCGTCATCATATGGCATGAACATGCCAGAAGGCGTCCTGCGCATATTGGAATGTCCTTCATCCAGGTCGTCCCTCCGAGGCTTTGGCGTGCTTGAGCCGTCCTGACGGTCCGTATAAGCACCAGCTGGATGCCACGGCATATCTCGATCAGCATCCTCTTCTTCATCCGCTTGTAGCAAGAAGTTTCGGGAGGGATTCGACGGGCGAATAGTCTCTTGCGAAGGCGATTGTGCCAGCTTACTCGAGCTCGCGCCCCAGCCTGACAGGAAAGGCAGCTGGATCGCTGTCCTGGCAGGCTCTGGTGACTCCGTCTTGTACTTCAACGTAGTATCTGGGAGCTTTTCGATGATCCTCGCAGAGCTGGAGCCACTTCGAGACCCAGTCCGCTTGCCCACGGTTGGCCTTCGCCGTCTCGGTTTCCGCATGGTGAGGATACCATCGTCCGAAGACTCGGAATCAGAGTCGGACTCGTCCTCGCTCGAATCATCGTCATACTGGTCCCGGTCCTTACAATCAATGGCAATACATTGCTCAACTTTGTCGTCGAATCTGATATGCCGCTTGGGACCCTCAGAAGGGGTGTTGCCGCCCGACGACGAGATAGTCGAGAAGTAGTCGAGCTGACCACGACTGATAGTCTGAGACTGGTTGGCCGAGTTAAAGTCCGACACGCCTCGAAGTAGTGTCGCTGTCGGTCTGGTAGTCGTGGCGGTCTGCTGTGCTTGTACAGAAGCGGCGGCCTGCTTGACAAGAGAACTGGCAGATAGCGACCGCTGGAGCATGACTTCCGACATGCTGCGCTTCTTCAGAATTGGCTTCTTAACAAAAGATGACTGGCTTGGGATGTGGTTTGGTGATGGTTCAGGTGTCAATTGAGTAATTGGATGCGAGGTAGCTGGCTGAAGTGGGCCATACAACCACGTTACATCGCTTTCTTTCAACCTAATTCGTGTAAGTAGGAGAACTAGTACATGTCAAAGGCAAGGGTGGCTTACCAGTTGAGGGTCTCCGGAGACACGGTGGGTAATCGATATTTCGATTTGGCCCACGTTCTCCAGGACGCATTCTCCAGCCGCGACCGTTGTCCGTAGACCTTGCGCTGTGATACGATATGCCTCCACGACGACCAAATATCTTCTTCTTTCCAATCGTGCGAGAGATAATCGACGTGTCTAGATGGGTTAAGCTTGACAGCCGTGTCGTCTGCTACGGTAGGTGTTGGTAGAGGTGACTCTGAACGCGTCGACTCTGTCCTGTTGGACGGGTCTTCCTGTGCAGTTGATCCCGCATCACTGTCATCGCTGGGACTAGGTAATAGATCCAAGGGCTCGTCTTGGTGGTAGAACTGCACACCATCGTCATAGGAGGGAAATGCAATATCCTCATCGTCTCTATCGTCCTTGTCCTCGAATGATACGCTCGACGCCGGCGTAGGTGGTAACGACGAAGGACTCGAGAGGTCGGTGTACGATTGGTAGGCTGAGGTTGTGGCAGTAGATGGCAGCGAATTGGAGGTGAATGGCTGGTCGGCAGATGGCGGACTGGGCGGTGAGGTGCGAGTTGGCGTGTACGGAGGGTTTCCTTGCGATAAGAACGATGAATAAGAATGAGAGGACCGCTTAAGGGGTGAGCTCGAATAGTAGGACTGGCCATTCGGCTTCCTTGGGTGGTATAGCACCTCGGCCATGTCGCGAGCCGCAATTAGAGATTATCGACAGGCTGAATCGGTGTGCTGCATTGCCCCACAATCGATGGACGAGCTAGTGTGTACGGTGGTATGCGCTGGGTATCTCGACAGAGGTATGTACACGACGATACTGAGTCGTCCGCAGAGTCGCTCGAGGGGGAAGAGGTTGTTCAAGAGTGGGTTGGGAGAGTCAAGAAGTGAAGCAAGTCGAACGTGCTGAAGGGCCGACGAAACTGAGAAAGGGTCAATTGTCGAGGAAAATCCCGGATGGCGGACTAAAGTAAAGTGTACTGGTTCTCGGCAGCGATCCCACTGAGCAAAACCGTCGCTGCACAGACGGCCTCTCGCCGTCTTTTCGCGCCCACGCCTTCTCCCTGGGGGCGGGACAAACTTCAGTCTAGTTTTGGCTGGTTCCACAGATCAGGTCGATGCCACGTCCCACAGATGACCGATTGGCAGTCCACAATGTCACCGAGAGACGACGAACGGCGACGACGAACAGCGACGACGAATACAACAACAACAATCAGGCTGCGAATTACCTGCAAGACACGCAGGTGTCAAGCTGCCCTTTCAATCACAAAACGCGGGGTGTGTCAACGTGGATAACGTTTTCGCTCCTGTGCAGGAAGGAGCATGAGCATGAGCATGGGCGAGAAGGCGTTGAGGTTTTGTCTGCACCACCCACCCTGCAACTGGGTTGATGACTTGCTTCGAGAGAGCTCGAGCTCGTCGAGTCACAGCACCTATCGCGCATACAGCTCGTCAAGCCGTTTTGCATTGGCGGTTGGATGGTAATCAACATCTCCACTCTTTTATCCCTTGCTATCGAATCCTGGGGGATATGCATTGACCTGGAGAATCACCACTTCTGTTCCACACAAATCGACCATGAAATCGACCTTCTGACGCTCACTCGACAAGGTTACGGTCAAGACCCTCTGGGCACTGTACCCTGTTGATCCCGAGTCGTCCTCGTGTAGGCTGGCGTCATGATCGTGGGCCTCATTCACTGTAAGCTCTCCATCTCGGGCCGCGTGTCGTGATTGGTTGAGGCCGACTTTTCCTCCTCTCGATGGTCATCCAAGACACCTCATGCAATCCTGCTCTCGCAACATCCACGGATGAGACTTCTCGGGTTAGCGGGGTGCATCCATCGTCCATACTCGGGCGCCATTCTCCAGTTTAACCAACATCCCTCAGAGTATCTGCTTGTGGCCTTGTCAGGCACAACGCATCACGCCCCTGACGATTCATTGATTGGACAATCACGACTTGCAAGGCAGGACGGTAGAGGGACGGCTGGCGATTGAGCAACTTCGCTATCAGATAACAAACGACCTGTATTGATACTGCTGAGGAGTCCAGTGAACTCAATGGACACACCAAGCGTTTCTTCTGCTGCACGTCAAACGTGCTATGTTATCATACCAGTTTTGATGTATCGAGGTACCCCCTGGCGCGATCTCCCACAATCGATCACTCTCAACCCTGATCGAGCTTGACCGCTCATCGTTGACAGACGCGCCTTCAATTCATCATTTGTCTTTGGCCTGTTGAGCAGTTCATCTACGCGCGTTTCTCCCACAGACGACTTGTACGCACGCGTAAAGTGTAAAGCGTAAAGGGGCTGGAGAAGAAATTACGCTCCCATCGTTCATCCCACGCTCGACTGAGCATCCTCGGCGTCTGCGGACCCTGGCATTTCCACGCTGCTGCAGCAGAACGGAAGATCAGCATCAAACGGCTTCTACTGCAAGCGCTCGAATATACATGCATAGATTGACTAACCATTTAGGGGTGGCCCCCTATCGCCGTGATTGCTTGCATCTCCCTATCAAGCTTCACATCAACTATCTGTATCTGAATCGTTGCCGAAAAAGCACATCCTCCGCAGCCACTCGATTCTCTCCAGATAAAGCCGTTGATTGTGATCAGTGCGAGCATGTTGGCATCGCGGAGAAATGCGTCAACGACATGTTCGTCCCACGCTCCGCCATCCTTGGTCTAATCTAGGATCAAAAACATTCGCGTCAAGGCATCAGACTTTCGCTCCATTCCTTGCCGGACCGGAGACGTTCCGAATGCGAGTCAACGCCTGCTTGAATGAGGCGTAACAAGGTTGTTCCGGCTTACTCCTGGTCTACGAACCACATTCAGAGCGGTTCAACCGTGGGCAAGCACCACAAGCCGACAAGCGACGCAACCTCGTGGCCCTTCCTGTGTTACCGCCCTTTCCGCGAGGTACAACCAGGGAGGGCTCAAGCGAGTTTTGACAGCTCATGCACGTCAGAAATCGAGATGCAAGCCACGCAACTCATGTCGTGCGAATCGGAAAGTATCGGCTCCATCTGTGCAAGGATAATCACGTCGAGAGCTTCATCTATGAAATGTCCATTACAAGTATGAGCATGTATGTCACAGCTCAAAGTCCAATAATCATCTGGCATTCTTGTATTTGATTTGAGTTGTTCCGCTCGAAGAAAGTCAGGTGACCCCACAGAGTACCATGGTAAGAAGCCCGCTTATCCATCATGGGATCAGTATCCAAGGCGCACGGAACACATACTATCTCAAGTGTCACCATGTCATCTACATGCAGCCACTCTATAGTCACGTCCAACAGCTGGATGGACTACAGTGTACAACATGTTACACAGGCACGGCCCGGTGGAGCGGAGACACCACTACCCTCGGGTATAACAATATTGCCGGAGGAATGCGGGAAACGTGTTTTTGAGATACCGAGACAGCGACTATCACTGATAATATGGGCCGCTGCCATGGTAGAACTGTGATGGACGCTCCAGCGTTATCTGTCACTCCCGCCCACGGCATGGCAAATGAAGTGCATGCATTGTACAGTCGGTATCGATGGGCAAGATACATGACAGGAGTGGAGCGACAGCAGACACATGTGGCTGGTGCCAAAGATTCGGGCCTTTCACATGTCGCCAATCCCGTTGCCAGTACAGCTGGTCCATAACACTAAGTGTCCCCTCTGCTAGCTCATGCCACGCTTCATCGCCTGAGCTCGTACGTGCCGTGCACTACCCACCTGCCGTCCTTGAGACTGCCTATGCAGTGCAAGTACACATCCGAACTGAAGATTGGCAGGGGTCTAGCACCGTCCATAACATTCCCGTGCCGCTGCGAGAGCCTTCTGCGTTTATATCGCCGTCGGGATGAGTCCCTCGCTTGATTCCTTCATGTTGTCCCCACGACAGGCAGGATCGCTCCTTGCCCTGCAGTGATTGTGACCGAATAAGGTATGTAGGCTCCCTCGATTGTCATGTCGCCCCTTCCACTAGGGTTCTGCCCAGATGCCCTCTCCAGCGCGATGCTGACGAGCGCAAATGCTTCGTACGAGTCGTAGCCTCCGCGTGAGTCGCAATTGCAATGCCAGCTAGACTTACCTGTCACTCTATCGATTTTCCGGTGGGAAGATGGAGTTCTGTAATTAAATAAGCGTCGTTCTCAGTCACCTTGAGATTGACTGACCATAAAACCCTCGAGCCCGCCCTCAAACAGCTCGTTCGCCACTGCAACTCCACCCGGATGCTCTACAGGCGAGATCGGGCTCTTGATGACATACTCCACGTAGAGGTTCGCCCATATCTGATGCAGTACTGTCCGCATATTGCCAATGCGAGTGTCCGTCAACATTACGAACTTGAGGTTTGTTGGAGTCTCAAAGTAGTGCAGCTTGTACTCTCCAGTACGGTATGATAAGAAGCTGTCATGTCAGTCGAAGTACGATTGAGATCCCTTATCACCATACCTGTCGTCGTCGCCTCCTAGAGACCTGACCATCCGTCGCAAGGAGAAGACAGTACCGAAGACCAGCTTCGCATCATCTTCGTTTGATAGCGCCTTTCGACCGACACCAGGTACATCGGTGCCATTGCTCAGCGCATTTGCTCCTGATTGACGCTGTAATGCTTTTGCATTACCCGATAGTGGTCGCTGTGCCCATTTCTTGGTGTATATGCATTCGGCTGATACTGATTAGAAGTGGTCACGTGTGTCCTTAGATCTTACTTACTATGACGGTCAAATATATAGAACGAATACAGAGACATTGCTGGCATAAGGCGACGCAATTCAGCACGACAAATGCTTGACAATTGATCGATGATGGAGCCTGCAGGTTGGTGGAATCGCGGCTGGAGTTGTTTAACGAAGCTATGCCCAAGTCGGCAAACGCAGGCGGGCAACCTTACACCTTACCCAGAGAACCCCTCCAGAGGGCTCGACCAAAGGATCGTCACTGTCAATTGCGACTGTGGATTGGTTCACGTCTTTCCCATTGCATGACAACTCAAGCCCGTCTAGAAAGCGGCACGGTGAATTTTGACAGTTCAAGGATCCTTCCAACCATCTTGCACACGACTTCTGTCGTTCGCTCTCCGAAACTCCATCGCCTTCGCTTAGAGTCAACGAGATTTCCTCTTATCGGGCCTACGAACATGCGAGTTGGGAGGTAGAGAAGTGGGGCAGCTTCACTCAGTATGGCCGATCCCTCCAGCAGGTCCTCGAGTGCCGCCGAGGACAAGCTGGAGAGCAGTGGCATAGTGCAATCGCGCCATGGTATCTCGCTCGATGTACCTGCCGCTTCACCTGGCGGAAGGCCCTTGGCCGTGTCGCACGTGTCGGTCTGCTTATCTGGAGCTCTGCTTCCGCTGACGTCTTGCTAGATCTGCTCCGGCTTACAATAGTCCTTTGCGACACCACAGGCGCGAAAGCTCCAGGCACAAGGAAGTGAAGGTTTGACATAGCATGACCGGATTGTATACCAACAGAGATTGACCGAGAGAAGGAAACACTTAATGCCAAGTCGCATTACGGATCCAGTGAGGACGATGGTGCATCGATACATCGCATCAATCAGTACAGCATAAAGCAAGAGATTGGCAGAGGATCGTTCGGATCAGTACACCTGGCTGCAGATCAATACGGACAAGAATATGTATGGGCGCGTTCTGCAGAATCTTCGATTTGGAAGCCTAACATCGAGGCAGGCTGTCAAGGAGTTCTCCAAGTCGCGCTTACGGAAACGCGCGCAGTCAAATCTACTACGGCGACCGTCGAAGAAGAAGAAGTCTGGAGTGCTTACGGCTAGTGGAGGGTTCAACTCGCCTCTACATCGACACGGCTCAGGCGATCAAATAGAGTCAGAGACGGACAATGCCTTCGACTTGATCAAGGGAGAAATCGCGATCATGAAGAAGCTCGACCATCCCAACCTCGTAGGACTGATAGAAGTGCTGGACGATCCTGACGAGGACTCGCTCTACATGGTGCTGGAGATGTGCAAGAAAGGCGTGGTTATGAAAGTTGGACTCGATGAGGTCGCAGATCCTTACGATGATGACACCTGCAGATACTGGTTCCGCGACATGCTCCTCGGGCTCGAGTACTGTATGTCCGCCCACGTAGGATACATCGGGCGAGACTGACTTCAGACAGTACATGCACAAGGCATCATCCACCGCGATCTCAAGCCGGATAACTGCCTCATCACTCATGACGATGTCCTCAAAATCGTGGACTTTGGCGTCTCAGAAATGTTCGACAAAGAGTCGGAAATGCACACTTCGAAACATGCCGGTTCTCCCGCATTCATGCCTCCTGAGCTCTGCGTTGCGAAACACGGTCACGTGTCTGGTCGCGCCGTTGATATCTGGTCCATGGGAGTCACGCTATACTGCCTACGCTACGGTCGAATACCATTCGAGAAGCAAGGCATGCTTGAGCTGTATGAGGCTATACGAAGTGAAGAGCCAACTTTTGAGGGTGAAAAGGACGAGAAGTTTCTTGACCTGATCAAGCGCATGTTGGAGAAGGATCCGAGCAAGCGTATCGCCATGCCCGAGATCAGAGTAAGTGATACAAGCATATCCACGGATACTTTACTTATTGATGTAGGAACACCCGTGGGTCACAAGGGATGGTCAGGAGCGCTTGTTATCCGAGGAGGAAAACTGCACCAATATTGTGGAGGATCCTACCGAAGAAGAGGTGAATGCGGCCATCACAGGCAAGATGGGTCATCTGATGGCAGTGGTACGTCGCGTGTGTAACGCACTACACAAACTTATTCTCACCAAGAACAGGCCAAAGCAGTCAAGCGATTCAAGAAGCTGCTCTTCCATAAGAGACCGGAACTAATGGAAGGCATACTTGGACGCTCATCACGAATAGTAGCACCTCCTGCGCCGATCCGAGCCGAATACGGGATACGGCAGTCACATAGTCACGATGCGCACAATCGTCGACCAGTGGAATCGAGACTCACTGCCGAGGGCGTACACCACGAATTGAGCGTCACGGAATCGGGACGAGTGACACCCCAGCAAGCCGACTCCCTATCTGGCTCGACTCCAGATGCCATATCTCGCAGCTCGACAGGTCTCGAGAAGCCCGGCCCAGGGACGCCGGCGTCAGCGACATCTTCATCCTCAGGGCCGAGAGGAAGACGGCACGACAGCTCGAGAAACTTCTCACCAGACGACTCTGGTCGAGGTCACGCGCACGACCCTCTCCTGGACATTCTGCATCTCAACATTGGTGCCGGTCCTGACTCACCGGTACCAGGCGACCCAGACACGCCCGTTGTCGTGTGCGAGAGTCCACCTGGAGTGGAAGACAACATCTACGAAAAAGCCTACGAAGAAGAAATGGAGCGAATCCTGGATAGGAGAGGTAAGGCAGCCACCATTTACCTTACCAGGAGAGTGGAGCATAATAAGACTCTATCGAGCAAGGAAGGAGTGGTGAAACATGTCAGAGCCGCCACTACTGGGTCCGCTGGAGGTGGTCTAGCTGCCAGGTTCGGCATGGGGGGTGGTAAAGGAGGACTAGCTGGACTAGTCCAGAAGGCGAAAGCTGCCCAGAACGTGGAAAATGATGAATCTGCCGAGAAGGGTGAGGAGGAAAACGACGACGGAGCTGTTGCCAGCGGCAGTGCCGCATGACCCTAGCCCGAGCATCATGAGGCTATGACATTGAACTGTAGCAGCGTTCAGCGGGATTGGCAGTATACCACAGTAGTAGCTCTGTAGGAGCATGAAATATATGATATCGAATGACATTGATCTACTGAAGTAAGCGAACCAGTCGCTGCTGTTCTCTATCACAAATCTAACACCGGTGCTCAAAGTCGCTTAGACCACAAATGCTGCTCCTGATGAAGCCATCTAGTCCTCAACGCTCACACCAGCTGCATCGCCATCGGCTGGTTTCTTGGTCGATGAATCCTCTGCCTTTGCACTCTCCTTTGCCTCGACCTTTTCTGCCGTCGCTGCACTGGTCTCGATCTCTTCGTCTTTTGTATCTACCTTGTCGGTCTTTGCATCCACCTTCTCGACCTCTGTGTCCACTTTCCCAGCGTCTTTCTTATCTGACTCATGCTCCCCATCCTGCTCAGCAATTTTGTTCCCGTCTTCGATCTGTTTGATCTCCTCTTGACTTGCCTCTCTGACCTCGCTGCCCCTGTGATGTGTCGTTGTGCTCACACTGCTTGTGCTCGCCAGCGAGGTCGTCGACGCCGCAGGAGCCAGACTATCTGAGCTCGTGATGGCCTCTGACGTGGTCGAAGAGCCAACCTCAAGCTTATCCTCCGGCTCGTCCTCAGCTGCTGCTGTAGTAGCTACCCCAACGCTCTCCTCCTTCTTGTCCTTTGGCTCGTCCTCAGCTGCTGCTGCAGTAGCTGCCTCAACGCTCTCCTCCTTCTTATCCGCCGCACTCGTCATGGTCTCAGGCTTCGTGTCGTCGTCCAGAATACTCGTACTCTTCACCGCTTCGCCCGTGACGGGATCCGAGGTCTTGCTCTTCTCCTCCGCCACCTCGCTCTTCTCCTTCTCCGGAGCTGAGGTAGCGTCGGTCTCAGCAACAGGTTTCACCTCCCCCTCAACGCCCCCTTTTCCTGCCTCGGCCCCAGCAGCAGCCGCCTGCTCCACCCCCGACCCAGCTTGTAGCGGTCTAATCTTCTCCTTCCCAATCAGTACCTTTGGCCCTTTCTGTCTCTGCAGCCCAATACTCGCCGCCTGCGCCGCCAAATCCCGCATGGGATCCTGCTCTTTCTCCTTCGCATCCACTCCCGCGGCTGGCGTAGTGGCCTTTGTATTCGGCGGCGGCGCAGTGCCTGGCGCGTGTGCCAACCCTGCACCCAACGTCGCTCCTATCGCTGCCCCTACTCCTGCTGCTGTCGGCGCCGCACCCTTCGCCGGCGCCGAGGCCGTCACCCCCACCGCGGCCTTCAGTTCCCCAAACTCATTCAGCTCCTCCACCTCGTCGATATCGCCCACTATGAACCCCTCCTTCACCAGCGCAGGTAACTTCCTCTTGCCCCCTCTCCGCTGCCATAGCCGTCGCGCGGACTCGTCTGTCGCGAGATCGATGGCGCGGAAAGGGATGCGGTTCGCTTTGAGGATGGTTTCGAGACGCGAGGTGGCGGTGAAGATGTGTGATGACCCGCTGGTCAGAGAGGTGAAGAGGAAGAGGTCCGGGGACTTGTCCCAGAAGGAGAGGTCGTGGGCGGAGGTGGACATCTTGCTGGTACTGGCGAGAGGTTGCGATTTGGGGGGGGAGCCGTGATTTTGAGTAGAGGGATTGTGAAGAGGGAGGCTTGATGCCAGGGGACGAGAGAAGATGTCAAGAGGCAGTGAACGAGGATCGAGGATTGAGATAGATAGAAGAGGCCAGAAATGGGTCAATACAACGATGATCAGGCACACGAATCTCCAAGCCTGGCAGTATGGGACAAGTGATGCTTCTGTGGGGAAACAGATGACGTTTCGGCGCCATTCTTTTGGGGGCTGGAGAAGAAGAAATGTCTATGGCTTCGGGATCACCGCCAGGGTAAAGTCCGGGCTCTGGACTCAATTCTCGTGTTTCGAGAAGGTTACGCAGATCACGATGCGATTTCATCATTGTGGACAGATGCTGATCAGGAACGGGACAGGAAATGCTCGGACTGTTCGTTAAAACTACTTGCTCGTACCAATACATGCAAAGAAAGACAACTCCTCATCCCGTACATTACTCTGGCTCGCAATGAGATTGCTGCCTTCACATTTCCGATCCCCGAGATTCATGTCGTGATGATATTGGTCCTCGAGAAATGGTGGAGACATCTATGCCACCACAGGCTGGTACTGCTGGGGCATGTGTACACCACCCATCATGTTGGCCTGAGCGGCCGTCTCGCGGGCGACAAAGGCCTTGTTGATGGCATCGTGGACCTCGAACTCCTCGACCACGGCTCCGAAACTGTATCTGTGTCAGCTCATCAAAGACTACTGTTGTGTGAAGATAAGCATCTCCGTACCCGTAGCAGCGGACCTTGCCAAGCAGATCCTGTTGCACCATCGCAAAGTCTTGCGCCGTCATTGTGTGGCAGCGCTCGCTCGACATGATGATTGTCCATGCGCGGACAGGAGTGACCTCACCACCTTCCATGGGTAGAGTGGCGCTCAGTTGTAAAAGCTTTGAGAGGTCTGGCTTGGAAATGCCCTGCGGCATCTGGTGAGGGTAAGGGTCACCCGGCTTGTCCATGACATGAGTGAAAGGCGGGCATGTTGCCATCAGCGCGTGTCCACACATGTGCTCGTGCTCCAGGTCGTCGGCACGCTCCATCGGATGGTGGAAAGGTTGACCTTCGGCATTGTGAGATCGGACGACGAGGTATTGCATGTGGTCCATGCAGGGACGTTCAAGACTGGGCACGTACCATTAGCTCTTGTCCAGATCGTGGTCTATATCTAAAAAGCATACAATCTATTGGCCTGGAGGGGGAGAGGGGTAGGCGGGTCTGCCATGGGAGTCGTACGCAAGAACAAAGTCGATGCCCAACTGATCGTAGTCCAGTCCTCTATCGTTGGGCATCTGCTGTACAGATCCGGTCTGCATCTGGTGGGGAGACTGTCGGCTGTGGATGGGTGATGGGCTCATGCCGGTAGTGTTTGAATCTTGACGGCTGAAGCTACCAGCTGCACTTCCACTGACGCTTCCTGAATAGGATGGCATCGTGGTGCCATAGCTTGCGCTGGGTGTGGCCATGTCGAAGTGGATGCCATGTGCCTTGAGAATGTCACGTAGTCTTTGGTTGTCACCAAAAACAGTGTCGCGCTCTCGGGTGACGTTTGCGTAGAGCTCTTTGAGCTTCAACACCTCTTGCTCGAGTGCCTTGATGTATTGCTCTTTGCGCTCGCGATGAGTTCTAGTGATGATTTTCAGTGCCATGGCCCACTGCTGCTCGTGGGCTTTACGAACCTTTGGGCTTGCCTGTTGAGCTCTTGTCGACGAGTGAGGGCTGGCTTGCTGTCGGGCTTGGGACCACGACGCTTCTGAGGTTGACCATCTGAGTCCGTCATGATGCTGTTCGCAAATCAATGATCAACAAGGCGACGTACCCTTGGTCTGTTTTGTTGTGTTGCTGCCGCCAATGTTGCGCAGTATATTCGTTATCGGGCTGCGGGCTTCGCCGTCGGCAGGGAGCTGTCCACCTGTCGGGTGTCAGAGCGACAAGACTCATGGATACAGAGCATTGCCCATGTAGTACCTACCATATTGATTGTAGTCTCCTTGCCCCATGTGTCCCATTCCGGGGTCGTACGTTGCCATCTTGCTGGATCCTGGTCTGCAGAGCATGTCAGTCACTGCACCATTGCCTGGAAGGTCACGAGAGAATTGAGGTCGTACGACAGAACGCCGTCAGGACTTTGGAATTCGAGTATGCTTGTAGACCACATGAACATTGCTTACACCGAAGCGGTGTTCGAAAAGGAAATCGGGATCTTCTCACCTGTGACTAGCAAACAAGGACTGCCAGCATCGCAACTATTAATTGACCAGACTCGACAATCAACAGAGTGAGAAAAAGTGTGAACGTGACAGGCACTGCCCGTAGCCGTAGGATTCTTTGTGCTACCCCAGACCCAGCTTTGAAGGGTTCGAACGGGTGGCTGGCGAAGATTATTTGTGTAAAGGATACCGGGCGTCCAAGCTATTTAGAAAGATGCGGCAGTGTGCTGACAGAGGTGAGACACGATGAGGTCCACAAGAGCGGCTCACGGACGAGGGGAAAGGTACCAAAGCTTCCAGTCAAAGGCCAGACTGCAACGATGATGTGGTTGAAAAATTATCCTGCTGCTATCCGTCTGTCACGTCAATCATGTGGCAGCCGAGGTCGCAAGGTACTGGTAGTTATACAGACGTTGTATTGCCCGAAGTTGATGACTCTCCAATCAAAGCAATTCACTCTCGACGTGGCCAGCAATGGACTATCCAGACGATCGAAAACGTGGACCAGAGCCTTCAAGGACAACGCGGAAAGGACAGACCAAGCGAGGCGATGCTGGTTGCTGAGCAAGAACAGAGAGCAGAAAGCTGGAAGGAGGTATTTGAGATTATCAAAGTGCGGATGACAGTACAAAAAGCACAGCCATTCTCCATTGGACGGTTCAAAAGCTACCGGCCGATGGCCAGACCCTCGAGCCTGACGCAAAGAGATTCTCAGGACCGGCGGCGGCACGACTGATCAGGGATCATGCACGATGCGAAGCAGTCGGCATCGTCCCAAAGTCGCGTCCTGCAGTCTTGTTGCGACCGTTGGCCTGGAATGGTGGATGCGTTTTCTTCCAAATACCGCGCTTCATGATGCAGGACGAGTGGATGACCGTTGCCTGGCTTCATGTCGGCGCCCGTAGGTCGCTGATTGTCCTCCAGACTGTGTCTGTGTGCTGCTGATCCGTCTCGAAAGAACCATCTGAAGTCTTTTGGCGACTGAGTCGTGTCCTATCATTTGTCGATCCTGACATTTCTCATTTCGGATTGCCCATGTCAAATGGCTTTCATCTCCAGCTGCATGGGATATGTACGGCACGGGGCACTCATCTGCCAGCGCACCAATCGCTTGCCTGCCCTCAATCGTGGAGGTGTCATGTACAACAAAAGTAGCCGTGCCTTTTCATCTCCATGCTGCGCCGAACTTTGCTTGTCCAGTCGTACTTGCCCTAGCTTGGAGCGAGGGAGCTTGAGCCCGCTGTGTTCCGTAAGCGAAGCTACTCTGGTCGTCGATCAATGAGATCCATTGCCGATCACGCTACGGCGAATGAGGCATTCGTCACTCCAGCCATCCTCCCACCTGTTCGGTCGACGACCTGTGACAAACTGTGACATCCTTCTTATCGGATCGCTGTACGCAGGAAGCTCAGCATGGCAAACCCTGCGCAAGCAAGCTTGCCGCTCTGGCAGAGAGTGGCATTAGCTCTGCTCAAGAGCGGACGTCTTCTGCGATTTCTCGTGCCATGGGTCACGCATCTCCTGGTGGCAGATCTTGCCTTGTCCGCTCTGCTCCTTGCAGCTACTCTTTTTCCGAATTGGACCTACGATGTCTCGTCAAGAATAGCCGAGAGTGTATGGCGTGGCATACAGCGCATTTGTGAGGACAGCAATCAAGCAAATATCCTTCGGTCCGGAGATGAGCTACCGACCGGAGAGAGCGCCATCGTGGTCGCCAATCATGTGGACTGGACCGACTTTTACTTGATCCAGCATCTCGCTGTCAAGGCTGGTATGCTAAGTCGATGCCGGTGGTTTGCGAAGCAACAGCTTAGATGGGTGCCGTTCTTGGGTTGGGGTTTGTGGGCGATGGGCATGCCGCTCGTGAGTCGAAGGTGGACCGAAGATAAGCAAGAGATGGATCGAGTCTTTCATGGTGTCGTAGCTCGAAATTGGCCAATGTGTACGTCCTGCCAAGTGACCTGTACACTTGCAGCGCTGACGATGCATGCAGGGTTGATCGCATACAGCGAGGGTACCCGATATACACTCCAGAAACATGCAGAATCGGTCGAGTGGTGCAAAGCTCATGACAAACCGGTCATGAGGCACACTCTATACCCTCGAGTCAAAGGTTTTGTTGCGGCAGTCCAGAATCTGCGAAAGGCGGCACATGTCAAAGCTGTCTACGATGTGACGATCGCGTATGCAAGAGGCAACCAGTTCATGGCGCCCCCGACATTCTGGGAGACGATATCCACAGCGAACCTGGGTAAGAAGTACAAGATGTACGTTCATGTCGATCGTCATGAATTGGCGTCTCTTCCAGAGTCAACCGAGGACTTGTCGAGGTGGTTGGAGCAGAGATGGGTCGAGAAAGGTGACAGACTAGAGGCTGTCAAGAAAGAACTCACTCAGAGCTAAACACGGAATACCGATAGATAGGACGATTCATTCAAGTAAGTGACCACCTGATGGGCCTCGGACGATCTGGTATGACCATTTTGGGGACCCAGGACGTGGCTGGCTTGCCGTGTGGCGACTCCTTTCCAACATCACATGCTCGGATGCTTGACAATCATCAGGTGAACACTCACTGCTTTCACCCGGTGAATACTCATAGCAAGCATGTGTGATCGCCAACCTTTACGCCATCACTCACAACAAACAATGCGACAGAGCAACAATCCACTTCTCGCATCTCCACTCTGCCTATATCTGCTCCATCTCTCCGTCCATCTCTCCGCCTTTCATGTCACAAGAGCCAATATTGTTGTTTAGCGGCTCTTTGCTCCGCTTTGCCCTACTGCGACGCACGTTCGAGGTACACCGTCGCGCATTCAGAGACGCTGATAGTCCATTCGTCAAGAGGAAGCGCAAGCACGAGGAGATCAATCACGACACTGACGAATACGACGACAACGATATTGACGAGTTTTTCGAGACTGTCGAGGCAAATTCGGACTCTTACACATCGACGGACTCTGGTGAAACTTCACATTCGCCAGATTCGAGCAATCCAGGCTATACCAGAGCCACAACCCCTGAGAAACATTCCACTTTCGACAACACGGGCGACAAACTTTCAATACACAGTCTCGTCGACATAGGTCCCTTCCGCACTCAACCTTCCCCGTCGCTGACATCTTTTCACATCGACCCCGAGATCTTCATCGACCCAGACATAACCATGTCCGGAACGGCTCGTTGTTCTCCCGACTGCGCCAGTCACCTCACCATACCTGAGTACATCCTGTCCGCAGATCTCGCGACCCTCCAGCTATACCACTCCTCACTCGAAAAGTACCTCCAGTCACGCACCCAGATCCTCTCCCTGCTCCTTCTGATGAACAACCTCGCCACCTTCATCGTCCACCCGCAGCAAATCCTCACCGCTCCGACAGGCAAAGTTCTCCGTCCCATCTTATCCCTGGTCCGCGAGACCCAAGACGACCTCGTCGCGCTGCCCACGCACTGCGACCTGGAAGGCCTGCGCGACGTCATCGCCGCTGCTCTGGAAGGGAACGACACCATCCCCCTCCCTCCTTCCCCTCACAACGTCGACGGGGGAGAGGCAGCGGGCGTGGACTCCCCCATGAGCGGCATGTCCCCCGCCAACCCTCCCGCTCCTTCCCTGCCCGGCCTCGCAGACCCCGCCGAGGACGAGAGAGGAGGGGAAAAGGGAGGGGAGTACGCCTTCACACACAACCCCACGTGCTCCACACCACTGGACTCTTTCCTCCCGCTTTTCGGGATCATCAACCACGAATACGCCCTTCTGATCGAGGGACCGATCAAGAAGGTGGCCAAGCTGAGGGATGTGCTTAGGAAAGTGCAAGACGGCGCGAGTGCGAAGGTGAGGGCGGAGTTGTTGCAGGTCAGGTTTGGGGAGAAAGTTGAGGAATTTGAGGAGGGGTTCGGGGGGTTTTGGTTTGGTTTGGGGGGGTAGGAGCGGTGATTCTGCTTCTTCTTCTTTTTCTCTCAGCAGAGATTGATTGTCACGATGCTAACGAAGAAAGAGATGACGAGGTGATTTTGACGAGAAGGTGTCATGATTGGGAATTAGAGCGTGAGGGTATGTGATGGAGTGGTCCTTGCTCTAGATCAAGTACGTGACAAGATCTTGGACACGGATGCTAGGATTCAAGCCGAACAGTGGCAGAGATCATGGCTATCGAACATCAATGAAACGAACATACTTACTGATCATCGCCGTGAATGGTTCATCACGTTGCACAGTGAGATGGACATGGCGTTGACAAGTGAAGAAGGAATATAAAATGCCATTACAAATACTCTAACCAATCCCTGCAAAATGCCTATCCCATGCCCGTGAAACCCCCTCCTAAAACTCAATCTATGCCTTGCTGGTAGCGGCTGGCTTTCCGGACATGTCAGGCTTGCTGGATGCTTTGCCAGAAGTGGGCTTGGCAGATTCGGTGGGCTTGCTGGATGACTTGCTGGATGGCTTGGCAGACTCGGTGGGCTTGCTGGAAGGCTTGCCAGATGGCTTCGCAGACTCGGTAGGCTTGGGAGACTCGGTCGCCTTGTTGGATGGCTGGCGTGGCTTCGCAGACTCAGTGGGCTTCGCCGACTGCGTTGGCTTCGCACCAGAAGGCTTCTGACTCTGGGGCTCGGGAGTGGGCGTTGCACGTCCCTGACTGGTAGTGCTGGAGTGGCGGACTGACTCATCCTTGAGGGCCTTGACCTCGATCGAGTCTGCAGCGCCCGAGGCGGCGAGGGCGAGGTAGTGCTTGCCGGAAGAGCTCTTGACAACGGTGAAGACGGAGAGGGTACCGTTCTTGGCCTTGGCCTTGCAGTCTACGTAGTGGGTCTTGACGTCAATGTCGCAGAAGAGAGGGGCGTCGGTGGTTGCGATGGAAGATCGATCCTTTGCGACGATGTGAGCCGGGATAGAGGCAGTGTCCAGGACGAAGAAGGATGTGTCTTGGTAGATGTACTTGTTGGTCGAGTTGTATGTGTACGAACCAGCATGGGCAGACAGGTTAAAGCCTTCACCGCCGGGGGTGTGCTGAACCAGAGAGTGGTTGAAGAGGTTGCCGATAGCGGCAAGGTGGAACTTGACGAGGGGAGAGGTCTCGTTGTGGTGTGGCTCGGGCATAGTGCTGTTCGAGGTAGGCATGGGGGCCATTACGGACTTGGTGGCGCTACCAGTTGACTTACTGGCGGGCTTGTCTGAAGGCATGCCAGAAGAAGCCTTGCCGGATGGCTTGCTGGCAGCGCTCGTGGTGGTACCAGCGCGGGCTTGGACCTTCTTGGAGTGTCCCTTGTTGTTCTTGCGGTGCTTCTTCTTGGCCGCTTCTACGGGCTCGGCCTCACGCGCGTGGTTCTTGCTTCCCTGCTTGTGCTTGTGGTGTTTCTTCTCGGCTGCCTCGGCCTCACGCGCGTGGTTCTTGCTTCCCTGCTTGTGCTTGTGGTGTTTCTTCTCGGCTGCCTCGGCATCGCGCTTGGAGTGGGTCGCTTCTCCAGCATGAGCAGTAGTGGTCACTGTGACCTCGGTGTGGGGCTTCTCATGCTTGGACTTGACTTCCTTTGACTTGTGGTGATGCTTCTTCTCATCTTTGCTCTTGTGATGCTTGGGCTCCTCTGTCGTCTTGGGGGCTTCGGTTGTCAAGGCCTTGTCCGGCTCAGGCAGTGCAGCACCCAGGACAGCAGGGACGGCAGCGCCGAGGAGCAGAATAGAGCTGGTGAAACGCATCGTGGATGGTGTGAATGGAAGAGATCTAGGCAGTGTCTATGCAATGAAGAGAGAAGAGGTTGCTGATGTGCTGATATAACGAGAGAATGTTCGATACTTATATCTGAACAGTATGCCATGTACAGATCGACGCTTTGGATAGCATCCAATGTTTCGACTGATGCGGACTAAACGGCTGGAAGCTGGAGCATGCAGGTACCTGTTCACGGCGTCAACGGCTGTCAAAGTCTATCCGCGTTGAGATCTGAGGTGTCTAGAAGCTGTCAATCGTTCTGAGGACCGAGGCAGGAATGTTGGTCGAATGCGATATTCCGCCAATGTCCGTGTACAGAGGGAATGCTGCGTATTCGAGCATTCATGCGAATGAATTGACGACCATATCTCGCATTGCAAGAAAGATCCGTAGCATTCGGTAGTCCCGATGTATCCAGGTCTGGAAAGTACCGAGTCACAGACCTCTGGTTGTACCGTTCCTGACCTGGAGAGGCAAGCAATTTGGCAACGGCGTCAAGACCGAATGCCGGACAACGGAAGACGTTTTTCTCGTAATCTCATCCGATGATGAGTCCTTTTTCTATTTGGGATTCGATGGTCGGAGTGAGATGAGCACTCCTAGGAAACAAGGATTAGAGTTGGGTTTACAACCTCATGCATGCTTTTGTATACGGATCGTTAGGGAGTGAAGAAGACACTGCCTCCCTGCGGAAATTGCCTGTACAGCACCGGCGAAGCATAGTTGTTGCGCCATACGGTCCAGGCATTGTTTCTCGAAGGCGAGCTCAACGCTGAAAGAGGAGCTAGACAGTAGACTAGATGAGGTGCTGTCTCGAATTCGTCGTCCCGATTACACAATGGCAGTCGTGTCTCACGGAAGCGTTTCGGCTTTGTGACACTGGAACGAATGTTGTGGAGACAGGGCGGCTGTTGGAGGATGAGAGAAGGTTCGATTGCGGCAGTGTCAACAGTCGTTACAATAGCTCCAAGGCTCAAAGAGGTCGGTGGCTGGATCTTTCGCTGCCGGAAATGTCCATGTCGTGAACGGTTCTGAGCACGGATGGTACATGGTGGCGAAGCTGCAGTTCACCGTTGAGATGCGCAAAGTGATCAAGGACCCGGATGAAGCGGGTCCCGTATTTGACATATGTTGTTGATGTTGATTGACATTGATCGAGGCCGAGATCTCTGTCCAGAAAGATACCTTACCTATTATAGCTGACATGACGGGGCTAGAAGGGAGTAGCCGAGCGACCCGAGATGGCGGAAATCAAGGACCCGCTTTTTCCTTCTGGGACTTCTGGGAGAGGAAAAGGAGGAAGAGTAAGAGGAGGAGGAGCAGCAGTTGCGGGAATAGGAAGTGGTCAGCTTCGATTGTCTCATCTCATCCTTCAGGTGACCGCCGCGAACTGCAAGAGACGTTTCTCCGCCCTGTCATGTTTCGAGTGACACGGCGACCATGTTGTACAGACGCTGCAACACATCCTTCCGGTCACGGAACCATGGCTAACCAAGTTGGATTTTGATCGATTCCTACGGGCCAAGCACTCTCCTCGCTATTCTTAGCTTCTCCCTACCTCTTTCGGAGCGAATCACTGGAAAGTCCTGGGGCTGAACAAATCAGAACCCAACCGGTCAATTGCCCGCCGCCTCTGCTGACTCGACCTCGTCCTGTTGGTGACGCACTTGCGTCGCACCTTTCGCACCTCTTCTCGCAATCTCCTTTGCTTGTACATAGTCTCATTGGTTCATTGACGTCCTCGCAACCTGCAATTTATTTCGCGAGCCTCTTTCGTGGCTGACTGCGCGCGTCTTTCGTTCCCCAGCGAGCCTCGATTTTCCTCTGCACTCGAATGCGAATACCCCTCACCATGAGATACGTCGCGAGGACAGCTCCTCTCGTTTGAATGAGGCATTGGACAACTGGCCACCAGCTTGAGCAGTCAGCGCGACATGACGACCCATTCGATCCCTGCGCGCCCTGGCCCGTTGAACTCAATACGCGAGATTCCTGGCCCTGTTCTCGACACCGTCGCTTCTGCTTCCCACCCGCCACCTAACTCCAGCGATGGTCTAGTCTCTCTTTCCAAGACGACGTCACCGGTCTCTCCTATTCTCCCTATACAAAGACCATCTGACGATGATGTTCCGAAGGCCATTCAGCAATCATCTACCCGCAGACAGTCAGATCCTGAGCGAGCAAGCAAAACGGCGGTAACGACCGCCGCGGGCCGTCAAAGTCTCAACCAGGAAAGCAAACCATCGCGGAAGACATCAATCAGAAAGAAACACGGCTCCATGTTCAGCTTCTTCTCGTCTAGAGAACAGTCAATTGTGTCTGTCGATGAAAATGCAGCTTCGCGCAAAAGCTCACTGTCTGCCACAGGTGCTGCTGCTAGTAGCGCCAGGGCGCCGCCTTCATCATTCAAGCCTAATAGCAAATGGGATGCTCTTCCACGTCAATCCAAGGACAAGCCGAAGAATGGTGCCGACAGGAGGGACTCTGGTTGGTCGTCTAGTCGGCGGTGGTCTTCAAACCCGAGCTCGCGCAATTCGTTAAGTGCACCAAAGACCCATATCAGCATCGAAGGCGGAAGCCCGTTCGCTTCGTCGAACGTGCTTCCAGATGAGGATCGCAGGACTGAATTCCCATTCGAAAAACGCGGAGCAGCGTTCACCAACTCGACTTCGAGCCCTACGTCGCCTCGGCCATCCTCCAACTTGATCCGCTCGACCTCGAATCCTCCGCAGCCCACTCAACGAAGACCCGTCTCACCGATATCTGACCAGGAAACCGCACTACCAATGATGCCCTCCCTGAACGATCAAATAACCCCCCCATCACCCCACAAGTCCGTCAGCCCAGCGCAGTCCTTCGTTTCTGCTCGCGCAAACACCAAGCCATCGACCACTGATTTGAAATCACCTAATGCAAAGGCATCGCTTCCACTGCAAGTCCCCATGATAGAGGACGAACATCTGCTGCGTCAAGAGAGCTCCGTGTCAAGTCTCAGTCCTGTTATACCACCATCGAGTCGGCCTGAGCAGATTGAGAAGCAGATCGAGAACCGGGAACCACCAGAGCAGCCGACTCTTATTCCACAACAGCCGAAACGACCCGCAAGACCATTTGACGATGACGAAGAGCTATACGCCAAACCCGGCGATTCACCAATGCGGCAAGACTTTGCCTTTCGCAACTCACTCAACGCATCCCAATCTCCGGCAAAGGCACCATCCCCCCAAGCCGCAATAACTGAAGGGTTGCCCAAACACGATTCGCCACTCCAGACCGAAGACACCAGGCGTGACTCGAAGCGCGAATCGAAGCGCCTCCCGTCCGACCATGACGATGCGAAATGGATCAGTGGATTGGATGAGGTTACTGTGGCCGCAAGCAGCTTGGACATAAAGTCACCAGGTCGACGTGCATCACTGAACAATTCGCCGGCCACAGCACCGACACTTCGCTTCAGTCAAGCTTCATCGATTCTTGAAGAGCCGATCCGCAATTTGCATTCCGCACATTCACGCAGTCCTTCTCTTCAAGCTTCGCCAACTGTGCACCTCTCGCCCGCACCCGAGCAATATCGAAGATCGCTTCACTCTGAAAGATCACGCTCCAATTCAGGTTCACGCTCGCGAAGTACGACGCCACCACAAGGACCAAGAAATGCGAACCTGCGTGCACCCGAAACTGTTGTTCAGGGTACTGCCCATTCACGACAGCAGTCGAATAACTCGATGGCTTCTTACATGAACTCTTCGCAGATGTCGGACTCTCCTCACCAAGTCGCCGAGGCATCCGTGGTACAGATACAGCCCACATCTGCATCACCAGTTGAGGTTCAGCCAGCTAGCCAACGACTTGAGCCCTCTACTGCGAGACAATCCCGACAGAGCTTTGATACGATAGCGTTGCAACAGCAACCGCGACACAGTCTTGTTGATACGTCAAGCAAGCACTACCAGCGCCAAAGCCTTGACGTGTACCGCCCTCAACAGCAAGCATACGCCGAAGACCCAGCCGCGAGATCGCGAGCCTCTAGCGACGAACAGCGAGCTCGACATGCACGAAACTTCTCGAAGCCATTCAATTATCGTGCCAATGCTGCACCAAAACCCTTGGCCCCGACGTATGTTGCAGACGATGCACACGTCCCTCGCTCCAAGTTCGCAAGAGGTAGATTAGCACCTAAACAGACGACGCCCGGGTCAGTGATCGCAGAGGACGCCACGCCCGCATCGATGGATATCACGACGGAGTCTCCTGCTGCCGCATCGTACGCACAAGGACACCAAAGATTACCCTCCGTGGAGGTCACTGCTTCAATCAACGATCCGCCAACAGTCAACACATCTAGCAGTAGCCTTTTCAACCCACCAAGTGCCAGCACAACAGGCGAATCATATGCGACAGCGGTACAGTCCGCTTCCGAACACCAAGCTGGCGAAGGAGAATCGCCGAGCACGAGGGAGACGAGTCTCGACGTCCCTCACCCGGAACAGCATGAGCCAAGACTGCACTACCGCCTATCAGCACGAGACATCACCATCGTCAACGATGATCTCATGGGCAACAAAGTGACGGAAACATCCAAGAAATACGCCCAATCAGTCGGCTTCTGGGAGACCGCCGCCAGGAGCGCAGAGGAAGCACAGAAGAGGCACGATACAGGCATGGATTGCAGGCTTGCCGGGCCTTTTGATCCGAGCTCGCCCATCTTCTGAGAAAGAGCAGGAAACTCGTCATAGAATACCGTTGTGGGACATGGAAGCCATGTTGAGTATATGATTATATGAGTCACGATATACGAGCCTATTGCAAGCATGGATATACTGTAGATATCGATATTCACGAGCGTCCAGATGAATGCTTTTCACTCCAAGTCGAATGTGTGCTCTCCAAAGGAGAAAGGTGAAGACGGTCCTTTGCGCCGTGCGGGGTATGCTTGGCAGGTATATTAAATAGACCCATCTCCCTATCCTCGCAATTCAGGCCGTAGCGATGATGCTTGGTAATATTGAATTGAATACAAATACTTTATGAAACATTCCCATACTGTACATCTTTGTATCGTATCAACATTGGCCCGACAACCTGCGGAAAGGTGGTCGTAAATGTCATCGCTGCGAGGTTGTCTTTACTGCCCATCATCTCGCCCATGGTGACAGACCATCAACCCCCGACAACGTACTCCATAGTGTGGTCTCCAAATCATTGGAATAGACACGTCGTGGTTTCCGATCGAGGTGTATCTCGTACCAAGTCGATGCACGTCCTAAAGTCCCGATCAATCTTGACCGCCATCTCCGCGCCAGGCGCCAGCCCGAACCACTCTTTATGCACGGCGCCACAATCGCATCTAACTTTCCTGATATTCTTGTCATCCAAGATGAGATGCAGAAGGCGTTCGACCCTCCTGACGTCCTCGATAGGAATGCTGTCGGCCGGGACTCCGTCTCTGCTCGCGGTGAGATTGAGAGAGGCATAGGTCGCAACGCTGACACACTTGTGTCCGCACTGCCTTATCAACCTTTTGATCCGCTCCGCCACATTCTTGGAGTATTCGATCTTGATCCTCGCCGTCTGCCGTGGTGGTCGGGCGGAAGCCCACAGGTCTCCTTCGTCGTCTTCACGGAGCATGTCGATTAGAGAGGGTACGTGTAGTTGACCTGGATAGCCTTCAAGAATGGAGAATCTCGATGTCGGAGATGTCTCTCGATTAGCCCACTTGTACTCAGGCTCAACCTTGAATGCGTAGATGTATCCTCGCCTTGGCAGTGAACTTGGCATGATTAAGTTGGTGAGGTAGTCTGCGACTCTGTTACGATTCGAGTAGAGGTGATGCGGAGTCGTCTTGCGGAACATCTTGATACTTCTATTGACTTCAGAAGTGATATCCGACGATGGATTGGATGTCGTCGGTGTCGTGGAGCTCGATCCATTGGTGTGCTTCTCTGGAGGAGTGTCTGGTGGTGTTGGTATACCATGGTTTTTTGGTTGATCGTGCAGCGTAGAGCTCACTCGTTTTGAGGGCGTGGCTGGAGGACTATGTGACGTCTTTGATCCAGGTCGGTCAGTAGACAGGGGAGTGTCACAGCTGTCTGTAGTTCTCCTCGTCCGGAAATAGCTATCGTGTCCATGATCGGCCTGACCAGACAGGTCGTCTGCTGTTGGACCAGTCCTGCGTGACGACGACGTTGCTGCTTGAGGTGTCAGCGGCGGGCTCGCCGATGTGGCAGTCGTCTGGTTCGAATGGCATTCGGGCTTTGCAGGTCTTGGTCTTGTAGGCGTAGCCTCTGGCGTTGATGGAGCACTCCATTCGTCGCTGTCTACCTTCTCACTTCCGTAAGTGGAGAAGTAATCGCGAGGTGTAGAGGGAGCAGCCGTCTCCGGTCTCGCCCTGGTCGATGGTGCAGATGGCAAATCTTGAGGTGGCGTGCAAGGCACCGAGGACGACCAAACAAATTTTTGGGACACCGGCTCGTCGCTGGAGCTCAATGATAGCTCATCGGGTGCCTGGCGCTGGTGACGATGCTCGGTAACGCGGAGTCCTCGAAGGTGGCAGATGGCAGATGGCAGATGGTACCTTCCGAGGTGATACCTCTGCAACTCCAACGTTCGTAATCCGGCTGGTGCAGGTGACAAAGAAGGTTACTGGGACGAGTGGTGGAAGGCCAATTACCGCAACGGAGACCTTTGCGCGTAAAACCTTCACACTGTACGTCATCCAGTGCGTTTTCCGCACGTTCGGCTCTCTCTCGCGTTCGCCTCGCTTCCTCAGCATGTGGCTTTTTCCATGGATTCTTCTTCCATTGCCTTCTGGACTTCCTTCTGCATCCTTCGCTCTTCACCCTCCACTGCCCCCGGCTCCCGTGCTTTTTGCTCCTGTCGTTGACTTTCCCTTTCTTCACGCTCTCGCCGCCCTGTCCCTTCCCGCTCACAGCGATGATTTTCCTCATGCTTTAGCCGGTCTCTTTCTTCTCGCCCACGCGACTCTTTCTTCTCTCTTTCCTCTGGCTGTCTCCGCTCAGGCTCACGTTGCTCTGGAGCACGAGCTGTCCTTGCGTCTTTCTCCTGCTTGGCCGTCCTCAATCGATCATACTTGGCTTTGGCCGACAGATGTGTCAAGACACCCAAGGCAACCTGAATTTCATGGAGTTTGTTGAGCTCCGAGGTGTCACCGGACGTCTTATCAGGATGATACAATAAGGTGAGTCGAAGATAAGCCTTTCCGATCTCGGCTGGCGTGGTTGATGAGTCGACTTCAAACACAGCGTAGAAGTCTGTGTCAAGTTCAGCATCCTTCTCCGGTCCTCTGGACATGATTGCTGATGGAAATGGCCGTCTTCGGTGTACGAAAGAGCAGGACTTCTACACCGAGAAAAAGATGAAGCTGCTGATGACGCATATTGAGCGGTATCATGACAACTGTTAAATACCTGCTTTTCGTGCCGCACAATTCTGTGACTTCCACTTGGTATTCGACAGATGCTGTGCTAAGTCGAGATAGTTATGCGGCACAGCAGAGCTGCATTGCGGCTTGCAGCGAAAGCGCGAACCGCAGCAGACTGCGATTGGCCATCATTTTTCTAGCCATCAGTAGTCAATGCACTTATGCGCATGAGGTAGGGTGGGAAAAATGAATGATTGGAAAATGAAAATACATGAAACAAAGTGCAGATGCCTGCTGGCATGCGTTTCTTGACCTCATACATTGCATGAGCCTCCTGATCTTCCGACCGGTGAAGAATATACGAGGCCTACATCCTTAGGCATCACTTTCGTCGTGTCGTGGCCACTTATGCTCACTATGATTGATGCTGCTCTGCCCATGCAGTCCATCTGCGAACGACGTCATCCACAGCCTTGACGCCTCGTTCACTAGCTTCAATCTCGAACCACTCCCTATGCTCCTTGCCACAGGCCTCGCAGTTTCGCTTCACTCGTTTGTCTGCAAGCTCGAGATGAATCAACCGTTCGACTCGATGTACATGCGGAACCTTTCTGACTTGGTCCGAGGATGATTTGAGTGCTAAAGATGGTCGCGCAGCTGTGGAGTGCAAGTGCGAAGGTGGGTGCTCTCGGCGTGGGGAGGATTGAGGGCTCGAGGAGACGTATGGATACCAGCGTACTAGACTCAGAGCATAGCCGCATTGTTGCGTCCATTCCGTCATTCGGCGGTGGACATTGTTGGCTCGTCCGATCTTGAGCATGATTGTTCGCGGAGCGTTTTGCTTCGGTGCGCGCTTGGAGTAGGTTCTGGCCAAAGTGTCCACATTTCGAGGTCGACTAGATGACTGAGAGAGGAGAGATGACGCTATGCGCGTGTCTGGTACCTTGTCGGTATCTGTTAGCCAGAAGATGTAAATATAGCCTTCGTCGTCATGAGGCGAGATTGGCTTTGCGAGCTCGGTCAGAAGGATAGCCGCTGTCTCAGGGTTAACCGTAGGAGGTATGCAGGAAAGATAGCGCTGAGTAGGAGATGGAATGAGTTTCTGATTTGTTGCCCGAGGCGGCAGCTCAGAAAGCGCTCTACGTGGAGCTGGCACAGCTTTTCGTGACGCGGGGTTACTGGACCCACGGACTAACTCAGGTGTCGAGTGTGCTTGATGTCCAAGTATGCCTTGAGGCACAGGACGGCGAGCTGCGGGCTGCTCGATCTTTTCATGCCGGTCGATCTCTTGCATAGGAGGCTGTGGTTTCCGCCTATGTCGCACGATCTCATAGTAGTCATCGTCTTGCTCGAAGCTACCTCCTAAACAGCACAAACTTGAGAGCAATCCAGGTTTTCGTCTAGCAGGTTTTGAAGCACGGTGCTGGGGGGACGACACCTGATCAGTCTGCTGATCGATCATCCGGTCGTGCTTTTGTGGTTGAAGATACTCAGAGCCTTCAGGTACCCTCGGACGAGCTGGTCGAGATCGCTCCTGCTGCCGAACATGTGTTTCGGGTTCGGTCGTACGTGCCACACCTAATCTTTCTGCCAAACTGTCCATACTCGTTCGTTCGGTGACTGTGACAAGCCTAGCAGTCCTCGATTGATTGTTATTCGTAGGATTTGCGGTCATGACAGTGGCCTGGTCTTTGTGCTGCCAACAGTAGAAAGCAGCGTCTAGCATCTGGCCTTGGTTGCCCTCCACCACGGCGACCACGCCCGGTTGCAAGGATCGAGATGGAACAGCGGTTGCAGCAGTCTTCTTCGTCGCCAAAGATCTTCTGCATGGTTTCCCGGCTGTCGTCAAGCCCCGACACGTTGTCGCTGGGTTCTTCGAGTCTGACCGCCCTAGGAGCGCTTCCGGGGTGTGATTATTGAAAGACATCGTACCGTAGCTTAGTGGACTGTACCACTCTTGTTCATCTCATCGCTGGGCTCAGTGAAGTGTCATTACCAGGGAAGCCAATATGATCTTGCCTCCGACCCGGGAGGCGGCTGTGCGTGGCTGGGTCGTGGCTGGAGAAGTCATGCAGGTTGCAACGTGCAACACTGTCTACCAATCATCCCAGATTGATGTAAAATTTACCTTGAACACAACTTACTACAGGGTTAGAACGGGAACGCAAGTGTGTGATAATTCCTCGACTTTGAAGAAGCAGAAGCTGGCATTGTTGTAGCCGCACAGGTGACCGGACCAGGCAGGAGCGCGAAAATGCCTGCTCGCGTAAAATTGCCCTTTTCGATTGGCTTCAGGGCAACTTTTTTCTACGCTGCCACTGACGACTTTTACCTCCCACAGCACCAGCAGCGACATGGCTGAAGTGGCAGTAGACGACCTCTCCGATGAACGGATCGACGAGCTCCTCCGCAGAGCAGAGCGACGACTTCAAGAACAGGACGGCACCTTGGCAGTCAGGTCTGGCGAACAGAAATCTTTCAAGTTCCCGCAGCTCGACACTGGCTCTCTTGCCAAACCACACATTCAGGCGGCGAAACATGGCGCCATGGTCCTACGCAAGGAAACTGAAAATGAGCGTGAGAAGGAAAAGCACGCTACCTCCATGCGCAAGGTGGAGGATCCTGTCACGGTCCGCAAGCAGCAATTAGAGGTACGCCCTTCCTTGATGCTTGTCACCACGGCTAGGAGGAAATCATTTCCCAAATTTCCTTGACGCAGATTCCCAGTACCGTCTTGGTCACTGTTCTGCACCCTATGAAAGTCTCTTAATCATAGTTACTCTGAGCCTTCTTCTTTTCGCACATATTCTGTCGGATCATTACATGGATCTTTCTCTGACGAATTTCACAGAAGAAGAGAGCCACCGCAGGCGAGCGTTGGTACAACCTACCAAAGACCGATCTAACCCCGGAGCTCAAGCGCGACCTTCAGATCCTGAAGATGAGGAACGTCCTGGACCCACATCGCCACTATAAGAAAGAAGGTGGAAAGATGAAAGCTCCTGTATACTCACAAGTCGGCACAATCATTGAAGGGCCTACCGAGTATTACAGCTCGAGAGTCAGCAATCGGGACCGCAAGCGCACATTTGTCGAAGAAGTATTGGCGGGCGAGCAAGAGACGGGTCGCTTCAAGAGGAAGTACGGAGATGTGCAAGCAAAAAAGACCAGTGGCAAGCAAGCTTTCTACAAGTCACTCAAGGCGAAAAGATCAGCTTCATACAAGAAGAGATGAGATTAGAGGGAGGATACAATCTTGTAAACCAAGGCCTGGAGTCGGTTAGCATGGGTCTGGCACGGTATGGCATTGGGATGCTCACCTGCATATCCTTTGCGGCTTCCCGTCCGGCTTCGAGGACTTCTTCATGGTTGGCTGCGCCGCGGCTCAGGAACTCTTCGAGCTCTTGGTCGCTCATGCTTTGGACTCTCGGATCGTCACCACGGACGACTGGTTCGAGGACAGCCTTGTTCGTGACGAGACTGAAACCGAGAACTCTAACTCCTGAATGCCTTGCCACAATGATCTCAGGTACCGTAGACATGCCGACAAGGTCAGCTCCGAGAGTGCGTAGCATACGACACTCTGCCCTGGTCTCATATGTCGGACCACACAGGAAAGCATACACGCCTTCCCTCAGTTTGCGTGCATTATTCGATGGCGCAATTTCCTGCCAGGCGAGATGAGCTCTTCGCCTCAGTTCTATGTCATAGGCGTCAGAGAGCGGTGGGAAGCGGACGCCAAAGTCGTCCGCATTAGGGCCCCGTAGTGGATGATATCCGGCAAAGCCAGGCATGTTGAGATGCTGTAACACGTCAAGTTCGGCGTCAAAAGCGCACCTGCTAAACATACATCGTTGAGCACGACAATATCCCCGACGTTATACTCGGGATTCAAGCCTCCAGCAGCGTTGGTCACTAAGCGCGATAAGCATTCATTCAGGACGAGTGTGTGCCTCAACCCACCTATCATAGTCTTGACCTCTAGCAGCACGCATACCCGCGTAGCAAAGGTCACGAGGTTCATCTCATGACCCTCATAGAAGCTGCCAGCTGTTAGACATAGGGTCTGTCGGCGGAGGGTGCTTCTCAGTCATACTGGGCTCGTCCAACGAGGAGAAGCACTGGCACCTTGGCCCTAGACATGAATCCAAACACCAGTTTGCCAGCATGACCCACGACTACTGTCTGTTAAATATAGTCCATCACCTGAATGTGACTTCACTCACCTGTCGTCTTAGGAAAGTGTGGAATGACGGAATAAGGTACCTCGAACTTGGTGTCCTGATCGATGACATCCGCAATGCCTCCAAGTCCAGATCCACAGACAATTGCTATCCGAGGTCGGTGCAGTTCATGATTACCGATTTTCGATCTTATGAACGATACTGCCTCAGTAGCCTTTGTGTAGATCTCAGAAGCTGGCTTCGAAGGCGTTTGATCAGTCACAGCTGCCATGATGTCGTCCTGATATGTACAAAATAGTTCGAGAAATTTGTGGTGGAACTGGTCTCGACAGGGTCAACTTGATGCATCGGAGGTGGCCGAGTATCCACTCCTCGGAGATGCGGCTCTAGAGATATCTTCTGATTCGTCGAGCTGATCTGACCGCACGTGACCGACATTTCCATCTCAGCTTTGAGCCGCGGCATGCATTGGCCACTGGAGACCATGGATCTGGTTGTTTTGATGCTCTACTGGTTAGCACCATGCCGCAGTGTCAGCATCACGGCACAGCTTTCTTTGCTTTCGTGATTTCATCTCGGAGGATTCATCATTGAATTCATACATGACTTTGTGCTATCGTCATGGTCCCTGCATTTTGCTATCATCACAGGTCGAATACACTGTACTTGTTGGCGAGACTCGTCCTGAGCAGGAGTTGTGCAAATCGAAGCAGGTTAATTTGCTAACCTGGTGTATCACAGCTGAGCTGTGGGTATACTTTTGCAATGCTGGAGTCTCATGTCCCGTATGAGAAGCATGGCAGCCGGCCTGATCTGGCACTGTGCATGCTGGTTCCCCCGTCTTGTGGGTACCGCAACTGGCACGATGCGTCCAGATCTCCAGTTTCAATTCGGCAGGGAGGACGAGGAGTTGGCAACTGTGGCATTGGGGTATCAGGATGTGGTCAATGGGCAGAGTAAGGGGAGGGTGCCGCCTAGTGGGAGCGGAGAGGCGTATGGGCCAAAGAGTTGCTTGTAGAGGTGTAAGAGGGTGAATGCAGGCAAGATGCTGGGGACGTATGGAATGAGGGCTGGGGAGTCTGATCATAGTGGTGGGTCGGATGTCAGTAGGAGAGGTCGGTATGTGAGGTTTGGAAGAGGGTTGTAGCAAGTACTGTACAGTCTAGTTCGATGGTAATATTACATTGTTGTCCCTCTTCATCTATTATCGGGTATCTTGATCGTGCAGAGGACGATTGAGGTTGGTTGGTCTAGCGGCAGAACTGGATGGAGCGTATCGCCGCCAGCGACCACGTGACCGGCCTGGCACTTGTCGTCAATTCTTATGGCGATTTATGTGCTCATGGCTTGGTGTGACCTTGTCCCTGGTTGTAAGGCGGTGCTGTGATATGCTCGATCATGGCTTCGATGCACGGACTTGAGGACTTCAATCCATCTCCTCATCCGGCAATTCATCTCTAGGTTCACGGGGCTCTTGCGCTTCGTGATACTGAATGGCATCGTCGATGTAGCTCAGAATTGCCCCGATGCTGTCCTCGTCATTTGCGTCTAGCTTCAGGAAAGAGACCAGGGAGAAGTCGTCAATCAGCTGACCTACCGCTCGGTTGAGCTTCTGGAAAGAAGCGCCGGACATGACGCTCTTTGGATCCTTGACTTCTTCCTCTTCTTCATCATCTTCGGCATATATCAGATTGTTCGCCGGGGTCTCGTCGAGCAAGCTGATGTCCGGATCAATGAAGCGCTTGAGATCCTTTTTCGCCACTTGACCTTTGACCAAGTCCATTTTGCTGAGGATGTTCACGTGCGGTACTTCGAGCATGAGCATAGCGCTCATCGCACTCAATGTGCCTGCAAAGAACTTTGCTCGATCGACCACGAACGTGCTCTCTAGCAGGTAGGCAGCGCAGAGGTTGACGTTCAGACTTCCCCTCGTGAGATGCTTGACCAGACTGGGCAAGATAGGCACATGAGTGTACAGCTCAATCTGACCGGGCATATCAATGATGATCAAATAGTCCTCGCCGACACTCTCGATCTCGTCTGTGAGGAAGTCGAGATTTTCTAGCAAGAATTCAAAGCAGTAGATCAGCCCCCCGTTAGGGCCGAGTTGCAGTTCTTCCATAACATCTTGAAGCGAGATAAGATCTTTGATATCGAGGTCCGGCTCGTAAGCAAAGTCCTCGGCGGCTGGGTCGAGATTGACATAGAAGCATGACCGGCGATTGTTGCGCAAGTGTTGTATGAGGGCTGAACAGAATGTGGTTTTGCCGGCGCCTGCAGGGCCGATGGCCAGGACCCCGAACTTGCTCATGGCTGGGGAGAGATATGGAGGAGGGGCACAGTAGCAGTCACGGCAGTTGCAGCTGGCCTATTGTTGAGGCATGATCGGTGACTGTGTTTCCCGTTGGCAGAGACGATCGAGTGCCCGAGGTTGTTAGCGCCAAGTGGGATTGGAGGTCTGACAGACAATTTGCAGCGTTTTGAGGCAGAAAAGAGAGCTCCGAAACGCGGGACAAAGGATGCGGGACCCGGGAGCACGAATCAGGCTGAACAGAGAGCTGCGAGCTTGTTGACGGAGGCAGGTCAAGGCAGATCCCTTGGGTCAAGCGAAAAAGACAGGAACGCGGTGGAGCTGGAGCCATTTCTGGGCCGGTGCCGAAGATCTTGACCGCCAGCGAGTGCAGGGAAGGAAAATGAAAATGGCGTCAGAAAAAAAGTCGGGCACGTTTCTCCAAAGTGCCGCCGCGACAAAGCGCGAATGGCGAATGGCGAATGGCGTGAGGTGGTGCCTCTCTCTTTACCCCATCGGCAACTCTGTAGCTTGCCAGGTCAACACAAAATTCTCCGGCCCTTTCTTTCCCCCCCCCCCCTTCCTTCTTCTTACATCTCAATCCCTTTGCTTATACTCGCACCATATTCTCTGTGTTTATTTGCACATCCTGTGAACTTCTTGCACGTCTCGCGCTTAGACTTGGACCAGCGGCATCACTCATCCACGACCCCGCCCCCACCTTAATCGCACTTTATTCACAATGGCCATCAGCAACGGCACCAACGGGGCTTCTTCCCACGGAAAGAGCTTTCTCTTCACGTCCGAGTCTGTCGGCGAGGTGAGCAGCTAGAGAGGCTGAAGTCGAGCGAGAACTGACACAATCGCAGGGCCACCCAGACAAGGTGAGACCGGCGTGGAAAAGCTGCCATTGGAAAGCAAAAAGCGGGCAGAGCAGCCACTGACAAGTTCGCAGATCGCTGACCAGGTTTCTGATGCTGTCCTCGACGCCTGCCTGAGGGAGGACCCCCTCTCCAAGGTTGCTTGTGAGACTGCCACCAAGACCGGTATGATCATGGTTTTTGGTGAAATCACCACCAAGGCTCGCCTCGACTACCAGAAGATTATCCGCAATGCTATCAAGGACATCGGCTACGATGACTCCGGCAAAGGTTTTGACTACAAGACCTGCAACGTGCTTGTGGCAATTGAGGAGCAATCACCGGATATCGCCCAGGGTCTCCACTACGAGGAGGCTCTCGAGAAGCTCGGTGCTGGTGACCAAGGTATCATGTTCGGTTATGCCACTGATGAGACCCCCGAGCTCCTTCCTCTCACTCTTCTCCTCGCCCACAAGCTCAACTCCGCCATGAAGGAGGCCCGAAACGACGGCTCCCTCCCGTGGTTGCGACCAGACACCAAGACCCAGGTCACCGTTGAGTACGAGCACGATGGCGGTGCTGTTGTCCCCAAGCGCGTTGACACTGTCGTCGTTTCCGCCCAGCATGCACCGGAAATCACCACTGAGCAGCTCCGCAAGGAAATCAAGGAGAAGATCATCAAGAAGGTCATCCCAGAGAAGTACCTCGACGACAAGACCGTCTACCACGTGAGTGAATCCTGGGCTGTGGAGACTCGACATTTGCTGACTTGTACAGATCCAACCTTCCGGTCTCTTCATCATCGGTGGTCCTCAGGGTGACGCCGGTCTCACTGGCCGTAAGATCATCGTTGACACCTACGGTGGCTGGGGTGCCCACGGTGGTGGTGCCTTCTCTGGCAAGGACTACTCCAAGGTTGACCGCTCCGCCGCTTACCTCGCTCGCTGGATCGCCAAGTCCCTCGTCAAGGCCGGTCTCGCACGCCGCGCCCTTGTTCAGCTCTCATACGCCATTGGTGTGGCCGAGCCCCTGTCCCTCTTCGTCGAGAGTTACGGCACATCAGACAAGTCTTCGGAAGAGCTCGTACAGATCATTCGCAACAACTTTGATCTCAGGCCAGGTGTCATTGTCAAGGAGTTGGATCTTATCAAGCCAATCTACAACCAGACGGCCAAGAACGGTCACTTCACAAACCAGGACTTCAACTGGGAGAAGCCCAAGGCTCTCAAGTTCTAGACGCCTCTCACGAAGCGATTTGATTGACGTTTGTTACTTCGTTTCTTGCACGAGTTAGACGATGAATTGTCGAGCGGGACCTCGAAAAGTATCCTCCAGTGGAGATGGATGATGGAGTTTTGATTTAACATCTAGATGCGGCGTACAGCCAATATACCCTGGGAGGATCGGGGTTATTCAACATAGAATCATGGGACGACAAATGGCAACTTGTCAATGCATCTGGCGACGGCGTTATGAGATTTTTCAACATTATCTCCCTCCACAGCCGAGGCATGTCCCGGAAGACGGATCTGCAGTAACAACTACCAATTGAAAAGCTGATTATCGATTTTCACACATCTCTCTACATCTACTGTGCTGTATAAATACTGGCTTTCGAGTTGTTATGCGAAGAGATGTTAGCTTGGCGATCCTTGGTCAGATCTACCACGATTTCCGTGGGGTTCAAGGGACTGAATGCACAGCGCCCTGATCACCAGGCACATCTGATTTCTCTCTCGGTGTCCCCGGCAAGATCCCGCTGCGGCAAGCTTGAGATGGCTTCTGCGGTCATGCTTCAGGGACATGTCGACTACATGATACCAACAAGACTACATATGAGATTAGTGTGCAATACCGCCACACTGCTTATGCTCAGACGTACTAAGGATGATATCTGCGAAGGCATGGAAAACTGGACTAATGTCCTTGTCTCAATTCCTTCTTGGCCGAAACTCGATCATCGAGGCATGTTTTATCCGGCTATCATCCCCGAAAGGCCGCATGGCAAGTCCGAGATGTCCATCTTGGCAGATTACTGACCCTCTACAGAGCCATTGGAGAATTTCCAAGCCATGAGGCATCAGGTTACGCCTGTCATGCACATATCTGCATGTGGAGGGATTATGCTAGCGAAGAGGATCGCTAGCGGCTCTTCCGGACAACACAAGGCACAGCTTCGAGCAAACCCTGTTCTGACAGGCAGGGAGACAGTACCGTCAGCCTATGGCAGACCATTGTACGATAAGTGGTAGGTAAAGAATTCATAGCTATCTCTGACTTCTGCCGCTTGCTTGTGTATCCTCACAAGGTGTTTCCACCAGGCCTCTACTCATCTCGGAACATCTCAGCGTAAATTTGGGAATAGAGTATGTGAAACCAGACGACGGGATCCAAGGTCCTTGATCTCAGTAATGTGTATACATCGAGATGCACTGCTTGTTGTGCTTGTTTTGTCTCGAGTAGAGAGAGGTGAGACATGGATGAGATCCAAAGATAGAGATAGACTTTGCGCCCCCCCGGTGCGGTCCGCCCGGCTCGTGGGTTCATCGGAGAGTATCTCCACGACCAAAGGGACTTCGCTCCGGATCCCCACTGCCAGTCCACCACTCTCCTCTTCTATCCATCTAAGACATGCAACCTCTCCTTCACGGATCCCCGCCATCACCTCTCTAGCTTCGTCCTTCGCCCTCATAAGACACCCTGTACCAAGCCAGTCAAGACGCTCGTCTTAATTATATTGTTTTAGATGAATCGCGTCGCTTCAGACACACCCATCAGGCCTCACATCCAAGTCAACAGGGGCGGGGCCAAGGCGACGGTATGGTCCTGGATGGTTTGATGCCGCGGCTGGAGCCAAGCCCCATGTCTTGTCTGTACCGCAATCAACGAGATTCGAATAGATTTCAGGTGAGCTGTCGAGGAATAAATAGGTAGGGCAACGACCAGGTAGAGTACGATTGAATGTCACGATTCTGCTTCATCTTCCTTTCTATCGATAAGAATCCAAAACCCACAAAGAAGAGCTGCGTTCAAAATGTCTTCCCTTACAGATATTGCTGTTTCCATCCTCGTCAACTCGAAGAAGTTGGACGACTATGCAAAGGAGAAGGGACTTTCAACAAGCTCCCAAGAACGACCAGACTGGCGGAATGCGCCAGCTGAGATTGAGGAGGCTCGACTTGCAGTTGAGGATGCTGCCGACTCCCTCAAGCGAGTCGCACGTCAGCCAGGTGCTTTCCTCTACGAGCAATTCTTCAGGGTACGCCTCCTTTTCCCCACCTTCAACGTGCTCTCTGACCGTCTGTTAGTACACCGACATATCTGTCATGCAATTCCTCTACTACTTCAAGATCCCCCAGCTCATCCCCAAGGATGGCTCCATGTCCTACGATGAGATCACCTCTGCCGTTGATGTTCAAAAAGTCGTCATCCAGCGCTTCATCCAAAACGCCATCGTGATCGGCTACTTCAAAGAAGACCACGCCACCTCGCGTGTCTCCCACACCGTCGACTCTCTAGCCCTCGCAAACGATCCCCTCCTCTTCGAATCCCTTGGCATGATCCTTGAAGAAATCATGCCGGCCTTCCTCAACGCTGTCCCCGCCCTCCGCAAATGGCCACTGTCCCTCGAGATCAACGAGACAGGCTTCACCCACGCCAACAACACCACCAAAACCATGTACGAGACCTTCGAGACCGACCCACTCCGAGCCAAGCGCTTCGGCGGCGCCATGTCCGTCTTCAACCGTGAAGCCGAGAACTCCCTTCCCCACCTCCTGGCCCATCCTACCTGGTCCGCGCTCGACACGCGTGGCACGCCCGCCCTCGTCGTCGACCTAGGCGGCTCGTTGGGCCACCTCTCCATCGCCCTCGCGCGCAACACAGACAACGTGACATTTGAAGTCCAGGATCTCCCCAAAACGATCGACGCTGCGGTCAAGGCTGCCCCCGCAGAGCTCACGGACAAAGGCACGCTGCGCTTCAAGGCGCACAACTTTCTCACTCCACAGGACGAAGCGAAGGAGGACAAGGACGTAGTGGATGTCTTCTTCGTGGCGCAGGTATTCCAGAACTGGCCCGACAAGAAAGTGGCGCAGATTGTGCGCAACCTGCTGCCCAGAATGCGCAAGGGGAGTAAAGTGTTGGTGCACGAGCGCATGGTGCCGGAGCATCCCAGGGAGACGAACGAGGGGAGGAGAGCGAGGTGAGTTTCCCCCCCTGATTCATTCCCCAGTGTCTCCTGTTTTCCTTCTGATTTTTCGCGTTCTGCTTGCCGCTGTCTTCGTCGTGCTGCTTCCGAGACTGATGGGTCACAGATCCGGCGATATGCTCATGGGCTCGCTCCTCAATGGACAGATCCGTACGCCGAAGCAGTGGAGGGACGTCTTTGCCCAGGCGGACCCGCGGTTTGGGGAGGTCAGGTTCAATACGATGAATGATAGGGGCTTGATTGAGGTTACCCTTGAGGGATAGTGTGCTATTTAGGCAGATTTGGTAGGCGATCGGGCGCTTCGGCAGAGGTCGAGGTGGACTGTCGGCGACTCCAGATTGTCATTGGCATGCTGAAATGGGTACAGAGAGAGGCTTTGGGAAGAGGGGGATTCAGAGTGCATATTATTTATGCCGGGGGTAGTTGGATTTCATAGACTGGTATTTATGAATCTCTCATCAGACCCTTACACGATACTGGTGGAATATCATGTGATTCAAGTGATTGTATTCAATAAGCTAAATACCGTGGTATATCTTCCATGTAGATCTCGTAGATCTCGTAGATCGTGAATAGTATTGCCGTGAGGCTAAATGACTGTGTCATATCTTACTAGTATATCGTGCATGTCTTGTGCAAATGCTCTGCAGATACGCGATGAACATCAGGTGTGCTGGTCGTGATGTGACAGAGGGTGGTGTCGCTTACGCTCCGCGCAAATGCCTTTCTTCCTCCAGCCAGGAACTCGCCCCTTCGTCTGACCAAGGACGGCTGCACACCTCGATGTCAAATGTCTTCTCGATGAAAGGCATTGGAATGTGCTCAAAGGTTGCAGAGTAGGTCTTGTTGCTGCCGTTGGAGGACTTGCGAGAGGTAGAAGCGGTAGAAGCATGAAGGGTTTCGTCGTCGCTGTTTGACCTGCTGGACGAGCTGGTGCGGGATCGTTTGACCGACGAGATGACGGCAATCGCAGGCTTTCTGATAAAGGTCGGAATCTTCTCGGCGAGAGCGGAGCGGATAGGGCGATTGTGCGAGCTGGGAGTGGAGCTGCTCTGGGATTTGCGGAAGAGAGATGACTTGAGGAGCGGAGCGAGAGTAGGAAGTGAGGTTGTGATGATCTGAGATGAGATATCAGCGAGTGGTACTACATTGTCGATGTTTGCTAGGTCTTACCCCGATGTTCATCTCGATGATAGCCCACCTGATCAGGTACTGAGGATCACCGTGCTTTGGAACCTTGAAGCTACCGATAAGTCGCATCACAGAACAAAGAGTTGTAACGAAGCCCAGCAGGAATGTCACTACCAGTCCAATCTTGCGACGGCGGTTCATGCGCAGTGGCAGGACTAGCGGAATTGGTAGGACGAACAGCACGACATCGACAATGATGGTGATAATTGCCGGGCTATAGTAGACGATAGGCACCGCTAAGCATTTGCCAGGGAGTCCACGTTGCCAGTATCTTTTGATCGGAGCACAGGCGAAGATGACTATCGCACAGTAGTAGACCATGAAGGTCAAAGTGAAAGCCAGGGTCGCAATAATGATTCTGCGATATGAGCGCACAGCCAGGCTGTTGTTTGTGATTCGAAGGTAGGCGAAGCAAAGCGCAAACTTGAAAAAGCTCACGGAGATGCAGTACAGGAAGCGAAAAGCATAGTTGAGCTGTGATGTGTTTAGCTGTGTAGGTCATTATCTCAATGTGATTCTTACCTTGAGTGCATCGACACGATTCTCTGGCGGATACAAAGCCGGCGGAAGGCCGACCCCGTAGCGGGTTTGGATAATACCTCCTGCGGTATAACCCAGAGACGTGATCTGAAGCTTGGTCAGTCTAGCAATGTGCATGTGTGATGTCTTCTACTAACCGCAGCAATAACAATACACCAGTCGTCCATACCAAGACTTTTCACAATCCTCAATCGGACGTAGCCACGAAGGAGAACCGCGAGGAGCATCAAAGCGGACGTAGCTACGGCGCTGCCGACGATCTTGCGATACTTGGATTGAGCATCGAGCTCTGGAGTACCATTGATAATCCACATGATGGTGCTCGCGGTGTGGATGTGTCGGAAAAGGTTGTGAAATGCATGATATTCAGGATGGAAGTTGTCCTGATGTGTGCGTCGTCACTTATCACATGTCAAACGCCACGCATGTGGCGTCAACATATATCGTCCCTCTCGAAATGATACTTGACCTGGCCGGACATGGACACTGTCTCTACGATCCTCGTCCAAACTCTCCGTGGCGTGTTTTGCCAGTCATGTTGCGGATGCTTGCTGAGCTGAGGGTATTAAAGAGATGATATGAGACAACAGATACTTGCCTGCATCAATCATCTTCAAAGCCCCAAACCTTCCAATTACAAGAAGCTGAATAGTGTGTTCTCTTGCGAGAGCTCGTTGTGTCGTGGTAACAGAGCACTTCCCATTTCGCGCTGCTGGATGCGCACAGGTTGGAAAGACTTGCTGCAAATTCAGCATCCACATGAGACATCGCCTAAAGGATTAAGGGCTCGTGATATCGGTATCTCCCTTGTAAGTTCACGAGGATGGAGACGCTGGGCGGGATGATGGGGATGTGGTGGGATGTGAGGTCGAGATGGGACAATGTGGGGCAAAATGTGCACGAGTGCTTCCTCCGCCATCGCCGGTCCAGCATTTGCCTCGCCGTCTCCAGTGTCCGCTCACATTTCAACAGTCGTTCGGACATGATGATGCGTTGTCCTCTTCCGCATAAGACCGCCCTGCCGCATACTCCATGGTGGAAACTCCTATGGACAATAAACGAGAGCCCTCGACCACGGGCACCTGCGTGGCGTCCGTGCCACCGACCTGTCGGACGGCAATCCTCATAACGGGAAACTGCATGGCTTTGTGTTATGTATGCAGACTTTCAGCTGGGCTGCCTTTTCAGACCTAGCTGCGTAACAAGGTGCAGTTGACGTGTCTCAACTCGACTCGCAACGAACGCAGCATTATCGAACCCGGTTGGTATTACTCGGCGAGTGTGGATTGGCCAGGATGTCGTCGGACGGGTGCAGGAAGCATCATGCGGCGTTATATTGGAAGTATCAACAGAATTGTCGTGCGAGGGGTGAAGATATGGTAGTATCTCTCTGCTTTTCCAAGTCCTGAACTTGCAACTTCCCAGCCTGACTTTCTCTGTTAGTCGCTTCCATCAGATCTGTCATTCAAGGTCTTGACAACAAGATGAATTCTAAGCGATCCTCCCATACCGATAAAGGAAGTACCAGTGTGGGTGCTTGGCCTTCCACATCTGTGCTGAGTGAAGCAGGTCAGAACCAGAATGAGCCGAGGGATGCCGATCAAGCCTACGGATATTTGTCCAGTATTCAAGTTGATGGCTCCGAGCTATGCTCGATCAACCTACCGGCTCTTCGGAGGCGGATTGACTGCAGGCTCATACCATTCATGTGGCTGTGTTACACCATGTGTTGGTTGGACAAGGCCATTCTGAACGTGAGTTTCGATTTCTGAAGGATCCCATGTATACTTACTTGGGGCCAGTATGCCGCTGTGATGGGACTACCTAGAGATCTTCAGCTCAAGGGCAACGACTTCAGCAATGCAAACACATTCTTCTATGTCGCTACTACGCTTGCCGAGCTTCCCACCGGATTCATCCTAAATAAGGTTTCCGCTACCAAGTGGGTAAGTACGGCGACGTTCGATCACTCGTCCTCGATTTCTAACAGGCCAAGATGGGCATCAATGTGATCCTCTGGGGTATCGCCACGGCTGCCGTCGCCGCTTCCAACAGCTATCGAAGCCTTCTGGCCACGAGAGTGCTGGTTGGGATCTTCGAAGCGGCGGTCGCACCGTGTTTGCTGCTTTTGGTCAGCCAATGGTATACAAAGTCAGAACAGGCTCCGCGGTTCTGTTTCTGGTATGCCGGCCTCGGAACCGGGCAGATCGTTGGCGGCCTTCAATCCTACTGTTTTCAGCATGTCGTCAATCCCTCTTTCGCTGGATGGCGTATTATGTTTATTACCATGGGTGGCATTACGGTGGTGCTTGGGGTCCTTACCCTGTTTTGCCTGGCAGAGAGTCCCATCAGGGCAGGATTCCTCAACGACATCGAGAAGACGGCCTTGCTCAACCACATCTCGGTCAATCAGACCGGTGTAGTCAACAGGCACTTCAAACCGTCACAAGTACGGGAACTTCTGGTGGACATTCAAATCTGGTGGATGATGCTTGTCACTATCTTGGTTGGTGGATAGGCATGTTTCGTACCCGCAAACAATGGCTAACCTTCGATTAGATTTGCACTACCAGCGGAGTTATCTCGTCATACTCGACGACCCTGCTGAATAACTTCGGCTACACCCCAAAGCAAGCGGCGCTGCTCAATTCAATGAGCGGCATCATCTCCATCTTCTCGGCCGTTTCCAGTGGTATCGGTGTTCGCAAGACTGGCAATCGCTGGGCCTGGATCGTCGTCCTTCTGATGCCCGCTATTCTCGGCGCTGGCTTGATGTCCTTCATGCCCAGATCGCGGAAGTCGGGTGTCTTGGCCGGCATCTACCTTGTCAATACGTGTACGGCTACGCTTCCGCTCATCTATCAATGGACAGCAGCAAACCTCGCTGGCCACACGAAGCGTCCGGTCGCCATGGGCTTTGTCACTGCGGCTTTCGGCGTGGCCAGTACGATCGGGCCACAGACGTTCCAGGCTCGAGATGCACCCATGTACCAGCCTGCACGCCTGACAGTACTCACGACTTTGTCCGCCGGCGCTGTCTTGACCGCTTTCCTAGCCGTGTACTACAGTCGTGAGAACAGGCGCAGGGACGAACTGAGCACGTGTGGGCCTGGGGAAGCCGAGAGATGGGGCAATATGACGGACAGGGAGAACCTGTCGTTTCGCTATGTCATTTGAGGACATAGCATTCTCACGTCTTGCTGCTGGCGTGGGGCCATGGCTTTGGGAAGGATGCAGGAGAAGGATCTGCTCGGGATAGTAGTCTGCCAGACAACATTGAACACGCATGATTTTGTCGTGCCCGTTAAACCCTGATTGACGAATTGCTGCCGTCGCAGAACCGTCAGCCGTACAATCTTGTGATACAAACAGAGCTGTATATTTCCTGCCCAGCGAGATTCACGCGGTGTAGCATGTAGAGATGGTCCCGAGAAACTTTTGCCGGAAGATCTGATCTCATGCCGTTAGACCGTTTTCTATGCATGGGATCCTTTGATGACATGAGCAGCAGCGGGACGCGATGAGGGGTGATGGTTGACTTGGCTTGTACACCTCTGGCAGCATGAGAGAATCATGATGTGTCTCAGCACTGACGAAACACCATCCTGAGATCTGATGTGTCGATTTTCGGGCTTCAAGACCATACTATCGGCGGTATACAGATTTTCCGCCTGGCTTGCAAGCCCTAGCGCCATTTTCACCTTTTTGGACGATGATTTCAATGACGGAGGGAGGAACTGACACTGCCCGTGCTCTTTGAACCTTACCTTCGCTCGACACTTTCGCCTTCTGCGCCCAGAGCCGCTCTCTGCCAATTCAAACCGAGAGCGCCCCCTTGGCATATCGATTGCCATCTGCTTGCGGGAGATCTACATCTCGACATCCTCTTCCACCGTCTCCGGACGGACCACGTCTTCCACTCGGCCCTGTTCGCTTTACGCCCCGGCACTATACCACCGCCTTCCACAAGACATCACATTCCCGAATATGCTGCTGGTTTCGCATAGCACGACATAAGACAACGGAGCATGTCCTGATCTCGGCGAAAGCTTGGAGGTTATCTAGCTGCGGACGGTTTCGCCATGGATCCCAAGGCGAGGGCAGAGGCGGAGAATGAGCACATCTCTTCTCGGATATTTGCTCGTCTGCAGCAGGATGTACCGGGTTATGAATGGGACACCTCTGTCCCGCCGTTCCACTCAGTGAGGGCATCGAAAGAGCATGGGAAATGCGTCATAGCTAATGTCACCGCAGTCCTACGATCACTGGCATGTATGGGGGAACAAACTGCCGACTCGGTCACCGGATCCTTCCACAAATGGCACAGTCAGCTCGTCGAATTCTAGAAAAAGCGTAGACGATCTATCAGAGCAACACAAACATGAATATACCGACAGAATACCCGTCGTCGCGAGAGTCTCACGCCACGCTCTGCGGCTCGAGAGAGAGTTCAAACTGGTTCAGAAGCTCGCGCAGGAAGCAGGGAACGAGCAGGACATCTTTCTCAATGCTATCGACTTTCTTCGCTTGCCGCCTCGACAGGTCGGTGACAGTAAACTTGTCGTCATGATCGCAGAATCCCCTGGCCGGAATAACCTCATAGAACTGGTATGTCTTTGTATCTCGTACTGTTGACGGCTCACCGGACTAAATTTACATAGGTCGAGCTCGGTCCTAACTTCTATCGTGCTGATTCCAACGACAAGAGAGAGCAAATGCAGTGGGAAGTATTTCCAAGACGGCCCAGTCACAACAAAACTCCTCTCCGCCTTTTCATATCATTTGCGATCGGTGCCGTGAAATGCATAGAACAGCTGCATCATGGGAAAGAGCTAGTACACGGTGACTTGCGTGGCGATGCATTCCATTTCAACAAAGAGACCGGTGTTGTTCGACTGATAAATTTCGGATCTGGCGCAAGATCATTCGAGAACGGGTTGACGAGCGCTGGTTGGTCTACTTTGACTGCACAGCTGGGCGTGGAACACAAGCTGCAATTCATTGCTCCGGAGCAGACTGGTCGCATGCCCGCCGAACCTGACAGCAGGACGGATATTTACAGCTTAGGCATTTTGTTCTGGATCATGCTGGCAGATGAGCCGGCTTTCGCTGGCAGTGGACCGTTAGACATTATGCAGAATGTGCTAAGTAGGAGGATACCACCGATCGATTCGAAACGGCCAGATGTACCTTCTGCCCTTTCTCGAGTGATACAAAAGATGACTCAAAAGAACATGGCCGATCGGTATCAATCCGCAGCTGGACTACGACATGATCTCCTGGAATGCAATCGACTACTGGAAGAAGGAGCTTGCCAGGCGCTGGACAACTTCAAGCTTGGTACCCGAGATGTATCCAGTGCATTCAATCATCCGACAAGACTGATTGGGCGGTCGAAGCAACTTGATGCGATTCGAAAGGTGTTGGAACGCTCAGCGAACAGGGCCACGCATCGCGCTGCCATAGCGAAGCAGGATTTGCATGTGCTCCGAACGGCATCTGCTTACTCGAATGATCGAATGGACCATCTCGGAGACCATTTGGGGTCAGACAGCGCGAGCTCGGCCTCTCGAGAACGAGGTGACAGCCGGCTACCCTCAATCTGCGAGGCAAATGCCCCCGATTCATTCAAGAAGTATAGCGAAGTGAATCACGATGTTTCAGAGCCAGCCATCAATGAGCTAGAACAAAAGCTTTCCATGGACAGCAGGATATCCAATCCGAGCATCGACGCTGCGACATCCGGCTCCGCTGCCCATAGTCATGCTCCTTCGAAGGAATCTCTGTTGCGGACGGCACAAAAGCTTCGCAAGGCTGGGCGCTGTGAAGTCATCAGCATATCTGGTAGTGCAGGACTGGGTAAGTCGTCGATACTTCAGATCGTCCAGACGCACGCGCGAGAGCATGGATACTACGCTCTTGCCAAATTCGATCAGGTTAAGAAGGTCCCATTCGAGCCTGCGTTCCGGATCATGTCGTCGCTCTTCCGCCAGATATTCTCCGAGAACGACGTCACGACGGAATTGCATCAACAGGTGCGTACTCTGGTACGACCGGTATGGGCATCATTGCATACAGCTCTTGAACTACCCCCATGGCTAATATCGCCGGATCTACATCATGCGAAGCTCTCGGACGTCGACACTCAAGCTGTCATGCATGAAGGAGCTAAACGTGGCGACAAGGGAAACACCGCTGCGGATTGGTTGCACTCTGGTGGCGTCATTCGTGATCGCAGGTTTGCAAATACCTTCATGGATTTTCTCCGGCTACTGGTCATGCACAAATTCATGTGCATCTGCTTAGATGACTTACAATTTGCGGACGATGAGAGCTTAGATCTTATCCATTCAGTCGTGGCAGCCGGTATTCCGATCGTCCTCATGCTGACGTTCCGGTCCGAAGACACCTTGCCTGGCAAGACACGCGCGCTTCTGGACATGGCTACTTGTGTAGAGCTCACGCCATTTACCGAGGAGCAGACGTCTGAGTACGTGGCAGAGACGTTGCATCGATCGACACAGTACGTTTTACCTCTTGTAGCAGTGATTCAGCAGAAGACAGAAGGCATACCATTCCTTGTCCGTGAAATTCTGGATCAGTGCTATCGCAAGAAATGTATCTACTATTCCTGGCGGACTTCGCAATGGGAATTCGACTTGGACAGTATCTTCAACCAATTTGCAGACTCGGAAAGCACATCTCTCGCACCTGATGATTACATCTTTCGCAGGCTGGCAGAACTGCCTCAAGATGCAAAGACACTACTTTGCTGGGCAAGCCTGGTGGGCAGCAATTTTAGCTTCCAGCTCATCAACCGGGTTATCGTATGCGACTGCTCGAAAGCATCGCCCATGGAATTTCTGCCTACAAGGGCAAACGACCCTATCTCTGGCTTGCAATCCGCACTGGCTTCTTACGCAATCATGGCGACAGAAGATGAAGACAAGTTTCGCTTCAGCCACGATCGATACATGGGCGCAGTCTCAGCGCTTCGTGCTCCGTATGCCAAAGAGGAGATGCACTACGTTTTGGCTTGCGCTATGCTAAAACACGATCCCTGGCGACCTTCGCGGCCGACACAGATTCTTTTCGACCAAAGCAGACATATTTGCAGTGCTGTAGAAGTCATTCGGAACCGAGCTCAGAGCTACAAGCCTTTTCGCCAATTGTTGTACGAAGCCGCAGAGACTGCTCGAGAGCAAGGCGCACGCCAGATTGCACTTTACTTCTTGAAACATGCTCTGGCCCTTCTTGCCAAAGACATCTGGGATGCCGATGATCAACAAGCAGACACAAACTACAACGAAGTTCTCACGTTGATGACACAGACCGCTGGTAGCTACTGGTTCCTTGGCGATTTTGAATCTGCTACCACAATCATCGGCGAGATTTTCGACCACGCCAAAGATCCTGCAGATCGAAGTGCTGCCTTCGTCATTGAATCCCGCATGCATGCGCAGCGAGGTGACAGCATCAAAGCTTTTCTCTCAATGAGACAGGCACTGTCAGATCTTGGTCATGAGACGAAACCTATGACCTGGGATCAATGCGACGATGAGTTCAAAAGAATCGCCCCACTATTGGCCGCAAAAGAACCTGACACCTCGAAAAGAGATATTGACCCTAGACTGGTTACAACAGGTGCTGTCATGGTCGAATTGCTGTCTGCGGCGTTCTGGTCTGATCCTTTGTTGTTCTTCCAGATGACCATCAAGATCTTGAACCTGTATTTACAGCAAGGCATATTCCCTCAACTAGCTCTTGGCTACGTTCACATCGGGTCGATAGCGATTGGCCGTTACGACATGCTCGAGTTCGGTCTGCAGATGGGAGAGACAGCTAAGAAGATCATGCGAGCTTTCGAGCGAGAAGCCTACACTAATGGTCGAGGCTGGACTTTGCATTCGCTTTTCCTTGGTCACATCGAGTCATCCATGCAGGATCAATTACCGATTCTCGCACAAGGTCTGGATGCAACGATATCTGCTGGCGACAAGATTCTTCAGACGCTGAACGTGGGCGTCACAGCTGCTTACCGCCTTTGGGGTAGTTACGAATTACCTGATGTCGAAGCCTTTATCTACGATCAAAACGAACAAATACCCGATTGGAGCACCGATCTTCGAGGTGGCTCATTCCTGATTGGTGTGCTGCAGTATAGCCGTGCATTGCAGGGCAAAACCTACTTCATGGACCCGGCGCATATCATGGACGATGAAGATCATTCCACCGCTGCCTACCATGACTTTGTGCGCAAGAAGGCTTCAGAGCCCTCTCGTCCCCTCACGATCTACGACTGCTACCGGCTTGCAGCCTTGTATCGCTTCGGTCACCACAAGCAAGCCCTCGAGCTTGGCGAAGCTTTGTACGAGCCTATCAATTCACTCTTCTGCATGCGATATGCCTACTTTGCTTCATTTTTCCTGGCTCTTACTCTGATCGAAAAAGTCAGGGCCGAGCCAAATTCGCCAGACCGTGAGCAGACCCTTGAGCGTGTGAGGACGATCGAGAAGAAGATCAGGTCAGTCGGCCTTGTCAACGACTCCAACTTTGCCGGCTACCTGCATATCATCGGCGCTGAACTTGCTGAGCTGGATGGTCGATTCGACGTCTCCATCACATCCTACGAGGCGGCTGTTAATCACACTGTGCTCCATGGCATCATCATGGAAGAAGCGCTTGCCAATGAGCTATACGCCGAGTTCCTAATTCGAAGAGGCTCCACTAGACCTGCTCGTAGTCTGATTGATGACGCTATCGCTGCCTATCGTCGTATCGGAGCGAGCGGAAAAGTCCAGCAGATCAGTGACAAGCATGCCTTTACGATCCATCGTACTCGTTCTGGCATACAGGTGGACCGAGGAACGCAGACAATTGAGTCCCATGCTGCCGCGACACCCTACAAGCTCCACACGCACGAAGATGATATGGTATCACAGACATCTGCAGAGAGGACAAAGGCCTGGCTAGCACCTCCACCATCCGCATCTCCGGAGCTGGATCGCAGCGGCAAGACAAAGGATGATGCGAGTCTCTCTGCTGTAGGACTGGACGTGATCGACCTGGCTACCATCCTAGAATCATCGCAGCTCTTGTCTTCCGAGCTCAATGTCGAGAAGCTTCTTGCGAGCTTGACTGAGATCATTATCGATGCTACCGGTGCCGAGATGGGTGGTGTCGTTGTTCGGGATGATGATGATCAGTGGAGACTTGCCGCCACCCGTGGACCAGACGGGCCCTTAGAGAGGCTGGCCGGTCAACTTCTCGATGAAGTCCCCGACTCCGTAGCAAGATCGGTGACTCTTTATTGTTTGCGATTCCGAGAATCTTTGTTCGTTCCGAATGTGCTCGAGGATGAGCGTTTCGCTGCCAGCAGAGAGTACAAGCAAAATCACCCAGACGGACGGGCAATGATTGCTCTGCCGATTCTGCATGGTGACAATCATCTGCTGGGATGTATCCATATCGAGGGCCCAGCACGATCGTTCAAGGAAAACGCCACGACCGTCCTGCGCCTGCTGGTCAACCAAGTCGCCATCTCGATCGCGAATGCTTTGCTGTTCAAGCGCCTCGAGAAAGCCAATGCAAGCAATGCCGCTATGTTAGAGATTCAAAAGCAAGCCTTGTCACAAGCACGGGAAGCCGAGCGAAAAGCCAAGGAAGCCGAAGCACAAGCCATGGAGAATGTCCGACTCAAGGAAGAAGCAGCCAAAGCCAAGTCAATGTTCCTCGCCAACGTCTCTCACGAACTGCGAACACCTCTCAACGGCGTCATTGGCATGTCTGAACTTCTGAAGCAGAGTAGGCTTACCAAGGAACAAGAAGGCTATGCAGACTCGATCCGCGTCTGCGCCGATACACTCCTGTCTGTCATCAACGACATACTGGACTTTTCGAAGCTCGAAGCTGGCAAGATGACTCTCTTCAACGTTCAGTTGTCCTTGAAGGAGACCATCTCGGAAGTCGTGCGTGCTCTATCATACACCAACATGGAACGTGGCCTCTCGACCGTCGAGGAGCTCGAGATCGACGCCGAGATGCTCGTCATGGGTGACCCCGTCCGACTCCACCAAGTCTTCATGAACCTTCTCAGCAACGCCTACAAGTTCACCGCCCAAGGAAAAGTCACTGTCCGCGCCATTCTCGAATACGAAGACGACAAGACAATCCAAGTGCAATGCTCCGTGACCGACACCGGCATCGGCATCTCGGAAGAACAAAAGAAGAAACTCTTCCTCCCCTTCTCGCAAGCCGACTCTTCAACTGCGCGCAGCTACGGTGGCACCGGTCTGGGCCTCTCAATCTGCAAGAGTATCATCGAGATCTGCGGTGGGCGCATCTGGCTCTCGTCTGAAGTCGGTGTTGGCACCACCGTCGCCTTCACCTTACCATTCAAGAAGGCCACCGATCTCAATGGCGGCCAAGGCGCAGGCCACACAGGTCGCTCCGCTGATCCAATGAGTATCTACCGCGTCAGCACGGCCGAGGAAGAATCTCAGAGCCAGCTCGAGCACATCAACCTTGCCTCCATACCACGAGAGAAGATCAAGATCTGCATCGCTGAGGATAACCCGATCAACCAAAAGATTGCCATTTCCTTCGTGCAGAAGCTCGGGTTCAAGTGCTCTGCTTTCGGCGACGGACTGCAAGCCGTGAACGCCCTGGCTGCTGCTGCAGAAGCGGACGATCCGTTCCATCTTGTGCTCATGGATTGCCAGATGCCCGTGCTGGACGGGTATAATGCCACGCGTGAGATCAGAAAGCACGAGGATAAGAGGGTCAGACAGGTGCTGGTCATCGCCATGACGGCGAGCGCGATCAGAGGCGATAGGGAGAAGTGTCTCGAGGCCGGAATGAATAATTACCTCGCGAAACCGGTCAGGGCGAATGTGCTCAAGCAGATGTTGGAGGGGTATTTGAGTCAGAAGGCGAGTGAGGTGGAGGATTTGCAGGGGTTGGCGGATGGGGTGGCGAGGGAGGTGATGGGGGTTGAGCAGGGAGAGGAGACGAGGCTAGATGGGCAGAAGGGTGTTGATAAGAAGATTGATGGGCCGATTGAGGATGGTGTCGAAAAGGACGGACCGATTGAGGATGGTTTCGAAAAGGATGGACCGAAGGGAGATGGGCCCAAGGTGGATGATGTCAAGAAGGATGGAAAGAGAAAGGAGTTGCCACTGCGAGAGAAAACTTGATGGGTGTTTCGGGACTAGGGTCACGAGGACTTGTACTATTACTTGCTGCGACGAAGCGCCACAGAGGATGCAGTACGCGCTAGGGACAGGGGAGGGATGCATGTTTGAGATACCCCAGTCGTGCTCTGGATGTAGATTATTCGAATGACTTCATGATTCAATTGAAGTTTACCTCTCGATTGGTAATGCACAGTATCAGTCTGCGGTTCTGTCACGTATCCATTGCATTCCTCTCTATGATCTCTTGAAACATTGTAGGACAAGTCCCCGTCGAGTGGTCTCCTGTACCTTGAATCCGCAGTCCACAATGATGGCATCACCCGAGGAAATGACAGCGACGAAGATACACAGACTTGCCTTACTGTAGATATCGACATCGATGGATGATCGACTTTGGAAGGGTCTGAAGTTGGTGTGGCAGCTGAGTCAGCAAGCCCGTTATCGAGACCAAATATGCTTGAATGAAAGCCACGCCTGTTCTCGCGCTTGCCAACAACGATCTTCCTGATCTGGGAAGCTTGAAGCCATAAACGCAGATCATGTTCCCATGGGTAACAAGGACGTTCTGCAGAGGGTTCAAAGATGAGACGGAGCGGACCGTTCGACAGGTCTAGCTGAGGGACGGGCATATCGGCTCCTTTCTCTGTAATGGAAGCTACTCTCCTCAGCGAGCAAGAGCGGTGAAGGTAACTTGCTATCCACAGGGAGTCCCATGTCCAGCATGCAGTGCTGCAGCTGCAAATGCAAGGGGCCAGCTCCGCATTTCTCAGCTAGCCACGTCCTGGACTGACCGCACAATGTGATGTGACGGCGACGATCACGAGAACCAGTTTCGGCTATGCTCCATCGTGTATGGATGGTTTCGAGAGTTGCAATCGATAAAGCTGCAGCACATCTGTGTCATCGCAGCATGTTGCCGCTCAAGCCGTGTCGCTCCTTTCTCCCTGGGTCCTGCCCGTTGGTTTTGAAGTGCTGGACTCGTGCTACATAAAGATGGTAGGCACGCTCTCTCATGACTCTCACTTAGTAACGCATTACACGAGCGTCAGCAGATCCCCTCTTATTGTTCTCAACATGTCCGTCGCCACTGAGCCTTTGCCTAGCTTTCGCGCCGCATATGCAAAGCATGCTCTTTACGAGAACCTGGTCGAAAAACTTGACCAGATCACCGAGAACAGGCACGTCACAGATTTACCAACGAAGACCATTGAGTCCGACTCCAAATTCGGTCATGAGGGTCCTGGTAAGGACATTAGTGTCTGCGTAGTGGGAGCTGGCGCTGCTGGCATGGGTGTAGCAATCATGTTGAGCATCGCCGGCTACAGCAATATTGACATCCTGGAGGCATCAGAACGTCACGGTGGCCGCTGTTACTCGCATCAATTCCAGCTCGGCGATGAGTGCGACCACAACTACTACGACGTTGGTGCGATGCGCATTCCCAATATTGACACCATGGCCAGGTTGGTTCAATCATGCCGCCCTATACAGACGCAATTCTGATCCTCGCAGTACCTTCCAGATGATCAACTACCTCAACAAGGGTAAACCTGACGAAGAGCAAGTCAAGCTTGCAGAATACATATTTAGTGCCGATTGCGAGCCTTCCATGTACTTCTACAGCACCCAAGCCCTTGACGACAAGCCATTTGAATTCTTCATGACCAATCCGATCAATGGCGTACTCACCACGAACGGCTTTCTCGACCCCGACACTCTCAAACCAACCGGCGATTTCGACACCGCCTTTAACAAGTATATCAAGCACGAAGAACGTCCGGACAACTACTCCACCAGAGGATTCCTCATGAAACGAGGCTGGACATTCGAGCAAATCGAGCTCTCTGAGACGTTGGAGACGTAAGTCCGCTGGTAATACAGGGTCCATTCTATGCTTGACTGACTGCCGAAGCTCGACTGGTCTCTTTGATCAAGCTTTCATGGAAACAATCTGTGACTACTACGACTTTCACGTAGCAAAACTTTCTACGTGGTATAGAGTCGAAGGTGGGATGTCGAAGCTCACGGATAGCATGTCCAGCGCTGCAAAAGATCAGGCAAACGCCCAATTCTCCTTCGAAAAGCCTGTCACATCTATGCGAGAGAGCGAGAGCAAGATCGAGATCGCCACGACGGACCTGAAGACGTGGCAGTCTACCACCAAGCTGTACGATGCCGTCTTCAGCACTACCACCTTCGGCGCATTGCAGCGTATGGATCTGAGCGGACTGAACTTGACGCAGCGACAGCTCATTGGTATCCGTGCTCTAAGCTATGATCGAGCCACAAAAGTCGCCATCAAGTTCAGCGGCGCCTGGTGGAACAAGTACATGCCAACTCCGACTACCAACGCACCTTATAAGTACGGTGGCGTATCATCCAGCGACCTCCCAGTCAGCAATGTCGTATACCCATCCTGGCATGATACCACCGACGGGGTCGATCAGGCTCACACCATTATCGTCTCCTACTCCTGGGCTCAAGATGCTACCCGCATGGCATCTCTCGTCCAGGATCAGAACAAGGAAAAGGCCGACAAGAACGACCCTCTCGTACAGCTCATCTTCATGAACCTCACCAAGCTCTGGCATGAAGCGCTCCAGTCCCATGACGTCTCCGATGAGCAATTCCACAACGAGCTCTCAACAAGCTATCAATGTCACCACGCTTTTGCCTGGTCACACGACCCGTATGCGACAGGCGGCTTCGCTCTCTTTGGTCCTGGCCAATTCAGCCATATGTACCAGCAGTTCACCAAGCCATCGTGCCAGGGTAAGCTTATGATCTGTGGAGAAGCGGTGAGTGCGCACCATGCATGGATCTCAGGAGCACTTGACAGCGCATACAATGCCGCAATGACATGGATGCAAGCCAACGGTGATACGGATGGACAATTGAAGTTGAAGGCGAGCGGGATTGGTGGAGGGAAAGGCAAGCATCCCGCCGAAGTGGAGGAGAGGTTGATCTACTGGAATGCAGAGCTGGCGGAGGTGAAGCAGAAGGAGGACACTATCAGGTCAGACAGCAAGGTTGCGATGGAAGTTGGGGCATGATTGCTTCACCCGCAGATGACAGGCGTGTCCAGATTAGACAGCTGTATCTCTGCATTACGCCAGATCCATCAGATCATCATCTCCAATATCACCATACTCGTCTCTTTCCGCCTCTCTCATGACCGCATCCCCATTCGCATATCCCTCCTCCTCCTCCTCCTCCTCGTCATCCCCATTCAACCTCCTCTCCCTAATATGCTCCGCCGCCTGCTTCTCCTTATGCCTCCTCAAGTCCTCCAAGCTCCACGTCGAGATCCCCTCCTGCATCTTCGCCGGAAATGGTGCAGCCATTTGCTTCAGAAACTTCTTCGCCGACGCCACAGCCTGGTCGACACTGAGATTCATGTCCGAGTCCTGCAGGGCCGTCCCGATCCACTTGGGCAACTGCGTCTTCTTCTTCCCGAATCGTCTATCGGCCAGGACCATGATACCGTAGTCGTCCTTGCCGCGCAGTACACGGCCCAGACACTGTGCAGCGTGCCGCATGGCGTCGAACGAGAGGAAGTCATTCTCGCGGATATGGTAATTCTCCCGCAAGAATTCAAGTCGAGCTTTGAGGATACGGCTCTCGGTGTATTGGAAGGGCACGCCGATACAGAGCACCGTGCGGCCGTAGTGGTGGTCGAAATCGATGCCCTCGGACACTTTGCCTCTCGCGACGCAGAGAAAGACGGCGCCGCGGCCGTTGGTGCACGCTGTGCGGTACGACTCCAGCGCGAGAGAGGTCTCGTGGCTATCGGGTGTTTCGACGAGAATCAGTTTGCTGTTCCACACTTGGTCGAGCACGCCCATGCCTTTCCACATGGAGACGATGGACTCCATGTATAGATAGGAGGGGAAGAAGACGACCATGCCGTCTGGGGTGAGTTTGGAGAATTCTATGAGGAGGTTGCCGTAGTTGCGGACCACAGAGGGGTCGTTGCGGATTTGGAAGGAGGAGGAGATGGAGCCTTGATCGGAGCCGCGGGTGATGATGAGAGGGAGGAAGGAGCGGCGGGCGAGGGTCATGGCGTAGCTTTCTTGCACGACGGTGTTGAAGCCGAGCATTTTCGGATACATTTCGAGGGGAGAGATTGTTCCGGAGGTGATGATGACAGAGCTGAACCGGTCAAAGACTGGCTTGATGGCGATTGCGGCGTCAAGGCAGGTGAAATGGAGAATTGGGTTTGGTACAGTCGCTGTCTCGCTCTCATATGGCTCGAGGATGAGAAGGAAGCCAGTCTCGTATGTGGCTATTAGTGTCGCGAATGTAGCGACCTCTTGCAAAGGCTGATAGTCCTCGATACTTGTGAGCTCCAGTGTTCGTACCAGCGAAGTGAGCCGTTCAGCACAGAATCGCAGGGGCTTCCTCTCAATGAACGTCAGCTCTCGCAAATGCTGCAAGAACGATGGTGGCGTCTCTGAGATGACATGTAGCACTTTCATCCTCGTTTTCAGATATTCCACAAATCGCTTCAAGAATGATATGAAATGCTCCGCTCTTCGGATATTGCCTGGCACGGCTTCCTTGAGCAGGTCTTCCGGCAGCGCTGGGTTGGCCATGAAAGCGCCCTCATCTCGTGCTTCATCCGCTTCTCTCAGACCTTGTACTAGTTTTGCATATTCGTTCTGCAGCTTTGCCGCATCTGTCGACTTCATCTCTGTGATTTTCCTTTCCAGATTCTGTGCTCCTCTAGCGGCCTTTCGTAACGAGTCTTCCGTCAGATCTATTGACAACGACTCGATACAGACGTTGTCGATGTTGTGAGCTTCGTCGAAGACGACAATGCAATCCTTTGACAGCTCTCGGGAGACTCTTTCGGCGATCTTGGGATCTAGCAGATAATGATAAGAGTAGATGATGACATTGCAGAAAGGCATCATTCGTCGTGCGGTAAAGTAAGGACATTGCTTCTGCTGTTCCCCATATCTAAGCATGCCATCGATCGTCCATACTCCGGAGGGGATGAGGTTGTGCGGTTCCAGAAGGTCCAGGTTCTCATGGTAAACGCAAAGATCAACTTCTTCCCCTCTCTCCTTCTTTTCCTTGACAAATCCAGCTGTGAGTGACCGACATCGAGAATCGACCACTGATCCTGCCTTCTCTCGCCGTACTGATGGATGCAGACACAGATTCTTCCGAGAGGTGAGTCCGAGTCCACGGAAGTCCTCTTCCTTACCCAGCTGCTCTGTTCGATACTTCATGAGATTCTTCAGCTCTGCCAGTGCCTTCTCGATCTCAGACATTGTTCTCGAGCAATAGATGAGCTTCCTGTGTTCCGGGTAGTGCTGCTGATACGCCACGATCAAGGCCAGAAGTGTAATGGTCTTGCCAGTCCCCGAAGGCATCTCCAGGACACAGTGACCACCTGCGTCGAGGGTCTTCTTGAGATCGCACATGTATGCATATTGTTCGGGGTAGATGCGAGGATAAGGAAACAAAATGGGTAAGTCGTCTATCATGAACTTCATCTTTGCAAAGACGGCGGCAGAGCCCGCCGCAAGCGAGGGACTAGATTTGATCCCTCTTCTGTAGTGATCTGGCCTATGACATGGTATTCCGGAGCGTGTGTGAGGTGCTTTTGCCTGTCCACGTACTGTATGACCTTTTTGTAATCGTCCTTTGGTGGCAAAGTTGACTGTGGACCTTGGTCGATGTTATTGCTGGTTGTAGAGAAGGAGTGTCAGACAGCTGATCGTGCACGATGTCAACTGTCTCTGCTGAATGGACTTTCTGTACCCTACAAATTACTAATGTGAGATATAAAGGTAGATCTCACTGACCACTCACGTCGTCGCGAATTGAAGTTGAAGCTGCGCTTGGACCTGATAGAGCTAGCACCACGGGTTCGGCCGTGCGGCTTGAGCTTAAATCTGCGTCATGAACTCAAATGCGGAGTAGTCGGAGCTTCACCTCGGGAATGCTCCCGATGTGAACTCGCTGTGTCTCTGTGCGTCCTCTTCTCTCCCTCTTCGATTGAGCTTATTACAACCTCATATCACAATCTCGACCAATCCATCGCAATCTGATACCATGGCTCCAGCATCCACCACTCGTTCGCTGCCCGTACTTACCCAGCAAGCTGCCGAAGTAGCATCGGCCGGCGCTCAAGCCAAAGCGAAGGAAATGGGCATCGGTCTGTCTCCCCTCCTATCAGATGCAGCTTCGACTTCCGACTCCTCCCAGGACCCTACTGACTATAACAGACTTTAACATCGCCCTTGTCGATGCAACTCTCCATCTCCTCCATTTCACCCGCATGCCCAATGCCAAACTTACCTCGATCCAAATCGCAATCGACAAGGCCTTCACAGCTGCCGGACATAGATTACCTACGGCCGCATACCAAGGCAAGAACTTCTTGCCAGGTGGACCGGCGTACGGGATACACAATTCGAACGGTGGACGGTTCATGCTTATCGGAGGCGGCATACCGATCACAGTAGACGGACAGGTTGCGGGCGCCATTGGCGTGAGCACAGGGACACCGGCGCAGGATATCGAGTGTGCCCAGGCGGGAGTGGAGGCGCTGGAGAAGTGGACGAAGAAGAGGCAAGGATCGAAGCTTTGATCTGGCCGGGAATGGGAACATCGAGGAATTTGTAAATATGTGCATGATCACGAAGACGTGGCGGTTTGAACGTTTGCGGATACTTTGGGGCCCTGGTTATCTGATTTTGAGATATATCTCTTGATACCCTATCTTTTTGCATTGTCCAAGGGAAGTCAAGTTTCGTCACATATGAGCCATAGGTCTCGAGAGGCCTAATACACGCGAGCAGGACGAGCTTGGGTTGCTGGAGGGTAAGTGACCTGCATGTTCCCTGGCAGAGTTGGGACCCCTGTCACTTGATCAGCGAGGGATTCTATGAATTCAATGCTTTGTACTCACAGGCCTGGAGATCATCCACAACGCTCTGCGCCTTGGTGCACTTGTTCCCCTCAGAGAGCCTCTGAGTCGGCAGACCATTGCAAGAAGCCAATCCGCAGCGCTGGTCAACAGCTCTCTGCAGGGAATCGCCCTTCCAGCCAAACACGTAGTCAGCGTGGTAGCCGTAGCCGGTGCTGTGCTGGTGTCAGCATGAAGTCAGTAAAACGTTATGAGCGTGGGTACTCACGGGTCACCTTGAGCCCAGACAAACGGCTGAGATCCATCTTCTGGCCACTCCTCCTTCGGAAACAAGCCCGCGTTGAAGACGGTCTCGAGCATGATCTGAGGCAGCCGGACGGGGTGGGTGGTAGGACAGCCGTTGTAGCCGCTTCTGACATGGCTCTTGTGGTCGGCGCTGTCGAGGTTCTTACCGTCCCAGCAGCTACTTTGTGTAAGTGACCGCCAGTGAACATTTTGTTCATAACTCGTAGGACCTACTTGGGAAAGTTGATGTTGACGCGGATGCCGCCAGGGCAGTGCTGCTTGGGGAAGTCCTGAGTATCCGTGTCGGCGACGCCCATTGGGTTAGGCTCAAAGGGTCCATCGGTGTAGCAACGGTAGATATTGTAGGTGCCGCCTCTAGCATTGCTGGTACGGACAGTTGGGTCGCCTACGACCATGCGGAAGCCCTACAGTACTATCAGTCTCCTGAGTTCGTTGTTCTTGAACACAATGTCTTACAGGTGGAGGAGCAGTGATCTTGACCGACTTGTCTTCTGGCGAAGTGTAGTAGACGGTGATACCTCCAGATGCTCCGACAATGCCCACGTTGGCGATGATGGGGACGTGCTTGAAGGTTCCGTTGCGAGCACGGAAGTACAGTGCAGGATGCCAGTAGTTAGAAGCATCGTCGGTGAAGCTGCACGAGGTGCAGGTACTTTCATCGCCAATATTGCCGTTCATGGTGGCATTGAAAGCGTTCTTGGTAGTCTTAGCTCTGATCTTGGTAGACTTGCTGGTGGCTACATACTCCTCCTACAATCTTTGGGCTATGTCAGTGATGATCTTGGGCCACCGAGCTACCCGTTCTTACCGCGTGCACATGCTGAGAAGGTATTTGGCCTGGCTGCACGACTCTGAAGACATGAGATGAGTGGCTAGGCACGTTGTATATTTTCTATCACACGTACGGATCGAGACGCTCGATTGAATGCTGAGCACAGCCAAAACGCATCATGGCTCCGAAGCCACCACTCCCCTGAGCGTTGACATTGCTCACAGCCAATGCCGCCAAGGCAAAGATCGTGGACTGTTGCATCATTCTGAGTAGTGTGAAAAGGTTTGAGACTGGCTCGAGATGAAAAGACTGACCACGGAAAAGACTGGACTGCTGCAGGAGAGCAGAGAAAAGAGCGACTGCGAACAAGAATCGACAAACGCGAAGAGCGAAGCCAATATGTTATACTCGAGGGCTTCAATGTGAAGTGTTACATACCTGAGCGCTGGTCCATCCTGTTGATTATTGTAAAGTCAGCAGGGTTGTTTCACGTTCCCTGGTGTCACAGTATGGCTTGTTTGGTCGAGAAGCGGGTATGAGCTTGTCAAAGGCTTTTCTGTTTCACTTTGAGTTGTTCACTCCGCATATGGCTTGATCTCAGCCGTGTTGCTGATAACTTGACAGTGCATGCTGCCATCTGACCGGTGGGAGGGGCAGTTCCGCCATCATTTGCGGTGGTGGAGTTTTTCCATGCCAAGATGTGGTGATTGCCCAGGAACCAGTAGCCCTAGGCCTGCATCCCCTGGGCGGGAGAATCCTCATCGCTAGAAAGTCGTCGGGCATTTGCAGCTCATAACATAGCATATCGACACAATCCATGTCAAATTCGGTTTGCTCTCCGGGCCTGATTATAGATCTTTGAAATAAGTTTCAATCGAACCCTCTATTCAACAGGAAAATGAGCCGTTATGATGCGGAACGACAGCAGCTTGAGCCTGTCAGATCGCTCAAGTTGCCGTCCGCCTTTTGCATTCGCTCGTTCTCAGTCGACAAGGTGGGAATGATGCGTAGGGAGAGAGCGGTGGTCTGGCCTCCGTGTTGTGGTCGTTTCAGAGAAATGACCAGTTCCACCATACCAGCTTCCGCATTGCTGCATTTCTGCTTACGTAATGCTTCGTCCTTCCCGGTTGGAGCGAACCTCCAGCATATCAACTTCCTCCCGATCATTGTGAAGTTTGGCAAGCTATTGAATACAGAGTGAAGAATGAGTTAGATTTGACTTGCATACTTTCGCCGTACGGAGGGAGTCCTGTTCTAGCTCTGCAAGCTAGATCGTCGAGTAAGATGGGACAGGGAGCCATACCGGAATCATGGCGTCAATCGTTCTTAACGACATACGTCTGGTACTACAGGTCGGATTCCTAGAAAACGAAACTGGCTTGCTTTGAGATCCGTCACTCATTGGGGACTGCCACGTATTTCAAATGCCTGCAGTATCTAGGCAAACTATGACGTCGTGAGGCGTGAATGTATAAGAGCTGAGATTCCCTCCATCTGACAGCTGGACAACACGACATGGGATTGGTATCAATCTCCGCAGACATCGCATGTTGAATTTGCAAAGAGTCTGCGGTCTTTAATCTACGGTTGATGCAGTTTCAATTCCAGCACTTCGGAGCAACGGCTCCCATCAGCTCTATCAAACTATGGACAAGTCGACTCAGAAAACCTTATCTGTGATCGAAACAAGGTCTGCGAGAAAGCATGAAGACTACACTATTGGCTGGATCTGCGCTCTTCAGATGGAATACATTGCGGCAGGAGTCATGCTAGACGAGATACACCCGACTTTACCAACGCCCCCTCAAGATCAGAACATATATCAACTTGGCACTATTGCAGGACACAACATCGCGATCGAGGTCCTACCACATGGACAATTCGGTAGCATATCGGCCGCTGTCACAGCTAGAGACATGTGTTACACTTTCCCAAATATCAGATTTGGTCTCCTTGTTGGGATAGCTGGAGGTGTCCCATCTGCGAAACATGATATTCGCCTAGGAGATGTCGCAGTCGGCCGTCCATCCAATGATTCCTCGGGAGTTGTGCAGTTCGACTTCGGCAAGCAATTGTCAAGTGGTGTATTCCAGCGTATGGGAAGCCTACGTGCACCGCCGACGACTTTGAGGCATGCAGTAGCAGAAATCCAAAGGAAGCATCAAATCGAAGACCCTGCATTCCACGGCTTTCTCGAGACAGCTCTGATGGGTCTCAACGAGCGTGCCAGACGTCGTTTCGCTGCGCCAGGACCGGACCAAGATTACCTATTTGTGGCCGATTATGTCCATTCACAACGTGGAGCTGATTGCTCCTGTTGCGATATATCCAGAGTTGTTCTGAGATCATTGCGTGAGGAAGAAGGCCCATTCGTGCACTATGGGACGATCGCATCTGGTAACTCGCTCATTAGAGATGCTGTAACGCGCGACAGCATTGCTGCAGCCGATGATATTATCTGCTTCGATATGGAAGCTGCAGGTCTAATGGATCATTTTCCCTGCATCGTTATCAAGGGTATAGCTGACTACTGCGATTCTCACAAGAACAAGCATTGGCAACATTATGCTGCCTTGACTGCTGCGGCATTTGCAAAGGAGGTGCTGGTCGCTCTGAGACCGGAAGCAGCGAAGAAAGAGACAAGAGTGGACGACGACGTCGACCTCGACCTGGGTGAATACCAGATCGATAAGACTGACGTACACGAAAACTTTCGCGACCATGTTAGCCTTGCGGAGGATTCACATTCAAACTCACTTCTGGACAAGTCTGATGCCCGCTCGATTTCGAGTTGGTCGGACAACAGTAGTAACACTCTGGTAGACGAGCTTAAAGACTCTGCGATTGACGCTGCCATCACAAAGTCAACCAATCTATTCGCACATCACCAAGTCATACGTCGACTATGCACCACGGCAGCTTTGCGCATCGACCGCTTGATGCTGCAATCACACCTCGTCTCCGCCCTTTACAGTTTCACGAGAACCTACAGGAAGTCTGCTCGGTCTCCCGCGGAGTTAGCGTTGGCGTGGACCTTGACGCGATATAGGGGGGCCGTTGCAATCGGCATCGTCGCAAGCATCTACGATCAGGAACTTTTGGCGCAATCCACTGTTGTAGCCCGAGGCGCCACTGCTCCGCTATCTGACACGCAACTCCTTCGATTCATCAAAAGCGGATTCACCCCCTCCCAGACAGGGCATACTCAAAGTCAAGACAGCTCAAAAGCTAATTTGAAGGGCGTTGAGGATCGAGGACGGAAAAATGTGTCGCTTGAAGTCGCTACCAATGATGACTACGAAGGCTTGGACACGCAGATGGGCGTCGGGATCAGCGTTGACGATGAGGAATTGACTCCCGGAGATACTGAACCTCCCGCATCGGATGATCTTGCAAGTGTCGATCGACTGCTGGGGCCGCTACAAGGAGACGCTCTCGAGGACATGATTGAAAAGCTGAGCAGTCCGGCGTTTCCTCCCGTTGGTCAGATGATCGCAAGAGTGCTGAGAAATCGCCTGTCTCGCAAGTCAGAGATACGAAAGCCTCAACATGTCCTTGTGGCTGGGATGCGAGGTGATGAGGACGCTGAAGCTGCTCTCGAACAATTCAACAAGTCATCATGGCACCGAATCGAATGTACGCTTGAATGGGAAGTCCTGCAGTATCTCCAGTACGAGGAGCTGGACGATGCAGAATTCGAGGACGTCTTCGTCATTGTCGGCGAAGTAGACAATGCTTGTGCAAGTACCGTTGGCCAGTACATGCGATCGACTTGGAAGAACGCAGATTTAATACTGCACGCTCTTCGTAGATGCATTTTGGGGGCCGTGTCCCAGCGTAAGTCCGATGCGTTCCTTACGCGTGCACCTCTGTCGTTCATGATATTGGTGGCGCGTGATGTTCCAAGAACAGGGCGAAATTAATGCAACGACTGCGCATATGTGCTTTACTGATTCTGTTGCAGCTTCTGATCCGCAAAATGCTCAGATTGAGGCATTCTATGGTCAGCAGAGGGTGGCAATTCGACTGATGCCTCTCATGGACTACGAGTCCCAAGAACGTGCGCACGTAAGTCTCTACGGTTCCACTGAATTCATCGGTGAGACGTTGGAGCAGCTTGCTTTCATTGCTTCCTCGCTACGCCTCCCAATTCCTGGGGACTTGACGATCTCCTACCACAAGTTTCGTTCGGAAAGGGCGGATGCAGTGACGACCGATGCGACTCGATTCCGGCTCTGTTTATGTGAGCAGGAGGAGCTGCAGCGTCCCATGCAAGACGAGCTGGGACAGTGTTGGACTTCACTCTTCGACCATAGCGTTCTGGTATCAGGTTTCCCTCTTCCAGATAACGATCGACCACCTGGAATCCTTGGTCTTGAGGCTCCTTTCGAGATCATTGCTGCTTTTGCCAACGTCGAATATCCTTTGATATGGAGCGACAGGATGGTCTTCGCCGGAGCCAGGAATATTCTTATACCTCAACTTGAGCCAGGCAACGTGATTTACTGGAATATCGATACCATTGAGAAAGCAATGAAGAACATGACGCCGGCTGAGAAAGAGAGAAACATGAGACCTGAATACTTCGATGCGACCAAACTCCAACAGATGCGAGCCTTCCTCGGCTTCAGTGGCAAGTCAGAGGTCGTGATCGGCACAGCCGCTTTCGATGGGTCAAACATAAGTTCTTGCCAGGCTCCGCGTCCCAGCAAAGGCCCACGCATAGAAAAGAAGGGTACGATGACCTTGACCCTCAGTGCAAAGGGCTTTGCGACACTCGGCACAGGTTTGAATGTCCACATGAATCGTGGTGAAACCGTACGCCTGAACGCAGCTGAGCTCGACTTTGGTCAAAATCTACTCCGAACAGAAAAAGCCAGTGCTCTGCTATACGATGTGAAGAGACGCATTGCATTTCTGGTATCAGAGCTTAGCGTTGTTCTGGAGATGTCGATCAGACATGCAGCAGCCTTATCCAAAATGCCCAGGTCTAAGCTGTCACTGGCGCAAACATCCTACGGCCCGAGTGAAAGTTCATATGATGCGATCAAAGCGGCCAAAAATCTCAAATTCCTACCTGCTGGCGAGCCGACGCAGTTCAAAACTATCGTGAAAGGATTCATTCGAGACCTAGAGCAGAGAAAGCAACAGACGGCAGTACATCGTCAATTTGTTGACAACCCGTTCCACAAAGGCTTCCGCGGCTGGGACTATAATGACGTGACTGATCAGATGGGTGAGGCATGGGAAAGAGAAATCCAACCCAGGGTCATGCAGAGCAATCCCACATGGTGGAAGCTCTTCGCAAAGTCCAATGCAGTCGTGCTGCTTTGCAGCGATTTGCCAAATCCTATCATCAGCAAATATGCGACTCGCCATGAGGTCTGTACGACATGGTCGACCATACCTGAAGGCCATGACCTTCTCATGGCAACTTGTAAACAGCTTGATCTTTTCAAGAGAGAGGCCTGTCTTTCCGGCAGCGCAAGATACCCAGCCAATTTCATGATCACGGAGACGCTAGCATGGGCACGTCCGAGCGGGTCGTGGCTCTTCGAAGCTGACCATGGCAAGCCTGGTACGCCCTGCAGTCCTCTGCAGACAATTTGTGAAGTCTCCGAGCTTCAGCCAAGCGTTTGCAGGAACCTTTTCCATCGAGAAAAACGCTTTTGCACGATAGGAACCATCGAACCGGAAGGATGCGTGCTGTTTGCTCACAAGCCAGAGAAGCTTGGTCTGCAATTTTGTCATGTCACACACCCGCCGAAAGACATGGTATGGGAGAAACGAGATGATCACCCTCCGGCAACTGACTGGTTGGCTACTCGCGAGCTGCTTGTCACGTTATCTGTCTCCTTCTTGATGGCGATAATATTCAAGGCAGCACTGCTAGCACGTACGATGCTGGCAACGTAACAGATGTGTATGATGTAGACCTTGAACGTGTGTCATGAATGTAGTATCTATAAGTATACGTCCTTCACGTGCTATGATCTCCGTGCAGCGGGGCGGCAAGCGGGGCATGTCAACCTCGGCTGAGCCATGAATTTCGACTTCACGTCATGGCGTCTACACCTTCTGCCCGACCCCAAACCGTCGCAATCTCTATATTTTCCTAAACCTCTCCATCTCGTTCGGGCATCGCATCTACTCTTCGCGACAAGATGCTCGAGTTTCGCACCGCCGGCTTCAACGGCTACGCAACCAAATACTCCCCCTTCTTCGACAACCGCCTATCAGTCTGTACCGGCGCCAACTTCGGTCTCGTTGGTAACGGACGTCTCTTCATCCTTTCCCTGACCGCTCGGGGTATCGCATGCGAGAAGTTCTTCGAGACGCAAGACTGTCTCTTCGACACGGCGTGGAGCGAAGCGCACGAGAACCAGCTCCTGACCGCAGGCGGGGACGGTAGCGTCAAGCTCTTCGACCTGAATGTGGACCAGTTCCCCGTTGCGCAATGGAACGAGCATGGGAGAGAGGTCTTCAGCGTGCATTGGAACCTGGTCAGCAAGGATCGGTTCCTGAGCAGTAGTTGGGACGGGAGCGTCAAGATCTGGGCGCCGGAGAGGAAGGAGAGTCTGCTGAGCCTGCCTGTGCACAGCTGTGTGTACAGCGCGCAGTTCAGTCCGCATGATCCGGATGTCATCACGGCGGTCGCGAGGGATAGTCATCTCAGAGTGTATGATTTAAGAACACCGCCTGGCGCGAGCAATCATATGACGTTGGCAATACCGATCCACGCACCGGGGAAAGGGACAGGGAGATTCATGCCTGTACAGACGCAGCCGACGGAATGCTTGACGCATGATTGGAATAAGTACAGGGATAGTGTGGTTGCGACTGGGAATGTAGACGGAGTGGTGAGGAGCTTCGACATTAGAGCACCAGGGGCTGGACCTGCTGCGGTCATGGTTGGACACGAGTATGCTGTTCGCAAACTTAGCTGGAGTCCACACTTGAGCGATGTGCTTCTCAGTGCTAGCTACGATATGAGCTGTAGGGTCTGGACGGACGGTAGCGCTATCGGTGTGCCTGGAAAGGTCGGACCTGAAGATGCGCGAGAACTTGGGAAGATGGACAGGCATACAGAATTCGCGACAGGCGTAGACTGGTGTCTCTTCGGTGCCGAGGGCTGGTGTGCGACATGTGCCTGGGACGAAAGGGTGCTTGTGTGGGATGTGCGTGAGTACATGAGGCGGTGAGCCGTTCATTCAGTACGCCTGGATCGATCTATCTGGGTATCACATGAACCAAAAACATCCTGCTTAGGAGGCGCCAACTGGTCTAGCTCCCGACAAGTTGACTACTTGCCCTGGACCGAATGACGGTCTCGAGAAAGCACCGCCAGTCTTCATCTCCAGCTTCCAGCCAGGTACTTCATCGCTGCTGCGAGCTGAGATGGTCTTCCACATGCAAGGAAAGCCTGCCGCAATTGCGCCCTTCTGTCGTGCGCCTTGGATCGCCAGCTTTTGCGACCTATGAGCCAGGTATCCGTTGATAAAGTCCTGGTGTATGAGGCTGCTCATCCTGGAGATGACTGATGTCATATCGAACATCTCCACGGAATCGTGAATCGATAATTCAATGACTTCCGCACCCTCGAAATCCGGATCAATGTAGGTATTGTTTGCGCCATTCCCGCCTGTGGTCTGCAGTAGATATAGCTTCTCCTGCCATCGCCATGCTGCGAGCAAGAAATTGAGATCTAGCGTCGGAGCCTTCCTCTGCTCCGGCGCTCCTGGATCACCACAAATCATAAAGCATTTCCGGACCATCGACCGCCATACGAAGACCTCACACCTATTCTTGATCGCAAGATCGATCCGGTGCCGTGAATAGAAGGCATAATGCGGGCTGTCCGACCCTAGCATTCTCCTGAACGACACCAGGTCACCCTTCCTGATCGCTTGGCAAAGCGGCTCGAATCTCTCTCTCAATCCCTCGCATCTATCCAACACTGCGAGCTTCGGGAACCTTCCTAACACGAGATTCGCAGCGACGAGATAGATTCCAATCAACCTCATCTGCTTCTCGCACCTGGCATGGCACTCATTCCACGCACCCTGCAACGCTTTCTGCGCCCTGTAATAGTGTCCGTTTGCCCAGCTCCACCTCCCAAGGTAGTACAAATACGTCACTCTTTCCGCCTTCCCAAAGGCTTTCAAGGGCGGCGACTGATTGTAGATATTCTCAAAGATCTGCGCCGCGCCTCGGATCTTCTTGCACTGGAACAAAATCTTCAGACACAAGTTGGCGATGGTGTAGATCCCCCGCTTCTTCCCCTCGGGCTGGCCGCGGCTGTCTAGTCCCATCTGCCCTGTGCCGGTGCGGTCGTTCAGACATGTGACGAAGGCGTCGCGGATCGTATTGGCTGCTCGCTCGGGAAGTGTTTCTCTTGCGCCTTCATCGGATGAGGTCGGGCGGAGATGGGCGATGAGGTGTGGTTGTTTGTCCAGCCCAATGGCGAGTCGGGAGAGCATGCGGGAGTAGGCGACGACGGTGGGGAGGAGTAGTACGCCGGATGTCGGGTGTTTGAGGGCGGAGTTGGCCTTTCTGCGCATGTGGTTAGATGGCTTGACAATAAGGACGGGGATCGTACTGTAGCAGCTCAGACAGCAGCTCGTAGGTAGCCAAAAGATTGTTCACGTCGACATCGCGCAGAAATATGAAGTATTGCGCTATGAACTTGTTGAAGGCCGTCCATGTCTGATCGCCCTCTGAACCTTTGAGTACCGACTCGAGCTTGTTGAGGCAGGTGCTCTCGAGTCGCTGTGCCGATGTGCCATCTTGCGAATTGAAGCTCGAGCGGACTTCTGATCGCAGCGTCTCGTAGATTGGGGCGTATGGAGGCTCAATCACGAGGTATGAGCTTAGCTTTTGCGCGTCGCGCTGTGACAGGATGGCGCTGATCTCGGACAGAAATTGTGTGAGGGTTGGTGTCAACATGGCGGAATTGGTATTGTTTCGTGGTCGCTAGAACTATCGATACATCTTCAAACTGATATGCTGCAATGCGCAATATGTAGACGGTGTGAAAATATCCTAGTTAGGTGCACAGTATGTGGATTGGGAAAAGTGTTTGACCTCGAGGCTACATAGCATGCGGCTCTGCAAGCGTGGGGCATGAACGGATGGCCTATGCGCCAGGTATGCACATGCTCCTTGCAGGCGATGCTACCTATAAGTAGACAGAAACGCCCGGAAAGTCCCACTAACTATGTCATAAAGGCTTTCAATTCCGTGACAATGGCTATCCAACGCAAGGATAACCTGACAAAAGATAACATATTCATTACACAATTCGTTCGAACCAGTCATGGGTATCATATCAATCCAAACGCCTTCAACCGAGATCCACCCGACCAAGACCCCGATCATGTACTGCCTGTTGTACACCATCTCTGACTCGAGCCAAGACACTGTCCCATCTCCCCATCATCTCGTCCCCTTCCCACTTACCTTCACCTTCGCTCTCAACCACATAAGCCAACCACTTCACGACTCGGACTGCCTTGTCAAGATCCCTTTCCTCTTTTACCACTTTCTGCAGGTATTCTACAATGGCTGTCACGTCCTCTTGGAAAGGCTCGTCATCCCAGAATCCCCTGACCCAGTCCTTGATCATGTCTCTCAAGTCACCCAGCTCACTGAGCTTCTGCTTCGTGAATGTCGGCTTCGGCGGTCGTGGGGGTAGCTTGAACAGACGCGCAACAGCTTCCTGCTTCTCGTTCTTCTGACGACCTCGTTGCGCTCGAGGACGTTGGTGCATCGACAGGTCAATGCCTCCAGTCCTCCGAAGACGTTCTTGACGGTGGTTGTCGATCACTTCTTGCCGAAGTTCGGGAGGCAGAGCAGCAAGGAAATCTGAATCGAGTTCAGCAGATTCAGACTCGGCGCCGGAATCTGCTGCATTGTCTCTGTCACGGTTTCGAGATACAGGCCGTGCAACAAAATTGGCTTGGGTTAGCGTTGGCGTGTCCGACCGTACAGTCCGCGCGCTGAAGAGCCCACCTCGCCCACGCCTTCGGATGGCGGTCGGTCGAGTAGGTGGTAGCCTGCGGTTCTTACGTGGCGATTGTGGCAATACGCTCTGATTGCGGGATGTGGTAGCGCTTATCTTGTACAGACCTAAGATCTCTGAGCGGACATCAGCAGGGAGCGCTGCGAGGGTTCCTGCATCTAGTTGAGACTCGGTCGGGAGTTCCACTGCTGGTGACTCTGTACGAGTGCGCTCTCTGTCACTTTCTGCTTCTGAGGCATTTTCCTCAGCTGACAACGCAACCGCGACAGCTTTCGACTGGCGCATCAGCTTGCTGCGAATGTCTTCAGGAAGCTCAGCCAGCACCGCCGGATCTACCTGAGTAGGTATAACGAACTGCGTCCCGAAGATATTGAGCGGTTTCTTGCTTGGACTGTCTGCAAGCAGCTTCATAGGAATGCTCGTAAAATCGACGTCCTGGATCCGCTGCGCTTTCGGCGTCTCAATGTCATCTTGAATCACATCCACTCGATCGTGCGGATCCGCTGCCGCTGCTGGCACTGCCTTTGCACCATTATGCAATTTGAACTGCAGGCGGCGCTGACTTCCCTCCACAAGCCCATCAGCCTTCATCGTCTCCAGCTTTTGCATCTGAACGCCTATACCACGGAGCTCTCCTGGAGAAAAGCCGAAGCCACGGAGAATGGCCAGCGCTTCTTTCGTGATGACCTTTGCATCATTGGTCAGCACTCCAAGCTGGATACTCTTATTGAAAGTATCGACTTTGCCGTGGCCGAGGTGCTTCGGCGGATCCAGAGGGGCGTCTGCAGCTCGGCGCATGATTTTTAAGGTCAATTGCCTGCCGCGTACCTTTTCTTTGAGGAGTCGCTTCTGTAGCTCACCACAAAGATTCTCGATGAACTCGTCGACTTGCTCTTGGTTTTCGAATCGCACTCCCCAATTCACTTCCGCAGAGACACTCTTCCTCACCACGACATCGCCCACTTCTACACGATCGATGCCACGGGCATAGTCCCATAACTTCTCTCCAGTCTTTGGTCCAAGCTTGTTGATGAGCCTTTCCTTGGTACATTCTCTAATGTCCTTGACAAATTTGATGCCTAGCTCTTCCAGCTTGCCTCCGAGACTCCAAGCTACCCCTGGCAAATTCTGAACTTCAAGAGCTCCGATGAAGTCCAGAATGTTCTCTGGCTTGAGCTGATATTGACCAGCTGGCTTTGCCTTGCGAAGCGCGATTTTTGCCAGGAGGATATTGCTGCCAATACCAACAGAAACGTTACAGCCAGTCTCGTAAAGGACCTTATCTCTCAGGGATCTAGCAATCTCGTCTGCCTTGGCTTCCTCACGATGTGCCGCACCCTCGTTCCGCTTGATACCATCCGTACCTCCAATCTCAATACACAGCGTGCTGATATCAACCAGAGCCTCATCAATGCTGACCGATTGCACTATGCCGCCAGTAGCAAGGATTGCCTCGTAGAACTTACGACTGGCTTCTTCATATCCTGGAAAGTCGTATGGGAGGACCTCGAGTTCTTTGCAAAGTTCTTGGGCCTTCTTCATCCACATGCCGTTACTAACGCCATACTTTCGGGCCGGATAGTTGCAGCTTGCGATCTCGCTTCCAGAACCACCACCATGGGCCACGACGCAGGGTCTATCCTTGTATTGCGGCACTTTCTTCAGTGATACTGCAACAAAGAAACTATCGAAGTCGACATGCATGATGTACCGCCTTGCACTCGCGGGCCGCTTCTGTCTTGCTCGTTGAGAAGAGGACTTGTCCTCGGTCAGCGCCCGAAGCTGTGATTTGAGTTCAGCTTTCCAGGTTGAGAGATGGTGTAGACGTGATTCGCGATAATATTGCTCAAGAAAATCTGGATGGACAACTGTCGATTTGCGAATACGTGGATCTGCAAGTAGAATAGCGTTGTGCTCTTCGGCTGTCAGTTTTGCAGCTTTCCTGGGAGTGTCGTCATTTGAGCTGTTGGCACGCTTGAGACCTTGATCGACTTCTGCAGGTCTTTCGTCGCCCTCGTCTTGTTCTACACCAAGAGCCTCTATGGCTGGGCTTTCCAATCCCACCGGTCTTACTTCGTTCGGCCTGGCAGAGCTCGATCGTGGCGGTGTCTGTAGCGACGATTCAGCTGCGCTTGGTACGTGCCTGACTACATCATCTATAGTGTCGTTTGCCCCCTCATTCCTAGACTTCTGAGCACTCTCAGCTTGCCTTGCCTCCTCGTCCAGACGTTCAAGATCTGCTTGGTCAAAGCTTGATCCTTCTGCAGGAGTCAGAGTCTGATGTGCAAAAGTATTTATGGGGTCTTTTGGAGCTGGCGAGGACGACTGTTGCTCTTTCTGAATCTGCGATGTGTACCAGCTTGCTTCGGTCTGATCACGGTAGCCCTTCAATTTCGCATTAACCTGAGAGATGACCTGGCCATTCTGGAAGCCGAGCACTTTCTGTCCTACGCCTTCGTCGACCACGCGATACTCGTTCCACGGTAGCAGTCTTCCAGCGTTGATACTGTCCACAATCCAGGCTGGTTTGACGATGCGGTACCTTTTGAACTCAACGACTTTCTTCGGTGTGAGATTTGAAGCAATGATGTGCGTAACCATGGTTTTGCCGTCAAGATACTGGATAAATCCGCCGCCATGACTAACAATCATTTCATGAAGGTCATTCAGGGAAGGTTGGGTGTAGCCATTGACGTGCGCGACTATGCCTCTAAACAGCTGTGGCTTGTCCGAAGATCGAGCGCGTGTATCAGCGTCGAGATTCTGGAGCTTGATCTTCTTGCGCCTGAAGTAGTCCGAGAAGCCGCCAAAGGCTGATTCCTTGTACTCCTCGCCATCCTGATTGCCGTCGAAGGTGTGATTTTCGATCCGCTTCCGCACCTCTGTCGACTTCTTTTCCAGCCGAGAGCCCATGTCTGGCGGCATCCAGGCAACTCATTATTACAGCGTTGATGTTGGTATCATCCCATGTCGTGGCAAATACATGCGACGTTCACGAACAAAGCATAGACTCACCACGTGCGGTCGATACTGTGGGTCAAAGCTCATGGAGGCAGCGAACGGGAGTGACGTTTTTGGTCGGAGATCGGCGTTAAGAAAAGTGGAAGGCTTGGCGTTTTCACGCGGGATCTGCAGCTAAAAAATGTTAGCCGCAAAATTGTCAGGACGACGCATTTTTCTTGTCTCTCGAACACACCTGTAGAGCCTTTCTTGAGGAATCCGAAAATTTGACATTCAGGATCTCACGCACAATGTCTACACTTCCCATGGCCGTCTACGGCCTCGAGGTCCCCGCTGGAGACGTGGCTATCCCCGCAATCGTCGACATCCCCGCTGCGGTCAGTGAGAGCTTGAAAAAGACCCTGAGAAGCCTACTGACAGTATGCAGTTCCGTATCACCATGGCAGCTATTGATCCCTCTGCAGAGCCTGAGGAGAGTGGTACTACTCCAGGTGCAAAGCCTCGCGCTACACTCAAGCTCATCCGTCAGCCTCTGCTTGCTGATGATTACGACGAGGACGACTCGGACTTTGACGCCGATGAGATGGACCGTCTGCTTGCCGAAGGCGACTCTGATGAGGAGAGCGACGAGGAGGAGGTCAACGGTGGTCCATCCGATCCTGCTAAGAGCAAGAAGGCTCGCAAGGCCGCTGCTGTTGCCGATCTTATCAAGTCGCTCAAGGAGGGTGCTGAGGACGAGGAAATGGACGTAGACATCCCCAATGGCGTCAACGGCAAGGCAAAGGGCAAGGGCAAAGCTAAGGCTGCTGATCTCGACGAGGTGGAGGAGGAGGAAGACGATGAGGAGGACAGTGACGACGACGAGTCTTTCGAGCCCGAGGAATTTGTTCTCTGCACATTGGACCCCGAGAAGGTATGGCGTCCGGTACTTTCCCCTCCCTGACTTTGCTAACGCTCCGTAGAAATACCAGCAGACTCTTGACATCACCATCGGCGAGGACGAGCGTGTTTGGTTCAAGGTCTCAGGCACTCACTCTATCTACCTTACTGGTAACTATGTCGAGCCTGCTGATCCTCACGCCAACCCATATGATGACGAGGACTCTGAGGACTATGACTCCGACGAGTACGATCTGACGCCGGACGAGGATGAGCTCGACGATGAGGACGAGCTGTCCGAGGATGAGCTTGACGATCTTCCCCGTGTCACTGAGGTCGATTCTGAGGAGGACGAAGCTCCTGAGCTAGTCGCGCCAAAGAAGGGTAAGGATGCCAAGGGCAAGAACAAGCGTCCTGCCGAGGATGAGGAGGCCACTACCCTCGACGAGATGATCTCCAAGGCTCAGCAAGCCAATGGCGAGACAAAGCTCAGCAAGAAGCAGGCCAAGAAGCTCAAGAACAACGAAGGCAAGGCTGTCGCTGCTGAGGAGCCATCCTCCGCAAAGTCTGACAAGAAGGTCTCATTTGCCGAGAAGCTCGAGACTGGGCCCACCCCATCGCCCTCTGCTGGTAAGGACAAGCCCAGCGCTACCGGCCCTCGTGTTGTTCAGGGTGTGACCATTGACGTGAAAAAGGTCGGCGAAGGTGAAGAGGCCAAGAAGGGCGACCGGATCGGCATGCGCTATATTGGCAAGCTCAAAGACGGCAAGGTTTTTGACTCAAACAAGAAGGGCAAGCCGTTTGCGTTCAAGCTTGGTCTTGGAGAGGTAATCAAGGGTTGGGACATTGGTGTCGCTGGCATTCGCGTTGGTGGCGAGCGCCGCATCACGGTACCAGGTCACCTTGCCTACGGCTCTAAGGGCGCCCCAGGCATCCCACCTAACTCCACTCTCACATTCGACGTCAAGGCAGTGACGATCGACAAGAAGAAATAGGCGTGTGGCTGTTACTCTCGGATTAAAGCTCTCTGTCTTCTCCTGGTTGTACAGTACAGATACCCGACTTGCAATTCGTTGACCCAGAGTGGTCGGCTGCACAGTATTGCAGGGATGAAAGGTCTCTGGCGGCGTTTTGTAAGGTCTTTTTTTGGAATTGCGTCTTCGCTTTAGCAAGATGTCAAGGGGATCAAGTCAAAAGTTCTCCTTCCGTATGTAGACAGCTGCCTGAATGCACCATCTACGTAGTGATCAATATGTCATGAAAGCTCGTGCCTGGGAAAATGACCAAGGCCTATGGCATGGTAGAGTGATCATTACGTCCTGCTCGCTAGCTGATGCGCTTGTGGTAATATAACAATATTTAGAAAGCCTCCAGTCATGCATCCCGTTACTCCTCGACCCTCGCTTTCTTTCCGTTGACTCCATTGCTGTCTACATCGTCCAGCTTGCGTTTTGTTGGAGCCCCTTCTGGAGCAGCTTGTGATCGCTTGGCTGATTTCTTCTTAATCAACCCACTGAGATCGTTGGCCCCTTTTGTGGCTTCCGCAATCCTCGCCTTCTGCTCCGCTGACGATTCCCCCAAAATGGAGCCGAGAATGCCGCCCAGCGCGTCTGCTGCCGGTGCACCTGCAGGGCCGCCATTTGTTGAAGCCACCGGATTCTTGAGGTCGGTGAGCTGTAGAATATTAGCGAATACACCCGTCAGTCAAGAAACACTCGGTACTTACTCTCTGCTCGAGATCCTGTACCATCTCCAAAACCTCCTTAATGTTCTTCTCCTTCTTCGTCTTCTCATCACCTGAAGCCGATTCTAGCAGTGCTTTCTCCTTGTCAACACGCAGTCGACAACTTGATATCGCCTTTTCCAAATGCGACGCGGCCTCCTTGCGCATCTCCTCGTCGATCTCCGCCGGCTTCTCGGCTACAGCTTCTGCTGCCTCCCCCTCTTGATCTGTCTTGCGTATCGAAGCAAACTCCAGCGCCAGGGAGAGCTTGTAGTGTGCTTCAGCAAGCATGCTGTTCTCAGGCGGGAATAACTTGAGCTTCATATCGAGAGCTGCCTGGAAGTCTGGGATGGCGTCCGAGAATCTTTCGCTCTCAAGCCAGATCTCTGCCTGCAAATCAAGTGTGTCCGCCAACCTTTCCATCACCGAGCGCTTCTCTGGACTGAGTGTGTCTATCGCCGCCCCCTTACCTTTGCCAGCGGAGTCTTTTTCAGCCTGATCTACACTTTCCAGTTGTCTCGTCAACAGTACTCTTGCAAGATCAAGCACCTCATATGCAGTAGCGAAATCATCGTCTTCCTCCTCGTCCTGCTCTTCGTCCCCTTCCTCCTCCCCTTCGCTATCCGTCCAGTTCTCGTCGCCTTCGATCTGGAAGAACGGCTTGCTAGCGTCTGTATCCTTCTTCCCACTCGTCTGAGCCTCTTTCTCATCCACCACGGCTTCCACGACCTCTTCCGCAGTCTTCTCCTCTCCAGACTTTAGCGCATCGCTCGACTCTCCCATGTCTACCTTGCGCTTCTTCTTCTTCGGCTCCTCACCGCCTGATCCAGCTACTTTGCTCCCGAGCACATCTGATTTGCTGATCGCGACTTGAAACAAGCACCTTCCGTAGGCGTATAATAGCTCGGCGTTCTGTGGTGACATTTCGCCATTGACTGTCGCTTGCAGCTCAGTGGCTTCGCTGTAGAGGTCTGCGGCAGCGGTGTAGTTCTTGAGTGAGTATTCTTTGGTCGCAGATGCCTTCAGCTGTGTGAGCTTGGCTGTCGCTTCTTCTGGGGTGAGATTCGACTCAGCGATTGGGGCGAGCTCTGTTGAGTCGGCCATGTTGATGGTAATATTGCAGAAGCGTCAGATGCGTTATGTGTAGGTGATCACTGACTGACGAAAATTGTGTCTTGCACAGCTGGTCGGGCGTGCGAGCGCGTCGAGCAGTCAAATCTTGCTTACATAAGCCACTCTACGCGTGCTGAGACGCGTCTCCCCGAAAGCAATTGTGGTTTCCCTATTCGACATATCACATTCGCAGGTAGTTTGCAGATACGGCGAGTCAATATGGCGGCAACAGCGAGAATAGCAGACAATGCTCTGCCTTCGTCATCGCCTGCTTTTGGAACACCAGTACACCCTTTCAATCCTGGTCGTCCAATCGCTCAGCCGGCGTTCAAGCCGTCGATACCTACGATTGTACAGATTCTCTTACCGCCGGCGTCGCTACGACCTCTAGCATTCAGGACTTTCACAAAGAAGCACAACTTGACACTTGGATCTTCAGCATTGCAAGCACTCGCCACGTTCGTGGGCCGACATTGCGGCTCTGGATGGCGAGAAGATGGCACGGCAGAGAAGGTCCTCGAGGAGATTGCTCAGCAATGGAAGCGAAATTCCGGTCCAGTAATTGTTGAAGACTCGCAGCTCCTCAAGGATCTCCTCAAGACACTAGAAGGATGTATGGTCTCTGGTCGAATTGACCCCACCAAATCCACCCTCTCCCGGCAATCGTCCTTGTTCGATTCCAACTCGACCTCTGCCCCGCCACCCCTTACTCACCAGACGTCGTTTGGCCTCTCCAAACTCGAAGTCGACGATGAGTCAGAAGCTATTGCACGCGATCCACGGACCTGGCTTGCGGTCACTCCTCCAGCGCAACACCCCCGCTTCACCTTCTCCCCTCAAAAGTCACACTTCCTCCCAATCACGACACCGCCCTCTCTTCTTCCGAATCCAGCAGCGCGCACGTCTTCCCTCCTCTCCCGATACCACATCATCCACGCTCTCACGCTCCGCAACCCTGCCTTCCAAGCCCCCACCGTCTCTACCACCCGCCATCTTTCCCGCTCGGCCTCTTCTCTCACCCCTCAACAAACGTATCGTCTCACTCCTATCGCCAATCTTCTCGGGCGTACCGGCACCACTCATCTCCTTCTAGGCATGCTCTCCCTCTCCCCCGCCGGCTCACTGCTCCTCCAAGACCCCACTGGTGCCATCGCGCTCGACCTTGCGCACGCCCGCCCCCTCGGTGCCACTTTCTCCACCGCACCTTGGGTTTACCCCGGCGCCATCGTCCTCCTCGAGGGCGTCTACCAAGAAGACTTCTCCGGCGCCGGCTCCTCCGGTCTCGGCGGCGGCAACGGTGTCGGCGGAACCATAGGCGGCAAGTTCATCGCCTTCTCCGTGGGCGTACCGCCAGTGGAACGCCGCAACGTCGCGCTCGGCGTAGTGGATGAAGCCACGAAAGTCGAGAAAGGCGAGGAAGCGATCGGTGGCGGCTTCGGCTGGACGGCCTTCCTGCCTAGCGGGAGCGAAAAGGCCACGGGCGCGAAGATGCGCCGGATCGAGCGTGGAGTCATGGGTCGACTTGCCCCAGAGAAGCGGAAGATGGTGGTGCTGGGGGAGGTGAATTGCGATATACCCGAGTGTCTCGAAGGACTAAGGAAGGTGCTGGGGCATTATGCCAGGGAGAAGGAAGAGGAAAAGATGCCCCTTGCTTTCATCCTTGTGGGCAGCTTCGTTTCGTCGGCCGTCATGTGTGAGGGGAAAGCAGGGGGGAGTATCGAGTATAAAGAGTACTTCAACGCGTTGGCGGCGGTGTTGGGCGATTTTCCGGCGCTGTTGAGGGGTAGCAAGTGGCTTTTTGTACCGGGGGATAACGACGCGTGGCCCTCGGCTTTTGGGATGGGGAGTAGTATTGCGTTGCCAAGGGAGGGTGTGCCGGAGGTGTTCACCAGTAGGGTGAAGAGAGTGTTCAGGGAGGCGAGGAGCGAGGGCCCGAAGAAGGAAGGAGTGGAGGAGGAGTGGTGCAGTAATCCTGCAAGAGTGACGTTGTTCGGAACCGCGCATGAGATGGTGGTTCTGAGGGATGATATCTCTGGACGCATGAGGAGGTCGGCGATCAACTACGGGAGGGAGGCGAGGGAAGAAGACCGGAAAGCGCAGGAGGATGGAGGGGACGTGGAGATGAGTGGTGCATTGGAGGCCGAGGAGTCGCAGCTTGAACAGGACAGTGGGCAGCAGAAGGACGACGACGTGGAGGCGACTACGGCGTTCGCGAGGAAGCTAGTGCTTTCCCTGCTTCCTCAGGGTCATCTCTCGCCTTTCCCTTTGGCCACCAGACCGGTTCATTGGGCTTACAACACAGGTGGCGGACCCATGTCACTGTACCCCTTGCCACATACGCTTGTGTTGGCAGACGCAGAGGCGCCTACTTTCAGCGTTACATATGAAGGCTGTCATGTGCTCAATCCTGGACGGCTCGTCAAGGGAGAAGGAAGCAGGCGTAAGCGAGTCGAATGGGTAGAATATGATGCAGTGACCAAGCGAGGAGAGGTCAAGGAGATGTGGATATAATATTGCTCAGCATGCATGCATAGGGCGGTGTTGTGCATTGTGGTTGGAACAAAGCGCATGGGGTACCTAATGAATTTTGATTTACGATGCTGAGCTGCATTACCGTATCCGGATAGTGATGCTAAATACATACGAGAATCTGGCCTGGTGGTCCTGGCTGCAAGTATTGACTCTCCATCATCATTGCCCGCTCGGGGCCTGGTAAGGACCATAGCCGGGTCGAGGGAAGTTTGGAGTCCCGTCCTCATTATACGTGAATCTTTGAACTCGAATGTCACGCTCGCTCCACCCATTACGGTAATTTCTCATTCCGTGGTAGACGATCCAGTCCTCGTTGCCATCGGGACTCTTCACGAAGCTGGCGTGACCGACACCGTACGCGCTCTCGCGCTTATTCTGGTAGAAGATACATCCATCGTTCTTCTTACGCCAGTCTTCTGCATTCATCGGGTCGTCGCCGACGAGCTCGAGCTGGGCGAGACAGTAGTTGGGATTGTCGCTTCGAGCGGCGGAGTAGATGACAAAGTTTCTTCCCGTGGGACCGACCAGCTGCTGCGGACCTTCGTTGGAAGACAGACGGTCCGAGTTGAGTGTATCCGGGCGTCCGAATGGGGTCTTCTCCCATGGGTTTGATGGGACCGAGATGATTGTTCGCTCAGTGAAGTTGCTTTCTACTGTCCAAGGATTGGTCAGCTTTGTGATGCAGAGGTTTGCTGGCCAGCCATCAAAGCCGCGGTACCAGCAGGAGTAGATGTGGTAAAGCCCGGTGTCGTGACGGAAGTAGGTGCCGTCGATGGCAAATTGATCGTAGGTTTCGAGCTGAGATTTCAAGGTGTAAGTGGATGTCCAAGGGTCAGAGCCGGAGCTCTCGAGCACGAACATCCTGTGGTTGACAGCAGGACAGTCAAAGTTGCAGAACATGGATGTCGTTGGAGGTGGTTGATCGTTGTTAGGGTCGCCAGTGAAGATGAAGTACCAGCGGCCGTCAAACTCGTGTATCTCGGGTGCCCATAAGTTGGTGCTGTAGTTTGTGCCTGGTGGAGGATCAAAGACGAGCTTCTCCTCGGCATCATTCCAATTAGTAAGTGATGAGCTTCTCAACATCGTAATGTTCGTGGATGTAGTGAAGGTCATCAGGTATTGTCCATTGTACTGGATAGCAAACGGATCAGCAACGCCTCTGTTTAGAACAGGATTCGTGTATGTGCTGTTTGCAGTCGAGTTCTGACCCAAGGCTACGGCACTAAGGCCAACCAGGCCAGTGAAGACACGTGAGATGCCCATGTTTACAAGCGATGTTGATGGTTGTTGAAGCAGAGGTGACGGTAGAAAGACCTGTCGTAGTCGGTCAAGTAGCTTTGTACCAATGACGGGGTCCAGCATGGTCTATAGCCCTAATCATGCTGTCCGCCTGGATATTGTCTAAAAGAGGGGACGATACATCATCATACCTGTATCCTTGATGATCTCTGCGGAAATGGAACCACCGGACTCTCCGGGGACATGGCGGGGAAGTGAAGATCTGCAGGATTGGTGGCTTTGATGGGCCCTAAGAGTAATTAAAAACAATGAACACAGCTGTATCTACCCAAGGGTTATCTGCAGAAAACAGCCCGACCATAATTGCAGGATGGACTTGACCTCTTACCGCTCTCCTTTGAGGCTATCGTGTGCCTGTCGCAGAGAGGCGATGTCAGCTTCGACTTGGGCAGCTTTCATCCCACCGGACACGGACGACATCTGACAATACTGCCACATAGCCTGCTTATATTTTGGATGGCATGAACGCGCATCTATTGGGGGGATTACTTGTCGAAGTGTTACACTGGCGTCAACATTACGCCTCGGTCCTGTCCACCTGGTGTCTCACTCTTGCTTCGCCTCGAGGTCTTTTTCCTTCGGCCAGAAGCGCGAAAGGTCGCCAACAGGTAGATTGAGGCCAAACTTCATCTCATAAGCCATTATGACGAAGGTCATGTACCAGCCGAGTATTGCGACAACGAAGAGAAGAGCTGCACCAGTCTGAGAATGGTCAGCGGTTGTGGGCATCTTTGTTCAATGAGAGACCTACCTTCTGCAAGGTCATAGCTTGGGAGTAGTCACCCGTCGAAACCTTCCAATATGCTCCTGAGAGGATGAAGACACCAGTCGTCACAAAGAAAAAGATGCTGGCAAAGACTGCATTGGTCCTCAAAGTGAAGATGAAGAAAGTGAGCAGCGCAAATCCCCAGACTAGCAGGTACAGTGCGATGACAGCGTTGTACGCCGGAGCTGCCAGACCCTCGGTCATGTTGTCCCCAGTCGTCGAATAAGCAGCTGCAAGCCCAAGTGTTGGCAGCTGGACCATGCCGAACGATAACCAGAAGACTGCGAACAAGCCCATGACCATCATCGGGAAGAAATTACCCATGATCCATTCAAAGACAAGAGCGAGTAGCAAGAGGACTGGACCAGTGAAGAAGAAGATACCGCTATGGAGATGTGAGCCCTCGTAAAACATAACACGGTCCATGGTCAACGGTCTACTCACGCAACGCCATACAATCCATTCGCGCCGCCCCATCCCATGAGGACCATGCTGAAGGTGAATGTGCTGATAACGAAGCCGACAAGACCGATTGGGGTGGGATTGGCGAAGCGTTTCATATTGTCGCTGCCGCGCTCAGTCTTCGGCGTCAAGTATAGCTACCTAGATTAAGTGATAGCCGAGAGTCATATCCCCGAAAAACTGACCTTCTCAAACATGGCTTCACTCATGGTCACTGTGGTGCCGGAGGTCATTGTATGCGAAAGGTCATTGCCATTGATACCCTTGTTAATGACTACATCTTCGCTAGACTCGCGACGCTGGAACTTTGGAGACGAAGACATGGTTGCGGTTAACGATCTTACGCGGAAGGAAGGTAGGTGACAGCAGTAAAGCAGCAGGAGGGTGGGAAATAGTTACTTATCTCAAGCACGACTTGAGCGGAATATCCGGGTATCTTGTACCTCCCGAAGGGCTTGAACTGATCACAGTGCCGACAAGTCATGAGCTTCTCATAAGCGAGAATGGTGCCCTGAGAATGCGCCTCGCTGTCCGACCATTACGAGGTGGGGCACTGATATGCCCAGGCCTCAGAAAGCAAGCCATGACACGTGGAGAGTACTCGATCAATTGACCAGAAAATGTGTCTTGATTTGGGTTATCCAGCAATAGCGATTGTCATGCAACGAGATTGTGCAACCCCTCGTCGTTCGCAGCTTCTCGAAGTCGTCTATCGAAGGGAGTGCTCCAAGGCGTGAAGAAGACCACAATGAAACGTGCCTGTCGATCGAGATGCGCTCAAGAGAACCCAAGTCCGGGCTAGTCAATCGGGCGTTCACTTGACAGTTCCCTCACCAAACCTTGAGATCCTGGGGGAGACATGGCTGCATCATGCGCATAAGAAGAGGCTTGGGATCACGACGACCCCGCAAGAGACTGGCCCGCTGCCCCACAAACCACCCTCACCTGCTTAATGGTGACCACAAAGGCGTCAATTGGCTGAGTGGCGCTGCACACTAATGGCGCGATGGTATCTGGGAGAACGCCCCAAGAGAGGCTTGGCTAAAGGGTTGTCTTTGTGAATACATGTTGGGTCGTTTTCATGTTTTTGAGGAAGAGTGGTTGAGAAGTCGTGATTCCGCTTAGTCATGTTCCTCGGTCACGTGCAGCGCTTGGCATTCCGAAACTGCAGCCATGCTGATTCGCGTGATGTGTAAGTACTCGTGCCAGATAGTAACAATCATCATCTCTAGCGGTGGATGTCGAAGATCACAGACATGGAAAGTCGATAGCACTTATTAACATGTTCACCTTCACGCCACTGCTAGGGGCGCAGGCTGCCTCACAAGCTAGTCAGTCTCTACTGGAACTTGACGGAGGTATCAAGGTGCTCATTGATGTGGGATGGGACGAGTCTTTCAGCGTAGAGCAGTTGCAGGCGCTGGAAGAGCAGATACCATCGCTCTCCATCATTCTGCTCACGCATCCTACCATTGATCATCTTGGTGCATTTGCCCATCTGTGCAAGCATGTCCCTCAATTCAAGAGCATCCCAGTCTATGCCACATCGCCGGTCATCTCGCTGGGGAGAACTCTGCTGCAGGACTTGTATGCCTCTTCGGTATTAGCATCAACCATTGTTCCAGATGCGGCCCTCGTGGAGGCTACCTATCTATCGAATGGCGCAAAACACGGCGCTCCATCCATACTCCTTCAGCCACCCACAATCGAGGAGATCGCCGGTTATTTCTCTCTAGTCAATCCTCTCAAATACTCGCAACCCACCCAACCTATTGCATTGCCTTTTTCACCTTCACTGAATGGCCTGACCATCACGGCATACGGAGCGGGACACACACTCGGCGGGACCATTTGGCATATACAACATGGACTAGAATCCATTGTCTACGCAGTAGATTGGAACCAGGCAAAGGAGAACATCCTGAGTGGTGCAGCATGGCTGAGTGGCGGGGGCGGAGGAGCTGAGATTTTGGAACCACTACGCCGGCCGACAGCTCTAGTCTGCAGCAGCAGAGGCATCGAAAGACCTCACATCACTGGTGGGCGAAGGAGAAGAGATGATCGATTGCTCGAAGCCATTGACCGGACAGTCAGCGCAGGGGGGACCGTATTGATCCCTTCAGACTCGAGTGCCCGTGTGTTGGAGTTATCGTACCTCCTGGAGCACTTCTGGCGGAAGAAGGTGGGCAACAATGACGAGACGTACAGGAACGCCAAAGTTCATCTGGCGAGCAAGACTGCGGGATCGACCTTGCGCTTCGCGCGGAGCATGGTCGAATGGATGGACGACAGTCTTGTCCGAGACATGGAGGCTGCTAATGATGCTCGCAAAGGGCGAGGCGGTGACGATAGAGCAGATCAGACGCCGTTCGATTTCAAGCACATTAAACTTGTAGAACGTGCCACTAGACTGGAAAAGGTTCTTTCTTCAGGACGACCAGGCGTGATCCTGGCCAGCGACACCTCACTCGAGTGGGGTTTCTCGACAACCATTCTGCAACGACTCTGCTCAAACCCTAACAACCTTGTCGTCCTGACATCAGAGCCATCCAAGATCGACTCATACAACACCCTATCTGCATCCCTCTGGTCACTCTATCAATCCTCTACGGGCAAGACGTCGTCCGCTACCGCCCAGATCGCCTCCCTCAACACACGCATAACCACCCGCCACACCGTCACGCAGCCGCTCTCCAGCAGCGAACTTCCCATCTACCAACAATACCTCGCCCGCCGCCGCCAAGTCCAGTCCACCTCACAAGGCCAATCCTCCACAGCCCTCAACGCCGAAGTAGCAGAAGACGACGCCGCTTCGTCCGCCAGCTCATCATCCTCCGAAGACGACGAAGAGGACCATGAGAAACAAGGTCGAGCACTGAACGTCACAGCCACACTGCAGCAGAACAAGCGCAAAGTGAACCTCACAGACGCAGATCTCGGCATCAATATCCTTCTCCGCAAGAAGAACGTCTATGACTACGATGTCCGAGGTAAGCGTGGAAGAGAGAAGATGTTCCCCTTCGCTTCGAAGCGGGGACGAGAGGACGACTATGGCGAGGCGATCAGGGCGGAAGAGTACAGGCGTGCTGAGGAGAGGGATCAGGAGGTCGCCGAAGTGGAAGAGAGCACGAAGCGAGAAGTCGGGGAGAAGAGGAAGTGGGATGATGCCGGGAAAGATAAGAAGGTGAAGAAGGGACGGGCTGAGAGGGCGGGCTTGACGAGCAGTACCCGCGGCATGGACGGTGGGGAGAAGGAGATGGCAGAGGAGGCCAGCGACAGCGATGAAGAAGAAGGCATGGAGGAGGTGGTGGCGCAAGGGCCGAGGAAAGTCGTGTTTGAGGACGTGGCGCTCGATTTCAAAATCGGCATCACGCACGTGGACTTCTCCGCCTTGCACGAGAAAAGAGATCTACAGATGTTGATTCCCTTGATCAAGCCTCGGAAGCTCGTTATCACGAGCGGGACGGAGCAGGAAGTCATGAGCCTGGCTGAAGATTGCAGGACCCTGCTCGGGGAGGAAGACAGCGAAGGGAAAGGCAAGATTGTTTTCACCCCCAAGATCGGCGAGACAGTCGACGTCAGCGTTGATACCAACGCTTGGAGCGTGAAGCTCAGCCGAGACTTGGTGAAGAAGCTCACATGGCAGAGCGTCAAGGGTCTTGGGGTGGTGGCAGTCACCGCACGACTGGCTGTCAGGAGTAAGGACGATGCCGCCAAAAACGAGGAAGCTGACGAGCAGAAGCGGAAGAAGCTGAAAACGGCGCAGGTGGACACTGATATGCCTGACGCTAATGGCGCAGACGCAAAGATCGACATGGAGCCGGTGCTTGACATCCTCCCAGCAACAGCATCGCTCGGCACCACTAAGATCACGCAACCGATCCACGTCGGCGACTTGCGTCTTGCAGACTTGCGTAGGCTTATGCAAGCAGGCGGCCACCTAGCGGAGTTCCGCGGGGAAGGAACGCTGCTCATCGACGGCACAGTGATTGTGCGCAAGACGGCGGGTGGCCGGATAGATGTCGAGGGCGGTGCGTACATGAGCGCGGGAAGGTATGATCCTACACTTAGCTTCCAGGATGTGCGCAGAAAGATATACGAAGGCTTGGCTGTTGTGGCTGGCGGGTAGGAAATGCTTGGGATCTGGAGGCATCATGTGGGTAGACTAGGCAGACAGGCATATCCCATGAATCCACATGGAAATTGCGTAATTCGGTTGAGAAAGCCCGTGAGAAGTGATGGTCCAGACATTTTGCAGTATGCTGGCGAACCTGTGCGCTGGCGTCTGTCGTGTCACCGACTCTGGGCTTGTCTGCCGCTTGTCCAACCACTTGTGCTTCTGCTATCTGCATCAACAAGAGCCTCACGTGTACCTTGTCTAGCAGCAAAAGGGCATGCACATGTCCTCTCTCCAAGGATCACGCCCAGACCGGGGAAGGGTATAAAGCTCCCCTCCCCTCCACCCATCCCCACCCAGTCCTGCTTCAATTCCTTTGACATAGCAGCAACGTCGTCCCCTGACCCTTTTCGACACCAACAGCCTCCCGACCAACAATCTTCTACACAAAGAGAGAAGCGACCCAGCAAGCCAAAATGTGTCTAGCATGCTACCCCAACGCCACCCTCGCCACCCCTCCTCCCTCGGCACCAAACCCCATCCGCTCCGTCCGCTTCACCGTCCCCAACGCCTACGAAAACTGGTCCTGCTACCCCTCGAACCAGCTGCAAGTGATGCCGCCTCCACCGATCATCATTCCAAACCCTACGACCACCAAACCCGCTGGTGACCCAAAACCGGCTAAAGAGGCCAAAGAAACCAAAGACACGGTCCCGCCGCCGGCCAAAAAGGTCCGAGCATCAAAGGCTCCGAGCTTGAAGGCCGGTGCGACGTATGTCTACCCGAAGAGGAATACCTACGTGCACTTGATCCGGGAGACGAAGGTGTGGGAAGAAGGCAAGGGAAAGGGCGGTTGGACATTCAAGATCCACCGGGTGCCTACTTCGCTGTCCGTCGGGGAGTTGGGGGAGGCGATGCTGGAGAAGGTGGAGGGGTGGGAGGTGACGGAGGTGGTGGAGCTGGGGGATGGGGAATGGAGTAAGGTGTGTGCTATTCTTTTCTTTCCTTCTACTGGGTCTGGGGATAAGGGAAAGGGGGAAGGAGACTTACGGATTCAGACTGACCTTGCTAGGGAACGAATATCAAGCTTGGCGATGATAGAGCCAAGGGTACTATGGGTAGCTTTGGGTGGGATGAGAGGCGAGGGAAGGATTTGCCGCCTGTCTGGCTGGTGATGCACAAGGGATCATGAGTAAGGCTGGGATTACGATGGGTGTGGTCGGATCGCCCGGAATATTTGTTTTTGCTGCACTGTATGCGTTTTGAAGTTGGGACTTGTCATGGGATTTCTTGTTCGATTGTCATAATGCTCGGGATAACAAAGCTGCTGAGCTGGTCATCTTTAGGCCCTATCATGTCAGCATGGCTAGGCGTCCAGGTCGTTCGCTGGAGATGGTGTACGGGACAATTTCGAGAGCAAGTGTTGTAAGAACATTATGGAGGGAATGGGATACTATGCGATGTACTCATCTTGAACTTCCTTTGACCATCTCTGATCAACATGTCGATTCAACAAGAGACCACTTTGAAGCAGCAGCATCATCAGCAGAAGTACCTCTTCCAGCTCCTCGATCCAGTTCTGCAGAAGGCATCTTCAAATTACACCTGAAGAAGACGAACGAAGTATTCAAGTCTGCTGGTCTAGTGCAGACACTGATGACAACAGCTGATGCCACGACCGACTTTCTGTTAGTGGCGACTTTCAAAGATTGAGCAGGTTCCCAGAAAGCGATTGAAAGTCCCGAAGATCAAGTTTTCCGGGTCGCCTGTTTCAGTCCAGCGCGACCGACAGTCGCCTCTGGAAGTATACCTTCGGAGCGGCTAATGGTCGTCAATCGACGTGTATAAGCCGGAAATATGAGACGTGAGGGCCTGAAGCTGGATCAGCGCTAGCAAGTCGAGGCCGGGCGTAATCGGGTCTTTACATACTATCAGATGGTGAGCATCGCTGATGTGTTAGCACATTAGATGCCACAGACAGCCGGACATGTGAGGGTATAAAGCCAACACGATCTCGTGTCGCTCTAATCTTGACCACCAGCACATACTCGCAAACCTTCCACCATGACAACACCAAAAGTAGCCGTCCAAGTGCAATATGCCGCGTCAGTTTCTGACACCTTTAACCTCGACTACTACATCAACACGCATCTCGACCTCGCACAGAAAGCCTTCGGTCCCAAGGGTCTGCCGAGCTACCAGGTCACCAAACCCGATCCGGCATCAGGCCTATACCTCATGGCGACCATGATCTTCGAGAGCCAGCAGAGATGGGAGGAAGCTGTCACTGGAGAATCTGGACAGGAACTGATGAAGGACTTGGCCCATTTCTGTCCTGAAGAGCCAAAGTTTATTGTTGGAGACATTGTCGCAGAAGCCTAAACGGCGTGATGGAGAAATACGGAGCACGTCACGTGATGGTACTGCAAAGGTCCACGATAAATTCATGCACGGCTTTCGTGCCCGCTATCTCAAAATGGTATAAGTTAGAAACAAACTGGGCTTACTTCGCCCACGAGATATGTACTCCAATCAACGCTCATTAAGATTCTGTACTTCAATGATCAATTCTTCGTCCACGTCTCCTGTCTCATGAGTCTCGAAGGCGACTAGGACCCGGCGTCCATCTCGTTGAGTCTTTTTCTCAAAGCGACATAGCTGTCGCGATCGTTGGAGGGTCCGACGTTGCTTGGTCGGCGGCCCTTCTGGCGGTACCACCATGGTCGCTGGTGTTGTCCACCCTTGCGGCGGGCACCGCCGGTTGGGGATGCGACGCCGTAGGCACGGGTTGTAGATGGCTTGTCGTCGTCGCAGGGCTCTGTTTCGCTGCCGGAGCCGGAACTTGACCCACTGGAGCCAGAGCCGGAGCCAGATCCTGGTGTACCTGCGCCTGAACCTGACCCAGAAGCGTTACCTGGGCCGGGAGTCTCGCCGGATCCAGGAGTGCTGCCTGATCCAGAATCCTCACCAGAGCCGGGAGTGCCATACCCAGGGGTACCAGAGCCAGGCGTCTCCGGCTTGGGAGTATCCGGCGGCACAGGCGACCCCTGCGTCTGGGACGGAGAGCTAGGCGAGCCACCTTCGTACCCTGCCGATGGTGCAGAGATGATCAGCGTCGACCATGAAGCGGTGTACGAGGCCTCAAAGGAAGGGCTAAATGACGAGAAGGTCACGACGGAAGAGACCTCTGTGAGTTGTGGTCCGCTGAAGACGAGCAGTGTCGTTGTCGCTGGAGGTGGTGTCACCAGTGTTGGTGGAGGTACGGTAGAATCGGTGGGGAGTGGCACGGCTGTAGGCTGCGGGACCGTGGTGAGAGGGGCGCTTGGGACCGAGACTGTGTAGGTTTCAGTGCAGCTGGTCGTGGGGACAGGAGCGGGTGCAGAAGCGTAGATACTCGACGGTGCCGGCGCAGGAGCAGGAGCTGGAGTGGTAGGGACATCAGGAGCAGGCAGAGTCGTCGGCGCGACTGATATCTTATCTGTTACACTGGCTCCGTCGGTAATGGTTGATGACGCTGCTCCAGTCTGTGCTGGTACTGCGCCAGTGTAGTTCTCGACCTTTGTCACGGCAGGATCAAGAAGGGTGGTCAAAGCTGGACCTTCGAAGACGGATAGAGTCGTTACTTCAGGAATATCGCCAACAGCAGGGAGATCACCGTAGCCAGGGATAGGGAGGTCGATCGCTGGCGTGCTAGCCGTAGAACCACTTGGGCTCGCCACCTTTGTGTTGAGCGTTCCAGACTCGATGTAGACGCCAGAGAAGTACCAGTCCTCAGTCACACCAGTGCTAGTCGAGCCAGGAAGGCGGAGGACGCCGAGGTGCCAATCTTGACCATTCTGTACGCGATTAGTCTGTCGATCGATACCCTCAAACATAATAACAATACCGAAGAGGTTGAGGCAGCCATTGGACCAGCCTTCAATGTAAGGTCGACGTTGCCAACGGAATGATAGAAGGCGACGGTCTTTGCTGTAAAGTCGACTTCATATGCAACGTTGTGCCATTCACCGGCCTTCAGCTCGGTGGCCCACTGCGCCTGACCGTTGATCGCAAAGCGGAGTGTATTGTTGCTTCCTCCATTCTGACCGTACATCAACTCAGCAAAGTGGCTTTCGAAGAAGCAGATCTGATGCTCCTCTGTCGGACTTGGAGGGTTGGTGGCCTTTGTGGAAATTGAGAAGTGGTAGTAGACCTTACCAGCGTTGATGGCAGCTTTGGTTTGTGGGATGAGCTCTGTCCTGAACATAGGTTGGCCATTCCAGTGAGCGGAGTCATCGATGGTCAGCTTGACACCCTTTGAGGATCCAGTGTCTGCTGCGTTCTTGAAGTCCGGTGAAAGGTTCACAAAGGACGTGATTGGACCAGAGCCGTGGATGTAGTATTGATAGGGGCCAACTTGGCTCGCCCAGCTCCCTTTGTATTATTAGTATTGGTCATCTTTATCGTGAGGAGCCTCGGAACTAACATTTCTCGAGATCTGCACTGCTGGTAAGATCGTTGAAGCGGCCATCCCACAGGATGTTACCTAGCACGTCAGTATAAGCTTGGGTTTCGGCAGAGAGGATTGTCATTTCTTACCCGCCGCAACGGTGCCTACCAGGGCACTCAGTAAGACTGCTGTGGAGAACATGACGAAAACGAGAGTACAGCAAGCACAGCTTGCAAGTGGTTAAAGGAGCGACAGGCGTGAGGTTGTAAAGAGACGCGTTGCACCGCAACGAACAGAGAAAGGAGAAGCAGTACTTGCCCGTGGGAACAACAACCGAGAGTTTGGCGTAGTATTGGTTTATCGAAGTCTCACCTTGTAAAGCACACGCACGGTGGTGAGCGATGCGGAAGGACAGACAGGGTAAGGTCGGTAAAAGAGGGGGAGATGAAGGACTGGATGGCTGCGGGCAGAAGAGCGGGCGCTTGCATGTGAGGGTTTAGCTCGGGCGCTTCGAAAATGCTGGACACATGGGCTTGAAGGACGATGAGGCGAGGGTTTGTGATGCAAACCAGCGTTGGAGGAAAAGGCGAAGCAACGTGAAACGCGGTGGCGTGTCTTGCCGCGGGCGGGAGCGCCGTGCCACCCATATCCAGGGCCGAACAAGCAAATTGCACTCATCAAAATATCTCCTTGAACACCATCCATTATATTCTTTCAGTATATGTATCACCTCTCCGGACGGATCGATCCGTGTATAAGCATCAATATGTGCATGAAGATCTCACAAACCGATGATAGTATACATACAAACAGGTCAAAGCCTTCGTCCACGACCGACACGAACAATCGGGGGAAACCTGTCCGTGCCCTTGGTCTCAAACGCTGGTCAGATCGTACACTTTGGCCTTCGTCCACGGTCGCTGGCACACACCTATAGACGAGACAAGCTATCACCCCCATATCCAGCCCAATGATCGTATTTACCGCTTATGCTACATTATGTACACTTTTGTCCTATTCCTCCTCTTTGGACATAGCCACAGTGTTTTCATAACTTTGCTCTGAGCTCTTTACCCTGGCCTTCTTGGAAGAACTGCTTGACAACCTTCCTAGCATTCTCAACCACGGTTGCGTCCTCGACCGTCGCCGGAACATTGACGTCCTTGTCAAAGTTGCCCTGGAAGGCATTGTCGACGAGTTCACGCAGTACACGTCTCAGCGTCTTGCCGGAACGCGTTTTTGGTATCGTGCCTGGTGCAACGATGATTCCACCAAGCACTGCAATCCCGCCAATCTGCTGCCGTATCCTCTGGTTGACGTCCTTTAGCAGCTCTGGCGGTGACAGAGAATCGACCTTTGCTGACGAAGCTGCAAAAGCAAATGGCATATGTCCCTTCATGTGATCTGGTATCGGTACCACTGCCACCTCGGTGATATCTGGATGTGATGATATGGCCTGCTCTATTGAGCCTAGTAGTATCATGTCAGTATCAGTCGCACGGCATCTTCGGAACCTTCTTACCTGTACTAAGACGATGCGCAGCCACGTTGATAATGTCGTCTGTTCTCGCCATGATGTGGACATAGCCATCGTCGTCTATGATGCCTGCGTCTCCCGTGTCTAGCCATTTTCCGTTGAATCGCTTCAGGTAACTCTTGTAAAATCTTTCTTCATCATTCCATAACGTCGTGAGACCACTTGGTGCAAATGGAAGACCAAGCACAATGTTTCCGATTTCTCCACTCTTTACTTCGTTCCCCTCGTCGTCCACCACTCGTATGTTGAAACCAGGCATAGGCTTGCCTGCACTGCCAGGCTTGATCTTGAACGGTGTCACTATTTCCTGACTTGTCGGATCCTGTCCGACTGCTGGTATTTGCGCAAGACCTGTCATCGGACTACCACTTTCTGATGACCACCAGTTGTCGACCACATTGGCCCCAGGAGCGCAATGTTCTGACAAGAGCTCCTGATACATTGACACGATACCAGGCTCGCTTCTTTCTCCTGCCAAGAAGAGTGCTCTCAGCTTCCGAAGACCGCCTTTCCGTCCCCTTGTGGCGAACAGCTCATTCTTTGGATCTTCCTTCCTTATGGCCCTCAACGCTGTCGGTGCAGTGAACATGACATTGACCTTGTGCTCCTCGACCACCCTCCAGAACGTATCCGCAGTCGGTAAGATCGGCTTTCCCTCGAACAATACCGTCGTCGCTCCGGCAAGCAGCGGAGCATACAGAATATAACAGTGTCCGACCACCCAACCAATATCGCTCGCACAGAACATGACGTCCCCTGGCTGTACCCCAAACAAATACTTCATCGTGAAGTTCAACTGCACCGCATTTCCCCCCACCTCCCTCAACACCCCCTTCGGACTCCCTGTCGTCCCGCTTGTGTAGATGATATACAACGGATCGTTCGCCCCCGTCTCCACCGGGCCCGCTCTCAGCCCTCTATTCCTCGCACTCTTGACCAGTCTCTGCCAATTCCTCTCCCCCTCTTCCTTTCTCACCGGATCCCACCTCATCTCCTCCCGCTGCCACACCAGCACCTTGCCAGGCTTATGCTTACTCATCCCAACCGCCTCCTGCACCATCGGCTTGTAGCTCAGCGGTCCTTTGTTCCCCTCGATCCCACAGCTAGCCGTCAACACCGCCACCGCGCCACTGGCCTCGATGCGTTGCGCCAGACTCCCCGCCGAGAAGCCGCCGAAGACAACCGCGTGGACGGCTCCGAGCTGCGCAATGGCCAGGATGCCGATCAGTGCGGCCGGGATCATGGGCATGTACACCAGCACCACGTCGCCTTTGCGCACACCTTCTTCACGCAGCACGCCGGCGAGGATGGCGACTTCGTCTTGCAGCTGCGCGTAGGTGAGGGTTTCTTTGCGGCCGCTGACCGGGCTGTCCCATATTATCGCCGCTCGGGACCCGGCGCCGGCTTCCACGTGTCGGTCGATGCAGTTGTATGTTGTGCTGAGGCGGCCGTTGGGAAACCATTGCCATGTAGGGTGCGAGTCGCCGGAGGAGAGGGTCTTGGTGCTTTCGCGTAGGATGGTGGAGGGGGGTTGAGTCCAGGTTAATTGCGCGGCGGGACCGCGCCAGAAGGTAGAGGGGTAGGATATGGAGGCGGTGTAGGTTGCGTCTTGGGGGTGGACGGGTGCCATTGTTGCGAGGAATGGGGGGTTGGAGTGAGGTAGAAAGGAGGAGGCGAGTCTACATCCTTATGGAGGAAGAATTTGGCAAGACGTCATGCGAGTTTACCGAGCTACAGACCTGGAGCTGTTCGGGCTTGCGGAGGAGAGTGTGGGGTTGGATCTGTGGGGAGGGTGATTGAGACATATCAGTGGTGAGCCAGATACTCTGCCAATCGTGTGTTACATGGTGCAAGAATGGTTCACTTGTAGTATATGCAATTTTCCCCAAATTCTTGCTTGCTGCTATAACAAGCCTCCTAGTATTAAACAAGTCGATATTGCATTTTCCTGCTTATTTCCATCAGAGCCTGAACGCCGCGCTAATGATTCATAAGCCAGCCCAAAAGCTCTTTTCAACACCGCGAACCCTCTGCTATATTACAGCAGATCAAAGTCATCCAGCTTGTCCCTGTACTTCAGGATATTCCTCTTGATCTTCGACGAGTCTACCCAAGTGACAAAGTCCTCCAGATTTCTCGTCACCAAGAATGCCGGATCCGTCACCACCTCCGTACCAACCCTCACGTGTCCCTGCTCGATGAACTTGTTCGCCGAGCTCACCGTCTCCGCCATTCTCAGTCTCGTCATGACCACTCCCAAGCGCCTTCTGCAAAATGCCGACACTGTGACCTTGTGCTCGACGTCGCTTAACTTGCCCCTGCCGCCGCCTCCTGTGCCTAAGATACCAATGTCCCACAGCTTCTCCATGAGCAGGTCTTCCTGTTTTCTCCGGAATGCCGAGTCGGGTGGTAGAAGCGACACTCGATGTGCGAGATGTCGTAGCTTGCCACAAAGGCGATTGTAAGAGGTGTAGTCTGCTGGATTGCCGACAGAGTATCGACGGAGGACAGCGCTGGCGCGGTGTTGCTCGTCTTTCGGGTAGTTGACGAAGTCGACTTTGCGGAGCAGCCGCTGCTCATGATGCTTGAGTTTTCGCACCATGCTGAGGGATGCTGTGGAAGTCGTCGCTAAGGTCACTCTATACAGGAATTGCGGATCGATATCTTCAGAGCCACGCTCAAGAAAATTTCGCGCGAGTCAGCACTCTCCCCGCCATGACTCGTGCCTCAATAATTTCACCTCCGCGGTGGCATTGACTCACAGATAGCATACATTCAATCCTCGCTGAACCTCATTTGCACTCACTATGGACGACCGATGACAACAAGAATTCAAGATGTCTACAGTGTATCTTCTCGACTATGTTGCGGGCAACATCCGCTCTCTGGTCAATGCCATTGAGAGGGTGGGGTACAAGGTCGAGTGGGTAAGGTCTCCTGAGGATGTACAGAAAGCAGATGTAGGTCTCTCCACGCACGCATGAATGCTCACTGATCACTGACAGGCTGGCTAGAAATTGATCATACCCGGTGTTGGTCACTTCGGTCACTGCCTATCACAACTCGCCAAAGCTGGATACGTTGAACCGATCAAAACACACATCGCTGCAGGCAAACCATTCATGGGCATATGCGTCGGCTTGCAAGCACTCTTCGAAGGCTCGTCTGAGAGTCCTGACGTCCCTGGACTCGGTGTCATTCCAGCAAAGCTAAAAAGATTCAACGACTCCTCAAAATCAGTCCCTCACATCGGGTGGAACTCTGCCAATCCAGCAACGTCGTCCAACATCTCCTCAGACCAGAGTCTCTTCGGCCTCCGTCCTGACAGCAAGTACTACTATGTCCACTCCTACTTTGTTCCCTATGTTCCAGACCAACTCGAATCCGCCGGCTGGTCAGTAGCAACGGCACAGTATGGTGACGAGACCTTCGTCGGTGCCGTCGCCAAGGACAACATCTTCGCTACACAATTCCACCCTGAGAAGAGCGGTGCCGCTGGTCTGCGGGTCCTCAAAGCCTTCCTTACCTCCTCACGCCTCTCCCCTCTCCCATCACAAGACCCCTCCTCTGCCACTCCTGGCCTCACCCGTCGCATTATCGCATGCCTCGACGTCCGCACCAACGACTCCGGCGACCTCGTTGTGACTAAAGGCGACCAATATGATGTGCGCGAGAAGTCCTCCAAGTCAGTCCGCAACCTCGGCAAGCCCGTTGAGCTCGCCCAGCGATACTACCAACAAGGCGCCGATGAAGTGACCTTCCTAAACATCACCTCCTTCCGAGACACACCCCTACTGGACCAGCCTATGCTCGAGATCCTCCGACAAACATCCACCACTGTCTTCGTCCCCCTGACCATCGGTGGTGGCATACGCGACACCGTCGACGCGGAAACAGGCCGCACTGTCCCCGCACTTGAGGTCGCGACGCTGTACTTCAAGTCCGGCGCGGATAAGGTCTCGATTGGCTCCGACGCCGTAGTGGCAGCGCAGGAGTACTACGCCAATAAGCGCATCAAAACAGGGAAGAGCGCCATTGAGACGATAAGTCAGGCGTATGGGAATCAGGCCGTCGTGGTGTCCGTCGATCCGAAGCGGGTGTGGGTGCAATCGGAGCAAGAAGCGAATGGGCACGAATTGGTCTCTACTCGCGACCCAGGACCGAAAGGTGAGAGGTTGGCCTGGTATGCCTGCACGATTCACGGAGGCAGGACGACGACGGATCTAGATGTCTTGCAGCTCGTCAGGGCGGTGGAGGACCTGGGTGCTGGAGAGATTTTACTGAATTGCATCGACAAGGACGGGACGAATAGTGGATTCGATCTGGAGCTGGTCAACAGTGTGAAGAAGGCAATTAAGATCCCTGTCATTGCAAGCTCAGGAGCGGGGAATGCAGGGCACTTCAAGGAGGTATTTGAGGCGACGCCGGTGGATGCTGCATTGGGCGCGGGCATGTTCCACAGAGGAGAGTGGACCGTGAGACAGGTGAAGGAGGAGCTGAAGAAGGACGGCTTGCTGGTGAGGAAGTTTGAGGAGGAGGATTACTGATGAATATAAAAGAAGGACATACTTGAATGGTCAGAGCCTTATCTAGAGCCAAGGGCCTGGAATCTTCCAACGCTGCTGCTCCGCGAATTGCCTGCAACTTCACTGTCTTTTGAACACCAACGTGCATGTCCTCTTCTTCACGATCAGATCAATTAGTAAAAGCAGTAGAGAGGATGTGAGGGGTGGTCTTGCGAGAGGGGCGGGATCTGCGGCCCGACCTCCGAGAGCTCTGGAATGCTTCCAAAACTTCATCGCAACCTGAAGCCAGAACAGCACTTTTTGCGCCGGCCTTCACAGCTGGATGATGCATATACTGGGAGGGGTTTGTGGTTGACGTTCGCTTTATTAAGGGATTCGGAGACTTCAGGAGGTGATAAAACACAACATGGATCTCCAAACATTCGTGTCGGACAACCTGATCAAGCTGGTCGGGGAGTCCGACCCTATGGTGAATGATTTTGTACTGTCTACAGCGCATTCCGCCCGGTCTTCTCCTCAGCTTTTCGAGAAGCTCTCTGCCATGGTAGATGCGTCCGAGCCCGAGCTCCGCAAATTCAGCGACGACCTCTATAACCGCTTACCGAGATCTTCAAGTAAGCCTAAAAGCAAATCAAGTGGCACGACTGCGCCCGAGCCAAAGGACACAAAGAAGCGATATGCTTTGGTAGATATGGGCGAGGACTTGGACGCTGCTCCACCAACATCCCGCAAGAGCGACAAAAATGGCGACTCTGAGAAGCGACGGAGAAGGGACAAGGAGGACAGACCAAAGGAGAGGAAGATCAGACAACGGAATGATACCTTTGACGACAGATGGGGCGACCAAGTTGAGGAAAATGAAGAAGAAGAGGAGTTCAAGACCTCAGCGCCAAAGCGAGTACGACTGGACACTGGAGAAGCTTCACCCAGAGATGCTAATGGAGGCCATCTGGAGCCAGAAGATGAGGAAGAGCGAGACCGGCAAGAGCGGATTGAGTTCGAGAAGCGGCTGCGAGAAAAGGACAACAAGAATACTAAGCAACTTGCGGGCGGTAAGGCGAGCAAGGAGGATAAAGAGATCGCACGGCGGCGGGAGTTGGCAGACGACCAGGAGAAGCGGGAACGAGAGTTACAGGACATTCGCCTGCGGTCGAGAGAGGACTACCTCAAAAAGCGTGAGGCGCAACAGCTATCACTCCTCAGGAAACAGGTTGCTGAGCAGGACGAGGAGGAACGCAACAACCCTGGCTTGACACAGGCTGAGAAAGATCGATTTGCTCTAGATCGAGAAACGTTGCGGCTCGCTGAGGAACGCCTGGGGATCGATGACCATGTCGGAGGCTATGCCATGCCTGAAGATTACATCACGGAAAAGGGCAAGATGGACATGAAGCGCAAGAAGGACGCGCTGTACAGTCGATATATCGACCGAGACGACCAAGGCCGTGAGAGATATGTCACAGAACATGAGGAATGGGAAAAGGAGCAATTGGCAAAGACCAAAGCTCAGATTCAAGTCGCTGAGCGAGTAAATGAGGGCGACTACGAGTATGTATTCGACGAGGCACAGCAGATCCAGTGGGTCACTGATCGTGCTATGGCTGGGACGCTTGATGAACAGACGGCAGAGCAGAGGATGATGGCTGAGCAATTGATGGCTGCCGAGCGCAAGGCAAAAACAATCGAGGAGAAGCGAAAGTCCTTACCGGTGTACTTGTACCGTGATCAGTTCCTTGCAGCCATCGACAAGTATCAGATTCTGATTGTGGTCGGTGAGACTGGATCCGGCAAGACTACACAACTTCCCCAATATCTGCACGAGCATGGATACACCAAGAACGGGCAGATGGTCGGCTGCACGCAACCACGTCGTGTTGCTGCTATGAGTGTCGCTGCTCGTGTCGCTGAAGAGATGGGTGTGAAGCTCGGGAACGAGGTCGGTTACTCAATTCGATTCGAAAACAACACCAGCGATAAGACGAAGCTCAAGTATCTCACGGATGGCATGCTGCTAAGAGAATTTTTGACCGAGCCGGACCTCAGCGGATACTCTGCTATGATGATTGATGAGGCACACGAACGTACTTTGCACACTGATATCCTCTTCGGACTGCTTAAGGATATCGCACGAGGTCGACCAGATTTGAAGCTTCTGATCAGTTCTGCGACGCTAGACGCACAGAAGTTCTCTGCCTTCTTCGACGATGCGCCTATTCTCAATATTCCTGGTCGTACTTTCAGTGTGGACATGAACTATTCCATGCAGCCCGAAGCCAACTACCTGTCCGCAGCAATCACGACAGTCTTCCAGATTCATCTATCACAACCTCTTCCTGGCGATATCTTAGTCTTCTTGACTGGTCAAGATGAAATCGAGCAAGCTCAGGAATCCCTCGAGCAGACTGCCCGAAAACTCGGCTCAGCCATGAAAGAGTTGATGATCTGTCCAATCTACGCAAATCTTCCCACCGACCTGCAGAACAAGATCTTCGAGAACACGCCTCCTGGCGTACGCAAAGTCGTCCTTGCAACAAATATCGCCGAGACTTCTCTAACAATCGACAACATCGTCTACGTAATCGACCCCGGCTACGTGAAAGAAAATCGTTACACCCCAGCGACCAATATGGAATCCCTCGTGGCAGTCCCCATCTCCCGAGCCTCGGCCAACCAACGTGCTGGTCGCGCCGGCCGGACAGGACCAGGCAAAGCCTTTCGGCTCTTCACCAAATGGGCCTACTACAACGACCTTCCCGAGTCCACAACCCCAGAAATCCAACGCACAAACCTGACCAGCGTCGTCCTCCTCCTCAAATCCCTCGGCATCAACGACCTCATCAACTTCGACTTCATGGACCCCCCGTCACCCGACATGCTCATCCGGTCCCTCGAGCAGCTCTACGCCCTCGGCGCGCTCAACGACAAGGGCGAACTCACCAAAATCGGGCGCCAAATGGCCGAGTTCCCCACGGACCCCATGCTCGCCAAAGCGGTCCTCGCCGCTGACAAAGAGGGTTGCGTGGAGGAAGTGCTCTCCATCATCGCCATGCTAGGCGAGGCATCGGCGCTCTTCTACCGGCCCAAGGACAAGAAGCTGCAGGCCGATGCGGCGCGCGCCCGCTTCACGGTCAAGGAAGGCGGGGACCACGCCACGTACCTCAACATCTGGAACCAGTGGGTCGACAGCGACTTTAGCTTCGTGTGGGCCAAGGAGAACTTCCTGCAGCAACGCAGCCTGACGCGCGCGAGGGACGTCAGGGAGCAGCTGGGCAAGCTGTGCGAGCGCGTCGAGGTGCAGTCGAGCAGTTGCGGGAGCAGCAATTTGCCGCCCGTCCAGAGGGCGCTCACGGCGGGGTTCTTCCCCAACGCCGCGAGACTGCAGAGGGGTGGCGATAGCTATCGCACCGTCAAGAACAATTTGACGGTGCATTTGCATCCGAGCAGTGTTTTGTTGGAGAGCAAGCCCAAGTGGGTCATATTCTATGAGTTGGTCTTGACGAGTAAGGAGTTTATGAGGAGCGTCATGCCCATCAAGCCAGAGTGGTTGAACGAGGTGGCGCCGCATTATTATACCAAGGAGTCCGTCGAGGCACTGGGTGTGGACAAGGCAATGCCGAAAGGAAAGGGCACGGGGCAGAGCAGATTGTAGATATCATGTCAACAAGATATATATGGAATGAACATGGTGAAACAGATTCGATTCGTTGGAAAGCTACTTCAGGTGTGCATACTGGACTGCAGCATGTCGTGCGCTTGCCAGAACCTAAGCTGTAATGATCTGTCTGGAAATAATGTACAAGTGAATCTAACGGAACTCATATGCTTCCAGTCTGACACGTCGTCTGCTGTGCCCATTGGTCGAGGTTTGTGAACGAGAACCTCTTCATGTGTTCCACAATACCCATTGTATCCTTACAAATCGCCATCGATGAGTGTAGCGACCATGTGTCCGTCGAAAAGATTCGTCGTGACCCGAAAGTTGAGGTTGAGGTGCTAATATACACGAGTAGAATCGAAAGTCGAAGGTAGTAGCTGCAGTCTATTACTGATGCGGTCCAGTGAACGGCGAGATCCATGTCCAGTCCTTGACGTTAAGTGTGTAGAGGGCCAGAGTCCTTGGTTCGAGAGAAAACGACGTCGGCAGGCAATGGCAACGGCAACGGCAGCTACAGCAGAGGAGGAGAAAGATAAAAGCAGATGCGGAGGATTGTTACCTGAACACCATTTCATAGGTGTGCCATGTCCGTCCAGTACTTCTTGCCGGGATCCTCATAGGGGATCTTCTTGCGAGGCACATTCTGCTTCATGGCCATCTCTCTGTCTATCGCTTCGATAATGATCTTGCGGGAGATGTCTAGGATTTCTACCTTCTCACGACCAGCAATCTGTTCGGCGGTCTGGTTGAGCTTATCGAGGAACGTTTGTCCCCACCAGGCACTATGAAGTCAGATCAGCGTCAGCAATCAGTGATGGACGAGCCAATGATCTCACCTGGTGTACCTGTGCACATAGTCCCAGAGAGCCTGGTGACGTTCACTCTTCTCCTGTTCACCCATCATGAGAGCCTCGTACATGCTGTCTGCCAGCTCACCCGTGTTCCAAGGGTTACAGACAACAGCGCCACTCGCAAAGCTTTGCGCGCAGCCGGCGAACTCGGAAAGGACAAGCACACCATGATTCTCGACTTGACAGGCGACATATTCGTAGGCGACGAGGTTCATGCCATCACGCGTTGAGGAGACGAGGCAGACATCACTCATAGTGAAGAGAGCCGTGAGTTCCTCTTGTCCGCAATTCATGTGATTCAGATGCACTGGCGTGAAGTCGATCGAGCCTGGAAGCATAGTCAGCCCTAGCTGAAGCATATATCCGAACAGGTCACTTACCATAAGTTCCGTTGATCAACCCAACAAGCTCGTTAATCCTACGTTTCAGAGCCTGATATTCGGGGACGTCCTCCCTTGACGGCACGGCAATCTGGACCAGCTTGACTTTCCCGACTAGTTCTGGATGACTCTCGAGCAAGTGTTGAAATGCTTGTAGCTTGTGCGGGACTCCCTTGATGTAGTCGAGACGGTCGCAACCAATGATTGTGGTGCATTGGTCAAAGCCTGTCTTGTATTTCTTGATGTATTCGAGAACCTTTGCGTCGCTGATGCCTCGCACAAACTTGTCGGGATCGATGCCGATGGGGAATGCTCCGACACCGGTCTTGCGACCCTTGTGCTCAATAAACTTTGTACCGACCTTGGCCGATACAGTCTTATAGCATGAAGTGAGAAAGTGTTTCGCATAGTCGTAGGTGTGGAAGCCGACGAGATCAGCAGCGAGAAGACCCTCGAGGATGGCGACTCGGCAGGGCAATGTGCGGTACATTTCCGGGCTTGGGAAAGGAGTGTGGAGGAAGAAGCCGATCTTGATATCGAGATTCTTCTCTGCGGCCATATCCCTGATGAGAAGAGGTAGCAACATCAGGTGGTAGTCATGGACCCACACTAGGTCTCCATCGTGCAAGTCAGCCATGATGTGCATAGCGAAGATTTCGTTGACCTTGCGGTAGGCTTGATATGCTGCCTCGTCGAAAGTCGCTTCGCCAGGGTGATAATGAAGTACCGGCCAGAGGATCTCATCTGTGATCATGTCAGACTAGCTCGGGAGAATGTGAAGCCTGAACTCACTTGAGAAGCCGTTGTAGTGCTTGTCGGCCAGCTTTTCGTCGAGGAAGATAGGACGGGCACTGTACTCTGCTTGCAACTTATCGCAGACAGACTGGCACTGATCTGGTGGGATTTGCAGGCCAGGCCAGCCATACCAGATGTGGTCCCTGCCCTTGAGACACCCTGCCATGCCACTGACAAGCCCTCCAGAGGATTTCTTGTAGACATATTCCTTGCTGTCAGGGACCTTCTTGATGGTGATTGGGAGGCGATTGGAAACCACTATCAAGCGGGGCTTGTTGACTTTGTCGTCGCCCGCCATGATGTGAAAATGGAAGATCTTGAATGTGGTATGTGCAAGGAGGTTGTCGCAGCTAGACAGGTCTGGGTAGTAGGAGTTGCAACTCAGTACTATTCTTCAATTGACAAGAGATTGTCAAGAAGTAGAATTGTGAAGATTGTGAAGGTGGTCGATCTGAAGCTCGGCGTGAGGAAATGAATAGATGAGGTCGTCGTGCCGCTGGCCAGTGCTACTTTACCGTGCTCCTTATGTCATCGTCACATGTCAGAGCCACCAGTGCTTCGAGGATATTTGTCAAGATGGACCTTGGTGTAGAAGGATGGGTTTGTGGATGGATCAAGGGGCAGTATTAGGTGCGTGCAGTCTCAACAGAGGTAGCTGTCCGGTCTATTCGAGTCCTTGCAGACATGAATGGTGCAGCTTTGACGTTGAAGCATTGAACGAGCACAAGAAGCGAAGCATGAGCCAACTCACCAGGTGGAAGGAGCGACACGAACGACGGAAAATACCACCAGAGATGCAAATAGAGGAGGCACAGACCCGTGCGAAAAGTATATCCTTGGATGATATGGCTTCTCATATTCACGTTGCGGGTCGAGGAGATGGCTTGAGCAATGCTCTTGTGCCACCTGCCATGCAACCCAACCATTGTATGAAGAAATCTCTGCCAATGAGAAGAGCGACGGGTACCTCTAGGGTCAAACGAGATTGCGACATACACATGTTGGATTTTGGATGTTTGGTACAGGTCAACAGTGCCGCCACCGTGCATGTCGCTATGCATAGGAACTGCTGCTTGCAGGCTTTCGGGGAGGACGGATCTTTGATCCGAAAGAACGGAAGAGAGATCCGACAGAAAATGGAATCCAGTAATAATTACAGACGAAATTACAGATCGTGTTTGCTCCAAGCAGACATGTTTGTGTAGGAAGGGTGAAGCATTGTTCCTCATTCTCAAAGGAAAGCGATTTGAAGTGTGAATTGGAGCTAGACCCAGAACGTACAAGCCTCTAAAGCGGTCCGCAGATCCCGTCTTTCGTCACGTGTCTTCCACTTCGGCTGCGGGCGCAGGCAGCCGGGCCTCTCTTTCTTCAGAGAAAGCGCGCCGTCGTCTCTCAGCTTCTTTCATCCATCCTTACTTACACTTCACCCACAACCCTACACCACCTTGTACGGTCTTCGGGCTTCATCTCAGCGCATCAAGTCTCGCTTTCCCAAGATTGATCGGTAGCGTCGTTCGGCTCCTTTCGGACGCCTTCGGGATCTGGTGCGACTTTGCTACGCGCTCTTGCGTAACACTCTGACCGTACGAGGCGCCACTCTGTGAGCCTGACCTTGAGTGTATGACAGCGGAGGAGTAGTACCTTTAGAAAGAGCTCGGTTTTGAAAAACAGGAGTAGACAATATCACTTCACTGAGAACGGAAGAGAGAAAGAGAAAAACCAGACCCAGAAAGGACTGCGGTCAATCAGAAGAATCGCTCTACCTAGTCCACTTGAAGAATCACAATAGGACTTCCTTTGACTACTGTGTTGCCTTCGGTCTCCCTCTAAATACTAATCTAACCCTTTCTGTTGCATCTTTCCTGCAGGACAAGCCGACTCGGTTTTCAGGTGTATCTCACGCTCGGCTTCTACTTTACAAACACATACAACTCACCGCCACTGAGGTTCACACCAAGTCAGTGTCACCATGTCGTCGGCAGTCTTCTTCCGCTTCAAATCGCAGAAACAAGCACAGAAGATCCCTTTTGATGGACCAAGTATCAGCGTGTTCGAGTTGAAGCGGGACATTATCAATGCTAGCCGTCTAGGCGATGGCACCGATTTCGACTTTGCCATCTACCACGAAGACAGTAATGAAGGTCCGTATGAGAAACTCCCAACCATGTGCGTGACTGACAAATGTGAAGAATATGACGACGACACGACTCTTGTGCCAAAAGGTGTTACGGTCATCGCTCGACGCCTGCCCGCCGTCAGACCCGGTGCCGGTCGTGCCGCTCGATATGTGTCCGGGAAAGCACCTATCATGGCCAAGAATCAGCACCGCATCGAGGCCACCAAGAGTGGCGCTACTTCCAAAGGTCCCACGTCAGGTCCAGCTGTGCTTGACAACAATGCAAGCGAAGAGGACAGGATCGCTGCTATGATGAATCAAGGCAGCGAACAGTGGGAGCAACAGCAGCAGCAGATGGCGACGTAAGTACAAAAGATGTCCTGTGATCTGAAGTACGCTAATGATGGCATAGACAAAAGGCAATTCATCGGACTGGATATGTCAAACCTCAGGCTGTCCCAGACAAGCCCCTGCCTGTCGGCTACACTTGTCACCGATGCGGCGAAAAGGGTGAGTTGTTCTCCATTCTTTCCTCATGATGCGTTCAAAGCTAAGCTCTACAGGTCATTGGATTCAAGCATGTCCCACCAACAACGACCCGACGTTTGACAATCGACCCAAATTCAAGAAGACGACTGGAATTCCACGATCCATGCTCAAAGTCGTGGAGAAGCCGCCTACAGTCGGCGAAGATGGCGCAGTGGATCCGTCACAGGTCCCCCAAGGTCTCATGTACACTGCAAATGGCGAATGGGTCGTGGCAGTGGAGGATAGTGCGTCGTGGGAGCAATTTCGAGAAAAAGCCAAAGGTGCAGCAGAGAAAGCAGAAGCGGTCACCGGCGACCAATCCTTGCAGGAATGGGGAATCGAATGTCCGATAGACAAGCGGATGCTGGTGGATCCCGTCAAGACCCCTTGCTGTGGAAAGACTTACTGCCGTGAATGCATCGAGAACGCTCTGCTCTCTAGTGACTTTGTTTGTCCTGGCTGCTCTACAGATGGTGTTCTGGTCGACAACCTGATCGAGGATGAGGAGGCAGTAAAGAAAGTCAAAGAATATGAAGATGCAAAGAAGGAGCAAGCAGAGAAGCCAAAGTCTGTTAGTCCTGCTCCAGAAGAGGCTGCCGCAACACCGCAGAAGAAGAACAGCACGCCAGAAATCAATGGCACACCGAGTAAGGAGACCAAGGACCAGACCAAGTCTCCATCGCAGCAGAGACCAGCTGTGCCGGCGACAAATGGCACACCAGCACCGGGAACGCCACAATCCACAAATTCTTCCACGTCCAAGAAGCGGCCCGCTGAAGAGGAACTCGAGAACAAGCGTATTCCCACGGGACCCAAAGCCATGGCCAACCAGCAGCAGCAGCAACGACAACAACCACAAGTACCACAAAACATGAATGATTTTGTCAACCAGATGAACGCCATGGCTGGCATGAATCCTATGGGACCGATGGGCTTCAACCCAATGATGAACCCCATGATGGGCATGCCGAATCCCATGATGATGAATAGCATGAACATGGGCTTTCCAAACATGGGCATGATGAATGGTAACTTCAACAACATGGGCGGCCATCAAGGATGGCAACAAAATGGTGGCGGCTATGGTCGAGGACGTGGTCGTGGCAACTGGCAGCAAAACAACTATCACAATGGCAACTTCAACCAACAGCAAAACGGCAACAATGGGCCTTACATGAGACAGCCTGTCAATCCGAACAGATTCCAGAACAAAAACCAGCAGCAGAGATCTGTCGATTACAAGGAGCTGGGATCATAGGATTGGCAGGAGGCCTAGGCAGAGCTTTCGTTACGTGGCGTAAGTTTGGGGAATGAGACGCAACACTTTGGCTTGACGAGAGCTGTCTCTGCTTTATTTGACTTGGGTAGCGAGGCGTTGGTGGACTTTCGAGACATGAAGACCACTCGAGCATGGCAGATATAGCTTGTGTGGTCTGAGCACGAAGGGTATTAAGGCAAAGGCAGGCCATGACTCTTCTCAGTACATACACGAATGAATATCTACACTGTTACCGTCGATCACTCCACCGTGCATGCGTGTGCATATGCAGGAGCATGCACGTCGTCGTCGTCTAGCATCTCATTTTCATTTCGATATTGCCGATGATCGCCCGTTCGCTGGTGCCCGAAGAAGAAAGCGGCATGCAGAAACGTCATGCCGTGATTGGTCGAAAACCCGGGTCGTTGCCCAGGACTTCTCCAAATCCGAGACGGCCCATCCTGGACCTCGAACCGCAATCCCTCGTTTCGCTCTTCCATCCTGTTCCACAAAGCCACGTCAACGCTATACAAAGCCCTCCTACGCCCGTCAAACTCGTCCAATCAATCTGTCCTCACAGACAAACACCACGCGACACTGTCAACCACGTTCAAACCACTCCACCCGACACATTTGACAGTCACACAAACAAGGCCGAGCCTCCTCTTCGAATCACAAATCTAGAAAACCTTCCGCACCCATCCGTACGGTCACGCACGCAGCCGTGGCATATCAGAACAAATGGCGATCTTATCCAGTAGTAATCACCAGAATATGAGTAGTAATTTCGTCAAGAGGAACGGAGGACGTGCCAACATCCAGGCCTCCGCCTACGCCGTCGACGCCCTTACCCAGGAGCTGAAGGGCTTGCACTACTCGTCCACCACTAGCGGGGCAGGAGGGGCCGGGTGGTGGGTTTGAGGTGAGCACGGGCATACCATCACCACCATTATCACCGCGCCGATCTGCTGCATCGCCTTCTGTGTCGCCCACTCGACCCGTCCGTCGCGTTTCGACCGACTCCACGGGCAGCAATACCAGTAGCATAAACAGCAGCAGCAGCAGATACGGCGCCGCGCACACCATCACGGAAGAATGTGAGAGACTCTTCTGCGGGACACTGCGCTCCGTTTTCCTTGGTGAGGGGATATCGGAGCAGCAGGACTCGCTTGTGGCGGGTGCGCTTACTTCGTCGAGGGCTCTTGTCGATGGCAAGACGAGCTCGTTGGCGATTGAGAGGAAGGACTCTGGGGTGCAGCAGCGGACCGGACCGATCGAATTACCTACACCTCCTTCAAGTCTGACTAGCGAGGACGTCAGGGTCGGCGGGCCTGTCGAAGCGCACACTCTCAGCATGGTCAGGGAGTTTGTCGAGGTCTGGACCTATCATTCCGGTTTGAGGTTCAGGGGTTTTCTCGCGGACAAGGACGGCGAGAGGGCACTGTTTGTGTTCTTCGAAAAGGACGCTGTTGGGAAGGACTTGAAGAAGCCGTAAGTCTACCTCTAACCTCCACTTATCGAATGCCTTGTACTGACAATTCGCAAAGTCTCATGGCTCTCCTCGAACTCGCCGGCACTCCCGAATTCGACTGCGAGAAACTCGTGGCCTGTCTCGACCGCGACACAAGCAAAGACGACCACGACGACCTCGTCCACGATCTAGGCTGGGTCGGCTTCGAGCCCACCACCCTCGAACCCTGGACGCCCGGAGCAGTCGACATAACCAGCCCGAAATGGCTGATGTTGAGCATGGAGGTCTAAAAGCACTTGACTTTTTTTTTGCAGTCCCGGCGATAACTTCCTTCACTTCATCTTCTTTCACCTAGGGAGCTAGCTTGTTTCTCGGTCGGAAGCGTTAATGGTTGGGGGGGAAAAAAAAGGGGGAAGCAATTGTCCTTGATCTATCTTTCGCTTGGAGTCTGCAGAAGCGCGACGTGGCTACAGCAAATGAGTCTGGAACTGGGTCGGTATCGCTAGTTGGGCCCCCCAAAAAAATTGAATCTCTGAATTTCCACGAGAAAGCAGGCATACACATTCGCTAGTGACCCGTAACGTCGTTGCTCATCCTTGCTGTATCGTCCTCTATGCTTCGTGCCCTATTGCTTGAACTCGGGAGTGCTCGTCCATGTCCTTTTTTTTTTGGTAAGAAGAGAATCCCGTGGCCATGGTTTCTATTTCTCGCACCTCCCTGTTGCTCTGAGGATGGAAGCGTGATGTATCTTGGAAACGAAGACCTGGCGTGCCCTAGGGGGGCCAGGATCAACGCTACCTTACTGCCCGAGCCAAGTGACGGGCAAAGAGTCAAGTCGCAGAGAAAGAACATGCCCTCGATCCTAGGGGACCGGGGGACAGAGCGAGTCTCTACTGAAGCGGCATTATGGCAGGACAAGCGGTATCTCTCTCCCTCTTGGAGAAGATTTCGTGCGTCCAGGGTAACGCAAGTGATAGTGCTCGACTCTTCACGGGGGAGAATGGGGTGGGAGACAGGGCACCAACTCGCATCGAGGATTCATCTCAGGCACTGGTGGACACGGCTTCACAGACCAAATCGGGGACAACCATTGAAGATCCAAGAAATTTTTTCATTCCAGCGCGGTGTTTCAACCTGCGCGAGGGTGTGTGTTTCGTCATCATGTCATTACGTATCCGCGCCCAAGGAGACATGAACTTCGGACCACAAGAAAAAAGACAAGCATGCTGATGCCATAAAAATGACCAAGTAGAAGCTGATGATAGATTGGTTCTTCGTCTCAGAGGTAAAAGGCGTCATGGCGTAAAGGACAGGTTTGGTGCGATCTCGTCGTGCTCATGTCGTTGAGAGGAGTCAAAGATCGAAAGACGTGAAGCGGAGCGAAGTGAAGGTCTTGGAAAGGACAGAGAAGAAGGGTCTGAAGACGTCGTCGTATACATTTCCGTTCGGTGCGAGGAAGCTGTCCTCGATTTTTGGGACTTGTGCAAAAAAGGTCGTTGCTTCGTGTCATCAATCAAACGCTGACAATGCGGAGTCCTGGTAGTGAAATAGGGATCATGATGTGCTAAGAAAGGAGTGCTGCAAGTCATCATCTCTTCTTTTGCGAGACCATTTGTCGTGAAGCATCTTCGTGAGGATTCATTCGTTGACGCTTGAAATTTTGTTCGTCATCATCGAGTTCGTGGCCGCGCTTATTGGATGGTGGGAGGCTAGTTGGGGATGCGTAGTTTTGAGATGAGTAGTTGTTGGAAGTGTACATGCCGGCGCCGTTGGCCATGCTTCGTGGATCATTGCCTATCGCAGTGTACAGATTGGAGGTTGGAAGATCTGGTCGTTGTGGAGCGCCGTATGAAGGGTAGTTGCCAGTCGTCCGAGGAGTGGCTCGGCCCGGTTGCTTGTGCGGCGATCCAGACATTTCTTGTGACTCGGCACTGATAGGTGTCTGAGTTTGACCACCGTAAGCGTAGTTGCCACGGTGTTGGCTGTAAGGGCCGGCAGAATGTGTGTAGTCATTGTCGTGATCGGTCTCGCCAGTCTCACTTGATGGTGGCTGCTCATGGACGTGCGAGCTATATTTGTCTTCGCTATCATGACCAACCCTTGCGGGTGGGCCCATCTCTGTCTTGACGGCTGGACTTGACTGCATTGCGCTGTAGCGGCCCACGTTGCTGCCATAGCCGGAGCTATATGATGGATGGGCAGAGTGGTAAGACCGCGGGGGCTCGTAGGCACCAGTGGACTGGTAGCCGGAAATGGATGCAAGGCCGTTCGAAGGAGGCGAGCTGACAGGATTGGCGGGTGTGCTAGGTACAGATCTCGTGCTGTTGATGCCAGTGTCGACATGAAGAGGTGCAGACATGGGACCGCTTGTGGTCGGTCCGTTTTGCCAATGTCCTGAGTATCCTGACGAGTCACTCATGCCCATGGTAGAGCCAGGAGCTGCAAATGTGTGTGCTCTGTCAAGACTTGGACGAGCGGAAGAGTGCGAGGAAGTGTGACCTCCTTGCCCTCCTTGGCCACTGATGGATCCAGACATGGAATGGTGATGTTGTAATGGAGGAGCTTGGGATCCGTATGTCGAACGCAAGTGGTCACCCTCGCTGTCCATTGACGTTCGCGTCCTGTCTGTGGTAGCCATGGCAGTGCTGATTCCAGTGCGACCACTGGCGCCGGGCGGGTGGTAGAGCAATTGACCGATTTGGTGCACAAAAAGGGGATACAGTTGTTCTGTGATCTTCTCCTTGTTGGCGAATTCTAGTGCGCGCTCGAAAGGAATCCTACCAGATGTCAGCTGTTTTCAGAGTCCCGCAACGAGCTTCGCTTACCAAACGCCCTTGAGATGCATCGGGCCGATCTTGACAACATGCCGTGTCTTTTCGCTCTTCAAAATGCCGTCCCGACGTCCACGCGTCATACCAGCGACGTTCAAAAGTTTGGTGCCATTGATCATGTGATTGTCCTCTCTGCGTGCAACGCAGATTCCGCCGGCTTCGACCTGGAAGCACAAGCTGCCTTCATCTTCCCAGAGCGTGGCAGTGACGCGGGGCTTGACACCAGGAGGTGCAATCTGACCGGTCGTGTCCATTGGCCGCTCTCCTTGCGAATTGGCCACTGACGAGCTTGGACCAGTTGTTGTGGCTAACGATGGGAGTGTACCGGGACTCTGATGCATCATTTGACCAGGCATTGGACCTCCCGAACTGACCGGAGTCATGGGAGCCATGCCACCACTGGCGTAGCTGTTGTACTGTGGTATCGACATGCCGCTGCTGTAAGAGGGCATACCCTGGTGTGTGGCATACCCTGAGCTGTAATACGATGGTGCCGACGCTGCAGAGCTGACCGAAGAATGGGGCAAGTGGCCAGAAACGTGTGAATGCGAGTCTGCGCCGTACTGACTGTGGGGCATGGACGGAGCATGCATGGTCGGACCGTGATTCATGGTGTGTTGTCCAGCTGCAGCTGTGTATGCAGAGGTGGTCATAGGGTTCTGAGCAAAAGGATTGCGCATCAAAGGTCGCCCCTGCAGGTCCTGATGTACACTATCCTGTCTCTTGTGCTCGGGAATCTCTGAAGGAGGCGTCTTCAACCCTATGTTGAATGACCCGCCTGCGGAAGACGGGCCACCAGTGTGGGAGTTGTTGGATGCCAGAGCGGGCGAGTTCGTGTGGTGACTGTAGTAATCACCGTTTGGTTGATAAGAGGTGTTGCCGAAGATATCTGCAGCTTGGGCAGCCAGCTTTGCAACTTTTGAAGAAAATCTGCAAGGTACCCTTCTGCGAAGTCTTGCTTTTGTCAAGGTATGACCTGTTTACTTTCGTAGACTGCGTCCGATATGGGGCCGAAGTGCTCCTAACGAGTGACCGAGGTCGGCGTTTCGAGGAGGAGTGTAGAATGGGGCTGGTGGTTGAGGTTGAGCTGTATAGACTTCGATGTGTGGGCGGGGTGTAAGTGGTTGCTTCTTACAGCTGTCGCGCCGGGAAGTGTTGCAAGCTTCACGCAAGAACCCGATGCTGTTCGGGAGAAGCAACGCGTGTCCAAAGAGCTCTGTCAGAAGTTCGAAAGTCGTGAGAGTCGTTACAAGGTATGGTTCGCAGAAGCTCGGAGCTGTCTGAGCTGTACCAACAGAGGAAGCTGTTCGACAGTGGGGCTGACTCGTGACAGGCGGGATGAAGACAGAAGATGAGAGGTAAAGATCGTCTCCAATCAATTCGTCAGTCCTTCACTTCGTCAAGAAGACAATGCCTCGTCGTCGTCAAGAGATCGTGGCAGGTCGTGTATTCGTGAAGCGGCGTCGTCAAAGAGCTAGGTAGCGATCACAGCACCAGCTGCAAGACAGATTCAAAGTCAGTGGAAAGAACTGCTGTGAGGGCCAACGGGATGCATGATGCATTAAGGGGGTACGCGGTTTTTGACGCACCTCGTGTTAGCGCAACGATGTCGAAAAAGGAGAAACGCATCAAGCTCTTGCTTGACACCGGCGGCGGCGAGGGGGAAGTTTTTTTTCGAAAAGTCGATGGGCGATGGAAGCTGTCCAACGGTCGCGGCGGACACAGACGAAGAGGTGGAGAGGCTGGGACGTTGACTAGCTTCGCGCCAATAAGCAAGACTAAGCTGTCTCGGAAAGGATGTCCTCTGCCCTGGTCACTCTCCCTTTCGTCAAGGCCCCGACACTGCCAATCAGGGGCGAGTCGATATGCGTCTGTGGTCTCTGCAACTGGCCCCCAAGGACGGGCGAGGCGCGGACGGGCGAAACGTGCCGTGACGATCAGAAGGAGGAAGGGAGGAGAACGCACAGAGCCTACAGGGGTTCGGACGAGAATCAACAATCGGAGGCGATGGATGAGAGATGGAGACCAGAATTGGGGTGAATGAGTCCAGCTATTGCTTGAGCACGAGCAATGGTAAAAACACTGTCTTGAGCAAAAGGAAACCTTAGCATCCTCTTGGACTCCCCATCACTACCCTATTCGAGATTGCAGGGCTTCTGCACACACCTCTACTTTTTGCTGTCAAATGCAAGATGCCATTTCCCGGATGAATAGGCCTCAGATCTAGGTCAGGGATCGCAGCTGCTTGCAGCGGCAGAGCGACATCGTGCAGCGGCCCAGGCGAACATCCACGCCCCAAACCCAAATCGGCTGCACGACAAGGCGAGGCGAGGATTCGGCCCGTAGCGGCACACCAAGCCCGCCGGTGGGCGAAGAGGAAGCAAGGGACAAGAGTGGTTGGGACTGGCCGGAGCGCGATGGTGACACGGCACAACAACTCTACTCCCACGCTGCCCCCCTTCCGAGGGATGCTCCAGGCAGAAAGACGTTGGAGAAGCCCCCTCAGTCGCGTCCTTGACGGGTACCGCCACGGGAATGTAGACGCGAGGATGTTCACCCGCCCGAGCACGCCTGCACGTATCTACAGTACTGTATCATCGTGGCTTTTGCCCAACGCGACTGGGCAGACCCGAAAGCTGACCTTCAAGATGCAAGAGGTACGAGGCGCACGGGATGAAGTGGTGGACTATGGGCTCCAGGCGTTTGTCTTTGACCAGTAATGCGCCCCTTGTCCCTCCACACATTCTTCAGCGAGTCACTCTTCGACTTCGTGCCGCGCTAGGGACCCACAGAGCAATCTATTCAATGGCCAATCGGGCACGATTCAAGGGCTGCACAGTCGATCAACGCGCCGGTTCTTTGCAGCTCGCCAACTTCCGAGTGATCCAACTCGTTCTGTAAAAGGTCAGCGGTGTGGAACGTGCCAGCAAATCAGATCCACCACCAGACTATCATATGTCATGGACGTCCGTTCAGCTGTGGTACGACGTGTTCACGAACGTTTGTTCACATGTGAATCCGTTCGAGGACGCGAGTCGGTTGGCTACTCGCGGCTCACCATAGAGGCATACTCCGCCTTAACGTTCCTGCTCCTAAGCCCTGATGCCTGCAACGCTCGAGCAAAAGTCTGGAGCATATGCAAATGTTTACACGGAGCTGCGCAGCGGCTGCACAACGGGTGAGTTCGCACGAACCTTGATCGTCCGAGTATCAGCATCATCCGGCTTGTCTTGTCCGTCAGCCACGAAAACGAATCGTTGGTCCTTTGGCGGCTACTCTCGCCTCCCGTCGATCCAGCTCCATCGTGCCAAGTGTGTGAACAGCCTAATGATACGTATTTGGCCATTTCCACGCTCGAATCTCGGTGCGACAGTCGAGCATTCATGGGTGTGGTCGCACATGAGGCAGACTAAGGCAATCATGCCGGCAGCACGGTCAACGTGCTTCTGAAACACAACTGTCATCGAGACCTTGCATGACCCAAATGATTCCGGTCCTTCATGGATAGCTCGCGTGGGCAACAAAGAAAGCAAAAAAAATCTTTGAGCACGAGCGTAGCAATTAACGAAGATTCTCCATGTCCCAGGCGAATGCAAAGCTTTGACACCTGCCAGGGGGATATCGATCATCGTCAGAACGAGAACGACGGATCCACAAATGATCCTCATCTAGCAAATCGACCAGAAACCTCAAACAATAATCGCAAAAGCCCTCTTTCCTTGCTGTGCCGCATGATTCCAAACGAGACGCTGGGCAAAAGGCTGTCAATTATCGTGAGTTTGGTCAGAGAGAACCTAGTGACGCCAAAAGGACGCCACTCGGCTACACTCCCACGCCCACTGCCCCCAATTTGACAGCCCGGAATCCTCTATGATCGGGCTTGTCGATACATGATAGCCCTTGTCGATCGACCTGGAAAACGCAACAAGCATTCGTCGCCTATGTGGCTCTGTTACGCGCCGACGGCTTGGGGTCTCGCAAGACCGGCAAGGGACTAGCAATGTCAATCATCCTATCTGGATGCTTTGATAGTCCCTTGGCCAAGCCAGCATTCATTTCGGGAATAGAGGAATTTGTGGACCGAACTGTCATAAGAAGGTGATCTTCTCTGCAGAAAGATGAGCAAAGTAAAGTTGTCGCCATCCATTCTGGGGGGATGCAGGTCCAGCGATCCGGCCGAGGTGCGTCTTGCTTGCATGAAGAAGAAGCAGCAGCCATGAATCGCGGCGAGTTCGCTGGTTCGCAACAAGTCAAGGGTGGTAAAGCTTAAAGCGTATTTCCCGCCCTGCAGCATGTGTGTGATGCGTCTCGAATGGAAATCTGGGAGAGTAGGCGGCTGATGTGTAGATCTTCCGTCCCCGCCTTGCCTTGAGCTGCACAATGGTTCGTCATGGGGTTTCTTTGTTCTCTCGCAGACAGCTGAACACGCCCTTACGGCGTCCTGAGACATGAGCTGTGCACGAAGACGTAGCCTGGACAGAAAATGTCCCAATAGGTCGCCTACCCAGACCGATACCGATTACTCCATTCGTGCAACCGAGCGGAAGACATAGCCTGCGAGTCAACTCCTGCCACGTAGAGATATTCTTCCTCGCACGCCATACTGAATTCGAACATTAGCGCAAGCCACACTAGCAGCAGGACAGAGTCCAAGACTAGGGCGTAACTCAATCCCGACCAGTCGTGACCCTCCAAAACAAACTTCGAACAGGGATCAGACGGAAGAAATCGACCTGAGCGGAGTACATGGTGACTTGTAGATTGTCCTTATCGAACCGGAACCAGCTCAGAACAACAGCGCCTGTTTGTGTCATGTCGCTGATTGGATCTTCCCTGATCCTCCTTACCACACTGTCGGGACTCTGTCGGGATGCCTCTAGCGTCGAAACTGCCTTTTCTCACCGCTCCTTATTGCAATATCGCGCGCCCGAAGCTAGCCTGATGAGAGCCTCAATCATCGCGCGCCATCGACGCAGAGAAAGGACCGAGGACCCCAAGTCTTCCCCGAGCCGAACAAGGGGGACTACGCTTCCTCTCGTCGGTTGAATTACAGCTGAGTCCGGCAGTCTCAACCATTATCGCTAGCTGGGATTACGCAAGGATTTGGAGAGTACCGTGACATTTGGGCTGTGAAAAGCAAACGTGTACCGAATAATTTCGGAGTGCGTGACAGATAGGGATGAAGCAATTGAGGTTCATGTCGAGATCAACCATGCCTTCACAGAGCCGTCAGTACGTAAGCGTCCATGACAACATGTTGGGCGACTGAAAGAATCCTGCATTCCATGTCATGTAAAAGTGCCCGCAATGCAGGTGTGCTGGAGGTGCAGAGAGTAGTTCGGCACGGTGCGAGATGCAGGTAGGCAGACTTGCAGACGTGCAGCTGCGAATCCATGGCTCCCAAGGTTTCCAGCGCCCAGGTCGAGACGGTCTTTTCCTCCCTTGCCCTGCGAAAGTGCTCGTGGCGGTCTGCACGACTGGCGAACTACCAACCCCCCCCCCCCTTGTGGTCACGAAACGATATGCGTGTTTCAGATCGCATCGTCGACTTACCATGTTTGCTAGCTTGTCCGTCCCTTGCTGCGGACACCAACGGCATTTGTGCATCGGTTTCATCTGGCATGTGTCAATTATGCTTTGCACCTCGATGATCTACACATCTACGATGTACGAGTTAATATGATACGAAACGATGTCTTGCATATGTAGTCTTCCAAGAATTGCCCGATCCTTCAACGGAGACGATCCGGAGGGCTTCTAAAGCACAGAAGACGTTTGATCTTCGCTGTCCGAGTGAGTCATGGGCATTACGGTGCACAAAGCTATGCCTGACGCAAAGAAGACGGCGTATTGTCACTCTATGTCTATACATGCACAATGCAGATGTCGCCGCGTGGCACCTACCGACCGTCTACGGTACTTTGACGTATTTGGTGTGGGAGCCTGTAGCGACAGCCTTGCCTCTCTTGCCATCTTCGAGCTTGAAGATATTGACTTTCGTAAAGGCAAGACTGCCTCCTACCCGCTCTGCGATGCCTTCGATCTCGACCTCGTCGCCTTCCTTGACAGAGCTCTGGTAGGTGACATGAATGTCTATGCTGGCTCCAGTCGTGTTGCGCAGGTCCCAAGAAGCGATCGCGAGTCCGCCGGCCCAGTCTACGATGGTCGCAGACACTGAACCGTGAATGCCGCCTTTTGAATTCATATGGGCCTTTGTCATCCTCAACTTGAAGACGACATGACCTTTCGTGACTGATTGGACGCGAACGTCGGACAAGAGCAGCTCATAGATTGGGTTGGCTGGCACGTTTTTCGCAATGTAGTCCTCGACGTGACGATACTCTGCAGACTTTTCTGTAGCCATTTCTGCGAGCTGGCTGCAATCGCCGGAATCAACGCAGAAGGATAAGGATGAGACTATGCTTGTCAGCGACTTGCAACGCAGAATAGGAGGTGTGCATTGAACTCACGTTGTCAATGGCTGGACGTGACTGAGTAAGTGATCTGAGATTTTACGGTGTGACATGTACCTGCCAAGGAGAGACGTCATGCGGCTCTGCGATGGACCATGTGTTCAGAGCAGCCTGGGTGGACAGCTGACAGTGTCAGCAATTACTTTCATGTCAATCCTTCGAACCAGACTTATTACCTGTGTGCGTGTAGCTTGGAGATCTACGCTGGTTGTGTTGGGTTGAAGAGGTCTGGAAACGTTGTCACTTTCCTACTTTGTGCTCACCTCCAAATTGGCAACCATTCGCTCCCTTCTTACCACTCTTGGTCGAAGAAGTCAAGCAATTGCCGATGTGATCGAGAGCTCGCAAATCCAGAAGATCTGGCCGACTCATCTCACGTCAAGCCATGCTAATATGTCTGAATCCCCTGCTAATCCTACGGCCACGAAAGCCTCTATTGATCCATTCTTAGGGGGCTCTCGTGGCACAACGAATACTGGTTCTGCTGGCGAAGATGGAGATATCTCCAGCCTAGGGTTGCAGCCACAGAGAGGTGGTGACCACAGAATTAGTCACCGGAGAGGATTGAGCTTGCGAGCGTATCCCAAGGACTGTCCACCATTGAATGTGCAATGGTTTTTTGCCGTCGATGTGCCGAAACGCAAGCCCAAGCTGCTAGGAGGAGCTCCAACTGAAAACGAAGATACCAAGATCCAACCCAAGAAGTATGCCACCTTCTCAAAACATGACTCCAAATCCATTGAAGCTGCTTTTCAGAAGCTCATAGAGCATGACGATGCCCAGGATCGCTCGAAGCAGACCAAGTCAAATGCCGATGAAGGTGGCGATGTTGGATCCCATAGTCACCAGAATACAATACATGGCAGCGACAACACACCCTCGACCAAGGTACCTGTCAACGAGGACTTTCTCTTTGACGTGGACATCGAGAAGCGGGAGCTTGAGCCTGCCTACTGGCTGGGTCCAGTATATGAAGTTAGAAGGGGATCGTGGTTCCATCAGGGTTAGTATGCTTTTCCAATCATCTGCGAACGCTCTGACCATGATTTCAGAGGGTAGCGTACAACGACCAGCAGATGAGAACCTAGCAAATCAACTCGAGGAAGGGTATCTCAAGCTTGCACCATGGAAGTTTCCTGCGCCTCGGTCCGCTTCGCAGCCTAGGTCATCTTCGAAGCCGGGTACTCGCCCAAAGAGCTTGATCGAAGCAAGTAAGCCATCTGCGTCGACGCCTGGCAGCCCTAAGATTCCAGCGTCAGACGCGGACGCAGATGAAGCTAGCAAGGAGAGCGGAGTAGACTCGCGAGCGCGACAGTTGTCAGACCCGTACAACAGGACACATCGACTTTTCGGACCCTACTCCAACTCGGTAGTCACCTACCAGGATGCAACGACTGCATACATCCTCACCGACGACTTCATGTCTCGTATGAGCAGTACCGTCTATGGTCGGTTTGCTGGCGGCAGTCACTTTGCTGGCATGAAGGTCACACGAGGCTATGTGGACACAGGAAAGAAAGTCGAGGTCAAGGACGAGAAAACCGAAGGGGACACGAAGGAGGCCAAGGACGAGAAAGACAACAAACATCTTAAAGTTACCGCCCCAAAGTCAAATGATGATCAGCAGCCATCAAGCGCTTCAGTGTTGAGCCCGGCTTCAGAGGAGAAACGCCGCACTCTTGAACGTCACATGTCGTCCTTGGTGAGCTCAACCACACCACAAGATGCAGCCCAGCAGGAAGAAGAAGTTCGTAAGCGGAATGAGCGAGAGATTCAGGATGACTACCAGGACACCGAAGGCGACGAGCAAAATCGACCCATCGAGCACCTGCTACTGGTCACGCATGGCATCGGACAACGACTTGGCCTCAGACTTGAGACTGTAAATTTCGTGCATGATGTCAACTCTCTCAGGAAGACCCTAAAGTCGGTCTACAACAACTCCCCGGATTTGCAGGCGTTGAACGCAGAGGTTGACTCGCTACCTAAGAATTGCAGGGTCCAGGTCCTTCCTATCAATTGGAGACACAAGCTTGACTTTCCCAAGACAAGTTTGAAGCACAATAAAAAGGAGCTGGATCTTGGTGACGTCTTTGACGACGACGACTACCCGAACTTGGAAAACATCACAGTTGATGGTGTTCCTGCGGTGCGTGGACTGATCACTGATCTAGCCTTGGATATTCTACTATATCAGAGTCCTATCTACCGAGACCACATCACAAAAATTGTGGTCGAGGAGTGCAATAGGATCTACGGGCTATTCAGTCAACGCAATCCTGGCTTCAAGGGAAGAGTCAGCCTGGTAGGCCACTCCCTCGGCAGTGCTTTGATGTGGGATATACTCTGTCAGCAAGCTCCCGAATCCAATCTTGCACGATCGAGTGCTTCTAGAAAGAAGGGCTCGTATGATGTGCAGCTGGATTTCAAGGTCGAAGATTTTTATGCACTCGGATCCCCCATCGGATTGTTTCAGATGCTACAAGGAAGGACTATAGCAGCGCGAAAGTCGCCAACCAGGACTGTACCACTCGACGAGCCGAACTTTGATCCATTTCTGGATAGCCCTCCGACCTCGAAAGCCGGCAGGACTGCAGATGGTGTGACAGCTTCGGACATGCATGTCTCTGCACCAAAGTGCAAGCAGATCTTCAACATTTTCCATCCCACTGATCCCATCAGCTATCGGATCGAGCCGCTCATTTCGCCCGCAATGTCTACACTAAAGCCGCAACCACTACCATACACTAAGAAGGGTATATTTGGTGCCAACATGGGTCAAGGTCTCTCTGGCATCGGAACTCGAGTGGGTCAAAGTGTTTCTGGTTTCTGGAGCAGCTTCAGCTCTGGCATCGCTAGTAGCCTGCTGAACCGAAGTCTGGGTATCTCTGCCGATGATGAAAGTAAGATGCGAGCACAAGCTGCAGCTTCCAAGTCAAGCGCACCGTTGGGAATGTCGAACAGCAATGACGCCGGCAGTAACACTCCGCCAAAAGACAGCAAACGCCCAGTGTCATACGCTGGTGACAAGACGCAATCGGATCTCAGCCAAGCGATCATCAAGCCGGGCGAAGACGGAGAGCATCCGCCTACCCTACTGGATACCGAAATCGAGACCCTGTATGCTGGCTTTCAGCGTCGTAGGAAGAGTGTACAGAGCGATAGTGGCAGAGATCTGGGCCAGAGCGCCGAGTGGGAAGAAGCTGAGAAGCGTGCAAGGAAATTGAAGCAGGAGGAATTGAAAGTGCGAGCTCTGAATAGTAATGGCAGAGTGGACTACAGCATCCAAGAGTGAGATTGACTGGGTCATAGTATAGGAGCAGACTGACATTGCACAGAGGCGCATTCGACATTTCCCTGATTGCCGCAGTGGCGTCCCATCTGTCCTACTGGGCTGACGAGGATGTAAGTCACTTTGTAATCTCTCAACTCCTCTCACGCCACAGAGTCCTCAAAAGACCGAATTCGTCTTAGGCTCTGCAAAGAATCCCAACTACTACATTATACCATCTTTCTGGTGTTCGTCCCAGTTTGACGGGAATACTCGCCTGTAAACAATGCAACACCGAGACTGGCGGTCTTAATCTAATAGGAACTCCTCTCAACCTTACGACACCCTGATACCGGCAGTTTCAGCAGTTGTAGGCATCCTCGTTGTTCTTACGTTATGCTGCTAGGCTCTATATCGACATGGGTTGACCTGAAATGCACTATGTTCACCCTTCTTCGCCTACCACTAACCGGCTATATTACTTTCGTACCCACCAGACGGTGCGGCGGCTGGAACAAGTCTTCTGCTAGAGATCCAGGTTCTCCATTCGCTTCCCCTCTCTTGTGCGATTTGCAGCGGTACCCGTCCATGGCCATCGCGCAAGGATCGGATATCGACTAGGTGTTCTTGATCTTGGCGCTGGACGCCGACTTTGCGAGTTTCCTCGAAGATGACTGCCGGGAATTCGTGGTAGTTCATCTTGGTGCCGAGGTATAACAGCAGCCATGCGACCTCTTGATTATCGTTCGCAATTGCGGCATGAAGGCCAGACTCCAAGTCTCCCAGTGGATCCTGGTACCTAATTAGCTCCGCAGCCGTCGGACCTGGTAGTCCACCTTCGTCTTCTTCATCTTCATCCTCTTCCGCCTCCGGATCTGGAGCGTCGGGCATTTCGTCCCTGTCCCTTGCCTCTGCTCTGGCACGTCTAGTGTTGTGTCTCCTCTCGCACGTCGCCAGCAGTCTAGCTACGTCAGCAATGTCGCTGTTGCCCTCCCGACAGAGCTCGAGGAAGGCGCGACAGATGCGCTCCTGAGGATGGGCGCGGAGATAGTTCTCCTCCTGGATCAGAGGATAGATGTTTTCATTCTCCTGGGCACCGCCTTCATTCTCGATGTTGACCAGGACCTGGACACCTGCGGCAGTGGGCATGGAGATATCCCAACCACACTTGGGACAATGGATGTCGCTGTTGTTGTCCATGAAGCATTGCCTACCATAGGTTAGAAAGTCACAGGCAGCAAAAGGGTCCTAGTCGTACCAGTGATAGTGGCACTTGCATGGTAGTTCAAGGTCATCCGGGATATAGTGAGAGTGACCATTAGCGTATGCAGCCGTGGGAACACCAGGCTCGTCGTCTTCCTCCTCCGCTTTTACCATCAGGGGCTCGTCGCACCACACGCAATTGGGGACCATTATCACGAATTAGAATAGACAATTCTGAAGATCCGTAACTATTAAAAGTGCGTAGGGTTTTGTCTGCAACTTTATACAACCCCTCTCCTGCCTTTATTTTCGTGCAACATTACACAGGACACTTGCGTTGTACTTGATTTGACGATGCTTGCCTCAGGCATCAGGCCCTTGTTCTGCATGTGACGTCGTCGGGGTTCTTGCAGTGAAGGTGGCCCGAGTTCCTGGCCGCCTGGAGCTGGTTGCCCGCTGTCTGTTTACTTGCCATCCACTTTGGATTTTTTTTCTTCTCTGCTATCACATCACTCGTCGCCGCTCTTATCTAGGCGCTAATCTGTCCTCACTATGCGCTCACAAGGCTGCTAGTAATTTCTTTCCTCGCAAGCACACTACAGCTCGATTTCACCTCCTTTTCACTTATATCCACAATCAATCGTCACTTTCAGCCACTACTGCAATGGACGACGAGTACGAATACCTGGAGCCTGGCTTCGACCCTGCCACATTCACCGTACCGAAGCTGCGTTCCATACTGGTCACTCACAACGTCGCATATCCGTCTTCGGCGAAGAAGCCCGATCTCATAGCTCTCTTCAATTCACATGTCGCATCACAGGCAAAGAAGCTACGCGAGCAGCGAGAGAGGATCAGGCGCACGTCAAGAGGCATAGTTAGCGTGTCGCCAGGCGGAAACGCAATCGAAAGGCGACAGGAGTATGTTGAGGAAGATGAGCTCCCGCCTCTTGAAACACCTGCGCGCAAGTCATCCAGGAGGACTGGGCGCGCATCGACAGAGGACATGATAGCTGCTACACCGCGCACGTCAAGGTCGACACGACAGAGTACTGCACCTCCTGCGAGTGCGCGGGCTGCAGCAAGACAGGCAGAGACGTTCGACGGAGCTTCAGATGGACTAGCTGTGCCAAAGCCACGCAAGACAAGACAGAGCACATCGCCTGCTGCAAAAGAGACTGCTGCGAGCGAAGAGTCGCCATTCTCATCAGACAATCCATTCCAGAAAGGCTCACCGCCACCAACAGCTCGCAGCAAGAGCGGGAACAGGCGCAGAACTACAATGGGTCAGACTGCCGAAGAGGACCGCAGCAAACCTCGTGAGTCACGTCGCAAAACAGAAGGGTACACCAATGGCGCATTGCAGAAGACGTCAGCCAGCTTCGATGTCCCAGTTTCTGCGATCAAGCAAGAGTCCGATTCCGACGTCCAGCCAGGAGAAGAATTCACACCTGATCAGCAGCTCGAGCTCGACACTGCTCTAGCCGGAGATCGTGCACTCGCCAGGCGACCACGTAAGCGACGTTCAGGGGCTGCAAAGGCTGCGCCATGGAGTGTCTTTGTTGCGCTATTGGGAGGTTTTGCGACAGTATGGAGGCAAGAGAAGCTGGCTGTAGGATACTGTGGCATCGGATCGCCTAGTCAAGTTGTTGGCGGCGTCGAGATCCCTGAGTGGGCCTCTACAGTGCGACCTCAGTGCGAGCCTTGCCCCCAGCATGCCTACTGCTACGCCGACCTCAAGACCGTGTGCGAACCAGACTTTGTCCTCACGCCACATCCGCTGAGTCTAGGAGGGCTGGTACCTCTACCACCAACATGCGAGCCGGACGGTGAGAAGGCGAGGCGAGTCAAGGCTGTCGCGGACTTTGCCGTTGAGAAAGAGCTTAGGGAGCATAACGCGAAGTTCGAGTGTGGTGAAGTCAAGAGTGCCGAGGTGCGCGTTGAGGAGCTGAAGACGGTGGTGGCGAGCAAGCGCAGCAGGAAGATGAGCGACAAGGAGTTTGACGAATTATGGGAGAGTGCACTCGGAGAGATCATGGGCAGAGACGAGGTCGTGAGCGGAAGTGATGGGTAAGTCTTGCCTTTCTCTCTTGCCGTTCCCCAAACAACTGGCCCCTGTCTTTCATTGTACTTTGAGAAGCTTACACTAACAGCCTCGCCCTCACTCCAGCTCCCGAACCCTCCTCCGCTCAACAAGCCTCGCACGAGTCCCCTTCTCCTGCGCCGTCCGAAGATCACTTCATGCAGCGCTTAGACAGCATCTTCCGAAGCTTGTAGCTATTATCTTTCTTTCACTCTCTGCCGTCTATGGCAGGCACGCTTTGACAGTCCGCAAATCCACTTCCACCCGAGCAAAGGTCCTCGCTGGGTCTGCGCTTGAAAAGCTCGCGCTCCAGGCGAGTCTGCACGCCGAGGATCCGGTCGCTTACCCGGAGCCGTATATATCCATGGTTGCGTTGCGGGACGATGTACTCAGGGAAGAATTCAGCGCCAAAGAGCGCGGAAGGTTATGGGAAGTGGTCAAGGGATTGGTGGAGGGAAACGCTAATATCAGGTCTATGGTCAGGGAAGGCAGGACCGGCGAAGTCAGCAGGGTTTGGGAATGGATTGGCGCTGTTCAGAGGATCGAGAGTCCTGATGGCAGGAGAGGCAGTACGAGATTCAGTCTTGGTGGACCGGGCAGGATCACGGGACCGAGCACGCCTGCAGCTGGGTATAGCACTGATCAGGGTGAGAAGAGCGAGTTGGAGGTTAGTAGGTGGACCGAGGGGAATACTTCGTACTTTTGATAGAGAAGTGTGAAGGGATGGTGCAATCCCAAGCCAAATTGGTATAGCTGTGATTGCGTGCATAATGACATGATTTTGATTTTGCGCAAGTTCGAGAAGAAAGGTTATGTTGGTGATGATCATGAGCTCAAGCTTAAATGATTTTGAGGCATTTGGTGGAGACGTGCTCGAGATAGTAGAAGATAGACAACATAGATATGCGCCACGAAATTGATCATGACAAAGTTGTTTGCACATCTCGTTTGCGCATGTCAAAAAATGGTCCGTCGAGGATGTGATGTCGTATTTCCTCTTCTTGCAAATTATATATCATGAACAAACTACTCTTACGCATTTGAGATGATCCCCGCAGAATTTGAGCACGTGACGCCAAGACTTGCGCACCAGCGCACCAAAATTCAAACGACAACTTCGAGATCAGCCACCACCACGCCCAATAACCCATCAGCGACCACAAATACCGCCAAGATGGTAAGTTCCAAGCTCTGTACGCCTCTCTCGACGACTGCGGTATCCATCGAATCACTGCGACAAACATGGATCTACAATTCGACGTAATTGCGAGCCGCAAAATGAATTTCGACCATGACCAGTCTACTGAACGACCAGTAATCGCGAAAAGCTGTATGAAGAGCCAGGAACAACGAATGAACATCAAATTGATCGCATGCACTGTCTCACCGTCTCCTGGACTTGATTCGATGGATACCGAAGCCGTGAAGAGATAGACGAGACACAGGATCGCAGAAAGACGGGGCAGTGGCTAATCCTTCACCTAGGTCAACGTTCCCAAGACACGCCGCACCTATTGCAAGGGCAAGGATTGCAAGAAGCACACCCAGCACAAGGTCACACAGTACAAGGCAGGCAAGGTACATACAGATCCATGTTGAAACTCCTCCAGTGCCTTCCTCCTAACCCATCCGCCAGGCCTCGCTCTTCGCCCAAGGAAAGCGCCGATACGACCGCAAGCAGTCCGGTTACGGAGGTCAGACCAAGCCCGTGTTCCACAAGAAGGCCAAGACGACCAAGAAGGTGGTGCTGCGCCTCGAGTGCACTGCATGCAAGACAAAGGCACAGTTGGCGCTCAAGCGCTGCAAGCACTTTGAGCTCGGTGGTGATAAGAAGACAAAGGGTGCGGCGCTGGTCTTCTAGATGTCGGTATCATGGACTTGAGGGTTTTCTTGCATGTGGAGGGGAAGGGTGTGTAGGAGATGCAGAGAGGATGTGGGCTTCACGATCTGAGGATCCAGATCGAGAATTCGATCTAGAGGTGTATTGAGAACGAATACCACGATGCATCTTTGACTTTGCCGGAGTCACGTTTGATTGAGTGAAATTTTTCGAATATGAAAAGTGCTTATGAGCTTTTGTTAATACATGCTGCTTGCACTTCGTCAGCAAGCAAAGGCTGAATGTCCCTCAACGCCACCTTGCCAAACTTCGCCTGTAAGGTCCCCCTGGACCATGACAACATCGTTGTCTCTACAGCTTCGCCACTAGCCTCTTGCGTAGGGATGGAAGCCACGATGTCCCCCACGTCCGCCGCCACGATAATTGCCTCTGCCTCCTCCGCCAGCATTTCTTGGGCCAGTCGGCGCATTCGCCGGCGCGTTCGGGGCCTGAGCAGGTGCACCCTGGCCGCCAGCGCCACCTCTGCCCCTTCCACCTCTGTAACCTCCCCTTCCTCGGCCCCTGAATCCGCCTTGCCCGCCATCGTCCATTCCCATCGGCGCCGGCACATCCTCGTACATGCCCTCCCAGCTACTGCCGCCACTGCCATTGAACGGACTGCCAGCATCCATGCCCTGACCCTGCCGCTCGTACTTCTGCTGCTCGAACGCCATCTGCTCCTGCGGACTGAAGTTTCCTCTGCCCCCACCTCCCCCACCGCCCTGCTGCTGCTGCTGCATCTGCTGCATCATCCTAGGATCCATGTTGCCGCCACCGTTCTGCTGCATCATGGCCATCATCTGCTGCTGCATCATCGGGTTCATGCCACCTCCTCCGGCCATCATCTGCTGCTGCATAGCGTTGAAGTAGTTCTGCATGCGATGCCAGTACGCCGCCATCATGCTCGGCGTCATGTTGGGTCCCGCGCCCCCGCCCATGCCGCCGCCCATACCACCCATAGGCCCCATGTCCTGCCCGCCTCCTCCTCCCCCTCCCCCTACTCCGCCGCCAAACCCACCACGTCCTCTCCCGCGTCCACGCCCAGCCCCACCATCGTCCTCATTCACCATGTTTCCTCTCGGCTGCGCCTTCTTCACCTCAATGCTCTTCCCCAAAATCTCCAGCGGCCCTTGCAAAGTCCTATCAACCGCAGCTTCACTGTCGAACGTGACGAACCCGAACCCTCGCGGCCTCCCCGTGTCCTTGTCCATCATGAGCGTCGCGTCCAACACGCGCCCGAACTGCTGGAAAAACGTCTTGAAGTCATGCTCGGTAGCCTCTTGGGACACGCCGCCGACGAAGATCTTGGAGGTGCGCTCCTGCTCTTCGCGCGGGATGGCGCGCTTCGGGTCGATGATCTTGCCGTCGAGTTGGTGCTCTTTCACCATGACCGTGTTGACGCATTTGGGGTCGCGGAAGGTGAGGAAGCCGAAGCCGCGAGAGCGACCGGACGCCGAGTCGCGCATGACGGTGCATTCGGAGACTTCGCCGAATTGGGAGAAGTAGTCGCGGAGGGATTCTGGAAGGGGGGGTGAGTGGAAAGAGATGGAGAAGAGGGAGAGGGACTTACGGTCGGTGGTTTCCCAGTTGAGGCCGCCGATGAACATCTTGCTGGGAAAGGGTCAGTAAACGATCTAGTCATTCTCATAGTCGTAATGTGGTGATGGGGGGAAGATATTGGTGGCTCGGAGCATATCCGTTTGGGTCCAGCACGGATATGTCTTGATTGGAAGAGTGTTGCAAATATCTCTAGTATTGATACGGTCGATTTCGAGGTGGACGAGATCGTGACCCGGGTCGATGGTACACAGTGGTCGACAGTGCCTGGCGGGATCGTGGCAAATGCAGTGACGGCAACGCATCTGAACGAGGTGTGCGCGACAGCCTCCACAGCTCCCAACATCGGTGTCTCTGCCGCACGGATTTTCGCCAACACAACCGCAGAGAATAAAGAGGCCAGGAAGGTAACCATAATATCTCGTTTTGAGGTCTGCTACGAAGGCGTAGTCAACATTTCAATGTGGCTTTCAAAAGCATACCACTTATTGATCTGTCCTGACTCGCTGCTTCTATCCGGAGCTGAGCTAATCGCTATGATGTGATTACATCGCTTTATAGCTATTTGCTTATGCCAGCTGAGGAGCATGTGTAGTCGGCATGGCTAGGTTCCTGATGGTACTAGAGTGATCTGCCAAGGTCGATAGACCTTTCTGTACCGTTCCCGTTCTCATGCCATTACATGGGCAACCACCTTTGACTCCCTGCTATTGCCTTGTCGCGCTGTTGCATGCAGCAAGCGACTTCGCTTCCGTCCACAAAACGGAATTTGGCCGTCTGAAAATCCAGGTACCTCCTGCACTTGCGATCGGCCCTCCAGATCGTCGAAATCTCCAGTCATGCCCAGATGGACCAGTCGGCATTGGCATTGGCGCATATGTACGGTACGTAGAATTACTACAACAGGCAACAAAACTCACCCATCTTCTTTGGTCCCAATCATTGGACGTTCTTCTTCCTGATGTTGATTTCCCCCATATGATCCCTGACCATATCCTTGACCTTGGTTGGACCAGTCTTGACCGCCGTGACCATTCTGTCCGTCGTCCTGGTCATAATCACCTTGTCCGTTTGCGTTCGGGTCATAGGACTGATTGTAGTCTTCACTGAAGTCTCCCTGAGCGGCAGGCTCTTGCTGTTGGGCTGGCGCTTCTTGTGTCTCTACCGGTGCACTCGCTGGAGGGGGTGCTGCCTTGGCCGGTGGAGGTGCATCGACCACATCGTCATTGTCGTAGCTTTTATGCGTCAGAGAAAGAACTAGTTCGTCTCGCCGGCTCACTTACAGATCAGCGAAGATGTCCTCCTCCGCTTCCGGACCGTCTGCCATAATGCAATGCTAAAGCGTGAGTAAAATCAGAAATGAGTCACTGGCGCGACCGTAGCGCGCAAAGCACAAGGCCTCGAAGTGGATGTTGATCCCGAATGCGCCGACGATTGTCGAACTTGTCGGAATCAAAGGAACAATCAGGGTCGTATGGCAATCCCGATTCAGTGACGAAGAGAAAGTAAATTGAGGAGTAATGTCAGTTTTGTTGTGTGAAAGTTCTTAGATTGTAAGGCATCAGCTCTCCGTGAAGAAGCAGTCCTCGAGCTTGGACCTCTCGGAAGAGCTCGGTGTAACCTCGGCAGATGCGGCGCTATTGAAGACATGTCGAACGACCAACGACGTCGTTCTTCACACATCCCCACATGGAGCCAATGACTCGGTAACAAGCTGCTGTCGCAAGGCAGCTGGACACAATATGGCTTCCAAGAAAGTTCAGGTAGTTCGAAATATGTGCGCGCAAATGAGTACAGCTAACATGTCCCCAGGAGATGGTCCAGGTTAGTGTCTCTGAAACTCTATGCGATGGAATGGAAGACTGATATGCGCCGTTCGCCTTGTAGACGGACCGTAGTAGGTACGAGCGCCTCTACGGCTGTTTATACTGTTAAGGGCCTCGGCTAATCAGTATGAGCAGCTCAGCATCGCCCTTCTGGCGAACAACCTCGAGTAGCAGCAAGAAAGGGTCCTCCGGGGCGTCGCAGAAGGTCATAGGCGCGTCTTACTCACATGCAGACATTCTCAAATTCGACCAGCTGTCAGTCAAGCTAAGGTCTATCTTCTTTTACACAAGCTGAACAGAAGTGTAGGAGTGTCTCACGATCCAACTCATTCTCCAACCGTGAATCTGGTGGACGACCTTCGAGTGCGGCTTCCAACAAATCGCCGGAGCGTAAACGAGGAGGGTACCAGAGCTTTGAGCCAGGTCAAGACAGTGATTGGCTTGCGACAGACGATTTTGACGACGATGACGAAGATGAAGACGTTCTGGCACTGGACGAGGACGAGGACGAATTTGGTCTGCCCAGCATAGCGAGCATGCGGCGCAAGGGCAAGCGGAATTCAAGTAAGAAGAACATAGACCCTGGAGGTTTCCGACAAACACCTCTGAGTGCGTCCAGCTATAGTCCGAGTCTCGGGAGTTGGGGTTTCGATAATGGAGACATCGCAGAGGAGAGAAGCATACCAAGTTACCCAACAGCGAAAAAGAGCGAGGGAAAGATACTACGACCCCAATACAAGGATATCCTAAAAGATCCGGCAAATTCTCTACACCTGATCAGCCATCCTCCGATACCGCCAAACGCGACAGCTAAGGAGCGCGAAGCACACTCGGCACGCATAGGCCGTATCAACCGCTTCAAGCGTCTTCTCCAAGCGACGAACATACCGATCGCGGAACTCAGAGACTCGGCTTGGTCAGGCATACCAGAAGAAGTCCGCGCAATGTCATGGCAGATCTTGCTTGGCTACCTGCCAACAAACAGCGAGCGGCGGGTCGCTACCCTCGAACGAAAGCGGAAAGAGTATCTCGATGGCGTCAGACAAGCTTTTGAAAGGGGCACAGCGGGGAGCGATGCGCCTGTCGAGACGAGTCTGATGGCAGGACGACTCAACAACCACTCACATCGTGCGAAAGGCAGGGGTCTCGATGAAGCAATCTGGCATCAGATCAGTATTGACGTGCCGCGGACAAACCCACACCTGGAGCTATATGGCTACGAGGCAACGCAGCGATCGTTAGAACGGATATTGTACGTCTGGGCGATACGACACCCGGCTAGTGGCTACGTACAAGGCATCAACGATCTCGTGACACCGTTCTGGCAGGTATTTCTCGGCAGCTACATCACAGACTCGGATGTGGAGACTGGGATGGACCCAGGTCAGCTGCCAAAGCAGGTCTTGGATGCGGTAGAGGCTGATTCGTATTGGTGCTTGACTAAGCTCTTAGACGGAATACAAGACAATTACATCGCGGCGCAGCCAGGCATACAGCGGCAAGTGGCTGCGCTCCGCGATTTGACTACACGCATAGACGAGAGGCTGGCGAAGCACCTGGAGTCGGAAGGGGTCGAGTTTATTCAATTCAGCTTTAGATGGATGAACTGTCTTCTCATGCGGGAGATAAGTGTCAAGAACACGATCCGCATGTGGGACACTTATCTCGTCAGTCATTTCTCTTTCCCTCCAGATTACCTTACTGACACTCCCAGGCTGAGGACCAAGGCTTCTCCCACTTCCATCTTTACGTCTGCGCAGCATTCTTGGTCAAGTGGTCCGACAAACTCTTGAGGATGGATTTTTCCCAAGTCATGATGTTCCTGCAGTCTCTGCCTACAAGAGATTGGACGGAAAAGGACATCGAATTGCTTTTGAGCGAGGCGTTCATTTGGCAGAGCTTATTCAGGGGCTCAAAGGCGCATATCCAAAAGTCAGCGTCAGGGAATGGACCGTTGACACTTTGAGATAGCAGATCATAAATCGTGATGAATTCGATGAGATCATGCATGTCCATTCACCTGCTTCGGTGTGTCGGATAGGGTGATGAGTCCTTCTGCTGGCTGTTCCGTGTCAGTACATCCCATGCGACGGTAGTGAGGGTACTTACAGGTGAGAATTGCCTGAGCTTGATCCCGGCTTCCTGGAAGAGTCTTGCAATCTCCTCGTCCATGTAGTAGCTTCTGCTAAAGACCACCTCCCGAATCCCTACCTGCACGATCTTGATACTGCACGTCAAACACGGGCATGTGTTGCAGTAGATCGTCGCGTCCTCACCAACCCTGTCTCTCCCTGCTTCCAGAAGAGCGTTCTCCTCAGCATGCACGCACAGACATGTACTCAAAGCTGTGCCTCCACCACCTCCGCCATTGCACCGCGGACAACCGCCCTGATTGCAATTCGTAATGTTCCGCGGGGTGCCGTTGTAGCCAGTTGAGATGACCCGCTTGCCACGTACAAGAACGCACCCTACTTGTCGTCGCATACAGTTTGACCGTCTGGCTGCGAGTGAGGCAAGAGTCATGAAGTACTGATCCCATGAAGGACGGAGGCGATTCTCGTCCGTGAGATTGAGGGCATCTAGACAATTGTTCAACTTCTCCAGAGACGAGGTAGAATTGAGAAGCTTGATACGTGCTTGAGACGGGAGGGCAGCTAAGCCGAAATTCGAATCGTACATGTGACTGTCATCGCGAATGACGAATTGCTCCAAAGTCGGCGGCTGCTGAGAGAGGGTGAGGCATCGAGCTTGGAAGCGGGACCAGCGGAGTGAGATGGGGGCGTCCACGGATATGAGGATGAAGAAGGGTCGATGCGATAGGACGTCGAGGATGTGTTGCGACCAGATGCTGGTGGTGACAAAATGAGATGTCCATGAGGATGTTACGTGGTCGAGAAGTGCTTCAGGGGTATCGAAGGACTGGGGTGCTGGAGAAGAGGAGTGTAGGGAGGTATTAGTCGCTGATTTCTCGATTGATGGAGTCAAGGCAGGTCTCGAGATGGCCAGTGGCACGAAGCCATGCTTGTTGATCAGGTAATCTGCCACAGAATGCTTGCCAGCACAAAGACCTGCAGGGTAGTTAATATCGTGCTTTTTGGACGAGGGAAAGATGATTACCTCCGCAGATACCAATAAGCATGGTGATGTGATATCATATAAGTACTCGAACGCTGATGACAATGCAATACAGTCCGCTATTTCATGCAACAAATATTATTACATTGGTGCAGACATGGCATGCGATAGATAGTATGGTAGCCCCCCGCAATCGCGAGACGTGCAACCCAATTTACGCGTCGCACGGGGACGCGGGCCGTCTTCCGTCCCGACAGCGTCACATGGCTGGCTCCTTGGCTCTCCCTGTCATGAGCGAGTGATACAGTCACCTAGACACGACCACATGCTCACTGTCTTTGTAGAAATTCCGAATACCTTCCTCTGATCCCTCAGACACGAAGCAACCTCTCATACATGCCAAAGTGTAGACACTTCACAAACGCTTCAACCCCGCCTCTATTATGATGGCTTCTACAACCTCAAACTTGCAATACGCACCGTGGACAACTGAGATTGACCTTGGGTTCTACTCAGCGCTCGCTAAGCTCAAGCTCGAGAATGACAAGCTGGAATCACCTGTACGTAAGGTTCTAGGCACATATGAATTACGACCACGAGATGCTCCTGAGAGATCGACCTCGATGCAAATACACACGAGTGCACTCACCGAGGCCAAGTATGTATTTCAACTTCATATGGTTGTGAGTCTGGTGCTGATGAAAAAACAGAGTACCACTCAACAATTGCCGCAGCGATGGTATGATACGCAATTTCAATACCCTCGAGGAATTTCGAGAGTATGATAGGTCTGCGCATATGGAGCGAGCAGGTCGCATGGTCAGTATCGTGATACGATTGCACCTGAATCATCCTAACGCGAACTTAGATCTGGGATGCCGTCAATGATGGCTCGATCTTTTCCTGTCCGTCTTTGCTATCCTCCTTCTCAGCGATCTGCTTCGCGAACCTCAAGAAATACACTTTTAATTACCATTTCGCATATCCAGCTCTTCACTCGGATCCACAATGGAAGCGGCAGGTATGTGACAAAGCACGCCAGCTCTCTTCAACAGAGACGACTCAGCTTGTCAGTCGAGTCGGCACATATCAGTACGGAGTAGATGAGCGTCAGCGTGGCTTTTTCTTGCTCAAGAGAGTTCGTCCGGGCTCCTCGAAGACTTCGGAAGAAGCTGAGGCCTCGCGAACTCGTGCAGATCCAGGAAGCACAGACAGGCGGGAATTCGCTGTGGACGATACTGAAGCAGACGAATCATCTGACAATGCGTCAAATCCATGGCAGATTGCTTCACTTGCGTCTTTTGAGCAAGGATTCTTTGAAGGCATACCGTCGGAGGATCGGTATGTCTGCTTTGTCGATCCATCGACGTACCCAGACAACCCAGGCTGGATGCTACGAAACTTACTTGTTCTCATCCGGCAACGATTCAAGCTCAACAATGTGCAGATACTATGCTATAGGGATACCAACGCAAGGCGCGAGCATCCCACGAGCATCATTCTAAATCTGGAATGCGGCGAACAAAGTGCCGTAATGAAGCCTGCCGAACAGCTGCCGAAAGTCACTGGATGGGAACGCAACGAGAACGGCAAGGTCAGCGCAAGGACGGTAGATCTGGGCGCCTACCTGGACCCGGTCCGCCTCGCGGATCAAGCTGTTGATCTCAACCTGAAACTCATCAAGTGGCGGATTGCTCCCTCGATTGATCTAGACGTTATCAAGAACACCTCTTGTCTTCTACTAGGTGCAGGCACTCTTGGCTCATACGTGGCACGGAACCTCATGGGTTGGGGTGTGAGGAATATCACGTTTGTTGACAATGCCAAAGTCAGCTATTCCAACCCGGTCCGACAGCCACTCTACACATTCGCGGATTGCCTTGAAGGTGGTGCGAAGAAAGCAGAGAGAGCGGCAGAGGCACTCCGACAGATCTACCCGGGCGTGAACTCTCGAGGCATCATGATGTCAGTTCCGATGGCAGGCCACCCGATCACCGATGAAGCAGCATCGATGCGGGATTACGAGCAACTGTACGAGCTGATCTCAAGTCATGATGCTTTGTTCTTGCTCATGGACACCAGAGAATCTCGCTGGTTGCCAACAGTCATGGCAAAGTCTCTCGGCAAGATCGTGATCAATGCTGCTCTTGGATTCGACACCTACATGGTCATGCGGCACGGACTGCGCACGCCAAAGAAGCGGCGGACCTCTTCATCCTCATCTGGATTACCCATTTCGCATCGCTCTCAAGAGTTACATCCTCATCTACCCTCCTCCGACACTGGCGCAAAGGATCCACCACAATTGGACGAGCTTGGTTGCTACTTCTGCTCCGATGTCGTCGCTCCGAAAGACAGTCTCAAGTCTGCCACTCTTGATCAGCAATGTACGGTCACGCGACCAGGTGTAGCGCCAATAGCTTCAGCTCTGGCAGTCGAATTGCTCGTTTCCATCTTGCAGTCACCACAAAAGGGTGCGGCGGCTGCACCGAACCCCTCGTCAGCAGGATATCAAGAGACTTCGCTTCAGGAAGGTGAGAAGCCACATCCTTTGGGCACAGTGCCGCATCAGCTGCGAGGCTTCATGTCTAATTGGAGCACTATGACCATAAAAGGTCGAGCGTACGATTGCTGTTCAGCATGTAGTCCGAAAATCGTCGGAGCGTATGAGAACGATGGGTGGGAATTTGTCAAGAGGGCGATCAGTGAGCAGGGCTACGTCGAAGAAGTTAGCGGCCTAGCAGAGGTTCAAAGACGAGCTGAAGAAGTCGCGGATGACGTCGATTGGGATGATGAGGAAGGTGAGCTCGAGGAAATCGGCGCGGATGGTGAGCTGATTTGAGATGAGCTGGGCATTTGTTTCTCAGCCGTCAGCACGGCGCTCGAGCGGGTTCTGCACGTGATGAAGCATGAGAAGAAACCACTCCATGATTTGAGCCAGGCGTTGTGGATGCCTCTGAGGCTACTGGGATCTCACTGGCGAATCGATTCACCTATTTCTCCTGCCTTCGTCTCATGACCTCTAGGACATCCTGTGCACTATCCTTGTCACCTTTACGCTTCCCTTTCGACCTCTTCTTTTTCTCCTTGCCCTTACCAGCACTACGTCCTTTGCCATCATCATTCATGCCCCATTCACTGAGCTTAATCTTGCCGTCATCGTCACCATCGTCCTCATCAAATCTGCCACCACCAAAACCCATGTCCAGATCCTCGTCGTCACGACCCATGCTCGCCATTAGCATCTCCCGCTTCTTTTTGAGACGCGCTTCCTTCTCGAGACGTTCAAGACGGGTGTCTTCGTCCTCGTCTTCACTCTGCTTATCCTCGACGTTCTGCTCCGCGCCCTCCTCACCGTCACCAAGCTGCATCTTGAACTTGGCCATATTGCCAGCACGAGAGATGGCTGATAAGAAAGCCGGGTCTTGGAAAGGGTTGACTTCTGGCGCTGCACTTCCGCCTTCTGATTCTTTTCTGGCGGAGGAAAAGTAGTTTCGACGTTTCTCAAGTGCCTTCTCCTCATCAGTGGTGGCTGATTGTGGTGCGATGTTCGCCTTAGCAGCAGCTGGCTCCTTTGCTCTGGGCTCGTCAATCTCTCCCTCCTCTTCATCGTCGCCGCTGCTCGAGCTGCTGTTGTCGTCACCATCTCCCCCTAAGCCTGCCAACGGATCGTAGTCGTCTTGTACGTCGTCGAACATGTTCTCCATCACGTCCTCCTCTTCCGGCTCTGGCGGAGCTTCCTTCAATTTTGGCATGATAACGTCCTCATCCAAGAACTTTACTGACTTGTTTGCCTCCTCAATGAGCTTATCAGGTTGCACCTTTCTCACCTTCTTCTTCACCTTGCCATTCTCATCCCTCGTAATGATGACCTCCCGTCCCTTACTATCGATCACCGTCCTCGGCTTTTCCTTCCTCTCCTCAATCTTTCGAAACTTATCTCCCAGATCGGGTCTGCTCTGCAACCTCTCCTGTGCCTCCTGCGCCCTTCTCGCTTTCAGCTCCGCTAAAATCTCATCCCTGCTCTTCTTCACCCCTTGACCCGACGTTTGTGCCTCCCGATTCAGCTGCCCCTTCTTCTCCACCTTCTCCCTCTCCTTGGCCTGAATCTCCCTCGCCTCCACCTCCTCGAACTCCTCGTCCTCCCCTTTCGGATCACCGTCTTCATCGCTTTGGCCCTTTCCCTCGTCTTCCCCAGGACCATCAATCACATCCTCCCCCCGCCTCACCCTCTCCAAGAGTTTCCGATCCAGCCCCCTCACAAGATGCGTACTTCCGACATCGCCCCCTGCGATCTCCTCCCTCAACCTCTCGAACTCCTCTTCCTCGAGCTCGCCCTCCACCACCTGCCGCGCAAGCGCATGTATCCGCCTCTCCTTCTCGTCGCGCACGTCCTCGCTGTCGGCGTTCAATCGCTCGAGGGCACGGTTCGTGTAGCCTTTTCCAAGATTGAGAGTTTTGAGTTTCTTGGCTGGTCGTTCGGAGGTGCTGTTTGAAGGAGAGGGGGCCTTGAGTTTGTAGGACGTCTTCGAGGAGGGTCTGACGGTGCGCGGGAGGAATGTGTTGCGCTGACCAAGGGGGCGGGAGGATCGCGGTGGGGGAGAGGTGGAGGAGGTGGAGGGCTGGGAGGACTTCGACAGGAGTAGGGTGCGGAAATCGGAATTGTTCATGGTGAGAGTAAGCGCGCGAAGCGCGAGGCCAGACGAGGTAACGTGTAATGTGAGGTTGAGGTCTTCAAAAGTGGAGCATGAGAGCAGGAAAGATGGGTGGTGAGGTAAACTCAATGGAAGGCTTGGCATAAATTTCAGGTGATGGCGGATGCCCTCTTCACAACTACCCGCTCACCAGCATCTTACTCTTGTGTTGTTCGCGGGCACGTCACTCCCCTATCAACTGCACTTGTCTCCAGATCCAATCAAGACAGATTTGTCGACAACCAGAGGCCATCTTGTTGGCGGCGAGCGGCACACCATGTAAGTATTGGCCAACAGAGACTCGATCGTAAGCATGGGACAGGAATGATTCAATGTGTACTGTCATTTCTTGCGCCACGCCCTAGTATGTTGACGCATGAGCAGGATGTTCGATATAGATGGCCGGCCGCGTGAGCACCACACGCAAAATTGCTCTCGAAAGAGAAGCCATGATTCCTCTGGTCACCGTCATTCTCTGACTATGTGCCTTTGTCCAAGCTACCTGCGTTCGGGATGACCCAAGCGCTGCAGTACTGCAGCGTGGAACGAGCGATTCTTTACGATTCTGCAGATTCTGGATCGACACTGCTGTAGAGACCGAAGTCATTTCCCTATCAGGCCTGAACGCCAGGAACCTCTCAGAATTCTGCAGATGCGTATCGGGCGTCCCGGCTTGGGTCACCTCAACTACATCCTCGTTTGCCGCAGTAGCAAGAGCTACGGGCCTTTGAGGACGCGATGAGAAACAGGTCGTTGCCGTCCGCGATGCTTTTATTCATCCTGCACGCTTCTGAGCTACTACAAGCTGCGGCTACGAAAGAATAGTCCTTTGCAGGATCTGAGGCCCTCTCGCTTCTCCGGCGTGTGCTCTTGTGCCGCAAGATCTCCAACTATCTTTCAAAGAGGCAAGACTGGTATCTACTTCTTCTTTCCAGACGAGTAGCGTGATAGCGACTACCACTGTCGCCCCGCAGACCTCCTCGTCATTACAAGCAAGCAGATCTTCGACAAATTCACCTGTCGTCACACAAACGACCACTTCGATCACGCCTCGTCCTGCAGTGACTACTACCGCTTATGTGTCTTCTCAATTCACCAAATCGGCCACGACTTCCAGTCCTGTTGTTATTGCCATCAGTCCCGTTTCTGCCCGATTTGGGGAATCAATCACAATATCAACAGGCAGTGCAGTCACATCCCTCGATCCATCTACCGGTCTGTCGGGCACAACAGTGACTGCCAGATCCTCTGCTAATCTGAGCGAGCCCAGAGCAATCTCAGTCAACACTATCTTGCAGGAATACAGCAGCGGATCTTGGTCGTCCACAAATAATCGAGTTCAGACTACCAGCAGCGAGCTCACAATATCCGCCAGCCTAGATCTCGCTACCAGTGGCGTCTCGACACCTAGCCTGAACCCTTCAGAGATCAGCTCGACTCCTCCAGCGCTGGACACCACTTCTCTCTTGTTAAGCACGACTTTGTCTTCTTCTACTTCCTCTGTGTATCCTTCTGCTTTGAGCTCTCAGTCAACTCCCTCATCGTTATCAACAATTCTATCGGAACTTTCTCTGCTTACGGAGGCATACTGGGTACGCCGCAGTGCAGGCTGAAGGGAGTAAGGACCAACCCGATATTGAGCTTGACCTTGGAGTGCAATGTGCACTAGGCATTTCTAGCCAGCGATACGCTTCAAACTTGAGCAGAACTCCATCGGTACGAATCTAACGAGTTATAAACACATACAATATTCGCTAACGTCATCTAACAGCACTGATCCACTTCTGTGGTAAGAACCCATGTATTCTCGACTCAAACCGTCGTTCACAGGTGCAACTCCCAACACCTTACATCAAGTAAGAATGCGAACAATCGCCTCATATCCAGCACTAGCAGCATGATATAGCGCTGTACAGCCCTCGTGGTCTTCGATCGAAGTGTCTGCATTATACTGTAAGAGCAGCACAACACCTTCGACATTGCCGCAGAGCGCTGCGTGGTGCAAGGCTGTGAGTTCAGCTTCGTCCATGCAGTCAATTGCTACGCCCTTAGTCAAAAGGACCCGCATCACCTCTGTATGCCCATTCTTGCTCGCTGCATGCAGCGGTGATCTGATGGCATGCTCATTCGACGTGACTCGTTTCAGGCAAGTCTCTCGTGGTTGGAGCGCTTCTAAGTCAAAGAAGGGCGTGCTCGCTATGTCTTCTGGTAGGATAAGGCCGTCTAGGTTGGTGCCGCCCATAGCAGTGTTTGTGGTATTTGGATCTGGTGATCGACCGGACGAAATCCACACTGTCGAGCCTGATGTGCCAGTTTCTAGGCTGCTCCCTCTTGATAGCAAAGGCGGTGGGGATGACATGCTGGCTATTGGTACCGAAGACTGGTCGCCGAAATCAAAGGCATTCCATAGGGTTGATATGGACTCGGGCACCGGAGATGCATCGCTGGTGGAGGGTATGGTAGACATGAGTTGTCTATGTGCGGTTGGTCTTGACTGCTCGATGGGTATCGCTGGTAGGCATGGGGGGAAATCTAGCCCCATCCACGACAGGTTGCCTTCTGGATCGTCGATGGACGCAGTATTACGCCAACTATCATTCTCATTCACCGTTGGAATACTAGTATCACTGCACTGGAGGCTGGACCTGCGCGGCAACTCGCAGGAAATGCAGGAACACGGTTGTCTTTGCAGAGCTGTCTTGGATGCAGCTAGCTTTCCTGCTGCAGACCAAGCACTATCGGGCTTGGTTTTATAATTCTGAGCGGTCTGGTCCGTTCTGGTATCAGAGATCGCAGATTTGTTCGAACCTGACGAAGATCAGTGCGGGTCACTCAAGGTGAACCACTAAGGGGTTCCTCGACTCACGAGATCTCCGTTTAGCCAACCGATTCTGCTGTTTCCGCTTTTCTTCAAAGCACAAGCGGACGTCCATTGCGCAACGTCAGAGATGTCGAGCCATCTCTCTACATTGTTTGTGCAAATGGAAAAGCGAACTTTGGATAGCAGCTACCGATACAGCCCCTGGAACCGACCAGTCTCCAAATACAGACTTAGGTTGGCGATTCTCTCAAAGTCGCACAGTGCAAGGGCAGAGGAGATGCCGCTACATTCTCAAGCCACGCCTTACCTGCTTGCTCTCGCTCTATCATTCGTTTCTGAGCAGGTCTAAGGAACTCCACAAGCCTTTTTGGTCATGCTGAAGGCCGTAGTATGACGCAGTCAATCGGGCTCGGCACTACAAGCGCCTTTAAGGCCTACCAGCAAGTGAAACGTTTGCGGTAGGTGATCTACTGACTTTGCTTCTTGACCGGATAATATCACACTGAGGCACCACTGATAGGCAAGCTCGTACACGCTCAAGCGGCTCGCGAGGGTTTCCCTGATCAAGTTTCAGGGTCTCTCCATGCCCCCTACGGTTCGGTCAGAAAGATCACACAGCGATCCCTGCTTCTTTCGACACGCGTTCTGGCTCCCCCCGCTAATCGAGTGCGAATCAAGTGGAATCTTGTCAGATAGTCAAGATAGGACCTGCAGATCGCTGCTGGGAGGAGCAGAAGGTTTGGTTACCAGAACGGGTTTCGCGTCTCAGCCATGTCAGCTTCACTTCCGCCCTCAGCGATGAGAGGCGCGTCTGCCCGGCAGAGACAACCAATACCAGCAAAAGGACAGTGACCCCTACCTCCGCTTCCAACATCAACGGAATTTCCTGACAGCGATGCTACTTGAAACAAACAGAAAAAGAGGAGGAGACAGACAGCATGCCTTACGTCTCTGAGTATGCACTTTTGATGATGCCTGCCATAGGCGTTTTGGTAGTAGTACCACTGCGCCTTGCGATGTTATGGCGGCGCTCAGCAGCTGTCGTACAGCCATCATTGCTCGAGCACACTAAACTGGTCAGTCTTATCATACACCTCAATAACGTGATCCTCAGGTAAGTACTGACTACAGCGTTGTATAGGGTTTGTCATTGTCTTTCATCATCGTAAGCATCGCCAACGTGGTCACCAACAGTCTCGGATACTACAGCAAATTGGCTGAGCTCTGGTCATCCGTCGTCCTACTAGTAGCGGCTCTCGCTATTGGCGTACTATCCCGATGGGAGCATCTGAAGTCTGTAAGACCAAGCTATGTACTCCAGACATACCTCTTCATTAGCCTCATAGGACAAGTTGTACACATATACACGACATGGAATGGCCGAGGCGATCAGACTGCACGCTACGGCATCGAAATTGCCCTATGCATATTTACCGCAGCGTATCTCGTCATTGAATCCATACACAAAGGATCAATTCTGAAGGGCAATGCTCGACATTCGCAGCAAGCGGTGATTGGTATGTTCGGGCAGCGCCTATTCTCATGGCTGAATTGGCTATTCAAGAAAGGTATGCGGAACATTGGCTGGGTCCATATCCCGAAACCCACTATTCCCTGAGGCTATATTTCAGTGCTCGGCTTGAATGATCTTGGCCAGATCGATGAGGAATTGTTATGCTCGATAGAATATCGACGCTTTCGATCGCGATGGAAGGAGCTCTCCGCGCGGTGTTCGAAACACATATTACTGAGGACTATCCTGCTTTCGTTGCCAGTTGACCTCGCTTTTCCGATCTTTCCTCGACTCTTGCAACTGGCGATTGCATTTGTCCAGCCGTGGGTTATCAAGAGACTACTAGACTTCGTGTCATCCAAGGAGAGAACCAAGGAGGATGGCACGTTGCTGATTGTGGCAACCGCGCTGAATTACATTTGCTCAGCCGTCTTTCAAAGCTGGTACTGGCAGTCAGTCTGCCGCTACCAGACTAAGCTTCGGAATTGTCTTATCACCGCGATATATGACAAGGCGTTGAAAGGCCAAACTGAGTCATCACCTCTAACCTTGATGAATGTCGACACTGAGAAGGCGCTTTTTGGCTTGCGCCAAGTGCATGAATATTGGGCCGCTTTGGTATCTATCTTGGTCGCCTTGGGCATTCTTTACAGTCAAATCGGCGCTCCAGCTGTCGCACCACTGGTCCTTGTCATTCTCCTGGCCTCGTTATCTGTCTGGAACGGCACTCAAGTTGGCCCAAAGCAGAAGTTGTGGCTGGAGGCGACTCAACGTCGGATCACATAGATTTCGACTGTCGTAAATACCATGAAGAACGTCAAGTTGCTGGGTCTGGTACCGAGCACACTGGTAAGAGGCACAGAGCTACGCGAGCAAGAGGTCGATGCGCAGAGAACGATCCGAAAGTCTTTGCTGCTCAACAGCATCATCTCACAGATCGTATTTCCTTGCCTCAGCTTGGTAACTTTTTGTGCGTTCGCCGTACGGACAAGGATCACAGGAGAACCATTGACGAATCAGAAGCTTTTCACATCTCTTGCAACGTTGAAACTGATATCACAGCCTATGCTTTTGGTAGTGCAATACATTCCCAACACCCTACAGAGTATTGCCGCTTTACGTCGAGTGGAGACATTCTTACTAGCAAAGAGTCAGAAGACCAGAGGTGCATACAAGCTTCCCCTCTCAAATCACCAGGGATTCCTACAACGGTACAGAACGTGGGACCTGCTGCAAGAGGTCTCCAGGATCGAGATGCTCAAATCGTCGCACGGCTTTCTGATGTCACCTGTCGCTACCAGGGCGGCCCACCGGTACTACAGCATCTCGATTTCGAGATATATCATCAGAAACTACATCTAATCTACGGAAGGTGAGCTAATTTATGAGGTATCCACACCACCAGCTGACTGCATAAGTATCGGCTCTGGCAAATCCACTCTACTCCATACCCTGCTCGGGGAGACCAACATTAACAGGGGGTCCATATCTACACCTGGAACGGCTTCCTTGTGTGAGCAGAATGCTTGGCTCTGGAACGCGACCATTGAGGAGAATATCATAGGTGCTCATGAATTTGACGAGAGCTGGTATGCCCGGGTCATTTGGGCTTGTGCGCTGGTCGAGGATTTGTCGAGCATCGGTAGCTCCCACAAGATCGGCAACGACGGTTCATCGCTAAGTGGAGGCCAGCGGAATCGAGTCAGCCTGGCTCGAGCCGTTTACTCCCGTGAGAAGTTTGTCGTCCTGGACGACGTATTATCTGGTTTGGATGCTCGAACAGAGACTCTAGTCTTCACCAGAGTCTTTGGTTCCGGAGGTATCTTCAGGTCATTGGGCTGTACTGTAGTTATGGCTACACATTCGAGACGCTGGATGTCTCATGCTGACCATGTTGTCCTACTTGAAGCTGGTAGGCTCAAGATTCAGGACTCGTCACTTACAGCAGACGCTGTGGTAGGCGTTGGGCAAGGCGACGGGTCATACACAGAATTAACGCCGGAGACATGCAAGGCTGTTGTCTCAAGGTCGTCTTCGTCCCTGCCAGCGGCTCCCGCACAACGTCCTGATTCTGAGGTGTACCGGCAATATCTTCGATCGTTCGGCCTTCCGAATGGTGTCATTTTTTTCACACTTCTGATTACATCAGCCGCAGCCGTGCAAATGCAGTCGATTTGGCTTAAGTGGTGGGCCGCGGCGAGCGTTTCAGCTCCGAATGGACTCGAATTACGAGTGGGTGTCTTCGTGGCAATCAGCTTCTCAGCCATGTTAGGACTTGCATCACTGCTAGCCTTCAGTGTCTTGACATTGCTCATAAGGTCAAGCTTATACCTCCATGCTCGACAATGGACGACACTCATGAAAGTCAAGTTCGCAGCTTGGGTCAACCAAGACATTGGAGAGGTGGTCAACCGCTTCTCGCAGGACATCATGGTGATCGATACCATGCTAGCCATGGCCTTCCTCAACACCACTACTCAAGTCTGTACGAGTCTTGCTGGCACGATTATCCTGATCGTTGCAACGCCTTACATCGGCGCAGCAGTTCCATTTCTCCTCGCCATGTTTTGGGTCATCCAGTCTATATACCTGCGCACATCCAAACAGCTTCGAGTTCTGGACCTCGAGGCGAAAGCCCCATTGTGCTCACACTTTATCGAGTCCAGGTCCGGTTTGACCTCGATCAAAGCATTCGGATGGCTGGAATCATATCGACAAAAGTGCCAAAGGTTACTTTCAAGTAGTCAGACCCCGTATTATCTCCTCGCATCTGTTCAGAATTGGCTATCGCTGGTCTTAAATCTTGCTGTGGCAGGGCTTGCTACAGTTTTGGTGTCCATCGCCGTCAGCCTGGACGGTATCGACGCAGGCTATTTCGGCCTTGCGCTCACTGGTATTATGGACCTCGGCTTCAACTTTGAAGTTCTGGTGGTCAGCTGGACGTCCCTGGAAACGAGTCTAGGAGCGATCGCACGCATGAACGAGTTTGTGAGGAACATGCCGCAAGAGCGCGGCGAGGGAGTCACCCCGCCCGCAGGTTGGCCTGATCCGGGAAAGATTTTATTTCAAGATCTCGCGGCGTCTTATTCCTTGGATCCTGCGCTCGCTATGACAATCAAGGATGTGACCATACACATTGCCCAAGGTGAACGAGTCGCGTTCTGCGGCCGAACCGGCAGTGGCAAGTCATCGACAGCAGCGGCCATTCTAGGGCTGCTCGAAGTGAATAGAGGAGGCATTTATATCGATGACAAGGACCTAAGCCTGATCTCGCCTGACCGAGTGCGCTCAGCCATTACTACAGTGACGCAGGACCCATACCTGCGCACAGGGCACGCTACGTGAGAACCTGGTTGAGACATCGTCTCTGGTGTCAGACGAGACAATCTTGTCTTTGCTTGACGACCTCGGCCTAGGTACCAAAATCCAAAGCCTGAATACCGCATCTGCGTCCGACATTAGAGTACTCGACACGCTCATCAGCCCAGAGGAGACTTTCACTAAGGGGGAGATGCAGATCCTCGCCATCGCCCGAGCCATGCTTACCACCACCAAGATACTAATCCTTGATGAACCGACAGGCAGCGTGGACCATGCTACGGATGAGCGAGTTCTTGGTGTTTTAAGCAGGCACCTTTCCGAGACGAAGCGGACAGTCATCTGCATTGCACACCGACTCAAGTCGGTCTTGGATTACGACAAGGTGGTGGTCTTTGACAAAGGGTGCATAGTTGAAACGGGGCGGCCTGCAGAGTTGGCCGAACAGCAAGGGAGTATCTTTGCGGAGCTGCTAAGACAGTGTTCTTGATGAGATTGATACTGTGGGGGGGAATCTATCTAGCGAAGAACAAGCCGGTAAGGGACAGCGCATATGCCCCTGCCGCGACGAAGAATGGAAGACCCAGCCAATTGGCGCCCTTGTGGATTCCCTCTTTCAACGCCCCATTCACCAGCGCCGCACCCAAAGCCGACCCGAAGCCATCACATAAGGCAATGTAGGTGTATAGTCTAGTCAGACTCTCTCGGTCGACAAAGGAAGTCAGATACGCTTGCAGGGCTTGCCGGCCCCCGCTTCCGAATGTGAATACTACCAGACCTGCGATACCTGATCAGTACATGGACAGGGCAAAATGAATGCTCCTTCTCACCTGTGAAGAACAGTGGTATCGTGCCCGCCAAGCCCATGACAATGGAACCCAGGAGCAGCATCAGTGTACTGAAGAAGGCAATCCAGAAGTCCGTACGGTCGGGGTGCAGCTGGTAGTACCGCTGAAGACGGGATTTTAGTAGTGGCAGTACGATAAGAAGCAGGATCAAGCTTCCAGTAGCTCTAACGGAGAATGCTACATTGGCCTGAGGGAATGAGTGATTTGCTACATCCGGGTTCGTCACGAGGGACTTACCTGTGCGAACGACCATCCATATCGCTTGGACATGTATTGCACCAGCATCTCGAGCATCTGTCGTCCAAGCTTGGTCACTGTGAAGCAGCCGAGTAGTGTGATGATGCTCCCTGTCAACATTTCCCGCGGGTCTCCGAGGTATGAGAGAAAGTGGCCATCTCTAACGCTGGACGGTTTCGACAAGACTGATAGCGTCTCCGAGCTCTCAGATCGGCTGATCGAGTGTGTTTTCCCTGTGCATCGCGAAACATCCATCGGCACCGCATATATCATGAAAAACGCTAGGGCCTCAAATATGAAGCCTAGCAATATAGGAGTGTAGATAAACCCTTTTGAGAGGAATGCCGTGCTCATCAATGGCGCGACCATCTCAGTGACCAGTTCCGAAGCACCCATGAAGAAGAACATGGTGGATCTAGTCTCACGTCAGTAGAGTAGGAGGTACAAGTGGTCGTGGCACATGACCTCTTTGAGCTTGGTGCAGCATTGGCTACGATGGCAAGAGTGACCGCAGATGCGACAGGTGCTCCGCCGCCCACCGCTCTGAATAGTGGTGAGATGGCAACGACTTCGATTGGAAAGGTGGTCCAGAAAAAGCCTGTATCATGTGTCAGGTCGTGGGTAGCATTCCGTAATCATCAAAGATATCTCACAAGTCATGATAATCCACACACTGGAGAGTGCATATCCCACCAGATTCAGCATTGCGACCAGCTTCGCGCCCTTCACTTCAGCAAGAGCGCCGTAGGGTAGGACCAAGATCAATCCTATTCACCAGTAAGTCAGGTGAATTCTGTAATATGGGGACTGCCTACCAACAAGTCCTTCGAGGGTACTCATCCATCCCTTCAACGCAGAAAGGTCCTCCTAGATGCTCGATACCTTGCAGTATTGCTCGGCAATATGGCCATCTGGACTGACCAGAGATGGGTCATAATGCTGGTAGTAGCCTCGGCAGAAGCACAGCTCGAACAGGCGCATGGACGGTGTAAAGCGCAATATATCAGCAATCTGGAAGCAGATGACGAAGAGTGCAGCGAGAATTACTGTCGCTTTGTGAGTACCAGTCCATGGCTCAGCTGCATCGTGGGATTGATGTGACAGCGGTCGCTCGATGTCTTGCTCAACATCCTCAGAGGAGGTGTGCAGCAGACTAGTCGTTTCTTCGGGGGATGTCATTGTTGCGCCCATGAGAGAAGTGGTGGTTACTTTGTTTCTCACGCTGTGAGGACCACGTCCTTGTCCGACCTCAAGTGTAGCATGTATAACCTGTGTCCCGCTCTCAAAGCGGATGCCTGAGAACACTCGGTTGGCTGGCAGCACCGTGCCTGCAGCATCAACCCGACATATCCGTGTTGCATGAGAAGAGCTACATGCAGGGTCAGAGCTGAGATAGGGATGCCTGATCAAGCTCGACGATCATTGGCCCTTGCTGAAGCTCGGCCGGTCAGAACAGTCTGCAAAGTCAGCAGTCACATTTGAGGGAATCACTTTGCGGGACTTCGACCTCGCTTCGCCCTCCTCGCCACTAAGTTGATATGGTACTATCGTCAGAGGACATGGAGCTGCAAAGTCACATGGCGAAAACGTGCACAAGATTTTGAAGGAATACCTGTGAACAGAGAGACATCGCGGTGAGGTCAGTGGCTTCACATTTCGTGCAACGTCAGCATCAGCTTCTCTACCTTATTGCTGCAGTGTCAATTTGCAGGTAGGGTTGGATTGATTCTCGCTGAGCATTCTTGACTGGGCATACCGCCTCGTGGCCCTCTCAATATCGCTGTCGCTGTCGCTGTCGCTTCGTCCTCGAGACCGTCTATAAAGCAACGTGACTTCCATCATGTCAATTGTCTTTGGTCCAGCAGCTCTTCAACCCTTTCAAGACGCTACATAGCTTTCCATCAACCACTACCACCATCGAGCAGCAGTGACTCCCGAGAAGATGACCTACGATCATGTTGCCTACGATACCCTTCCCGATCTTACCGAGGCCGCCCGTGACTTGGCTTCCCTGTCCGGTGACGATTCGATCAGAGGTATTGTGAGGTAACTACAAGCGAACTGTGTGGTAGTCATCCCTCGTCTTACCATCTACAGAGACGTATTCATGCGCCATGGAGTTTTCAACGACTTCAGCGCTCAGCTTCTCCACAAGCACTTCGACATAGCCCCCTTTGAGAAGCTTGTCGAGTACGGCCCTACTCAGTCTCCCTGGCCGGCGGCGACCATCGATCGAGTCGTTGGTGGATACGTCGTCCCAAAATCCTGGCGTATCTGGGGTAACGAGTTGCACCCTTACGAGTTCCGCTTTGTTTCCATGCTGGAAGACTCGAACCCTCGGCCTGCTGTCTTCTCCGAGGCCTTTGTCAAAGATCTCGCAGCTGTCTTGGAAAAGATGGACCTTACAAATCTACTTGGCGTTACCGCTATCGACCACGAGCGTGGCCAAGATGGTGTCGAACTCATGGAGGTCACGTACGGCCGCAACTCCTGCATGATCCCGATGGTGCAGGGAGAGGTTCCTGACGAGACTTACAACGCTGGCCGGTCTTTTGTTGAGGTGGCAGACGCGGCAAGCTCAGACAATGATGCTGCAGGTTTGGCCGGGACCAAGGTCATTCACGGCAACTGTTTGGCTGCTCCAGGTACCAGGGTGGTGCATGGCAACTGTTTGGCCGCTCCCGGTACTGAGGCTGCGGGGACCAATGTTGCCCACGGAAACTGCTTGGCTGCTCCAAGCACGAAGGTCATGCACGGCAATTGTCTGGCAGCTCCAGGCACGAAGGTCATGCACGGCAATTGTCTGGCTGCTCCGGGCACAAAGGTCATGCATGGCAACTGTCTAGCTGCCCCCGGCACCAAAGTAATGCACGGCAACTGCCTTGCCGCTCCAGGTACTAAGGTGAAGCATGGTAACTGTCTCGCAGCCCCTGGCACCAAAGTCATGCACGGCAATTGTCTAGCTGCTCCCGGCACCAAGGCACTCCACGGCGACTGCCTTGCTGTGCAGGGGGTCCGCATTGCCCATGGAAATTGCCTTGCAGCGCCTGGCTTGCCAGCCGACTTTGAAGATACGTTTGCCCCCGTTATCAAGCCGAGCTTGGGTGTTCTTGGTACGGTCATGTGAGACTGCGGCACGAGGCCTTGCTGGGTCTCGCATGGTGAATACCAGATACCAACAGAGGAGGAACCAGAACGATCCCGGTGAAGTATTCCGAGCTTAGAAAGATTCCATAACTGTTTCGAACGCAATCTTGATCCCATGACATGTCAATTTCCAATCGCCATGTGGTTGTGCAATCCATCAGAGCAATACTCGGATACTTGGGTAGAGCAGTGGACAAGAGCATCGAATGCGGAGGATACATCACGTCATCTCCTTCCAGTGCTTTGCGGAAGAAAGTAGTCGAGGGACAAGCCTTCCCAGGCTTCAATGGCTCCAATTGCCCCGTTGATGTACATCTTTTTATCGACCATATTGTCCCAGAGGCGGACAAGGGCATCCCTATACTCCTGACGATTGATGTCACGGTACTTGTCTGTTGCCGCCACAGCTGTGAGTAGATACATAACCCGCACGCTATGCCCCTCAACCGAAGGCTGCTCGAGAATTGGTAGATGGGACTCGTTATACCAGTGACTACCCGGCTTCGGAAAGTAAGATGAACGCTGGTAAGGATGCTAGCCTCTTGCTTCGGCTTCAGCTTCGGCTGCGAAGAAATGCTTGCCATCTCTGGTAGTGCCTCGCTCATCGAGGAAGTACTTTGCTAACTTTAGATGGCTAGGTTCGTTTGTGACTTGGTATAGCCGGATCAATGCAATCTCGATCTCGGAATGCCCAGGATATCCATGTAGTTGAAACGGGCTTAGGTCCCAGCTTCCAATTGAGCAATTTCACATATTTGACGAGCGGTTCCAGCAAGCGATCGTTCTTGAAGACTTGGTGATGCGTCACAGCCGCTTCTATCAGATGTGCGGCATTGCAGAGCTCGTAAAGATGTTTCTAGGTTGGTGAACCGCTCTTCTGGTGCGACCACGGAGAAGTGAATGTTTAGATAGCCGTCCTCCTTCTGGGCCGACCTGATCATCTCCACGAGCTCGTGAACAGCTCCTTCTATCTCGGCGTTATTACGGTCGTGTAGGAAGTAGCATGCTGCCTCTATCCATTTGCCCACGTCGGAATCCCAGAAGAGGTGGTTAGGCACAGGCCAATGGTCAGGCGGATCGCTATAGGACGGGTGCCATTGAAGTCGGAAAGCATCATACCTACCAGTCTTCTTCAGAAGCTCCAATTGATACAGCAAAAAATGCTCCCAGACTATCTCTCGATTTCGATGGAGGAAGCTGTTCTTCCCAAGTGTCGCGTCGACGTAGCTGACTTGTGGTTGCGCCATAAGAGATATCCGCCCAACTTCGCAACAAATGAGAAGAAGAAATATCAACAAATAAAACGTCACCTACCTGTGATAAACCTTTGCCTGTCAAGAGAGTTCAAGAACGTACTCGGGGCAAGTTTGTATGTCTCTCGGAGTGGGGTGTGGAGGTTTGACGAGAGTTCCGCCTTGAAGACCGACACTATGGGCCCGGGTCGAAGTAGCCGCTGTACTAAGGTCCGGTCATGCCGAAAGCCACTTGAGGGGTCGTAGAGATGGATAGGCGGGTTGACGGCATGTCGGCTTCCCGGTGGGAGGCTTGGGACGATAGGCAGGATGATGCAGAGGGCTGACGCAGACAAGATCATACCTTGACCCCCCACCCACCCCCGATCTTGCCCCGAATCATCACATGAGACTAGATTGTCAAGAGACAGCTTGTGGGCATTTCGAGTGGGTAATGGCAGCTCTGTGAACTGTGAAGATCGAAGGACAGCACGGGTCCAGAGGTAACGAGATTTGCACGCATTGCCTCAAGGTCGACCTGCTCTGAGAACACTTCGCGCTGTGAACGCCGATCTACATTGTGCCCGGATGGCAAAGACCACGCGGGAATAGCGGCCGACAGACTCTAGTGCCAGCCATCTAGTCCTCTTTTCTGACGGGCGCTCCGCTCTTCGGGTGTTTCGCGACAGGCTCAAAGATGCTCTACATGAACATCCGCGTCTTCCTTCTCGTCCAAGTGATCCTTCTTGAAGTCTGCTCCAACAGCGAATTCTGTGGAAAAGATTGTCAGCGCTTTCATACTGGTGGGTAGGTAACAGAGAGACTTACGATCGACCACAGTCGACTTGAACTTCCTTGCGGGTATACGGCTGTTGAACATTAAGTCAATCTCGCCGAAGCTACGATCCTTGGTCTCTGGTAGTCTGAACCAGCACCAGATATTGCACAGCAGATTTGTTCCAGCGTAGAACAAGGCGGCTTTAGCGCCCCAATTCCATGCTACTCATGATTAGTACAGACAATGACCAAGTAAGTGAATGGACTTGCCAAGCGGAGACAACATCCGCGGAGTGATCGAGTTGTTGAATATACCGGTCAAGTTGTAGACGAAGCGACCAATAGTGATTGTCTTGTATCTCAGCTTTCCAGATGGAGTCTCGGCCACGATCGGGTAGCACACTGGTCCAATGGTGATCATATTGCAAAGGGTCGAGATGACCAGCAAGACGCCGATAGCTAGCGAGGTTTTCTGACTGGTCGCAAATCCAAGGCCACCAATAGCGATGAGACAGAAGAACATAAAGGCGAGTCCACCCATGTACAACGTGACTCGACCAAATCGGGGCATGAGGAACCAACAGATAATGCCGCCAACGATGTAACAGGCAGACAAGGAGATGTTGAGGTTGAAGGACTGAACAGGAGAAAACCCTGCTGCCTGCAGAAAGACGACCGAGTATCCAAGGATAGCGTTACCACAGAGGATCTGTGCAGCCCAGACAACACAGTTCTATGATGGTTATCAGTGCAAACATCCTAGACACTTTCTTCGTAGTATACTCACGATTTCTGTGCGCCGCAAATTTATGCCCTTGAAACAATCGATGAGCCTGGCATCCGCAGTCTCTTCTCTTTCCAGCTCGGTAATGTATGTAATGTATGCCAGGGAGGACTCGACTTGCTGTTCACGCTCGGCTGTAGGCTCTCTCAATCTGAGCAGATTCTTCCTTGCTTCATCGACTCTTCCACGGCGGACAGAATTCCATGGCGACTCTGGCGCAAAGTAAGCGACCAGGATCAAGGGTACTGGCCAGACCCACTGGATAGCGAACGGAAGCTTCCAGCCGAGGTCTCCTGGAACGCTGACCACAGCACGGACGACGCCCGAAGAGAGCAAAATACCTGCGCCCCAGCACATGCAAACGTACGCGGTGACGTATGGCCGAAGGATGGTAGGGACGACTTCGGACGCATATGACGTTGACAAGGTCTGGAAAACACCCCAGGGAATGCCGCACATGGCCTCGCCGAATGCGAGCACCGGAAGGGATGGTGCGAAGAAGACAATGAAGATGGTGACGATCAGCCAGGCCATGAAGAACATCATCGTGTTTCGACATCCAAATTTGTCCTGGGTGTATGTGTTGATGACGAGACCTGCTAGCTGACCTACTACAGCGGAGTTGGAGAGGCCTGACTGCCACTCAGGGGTGATCAGCTTGCCCCCAGTAGAAGGGTCGTCTACACCGAATCGGTTCTGGAATTGTTGCTGACCGTAAAAGGAGGTGATCTGTAGACGAGTCAGACAACATGATAGGCATTCCGCTAATGCGAGCACTTACGATGACGAGGTCGTAACCTTCCATGATCAAGCTGGTCGACAGAATCATGGCCCAGAATACAGCCTTCTTGTACTTCTTCAGGGCTTCCATGATGGTCAGACCCTTATCGGTGGCATCTGATTCCTCAGCCTGCCGGATGAGTGTCGATATGTCCACATCTCTATTCTTAATAATGCCGACATCAGTCGGTACTACCACGCTGCCCGTCATGCTGAAGGTGAAGGGGTGTTTGACAGAGGCAGTGAGTGTGAGGAAAGATCGAGAACACCCTTGGTACTGAAGTGAGGGGTGTCTCGGTATATAGGCTCGTTCTTACCGTAAACTGCGGGGATGTTTTGGAGAAGATCAGCGGCGGATTCGATCAGATATATACTCGAGTCAAGCATAAAAGTGGTGCGTCCCTAGTCTCGTGTTACATGATGGTAGTCATTGGGTATGTTTCCCCATATTGAACGTGCTCAATCACACCTCTGCCCGAGACACATCGACGAATTGCACCATTGTAGAGGCAGATTTTCCGGTACGGTAGCTACAGTCTGGAACGCCATCACGGGCGGATCTGTGGTGAAGGTTGCCGCATGTAGCTCGCATATACACGTGCTCGGAGAAGGAGGTGGTGGGGGCGGATGCGGGGGTGGGGACGAAGGGTCCGAGCACGTTGTCGATCATGGTTTGCAGGCACGTGCAGCTGTGGTAAATCCAGTCGAAGTGAATAGGTAATTATTTTCGATTATCTTACAGCAGGGCCAAATCCAGTGCAGTTGACAGAGCCGACCAGTGGCACGTCGCTGTCCTTCGCCTCCAGTAGCATTCGCGATAGCTCGTCCCATGCTACATGGCGACATTCGAGATCCGAAATTTGTTGACACATGTTGCCGAAAGTGATCAGACTTGACCTGTCACTATGCACCTTAGAACAGTATCTGCGTTCGATGGCATTCGCATTCTGAGAAACGTCTCGAGGCCAGCTGTGGAGGTCTTGCTGCGTCCCACCTTTTGTTCATCGCTGAGGACGAGCAGCCTCCGTTGTCCATGAGAGCCCTTCACTTCTTCGCATCCCTCTCCAGTAACCGATGAACCTTCTTGCCTCTTCCAGTGCCCTTCGCAACCTGCTTGACGGCGATGCCCTCCTCCTTCACTCTCTGTGCCGCCTCTTGATCCCCACCCTCGGCTCTCCTCCTCAGATCTCTTCGTTCCCTCTTGGCCGCCTTCTCTCTTTCATGCTCTGCTGTAAGCTCATCTGGCGAAGGAATTGCCGGTCGTTCTTCGATGTTTTGACCGAAGGGAACCAGAATTTGCCGTACCAGGTGGCTGACAGATTCGCCTTTGGGCACATTGATCCGTGAAAACGAAATGAGATCACCTTTTCGCAGTGAGTTTGCTGGATCGTGCACAAGATAGTGTTTCGAGCTCTTGTAGAATTTGCGGAGATAGTTGTGCCATACTTGTACTGGCCGGTCAACGCGAACCGTCCTGGACATGAGGCCAGCTGAAGTGACCTTGCCAGTCAAGACCTTCGGCTCATGCTTTGAGTCCGTCTTCTCGACGTTCTTATCAGGTAAAGAAACTTTTGTTGCTTGGCTTGGAGGTCCATTGGGAAATTGCGTGAGTAATGATGCTGCTAATGGTTCGGTAGAGGCAGATGAGACGTCGGCGACGGTACTTTGGTGCCGTCTAGTCGCCCGCCACGCCAGTATTGCTGGCCGCGGACATTGAGAGCGAGATATCGAGATTGACATCGTGCTCGTCGTCTTTCTTTCTCGTGGAGTAGTACAGGTGCTTGCAACATGTATTTGCGGCGTCCTGGAAAATCTGTCCGCTTAGCTCTCTACCCTAACCCTACGACGGTCATCTTCCCCACCAATCTGTCTACAAGGCAGCGGTGCTTGTGTTGCAACTGCCGACCTTACAATTACCTTTCGCAGAATCACTCCTGAAGATGTCGATATCAGCGGGTCAGCACACCCAGGAAGCATTATGTGCTGCCATTGGACTGACATATTGTCACAGATGGCATCTGGGCTGCCTCCCCTACGACAACTCGAGCCCAACCATGTCCAATCTCAGCTGATGCAAAGGGGGAGAGGATAGCATATGCTGTAAGCAAGCACTTGTCTGATTCAGCCAGTTCATCTTTGCTCATGTCACGGTCAGTCCAACAAGTCAGTCTTTGTTCGCTCAATCGACCGTCCGCATGAGTCTAAGCAATACACTGAGACTACTTCTCAAACGACTGTTGCCCGGTTCTCACCGTCCGGCTTCTACATTGCTTCCGGTGACGTTACTGGTACTGTACGCGTCTGGGACTGCGTCGGCGAGGGAGGTACCAAAGGTGAATATCACATTATTGGCGGCCGAATCAACGACATTGCTTGGGATGGGGACTCTCAACGCATCATCGCAGTAGGAGACGGCAAGGAGCGCTTCGGTCATTGTATCACTGCGGACAGTGGAAACAGCGTGGGTGAGATCTCAGGCCATTCAAGTCAGGTCAATTGTGTCGGCATCAGGCAACAACGACCACTCAGAGCAGCAACTGGAAGCGATGATACAAGCATGGTATTTTATCATGGAGCACCGTTCAAGTTCAACACAAGTGTACGAGGCAAGCACGATAAGTTCATCTATGGTTGCGGTTTCAGTCCCGACGGAGCGCATTTGGTCACAGTAGGAAGTGATAGGAAGATCTGGCTATACGATGGCAAGACCGGCGAAGCAGTGAAAGAAGTGGGATCAGGTGTACACAAGGGCAGCATATTCGGTGTGAGCTGGAGCAAAGACTCAAAACGCTTCGTCACAGCTAGTGCGGATCAAACAGTACGTGTGTGGGAAGTCGAGAGCGGCAACAACACCACGACATGGAGACTAGGTGAAGAGGGCAAGGTCAGCATACCAGACCAACAGGTGGGTGTCGTGTGGGCAAGGGACGGTTTGATCATCAGCGTGGATTTGGAAGGTAATCTCAACTATCTCGAAGAAGGCAAGGACAAGCCGGCGAAGGTGGTACGAGGACATCAAAAGGCGATCACAGCAGCCGGCTATATCCCCGAACAAAAGACGTTGTGGACAGGCAGTTTCGAAGGCAAGATCTGCGCGTGGGACCTTGGCATTGGTGTTGCAGAGAAGGCAGATGGAGAGACACATTCCAACTATGTCAGCGGATTTGCACCATCTTCGGACGGCCGAATCTTCAGTATCGGCTGGGACGATACACTGCGCACGCTCGACACATCAGCAAGGTCTTTTGTTGGTGGCGTGGTGAAAGCCGACGGTCAGCCCAAAGCTGTAGCGGCAACTACAGTCGATGGCAAAGCTGTATCTCTGGTAGTAACGCCTCAAGGTGTCGCTATCTACGTCGATGGGCAGAAGGCTGGCTCAGAGCAGCTCAAGTCGACTCCCACGTGTGTAGCAGCAAGCGGCAATATCATTGCGATCGGGGCGGAAGATAAGCTCGTGCGGCTCTACACACTCTCTGGCTCGTCGCTATCGCCTCTAGCAGAATTGAAAGACGGCACCAGTCCGCCATCGACGCTTTCATTTTCATTGGGCTCTTCGCCACTACTCGCAGCTGGCCTCGCGAACGGCAAAATCCTGGTGTACGGCAGGGAAGGCTCTGATTGGAAGCTCATCACAAATCGATGGTCAGCACACTCGGCAAGAGTGACAAGCATAAGCTGGGCGCCGGATGGCAAGAGGGCAGTGAGTGGCGGGCTGGACACGAACATCTTTGCTTGGAGTCTAGCGGATCCAGGAAAGAGAGTCAAGATGCAGAACGCTCACAAGGATGGAGTCGGAGGGGTATCGTGGGTCGACGAAGGCGTGGTAGTGAGCTGTGGTGCCGACGCCGCGGTGAAGAAGTGGAAGGTCACTGGCGTGCAATAGATATAGACACGAGCTCAAAAGTCATGAATAGATTCGCTGATGGGTATCATATTCCGTTACGCCTCTTTGGCGAGCGAGATTACTAGCTGAAGTGGATGCCCTCTTGGTTGAAGGCATACAGCAACTTCAGGAAGTCGCCCTCGTCGCACATCCTCGCTCGCCGTTCCGTCAATCCTGTATCGTTCTCGAGCACTTTGACCACTTTCCCCCGGACAAGTTCCGCCACCTTTCCCTTCCTCTTCCTCTTCGTCCCCGTCTTCTCCTTCTCCTTCCTGTCCCTTTCCTCCTTGAAGAAATCTGGCAAGTCGTCCTCGTCCTTCATCTCAACATCCCCCTCGTCATCCTCCATCTCGACCTCTACCATTTCCTCTAGCGGCCCGTCATCCAGCACAACTTCGTTCTGCGCGGCCCACGTCCTGTAATTTCCCTCCAACAACTCCATCACGCTCGCAGTCCCCAGGAACGCGCTCCTTAATGTTCTGTTCTTCCTCACGAAACAGATGCGCAACAGCCCATCCCACTCGTCGTAGCTGATCTGCGGCCGTGGATTCTTTGGTTCGATACGCACCACATTCGACTCGACCTGCGGGGGGGGATTGAAGTTATTCCTCCCCACTTTCATCACATGGGAGATCTTGGCCCACATTTGCGCGTTGACCGAGAGACGGGAGTACAGCTTCTCTCCGGGTCGAGCGAAGAGGCGCATCGCGAATTCGCGCTGGAACATGAGTACGCATGATCTAGGCGCGGGAGATGTGGCGAGGAGTTTGAACGTCAATGGGGACGAGATCTGGTATGGTGTGTTGGAGATGCAGACGTCAAAGTAGGGCAGTTGGGGCTGCTTGATCACGTCACCGAGGATGAGTTCCAAACGTTTGGCCGCCGGTGTGCCTTGGAAGCGCTTCGTAAGTTCGGCGGCCATACGTGGGTCTTGCTCGACTGCGATGACGCGCTTGGCGCGCTCGAGGATGCGGGTGGTCAGGTTGCCGGTCCCGGGACCAACTTCGAGGACAATGTCGGACTGCTTGAGATCGGCTTTGTCGACGATGGCTTGAGCTACACCGGGATTCTTGAGGATGTGTTGACCGATGTCCGTGTTCATCTTGAAGATTGGATTCTTCTTACCGCCGCTGGGGGCGGTGGCGGACTTTCTGCGGGCGGCAGCGCCTGCGTAGGGGTCTGGTTTTGAAACGCCATGGCTCTTGCGGCCTGCTTTGGCCATGCTAGCGACCTTGTGGGTTGTCCAGCTGTGTGCGAGAAGAGTTGGTGGTTTCTCAAGAAATGCTCAAGACGTTCTGATATCTTCGCAACTGGTAGAGCCCCGTTTTTTTGCAGGCGGGGATTGCAGAGAAATTTCAAACAAGTAAGCCTCTCAGCAAGGGATTCAAGTTGCTTGTAGCCGCAATTTTGCCAATATATTACTCGAGTAAGCAACTACGTGCTGATAGGATCACGAAGATATCTGTAGTAAGCGATGTCGAGACCGAATGCCGGCTTGAAGCTCTTCATGAAAAAGCAGTTGCGGTCAAGAAAAGCTTATCGATAAGATCCTTGATCAGCCTTACAACCCTAAGCAACCCTAAGCAAATATCAAGCTTTACCTCATCCCTGAGAGCCAATCTACGCGTCATTCACGATACCGCGAATCATGAAAGATGCCGCGTAAAGCTGTCAAATTGACAGCGAGAGACGCGTCGTCTGACTTGTCACCACCTCCAAAAGATATCGAGGCACCTATCGAGTCCTCCGCAGTCACAGCAAAGGGCAAGAAACGCAAGCGAGGGTCCGGCGCGAACTCCGCCCCTACCACTCCTGCGAAAGTGGTCACAGGAGTCGACGCCACGGTGCCCAATGGCACTGCAACTGTATCGAAAAAGAAGGCCAAAGCCGAGAAAGCCGATGAGATATCTGTGAAAGTCGAAGAAGAGTCGATCAGCACGCCACGTAGCTCTCGCAAGCGCAAAGCAGCGAACTGCACCGAAGAGCCCACCGACCCTACAGCTGACGCGATCCCATCCTCCACCAGTAAGTCGCGTACCAAGAAGGTCAAACCCCAAGATACTGCCACTCCTACCGACGTGAGTCCGCCTCCCGTCAAGAAATCTCGCACGAAGAAGGTCAAGACCGAACAAGGCACCATCTCTCCTGATCCCAAAGCCGAACTAGCACCATCGCCTGCTCCCGAAGCCAACCTACCACCATCCACCGTCACTGCTCCCGCCAAACCAAAGCGCAGAACCAAAGCGGAGCTTCAAGCCGCCAAAGAAGCCGCCATGATCCCCGTCGCAACCCGCACCGCTGACCACGCGTATCACATCGGCGCCCACGTCTCGGCCTCGGGCGGCGTACACAACGCCATCCTCGGTGCGCAGCACATCGGCGGCAACGCCTTCGCGCTGTTCCTCAAGTCGCAGCGCAAATGGACCAACCCGCCTCTCGCGCCGGATGTCGCGGCGCATTTCCTCTCGCGCTGCACCTCGCACGGCTACGATGGCCAAAAACACGTGGTGCCGCACGGGAGCTACCTCGTGAACCTAGCGCACACGGATGCGGATAGGACGAAGCAGGCTTACGATGCGTTCTTGGATGACCTCAAGAGGTGCGAGACGCTGGGGATCGGGTTGTATAATTTCCACCCGGGGAACGTGCAAGGCGTGAGCAGAGCAGAGGCGATAACCCATCTAGCGGGGAATCTGAACCGCGCGCATAAAGAAACCAAAGGGGTAGTGACGTTGCTGGAGAACATGGCTGCTACAGGAGGGAATGTCATCGGGTGCAGATTCGAGGAGCTGGGGGAGGTGATTGAGCAGGTGGAAGACAAGAGTCGGGTCGGGGTCTGTCTGGATACATGCCATGCGTACGCGGCGGGGTATGATGTTAGTGACGAGAAGGGAGTGCGGAGCGTATTAGACGAGCTGGACGGGAAGTTGGGGTTGAGGTATCTCAGGGCGTTGCACTTGAACGATAGCAAGGCGCCGTTGGGGAGTGGTAGGGACCTGCATGCGAATATCGGGACGGGGTTCATCGGGCTCAGGGGCTTTCATGCGATCATGAACGAGAAAAGGCTGATAGGTCTGCCGATGGTGTTGGAGACGCCGACCGAGATACTAGACGACGATGGGAATGCGGTCAAGGATAAAGAGGGACTGATGTCCGTCGAGCAAAAGTCGGTCTGGGCGACGGAGATCAAGTTGCTGGAGAGTCTCACGGGAATGGATATTGAGAGCGAGGATTTCAAGACCATCGAGACGAAGCTGGCTGCGAGAGGCAGGAAAGAGCGCGCTCGCATCCAGGACCAAGTCGACAGGAGGGGTGAGAAGAAGAGCAAGGCCAAGGGCACAAAGAAGCGGAAGAAGAAGGACGAGCAGACTTCTGATGAGGAGGACGCTGAGGAATGACTTATGATATCCCTGTATATTACACCACTGCCAATTTCCGGCTGTATACTACCACCTCCTTTGCTTTTCTGTGTGGCCTCCATCAAGCAGTCACCTGCATGCGTTAACTCTATCGCTTTTTCAGTGTCCAGTCAACGTCATCTTACCTTGTCAGACGTCACAGTCTTTGCCGGCAGAGTCGGCTCTCTCGGCTCCAAGTTCTCGAGGGCCTGTGCCTGCCTGTCGGCTAGGCGGTCCAGGAGCTTGAAGACGGCCATGGCTGGGTTGGGGTCGAGGTCGGCGGTGATGTAGAGCTCGTTGTTGCTCACGTCGACGACGCTGGCGGCGTAGTTGCTGCCCTCTTTGGCAGAGGAGATGACGACTTCGAATTTGGGGCCGGCGCCGGTCCAGCTGCTAGACTTTGTCGGCGCGTAGATGAACTGGGCGTTTGCTGTGGGCTATGTCAGGCTAGTATTGGCAGATGACGAGCCTTGCTCACCTAGGATCTGTTCGCGAAAGGCGGGGATGTCGGTGATGGTATACATGGTTGGTGAAGGTGGAGAGCTTGTTCCGGGTACTCGAGGGGCGTGGCAACGTGACTAGGCAATGTAGAGATGGGTGCGAGAATGAGACGCAGAAGTGGGAAGGATGAGCTTTAAGCCAACTGCTCTACCCATGCCTTATGGATGCATGCGAGCCCGTTGGAGTGACCTGATTAACTTGCAGCTGCCTTGCTGGCGGCGACACACCCCACCCGTCCACGCGCTTCGTCACCAGTCCTGCGGCAGCCATTGCGGCTTGAGCAACGAAGACGCCATCGCTTACGTCGTAATTGTGTACCACGACCCAACGTTTGATGCAGACTGGTAGAGTTCCCTCGGGATGCGGATGGGTCTGCAGATCAAGGCCAGGGACGGTTGCTGCACGATTGGGAGATCCGCCTCTGACGCAAGGAAAATCCGTTCAAGGTTCGCTCGGCGCCGGGGGGACGCGGGGCATGTAAGCGCCAAGCTGTCGGTTCAACGAGGGATGAAGCTGTCTGGAAACAACTCTTTGATGGGCTCGGGGTCGGTCGAAGTGGCTGATATAGACATAATAATCATATCGTCGGATTGCTCTCTTTTTCAGCTAAATACTGATACCACATACTACAAGTCTACATTGAGACAGCAGAAAGTAGTGTCTAAATTCCACTTCTTGAATTCATCGGTCCATCTCCTTTGCGAGTCCCACCCACCTTCACAACCATGGCCAACACGATACACAAAAACGACATCAAAGCACTCACGTTCGATATTTTCGGCACCTGCGTAGACTGGCGCACCTCAGTGACCACCCAGCTTCACGACGCAGCCCAAAATGCCATCAAAAGCACCACAGCCGCCGCCCCAGCCGTGGCAAAGGCCGAATCCATGCCCCGCTCCGCATGGGAGGGCATCGCCAACGAATGGCGACAGACATACTACAAGTTCACACGGGAGCTAGCCAGCAATCCCGATGCCGTATTCAAGACAGTAGACCAGCACCACCATGACGCCCTGATCGACCTGCTCGCCGCACATGGTCTGACAGGTCTTTGGACCGAGGAGGAGCTGACGTATCTCGCGCAGGCATGGCACAGGCTGGACAGCTGGGACGACACGAATGAGGGCTTGGAGATATTAGGAAGACGCTACGCTACTGCTACGCTAAGTAATGGGAACGTGAGTCTGTTGGAGGATATGCAAGCGCATAGTGGGATGAGGTTCACCCGTACGTTCTCGGCGGAGATGTTTGGTACGTATAAGCCAAATCCGAAGGTGTATCTCGGGGCAGCGGAGAAGCTGGGTGTCAAGCCGGAGGAAGTGGCGATGGTGGCGGCGCATTTGAATGACCTCAGGGCGGCGAAGGGATGTGGGCTTAGGACGATATACGTGGAGAGGGAAGGGGAAGACGCCGTGGATCCGGACAAGGCGAGGAGGGAAGGGTATGTGGACTTGTGGATTAAGTTGGACGAGGGAGGATTCCTGGGGGTCACAAAGGCATTAGGCATCAGTTGAGATGGTACAGAAGGTATAGTCTCTTCTCTATGGTACCTTAAGACCGTTGGGCGAACGTCGCGGCAGGACTTGAACCTCACTCACGCGTGGACCACCACAAGCCGATCAGACACAAGCGCACAGAACGAGTCGCGACAACCCAAGCAAAACAAAAACGCGTCACGAATGGAAGAGGCACACAGTGTGAAGTTGGCAATTACGGATATCATTCCTTGAGAACTCCCGATACTCGTAGAGAGCCGCTGTCTGGTTTATGATACAAAGCAAGCCCAAGGCTTCCACAAGCAGCAACTCAGCGTCCCCATCCCGAGAAACCCCTTTGATCTTGACGATCTTGATTGACACCCGTCGCAAAAAAAAGCCCCCATGACCGTGATGATGTGTCGTCAGTCGAGGCGCAGCAGTCGTAAACATTCCATGCAGAGAGATGACGTAGAGAAGAGGCTGAAAAGCGGATTGAAGAGATAAAAGGTGGATGGCGAGGAGGCGTTTAACCACCGAAACCGTAAAGGGTGCGGCCTTGCCTCTTGAGGGCGTAGACAACGTCGAGGGAGGTGACGGTCTTACGCTTGGCGTGCTCAGTGTAGGTGACGGCGTCGCGGATGACACCCTCGAGGAAGGTCTTGAGGACACCACGGGTCTCCTCGTAGATCATGGCCGAGATACGCTTGACACCACCACGACGCGCGAGACGGCGGATAGCGGGCTTGGTGATACCCTGGATGTTGTCGCGCAAAATCTTCCTGTGGCGCTTGGCACCACCCTTTCCGAGGCCCTTGCCACCTTTGCCGCCTGAGATAGAGTCAGTCACACGAGTTCAGAAGAAGGGGTAGGCTGTAGAGCCACGAAGGGATGACGTACGTCCAGTCATGTTGATAGAGGTTCGGGGATGTGTGTGGGGTTTGGTGTGAGTGTGTAGTTGAAGACGTAAAGTTGAGTTGTCGTGTGAGTGAGGCTAGACTGTGTTGAGGAGAAGACAAGGTTATAAGTGTCTGGCTGATGGCAGAGGATCTTACAAGCTCCGGATCAACGCCGCAGCCCGTGATTCTGTTCTTTGATCCCGCTAAACCGATTTGGGTGGATCACTCCAAGCACGGGCCCCAAATCATGGACAAGTCGCCCAAACAGCGCTAACAATTATTCACTTTGAAGTTCCTTACGATTGCACGGATTGCGAACACCCCAAACTGCGTGTTGATTCTGGGCTTTGCCGCCTTGTGATTCAAGGTGATCCGTCCACAGCCCGCCACAGCCAGATTCTTCTATATTTACAGCTTCCCCCACTATCCTTTCCTCTTTCCATCCACTCACACAACAACCTCTTCCGACAACACTTCATCACCACCCACCTCCACATCCATCAATCAACCATCTACAATGGCTCGTACCAAGCAAACTGCCCGTGAGTATTCACCTCATCATCATCATAATCGGCCTCACTGCCGTCTTCACTCAATATCTTCATCGCCACCTCTTCGTCGCAATATATCACCTGAACATCTCACTGACAACCACACCAGGCAAGTCCACTGGTGGCAAGGCCCCACGTAAGCAGCTCGCCTCCAAGGCCGCTCGCAAGTCCGCCCCGTCTACCGGTGGTGTCAAGAAGCCTCACCGCTACAAGCCTGGTACCGTCGCTCTCCGTGAGATCCGTCGCTACCAGAAGTCGACCGAGCTCCTCATCCGCAAGCTCCCCTTCCAGCGTCTCGTCCGTGAGATCGCTCAGGACTTCAAGTCCGACCTCCGCTTCCAGAGCTCCGCCATCGGTGCGCTCCAGGAGTCCGTTGAGGCATACCTCGTCTCCCTCTTCGAGGACACCAACCTCTGCGCCATCCACGCCAAGCGTGTCACCATCCAGAGCAAGGACATCCAGCTTGCCCGCCGCCTTCGTGGTGAGCGCTCCTAAGCGATGACGCTCTTTCGACAATGACTCATCCTCCAACATCATGACGACTTTTGGTTGACAGGTGGCTAAGGGGGCCTTTGGGTGGATCTGGGGATATTGCAATGGAGTTTCTACAGGGGATGGGTTTTCTTTTGCTCTTGCTTACGAATGATCATGGGAATGGGAGCTCTATAGCTGATGGTGCTACGGCATCCACAACGTTGCATTGTAACATAATGACACTGCACAGGCCAGCAAGGGCCGCTTTCTGACTTTACTCTTCATCCCATTGTGCCTTGTGACTCTTTGTTGTGACTCTCACGCGCCTTGTAGGCCTTTGCGTCCGAATGCTGGCATACTGGTCGATTGCGCCCGGCGCAGCTGCTTGCCAAGATGTCGTGATTTGAGATGTCGAACCCCCCCCGCAGCCGACTTGTACGAATACCTTCAATTTCCCCCCCTTCAGACACCAGTCTCCCTGCCCTACCATTGCATTGTTTTACACCATGATACTTCTAGAACTCCCGCCATGAAGGCGACATAATGGCATTGGGAGCATGATATTCACTTTTGCAGCCTCGGGCCTGCGAGCCCGTCTGCAGCAGCTACGAAGCCGAGCGCTTCTCCAGCGATGTCGACACTCGTCCACGAAACCACCGCCTCCTCCAGGACGGACTATACCTGGACCTTCTTGGGCATGGATCGAGCCGCTGGCAGGCCCATTCCGAGCCTATGGTCGCGCCCAGCATCGATCGCCATACATCACCCAGCTCTCATCATCTCTGGTCGTCTATTTTTGCGGCGACCTCTCTGCACAGTTGGTTGCTTATCACCCACCCACTACGAGCGAGTCACTCGGCGTCGAGCCTCGACAGGACTACATGTACGCACCCGAACGCGGTCTACGCGCCATGCTCATTGGTGGGCTGTCTTCTATTCCTTCTTACCATTGGTTTCTATTCTTAGGCCGGAACTTCAACTACTCCTCCCACATCCTCTCCTTGACGGTCAAGATTGTGATCAACCAGACCTGCTTCACTCCCATCTTCAACAGCTACTTCTTCGGCATGCAGAGTATACTGTCAGGCAAGAGCTGGGCAGAGACGAAGCGTAGGATCAAGGACACCGTGCCTACCAGCTGGAAGATGAGTTGGAGAGTCTGGCCAGCCGTCACGGCGTTTAGCTTCACGTTCATCAAGGAGCAGTACAGGAGTACATTCGCAGGCGTCATTGCGATTGGCTGGCAGACGTATCTAAGCTGGCTGAATAGTCGAGCCGCAAGACTGGAAAAGGCAGAAGACACCAAAATCAGTGACAAGAGAAAGGCAGAGGCAAAGATTTGAGAAAATATACTGCTGTGCCATTGCATTACACCATCAGACCTTGCCGGTCGAGCCGAAAACGAAGTGGCAATTTCGACGACAGTCCAAATCATGGCCGAGCAGCTAGATGCCTATCGCGTCAACACTGCACTATACTCGAGCTGGGTGCATGAAGAAAGCCGTGTAGAGGTGATACAATTCCCGATATTGTGGAGAAAAGAGCTGTTACGGTTTGCGAGGTGTACTCGTAGATGTTGGAAAATGCTCAATCAAACCTCACTCCTCCCCATCCCCTCCCCTCCACTCTTCCTGCGCAACTCTCTTTTCACTCTCTGATCCTCCACCTTCTTCACCCTCCACTCGCACCCGTCCGCAAAGGCGCAGATCCGACACTTGAACGCCTCCTCGATCTCCACTCCTTTCGTGGGCCGTTCACCCTTCCACCACCTCATCTCGTCCTTGACGTACCCATCTAGTCTCCGTTCGTCGTGCACGAAGACCTTCCTGCCTAGCACCTGGCCTACTTTGACATCCCCGCGTCTTCGACTTGCGAGACCTGAAGCGCGGAACTCAGCTTGGACTAGTGGCGAGACTGCGCCTGATGTGCGGGCTGGCAGGGTAGCAGAGTGCATAGCGAGACCAAATTCCTCGATCATGAGGTCCCAGAGGGTGGAGAGTGTGTTGTGGCTCAACAGTTCGTCGATCAAGTCTTGTGGTGAAGACATTGGAGGCGCGTAGTCCGGATCTTCGGAGGCGGAGGAAGGGAAATTATAGTCTAGGCCGCCGATTTGGGCTATGAATGTGTCTGAAAAAGTGGCTGTGGGGGAGACGCGGTAGCGCTCGAAGATTTGGAGGGAGGGGACCTCAGACATGGAGAGCTGGGTGAGCAGGCGGCGGTAGAGCATGAGTTGGAGGAAGGTGGGGCGAAGGGAGGTCTCATCTGATGGGAGAGAAGGAGAGGTGCGGGTTTTGATGTCGGTTATGTAGACTTTGCGGTCTTTCTTGCCTGCGTTCGTTGGCGATGAGGAGGCAAGTGCTTGTGAGAGGGGTTGCGCATTACTGGAGGTGCTCAGAAACGATGCTAGGGTCGATTGGTTGGGGGAGAGCTCTGGTTCGGACTTTTTGGGCCGGCCACGCTTCTTCTTCTCCGTCAAGGCGGCCTCGAGGGTAGGGTCAGGGCATTGGTAAGAGAGCTCGTCGATAACGCCGTTCACCACTTGCCCTTCGATGACACCCCAGACCTCAAGCTCGCGCGTCATGCCAGTCGCTCGGAGCGTGCGGAGACCTTGTATGATGTTCCATATCCGCAGAGCGAACATATCTTCGCGTGTGACCGTCTCCACAGGCACAGCGATATGTACCTCCTCTTCCAGCTCCTTGTGAACCGACGAGCCCTGCTTCATGGCTGGCGTCTGCTTGACTCGTCCGTACTTTGTCAAGCTGTATAAGTACTGCAGCTCACACCAGGATGGCGATACCAGATCTGTGACCGACATGGGCTTCTTGGGCTGGGTCCTGAAGCGTTCCAGGGGTGACCTCGAATCGTCCTGTGGCTCCTCTTGGAATGGTGCGAATAGTCTTCGTTGTCGCTCGTCACCTTCAGCTACGAGACGCTACAGTCAGTCAGCTATCCATCTAGTAGTTTGTATATTCTAAACGTACGTGAGAACGCGACCCTATTCCGCTCGTCATACTCGACCTCCACCGACGGCTGCCTGAGCGGACCATCATTGTCCGGTACCTCGAAAGTGATGCCATCCTCGTCGATGTAGGTCTTGGTCCGCCGGGCTCGTGGACTGTTGTATTCAGATTCCGGCAGCCGGACGACCTGTGGTAGTGGATTGTGCTCCTCGATAGACTCTATTACTATCGCGTGGAGTGGTTGCGACTCTGCCTGCGCGAGCAGGTCGGTGATTGTGTCTTCGTCGATGTCAGAGCCATAATCGCTCTCATCATGAGCGCCTACGGTGGCCAACTTGGATGCAGCGGCGCGTGTTGTGGTCGGCATCGTATCATGATGTGGCGTTTGAATGTTGGTTGCGGTCGTGACGCGGGAGGCAAGATGTCGATGTAATGTTTTGGTAATGCCTCGACCATTCTTACCTCGATAATTTGCCGACCTCGAAAATTGATGATACTTAATCAACAAAATCACTTCCTTCCGCTCCTGTATCTGTTTGGAATGTTCCGAAATGGGCTTATTGTTCCTCCTGTTCTGATGATGCGAGGTCTGCCAAAAGAAAGATAGAGACAAAGGACTCTTTTGGTCAGGTAGATCTGGAGAAAGGTAGCGTAACTACCACGAGATCGATCAGCATGAAGCTAGCTTGATTGTCCTCGGGAAAAGGACAAATATTTGGAAAAGGTCGGGATGTACAAGCAGTCTCATTCATTCATTCACGCAGTCCCAAACTTCTCTATCAGATCCCTACAGAGCCTTGCAGTCTCTCCTCTGGTTTGCTTCCACGGGGGCTATGACTAGTATCCATCTCAATACAATGCTATTTCCTTTCCATCTTTTGTTATACCTATGCGACTGGTGATGTGGCTATGCAACGCAGAGTACATGTCCATTGATGCGAGATGGGGTGAGCCGCGTCACGTGACCCGCGGGTAGAGACAGTCTATGCACTACCTAGCGACCACTTTAGGAATGGGCAAAATTCCCCCAACCAGAGAGTCAGCGGTTGATAATCCTGATCAATACTTTCCGCCGGCGCAAGAGATCCTGATCATCCTTGGTTGGCCCTGGTAGGTCCTCGACAGGTGTAGAATTCTCGCATCAATCTCGAATGCTGTTGCAACCATCCGATAACGATTGAAACATCACGACTGACGTGCCAGATGGCCCTGCCCCACATCATCGATGAAGGAATAGCTCGCCACAGCACAAGTCTGAAGCCGATCAAGTCGTCGCTCATGCGGCCCAGCAGTGCACTCTCTTCTTCGAGTGCGTCTTGTTCACGGCGTAGCATCGCTCCAAATCCGTCTTGGAGTAGCTCTATGAGTGTCTGGACGCCGTGTTGCAGCACTTCGTAAGCCGGGTAGGTTGCGATGCTGTCAACGATGTGCTGTTGAGATTCGAGGTAGGCCCACGAGGCGTGGTCGATATTGGTTCCCTCGCCGGAAGCGGGTGGCGGAAGACTGGCTGCCAGACAGTAATCGAGTCTCGCTTGGAGCCACCCGTGTGTCTCGAACGGTCAGCTAGAGGTCGCAATGATAGATGGCATGAACAATATAGAGTACATGTACTGACTGCACATAATTCCATGTAGTCTTTGGTCGCGAGGAACGCACACTTGTCGATTACATTCCTGCTGGCATTCGAGGGTTGTCCAAGGTGAGCTTGTCCTCTCTTCGGCACCATAGTGGAATATCGGAGTGGTTTGCTAGGAGGGATCTGCTCAAAGAATGTGTCTGACGAGGTCTAGAAGTGATATGATAAGTTGGTGTCAAGTGCAAATGTTCGGAACATGTGAAAGAGGGATACTTTTCGGGCACTTCACCTCGTGAGTGTTGCTCGGGCTGGCAACACCTCTTCGCACCTGCCGTCAATCACACACCGCATCAGCACGTTGTCTCCAAACGGAGAGATGGGTCCGCCTCTACAGCGAGGAAAGGGCAAAGCGCCGGCTACTTCACCTGCTCATCAGACGCAAGCAGAAGCAGATCAAGAATACGATTGCGACGGTCAGCACTCACATTTTCACTTTGCGTGCCGTCTGTAATAACAATCTCAGATACACCACCTGCTGCCCCGACTGGTGGAAGGGTCTTTGTCGATTCGGTAATGCAGATTCATTGCACTAACACCTGCCTTACTTACTGGTCCATAGGGAATCTCTCGCGAAGAACTCTATGTCTTGGATTGGGAGCAAATTCGTCGAATGGTCGAGCGATGTGGATTCTGGTGGCGTGAATCAATGGACGACGAGAACGGAACTATACGCACACCAACCGAGCATGCACAACTTGTCTCGGGGGAGCTGCAGAAGCTATACTCCAGGATCGACTATCACAGAGACCAGCGGATGCGATATGTGAGGAAGCTCGGCACGATTCTTCTGGAGGGTGTCGAGGGGCCAAGGGGGCTAGGCTTTACCACAAAGACCGAGTTTGAGAACGCGGTCGTCATGATCCTACTCGATCTGGATATTATCATCACCGTTGACGACTTTGAGTTTTTCTCACGGATCCGAGAGGTCGAGAAGATCCGGGAAAGATTATACAGGGAGGTCGAGGTCCAACAGCAGAAGAGGAGAAACACGGTGGTCAAGAGGAAGCCGTCGTTGGCGCCAACGAAGTCTCATGGTCCACGGTCCACGTCGAAGATGGTGAACGGGGACAGCACGGCAGGAGGAGCACAGAGCAGTGCAAGGGTCTCGCACCAACCGTCGCCATGCAATGGAGCTGTCCAATGACGACCCGATAGCTATTCGGAGAGCGAAGACCACCGGGCGGTAGGATGCGAGATGAACCTGGGGATTGTCTCAAGCAGAGACAGAGATTTCCTAGATCAGGGCAAAAGTATGCTCGACTATACTCTTCCTCCTGATTGCGATCGTTGGGGGTCAAGTCTGGATGGCTAATTACGAGCAACAAATCCGAGGACGTTCAGAAATTGCCAGCTGACGTTTCCCTCGGTTTGATGATGATTTCCTGATTTCGCGTCTTCCCGCGCCGACGGACCGACGACAGGTTTGACCGGCGATTGGCATAGCAACAGAGGAAACACGGTCAAATCGATCAAGGAATGCTGAAAATAACATCAAGCTCCAAACAGCAGAACGGCTGTGCCAGCTACTGGAACGCGATGCGTGATCAGCGATGGTAGGCACGCGGTCGGACAATAGTACGGCGACTATGATGCTGATTAGGAGCCCTGGGTTCCTGATCCATGTGTAGCATGAGTCGAGTAATCCATGTCTCTATGCTCGATCGGGTCTAGCTCCAGGAACAAATGAAGTTGATGGAGGGAGGTACTGTACTCTGTCCAACCACTGCAGGTACTGGCACCAAGCTCAGAAGGCGCCCGCCCGTTTCACCCGTCCTGACTTTTTGTACTGAATGCTCCCTTACGCCCTCACCTCCACCACCCCCTTCGTCGTCGCCTCTTCGTCTCAGCATCTAGGTGCTTCACCGATACTCTGTCGCTGTCACAGCGTTGCCGTTCTTTACCCGACACTCTCTTGATCTCGTCTCGTCATCTCTACCGACGACCGTTGTACACATTCTCTTTGTATCAAACCAGTCATCGTTTCAATCACCCCCTTTGCCCGTCATCCATTCGCCGCAACACTGCCGGACGATTGTTTGGTCTGGACAAAATTCCAATCGCATTCCTCATCTTGCGCCCGCCGGTCTTGGGAAACGTAATCCAACCGTCGACCCGGTGAGCATCTATCTCTACCTGGGTCCTGTCTGTCTTCCCCTCTTCGAATTCCTGTCACACGACGCAAGCCGACTATACCGATGGTGCATCTTCACGCCTTTCTCCACCGCCGCCAGCTCGGCGAGCGGCTGAGAGAGGAAGCCGACAATCTTTTGAATGGACGCGTCAATCGCGCAAAGGAGGACGAGGGTGTGGCGACAGTCTTCTCTGTTGTCTATGTCACCGCCTCGGCATCTTTCACTGGACCTACCGCTGGATTCGTCACACAGACTGCCAACGATGCGCCTTCGAATACCAGGCAGACCACCAATGCCCAACCGACGACAAGCCAGAGTCAGAACAATCGGGAGAATAACAGTAACAACGACAACGACAACCCGACCTCAAGTCGTACAACCCAGCGAGTCTCTTCCGCAACCGCGACCGAGTCGAATACAGCACGCCAGACGGCTGTAGTAGGAACCCCAGTACAAGCTTCGCGATCTGCTACTTCCGCAGTATCCGCAGTATCCACATCTGCCACGCCAGCTCAGGAAATCAGCCAACAGGGAGGCATGAGCGGAGGAGCCAAAGCTGGTGTGGCGTTTGGAATTCTTGCAGCCATCGCCTTGGTCGCTGGTATCGCCTTCCTCATCGTACGAAAGAAGAAGCAGCAGAAGCAGGAAGAGCAGGAGTCGCATAACCTCGACAACGAGAAGGCTGGCTTTGGCTTTGCTGCCGTCAACCATACGCCGCGCAATGACAATTCCAGCTCGAACAACAGCCGTGCTCCTCGCCTCAGTCTCCGACCAGTCACTCAATTCATGGGCATTGGCGAGCCAAAGGTCCAGGAAATGACCAGTGCGACCGGTGGTCTCAACAGCTTCCTCCCACCACCACCTCAGCAGCAGCACAAGAGCTCATGGGAGCACCCAACCACAAATGCTGCCAACGACGCCGCGAACCCCTTCGGAAGCGGTGCTGAGAGGATCGACAAGCACGCAGCAGAGAGGGCTGCTGAGAATGCGCCCATCCCCGTCCCTACTGTTGCACCCGTGCCCGCCGCCAACCCTTTCGCCGACCGACCATCCACAAGCCGATCCATCTCTCCCATTGAAGACTCCCCGCTCCACACTGCCTCAAGCTCTCCTCCCAAGACTGAGCTTGGTACTGCCGCTGCTGTAGCTGTCAGTGCCGCTGCCGCTGGTGGTGTTGGTGCTGGCAGTCCTCCAAAGGGTCCCAACAACGTTCACCGTGTCCAGCTCGACTTCAAGCCCTCCATGGAAGATGAGATTGAGCTGCGTGCAGGCGACGTTGTCCGGATCCTCCACGAGTACGACGACGGCTGGGTAAGTCCACCGATACCCTGCCATCCTTTACCTACTGACCTTTGCCAGGCCCTCTGCTCTCGCATGGATCGCTCAAAACAAGGTGTTGCCCCCCGTACTTGCTTGTCCAAACTCCCCCTCAAGCCCCGCCCCGCCGGCCCGCCACCAGGCATGCGTCCCCTCCGCCCCGACTCCCCCAACATGCGCAACTTCTCCGGGCCTCCGGCCTCAGGCAACCACAACATGTACCCTGCCCCGCTCTCTCCTAGCATGCCCAACATGAACACGCCTCGTAGTAATGGGGTCAATTCTCCCCCGCAAGGTGGCCGCGCCCGCGCGCACTCCCAGTCCCAGTCCGTGGACAATGGCAACCGCAGCAGTCCGCAGATGATGCAGTCCGCTGGCTTCGGTGCATCGCCTGTTCGCGACCACAGGAGGAGCGCGAGTATGGGTCAGCTTGGACTCGCTAGTCCGAGCAGGGTGCCGTTGAGGAAGCCGGTGCCCGGACAGGCTATGTAGGCCACTTCAGCCTATGAAGAAAAGGAAAGAGAAGGGGGAGATAAAGGAGGGGACAGCTTGGAGATGTGGATATGTTACATGACAAGAATAAGAGGAGGTTACGACTGACGGCTGGCGTTAATACTTTCACTTGACTCGAAGGGGGACGATTTGATATACCCTTTTTACCTTTTTTTTTTTGTCTTACACTTTACCTCTGTTACGGAGATGGATAGTAGTCCCACGGGATGTTCGCTTCAATTTCACTTCTTTGTCACTTTTGCCTGTGGCTGTGGCTGCCGAGAATGGGGATGGGGTTTTAGGCTGATGGGGATCGAGGGAGGATAGTGCGAGGACAAGAGGAAGAGACGGAGAAATATGAAGAGGTTGTATCTATGGCGTAGATGATAGCTGTACCTAGTTTCGAAAAACAAGATGTTATCAATGACTACCCTTTGAAGATACTGCGTCGGAGAGAGCGTGTGGTGGGAGCAGTCGACGAAGTGGAGTCCGCGATTCGGGGCGCCATCATCACCACCCGTCGTCAGCAGAACGATAACTACCACTTCACGATTACAAGCTCTATCGGCGTCCCATAGGCTGGCTTGCACATTGTACTGGGTGTGAGGTACGCGCACCACCAATCCGGACATCTTCCGTCGCTTGCGTCCCCAAGGCAGTCCGCCTCCAACTCCGGCCTTGAGGGGCCGATGATGCAGCTCGGACAATGCCCGTCAACACCATAGCTGGAGGCGAGATATAGATGTGATGGAATTCTCCGATCGTTCGCAGATAGGCTACCATATCGCTTTTCATGTTCAAGTACTCTGGCATATAGGAGAAAAGTGGCTTGGATTCAAAACATGGCTGCTCTCGACGGTTCCTTCTTCCTCCAGTCACGCCTCTCGAAGCAAGCGGTACACCATGAATCGTTTCAGAAGTTGTGGGAGACAAAGTGGAAGATGCCTGTACGTTGCTCTCGTTCGTTGAAATTCTCTATACAATGGCGTCGCTGGTACCTTCCTAGTACCTTCTATGGGAGGGGATGCCCGGCTGCAACCTCGCTACCCGGCACGATACCACATCCCTTCACTCACATCTTCCTCGCCACGTCGTATCTTCATATTTCCTTCGTGACGAAGCATGCCATAATCATATGATCAGTAGCGACTGACGACTCCAGTGCTCAATGGGCGTCTACCCCTTCATGTTCGGCTCCATCCAGGACTTCCACCCCATTGTCGAGCGGCTCATCAAAGAAGACCAACGCGAGCCGTACGATTTCGACGCATACGCCGCGGCATTTGCGCCGAAAGGAGAAGAACTCGTCCGCCGTGCAGAGGAAGCCGAAGCTGCTGGACGGGAAGAGGAGGCCAGTGAGCTGTTCTTGTAGGTACCCTTCCGTCGTTTCCTTCCCCTGGTCATGTGTTGCCTTGCTATTCTTCGCCACGCCCCAAGAGACATGCTGAAGTTCACCCGGAAGAGAAAGGAATGTGGATGCGCTAACGAGGACAGGCGCGCATCCGCCGTCTTTCGCATCTCCCGCTTCCCTTATCCTGTAGCGACGAACCAGCTACAAGCCTGGGAGAGGAACAAGTACGCCGCGCGGAAAGGCCTGGCGCTGCTCTCTCATCCGGTCACGGAGGTCCAAGTCCCGCATACCCACGCTCTGCCGCACGAAGGCAAGACGATTCCTGCATTCCACCATCTGCCTGCGTCTGCGAATTCTGACGCGCCGGTGCCGTTGGTCTTGCTTCTCACGGGACTAGATGGGTATAGGACCGAGCTGGCTGTCTGGTCCAGAGGTTGGGCTGAGGCTGGAGTGGCGACGTTGGTCATGGAGATTCCGGGAACAGGAGACTGTCCTGCTGATTCTACTGATCCGGCGGCGGCGGAGAGATTGTTTGATAGCGTGCTTGGGTGGGTGCAGCAGAGGGAAGGGATTGATGCTAACAAGGTTGTTGTGTGGGGTTTCTCGACCGGTGGGTACCAGACCATCAGACTTGCGCATACACATCCAGATGAATTCCTCGGATTAGTGGCGCATGGTGGTGGGTGTCATTTCATGTTTCAGCCGGAATGGTTGGATGCTAGCCAGGGTCAGGAGTACCCCTTTCCTCTGGGGAGTACGCTGGCCAGGAAATTCGGATATGGTGAAGACTTTGAGGGATTCAAGCGGGAAGGCATGAAGAAGTGGAGCTTGCTGGAAGATGGAACCCTGGAGAGGAGGTGTGGTAGGCTGTTGCTGGTGAATGGATATGAAGATGGCATCTTCCCAGTCGATGATTATTTGCTGGCTTGCGAAGTAGGAAGTCCAAAGGAACTGAGGCTGGTAAGAGGCAAGGGCCACATGGGCGAGCCGGAGAGCTTCGGTGTCATCTTGAAGTGGATATATGGCCTGCTGGGCATTCAATGGGATCCGAGGCATCAGTTGAAGACGCTGCCATTCAAAGCCAAGTACAATTGAGGTCAACATGCTCAGGATCAAGTCGTGAATATAGAAGTATCAGTTTCAGCTCGTCGAACGGGTGTATGCAGTATCGGTCGAGTAGTCTTTGTCCGGGCCTTTGACTTGATGCTTCAGACCCCACATCTTCAACTTGTCACCGTCAAGCCGGAAGTCGTAGAAAGCCCAGTACATGTCGTTGACGCACAAATGGTCCCCACGTGCGACCCAACGATCCTGTTCGTGGTCGAATTCGAGTTCATGGTAGAGGTAGTCCACGTCGTCCTTACCATCGACCTCCTTCACGAACCAGGCGGAGATTTTCTCATCGTCTGTGCTGTAGCGGTATATGTACTTACGATCAGCCTTGAGGTGAAAACCTTGGTCAGTCACCAAGGTGCCAACTTCATGATAAAGCAAGCCAGTCTTGTTGAAGGCTTCTGATTGAGTAAAGCTGGCCGATCCCTCGAATGTGCCAGATGGAAATCCTGGTAGTTTTGAGGTGAGACTACGTCGAAGCTGCCAGGTACCTACCAGACCTTGGAAAATGGTCTGAAGAGGTGCTTTGCTCATACTTTGGGAATTGGTGGGACGTTAGAGTGATGATTTCCGAGTAGGATTTGCTGGGGGAAAAGACATTGATATCCGATTGGTCCGTGCAATGACCTGCAAGAGCTGGCTCATAAAGTGAAAATTAGGGTCGCATGATTAAGTAGGCTGGATGCTGAGTTGCGCCATCTCAATGATTTGCTAGTACTATCGACATTGATTCTGAGTATTTCTACCATCAGGTGCGAACTACCACCGACGAGACCAGCTGGGTTCCTTGACAATTTCCTACTTCTGTCCTTGGAGATCCTTCAGGTCCTTCTCGTCCTTAGCCAGCTGTTCCCTTGACGAAGCAATCTTTGCCTTCAGCTGCTTAAGCTTCTCCTGCTCCTGCTGCTTGATGTAGAGGTTCTCTGAAGCCTCCTCGCGCTTGGTGAAGGCATCGCCTTGAGAGGCACCACCGGATCTGGGCGCACCGGCATCCCCTCCGGCCATCCTTCGGGCGGCGATGGAGAAAGAAGCGGTCTGGATTCTCGGTGCAGAGGCGCGGAATACGCTGGCAGTCCTGAGAGCAGCAGTCATGACTGGTAGGGTCAGCTTCGGCAGCCGTGCGAGCGACTTGGCACGACTGACTTGTGGTTGTGACGAGTACCTGAGGAAATGCTCAATGTACTTTTAAGGTGCTGGAAGATGGTGTTCGTACAAAGTGCAGATTTGTATGTTGAGATGAGTGACTTCTCATCAAGCATGCGAGAAGAGCTTCAGGTACGAGAACAACGTCACAGCGGGTCGAGCCGCTAGCCCCGAAAATGTCCGAGCTCCTTCTCCAGACAGCGATGACGGTGAGAGAGACTTAGCTGTTTCGGCCCTCAACACTCTGATTTTATATTGAACTTCTGAATTGAAGAACAATCTGCAATCGGTCTTGTACATATACCTTTTCTTACTCAACCACTTCCAAACCTCTTACCCTCTCCTCACAGCACATATACGCGTCTTGCACGCGTAATTTCAGCAAGAAACAATTCTACGAACCCCTCCAAGAATAAAGCGGGGCAGTTTCATTCTCACTGAGAAAATACCAACAACGACAGAAGAAAGCCATTGAAGCATAGAAGGGAGGAAGGCCTGCTAAGAATTCCCTGTAAGTATTTACATCGCAACTGTCATCGCCGCCGCGCCGCTTAGTCTGCTTGCCCGATCAACGTCACACTCAGCTGGAGGTTACATCTCACGACAAGCTCTTTCGACAGAATCACTGAAAAGCACTGGACGTCAGTCGCATATCACCCCAAACAGTCTTGGTTAGGGGAGCTCAAGGTCTGACATATTAGAGAAACAGCTACGTCTCACCGTCATCATGGTCGGAAGGAAGCCGCCATCCCGTAAGGGTAAGTACTCTACCATACCAGAAAACGTGATCATATACTTAATTGCAGCCAGGATCCATGGCAGATGTGCCTCGCGACTTGTTGGATGAGATCACTCGTCTTGAGAAACTCTTCACAGTCCCGGCAGAGAAGCTCAAGGAAATTACAGATCACTTCGTCAAGGAGTTGACCAAGGGTAAGTCGCCATCAGGTGTCTCAGCAACATGATCGCTAATCCGAAACAGGCCTGTCCGTGGAAGGTGGCAGCATTGTAAGTTCTTGATTCATGCTCGAGAAGGCTTGACTGATCTTGCTAGCCTATGAATCCCACCTGGTGCATGAGCTTTCCGACAGGTGACGAGACCGGCACCTTCCTCGCTCTCGATATGGGCGGCACCAACCTGCGCGTTTGTGAGATTGTTCTTACAGATGAGCCTGGAGAATTCGATGTCATCCAATCGAAATACAAAATGCCCGAAGACCTAAAGACGGGGTCTGCTGATGAGCTGTGGGGCTACATCGCAGACTGCTTGCAGCAGTTCATCGAGTACCACCACGAGAACGAGCAGCTTGACAAACTTCCTCTCGGTTTCTGCTTCTCTTACCCCGCCACTCAGGACTACATCGACCACGGTGTGCTCCAACGCTGGACCAAAGGTTTCGACATTGACGGCGTTGAAGGCAAAGATGTTGTGCCGCCGTTTGAGGAGGCACTCAAGGAGAGGGTGAGTCTATCGTTCTTGAAAGTACCACAATCTCTGACTCTAGTAGGGCGTGCCCATCAAGCTCACTGCTCTGATCAACGACACAACCGGTACCCTAATCGCCTCTAGCTACACCGATCCCGAAATGAAGATTGGCTGTATCTTTGGCACTGGATGTAATGCTGCCTACATGGAGAAGTGCGGATCCATCCCCAAGCTTGATCACATGAATCTACCCCCTGATACGCCGATGGCCATCAACTGCGAGTGGGGTGCTTTCGACAATGAGCACAAGGTCTTGCCAAGAACCGAGTATGACAAGGTCATCGACAGAGACTCTCCACGTCCAGGCCAGCAGGCCTTCGAGAAGATGATTGCGGGTCTCTATCTTGGTGAGATTTTCCGTCTCGTTCTCGTCGATCTGCATGAGAACAGAGACTGTAAGATTTTCGAGGGCCAAGACATCAGCAAGCTCAAGAAGGCGTATTCCTTGGACTCTGGCTTCCTTGCAGAGATCGAAAAGTAAGCTGGGTTTTGATCTAGAAGAGATCTAGTACTAAGTATCACTTTAGTGACCCTTTCGAGAACTTGGAGGAGACCCGCAACCTGATCCAAAACACTCTCAGCATTGTCTGCACCAAGCCCGAATTGGAGCTGATCCGCAAGCTTGCTGAGCTCATCGGTACCCGTGCTGCTCGTCTCTCAGCATGTGGTGTCGCTGGCATCTGCAAAAAGCAAGGATGGGAGACCGCCCATGTCGGCGCCGATGGTAGCGTCTTTAACAAATACCCTCACTTCAAGGCCCGTGGCGCTGTTGCCCTCAAGGAGATCCTCGACTGGCCTGCCAGGAAGAGGGGCCAGAAGGAAGACCCCATCGAGATCTTGCCCTCTGAAGATGGTAGTGGTGTTGGTGCGGCGCTGATCGCGGCTCTCACCCTCAAGAGAGTCCAGGAGGGGAACACTTACGGAATCCGCGACGCCGACGCTATGCTCGAAGGCACCGCAGCAGCCAGGTCTGGAAACAACCAGGTCTGAGGGACCGAGGACGATGGATGATGTGAGCTTTGTCCCTCTCACATACGACGTCACATGACAGAATGCATCGAAAAGGGATAACTTGTCACAATAGATAGGTACCCTACAATAGACCTAGGCCCATGGTCAATGAAAACTTCACATTGAGGCAACAATTGCACACATACTGCATCAAACCTATTGCTTGCCATGACAATAGCCCGCAAACTTCATTGACCAAGATGGATTATATACCATCGACGGTTCCCTTGTTTTTCTCTCGAACAACTTCCAACACTTCGACCACAGACACTCACTCGCCTCGAGCTACTTGGTGCACGTACATATCACAACCTAACAACCACGATGCCGTCCCTCGACGCCATCCTCGCCTGCCAATTCGACAAAGCCACCCTCGGCCTCACCGTCGCCGTCATGCGCGACCAGATCCTTGGTACGTATCTTCCATCTATCCGAGGAACCCCCAACTGACAGCTCCAGCCAACATAGGCCCCATGTTCCAGACCCGTCCCTCGCTCCACCACCTACCGGGCATCCACACGGACCATCCGACCTACGACGTCATCCTCTCCGAGCACGAACTCCCCTCTCTTCCACGACTCCAGTACCGCGCGGCCGTCCTCTGCACCGACGCAGGCGGCATGCGCATCATCCTGCACGGACAAAAGGAGGCGACCATCTGGGCCGCGTACAGGAGTTTGATGCGCATCACGATGCAGGAGGTGGGGAAGCGGCTCAGTGTGCCCACGACTCCTCCTCCTGTCGCCGCGCGTTCCGCGACTTCTCGCGGTGTTCCTGTCGTCGCTGGAGCCGAGAGCAAGGGCGCGTGCGGGGCCAGGGGCCATAGGAGAGTGCAGAGTGGTGATAGTGGTGTTGCTGGACTGAACAGCCCGGTGGGAGGGAGCGAGATGGGGGAGATTGTGATGATGATGGACATAGGGGAGAGGGAGAGCTATGTTGGTGCTGAGAGAGAGGGAAAGGGGGCGAAGAGCTTGAGGGTTTTGGGGTTGGAGGGGATGGAGTAGGGAGCTGCTGACTTTCGGACGTTGGGAATCACCGCTTGGTCTTCTGGTATTGGCAATCTTCTATCGTCGTCTTGATGGCGCCAAGGAACTATAATGCGTACCAAAGACATGGAGAAGAGTGGTGCCATAAGGGCAATTTGGACGGATTCAACCAACTGATCATTAGGCAGATCTTCTCTAATATTATATCGTCTTTAGAGCCATCCTGTTCCTGGCCCGAGACTGACCGAAAACTGAGTCGTCTGGCTGGCATCTCCTTCGTCGGCCGCCCTGAACCACTCAGGACTCTCGTTCACGCCATGCTCATCCGTCGTCCACCTGCCATTGGCCACAAATTGCGTGAAGAGACCGAATACTGCAGCAAGTTGAACAGGATGCTGCGGTATGTAAGGGTTCTGCCCGATCTGAAATAATTCGCTGTTGGAGTTGTAATCCCGGCCGAGCCTTCTATTGTGCCCGACATCGTACGGGAGAACGAATCTGCACCCGTCCTCGAAGGGACAGTCACCTTCTGGGTTGCAGGCATCGAGATAGAGACCCCACGGAATCTGCCCCTGGCCGTAATTCCAGACATCCGCAGCAGTCACGTCGCCGTCTCCTCGGAGCAGCTGGACGGGGTTCCAAGGGTGCTCAATGTCATCGAGTTCCTTGTGTGGCTGGTTCTCTAGCTCGGCAGGAGTGGGAAGTCGCAAGGAAGGGCCCACGAATGCGAACGATGGTTTGCGCGCAAGGGTCAAGAATTGCCATGCGAAGCGCTCTTCATGGAGACCAGCTGCCCTCAGGCTTTCCGTGCTGTACAATCCATTGGGCGTTTGCGCTGCTCTGGTACGGCGACGAGACAACCTCTCTTCGATAGCTTGCACTAATTCACTCCACCTCTCAAGGGCAAGTTCCAAGTCTTCTTTGGTGAACGGTACAATAGCCCATGGACCACGAGTGTTGTCTAGGCGTCTCGCCCCCCAGACTGGATCACGCTCAGGGTTCTGGCTCGGAGAGCGATCGATCTGGCTACTGTAGGCCGGCGGAGTGACCACATTGTATCCCATTGGCGGCTTTTGCACGGATCGATGCAGCGCAACGATTTTGCCACGCTCAATCATGTCGATGTAAGAGCTCAAAACTGTCTCTAAAGGTTGCCACATCGAGGAATTTTCAATCATCTCAGAGGTGATCGAGGGATCCATGTCCGGGGGGTCGTATTGGTTGTAGAAACACAAGTGTCGCTGTTGATCGTAGCTAGGTCATGACCTCAGCAAATTGCAAACCTCTCAAAAGAGAGGAATACCTACATGATCCCCGTCGTAATGTCTGAATAGTCTGCCATAGCTAGATACAACAGGATGACCCTATGAGTGACAAGATCGTTGTCACCTCCAAATATGTTTCTGTATTCGAGCATCTCCGGCATCGTGGCAAGCTCGGTGACATATCTGTGAAAGGAGTTCTCGGTTGGATCTTCTGGATAGGGTTGGCAGACCAATGCTCGGTTGAGAAACTCAAGTACCGACGGATGGACATATGATGCGACTTGGTCCAGTTCGTGATCATCGAGGGTCACAGCATTTGGCCATGTGGTCTCGGGCATGGCTGCCAGGTCGTAGCCGCTTGCCTCCCATCCATATCGCACGATCGCATTGTGAAGCTGCACACATCGTTGCCAGTCTAGACCTTCTTCATTGCTGGTGCTCGGCTGTCCTTCCTGAACTCGCAAGTGAGCGACTGAAGCGAGTGCAGCGGAGGTCGCTAACGGCTGTGGCAGTGGACGAAATCTGTAAGCGTCCTGACCGCTCATCGTGAGTTTGACGGGAGAGCGAGGAGACACGACTGAACAAACTTTCCTTCTAGATGCCCCTCTGTGCAGAACCGAGGCCCATTGACTGACAACATATAGTTTATACCAGAGGGACAGAACCTTAAGCTCGCAACCTTCCCTTACGGTTTGGTGGCGTCGCTCGCAACAGATCACGGACCATGCAATAATTTCAGCATCTGCGCCTAGCGCTTCGGTAGATTGGTGAGGACATATGCGGATATCAAGAGTGCCAGGACGGAAGTCAATGTCTCGGCACAGAGAAGTGCCGCAAATTATCTGTTCCACTCGGCAGGAATGAACATGTATTGTACGTATACCGGCAACCTGCCTAATGTGACGCCTGGCTGCTCGCCTCGTGACAGCCATGAAGCCGATTACAGTACAAAAGTAGACTTTGTATCGCGAAGCTTGGTAGCGAGTGGCTCGGAAAGCTATAAAAACCGTCTACGACCACCTAAGACCCTTGCCCACCTCAAGGCTGACGATGAAATCTATGCTTTCTGAGATGGTCCCGAAGCAAAGGTCCCGTCTCAACAGGTTGATTGGCAGTAAGTTCGGAACGGGAAGGTGATGTAGCATCCCCGACCACCCTGTCGACCTCAGTGCTCGTAGCCTCTGCGGGTGTGGGCCGCGGCGTTGTAGGATCCAGCCAGGCGGAGCCACTTCGACTAGCAAAGTAGGTATCCGGATCAGTACCGTTGAGATCGATCTCAACGACCTGCAACTTACCCTCAAGAATCGACTTCACTTCCTGTCGCTTGATATAGCCCGCGCTTGCGACATCGGTGCAAGGCTGGTAGACGGGATTGAGGAGCCCACCAAGACCGCGACCTGTGTAATACGAGGTTCTGTAATCCTGCAAAGGCCACCAGAATCCAGTAAACATCCTGCTACTGTTAGTCCAATGCGACAGACGTTTCCCTTCATGGCTAGACTTACGGATCATCAGGATTCACTCTGAATCCATGATCATGAACAGTCACAAGGTTGTGGTTGACATCATGCTGATAGGTTGCTATGATGTGTGAGTAGGACTTCGAAACAGGAAACAGAAAAGCTTTACCCCAACATTCACTGTTCGATGTTTGCGAGTCGAATCCATAACGTTGTAGGAAGTGCGTCCCGTCGCGCCTTCCCGTGAGACGTCCGTCATTGGCCTGAATGCCGGCGAATGTCCAGGTAATCGGGGGTGGAGTCTTCTTATTAGATGCTCTGACAGACGCGCACGGTGACCACGATGCAGTGATCCAGTACTCAAAGTCCTTGCCTAGGAGACAGCGTTAGCAGCAAATAACCAGAACGTGGCCGCACGATACGAACCTTGCCTCCCGTTCGCAGGGCCATTGATAAACCGAAGGGCTTGCCGTTTCGGTTTCCTAGACTCCTCGAGGGATCCCATTGGGAACTCATCCCTGATCTAGATTAACATTTATTTCAGAAACAAGATTGCGGAGACCCTACACTTCGCAACGATAGCGACCACCGCCGACGGACGGTTTAGCACGACTTGCATAGTAGGCAGGCCGATAGTTCGTCCAACCAGCTTGTGATCTCGCCAAGCCTACCATTACACCTGCCGCGTTGACAGGATTATTGCGACCTAAGACCTGTGAGCTTTCGATTCGGCTGCTGTGTGCCGCACTTACCGATATAGTGGAAGACATTGTAGCCAAGGACCATGTCAATGCCCCATCGTTGATTGCCACAGACCTAATTCAGTGCGTCAGCATTGTTTGGCCAGAATAGATGTCGTTGTTCTTGCACCGACCTCGTCGAATCCTTGACCATACGAACATGTGTAAGTCACTGAACAGTCCTGTGCATTCGATGCATATGTTGCCCGTGCATACCTTCCACCAATCAGTCCCGATGCCGTGAGAGGTGCACCCTGCTTTGGTTGAATTATCTTTGGTGGTACAGGTACCATTTGGGCAGGGCTTCCGGATGTACCGCCAAGGTTGATAGTGAAGCCTGATCGCAAGGTTGCTCCTAGTGCGATAACGCCAATGGGTTGGGTGCCAGCTGTGCTCTGCACAGTGCTGATGCAAGCTTCCATCACTACTGCTGAAGCCAATCCACCCAGGAGGGCTGTGCCTCCTAGGTTGATCGTTCCGAACGTGATCCCACTGCCGATGACGGCAGCGACCGCAGCTGTAAAGATACCCGCGATTGCGCTTGCTTTGACACAAGCGTTTGACGCATCTCTCTTGCTCACCGATCGGCGCAGCAAATGAGCGTGATCCTCATCGCGCTTTGCGAAAGCCCCCTGGCCGACAAGTGCCAAGTTACCAGTATTTGTGATCATCGACGGCTTGAATCCCTCGCAACAGTATAACTGTGTTCCCCAATTACATGTCTCGTCGTGGAAGCTGCCCAGTGCTGCTTCGAAGCGATTCGTGTTTCCGGCAACTGCGACACCGGTCGAGCTCGCACATGTATTATTGCAAGGCATTCCAACACCTCGCCATCCATCCCAAGTACATTTACCAAGACTGGTACCCGGAGCACAGCATAGAGTCTTCATTGAGCCTGCAGCACATTCCGCATCGGCACTGATCCCCCCAACCACACCTCGTGCTTGCGTGGCAGGAAAATAGCCTGTTGTGCATTGCCCGTCGCAGAATGTCCAGTAGCAGGAATTGGCGACCTGTGCTGCTTGTTGTGCTGTCAAAAGCCCTGACTTGATCTGATCCCGAAGAGCTGAAGAGACTCCGTTACTAACGCCGATACCAAGCAAATTGTCGCTGCTTGTATTCGATGAATCATCCTGATCTATTGCCCAGACCATGGTGCCTCCGAGGCAAAGATCGTTTGCACGATTGATCTTGAGCTGCACTGTGTCGCCGTCGTCATAGCTGACCCATTGATTCGAGTTCCATGTGATCCACTTGACAGCTGCTTTTGTGTCCAAAACTGGCTTCAGGCTGTTCGCAGAGATGATTCGGGTGATCTCCGCGTTCGAGAGGGTACCAGCTGCTTTGGTGCACTCTCCAGGGGAACCTCCAGCAGAGAAAGTGCAGCCTGGGGTATTGCAAGAAGCACTGGAAAGGGTGAAAGATCGACCGTACCATCCCAAGCCGAGACTAAGCTTGCTCGGGTCGATATTGTTTCGCCAGAACAATGACAGACCATCCTCAATCTCCGTCCAGTTAGTGTGGGGGCGTACATAAGGACCGGTAAACTTGTTAGTGCTGTCCCATGTTCCGTGGATATCGTAGGTCATGACGTTCATGAAATCCAGGTATTGGGACAGCCCTTGAAGGTCAAACCATCTCAGGTACCAGTAAGAGGGTGGGAATGTGGCGCTGATGCCATATCTGTTGCCCCAGTACGCACGCATCTCTTTCAGTAAAGTCACGTAATTTTGAGTGTCTGCAGGCTTGCCACCACGGTCATCAGCCGCCGGGTACTCCCAATCGATATCCACTCCGTCAAAATTGTAGGTCCGCATGAACTGTACGAGCGACTGTATGAACAATGCGCGGTTGGCTGCTGTACTTGTCATGTCGCTGAAAGCGGTTCGAGTATCAGGAGAGTTGCCAGGGTCATTGAACGACCATCCACCGATAGATATCCAAGTTTGTAGCGAAGGCTTGCGTGATTTAAGGTTGGTGAAACTGGTGTAGAGCAGCGTATCTCCGGCATTCATGGGCGTGATTTGGAAAGTCTTGGGGTCGAAGTAGGCAAAAGCAAAGTTGATGTGTGTGAAAGCTGTCACGTCAAGATCCTCCGGCATGCGTTTGTCGCACGTGCGAGTTGAGCTCCAACCTTCATAGTAGCCAATCGTCCTCCTAGATGTGCCGCCGCCGACACCGCAAGTCGGCTTTGGAGCTGCTCCACACGAACCGTAGCCCGTTTGACATGGCTGAGTCCCAGACGTACGGCAAAATTCCTATCGTAATTCAGTCAAGCAACTTGGGTCATTTCCAAAGAATGATGCTTACATCTGTCGTTCCACAGAAGCCAAAGTATGAACACTGGTAAGTTTAGTCATTTGGCTCTCGTGACCAATACCCTACTACAACTCACGCAGACATTCAATGGGCATGTCCCCTTCCCAGCTGCAGCGTACTGGCCGCATTCAGCTTTGGCGTCGCAATTGCTCAAACAATTACCGCTGCCGCATTCATTCGGGCTATAGCCACAAACACCTGTCTTTGATAAGGGTCAGTAGCGAGCAGTGCGCATCCATTGAGACACGAACCTTGCCACAACAAGCACCGTTGCTACATGGTGTACCGGGCGCACAGGTGCCAATCGGAAGACCATTACTACCAGTCTGGCGCTTGACCAGACCGCCGGGCCGGCCAATGTCCTGCCAGACCTTTACCAGGGGGTTCACGGTAACGGCGCTGGTGTTTTCGTAATTTGGGGTGGCGTTGGAATACGCTTCGAAAGCTGGAGCAAACAAGGTAGCATTGCGCTGGATGTTAGCTCTCGGTTCTAGAGAGGAAGCCTGTACAAGCGTAGTGAATCTGAAGAGGGTTACAACAAAGAGAACAAGTGAATGCATAGCGGACGTCGATGAGAGCTGAAAAAGCTGTGATAGTATCAAACAAAAGGTGAGAAGACTTAGCTCGAGTCAAAAGGCGCTGCAATCTCTTAATGTCACGGCATGGAAGATTGGGGATGATCCAAGAGCCCAAGGTATCTCAGCGATCAATGTTGGTTACAAGCCCCTTCGCAATGGCTTCGATCAATGATTCACCGGGCTGCTTGGATTGGAGTGAGCAATTCTACTAAGCAACCCTTCCAAGCGAGATTTCCAGCTTGTCTTGGTATGCGGCGGTGTCAACCACGGGTACCAGGGCGCCACACGTGTGCTTAGCATGGCGGCTCAAGAGTGGAAGTTGTCCAGAACATGTCCAGAACATGTCAAAGGTGGAACTGAGGTCCCAATAGTGGGTGCGGCTGAGACCCGGCGAGACCTTGATGGCGGCGGGTGCGGCTGAAGTGAAGCACTCCGAAAAACTGCCGCTGTCGCCAAGGCGGCACTGGACTTCCCCCAAGCCTGTCACTGCCGACGCACCTCGCCTTAATTTTCACCTCGAAACCACATGTTGTTGCGCACAGTAAGGTAGCTGTGTCAATCTGTGGCTACAGCAACGCGGAGATGGACGGTCATCTAGCCTCGATCAGCCTGCACTAGATCCAGAGCACGATCCTTGTGAGGCTTCCGGTCAAAGTATTGTCTTCAATTTCCTCATCTTCTTCCTATTGATTGAGCTATGGAAAGATCAAACATGGTTCAGTGTATCCGGATCCAATTTCCTCCAACCCAAACTGGACTCACCAGTGTGCGGTCAGATTCTACGGCACTTCTTACTTTGTCATACAGCTGTAGGCCCATGATCAACGCCCTTTTGAGACACTGTCGGCTCTTCAGATGTGCAAAGTTGACGATACATCCTGTTCCCACTCCTCTCTGCATTGCTTTGCGCTCAACATTGATCTTACATTATCGCGAACAGCATGCACTCTCTTCTTTTCATAGCATTGGCTGGCCTCCGAACACAAAGTGTTTTGGGAGCGTTCAGTCTATTCGACTACCTTGATCCACTTACAATACAAGACGCTTATGGCATCACAGCTTCGTGTGTAGCAGCCCTGTGAGATGTCTCCACCGCCTAAGATGCACTCAGCTGGGCTGACCTGACACAGGAACACGTCAATCAATTGCGACTTGACTACAGCAGCAAAAGCTGCCAAGGGACCCGACCTTTCATGTAAGATACAGGTGTTGATGCGAATGCCACGTTGGGAGTCTGACTCTCCAGATTGGTCGCAAACCGACTTTCCGACACTTTGCACTTCGACCTGCTCCACGTCCCTGCAAGCATGGCGTACGCAGGTCCAGAGTGTGTGTCCTGGGAACGAAGTCAACATCAATGGGATAGCAGTGCAGCCACGGACTCTGCCTCTGACGTACATCTCTGGCTACGACCTTGCATGCTTGCAGGATAGGTACGATCCATTTCAACATCGTCTTCACTGGGCCTAACATGGCTCTTGTAGCGCACAGAATTACTGTTTCTTCCAGTCGCAGTCCTGGCAAGGCAGTGATTATATCAAGTGGGATGACAATACCTGCTACCATTATGACCCAACCAAAAATCCGCCGGAGTGTCAGGACCCAAACTGGGATACCTCGCAGATCACGCCGGCAATGATGGCCATTACGAACCTGTACCCCAAAAGCTTGGTATGACATCCAAATGCATTCAATCTCAAGCGCTGACACTCGTATCTCAGTACTGCAGTGAATGTTTCATGAAAGTCTGGCGACAGAGACTCCTCTCGCCTAATTTACGACCAGGAAACCAAACAGATTATCTAATCGATCAGTTCTCAAGCATGCAAGCAAACTGCTCGACAAGCATGCCGTACACTACGTCCTCGCCAACGCTTGTCATCGCTTCCCCTACTGCAGCGGCAACGGCGACGACAACGGCACCAGCGGTAGCCGCAAGCACTGCATGTGCGGGACAATCTATCAATGCGACTCAAACACAGCTCCCTTGTGACCTCCTGTCCAAGCAATACAATGTCAGCACAGGAGCCTTACGAGTCGCAACCAACGATTACTACTGCTTTTTCAATCAGACCATATGTGCTCCAAAGCCTTGTCAAGTTCAATTTATCCAGAATGGCACTTGGTATGTTGCTCTGGACCTTTACATTATCGCCGTAACTTACAAAGGATTGACAGCGCTGCGATGGCGAAGTCGCTGAGTACGGCGTCGGCAAATGTGACTGAATCCATGTTCATTGGATGGAATACGGTCCAAGGCAGCTGTGACGATCTTGCGCAGCAAATGGTGTGCGTTGGGTAAGTAGATCGAGGCGTTCACTATGCATTATACCACTCTAACAATCCCAGGCCACCAGGAGGCAAATTCCAAGCGACGGGCACTATTTATGCTCCGACACAAGCAGGCAGCTACTACACTACAGGTGAATATTCTTGGAGCTATTGACCTGCACGTACTGATAACACACCAAGCGACACCTGCCGTTCCCACCCAGCCTGGGGCGATCTCCAATTGCGGCTTGTACTACACCGTTGCATCGGGTGATTACTGTCAGACCATCTCACTGCGCTACGGTATCTCCGTGGCGACATTCCTATCATACAATACAGGCGTCAACTCAGGCTGCACAAACCTTTGGCTTGGATACTCCGTCTATGTGGCACCTGTTACGCCTGCTCCCAAGTCCACAGACGGAACATGCGGGCCCTCTCATGGCTATGCCACCTGCAACGGAACCTCGTTCGGTAGCTGCTGCTCCACGTCGGGCTACTGTGGCAGCGGGGACGCCTACTGCTCGCCTTCGAATTGCTCCAGCGGGGCATGCCAATCCGGCGCCAAGATCAGTGCAGATGGGCTCTGTAATACCACCGTGACCTGCACTGGGTCGTCGTTCGGCAAGTGTTGCAGCACCAGCGGATACTGCGGCAGTACCAGCGACTATTGTGGGCCTGGCAACTGCTTCTCAGGGTCGTGCGATCCGGATATTGGCGGGAAAAGTGTCGATGGGAGCTGTGGACCGTTGTTCGCTGGAAACAAGACTTGTACAGGCACGCAATTTGGAACTTGTTGTAGTACGAGTGGGTACTGTGGGAGCACGAGCGATTACTGTAGTAAGGGGAAGTGCTATTCTGGCGCCTGTACAGTCTAGGAAGATCTGTGCATCAATTATCAGCTCTTGTTTGCCTTTCAATTTAGCGCGATCACTCTGATTGCTCTTTGGTTTCATTCTCGTTCAATAAAAACCCGTCTACTGCTCGATGTCGCCGTCTCGACCTCACGCCAGTTTTCCGGCATGTCGTTAGCTGAAGTTTGAGTGCCATGTGAACGCTTGTCTTGGCGCGTCGGCGCATCAAAGAAGTTTGGAGGTACGCTGCCATCTCCTGTCTTCCTGCCACTCGCCTTTCCGTCAGCACGCGTACAACATGTCTGGCCGCAAAGACTTCTTGAGCCAGCCTGCGCCGGAGAATTATGTCGCCGGTCTTGGTCGTGGTGCGACCGGCTTCACCACTCGTTCAGATTTAGGACCGGCGCGAGAGGGACCAAGTGAGGATCAGATCAAGGAAGCTCTCGCGAAGCGCGCTGCAGCGCTCGGAGGTCCTGCGCCAACAGCATACGGCGTACCAGAAAAGAAGAAGGAGGAAGAGGAAGACGACGAGCGATTTCAGGACCCAGAAAACGAGACAGGTCTTTTCGCATCGGGCAACTACGACAGAGACGATGATGAGGCAGATCGGATATACCAGACGGTGGACGAGAAGATGGACAAGCGGCGGCGAGCAAGAAGGTTAGTCACACCCCCTCCTTTCCCTTTTCTATACCATGCTTTCCACGACTTGCATTCCAAAGAACAAGCGTTGAAGATCCAAAAGTCCTTGTCTGGCCAGATTACCGACGTAAAGATCCACAACAGGGAAGAACGCGAGAAACGAGAACAAGACGAGTACGAGCGCAACAACCCGAAAATCCAACAACAGTTTGCCGACTTGAAGCGAGCATTGGGAGGAGTGACGGATGAAGAGTGGGCAAGCATACCTGAGGTCGGTGACTTGACGGGCAAGAATCGAAGAAGTAAGCAGCAGATGCGAGAGCGATTCTATGCTGTGCCGGACAGTGTGCTTGCGGGAGCGAGGGACGCTGGGCAGATGGACACAACTGTGCAGGATGAGGCGCCGAATGGATCAGCGAATGGCGCAAACGGCCTTGATGGAACGATCACGAACTTTGCAGATATCGGAGCGGCAAGAGACAAGGTGCTGCAGGTCAGATTGGACCAAGCTGCAGAAGGGGCAGGCACAGAGACAGTATCGGGCACCTCGACCACAATCGATCCCAAGGGCTACCTCACTTCTCTCACAAAGTCAGAAATCAAGGCCGGAGAGATACCCATCGCAGACGTCAATCGTGCAAGAACGCTCCTGGACTCGGTCATCAAGACGAACATGAAGCATGGTCCTGGGTGGATTGCTGCAGCTCGACTGGAAGAGTATGCAGGTAAGATTGTCGCAGCACGGAATAAGATTGCCCAAGGCTGCGAACACTGTCCGAAGAGCGAGGACGTCTGGTTAGAAGCCATTCGACTCAACAGCTCCGGTGATCTGCACAACGCCAAAGTCATTGCAGCCAACGCAATCAAGAACAACAATCGCTCGGTACGTCTCTGGATCGAAGCGATGAAGCTCGAAAACCTACCAGCAGCGAAAAAGAAAGTTCTCCGACAAGCGCTCGACCACGTTCCGCAATCTGTGGCAATCTGGAAAGAAGCTGTCAACCTCGAAGACGACCCGGCTGATGCTCGCCTTCTGCTATGGAAAGCTACAGAGATAATCCCTCTTTCCGTCGAACTTTGGCTGGCTCTTGCTAGACTGGAATCGCCGGAAAATGCAAAAAAGATCCTCAACAAGGCACTGCAAGCCATTCCCACATCGCACGAGATCTGGATTGCCGGTGGCCGTCTACAAGAGCAGATGGGTAATGAAGTGATGGTGTCAAAGATGATGAACAATGCCATGAAGTCGCTGGCTAAGAAAAGTGCAATGCTGTCCAGAGAAGAATGGATCGAGCAGGCCGAGCTGTGCGAGGAGGAGGGTGCGCCACTGACCTGCAAAGCTATTGTTGAGAACTCACTTGGTTGGACCTTGGACGAAGACGACGACAGGAAGAAGATCTGGCTTGACGACGCAAAGGGAAGCATTGCACGAGGCAGATACCAGACTGCACGTGCCATCTATGCATACGCGCTGCGGGTCTTCAGCAACAGCAGTACGATCTGGATGGCTGCTGCTGATATGGAGCGTAATCATGGATCGAGAGACGCCATTGTCGAGTTACTGGAGAAGGCCGTGGAAGCTTGCCCAAAGAACCATGAGCTGTGGATGTCTCTGGCCAGGGAGAAGTGGCATGCTGGAAATCTGGATGATGCCAGGATCGTGCTTGGGAGAGCATTCCAGGAGAACCCCAACAACGAGGACATCTGGCTTGCGGCCGTCAAGCTTGAAGCTGACAACGAGCAATTTGACCAAGCGAGGGAGCTGTTGGCTACCGCCAGACGCGAAGCGGGCACAGATCGTGTTTGGATCAAGTCGGCTGCTTTCGAACGGCAACGAGGTGATAGGGACGCTGCGTTGGATTTAGTGAACCAGGCGCTCGGCTTGTATCCTAAGGCGCCTAAGCTTTGGATGATGAAAGGGCAGATATACGAGAGCAAGGGTATGGTACCTCAGGCAAGAGAGGCGTACGGCGCGGGCACGAGAGCATGTCCCAAGAGCGTCTCATTATGGCTGCTAGCTGCTAGATTGGAGGAGAAGGCTGGTGTACTCGTCAAAGCACGAAGTATCCTCGATCGAGCACGACTTGCTGTGCCTAAAAATGGTGAGCTCTGGACCGAATCAGTCAGACTCGAGAGGAGGGCTGGCAATATGCAAGCTGCAAACCAGAAGATGGCACAGGGGTTGCAGGAAGTCACGGACAGTGGTCTGCTATGGAGCGAGAAGATCTGGCATCTAGAACCACGGACACAAAGGAAGCCGAGGTCATTGGAAGCCATACGAAAGGTCGACAACGATCCTATACTTTTCGTCACAGTGGCACGCATCTTCTGGGGTGAGCGAAAACTGGACAAAGCAGCGACGTGGTTCCAGAAGGCAGCAGTGTTGGACCCTGACTCTGGAGATACCTGGGCCTGGTGGTACAAGTTCCTGCTACAGCATGGGACTGAAGAGAAGCAGCAGGAGGTCATCAGCAAATGCGTCATGAACGAGCCGAAGCATGGAGAGATCTGGCAGAGTGTGGCGAAGACTCCAGAGAATGGCAGACTCGGCACAGAAGAAGTGCTCAAGTTGGTGGTAGCAAAGCTGGAGTGAAGGGATACCAAGGTAGATAGATTAATGAGCCCTAAATAGGCAATATGAAGATACCCGGCAGATCATGAAGCTTAGCTTACGACTTCATCTCTTGGATACTGCTAGTCATAAAGTGATTGATCAAGCCATCCCGAGTATTCATCAGACTCCAATGGAAAGAGGCCGATGTCTCATCGGTGTTTTGCTTTGTTTTCTCCAATTTTTATCGAGGATTGAGTTGGAGAAATGCTTGTCCGTGATGCGTTCCTGCAGAATCGAGTGACGTCAAGGCGTTTGTGTGCCGATTGAGGACATGGCGACATCATAAGTTTATATTTGCTCTTGGGTTCCTTTCATTATCGATCTTGAATTTTTTCAACCTGAGAATTTGAAAGGTGAGCCTCCATTCACTCGTCAACATCAGCATTATACCTCTGCATCCTGTTGTGGTCATCCAGCGCGTCATCAGCATGTCGCTAGCAGCCCCACTTCGCAGACGCTTACCCCTCGTCTCACTCAAGGCCTCATCAGCAGCTTCGCTCACACGTGTCAGATCAAACTACTATCCACAAAACCAGATCAGAACTTTCTCAATCACAACTACCAGACAATCCAACATGTCTTTCAGCAACACCAACACTGGCGACAAGCCTGCCGACCCATATGTCAAGAAGAACATTGACCCTGCCGACCTGAAGGACAAGGTGGAGGACCTCATCAGTTTTGTCGAGAAGCAAAAGTTCTGCTTGATGACCACACGCATCGGTAGCACAGGCCAGCTCGCATCCAGATGCATGGCTCTCGCAGCAAAGGTGATACCATACCCAGTCAGCCTTGTCACCACTTCATCCTGACCATGTCACAGGAGGGCAACGGTGTCGACCTCATCTTCCACGCCAATTCCGAGTCAGGCAAGACGGACGACCTCGAGTCCGATCCAAAGATCAACCTCGGCTTCCTCGCCAGCTCAGGCGAGTGGGCCTCCATCTCCGGCAATGCGTCCATCGAGTCCGACCGCGAGAAGGTGCGCAAGTACTACTCTCCCGCCCTCAAGGCGTGGATCGGTGATCTCGGTGACGGTAAGCACGACGGTGGACCAGAAGATCCAAGAATCGTTGTCATCAAAGTCAAGGCGCAGACCATCCAGTACGCCATCAGCCGCAGGACTGCTGTCGGAGGCGCGATTGAGCTCGCCAAGGGTGTTGTGACTGGCGAGGCACCACAGGTGAACAAGCTCAGGCATCTGGACGAGCAGGAGTTGCAGCAGTGTAGGTTCCCGGCTTTTCGATGCAAACTCCACCATGATACTGACATGTCTCAGGGCGCTCCTCTGCATAAGTGAAAGACAGCCAACAACTAGAAGGCACAAAGCATGAGTAAGGAGCAATGAATCAGACCAAGGGTCAATCGACTCCAAAAGACCAATCGACAGCGGGTATAGGTACAGCTTCATCATGAAAACATAATGCCATTGGAGAGATCCGACTGCCGTTCTTGTATGATCCTGTCTTTCATCAAATCCCACGTAAAACAATCATGAACCATGAACCCGTACACCAATGCACCGCCATCGCTGGCCCTATCTATCTTATAACCATCCCAAAGTAAGGCAGAGGTCCAGTCCTCCCTCTAGGCTCTCTCATCCCTGTATATAATCTGTCGTTTTTCTTCCTGCTCCTCACCATCTCCCCTCACCGTCTGCCTCCTCGTCCCGTCTGGACCCAAACATCTTCCCAACACCGACCTGCCCCGCCCCTCCCGTGCTCACAACCTCAAACCTCCCCTCCGACACCCTTCTGCCCCGTCTGACACACTCCAAAACCCATTCGGCAGAGACGTACCGCACGCCCTTCCCGCCCGCGCTCCTCACGCGCGTAATCTCCCTCTGGATCTTGGACGCAGCCAACGCCCCGCCTGCACCTCTGCCCGCCATGTTGGGCGTGGAGGCGAACGAGGTCGCGGATGCGGATGAGGGGAGGCCGAGGATGACGTGTGTGACTGTGCGGCGGCCGAGGGAGATGGAGAGGTTCGCCCCGTGGGTCGAGAGGAGGTGTTTGAGTTTGTGGTCTGAGATCAAGGGGTAGGTCGAGCCGTTGATGTAGATTGTTAGGTTGGCGAAGATTTGAGGAGGGTTGTTGATTGGGGGAGCCGGGGGGGAGGGAGGTGGATGGGTGTTGGGTAGAGAGGGTTGAGATTGAAGTTGAGAGGGGCGGCGGAGGGATTCAGGGGAGTGGTGCGAGGAGTTGGGTGAGAAGGATGCGAGGAGAGCGTCGTCAAAATCGGGCGTCGGGGGCTCTGGAGCTTGTTCGGGCTGGGGAGGTGGAGAGGGCGGTGTTGATATAAGTGGTTGTAGAGGTGGTGCGGTTCTACCATATTCCGAGTAGGTGGCTGAGCCCTCTTTGACAAAGTGTCGGGACGATCCGTTTCGTGTCTCGTTCGCAGCAGGCTCTGTAGACGAGCTTCGCTTCAGTCGCTTGCTGTCACGCTCGTCCGAGACCGTGGCAGTTTCCGGCTTGATGCCGAAGCTCTCCCAAAGACTGACTTGCCCAGTGGCCCTGTCCCTCACAACACCCCGCTTCCATTCTCCGTTTGCTGTTCTTTCGCCCTTGACAAAACTCTCACTACCAGCGCCGACTGTATCCGCTACTCGTTTGCCGCCTGTAAGTCCAGATCTGAACTGCTCAGAGAGCTTGGCTGATCGCGAGTCACGCCATGAAGTGCTTCCTGATAATCGATTCTCAGCACGTTGATGACCTGTGGACGACGAATTCCAGGCGTCGAAGATTTCTCGTTTCGGCTTTGCTGCAATCGGATAATTTGTCGGAGGTGCCATCTGTGATGCTATGCTGGCTCCGCGAGTCAAGGCCGAGTGGCGAATCGCTTTATTCTAAATTTGGCGATAAGGTGCGCATTTTATTGATCTCAACTTCGGGAAAATTCTCGCATGTGTATTGATGTCTAATGACGACGATTGGAAGCTCAGTCTCAAGTGTTGAAGTGTATGGACAACAATATGTAGTTGTGGTACAAAATATCAACGCGTAAAGTGGTTCACGAAATCAGGTGATTGCCAAGAAGTTCCAATTAGCTTGCCTTTTTCGGAAGCAGTTACTTGGACGGTCCCCTCGCGCTGTGTCGGACACAGTTTGAGAGCAGCGCTATGTCATCAATCTTTAGGACGCACTAGACGTAGCAGCGATGCACTCTGACTTTCGTCAACCATGGAAGCCTTTGTGACGAAGAAGAGACCACGGGCAGCACCAACATCGAATCGAGACGCCGAAGAGGACTCCACAGAAGTGAAATTGGTCATCCTTGAATCACTCCAGCCTGGAATACCGCAGGATGTCCTGTTGGAAGCACTACTGAACAGTGAAGGCAACGTGACCAAAGCTGCAGCAAGTCTGGCTGGCGAGGAGACTACGCCACCACCCGTCAAGCGCATTCGAAGCGTAGGATACCAGTCCTCTCTGTCGAACGCTTTCAAGACCCCAGACAGCCCGTCTGCTGCACTTGCACCGCGGTCATTGACGAAGAAGGGCCGAACGCTTCACCTCTTCAGTCCTGAGGACATCGAGAACAACACACCATGCTCGATCATACACAATTTCCTCCCGCCTGCTCAGGCCGAAACATTACTGCGTGAACTTCTGGAGGAGGCCCCAACTTACTGGAAAGGCGAATTCCAATTGTTTGACAGGACAGTGGTCTCGCCACATACATTCTGCTTCTATGTCACGGATGAGAAGGCAGCTGATGAGCAGAGGAAGGACTATTACTATCAAGGTGCAGAAGTTCCAGATGTCCGAACTCTTAGACCCGAGATGCGTAAAGTACGAGGACCAGTCGAGGAAGCCGTCAATAAGGAGATCCAGCGGCGCATCCGGGACTTCTACCCTGGTGGTAAAAAACTTCGGTATCAAAATCCGAAGCCATTTGATGCCAATTGCGCATTCGTGAACGTCTACTCTGGCGGAGCTGAGAACGTTGGCTACCACGCGGATCAACTCACATACTTGGGTCCCAGGGCAGTCATCGGTTCGCTTTCCCTCGGTGTCGCTCGCGAATTTAGAGTACGCCGAATTGTGCCAAGAGACAGGGACGACAAGGCAGCGGACGATGCTGCGGCGGACACTCAGGGTCAGATCGCGATACACCTACCGCACAACTCCCTGCTTGTCATGCATGCCGAGATGCAAGAGGAGTGGAAGCATAGTATAGCACCGGCACCGAGTATTGATCCTCATCCGATTGCTGGGAACAAGAGGATCAACATTACATATCGACACTACAAAGACAGCATGCATCCCAAATTTACCCCCAGATGCAAATGTGGAGTACCTGTCAGTCTCAAGTGCAGCATGAAAAGTGCGGTCAATAGAGGAAGATATATGTGGACGTGCGATACGAATTATCTTGTCGGGCAGAAGGGATGCAGCTTCTTTGAATGGGCGGAATTTGACGATGATGGAGAGCCCATTTGGCCACCGAAGAAGTCCGAGAAATGATGAGCAGTTGGAATAATAAACAGTACCAGACACAACGGAACAGTATACCAAAGGCGTGTCATGCTCTACCCTGAGTGCTGTGGTCAAGTGACGAGGTCGAGTTGTTGGGCTTCGAGAGCCAAGGAGTTTAACCAAAATACCTTGACTTCCATTAAAAAGCCCCTGTAGCGTTGCCATCATCGTTGAAACCCCGCAGCGTGCTCCGAGAACCCGAACCCCGGAAAATTTCCGCTTCTTAAAAAAAAAAAAAGTTCCTCACCTCCCTCCACATGCTACACACCTCGTACCTCTCCGCCTTCCACGACCTGTCAGACACCCACCATGGCGCCCAAATCCCGCCCCAAAGGCGACGACCGCTTCGCCGCCCTCTCCTCAGACCCACGCTTCCGCCTCCCCAGCGCCAAAAATGCCCGCGTGCCAGTCGACAAGCGCTTCAGCCGCATGTTCAAGGATGGCGACGAAGATTTCAACCGCAAAGCCAAAGTAGACAAGTATGGCCGACGGATACAGAGTGGGAAGAGCAACGAGCAGAAAGGGCTTGAACGGCTTTACCGTGCACACTCGGATTCAGAAGAAGAAGAAGAAGAAGAAGAAAGTGGGGACGGGAGTGGAGAGGATGAGGATGAGAAACTTGTTCGCGCGAAAGGACGGGGGAAGGGGAAGGTGGGCATGGGCAGAGAAGAGGAGAGTGATGAGGCGGATGAGGATGGGGAGGTGGAAGCCGAGTTGAAGAGGGTGGGAAGGGAGTATGATCCTGCTCGCGACGGGGGGTTTGAGTCCAGTTCGGATGAGAGCTCGAGTGATGAGGAGGATGTAATGGAGGCCGAGTTGCCTGATGAAGGAGATGAGCAGGTACAGGTGCCCATGGGGGATGTGTCGAAAAGATTGGCGGTGGTGAACCTTGATTGGGATAATATAAGAGCATCGGATATCATGGCTGTCGCTGGTAGCTTTGTACCGGCGGATGGCAGAATAGAGAACGTCGTGGTGTATCCAAGTGAATTCGGAAAGGAGAGGTTGGAGAGAGAAGAGCTGGAGGGACCACCGAAGGAGATCTTTGCAGCGAGCAAATCTGCGCGGGAAGCTCAATTGGACCAGAGTGAAGAGGAGGATGAAGAGGAGATCAAGCAGAATTTGCAGAAAGGAGACGCGGGAGAAGAGTTTGACTCGGCAGCGTTGCGTCGGTACCAGCTGGATCGTTTACGGTACTTCTATGCTGTGATGACGTGCTCGGACGAATCGACTGCAGAATCGATATACAAGGCATTGGATGGCCGGGAATATCTTAGCTCGGCCAACTTTTTCGACCTGCGATTCATACCTGATGAAGTGAGCTTTGACGACGACAAGCCGAGGGATCACTGCGATATGTTGCCAAAGGGGTACAAGCCAAACGAATTCGTGACGGAAGCTCTGACGCACAGCAAGGTCAAGTTGACTTGGGACGCAGATGATGCAACACGAAAGGAGGCACAGAAAAGGGCTTTCACACGTGCAGAAATCGACGAGAACGACTTGAAAGCATATATCGGTGGAGACAGTGACACCGAGGACGATGCTGAAGAGGGCGTAGGTGCAGGTGACGAGAAGCCGAGCAAGAAAGAAGTCGAAAGGCAACGAATGAGAGCACTGCTAGGTCTTTCTTCGAGTTCGGACAAGAAAGAGCCGAAGGAGAAGAGACCGGTCGGAGATATGCAAATTACATTCACCAGCGGTCTCAGCAGTGGACGAGAAGGACGTAACGGTGTCTTCGAGAACAGTCCGCCCAGAGACGAAACGACGCGAGAGCGATATATTAGGAAAGAGAAGGAGCGGAAGGCCAAGCGACGAGAAAGGGCAAAGGCCCGACGAAATGGCGAGGCCGAGGACGACGAGGAGAAGGCAGATACCTCTGGATCTGAGTCTGGTAGTGAGATCGTAGTCGTTGATAAAGCGGATAGCGCAGCTTCCGATGATGAGAAGGATCCATTCGACGACCCATTCTTCAACACCGAAGACGCACCAAGCAAGTCCAAGAAGGACAAAATTCGGAAAGAGGAGCGAGTGAAGAAACGAGAGGCGAGAGAGAAGCAGTTTGAGAAGGAAGAGACGCAGCGGAAAGAGCTGGAGCTGCTGATGGAAGATGGCAATGACGACAAGATCAAACACTTCGATATGAAGGAGATCCAGAAAGCAGCGAAGAAGAAGAGCAAGAAGGATCGCAAAGGCAAGAAGTGCCGAAAAGATCAAGACACTGCAGTTCAAGCACCGGATGATGCGGTCGAGGTAGCAGACCCTCGTTTCGCGAGTCTTTTCGAGAGTCACGAATATGCCATTGATCCGACAAACCCTCGCTTCCAAAAGACAGAAGGCATGCAGAAGCTCTTGGAGGAAGGAAGGAAGCGACGGCGGAATGTTGGGGATGACGGATCGGTCAAGGTCAAGAAGGCGAAACAGGACGCCGACGATGGAGTAGATGGTACCCAAAAGTTATTGGCAAGAGTAAAAGCGAAGAGCAAATCGAGACCAGGTAGATAGTGCAAGGTCAAAGGGGTATCTTGATTGTACAGGTATTCTAGAAGCTGTCCAGAATGCACATGCTTGCTGGAAATTTGGTTCGTGGTGTATCGTCTATGCATGATTGTAGTGTGGTGTTGCAGGTTAAAGAAAGTAGCTGCAGCATAATTAGCACGACGTCCGTCAATTTCAGGAACAAACTCACTCTGCGGCAGGTCGCTTCGCCGGCATACCTCTGCTATCCTGCGGGGCGGCCTCGAAAACCCTGTAACGACGACCTGGCCCTTGTCGTACGGTCACGACGTCGCTGTCCCGATCTGCCAGGCCTTGAGGAGGCTCTCTGGGCCTCCTCCTGGCCATTGGATCACCATTCGCTCGGGGGTGGAAGCCAGCATTGCTACCGTCCTCACTAAGCTCCAGGATAGCAGCGACATTACCACACCTGTAACAGTAGTTTGGCGCACTCCAGACAGTGACGATTGAGCTGTCAAACATCTCCTTGAAGCCTTCCATGACCAGCTGATGCGCTCGTGCAACAAGATTCAAGTCGTTGCGGTGATTGAACAGCTTGACGATATCTGCACCAAACAAATATCCTGCACCGCGTGGCGAGAGGCCCCATCCCTCTATATCGTCCGGGTCCGACCAGAGGAGATCACACATAGGTCCCTCGTGCGGCACTTCTTGCTTACGATCAATCAATCGTATCCGATCTATTGACTCGACCTGCGGCGATAGTCCACCATGAACACAGAGCACAGCGCCCGTGCTTGTACCATTTGAACCTCCACTCGAGCTTGTAGCACCTGTGCCTGCAGGACCAGTCTTCTGAGGTGTGACCTGAGAAGAGCCTGGAGATGACGACAGGTTCGATGAAGGTGCGTCGGATCCCTTCCGCCTTTGTCGATGCATGAGACGATTGTTAGCGTTCAGTACTTCGATCTCAGTCTCGTTCAGCGGCAAATCCATCGGAGCACCTGGTTCCCCTGGAGTGGGCGAGACAGGACGATCATTGTCCAGCTCTGTTGAAGCGCCAGTGATCAACGCTCCCAAAGCCAAGTAATCGAACACCTCGCAGCAGTATCTCCAAACATTTGCAGAACCATATTTTCTCAAGCATTCGTCGTAAAACCCATATACTGTCGTGATCTGTCGTGATTCGTGGTTGCCGCGTATGAGTGTAATTCGATCCGGGTAGCGCACCTTTAAGCATAAAAGGAGGAGGAAAGATTCAAGACTGTAGAAGCCTCGATCGACAAAGTCGCCCATAAAGAGGTAGTTGGTTTCTGGAACGTCACCACCAACACGGAAGAGCTCCATGAGGTCGTGGAATTGCCCATGTATATCACCGCATATCTGCACCCTTCCTCAGCTTCCTTCTTTCTGCTCTCCTTGGAATCATACCGTGACTGGTGCGTTCACTCCGACGACGTTGCCTTCCTCGATCAACAGCTCTCGTGCTTTGTAGCAGACTTCGCGGACCTGATTTTCGGGGATTGGTCGGCAGGCGCGCAATTGCGCGATTGCTCTGCCAAATACGTTAGTCCGGCTACGCGGCTGTTTGGTATGTACTGACTTGTCCAGATCGCTCATCGTAGCGACACGGCCGCTGTGGTCGCTGCCGTGATGGTGTCGCGCGACAGAGACAAGATATTTGAGACAGGCCAAGCGAGAGACACGGTGATGTTTGACGAGTCTAGCTTGTGAAAGTAAGTTTGTTCGGAAGAGTGGAGGGCTGTATGATCTGAAAGGCGCTACAAAGTGGAGTCCAGAACGATGTCGAATGATAGCAAGTCAGGGAGGGAGAGAGCTTCAGAATTTCCGCCAGCAGTGACGCTGCCGAGATCCGATGTGCGCTAGTAAGCGGACAATCCCGTTAGTGCTTGCATAGGGCTGAACTGAATTCTTGCGATAAAAAAAAAGTCCGAAAGAGGAAATTCCTGCTTCACCTATGTAAAATCCGCTTATTCGTGGCGAAGAAGTGATCATGGGTGCCAAACGTGCGCGCGAAGGCGTGGAGAATGTCGGGCCTCGAAAGGCGCCGAAACGATCAGAGAAAGTGGAGGAGGTGACCCCAGTACCGATCCATACCGCCAGACAGCTTCGAAGTTTGCTGCACTTTCGGCAGGATGATGTTGATGCCCTCAGGACAGGTACGTTGTTGCTACACTACTTTGGTCATGACATGCTGACGTTATATCAGCACAGGGCTCTCTTAAAGCTTTCCTCGAGTCTATCGCGAATGTCACCCCAAGCGAGGATGCCCACCGAAACACCAAGCTTGCTATCCTAAAGGACTTCACGGAGCACGAGCAGACAGAATTGCTCCAGACATGGTCATTCGGTGCACAAACCGACAACGAACGGCTTGTGATAGCTGTGACCTCCAACATTGCACTGCTACTAAGGACCCTGTCCGGGCTGCTCGACTTTCGGGAGCAGGGATTGGCTTTTGCTAAATCGCTTCTGCAGCGAGAACAGCTGAAGCTATTTTCTAGGGGATTGAGCGCTGAAAGCCACAAGGAAGCTCTCATCTCGCCATGTCTCCGAATATTGACAGAGGTAGTTTCTTTTGATGGTGGCGTGCTTGCAGGTCAGGTCCTGAGACACCAGGATTTCACGTTCAATTCCAAGTTTCTGGACCGGAATCTTCGACTGTACAGGTCAAACAGCGATGAAGAACGCCGGAGACCTTCAGTCCGATCGAATACTGTACGATATATTCTCGCCCATCTACGCCATCAGAGCATTGACGACCGGATCTCGATGCTGTCGATCCGCAGCGTGTTTCGAAATTTGTTCGAGAACATCAGAAACGACCCAGCAGATCTTGTTCAAGGTACACTGAAAGTCATTGAGTCATCTGTATTGAAAGAACAGGAGATCCCCAGGAAGCTGAAAAGTTCAATGCTTCCCGAGCGGTCGCTAATGTCCGTCGTTGATGCAACTCGTGCACTGCCGGAAGACTCTGCTGCCGTAACTCAAGCCCGATCCTTCCTACTAAAGGTCTGTACCAATTCAGATCTTGGGGTGCATCTTCCATCTAGTTGGTACCCACCCAGCAAAGATAGAAGTAAGGATGATTTCGAATCTGCTCAGACCTTCCACGACGCTGCAGATATCCGCAACATTATTATCTCCAGATTCATACCGTATCTTCGATCTCATTCGGATCTGCAAGAGCGGACTCTGTTATTGGCCATATTTGAGGCGACGCCGGAACTGGTGGCAGATTACTTCCGACAAGCTGCATCGAAATTGTCACTCCAACCAAAGCTGACAAACACTTGGCTTGGATACGCATCCTTGATGTACTCGATCATTCAGATTCCTGTACCTCGATACTTTGGTCTCTCCAATTATCGAAGCATACCTCCCGAGACTGATGTCATTCTCGAGAATATAATGCCGGCACCACTCACAAGAGAAGTCCTCACCAGATGCTTGAACCAGACCTCGAACCTCATTACCTTCTTCGCGCTGCGTATTCTGGTCATCGCGTTGGAGAAAACCGCGGAAGTTTACCAGTGCTTGAAAGTTGCTGCAGCGGAGTTTGGATCTTATGAAACTATCCTCGCCTCATTTGAGTTCATAGTTGCAAAGCGTCTACCAGCATTCAAGGATGTTGTTGCAACATATAGGGATGTTGCAAAGTACGACGAGCAGAGTATGTCCCAGGAGGCAGCCTCTCATGCACTTCAATTGTATCAAAGAGTTCTGCCGGGAACAATCACGGAGGAATTCGATGTGGCTGGCCCTTTGGCAACAGTACTTGAGTCCCTGCAAAAGCCAGAGTTGTCCTTGGAAGAGCGCTCTCTTCTGCAGCTTCACCTGACACATTTGTTGGAGCTTGCGAGGTCATCTTCAAACATGCTATGGTGGCAACGTCAAGCGAAGATGATCTTTTCACCATTCGTGACGATAATCAAGATCCTGACAGAATCTTCCTCAGCTCAGGCTAGCTCGGACACCTTTACTGATCTCTTGTCGTCAATCGCTGCTGAAGACGGGGTACTGCAGTCATCTACTCCTTCTTCTGCTTTGGAGGCTTTACTAGCAAGTCTTGACACAACCAAGCATTGGAAGCCAACTCTGGAAGTATGGCGATTCATCGACGATTGCCTTGGCAGACTGCATAAAAAGCCAATCAAATATCTCGACGATCTGGACGGTCTTCTTTCCAGGACTGTGACAGGATCGTCGGACGGGAAGACCAGTCTGCTTGCTCTAGTGGTCACGGAACAAGTGCCTTTTGCCACGCGGCTCCCTGACGCTCATCGAGATGCAGTCTTGAATTGGTCCTTGAGATTCGCGACTGCACTGGAGAAGATAGGCGAGAATGTCCAAGTCACATCTGCACTAACGAAACATATCAAGGCACAAGACTTCAGCAGCTGTAAGGTGAAACTTCGATCGCTGAAGCCACATCGCCAAGTAGAGAACAAGGACGGAGCTTCCAGCTTGGGGATGAACGGTACATTAGACACCACAGCTCCTATGCTTCACGGTGACCGAGGACTACAAGTGATATTCGCAGGGCCCGACCAAGAGAGGGAGAAGCATCCTGCACTGACTCGGTACAAGCGACATGATATCGAGGACATAGTACAAGGTGAAGTGCTGGATGAATTGATGCTCTGTCTCTGTTCAATTTACCCAGAAATTCGTAAACAAGGTGTTACAGCCATACAGGACGTTATGGAGAAACTCGAAGCATCAACACTCGAATCAAAGGATCAGATCTGGCTTCTACTAGGCGACCTTATCGAAACAGCGTCCTCTTCGTTGGAAGAAAAACCACTGTCGTCTCTAGCTGGAAGCTTTGCCACTGCGAGTCGCAGGGTCATGGTCGACCCAACCCATTTCATGTTCCCTCTCATCAACAGATATCTTCTCAAAGACCCGTACTGGGAAGTCAGGAAGTTACCAGACTACTTCATCCGCAAGACCTTGCTCGAACCACCTGGAGAGGACGAGAAGTACTGGCCGCAAATTGAATGGGTACTTTCCTTCCTGCTCGAGGGTATTAGGAGGCCGGAAGATGCTCTGCTATTCCGCAATCGCAATGCTTTGGAGCGGATCTTGGGACTAGTGCACTCACCAACGGTGACGACGAAAGCGACAATGCTTGTGCTACAGCTTGTGTACCGTCTCTGCACTGTCGGGGGAAGTACGACACTCGTCACTAATGCCGGAATCAAAGCTTGGATGTCTAGTCTTTCAGCATTGCCGCGAGGCGTGAGTGCCGATACTCTGGAAGTTCTGAGAAATGCGGTCGAACAAAACGTAGATCGTGATCGTGCTGGACAGTGGTACGGTACGCACGACACCGCAGCAAAGGTGGATTTGCCTAGTACGTAGCAAGTTGACACCATCATTGCGGACAATCTTTACCAAGTGTTAGCAGTGAAATGGAAAGCTCCTGTGCTTGTCGTGTTATCTGATTAGGCCGTCAACAGTCCACAAGTCCCGCGAGTCATGGTTCCTTCGCCGTGACGTTTTGAAGTGGGACAATCCACTGGTATATGATGAGAGGCCTTGGGCAGGCTCGACCCCCACATCTCTGTGATCGAGATCATGTCGCATATCAGAAGCGTTTGTACCATGACTTTGATGTCCGTGTTACCAGCAAAAACATTTCTTGAAGGATATAGAAACATGGCCACATGTTTGCAGCAGCCCGATGCGAAACGAGGTTGAAGCTCCCGCATCCTTCAACCACAACTCCTCCAACTCCCCCTCCACACCTCAAGCATCGCGCTCATCAAGGTCTTCACGACTCTCAAGGACTACATTCTGACGACAATTGAAAAGAAAAAGAGCTAGACAATATCTGATTGCCACAACGACTGAACATGGAACAATGACATCTCACACAAAACAGGCCGCGCAACTATCACCACTCACACTACAAGCGCAAAATTGAGGAGCCGTATTAGATTAGCGCTGTGTCTCGAATTCTGCAAAGGTGCTCTGAAGTATACACACTACAGCCAACCCGCGTATACGTCCATACGATACGACTGGACACCATCCCGAAAGAAGCTGTCTCAGCCTCACCCACATCGCAAGCTCGAATAGCAGATCTAGCTTGTCCACGTCAGCTCCACGATAGTGCTCAACGCGGAGCTAGAGCGCCGACATGGCGCAGCTCCGTATAATATACACGAGGGAGCAGCTTGTACATTTGCGCGACTCACCCCTCGTTGCAAAGCCTGAGTCGCTCCCTTCGATAGAGCTATGGACAGAGTACGACGAAAATGTCATTGTCTTGAGGTCCGCTAACACGTTGCAGTCAACCGCAAGAGAATACGCAGCGCAAAGCTCGCACACAGAATGGCCGTTCAGATGATACTGGTCCAATGGGCAATTTTGGCACAGCACAACGACCTACCTTACTTCAGACCAGACAAGTCCGCGCTTCCAACGGAGGTCCGTAATCGCTTTGTACCAACAGCCCTTCCCTTCGCTGACACTTTCGCAGAAGGCATAGTGCTCGGTCCACCAAAGACCTCTTTCGCTTCCTCGAGAAATATTCGCAAATCAGCTGAAGATGGAGGCTCCGCAGCGCAGACACCTGGCGAAGAAGATTTCAGCCTCGAGGCCATATCAGCGAGGACCAGAAGTCACAACGATGATGACAATGGGAAGAGAAGAGGATTTGGCGGAGAAAAGGACAAAGACGGTTGGACAACGGCAAGAAATGGTCGTAACTTTGAGAACAGAGGACCAACCAGTGATAAAGAGCGCCTGTTTGGGCGCGGGCCTAGAGAGCGAGGCAACGCGCAGGGCGATGAAGATACTGGCAAGCGCAACGGCTTTGGACAAAGGAGCGAACAGCGCTGGACACGAGACGGAGAAGATAGGAAAACACAGCGGCTGCCCGTCCGCGAAGGCGGCTGGCGAGATCGAGAGAAGCGCGATGACAGAGGCTCGTATAGAGACCAACCACAGGAGAAAGAGCCAGAGTGGATGGAGGAAGCAATGATGGATACCGAGCCGCAAGCACGCAGTGTGGCTGACTTCGAGAAATGGAAGGCTAAAATGAAGGGGCAGAAGTACGAGCCGGAAGAGGTCAAGGTCGATGTTCCAATGCCAGAGAAGTCACCAGGTATCTCAAAAGCCACGGCACCACTTCTGTCCGATGCTATACTTGGCACGTGGGGTGACAAGAAGGTGGAAACGCCCACATCGCAGGAGGCCACACCAAAACCAGCTGGCAACAAGAAAGCATCCAGATTTGCATCCATGTTTGCGCCAAGGGAGGAGCCTCGTCAACCAGAGCCTGAGATGCCACTGCTCCAGGCTCAACCAACACCACCTACAGAAGATCAACAAGGCTTTCAAAACATTCTGATGAAGCTGCGAGGCACTGGCATCACATCAGCACAAGAGGGCTCGACCCCCCTATCTAATACAGGACCAGCTCCAGGCTTCAGTCCAGGTCCACAAGAGGCGCATCCCGATCAGGGCCCCTCGCCAAATCCCCTTCTGCAGGCCATGTTGGCTGCGAAGTCGGAAGCGAGGCCAGATAGTCGTCCTGGCTCGAACTATAACCCTCTTTCTGCGCTTGGTCATGGCCCGCCTGCCGAAGAGCGCCATCCGCCGCAACACCGTCGACAGGAATCTGGAAGTCTCCCTCCTCGCAACGTCACACCGGAAGCGCAGAATTTACAGCATCTACTCGCCGCACAGCGTCCGCGACAGCAAGGCGGTTTGAGCAAAGACTCTGAATTCTTGCTCAACCTGATCAATGCAAAGAGTGCAAGCCGTCAGCCACAGCAGCCGCCTAGGGACCATGATCCCAATTTTCAGCTGTTCCTTGACCAGCCACCTCGACCGCAGACCCAGAGCGCACAACGCCAACAGCCCCCAGGCCTTAGTCAGGGTCAACACGAATCTCTCTTCTCCCCTCATCACGGCGTAGATCAACCAGATCGCCGCCAAACGAACACTCAGCCGCCCCCTGGGTTCTTTGACGGACCGCACATGCCACCAGGTCAGATGCCACCACAGCAACAGCGTCGTCCTCAGAACGGCCCACCAGGTTTTGGACCTCCACTAGGCGACTTCTTCAACCCAGAAGACCCTCGCCATCACCAAGACCGTGGCTCTGTTCCGAACCCGCCACCAGGGTTTCCTCCACATCTCCGTGGGCCACTGGGAATGCCAAACCTCTTCCATGGTGGACCACCCGGCGGTCCCAACGGGCCTCCTCCACCACACTTTCTTCAGCAGCGTGGACCACCAGGTCTGAACCAGCCGCCAGGACATGGTCATCCTCAAGTACCACCGGAACACTTTGCTGGGGGTGGATCGGGTGGCCCTGGCATCGCACCACCTCCTGGCTTCCCTGCTGGTCCCAATTATGTGCCTGGTGCACCACCGGGCTTTGGTCCTCCGCCGGGACAGCGAGGCGTACCGGGCCTCAACATGGGCGGTTTAGGAGGGATGAACTTTGGTCCGGGACCGCAGGGGATGAAGAGTCCGGTCGAGCAGGGTCCGCCAGGGATCAGGAGCCCCATCGAGGGGTTTGGTGGGTTTGGAAGGGGGAGGTAGATGTTTTGTCAGACGAGATAGTCAGCCTATTCGAGTGACGACGAAGGAAGGGTGCAGATAGTGAGACGAATGCATCTCGCTAATGATGTGAACATATCTTGACATTACAATTGCTATCCTTGGAATTAGTCTCACTGACTATTTTCTGTGATATTCATGCTTCCAAAGCATGCGCACTTGGTCATGGTGGGGTCCGTACAATTGCCATGATGGCGTGCGCCGAGTGCATTGAAGGAACGAGGTGCGACACTTCTCAGCTGCACGCGCTTCAGACAAAGATTCCTCGGGGACAGAACCATTCTCGGATCCACTGTTCCCTCCTTACAGATCCAAAACAGATCCAAGGCAAGTCACTTTCAACAGCTACGTCACATGCGATCGAATGGTGAGATCCAGGTCTACGGCCTGCACACTGTCGAGGCTGCATATGAGGCATACCGCAAGAGCCCAATGATACACGAACGCTTGCGGGGCTCGTCTCATGCAGCTCGCCGTCACCACCGGGAGCGTAGTGTACTGCGGACCAATACCGCGCCTTTCATCGCTTTGATAAGTCTCATCGATGGGACCCGACATGCGGTTCGTGGTCGAGTCTCACCGTCTACTCTGGCGGGCTCGTAGTGTTGCTTTGCGAGCTCATCGACAGGTAGGCGCTCGTCATCGGGCCCGGACGTGACGTGGCACCACATTGACGCCACTCGTTGACGTTGAGGCGGCTTCTGACGTGTATGAGATCACGCACAACTATCACTGGACAGCGAGTGATTCGAGGGGTGTAGATGACAAGGAACGAGACATTCAAGATAAGAGTGAAGGCACACACGAGCTAAGTTGCACTTTTGATTTTTTTTTTGTTGGAAAGCAGCACTAGATGAATCTCAGCCGGGTATCATGACCTCTCTTATGCTTCTACTCTTCTGACCCCTTGTTATCTTCTACTCTACCCTCCATCACGACCCCTCCTGACAGTGATCTACTCCATCTCCCCCCTGACCTCATCCTCCGTCCTCCCCAATACCCTCAAGCGGTAGATACAAGTCTTCTCCCCGCCCCAATTCCCCAGTACCCTGACGACGACTTTGTTCACCATCTGGCCCCTCCCATCGAGCCCAAACGTCTGCACCCAATTCTGCGCATGCAGATCATATCCTGCCTTACCCAAGCACACCCAGCCTTTTCCCTGCTCTGGCTCCGGACCTGCACATTCCCCTTTCCTCTCCGCTGCGTTCAGTGCCGGGGTGGAGAAGCCTTCGATACTCAGACCGGACGGGAGACCCCAGACTTCGAGCTCCCTCGGGGCAGAGGCGATGTCGAGCGTCGACATGGCGGGGACGTGCTCCACTACGAGTGCAGTGGGCTCGACGGGCGCGACGAGGATGGCGCCGATTTGTGCGGCGCCGGGGACGGTGGAGCGGGCTGCGCACCAGCATTCGCCTGCTTCGGTCCAGGGGGCGAGGGCCATTGACGGGGGATGTGGCGCCGGCAGAGAGGAGAAGGGGAGCCAGGTCCAGACTTGGGCAAGGACATTGGGTTGCTGATGGATGAAGGTTGGTGAGGTGAGGTAGGGGTCGACGACGGCGCCGAGGCCGGCGGAGAGGAAGTTGCGCTCGCGGAAGAGGAGGTGGTTGCGGGCTAGTGTGAGAAGGGTGATGTCCTCGAGGTAGGCTCGGGCGGATTTGGAGGGGCTTTGACGCGAGGGGAGCGACGCGGCGATAGAGGAGGCGATGGTTTTGGCGGTGCGGGTTGCGTCGGAGCGGATGGTGGAGAGCTCACGGCGGAGTTGGGCGGTGTGTTCGTCTAGCGCGGAGATGAACATCTCGCGGGTGACGATAGTGCCAGAGGAGGAAAGGCGGGCGAGGTGTGACTTGGCGGCTTCGCTGGCTGAGGTGGAGAGCATGGAGTTGATTTTCTTCTGGTTGGAGTTGACGAAGGAGTCCCATGCTGGAGCAGCGCCAGGAAGGGAGCCGGGTGTGAGTGAATAGTCAGAATTCAGCTTGTTCTCAATGGCGGTCCAGAAGGTAGGCGGGATGTCCCACGTGCCAGTCTTTGCGTTTTTGGACACCATAAACTGCTCGGGAAGGATATCTTTGATCTGCGACCATTGCACCTGCAGGTTCTTGACGTTGGAGTCGAGCTCATCGACACGAGCATGAAGACCGTGATCAAAGGCGGTGTTGTACATGGTTGCATTGCGTGCTTTGGCAGCCTGCTCGCCAATAGAGTCTGCCAGACCCTGGATGGCGCCGATGATGTTGATGCTCGCCGGGAGAAGACCGTGAAGAAAAAGCAGGAAAGAGAAGAGAAAGGGGGAGATGATTGCGAGCATGATGGCGCCACGAATCTCGGGACCAGCTTCCTGCCACCAGCGACGCAGTGTCTCTTTGCAGACTCGAATGCTCCACGGCTGAGCAGCCGCAATCTCCTGCTGGGTAGCGGGTGGCACTAAGCGGCGGGCGATCTGTTCGTTGCGGATCTGCGTTGGGCTTGGGTTCGGGATTTGGCTGGTGGTGGTGTGGGCAGGTCCTGGTTGGACGTAGGAGAAGGTGTCTTCCAGTCCTGTGATAGTGTAGTCGACGTTCCTCGTGTTTCCAGTCACTCGATCCCCAATCGGGACATCAGGCACATGATCGTCGGCATCGGACTCATCGTCCTCTCGTGCAGCTGGTCTGGTGGATTCGTCCTCCTCGCTAATGGGATCCTCCACGGCGATCGGTCCGCGGCGAGTGCGGCGCGTAGTTGATGACGTCGCTGAGCCTGCTCGAGAAGCTGGCCTGGAGGTGCTCTTCCCCTGTCTAGCACTCTTTGTGGGACTGGGATTCGGTTGATCCTGAGTATCATCCTGATCAGAACTTTGCTGCTGACGGCGATATCTCTCGACATCCTGCACGAATGTGCCGCGAGTGCCAGTCGTGTTGATCTGGCCTCTGATATGGACAGGACCTGCTGAGCCGTACATGAAGTTGAAGCCAGTTGGAACATCCGGCAGACCCTCATCACGGCGAGGGCGGTTGCGACCTCCCGTGCGAGGAGTTGCGGTCACCGGTGCCGCAGCTGGTGCCGGAGCAGGCGTCCGTGATGCGCGGCTAGCCGCGCGGGTCCTTGGACCAGGAGTACTGTTATTCATGGCGCTGAAGTTATGTCAGTGTATGTCTTTACAGATACGATCGCAAGTGACTGGAGAAAGGACTGGCGTACAAGGCAGAGGAATAGCTCAATGTTGAGCTTGCGGAGGAAGAGATCGTGTAGGCGTGTGAGAACTGCAGGAAGAGTGCAAAGTGGAAATACAGGGAAAGATATAGCAAAGTACAGTGTATTGTCCAAAGTCTGTTATCGCCACAATAGCCCATTGGAGACTATGGCGACTATTGTGCAGACTCATGCAACGATACCATTGTGTGGGTAGTATGGTCCATAAGCACCAGACATATTACGCAATGCGGAGAAGATAGCAAGTATTGCATAAGAGATGTTACTGACCTTGTTGGGCGTGTGATGCTATAATGGCGATATCGAATGTGCTAGACGCGAGACGCGATGCTTCAACGCGGCGAAAGAGTCGTTGACGATATGGATGTTCATGACTGATGGTGCACTCATGAGGTTGGTCTATCGTGAGGACAAAGCAGCGGCATCAATTGTGTTGACGATTGTTGTTTGCGGCGTAATAGCAATTGTTACATTCCAATTGTCATTGTTCACCTTGCGGCCTTTCCTACGAACATTCGTTGTTTGCAGCGACTCAGGAATGCTTCTTGACAGACAAGTCTAGCCGGATTCTGTTTAGTCCCGGGACGAAGCGAGAAGACTTGTCGGAAGAAAGTCGGATCTTAGTCAGCCTCTCTCTCCCAAGCCGGACCAGGCGTTTCCGTCGTCCTCTCGGTCTTCGCCTCTGGGTGAGGTTGTTCTATCGTTTGCAGTTTGCAGCGGTTCGTAAGGGTTTCACCTTGCGTATACCTCGCCTACCGGGTCTAATTTGCAACATTCGATGGTTCCTCGGTACTTGCTGTGGAATGCCTGGACACGAATCTACTACTAGTCTTGCTAAGTCTTGCTAGTCTTGCTAGTTGAATCACATTAGAGGCAGTCATCGCCTCGGCCGAAGATCTGATCATCAGGGATAGACCGTGGCAAGACCATTCGGCCGCAAATCGTCCCTCATGACGCGCTTGTGCTGGTCTGCGACCAGCGATAACACGGATGCGATGTGAGGGCAAGAAGTTGCCAATCTCAATTGTGTGTATCAATGGCAATCTCGCATGTCCACGCAAGTCGTACCCTGTCTGCGTTTGTTACAGCAAACCGGTGATGCAGCAATAATAGCGGTGTTATCAAGCTACAAACGGCCGCCGTCAAAGCATGCCGACATGTGCAATTCGGGTGGAAAAGGAGATTGTACTGACGAGCAAGGGCCGGCATACCCCGCCAGCTCAAAACATCTGTGACATGTATAGAAATGAAGATCCCTGTCTCAGGTTGTCGCTGTTGCTTGTCTCACCGCTAACCTTACTACTGTAGCCGCCAATTCGTGTTGGGTCGCCCGCCGCCAACGAAATTTCACTAGACAGTGCCCTAGGAGAATATCTTTCTCCTTTTCAAATACCACAACCATACCAGTCCAACTCCCCTCAGTCTTTCCCGCCTGGCCACTCAACCGCTTCTACGACGCTGTATCCTATATCTACGCTCCTCGCGCCTCGAGTACACAGCCTAATACCGACAAAATGACGGTCGGATCAGTCCTCGTCACTGGGTAAGTTGAGAATCTGTCCCCGACGCCTCTTTCAAACGGTCACGGCAAGGCTTGACATGGTCATCTTTGGCTATGGACACCAGGATAGCAGACTGACAATTGATCAGTGGCACGGGCTACATCGGCTCATTCACTGCTCTCGCTCTTCTCGAAGCAGGATATGACGTCGTCATTGTCGACAACCTCTACAACTCGAGCGAAGAGTGTGTGAACAGGATTGAGTTGCTGTCGGGAAAGAAGCCTACGCTGTACAAGTCGGACATCACAGACCAGAAGGCATTGGAGGAGATCTTCTCAAAGCACCCAGAGATTGACAGCGTCATTCACTTTGCTGCTCTCAAGGTTGGTGTCCATTGCACTCGACGCATGATCCTCGAGTCTGACAAGAAATACAGGCTGTCGGCGAGTCCGGTGAGATTCCTCTTGACTACTACCACGTCAATGTTTCCGGTACCGTCTCCCTCCTCAAGGCCATGTCCAAGCACAACGTCACCAACATCGTCTTCTCTTCTTCTGCAACTGTCTACGGCGATGCGACACGATTCCCAGACATGATCCCCATCCCAGAGAACTGCCCGCTTGGGCCAACCAACCCATATGGTAACACAAAGTTCACCGTTGAGATGATGATCACCGACCACATCAACGCCGAGCGGACAAAGGCGAAGAAGGCCGGCAAGAGCGGAGACCAGTATAACGGTGCTCTTCTGCGATACTTCAATCCTGCTGGTGCTCACCCCAGTGGCATCATGGGTGAGGATCCTCAAGGTGTTCCCTACAACTTGCTCCCACTTCTCGCTCAGGTCGCGGTTGGCAAGCGAGAGAAGCTCCTCGTCTTCGGCGATGGTAAGAAATTATACTCTTCAGTAGAGATTCTCGCTAATGTATTCAGACTATGAGTCAAAGGACGGCACTGCTATCCGTGATTACATCCACATCCTCGATCTTGCAGAGGGTCACTTGCTCGCCCTCAATCACCTGCGGAACGAGCAGCCAGGTGTCCGTGCATGGAACTTGGGCACTGGCAAGGGCTCCACTGTCTACGACATGGTCAAGGCTTTCTCCTCTGCTGTCGGCCGTGATCTCCCATACGAAGTCGCGCCCCGACGTGCTGGCGACGTGCTCAACTTGACCGCCAACGCCACTCGTGCAAACCAGGAGCTCGGCTGGAAGACACAGCACACTCTCGAGGATGCATGTGAGCATCTCTGGAAGTGGACCGAGAACAACCCGCAAGGATACCGTCAAGAGCCTCCAAAAGAGTTTGTCGACCAAGTCCAAGCATACCGCAAGTCGAAGAGGGATAGGGACTCTGCAATGGGTCTCAACAGCCCTGCGCTGCGCTAAGATCCTGTGAAGATAGGAGAGCACCTCTGACTCAGGGGTATGATGTTCGTTTCTTGTGCATGCTTAGAGGGCGTTCTGAGCCTAGAATTTTGACACCATAGATCTAGCCTTGAGCGACCAAAAGTGCGACCATATCGCTGCTGGAGAAGTTAATACCCAAAACGTAATGCCACTATATATATGAAGCCTCTCTCTCTCTTGCATTTCTCGTGTTGTCTGCATATTCTTTAGATTAATTGCTTGCAGCTGAATTCGCGGCTACTTCGCGTCAGTTGCTTCGGCGACGAGAAATTCAGCCAACCGGATTTCGCCCGTCATGCATCGTCATTCCCAACGTGCATCAACCACACTTCGTACACTCACGGCACAGTTCATACGAATTCTCACCTACCTAGACATTCGTTTTATCTCACGGTAGCATATCACTCACATCACTCACACGCAATGCCACCCAAACGCTCGACTCGCGCCTCGTCTGGCAGGACCCGTACCTCGGACCAAGGCACACTCTCCTTCGGTACCAACAGAATCACAAAACCGACCACATCTCCTCGCTCAGCGAAATCAAAGAAAGATCCCGCCCTCCTTTCTGCAGAGCTCGACAATGCGTCACCACCGACCACCGACTCTGCCATCTCCACACCCGTGAAGGCTCGCGGACCACCAGCAGCAGCAGACCCCCTCACTTCCGTTGCGGACACAAAAGCAGAAGACATCCTAGGTGGCCGCGCCTCTCCCGAATCTGAAGCCGAAGCGCAAGATCCCGATGAGGCAGCGGATGACGACATCGCGCTGAAGCTACCAGTCAGCAAAATCAAAAGCTACTGGACCGAGAAGGAAAGGCAACGCAAAGCGCCGAGGGTACACCAGCAGGATCTGCCCGTGAGCGAGAAGATATTGCGCGAGTGGGATATGAGTGGGCAGTATGGGCCTTGCATCGGCATTAGCAGGCTGAGAAGGTGGAGAAGGGCGAGGAAGCTGGGACTGGAGCCGCCTGTTGAGGTGTTGGGGGTGTTACTTGGAAGGTTGGAGGGAGAGGAGAGTAAGGGAAGAAAGGGTAAGGATGTGGAAGAGGCAAATGTGGAGGATAGAGCATATGTGGATTTGTTGATGGGAAATCGGATGGTTGCTGTTTAAGATATGGCACAGTGAAACAGGCAAGGGCAGTGCAATGACAGTATGGGACTACTAGGGGCTGCATGGGCATGATACCAGGCGTTCGCTAGAGGAACATGTTGCTGAGATCACAGTATCACGATGAATTAATTGATTTGATGATTGATGTTACTTTCCCAATGCATGGTGTGGGACGTGTAAAGTGCCTGCATATTCCCCCGCCCCACTTTTGGTTCCTTTTTCCCTTCCACACCACTTTGCGTACTGCGTGCAGTGTCTCGTGCTATCTGACAAGATGTGTGTCGATAAGAGCGAGGCGGAGGCATTGATCCCCCAATTCGTCTTTGAACGTCTCTTAAATCAAGGTAAGTCGTGTACTACCATACATCTCCTTCTACACGGCTTCAAGTCCCTCCGACCACTTCTGACCATTCTAGACTCCCAAGGCCGGCGCATCATCCTCCTCGGCAACATCTCCTCCTCCCCCGCCCTCCTTCTCGCCGAACGCGCCGCCTTCTCCTCCTCGCAAGAGCACCTATCCCGCTTCGTATCCTCTCTCGCCTCGATCCAAAACCTAGGCGACAACGACATCTACCGCTGGTACCTGGCTCGCACCTCGTCTGTCCCCTCCACCACCTCTCCTCCCCCGCACGACTTGAAGCTCAACCTCATCTACCCCTGCACAGAGAAGCATATCCGAAAGTACACGCCGCAGAAAGCGCGCTACGTGACGGAGACGCCAGAGATATATGCCCGTTACGTGAGGCCATGGATCGTGCAGCAGAGGGAAGAGGGGCGATTGACGTGGGTGTTCAATATCCTCGAGGGTAAGACGGAAGTGGAGGACGTGCTGTACCGGAGCTGGGAGCACACGAGCACGCAGGGGGGGAGTCAGGGTGGGGAGGAGCAGGAGGAGAAGGAGAAGAGGTTCATTCTCCTCCCTGATCTGAACTGGGATCGCAAGACGCTGTCGGCGCTGCATTTGCTTGCGTTGCCGGAGCGGAGGGATAAGTGGTCTGTGAGGGATTTGGGGAAGAAGGATGTGCCATGGTTGGAAGATATGGTGGGGAGACTGGAGAGAGCGGTGGGGGAGTTGTATGGACGCGATGCAGGAGGTGAGGGAGAAGGGCTGGAGAGTGATATGATCAAGTTTTATCTGCATTGTGAGTGGACTTCTGTCTGCTAATGGGGCTGCCATTGCAGGGTATAGCTAGGATGGAGAGCTGACTGGACCAGATCAACCGACTTACCACCACCTGCACATTCACATCGTAGCCCTCACGCTCGATGCCGGCGCTACGCAAGCAGTGGGAAAGGCACTGGATCTGCGCACTGTGATCGGTATCCTCAAAGCTCTCCCCAACGACGATTCGTCGATGGCTGATGTTGATATCTCATATGGCGTGGGGGAGGGTACGGAGCTGTGGGAGAAGATCTGGGGTCCGCTGAAGCGTGGCGAGGAGCCTGTCATTGCTGGGGCGTCTGGCGCTCCTTGAGCCGCACTCTTCGTGGAGGTCTGTTGGTATCTTGTCACACTCTTTGTTATCAGAGATCATGCCTGGCTGCAATAACGGTCTGCATATTTCCCGATCAAACCGAGGACTCACGCGACATGAGTACGGAGGATGCTTTGCCAGAAATGGTCGTCTTCAGCCTGGATTGTGAAACTGCGCGTGCTCTGATACGCAAACATCCTGGGGTCTCCGCCTTTCGTCGTGCTGTTAAAGCAGTGGCGAACGAGAGCTCCGGGCGGAGTGCTGATTGTGGCAGGCCAGACAAGACGATCGGGATCTCTGGCGGGATCAGTCGATCTACGATCGGGCAATATTCCTCGCCTTGTCTCAGTAATGCACTGAGCCTGTGAAGGAGTCTCATGTAGGGAGGATCTCGGTATCCACATCATGGAGCGGCGGCAAAATTCATCAGACGGCTCCCTCTGACGTTTATGCTCTAGACACCACTGTGGCTTTTCCGCTCATGCATATACTTGACCTCGGGTCGCAGAAACGAAACATTGGAAGCAGAGAATTCATCAAGAGCATCTTCACCTACCCATCAAGAGAGGAGTAGAGCCGCGTGCACTCCGTAGTCTCGGCATCTTCGTCTCAGAACATGTCAAGCTCAATGCAGTTGTCAACAATGCGGAAGTCACGATGTCACACACTCAAAACATATCTCACCGGCGCGTTCACGCGGGGCTGTGACAGCATCACAGCATTACGGCATCACGTTGTGCATACTGGATCGGTCGTCTGAACGGTAAATGTTGATTAGCTTTGTGCCCTGCAGTGAACGTGATAGAGAGACCAACCAGGAAAGCAACCTTGGAAACTCCTTCGCCTCCTTCCCTTCGAAGAGGATTGAAGCCATCTCACAGCCAATCGACTTGTCTAGCCATGCAGGTTATCCAAACTCCTGCAAGACAGCCATTGACCGAGTTTGCGGGCTGTACTCTCGGGTTGTGTTGGCTCAGCGACTGTTGTGATCCTTGCCGTGGCACCTAAGCCTGCTTTGAGCTCGAATGGCCTTCGAACCCATTCTTCCCCTAGTACCTGTACCTAGTCGAGTAATCCTTCGGACTGACCACCAACCCTCTCCCCTTCTTCGCACCCCTATAAATCGTCTCCAGGATATCAATCAACTCCTGCTTATCCTCCAGCACCCAGTTGAGCTTGTTATTATTTCCCGTGCCGAAATCGCACATCATGTGCTTGTTGCGGAAAAAGAACATGATGGTGCAGGGGTCGTACAGCTCGTACATGGCCTTGAAGTCGGGCACTTGGTCCAGGTCGCAGACGTAGATGACGGCAAAGTTCTTGACGCGGTCGGCGATGCGGTAGAGTACCTCGTCTTGTCGCATGCAGTCGGCGTCCCAATCTCGGCCGAAGCGGATCACTACCAGCCGCTCTTCTTCCGAGAGGATGGCTTGGTCGACGTGCCAGCCTGTGACGAGGTGGGGGAGGACGACGGAACCCATGGTGATGGCTTGGGTATGTGATGCCCCAACGCGCGATGTGGCTTTCGCAGATATTTGCTGCTAATCTATGCGCGGATCCGAAAGTGCAGTGGAGGTTAAAGGAAGCTCGCGTGATCTCAAGGTGTGTGTGATCGGAAGCGAAGTTGTGGTTGCGGTGAAAGGAACCAGTCCACGACTGGAAATCTCCCATGCGCCGGGGCGACATGACTCGTGCGACCCCACCATCCCACCATTCACATGTCCATGACGGTGGGATGTCTGCCTGGCATCCGGTCATGAAACATAGAAAGCACACATACTCGTCACGGTCTCAGCATCAAATTTGAAATCATAGTCACTTCACCCACAAACCACCATGGCAGCCACCCACCCCGATGTCCCTCAGACAAAGAAGCGCTTCATTCCTCTGGGTCCGTTGCCTCCCCAAGCATACCAATGTCAACTAACCCCTCCCAGAGAACAACCCCGAAGTGATGTCCTCGCTGACACACAGGCTTGGCCTCTCGCCTTCCCTGAGCTTCCACGACGTCTATAGCATTTCCGACCCTGCCCTTCTCGAGTTCGTCCCACGGCCCGCGCATGCCCTACTCCTCGTCTTCCCCGTCAGCGCGACGTACGAGAGATTCCGCACCGCAGAGGACAGCAAGGTGGCGGATTACGACGGCTCTGGCACAGGAGAGGAAGTGGTGTGGTACAAGCAGACCATCGGCAATGCATGTGGCTTGATCGGGCTGCTACATGCTGTGAGCAACGGAGCCGCAAAGGGACAGATCCTCGCGGGATCAGATCTGGACACTCTGCTGAAGCAAGCAATACCGTTGAAGCCGCGGAAGAGAGCAGATCTGTTGTACGAGAGCCAGGCGCTGGAGAAGGCGCATCAGGGCGCTGCAGAGACAGGGGATACCAAGGCGCCCGAGGCGGGAGAGGATGTGGATTTGCATTATGTTTGTTTCGTAAAATCCCATGAGGGGAACTTGTGGGAGATGGACGGGCGGAGAAAAGGGCCGATTAAGCGGGGAACATTGGGAGAGGGGGAAGATGTGTTGAGTGAGAGGGCATTGGATTTGGGGGTGAGAAGTTTCTTGAAGAGGGAGGAGGAGGCGGGTGGTGGAGAACTGAGGTTTAGTTTGATTGCGCTGGCGCAGAGCTTCGACTGAGGTCCATGAGTGGGATTGAGAATCGAGGGTGATGGACGCAGCATTCAATGGATAGCCTTCGACGACAGAGCTGGACTGCGTGGGAGTATCCCTATGGAAATGTGGACTGTCAAAAAGAAACCGACAGCTGAGGGCTAGAAGGGCTTGAGATTCTGGACAGGATGAACACATTCTGTCAATAAGTTGAAGCCAAGCTCTGAACACTTTTTGCATGCGGGGGAAGAGACACGGCACTCTTCCTTCTCGACGGATACGACATGTCTATGAAGAAATGGTAGTCGCGAGACTGACTAGATAAAGGATAATGAAAGTAGAAGGTTGGGCTGGACTCGACCGCACATGCGACAGTCGAGGGAGAGACGGCCGGTGTCGATATCTGGGTGGTAGACCGATCTTGTTGCAACGGCAAGCCAGATTTCACGCATCCAATCCACGAGGCAATGTTATTGATACAGCTGTTGACAGATCGACAGGGTGGGCAGACTCGTGAGGTACACTGCCGTGCAGAAGAAGCAGGGACAAGATGGAAGGGATCATAAAGGTGTGGCAATGCCTTAGTCATCAAGAAAGGAGACGGATGATCGGCAGCCATCTGCACATCACTCGTCATCTTCCCACGCTGTCGGGTCGCATTCCTGCTCGGATGAACGCGGCGCCTCCCTCGATAGTGCTGCTACTTTGACCACAACCATGGTTCTCGCGATCATTTGGCCAATAAATTTCTGCTTATCCACGCGGGGCCGTGTGGGGACCTTGGCCAGTCTAGCAACTAGACCTCATCACTTTCTCTTCATCTGACCGCATCGAGCAAGGCGGGTTGCAGCGGGAATGGCACGTCACGAGCTCCATACATTCCTCGAGCTCACCGTTTGCATTTCAATTTCACCTCCTCACCGTTGTCTTGATCACCCTGCCGCATCGACACTACTCACGACAATTGCCATCCAATCAAAGGACCACCCAATCCTATCAATTGACCTTCTCTCGGCCAGCTTTGCCTCACTTTGCCCGCGGATATAGCAAGGCTCCCGCATTCAGCGAACTCCCAGCGCTGTAGCCAGCAAAAGCAGGGGAGAAGCTTAATATCCTAATATCCATCTCCGAACGTCACGCGAAGGAGCGTGGGAGGGATATTCTCCACGCTAGCAAAGACCAAGAAGATCGTCCCGTCGAATTGCTTGTCCCGTCATTCCATCGTCTCCATCGACTCCCTCGAATGTATCTTAACCTCTTCTCGTCCATCGACACTGTCTCTGCCATCTCTTCTGTATGGACGTCGGCTCTCATTCCACCCATGGGACCAGCCTAACACCAGACGTTGAGAGGGCGTCAGCCCGGCCATCACACCTGCAAAAAACAGGACGCCCTGTCAAACGGTCATGACCTCCTTGGCATCGAGCACACCGTCTCCCGGTCATGGCAACAATGGCCTGTCTCACGCCTTTGGATTCGTCGATACCCTGTATGTTTCCTCTCCGACTTTATTCGCCAGAGTTGCACAGACTCGAGATCCTGGATCAATTACGGCCTCGATACTGGCAAGCATGGGCCTAGGAGGGCATAATCTCGACACGACGGCGCTTCTGAGCCAGAAGCAGAAAATAATAATTCAATATGCGTCCGTTGCGGTCGCTTCAGTCAGTGTTGTGGCATGTCTGCTATCACTGTACTGGTTCTTGCTCATGAGGCGAAACTTTCGACGAACGTATGTTGTTAGATGCAAGGCATGGAGCCGACTTCTGCTAACTCTCACTGTAGACTGGTCATGTTACTTTTATTTTCTGACCTGTTCAAGTCGTCATGGTTCCTGGTCTTCCCTGCCGTCTCGCTCAAGGTCGGCGGCATCGCATCGGGAAGTCGATTCTGTGATATCGGTGGTTTCTTCTTACAAGCAGGCATCGAGTCTTGTGATGTGGCAATCCTGATGATGTCCATACACATGTCGCTACAAGTCTTCAATCCCACGAGCAGTCGCATTGGACCTGACGGACTGTACCGTTACCGACATGCAGTGTATGCTGTCTGGATCTTCCTACCAAGTTTTATGGCAGGACTAGCATTTGTTCGGCAGGGCGAAGGCTCATATCTGTCACAAGGAGCATTCTGTACACTACCCATTCGACCTTTCTGGTATCGACTAGCCTTATCTTGGATCCCGCGATATCTAGTATGGATATACATCACCGTCACAGCGATTCGCATCTACCTGCATGTTGGCGCTGGTTTCGCTGTGTTCGCTCGCGAAGTTGACAGTGCCTCACGGACTGATCCCAGCAAATTCAGCACCATGGACAGGTCTACCCGACGGTCACTGGTAATACCTAAGATGCGCCGAGCAGCCAGCTACGTCTCCGAACACATTCCTGTACCATTCCTGCAACAACCAGAACCATCACGAAACCCATCCACAGTTTCTCATCTCGATCACAATTCCGAAGAAGGCAGCTCATCCCAGTCTTCACCCACCAAGGCCTTCCACAAAGCAAGTCGGGATTCATTGTCGCCCGAAACTGCAGCTCAGATGGTCTCGCACTTCCAACGACCACGGCAAGGATCCCACATGACCACCGCTTCCTCCAACATTGTCGATTACGGCGCCGCCCAGATCCTCCCAGGTAGCACCGCTTCCGGTGGCCCCCTCGTCAACATCATCTCCACAGCTGACTGCACCACCAACGCCCGACGCCGTGCGATTCAACGCCAAACTCGCCTCCTCTTCATTTACCCCTGCGTCTACATGATCTTCATGCTCATGCCCTTCATCCAACACTGCTTCAATTACAGCGACTACTGGGCGCAACACCCCGTCTTCGCCATCTCCCTCCTTGGTCCCATCTGCTACTCCATCATGGGTCTAGCGGACTGCCTGGTCTTCTGCTGGCGCGAGAAGCCATGGACCAATATCCCCGGCGCGAATGGCTCCTTCCTCGGCTCCTTCTGCTGGTGGCGTTTCATCGGGCCCTGGGCAGACCGCAGCCCCACGCCATCGAGCAAGGAATTCAAAGTCGCTGTCCGCGCGATACAGAAGCGGGAAACGGAAGTCGGACCGAAGGGTGAGTCAGGCAGTCCCGCTTTGGTAGCGGACAGTCCGCTGCAAGTCAGCAAGCCGACGTTCGAGTTGACGGATTACTCGGACCGACCCGGCAGTTCGGGGAGTACGACCAAGAAGTTCCTCAAGACTATCAAGGTGATACGGCCGAGTCATAGGAGAGCGTTCAGTGGGCATAGCGATCAGGCTGCCTTGGCTGCTGAGCGTGCGGCGGAGAGGTTGGCGCTGGAGAGGGCGGCGCACACGCAGCGGAGAAGCTTCCTCTTGGAGAAAGGCGATGGGGAGACGGGGAAGAGGGAATGGTTCGACCAGATCGGAGACGATGAGGATGATGATGAAGAGGAAGAAGAACAAGAGGAGGAGGAGATGAGTCAGCTGGGCGATGAGGAGGAGAACGGAGCGAAATTGGAGAGAAGGGATACCCAGAGGGAGAGGGAGGAGAAGGAGGAGAGGAGGCAACAAGAGGAGAGGGAGAAGAGGATGAAGGATTTTGGAGCTATATGAGCTCGTAGGGAGTGAATCGGCCAGTGTCAGCAGATATGCCTGACGGGAAAGAGCTGGAGATACACTTATGATACCACGATTATAGAGTTAGATCATGGCATGGCATGGCATGGTATGGCATGGGAAAAGGAGGATAAAAAGCATGATGAAAAGCCAGGTATACTGGGAATTGCATGGATCAGGACTATTAAGCTGCCACACAGAGAGGCAAGCGCGGCATAATAACATGGCGTACTGAACATGGCATGTATGCATGAATAAAAACGTCAAATCTTCCACTCTTCCTTCCCACACACATTCATTTTAAAGAAAGATTGTATTCACCTGTCCGTTCTAGCGCCCAGCGCTAATTGCTATCTACCTCTGTGCCACTCGAAGCCACCACCCTGCTGCATCTCAACCCATACCTGCGCTCCTCACTCTCTGCCTGACATGAATACCTCCCAAAAAGCCCCCTCTAGGACTTGCTCTTGCCGAAGAAATGATGTTTCTTCTTCTTCTCCTTCTCCGGGTCTTTGGAGAGCTTGTTGGATCCTAGCTTCGGACTACCCGCGCTACTGGCCTGGCTCAACGCCGGACTGGTCCCACCATTCAGACGCATGTTCGCCACACCTGCGGCCGGGGGCTCGGGCGGCCTCATGCGCGCCGAAGTGTCGAACGCCGTGTTCGGCGCGATCGAGGGCTGCGAGGCAGGGGCCGCAAATCCCTGTCCCCTGCGAGGAGCGGAGCGGCTGTCCCTGCTGCCGTCACGTGGGTCAGAGGGGTGGACTTGTGCGGGTTGCGCGTGGCCGTTGTAATGCATGGGTTGGGAGGCGCGGTCATCCTCGAACAGGTGTCGCGGTGCTTGTTTTGGTGGACGCTCGGCTGGAAGACCGAGACGCCGTCGGTCCCAGCCCAAGGAAGCGAGCTGTTGGATGAATCCTGCGGGAGTGATCATGTGGCTTGTCACGAGGAAAATTTCTTTGTTGTATTTGGCCGATGCTTCGTAGCAGGAGCGCGCTTCTGAGTAGGTCGCGCCGCCGGCGATGTAGACTATGACTCGTTGGCGGGGCTCTGATGAAGATGACTTCTTGGCCCATGTTGGCTTGGCTGTGCGGAGGGAGGTGGCGAATTGTGCGGAGGGGTCAATGGCGTCTTCAAGCGGTGGTTTTGTATATGGAAAGATGCTCTGGTCGAGAGTCGATGTGCAGTGTGCGGAAAGTAGAGAAGCAATGGCAGGTATGTATCGAGACAGAGCGTATTCTTCTTGTCCAATGTTGTTGAGAGGCGGTTGGAAGGGGAAGGCTGGCATGGGTGGTGGGCGAGTGTCTTTGAGACCGCGAGTGGTGCAGACTCCCAAATGGCTCAGTTGAGACATGGTCTGTTGTTCTGAAGCAGGGAGTTGTGCGTGTAAAAGAAGCTTGGCAAGATCAGCTGGGAGAAGACCGTCCTTGTAGATCAAGTACAGTATCAGGAGGCGCAAACGATCCTGTGGTGTGACAGCATCATCGTCCAGAGTGCGTACCACCTGGTCTGCCAAATTCTTTGGCTTGCGGTAGTCTTCATCAAGTCCAGTAGCCAGGATCTGGTTTATGTTAGACCTATTGGCATGACGTACACAATTAACCAACCTGCTCTACGGACGCAAGATCTGGTAGCTTATTCTTCTGAAAGATGTTCATGCTGTCCTGCGCCATGCTGAGATGTAAGGAGTAGGCTTCCTTCATTTCCTGGAATTGCGGTAGTCCAGCCAACATATCCTTGATCGCATTCAAGCTGTTAGCGTTATCGCTGTCCTGCTTCGTAAACTGTGGATTCGAGTCGATGAATTTCTGAAAGTCGCCCATGAGCTTCTCAATGGTATCCTTCATATGCCTATGTCGATTTTCCACCCATATCTTATCGCTCTCCGAGATCTCGGCATCCTTTGTCTCTTGATCTCGTCTGCCTTCATTGACAATCGTCTTGTAGGTGATCTTGTCGCCATCTCGAATCGGTAATAAATCAAACGCCATCGCTTGGTATGTGAATTCGTGGATAAAGGGGGCCACCACATCTATCGAGCGATCTACTATGTAAAGGACGCCTCTGGGTCTCGTTGTAGGTGGCGGAAAATCCTCGTGAAATTTGGCATACATGTCCAGTTCCTGCTGGATGAATCGTGCCAGGTGTGAAGCTAGTACGCTCGCTTCGTGTCGCGCGGCACTTGGCTTGTAGTAACGTATGGTGGGGTACTCCTGCAATGAGACGCATACTCCGACAATCTGGTGGCACTTGATCAGTCTTTCGTCGATTATCCAGCTGTGGTGCTCACCTTCTGTGCTACATCCTCGATTTGTTTCCGAACATGACCGTTGCAATCCGGATGGAAGAAGACCGGGAACTCCCATGGATCTCGGAATGTAACCACATGCGATTCCCTGGGGAAGAAGTCGATGTTCAACACCTTGAATGTAGATATCTGCTCCCTCGCAATTGGCGACTTGTCTATTCGATCCCGTAGCGATGGATGTGGTACTGATGTCCATATGAGGTTCGTTCTTCTATATCTTCTCTTCTCAAAGTCTGCCATGACACAGTCGACAACGTGCGGCTTCGCCGAGAGTAGGTATACAGCATCGATCTCGGGATTTCGCTGCCGCCTGTCCTCGATGTTCTCAATGTCTAGCTGGTGTGAGCCTAATAGATTCTTCGTGGTGGATGACCTCCAACTGACTCGTGATGTTCTCGTTGAGAATATCATCCTGCTTGAGAACATTGTCCAGTATGCGCTTGGAGTCCTCGTCGACTATAAGGACCTTCCACTGCGAGCGGGTCAGCGCATGGCCGTGTCATTGGCTTGTCTGAGGCGGACTTCTCCTCGCGTCGTCGAACGGATAGTTTGTATTATTACTACATGGTCATGAGCCTCACCACCTATTCCCACTCATTGTCAACTCACTGTCCCGCTGGGCGTCAAGTATCGAAAGCCCCATAGTGGGGGCAGGGCTTCATGGACGCCCAGCACCTAAGGGGCTACGCTGACAGCTGAGGATGTCGCTGGTTGTGCTGGGCGCTATTGGTCGGCAAGCATATCGCAATATGAAGTACTGGCGAAAGAAATCTCGATTGTCGCTGGAAGGGTATCAAATGAACAGAAGTCGTCGATCAGACACATGCAGCCCGACTGTTCACCGCGGCGGGTAGCAATGACATCGACCGACGAGCTCCCAAAACGGAAGTCATTTTGCCAAGCTCCGTACCTCTCACATCATGATGGGAACTTGATTTTTTTTATTTCATTCTAAACCCAGAAAACATAACTTTTGTGCACTGATATTCGACATCAACCCAAAGACATTTCGGAGCAGTGCAGGGAGAGACTCTTTCTCGTCTGCTATTCCTGAACTTGATTCCTGCTTGCTTGATGCGAACAACCCGCAACGGCAGCAGCATATGTCTGTTCTGCCAACATGCCGCTGCTACTGTAAGACCGCGAGCATGGCTGCTACCTGTACAGTCGAGCAGAGCACTCTCATCCAGACAAGCCCGCTCGCGAGAAAGCCCTCAATTCAGCGGAGGTGAAAGATCTCCCGTCAGGAAGCATCAGAGCTCCAACCCTTTGAGGGACAAATCTCAAGCCAGCACATCGCGGAGTTCTCGACCCGGCAGCAGGAATCCTTTCGACACGGCATCTCGACAGGGTGGATCGAAGAGATCGCTCGATTTCTCTGTCGCCAGGGAGCCTCCGACCATCGAGCAGGCATTGCCACGCGCTTTAAGGATCATCGAACGAGAGTTGAAGCCAGCACCGATCGTGTCATATCTTGAGAAAGAAGGGCACACTCTCAAGTCGACCTTCGACGCTTTCAAGAGAACGATTTGGAGGTCGAAAACAGCTTGGGGAGTAGAGGCGAGTCAATTCTTCACCTCTTTGGAGGATGAGTTCAGGAACAAGGGACAAGCAGGACTGCAAGCGCGTCTAAAGTATGGCTTCTACGGGTATGTCACTGGATTACGGTTCACAGAGTCAGACATACAGAACCAAAAAGCTGTGGCTGATCTGCGCTATCCTATCGAATGGTACCCGGCAACGAGAAAAATGCAGAGAAAGATTCACCTGCACGTTGGTCCCACAAATTCTGGGAAGACGTATCATGCGTTGCGAAGTCTAGAAGCAGCCAGTTCTGGAATGTACGCTGGGCCACTGCGACTCCTGGCTCATGAGGTGTACATTCGGATGAATGCCAAGGGTAGAAGGACCATTCTGGTGACAGGCGAGGAGAGGAGGGCACCGGACAACAGCTTGGGGTTCGAACTTTCGAGTTGCACCGTCGAGATGCTGGATCTGAGTAAGGTTGTTGATGTTGCGGTCATCGATGAGATCCAGATGCTGGGAAGTGAGGACCGTGGTTGGGCGTGGACGCAAGCATTACTGGGTGTCCAAGCGAAGGAGGTACATTTGTGCGGCGAAGCACGTACAGTACCTCTGATCCAGGAGTTGTGCGCCATGATTGGTGAGAAGCCCATTGTGCACACATATGAACGTCTCTCTCCACTTGAAATGGATTCGCAAAGTCTTAATGGAGACCTCAGCAAGCTGCGGAAAGGAGACTGTATCGTCTGCTTCAGTGTCATGGGCATTCATGCTCTACGCAAGGCTATTGAGCAGAAGACTCGCAAGAAAGTTGCCATCGTCTACGGCAGTCTACCACCAGAGACTCGAGCGCAACAAGCGCGTCTCTTCAATGACCCTGACAATGACTACGATTACCTTGTCGCAAGCGATGCTATAGGCATGGGTCTCAATCTCAGCATCAAAAGAGTCATCTTCGAAACGACGACCAAATTCGACGGCCAAGAACGCAAGATCATTCCTCTCGCCGACATGAAGCAAATTGCTGGCCGAGCTGGGCGCTATAAGACTGTACAAGCCGACACCGCTGCCTCCGAAGATCTGTCCGCTGCCAAGGGCGAGACCTCTGCCGACGTGAACTTAGTCTCTGAGACCGACCTCTCTTCCCCTGCAGATTCTCTCCAGAACAAGCGATACCGACCCACCGCAAGCCCCTCTATGTACGAACGCGCCCTCTCCATCCTCCACCCCGGCGCCGACCCTTCCAAACCCCCGACTCCTCCCCCAAATGACCCAACTAACATCGGCCTCGTCACCACCCTCGAGGAATCCGACTTCTCCATCATATCAAAAGCCCTCCGCCGCGACCCCGCCCCACTCCGCACCGCCGGCCTCACCTTTCCCCCCAGCGTCATCGACCGTTTCACGCAGTACTTCCCGCCCGGAACCCCCTTCTCGTACGTCCTCCTCCGCCTCTCCGAACTCGCCCAACTCAACACGCGCTTCCACCTCTGCGGCCTGCGCGATAATCTCTGGCTCGCCGATCTCATCGAACCGGTCCGCAACCTCAGCATCACAGACCGGGTGATCTTCACCGCCACACCCGCTAGTTTTTCCGACCAGGATCTCTGGAAAGAATTCATACCCAGCCTCGCGAGGTGCGTGGAGCAGCAATCCGGCGGCGCCCTGTACGACATCGCGGAGATACCGCTGGAGTTGCTCGAGGAGGAACTGGTCACGACGAGGGACCATCTCCGCGAACTGGAAAAGTTGCACAAGGCCCTTGTCGTGTACCTGTGGTTGAGTTATCGTTTTGCCGGCATCTTCAGCACGAGGGCCGTGGCGCAGGAGGTGAAGAGGCGGGTCGAGGAGAGGATCGCGAAGGTGCTGGAGGGGCTGAGTATGGATGTCAAGAGGGGGAAGCAGATGTCGGAGGAGGCGGAAGCGGTGAAGGATTGGGAGAAGGAGAACGAGGTGGTGGGAGAGGTGGTCCGCAATGAGCAAGGTGTTGCAGGGTCGGACGTGCGGGAGGATATGGGGGATGAGGTCGGCATTGCTGGGGAGTTGGTGGATGGTGAGGACATGTCGACAGAGGCTGTCGACAAGGATGACATCGAAGGCCAGCGGGCAGAGCATCTCAAACCGTCTGGACTGGCTCCGCAGCTCGAAATACCCAAGCACCTGCACGATGCCGTCGATACAGGCGTGGCAGAAGTCGGCAACGATGCCGTGACGCGACCTTGATGATGTACTACTGTACAAATACGTAGCAGAGACGAAGATGAAAGCGGTTGTGATGCGCAATGGAGCGCATTCTGTACTATTATGCCATCTAATATACAATCTCCAGATCTATCGCTGGCACGTCCGCACCCCGTCCTTTTCAGCAAGCTGCCCCTTCTCTCACGTCTAGCAGACCCAGAGCAGTCACTAGCGGTCCAAGTTCGATCGAGGCTTCTAATCCCAATCGTCATCGTCCATGTTCTTCCGTTTCTTCTTCCTCGGCGTGCCAGCCGGCGTGGCGCTCTTCCTCTTCCTGCCCCTCTTCGCAGGCGTTCCAGCGGTACTGCTCTCATCTCCGTCCAAGCTGGGTGTGCGATCGCCATAGTTCCCAATACCACCCAGGAACCCGCTGTCATCCGCCATCAACGTCTCGTCGCCATCTTCTGGCTTCACCTTGACTTCATCGTCGACGCTGATCTTCTCCTGGAACTGCAAGCAGATTCTGCGTCGCTCCTCTTCTGTCTCGAATGCTTTGACAATCTCCCCGGTCCGTGCTAGGAAGCGCTCGGTCATGAGTGTTGCGTTGGGGACTCTTTGAGGTGCTTTGACTTTGTCCTCTTTGTCCTTGGCTTTATTTGGGTCTTTGGATGGACGGCCCCGCTGGGTGCCATGTGGTTTGGACAGCGAGTAGACTCTGCGAAGGAAAGTCCGCAGCTCGAACAAGAGGAGAAGGGTTTGGGATCCTGCAGCAAGCGCCTTGAGAAGATTGGGGTCGACCAGCTTAGGCTGTGCCGCGATTGTAGTGACGTCTTGAGCAAGGCCGTTCTGCTCACGGATAGGAAGTGCCGTGCCTTCCTGAAAGCCCCCATTGAATCCATTGGTGGCGCCGTTCATGTATGGTTCCCGCTGTTCATCAGCTTCGATAGTGTTGTGCAGAAGAGCCCCTTCAATTCCGTGTGCTACGGCTGTGCCAGTGGCCGAGAAGACCTTTTCGAGACCATCAATTAGGAGTGTGAGATCTTGTTGCGTGCTGTAATCGAAGATAGCCAGGTTCTGGACACAGAAAGAGACGAGCTCAACATGAATTGATTGTCTGCCAGAGATATCGAGCCTGCCATGCTCAAAGTCCATGTGCGTGCAGATATTGGTGACGAACTTCTGTCTGACTTTCGCCTTGCATGTTTTGAGGATGTCCCAGAACAAATGTAGCTTTGCAACTGGCGGCTGGCCGACATATCCTTTAACGTCTTTGATAGTGTCTCGCTGATAGGTGAAAGCCTGCTGGACGGCCCGGACAGTCTCTTTCTCGAAGATGCTCTCATACTTGCTGAACAGAGCACCGTGTTCTTCTGCTGCAGCTTGAGCGACAGCGGAGTCGGGCGAGGTTTGCAAGGCCACAAGTGCCGAAGCCGACTCCCGCGGATGGACCATACCGAGCTTGTTGATGTTGATGACCACATGTGCTGCCACGGTCGACAGTTCATTGGAAGCATGAAGCGAGATTCGGATGATGTCGGGCATGAATCGTTGAGCAATAGCCGTGGAAGCTCCGTCACGATCACTTGCAAGATATGTCTGCTTGATCCGATCGGCGCCGACCGCAGCTTGTGTCTCATTAGCTTTGTCATTGACAGGTCTTCGATCCGTGCCCGGAATGAAGAACTCTCGCCAAGCAGTCATGAGGACAAGCTGCAGCTCTTCTTGATCGGAAGACAGGACCAGCTCGATCGCATTAGACACGTCCGCGCGCTTGAACTCTTTTGGCCATGACTGGCAGAGCTGGAGGAGAGATTTGACAGCAGTACCCCTGATCAGGGGCTGATGCTTCGGACTGGTAAGTGGGCATACAATCGAAACTGCTAGCGATGCCACTTGCTTGGCGTCTTTGTCCGGCAGCTTGACCTTGAAGCTATCGAGATGCTCGTCGAGGTCAAAAGCACTTACGCAACTACCCACTAGGAGAAGAAGCCGCTCAACTTGTTTCGCGACCTGTTCATTTTTGAGATCCATGGCAGATCGAGTCTTCAATCCTTCCATTGACGACCTGGTCAGAGCGATGAGCCGCTCGGGCGCCCCAGACATCTTGGCAAGCGCCCACAAACAGGTGGTGGCTTCTTTCAGCTCTGGCGCAGGTAGCTTGGCGACACTGTTGAGCAGTGAAGCTTGGGTCTCGGTCAAGACTGCTTGCGGCAGATTTGAGATATGCGGTAGTGTGCATCTCAGAATGATGATGGTGTATCGGTAGACATCAAGGTCGTCTGTCGATTGCAGGTTTTTCAAATACGGCAGTAGCGGTTGAAGCTGCGCTGATGTGAACAACTTTGGTCGAGCTTGTGAGAATATGGCCAATGTTTTCATTGTCGTCGCTCTTGGAGGTCGACTTGGTAAAGCGCTCTCATCGATGACTGCGTCCACCATCAGTAGGATGAAAGACTTGCAGACGGCAATATTGCTGTTGGAAGTTTTCGACTTCGATGACATGACATCCTCCAAAAGATCCTGTAGTACGTCAATCACATCCGGACTCCTGCGTACAGTCTCGACGATAAGCGAAGTCTGTTGAGCCAACTTCGTTCTTGCTTTAGCATCGTTCGAATCTGATTTGACGAGAGAGTGATACGGAGCAATCCAGATATCCTCTATCGTTTGTCTTGCGAGCTCAATCACTGTGATCTCGACATCCGAGACACAATGTATGAGGGCATCGGCAATCTTCGATCGTATCGGTATAGAGTCGTTCCGTAGATAGATGTCTTTGGAGAGCTTGATAGAGCGTTTCTTGACTACGCTAGCGGAGTCAGCAGTGCGCCTTAGAATGTGCTCGAATGCGTTGATGTCCAGCTTTGGTCGAAGTTGTAAGCACGTAGCGAGGAGACCAAGAGCGGCATCTCTGACTTGTGTAGATGAATCAGTCATGCATCGGACAATGTTCTGTAAGACGAAGCCGCCTCTGTCCAAGATGGAGGGGTCTTTCTGCAGGACGTCTTCAACACTTCTGAGACTCTTGCTTCTCAAGGATGCCTGATCGCTGCTCATGGAAGTGAGCAATTTGTTGAAGATCTGATTGAAGAGTCGACCGACTGGCAGACGAAGGGTCAGTAGAGCTGCACCCAGACGTGCCTCTTCGGTTCTGATAGAATAGACATTGCCATCAAGCTCATGATGCTGAGGATCACGAATGGCTTGCACGATGGTCTCATCCAGCTCTGGCGAGTCTTGCGGGCCTTCCGAGGACTCGCGGCCGAATGGCTTGACGATTTGATGAGCCCATTGCACGTAGTGATAGCTCAGTGCGGTGATCAGGTTCGCATCCTGCTGTTCTGCATTGGATCGAGCCCGAATAAACTCCGTCACAGCACGATACGGGCCAGCGAGTGATAGCATTTCCCGATCTGTTGCGTCGTCGTTGACGATACGAGCGTGAATGGTCTTGAGATGCCTGAACAGATCACTTTCATCACTCTGCTTCTCGAAAACTTCGGCTGTGTGCAGGCGTATATCGGTGATACCGGTAAGCATAGCTCCCATCAGCTCTAGAGCCATAGCTTTAGATGGCGCCGAGCTTTTGGAGTTCTCGGTGATCTCATAGAAGCGATGCAATAGCTGTCGAAGGAGCAGTTCAGCAGCTGGCCAGTCAGTCTTGCCTAGAACATTGATAAAGTCCTCGACAAAGATGTCCAGAAGATTTCTGTACGGTTCTCCGCTTGATTTGCTGGAATTGATGGCTCGCGAGACCAGAAAGTGCGTAATGTATTTCGCATGGTTCAAAGCTGCTTCATACAATGGCATGACCAGAGTCTCCAGGTCCTCACCCGCATCTTGTCGCAGTCCATGTTTGCGTTTCGATTTGCGTTTCCGGCCGTTGTCGCTCTCATCAGCGCTGTCATAGTCAGCATCCTCCTCGCTATCCTCATCATCGCTGGCGCCATCCTCGCCTGCATCTCCCCCGGACCGCCTATCTCGTAGTGTCTGCGCATCGTCGATCATGGTGCTAGTCTGTACTAGGCGCATCAGAAGCGCGGAAACTAGCTGTATCGGCTTGGCGTCAGAAAGCTTGTACTGTCGGGCGCTTTGTCTGCCCACTGGCAGACGTTCCAGTGAGGTGAGAATGTCGTCGAAAATCGATTGACGTTGACCCTTGTTCCTGGCAAATAGCTTTGCAAGGGCGTCCATGGCAGTCCGTCGAAGCGTTTCGAAGGTCTGAATACCTAGAGCTGATTCAGCTTCGGAGGGTGCGTTTTCCACAAAGACAAGAGTGGTGCAGAGCGTTTCGACTGCAGTGACAGCTGTCTCATCCATGTCTACCTTGAGGAAAACGTTCCCAAGGAGGGCCACCACCTTGCCAACAGACCGAAAGAACGAAGCCAACCGAGCTCGACTCCTCTGAGCGATCCGGAAAGGGCTGTCTGCCTCCGTGCTGGATCTGACCTCAACAATAGAGCCCACGAGTGTGTCTACGATGTGTCTGACAAAGCTAAGCAGACTTGTCAGAATGTCCTCCGAGAACAACATCTTCTCCTCGGTGCCAGACCCCATGATTCGGAGGATTGTTCTTGCTGCGGTCAGAGCCTGCTCTGCTAGCGCTAGCTTGAAAGTCCATTCACTGATATCTGTGTCGTCCCAGCCATCGCCGATACCCAGATAGCGATCCTCCGTTGTTCTGATAGTGTTGTAACATAATTTTTCGAGTCGTAGAAGGTCATCGACTGTCACCTCGCCCAATGCTCGATGTCTGACTACCAGTTGTATCGCTTTGTCTAGCGAAGACTGAATGGCAGGAGTCAAGATTGTGGCATTTCCGTCATTAGTATCGGCCAAAGTGAAGACCTCTCCAGCATGCTGATGGTCGGCTTGGAACTGAATCTCGCCCTCGAAAATATCGTTTGCCAACATTCGAAGTCGTGAAACTGCTACCCCGGCCTTCTGTCGCTGATCGGCGAGAGCAGCTCGATCCACCGCGGCGTCATCGGTAGTTCTGTTTGGAGGCGCCGGAGCGAAGGTGCGAACTGCCGATTCGGGACCTCGCGCGAATTTTGCAAGCTCTTCTTGCGACAGTACGGGATTATCGATGGTGAACTTGCGAGGAGAAGTTGTCACATTGCCGTTGATGGGATTAGAAGTTGAAGGTGGTCGCGCCAGAGGTGTTGGCGGAAGCACCTGTGAGCTTTTAAGAGGTGACAGCGGACTTGAATGAGAGGGAACATTGTCGTGAGGCAATGGCTTCACATGGGCATGTGAAAACGATGGCTGCCTGGACGTCACATGTGAGGGCTGAGATGCAGATGTTGGGTGGCTCGGCGATCTCGTCGCTGTCTTCAACACCTGGCGGGCGAATGGACCCAGGCGGACTGGCTGAGAGGCAGAGGTATTGGGTGCTTCTTGAGAAGACGCATTTCGGCCATCTCTGAATGGATTCTTCAGCTTACTGCGACGATCAGTTCCGAATCTATGGCAGTCAAGATGACGTACTATTGTGGAGAGTCTTTACTGCCAATCAATTTGCGAACGTCTGCAAGAGTCTTCTGTAGTCGTCCAGATGCTGATTCTGCTCGTCCTGCTTCCGCATCTAGCGATGAAAGCAACTTATTTGCTGAGATTGCCTGTTCGTTTGACAAGAACCTGAGAGGTGCAGTACTACTCCACGCGACAGAAGTAGGTGCAACTCCAGAATCGAAAGGGATGATTGAAGACACAGGCGTGAATGTCATTGCTTCATCCACTGTCGGGATCCTTCGCCGGGGCGTAGTGCCATTATGCGCCTCCGTGTAACCATTTGTGGCCATGATGTACTAGTTCTAGGATGGTCGGCTATGTCGCTCGCAATCTCGCATGATCGTGGTAGGAGACGATCGCTCGCAAAGTGTTGCGACTGCGGCGTCCGGCATGGAAGACCTGTCAAGAGCGATGCTTAAGGATGAAGCATGTCCAGATTCATCAAGCGCGATGATACGTTCTCAAGCTCACTCATCTGAGGTCAAAGGCGTCTTTCTGACATTGTCGTCGGATATATTTGGCGGCGATGGTCAAGTGAGGAAGGCACTCTCGCGACTGCCGGGGTAGGAGAAACAATGTTTGATTGGCTCGGGATGAACCGAAGAGCCGCATGCAGCCAAGAATATCACAGTAAAATGCATGTCGACGCAAAATTTATAAATGATCGATGGAGGAACTGCCATTTCGCTGCCTTTGTGTGAAATGGTAAAGAGAAGCAAGCAATAATGTCGGCTATCGGATCGCTAGTGTTCTGTACTGATTGCGGCAACTTGCTCGACCGTGCGACTGGGCCCGAGCAAACGGAGTTGAATTGCTCAGTATGTGGCGCTGTCTGTAAAGGTAAGGTGGAGATACATTCTCGATGTGGGCTGAAGGAGTAACATCGACTGTAGATACCTCTGAAAAGACGATCGTCACCAAATCGAAACCTGGTGCATTTCCCTCGTCACTTCGCGCCAAGCGCTCTGATATCCAGACCACAGAGCAGGATGAATCGCAGAAATATGCCAGAACTCGCGCAACATGCCCCAAGTGCGGTCGCGAAGAGGTCAGCTTCTACGAAATGCAACTTCGAAGTGCAGACGAAGGCTCGACGATCTTCTACATTTGCGACTGCTCTCATCGATGGAACGAGAACAATTGATAGCATTCTACGCTTTTCTGGTATCTCGGAACCGAACATCTAATATACATTGCTTTGATCGGCAAGCCATGCTCATGCAGCAACCTCCGTCACAGGGACAGTGGCGTACTCTTTCTCCCCAGCCCTCTCAAATTCGGCCATATCAAGCGCCACCACGATCGATTCCCTGACAACCTGCTCTGGATCATCCACAAACCGCCTGAGGATATCCTCCACGCCTTCCTCGTCTCCCAAACTCCCGAGCGCTTCAGCAGCTTCATGTCTCACCATGCTTTCCTCCTTCTGGTCACTCAAAGCCTCCACCAGTGCCGGGATACTCGCAGGATGACTTAATTGCCCGAACACAAACGCAATTTCATGCCTGAACAACGCACTCTTATCCCCAAACCCTTTGGCCAAAGCCTGCACAGCCGGTACCGCGGTCTCCAAATCCGGGGGACTAGCCAGGTCTCGCAAGGCAAACATGGCTCTGTACCTCTCAAACAGACCCCGCTTGTCATCCAACAGAACCTCTTCCAGCTCCGGTATGCTCAGCGCCGTAGTCCGTCCGTCCAGCATCGCCGTAGGCGGCGCGGGATCTATAGATGCAAAATCACTCCCTTTTATCCTCTCCTTCTCCGTGCCCTGTGATTTGTGCTCCCACTCGATCCTGTCGACGGCAATGTCGCATGTCTCGCGGACTACCACCTCCTCTTTGGTGTCGTCCCGTAGCTGCTTGAGGAGGGCGAGACTTTCTTCGTGGCCGAGAGCGCCTAGTGCTTCTGCGGCTTCGTGGCGGCACATGGGGTCTTCGCTGCGGTTTTCCAGCACGGAAGTCAGGTGAGGGACGGCGGCGAAATTGCGCGTCTGGCCGAGACAGTAGGCGAGTTCATGCTTCAAGAGGGCGGAGGGAGACGCAAAAGCCGCGGCGATGGCTTCGATCGCAGGAAGTGTCTGTGCGGTGGGAGGGGAGGTGCTGGCGAGGTGTTTGAGGGAGAAGAGGGCGCGGAAGCGGGATGCGAGAGGGGAGGATTCGGATGTGAGAGTCTTGCGGAGAGCGAGGATCGTGGTATCTGCTGTACTGTCGAAGGATGCATCGATTGCGGAGGGCGCCATTTTATGTTTGTCTTGAGAAGTGCCGAAGTGAGTGGTAAAATTTTTGATGGACATTTGGAGAAGTGGTTTGAGTGCGGGGTCTTGGCGGGGTCTGGATTGCCCGATGGCGGAGCATGTGAAAATGGCAGGATCTTAAGGTTGACTAAGGTACGATTCTCCTTGAGGGTATCTCTGTATACTGATTCTATAGGTAAACGAAAAGAGTTCCGTAATCCATCATTACTGTCGTAGTCGTCGTGATTCGTCTTGACATCGTATCCGTCTCCTTTGCGTGCAGCTTACCTTCCTAGTTGCCCAAAGTTGTCGCTAGAGCAATGGGGATGGAGCTACTGGTTCATCGAGCTAAGGATTCTGCTTGAAAATGACCAAGGACGTGTGGATCAACCTCACGCATTCCGCAGAGAATTTGACTGTTGGTGAGTGGCCATCATACGCGTGGATGCGGATGGGGATTCATGGGAGTTTGTTCGCATCGTGGCAGAGTCCTATAAGCCATGACCACGATGATGCGAAGGTGTATGTGGAATCCCATTTGCAGTTTGGTGTTGACTGTGAACTGGTGTAGCCGACAGTCGGTAACGGCCTTGACATGACACCGTTCGCCAGGAGACCTGTTGATATCGCGAGTGGTAGTAGAGCGTCGAGCTTCATCGGTCCGATCTGTGCCTAGAGAATGCTGGGAAAGAAATGTGCTGGCACTTGCAAGCAAGATGCAGGATGTGCGAGAAGAAGAAAACATACACCGAAGAGGTTGCATTTACATGCATTGTCATGCCAAACCTACCGAGACGCCGCGGTGACGATGATGGCAGTGGAGAATGGGTCTCGTTGGCACTTGATGTGCCTTAGAATCCCGGCCATTGATTCCATCAAGCAGGAGAGCATAGGATATACTCGGATGTCGTGTGGAGACCCTTGGACGAATTGTATGGCAGGATATGAGCATCGTTGGCGAGATATATGCCTGGAACCATAATGATCGACAGAATGGGTCCGTTGGATGGTCCGGCATATTCATTTCTTCGTGATGAAGATAGATGAAGAACAGTGGAAGAGTGAGGAGCTGCTCAGGTGTTTCACGGCAAGTGCAGCCGATGCCAAGATGCAGGACCCTTGACTTTGGCAATTATTACCTCCTGCGCTTCTTTGCGCATATGGACTATATGTTGATACACTTGCAGTCTTGACTACATGAGTGGACAAGATGAGTGTATAAAAAAGACAACGGCTACGAACCAATTCTTCTTGTAACACGACATGCCGCCTCATCTTCACCCTCGGTCGCGATCGACCTCAACACTCTTCACGGGATGTCTCGCGGTATCGTTTCTTGTCGTCGGCATGCCTCACCTGCTCCCATGTCCGGTGGATCGACGTCAATACGCTGAGAATGGTGAGGCCATTCGGAAGCGAAGAAGAAAGACACCGCCTACCAACGACTCGCCGAACGTGTTCAAGAACGATGAGCACGAGGAAGAATTGAAGAAAGAGTGTCCGGTGCCTAAGCCCCGCGGGGTCATCGGCCAGCTCTTAGGATTCAGAGAAGAGAATGCTTCGAAACCAATGGAGGTAGTTGTGAAGCCTCTGTCTGCACCGCGGAGCCGAACACAAGGTGAAGAGAAAACCTGAGGCACTCCAGCTGCCATTCCACACAGCACAAGGGTCAATAGCCATGAACACATCGCCTTTGAAGATTGGTACTACCACGATACGCCATCGACCAAGGCATCACGAGGCCACCGCGCCAGCAATGTCCGGGTCGTGCCCTGGCGTGAAGCAATCACTCTTAGTTGCCCAGTACCAGGCTCAGTACGCGCATGGCCGTGCAGCAGCAAGCTGTGTATTGACAAAGAAGTTATACGGGCACACTGGAGCGGTGCTTGGCCCTCTGGTCAAAGTGATTGCTAGAGCGAAGTACAGCTCTACAATGTTCGGGTCATGCAGCAGTTCCTCCTGGTAACGGAGGAGGATGTGTATCAGTCATAAGAGAAAGAATCGGTTGTGGAGGACGTATAGGACTCTGGAAATCGCAGAATTTTGTGGATCAAAAATATTAATGAGGGACAATAGCACCCATGTTCAGTAGGATATGATCAGACACTTATTCTGGTCTGCGCCAGATGTACATATATAAAACCCAACTCCTACCGTACCGCGTATACATATGCAATACCTGATTCTTACAAGCACAGTCTGCGCAACTTCATCAAGGTGCAAGAGTTGGTCGCAAAACAATGCCTACTGACCTGATGCATGGAGCCATTGAAAGCTTAGTCAGCATGCGGCTCTCAGGCTTCAACTTCTTCGGCCTCACTATTAGAGCAATCACATGCTTGACTGCAGACATTTGTCACAGGTTTCACTCTGTCTTCTCACAAACAAGCAAGCAAGCACAATGATTGTACTACCTATCCGGTCGCTCGTGCGATCGGCAACACTTGCAGTATCACGGCCCAGATGCGCACAACCTGCGTCCTCCATGTTCCAGTCAAAACCAGCTATCAATTCATTCTCGACAAGCACAAGTCGCTCAGCGACATTTCAACAAATAAGACGAGGCGCACGGAAAGGTCAGCCAGCTAGACATGCAGTCTCGCCTGCGCTTGCAAACCGACCACAAATGAAGGCCGTGTGCTTAAGGGTGGGTACCGTCAAGCCCAAGAAGCCCAACTCAGGGGAGAGGAAGGTTGCAAGAGTCAGGCTTAGCAGTGGAACTGTTGTGACAGCGTATATACCAGGAGAAGGTCAGCATATCTCAAGGAGAAGTTGGAGTGAGAAGCACTGACGGAAGGTTTCAGGTCACAACGTGCAGCAGCACTCGGTGGTAATGGTCAGGGGCGGACGTTCGCAGGATTGTCCTGGTGTGAAGTACCATTTGGTACGAGGAGCTCTTGATTTGGTAGGTCTCTCTGTCGAGAACTTTGCCTCCACTAGCTGACGAGTACCATAGGGTGGTGTTGGAAACAGAATTACGGCGCGTTCAAAATACGGGACCAAGCAGCCAAAGACCAGCTGATCCTCCTTATCGGTCTCAGACACACTTCTCAAAACGTACTTGGAGTGTGTGCGGTGTCTTGTTCGGCGCAATCGCCAAGCAAGGGCTCTTAAGTTGTGACCCCTTCAGGCCGATCACATTCCTTACGACAACGGAGTTCTGTTTGTATGGAATGCAAAAGTGAGGATTTGGCAATGAGATCACTCTCGGAATCGCAAAACGCCGTACCATTGGCTTCTGGACAACCTTACCGGGTCCAGAACTGGTAAATAGAATGGTGCACAGTGACCTCACGCAGCTCACCTGACCGGGTAGGAGGTACCAAGAGAATAGATCATCCACGCGGTAGTCCTGGGTACCTCAACGGATTGACGTCGGACGGCAGCTAGATGACCAACAACATTATAATCGCAACTTCCCTTCTCGATCTCCCAATGCCACCATTTCCAAGTCAGTTGCGCGCAAGAAGATCTTGCTAACAGATAATCCCCCAAAACTTTCGAAAGATGCAGTCGATGTTTTTCATTCTTGCGACAATTGCATCGGTTACATTGTAAGCAATGGTCTTGCGATTGTTGGTGTTAGCTAACGCATCATCAGTGGACAGAACGTTTGTAAATGCTACACGGCGACAGCGACGGCTCAACTCAACCAAGGATGTCCATTCGAGACATCAACATGTGTCACTCTCGCCTGTCTTGCTCTGGAGACGACCACCATTCCTACTACAAACGTCTACTGTACTACCACTCCAACTATAACTACGACCAAAGGGTGCCCAACAGCTTGTCCAACGGGATGCGCCACGACCACGTACACCGAGACAGGCACATCATCGTGTGACTGCTTCAAAGCCACGGTCACAACTGAGAATCCGGACTGTCCTGAGTTCAATGGCATCTGCAACAAGAAAGCACCTTACACGAAGACGATCACTACTAGAGTGCCTGCGCAAAATGATGTCTTTTGCGAAGCAACATCGACGGTAACTTCGTTCTCAGCTTGTCAGACCGCCTGCTTGACAAGAGTCATTGAGGTGGTGACGATCACTACAACTCGGCTGCCGAAGAACCCTTATGATGCACTGCGATAGTCGAGTCGCTGGTTGACAGGAGTTGGAAGGTTGGGCGGTGCTATCTGCACATATCTTGAAGTTTTCAGACGCCACTCGGTACAAACTGGACAATGAGCATCGTCTCTACTCGATACAGTGCGAGATGAGAGACCAGCCAAGTGTGGTCAAAACCAGTGCCTCCGTCGACTTTTCGGCCTTTCAATGCATTCATACACTTCGTTCACAAGTCCCCTGGCGGCAGATGAAACGTGAAACTGATGCAAGTTGCCCCTCACCATGCCACAAAGCCGGACGGGCTGAAGGTAACGCGCGAGCCGAGCTTAGAATTGTTGGCAACCTGTTTGTTCTCATGACATGCAAATGTATATGACTAATTGCGGCTGAGCTGAGCTTATTGCACCAGACAGTGCTTCTTGGCTCCATCTAATTCAAGGTCATGGATCTACGAGCAGACTACATCGCTTGTTCTACTGGCCTCATCTCATGACCACCCCTCTTCTACGAATGCTGCATCTGCCTCAACTTGTTCGAGAACGCATGCCGAGCCGCGAGTATCGTATCATAACTGTTCAGCTCCTTCTGGTACGTCATGTTCCCCCAAGTCCACTTGGGGTGTTGCGAGCTATCGTCCCATCGAAGTCTAGACAACATCTCATCCCTCTCCACCCTATCGTCGTCGCTCATGGTCTGATACAGGCGAGCATTACTTCTCATCCCTTTGTCTTGCAATGCGGTACGTTCTTTCCGCAAGTCGCAGTAGAGATCCAGCAGATCAGACAGCGCTGGTCTGTTCGCTTCCTGGATATACAGGCCGAGAAGTGTGCCGAGGCAGGCCCCGTCTTCCATTGCCATCGCTGAACCTTGTGCTTGCCACGGCGGAGTAGGGTGACAGGAGTCGCCCAGCAGAAGGACATGACCCTGCTGGGTATTAGCGGAGGCGATGAGGTAGACAGGCTCACTGGCTTGCCTTGGTCCAGTTGTCTAATTGATCCATATACACTACTTTCCACTTGATCACTGACGTTGATGCTTCCCTCACTATCTGCCTCAATCTGTTCCATATCAGCACAAGGTAAAGCGTCGCTGGAAGCGAGCTCACAATGAATCCCAGTCCTTGCATGCCATCTCCATTTGTTTCCGCTCAGCGGTCGCTCTTCTCACTCCTTCTGGCAGGTCGTCTGGTCCTCTGGCATAGATCAGAATCTGATCGCAAGGAGAGATACAGGACCTACAAGACGACAAGATTGAAAACCGTCCCATTTCGTACAGAATACGCGATCGCGTGCGTCCCCGGACCAGCCCATACCCACATCATGGCACCGTCTCTTGTCAGCTTGTCAAAAGTACTCCCCTCCAGCGCCTGGAGTCTCTCTTTGGGTACGACAGCACGATAAGCGACCTCACCTCGGCTGGAGAACGGTGGCTTCTTATCGTATACAAACTCTCGCACTATCGATCCGATACCTATTCGGGTCAGCTTGTCCACACTCACTCCTGGTCCGTCACTCACCATCAGCTCCAACCACCAGACCCGCCTCGATCTGTTCGCCAGAACTCAGCCCTAACCAAGGTCGAGCAGAGCACTCGACATGCACCACCTCTGCCCCGAACCTCAGCTCCGCCCCAAGCCGCATGGCCTCCTCGGCCAGAACTCTCTGGTAATCTGCCCTGTGGATCGTACTGCACAATCAGCATCATCTTCTCCCAACCCACTCCATTCCGGAGCCACACGGATCCGACGCACTACCAATGCTCCCCAAACGCCTCCTGCGCCCACCGCCACCCGGGCCTCTCCCCCAAAGTCCGCCCGCTCTGGAAATCAAACAACCTCGTGACCCCGAGCGGCTCCGCTCCGGCCCCCACGAGCCGTGGGAGGAGTCCGTAGTGTCGCATGATGCGCGTCGCGTTTGGCGTGATCTGGATGCCCGCGCCGATCTGCCGTCTGTCAGCGGTGACGGGTCGCGAGAAGGAGGGGATGGACGCGCTTCGGACAACTCGGGACTCTTCTCGAGGACGGTGACGTCTGCGCCGGCGCGACGGCAGGCGATGGCGCATGTGAGGCCGCCTGGTATTGTCAGTTGCTAGTGCTGCGCGCTGGGGGACAGCGGAGAGAGAAAGGGGGAGATACCCATGCCGGCGCCGATGATGAGGACTTTGAACGTCATGCTGGATGTCAGTCTTTGCTCTTGTGCCTGGGTAGATGAAAGTTGGAAGACGATCAGTTCGTGACTGAATGCACTTTTCATATCACGTTCACAGGAAGACCCTACCTCAGCTCAGCCAATGGCCTGCTCACTGGACGCAAGGTCTTACAAAGCGGGTTGGCAGCCGTGTTGACCGTCCGTTCTCGGCCTGTACGTGTTCAACCATGGAGTGATCTTGCATTGTAGTGCGAGGACCCCTACAGCATGAAACAGCATTGTGACACTATGTGGTGTACTCGTGACATTGAGTGGACGAGTGTTGGCAGACGACGTGGCAGAGAAGGTTTAGCGCGACGGCCACAACTTCAGCCCCAGTACTGAACGGCGAAAGCTTGGGCGGAAGTCTCTATGAGTCTTGCTGGAAAGTGGTTACACGGGTGTTGGCTAGCTTAAGGCTTAAAAGCATCATCAGTACACTCGTGCTCTAGTTTTTTCTCTGAAGCGTGTTGACACGCTATGTGTATATGTATACTTTTGTATCTCCGACATGTGTCGGTCAACCGCCATGTCATATCTCGGTCCTGGATACCAGATAGCTTCTTGTCTGCAGGATATCTCGAGGCGTCTTTGGTCTGCCCAACTCGATTCCATTGTCGGCGGCAATGCCGTCTTCGAGGCGCAGGATCGAGTCTTCGCTGTCTTGTCTGTGGTCGAGATCTCGCATTTGTATGTCTACCTCTCTCTTGCCACCCTTGTATCTACTATTTTGTTCGGTGGACCATGAATTGGGCTCGGAATGGTAAGGAGTTTCCTTCTGCTTGCGCTCGAACAATTTGCGTATGTATGGCAGGCAGCTTGTGATGATCTGAACCGTGTGAGCATTTCAGATATGCACGTGATGTAAGAACTTACGCCGACATTCAGTTCGATGTCGCTGTAGAGCACCAGGTTGGTAGAATCACCATTTCCGTAGGCAATGTTGGGTATGGCGGCGGCCCTCAGGATAGAGAAAACTGTGGTGAAGAGTCCTAGACCAAACATTATGCAGATCTGAATCTTCTTAGAAGGCGGCAAGCTGAGGAATCTGATCATCCTGATAGGTAATGAGAATATGATGACATCTGAGAGGACGATAGCTGCACTGATGTAAAAGTTGACGGGCGCAAATGGGAGGCAGCTACCCGGTAGACGGCGGTTGAAAATCTTCGAGACGGAAGTGCATCCAAAGATGTTGAGGATAATGAAGGTGATGGTCGTCGTCACAACAAAGCCAATGACCACGAACACAATCTGTCGAAAGTGACGAGACGTCGTGCGGGCAGTAAAGCGAAGATAGCTTAGACAAAGGGCGACTTTGAAACAGGCAATACCGGTGAGGTAGAACGGACGGCCGGCGTAGTTGTACTGTCATGTCAAACTTGTTCTGCTGCCGGAGAGACCGGACGTACCAGGGTATACATTTTGAAGTCATGTGGTGGGCGTTGCGCGGGAATGAGACCCAGACCGTAGCGAGTTTCTTGGATGTCAGTCATGGAGGAGCTTCGCTAGCCAGGAGAACCTTACGCATAATGCTCAAACCCACGTAAACGATGCTACAAATCTGTCATGGATCAGCAGCTGTTTAATGAAGTGTGGTCGGTCCTCATACTGCTGAGAAAGCTACCACGAAGTCCTCTGCTGCAAGCGTCCTCCATCGTGACCAGATCCGCAGCCCGACAATGACAGACATCAAAGAAGTGAGTACCAAACTCGCGATGAAGATGTTCTCCCAAGATGATCGCGACTCTTGCTCAGGTGTCGCATTATATACCCAGCCCATCGTGTGAGATGCTATGCTAGATGGCCGATCTGTAAGTAAAGGAAGATGTCAACGTGAGGTCGACGTGCGGCTAGCAGCAAGATGAGTAGGGGAACCAGACAGCATATTGTCAAAGTGTTGTGCTCGCAAAACCCTTTCGCGTCTTACACGAAACCAGACAACTTGTGTCTGAGGTTCAAAATCACTCGACTTGTTGTGTAACAATTCGGAATACGCGATGACCGGGAAGTCTCACGAATGGATATAGGAGGACTGATGTGGCGACCAAGGACACCCTATCCATTGCCGCCCAGCCCGGTTTTGTGACAGGACTCACAGAATATCGCAGCATTATGAGTCAATTTGCTGCACGCCGCCTGAATCTAGTGGGTGGAGGCTCCTGTCCAAGCGATGGGCTGTTCCATGGAAATCTGTCGAATACCCCGTGTCGATATTTCGTGTTGGGAAGCAGATTAAGGATCGTCGATTTAGCAGTGCATCATTGTCTTCTTCCATACTAATAATAATACGGCGCAGCAATAGATATGCATTGGAAGTAGGCTGAGGCTTTTTGGATATGGTGCCAGCTTGAGAGGGAATATCGTCTACGCACTTTTGCATTTCATAATACTGGCAGTGCCCTCATCGGCCCAGGGAGATCTCAGTGAATGCTATTGTGATCCAGTGTCATGGAAACCTGTATCGTCTGGTAAGGTTCGCTTGAACGATACGGCCCGAAGACACAAAGGATGCAAGCCGAAGCCAGGTAGGGTTCAGAGCGGACATGAATCAATTACAGGCTGCTGATGTGTCCCGTTCCAGAGGATGAGACTGTACTACTCGTAGGTTTCCTAGAAAAGATGATCGTGACAGCTAGCGTCGTCTTTGTGTCTACCATGATCCGCTTCTGTTCACTCCCTGGTCCGGATATTGGTGTACTGTTGTAGCTAAAAAGCGCCACGACAAGTGGCGGATCATGAATCGAAGTACCTGATCCTGGTCCGAGAGCATATCTATGCTTGTATCTCTCATTATCTGGAGTCTAGCGTTTCCAATATAGCCGTCAACGAATTTTCAAAGGCCAAACAGCATGAGAATGATCCAGGAAGAGCCGACGGACACAATTACTGAGCCGCTTGATTTGAAGCAATGTCCAGACTCGAGTTCGAAAGACAATGCCTTGTTGTTCCTCGAGCAGCACAGCAATGAGTCTGTCCATGCTGACTCCGAGACGCTCAGAAGCTTAAGGCGCAAAGTCGACTACATGGTCATACCATTCCTGACAATCTGCTATACCTTCAACTTCATCGACAAGGTGCTCCTCAATGTAGGTGCAATGAATGTGTCAAGTAGCTGCAAATGCTAATTGGGCCCAGTATGCGGCAGTCATGGGACTCAACCAGTCCCTCCAGTTGAAAGGCGACGAATTCTCCAAGGCCTCATCATCCTTCTTCATCGCAGTCCTGATTGCAGCACTGCTAAATAGTATGTCGAGTACTAATATGATCCGGAATCGCCGCTTTGTTGACACAGCCGCAGCATATCCTCTCCAGAAGTGCCCAACCGGGAAGTGGCTCGGATTGTCTCTTATCCTCTGGGGCATATCCACGGCGTGTCATGCTGCTGTAAAAAGCTTTCTCGGCCTGGTCGTCGTCCGCGTGTTGAGTGGCATCTTCGAAGCTGGGCTGCCTCCTGCACTTATGCTACTGAGCGCCCAGTACTACACTCGTCAAGAGCAGACAGTCAGATTCTCTCTCTGGTTTTTGGGAATGGGTCTAGGCCAGATATTTGGTGGCTTGATCTCCTTTGCTTTTCAGCATGTCCCACTGACATCAGCTTTGTCTGGATGGAAGGTGATGTTCATAGCGCTAGGCTTGATCACGATGCTATTTGGAGCGTCGGTCTGCCTCTTCGTTCCGGACACTCCAATGACGGCGAAGTTCTTCACCGACAAAGAGAAGGTCATGATCCTCGAGCATATCAAGGTGAATCAGGTCGGAGTTGTCAATCGCAAATGGAGAACAAAGGAAATCGTCGAAGCCTGCCTGGACGTCCAGTTTTGGCTGATGTTCGCAGCCATCCTTCTGGTATGTTGCAGAGTCCGTGACTGTAGACCGGTACTGATGTCAAGCAGCAAGGTACAGGGGGTGGCACTATCACTGCCTATTCTGCCCAGCTCCTGCGCAGCTTCGGCTTCACCTCCAAGCAGGCTGCCCTACTTAATGTGCCATCGGGCATAATCAACATGGCTTCCTCTCTGGTGACTGGCTTCGGTCCTCGCTATTACGGTAATCGGTGGTTCTTCTCGGTCCTAGTGATGGCAGTTGGAGTCATGGGGGCAAGTCTGATGTCGTTTGTTGACTCCAATAATCGAGGCGGTCTTCTCGCTGGTCTCTATTTGGCAAACTTCTTCACTGGAGTGACACCTCTGAACTTTCAGTGGATCACCGGCAACACTGCTGGTCATACCAAGAGAGCTCTGACTACTACAGCCATGAATGCTGCTTTCGCGATCGGTAACGTTGTCGGTCCAGAGACATTCAAGGCCAAAGATGCCCCAATGTACAAGCCTGCCAAGATGTCTCTGGTAGCTACGTGGTCTAGCTCTGCGGTGTGCTTAATTCTGTTGGCAGCATATTATTATGTGGTCAATAAGCACAAGACCCTAGCTGTCGAGGAGGATGTGGTTGTGGAAAAGGAGGTCGCTTTCGCCGGCATGACTGACAAGGAGAATCCTCACTTCAGATACTCCTACTGAGTCCGCGATTCATCTTGTCTGCTCGTCATGGTCTACACAAGCTTGGTGTATGCCCTTGGGACTTCCCGGTGACATATCACTGCTGTGTAATGGTATGATCTGACTGCGGTGCTCTAGCGCAGGGATTCAGCGGGTCACGTGGCCGCTTTTCGTTTGATTGTGGGGTCCGGATCTTCTTTGCATTTCTCTGCTTCTTTCCTCCTTCACAACATCATCTTACTTTTGAAATGACAGATCTTTCGGCTCATCATCACTGTCATCGCTGAATCGCTATTAGTGTTCCATGAGGGCCGAACACGTGCCTTGCCAATTCTCAATCCCGAAGCAAGATGGCGTGACAGACATCGTCTGGCCGCTGTCCAATTGGCTTCGTTCCCACCACTTCCGGGGAAGCACGCCACAATTGACCTGCACCCCCTTGCTGTGAGGCTCACTGCATTACGAACGTGTGCACTCTGCCAGACATGTGCGGTATGACGACAAACGTGATATCTATGTTGGTAAGTCGATATTATCTGCTTGGGAGTACTTCCATCGCATCTTACATTGAAATCTCATTTCTACTCAGCCCCCTTCTGGCCTCAAGCAGGGAAAATACAGCCAACTGGAGCCCCATGCAATTTCGGTAACACTCACTACTACGGACCATGTCCTCACCCTTCGCCAGCGAGCGTGAGCTTCTCCTTCCTCCCCATCTCATCGAGACCGCCGCCCTCGATCCCGAAGCACCCAGAAACTCCCCTCCCCGCCCCAGCCGCGATGTCAGTGACTCCACCCTCCCTGAAACCGCCAGGACAGGACGCACTCTTGGCTCCATCTCCTCCTTCATCCTCATTCTCTCGCGGGTGATCGGGTCCGGCATCTTCGCCATGCCAGGCACGGTTCTGCAGTCCGTCGGTTCCCCCTTATTGGCCCTGCTTCTCTGGCTTCTCGGCGCAGTGATCGCATGGTGCGGCCTCAGCGTTGACCTCGAGTACGGCTGCATGTTACCGAGATCTGGCGGGATGAAAGTCTATCTCGAGTACACCTACCCTCGACCACGGTGGTTCGCGGCGACGGTCACGGCGGTACACGTTGTCCTGCTGGGTTTCACTGCTAGTAATTGCGTTGTCTTTGCCAAGTATATCCTTTTTGCAGCGGGCAGGGAGGGGGCAGATTGGGATGTCAAGGTCCTGGCCGTGGGATTGATGACGGGGATCACGCTTCTGCATGGATGTTTCTACAGGACAGGGGTGTGGATGCAGAATGTGCTGGGGTGGTTGAAGATTGGACTGATCCTGTTCATGATTCTGACGGGGTTGTTTGTTGTGGTATTTAGGGGGTGGGCCAACGAGGTGGTGCCGGCTGCGGTAGGGGAGCTTGGGGGTGGGATGAAGATCATGGATGATTTGTGGACGGGGGCTGACTGGAGCTATAACACGCTTGCGACGGCGTTGTTCAAGATCAGCTATTCGTATGCTGGGCTGAACAACATCAACAATGTGCTAAATGAGGTCAAGGACCCGATCCGGACGCTGAAGACGGTCCCGCCATTAGCGTTGACAACTGCTTGCTTGTTGTACATCCTGATCAACCTAGCATATCTGGCGGTCGTGCCTCTGGATGAGGTCCAGCAGAGTCGGGAACTCATCGCAGCGTTGTTCTTCCAGAAAGTGTTTGGCAATGGATTTGGGAGCAAGTTTCTGCCTGTAGCCATTGCGCTGAGTGCGGCAGGAAACGTGATGGTGGTCACGTTCAGTCTAGTGAGGACCTGACACAATAATGGTATCTTGAATCACGACAGCTGATATCGAACAGGCAAGGATCAACCAAGAGGTCGCTCGAGCAGGTCTGATACCCTTCTCTTCATACCTTTCGTCTTCACGACCCTTCAATTCACCTCTAGGAGGGCTGATCGTCCATTACATACCTTCGGTCCTAGTCATCATCCTACCACCTTCCAAGACGGTCTATGCTTTTATTGCCGAGGTCGAGGGGTACTCATCACAATTCTTTGCCGTAGCCATTGGCATTGGGCTTTTAGTCCTACGACGGAGGGAACCAGACCTTACCCGCCCATTCAGGGCTTGGACGCCAGTGGTGTGGCTACGGTTGTTGATTTGTGTGATATTGATCTTGGCTCCACTGTTTCCACCCAAGCGAACGGACGCCAACGAGAGTGGCATCTTTTACGCACTGTATGCCCTAGTTGCATTGGCTGTGTGAGTGATAAGAGGCCGCATTGGAAAGAGTCGTCTAATACATCTGCAGATTATTCTTCAGCATCGTCTATTGGTATGTCTGGGCTCGACTCTTGCCGCGCGTTGGCAAGTATAAGATAGATGAGGAGGTTAGCGTCCTCATAGATGGGACGACGGTAACGAATTTGGTGCGACGATAGCGTAGACCTGGTAACAAAGATCCTTCTCCAATTCATCTTTGCGACAGGATCCATACACCGAAGGCGTTCAGTCTGATACCGCGTCTCTATAAGACAAGAACGCAGAGCTGACTTTCGTCATATGTCTCGAACTACTGCAGGAGGTCAGTCTCTGTGCGCCCGTCCTGGGTGCGCTGGTGCCGATGTCCTGGGTGCGCTGGTGCCGATGTCCTGGGTGCGCTGGTGCCGATGCTGCTAGCGACCGCTCACCAAAGAGGTAGCGCACTTCCTCCGAGAGCAAAGCAACTCCTCGCGGAAATTGAGAGGATGAAGGAGGATTTAAGTCAATTGGGATTCGACAACTACTCATTTACTCTCGACTTGGACCTCTACTTCTGTGATCCGAAAGGTTTCTCGCTGGACTCGTTGGCCAAAAAGGTGCAGCAGATGAAGATTGATGTAGAGGAATGATACCCGTTATTCCGGTTGAGCAGACATTTGCGAGCTTCCTTGCGGCGGAAGCGAGCGTATAGTAGCGGACAGTGTACAGAGAAGGTCAAGCAGTACATAGTAATAGCACAGGCCATACATGATAGACCAGCGAACCATTTCGGCTCTTTGACCAGACCCTGATTGGATCCCTGTATCCGTGTGCCGAGTGACCCAGTGTCTCAAAGCAATCATCACCACTGCTGCGTTCCGGCTACGATGCATCTCTTTTGCGATTGTTCGGATCCGAGGACGTGTGCGCGTATAAAGCTGTCACGTCCACACGGAGAGTTCCCCGTTCCCAAAGAGTCCCTTTCGCAGACCACACATCGAAGCCGCTCACCTCGGGTCTGGGCGCAAAAGTCGCTTTGTCACACACTTTTTCCCCGTGCGTGCCTCCAACTCAAAAACTCACTGACTTTTCTTGACGCCGAGGGCAAAGGTAGGGCATTGGACGACACTCCCAAGGTCTTGGAGAGCGTAACCCGAACCTCGACCGGTAGAAGGCGCCAAACGCACCACGGTGAGATGCTGCCCACACAAAGCGTGGAGGAATCCCATCACTTGTAGCACGAGATCGATCACAATACTCGCGTGGTGGAAAGTGGGTGTCGGTCCTGAAACAGCTCGCGAAGAGATCCGGTGTGGAGACCCAATTTGGCGGAACATCCGGGCGTTTCGGCCGCCCCCCTTTGCATGTCGAGCTGGAGATCACCTCGGCTTCATCTTCTGGTGGTGCTCGGGGGAAGATTTGTGGCTTGATGTTCCTTTAGCACAACTCCTTGAGCTTTGGGATTACCGTGCAAGGTAGGTATGCCTGTCTCATCCGCCTCTCGTAGCTGGCTGTCGACCATGGTGCCGTACGAACCGATACAGCCGCCCGGGTAAACACATGGCGGGGGGTGAGGAGGGTAATTCAGCCGCATTCACCATTGCATATACTACTCTGTCTTGTCTCCCGCGATCCCTGTGCCATCTCACTGCTCGAAGCGTCCAAGGTGTGCTCAGATGACTGCTAACAAGTTCCGATACCTCACCGACGACGATGTCGCGCACTTCCTGCGAGTAGGGTAGCACCGCCAGCGCAATGAGTGGCAACTGATTGACGTCTGCAGCACGGCTTCGTCCGTATCCCCTCCTGCTTCACCCCCGAAGCCGCCGCGCACTTTACCCGCGACGTGTGGACGCGCCTGGGCGTCGATCCCGATGACGTGGCGACTTGGACCGAGGAGAAGGTCAACATGCCCGCCCATTCCACCGTGCGGACCAAAGACTTTGCCCCCAAGGCATGGGGCGCCATGTGTGAGCTACTGGGCGGGGAGGAGCGCGTGGACCCGCAGAGCGGGATCTGGAGCGATGGGTTCATCGTGAATATGGGGAAAGACGAGTACAGTGGCATGGAAGTGGAGCCGAAGAAGTTGGATAATTGGCACGTGGATGGTGAGTGGTGCCCTGCCTGCAGGGAATAAAAGCTGATGGGGGATAGGGGATTTCTTTGTGCATTTCCTGGACTCGCCGGAGCAGGGATTGTTGGTGATTCCGTTGTGGACTGATATTGTGCCCAAGGGAGGGGGAACGGTGATTTGTTCGGACGGGATTCAGAGGATCGCGGAGCATCTTGTAGGTGGTATGCACGAGAAGCTGCGAAAGATGCTGATGTTGGCAATAGTATAATAACCCCGAGGGCGTGCTCCCACGCATGCAGCCACGCGACCAAGATCCAGAGAATCCAGACAAGCCTAGCCTGAAATGGTACATCGACACCGTACAACCCTGCTCCGAGTTTCATGAGATGACAGGCAACGTCGGCGACGTGATATTAATGCACCCGCTCATGCTGCACTCGGCGTCCAAGAACATACTGCGGCGGCAGCGCATCATTACGAATCCGCCGGTGAGCCTGAAGGAGCCGTTCCGCTTCGATAGGGAGGATAGAGATTATAGCATTGTCGAGCGAAAGACGATACAGGATCTAGGTAGTGAGGGGCGTGCTAGGCAGTGGAAGCGGACGAGGGAAAGGGCAAAGGTCGTTCCGGAGAGGCTGAAGGTGCAGAGCAAGATGATGGAAGATGAGTTGAGGAGGCTAGGAGAGAGGGAGAAGAGAGGTATTATGGTCGAGCAGACGGAGGAAGTGGTTTAGCAGATATCATTGTTAATTAATGTTGACGTAGAGGGCTAGTATAACGATTGAGCCGCGCATTTGATTATGTATAAGTGTAGATACAACCCACCCTATGTCAGCAAATATCAATCATGTGATAATCCCGGGCCTGGCATGGCGGTCCTGATTTTGACAGTAGAGGCTATCACGATATCTACTCATTCGACGTTATGTACAGCAGCAGTGGCAATGACACCATTTCGAGTCAGTCAGCGTCATCGTAAGAAACAATTAATGCATTGGAAGCAAGTTCTCTCCACGTGATGAGGGGTCAATCAAACTGCTCATCCATTGAATAAGACTTTGTTCTTCCACTTCGAGAACACCTGCACTGTATTTCCACGCCGATGCGCGTGTACAAAGCATCACAACGCGGCACGTTCATGACGCGAAAACAGTGAACATGAATGAAGAAGGAAAAATCGATCAAATAGATGTTGTCATTTATACAAGCGAAGTATACCTTGCCTCCATTGCATCTTCATCCCTTCAAGAAGCGAACTCCCCCCTTGCCCCATCCTGCATCCATAGGACACTATAGCCGTACCATGAACCTTTCTATAACCCATTAGTCTTCAAGCGAGATATCTCTCACTCAAAAATTCATTTATGCCTGGCCCTTCCAGGTGTTGTACAAGGCCATGATCTCGGTGAAGAAGCTCTCGATCTCGGCCTTGGTAGGGGCACCAGGGGTGGTGGGTGCGCTGGGCGCGCTGGGCTGGGGAGCTGCGGACGAAGGAGCGGGGTTGGCCTCGCGGGTGGTGGTCGGGATAGGGGCAGGAGCGGAGGCACGGCTGGTGGTGGTCACTGGGCTGACGGGGGTGGCGCGGGTGGTGGTGCTCAGGGTGGTAGGAGCTGGGGCCGGGGCGGAAGTGGCAGGGCTCGACGGCTGAGGAGCAGGGGCGGGGGATCCGCCGCTAGCATCGCAGGTGAAGGGACGGGGACCGGGGGCGGTGTAGGGGGCGTCGCCGGAGTAGAGGTTGTAGGAGAGACCAACACCGTTCTGGGTGTAGGCGCCGGGGAAGCTGACGGTCTCAGGGGCAGCGTTGCCACCGCCGGTGATGGAGATCTGGGCGCACTCAGGGTAGAGCTGCGCGCCGTTGGCACGGTCGGCCTCGTGCAGACCGATGATCTCAACACGGAGGAAGTAGTCGCCGTCGGCAACACAGCTGGGGATGTTCAAGTCGATCATACCCTTGTTGTTGTAGAAGCGCTCGACGGCCCACTTGCCGGCGCTGTCCTTGGTGTCCTCAAAGAACTTGAACCACTTGACGCCAGCTGGGGAGGCCGTGGCGGCGTTGTCGACCTTTCCAAGGTAGGCCATGATGGGACCCTTGTGGGAGAGCGCGATTGGCTCATCAGCGTCACCGTCACGCTGGGTGGGCTCGTGGTGCCACTCGGCGGTGACCTTGGAGCCGGCCTTGACAGAGACGGTCTTGCCGCCGGCGGGGGTGGAGCCCCACTTGTTGCAGGCGATATCGGGGGTGGTGACATCCTTGAGAGGGAAGTTGGACTCGCCGTCCTTCCAGTTGTGACGAACGTTGGAGGTCTCCATCTTACCCTGGGCGACGCCGTCGACCCAGAGGGACTGGAAGGTGGTGTGGGCGGAGGCAGTAGCTGCCAAGAGGGGCAGAGCGGCGATGAAGGACTTCATTGTGAATGGTAGCGGTGGAATGAATGAATGACTATGGTGAGCAAGTTTTGAACGAATGGACGTCTAGCGTAAAGACAAGAGACCCAGCTCTGTGTGAAGGTGAAAGTTGATGGTAGGATGAAAACGAACTCACTCATCCTGGCGGCTTTGCAGTCAAATACATGTGTAGGCGTCCATCAGGAGATGGGCCTCGCTAATTGAGTGGGCATAGTGAAACGACGTGCCGCCCACCACAGATCCCCTTCATTACGGTGGAAGTAAAGCAGGGGCGGAAACATGTCATGCACGCCGCTACGGTCTTGACTTTGTGGCGTCGTCCTGTTGGTTGGGCCGATTTAGTGCAGGCGCCGCTGGCGTCTTTTTGATAGTATTTTGATCAGATGCAATCAGAAGTGGATTTGGAATTAATTTTTCATTGAATGAGATAGTGCAAGAGAAGTGATGGCTTACCTTTTGGTCGTCCGACAGGCACGATTCCATCAGAAACAAGTAGGTGATACGAAGCGAAAGGGTGTGGTGCATGTCACAGGAGTTCGCTTGCGGGCGGGCAAAACGTGCAGTTGGTTTCGAGGGGCGCCTCCATTCTGATAACGCCAAGAGCTTCCAGATCGGGAGTGCCCACTTTGACCGGCGGGACAAATTTCCGCTGCAGAAAAGAGTGGAGATGGGGCGTTTCACTTCTGCTTACACCGATGTCCTTTTCGTTCCACCAAACACGATCCAGCCAATCGACATCAGCCTGTTGCAGTGGAATATCCATGACGTGCAAATGGGAGAAAAGAGATCTGTGGATCTGTCCCACGGACAGATTCTTGGCAAATTCAAGCATTTTGGTTGTTCGCATCATTCAAAAAGATGAAAGAGGCTGATGTCCATAGACTGCCTCATGCCGCAGTAATTGGTAGCAATTTCAACCTTTGAGCATAACATAATTGTACTACTATAACATGCATTGATATTCGGGATCTCCTTCCGTATGGCAGATCTTGACTGAGCGGGCCTGAAGCTTTCCACCAACAGGCAAACTTTGGATCTTATCTCTGCTGCCGGTACCTGTCAAAAGCATTCCATCACACAGACCAAAAAAACATACAACAGCCAGGATTCTCATGTGGTCACCCACCATAATACTAACTGGCCGGTCAGTTGCTTAAGTACACTAGATCTGACGGGATAGTCTGTTCTCAACTGCCTGTGGTCGTATGTGATTGGATAAGGACAACACACAAATATGTACTTTCAATTCTGCGGTCACGAAGCAAGGCAAACAAAGTGCCGCAGGTACTAGCAGATGACAGCCGGCGTCAACCCGTTAGTATCAGAGGTAGCTGCCAGGCACGGATATCTTCGAGGACACTTCAGTCGCTGCACTGCAGTCGAGAAAAGTCCTGTCTGATGGCTCATAGCATACCAGACGCTATGGCTGGCACCGGGCATGACGAAGCAGAACCCACCGCAATCACGTGACGAGTGAAGCATACAGCCTCCATCCTTTTCTCTTGTGCTAGACTTTCATCTGGATAGACATGAGCTCTTTTTTGTGCATTGTGACACTGGAGGTTTAGAAGACGATTTTCAACATTCGCCGAAGGTCAGTCCTGCGCATTTCTGCGCCTCAATTAGCCGCACTCCCTCGTCACACAAGGCACAGCTCCCATTCGCGGATGATGGTTATGTATTGCAGATCTGGCTGGCCTCAAGCTGCTGGCTTACTCAAGGCAGTACCACTGCGCCTCTGACTTTGACTTGAAGGCATGGTGAGGTTTCACGATGATTTTCTCTTGTCCCACTAGCCCGAACAAGTATGTCACCGTTTCGATGCCAGCAGGGAGAATAGCATAGACTGTTCGCGCCGCGAATGTGTAAAGACAGCCAACATATGAACCATGGATTCATCAGAGCACGCTGCGTCTCATAATTTGGGTCCTTTCTCCCGTTTCGCCAGCTCTCGCAAGTCCTTCCTCAATATCTTGCCCGACGCACTCTTTGGGATAGCATCAAGGAACACCACGCCGCCTCTCAACTGCTTGTGCCTCGCCACATTCTCAGCCACGTACTCCTTGATCGCCTGAGCTGGGATCTTTTTCTGGTCTGCCACTACATATGCCCTCGGCGCTTCATTGTACCCGTCCTCGATCGGCACACCAATGACAGCAGCGTCAAAGATCAGGTCATGGTTGAGCAGCAGTGCCTCCAGCTCTGCCGGTGCCACTTGCAAGCCCTTGTATTTGATGAGCTCCTTCTTCCTGTCGATGATGTAGAAGAGTCCGTTTGAGGAGTTGAAGTAACCAATATCACCCGTGCAGTACCACCCGTCTCGGTAGCCCTCGGCGTTTGCTTTTGGGTTATTGAAGTAGCCTCTGCTTATTACGGGACCGCGAAGGAGGATCTCGCCTGGCTTGCCCACTGGGACGTCTTTGTTGTCGTCGTCTACGATTCTGGAATAAGTCAGAACATGACACAACCTGGATACGGATTGAGGGAACTCACTTTGCAGTCATGTTCGGTACAAGTGCGCTGACGCTGCCTGTATCGTCCCTTTCTCCCTCTGGTAAGACTGTCGCGCTCCCAGTGCTTTCGCTGAGACCCCATGTCTGCGAAACGAAAGTCTTGCCACGGCCTAGCTTCGCACTCGCAGCGTACTGCAGCTCCTTGCCTAACGGCGCCGCTCCAGAAACCGCCTGCTCCAGAGTATCAAATTGGTCTTTGACCTCCGGACTTTTGGCAATAAGCAGATAGATAGGCGGCACGGTGAAGAATGATGTAATCCTGTACTTCTTGTTATATTCCAGGAATTTCGACCATTCGAACTTTGGCATCCAGTATGTGGTCCCTCCCAGGTAGAATGGATTGATGAAATATCCTTGCATGCCAGCGATATGCGCAATCGGCAAGTGCGCCAACGTCCTGTACTCGAAATTTGGATTCGTAATCGCTCTTCTCTCTTTCATCGTGTCGACAGGCAAGCAACATTGTGCCACAAAGTTTTCGTGCGAGATGCACACCGACTTTGGTAGGCCAGTCGTGCCGGAGGAGTAAATGAGAACGATCAAGCTCTCGGCGAGCTCTTTCTTGTCTGTGATTTTACGCCACTGCAGCTCGCCATCGCTGAGGAGTTCTAGGCTTGGCTCACTGACACGCTTGAGGCTCCATTCGCCGCTGTCGCTTGTGACGACTACTCGATCTTTCGGTAGACCAGCTGCGGTGGCTGCTTTGATCGCGACGTCTTTTGTAGCTTGATTACAGACTAAGAGACTGCAGCCGGCCCCTTTGAGAAGACCAGTGAGTTCCTTCTCTGTGCTAGCTGCCGAAACGGCAGAAAAGATGCCGTCTGCTGCTATGACGCCGTAGAATAGTAGAGGAACCATGAAGTGGCCGGTGGAGATGACTGTTACGACGTCCTTGCCGGGTCCGTTCGAGCCAATGCCAAAGTGTTTTCGCAGAGCATGAGCGGTTCTCTTGGTGTGCTTTCTAGCATCGGCTTTGGTGACGTGTTGTCCTGGGTCGTTTGCCGAGACATGGAGGACTGTTCCCTCGTGTGATTTCCATTTGCTGTTAGTTATTTGGTGATCTGTGAACGTTAACAGTGAGCTCGAGGGATTGCTAGCTCCGCCTACCAAAAAGCAAGGTCAGAAGATCAATATGCGGGTAGTCACGGATGTGGTTAGCATAGTAGACTGTCCCAGATGAAGTCGTGACCGCCTTTGAGCCCATTGCGTATTCTGTATTCAGACCCTGCAAATCTTTCGGAAGGATGTCAGTCACATGAATGAAAGGATATCCTCTCTCCAGGCGTCTGGTAAAAACGCTCTCCCTCTATGATGCTAGTCGATGGTGATGAGCTTTGCAAGGTCATCAGCGGAATACAGCAAGTCTACTTATTAAGCCCTAAGTTGGAAAAGAGAGCATCTAGGTCACATGGCAAAGAAGAGTGAGGTTGGTCAACAAGAGCTGAATAGAAGCTGAAGTGAGCGTGACAGGGACCTCGGGACAGTCAACCCCGCCTCCACACCCCACACGCTCAGAACCTTATCCAGGCGTGAACCGGGAATAACTCTGCATGGAAGTGGCTGTCGCCTATCACGTTTTTTATAGCATCATGCATCATCTGAACGCATCTGTCTCGACCATACCATCGTGTGTAACTTCAAAGCCAGTCTTTCCGATTCCTTTCCCACTTTCCAGCAGCTCATGGCCTTTCCACAGCCCCGCTACTGTCAACGGCAGCCTGGTCTTCAATGTCGTTTTGATGGTACCGTCCTCGATCCACTTCCTCAGATCCTCTAGAATCTTCCCATGGCTATCAACATCGACTCCGTAGTACGGTTTGGTGCCCAGCAGCTCCCATACAAATGTAAGTGACTTTGCCATCCACTCGTATCCATACATTGCGGACATATCCTTCGTCTGGACGATACTACAAACCTTCCCGAACGGTGCAGCGATGTCAGCACATTGCCCGAGATACTGCTCGGTCCGCGAAGTGATAAAGATATACTTGATGGGCTGCTGCAGCTTCAGGTCTCTGATCTGCTGTACTACGTCTTCGCGGTGGTTGACCACGTGCGTGGCTCCCATCTCGGTGGTGAACTGCTTTGTTTCGTCCCTGGAGGCGGTGGTGATGACAGTGGGCAAGTTGAGCACTTTTCGAGCAATCTGGCTGGCTGCCGAACCGACACCTCCTGCACCATTGATGATCAGGAGAGCGGCGTCCTCTCCCTTCTTGATCTCCATGCGCTCAACAAGTGCTTCCCACGCTGTGATCCTGCCATGTTTAGTGTAAAGTCCCGAGCAAGTATAACAGAGGGCTCACCAAGTCAGAGGAAGTGCAGCAGCTTCCGCAAAGTCCAGATTCTTCGGCTTCCTAGCCATTGATCGGTAGTCTACGAGCTGTAGTTCGGCGTTTGTGCCTTGTCTGAACGGACTGCTACAATAGTAGACTTCATCGCCAGCTTTGAATTGGTTGATAGCATTCTTGCCTGCAGCTTCAACAATTCCAGCGCCGTCAAATCCAATGATGTGGGGCAGTCCAGAGGCGTGCTTGTAGTATTCAAGCGGATTGCCACCGTGGCAATAGTCGTCGTAAGTGCCAGCACGAGTCTTGGTGTCTACTGGGTTGACCGAAGCAGCTTTAATCCTAACGAGGACGTCATCGGGTGACTCTAGCTTGGGATCCGGTAAGTCCAGTGCTCTGAGCTCATTGATTTCGCCGTACTTTTGTACGCCAATAGCACGCATTTCGGGTGTAGAATTGAATTTGGGCTGGGTGAGTCGGGAGAGTGCAAGGAGATTGGCGGGTAGTTATAACTCGCCCAGCCATGTCTTTTGCTAGGTTTTGTACTTTGTTTGACTGCCGTTCGGCTCTTCGGGTTCACAGTCGTTCGTGTCAGTATGAAGTCAGCCGGAGTGGTCTCTGAGACCCTGATCTTGTTCTCTATTGCATCATAGCGGGTCGAATATGCAGATTTATATTACCTTGCAGTAGGTTGTACCGCATACGGTGATATAATAATCCACACTTAATGTCAGCGCAGAAAGGAATAACATGACTGAAAAATGTGTTTGATTGCGACCAGGTGATCCAATCGACTCATCTCATCGTCCGCCGATCATCCATCTCTACATCTATATCGATATCGTTTGCGTCGTTGTCTTGCGAGTGTCCGTCTCTTTCTGTTCGCTGGGTATTATCGTGTCGCTGCTCCTCACCCTCAAGTTGGACTGGGCCATATCCTGCCCGACTAAGACCGACTTTTCCGTCGATCCAGTCAGCGACTCGCTTCATCAGCAGCCAAATTCGATCTTGTGCTTCCTTGATTGCACTATCATCCTTCGGGTTCTCGTTGGCTTCAACCTGGAATTGATACTTGAGCACGTCCTTGACCGTCACAAGACCAGCTAAGCGTCCTCGATATTCCACCAAGATGACCCGAGGCCCGAGCTTCTTGAACAGCTCCATGACAGTCTCCAGTGGCAGTCTTGGGTGTACAGTAATTGGCGAAAAGTCGACGAACTTACTGAAGTCAACCTTTGTCTGACCTCCGACCTCCTCAATGTTGTCAAAGGAAATCGCAGGTCTTATACTCCTCGGCGTAGTAGGAGTTGTAGATGTGCTTCCAGGCACGAAGCTGCATTTAGCATCTTTGCGCACCTTCTGATCTTTCCTCGCGCGGTCGATGGCATAGCGCAGCTCGGTTCTACCCAAGTAGCCAATCAGCGTCATTGATTCGCTATCTTCGACAATTGGGAAGCCTTGCACTGACGTATCCTGTAACATGTCTTCTGCATCCCCAACTTCTAGGCCAGTTGCCAGAAGGCAGTTCAGATCTGCTGCCATGACCTCCGACACCGGTACGCCAAAAGTATGATCCTCCTTGTTGTCCAAAAATGGGAAGCCATTGAACCAGATCATCCTGTCTGCGATGCCTCCTTTACCAAAACTATCGCTCACTGCTTTGGTGACGCCAACGACAATCATGGTGGGAAGGATGTAGGTAAGAGCTCCGGTCAACTCGAACATGATGACAACTACTGATACTGTGATATGCATGATGCCAGACAGAGCAGCTCCTGCGCCAAGAAAAGCGTACGTGCCCGGTGTGATGCATGGTACATCCGGCTCGCAAGCTGAAAAGAAGCTCGAATTGGGATACGCTTCATGCAGAGCTTGTACCATTATCCCGACAGTCCGTCCGAAAGAGGCTCCGATCGCCATTGAAGGGACAAAGATGCCAGCTGGTACCTTGCAGCCATATGAGATGATTACTAGGAACATGCGAATTACTGTTGCAATGACCAAAGACAGAATTATGTGTCCTCGGTTGTCCTTATCGCAAAGTCTATCATAGTCGTGGCCGCCTTCACACTCCAAGAATAGAATCTCCATTGACTCTGTCATGTCGATTCGCAAAAACCGGTTCGGATAACAAATGATTGCTGTGAAAAACGCTAGAAGTGTCGCTTCCAAAATTGCATACTTGGTGAGATATCGTTTCCGGAACGCCTGTGCTCGAAGATTCCATTTGATCATAAATTCGCCATAAAGTCCGCCGAAGATGCCAATAATGATGTAGAAAACAATCTCAAAGAAATGCCAGCTCCTGTCGTATTTGACGGTGAACATAACCAGCTGTCCAGTCCTGAAGGGATTCATGGCAGATAACGTGGCTGTCGCCACCAAGGCACAGAAATAGCTCCGCCACATCGTCTTCAGCGGAAAGTAGTTGGACATCTCTTCCAAGCTGAACAGAACACCTCCAATGGGGCTGCCGAAAGCTACTGCTACACCTGCCGCTGCACATGCCGACAAGACCTCCCTCGTTTTTGAAGCATTGCTTCTGTATTTCTCGAAGAATCTCGAGATCACATTACCCATGCAGACGGCGTAATGCACACTCGGACCTTCCTTTCCTACGCTCAAGCCACTAGCTATTGTGATAGGAAGAGCGATACTCTTGATCAGGAGTGTCCAGAATCCGAGAAAGCCCTTCATTACGAAACCTGCGATGATGCACTTGATCTCGCTGATTCCGCTACCAGCTGCGTAAGGTGCAAAGGTCTTTACTAGCCTAGCTGCGGAGAAAGCGAATGCTGTCGCAAAGGCGATGTACAGCAAGTAGTTGATCGGGGTGAACCTGCTCCAGCTGACCCACTCATCACAGCCTTCCTCAGAGCCCCAACAACAGAAGCTTTCATTGAGGTAGAACGCAGTTGTGCAATGTCCCAGCTTGATATCGCTCAACCATTCCGTCACGATATTGAGAATCGCTGCATTGAGTCCTATGGCGGCACCGATCAGACTGATCACTATCCAAGCCTGACCAGCATCGTAGGCCTCATATATCTTCGTCCGCCAGCCTACACTCTCGCCTTCGTCCGTATACACTGTGCCGTAGTGTCGTCTCCGAGCTCGCCGTCTTTGCTGCTCTTGTGCCGCATCTTGCACCCAGTCTATCGTTGTGAAATCTTCATATCTCTTGATCTCCGCGATCTCTTCTGCGAGTGCAGCATCGGCAGGGTTGATGTCTTGCGAACCTCGTTCAGCAGCAGAGAGATTCGAGACACGTCGTAGGGAGCGGGTTGAGGAGTAGATGGAATGAAGCGACGGACGATTCGGACGTTCTGCGCTTGTAGTCGAGCCGTTCGAGAGGCGCATTGCGATGGCTATATCATGATTGGGCGGGTGTGTTATAATGCTGATGTTCCCATGTAATCGCCAAGTAGGGGAGAGGTAGACACCGCGTTCGGAGATAGCTCGGATTTGAGAGTAAATGGACTTGCCGCGTCCCCCCACCAGACCTCCTTCCTTGACATCGAACACTCAATCTTGACAAAGAGTAGCAATACAAGTCCACAGAACTATCCTGTCAGCATGCCTTACAATAATAATCCTATTCCACCGACGAAAGAGGTTACTGGCACGGTGACATTACCTCGTATGTACCACGACCGTGTAGGGCCAATTTAAGCTAATATGAAGAAGTCGCTCGCACAAAGAAGATCTTGTCAGTCGACCCAGATCTCTGCAACGTCTCAAACAACGCCGCATTCGCCATCACGATTGCTACGGAACAATTTTTACAATATTTGGTAGAGCAAACCCACAACGTTGTCAAAGCGGAGCGAAAGCCTCGACGAAATATCCAATATAAGGATGTCGCCAACGCTGTCGCCAGACACGACAACCTCGAATTTTTGACCGACGTCGTTCCTCGCACGGTCACGTACAAGATCCACAAGGAGAAGATGGCCGCTCAAGAAAGAGAGAAAGCTGCCAAGGAACAGAGCGAGAGGAGAGTCAGCTCGGGACCCATACCGCCTGAAGAACAAGCACTATCGACATCGGCCCCTCAAGCTCCTCGTGAAGAGCGCGCAGATGTCATGGACATAGATGCTGTAGCGGGAAGCCCAGAGCGGAGGAACAGCATATTGAATCCAGCACCGACGTAGGACACGGAGCCACCACCCGCTACAGAACAGCATTACTTGCCAAACATTGAGGTCTCCCGAGCACGGTCTCACCCCACGTTATCTGCCTCCTTAGCGTCGCCTTCCGTAGCGTCGCCTTCCGCATCTGCTCCGAACCGAAGTCAGAGGCGTCGACCAGGGAGGAAAATGAGGGACGGCATTCCAGCCCGTCGCAATCCTCAGGAGATGGCCGCAGCCAGACGAAGCACGTGGTCCAGTGACGGGTGGAATTAGCGTACCGTGGCGACAGTGTTGCAGACTTGGTCAACACATAGTGCAGACAGTGGCATGACAAGTGAATACATTCATTGTTGATCTCGTTACTCATCAATGACCTGAGTCCGCAGCCTGCGTATCTCGCCGACCAGATCTTTGACATCGCTGCCTCCATCACAATCCTTCCACTCCCCACCATCCCTTACGCACCAGTTCTTCCCATCAACCCTGACCGTGCAGCTAGTCGTGACATTCTGGCTCGCACTCCTCTCCACACTGGTCCTCAACAAATCAATCCCCTTCCCAGTATGCTCATCACTCGCACAACCATTCAGCTTCTCAAAACTAATCCCATGCTCCAAAGCACAGTCCTGCACGAGCGCCTTGTCCGGGATATCCTTGTACTGTCTCGTCATGCACATTGTGAAGCCGAGATACATCTTCGGATCCGGGTAGAGTTCCGCCGCACACAGCTCCAGGATATTCCCTAAACACTCCTCGGGACCATGCATGCACTCGACCCCATCGTCCTCCTCGGTCGGTCGGCCAATATAGCTCAGCTTGAAATCCACCTGGCGACTGACCTGCTGCATGGAGGGCAGGACGAGATCGCGGAGACAGTCGCGGGCGTCGGGACACTTGCTCATGATGTGGGCCTCGAAGGGGACGCGGCGGAGAGGCCGGTACGTCGGGTCGTCGTCGCCGTATATGATGGCGTAGCCGAGGGCGAAGAGCATGGCGGAGATGACGGCTACGGAAATCATGCCGACGATGGTCAGGATGATGTTGTGCACGATCGTAACAGTGCGGCCGGAGCGCGTGTGGCGCCAGGCTGCGGCGTATTGCTTGTTGGCTTCGATGTGGGCGGTTCGAGTGCGGTTCACTTCTTCACGAAGGTGGGAGAGGGCGGACTCTTCGGTGTGCTCTGCCGGGAGCGAGGAAGATGGAAGGAGGGGAGCCTTTTCGGGATCGGCCATGGTTGCTGATTGATTATGGGAGTGGTCGTGTCGACTTGATTGTGAATTTGTTAAACCTATGAACTGTGATTCGAAGATTGATGTAAATGCGGAAGAAAGTTCGCAAGCAAGATTGTATCGAAAGTGTGGACGCCTTGGGACCCTGTTGTTTGCAGATGTGAGGTCAGTCGCCCCCCAGAGGAGTTTTCGCTTAAGCGGCAAGGCCCGTAGTCCATGCGGGGAAACGTCACTCGTAAAAGGGGGACATGAGCCGCAGTGTACAAGTACTCGATGCCATGGATAAAGACCATCACAATCATCCCGGAAAAATCCATGTGCATATCTCTGTAAGCTGTAGCTGGCGTTTGGTGCTTGCAGATACCGACCCATGCTCAACGGCACAAATCGCTGCGTGAGCGACCAGAAACTCGACTTGTGATACCCAATCAATCTACAAGGAGTCAAGTTTACTGATCATATCATCGACTCGGTCAGGAACACGCCCAAAATCGTCGGTACTCGAGCTTCAAGATCTGCCGCTTCCAGCGTCTCGAGGCGACTCGTTGCAACGTCTTGTCATGAAGAAGGTTTTCTCGCGTGGCCTCGATACGCCTCCGATAATGCTGAAGCGTTTAGTCCGGGGAATGTTCGGTTGGCTCTTATCGTCACAAGCAGCCTGGTAGACCGGACGGTAGATGCGGTTGCCTCAACGACATCAACCATTTCATTTGCACCGCTGTCCTCGCTTCTTCCGACGTCCGCCTCTACAAGTATTTTTCGTCATCCAGGCCAAATGCTTCTTGGCGAAGATGACACCAACTCTGTTCTTGGCTTCATTAGACCTTGTAGCAGCTATGATGCAAGTGTCAAATGTTCTTCTATACCGGGATTCCTCTTTTGTTGTAGGGCTGTGGTCTAGTCCCCGCATGGCGCAGCTACAGCATGCGTATTTGTTCCGACAGTAGAGCGCGCAAACAAGTTGTCTCAGATAATCCCTTGCACAGGCCGCGTTCGACTCCAACGACGAACATGTTCCAAAGCATAGGCTTCTAAAACGGGCTTCGATACTGGGTGAACATGTTGCGCAACAAGCGAAAGCATCGGGGAACAGTCCGCCCCATGGGTCGATGGTCCCTGGCTTGCGGAGTAAAAGACTGTTATAAGCACTGAGCTGCCCAGCCATTGCGATCTTGCCCCTGACGGTCCGCTCTCCCTCCATTTGATTGCAGATCACTCGATCACGACACATCAACACTTCATTGATCTTAAGTAAGCTGTCATGGCGGACACCCAAGTACCTATATACTTCGAGACAGCCTGGTCCATCTTGAGCTCAATTGGTATCTGCGAGGTCTTCTTCGGAATTCTCGTCATCAGTATCACCAACCTGTCCGGCCTCTCGATACTGCCAGTCGTTGTTAGCGCAGCTGCTGCGGTTGCAAAGTAGGCCTGACTGCATTGCTACATAGTTTCGTCTACACCATGGAGACCATGTTCCCATTCGTCATGATCATTGACCTGCTGGCCTCTCGTTTGATCGGCCAAGGTGGTGGCTATGGTCATGGTGGTGCATCTCCGTCTGGTCCGCTCGGCAAGACTGTCAAGACTGTCACCGCCCGAGGTGACGACATCGAGATGCACCTTCAGGAAGATGAGCGCGGCATCATTCGACAGCAGGAGATTATCATCTACGAGATCCGCACTGACGTGGGCAGTGCAAAAAGCCGAGGCTTTTGTTTTAAAAGACAAAATGAAGGAATCGGAGTGTCGAATACCTGTACTATAAGATAGACACCACCACTTGGCAAATTCATGCCATGTACAATATTCAGTTTAGTTGTTGAAGGAGGAAGTAAATTGACTACAACCTTAAACAACCTAGATCGGATCTCAAGCGCTGTGGAGTGTGACGGGACATTCCAGCCAACCACAAACTCACAAACAACGATCAAGCATCTAGAGGCTGATCGGATCGGCACCGTTTCCCCGCAAATCATGTCTTGTTCCTGCGTGCCGAATGCTCCGCATTCCTGCCTTCTTTACGACATGGCGTCTCACCTTCATTTAGAAATTGTTGTCTCGAGCCGTCTCTGCCGTGAGGATAATTCAGGAAAGAGCTGCAATATGGCACGAGAGAATGCCATCTCACGGTATGTGTCTGCTCATCTCCCAAGCATCATAAGGGGCAGGTCTTTATTATCAGCTCCATCAATGCCGTGCCAGCCGCAATGGCAACGAAAAACCCAGATATTCAGCCCAGCTAGTCCATGCATGACGCCCGAGAATCTGCAATAGCTTGCGTTCCTGACAGGTAACCTCGAGCTACTCGAGCCCATTACCCAATCTATTGTTCCATCTAGCCCGTGGCAGCTCTGTGCCGCCTTCTCTCATTCCAACCAGATCAACAACTGCCTGTTTCGCCGGAACAGCAACACGCAAACACTGCATCATGATGTCAGCCGCATCGTAAGCTCTTTTCCCTTCGCACTCAATAAGAGCCCGGCTCTCCACCTCCCTTGTATCTGCTCAAACACCCTCCAATCCACTCCACCATCTCCACCTAGATACACTACTCCTGTAATCATGCAGTCTCTCGCTCTGCTTACCTTCAGTGCCGTTGCGGCCGCTCAGTTCGTCCCACCCCCAGCTCCCGTCCTTCTCACCACCACAAAGTCCGCCGTCCTGCCTGAGCTTCCAACTCCTTTCTCGGGCGTTCTCACCGAACAAGGTGCCATCATCGCCAAAGGCCCTGCCCAGCCCGGCTACGTCGGACCTGGCGGCACTGCTGCAGTCCAATCCAACCTTCCTTCGGCCACCTATGTCGCCAATCTTCCTCAGACAGCCTTCAACGAGCTCACTGGCACTGTCATTCGTGGCAGCATCATCGGCGCGGCCAATGCTAATGGCACTGGTGTGACCTTTACCGTCTCTCTCACCAACCTGCCCGACAATGCCCAGTACGGTCCCTTTGCGTACCACATCCATGACTCCCCTGTGCCTGCCGATGGCAATTGCACCAGCACCTTGGCCCACTTCGACGTGACCAACAGGGGCGAGTACATCCCCTGCGAGGTTGCCAAGCCCGAGACATGCCAGACTGGTGATCTCTCGGGCAAGCACGGCACCATCACAGGCACCAGCTTCAACGTTTCCTACACTGAGAATTTTGTCAGCACCGACATGAACAGCCAGTACTTCTTCGGCTCCAAGAGTATCGTCATTCACACGGCGAACACGACTCGCTTGACTTGTGCCAACTTCGTGATGGCCACCGGTAACAGCACCAGCGGATCGGGTTCAGGCACCGGCAGTGGTAATGGCAGCAGCCCCACCACCTCTCAGCCGGCGCAGTACACCGGCTCCGCCAGCAAGGTCGCCGCTGGCTCGGCTGTTGTCGGTCTTGCAGCCCTGTTCGGCCTGTTGATGTAGGCTGATGACCGAGTTGGAAGAACATGGAGTGGAAGTAATGGCAGTGGAGCATCAAAGGTGTATATAACATGACTACAGAATCGAGAAACCAGTTCTCATTACTTGTTCGTTACTTTTCGTGCTATTTGTGATGTGCCTACCAGAAATGTCAGCGCTCGAATAGCCAGGGCAGACCCGAGCTGATGGTTGCCTCACCCGCTTGTGGCAGTACTACCAGACTTTGGTGCCCGTTCCCCTTCCCCTGGCCGTGGGAAGCTGGTAGTCACCCTTCACTGGGTGATCTGACCACCGGGGTGGAAATATGATATTACTGCCCGGGTCAGTCAGCTCAGGTAGGCAAGCGTCCTTGGGAGGGAGGAACCTACCAGATCGTGGCGCCATGTTCCGCTGCACTACTCGCCAGGCCTGGCAGTCAACGCTCCTGAGTGGTGTGACTACCAGCTTCTTGACAGACCGATGACCGCTCTATGGCTCGACCAGGTAACAGTAGAGCAGGAGTACTACCAGGTCGGCTTGGCAGGCAGGGGATACTTCAGCGGCTGGTCGTGGTATTTCCAGAGGCTCGATCCCGCCGGTAGGTCCGGCCTGGTAGGCGCGGCGTCTTCTTCTTCTGCTCGCATCGGGCTGGTAGTCATGTCCTCGTCGTCCTGCTCGTCACCTGCCAGGGTGTACGAGCTGGTGTTCATCTCTCCGTTGTCGTCGTCGCCGTCGTCGTCGTCGTCGTCGTCTTCGTCACCCTGGTGTGATTAGCCGGTAGTCGGCGTGATAGCTGGCTGATAGTTACGTTCTCGGACTCCATATCCATGCTGGTAGTCTCGTTCGTCTCTCCTTCTCCCTTCTCCCTCTCCTTGGTGCGCTCGGGTGAGCTGGCAGTACGCTCTGCGAGCGCGCTGGAGCTGAAGTCCGCTGGTGGGCCTGTGAATGACATGAGGTATTCGTCGTGGTGGTATCGAGGGCGAGGGTTGTGTTTGTATAGGAGGTAGGTGATGAGTGAGTATGGTTGGCAGGATCTGTGAAAGAGGTGGTGGTTGGGGTTGTGGGTATTTCTGAAATCAAGGCTTCGCTTTGTGCGTGCGATGAATCCGTCCTCGGCTCTTGAGCCATCCTTTCATCTTGACCTACATCCATCACTTCAACATTCATCAGCCAAGAAGGGAAGGTCATTGAATGACTTTTCATGGATCTAGCACGTTGCTTTTAGTCAGTCAGGTATGCCTGGAGTGCGTGCTGGCATGCAAGGGGCCTCGCTGCCGAGTCCAAATGCTAGCCGCCTTCCTCAGCCGATGCGTGCAGTCTGACCTCGAAGCCTCCGACATGGATACTGAACATTGAAAGAGATGGTATACCAACGGGACAAACCTCATCCGAGGTCTCGGATAGACTGTGGTCACCTCGGAGCGTACAGACAAGACTACCACGTCCTCGCGTTCCCAGAGACGGCAGCTGCAGCAGCAGCAGCAAAAAAACAGGCAGAGGCGCAGGAGTAGGACGAACGGGACAACTGTTCGTCCGCTGGGTGCAATGCAGCAACAGCAAAGACACTTTGCGAGCAGAAGTAGTCTGTTTCCATGTCCATGACGGGTGCCAGGCCTTGGAATCGAGGTGCCAACCGAGGTTCCCCAGTCTTTCACTTTTCTACCTTTGAGCTGCACAGCCTTGCTGCTTGGTGACTTCATCATGCATTGCATTGCTTTGCTCTCTCTGCTTCACGTTCGTTGGACCGAAAGTCGGTAAGATGAGCAAATTGGCTTCTACTGCAACAGTCAGCCAGGACAAGCTCTAAGACTCAGCCTTTGAGCATCACAATTGCCATTGCCAGCAAGAACAACGAGAAAACCTCAAGCGAACAGCTTGATCAGTAAACGCAGCTCCGGGAACGCCGACTGCACCCTTGAAACTCTGTTTGACAACACTGGAGAATGACAATCTTCTAAAAAAGACCAAGGACTTTCATCAATTGCTCTCTCCCAGATTGAAATTTCTGCATCTGCTTTTCTTTCTCTTTGTAACGAACAACACAGCACAGAAACATGTCTGCACCAAAGCAAACGAAGCAATATCTCCTCGCCGCCCACCCAAAAGCGGAGGTGAACCCAGCAGAGCAATTCAAGCTCGTCACAACAGACCTACCGGAGCTCCAGAACGACCAGGTCCTGGTCCAAACCAGATACCTGTCCAACGACCCAGCACAGCGAGGATGGATCTCGTACCACCCGAACCCAGAACGTCTCTATGTTCCACCCGTTCAGATCAACGAAGTCATGCGTGCAGGTGGCATCGGCACAGTAGTCAAGTCCAACTCCTCGAAGTTCAAGGAGGGCGACAGTGTCGTCGCAACTATCGGTTGGACCGAGTATGCTGTTGTTGGCGCCGACCAATGCACACCGCTCAAGTCTGTTCCTGGTCTTGCAGAGACCCACTTCTTGGGCGCTCTCGGCCTGACTGGTATGACCGCCTTTGCCGGTCTCGAGAAGGTCGACACGACCAGTAAGGATGAGCTTGTTGTCGTCTCTGGCGCTGCTGGAGCTACTGGTAGCATGGTCGTGCAGATTGCCAAGCACATCATCGGGGTGAAGAAGGTTGTTGGTCTGGCCGGTACTGATGAGAAGTGCCGATGGGTCGAGAGCCTCGGTGCTGATGTTTGCATCAACTACAAGGCCAAGGACTGGAGGAAGCAGCTCAAGGAGGCCACCAAGGGCAATGTCGATGTTTACTTTGACAATGTCGGTGCTCCCATTCTTGATGCTGTCATGGCGAGGATGAAGACTCACGGCAGGTATGCTTTTGCTCAAGTCCCGCCTCTTATGGTAGATGCTGATAGCTCTTCAGGATCGCTGCTTGTGGTGCGGTCGCTACGTACAACTCCGGCGAGGGTGCCGACCCGGTGCGCAACTGGTTCGAAGTCATCTGTAAGGCTCCTCTCTGTCGTCGGAGCTTCTGTTTGCTGATGTCGTATAGCTTCCCGTCTTGTGATCAAGGGCTTCATTGTCTTCGATTTTGCCGACAGATTTGGCGACTTCACCAGCAAATTGGTAAAGGGTTTCCAGGAGGGTAAGATCAAGATCAGTGACGCCAACGAGACGATCGTCGACACCAAGTTTGAGGACATCCCCAACACCTGGTTGAAGCTGGTGAGTGTACTGATAGTGGGTCTTATGATCGTTTGCTGACTATTCGATAGTTTGTAGGTGCCAATCAAGGCAAACTTGTTACCAAGCTGGTGTAGTTAGCTATATGCCATGCAAGGAATTTGAAGCATATCACCAGTGCCCCCAACTGCTATCCATGAGAATATCTCACTGACGCCACCAATGAGGGCCCTTGTGACGAATGTGAAGGATGAGTGAATGATATGCCGGACTGACATGACAAGGAATAGTACCAGGTATATGGGAGGTATTATCTATGGAGGGAGGTGGTCAATGACCCTGAAGCATCGCTCGAAGTGATGTTTGGAGCATTTACACCCAGGTAGGTGGTCATCGGTCCAACAGAGCCGCACACAGAATTTGTCAAGGCTTCCACCAGCTTCTCACCACCACCCTCCCCCTTCACAACCACAACCACCCTATTCTGAGTATACCACAACTCCAATCCCCTCACTATTCACTCCATCTAATCAAGCACAGCGCCCTGCGAGTCGTTGGACTCGCTGATATCCTCCATCTCGACCTCCTCGCCACTCCCTCTCTCCACCTCCACCCTCACCATGACGGTGGAGCAGATCGTTTGCGATGGCGATTGCATCGTCCTGACCGACGATGATCGAGTCTTCCTGGTGTCTTCGGACACTTTGTCACGCTACACTGCCCTGGCGAGGGCGCTAAACTCGCCTCGAAGGTTCTGGCAGGATGGGGTCATGTACCTCAACCTGTCAGACCTGCATGAGGAGGCCCTCGGCCACCTCCTACGCCGCATGCATGGGGACTACCCCATCGAAAAGCAGGTCTGGACGCCAGGCCGTGCGCTGGCGTTAGCCAAGACGTACTTCCAGCTCGACTTGCGCTTCGAGTTGGGGTGGTCGTGGTCGACCATGTTCGCGGGGTTCGACTTGGGGAGGTGCACCTCCTTCGAGCTTGCCCAGATCTTGACGGCGGCGGCGTGTGGTGGTCGGGCGTCGACCTTTGGCTTAGCGGTGGAGGCCCTGGTGGGGAACTTCTCACCGGAAATCCTAGATGGGTCTGTCGACTGGCCGCCGGAGAAAGGACTGCAGGGCAAGTCGAGCTCTATCTGTCAGTATGCCATGGACTATACTGACGGCTACAGGCGCCATTGCGAGCCATGCAAGGAGGTTGCTTTTTGCCATGGACGAGGCCATTCGTCCTCTAAACGATGGTCGCTACTACCAGCTCGGTCAACGTCCTGCCCGTGTCGTAAGCGAAGTCGACCAGATCTTTGCGAGACACAAGGACATTCCCATCTTTGACCTGGTAGTCAAACTCAAAAGAGGAGCTCGGGAGGCGATCTGCATGGAGGTCAGTGCTGGCGAGGTCGCCCACGGTAATTGGGCATGGCACAAGGCCATCCGGGGTGGTAGTCAGGACTTCGAGGAGATCAAGATGAGCGTCATCGATGAGCTCACCCACGTCGAAAGGGCTCTTAAATCTCTTTGCCTCCACTGCTCGGTGTCTGGTAGGATAGACAACGGACGTTCGGCCGTCAATTGCACGATTCCTGGACATCACGAAAAGAACTTCCCTTCCAGAAACATACCAGCCTGGAAGAACCAGGAAATACCACGACCATGGTAGTGATACTACCAGCTCCAGGGCAGCCCTCGACGTGAGGGACCCCTTCACCCTCCTCGCCGTCCCTGTCAGCCTCCTCACAACTACCAGCAAGGGCAGCCGCCGTTGTGACGGATCCTCAAGACTCCCAGCCCGGGACCTACCAGGATGTCAGGGGACTTACCAGAATACGGATGAAAAGCCTCGACGACTATCAGAACGACCACCAGAACTCGTGGCCACTTTTTTGCAGTACTACTAGTTCGCTGCACTCTCTTTCCGTACCAGTTCGGCCTGCCAGCTTCGGCTCAAGCATTTCTTGATTCCGACAAGAATAGGCTTCCACCTGTCCTTTCAGAGATCAACACGGAGGGAGATGATGCATCGAAATCACAAAATGGGCAAGACGTACTTTCATGCGGCTGGCGGATTCCAAGGCAGGGGAATTGGTGATGCCGTGGGTGATCAAGTGGAATCAATGGGGATGGACAAGTAGAAATGATGCGGTTCCTTGCAAGCTGCAAGAGTGGTGTGGTCAATTTACTGGTCGTGCGCTTCGTATCTCGTAACACTGTTCCTCCATATCATATGCCTCGCTTCTCCCTGGTGCTATGCGCTACTTCGAGCTGGAAGTATGTGTTTGTCGGCGTGACGTACCCACAAGGTTCGCGTGTTGCTAAGTCCTCGCTCGCGCTAGAACGCCTCAACATATACGACTGTGGCTGATCTGGCATTCACTGGCGGTGCCCAAGTGTGAACTTGGTTGGCAATCATGACGATGTTCGTGACAAAGACCACCGGGCATGGCTTCAATCATCGTCGCTGTTCCTCCGCTTCTTCGCCTTGCCCCCAGCCGTGCTCTTCTTCCTCTTCTTAGGTCCCTCACCGTCCTCGTCGTCCGAATCGACACCCCCTTTCTTGGCCGGGGCGTCAGGAATCTTGTCGACGATTTCCCGGAGGTTGTCGAACTGCTCGTCCTGCATGACTGCTTGTTTCATATGCTGGGTCATGACACGCTTCGAGTTCCGTGACTTTGCGACATCGGATGAAGCGGTGATGAGTCGGATCATGAACAGCTCGAGGGCTTTGGCTGGACGAGTGTCAGAATGCGGAAAAAGTGTCACGGGGGAAACGAAAGCGATATGCTTACCCATAACTACCGGTGTCACTTGGGCGACCTTGCCGACGTCTTCATCTGCTTGCATGATACGCTTGATCCGAGCAACGGGAAACTTGGTCTTCACTTCGATGCCTCGGGTGTCCATCTTTTGGCGAGGTGTCGATGCATTCTTTGCATTGCTCTGGGATCGCGGCTGTGGGGCCGGCTTCACATCCTGTTGAGGTGCCCAGTCTGCGTCTTCGTCCTTGATCCGCTGTGAGCGAGTGGAAGGCATGTCTTGCGGGTAGAATTCAGGATGTGACGTCGGTTGCTGAAAGTTGTGATAGTTTGAGGTGGGATAGGAGCCGAAACCTTGATTCTTCTGATCCCATCTGGCGTCGAGACTAAAGTTTGGTGGCTGCTGGACCTGGGGCTGACCGTAGCTTTGTAGACCCCCAATGTCAGGACTTTGCGGCGCCCAAGAAGTAGCTTGGTCATTGACTTGAGCTTTGTATGCCGAAAGATCGGGGGATTGTGGGGCGTAACCTGCCAGGTCCGGAGACCTCGGTGCCCAAGATGGATGATTTGCCATTAGCGGAGAGGGTTCTACTTGGGCCCCGACGGGGGGGCCACCAGAATTGCTTTGTGCAACGCAAGGATATGCTAGCAATTGGAGTAATGAATCGCGATGCGACTTCTTATCGATAAGAGCTCTTTGTGTGTTGGTGTGAAATCTGTGGCCCAAGCTCCACGGGTAGATGCAGCACTCGGATGATTATCGGGTAAAAGATGCGCAAGTGGACAGCAGGAACAGTTTGGGAATGGGAATTGGCAGCGGACATCGGCGGGAAAGCGCGTGTCTTTTATCTCGCTCCTCGCGACAGACCAAGCTGCAACAACACGTTCCAAATTCGGTCTAGCTCGGCGCCAGACCCAAGATCGTCATTTCGCGCTTGACAGCTGTCATGAAAAAAAAAAAATGCATTTTTGGTCGCTCTGATTTTGAATCTGATCATCAGGGAATTCTAGTCCACTGTCTGACCTTAGATATCCTGCTTGTGAATACCATGTCGAATCATTCGTGCTTGCTTCGGGGTTGTCTACTTGTGATGTCGACCTTTCGGTTGACCGCTTGCGTGGCTCTTCTCCCTGTTCCGTTGCAGATACGTGCATGTGCAGCATCACTATAGCCACAAAACATCTTCTCCGCAGAGCTCAAGTATCTTTCACCCAGCTTCCATCCGCCATACGACCTTCCATCTTACCGCCTTCTTCCCTCCATTTCTCTACCAGGCTAGCTTTAGGATCCTCTGCCGGCAGCCCCCGGCCCAGCCTTAACTTCAAAACCTCCTGCCTAACCCTGAGGGTACACTCTTCTCGTAGCTTGACCGCCTCAGCTCCAACCCTCAGCTCATCATCCCTAAGTACGCCGAGCTCTTCTGGTGCATGACCTTGTTGCTTCTTGCCCACCTTCTCTTGTAGCTTTCGCCATCGTTCCCTCAAATCTCCAAAGACACGATCGACATCGACCTTCTGCCCAAAGGTGACGCTGACTTGCTTCCCTGCTCTAGGCAGAAATCGAGGGAACTCCCGAGATTCGTGCATGACCTGATCGAAGCCTTCAATCCATATTGGCACAAGATCCGGGCAAGGATCGGCCTCGAGCAGCATTCTCGACACGCCCCACTTGAAGTAGCGCATTGTCATTTCTGGATGTTGATGAATTTTGCCTTCTGGAAAGACATGCACCCATGCATGCCGTCTTGACGCATATGCTGATGGTGCCGGGAAAGTGTCGACTCCATTCGTTGTGTATGACAGTGCACCATCGCTAAACGGATCTGGTAGGTCTGGTACAGCAGATACTGATCCCGTAGGAAACGGATGTGATGTTGGCGGCTGAAATGGTCCTGAACTCAGTAGTCGAATTGCTTGGGTCATCGTTGGCTGAAAGAGTCCCCCAAATGGCGAATGTGCCAGTCGATGAGTTGGCAAGGTGTTGCCCAACGAGAAGAAGGTGGATAGGAGCTTGTTAGGGAATGCCAGATCATGGCTAGCTAGTGACCAGCGGATATTGTTCGGACTCCAGTGCAAAGAGTATGGTAACGATCCCCAAATTAATGGATCATCGAGACTACAGTGTAAATCAGAGGTGTATGCATCACACAAATATCGGTCTGACGTACACGCTCAAGTGATTAGATACTATATCCTGGTCAGATATTGCTATTGCTCGCCACGCTGGATATAATATATACCGGTGATTAAACCGCGTTCTCTTTCAAAGACATCTTCTCTCTCTTTGAGCAGCCTCTGGAATTCATCCCATCCATGCACCTCAAGCTTATTCAGCCCAACCAAGAAACTTCTACATATTGTCCCTGTCAAGCCCGTAATTACCGCAGATCCGGTCCGCCACAACAGTGAAGGTTGAGCCGGCAATTCGCTCTCTGTCATGCCTTCACCCATGAAACATATGAAGCATGACAGGTGTGGGTATCAAACAAGGAAAGAACGAAAGAAATGAGCGACAATATTGTGAATTGGGGTAGAAGGATGAGATGCGAGGCCGAGGTGAGCATCGACAAGAGTTACGAACCAATGACGATCTTCAGCCTCAGGCACGAACTGCGATAACCCTAACCCTGGGTGTCCATATCTTTTATTTGGGCGATACTGCAATAGCAAATCCGGGCCACTCCTACTCATGCTCAGCACTTGAACCAGCCATCATGGCCTCTGACGTCTCAGTCTACTCTTTCCGAACATGGCCGCTTTCATACCCCGCCATGTCTTCCCTCCACCAGCTTCTCTCCCCCGGTCCTACTTCCTGGGTCACCACCGCGCCGGTCTCACCAAAATGAACAGCATGCTCTCCCAAATCGACCTCATTATCGAATGCCGAGACTACCGCGTACCTCTCACCTCCACGAACCCTATGTTCGAGTCCCTCCTCCAAGGACGCCCACGGATCGTAGTCTTCACCAAACGCGACCTAGGGTGCCCCTCCCCTCCTCTCCCATCTGACCAGAAAGTAGCTCTCTCCTCCCTCTTTCCCTCCCCTCCAACCCCCGCTAAAATAAACCCAGCGCGAATCCCTCCTCTCCTCTCACCTCCACCCCGCCACATCCCTGTTCACCTCCCCCTCCTCCCCCACCACCATCACCAACGTCCTCAAACACATCCGTCTCCACGCCTCCCTGCGCACCTCCCTGACCGGCTCCCGCCTCCTCGTCGTCGGCATGCCCAACGTCGGAAAATCAACACTGCTCAACGCCCTTCGCTCGCAGGGGATGCACAAGCCAAAAGCAGCACGCACGGGCGCACAACCAGGCATCACGCGATCGGTGGGGACGAGCGTGAAGGTCGTGCCCTCGGCGCAAGACGAGGCGGACGGGAAAGGGCGCAAGGGCGTCGGGGGCGGCGTGTACCTGCTCGATACCCCCGGGGTGTTCGTGCCGTACATCCCCGACGCCGAGACCATGTTGAAACTGAGTCTCGTGGGCTGTGTCAAGGATGGATTGATTCCGTTGGAGACCTTGGCGGATTACCTGCTTTACCGCCTGAATCTGGTGGATCCGGGACTGTATAGGACTTGGTGCGAGCCGACGAATGAGGTGGGAGAGTTGCTCGAGGGAGTGGCGAGGTCTACGGGCAGGCTGGGCAAGGGAGGAGCGTTGGAACTGGAAGGGGCGGCGTTGTGGGTGGTGCAGAGGTGGAGGAACGGGCAATTGGGGAGGTTTGTGTTGGATGATGTGAGTGAGGATGCGCTGAAAGAGTACACGGAGAGGGAGAAGGGAATTAGTTGGAGTCAGGCGAGGAAGAAGGGGAAGGAGAAGAGGAGGAGGGCAGTGGTTGAGTGAGTTTTGGACGATTGCCGGTCCATGATACCCCTTTTGTATACTTGTACAATCTATAAGCATTACTCTATCTTCGTATCACTTGCCAGGCGGCATTCGTGCCTTTGTGACGCCGACTATGCGTCGCAAACCACTCTGTCGCTCTTCTTGATTATCGCATAGGAATAGCTTCACGACAGGCCAAGCATGGATCCAGCCGGGTTCCTCATGCACCTCCACTTCTATGCCAGCTTTCTTCAACGTGCTGACTAGCTTCCTCGCCTCCGGCCCAAATACCTCCTCCTGGCCGTAGATAAAGTACCAGCCCCTCTCCGGGCTGGCACGTCGCCACCACTCCACGTTTGTGCAGGTCCCAGGACTGGCGACTGGATCTTCCGTCGTGGCTGCATTGCCGAGGTACTGGCTGCCGTAAAGATGCAAGCTGTCTGCGTTGAGATAATCGCTGGGTGTGTCTTTGTTGTTCTGGCTGATGATGCTCGTCCAAGGACTGATCAGTGTCGCAAGACCAGGGAGCTTGACTTCGCCGCCTTCGAGCTCGGAAATGCTTAGTAGCAGAGACAGAATGAGTGTTGCGCCGGCCGAGTCGCCGCCGACCACGATCCGGCCTGGATCGTCGACGATGGAAAGGACGTACTCGTACCCTGTCCGCGCTTCGTGGACCTGATGTGGAAATGTCGCCTCAGGTACAAGTGTATACTCCAGTGCAAAGAGGGCAGGATTGGCATAGCCCTGTTCTTTAAGAATGCTGACCCAGGCTAATAGGAATTCGAGATAGAAGTAGGAACTACCCATGCTGAAACCTCCGCCATGACAGTAGTAAACTACGATATCAGGCTGTGTGGTGGGATCGGTGGTGATCCAGATACCCTGCAGCCCTGGTCGTTTGACCTCATGCCAGTGGATGGGCGAGCGGATAATAAAGTGTCTAAGCTTGCGAAACGTAAAGAACGGCAAGGCGACTGGCTTCGAGAAGAAGACTTTGCCAATGATCGCCGGTATGTCCGCGAAGGCATAGCGAACACATCTGATTACGATGTCCTGGAACAGAGTGGCGCGTCGGCAGAATGGTGACTGGCCGGCTGAGTGGGTGAAGTAGCGTTCATTGATGAGCTGGTAGGGCATCACAAAAACCGTAGAGAGTAAGTACCCCGGATGATCGATGCTTTGATGATTTCACTTACCCAGGAAAGGTAGTGCTTGTAGCGCACATTGTATCGTGCCTATTAGGCCAACCTGAATGAGCAATTGCGGAGCAAGGAAGACAAGAAAAGCGAAACAATCTAAGAAGGAGATCTGGCTGAGAATCATCTTCACCCAGCAGACCTGCGGTTCCGGTTCTAGTGAGCGTCCTCTAACAGGCGTTGGCAGATAGAGAGCATGAAATGTAGTGGTAGATCTGAATTCGACTGAAAGGGCGATGACGATTGGCTGCAGTTCAAGACCTGAGAAAAAGCCCCTATGAGATGATCAGATCCACGTGCCTGCAAATCAGTGATATGCAGGATGTGAGCTCCGTAGGAAGAGCTGATCATGCGATAATAGATCACATCAAATGCACAGGAAGTATGCAGGTTGTCAGGATCTGATCTAGCTCAGCATGTCCAAGTCGATTGGAATTGTTCCTGGCTGTGATGACGAAAGTCCCAAGAATGTCTGCAGCCGCAATCGTGCATCTTACCGGCGCCTTGTGAAGATTGGCACGGCATTCTCCGCTCGAATATAGGGTTGTACCAATGAGCATGTACATCAGTCATGATCATAGGTACTGTCCTGATCTATTATGGTATTGCAGCGGAGAATCCATGGACTCTATTTCTCGAGATGGTCGCGGACATGGACATCTCGCCTGAACTTGCCGATGTATGAAGATCTCGGCAAGGCCTGCCTTTTGGTGGCCACACCCGGAGACAGGTTGACGGCAAGGACCGACCTCTTTTTCGCAGCTCTTTCCGCACTCCTCACTTCACTCTGGCAGCACTGATCCGCGTCACGATCTTCACTTGAATCAGATTACCTGCATTTTCAAGCAGACACTGGAGCTGTAGCGCTGCTTCTCTCCGTGGTGTATGACCACTGAAAGCTTGTGAAAAGGTCGCGCCGCTCTGATAGAGCTGGTCGCTTGACCAACATCCACCATGGCTTCATCCACCACTTCAGGTCCCAAGTCGCAACGCGAGCTGTATGAAGAAATAGCTCCGTAAGTGCTCTACACCGCCCATCCACTCCTTACGCTGACAAGTCAAGCTTCATCAAGGCAGAGCAGATACCGGCGAAGCTCCGTTGCGCAACGTGTAGTCAGCTCGTGCTGAATGCATTCAAGCTTCCCTGCTGCGACCAGACTATCTGCGAGAACTGTAAGTCCAGATCATGTAATATTTCTGGTAGATGCTGACTTGATCAGGCTCACAGAACGTGCCGGAGACCTGTCCCGTCTGCACACACTCTCCTCTTGACACGTCTCTCCTCAATCCGCACAAATCCTTGCGCATGACCGTGACAGCTTACTTGCGCTCGGAGATCAAGAAGCGCATTCCCAAGGCGACTGTGGCTGCGAAGAAGGAGGATAGCAAGACACCAGCGGAACCCGAGAAGCCTGCTATTCCCGCGCAGACAAGTGTGAACGTGCCAGTGGCTCCATCAGGACTTGCTAACACTTCAACCGAGAACGGAGAGGATGAAAATGTATTCAACGATACCTCCTTTAGGCTGCAGCAAGGACTGACGGGACTGCAGAATCACGTTCAGCCGACCGAAGATCCGACATCTGAAGCTGTTCCAGAAGAAAATGTCGCAAAGGTGGATGACGCTTCCGTGGAGTTTGCAGAGCAGAGCGAAGGTCACCATGATGACCAGACAGCAGGAGCAGAGAATGCCGGGCATCCTAGCGACGAACAGTCTGGAGAGAACCCCACCTCTGGCGACACACAGAATGCCCAGAACATGAATTCGATGCCGATGGGAATGTCAAGCAATGGCTTCGGCGGCTTCAACGGGATGATGGGTCAGTGTACGAATCGTTCGGGATGAGAATCTAGCTGACTCCAATTTCAGGTATGCCAAATATGGCGATGGGAATGCCTGGTATGTACGGTGGCTTTGGTGGTATGGGCATGGGCAATATGAGTGCCATGAATATGAACATGATGAATGGCTTTGGCTGGAACGGTCAACAAGCCTTTCCGGGAAACTTCGGATATTTTCCTAATGATGGATATAATCAAGCTTTTGGTAACGGAATGCGTCAATACCCCAATCAAGGAAATTTCAATCGTTTCCAAGGTCAAGGTTCTTTTCGAGGTCGTGGTCGCGGATTCCGCGGTCGTGGGAGGTTTAACCAGAATTATCAGGGATATCACAACCAACAGGGCTGGAACAACGAGAGTATGAGTGGTGATTACAACGGTACTGGTCAGTCCGAGCACGCATACAATCAGGGAAATTATGCTGGAGACCAGGGCAACGACAACGACCAGGTCCAGCTCAATGAGGTTAGCGACACCCAAGAGAATGCTGGGGGACAAGATGCGTCGGTTGAGCTCCAAGGTGGCAATGCACAAGTCATTGCTGCTTCCGACTATGTGCAGAGTCCTGCGTTGACCAGAGATAACAACGAGCTGACACTCAACAACCACGAAGTCGATCGTGAAGTTCTCTCTTCGAAGCCTGTGGAGCCACCCTTGAATGCTCCCACTGGGCCTCGAGCCATGAGGGAACCACGCCAAAGAAGAGGAAGTCACCTTCCGTATATGCACGAGTCACGTCGCTCTTCCATCGCACAGTCGGAACATCACACCTCAGTCGCACAGGACGACCTCCGCGGGAGTGGATATTCCCGGGAGACTTCGAGAGATGTGCAGTCCAGACGCGAGCGCTCTAGATCACGATCACCTCGCCTCGAAGACGACAAAGACTATAATCGTCACCGAGATCGCAAGCGTCGTCGCGATGAGAAGGACGAAAGGTACGACAACGACAAACACCGGTCTTCCAGAAACAGTCGTCACGGGAAGGATCGCTCTCGTTCACGTTCGCCAGATGCAGGTGGTGATCGCCGCAGCACGAAGTATGGCAGGGATAAGGACAGGACATCTCGCAGCTATCGTGACGACAGAGACTCTGATCGGGCCAAACATGATCGCAAGGATAGACCATCTAAGCATGAGAGCAGACGTGACCGTCGAGACGAGCGCGACTCTGACCGCGATTCTCGCAAACACGTTCGTGATGACGATCGCCATGGCGGTGACAGTTCCCGCAGTCGTCGCAAAGATCGTGAATACGAAGACCGCTCATCAAAGCATTCAAGAAGGTCAACCAGGGATGGAAACAGTGGTCGTGATCACGGTGATGCCTATCGTAGCAAGAACCGCGAAACAGACTCGCCACGCGCGAAGCACAGTGCAGAGCATGCAGACGTTGACTCGAAGCATCGTGTCAATGAGCCTGAGGGAGTACCCAGCAGAGACACGAATGATGGTCGTCGCGAGTCTGTTCAAACCAAGCCCAGAGACCTCGGTTCTCGTATCGAGGCGGGTCGTCGAGCTCGACATGGCAATGACGAGCGCAAGGCGAGTATCAACGAGAAGATAGCTCCGCTCGCGCCCGATGACGACGGAATCGGGTTCAGGATCAAGGGACGCGGGAGTCTCGATGCCAACGCCGCAAGCTCAGCAAAGGAGAATACAGCTGCAAACAAGATAGACAAGGACCGTAGTGAGAAGGCAAACGGCAGGAAGAAAGGCATGGATACCCCTCAAGAGCCAAGCAAGTCTCAGGCCGCAGCAGACGCAGACCCCTATGCCGCAGAACGCGAGGCCAGGCAGAAGGAGAGAATGGCAAAGGAGATGAAGCGTCGCGAATCTGCAACCTTGGGCAAAAGAGGCAGAGACGAGTTTGATCCTCCTACTGGGCCCAAGGCAGACGTCAAGAAGCGAGGCAGAGGAAGTTACAGCGAGAACTACGGGGATGACGATGATCGTCGCGGAGACAGGGTCAGGTGGAGGTAGCGACTTCACTATCCGCCTATCTCGAGATGGCTCCGTCAGTCTCGACTCCTTGATAAAGGCCGCCCGGAGGCATTCGAGGATGAGTAGATTTGTTGATGTACGATACCCATTTGCTTTATTCTGCTGCCTCGGACGATCTGCAGCACGCATGTCGATCAGGAGAAGTTGCAGATGGAGCAAGATATGCACATGTAGACTAGAAAGTCCGCAAGAGGAGCCATTGACGACAGGTCTGCATAACGTCTTACGTCGGAGACAACTCGAACATGTAGCACAACGAGAGTGCAATAATCGTCGATAAGGAATGTAGTCGTGCAGCCTGCAGCTAGCGTATGATGCTTTCTCCTGTTGTGAACTCCGCCGTGGAAAGCGGCAACTCCGTATCGTTGGTCGACCTGCCGTTTTCGAGAAAGTGCGATCCAAGCTGCTGACATGCAGAGACACCGCAAAACTCAAGCAATTTCTCGGAGAGCTTGATCTTACGCATCGCATTCTTTATCGAATCCATGCTTTCCATTGGTGTTCTTGGGCCTTTAGGCTTCCGGCATGGATGCATCCCTAATTTGCGTTCTGCAGATTACTGCCCTTGTTCACCGCGGTCGTCAGGTAGGCTTAAGGCAACAGTTTTGCAGTCCTGGTAGATATCTACAGCTCTGAGCGTCGCGCTTGCGAAACGGTTTGAACAATAGTCGAATCCATCATGGATGCTCTTTGTCCTCAAGATTCGTCCCTGGACGTCATCCCACGCGAATGCAAGGGCAGCATTGGCTTCACGCTAGCCTTTGAGAACTACATTCTCATTCTCATTCCTGGTGCAATTTTGCTTCTGCTGACACCCTTGCGGATCAGAACCATATGGTCAAGGTCGGTCAAGGTTGTCAGTCCGACAATTCTTCAAGCCGTGAAGACCGTAAGTCTTTCTCGCGATAATCCGAAGAATCTACTGACAATAACAGCTATCATCGCTCTGCTTTGCCGGCTTCAGCTTAGCCATTCTCATCGTCAGCACTCAGCTCGCCGACCCATGGCGACGAAGCGAGACCGCCGCAGCCGCCGTGTCATTTCTGGTTGCACTCGTCTGCCTCGGCCTCTCACACCTCGAGCACTTTCGATCAGTCAGGCCAAGCGTACTTTTGCAGCTATACCTTATGGTCGCCGTTGTTGTCGAAGCGGTACACCTCCGAACAGTCTGGATACGGAGCAGCAACGTCGTGATGAAGTCCGTCTGCGCCGGCCAACTCGCATCATGCGCAGTATTCCTCGCCAGTGAGTCAGTGGACAAGGAATCCATCCTGCTCGGCCACAAGGTCAGATCGCCCCAAGATATCAACGACCTGTTCAGCCAACGGCTATTCTTTTGGTTGAACAACCTCTTCGTACAAGGATACAGGAAGATCCTGGCGCCGAAAGACCTCTTCAGTATCGATGAAGAGTTGGCATCTCCAGAGACACAGCGGGTGTTTCGCCTCACTTGGCTGAAGAGACATGACCAGAATTCTGACAACTACCTCTACTGGACACTATTTTTGTCCATGAAGAGGTGCTTTCTGTTCCCGATTACCGCACGTCTATTGCTTCTAGGAGTCAACTTCGCCCAGCCATATGTCATCAAGCGCTTCGTTGCGTACGTAGGTGACTCGGCCAATGCTCGGCCAAACGAAGGGCCACTACTAGTAGTCGCGGCCTTCTGCATGTATACTGCACTTGGTACAACTCAAAGCTGGTATTGGCAGGGTTGCAACAGATTCGAGACCAAGCTACGAGGTGTTCTGATCGCCGCCATCCACGAGAAAGCTCTTCGATCTCGACCATCTTCCGATTTCTCGCCTCTTATGCTCATGAATGTGGATGTCGAGAAGACTGTCAACGGCTTGCGCTTCCAGCATGAATTCTGGGCCGTGACCCTTGCCATGGGTGTATCACTGTATCTCCTCAACGGCCAGCTCGGGCTCAGCTTCATCGCCCCTACCATCCTGCTGGTCATTATTGCTGCAGCCGTGTCGCAGAATGGTCATCAGGTAGCACCAAAGACAAAAGACTGGCTTAATTCCACTCAGACCAGGGTATCTTTCATCACTGAAGTCATTGCTGCGATGAAGAATATCAAGCTTATGGGTTTGGTGCGAACAATCCAAGATGTGGGCACGAAGCTACGCAAAGATGAAGTTACGGCGCAGAAGGGCATCCGCAAGGCCATTTTCTTCAATGTCATGATCTCGCAGTTCACCTTCCAGCTATGCGCCCTGGTCTTGTACGGCTCATATGCTGTTCAGGTCACGAAAGGGTCGGCTCCACCTTTGACCAATGCCAATCTGTTCTCGTCCATGGCTATCCTGAAGCTTTTCACAACTCCACTTCTCTCGACCATCCAATACGTTTCGCAGATCGTTCAGGCTGCTGCTGCCCTGTCCAGGATCTCAACATATCTCAGGTCCGAGGAGCACCAAGACAAGAGGACTGAAGCAGATCAGACGCAGCTGAGCTTTGCTGCCCAATCTGCAGTCGGGCGTTCTCAAGAGCCACTTATTGCTGTGCTTCAAGATGTAGTTGCTGGATATTCAGGCAAGACTGATGCTCTCTCTGGGTTCAGCTGCGCTCTGACCAAAGGCAAGCTGCACATTGCTATCGGTGTTGTTGGGTCAGGCAAGTCCACAGTTTTGAAGACACTGATCGGAGAGACAGCCGTCAAGTCTGGCAAAGTTCTCATGTCAACATACGACACATCCTTCTGTGACCAAGTGCCCTGGCTATGGAATGGATCCATCAAAGAGAACATTCTTGGCGAAGAAGAACTTAATCAAGGTTGGTTCGACCAAGTCACATGGGCATGTGGTCTGGCCGAGGATTTCAAGCAATTACCGCAAGGCTCGGACACCAAGTGTGGTGATGACGGTACGGCACTGAGCGGTGGACAGAAGAACCGAATCAGTCTGGCTCGTGCTGTGTATTCCCGACAAAGCTTGTTCATCGCTGATGACATCTTGTCCGGTCTTGATAGCAGGACAGAGGCGATCGTCTTTGGTCGTGTTTTCGGTCCTTCAGGCCTGCTCAAGAAAGCAGGTATTACCACTCTCCTCGCCACTCATTCAGTCGGGTGGCTGGGATTTGCAGATCAGGTCCTTGTTATAGACAGCGGCTCGGCTGCCTATCAGGGACCTCCGGCCACCATCCCTTCTCGGTTCGCCAGTCTGATCTCTCACGCAAGCACCATCAAGGAGGAGACATACGAGGCTTCTGCCAAAGAGCCAACAACAAGTACCACTGCTCCTCCTGTCGGAAAGGAAACTGAAGCCCAGACTGTGCCTCGCGACCGAAGTATCTACCTTGAGTACCTCCGCTCGTTCGGCGTGAAGCCGCTCATTTTTTTCATCTTCATCAGCCTCGTACCCAACGTCTGCAAGTCTATGGAGCAGATCTGGCTGAAGTGGTGGGCTGGTGCAGAGACTACGTCGCCTTCCCAGATTGGCATGTACATCGGTGTCTTCATCGCCATCATCGTCATCGATATCTTGACCATGACGTCGGAGATCTGGACAGCCATGATGAACCTCTTCCCTCGCTCTTCCCTGTACCTGCACGCTATGCAGTGGGCCGCGCTTGTTGAAGTAAAGTATGCTGCCTGGGGTACCATGGACAATGGCGCCGTGGCCAATCGCTTCAGCCAGGATGTGACGCTCGTGGACATGCAGCTTCCAAACGCCTTCTTGAATACCTTTGACCTCTTCCTGGCGCTCATTGCCATGATGATCATCATCATAATTGCTACGCCATTCATTGCCGCCGCACTGCCCGTGCTCGCGGCCGTGCTTTGGGTGATCCAGGATATCTATCTGCGAACCAGCAAGCAGCTTCGTGTCATGGATCTTGAGGCCAAGGCACCCTTGTGTCGGCACTTTCTTGAAACCGTCAGTGGTGTGGTGACGATAAACGCATTCGGATGGAGCGAGAAGAACCGCGAGCGCAACATTCATCTGCTAGAAGAGAGCCAGGCCCCTTTTTACCTCCTCTTAAGCATCCAGCAATGGCTCCAGCTCGTCCTCGACCTCGTCGTCGCCGGTCTTGCGATCGTGCTGATGAGTGTCTGCGTCGCCATCGCTGACAGGCTTGATGCTGGGTATCTCGGTCTCGCGTTGCTGAGCATCATGGATCTCGGGCAGTTCTTCAACTATTTCGTCGTGAGCTGGACCCAGTTCGACACTAGTCTTGGCGCGGTGGCGCGCATCAAGGACTTTTGTAAGAGGATGCCGCAGGAGGAGCAGGGCGAGAGGCAGGTCGGAAAAGACTGGATGGCGAATCCTACTATCGAGGTGAAGGATTTGACTGCTAGCTATGCTGAGGGTAAAGAGCCAATCCTGAGGGATGTGAACTTGACTATCCCGCCTGAGACGAAGGTGGGGATATGTGGCCGGACAGGATCGGGCAAGTCGAGCCTTGCATCGGCACTGTTTGGGCTTTTACATATCCAGGATGGAAGTATCGTCGTCGATGGTGTGGATGTTACGGAGGTATCGCAGGATGACTTGAGGTCAAAGATGATCGCGTTGCCGCAGGACGCGTATTTCGCTCCTGGTACGGTGAGGGAAAATCTTGCGCTGAGGAAGCTCGAGAGAGAGTTGACGACGGATGGCATGATGCTTGATGCCCTTCGGAAGGTTGGACTGCTGGATAAGTTCGGAAAGCTCGCCGTCGCTAGTGAGGAGAAGGTGTCGGGCGCGTTGGACGTCGAGCTCGATCCAGGTAAGATGTTGACGAAGGGTCAGCAGCAACTGTTCGCCATGGCGAGGACGATCTTGTCAAAGGGACAGATCGTTATGATCGATGAGGCGACGAGCGGTCTTGATAAGGAGAGCGACGAGAAGCTCCAGGAGTTGCTGAGGAGCGAGATGAAGGGAAAGACGATTATCGCTATCGCACATCGTCTGTCGACCATCATGGACTTTGATGTCGTTCTCGTTATGGACAAGGGACGATTGGTCGAGATGGGCGCGCCAGAAGAGCTGCAGGAGAAGGGTGGTCGCTTTGCAGAGCTGGTCAGGGGAGGCGGCGACGAGCCTGGGCTTGAGTGAACGAGTTTATGCCTGATGTCCAGACTACGAAAAGAGGGTCATAGCTCCCAGCCGTCACTGCCTGGCTTTATATCGGATTTTCCACAAAGAAATACATCTCACTTGGTCAACATCGCGAGCATCACATCAGCGTATAGATACGCATCAGAATTCCTTCTTGCTTGCAGCAATCCATCCTCCAGACCGCCATCATCATCAGCTTATCACAGCATACAGTCAAGCAATCAACCGCAAAGAACAAACAGTCCACAGTGACTATAAAAGTAGTGATCCAAAGGTTCGTTTGCCCTCACTTTTTATAGCAATTACACCCTCCTTTCGACCTCTCTTTGGCATAGCAATGGCCTCGGTCGCGTACACGATGTATACCTGCTACGCAATCGAGGCTATGATAAAAGTTGGTATAGTGGTATCGTTGGCGACCAGATCAACCCTGCTGCTACCTCACATCCCGAGCCAGGAGCCCTCATTTCGACAGGGCAGCTACCTAGGCAGGAACAGAGGCACGACTGAAGGTCATGGAGTGGCAACATGATCTGGGAGTCAATTTCGATACTGCTTGACACACCGCTTTGCACAGCCTTTTGCCTTGGCCTTTGGGAGGGGTCTTCCATACCACTTTGCACATCCTTTTGCATTGAACTCTGAGGACCACTTCCCGCACAGCCAGGCAGCATGCATTGCACATCATGCATCAGAAGACATTGTACTGAGCACAAGCTAACACTCTGCTATAGAGATCCTACATATCATCACCCTCCACTCTCGCCACCCTCCTCACCACCACCTCCGCCACCACCGATCTCTCCTCTCCGCCCCTCCCACCATCCCTCCGCCCTCTCCACAATGGCGGCTCCCACTCCCGAGGTGTTTCCGGTGATGAATAACAACGAACCGGTCTGCAGTATCACCAGCAGGACCGGGAAGGTGTTCTCTGGCCCGAGGGCCATCTTTGCAAAGAGCGACGTGTGGGCAGAAGCGTTCAGCGGGTCCTACGAGTCGCACCAGGACCTCCTGGTGGATGATGTCGACGACGTCATCCTGGAACGCCTGCTGAAGTACGCCCGCGGCGATGTGGGCGTCGAGCTCTGGGGCTGGACCCCCAGCGAAGTGCTGGAGCTGGTTGTGGCGTACCGACGCTACTACCCAACCGACCGCCTGCGTTGGCCCTGGCGGGTCACGTTCTCGTGCTGCCTAGAAGGCAAGTGTGATGCCTCCGGGCTCACCAAGGTCATAGAGGCGGCGGCGAGGATTGGTCATGGCCCGACCTTCGGGGCGGCGGTAGAGCGCTTGCTGCGGCTGGAGGGAAGGGAGCTGACGATGACCTCGGTGCGGGGTGGCTTGTGGCCTTCGGGCAGTATTGCGGAGAGTTCGTCAACGTCCTATCCCCTGCGGTCCATTCAAGTGTACTGACTCTGCTAGTCCCGGTGGCCCGTCTGTGGCGCGACGTCTGCCGCCGCGTGATGGAAGCTTGCGCGCTTTTCTCCGCCGAAATCGAGATGGTGTCGTGCGGGTGCCTGGTGCACCTATCTTCCACGGAGGTGGCGGAGAGAAGGGTTTTGGTCGGTCATGAGCGATTGGAGGACGATCTCTCATCGTTTCTCAAAGGGTTTGCCTGGAGGGTGAGTACGATTGCCCCACCAGAGAATGGTACGCATGGGCCCTGCGTCCACCACGAAGAGGGTGAGAGGGAGTTGAGAGCGAGGGACGTCCTGGCGGGACAGATTCTGACCGGGGTCGAGATGGACCTACGTTCGGCCTGCTTGGCTTGCCTGGTGCCCGGGGCGAAGGACAGGTGCTGCGGTGGGCACGGACGGGTCATGGCGTGGGCGGCGGTACCGCTGTAGAGCCTGGTAGTCTGCGGCGGGCCTTTTTCCTTTTTTTTTCCCCTGTCTCATTACGATACCCAGAGCATGCCTGCGCGCTGCCAGAATGACCACTCTCTCCTTTTCGTCCACCAATGATACTACTAGATCTGATTAAAGGTCTTACTAGGTTGTGCAGAGTGTACTTTCAGGGGCACCGCCAGGGCGAATACCCATGTCGGGCTACCGAGGTCAAACTGTCAGAATGAGGTCCCAGGACGGACCACCAGAGCGGACAACCAAGATGACTACCAGGACGTACTGCGCGCCTGAGTTACCAAACGGCATGACCAGCTTCCGCTAGAGTGAGCCGCCAGCTTGAACTACCAGAACCAACCGCCAGGACTACCTGAATAATACATCACAACCTCGAGACTCTACGATCGGCAATGAAAATCACAATGAACTACCAGGACTGATTATCAAATCGACAGACCATGATCAGAGATTCCAACCGGTTATCAGATCAGCATGCCGGCAATGACCAAGGGATATGATCTACGGGTAAACTTGACATTCAAAGTCTGCCAAATGACCTGGCAAAACCCCCGATTCACTGGCATGGATTTGTGATTGGTGGGATTGTGAGGACGATTGTTTGAGTGCTATGGAAGACAACCGCAGCTCCCCAGAGGCCACCATCTCGTCTCCAGAGCCTACATTACCTGCGAAAGACGTGCAATAGCGCTCCTCCCCCGTGTGTAGCTCATCCCCTGACGAGCTGCTCGCCTGCATGGCTTCTCCTGAATCTTGGGTCTCGTCCGGAATGACGTTTAGTCCTTTTCACTCAGATCGGATCTTGGCCTTTGACTAGACGACACACAGACAGTGCGTTCTGGCGGTACTTCAGTTGAAAGAGAGTTTGACCGATGCCGATGTGAAGTTAATCGGATTGAGGAATGCCAGAGCGGTCCTCTTGATCTGGTCGAGGGGCGGGTCCCGCCAACGATGGATCCCGCCACATGTTTTGGTCTCGGAATCTCCCAGAGCTACGATGATTGAAGTTACACGACTAAACATTCCTTGCAGCTTGGTGTCACTCGGCAGATGAAGCGCGTTGTAAATCTCTCTTGCAGCCGGCTCGTAGCGACAGGAACATCCGGGTCGCGATGACAGAGCTTTTTCTCCTCGAAAGTGAGATCGGCGCGTGCCTTGATCGATAGCCATAAATTGAAGAACGGAGCGATGGAAGTTGTGCAATCGTACTTGTCGCAGATTTTGGCGAATTCGTAGCCATCCATAATCCTTAGAACGCTTTCTATTGAGGCGAATTTAAAGTGTAGCACGCGAAGCAAGGCCTCAAGTCCGGCCTCGTCGTCATCCGCGAGGATGATTGTCTCTGGTGAAAGGGTCGATAGCACCTGACCTTCTACGTAAGGTTCGGAAAACATGGCGTTGACTACTGGCGAAGCATTTCCTAGTATCACAGAAGATACCAGGAAACGCTTAGTCTTGTTTTTGCCCGCTTTGAGATAAATGTCGCCTTTGTCGCATAGGGTGATCGATGTGAGATCCATTAGAGTATTGAGCGAATCTGGTCCAATTGCCGTATTCTTTGAGGGCGCTACCATTTCCGGTGTCGTCGAGTTGGGTACCACTGGCGGATGTCCTTCAGGATTACTCATACCCGTTCGTGGTTCGAGGATAAAGCGAGAGCTTTGGGCAGAGTTGGGATTTCGAGTTAATGTGAAGAGTGAAGTGAGGATAGAGCGAGAGCTTTGGGCAGAGTTGGGATTTCGAGTTAATGTGAAGAGTGAAGTGTGAGGTGGGTGCTGTATGACCTGACAAGCGTCACGGTCATCCCAGAGCATTGACCATTAGAGCTCACCTTTCACGTGTCCTCTCGGACAGCAAGCCCTCCTATCGACATTCGACCTCTGTAGTTTGCCAACTCACCTACCGTGCCGCAGTCTGACCAATTCTTCCTTCCATCTTCAATTTATCAGCATAACAGTAAATCTCCTCATAAGTCGGACTCTTCCTCTCCGGCAACGTCTCTTCACTTCCATCGTAAGGTGGCGTCGCAACTTGCGGCACCGTCGCTTCCTGACCTTCCACCTTATGGTCACCGCTCACCTTACCAATCACCTTTGCCCAGCCCAGTCCCTTGCCTACACTTAGATCCCTGTAAGCTCTGATACACCTGTCCCGTTCCGCGGCGATACCGGGGTCGCCTCTTGAGAAACCGACGAGCACAAAGGTTGCGACTCGCATGGGAAGGATGAAGTTCTGGCTCGTCATGAGGCCTCTGCCGGGATCGGTCATGAAGCGTGCTGAGCGAGTGACAAGGGTGGCAATGTAGATTGCTTCGGTTTTCAGGCTAACTTGGATTGAGGACTGAAGAGGTACTGGATAGGGAAGATGGATCCGCGGGTCGGTATGGCCGGTTCGAAGTGAGAGCAGGGACGATGGAACACTGGCGGAGAGGGTGAGGAGAGTGGCGAGCAGGATGGGTCTGATGGACCAGGAGCGACAGAGTAGAGTGGCAATACGTAATGAAGGAAACATGACTTCGTAGTGTGCTGGTAAAGGGAGACCGAGAGTGGAAGGGTCGGCTGGCTGATTCATTATGGTATCCCAGGCGGTGAAGAGGGGCACGGAAATGGTGGTGGACAGGAAGACTTCCCAGTCGAGCACACGTTGGCGAAGCTGTACCAACTCTGTGGCTAATTGATCGAGTGAAGCTTGTTTGTCAGTGGAGTTCTTCCGTCGTTGGACAGCATCGAGACGCTCCAGAACGGCGCCGAGATCGAGGCCGATATGGGCAAGCTCGAGGTCCGGCTTCAGTGATTCATCATCTTTGAGAGGCTCGTCCCACTTCTCATCTGCTATAAAAGATGATTGTCGCATTGTAAGAGCAAAGATCATCTGGTAGAATCAGCCCAGTCAAGAATATTTGAGGAGATTGACTTACAGCAGCCCACTTTGTATCCATAAGCAGCTGCTTTGCCAAAGGCGAGATGTGCGACTTGACACCTCTCATCTGAACAAGTTTGCACTGTCCAATTGTATGCTGATGGAAGCCGTTGACATCCTCGGACGTTGATTCATACAGCTCGTAGATACCCAACGCTCTGCAGGTAGCAAGCACATCATCGTCAAGTCTCTGCGCGGGATCTACCAGCGCTTCATGGACTAATGTCAATGCTCGACCATAGATTGCTCGGCTTCGGGCCGTCAACGTTGGGTCTTGCATGTACCAACCAGCGCGACTCCATGCCAGAGCGACCAGGGACATTTCCAGCGCAGACCCTGGCAATGGTTGCGCAGCTGCGATCTCAAGCCAGTGTTCCTTGATAGTACGCCGATCCAATGGTATCGCAGGCATGTATAGCTCAATGAAGCGCCCGAGGAAGCCAGCAGTCACTAACGCATGAGTGTTGACAGGGCTCGGTATGGTCCAACCTGTGACGACGTAGCCATCCTGGTCCGTCAGAGCGTCGGAATTGAAGTACTGTGCAACATCGCTGTTGGACGATCCAGATGGGGTCGAAGCGCCACTACCACTACTCGATCCTGAACTCGAGATCGACGAAGTCTGAGATTGTGTTGGCTCCGCGGGTCGTGCTTCCTCCAGCCGCTTTCGCTTGATTCGGCCTGTCGGTGTATTGTTGATAAAGACGGCGTACTTCGCATAGCCCTCACAATGCCTCCCACTAGTAAGACACCGTTGACATGCTGGCTTCTCAGAATCGCACTGTCCTAGTCAGACATGATTCATGTTGTCATTCGTTCAACGTACTTTGACTTTACGACGCCGACAGGTTATACAGCCCGTCGACTTGCCAGCTACGCCGACCATTACGGGTGTGTTGTGATCTGTATTGCCACCAGATCAAATCTGGAAGATCGTTGTCCAAGGAAGTCGTTTGGATTGCGGTGTACAGGCTTTGTAATCAGGACTTGATACCATCGTATTGTCACGCAGTCTTCCCCTCGATATGTATGTGAAATGTGAACTAGGCAAGAAATCTCGGGCTTTCGTTCTGACCTGTCTATAGAATCGTTGGTTCATGACAGGACGCAATCGACCCCAAACACAATAAGCTGAGTGATGGGTGGCCTTGCTGAAATCCGGGTCATGACGTTTGCCGCATCCTCCCATATCACAACTAAGCCTGAGCCAGCGACTTGATACAGCGTACGGGACTTGGCTTTAGAGGTGTTTAAGGGAATGCGATTCGCGTTCTGGGTATCATAATACGTCAATAGCCTCAAGGCGCCATCGTCTTCCTTTCCCGCTCGAGCATCTCGTCGATAACCTGAAACACTCCTGTCACCTTGTCCATAACCTCCTCTCCCAGGATCTCCCCACCACCAAAGCGATGCTGTATCTTGTCCGGATGCCACCTGAACCTCTCCGCCTTGAGCATGGCCACTTTTAATCTTCCAGCTGCCTCGGTGCTATCTGGGTTGGGCAAGACGTGCCTCACCACTCGCTCAAAGAACCTCCCCACGCCCTCCCTATCCACATCCTCCAATCTCCCACCTTCAGCAGGCCAGGGTAGATCCCTTGCACCATTCTTTCCCAGTCCCTCAGCCTTCCAAGACCTGATGTACCGCTCCCAAACGCCCTCCCACCTCTCCCGCTCCTTTGCCTCCTTCACCCGTCTCGCCCTTCTCTCTTCTCCTCGTGCTAGAGCGGCATCTACGTCGCCCACCCCTCCGGTATCCCCGTGGCGTCTCTTCTGCTTTCCCTCCCGCGCCTCCCTCTCCCTCTCCGCCCGCATCTCCATCTCCCTGACCAAGTGCGGATTCGCACGTTCCCACATCTTCCGCTTGACGTACTGCACGTATTCCTCGTCGTCCATCTCTTCCAACGGGTATTCTTCCCCTTGCCTTGTGCCTCCGGCATTGTCCTTGCTGATCTTCGGCCTCGGATAAACGTTGATAGGCTGGCTATACACACCCTCCCAATACGCTGCCCCTTCATCGTCCGCTAGCGCATCGAAGAGCGAGGAAGCGAATGCTGCGTCTGGATCCAGATCTTCCTTCTCAGGTGCTGCAGGGCTGCGAGATGCGCGACTGCTGTGTCTCTCCCCAGTCGTATAACCCATATCTCTGCCTTTCTTGTGCATGCCCGCTTGTCCATGAGCTGCAGGAGACGATGCTTCCCCAGACGGGTCAAGAGAAGGATCCAACCACCCCTCCTCCTCCGGTCTTGGCAATGGGTGCGCCGCATACCGCTCCACCGTCTCCTCGTGATGCGCGTGCCCATCCCCGTCATCTCCAGAAGCGGATCCCGTACTACCATGTCCCCGCCGGCTTCTGTCCCGTTCGCGCCCACCACAACCCCCCTCCTCCTCTCTTCGACGCTTGTGTCCGTGCCCACCACTCGACCCCCCGTTCAAGCCAGCCGACTTGGACGATTTGGTCTTGAACCGGAACCTCCCGCCTCTGTCCCTGTCTCTCGCGTCCTCTCTCTCGGCGCCACGCGCTCGCCGTCGTCTCCTCTTGCTTCCCCGCTCGAGCGCCTCCCGATGTCCCTGCATCTGCGCCTCATGCTCCCTTATCGCGTCCTCGTATGCGTCCAAGATATAGGCATGCGTGCGGTCGGTATGGGCGTTATCTGCGCGCGAGGAACGGACGAAGGCGAGGTTTTCTTGGACCGACATGGGTTTTGTTCCTCTCTACCTTCCCACCTTCGCTGGGAGCTGAGACTGGTAGGGCGACAATTATGAGGGACGCGTCCATCATCTCGGAGGGGACGGCGAGAAAGATGATATGAGGAGCTGGGAAGTGAGCGGTCCTGTCTGCATGGTGAAGATTGTGATAGAATGAGGGATTGGAATGTCAGGGAGACGATGGAGGGGCACTGTTTGTGACGAAAGGCAATTCTTGGCATGAATGTACCTCACCTCACATGGTTTACTGGCAAAACAGACTTTCGAAAGACGGACGGCTCAGATACATTTTGTGACATCTTTGTTCGTTCCTACTATTCACAGCCACTACACCGACCGACATCTACAGCCCTTTTCCCCCGTCCTTCTTCCTCCTGTATCCTCCCTTTTTCCTCCCATATTACACCCATCGGGGTACCCTCCCCTCCTGTCCCCCTGTCAAGCATAGTGATATCTGCCAGTTTTTCATACTTCCCCGTTCAATAGCCAATGCCCCATAGCCACGCCAAGTTTCGAACCAAATAACGACAAGGAAAGAATATCCACAAAGGATAAAGAGAATGATGTGGTATGGAGACTAGCAGGTTTGCACATCCTATCCTCAATGGCTTTTTAGTAATGCATCCTGATGAAAAAAAGGATATGGTATCAATAATTGTTGAATGCCGCGACGCTCTGATGGGAGTGGAAAAAACGAGATTGACGTTTTGGTTGTGTTCTGCGGCTGGCTTTCTATTCCTGCTGCAAAAAGGTCGGGAGGTTGTTCTCCGGTCCGAGGGAGAGGTTGTTGAAGTCATTCGCAAGACCAGCGTTGGACGTGGCGATGCTGCCGAGACCGGCTCCCAGACCAGCAAAGGCCTGTCCTTGGGTGGTGCTGGGCTGGCCTGGGGCAGGGCTGAAGACGGGGAGACTGACAGTACGAGCATGGCTCTTACCCACGCTGAGGGTTTGTCGGTGTCCAGAAGACGCAGGCTGACCGGGTCCACCAAAGCCGTTGATGTTGACACTGTGGGTTGCCTGATGCCCCATGTGAGGAATGGGCGCATCGAGCGAGGAGCCGACAGAGTTGCGAGTGGTGTTACCGCTGCTATAGAAGGCTTGCTCAGCGGACAGCTGCTGCGATGGCTGCGACCCATGTGCTGGTACGATATTCATTGTAGGCGGAGACATGTCGTCACCGTAGCCTTGAGACATCTGTTGTTGGATTTGTTGCTGAGTGGCCGCAAGGTACATGGTCAAGGGGTTGGCCTGACCAGTATTCACAACGGTAGATGCAGTAGGACCTTGGAGCGGGTTGACATTACCCGACGCACCAGACGCGGGAGAGACTGATTCCTGAGCACGGTTCGGCTGTAAACCATTCATCTGCGCACCGTTCATCTCCTGCTGCATGGCCTGCTGTTGGGCTTGCTGCAAATTCTGACGAGGTGGGTTACCACATCTGTCCTTGCCAAAGTTGACCTTGAAGCGCTTGTACTCGTCCTTGCCGCGAACTGCCTCGATGGCCTTGATAGCATTGGCGATGTTAGTGAAGTTGACAAATGCACAGCTCTTCTCCCGCAGAGTGTTGACCAGCTCGATCTCGCCGTACTCCTGGAAGTCTTGTCGGAGACGCTCTTCAGTCCAAGTCTCGTCGAGGTTGCCGATGTAAACGTTACGCGAGGCGCCGCCCGCTACAGCCATGCTGATGGCAGGAGGAAGAGGTCCAGAGTGCTTTCCCCAACCAATCTTCAGTCTCCTGTTGTGGATCATCAGGCCTTGCAAGTTAGACAGAGCGAAAAACGAAGCTGCTGCGGTCGGGTCAATGAAAGTGACAAAGCAGATGTGCTTGTCCGGAATGTAGCGAATGTGGTGGAGAAGACCGCCACGAACCACGTTACAGATCTCTTCGATGGTGGTCTCTGGGTGGATGTTGCCAAGGTAGATGGTCCTGTTGCCAACATTGCTGGCACCTCCTGCAGTGCTGGCAACGGCTGCTGCAGCCACTGACTGCTGGGCGAGAGCACTAGCGACCAGATCCCTATCGACACTATTGAGGACATGAGCGTAGCCTGGGGCGATACCAAGATACTGGGCGGCGTTCTGCTGCTGGGTCTTGGAGACGTATGCGCATCGGTCCTTTCCGTAGTAGACACGTCGTGGCGGCTGCCATTTCGCCTCTTGAGGAAGCTGGGTGACAGCCTTGATAGCGTTGCCGATGGAGAGGAAATGGACGAAGCCAATTGCCTTCTCGCGAACAATTTTAACAGTATCGATGGGGCCGAACTTGGTAAGCTCATCCCTCAAATCCTGCTCGGAAGTCTCCTCGGGCAGGTTGCCAAGGTATACGTTTCGAGAAGCGCCCGACTGCTGGACCGCGAGAGCTACAGATGTCGGCACGGAAGAAGGCTTCCCCCAGCCAATCTTGATGTCCTGGTTCTTGATGCACAACTTCTTAAGGATGGCATCCGAGTGGAAGTGTGTGGCAGAGCCGCTATCGAGGAAGGAGATGAAGGCGCAGTTCTTGTCTGGGAGCAGCCTGACTGACTCGATCTGCCCACTTCGCACATGACCGAGAATGTCTTCTGCGGATGTGTCGGGAGGAATATTGCCAAGATAGACAGTTCGGCTCTGGGATGATACTGGGTTGGGAGCCATGGCCATTGGTGCACCGTATCCGCCCATCATGCCCATGTTACCTGTGTTCATCTGTTGGCCGAAACCGTATGTTGCGGTCGGCGAGCCTGGTCCAGACATGTATGAGTTGCCCTGGGGTCCCATCGGTTGAGCATACATCTGAGGCGACATCATGCCTTGCTGTTGCTGCTGTCGCTGATTCTGGTTTGGAATCTGGTTCAGGAAAGTCGAAAAGGACTGAAACTGCGGTGAAGCAAACCCTGAAGGAGATTGAGCCTGAAGTGGACTGCCAATGAGCAAATTCGAAGGAAGGAGTGGTGTGAAGTTCATGTCGAGAGCTGTGCCCGGAGTGGGCATGTCTTGAATGCCGGAAGTGTTGATGCGGGAGGTATTGATGTGCATGTTCTCCCTCTGAGGATGTCTGTCGGCATATCCGGACACTGAAGGATGGTTATTGCTGAAGGCGGCTTGCGAGAAGCCAAAGCTGTCGGTGTTCATAGTGGGAGTGCCCTGCTGACGAGCAGTAGCAAATGGAGAAAAGGAGTCTCCCTCTGGCGAGGCTAGCAGATGAGGAGGTAGGACAAAGTCCTCACTGGGGCTCTGGGATAGGACCGCCGTCTTGATGATCCTTGGAGTCCGGTCAAGGTGGAACCGGACACAGCAAACGTATAGTATAGGTTCTTGCTCTTTCTGGCAGCTAAATCAGAAACCCGCTGCTTGTGAGATGTCGTAGAAGTAGCCGGACAAGGCGCTATATGTAACAGATGCTGTACAATGATCGTTGGCTTCGTGGGCAAAATTTCGCAGTGGTGGATTAGGTTATGGTAGTATGTGAAAAGTCGATTGACAGTCGACTATTGAATTTGTCAAGAAGGATTAAATGGTGTAGGTATCAATCTTGAAGACAATAGTAGGCAAAGCCGAGAAGTTGAAAGCAATTGAGCCTGAGCGAGTGTGGGAAAAAATGACCAAGAGATGTGGATGAACGAAAGGATAGGTAGAGAGGTGAGCAATGGTCAGGAGAGAAACAAAGAGGTAGGGTCGAAGATAGAGTGGTAGGTATGACAGAACGACCTGAAGAACCAAATGAGGGAATTCAGTGGGAATTGGCAGCCGCAGAGGCTCAAGATGGTAGCGCTTGGAGTAGTTCCTCGACGAGGCTGCTGTACATGGACAGCTATGAGATCCTATGAGATCCAAGACATGCACGCAGCGAGAGTGAAGCCCTGGAAATGAAGATTTCCCAATCCGGTTGCCAGAACGTACCGCTCAACCAATCACATACCCATTCGCTTCCTTAGCGTGTCAATTCGTGTCGATTCGCGTCAAGTAGAATCCGGCCGCTATTTTTGACAACCTCTAATAAGCAGATGCATGATCGAAATATTGGACGCGCCTTTCTGCATGCGGACCGCAGGCAGTGTCATCGCGTGGAAGCCATCCGCCATCCAGGGGCAGTCTGTCAAGTCCATCGAGGCTACCTACCACAAGTGCCTGGAATGCGCCTTCCAAGTGCCGGTGACGGATGGCCGACGATGGCAACGTAGAGAGACACAGGGCGTTCGGTAACGATCAGACCTTGCAGCTCCAATCCGGGGTCGACGTCCAGACGGACCATGGACTACTAATGTCGAAATGGATCATTGTGACCATCGTGACCATTCTGACCATTCTATCGAAACCGGTGCCCGATAGCACTTTTTGACGTGCCGGTTAGCAATTCTCATTGATCGACAGGCACTGCCGCAGACTACCCTCGCATCCCTGCACATGGCTGTCGCGACATGCACGGTTCACGCGGCTACTCCTCGGTACCCGTCTTGATAGGATGCCAAACGTCAGTCATGCATGATGATCTATTATGCACTAGTTTGCTAGCTGCTGTATAGCAAGGAACAGGCCTCGTATTCGCGGAACCAGTGTGTCATGACACTACCTAGTACACGTCCTCGACGGCCAGTGGCACGACGTAGCCGTTGCCTTCGCTTCCGCAGAGCGCTGAGACCGGGTTCTCGAAGGTAGGGTCGAAGATGAACGAACAGTACAGGGTTTCCGCTACCGGCCTTGCATGCGACCCAAACGCTGAGGGCACTCGTTGTGCCTTCGCAAGTCAAGGTGCCATCTGCTGATCGTTAGCACGCCGCGACTTCGACATTGTCACCACCCTGTGCTCTGCTCTGCTCTATGGCGTCAAAGTGGTAGATGAACGCCTCCAATTGAATTGATCTCCGTTCAGGCTATAGGCGTCCGATACATTATTCGGGTCTCATCCGGCATATTTGACGTACAAGCCGGAAGCGGCAAGTGGTGCCACAGCTTTGACCTTGAACTAGGTAGGCGTTACGCTCTCAACGGATGACACTGTGACAGTGATGGTCGTCACGGTCGAAGTTGGGCCGACAGTGGTAGTCCAAGGCGTCGCTTCCAGACTGCAAGCAGATGACTGGACAGGGACCGGGCATTTAGTAAGCACGTCCGGTGTTGTTGCGGCCCTTCTGACATGCCGCCAAGTCTGAATGTTCAACGGTGGGTTCAATGTCGAAGAGAACGAATCTACTAGGAGATGTAGGTGTACTTGTCTTATAATCATCGCATTGAACAGCCAAACTACCTCTTTCCACAAGTCATCAAAACAATCACCCCCGTCCAGCGCTTCTAATTGCCGGTAGTATCCTTGATTAAGCCAGTAGCAAGTACAAGGTCACGACACCAGTATCAAAGAGTCGATATGCCAGGAGGTTGCGGCGTGGCTGCGAAAGAAAGGCGTTTGAGACATGCTTGTCAAGCAATATCTTTTGGTATGGGCCTGATTCGTGGCGGAATGGGCGCAATAATGAATCCCTAGCTACACTTGTTAAGACTTGAGGTGAGACAACGGCAACTGAAGAGCCCAGATATGCAGTGTAGGAGAGCTGCAAAGAAACGATTGCTGCCGTCCTAACCCAGCGCCAGTCGGATGTCTGTCTTCATAACAACATACGTGTTCTGCAGCCTTATCTCGACTGCGGACGGAGCTGAAGACTTCGAGAGGGATTGGATCAAGTCCTACTATCTTGACATTGCTGATGCTGTTTTGGAATGGGCGAACTTGTGAGACCCAGATTTGGAGCAGAAGTCGTTCGAGATACGCAATACAGAAGTAGAGAGCACCAAACAACAAAGTGCAATTTCTCGTATAGCCATCTATACTAGCAACGATGACTGTTCTGCGCTGTAAGGTGTCCAGGGTGATCGCTGAAGTTGCAGATGCATGAAAGCGAGCTTACGGTGGAAAAACAAATTTAGGAAGGAGAGGCTTGCGTTTCGCGACAATCGACAAGTCGGCAATCGCATCTGATGTTTCCCGTGTCAGCATCATCGCTTGCATGAGTCTTTGGCGGCAGCTGAGCAGTGATGGAGATGTTGGACTGGATGGAGGCAGAGACGGAAGTCGGCATGGCTGAAGAATCACTTCATTCCTCCTTCGCCAACACGCCCCCGCATGGATCTGCAGCCTGCAGTGTCGTGCCATGTGCAAGCCTTTGCAGTCTTCTTGCTTTCTTTCTTCTATCGCCTTCTGCCACACTTACTGCGCTCATTGCTAGCTACCTGAGGCGGCCAATCTTTGTCCAAATCGCAGTAGCATATTGCCCGATGGAATACGACAAAGCGACCGTCAGCGGTCCTCCAGAGGCCAGAGCCTATTCGCACGACCAGTCCCGCGATGGCGAACACAGAGGAAGGCTCCGAGTGGCTGGACCAAATGTGGATACTGCAGCACTTGGTGAGCCATTGCAGTTTGCCTTTAGCGGCCGCACTGCACCAAATCGCTTCCTGAAAGCGCCCATGACTGAACGGCTTTGCACGTGGAACAGCGATACTGATGAGACAAGTGGACGGGGTGTGCCCACTCCTGAAATCATCAATCTGTACAAGCGATGGGGCGAAGGCGGAATCGGCATAATCGTGATGGGCAACACCATGATATCCTACACAGCTGTTGAGGCATTCGGCAATCCAATCTTGGTCGATGATCACGACAGCCGTCTTGCCAAATACCGGGACCTGGTATCCGCCGCAAAAGCACATGGTAGTCTTTTCGTTTGTCAACTATCCCATCCTGGTAGGCAGGGTGGAGCAGCTCTGAACCCTCAACCTGTGTCTGCGTCCGATGTCCATCTGAACATAGCTTGGGCAGGTAACAACTTCAACAAGCCCAGAGCCTTGACTGTGCCAGAAATTAAAGACTTGGTCAAAGCCTGGGGAGAATCAGCAAGGCTCTGCTATGAAGCAGGGTTTGACGGCGTGCAAGTCCATTGCGCTCACGGCTATCTGCTAGCCCAATTCCTATCCTTAACAACCAACAAACGGGACGATGAATACGGTGGTCCCCTGGAGAACAGAGCTCGTTTTGTGTTCGAAGTCATCCGGGAGATCAAAAGAGTGATACCTGACAGGAAGTTCATCATTTGTGTCAAGATCAACAGCGTTGAGTTCCAAGCAGGGGGCACACAACCAGAAGACTGTCTGAAATTGTGCCAGCAGCTTGAAGAATTAGAGGTTGATTTCGTTGACCTGTCCGGCGGGACGTTCGAAGGCCGAGCCTTCGAGCACAAGAAGGAGAGTACCAAGAAACGAGAGGCATATTTCATCGAGTTTGCCGAAATGATTCGCCCGAGCCTAAAGAAGACCAAAGTGTTCGTCACTGGTGGCTTTCGAACGGCGCAAGGCATGGCCAAAGCTGTAGAAGGGGGAGCCTGTGATGGTGTTGGTATTGGACGGCCTTTGGCAGCTGAGCCGTATCTATGTAAGGAGCTTCTGACTGGAAGGGTGACAGGCGCTATCGATAATCTGGTTCCACTACCGCAGAATACACAGTCTAGCGGTAGTCTGCTTCACCAAATTGGTAAAGGCCATGAGTTTCTCAGCGATTTCAGCGATCAGGAAGAGGTCGAGAGGTGGCTGGTCGAGTTTCAAAAGGAAACCAATCGCAAGAAGAGCATCCTGCCAAAGGTTGACAGCTCGGGCTATCCACAGGTCACAGCGACTGCGGGATTCGCATACCTCGCCTGAATCGATAGCCCCGTAGCGGGTGCGGCTATCACAGCCCAGTCCTAGGGCATATGACCTGACCGCGTCCAGCGTTTAAGATACCCTGAGGTACGTCGATGTAGGATCGATACTCATCCGTTCCGCTTCGTGACCACGATATAATCGAGAGGCGGCTACAACAGCATCCTTGAACGCGATCAGTGTGGTCACCGACGATTCCAGCAGAGAGATCCTACAGCAACACAAAGCTTTTCGAGCTGAAACTGGTTCTGGTATTCATTAGAAAGTCATCTATCGTTGTGGCAGACCAAGACCCTACGACATTGCGGATATACAGTATGTTGTCTTTCCTTATTCAATCTCGTACATTCCCCTACGTGGAAATCGTTTTTTGGAACCTGCAAAGGTTCGCGCCACACCTCCTTTGATCTTACTTGTCAATACTGCGCAAGTGAAGTCCGAGGCTGGTCTTGACCTATCCTTCCTCAGACCAGCATCAGTCAAGACCGAGCGGCAGCCTCGCGCGAATTCCACGAGTGTGCAGCCCGTCTCCATGTCAGTGATCGTTCTCAAAACGTCTTGGAACGCTGTCGTCAATTCGGCACCACTAGAGTCACTTCCCTGACTCACCACATTGTGAGGTGTTTGCGTTGCAAACTATTCACAGACGACTTAGACCTCGATCACTCACAGTTTCGTCTCTGCTTTCACCAGATCGCCCATCATGGCTGAAAAAGTTATCTACGCAAACGGAGATGTCGTCTTGACAGCTACTAAAAGCGGCGAAAGCATCAGATATAGGGTCAGTTCCGCTCCTCTCTCTTGCGCATCGCCAGTATTCCGTGCTATGCTTACCGGTCCTTTCAACGAGGCTCAAACCCTGGCAAACCGAGGCTCGATCGAAGTCAACGTCCCCGACGATTCCATCATCCTTGGTATGGCTCTACACTGTATCCACTTTAACAACTCGGCATTACCCGCTACCTTGGAGGCGGAGCGCATCCTACAAGTTGCAGTTCTGGCAGACAAGTATGACTGTCGCCACGCTCTCGCTGCCATGGTCGGGGAGTGGTCCAGACAACTCATCAAACAGCTCCCTGAGGATGGCACTAGTCACTTGGATGAATGGCTCGATATTCTCACAACCGCCTATATCATTCGCCTTGAAGATGTATTCAGGATTGCCTCCGCCAGAGTGTTGGAGGCTTGTGGCACACGGGTGTAAGAGATCACTGCAAAATACCATCCCTTCTCGCCCGAATATGTAGCGAGTACGTCTCCTTTTCCAGTGGGCTGACTTATGGAGCTGACAGTGGACAGTCTGGCTCGAGACGGCAAAGGAACGTCTTCTCGGTGCATATAGAGAGCTCCTTACAGACGTGATCACACATGACTGTCAGCAACTGGATTCAAGCCACACAGCTATGTATTCACTGCGATGTGACATGAATTCGGAACCTGGATGGCTGAGTACCTCCTCTGTGCAAGAAATGAGACGCAGGCTCGGACAGATGCTCGAGGGTAACAGGAAAGCTGCCAACGACTTCGACAATTGTGATTATTGCGGCGAGATCCCTCTGCCACTGGGCTGTATCAGTCACAACGATCTCACGGTAGCGGAAAGTTTAACTGGATTGTGCTTGAGATGCTGCGTCGCTCGCGAGGGTGACGCCGGGTACTGCAAAGGTGATTGTGGTGGACCTCGTACCTGAGCTGATTCGCAAGGATGAAGGTCGAGTAGTATCGTAGGCGTGTGAGTACAGCCGAGATTTTAGGTTGATGCATTGTTGTGGAGTGAACTCCATGCTAGCTTGGAGGGGAGTATCGAAAGTGATCATAGTCTGCACCAATGGTACCGGCTGATATGGATGAGTGTGGCAGATTTCGGAGTCGACCATAGCTCTATCTATATGCAGAAAACGTGAGTATGATCATTCCATATCTAAAAGTGGTCGTTTTTGCCAGACGCAATTCGCGACATCCGCGCGTCTACTCGGTAGTGCCTGCCGTCCGAGGCTGCAGGCAAGGAGGCCTTTCAGAAGTACCAATCTCTCATCCACGACTAGGTTACTCGTAAGTCATCTTTCCCTGTGCTACCAGGGTACCGATAAGTTCTCTAGTATGGCTGGAGGTTGGACAAAAGCGTCTCAAGTCAGGGTATCGAAGCTGGCTTATGCAGGTAGTTTTGTGCACATGTACGTTCCCCAACGAATACCACAGCGTAGTGGCGGAGGTGCATTGTCGACTACGAGAGTCACCTGGATGGGTGAAATCCTGGACTCCCAAGGACGACCAAGAGACATATGATACATTCTGCAAGAAGGTGGCGACGACGGATGGCTTTTACTGTAAGTGCATGAGCCGTCAGTCAAAGTGGATCGTACCCAATCAGGCAACTTCACATGCAAATATATATGTGAAAGATTCATCCTCACTTCTAATCAACGTGACTCTCCGAGAGACATTCCAAACGCTCATAGTGTTTCAACATGACTGACGACACCATCTGTACCCACAGCGATGCTTCCCTCACTGCTGGGAAAGGTGACATGATCGTGGTGTTTCGCGTCAGCTCCATCATCCTCGCATCAGCCTCCCGAGTCTTCGAAGCCATGTACTTCGGAAGATTTCGAGAATCTGACGAATTACTAAACGAGAACGCCTGTACGCATCTCGAAGAGGACGCAAAGATTGTCGGCATATTCCTGCGGCGTCTACACTATCCGACCACAGCGGTCAAATCACGCATCACGACGAAAGACTTGCTTAGAGTGGTGATCCTCGCGGACAAATACAACTGCTCAGCGAATATGGCCATGCTTGCTAGCTGTCTATATTTTGGAGGCGTTCTTTTGGCTGGAAACTTTCAGGGGCTCTCGTGCCTTTGCTTCAAGCTGTGCGACATGGACATCACGTTTAGTCGACAGACTACTGGGAAGACCCGCATCTTCGGCCTCGGCCTGGTCTGCTCGGGACATCATACTCGGTAGCGTCGCTCGACGTCCTCGATGTATGATCGCGGTGGCAAGCTGAATGTATACCGAGGTCTACTATGACACAGTGGAGAAACAGTCCAAAGCCAGCCAATGAGAGCGATGAATATCTTGATACGCGCAAATAGAGCCTTCAATAATCTTTGGACGAGAATACTTCTCAATTTCGCCTCTATCAAATGGTGAGTGGCATCGAACCATTGCATCAGTAGGTGAATCACGCCCTGGCGATGTCCTCACGCATGTAGAGGCTCGTATCAATATATCGTTTCAGCCTCTGCGCTTTCTCATGGGTCACCATTGGTTCATGGTCTTTTTCCTGTACCTCGCTATGCCGGAGAGACGACTGTCGCTGACCCTATTACCACGCTAGCTTGGAACTACTAGGAAGCCATCTACGTTGCTCTGTTCATGTTCGCTTCCGCTCGTGCTTTGACAGAACCGACAACACACCAATTGAGCTCCCAGTCTTCATTCTCGACAGTGCCAATCCACGATAATGGCTCACGATGACATTTCACAATCATCGAGATAAGCTCAGAATACCTCTTTTCATCATCGCAGCATGGTTCTATCACGTTCTTTACCACTTTCCCGTTCTTACTACACCCGACGTCTACTTTCCCTGGCAGTACTTGACTTCGTATCCGGTCACTGCACGGCCTCCAGCAGATCACCACCTTGACGAAGCGATAGCGCACGAGCAGGAGGTTGACCGCGAGCATGTCGTCCCAATCTTCTCCGGTCTCGCATCGGTTGTTATCAACTTCTATCTCCAGTTCTCTCACCACCTCCGCTGGCCGTTCGAGACGATGATTATACCGTATCCCGGTAGCTCTTTGGACTCTACTCCACACGTTTGATAGTCATCTTCAACTTTTACGTCAATTGAGTTCAGCCATGGAGGGTCTGCAAAGCTTCCGATTGACTTTAGCGGCTGTTTTAGTTTATATCTGGCGTTGCTGGTAGCTGCAGTCACTGTGGTAGATTGGTTCGAGAGAGCAGATACAGTGATACAGCGACACATCAAGTGGTTGTGGGACTGGCTCTCACTGAGGGAACAATGATCAAATCAACACTGGACGATCCCTTGTCGACTTTGCGGAACGGCATCATGATAATCGCGTCGTATAAATCTCATGATTTCATATATCGAAACATCTGTGCTCTTCATGCCACTTCATCAACTCGAAGTGCAAGGCTCATATCCAGCATAAAGCTTGATTGGCTGATTGGCTGATTGTGAGTCTGTACCACAATCACACGGGATACGCGACGCCCAATCTTCAGGAAATGGTTGTACACAGAACTCGAGATTCTCCCTTGGACCTCCCTGTCTTCGCAACCTCTATCTTGACTATCCTACCCAGTCACAGCCCTAGCTTAACATCTCATCACTGGCACAGTATGTCTTCGTCGTACTCTCTTTTGACACAGATGGACCCCCATGCAGACGAACCTCCCAAAGACATCTACATCGACTGCTACTTCAATGACAGATACGAGCGGTTCACAGCCAACACTCGTGTTCTCGAGACAAACTCCGAAGTCTTCGCCTCACTCGTTGAGAGTTGCTCTCGATTCCACAATGGTGCAAAGGTCATTCAGGTGACTGCTCCAACTGACAGCATGGATTTTCTCATGCTGGCTCTACACAAAGATCCCGTCTCTGTCAATCGCGAGTTCACTTCTCATCAACTAATCCAGACTGCTTTGCTCGGACGAGAGCTGAAATGCGGCGCTCGGCTGAACGCAGCCCTGGAGAATTGGTCTTTACACACACTTGTCCTAGAACCAAGTCCTAAGGTATTCAGCTTGGCCGCCATGGTCATCATGTCCTATGTTACGAGGATGGATTCGTGGTTCCACAAGGCCACAAAGTACGTCCTTATGAACTACACTGGGGACTTCAAAGGGCTGTTTGACGAGCAATGGAAAGGAGTGGTGCCGTTGTGGGTGTCTGGTCGATGCTCCCCGCCCCCTTTCACCCAGCCACGAAGCTGACTTGTTGGCAGCCGAATTGGAGATCCGCCGATCCGACATGCGGACCTTTCTTCGCCAAGGCTTGATGAATGCTCGCCGAGACACCTGGATGGTCGACAGCACTCCGAGCCTAGTGCAGGCACTCAATGCGATGCTCATGGAGGATGGGTACTATAACGGCATCCAGGCTTTGTCACAGACCATCGGCACCATACTGAGGTTTCGGACTGTGACAAGGATGGAGATGATCCTGCAGGGTATCAACGTGGATACGGAAGACTCACTGCCGTTGTATATCCGCAGGGTGACAAGTATCGTGGATGAGCTGGAGGCCATGCCTCAAGGTATGGAGCTGCCGGCTGAGAATGGCTCAAGAAGGTCCAACTCATAAGGCATGTGCTAATCTGGTGAAACATAGGTCTATCGCGGAGACCTACTCGACAGGAACGACCTAAAACTGGTATCGGATAAACTTCGCTTGGTAGCAATCGGACAAGAAGAAAATATTAGGTTTGCGGGTTTGAATGCCAGGAACGGTCACATGACTAGCATTTTATTGTCTACTTCCACTTCGATGGTCTCATCAGTCATCTCGCCAACCACGACATTTCCATCATCAGTGTTCTGCAATTTAGCTCTCGATCACATTGACATATTAAACTTGATACCTTCAGTACCACTTTGTCGATATGCTGCCCCTTGCAAGTTCTGCATCGTGCAAATTAAGCTTTCAGAAGAATGGTGAGCAGGTAAGGTCCAAATCCATTCGAGACGAGAATGCGACGAACATTTCTTTTCTATCTTCTGCTATTTAAGTACGCCATTTGCTATGGGTAGGTCTTGGACTACACGATATACTACATCCAAAGAGCAATCCTTTCACCTCTGCGTCCACCCCTCGTCACCATAACGAGACGGCGCTACCGAGTGGCAAGGCAGTCACCACCGCAATTCAGCAACACAAGCTCTCCGGTGATACCTCTAGCAACCATGCCCAACAATCAGCGAGAGCCAACTTCCCACGGTTGTTGCGATACCCAAGCTTGGACCGCCACAATCCACGTCCGCTCGAGCAAAGACCGGAAATGGCACCACTTCAAAGTCAATAAAGCCGTCGTCCAAGACCACTCTCCAGAACTCAGGCAGCTCTTCAGCGACATCCCCGGTCCATCCCGCCACACCGAACAGCTCCGCCTGCAGAGAAGCGAAAACATCTCAGCTTTCAACGCTTTGCTACGATTCATACACGGTCTTAGGGATTCTCTTTGCAACATTTTCCAGCTATCCAGAATCGCTGTCCGATACGGTGCCCACGAACTTGTTTTGCCCATTAGTACCTGGTGGATGGCCACGTTGCCGCTGCTTACGGAAAATATGAAGGTATTGGCGGGTTTGAAGGTCGAGTTGGATCGGATCGAGGTGAAGTTGCAAGCGCGATTTGGACCGATTCGAGACATGCACTTTGACGATGAGAGACTTGAGGATAGGGGAGATGGGAGCAGGGACAAGGTTTAGAATCAATCGGTTTGCGGTCTTGCAGCAGAGGTAAAAGCAAAGTCGGGACCGATTGCTACTGCAAAGCTTCAGGACGAGGTAGTCCAACAACAAGAGAACGAGCACGAGGCCCTTGGGGATGAATCGGGCGAGAGGTGAGGTCGTAAAGGACTTACTCTTGGACATGTTTGAATTGACAGTGTTCATGGAAACACTCCAGAACCAAGACTGAATGACCACGACACGGAAAAAGACCACGAATGAACGCAGCACATTAGATACCATTGAACTAGACAAATGCATATGAAACCTTCCAAACATAACTCCATGCCATGCAACCTAAACGCCATCTACCCCGTCTGCGCCACCTCCGCGAACCACTGCCTCAACGCACTCGCCAGCACACTCGGCAGTTCCGCAACATCCCTCACAATGAGGTAGTACCTGAAGGGAAACGTCTCGATATACCTCCCGATCTCGACCTGCGTTCTCCCCTCCGCATCCTTGTGGAACCGTGGCCTCTTCAGGTCAACGATACTCGCCTTTCCCTTGCCCTTGCCCTTGCCCGCATCAGCGTCGATGATGACAAACACGACCATGACCCTCTCCTCCCGCATCTGCCGCTCCATTCTCCTCACCCCTTCTTCGTCATCAAACACCCCGTCCCCGACGATCAGCATGAGTTGCCACATCTGCCCCCCCCTTCCGCCACCCCTCGCTCTTGCCTCGGAGAACATATCCCTCGCTTGGGCAAGCAGGAGCTTGACGTCCGTGACCGTCTGCCCGAACTGGATACTCCGGACCACTTCGGCGCCTTTGTCAACGGACAATGTCTCCCCGAAGCTGATGGGCATTTTGACATCCCGGCCGAAACCAACGACGCTCAGCTCTCCTGCTTCAAGCATGCCTAGGGCCCGACCGACCATGGCGACCGTGTCGAGCGCCATGGCCCCCGCGCCGGACTCGGCCATGCTCCCGCTGTCGTCGAGCGCGATCACGATCTGGTATTCCCTCTTGCTCGGCACGGAGCGGCGGAGCCAGATCTTGTCGCGTTTGTAGTTCGAGGCGATGTACGGGATGATACGCTTGATGTTGAGACGTTTGCCGGTGCGGAAGTCACCTCGTAGCTTGGTGGATGATGTCGGGTGGAGGATGAGGCGCAGTTGTTCTTGGAGTTGAAGAGAGTGGGGGAGAGTTCGGGAGAGGTGGTTGTTCCAGGTTGAGGTGGCGGTGGAGTGGTCCATGTCCGTGGCGGAGTCCGGTATGATCGGACGGGACTGAGATGGTGCTTCTTCGACAGCAGAATCAGAGACGTCTGACAAGTCCTCGGATGGAGCGCCGGATGCTTCGCGAGTGCGTGGCTCTGGTGACGGTTCGCGATACTCCCCAACGAAGGCTTTGCGTTGGTCGTCGGCTCGATCAGGTTCAGCTTGGTCTTGCTCATGGTCGACCGCATCGCGCATTTCTGTGTCTCCATGGTCAGGCTGAGCTTCATCTCGATCATCCTTTGGGAATTGATCGGCGCGTTCCTGCTCGTTAACAGCAGTGCCAGCATCTTCGTCGATGGCAGTCGCTTCGTCCTCACGAGCAGCTCCAAGTGCTTGCGTATCGCCTTCCTCCTCTTCGTCGGAGAGATGTTCAAAATCTACATCCTCCATATCTGCGTCCTCCTTGTTGCGCCTATCTTCTAGTCGTTGTCGTTCCTTCTCCTTCCCTTGTTGGCGCTGCTCTTGGATCCGATCTCGACGCTGCTTGTACCATTTCTCCATTGCATCACCAAGCTTCCTGAAAGACTCTTCTGCCGCAGTCACAGGCTCTTCCTCGTCTTGTTCGGTGCCGGCTTCCTGCTGCTCATCATCGTTCCTCTGGCCTTGGGCACCTGAGGTCTCTTGCATATCGGTGTCATCATCTTGTGCACCTTGAGGACGCTGAGCTGCTCCGGCCTGAGCTTCTTTGTCTTCCTCATTCCGTTGTTGCTCTTCGTCGAGCCCAGTCCCATGAGCATCAGTCGGCGCAACCTGATCTGCTGCGATGGAGTCATCAGGTCTATTGTCCTGAAGCCCGGTTTCGTTCTCCTCTGGCACTTCATCATCATCGGCTGTCTCGCCCGCCTCGTCTGTCTTTTCATCCACCTCATCATCACCCAGCTCCTTGTTCTCTGATTGCTCTGGTACGTCATCTCCAGCCTCTTCATAGGTTTCCTGGTGGCGGTCCATATCCTCGCCCTGCTCTTCCGTCTCTTGACCATCTTCCTCCATCATGTCTAGATCGTCATCGACTTCATCCTTCTTCTCCTGCCCATCCATCTCGATGTCATCTGGCAGATCCAGATTCTCTTCCTGTTGCATGGTCGGATCGGCTCTCTCGGCTTCCTTCTTGACGTCCTCCTCATTCTCCTCCTCTTCTGCGCCGATTTGTTCTTGCTCCTCTTCTCCCTCTCCAGCATCCTCTTTCTCACCCTTCTCTTGCTTCTTCTCCTCTCCAGCAGCAGCAACATCATCACTCTTCGTCCCTTCCGCTTTATCCGCCTCCTGCTCCTTCTGGTCCTCCTCTTTCCCACCGTCATCCCACATCTTCTCATCCACAGTCCCCTCACCAAGGTCATCCACCGAGCCAGCCTCACTCTCCACCTCTCTTTCTTCTCCTTCATCGCCTTCATCTCCTTCCTCATCCTGCTTCTCCTGCTCATCGCCGTACTCGCCCTCCATCTCCTGATCAGCCATGTCTACCGCGTCCTTCTCATCTTCCATCTCTCTGTCTTGCTTCTCCTCATCCTTCTCCTGGGCGAGCTCGCCCAGGTCTTCATCGTCACCGATATCCTTGCTGATGTCCTCCGCGCCCTCGCCGTCACCCAGACCAGTGCCGGATTCCACCCCACTTTCCTTCTCTGCCGCTGGGTCGGTGTCTTTCTCTTTTGGCGAGCAGAAGCCATCTCGAGCGAGCGTGACGTAGAGCTTGGCAAGATTGGCAGCCATGGACGTCGTGGATGTGTGGAGAGCGAGGAGACGAGAGGTGAGACTTGAGCAGGTCTTGTGGTACTGCTCGAAGACAGGAGCAAGAGAGAGGAGGGAAGTGATCCCCGGTGTCAGTGCATCATCTGGAAGTCGTTGAAGGGATTCAAGAATGGAGCTGAGACTTGTCTTGAGCTCTGGTAGACGTAGGCGAGTGACTGCAGTGCTGAGCGTGTTCGCTTCTTGTACCAACCATGATGGGTCTTCGGGCGATGATGGAAGCTCGGCGAGAGTCTTTGGTACAGTCTCTATCGCTGCAAGTACTTGGTCGACAGCTGCATGCAGAGTCGATTGGAAGTCTTGCAGCGACAGTGGCTTTACATTTTCAGCATTGTTGTTTGTCCACGAATCGTAGTCTGTCCACTGTAGGACTTGTGAGAGGAGAGGTCCAAGTGGAGGACAATCATCGATCATCTGTTCTACGTCCGCTCTGACTGTGTCGACGTCAGCTGTTGATTTCGTCAGGACATCACGCACTTCATCGCTTTGAAGCCCTGTAGGAAGACTGGGTAGCATGATCCAATCTCCTTGTCTTGACTTGAGCTGGGTGGCATGTCTGCTGAGAGTTTGCACGTGCTCAGTGCCACTCTCTTCGGCAAGGCGGAAGTGCGCCGCAACCAGATCTTGCGCAGTTTCGAGGACGGCAATGAGCGCTATCAGACCATCTTGGATCTTCCCATGTATAATTTGCGGAGTTGATACTCTGATGCTGCTAGCTGACCTCATGCCATGCAGCTGTTCCGCTACTTTCTCGAAAGCTGTAGTCATGTCCATGTGGTGGGACACATTCGTCCTTTGCGTCACGATGTTCTGTAACATACTCTCGAGCAAAGCAGTACTCCGACCGACCTCAGCACCGGTCAGATCTTCAGAATGCTGACGTCCTGATTGTCTGACTTGTGGCATCCAGTGTAGCAACTGGTGTAGATTGTACTCTGCTTGCCTTGCCGGCGAGCCGTCATACTTTGATGTCGAAGTCAGGACGATAACCATAGAATTTTGCTGAGCGAGAACATCCGTGCTCAGATTTGACTTGAAACCCATGGTGCGTAGGGTTTTGAGTATATCGGCAAACAGCCCTCGCTTGCGACTTTTCAGATGCTGAGCAGTTGCCTGATGCTCTTCTGTCATCATGCTTGGTGTTGCCTTGCGAAGCATGTCGGCAGTGGCTTGGGTATCAGAGAGCCACGTTATGACTTCTATGCTACCATCAGATTTATCATCCGGCACTTTCGACAGTCTTTCTATCAAGCCGATAGTGGTAGTGACATTTCTGAAGCGAGCCGGAATTTTTTCCCAACCTGGTATAGACTTCTCCAGTCGATCGCGCAATCCGGCTAATGATCCAGTAGCTTTCGTAGCGTCAATGAAGACTGGTATGGTCAAATGAGATCTCATTGGATATGTATTCATGTTCGGGACTCCGGCCAAGATGATCGAATCTACTGGTTGACCGAGTAATGCCCTGAATTTACGGATGATTTTGAACAGCTTGCGATGTGAGGTTTTTGCACTTTGCTTTAGAGCCAAGATGTTCCGGTCTTTCCAGCTTGCGACCTGAATGACATTCTTCATGTCGGCGTCCAAGGTCTTACGCTTATTAGCGATGGCCTCTTCGATCGGCCTCTTGAAGTGCTTAAAGTAAGCAAGGAAGTTGTGGATCGAGCTGCAAATAAGGGCTTTACTGTCCCAAGGCAGGTAATCGGCCCCATCGATGAGCTTCCCAAGAGCTTCCACGATCTGTAAACGAGCACCGTACTGACCAAACCCGGTCAATCTGAAGAAGGTGTCCATAGTCTTGAGAAGCTCAAGTACGTAACCATGTAAGCCTTCGGCAGAGTCTCTGAACTGGTAAGTGCCTGACACAATACTCTCGAAGGCAACGAAGAACCATGCTCTCGCATCGTCCTCACACTTCCTAGCTTCCTGATCAAGCAAGCGGGACCAGGTCGACAGCTCAAGCTGTCTCCAGGACACTATCAGATCAGTGACATTATTATAGACGACTTCGGCAGAATACTCCTTGCTCGCGACAGTCTGCCATTCATGGATCTGATCATGCAACTTTTCAAGCTTAGTGATGATCTTCATCAGTGGCTCGTTGTGTGCAAATTCGACGAGCTCCTGGCAGGTTTGCAAAACATCCGCGAGAGTAGCGTGTTCTGGCCACGACCTTTGAATAATGCGGAATCGGGTGCAGACCTTGCTCACCAAATCCGTCATAATTAGCACTTGCTTGATGTTGGGATCAGCGTAGATGTTGTAGGCCTTTGCATCGATGGTTGAATCGACTCTCAAAGCCAGCCTCTGTTTGTCCAGCTGGTGTATTGCAAGCGGAAGCACGTTGTCTGCCGTCACCGCCGCCGTTGCGCTACCATGGTCCTCAGCTATCGTGGTGGATACGGTGTCCAGCATGTCTGACAGAGCAATTCTGGGATTCTCTGTTTCATCGAAGAAGCCGATCAGTGTGCTTGCAAAAGCCGGTGCCTGAGTCTGCAAACTTGTCTGTTTCCTATCTCTCGCGGTGTCTTCGTGGTCTGGAAACATCTCCGCGAATTCCTCCTCCATAGCTTCATCTTCTACTGAATCCCCACCTGTGTATTTGTAAAGACTCGACTTCGTGGCGTTCTCAATCTGTGCTTTTTCGAGGTCTCTTTTCCACTGCAAGTGTGCATACGAAAGCAGTTCCGCAACAGTCCCTAGACCGTCGATCTTCTTGAATGTGGTAGGGCTGAGATGACTATGCAGATGAAGAGTCTGGAATGTTGCAAGTACTGGTGTACCGCGTCTGACTAGCTCTAGCCATGATCCAGGCAAAGAAGCAAGTGACTCAATCTGCTGTGGTGATCCTCCGAGTGGTACCAGCGTTATCAGATCGCCACAGCTGATCACATCTTTCTTCATGGTCATGGCAGCTTCGTACAGGTCGAGCCCAATCTCCAGACAGCTCAAGAATCCAACAATAGGAACAGTGAGATCCTGCATGTCTGGAAACCCAGACGCGAGACGTTGCTTGAGAGCCGCTACGTTCTTGCGCAGTTGCAGATCCTTCTCAAAAGAAGGATATTCTATCGGAGGATCATGATACAAACAAGATGTGTACGGTAAGAACATCTCATGGGCGGATCGTAGCAAGCTCATGAGAGCATCAACGCTAGATGTTGGAGACCGCCACACCCGAGAGCCGTCGTGGCCAAGCTGCGTCTGCTGCAACCATCCTAGATTATCTTTGGCTCTCCGTACCCGGATGGTGCTTAAAGGGTGGCTGATTCCGTGAGCACTCTCAAATGCCTCTAATGCCTCAAGTTCATCAGTGGCGGTCTTGAGGTGTCGCTCGTAGATCTGAGTATCGAGCATTATGCGGACGGCAGGGTCCTGCGGCGTTGATGGTATGTACAAAGAGAGACAGGTGAAAGAGAAATCTATCCACGCGCGTGCCAGATCAATGCAGTCGACAAAGGATGCTGCAGGCGTCTCATGCTCTGCGAAGTAACTGGCACTTCTGTAAAAGGGCGCTAGGACAGTGTCAACGGGATGAGGAGGAAGATCGGATCCCCTGAGAATAAAGTTGCCATCACCATTATCATCATCCAAGGAGCTCGAAGATCCATGGCGTTGTAACTTATTAAGTAAGGACTTGCCAAACTTGGGCGTATATCCATGAACGTCGACACAAACGTAACGCGAAAATGCTGTGCCGACTGCGAGGAGTAAGTCAGACAAGATGCTGTGCAAAGGGTGGACACGCTCTCTTGCCAATGCATGCATGTTGCTAGCTAAGAGCTTCCCCATCGATACGAGCTCTTTCTGAAGTAGTGTCATCCGAGAAATCGGTACTGTGTCTACCGTCCGGATTCTAGACAGGAGTCTGACGCCAAGATGCGAGGACGAGGTTTCTTGAGTCTGGGCACTTGCACGACTGTAGCTTATGATCGGTTGTAATACATGTGAAAGCTGGCCTCGACCGCTGCCTATAACGCTTGAATAATTGTACAGGACAGATTCGGAAGTACGCCCAGCGAGTAAGTACGCAGTCTGAACGAGTTTGTCATCCTCCATGGTGGAGTCAGTGTGTTCTTCAGCCTTGATCAAATCCAGAGATCGATTCAAACTCTCGAAAGCGGTCTTGAAGTGGGGCTCACACTTTGAAGCTGTCGCATTAGAATCATCAGCAGCTTTGAGGTCTCCAAGTACCTTCTCCATGTCCTCGAGGTGAGCATGGATATCTTCTGATTCAAAAACGGGTAGAGCAATGGCTTGCCTCAATCGTAGGCGGAGATCGACAGCATGGTCCACGTCGAGTGGACCCAATTTGACCGTACTGTCGAACAATTTGATCAGGGCCCTCAAGCGCAGGTAAAGCTCGCTACTCTCGGCGCCGGACGGAACAAAGGGTCGAAAGGTCTCCCATAGGACTTTCAGGATATCAGACTCATGCCTGGCGGCACATGGACCAAGCATTTTTGCAGCCTTTCTGACACAATCTTCAAAAGTGGAAGGTACCCGTTCGTGCTCTTCCAACGCTTTCCATACCGGCTTTTCCCGAGAACGAAAGGTTTCGAAAGCGTCAGTAATGCGTCCACCAAGAAGGGAGAGTGTGGCTTCAGATACCTTGGACATGTCCGCAAGCTCATAGACATCCCACCAAAGCCTCTGGAGATCGTGCAGAACGATCTGCAAAGGTCCATACCCCAAATTCATGGATGCAACCGTCGATGGTTCGCGGGGGAAGATTGCAAACAGCAAGGCTTTGCCAGGAGTACCGAGGAAGTGGGACTTGAGGCCAACCATCAACAGTCGCAACGCCTTGAAGACACCATCCCGGTCCGGATCACATGCAGACTTAGTCAACTTGGTCAATGCCCTGCCTGGCGCGGTTCTAGCCATGACCGACTGAAGTGCATGAGACATCCTGCAAAGCTGAGCATCTAGTTCGAACTGTACTGTTTCAGTCGCCAAATCTGCATATCTCATGCTCGAGGACTCTTGAGATACTATTAAGCGCGCATAGGCGTTGTTGAGGGGATGTCGAGATGCACGGGTCTCTATTCCATCGATACAGATTGTGCACGAAGGATCGAAGCCGCGATCGTCCTCATGCACTGCTAAAAGATCTGTTTTCGTTTCCGGATCTGTGTCGTACAGCTTGCGGGCAAGCTGCCAGAGCGGTACATCCTTTCCACAGATGTGATCTCTAGAAATGATCTTGTAGAGATCACTGTGGCCGCCGGAGAGTGCGAGCTGGAGTTCGTGGATACGTTGAAGCGGGGCATCCTCGAAATGAGCCCTTCCTCTATCCGGCTGTGGCTTCCAGTCGGGTATGAAGAGCTCGACACATCTGTTCCTCAGAGCGCGTGACAGCTCTCCATGTTTCGGATCCATTATGAGTATTATCCTGAAATCAGGATGGGGCTCGACAACTCGAGCCTGGCCATCCATTTCTGTGTGTTCATTGATGAGCAAGCGACCATTCGGCTCGAGCAGAGAATTCAGACGATCCAGGGCTGCTGGGTTGCAAAGATTGGCATTGTCGAGCACTAGCCACTCGCCCTTCTGCATTGCCCGAACAAGAGTGCCATCGAGCCACTCAAATCGAGCACCACTTCCATCAGAGGTCTGCTTTTCCAAGCGAGTGAGGTCCTCCAGAATAGAGGAGAGATCGGTCTCGTCGATGATATTGCGGAAGGACTGACGGGAATTGACCAGAAACCTTCGCAAAGCAGTAAGCTCTTCCAGCTCCGGAGGTTTCACAGCTGCAACCATGCTTTGTACAGCGTTGAACATGGTAATGAGTGCGATTTCTGGGCCTGACTGGTATTCTGGGCTCAAAATTGCCTTCTTGAAAAGCTGAGCGAGTTTATCGCCCGTATCATGGACCAACCTCATGGGATCATGTTGCTCATAGCCGCCAACAAGATCCACGGAGTCGATGTCGGCGTTGATAGAGAAGGTCGTCAAATTCGCGCCCACAATCGAGGCGAGCCTTTCTATCAGTGATGTCTTTCCACTGCCCGCTGAGCCCACAAGCAGTACAGGCCAATTTTTCTGCATGCCTAACATACAGGATTCGAGAATGTCCACGTGCGGCCGGACATCGTAGTGCTCATAGAGCCGCTTAGTCGATATTCTACGAGACGACTTCCTCTCGAGCAGACCGAGACCAACTTGGTAACTATTCGTAGCGACTGTTCGAGCTTTGGAGTACATGGCAGACGTCAAGTCTAAGCTCTTGGCAGGATTGTAGTCAGGTATGCGGTTGTACTGATCCATGACCAGACGCTGGTCTTGTTCAGTGCGGAAGCGCTGGACAACAATTGAAGGATAGACATGTCTGATATCCACAGCACGGAGAAGTCGTTGTGGCGAAGATACGAGCTCCAGCCATCTCTTACTATCTCTGAGATTGAACTCCCACGGACTGCCAGCGATGCCGAAGTCCTTCGACTCGATATGTCGACTTATACTGGCCACAGTGTCGACTACCATTCTCGTTTCATCTTTGTCTATGTCGGTGAAAGAGCGCATGCATATGGCCAGAAGATCGTTCTTTTGCAGGACCTCGGCATAGACAACAGTGAAGCGGTTAACGAATGACGCCGGCAGACCTTTCCTACCGCCGCCTTGATGATGAGGGTTCTGTGCCGCGAACAACCTGAAATTCTCATGGCGATGAAAAGTTTGGTTGAGCTCGGGGATATACACTTCGCCACGATGATCCAGGCAGGCATTGAGACCTTCGAGAATGGATTGAGATGCAAGATTCATCTCGTCGAGCAATACCCATTCTCCGTTCTTCATGGCCCGTAAGAATGGAGCATCACGCCATACGAAAGTGGCGAGCTCTTCCCCTTCGACGGGCACATCGGAGCCGAAGAGATCCATAAGGTCTGTCTGTTCTGACAGGTTGATCCGGGTCAGTGGTACACCAGCACATTTTGCCAGGTCTGCCACAAGGGTAGTCTTGCCGACACCAGGTGCTCCTTCGAGCAAGATTGGCTTAGTCAATCTCAGGGCTCGAGCAACTCGGATCGCATTGTTCTTGATTGTGGTTGTCGTCAAAAATGCAGCCCCTTCCGTATCGCCTAGTGCAGCATCAAGAAACGTCATGGATATCCCAGATCCACTTTCTTCATAATGATCTTCACTTGACAACAGGTAGACGTCGCGACAGGAAATACCGCTAAGCATCTCCAATTGCCCGACGCATTCGCTGCGCTCGCGGTACACATTTTGGTGTTCAATCGTGATTAGACCTGATGGATTCGCTCCAAGGCTGTCAATGTACACCATGGATGCACCGTGACGGAAACCAATTTCCTGGTCATTGCCATCGTTGAAGGTATTGCAGAACTCCGCCCAAGCGAGCAGATCCCGGATATGCACACAGGAAGCGTAATCAGCATTGTAGCGTTTCTGAAACCATTGAGCAAACTCCAGCATGGGCTTTGCAAAGCGATCGACCCTCAGTTTATTCCTGATGACTTGCAGCACATCGTCGGTTTCGGAAAGAGCAGGTACCCAGATCTCGGTAAAACGGTTGCGTAGAGCGGGTGAGAGTTCCTTTTTGCCATAATCGCCGCCAGGATTCATGGTTGCAAAGAATTGGAATCCGTGAGTCGCTGTGACGAATGAATCGAGAGTGCCTTTCTCAGCAAGTAAGATTGATCGAGATGGTTCCAATACACTGTTCAGTCGTTCAAGAACAGAGTCGTCGGCGAGTGATATCTCATCAAGCAGGAATGGCTCGCCCTTTCTCATTGCTTCGATCAGACTGCCATCGGACCATTCGAACAACATCCTAAGCTCGCCTTGCGCAGATTTGATTGCTGCCAAATCGTCACTATGCCCATTCGCATGAGATTGATCGATCCGGTTGACGAGTTTCAAGGCTGCGTCAAGACCTTGGCTGCGAAAGGTATCCCTGACTGTATCATCCGGGAAAGTAGTTAGCAGTCCTACGAGCTTCTTCTCGATAGCGACTCTATTTCTCGCCGGACGTTGTGCTCCGATGAGGTCTCCCGTTTCGGTATTTTGATGAGCATTAAGAATGTGAAGTTTCTGCTTTCTAGCTTCTGCAATGATCTGGCACACCGTCGTCTTACCACATCCAGTCTCCCCGACGAGAAGAACAGGTTCGTTATTGGCAATGGCGGAGCTTACGAGGCCGTACAGACGCTTCATTGCTTTCGTCCATACGACAGATGAGCTTGGTGGTGATGCGATTAGCTTATCGTAGAGTGCTTCTGGATCGATGGCGAGCTTGTACGACTTTGCGCCGACGACCTTCTCGATGACTTTCCTGACTTCTTCTCGTTCTTCCGGCTTTCGGCATCTTTCTGCTAGCAGCATGTAGCCATGGTAAGCCAAGTCTTGTGCCGTGTCCGCTGGACGGAGTGCCCATCGGAAAAGATCACGAAGGGTCGCGAATCCTTTCTGTTCGAAGATCTTCCCTTCTTGTCGTATCAAAGACAGCTCTTTGTAGACTTTGACGATAAGCTCACACCATGATGGTGGTTTATGAGACCTTGCAACAAGAATGGTCTGGAGCTCATCGACCGGTATGTCGTCAAAGTGTAGTTCGAGGAAACGATTGCGGAACGCTCGAGACAGCATCTTCCTACCACCATAGATACCGGCAGGATTTTGAGTGGCGAAGATCATGAAGTTAGGATGCGGTCGTACGATCTCTTGCGTGTCAGGAATGAGAAGTTCTCTGTTGTCGTCGAGCAATCGGTTCAGTGCTTCTAGTACATCTGTCGGTGCTAGATTGAGCTCATCCAAGACGATCCAGTGTCCTTCACGAATGGCTTGGACAAGCAGACCTTCTTGGAAATAGAGCCTGCCATCTTGTCCGGAAACATATGAACCAAGGTACTCTTGAAGATCGGTATGCTCATGGTTGTTAATTCGCACGAACTTATGTCCAGACTCTTTCGCCAGGTATTCGACCATGCTGGTCTTGCCGGATGATGTCGGACCCTGTAGGAGGATCGGAAACCGCCTCGTCATTGATGCCCGGATCAGCTTGTCAAGGTTGCGCTGCACAGACGACGTCTTGATATAGTGTGACTGCGGCGCTGGCTCGACGGAACCTTTTCGCAACCAATATGGTTTCATCCGGATGAGTGTGTCATCAGGAACGTCTGTCGGCTTAGACATTGATACTTTCAATTCGTTCATCAGTTTCTTGTTCCTGCCATAGAAGTATTCGTCGATGATCGGTATCACTTGCTGTTCTGAAGGTCCGTCCAGCATAGTCAGGTAGCTCATCGAGAAACCTTCGTGGAGTGCTCGACGAAGCGAGCATTGTCCAAGTATGTCCCTCGCAAAGAGCAGAACTCTTGTCAGGGTACGCAAGCTAAAGTGCGGCTTCTGACCAGCACCATCCACCAGAGTCCCGCTCTCGCAAAGAACCTGAATTTCTTGGTGAAGACGACTAGCTGTTTCGCTCAAAGCTACTTCACTGGGTCCAAGGTATGTCTGCACTATCTGCTGCAAGCTTTGGAGGTCTTTTTCAGGGCTATCGATGTACAGTTCCGTGAACCTGGATCTTATACCGAGCGGCAGATCCTTTTTACCTACATCAGTGGCAGGGTTCATGGCGGCAAAGATTCTAAATTCCGGATGTGCAGTGATTCGTCTTACACTTCCAGCTTCAGTGAGCATGATTGATGGTGACTTGTCGAACAGGTCTGCAAGAGCCTCCAAAGTATCAGGACTGGCCAGATTAATCTCATCGAGTAAGATCCAATCACCTTCCTTGGCAGCCTTGACAACGCCACCCTCGACAAAGGAGAAAGCCACAGTACTGTCAGCACCAGATCGCAGTCTTGCTTCAACATCCTTTGCAGATGCTCGAAATCTTTCCCATCGAGCCTCAAGTTCACTCGATATCGCTACTCGGCGCTTCTTCGATGGTGCACCCTCACCATTGGTAATCTGTTCCGGCGTGGATATCGATCTTGAGCGCTGAAAGTCTTTGTAAATGGTCCATGCCTTATCCCAGCAGTTGCAGACAGAGAGCCATTTCTGCTTAGACAGAGCCTTGTTCAGCATGTCGAAGAATTTCTGATTCTTCTCAAGTGCTTTGGATGGGAAAGTTGACTTGAAGAGATGATCAAATTCATCTTGAAGTGGGATGACTATCGTCCGGGTGTTGATGGGTTTGAATCCGCCGAGAAGGTCTCCGCTTTCGCTTTGTTGTGACATATTGAAGGGTGTGAGTCGCTTGCCGAGGACATCAGCGAGATACTGTATCGATGTCGTCTTGCCGGTACCAGTCTCGCCGACCAATAGAAGCGGCTCGCTAGACGCTACAGCTGCAGCTATGCGTTCGACTTGCTGTGAAGTATGCCGATTCATGGAAAATGTCTTACTACGACTACTCAAACCCCTTGCGGCACTCGATCTTTGGAAGTGATGGCTACCTATGGTGACAGCTTTTTCCTGTATCTTGTGGGATATCGTACGGTCGGATAAGAGGTGCTTGAAGCGTAATGGATCAACACCGACGTGCTGTGCGATACAGAGGCCGTATTCGTCGCGAGAAGATCCATTAGGGAGGAAGCCCGCAAAGCAGTCCAAGCCGGTGAGGAGAATCTGATCCTCGACATCTCTGTCTAAGGTTGGCCGGTTGCCAACCAAGGATGATATCCTCTTTGCCCAACTGAAGAGCTCACGGGGACTGATTGGACGGATGGTTGCACTGCGACCTTGTTCTGATTTCTTGATCTGTCTTTGACGGTTCTGAAGATCTTGGAAAGTTCTGACGAGCATATCGGTATATACTGCTATGAGTGGGAAGCTTCCCGAGATGATCTCGGCTATTTCAGTGAGTGCTGGCGAGGAAAATCTGACCTGAGTCCAGTGATGCAGTCCAAGTAGTGCAGCAGCAGGATTCCATTCCCTTCCCTTATGGTCTTCCGATGTCCGAATGGTTGCTAGAATCCGGAAGCCAAGTGCTGCTTTCACGGTTTGATCTCTTCCAGGAATGGCGAGCTCCCTCCGTTCTATGAGAGGCAGCAAGACACTCAAGATCTCGTTGGGAGCTCGCTCTAGATCTTCGATCAGGATCCATCTACCTTCAATGACAGCTTTCGTGAGCACACCCGGCTGCCAAATAAAAGAACCTGGGGAATCTCCAGTGGTGTATATTCCGATAAGCGTTTTTGCGTCACTTTGCTCATTCAGGTGCAGTGTGATCATGTCGTCTAGCTTTCCCAGGACACCCGCAGCATGACGGATTAATGTCGATTTCCCTGATCCTGCTTGCCCCAGAACTAGCACGGGACCGAGACGCTTCAGGGCAGTCCCGAGATGTCTGAGGTTCTCCGTCGTGCTTGATGTGAAAATTGGGTTCGACCACGTCAGCAACTGTGCGGTGTCTGGTCGAGGTAGGAAGACACCTCCGAGTGAGACAACATAATTGCTTGGTTGAGCTTCCTGTCGATGTGCGGTCTTGTATTTCGAATTTTGCAATATACTACGCCGGATTCGTTGTTCCCTTAGGTGCTCTTCAAGCGCAAAGAGGCGGTAACGGCTCTCCCACTCGGGTCTCAAAGCCTCGTCTATCCCTGGATCTTGGGGCGGCCTTGTCCATCTCAAGACGATGTCCTGCGTTTCCTGGTCGGAAGCGCCTAGTCGTAGCGCCAAAGTTCTGGCAGCAAGATATCTAACATCTGCATCCTGGTGGAATGAGAAGGTATTCAGCAGCCCCAGATCTACCAGTCCGGAGAATTGGTTGTGGTTGAAATGAAGTAGCCGCAGTAGGGACAAGAGGTAATCATGCTCACGTCCTTGTACTTGGTCCTTGAGGAGGCGCTGGAAGTCTTCGGAAGATAATCGTTTATGCGCATTCTCGGCGAAGAAAGGTACGAATTGTAGTATGCTGCCTATGGCGACTTGTACCATGAGCTGCGCGCCACTAGCAGAAGCGAATCCCAGGACTCGACCGCAGACATCCGAAAGCAACTCTTCGCTCAGAACACTCAGTAGTAAGTCTGTTTTAGTGCCAGCAGTGAGAGCCTGGGCAACTAGCACAAGGAGGCGATCGTTGGATCTCTGCTCGATAGCGATTCGAAGATCAACAGGCAGCTCATCCAGCCTTCCAGAGAGCGCCTCGAGACAGTGTGATGTGTCCATAGTAAAAGCTAGCAGGAGCGCGCCGATGGTCTAATGCTATAACGGATGGATTTCCTGCTCGGAACATGTTTTGAGATACTGCAGGTAGTATCTTTGCCCGTCGAGCTTGACCGGATCTTATCTTGTGGATAGTCGGCTAATTCGCTTAACTATCGAAATGCGCTTCAGTCACGTCAATAATAAAAATCCTGGTGGAATATATAAATCATCAAACCTCGTCGCCGCTCGTCGAAACTTTTTTGATGCAGCCAAAAAGTCATCGGGGCGAGTTTTGCCGGCCGCATTTGGAGGCTCTTGATTGGCTAGAGGCATCGAGAAATATTCGAGCTCCAACGACAAGTAAAGCAACGTGAATACTATAGCATCGACCCAGTCCATACATCAACGATGGCTGCATCAACCTGCACAGCGATGGCTCGAGGCGCGTTCCGATCATCTACAGCCACATCATCGATACTCTCACGAGCGACAGTAGGACGATTACAGCCACATCGCTTCCAGCGGCGATGGCAGTCCGCAGATGCAGCAGAAGCACCTTCAAATCCCAAGATAGCGGGCATCGTGGACCAGATAGGATCACTCACTTTACTGGAGACTGCTGACCTCGTGTCCGTTCTCAAGGTAAGATGTGGTGCATCTGACGGGTATGAGAATGTGCTGACCTCCGGCAGAAACGACTGAACATCCCCGACATGCCAATGGGTGGCTTCGCGGCCGCGCCAGCAGCACAATCAGCAGCTCCTGTGGCGGCAGAGGAGGAAGATGCACCACCTGCCGCAGCAGAGAAGACACTGTTCAACCTGAAGCTACAGAAGTTCGACGCGGCACAGAAGCCAAAGATCATCAAGGAGATCAAGGCCATGCTTGGGTTGAGCTTGGTGGAGAGCAAGAAGTTCGTGGAGAGTGCACCAAAGATGATGAAGGAAAGCGTACCGAAGGAAGAGGCTGAGAAGATCGTGGCAACATTGAAGGCCGTGGGTGGTGAGGTCGTGATGGAGTAGAGGACTGGCTGCTGAAAAAGACGTTTGGGAAAGACATAGATGCTGGGAAAGTGGACCACACCACGCTATACGAGGAACGGTTGTAGCAAAGTGTCGGAAGTCAGGAATGTTCGGCAAACAACAAGAATCAAAAGAACGAACATTACTGGAGGCATTGGCTAGATATGTGTCCAATACAGTGTACAAATAAGACCAATTTTATCTCGATGAGATCTATATATCAACTGGCAACGCTACCGATCACGACGATGGCCAGCACGATGTGGTTTACGATGAGTCTTCATATCCTGAATCTATGGCTCCATATTCTATGCCTCTGGGTAATCGATGCTAACAAGTCCTAGTGTCGTCCCGTGCAAATCCGACATCTCCATGCTCGCTCATCCCTTCTTTCCAAACAAACTCCCAATGCCGCTCGCCACACTGACCACACTACGCTTTCTTTCTCTCTTCCTGTCCTCCCTTCCGGCTCTCATGGCAGCCCACATCGCGAGCCCACTGCCCACCAAGCACGCACCACTCCACGCCTGAATCGCCCCCGACCCAAACCCAAATCGTCCAATGAACACCCCCTCAATCACTGGCCCCGTCAACGCAAACGGCGCAGCAGCAGTATACATCATCCCCGTCCATTGCCCGAGCTTCGCTTGCGCCGCGGGATCCCGTCCAAGGATAGCAGCCATACTCGCCGGCGGCAAACCAATGACACTCCCACTGAACGCACCGAACAGCACCACAAAGGCAATGGCCTGGCTCAGCGTCCTTGCCAGCATCCAGAGCGTGAAACACAATACCCCTGCCACCAGCGTGACGATGGAATGCACCCTCAGCGCGCCAAAGTGGTCGCATAGGTAGCTTGACGAGAGACGTCCGACGCAGGACGCGGCGTTCATGATGGCCAGCAGCCAATAGGTGCGCAGACCAGGCGGGCTGCAAGGAGTGTTGGCCGGTTGGTCGGGCGAGCAAGGTGGAGGCGAGGTGCCTTTGTAGCCGACGCGGGTCTGGGCGGCCCATTCTTCGAGGTTGAAGAAGACGCCGTAGAAGCCGAAGAACATGAGACAGATGGAGGAGGTGAACAGGAGGAATTGCCGGGAGCGGAGGGCGGAAGGGTCAATCCAGGTCGTGAGGGAGAGGGGGTGGGCGGGTGGTGATCTGGGTTCCGGGGACTCGGACAGGGAAGAGGCGGAGGAGGTCGGCGAGGGGAGGGTCTTGGATGAAGAGGATTTAGACTGGAATGGTCGGAGCTGGTGGGCTGGGTTGGGGTGGCTGAGGACGAGAGCGAGGACGCAGGTGAGGAGGCAGACCAACGAGATCCACCGGACGGCGTAGTTGAAGCCGTTGGAGTCTGTGAGGTATCGGAGCATTGTTGGGTATACGACCCCAGCTGAGTGGGTCAGTACTTGTGGCTGATGGTGGTCAACGTGAAGACTTACCGACTGCAGCACCACAAGCGACAATGCCTATAGCAAATCCCTTGTAGTCGACAAACCAAGTGGCTACATTTTGAGAGCTAATTCGAGTCAGCATCGTTTTGGACATGTCTGGGCAGTTCTGATCTCACCTTGTCACAAAGAAGCATGCCATACCGAGTCCTCCAAGCAGGCCTTGGACAGCCCAAACCTGAGCCACAGAGCCTTGTCCGAACGTTCCATCGCCATTGACGACACTTAGGAGGAAAATCGACAAAGATGTGAGGACAGTCCCAGTGATCTTCAGCTGCAAGTGATATCCCGCATCGAGTAGTCGTCCAACTACGAACGACAATGCTAACACAACGCTCGATTGTGTACCCCCAATCAAGTTAAAGACCTCAAGTCTAGAGTTCGGCAGGAGGACTTCCTCGTAGAAGGAGAGGAAGGTACCGAAGGCGTTAACTACACCCCAGCTGTTGAACATGAGCAGAAAGCCCGCGGCTAGAGTTGTCCATGCCCGCCAATCTGTCGGCCACGTCTTTCTATCAAGCCGCATGTCCGGCTCAGCTTGCTGTTGGAATTGAGATGGTGGCAGTGCGAGCTCTCTAGGATTATCATCAAGGGTGTTCCGTTGCTGCTGACGATCATTGTTCTGTATATATGCTGGCTTTGGCGCTGTTGGTGGAATCATGGTGTATGGAGATAGGTGATTCTGATGGTAGAAAATTGGCGAAACGCTTCATGTATGATCGACTGTGTACAAAAAGCACGGTTTGGCTGGTTACACTCGTTCGCCCGGATTATGGTTGAGGAGCGGTACAAACCAAGGGGACTATTCATGCTTCTATAGATCATAACTCAACACTGTGCGGATTGGACTGTAGGCATCACGCAAGCTGTGACACAACCCTTGCTGATCTACAGTGCTCAAAACAAAGACGTTGCACAGGTGTGACTATCTTCACATGCACTCACCGCTGTAGCTCCCATAGGCAGTGTATTTGTTGAGGCGCGTAGGGCCAAGAGATGCTTGGATCTGGCCTATCATTGTCGGCGCGGGACATAGCTCGCCAAGTCGAGACGTGCGTTCAGGGATAATAAGAACGTATCGTATGAGCAAGTTGTGGGCCTTGGTGGTGAGAACGTGTTAACGCTCAGCCATCCTAGTAGCCCAATGAGCACAACCAGATGCATTGCATTGACTCTTGACAGATAGAGAAGACGTTCGTTTTGCCGATGCAGACAAGGCGACACCAAGACCAAGCCTTTTGTCCAGAACCCTTGTCTCGTCCAAGGGATGTGTGTAATGATCTTGTGTTGTCTCAAGCTTCTGGTATCAGCCGTTACACTCCGGAAGACAATCTTCTCCGCAAGCAGCGACCATTCCAGGTAACCGGTTGTCGTTCGGATGGTGGCAATCCGGCTGTTCGAATAACGCGCATGTCCGTCTGCATCACAGGTCGTTATTACATCAGTCTCAACATATCATGACGATGGACAAAGGACAGGGATAGTCGGCGGTGCAGGGCAGCGGGCGAGACTTGTGGTGCGGTGGGTCGACCGCGGACGTGGCGGTTTCTCATGCGCCTTGGCATGCGAAGTCTAATGTCGCACCGTAGGACGTTGATGTGGGTAGCATGCATATGCATGCACCTGATGCAGTCAACGAGCATGCTCGAGGCCGACAGGGATGCGTGGGATGCCCAGGCTTTCGGATGTCGTGCAAGGTCGGCATGTGGTCACCATCCTGGGAAAGCGAGCGACAGGCGGACAAGGACCTTATCATCTGCTGTATAGCTTGATCAAAGTCTTCTTCGGACACCGCTGCGGTTTCGAAACCGGCGTGGTTCGATGATGCCTGCCATTACTTCTGTGCCGAGATCCACGGTAATGTGTGCAATGCTGATGTCGATATCCATACTTGATGCACAGTCAAGCCGGTGAGGCATTGCTCTTGGCCAGACCAACATGCATCATGCGCATGTCTCACAGCTAGTGCCTGATTTTCCACGGTCCGGACGGGACTCAAGCAGCACATGCGTCGGAGCAAGCAAAAGGAATGGCAAGGTCTGGTCCCGACATGCTTCGTCAGCCAAGCACGGCCTTGGATCTGGCAATGGCGTCAACTCTGTTGGATGAAGATTGACGGTTTCCGTTGTCCGTAGTGGGCTGAGACCTCGGTGCGGCTCTGCGTAATCACTGGATAGGCAGATCGTTGTGCAGATCGCTGTCACGGAATTGAAGATCTTCAAGTATTATTATGCTTGAACGCGTGGCTTGAAAATGGACATGACCAGCATATTTATCTGGGCGCTGCGAACGACGAGGCGCGAGTCGATTGTACTGGGATAGCAACAGATGATGTCGACTGGCAGGAATTTTGCAGTCATAACCAGTCAATGAGACAGCAGACGAAAGGCATGATAACAGACGATGTCAAGTCTAGACGCTTCGGGTATCATCATATCTATCGGCTACCAGATCCTCTGTCCGGCGGTTCGGTTTCCTCATCAATGCCAAGGAGCCCCCTTTCCTCTCCGACACCATCTTCGCGGAGGAGATTAGCTCCCCTATTGACTTTATCTCCACTGTCATCATCCCTGCTTTCGACCTCGCCCTCGTTCAATACATACCATACATCCTTCTTGGTCAACAGACCAGCAAGGAGACCCTTATCTGAAAAGACAACATAACGTAAGCCAAGTCTCTGAAACATGTTGACCGTCAATTGTAGACCGCTGCGGCTGTTGAGTGTGATCGGCGTTTGATCCATCCATGGTCTGAGATCAAGCGTCGTCGAGGGATCAGCTAAAGGTTGATGAGACAAATAGCATTCCGCTGTCTTGGGAAGACCACGTTGTGGCGACAGAGCGGTGCGTAGAGCGTAAGAAAGCTCCGTGCGCGAGATGTAACCTAGCAGCAATGCGTCTGTAGTGTTGTTGACGACCGGGAAGCCTCGGAATCGGTGTGACCGCAGAAGCGTCTCCAGGCTCTCAATCGTGTGTCCAGTCGCCGTGAGCACGACCAAGTCTTCCAGTCTTGTCATGATCTGTGATGCCGGCACGTCCGGTACAGGTCGATCATCACGATTATCCAGGAATGGGTATCCATTGAGCTGGATCCATGCTTCGTAGATGCCTTTCTGGTGGATCGCATCTCCAACCCATTTGGCAATCATAACGGCGATCATAATTGGCAGCACGTAAGTGAGTGCTCCAGTCAACTCAAACATGATGACCACAATCGAGACTGTGATTCGAGTCGCACCAGCAAGGGCCGATGCAGCGCCAACAATTGCGTATGTGCCGGGTGTGACACAAGCTATGTCCTTCTCGCAAGAGGTGAATGGCAAGAAGTTTGGATGTTCCCGCTGCCAAACCTCCACTATCAGACCAACCACGCGGCCGTAAAGTGCACCAATAGCCATGGATGGCAGCAGAATGCCTGCAGGGATTTGCAGACCAAAGGTAATTGCAGCCAAGAAGAAGCCGATGATGGCGCTAACCAGGAGAAGGAAGATCACTCCTGTGTTTGCTCTCCCGGACTTGCATAGACCGAGGTGGTCGGTCGTAATGTCCGTGCACTCGGCAAGTAAGAAAGATACCAGCTCTGTCGATTGTGCTCGTAGGAAGGTGATCGGGAATGAGATGATCGCCGTGAAGAGGGCGACCACTGCAACTTCCAGGACTGGACGACCTTTGAGGGGATAGGTGTTTGATCGTCTCCACTTTGCAAAGCGGATGTTGAGCTTTATGAAGAAGCCGCCATATATCCCTCCAAGAACGCCGATGAATGCAAAAGGTAAAATCTCGAAGGCATGCCAGCCAGATTTATAGGTGACCTGGTACAAGACAAGTTTTCCTGTTCGGAAAGGATTGTAAGCTTGCAGGATGAAAGCTGCTACCATGGCGCAGACGAAAGACTGCCACATGGTCTTGTCGGGAAAGTAATAAGACAGCTGCTCGAGTGAGAATAATACACCTCCAACAGGTGAGCCGAACGCCACAGATATCCCTGAAGCTGCCGCAGCTGAGAGCACTTCTCGCTTGCGAGCTGTATATGTCAGCTTCTGTGAGCTGTGCGCTTCACGACACATACCTTCGTTGCTATTGATTGAATCGAACCCTTTCATAAAAAAATTCGCACAACAACAAGCGACATGCACAAGTGGGCCTTCCTTACCCAGCCAAAGTCCAGAAGATACAGAGAGGCACTGGAAATGTCAGCTCGTGCGTAATATGAGTACTCTCTGAGCATTACCAGTCCCAGAGATTTGACCGCTAATGTCCAACCACCCAAGAAACGCCGGATGACAAAGCCACCCAAGACTGTCTTGATCTCGGGCATACCACTTTGCTTTGCGTAAACAGCATAAGTGTTCGTCAAAAAGCTCGCTATTGTTGCGAAAAATACCTGTTCCCGTGAGCCCTACGTTTGTCCTAGAATCATTCATGGTACAAACAGAAAATATCAAGAATATGATCAAGTTGATGATCCAAGCTCCTCCAGCATTCACTACACCCATCGCCTTACTCCAGCTCCGCCAGTCCAGACATTTGCCAAAGTCGTCTAGTCCCCAGCAGCAGAAGTATTTGTTGAGATAGAAGCGCCCTCCAGCATTGACATTACTGCAAAAGCCAGTCTTTGCATCGCCAAGCCAGTCGCTGACTACATCGATGCCTGCTGCTATGGTGCCCACGGCGATACCTGTCGCAACCAGCACAACCCAGATCTGTCCGCTGTCCCCGAATTGCCTGAACCAGCCCGCCAAGCCAGAGGTATTGTCCTTCAGTACCCGTAATCTCTGTCGCTCTTTCGCGTACTCGAAGATCCAATCAATCGCCGTCATATCATCATAGCCTACACGGCGGCCAGGTCCTTCAACGTACCAGTCCAGCGAAACAGGATCTTTGGTATCCAGGGGAGGCGGTTGTGATGCGCTACCTGATGAAAGGTAGGCATCGAGGGGAGCACCATTTGACAGGCGAGCTTTGTGTCGCTGCTCGCGCGCAGACGTCGGTCGAGAGGGAGGAGTCGAGGAGTTCAAGAACCGATCGGCCACGGATGGTAGCTTCCGTTTGCGCTTAAAGGAGATGCTGACAGGATTAGCTCAGGCTTCAATCACAAGATGCTCCCCGCTGCAGGAAGCATACCGTTTGTCCAGATTGCCAGTCAGAGGATCACTTGCAAGCAGGTCCGCCGTCTGGTCCGCATCCAGGGCCTGAGTGACATCGAGGTCATCGTCCAAGTCCTCGGCGTAGGGGCTCCGACTCGAAGAAGCCGCGGCGGCACCACGCCGCGACTGGCTGCTTGAAGTGCTCGACATGAGAGCATCGATACTCGTTAGCTCGTCATGGGTGTAGTGTTATTATGAGATTAGGGGAGATGGTAGTCTCTATTCGGGGATGCTTGCGGCGAGCAGACACGAAAGGGCAACTATAACCGGACCACAATCTACCCAAGGGTCCGCGAAGTCGGCGGCACGGCGGGCAGTTCTCACATTTGCTCACCCATATCGATACATCTCTTAATCCATTCATCCTTATCAAGGTGCAACTTAGCTACAAACTTCTCGAAGAGACAGATCGGATCAATTGGAGACTGATTCCTACATATTTGACCTTAGTAAGGACCATCCAATTGTCAAAGCCAACAACCCTCTTGATCCCTCCTCGCTTGACTGCGAGCAGCATATTCGATCGATTTAGAGCAATTGGCCCTCCTCACAACACAATGGCACAGACAAAAGGCGACTCGGGCTTAACACTCACCTTTCTGGGCTGCGGTATGATCTACTCTCTGAACAACTCCCCCACTCCACTAACCCTGCCAGGCACAATGGGCATAGCCATCCTCTCCGGGATCCTCAACTCTCTCGCCTCCTCACACTCTCCCTCCAGCACCTCCACGCCTGCCCAAATGGATGACCTTCCCCCACGTCTCCCCACCAAATTCAACGCTTGCGTCCGCCGCCCTGCCTCCGCAAAACGCATCCGGCACGAACTAGCCGAGTACAACATCCCCGTGACCATCTTCGAAGAGAACAACCTCCCGGCAATCGAGAGTGCGGATATTGTCCTGCTGGGCTGCAAACCCTACATGGTGTCCGAGGTCCTTGGCCCAGAAACCATCCGCAACGCACTTAGAGGCAAGCTCCTCCTCTCCATATGCGCCGGCGTGCCCGTCGAACAAATCGAAGGCGTCCTATACCCTGGCAAGACCCACGCCGAGATCCTGGAAGAAGGCGGCTGCACCGTGGTGCGCGTCATGCCCAACACAGCGAGCAAAGTGCGGGAAAGCATGACTGTGATCGCGTCCTCGACGCCCCCGCTGGAGAAGACCCAGAAGGAGATTGTGGAGTGGATATTCTCCCGCATAGGAAGGGTGGTGACGCTACCGGCATCGATGATGGATGCCGCGACGGCGTTGTGTGGGAGTGGTCCGGCGTTCATGGCATTGGTGCTGGAGTCGATTGCGGACGGAGCTGTAGCGATGGGATTGCCGAGGCAGGAGGCGCAATTCATGGCTGCGCAAACGATGAGGGGGACAACAGGGCTGGTGCTGGATGGGGAGCATCCTGCCATCTTGAAGGATAAGGTTAGCACGCCGGGTGGGTGCACGATTGGTGGCTTGCTAGTGCTCGAGGAGGGGAGGGTGAGAGGAACGGTAGCGAGGGCAGTGAGAGAGGCGACGGTAGTAGCGAGTCAATTGGGAAAGGGCGTGCAAGGTGTGAACGGCACGAGGTTCTAGGTGACCTGATTAGGCCGGCATCGTTTGCCAGGAAACGAGATGATACCCAGACCAGCATATTTGGCATCAGCAGAATAGACTCGCATTTCACAATCTCCGAACCTCATCGAATGCTCTACCGTACTTTCCTCACCTTCATCGGCACGTCTCCTCTCGGCGCAGCCTCAAGCCGCAGCTCCTGGAAAATCGTGTCCCCAAACACGGTGTCCAGATCCGTGTACTCCACCCTCGGCTTCGAATTCGGCTTCAGATCCACACATTCGAAGTCGTAGTCCCGCGCTGTCATGAGCAGAATGATCTTCATCTCGTCCACCGCCAGGGTCTGACCAAGACACGCCCTGGCTCCTCGGCCGAAAGTGCGGAAATGCGTGGACGGCACTGTAGTCACGGGCTCCGAGGTATATATTTTAGGATCGTCGAGGAAGCGCTCGGGAAGGAAACGTTTGGGCTGGTAGTAATACTCTTCGTCGTAGTGGAGGGTGTGCGCCGGCGTGATGACGACTTTGTCGACTAGGCTGTAGTCTTTGCCGTTGAAGCTGAGTTTGGAGCTTGAGGGTTAGAAGCTGCTAGATGATGATAGGGATGACTGACATACTCTGGGAGAGAGCCGCGGGGGTTGAAGCCTACGGGGAACATGCGCAGGGTTTCTCGGATGACGGCTTGGGTGTAGTCGAGGTCGTTGAGCTTGTGTGGGTTCTCGCGAAGTACGGAGAGGGTCTCTTCGTACGTTGGGGCGAAGACTTTGGTGTGCTCTTCGCGCAGATGCTTGAGGGCTTCCGGGTGCTTTGAGAGAAGCATGTACGCAAACTACTGCTGTCAGTACAATTTGGGACAAACGAGACAAGCCTTACGCAGAGAGTGTCTGTGGTCGTGCCAGATCCACCAATCAATAGCCCCTTCAGACTGATGACTGTCAGCTCGATCGAAAAATGGCTTAGGATGCTTCTCACTTGGTCAAGAGTATGTCAAAGTCACCTTTCGAGAGATCTTCCTCCCTTGATCCCCCGACCGATGGAATGAACTCTCGTAGCATTAGATCCAAGATGCTGTAAGGGTTTCTCCGATCAACCACGATCCTCTCCTTTGTCATTAATGCTTTTCGCTCTTGAACCTTCTGCGCGACGGCGTCATTAATCCTTTTCAGAACAGGGCGCCTTTTCCACCAACACGAGATCAGCACCAGAGGATTCCATGAGAGTTGCTGAGCTGCAAAGTATATCATGTCTCTTAGATCTGTCAAGGTCTGGCTTCCGGTGGTTTGAGCGTTGAGAGAGAAATTGAATACGAGTCTTGTGATGACATCGAATACAAGCTTGGTGGTAGTCTCATCAAATGAGAAAGTTTCGCCACTTCCAGCAAGGCGGTCGAGCGTTGATCGAAAGATCTCGGTCTCATCTGCGATCACTGAGCTCATGTTCCTAACGTTATGGAGCGAGAAGGCTGGAGCCATTGCGTTGTGCGTCTTCTTCCACAGTGGGCCATTAGTAGTAGCGATGCCGTCTGGTCCAGTGACCGGCTTCAGGAAATCATCAGACATCTTGTGCATTGGAAGGTTCAAATTGACGTTGACCTTGTTCATGAGCTCAGGATCGGTGATGAGGACTTGAGGGTCCGCGACCGGCCATAAATCCAGGTAGTAGATTCCTTTGAGATTGTACTTCCGAGCAATATAGGTCATGTAGAATTGGGGATGCGTATTGGGCGGTAAGACAGAAGCCGCTTCTCCCATGACCTTCAAGTGTCCCCAGAGAAAGCTATGAGGTGGTTGCGGCGACGAGCAGTTAGTTTCGACGCCCGAATACTGCAACGACGACCTACCAAGCCTTTGAAAGACCGCCGGTGATTGACAAAGCGATAGCATATGTGTAACAAGTACGCCGCCACCAGGAGAAGCACACTGGTCCAAATCGTGGTAGGCATGGTGCCGTGTGAGTAGTCCGCTTCGCGAACTGCCCAGCGTTTTTCGCAGGAAAGAGAAAGAAAGAAATGAGGTAAAGAAATTAATGCTTGCCAGAATTTCGAACATGGAGGGAAAATCCGAGACTCTCTTCGAGGTCGTGCTGCTTACGGCCAACGCCTCGAGTACCACAGTTAGCATGAAGGCGGTCCGTCTGACACACTCGCGCTCAGGCCAGCCATTCTATCGTCGTTCCGCATCGCCACGGCTAACACAACCAGATTCTTTCGGACGAAGCAATGATGAACGAGACAGACAAACTATGGCTAGGAACGCATTTAGGAGGTGTAAAGTCAGTTGCATCCAAGGTAGATGACCTAAACTTGTGGTGAATGAAGAGGAGACCCCGCGAATGACCCATCAATGCGGATGCGGGCCGAGAGCCGATTCTGCTTCACCACCTTCCCTCGCTTCTTGCTTCCACATCGTCTGTAAAAAGATAAATTCACCATGACTACCTGATACACGGCATGTCCTCCGACTCGGAACCTCTACTCTCCCATAGTCACGGCATTGCATCATGGCGGACCCTTTCGAAGTACGCATGCGCTTCACCTCACAACTTCAGCACCTCAATGCGTCGGTGACATCTGCCCAGAAAGCTGCCCACTATGCGCTCAAGAACCGGGACATGGACGAGGACCTGCACAGCTGTATCCTGGAACAGCTCGAACGGAATAATCTCAATTTGCGGGCGAACATTCTCTACTTTCTCGAGCATTTATGTGACATGGCTTCTAGGGAGGAGTACCCTGAGTTCATACGGATGATGGAGCGGGACATACTGAAAATAGTGGATCTTGTTGCGCCAGAGGATGGAAGTGGCGCGGCAAATGTAAAGGTTGTGAGGAAGGTCCTCAAGGGCATGGGTGAGAAAAGCTATCTGCAGCCGCAGACGGTGAGGGAGTTGGAGGAGTGTATCAAGGATCGCGATCAGATTGGAGGCATGAGAGTCGGCGAGGGAAGTCCAGTCGAGGGCGATGTGGATGCGCTGGGGAAGGAGAGGTCGAGAAGCAGGATAAATGGAGTCAGGCTGGACAAGCGACAAATCGAGCAGAGAATAGAAGAGGATAGGGAGAGGCACAAGCGGTTACGAGAAAGCATATGGGCGGTGGAGCCGGATGGCGACAAGGAGTTCGACAGGCTATGGGAAGAAACGAGCGATGTCAACGACGACGACTTCATCGTCATCAATGAAGAGGCAGAGGAGCGCCGGAGAGCGGCGAAATTTCATCGCATGGGAATTGAGGAGTTGGCATAATACCCGTGTTACAACCATCCAATGACATGTATTTCTAGCTGCATGTTGGGTATCTTGGTTCTCGTAAAGGTCGTTATCTGCCCCAGCCGTACTTGTTCCCGGCTTCACCTCTGTTACGCTTCCCTTCAGCCCAAGAATCTTCGAGGGCATCCTTTTGTGTGGTGGCAGCATTTACCAGCTGTCGGAGACTGTGCTTGCCGGGAGCAACAGCTCTCACTGCACGATGCTGCACTGTCTCGCCTGCTTGCCTGAGCTCTTCGTTCTTTGCGTATTCTGTGTCCATGTTAAAGTTGGCAACATTGACTGCTTGTCCACCTTGACCTCTCCGACCAAATAACATCCGACGATCCGCTTCTGAAAGATTCAGATCTGATGCTACTGCATCCAGCGAATTCGGATCAGCTCGTTGCTGAGGCACAATGTTGACAGACGATAGCATTTGCTCCGTGTCTACCTCTGGTGCCAATAGAGGTTCGTATGCACCAGTCTGAGACGATTCGACGGCGATTTCCTGCTCAGATGCCACCGAAAATAATGACACTTTCGGCTTGTTCGATTTGGCCGGAACAGCTTGTGCAGCCGCTGGTAGTGGCTGTATTGCCTGCGCAGGAGCCCCAGTAAATCCATTCCCGGCTGTTGGCTTCTTAGATTTCTTCTTGTTGGCGACTGATAGTGGTCTGAACCTCATCGCATTGCCGACGGTCTTCACTTCCTCCACTTGTTTCGGCGCCTCGGCCTGGTCGTGTCCGGTGGTAATGTCGTTCGTCTTCTGGTCGTAATTCATCCCATGGCCGTTCACTTCGTCCGACAATGCCGCTACGGGGGCTCTACTGAAGGCAGCTGCACTGCTTGTCTTAAGGTTTACACCAGATCCAAGCCCTCCTCGCTTCGCACTCTCGGCCGTACGCTTGGGTGCAGGCAGAAGTGCGTTGAATCCGGATAATCCTCCACCTGTGCGCGCCCTCTTTGCAGGTCTTTCGTCCGCATGGATTCCCGGCGTAGGCGTTGTCGCAGGTAAGTCGACCTTGATCTTCCGTGGACCAGATGAGTCTACGAGTTTTTCGAAAGCAGGCTTGGTCGTCTTTTCCGGAAGTGGTGCCTTTGCTTGCTGTACGACATCCGAATCTGATTCTTCGCTGTCGGAGTATCCAACCAGAGTCATCTTGTGTCGATTACGCTCAAATGCCTGAAATTGGAAGGCGATGTTAGGATTGCGGAGTTTGACCAGAGCCGTGGCCACTCGTTCGCGTTCGGAACCGCAGGCGCGGGGCGGGGGTCGATCAGGGCGAACCTCATCTTGCGTGGCATCGACAACACTTCTCACTCCCTCTACCACCAATCCACAAAGGACCAGCTGGACTGGTCATACGACTCTCGTTTAATGTTATGATACGTCTGGGCAGGTTTACTGGAGCCTTTGCACTATACCCATCATGTCTCTACTTATGAATGAGGAGTGCGTGCCATCATCCTTGCTGAATGAAGGGCTTGCGACTGACGACGATCCAGGTTTGCTATTTATCAATTGAGGTCGGGCTATCTCAATAATTTCAAGGATGGCATCGGTGAGCGACTCATCACGCTAAACTCCGAGGTCTTCAACCAGCCGGCCTTTCGAGCAGCAGGATGGGCACCAGATCCATCAGAGATCAAGCGCACCTACTCGCCGCCCATACCAACCGCTATCACGTCCGAGTACTTTCAAGCGCCTCCAAGATCTATAGCAACGCCAGGTGGGGACGAGGAGGAGGAAGGCACACTTCTCACAGGTCATGGTAGTAACGATACCATTGGTCCCACACTCCATGCGCGAAGACGACGAAGAAAGGAACATCAGGAGGAGGATGACAGCAGCGAGCTGAGCGATGATAGCGAGGAGGAGGAAGAGAAGCGAGATGCACAAAAGATCAGGTTCAACAAAATGCCCGTACGAATACGGTCTGGGTCTTCACCGGCACGGCCGTCGAAGCTCAAGGACGAAGTGAATGAAGATGATGTGAAAGTCATGGTAACATCCCCATCGCGACCACCAGAGACCGTTGGAATACGAAGAGGGTCGCTGAGTACCGTGGATACGATTAAGCAGAGAGCACGACGAGATACAGCTACGAGCAGCGAAATGTCCTCCGAAAATGAGGATTCTATGGTATTCCGTCGGCGAAAATTGGAGCGAAGGACTACAGCGCAAAGCATGCTCTTACCTGATATCATCCAGGAAGAGGACGCGAAACGAGTGGACTCAGATCTGGAGGACGAGGACATTAGTGAGGCATCAGACATGTCAGACATGGATGATGTTGCAGATGCCGATATATTACTCAACATTGGTGCTCCATTAGCCAATGTTGACACTTTAGACTCATCGCCGCCTCATCCGCCCGCACTCATACCGGCAGCCATACCAGCATCGGGCTCACCAAGAAAACGCAAAGAATTTCCAGCTGATCTTCCTCGACTCCCACGATTGCCATCGGGTCGGCCACTCAGTATGGTACAGTCTGTCAGTCTCCTATCCAAGGCGTTGAAGTCGAATGCACAAGCCGACGACAATCCAACGGCACAGTTCGCACAATTGTCTGGTAAAGGAGAAACGAGCCCGCTCTGGATCAAGGTCCTTTATCCAGGATCATCGGATCCAGACACTCACCTTGAAATACCCACCCGAAAATCGAAGGAGAAAGGTCCGATCACGGTTGCCGAATTTATTGGATTGTGTCTATGGAGATACAACGAAGACTCGAAAGATCCACCCATCGCTGGTGAAGACCTCAACGTCAATAAATGGGTTCTATACATGGTAGACTTTGGCGAGGTCGAATACGATTTTCCACCTCTTGCACGTACCCGACCCATCACCGACTTCACGACCAATAACAACAAGCCTGGCCGTTTACGACCAGGACAGAAGCCATGGGATGAATTTGCTATCGTCAAAGCAAATGAGAAACAATTTGCCGACAACGAGAAAGCCACCCCAGATTTCGCTACAGCAACAAATACTCCTCGTTCAGCTTCCGTCGCGCAAACAGAACATTCTCGTTCAGATACTCCAACCCTAGCAGTACGCACAAATTCAGATGCACCAGTATCGTCCTTCACACTAAACCGCAACCCGATCACTGGCCCATCCTTTGCTCTCAATTCTGCGGCTCGCAAAGACTCCACTATCCCCCTCCTCGACGCTCCGGCAAGTACCACCGGCACCTCTCGACATCGGACCGGGGTATCCAAGCAGCTTCAGGTGCACTTCACTGATCCGGACACCTTCCACAGTAGCGTACTCAAGATCAACACCACCACAGATGCATACATCGCCGAGATCTTCAATCAAGCCTGCGACGCCCTCAAACTCCCCAATAAGGCCCTCTACGTCCTCAAAGTCCGTGGTACCAGCACCGTCGTCCCAGAAGACCGCACCGTCGAGGCCCTCGGCGACAACGCTGCTCTTGACTTACAACGAAGGCGATTCATCGGCGTTGAACACCGCGAGGGCGCCGCTTCTCCCTCTTCCGAATCGCCAAATGCACCACTGCTTCTAGCCGGCACCATCCCCACCAAGAAGAGCAAGAAAGGTCTGCTGTCCTCCACCGCTCGACCAGCGTACGACGTCGGCGCCATCGGCTTCCACCAGCTCGGACCAGGCGGAAAACGCTACCATGTCCTTCGCAGACAACAGCTGTCCTTCGCACCAAGTCACCCGAAAGTCATTGCTCTGGACGGGGAGTACATCCACATCATGCCAGGCGGCAACATGGACCTCGAAGGGGAAACGACGCCAGCAGGAGGCAAGACGACGAGCGTGCACCTCCGGGATGTGATTGGCTGTAAAGTAGCCAGGAAGCATCCCAAGCTGGTCAGAGTGTTGGTGTACAGGGAGAAGGAGACGAAGCGTTACGAGTTCGAGGCGGAGAGTAGGGCTATGGCGGCTGAGATTGTGGAAGAAATCAGGAAGGGGGTCGAGAGGTTCGGGGGCGGGGATTAGTCGTTCCTGCGCCCGGGCAAGAAGATGGGAGGGGTGGGGACGGGCAGGAGAAGTAGTTGGTGAGAGCGAAGCATAGTCTATCGCTGAATCACAACAGTATCAGGAACACTTGCATCGTCCGGTCGAATCCCAAATGCCTTTCAGGCTTACGTTTATTCCTTGAGCGGGATCTGTCCCGTGCATATCTCCGCCAGTGTAGAGGTTCATGTACCTGCACCCATTTCTACTGAGACTAGTATGGTGATCACCGTATCCTTGAATCATAATGGCGCCTTCATTGATAGTGTGCTGCGCGAACATGTTTACGTTGTGGCGGTCGTCGAGCTCAGTCACGGAGACGGAGGTGCGTGATCGGCATGGATTTAGGGGGTTGGGGAAGCCTCGAGCAGAGGTCCCAACGATGTCGTCTGAATGGATGCGACGGCATTTTAATCAGATCAAGCGACAAGGCCGCAAGGCATGTGGTCGACGATGACTGAAGGGAAATGGGACCATGGCCGCCGACGTCTTCCGTCCACATCGTCTTCCACATGAGTGCCCACATGCCGGCGTCACGTGTCCATGTACGGATGCCGAGGCTCGCAATCATTCGTAATCATCACTGTATTCGTGTTTTACGCTGCTGTATCTAGCTATAGACCATATCTTTCTCTAACCACAATTGCAACCATCATATGTAACGCACTGTCCGTTGGTGAATTGGGCCACGTAACAATCTAAATCGCTAGCGCAACTAGACATGTTAGTGGATTATCAAGTCATTTCTTTCGGGTCCCACTTACATGTTCTCGCACGTATCAAGATCGACCTGGTAGCAAGCAGTCTCGTGATAATAACAGATATTATTCCCGCAGTACTGTACAGAGTCAGCGAGATCGATAGCGAGACAAGGCTTTGACATACAGTGCCTGGGACCGCTGGTCGAGTAGTTGCCACGCATGTTGCTGGTCCCGTTGACGTTGCCATTGTAGTAGTCGTCGTAGGGGTGACGGTCGTTGTAGTAGTGGTAACCAAATCAACAGTGACAGTATTGAAAATTGTCGCAATCACTGTGGCTGTTATCGAAGTGACTGTAGTAGACGTAGCACTGATCGTCGTAATAGCGGTCAAAAGACTGAAATTGTTAGACAAGAACGCATGCGAACATACTTCAACTTACTTGGTCATTGTGGTGGTGGTACTGGCAGTGGCAGTGACGCTAGATGTCGCGGATGGGGTAAAAGTAGCCGTGACAGTCGAGCGGGTCTGCAGACAATAACAGACATTGCCGATAACGGATGTGGCAGACGATGCAAGCTTTGAGAGCTTGCTAGCCCGGGGATCTGTAGTAGTGGTAGGTGGAGCAGTTGTAGTGGCACCGCCAACATTACAATTGGAAGCGTAGAACTTGTACGTCGAACTGCGATCAGCATTGAAGTTCGCGGGCAGGTTTGTCGAGTAGAGGTAGCAAGTGCTTTTACCGTTACTCTGACCAAAGGCAAAAGTCCTGCATGTGTTGCTACTTTGACAGAGCGCGTAGCATGCAGGAAGGTCCCGATGGCTTACCGAGTACGCATTAGGACTCTGTTTGTCATAACCAACGAGAGCACAGTTGGTCGGTGCCGACTGGGGCGTTGTAGTGGTAGTAGTAGCTGTGGTGGTAACAGGAGTAGTCGAGGGCGCTGCCGGGGTAGTAGAGATCCTAGGAGTCGTTGAGGGAGGTGCAGGAGTGGTAGATATTCTTGGGGTAGTCGAAGGCGCCGCTGGAGTAGTAGCTGTGGTAGTAACAGGAGTAGTCGAGGGCGCTGCCGGGGTAGTGGAGATCCTAGGAGTCGTTGAGGGAGCTGCAGGAGTGGTAGATATCCTTGGGGTAGTCAAGGGCGCCGCAGGAGTCGTGGAAATTTGACGTTTAAGTTGAGACTTTCTATTTCGCTCTGGCCAGAACGTAACAACTTGGCCACGTTTGTTACGCTTCAGAGGAGATCTTGTCACTGTGACCGTCACTGTACTGGTAGCTGCTACAGTAGATGTGCCAGTACTGGTGGCGGTGACAGTCGCTATCGTTTCTGTATCGGTTTGGGTAGCAACGAAAGTGGTTGTTGAGCTGGTGGAAACAGTCGTGCTGGTAGTGTTAGCAGCTACCTTCTCGATACAGAGAATAACTCACTCTATGGTGGTAGTTATGGTAACAGTGGAAGTTGCCACCGTCGTCGTCAGCGTACTGATTGGGGCAGTAGACGTCGTCGTTGTGGGGGCCGCTGGGTACTTTGACGAACAGAAGGAGGTGGCAGGGGGAAAGCCGGAAATTTCAGATGCAAGTTGTGCATAAACGCCACCCTGACATGTCTGTCCGATGACCTGGCCAGCGAGAGGGAGGAGCAGTAGAGCAAGACGAGACATCTTGAGAGAATAGAGGTGCATGGAGATGACCTACCTTCCTGCTGCGATGGACTTGGTTCTATATGAAGCTCGCGTCTTCGTAGGGATCCCAACTCACTGGCGTTGTGGCAACGGCAATGCATGTACTATCGACGTGCATGGCGTAGTCCATCCCTAAGAAGTGGACTGGACGCTACGCCATGTGTCAGATAGGATCTTTCGAGTGATTCAAGCCACATTGTATGACTTGCCAGTCTGGACAAGAAGGTTTGCTTTGCTTGGTGCGAGCAGAGCAGACAGGCGCTACTCGGCACGAACCCCGACCTCAACCCATTACTGAACAAGTCGATCACAAGGGGCCTAAAAGCCCCCTGAGCCATGGTAACGGTGTCGATAGCGACGACCAGAAGAATCCATGGGCACCGGTCTTGGAAAGAAGAGCTGCATTTGCCGACGGCGCGGTCAGAGGCTGAGCTGAAAAGAAAAGCCTGCAAGCGAATTTGGCACTTGCGAAGAGACAACATGACCCCTATTCCTTATTCGCGTCATTCCTCCCTTGCAAGCATCCTGTTTTCGCACAGGCACTCGCAACGTGCCCATGCACCTCAGCGCACCGCTTATGCAGGTCCATCAATTTAGAAAGCAGAGGTCAACGACAGGGCCCATCCCTCTGCGATGCTTACAACAGCAGGGATACCCCTAGCATCCTGTAAGGGGAATAGACATTATCCCAAAGTTCAACCATTATTCCTATGCTATGAATAAGCTCTGCTAGCAACGGACACGATCCGTACCAACGTGCGAGCTGTAGTCGCCACGGCTGGAAGGCAGGATCCAGGCGACGAAAAATGGTCGAGCATTGAAGTGACGTTCCTTTGCTGATCATATCAGCCCCCACGTGCTGTATCTCCAAGTTTGCACCATCAAGACATCTCCAGTCGACCGTTTTTGGTCATGTGTGGCGGTTATCGACTCGATCTACTATCCCAAATCCCTAGATCCTTCGGGTCGGATCGGCTTTCGCGCTTTCGTACTTCCTCAAGCTTGTTGCGACTTTGCTCATTGTCTCTGAAGCTATGGGCGAGGCTCTCCAGGGCACTCAATGAATTGTTGCCGGGTATGAGCGAGGCTCTCCAGGGCACTCAATGTAGTGTTGCCGGGTATGTCGAAGGCGCAAAGGCCTACCTGTAGCAGAGGGGTCCCATTTTGCCACAGTCTCTGCATGTGGCAACAAGTATTTTGCCGACCATAAATGCAAGAGCTTCGCTGTTGGCGATGGCGCTTATCCACTGTATACTTCAGCTCTATGCATGAGGGATCCATGACAGTGAACATTGGCGGCGTATACGATATGACGGTGGTCGGTCGTCATCACACCAGAGGTATCTGTATATAGTGCTCAGACTGCACTACCATTCCCTTCAGCTTGCCTTTCGTAGAGCGCACGGTGTGATGTTGCATGGCCAATATCGAAGGCATGCATTCTTCCAGATCTCGAAGTGAGTATTCTTATACTGCTTTCCTGTAGTGGTCTAGCTCATCTTTTTCATGCACCGCAGGAGTGGCGAAAAGTATACCTTTATATATCCCCTATGCTCACCTTCTCCACAAGCCAAACAAAATCAGGCCCAATTAGATAGACAATGTATGAAAAGCGGCCGCTTCCCAGTAGCTCAGTCAGCGATGATTCTCAATGACGCCGCAAACAGAATCAAACCAGTCGAGACGATCAACGCTAGCTGAAATCAGCGCATTCAAGATGAGTTTGACAGTCCCTCCATGTGGGGACTGCTTTTTGTCCTCCTGGTGGAAAGGACCAGGGTTCAAACCCAGCATAGGGAAGTTGGCATGTGATGGCACGAGAGAGCTTTTTGCCACTTACTGTTCTGCTGTGCAAGATTCGCGAGCGTGGCAAATCAAGGTGTCCACTTACAACATTTGTCTGGATCATCAGAAGGCTATACGACAATCCAAGTCACCGGGCTATCCGGCAAGAACTGTTCGTCAAGAGCTGATACTCCTAGAAGCGATATGGAGTCAAGCAGTATACCGAAATCAGGTCTTGGCTTCGCAGGTCTAGCAGACGGGATATTGGACCCCAGAACTGCACTTGCTGACCCGGACGAGGCGCAGGAATCTTACACCACTCGGCTAGTCGACATCTTAGGCCGTCAATTTCCGCAGTATCGACAGCTAGAAGCCATTGACTTTGTGGCACGCGCATCTCTCACTTGGCCCGCAGCGTAGAGGCCCCCATTTGCAGGTCCGCAGACGCGATACACCATCAATGTCACCTCTCCCTATCCACATGTGCAGTGACTCTTTGACAAGACTGCATTCCCTTGTGCTACTTCGGTGCCCCAAAATCACAGAAGATCATAATAAGTAACCGTATCGTCCCTCAGCCCACATTCCCCGGTCCGCAAGAAATACGAATTACTCTGCAGCGTACAAACGCTCGAATCATCGCCATCGGCAGCCTTTTTGTTGACGGCGCTCAAGCAGCGGCTACTGCTACCGGCTAGATTGTATGAGCTGCAGATCCAATTACAGCCCTTGTCACAACTGTCGAGACGGCTGTCTTGGGGTTCAATGCCGGGCATGGAAGGGCAAGACCATTTGCCGCCTGCTGAGCAGGTGCAGGAGAGAATGGGAGAGCCTGTTGCCAAAGGCGCGGCATGTTCGCGGACGAGGTAGTGCTGGGTCGTCTCCGAGGCACCACCGTAGCTTCCAACACCCGTTGTTTCGCTAGCTGTGGGGAAAGTGGTCGAGTCGATGGTGTTGGTGACGGTCGTGTTGGCTTGGTAGGTGGTAAAAAAGACCGTGAGGATGGAGCTAATAGGATATATCGTGGGGCTGAAGCTCGTCAGAGCCTGGGTGACGGTCGTCGGTGGAACAGTGACAGTCGTCGTTGTGGTAATTGGATCTGGACTTGGTAGGTCGGTGACACAGCCACATGCGCTGGTCACGTAGTCAGGCTGCTGGTCTTGCAGGTAGTCTGGGACAGCGACTGTAGACTCTGATCGCTTGAGTGGGGTTGCGCCCACGCATGTGCTCTGAGCGCGGGTGGTAGTGACGGTAAAGAAAGGCATCGTCAGCGTCGTGCTCACTGTTCCCCGAACGATGCTTGTGAGCGTCAACGGCCTCACTGCGATATCTGTAGCAGTGACCCTGGGCGTGACGAGAACACTCTCGATTTCTGTCGAGGTTGTGACTGCGAGCACCGACTGGCAGAATGGTGTGGCCTCTGTATCATCGAGGAGAGACTGGACAGGAGAGGACTCGCAGAACTCTGCTGTCGTTGTGGGGGAAGACGACTGCTCCTTGATGCATTTACATGCGGCCTCGATCTTCTTCATAGGTAACGCTTCAATAGGACTGGTACCACGGCTATTGGACGATTAGCGACGAAGATATCCAGTAGCCAGATGTTACGAACCCAGTAGTAGCTAAGTAGAACTTGCAGAATTTGACCTCGTCCGCAAATTCTCGCTGGACAACCTTGATAGCCTTGCGTGGGCATGAGCTTGGATAGGTCACGGTCGCTGTTCCATCTGGAAGTGGATCTGGGTCGGCGGCAGGAGTGGTCTTGACGACACACGAGCATATGTCGGTGACATCCGCAGCGGCCAGATCTTGGAAAGGCGATCGTGTTCGGCCACTTGTCCGAGCCGTCAGTGCCCGTGGAGGGTAGTAGAAGATGTCAGGCCACTCACGATGCTCCTAGCCAGAACTCGCAAAAATACTGTGTATGTAGAACAAGATCGTCCAACTTTGTAAGAGTCGTCGCACTGCATTTGTTGTTGCCCGCAGCGAGGGCTGCTGTGCCAAATAGTGCCAACGAGATATAAGATGAGAGCATGGCTGGCCCCATCTTGCGTGAGAACTTGATGAAACAATCCGCAACATGATGTACGTCCTGGCAGATTATGTAGTATCGAGCATCTCATCTGACAGACAGTGATCCTCTTCTACTTGCCCATAGTGCATCGTTCGCGGTTCGAAGCGAATCGAACGTTGCAAAGTCCAACGTCCGGATTATTTTGACAAGCACCATACATTGCATCCGCGTTGCAATGATTCGGTGATCGTGCAAATGTATGCTTACCTCCTAAGGGGATCTCTCATTTCGCGAGTCCCCCTTCAGCTATAGCGTTGATGTTACACCAGAAGAAGCGAAACCCCATAAAAGCCTCAGGAATCACATATCGTAGCTGTCTCAAGCGTAAGAACCTCGTCACGAGAACCCCGCTGATCTGACCCCAGGCGTTTTCGATCGTCCAAGCTTGTCATGATAGTCCTCAAGGACGACCTTATCCAGGAGATTTGAAACGCCGAAGCGACTAATTTCTTCTCACAGAAGGCCTCTCCGGGAAGACGATGCTGTCGAAATGGTGCTGTCGTTCCACATGTCATTCGTCGTTGCCGATCGACACTTCGCTCCTGCAGGAGATCGCGAGACTAGAATTCGAGCCTAAGGTGAGAATCACTCAGACGCCCCCGAGCTTCCTCTCCTGTTCCCATTCTCGTCGTCGCTTGTGAGATGCCCATTGCCATTTCTCACTTCCGTGACTCCATCCTCGTCGCTTTCATCGTCGAGATCTTCCACCTCACTCCCCAACAGACTGACTCTCGGCTCCAGCTGATCCAGGTCCTCCAGCACCGTCCTAGCAGGCATCTTCCACAGACTTACACCGCATACCCTCTCTTTCAGCAACAGCTCATCAACGAACTCATCCATAAAACTGAGCCTGTAACCTTCCCTTGTTCGTCTTTTCAGCTTCCTGCCATCTCCCAAGAACCCTTCGAGCGTCTCATACACGTCCTTTGCTTCGCCAGTCAAGCGCACATACATTGCGCCGAGCGCTCGTAGGTACTTCCACTCTTCACCTCCCCTCCCTAAGTACAGATCCACAATCTCCTTCTCCGGTGTCAGCTGCAGCATCTTGAACAGAAGGCAAAGGAACGGTGTCGGCTTTTGCGCTACGCCATATGTGCCACCGACATGTGTCAGCTCAACAGCCCGGTCCAGTAGCGTAGCGCTGTTTAGACCGAAGCATTGCTCCTTCCAGTAGTACGACTCGGTGATGCGGTCTCGGATCGGTGCGTCCACCAGCGTGAGAGGGTTTTGCCCGCGGATCAGAGGCCCAGTGTAGCCTCTGTTATCCAGCATGCGCGAAGCATCGGCCGAGTGCGCCATACTGAGCGAAGGCGAGACAATCTCGACAAGAGCGAATTGAAGCTGCTACCAGGAGTTGCAGTCGAGAAACTTCGGCGGGTCAATGAATTTCTCGAGCTCCGCGCAGCCAATCGGAGTAGGTTCTGAAGATGCGAGTCAGCTTGCGGAATGCTCGAGTCAGTGTTGCCGTTGCGACGGGGAGACGTCAACAATGACGTCGGATTTTCGCGTTGCAGTTTTGAGGATCTTACTTGCAATTTGACGAACAGCTTTGACAGACCGTTGATATCAATATACGCTATCTATCATGCTCTACCTTTGACAGTCACATATCAAGCGCAATGAGACGTCTACTCCTCACCAGCAGCCAAGTGTCACTGGTGCTAAGCTGCATAATCAGTACGTCCCTTCTCCCATCCCTTCGGCTCTCATCTATAGCGTTGCCTTTTCACCATTGCCCAAGACACTAACAGTCATAAAGCACTAGCATTCACCCTCCTCCTGTTCCTCTCCGGCCTCTTCCTCCAGCGTCGCACCATCCACTCCCTCCGCCTGCACCTCGCGCCCAACCTCCCTCCCATCCCAGCATCGCACTACATCGCCCCGGACTCCTCCCCTGCCTCCCGGAGTTTCGCGGCAGACTACGCCTCCCACCTCTCCGCCCGACAGTATGCAACCCAGCAGAACAGCATCGATTGGACGCGGCTCGGGCACGTCCAGATCCCCACGAGCCATCACGCGGTGTGCTCGGCGGTGATGCTGTTCGCCGACTTGCACCGGCTGAAGAGTCCCGCGAAAAGGGTCCTGGTGTTTCCCGCCGAGTGGTTGGGTGGGGAAGGGAGTAAAGGCACGACAGGACAAGGCGGGATGGGAAAAGTGAGAGCAGATGTATCGGATCCGTGGGCCGCGACTACGAGGAGGCTGCTCCGAGTCGCGGGACGGAGACACGGGGTGCAGCTTCGGCCTGTTTCGGGGGAGCAGCTGCGGGGAAAGAAGGAGAAGGGGTGGTTCGGCTTGGGCGCGGAGGAGCAGGTGGATGAAGGGAAGGAGCTGGAGGGGAGGAAGCTGGAGGTGCTTCTTGGGATGGGGGACTTGGATCGGGCACTGGTGGTGAGGACGCCGGGCTGGGTGTTGGATGCAAGTGGGTTGGATGGGGTGTTGGCTTATGCTGATGTGGACGGGGTGGCTACTCTTGCGGCCGGTGGGAACGGGACAGATGCTGTGCTGGTGAAGACTGGAGAAGAGGTGGCTTCGGGTCTACACAAGCTTCAAGGCAAAGGTGCGGGGTCAGGAGAGCGAGGCAAGCATATCCCGCCTGTGGTTGAAGCCAAGGAGCTGGAACTCCTCGCGCAGACAGGCATGAATCTCACCGAACTGGTCAGCACGGGAGCAGCAGTCCGTCTCCTCGGCTCCATCGGCGAGCTGCATACCGCTCAAGTGAGCGAGACCTTCAATGCCACCGACTTCCTCTCTTCAGCGAGCTACATCACCTTCACGGACGCAAAGCTGCCGGCTGGACCGGAGTACGACGTCCCATTCGCCGACAAAGTGCGCGCCAGACCAGAAAACAAGGACGCAGACTGGGTGTGGACGAAGCTGTATGGATCTTTCGCTGAGCGGCGAAGGGAGGTATGCGGGCTGGATCTGGAGTGGTATCCTCCCTCGTGAAGCATATATACCCAGTACTAGGGAGAATATACGTAGGCTAATGACGATCGACTCACGACTCACTGAACTCGGAACCAAATATGAAGAGCATGTAATGTACATTTCAATACAAAAGATCTAGTGGGTATCTCCCAACCCAACCATGCTATGCAATACCCAGACTCCAGCCATGCTTTTCCCGAATCGCTATGCTTTTTCCCAAACCGCTATGCTTTGTTCCCCAAAATGCCATGCGATGCTGCATACTTTCAAGAACGTTCAAGAATCCCGACCATCAATCTCCATCGACTTATTCCTCGTCTTCCCACCCTGCCCCTTGGTTTTTCCCTTACTCTTCGTGGCCTTGCCTTTCTTTCCCTTACTGCTGCTCCCCTTCTGCGGTCTCTGTCTGCCAGTCTTGGCCGGCGTCTCGGTCGCTCTAGGCACGAGCGTCGTCCTCGTCTCACTCGGCAGGGCAGTCGCGACACTGGTGACCGCGTCGCCACTGTCATCTTGACCATCGCCATCGTCGTCGTCACCGGTGCCATTGTCGTCGCTGTCGTCCCCATTGGAATCGTCGCCGGAGCCGTTATCCGAGTCGGAGTCCGAGCCGGAGTCGGAGCTCGAGCCTTTGCTATGGTGGCGTTTTCCCCTTTTATGCGGCGGGGGACCCTGCACCGCATCCGGCGCGAACTGGACGAGTCGGCTGGGATCAGTGGCTGCCAGACCCATGGCGCGGACGATGGTGCCGTTGTATCGATCGGCATTGTACATGGAGACGGAGGTGCCGTTGAATTGCAGACCCGAGGTGAACATGCTGCGCAGTCCGCCGTAGGAGGTGTACACGCGGGCGTGAAAGGCGATGCGCCAGCTGCCGTCTTCGGATTGGGTGACGCCGCATGAGCCGGGGGCGAGAAGGTTGTACATGCCTGTCTTGACGAGGGGTTCATCGGCGCGGGTGTAGGGCCCGTTGATGTTGTTTGACCAGGCGTACTTGACGTTGTAGTCGTCGTTGCCGGTGCAGCCGGAGGAGAAGAAAAGGAAGTAGGTGCCGTTTACTTTGACGAGGGAGGGAGCTTCGACGAGGGGGCCGTCATTGTACTCGGAGCTGCGGTCGAGGATCTGCACGGCGTCTCCTTCGGGGGTCACACCGTCGTCCTTGACCTTTTGGACCATGATAGGAGTGCTCTGGAGGGGCTTGACGGTGTTGCCGCACTGCCCGCCGTGTCCTTTGTTGTTGCCGTCGACCTTGTAGACAATGTAGATGGAAGTGGTCCCGTCGGAGTTGGTCTCGAGGTATGGAGCTGGGTCGATGGCACCACCCTGCGACTCGTGGCAGGTGAAGAGGGTTGATTCGGGGATGAAAGGACCCGCAGGGGAAGTACCGGAAGAGACAGAAGCGCCGATACAGTGCATACTGTCGCTGGTTCCGGGACGAGCAGCATAGTACATGACCCATTTCTTGTCGGAAGGTCGCTGGAAGACAGCGGGTGCCCAAACGGCGGCCTTTGGTGTCATTGGGTTATGCTTCCTACGACTGTTGTCCGACCAAGCACCAACATTTGGCAGCGGCTCGTTCGCGTGGGCAGTCAGGTTCCAGTTGTAAAAGTCCGAAGATACGGCCATCTGCACGTTGCTCAGGTCGTACATCCAAGGTGTGGCGTTCCTTGGAATGAAGCGGTCGCCAATAGCATTGTTTGTAGCATAAGCATACCACATACCTTGATACTGCAGGATGAAGGGGTCGGCAAAGTTTGAGAAGACACCCAGCGACACTGTCGTGTTTGGGCCCAGGTCGAACGCAGCACCCACAGAACCAATGAGGCCAGAAGCTGCGGTACCAGACGGGTTGCTGTATGCACCAGGGCCGCGACCAGCAGAACCTTCCTGGCCGCCTCCGAGAGTGATACCGTCAGCGTGGCCGCGTGAGAGACTGTCCGTCAGGTTTCGGTGGCGCCATGCTCCTACCACAGGGGCGATGATGATTGTGAGAGCGAGGAAGAGCATAATGGAGGCTAGAACGAAGCCGCGAGAGCGGTATGAGAATCTGTAATTCGACGGGTCGTTTAGTTTTTCTGGATCTGGATTTCGTGGTCTGCAAAAGAATCGATTGCAAAATGAGAGCTCGGCACCTGGATAAGGTGGCGGTAGTGGTTTGCTGGTAAGTTGTTCTGCTTGCTTTTCTTCGACAGCGCTCATGACACGATCCGATTTCACGGGCGAGAGCGGTGCGACAGTCGAGCGCCTTCTGAGCTCGATCGGTGTACCAGGCGATTGCAAAGGTTCGGAGTTGGTTGTGTGCGCAGTGGTGATTATCTGCAAGTGAGGGGGAAGGACAGGTCTGCGCGAGCCATTGTGTAAGTGAGACTGCATATTGGTAGGAGCAGAATGAAGCTGAAGAAGATAGTCAAGTACTTCGAACGATTGCATTCTAGGAACGACCTTGGAATCAAGGGACATTCACAGAGCTGCAGTGGTCGCAACAGTCCAAGACATCCAAATCCGGTAGTTTTTGCATAAGGAGAGACTGAGAAACAGCGTTTGCGACGATGGAAGAAACAAAGAATCAGAAGAAGAAGAGGGAGAGTTTTACCGATTCGAAATCAAAGATCAGGCCCAATGTGTAGTAGGGAGTAGGTTCGACGCCGCGTGTACGTCGAGGGTCTAGATCTGTTGGTCGAAGGGGCGGATGTTGATGCCGTGAGGGAAAGCGATTGCGCTTGTTCGGGTGAGAAATGCCGAAACTGCCTTGCAGGAGAACAGATAGAAAGAAGAGGACTAGGAGATGGTCAAAAGACCTGCTGAGGACCGATAATGGAGGCCGGACATGATGGACCCACGCGGTGGTATCTATACACGTCCTCTTTCGACATCCAGGCGCGCCCGGGGTCCAGTCCATCGAGAGTGTACCGTCTGCGAGAGACATCGTTGGTCGGAATAGCTATACTTGGAGAATCATCTGGCCGTTATCATAACCGTCTGTCCCAAAGCGCGCCGCGTACAATTATCGGACGGGATAGAGGACAAGGCCGTTTTGCGCACATGGTTCGGTCGAGTTTGTTCACGCCGCGGAGAGCGTGTCTAGACAATGGAAGAGGAAGTTGCTGCAGCCGAGATGGAATACTCACCGTTCGGCACTTGGCAATACATATTGAAGACTGAATGGCCTGGAGAAGGCGACAGACATGACAAAGGATGCCTGCCAGTGAGAAGTGGACATGCACAGAGAGCCAACTTGGACCCTGCTCTCCCTTGCTCCTTGCTCTTTTGCTTCTTCTCCCTTTGGACCTATGAGACATTCCCCGGATCCAACGTGCTCTGGAAGTGTCTTGATTCAGAGCCGACTGAGCTCTTGGCGAGCATTTCGAGCCAAAAATCGTGGTACGCCGTTGCAACTGTCACCAGCCTCGTCGGCGCCCCAAAGGTTGAATATTTGAGTACATGAAGGCAATTTTCGCGCGAGAGGATTGTCCGCTGACGACAAGACGAAAGACAAGACGAAAGACGCGCGCTGTTTCAAGCAAGGGTAGCACACATCCAATCGGTCGCCGAATAGCAACTGAGCAACCCCCATGCTGGTCACATCAATCTCCGAACGACGACCACTGAAGCAAGCCAAGCAAGACGGCGCAGCTTGGAAACTGTAAGAGCGCCCATTATTCCTTCTGTTCCCGTCGAAACGGCTCGACTCTACCAGAGGGGATCTTTTGCGGCAGAAGTGGTCGCAGATGAGAGCGGCACGCCATGTCTTGCTCGATCAAGCTTCAGATAGTATTCAAGAGAACACATCAGACTGCCCAAGAGTTTGTATCCAACAATTGGCCTTGACCAAAGAGGTATGTTCGGCTCATGAACTCTGTTTGTCCAGATCCAACGCGTCACTTCACACATTAATAATGGCAGAATTAAGACTCCTCGGTTCCTTGGTCGATGGGCATCACTAGAGGTCCCTCTATTGTAAGTGGCGCCTGCAATCCTTCAACTGCCGTACATGACTCCACCTCGCTCGCCTTGGTTCTTATTCGATCATGCATATCAATATCGCGAGCTCCGTCGATCATCCGAAGTAGCTGCACGCTCTAGTTGGACATGCTATAGATACTCATGCACTTCCTGCTCTGCGTCTTGCACCTGCAGCTACTACCACTACCTCGAAAACTCTCTTGCTTGCACCCCGCATCAACGTCCCTACCAAAGACCTAGTAAAGTCTACGCACAATGGATCTTACTCTGATCTATGCCGTCTCTCAACTCGTATACCGCACCCTCATGACCATGGAGCACCACCGGCTACCACAAATCTGGCACAGCCTTCGAGTGCCGTTATCAAAGGGCGTTGGCATCAGCAAGGGCGGAATTCAACTGCTGTACAAACGGCGAGCCGCTCCTGCTTTGAGCACATGATCCCGCGCCTGTACGACTCACGTTATATGATACTACGAATATCTGAGAATGGGAACCATGTCATGACCAACGACCTGCCGGCTTCTACCTGACCGCGCTGCTGCACGCATACCAGAGTACACTGTGACGGGTCCCAACTCTCAAGTTTCCGTCCCCAGAAGACGCGAATGCGATGTCGATACCAAACCGATATCCGCTCGCACCGCTCGTTCGGTTCAACGCCGCCGACACACGCGTATCTCCTGCGCACCTTTACCTCTGAGACGACTCGGGAACACCTCCCCCCTTGCCGCACAGCGTTGGTCGAACACATGGGACCTTGTCGATAGAAGGCGGATGGAAGCTGACCGCTGCAACGGTACAAGGCAAAGCAATGCCAAGCCGTGCGTTATGAGAAACGCTTCCCGATATATGTGGTCGAGATGTCGATAGTCTGGCTCTGAACGGGTGCTGCGTGGGATGTATGGCTTCTTGACAGTGGGAGGTATAGTCTTGGGGCGCCAATGTGCGGAATGTGCGCTCGATGGTGCTTTGGTCCCCAGCCATAGTCTCGCCGTAGCTTTCGAGGTGCTCTCACCTCTCCTGTGAAGAGAAGTCAAAGTCCCCAAAGAACACACAAATCGCCTATGCACGTTACCCTCCATCCCTCTCTCTCCCCCATGTCATGGTTCGCACGTACCTTACTAGCCCCCCACATGCAATAATGCACCACCCTCGTCTTGCCCTCTCCCCCTTCCTTCCCCTTGATCCCCGTCGCCACCTCAGCCAACTCGTTCAAATCCCCGGTCCTTGGCAGAAACAGCACCAAACGTCCCGCGACGGGCCTCAGTCCGACCAACTGCCCCAAACCATAAGGCTCCATGGCCGCCAAATCGAACACCTCTGCATCCCTGTACCCTGGCCCACCCCAAGGCGGGCTCCCGAATAGCACCGCGCCCTCTTTGACCACGGCCTTGAGTCGCTTGGCGAGGACGGAGAAGCAGTCCCCCTCGATGAACCAGATCCTTTTCTCGACGCCGTAGAGCCTGGCGTTGTGCTTGGCGCACGCGAGGACGGTGGGGTCCTTCTCGATGGCGAAGATGCGCGTCCAGCGATTGGAGAGGGCGAGGGGGATGGTGTTGCCGCCGACGCCGCAGAAGAGGTCGATGACGGTGGTGATGTCTTGGGGGACCGAGGTGGCGAGGTGCGAGGCGATACGGCTGGACGAGAGGATCAGTGGCTGTGCGAGGACAGGGAGTGTTTGGAGTGGGGGGGGGGGGGAGATACGTCGCCACTGGCTCGGGTGTCACGCCGTACCATGATGCGTCGGTGAGCCAGATCCCTTCGTCCCAGCGGGAGAAGATGTCGTAGCGTTGGTGCCAGTACCTGTTCTCATCAGACATCCCTGTTGGACGGTGACAAGGCGAGGGTTCACTCACTTTTGTATCTCCTGCGGCACCTCCTCTGCTGATTCATAATGGTGCACATTCTCGAGAGCTGGCTCTTCTTTGCTGTCCACTTGCTCTGGTTCGGCGGAGCCGTTCAGGCTGCTGCGTGTTGTCACCATCACCAACCTAGCAGGATTCTTTGGGTGAGAATTATTCAAAGTCATAATGGTCGGCGGGATAGTAAAATTTCCGGATTGGGACGGGCTTTGCGGCGATGGTGCGGAGGGTGAGACACAGGAGGTCAGTCAGGAGAAGATAGACGCAATTCAGTAATTTCACATGCTGATCAGATTTCACATGGAACGAGAGGAAACAAGAACTGTTCAGTGTGCTTGATTATTACGAGCGAGCAGGCACCAGCCGCTCAGCTCCCGGTAATAGTGTACAAAGTGCCTGCTGCAATGACAACGCTCAGCGCTCGTTGGAAACCGCGTCGCCAGTGAAATGTGTTCAGGCCGTAAAAAGATGGGCTTCGTCATTGTCACTCTGCATCTCTTCTTCGAATCCATGCACTCGATCTCCTAGATGCCCTTGATGGCAACTGTCCTCTCCTTCTCCAGACGCTCCCTGTTCCTCTGCTTCTCTTCTTCCTTGCACGTCTCCAACCCGGTGCAGGAATGACTCTCCAACATGCGGTGCTTGCCGCAGAAGTGCCCAGTGCAGAAACCGCAATCTCCGACAATGGGTTGTGCGCGGTCCTTGCAGTCCTTGAAGTTGCACTTTATCTTCTTGGGAGCACCGCCGCGAAGAGGGAAAGCGAGGTGGATGGTAGACTCGGGTCGGATGGAGTAATCTGAGAGTGTCGAGTCGTGTTGTGAGAGATGCTTGCCGGCGTGGACAAGACGGAGGTCAGTGGCTGGGAGGTTGGTTCGGAGAGCGAGGAGGGATGAAAGGGTTGAGATGGTGGTTGATTCTGGGACAGATAGAGCAAATGCTGTTCATAGTCAGTGTGTGACTGCATAATGTCTGATCGTTTCCACTCACTGTCGCCTGCTACATTCCTCACAAATACCTGCATGGTTGGCTCCGGCTCAACCGATGATGAGCGAGATGAAACAGGGGAGAGCGTCGGAAGGGAAGAGACAGAGTCGGCACGCATGTTGGTGATCGGTTGTGTAACGTGTATGGATGTAAGATGCTTCAGTAGTCCAAGTCTAGGATGCCAGCTGGTCGCGTGGTATCTGAGATGACTAGAGCCGTAAGACGGAGGAGGCTGTTGGGGGATGGCGTTGTGGACAGGCGATGGTACCGGTAATGACGCTGTGGCGGCTCGAGATAGTTACGAGGCAGTAGCAGTGGACGACTGTGTTCAAAGTACGCGGGTGTGGTATGTAGAATAGAAGAATGAAAGGTCTGTTGTGAAAGCAGGAAAGGGAAGTTTAGGAGGCTGTGGGCAGTGATGAGAGTGAGACTTGCTTCTCCCTCAGGATGGATGACTTACGAGTGCCCAGCAAGCAACAGCCCCCCGGCCCTGAAGGCGCTAAAGCCGACACACGCATATCGTCACAAGCCGGCCCAATTCCAACTGCGAGAGAGCGTCTCCGTCCCTGCCGGCTGGTCGCATGATCGCGTTGACGATAGCCTGGAAACCTTGTCGTTTGGCCGCTATCGTCTTGCCGTCCGCCTCGTCTTCCATCTCCAAAAATCGACCATTTCTTCCATTCCTGTGACGCGGTCATGCCGAACACATGATCGTCGCTCTGATTCCATCTGATTCTCCATGCTCGACCCACCTTTTGTCGTTCAAACTCAGATAAGCTCCTGTATATCCGAACAAATCGGCGCCTGTCATGAATCTCCTGATTGGCATTGGCAAAGTAGGGGGCCGATTCTCTGTCGCCGCATGTCATTTACCAAACTTGGAGCACCGCGTCTCCGCCAATGTTCAACTTGCATGTGTTTGTTGTCGCTACGATATATATGTCCACGAATACTCATGCAATATTGCGCCTCATCAATCGAAATGGCTAGTCTCGATCATCGTCGGGGCGTTGTCATTTCCTGGTCTGGGATTGCAGGGATGAGACTTCGTATCCAAAATTCAATCCAGGCTCTTCTCCTCGACGCGCATTCCTTGCGCCGCATCCCGTACGAGAACAAAAGGCTGCCGCTTGGCGATACATTCACACTTCGTAAAGCATGCATGCCTTGCTCTAGCCATGTTCCAGATCCCAAGCAACGTCTGACGCACAAGTCTGTAGGCTAGAATCAGGTCGCATAGCATTGCAAACCCATAGCGTTCTCCGTATTCGTCGGGTCTACCAGGTCAATTGAGTCTGTAGGCATGACCTTTAGCTGTAGAGAGTACTCTCTCAGCCTTGTAGAGAGTATTCTCAATTCCCGCAGATGCCGAAGTCGGCTCAATCCACAGCGAGCCGAGGCTTGGCATATCCGGCTCCACCTCACAAAGCTACAGAGTGCAGTCCAAGATTCAGTAACATCATAGCAAGATCCAGCATAAGCAAGTCTGGCACTGCTGCTGGTCGTGATGATTTCATTGTCGCCGCATCCACGATAGCAGTTCAGCATGCGGATTGTCCACCCTTCACGACATCATGGAAGCCGAAGAAGAGGAGCATTTCGATGGTCCCGAAGACTTCAGGAAGCGCATCCATGACATTGTGTCCAGTCCTTGCGACACTCACGAGGCCATTGATGATAGTCTGCGACAGTTCGTCGAGGCTGTATCCTCCTTCCACCGTCCGTCAATCGAGTCACTTCTGCGAGAGTCGTAGCTGATAGCTCTCAGGAGACCACCCAGACTTGGTCGGTGACAATGTCGAGCATGGATGCTACGAACTACTTACGGCAGACCTGTTTACCGCCAATCGTGACTATGTGCGGCGGCAATTCATCTACAGCTTGATGCAGGTACGTGCCCGCTTTAGACTGGTTGCACTCGTCCCTGACCTTTTCAAAGGAAGATGAATATCCGATCCTTCAGATGATGACGACTTTCCTAATATACGATGGCAAGCACGAAGAAGAGACTTTTGTAATGATGCAAAACGAAGGCTTATTTCCGCGACTTATCGAGCTGATCAAGAGTGGGAGATACGAAGACACCCTAGTCCACAGGCTATTACTCGAACTTCTTTGTGAGATGACCAGGATACAAGTCCTGTCACGAGATGATCTCAGTAAGTCCACCCGTCACCTGGTCGGCCGATCATGTCTGATTCTTGCACGCAGAAATGGTTGACGATGCGTTCATCCTCTACTTGTTCCAATTGATCGAGCAGCTCACGGACGATCCAAGCGATCCTTACCACAATTCTATCATCAGAATTCTTGTGAGTATGCTTCGAACGTCACCAATATCATGCCCTAAGTTCTGCCAAGCTTGTGCTTAATGAGCAATACATGTGCTTCGAATCAGACGACATGACCGACACGAACAGTACAGATCCAATTCCAAATCGCATCATCAAAATCCTATCATCTTACGGCCCTGCATATCGAGCATTCGGCGAGAATCTGATTCTGCTTCTCAACAGGGAGAGCACACTTGGACCACAGTTGCTGATCCTCAAGATCCTTTACCTGCTGTTCACGACACCTCAAACATTTGAATATTTCTACACCAATGATTTACATGTCCTGGTCGATGTGATTATGCGAAATCTCGTCGACTTGGATCCGGGTTTCGACGACGATGACAGTCCTACCGACTATCCTGAAGGGACAGGTAACAAGGCTTTGCGCCACACCTACCTCAGGGTCCTATATCCCTTGCTCAAAAACACACAACTGGCCCGCGAAGATGGAAATTACAAGACCGAGGAACTGCGGAGACTCCTTCGCTTACTAGTATCTTCGTCCTCCCAACATTTTGCACCTGCAGACAGCACGGTCCTCCGTCTTGTGTCACGTTGCCGGCAAATCGACTGGATCCGCGATGAGCCAGACGACGTCTCCGACCTCGACTCACCTTCCACCAAAAGCCCTCCATCTGACGCTGATGTTGCAAAGCGCCTGTTGGGTATGACAAACATTGAGGCTGGCATTAGTAGTCTTAGTGTGTTGGACGTGACGGCAAAGGTCGAAAAGGAGGATAAGAAGCAGAAGCCGGCGGTACCGCCACCACGCCGACTCAAGAAGGTGGCCGATATCACTGTAAATCCACCTGGACACGAGGGAAACGGCAGGCTCAAAGTCAAACCGATGATACCCAAACCTCGAAGAGCGCGGAGCGAGCAGATCAGAGATCGCAGCCCTTTTTCTGACGACTCACCTGGATGAATGCACTTTTTCCAAAACAGATACCCAAACTGCATCTTTAATGAAAGGCATATGCTAATGTTGCCTGGCCTCTGGTTACAGCCAAATCATGACCAGGCTTGAAGCTTGGGTACCTTGCGTCTGCGCCGGGCCACACCCGACCTTGCACGACCTCAACCGGCTGCGGGATCCCGAAGTAATTTCAGTTATGTTCCTTTCGTTTAACACCTTCCAGGCTTCCTCGTTGTCAGTGCGTGCTCCCTTGGGCAACAATGGGAAACGAGCTCCCTTTCGACCCGATTACGATGATTGGCCAACTAGACTTCCCTTACCGAAGGCTGACCCTTTGTCAGACGTGAGACACACTATGACTCTTCAAAATTGACAAGCTCGCCTTTACACAGATTATGCACATGCATAGTGACGGCACTTGCTTCTGAAGATGGCAGGGGTTACCACGACTTTTGGCCAGATTCAACATCCATAGTGTCTGGAAGTACAATGGCCTACAGCTTGTGCCGTTTCAACACTGACCTTGCTGTCGCACACTTTCGACCACAAGCAGTGACTGCTCGCTCGCCCATCTTCATGCATCACGACAAATCACGGTGATGCGACCGACGCCACCGGTCTCGCACATGCGCTGCTTCTCCACTTCATCCCTTTCGTATTATCGACATGTCGTGATACTGCACACGGCCAAGGTAATATATCTCAGAGCCATTCCTACTCTCCTTCCTTCTGCTCATCGTGAATTGACTCAGTCCTTTTCGTCCTCCTCATCAGTCATTCGTTTCAACACTCGTTTCTGCAACTCATTCGCTTCATCCAAAATGAGGACTTTTCTATCTCATGCTGTACTCTCAGCAACTTCGCTCGTTGCCGCCGAGCCTGTTGCATGTAAGCCATTGTCGCGGTCTACTGTCGGCTCAGAACAGAGCTGATATGCAAGCAGATGCTAATCACAACCACGGATATGGTGGTTGGTGGAACGGAAGGGATCGTGGCTACACACGTCCATACTGGCCTGTCTATCCTCCACGCTCGTCCACGTCAAGCTTTGGCACGGGTATGACCCCTTCACCGTCCACCGCCGACGCTGTGACTCGGTTCAGCAGCGCTCCTTCGTCCTTCACACCAACTTTCTCGGGTGCTTCCAGAACTGGTGGAGATGAAGAACCATCCTCAACGTCAGCGGGGTCTTCTAGCCCAACCACTTCCCGTCGACCACCAGTGACTACTACTGTCGTCGTCACAGTCACGGTCACGGAGCCAGACTACCCCCCAACATCTTCTCCGTCATCTATCTCTGGCACTGGCTCCGGTCCTAGCTCACCCATAGCTAATCCTGGCACCGGCAGCAGTAGATCCATGTCGTTAACCAGCTCGGCGCCATACGGTAATGGTACATCCAGCACCACCGTCAACTCCGGTACCAGCACATTGAATTCTTCGGCTTTGACTATCAGCAGCTCTTCTGCAACCAGATCTGGCAATGACACCAGCAGCAGCACTGCCAACCCTGTGACGACGCTCATCCCGCCCACCTCAACTGAGCTGTCGACCACTTCAAGTCCCCCTTATGGCAATGGCACCACCACTCCTTGCACTGGTCATGGGACTGGCACCGGTCCCCCCAGTTCAACCACTGCTGATGGCGTGCCGGGGACGTCTTTCGGGTCATCATCTCCGTCACGATCATTTTCAACACCATATTATCCGACCACGAACAATTCAATGACACTGGGCCCCACCGGGTCGTTCTCAACCGGCACTTCTAGAAGGACTACCATCACGGTCACAAGTCCGATCACTTTGAGCACAGTATCGTCTCTCAGCTCGACCTCACAGCCACGGAGCGGGACTGATTCTACCACAGACTCTCCCGTCACCGGCCGTAGCAGCACAAGCAGAACGACCATTACCGTGACCAGTCCTGTAATCAGCACACTCACCACTTCTGTGCCCAGTAACTCCACGCTATCTTCCACCAGCGCTTCCACCACAGCAGGCATTTCGACCTCATATTCAACTGGTGCACCAGTCACTTCGAGCTCAGTATCGTCTGACACGACTTCGTCGACCAACAGACGTGGACCATTGCCATATCCGAGCTTCACATACACTCCCGACTTGTCATCATCTCGGTCCACCGGGACTGCGCCCTCTTCGAGTAATCCGTCGACTACGGCTGATACAACGCCCTCATCCAGCGGGACCTCAGGTACTAGCTCGACCTTGTCGCCAACTTTCAGCTCTGGTACTCGTACTGGCCCTACAGAGTCCTCGACCACCAATAACACGTACTCGACTTCGAGCACTGGCAGTCCAGTCACATCTTCCAGCTCCCGGACCGGCTCGACCTTCAATCCCACTTTCAGCTCCGGCACCCGAACGGGCCCACCAGAGTCCTCTACCACTCTGTCCTCACCTACACTGCCTCCTGCCTCTAGCTCTTCAGGCTCATCATCAGCGACAACGTTCTCAACAATGACCATCTCCCGCTCTTCTTCCTCTTCGTATCTCTCCACCGAATCCTCGACTCTCACGACAGCCAATCCCACAGGCCCGATTTCGACGGGCTCGGTCTATCCTACGACAAGCCTGATGCCTTACCCACCTTTGCCCTATGGCCCGCCGAGTTACGGTAGCGGCGATGGCTACGGGGATGGATACGGGGGTTACGCCGGGTACGACGGACCTGTCCCGGAGGACGATGGGGGAGGCGGAGTGAAGCCGATAGGGGCATAGACAGCACGGCATTGTGTGTTGCTGAGGGGCTCGATGGCCGGATATCCAACCGGGTACAGGGTTACAATTTCTCACACTCCTCCTTTCCGAGGGATTCTTGCCGCCCACACAATATATATACTATGGAGGATCATGCTTCGCTGTATCGTTAGGACTTACCCTTTTTTTGGATAAATGCTTTCCCTTCATCCATGGTCGTTTTCTCGCTGCTTTCCGTCTCCGGCTAGGGATGCTATTTCTGGGAACTTCCAGTATCTAGATCGCCCCCATGGGAGCTGTGAGACGGTGACAGCTTCCTGGTGAGCATTTGATGTAGTGCATTTGACCAAGAGAGCGGACATTGATACGCACCCGTCGCCACAAGGACGGGGGGGGGAAAGCTGGTGTGCAAGCACGACATGGCCCCGTTGATCACTCATGCGGTCACGTGCCAGAAGTCAGAGATCATCAGGTGGCCACAATCATGGAGATAAGAGAAAAAGGTCATCTCATTGACGCCGACGCTATGACAAAAGAGAAGGTCGTGCTCAGCAACGAAGTGTATATCCCGCCCCTTTTGGCCTCCCCACAATCATCCCCAGTCCCCGTCCGTCCCCCCCCCCTTCCCCCATCACTCACAACTCCATCTCCCCTCCTTCCTCCCTCGGCGCCACCGCCTTCCTCATAAAAGCCAGAAACCGCTCCCCATACCTCAGCGGCGGCACGGCCGAGATCTCCGCGTCCGGCTGACTGAAGGATTTCCAGAGGTGTTCGCCGCGTTTTATCATCGAGTACTGTTTTTTTACACGTCAGCATCCCTGACGCTATCACAGGAGGGAAAAAAGGGGGTTGTTGCAGTGGTCTAACCTTTGTCAAGCAATCAATGATACCAAGATAATAGATTTCATCACCGGGCCGGTCGTCGATATGCGATGCCCTCAACCCGCCTTCTTCCCCGTAGAAAAACGTCCCTTTCTTCGCGTCGTGGTCTAGTTGCCGCTCCGGCATGCGGTTCCGTGTCTGGTCCATTGGTACCGGACGTTCGGCCTTGACGAGCTGTCTGAGCTGGCTGGCTTTGCGGGCATTTTCGATCTTACTTGGTGTTCTCGTGAGGAGGTTGGGAAAGGGTTGATTGCTCTGCTGCGAGGCCAGACCCGTTGACGACGCATTGGTGGGAAGCTCGAAGCTGGTGGTCGTGGCGGCTTCGTTGAGGGATGTAAGGTTGGTCATGTTGGTGGAGCCCGAGTGGATCCGTTCGCCGCCCGGCTGGAAGACTTTGAGGGTTTTGTTGCGGATGTTATCTGCGTTGCCTCTGTTGAGATCGTGGATGCCGACCAGGAGACTGTAGTCCATGATGCCGAGCTTTTGGAGGAAGCGGACGTCGCGCTCCATTTGTGCTTTGAGACGGTCGCCTTTTGCGGGACCAAACTCGAGGTGCATGTTGCGATTTAACCAGTTCAGGTCTTTGAGGGTTGCTTGTGGGTTCTTGACGAGTTCTGACTCGTCGAGTTCGCGCCCGACCAGACTGCCTTTCAAGTCATAGGTGCGGTGGATATCTTTATGTGCTGGAAATAGATTGTTCATGACAACGCAATGAAAAAGGTCGCCGGTAGAGGTCTTGACCCGGTGTAAGCCATAGAATTGGCTGAGGAGTGTGTCAGGATTTGCCTTGACGTGCTCGTAGTATTGTGGGAGGATCTTCCGGAGGAACTTTGCCTCATGGTGGTGGATCGTCTTGATGATGTATTTATAGTCGCGGGAAAAATAGAAGAAGCTGCCGGACTTGCCAGGCGAGCCGAGTTCGGAGAGTATGTATTTGTCGGTCAACGACATGAGGTATGTGGCAGGATCGATATTGAAGAGCTCTCGGAGGTGTCTGAAGACCCATGGAGCGTAGTCTTTGAATTTAAAGTCGTGTTTGGTAGCAGGCGTCAGCTCGGTGCCGAGGACGTCAAAGTTGGTCTTGCGACGCTCGCGGAAATCCGCAGGTGTGAGGTCTCGGTCGAGTTTTGCGTTGCAGCGCGACACGCAGAAGCGGATGCCGGTGAGCATGTTATACGCCGTCTCGAAGTTCTCGTGTCCTTCAGCCACCTTTTGTCCGATGAGTACTCGATCGTCGTCGAGCTCTTCGCCCTTGCGACGTTTCGTGCTGATGCGACGTTCTTTGATGCGCTCTGCCCAGCGTGCGGCGTCATCGTCGAGTGGTTGCTGTGGTTGGAGTGGTTGCAGTGTTTGCAGTGGTGGTGGGATTGCGCCATTGCTGGTACGAATCTTGTTGACTACCAGGTTCTGCTCGATATTGCCATTGAGCATGGTAGTACTGTTGGTGACTTGCATGAAGTAGCCATGGACCAGGCCGGCCTTGGCCGTGTCGACTGCCACTGACCAGACTATGGTGGGCGGTAGAAGTTGGCAGTCGGGATGTTGGTGAGTCTGCAGAGTGTCAGTTTTCAGGTAGTAATACGGCGATGCCGGATGCGACGAACCTGGTGTTCTTGAGAGTCTGTCGAGCTTGTTACTTCTGGGAACTCTGAAGTATGCTGAGAGGAACAGTATGCAACGTGCTGTTGGTCTGATTGCTTGAAAGTTGGTATTCTGGTTGTCCGGAAGATTGATTCTGTAAACATCGTCAGCGGTCTTGGCAAAAAATTGCGATTCTAACCGACTAGGCCGTGGTGACAGACTTACGTCCTGGAAGCTGATGTTTGAGGGAAAGGAAGGAGAAAGAACGAGAGAAGACAAATACAGATACTCAATCCTACAGCGACATCGCAGTCACGTCGCGGTATAGGCGCGTGAAGGTGTAGTGAAAAAGAATTGCATGTTCCTGACTACTGATGCGTCGCTGTTGTATGGACAGAAACTAACGCTGCAAACCGTCGGAGCCTCCCGTCCCCACCTTTTCCTGCATATTCATGCTAGTGCCCCACCTGTCCAACCACCTGGGCCCATAAATATACGTCCATGGCATATCTATTCTGTTCCATGGACATTGCTTTTCGAAATGCTGGGAACATGTTTTCCCGATTGAGTCAAATAAACTCTTGCGGCGCCGGCTTATTAGGGTAATTCTACAGTCCAGACTGCCGATCTGAGGGTCCGTGCAAGCCATGTGTCATGCAACATCTGCCGGCAGAGTTTCCAGATCTGTACAAGACGATTTGACATATCAGTGGATGCAGAGTCCTTGAACTCCACAGATCTTGAACGGTTTAAGAAGTGCGACAGAGGCCGACCACTGCGACCGATATCACGTGACGTGACCGAGTGAGGATAGTGATGAGGCATTTGGTCAGTATTAATTACAAGGCACATCAAATGTCACTTGCGCGCATCTGACATGATTGAAAATTGGTAAGAAACTCGATTTGAAAACAGCCCGTCTCTACAGTACAGCCCAACTCGCGCGGTCGGAGCAACGCCGTACGCCGTCCACGCATCCTCCCACTTTGACATCACAGCGCTCCAACCAACCAGGGAATAACACACGAGGATCCTTCATCCATTAGATGATCAACAAAAGAGAGAGTGAGAGAGTCGTAACAAGCCATCACACCTATGCTCAGACATCCGCCGACCAGAGAAGTCGTCAGATACCCCAGGTAACTTTGCCGTCATTCCCTCGGACGGGGGTACGACTGTGAATCTGGGATTCGTCGACAGGAGCGAGCAAAAGGCCAAGAGGGAAGGTCGAAGCCATCTATGCCTTCTTAGGAGTAGCTTTCTTGGTCGCAGCCTTCTTTGGTGCAGCCTTCTTCGTTGCCGCGGACTTTTTCGGGGCAGGAGTCTTACTCGTCTTGGATACGCGGCCGGACTTGGTCTTGCTGACGACAGTGGACTTCTCTTCACCGACAGCAGGGGCCTGCAACGACATCAGTATGGGCGACGACAATCATCTTGATTAGAGGTACTCACGGGAGTAGCAGTCTTCCTAGACTTGCCAGTGTTAGCCTTGGTGGCTGTAGCCTTCTTAGGAGCGGCCTTGGTGGCGGCCTTCTTGGTGGTGGCAGCGGCCTTCTTGGGAGCAGCAGCCTTGGTCTGGTCAAAATCAGCACATGCACGTCTCAACAGCATGATCACGATCAGCATACGGTCTTTGGCTTGGTAGCGGTCTTTGGCTTTGCCTCTTTGGTGGCGGTGGGCGAGCTGGCCTTTGCGGTCTTGGTGGTAGCTGGAGCCTTGCCGAGCTTCACTGGGCCAGAAGCACCCTTGGGCCGGACGAAAGTGCCATTCTCGGATCCCTTTGCAAGAGCCTGGTTGAAGCGGGCGGTATAGACAGCGTCGGAGATGTTGCCGAGGCTGTTGTTGGCCATCACGTACTTCTTGAGAGTCTGACGGCTGGAGAAGAGTCAGTCTGGGGACGCACTGAGAGAATGATTCAGGGCGACAACGAGATGGCCAAAAAAAAATTGTCAGGAAATGGAGAATACTGACCTGGAGCCATTACGTTCCTTGAGCTGAATTGCAAAAATAGTTAGTCATTGGTCTTTGGTGTTGGAGATGGATTGCCATTGAAGCCCTTGGACGCGTGGAATCGCGCTTTGCGACCGAGTAATAAACAATCGACGGCGACATACCTGGATAACGGCTTCCTTGATCATGTCTGGTATCAAGTCAGTCGCTTGGTCTCTAGAAAGCATTTGATAATAATTTGGAAATCATCATTTGCTCTGGGAGGACAATAATCACCTTGGTAAGTTGGGTGAGCAGCAGTGCTGGAGCTCTTCTTGGGCGCTGCGGCCTTGGTAGCTGCCTTTGGTGCCATTTCGAATGTTTGATTTCTGAGAGTTAGCTGTTATGATAGATTAGCGTCTGACGAGTCGAATGAGCTATGATAAACACCGTACAGATGTGGTTGTGGGTGCGAAATGGGCAAATATGTTTTCTCTTTGAAATGGCGAGGAAGGTGTAGGTCTGGTCAATCGAGGGGCGGCGGCGGGCGGCGGGGCACGGGCGCCCAAGGTTTATGTAGCTCGCGGATTTGCTGGCGGATCAACAACAGAAAGTGACCAAACCAGGCAAAGCGCGCCGCGTGATCTTGATGGACTCGGCGCCAGTACAAAACCCTTTGACCTCCCACCCTTCGGAGCTCGACGTGTTTTGTCAAAATCGTTTGCAATATCCAGTGTGCGTCTGTGTCAGTATCTGTCTGTTCATTCGTAGGTCGTCTCTGTCATGCCATGCCACGCTCTAGTCAAATGATTTCGTGCTCGAGTATCTCGTCGTTCCCCCTCGAGACTTCGCATTCCATGCTTGACCTGTAGTGTCATCTGTTGCGTGATCGATCTTGTCATGTGACAATGGGATTGTTCACTTCACTATTGGCACACGTGTTCGGTTGGTAACGCTTCTTGCATACTGACAATTCAAGCCCTACCGTATCTATGATCGTTGTCGTGAAACGGATGTGGGCAGCTTGAAGCAGAAGCTCAACGATTTCAGTGGTGGTCGCCCAGCTTCCAGCATCCCCCTCACCCGAGTGCTGTGCCACTTCGTCTCGCTCCTTTTCTTTAGCAGGATCAACACGATCTTTTTCCCTTGCCTACTTCGTCAAGCACATCTTCGTTTCTGCTTCTCACATGACCACCACCTTTCCATACCGTTGCCTGATCAACCGACTCTTGATTTTGTCCTCTGGTATATGACCGTCTATGATGATGCTGTACATTACCTGCAGTCGTTACTTTTACCGTCTGGGCATACCACGACCTCTTCCACGCAGTGCTCGCTGCGCGGCTCCTGGCGGTAGTCCTCGCTGTGGTCCTTGGGCCTGTTGGCTCTCTTGATTCTTGATTGTCTCGTCTACGCTCAAGATCAAGCAGCTTGCTTCAATTGCGGCCTGAATCGCATTGACCTTGACAAGCGCTGGCTCCCACACAAAGGCCTGCATATTGTCTCGCACGCCCTCGTTCTCGAAGTCAACACCAGCCCAGATGTTGCCCTTTCTGTGCTCCACACGTAACCTGTTGAGGATGTCTGTCGCGTCAAATCCAGCATTGTCGCAGAGTTGTCGCGGTATCACCTCGAGAGCCTTGGCAAGAGCCTTGATGATGGATTGCTGCTTGTGCGGTATGTTTTTGTCGGCAAATGTGTGCAGGTATTTCGAGATTTCCATTTCTGTCGCTCCTCCACCTGCCACGATCGACTGGTTCTTGATCGCTCGTTTGACGATCATTATTGCGTCGTGTAGCGAACGTTCGACCTCTGCAATGAACTGCTCGGCACCACCGCGAAGCACAAGCGTGCACGTCTTCGCGCCCGGGCAGCCCTCAAAGAAGTTGAATCGTTCACCACCAATCTGTCGTTCTTCAAATTTCTCGCACGTTCCAAGATGTGATTCTTGGATATCTGAGCATGTCGACTGTATCGATGCACCGGTAGCCAGGCATACTCGGTCCAGGTCGTCAGAAGACACGCGGCCCGCGCAAAAGACGTCGCGGTCAGCGAAATATCTGCGGATATGTCAGAGACGTAATGCACTTGTGTAGAGAAACTCATACTGTGTAGCCAGATCGCCAATGGGCAGCTTGCTCAATACGACCTTTGCGCCCGACTTGAACAGGGCCTCCATCTTGTTATAGATGATCTGCCACTCCGCGTCGACAATAGCCTGATATTCTGATACCTGCTCAACACGCACTTCTGCGTTATCCTTCTCGCTCTTGAGTTCCAACTCTACGTTCAGACAGACAACCTTGGGATCCTTGAAGGACTTTGGCTGTTGCTCAAATCCAGCATATGAGAAGGTCTTTTTGAAGGCGACACCATTCACAAACAACGAGTCCTGCAAAGCACCTCCTGTGATCTTCTTGATGCCGATGAGTCTGTCATTAAGGTCGTCCTGGTCCAAAGAGAGCACGGCGTCCACAACCACTGTCACACATTAGTCTCCCGTACGCTTCCACCGTGTCGCTGTGAACTCACTTTTGGTGAAGAAGTCCGCATTCCTGTGAATCAGCTTACTGCTCATTGCAGTTGCAGCCAGCTTCCGCAGCGTCTCCCTCCTGTCTCCATCCTTCTCGCCAGAGGTATTCACCGCAATCTCCTTGATCTTGTTCACCGCCATACCACAGGCTCTTCGCAGACCCTTGATTATCACCTGTGAGCTCACGCCCTGATCCACGTGCTCCCTGATCTCCTTGAGGATCTCTCCAGCCAGGACAACCACACTAGTCGTGCCATCCCCGACCTCTGCATCTTGTGATCGCGCAATGTCTGTGAGGATGCGTGCGGCGGGATGCACAATGTCGAGCAGCTTCATCACGGTCGCGCCATCGTTGGTGATTGTCTGCTTTCCATTCTCGTCTACCAAGAGCAGATCTCCTCCATATGGTCCGAGTGTGGATTTTATTGTAGACTGCACAGCAAGACAGGCATTGATATTCGAGAGGATCTGTCCGCGACCTTGTGACTGATCGGTGCCTGGGAATGCATCAGCTATGAACCATTATTCGAGCATTGTGCGACATACCTTCTTTGAGGACGATGATGGTGGGCGTCTGACCGCCGAAAGACATCTTGAAGGATTCGTCAGGTCTATGAGGCGATTACGCGAGATGAGTGGGAGGAAGAGCTCAGATAAGGAGCTTGTTGAGTGAGTTCACTATGTGTTTCTGCTCGCCTTGATTTGGAGCTCCACAGAAAATCTTCACAGTGAACGCGACCTGATCTTCACAAGCTGTCGCGCAGTCAAAGATATCTGACCAATCAAGAGCTCTGCTCGGGCAGAGCCGCACTCATGAGCTCCGGAGCAGTTCATGAGAATGATCTGATCTTCTCAATATCTAGACCCGCTGACTTGACTTGTTATATTCAAGGACAGGTAAACTTACTCTGTATATTCATATCAAAATACACGCGAATTCTTGCACCTCCGCTTGGCCTGGATGTTGATTTCGGTACGGAGGAATGGTCGCTATATTTAATGCTGTACGTCTGGTGGCGACTCCAGGTCCACCTCCCAAGAAACAGAAACGGACAACCACGACAACGGGTTGTGCGGCAATGAAACCTTCCACATCTCACACATGCCATTTGAAGCTACTCTATACCCCAGCAAGCTCGTAGAAGTCGCGTATGCCTTGCCTCAGACCCTGCTCATACTCCCAGACGAACTTTCCTCCCTGACCACTCTCCTGTAGGCGTTTCATGACCCACAGCTCCAGCATACCGATCTTGTCGCCCCCAAGGCTCCGTCCTGTTCTCGACCTCATCTCGAAGATACTTAGTGCGTCCTCGAACCCGACGGTCCACCCTGCTTCGAATCTTTGGTGCTCATATTGTCCAGGGTGATTCGAGTCCCAATAGTGACAATGGGCACCATAGGTGTTGCCTCTCTTGCCGTACATGCTCTCCTTTGCGCGCTGCACTCTCCCGGAGATGTCTCCACTATCAAGTCGAAGATTGTGTGGTGCAGTGATTCCTCCCTTGTTCGTCTGCTCCTTGAAGCCCCATTCGCCACCATCCATCCAGTCCATACGATAGGTCCAGAAGAAGCTTCCTCCAGCCTTCTCCTGATATCTGCTACTCTGAGCCCGGCCGAACTCTCGGGATAGATCATCTCTGGATCCTTCATGGCCTGACTTCTGCCAAGTCTCTTCCGCCAGCACGCAGCTGTACTCCCCCACAATTGCCTGCACCGCTCCCTTATCAATGACACTACCAGCTGCCGCTTCAACTTCGCCCAGCTTGTCATGTGCTTCACCATTAATCTGCCTCGCCGTCTTCGCCTTGTCTTGATCCGAGAAACACCAATACAGATGCGTATCCAGCACAATCGGCGGACCTCTTGCACCGACCGTATTCCTCCTTGCCACCTCCATCGAAGCACTTCCCAAATCCCAAGCATCGCTCACAACAACCAACATCCCCTCATCCGCCCTCCCCACCACCTCCCTCGCCCTATCATAAAAACCCCACATCTCCCCTCCCTTCCCTCCCTCTGTCTCATTGACGATCTGCAATCCAATCACGTTCTCGCACCCCTTCATCTCCCTCGCCACAAACTCCACACAACGCAACGCCAATTCCTCATTCCTCCTATTCCCCCAGAAGTCGCACTTCCCGCTATCAGTACCAGAGTGATCGTTCCCGTTGGCCCCACCCGGCAAGCCATGGAGATCGATCAACACCCCGATCCCCCTCTGTCCGCACCTGGTCACCAGAGCCTTCACACTCTCCCACGCGACCCCGTACACGTCCGCGACCTTCTCGAACGCCGTCCCCTTACAGAACCCCGGGCCGAGAGTCCAGTACCCTACAGGCAAGCGTACACTCGTGCATCCCGCGTCGGCAAGCCAATCTAGATCCGCATCCGAGACGTAATCGCGCCAATGGCGCTGGAACCTGTCTCTCGTGCCATCCAGTCCCGTCTCGGCGAGGGAGGCGGACACGGCAGCCAGCTCGGATCCGCCGTGGGAGGAAGAGGGGAACATGCAGGGGACGAGCCAGCGTTCCAAGACGAAGACGGAGCCGAGGTTCGTGCCGTGGTGGTACCGGTAGCGGTAGAGGTCGCGGATCGTTGGAGGTGAGAGGAAGGGGGGTTGGTCGGAGGTAGGCGAGCTGGAGGCCGCGGAGAAGGAGGAAGGGAAGGGTGAAGAAGAGGAGGAAGAGGGGATGTGCTCTTTTGCGAGGGACTTGGCGGTTGAGAGGAATTTGCGCATTTTGGATCGTGAGGGTGGAGGACGATGGGGTGAACAAGTGCTGGAATTGGAATGCGAATAAGTTCTTCGGTCAACAGGTGATCAATGAATTAGGGGTAGAGTACGAGTATGTGAAAGGTTTACCTATGAACATGTTGTTGAGCGGGATACGCGAGTTATGTCCGGATGGAGATGACGTCGATCCACGCATGTATGCTCTTATTTATGCCTACCTTTCTCTTGGCTCACACGTAATGCATCGATGGCGAGTGAAGAGCAAGCAGATGATGTATGTCGTTGTCGCAAGACTACTGTGAAACATCGAGCATGAGTGAGAAGAAGGCGTTAGATGCTGAAGTGCTGCAGTCAGTTGATGCTCGAGCTCCTTCCTTTTCGGGACATCCGAGGACGTATCTTTGTGAATATGGGTCAGGCGTACGAAGGAAGTACTTCCTCCTTTCTTCGTTCATAGTTTCTGCGAGAGACTTTTGCGACCAGTACCAGTCTCGGTCATGGCAGGTATAGGCTTTAACTATGCAGAGTTCCTGCACCTAGGTCAAGCGACGCTTGCTACGTATGGCATCTACGTATCGTGGATTGCGATCAAGAACCTTCGTCAGTACGAAGAGCAGTCAGAGAAGGCTGCAAAGTTTTCCGATGCTGCAGCGCGTCAATTGCACCGGACGAGGACTACACAAGCAGCTGGGATGGTAGCTGTAGGTCTACCAACACCGTAGCTGCGACACCCACGACTAACATGTCCAGGTCGTCCTCTCTTTCGGCGCGTCAATTTTCCTTGCGACTGGTTGGCATCTCATACCACGCAAGTACCGCATCTTGGCGTCACCAGCCATGCTCTTCATCACGCTGGCTGCCCGGGGCCATGTGTACAACTTTTGGATGGAGAAGGGCAGAGTGCCAATGCTGAAGGGGTACAATGACGCGGTTGACAAGACGCAAGTGTTAATAGGTGTATTACAATATCTGGAATACAGCTGGGTGTTGACGAGTCTGGTTGCTGGTGTGCTTGGGTACAGGAAGAACGATTAGGGCTAAGCGGGCTTATCAGGACGTTTTCGAGGACTTGAACGAGCAGACCAATCAGGACTATTCTGCCTCAGAGCTGAAGCCACTATACAGTCTATCAGTATCCAAGAGCATACTGCTGGCGGATATAGTGATACCATAGAGCCCGGATCGACGGTGACCAAGCAGGGTATCTGAGTGGGGGGTCGAAGTCGTTGGGCAGAGGTATACCGCTCATCAAGCTCAACATGATTGACCATATCACCATCCGCTCGCTCACTACGCACTGTAGAGGGCATGGTCATAGAAATCCGCAGAGCCATTGACATACCCACCAGCGGCACTTGAACATCAATTACCTCTAGTTTGGTTGTGCATGCAAATGTATTTCTAAGAATTACTGATAATTCATAGCAATCATTGATATGGACCGAAGTCAAGTTATTAATCATTTCAAGTTCCTGCATCCGCGGTGATCCGCACCCGCTTCGATATGCGCCCGTTTTTTGCCGCATGATCCGCTATAGGAAGTTCAAGGGCCGATCTCCACGAAAAGAAAGTGGCCTGAATTCATGGTGTCCGACTCCAAAGTCCGCAAACTCCAATGTGACATCACTCACAAAATGCTCGAGAGCTCTTGACTCTCAAACGGTCGGGGCAAAGGGAGCTACTGTAGCTGGGGACCACAGAAAAAAAAATTCTATGAGGTAAATCGTGATCTAGCACTGGTGAGCTATATACTGTCTTGTCCCCCCTCTAATCAAGTTTCTTGCAACAAAACTGCACATACCCTGCAAACCCTACACCAAACTCAACAACAAAACACCTTTTCAAGATGTCTACCGATTACAAGTTCGAAGGATGGATGGGTCTCGACAAGAACTGTGCCGAGGGCAAGATGGTCTGGCAAGAGTTCAAGCCAAAGACTTGGGAGGAGGTGAGCCATTCCAACATTCTTGACAAGGAGAAGACTGATACACATAGGCCGATGTTGATATCGAGATCTCCCACTGTGGTATCTGTGCTTCCGACATCCACGTCCTCCGCTCTGGCTGGTTCCCCACTCCTTACCCTATCGTTGTCGGCCACGAGATTGTCGGCAAGGCCGTCCGCGTAGGCAAGGACGTCCCACACATCAAGGTCGGTGACCGCGTCGGTGTCGGTGCCCAGTCAGGTGCCTGCAGGAACCAGAAGGGTGACTGTGAAGGTTGCGCAGATGGTCAGGAGAACCACTGCCACTCCAACATCAACACTTTCGGTAGCAAATGGCCTGTCGATGGATCTACCTCGGCAGGGGGGTACGCTACCCACTGGCGAGGACAGGGTCACCTCGTCATGAAGATTCCTGAGGCTCTGCCCTCGGACGTCGCCGCTCCTATGCTCTGCGGCGGTATCACCGCTTTTGCACCTCTCAAGAAACACGGTTGCGGACCAGGCAAGAGCGTTGGTGTCGTTGGTATCGGTGGGCTCGGCCACTTCGGTCTTCTCGGCGCCAAAGCTCTGGGCGCAGACAAGATCACCGCCATCTCCCGCACAGGCACCAAGAAGGCCGACGCCATGAAGATGGGCGCGACCGACTTCATCGCCACAGACGAAGACAAGGATTGGGCCACGAAGCACGCCAATAGCCTCGACATTATCGTCTGCACCGTCAGCAGCCACAAGATGCCTCTCCAAGAGTACCTCGGTCTGCTCAAGTACAAGGGCCGATTCGTCCAGGTCGGTGCGCCCGAAGACCAGATTCCAGGCTTCAACATGTTCAGCTTGATCCCCAAGGGCGCCAGCATCTGGGGCAGCATGATCGGTGCACCAAAGGAGATCCAGGACATGCTGGACTTTTTCGCCGAGAAGGGCGTATCTACATGGAACAACAACGTGCCCATGAAGGAGGCCAACAAGGCCATCGTCGACATGGACGCCGGCAAGGCAAGGTACAGGTATGTGCTTTGCAACCACTAGGCGAACATTGGGGACGAGGTGATGAGAGATGAGAAGACGATGCGAATAGTGTTGCTCACCGATGCATGATCAAAGTACTAGAATCCGGTACAGGTGTAGAACTAGATGGTACTGCAAAATAGCATGCCAATGAAACTCATTCACGCATATCCTGTATGTCCTATGCTATGCATCATGTACTGTGGCTCAACACCATCCCATGTCCTCGTTATATTTGTACACAAAACGGACATGTACATGTAAACACACTGGCCTAAATCATATCCTATTCGTAGCCAATATTTTCCCTATCATCATCAATGACTCTTGCATATCTAGTACTGTCAGCTTCGATGGTTCACAAGCATGGACGGGGTGACTTACTCGAGCAACAGCCTAAAGAACCACACCTCAAAATCCTCATTCCGCAGCGTCTTCTCAGCCCACATCCTCCCCTGCTCCGCCAGTCTTTCCGCCGTCCGCTTCCCCTCCTCCTCGGCAGATAAATACCGCACAATCTCCAACCCCTCCTCGGCCCGCAAGCTCAGCGGGACGAAATGCACCCACGGCCGAATCCACTCCTCATGCCACTCACGGAACATGTTCATCTTGATCGGCAAGCTCTTGCTCTTCAGGAACGCGTAGAAGCGCCCACTGAACGCATTCCCGTCCACGTCCAGGAGGAACCGATGTTTCCACGCGGTCTGGAAATCCGCCTGCTTGACCATCTGGAAGAATTCCTTTTGCGCGTCACAGTCCCCCGGATCGCACTGGCCGATGTGGCTGAAGTGCACGTCCATGAGCTCCTTGTACTCTTCGCGCTGCACGTCCTTGACGTTCCATTCCGGGTTTTCGCCGCCGAGTTCGCTGCGTTGCGTGGACGCGGAGTTGTGCATGATCTTGGCAATGTCGAGCGCGTTGAGCTTGGTCACGAGTTTTTGCCGGTGTTGGCGCCGCCACCCGCCGTTGCGGGAGAAGCCGCCTGTGGTGCTGCCGACCCACCAGAGTTTGGGGGCTTTGCTGGGCCACGAGGGATCGGCTTTGGCGTCGTAGTGCACTTTTTCGCTCCAGTACCAGGGAGAGGGGTAGAGGATGTCTTGGAAGGAGGACATTTTGGACTGGGAGAAGATGGGGACGAGGTCGTGGACGACGTTGAAAGCATTGGGGCGGTCGAAGAAGCCGTGAGAGGCTGCGAGAGATGGAGTATTGCAGATGTCGGTAAAGGCGGTGTGGTTGTGAATGAAGCCGAGTGTGCTGAGCGCATATTTGGCAAGATCGTCCGGCGAGTCCTCAATTGCTCGAGCAGGAGAGTCGATGCTGCAAGAAAGCCGCGAAGGGAGCCAGACTGGTTGATGAGCAAAGACATTGAAGCGGGTGGTCTTGACTTCAAGTATCCGCTTGCCAGACTGGAGATCTTGGGGCCTTGGTGAGAATTGTTTGGTCTTGGAGTTTGAGGACGATTTAGCCTGTCGTGACTTGCCTAATGATACAAGTCGGTCGAGTTCGTCGTGTGGGACCACCACCCGCGGTTCATCGTGGATGTTGAACGCCAAATCCATGTCCGGAAGATACTGTATGAACTCTTCCAGCATACCGATTGTGGCTTGTTGTTGCCATTCCGGACCCGCTTGATGATGTGTGACCTTGCCCCCTCTGATCATAATCGCAATCAGAGCATTGCCATCAAAACCTAGCGCTTCCCTGACCCTGGCGCGGACAGTACTTGGTTTCAGACCCCAGAATGGTAATATAGAATGGTAAATCGTGTCATAGTCGTCTATTATTTGTACACCCTTCTTCTTCGCAAATCGATACCAGTCGTCAAACCGAGGAGGTGGGGACATCCCATACCTTTTCTTGTAGTTCTTGACAGCTTCTTCCAAAGTACTGGACTGCCGATCTATCATCGCTCTGAAGTCGCGCTCATTGTCCTTGACCAGGAGATCGATGGGATGCTCTCGAACACCATTGAGAGGTCGAGGGATCGGCTTGACTGGCGCAGGTATCGGCTTCTCTGGACTTGAGTCGCGGACTGGCGCGACTGGCTCATGTCGATATGAACCTGTGAGATTCTGTCGTAAGAATATGAAGAGTGTCCCGGCGACGACGACAGCCAGTAAAAGCGTCGGTATACGCCGTACCCTCATGCTGCTCGACTGACCTCGGGTTGTGTTGTTCATTCAGGGGTTGGGATGCTGTCAACTCCAAACCCGACTATTCGTCCTCTGTGAATCGTTCGAGCGCACGTAGAGCGTCGAGACTGAGATCTCAGGTGCACATTCACATGTTCAAACGAGTGCATGTACCCTCAATTGCGTACGTGGTCGACGGCGTTGCGTGTTCTATCTCGAAGCTGTTAAGTTTTGTCTGAGCTTCGAGGTCGGCGCATGTCCCGCCGATGATCTACCGACTGCAGCCATTCTCACCCGATAATCTCAAGCTTCACCAAGACTTGGATCTGCAGGTTTTCCCACTTAGCTAACCCACGCAACAGGGCGTGAACTCACAAGGGGCACACTGGACTCGGGTATCATCAAAAAGGAAATCGTCCACAGTGTGATTTACACCAGGATGTCCAAGTCAGGTAGACCCACGCAGCATTCACATGTCTACCGAGACTCTACGCTATCAAGCGGGTTGTAGGCCGATACAGAGTCGCAGAAATCCTTCCGACGGGTTACACTGTGAATGTCGCGAAATTCCAACTGAAGGCCCTGCCGAGCACGAATACGACTATCAAAGCTTACGGCGCTGTGGGCATGTGCGTCTACGGTATCTGGTTGATGATCCTGACGGCTGGACCATGATGCTCCTTCCGCCCCCCTAATGCTTGATTACGTCCGTCAGGCATTCCGAGGCACGAAAAGACAGGAAGGAGGTCAGACGTTCGACGCTGATTCTAGCCTTCCATACGATCGCGCGATGTGGGCCGACCGGAAGCGTGATCCTTCAATCCAAGGAAACAGGCCAGGGTTTCCGCCGTCCGTCACCTGTCTTGCGGCCAATTCCACTGCCGACGACTCGTATAAGGTTTCTGACAAGGTTCCTGGCAAGGCTTGAGAAAATTCTTTTCACGAAATTACGACCAAGTACTGTGCACAGGTAGGTTCGCATCAATTCCCATGGTAATCATTCTGAACCTATCTCCAATACCTGGTCGATCATGTGCATAAGATGGAAAGACCATGTCAGAAAAACAAAACAGCTGCGACCAGATCTATTCTACTGGCCACCGATGGGAAGCGCGTCTTGCACTACTGTCCTCTGGCGTTCCCCGCACCCACACAGTGTTGGATCGCAAGAAGAATGCTTGTCCGGAACAGGATGCACGCCATATCCTTGCCGAGATAAGCCGAGGAGCGACAAACCCTCACGTTAGGCGAACCCTCGCGATAAAGCCACCAACTCCTGATAGGCTCGTTTGTCCAATCTGCCCTCGCCGTTCTATCGGTGGCTTCCCGTCTCCGTCTTAGCATCGCACTCTGTCGCACGCGACAGGCGCAAGAGATAGTCCACCACCGACGGCTAAACCGCCGCTGGTGCTTGCCACCCCACGAAGGTACATTAGCATCGCTTGGCAATCGGTGCTTGACTTGCTTCGAACTAAGCCCTAAAGGGCAGCTCATAAAGGCGTCGTGTTGCTCTACCCTCGAGTCCTGACCGCATGGTTGGTCCCAAATGCGATACGTCGGCTGCGCAAGAGATACAGTAGCTTGATAGTAGACGCTAATTTAGCTTTGACCCCATGAGCCCTGACCTGCCATCTTGTGGTATCAAAGAGACCATGTCGATCGTATGCGAATCATACAAGTAAGGCCTATCCCCGTGCCCTGCTCTTTCGATTCCTACCCACCACATATCGTTTTGTCGACTGGTAGCCACCATGTCGGGAACAGGTATCATAGAGGTCATGGACCGGCCTGTCCAGGTAGGATTAATCTGGCGATTCTGTCACGTATGCGTACTCACCATTGTATAGCCCATGGGCAACATCAACCCTGAGCAACCGCCTCTCACAGAGAAGCAGAATGTCTTCGCTGTTCCCAGACCCTCGACGGACGCTGCTCACCAGAACGCCGAGACCAAGTCCAATGTCTCGTCCGATAAGGATGAGAAGGATGCGGCCGTCATTGGCGAGATGGAGACCGACCCGGACGACATGAAGTTCGACTACGATCCCTTTAAGCCTTTCGATGATCTTCCGGAAGAGACTGATCGCATTGTCACTATCCGTGCGATGTTCGTCGGATGCTGCTGTGGTGCCGCTGTCAATGCCTCCAATATCTATCTCGGACTGAAGACTGGTTGGACCTTTGGTGCATCTCTTTTCGGTGCTATCATTGGTTTCTCCGTCCTCAAGTCGCTCTCAAGGATTCTGCCCAAGAATTTCCCGATCCTGGGTGGTGAATTCGGTCCCCGCGAGAACAACATCGTCCAGACTGCCGCCACCGCTGCAGGAGGTCTTTCGTCAGTTTTCATCTCTGGTATCCCTGCACTCTACCAGTTGCATCTTCTTGACACTCCCGAGAAGGACTTCACACGTCTGATCACATTGACCATCGTTGGTGGTAAGTTTTGCCGATTTTCACATCCCGACCCCTGAGCCCGTCCTCGGGCCCCCGAACACCACCATAACCATACCAAGTCATGAATATGCTCTAGAACCATGCTAAAATGCTTAGGATACTTCGGTTTCGCCTTCGCCACACCATTGCGCAAGTTCTTCATCATCTACGTCGCGAGAGAGCTGCGCCTGATCTTCCCTACCCCAACCGCCACCGCGATGACCATCCGTTCGATGCACATGGCAGCTACGGGCGAGGCGATCGCTAAGATGAAGATGGCCGCTCTCGGCTACGCGTTCTCAGCTGCTCTGCTGCTCCGTGTTGTCTCCCAATACGCTATTGGCATCCTCTGGGACTGGCACCCCTTTACCTGGTTCTATATCTGTCAGTCCTAGACCATCCATGATCATACCTGGACCATGAGCTAACGTGTAACAGGGGGCGGGTACAACAATCGCGCTATCGACGTTGAAAATTGGTTATGGATTGTCGAATTTACCCCGGCCTTCATCGGTGCTGGTATCCTTGTCGGATTGAACACTGCTTTCTCATTCTTCTTTGGATCTGTCATCGCCTGGGGCATTATTGGACCTTCCCTTGTCCGCAACGGCATGGCCTTCGGTAACCCAATCGCTCCAGACGACGAGCGATGGAGCGAGTACATTTCATACGCCTCGCTTTCCCTCAAGTTCTCGACCAAGGACCACCCATCTCCCCGTTACTGGCTGCTCTGGCCTGGTGTACTTCTCATGATTGCTGTGTCTTTTACTGAGCTGCTGCTCCAGTACAAGGTCATCTTCTTCATCGGCAAGGCTATCGTCCGTGGCTCCACCAAGGCCTACGTCGACTTGCTCGAGAAGATGAACAAGACTCCAAGCGAGAGCATGAAGAAGCGTGCCTCGCAGAGACCCGAGGATATTGTCAAGGACTCCGCCGAGCCCCACGAGCTCATTCCATGGTGGTGGTGGGGGCCACTTCTCGTCGTCGTCATTATTTGCACCTGCGTCGTCATGGCAATGCAGTTCGAGATGCCAGTGGGCATGTCCCTCCTCTCCGTCTTCCTGGCTTTCTTCTTCTCCTTCTTGGCCATCCAGTGCACTGGTGTCACCGACATTACACCTCTCACCGCCGCTTCCAAGGCCTCCCAGATCGTTCTCGGTGGCGCCACCAAGGGTGAGGGCTGGGCTGTTGAGAAGGCTCAGCGTCTTAACTTGCTCGGTGGTTCCCTCGCGTCTATCGGTGCCAACCAGGCCTCCGATCTTGTCGGCGACTTCCGCGTTGGTTTCCTCCTTCGCACAAACCCCAAGCAGCAATGGATTGCCCAAGGTCTCGGCACAATTGTTGCCGTCTTCCTCGCTCCAGCCATGTTCATCCTGTTCGTCAAGGCCTATCCATGTATCATCGACACCGAGGCTGAGACCTGTCCCTTCACTGGTCCCTCGATTGCCGCATGGCGCGCAACTGCCGTCGCCGTCACCGACCCAACATTCCCCATTCCCAAGAGCTCCGGTATCTTTTCGATCGTGTTCGCCATTTTCGGCGTCTTCATGATCATCGTTCGTCACTACGCCTACCGCGGAGCGTGGGAGAAGTACCGAGTCTACCACCCCAACATGATGGTGAGTCCGTCCCTGCAAAAATCTGCGGCCCTCCCCAACCCCTACCCGCTCCTGATCCCCCACAACTCCTCCTATATCACTCTAGCCTGCTCAGAATATCGCTAACACGCTACAGTGCATCGGTCTTGCTTTCGTCCTGCCTCAAACGCACTACGGAACAGCCATGTTGATGGGTGCCATTCCCGCCTACTTCTGGGCGAAGAAGAAACCCGAGCACTTCGACATCTACGGCTACGCTGTGGCCGCAGGTCTGATTGCAGGCGAGGGTATTGGCGGTGTCATCAACGCCATCTTCCAGATTGCCGGTAAGATTAAGAAGCATGCACTAGTGTTTGAGACAAGACTAATACATGACAGGCATTGCCGGACCAGACCCATACGGTACTCAGATCGGGTGCCCAGCACTGTCGTGCTAGATGTAGTGTAATACAATCCAGGAGGAGGGGAGGAAGGCAGAGGAAATGTCTTGGGGGGAAGAAGAGCTTACACAGACACGATGCTTAATGAATGTACAGTCGTCATACATCTCCTGTCAATGGGCCTGTTCTGGTCGCATGCATTGAACCCCGAACGTGATGCAGACTGCTACCATTCTCCCTTCATGATCATCATCCATCAGAGCCAAGTATCCAGTATGTGCTGACTGACACTGGCCGCAGCATGATGATGTGGACGTGGAGCGGAAGTCACATGACCAATTAGCAATTCTCCGACTGCCTGGTACGTCCACGCCTACAGGCAGCTCACTGCACAATCTATTCCGTACAATCGACGCACCTCAGATCTTGATGTCCCCATGCCTTTGGCCGATCATGGTCCTTGATCCTGGACTGTGGTTGCACCGGCACGTGATGCACGGTCCACAAAGACTAGACAAGATCCGTAAACATGTGATGTATATGCTCAGTCACTTGTCCGTACTGCGCGCAGTGACGCCCCGGTCAAGACTTGTCGTGCGCTGCTTGTCGGCTCCGGTGACAGCGTTTTGGCGATAGTACAGATATATCTCCCTCGAACATGGAAAGCCAGTTCGCAGAACAGGATGATCCAGATACGAGCGCTTGTATAGGGCTAGAGGTCACGCTATAGTCAACCATCTAGAGCTGCCTTGATTTGCTAGATTCGCTATTTTATCTCGTAGATGTAGTGGATCGGGACTATTCATATAAATCTGGTATCGCTTGACCTGCAGCAGCGTGCGATAATTTTGGCGCTGGCCGGAGAGTATGGCACGCATGACAATGTTGTCGATATGTATAATCTGATTGGTCCCAATATGGTCATTCGCGGCCACGGTAGTGTAGATTTGGCATAGAGAAGTCAACAATAATACATTAGGTATCTCGATTCACGCCCGTATCCATCCCGCATCATGCCGCATAGCTTCAATCGGCTTGCTTCTCGTGATCGTGCAGTGATCCTTAGTTGGAAAACTTCTCTGGCACCTTCTTGCCAGTGGACTTCTCGAACGCACCCCTTACGCTGTCGGTAACCTTCTCGTTGACTTGCCTAAGCTTGTTGGGGTCCTGGCCGGCTCTCTTCTCGAGGGTGTCGAGGCCTGAGCGAATGTCAGATGTGAACTATGCAAACGTGATCAAGTAACTTACCCTTGTCACCATAGTCCTCCTGGTTGGGGTCAACAGGCTTGCCGCCGCCGGAGCTGTTGCCAGAGACTGCCTTCTTGATGGAGTCCATTGTGTTATTTGTATTGTAGATGTGTTTTGCGGAGGGTAGTGTAGATGTTCGATAGGTGTGGCTGATAGGAGAGTTAGCAATCACCGAGAAGAACAATCCTTTAAGTACCCCTCCAAACTCCGACCTTACCTCATTCAAGCAAGCATGAACGTAACCAAGCTTCGATCTGTGCTTTCCTTTCCCAGCGATAGGTTCCCGCAGAGACAAGCAAGCGGGCTCACGGGACAGGCTTCGTCACATGTGTCAGACAGAGTTTCTGGCTACATCACAGGTGGGGTGGCAGAGGCTAGAGCATTCCAGGGATAGAGTGTCGGAGGTGTAGCTGTGGCTTGAGGTGGGAGTTGACGTCTTATCATGTGACGTCATAACAGCACGTGGGGCAGAGGGGAGCTTAGGGTCTGACGTAGAAGGAGAATCGTAGAGGTATGGATATACCCGGCTGGCTTGTGGTTTAGACCTTCTTGGGTAAATGCGGTAGAGAGGCAGCGGTACTTCTGGACGTTCATGGATGTACAAGTCCGACGATTGCTTCGACACAAGATTGCAGTCCTCATCCTCGGCTATGGACAGTAGCTGCGCAGATCGACCGTGCATAAAGGTCACTGCGTGAATGGCACGAGAAGCGTGGTATGCACGACGGATTAAATTAAGGGTATTGATGTGAAATTGATGTGAAGTATAGTCAGAATGAGAAGCTCTCTCAACCCCTCGTACAAGTATTTTGGTATCATCGCTGGCTTGTAACTGCTGCTCATGTCCATGAATAGAAAAGAAACGCTCTTGTGTAAGCAAATTGGTATCTCTACCCACTGCCATCTTTTCAATCTCTGTCACGAAGACGTTGTTCCGCAAGACATGCTCGAACCTTCACATCTCTGGATCTTCGTTCATTCGTACTTCGATGGTGTGCCCCTTGCTGAGGCTTCGTGAAAATGACCAAGGCATACCTTGTTTGGCATGATGCATTCTCCGAGCATATCGTACCATCCAACCAAGAAATCCATACTGTCTGTTCGAGTCCATGAAGTAGGTTGCTTTGTAGTACTACCAGCAGACCATCACCGGATTGTCTTCCCATTGACACCAAAAGTGGTGTCTCATTTTGTTTGGACCCCAGGCTAGATCAGTGTCGCGCTGTTCCATTGATTTGGAAGCTGCCCAGGTCAATATCATGGCGTCCATGACGGGCTTCGACTTCCTTAGATGGCCTACTCGATCCCAATCCTGCCTGATCGCTGGACCTATGGGCGCTATGGGTGGACATAGAGCGGCCATTCTAAAGAACTCTGCCAGATCGAAATCTGACGTTGGTGATTGTACATGGGCGACTTTCTTTGGTCGTAGGGCCCTTAACCTGCCACTGTTCACGCGAGATGATGAGGTTTCGATTGTGCGGAACGCGTCTGGCGAGGGTACCGCCGAGCTTGCAGCAAGTGTTGAAAGTTGCACTGCTGCGAGATACGTTGGTAGGGTGTGTTTTCGCAGACATTCTGTACTTCCAGTGTCTTGACGAGGCGGTGATAATCCCGGTGTCACAGCGGCTGCGAAGGCTGTTGCCGCATTCTCGTTTGAGAGTATCGCAAGCTCAATGTCAGAGGTGTGATCCTGCTCTTTGATATCGGACTTCCCATCGCAGCGTTTCTAAGCTGCAATGATACTCTCCGGACTCATCATTCCACCGCCGCCTTCTTTCTCGGGATCACCGTTTGCCGCACCACCGACATTGACATCAGGCATCTCCAACTTGAGCGGTCGGATCTCTTTGACTTTCTTATCCTCCTTGTCGTTGTCGCCCTTCTTCAGCTCCTCTAGCTTCCGCTTCTTCTTCGCGGCCTGCTGCTGTTCTCGCAACGGTCTCTTGCGTGGACTACTGATCTTGCCTGTAGGACCTAGACGCGGCTTAGGAAAGCGCTGCTTGGGTGGCAGATCTTCGTCGTCCACCAGAGGGCGGCCATTGGCTGCGGCGAGCTTGCTCGCGAAGAAGTCCTGAGCCAAGCCGATCATACCAGTGACGTTCTCGGCTGTGATGGGCTCGTAAGGCTCAGGCACAGGGAACACGACGCTCGAGGTTGTGGTCGCCACAGCATTGTTAGCGTTATAAGCATTGTGGAGGCGATTTTGCAGCAGATGAAAAGGTACAGACATGGTGTCCATACCAAACTCCTCGAGAAGGCCGAGCTCCTTGAAGCCGAAAAAGTCCTCGTCAATGTCTTCGGCAAAGTCCCCACCGACGAACTGTTCGGAGCCGTCGTTGAATGCGCCAGCACCATCTTGTCCCGCGTTGTCCGTGAGTGCAGGGCGCTATCTGGTCAGCTCCCGATGCTTGACGAGGCGTCAAGGTACTTACAAGAATTTCGGCAAAGTGCGACTTCAGCCGCTCGTGGACGACACCGAGCTTGGTACCAAGGCGATCCATGTCTTCTTTGACGTAGGAGTCAAGACTGTCCAAATCCAGCCCATTCTCGTGCAAAGCGTGGAGAAGCTGTTCTTCAGCAGTAAATCTAGGCTTTTTGTCCGCCTTCCTTCGAGGCTCTTGGGCAAAGGTATTGAAATCGCCGACAAGTTTCGTGAAGAAATCGGATGCCATATCTGTGATCGCATCCAGCGCAGCAGGCTGAAAATCCTCAAAACCGGCATGGTAGAAGATCTTGCCGACGGATCGCTGAAAGGCTGCTCTGGCTAGATGAGGTGCCATGATAGGGCCTGCTTCAGACACTGCTAGTGCTGGAATTTCCTGCTCGATAAATGGTAGCGGATCATACTTGGGGAACTGATTCTGATAGCTCTGCAAATCTGTTAGCAAATAGACTTGGTGGTTCGATCAATAGGCCGACCTGATGCTGTATCTGGAGCTGTTTGACATAACCAATTTTTGCACAAATTTTTCTCGTCTGCTGCATCTGGCGCATATTGTTTTCCATCTTTTCAGTCAATTTGCTACTATTGGAAGTTGTGAAGTCGCTCGAGGGAAAGAGTCGTAGATATTGCTCTGTCTGAGGGATGACGTTGCCTTGATCGTCCTCTTGCCATCGAAGATGGTCGGCGATGCCAGGGATGGACGTGACAATCTCGTAGTAATCGGGCAAAGTCTTGTCGTGGTCCTTTTCGATGCCCTCGGCAAGACTTTCGCCTGTTGATGTAGTCCCTTGTTTGGGATCTGCTTCTGCTTGGGCTTCAGCCCCAGCTTGATCCTCGAGGTACTGCTTTTGCTGACGAGCCCAACGCCGCATACCAGCTTTGGTCCGCAATATAGCGGGCTCCTCTGGATTGAGGTGATCATTTCGAAAGAGCTTATGTCGATCTGCTGCGGCGGCGGCTCGGTCTTTCTTGGTGACTTGTTTCCATGTCTTGTATTCGGCGTCGTCCTCGTCAAGTTCTTCAAGTGGTGCGGGAGCGATGCTGTCGACATCCATGGTGTCGGCCTGGCTGCCATGTATTCCATTCACCATTGGTGTACTGTTGCCAGGCGGAGGTGTCGCAAAACCATTGGACAGGTGCTCACCACCTGGATTATCGGATTCACCACGAACAAATTCGTTTCGCAAACTTGACGTGGATGCGTGCACCGCTGGCTTCTGTTCCGCAGCTGGTGTGCCTTCTTGATCATCCTTTGGGGTCTTCCGTGCTTCGCTGTTGGTCGGTCCCTTCTTTCCCTTGCTTGGCGCCTTTCGTCCTCGAGAAGCCATGATAGGCCGATCGTCGTCGCTGTCCTCACCGCCATCCAGATCGTTGTCCAGACCCTGGTTCCGTCGCTCTTCAGCTTCTATTTCTGCTCTATCGCGGACTGTTATGTCAGGTATAAGCGGAACCAGTTTGTCCGTCTCTTTCCGCATTGCCAATGCCTTCTTTCGCAGAGGATGATTAGGGTCGGCGTTATAGGTCAAACAATTGGACCATATCAGTTGAAGATCTCCGACGAATTCGCGCTTCGACTTGTACTGAAGTCCTTTCAGCTTCTTGATCATGGATCCGATGTCCATAGGATGCTTGATGATATGGAAGTAATCCGGTGCGTCACGTTTGTTGACTCGCGACAAGAACGGGGTCGAGTATTCGGTCATGGCCTTGAGTTCCATGAGAACCTTTTCTGCGGCCTCGTACAGTTCCTCCTGGCCAACCTTGTCTTCGCTCGCCCACTTGCTCCTACCTTTGCGCACTTCGCTGATGAGGTGACGAAGTTGCGCGTCGTTCGCCTTGACCTTATTCCGTTGCGCGTCGATTCGCGCAATCAAATTCTTCAGCGTCAGACTCGAGGCACCAAGATCTGCTTGCGCCAGTGACCCTTGAGCAGGATTTGCTGTTTGTACTTCTCCTGCCTTTGCTGGTCCATCCCCTATCTCATTCTCGACTTGTCGGTCCAGCTCGTCCAACTTTTGCTGCTCCAGCATAGCATCCCTGTCAGACTCGAGGGTATAGAACATGGTATGGAAATTCCTCTTCGCCAACTCTTCGGCCGCCTTCCTATCCTCTTCCAACCTCTTGCGCACATCTTCCACGCTTTTTCCATGATCTTGTGATGGTGCGCTAGTTGCGCTCGGGCCAGGTCGAGAGGTTAGGGAAGGGGAGCGAGGTATAGGAGGAGGTATGCCGTTCGTGACTACGCCTTTGCCTTTTGTATGCAGAGGCGACTGGGTATGTGCGGGCGTTTCATCTTCGTCTTCATCTTCATCGTCATCCCCATAGTCGTCTTCGATCTGGCGTGCAGGTTTCTTGGCGCGCGGAGTGGACTTCTGGACTTCGACGGAGACTTGGTCGCGACTGGCGCTATTTGGGTCGAGCTCGGCTGAAATTTGGCGCGCAGGCTCTCCAAAACCAGAAAACAACGCATCAATCTTTGATTCTGTCTGCGACCACTTCTCTTTCAACATCTGATGGACGGGGTCCTCTTCTGCCATCACGTCCCCCTCGACGTCTGATGCCGCCATGCCATCTCCAATTGGGGTATCGCTAGCTATACTGGCCTGTCTGCGCGCAGGAGATATAGTATGGGTACTCCGAGAGCGAAATAGAGCGTGGGTGGCGGCATTTCGAGGAGAGGGCTTGAGATGGTTCATTTCTTGGCGGAGTATGTCGTAGCGCAGAACCCCTCCCGATGCGATGTGATTCCCTGCGCGCTCCTCGGGGAAACCGGTGGTCTATTGTTGATCATTGAGTCCCTTCAGATCCAAGCAATGGTAATATGATGAAATTTTGATGAAATTCTGCGGTTGGGGGATGCTCCAGTAGTGACCGATTTACGTAGCAGTACACGGTCGCTCAGGGCCAACTGAGGTTGAGGACCGAGTGAAGTCGGGAGGCCGATGGTCTTGGCACTCCGACGACTCGACTAGTTGCGGCTTTGAACTGCAAGGTGACACGAGGAGTTTTATTGACATCAAAAGGTGTCCATTCCGTACGAGTCAATTCCACTTCGCTTCTGTGGAGTGTTGAATATCCGACAATGCGTCTCTGACAACAATTGCATCCAAAATGCGCGTGCGAAAGCCATTTGCTGGTAATCGCTCACCATCCCTCTGTCCAGCCGCGGACATGCTGCTGACTTGACCATAGCTGCATTTGCAGGGCTCATATGTCTATCGGGATATCTTGGACTCGCACCGCTCACCATCCCGACATATAAGCAGAGCGACAAAGCGCTGCATACAATCACATTCTTCCTCCTGACAGTAGGTCATGTCTTTGTAGACTCCTCGACTTTGTAGCTGATGGACGTAGCTGTGCTTCTACTGGATACTAGAGACGAGCCGGAGACGTGTCGTTCATATCACACTGTTGACATGTACTGCTGGGCTTGCCATTGGATCAGAGGTCGCCCAAGGGCTCCTGCCTGTATGTTACAATATGTACGCACGGCACTTCACTATATCTAACATGCTCTAGAATGGACGTGAGTTTGATCCTTACGACATCGTCGCCAACGTCCTAGGATCTGGTCTAGGGTTGGCTACGTGCAGTTGGTATCACAAGCGCATGTTAGAGCGGAGGAGAGCAGCGAAGACGTATAATCTGGTCCCTGGTGAAGAACAAGATGTGGACGTCGAGCTCGGAGAGCATATCAATCGAGGGGAGCAAGAGACAGGGGTCATCGCTGGCAACGAGCAGAGTGTGACCGAGCAGTTGGACAATTGGGACGAGAACGCGGAGGATTGGGAAGATCCAGATGAGGAGACCACCACGGGCAAGGCCTCCACAACTAACGGGGATGTGAAGAAAGCCAGCATTGGCTAAGATACTCCCATGATGTGCACGACTGATGCCGCTATGCAGAGATCTGACCATATAGCGCTTTGTACCACTAGACTATTCTTTGTCTTCAGAGCCGTGTATCGTAATGCTGTTGTCTGCATTTGGTGGACGTATTTCTCTGCCTGAAACTCATCCCAACGCATTCATACCCGATGCATGCCTCGACAATGTTGGCTCATGCTTTCACAACCGTCACAAGTCGAAGTTTTCGAAACGCCGTCCTCCCACTGCCGTTTACGCAGCAGCACCACCGCCGGTGGTCTTTGCGACCTGCTGTGGGTTGATCTTCTTGCCATCCTTGTTGTACCTGACCCTTGGAGGAGGAGCACGGTTGCGGCGACCTTCGCGCGAACGGACACTGGACATGTTAGAAACAATCCTATTAGTCTCTCTTTCCCTCTCTAACGCACCGAACGATCTTGCCGTGGATAGCGCAGGATACGCAGTATTGAAGCTTGAGGTACATCTTGGGGACGGAGTACTCGGCGAAGACGGAGGCGTCAGAAATATCACCTGCGGCCATTATCAGTACTTGTCCCGTATTTCCTCTGGCTTCAAAGCTGATCTTGACATACGAATAGCGGCTGACTCGACCATGTTCCTGATTGTGAACCTCTTGATCGCCTTGTCCTTTGGTGTGCATCGGGAGCAGTTGGAGCATCTCACGGGCTTGACGTGACCCCTGCCCTTCTTGTTACGACCGCTGCGAGCATGGTTAGTCTGGTGTTGTCGAAGTCGTTGCGGATTCGATCGTACTTGGATGCTCGCTTCTTGACCATGTTGGGCGACTGTATTAGTTGCTTCTGATGGCGAATGTGAAGATAATGGGCGATCAGGACTCACGAAGTTCAAGTTGCTGCAAAGCGTTCAGTCTCCCGCTCTCGCGCACACAAATTCGAAATCCGAACATCAACCGGATTAAGCTTGGCATGCCATCGGCACCCAGATCCCCCGACTCCTTTCCCAATCAGATCTAGCGTCAAAGGGTGCTCTGTTTACCTTTGACACATGACAGGCGAGCCCGCAAACTTCCTGCTGGTCGTTTTTACCTGCAGTTCCAGATCGCATAGCTATACTTTTCGATCAGAAACAACCAACATGTCTGCCGCAGGCACTTACCGAGGCACCCCCAAGGGACGACCTCAATCGGCTGTATTCTCAGATAGTCCATCTGCAATTCCTCGACCAAAACTTGAAACTGCCGCTACTGGCAGCAGCGACGCCGGCATGTCTTCACTAAGCGCCAGTCGGCAGAAGCAATCGAAGAGAGATGAGGTCAGCTATACCATATCATGAGCATGCACTTGAGCTAACCAAAATAAGGCCATCCGCAAGAAGATCGAAACCGACCTCAACAAGAAGCGAAGCAATCCTGCCAGAGCTAGACAGGCGCGCAAAGCTCCCCCTGGCACCGTGCTATCCCTCCGACCCAGCCCCGCCCTTCAGATCAAGCCCAACACCACAGTGGCAGAAGCAGCACAATTGATGGCAGCGAAGAGAGAGGACTGCGTACTTGTCACCGACGATGATGACAGGATTGCTGGTATCTTTACGGCGAAGGATCTCGCGTTCAGGGTTGTGGGAGAAGGCATCAAAGCAAATACCGTCACCATTGACCAGATCATGACCAAGAATCCTCTATGCGCAAAGACGGACACGAGCGCCACGGATGCTCTGGATTTGATGGTTCGAAAGGGTTTCAGACACTTGCCAGTCATGGACGAGAATCACGATATTTCCGGCATTCTTGATATCACAAAGTGCTTCTATGACGCAATGGAGAAGCTGGAGCGAGCATACAGCTCATCGAGAAAGCTATACGACGCCCTAGAAGGTGTTCAGGCAGAACTTGGATCGAGCCAACCTCAACAGATCATACAGTATGTTGAGGCGATCAGGCACAAGATGTCGGGACCAACATTAGAGTCGGTGTTGAACGGTCTTCCTCCGACGACAGTCTCGGTCCGCACATCTGTCAAGGAGGCTGCAGCTCTGATGAAAGAGAATCACACCACTGCGGTGCTCGTTCAAGACCAAGGGTCGATTACTGGTATCTTTACGAGCAAGGACGTCGTGCTTCGCGTTATCGCCGCGGGTCTCGATCCGGCCAATTGCAGCGTCGTGAGGGTCATGACCCCTCATCCAGATTTTGCGCCCATGGACATGACCATTCAATCAGCTCTGCGAAAGATGCATGGTGAGAATGGCCAGAGTCGATTTCATGTATGGAGCTAACACCACACAGATGGTCATTACCTCAATTTGCCAGTCATGTCAGGGGAAGGAGAGATCGTCGGCATGGTCGATGTCCTCAAGCTTACATATGCCACCCTTGACCAGATCAACAGCATGTCGACGGGTGATTCGGAAGGTCCTGCTTGGAACAAATTCTGGATGTCCATTGACCACGATACTGAATCTATGATGTCCGGTGAGGGCTCGCATACCCAGTCACGATACACTCATGACATCCGCTCTCAGGTCATGTCGCCCGATCACTCACGTCCAGGAGTTGAGAGGCTAGATAGTGTCGCCCCTGGCGACTCCGCTTCCCATGCTGGCGTCGAGTCGCCGTCCGCATCCGCGCTTGGCGGTGCTACTTCGCCAGCCGACATTCCGTTCCCGTTCAAATTCAAAGCGCCCTCGGGCCGCACGCATCGTCTGGCCATCGCTCCTTCTGCAGGCATGCCAGCACTCATTGCAGTGGTTGCTGAGAAGCTCGGCCCAGAGGCTGGATCGCTCGGCGGTGTGCCCACGTTCGATACTGCGCTTTCCAGTACTGGATTTGCGCTATCATACCTCGATAATGAAGGTGACACGGTCTCCATCACCACCGATGCTGATCTGCTCGACGCTATCACCCTGGCTCGCAGCGCTGGTCGTGAAAAGGTCGATCTCTTCGTGCATCACCCAGACAAGGCTCCTCTGCCAGCCACGACAAATCCTGCACCTTCGACGCAACCCATGCCTACGCCGCCTGAGAGCACGAAGGACCGAAGGAGCTTCGGACTGCAAAGCGAAGAGAACAGCGCGGACGAAGAGACCGAGTTCTCGAATGAGAAGCGTAAGGGTCGGAGACGGGAGAAGGCTAGTGAGGTGGCTAAGCACCCTCAAGAACAGGTCATCCAGGGTGTTCCGAACGAGTTGCTCCTGCCTGGTGCTATTGTCACGCTGGCGGTGGTTATTGTTGGCGTCTTTGCATTCACAAGGGGAAGCAAGAACTAGGCTTGAAGTGTCGGAGGTGTTCTTGCCTGTGAAAGTCATGAAGAACGATTGCCGAATTGGTAACAACTGTTAATGTACATTATTGATCCCTTCTCGAGGACGGTCTTGCTACCCCCCCACTATACGTCTCGAAATGTTTCGTCACCATGGCACAGTCGCCTGATCGCATAAGTATCCGTTTGATGATTTGAGACAATGGCTGTCATGATAGGATGACTGAAATGACAGAGACACTTGTATTACAAGCACTACTTTCCGCTGGCCGACGAAGACTACGGCCCAGAAAGAGCCTTTGTAAAAGGGTGAAACAACTCGTACGACTTCAATTAGAGTAATGAGTGCCTTTGACTAGGACTGTCCACTCCGTGCGCCCCAAAGCGCTCAACTACACTGCAGCTGTCAAGGATGGCAGCCACCCGCCCTATCTCATATGGGGGTCTTCCGTATCGTTCATGAGCGGAGCGTATTATCTGGGCTCTCCGATCTACCTGCTTCGTACGAGCTTCGTTCTGGACAGGGATAAGCTCCAGTCAATCACAACATCCTTGGAGTTTGATGAGTACTGGAAAGCTGCAAGGGAAGCCTTTATCTGCGTGAAAGTCAGGCGCAGGCGCCATCATTTCGATCGGATCATGCCTATGAGAGAGACCGCAGCGATGCCTGACTTCAGAGCACAAGTCGAGCAGGCGATATCGTCTGTGGTGGATGAGATGCCGTTTGTGAACGATGCCGAGTCACTTTATGTCGCTACGAAGGGGGCAGCAGAGCTTGCGATGCGTGCTCCTTGGGCGTATGAGTGGTGGCATATCGAGCCTGATGCGACTCGCAGCAATAGCCAGAGTGAAGCATCTGCTCTGGTCATGCAGCGTTACACCAGAAAGCTCGACTTTGCTTCTTTACACACAGCATTGGTCAGTCGACCGGTCACACTGCGGGTCAAAATTGGTCTCTCCGCAAGTGTCGTCTGGCTCTTGACATCAGCTCGAGACCCACGACCGGAGTGGATGTCGGCCATGTCATGGTCATGCTGATGTACACCGAATGTGTTGGGGGATTCTTTATATAAGATATCGTAAAACTGATCAAAGAAATCCGTATGGCCCGAGGTCATTTCCGTCCGCTTTGCTCCACCAGTCGCCACTGTCTTGCACTATTGCTCCCTATAGATGACGAATTAGGCGGGGCTGTGCGTGCGTGCCGCCATTGCTCTGTCCAGGGCGACCGTTTTGCAAACTCTGCAGCCCCTTTGGCGGCGAGGTATACCGGATCCTCATCTAAGATAGGCGGAATCTTTCGATCATCACTCACAAATTCCATGGCCTCAATCACGTTCTTTTTGAAGGTGGAATCGTGCGCGCTTTCGCCCATCAGTATGATATTGCTGGGGAAGTCAAAGTGGCCGATGGTGAAAATGTTGAAGATGAGCTCTTGTAGAAGAGCCCAGTACTCGTCGATAGCGTCTTGGGATGTTCTTGACAGCAACTCATTGCTGCCCAAAGTCCAGTCTTGTCGTATGCGGTACAGCGGTTCCCATAGATTGAAGCCGCCACTGAAAACGGGCACCGAGACAGTGATTGCTTCTTTTGTGTACAGCACTACCATCGTTTCTTCTCTCTTTCCATGATACGATTGCTGAATGCATTCAGTGATGTTCGTGAAGTCGCTGCAGAGACCAAAGCCACTCCCGGCGTATGCGGTGATTGTCTCATAGACCAGATGCTCGAGGAAATGCTGGCGAACCATTCTCACGCCGATGTGGTCAAAGGAGTCAACGATATCTTCGTCATACACTGCCACCAAGTGAGGTATGGTGGCAACGGCAGACGTGACCTTATCGCCAGTGAAGTGTTCTGCCTGGTCCCGAAGTGCTGCTAGCATCTCGGCGATTGTGCCTACATCTTGGGACGCTGGGAAGCCGAATCTCTTGCGCCAACTCCGCAGCTGTTGCCTCGGAATGTCGTTCCAGGTATCACCTATGTTATCGTAGGGCGGACTAGGGTGGTCAGATGGGGAACAAGCAGAGGACACAAGCTGCGTACGCCATATGCTTGGACGATGTTAAGGACAATCGCTTCCATGTCTCTCGATACTTTTCATTGGCCTCAACCCTTGCGATTGGCAGTATTGTGCCATTCGAATAGCTGATTGCCACTGTACTGTGTTCTGTCAGTCTGGTCCGGATTCCCCAGTATAAGTTTCATACCCATAGAAAGCTGTGAGGTCGAATCCTATGCCTGGCTGTATGTCGTCTTTGTTCGGTATGTCCTTCTGGTCATGTTCAGCAGGCGCTGAACTGGAGAAGCTGTGGAATGCTGCAATCAAGTAGAAGGACGAGACGATCACGAGCAGAGCCAAGATACCGCTTGACAGAGCCTTCCTGGCATACATCATGTGCACCACTGAGTATGAAATGTCTCGAAAAGGACGATGCGAGTGAAGCGAGGGGCCATGTCCAAGTACCTACTTTCCAGACAATCAAGTGGCACAGTCAATGGGCGGCACATGAGACGAGAGGGCTGAACCAGGCAGAAACTCACCGGAGCTTGACGCTGTGGCTGAGTCAGCACCAAGACTTCCGCTGGCGGCTAGGTATGCAATTCTTTCTTCCTTCGGACCAGTATTGATGTTTCAACCCTCCGAATGGAGAAAGCTGAGCATTTATCTATATGTGCAGCACCGCGCCGTCCCTCCAGGACCTTCGTTCATCGCAGAAAAGCTGTGCCACCGACACCATAGACCTCAGCTACCACTTTTGTCGACCCCTGACCAATAAATTCTTGTTTGATGCAGCCGACATCGTGGACCTGGCGCTGCAAACGCCGTGAGCTGCATGCAAGAATGCCTGGGAACCGTGGTTCGAGTAAAGGCACACTCTATCACGATAGACCCGCAGCTTTTTGCGTTCTTTTCTGGCACGGCGACAACACTGCAATATCTGCTTGAAACGACATCTTCACCGGAGCACGTATTCTTCCGTGCCTCAGTCTGACCTAGACCTTGGTATGCAGCTGTGACATTCAGACTGTGCCGTATGTCTATTGTGCGCGAGTATGTATAAAGGTCTATCCCATTGAGCTCTGCAAAGGTGCTCGTTCCACAATTGTCAACCCTTTCGATTCCTTATCATGATATCCACCTACTCTGTTACGTTGCTCATCAGCGTTTGTTCTGCAGTTCCGCTCCTTGCACCTCGGGATGAACCCGCTCCCCTCCGTTGGGCAACTATCGGTGATAGCTGGGCATCCAGCGTCGCTTATGACGACAATGTGGCACTGGATGGCAACCAAGACAAATGTCTGCGAAGCAAGGAGTCGTATACCTATCAGATGGAGCAAGACGAAGGATGTCTTACGGGCCCACAAGACCTGAAGTTCCCCGCCTGCTCAGGGGCTCGCCTGATTGATCTGGCCCATCCTGACATGGGACAGAAACAGATCAAACGGACTGGGGAACCTCGAGTCCTGATCGTCACGGCCGGCGGTAATGATGTGGGTTTCGCCGAGGTTGCTGAAAATTGCATCTACCATCCCAAAGTTTTTGGCTACGGAGATTCCTATCCTGACTCTGGGAAATGTGCCGATTCCATCAAGGCCGCAGACGACAGGCTGAACCTCTTCATTGCGGACTATATAGAAACTACGTACGACGACATCTTTAGGAACTTCAAAGACATGTCAAGCGACCTCGACGTCTATCATACGGGCTACGTAGGTAACACTCATCATGCTCGTCTCATGGCTCACGGTCTACAGATCCACTTCTTCAATACAGACAACAATTGGTGCTCAGATAACACCTTTTGTATCACAAACATCTGGCCCCAGTATCTCACCGCCGAGCTGCGCACCGCCATGAACGCCCTCGTCGAAAAGATGAACAACATCATCCGCCAGTCCGTCGAGAAATACCAACCAAGACTCCAGCAGCAGCAGCAACAGAAGCGACTCCTGGCGCGCCAAAAGGACCTCTCCGACACCGGCCCCGTCATTCCCGACCGCCCTGACCCTCCCGCCCCACCACCCGCCAACCAACCCTTCCAGCCCCCGATCCAACCCGTCCGAGCCAAACGCAGTCTCGGCTACATCGACATTGCCCCAGCCTTCGTCGGCCACCGCTTCTGCGAGAACGACTCGTCCCTCCAGAAACAGTACTCGGGCAACGACACGTTCTTCTGGAACCTGAACTATTTCGGCACCCGCGACGTCCCCGCAGACGGGAAAGTGCCTGCCCTGACGCCCGAGCAGGTCTTGCAGGTGCAGAGGGAGGGTATCATGAGTGGGAGTGGGAACAACAATGAGCTCAAGGAGGGGTGGCATTTGAGGCCGTTCCATCCCACGGCTGCAGGGAATGGGGCGATCAAGGATATCATTGTGAGGAGGCTGATGGAGGATGGGATTCCGGGTGTCAAGTCTGTTGGGAGCACGGTAGGGTGTTCGATCGCTGGTATATTGGCCGGTGGAGGTGGGACGGGATCAGTGTAACGATACTCGGATGGCTGCATCTGTACTCAAGGGCGTTGGGTAGGTCTGGAACCAAAGAGCACTATTTCGTTGTCATATATAATACGCTACTTACTGTAATGAGACAACGACAACCATAACACAAGAGGGAAGGTCGTACTTGTTCGTGAGAATCTACCTTGCCAAAAGCACGTTCATGAATTCGTGATATCTCGTAACCTCTAATGCAGCGGCCGTAACTTCGACTAGGCTCCTCATCTACTGTCCCTAAAAGCCGAGTCCTTTGCAAATGCCGCAAAGTTAATTTCGTTCACCGGCGCCGGCGAGCTCTTAGACGGCGTATCATCCACAGCATTCTTGCTCTTCAGCGGCGTCGTCTTCGTCCACGGGACAGAATCGTTCTTACTCGACGAGTCCATCTGAACCTCCCCTGTACTGGCATTGCCATTCTCCTTCTTGACAGGCGTTCTAGGCCTGCTTGTCGGCGCGCTTCGACCAATTCCTACGAAGCTTCCACTGAGACTCGAGCTGAGCTTCTCCATGCCCCAGCCTGGATCGTTGCGCTCCATCTCGCCATTGACTGCAGGACCGGCGGCGACGTCGGCGCTCTCCAGACCGGTCACGACGGGCTCTTCCTCCTTGGGCAGACTGATGGCCGGTTGCGTGGCAGTGCCGTTCATCTCCTCGTCTGTGCGGCCGAATACTTCTGCCCACCAGCGGACCTTGCTCGCGTCTGGAAAGATGAGACGTTCCTTGCCGATGACCTTGTCGTTGACTTCTGCGTCGTAGTCGGGGTTGATGAATTGCTGTTTGCGCGACAAGAAGTAGTCCCACACGCTGCGAGTGCGTTCGCTGGCCCGCCACTCCATACGCTCGCGCTCGTTGTCGAATAGGAATGTGCCATACTGTGCAGCATATAACTGGTAGAACAGACGACGCAAGAACCGCTCATTGAATTCGAATCGATTTGGATGTTGACGAAGTAGCTGCCATGTAGCATCCAAGAATTGATGAAAGATCGGAGATGTCTCAGAGTGCTTGGTGGATATCTTGTCGTCCTTGGACCGAGATGGGGAAGCGTCCGCGTCGGATGGGTCGACCAGGTTCTCACGAGAGTCATTCTTCTTGTTGAAGAAGCCACGGGCAGTGAAAAGCGCATTCTCAAACGCGTTGGCAGAAGGTTGAGCGGGACCATTGGTGTTGCTCGAGGCGCGAGGACGGTCATTCTCAACCTCGAAAGCTTTGTCATGCGAGAGCGGACCGGTACGACGTCGGAACATGTGTCCGAAGGAGAGCCAATCTTTTTCGACCAGTACAATGAAGCCCTCGATGGTCCGATAGTAAGGGTCAAGGCAGAGCTGCGACAATGAAGATATTTGGGAGGTGCGGTCCCATCCATCTGAACAGTGGATGAGAACATGCGAGTGGTTGATACCAATCTGACGAGCAACGAGATCTGCTCCTTTAACAACAAGACTGATATACTTGAGCCATCTGCTTTTGGCTAGCAGGTCCTGATCTGGTCCGAGATTCGTGTAGTCAGAGTGCTGAAGTGCCTCGACGATTTTGTTCAAGGAGTCGCGCATGACATGGATGTTGTCGATCCCGAGAAAGGTGATGGTTGCGTCCTTGTAATACTCCATGTTCTCAGATCCCATTCCACCGACCTGGTTGACTCGAGCATTCATGATAGGCCTGGCGTCGATAATCAGATTTCGTTGTTGCGCACCGTATATCTTGGCGATCTTCAAATCAGGCTCGCTATGGTGATGCGCAAGCTTAGGCTCTTCACCATCAACCGAAGTGCGCCCATCGTCTTGCATAGCTATCATGTCTGGTGGAATGTCTGACAGAGATGTGGGATCGAGCCCTGGCGCTCCCGATTTTGGTCGTGAAGTTGAGAAGATGGCTTGAACGAGCCTTTCGTCTTGAGGGTTTCGCTTCCCCTTAAAGAGGCCGACTAGCGGCTGTGAGCTACGTGTGATGGAGCAGTTGTTGACGGGGTGCAGATAAGTCAAGGCTGGTATTCGAATTTTAGAACGATACGCTCCTCCATGCTTCAGGACATTGTCTGACACGGTCGAGGGAACCACCAAAATTGAGGGATATGTGGGCGAGTACGAGTAGTCGTGATTGATCTCTGACAGCCTCCATCCTTTGTCTGCCTCTTTTGGACCTATTCCCATCCTTCTATATTCTCTCCTTGCGTCATAAAGTTCCCATCCATTGCATCTCAGCTCTTCTGCAGGTGGCTTATAAGAGAAAGCATGGATCTTGTCCAGACTTGGACCCAAGCAAGTCAACGTCTTGATGGCTTCGTATGTCTCTCTTGCTACATCCTCTTCGGGTAGTTGGAAGGCAATGAACGTGAAATCCCGGCACTGTAGGCGGATTGACGGCTTTTGGCGCAGCGCGGCGGGCTCGGGTCGAAAGACACAGCGTGAAATGAGCGGATAAGATATCCATACTTGACGTACCTTTGGTTTCGAGTCTGGACCAGGTAACGACCAAGAGAATATGACATGGTGCTCGGCGATGTATAGTGTGCCCGTGAATCTATCACCTCGCCTGCAAAGAACTACATCCTTGACCTCCTTGAAAGACCCGAACTGGCCAAGAGCAGGCTTTCCATTAGTGCCCATCTTCAGGCCCTTGATTTTGTCCATCGTGGCGACCTGCCGAGCCTACGGTAGGTCAAGAAAGTGCCAACATTGTGACGTGTACTCGGAAATTGTGGTAGAGACATCATGCTCACTGATCATACTACCAGCCGGTCGAGGACCTGGCGGGGCTCTGCGGAACAGCGGACCGAGATCCAGAAATCTGAACCCACCACGATTTTAGACATCCCACACACACGCAAAGAACTTCGCCAGCAACCACAGGTCTCCTCGCCCAACACTAATTTACGATCACACATCAGCACATTCGTCAACATGGCTGCCGTCCAGGGAGGTGCTATGTGAGTACCATCCGAGCAAAATGCGCACCATCAGGAACTGACAAGCGACACAGCTCTAAGCGCAGAAAGTTCGTTGCCGGTATGTCGAAATCAATCCCAAGCGCACCAATAGCCAGACACACGCCTTGAGTCAAGACGTGCAAATATACAAGAGCAGATAGTAACGGGTTACAGATGGTGTGTTCTACGCCGAGCTCAATGAATTCTTCCAGAGGGAGTTGGCCGAGGAGGGTTACTCCGGCGTCGAAGTGCGAGTAACACCCACTGTCACCGACATCATCATCCGCGCCACACACACCCAAGAAGTTCTCGGAGAGCAGGGTCGCCGCATCCGAGAATTGACCTCTCTCATTCAGAAGAGGTTCAAGTTCCCCGAGAACTCCGTCTCCCTCTACGCCGCCAAGGTCCAGAACCGTGGTCTCTCGGCCGTCGCTCAGTGCGAATCTCTCCGCTACAAGCTCCTCAACGGTCTCGCCGTTCGTAGGGCATGCTATGGTGTCCTCCGCTTCATCATGGAGTCTGGTGCCAAAGGTTGTGAGGTCGTAGTCAGCGGCAAACTGCGTGCTGCTCGCGCCAAGTCAATGAAGTTCACTGTAGGACACCACTACAGTCGCGATTGAATTACCGCTAATCACTGCAGGACGGCTTCATGATTCACTCCGGTCAGCCAGCCAAGGACTTCATCGACTCCGCCACTCGCCACGTTCTCCTCCGTCAAGGTGTGCTCGGTATCAAGGTCAAGATCATGCGCGGTTCAGACCCAGAGGGCAAGTCCGGCCCGTCCAAGACTCTTCCCGACTCCGTCACCATCATCGAGCCAAAGGAAGAGTCATCGATTGTTCAGCCAATGTCGCAAGACTACGGTGCCAAGGCCCTTGCGGCCCAGCAGCAGGCGGACGCACAGAGACAGGCAGACGAGGCGGCGGCAGGTGGCCCACCTGGTCAGGGCGAGAACTACCAGCAATAAGCAGCTGGATAGGCAGAGGATGGTCGATGAGGAGAGTCACACGAGTGGAGGTTCATAGCTCATGGGATACGGAGTTTAACGTCATGGCTCTAGATATGCTCAATGGAGGACATGATATTTGCGCGGTCACCAGAGATGAGACCCCGGAACCTTCAGACAGCATCAAAGTCAAAATGCATGCAGTCAAACATTTCCAGCCTCGATCTAGATGTTCTCAGTGTGATGTGCCGCCAGACCGCCCATCGGCAGATTTGTTCTCGTCAATTGGACATTGAAACCCACAATCGGCCCGCTCCAGTGACCACGCGACATTCGAAGCAGTCTTGGACATCTCGTCAAAGAGCTTGCGATCTACCGCCGCTGTCGATTGTTCGTGGGGTGGAAAGGCCGAGACTGAGGGGAAACACAGGCAAAAGCTTCAGCCTTTTAACCAAAGCAGCAATTTTGGGTTTATCATATGACGGCAGGTCGCATTACCATATCGCATCCGTGCCCTGGGTCCTTTTGGCGCCGATTTACCTCCCCTACATCAATCTTGGTGCTCTGATCATGTCAAATGACGCCTCTCAAGCACAAACGTTGAGGACTTCAGCAAGCTCCCTCCGCCTCCCCGCCATCTACATTTGACGCGACACCGCCAAATCGCGAAAGTCTTTGCTGCACAGTCGTTGGCGAGGTTGGATAACTTGTACAGAAGTTTTGTAATTACCTTGGTTCTTTCAAATTTCACGCTTGAGCTACATCTTCCCAACTCGAGCTTTGACGCAGTTCATCTAAAGCTGGGAGGAAGCTATCCCAAAAAAATTCGAAGCTCTTACGCCGTTTGTACATTATCAACCCGACAGGACTCAAGCATAGCTTTCGCCGACGCAATGGCGATCGAAGATGAAGCGTATTGTACGGTAAGAGCTTCTCCGGAGCAATTGGTGCAAGCAGCATACTTATTCTTGTCGCAGCTTGTAATGACCGACAGCTACTTACCAGGTACGTCACACCCGAAGCGCTTCGCAAAGCAAAGACTCGAGCTCACGGCTTTCCAGGCGCTGCTGTGCTCGCACATTCGTTACGAGACTCTGGTACGAAGAAGAAGCTCGCAGCACTCGTCACACTCCAGACTCTCCGCGCCGACACCATCGAGGAGCTGAAGGTATGGGCGATCTCCATGAAGCGAAACACGACTGACCTGTACAGTCACTCTACGACTATGTCATACCTGTTGATCGGATACCGAACCCAAACCCTGCAAATCTGTACCTCATTGACCGAGGCGACCTCTTGTATGCTTTCACCAAGATCAATCTCTGGCGCTTAGTGCAATTTAAGAAGGTGGTCTACATTGATGCGGACGTGGTAGCGCTGCGGGCGCCCGACGAGCTGTTTGAGACGAAAGAGAACTTTGCGGCGGCGTCGGACATAGGATGGCCAGACTTTTTCAACTCGGGTGTTATGGTGCTGAAGCCGGACATGGGTACATACTGGGCTCTGCAGACGCTAGCGGCTAGTGGTGACAGCTTCGATGGAGCCGATCAAGGCTTGCTGAATCAGTACTTCGAGCACAAGGAGTGGAAGAGACTGCCATTCACCTACAATTGCACACCAAGCGCGAGCTACCAGTACGAACCAGCGTACAGATACCACAAGAGCAACATATCCATGGTACATTTCATTGGCCAGTCGAAACCATGGCAAAAGGGGCGGACAATGTCGCAGAAAGGATCGGGAGCGTACAAAGAGCTTGTCAATCGGTGGTGGGCTGTATATGATCTGCACTATAAGTTTCCGGTATGTAGCGGAGGCCCGTTGGCTACGTTCGGCGCTGACCAAGGCCAGACATACGGCGTGCAGGGTGGACCACAATCGAATGTGGTTAAAAGCTTCGTGACGGGCGAGGCAACTTCAGCTGACTACGGGTACTCGTCAGTACCACAAGCGCAACCATCAGTCCAACACACGCAACAAGTCGCACCTCCTCCGCCAGAGGCACCGATCATTACTGTAGAAGCTCCACCTTCGGATCCTGCGGATCATGCGGAACAAATCGTGCATGAGCACATCGAGCCCACACCTACAATCGAGCAAAGACGATTTTCAGCGCCGATCAACGAGTGGGATGCTACCCGGTGAGTCTAGCGTCTGAAATATGTGATGACTCGCTGACTTCGTAGCGCACCACCTCCTGAAGCATCGAGACCCGAAGCCGTCAACTTCCCAACACAAAACTATGAATTCAATGCCGACCCAACACCATATCAACCGCCGCAATCGTATCCCGAACCACCGAAAGACATGTGGTATGAAGTTCCAAAAGAGAAACCTCTGCCGCCAGCCGCGAAACCGAAAGCCATCTTCCCATGGGAGGAAAGAGAGGTGGCAAGACCCACTCGTGTTTTCATCGAAGATATAATGCCTACACTTAGTACTAATGCAGAAAACGAGGATCCAGGCCTCTCACGAACGACTACGAACGAGAAAGACTCCGAAGCAGCGACACCGACCACACCGATCATCAAGATCAACGACGAATTACCACAAACCATGGCGCCCATGACTAGAAATGCCTGGGACGATGTTGCTGGTATCGACACCTACGTCCGCCAACTCAACACATGGCAAAAGCTTCGTGGAAAGCTTCAAGTGCTACAAAACACCGACAAGCACTCTCAATCTCCCGCTCAGGAGATCTCCAATCCACTCGAGCAAAACGACGCTGCCGTCCTCTCCCCCACCGAGGACGACACTTATGAGCCCACAGGCGGCCAACGCCGCACCGAACGCCGCGAATCACTCATCCTCACCAAATTCCCCAGCGCAGACGAACGACCCAGCCTCCCCGTCACCCCGGCACCAATCAAGCGCAGCTCCTTCTGGGGCAACGAGCGCAATGAAGAAGGACAATTGCCAACGGCCGAAGGCGTGCCAGACCAGGCGGATTGGGTATGTCCCCACTGCGGCTTTTCCATTTCCGTTGATCGCCTCGTGAAGCACGTTGATGGTGTGATTGAGCATTTTGACCGACGACACAAGGGGAGGGGATGATCTGTACTAATGGCCTTTGTCATGACCAATATCTCTTAGCGAGCAGGCCCAGCGAAATTGTTAGCAATTGTACACTTTTGCCACCTCCTATCCCTTCCTGTCCTTTCTATCCCTACTCTGGTCTGCATGATGAAAGGGGGCCGGGATGGTCACACAAGCTCCTCCCACATGGCCGGAGTCGCGGGTCACTGCTTCAACACTGTTTCCTTTTTCCTGATCGAGATAGCAAACTTCACACAGCGCACCAGCTGACTTTCATTACCACAGGACCCAAACGCACAACTCGAAGCCCTCCGCGCCTCGTCAATAGCATTGAACCCCGAATCGCTGAGGACGCACGCCAAAAACGTCCCGAGGAGAGATATGCCGCGCTCGAGTATTGACGTCGGCCAACATCCGGGATTGATCGGGAGCGCGACGAGCAGTCCTGGCGAGAAGCCGAGGGTGGAGCATCACGTGAGATTCGGAGGGGTGATGGAGGTGAAGGAGCCGATGAGGAAGGGCAAGGGGGTTACTAGCGGAGGAGCGAAAGGAGGTGAGGGAGGGAAGGTGGAGGGGGAAGGGGAGACGAAGGGTAATGGAATGGGAGGAGGGGTGAGGTTTGGGGATGTCAAGTTCCAGGAACCGACGGTCAAGGAGGCGAGGGACGAGGTTGCGAGTCCTTCTGAGGAGATTGGGGGGTCTGCTGTATGATGGAGAAATGGGTCATTGGTGTGATCAGCCTTGATTGGCTTTGTGCTCATTCTAACTACAGCTCTGCTTGTTCCACCTTATCGTATCTTGTGCCACATCATTGACGATGCACGTAAATGTTATACATGCACAACGCGAAGGAGCATCATGATGAACGCTTCAGATTGGCGTATGATCCCAAGCATGTCCAATTGACTACGTTTACATTGAACAAAGCACTCATTCCTGTGCCTTGAAGACCACTTTTTGGCTCTTTCCCTTTTCGAAGACCTCATACCCGTCGACTGCACTACTGAGTGGTCGAATATCTTTGAACATAAAATCGAGCTGATCTTGCTTCTCCTTAAGCTTCTGTAGCGATTGGGGAAATATTGATCGGACGGGGCACCGGCCCATCTGAATGGTGAGGTTCTTGCCGTATGCCTGGTTACCATTCCATGGAATCTAGTAAGGTCAGCATGTGGTCCACTATTATCACGGGTGCCGCCGTACCTCGCCATTATGCACTCCGACGCTACTGATCCTGCCCCAAGGCCGCAATAGCTCAAAGCCCATTTTGAGCGCTGGACTCAATCCGACTACCTCGACCACGACGTCGGCGCCACGCCCATCGGTCAGCTCCTTCACTCTCGCATCAAGCTTGTCTCTACCGGTCATAAAGTTGTGCGGCTCGGCTCCGAGTGCTTCAGCCTGCTTCAGCCTATCCTCGATGCTGTCGACTGCTAGAATCTTCCTTGGCTTGTAGTCCACCAGATTGACCAGTGCGCAGAGTGCGACAGGTCCACAGCCGATCAGCACCACCACACTGTCCTCGACCTCCTCCTTGCTCATGTTCTTGAACCCATTGTACGCAGCAAAGTAGCCGGTCGGGAATATGTCTGCCATCAGCACGAGGGCCTCTTCCCGCAATCCTTCTGGTGCTTTCATGGCTGTGTTGTCTGCAAGTGGTATGCGCACGTACTGTGCCTGTCCACCATCGAGCACTGGGCAGCCGAAGAGCTTGCACTTTTCGCACCTTGAACTTGTCCCTCTCTTGCAGTAGAAGCACTCGCCGCAGCTGACAGTGAAGGGCGAGACGACAAGGTCTCCCTTCTGGAAGTTTTTGATCGACGATCCAAGCTCGTGGACGTGGCCGGTGAACTCGTGGCCCATGATGAAGCCGGTCCCGGAAGGTTGATGGCCACGGAAGACATGCAGTTCGGAGCCGCAAAGGGCAGTGTAGGCGACTTTGACGATGATGTCTGTCGGCTCTTGGATTGTGGGTATTGGACGGTCCTGCAGGCTGATCTTGTAAGGTCCGTCGAAGATGACGGCTTTCATCGTAGACGCCATGGTGGAGTAAGAAGCAGTCGTTGGAGTAAGAAATCGTTTGGATCGAGATCAGGTCGTCGAGGATGCGAGAATGCAGGTACTTTGCGAGTGATTGGCAACAATTGAAAGTGCCGCTATGGAAGACTTGCGAAATCCTCTGGTTTTGTCGTGGTTGAATGTCCGAGGCATCTTCCCCGCAGTTTGGACGAGGGGCAGACAGCTTGAGGTCATATTTGTCTGCTGTCCCGCCCTTGTGGAAGAGGTGTGCAGCCACGACTGTGCGCTGGCGCCGATCGTTCGTTTGCCTAACCTTCTGCCGCTGTAGGACTTCAATACCAATGCTCAGGCGTTCTAGTCCTATTCTTCTCACGTGTTCAGCACTTTGTTCTTATCTCTAAGATGGTGCCTCGGCTTCGCAGCCCCGCCAAGGCCCACCATCAACTTCGCCTTTCCAGACGGACAACCAGGATCTTTTTGGAGTCCTGTCCATCAAAATTGGAGTTGCCATACAGGCTGTATTCCCGGCCATGCTCAAAGGCCACAGCAATTGCTCTCATGAATCTTATGGATCAACGCCTGGCAATCTAGCTTTCTCGGGTCGTGCAAGGCCAGACTCGACGTCTCTTGCGATTGAGTCTCTTATCCTCTCCTGCTCTTTCTCATCTTGCGCGGCCTGAGCCCTTGCGACCTCTGCGCTGTCCGCAGCACTTGTTTCGTAGTTTCCAGCACCTCCTCTTCCACGATATGCTGGTAGACTTGCTTGTGTCGTGGGCTGGCTCTTTGATGTTGTCATCTTTTCAGGTTGCCCTGCTCCTGGTGCCGTCCCCTCGAATCGTCCAGTCTGTGAGAGCTCTTGCGGAGAGTAGTAGTTACCTGCACCGCCTCTTCCGGAATGCGCGTACTGTGCTGGCGCTTTCGTCTCTGCTATCGATGCCGCCAGATCATCGTCAACAGACTTTTGCGCCTCGACGTCGTCCTTTGATCGTTCTTGAGCTGCTTGTTTCGCGGCCTGAGCAGCTTCGAAATTGCCAGCGCCGCCCCGACCGTACGGCATGATTGATCAGAGAAGGTGTGAGCTTGGTAATCCCAAGGGAATAATGTAATGATATTCTGGAGTCACGGCTGCACAAACCACTACGGGGTCAGGCCATCAAGGTACCTAGAATACCAAAGCTCAGGAACGACAAAATTGAGTTTGGCAGGGTCCGGCGGCGTTTCCCCGTTGGGACATTTATCCGACCTTCGTGTCCGACGGCAGCCGTGCAGCCAACGTCCTCGTCTTTCTCATGTTCGTGAATTTGGTCCGAGACCAGAGTCAATGGTGGGCTCGGTAATCCGCTTCGTCACAACGATATCATCCTGTGAGAGCAATGTCTTTCATTTCCTAGGTATAAGTACATCTTTACTGCATCTGCTTTTCATATCAACACCCGAGCACAGCAACATTCCATCCCACAGACTATCAGTCAACTCCATCGTTGAGATCATAATCTCAAGTACGGACCACCATACAGCAACATCATCGAGACTCAGTATCTCTTTCATCACACCTGGTGATCAACAGCATCACACAGCCTACAATGCCCCAATACCACACTGATAGATCCACATCTTGACCCGTGACCCCTCGTTGCCCTTAACCAAACGCCTCCTCACCTCCCATCCTGCTCTGCATCTGGCTGGGAGCGGGATTAATTGGGTGGTGACTGAGACGATTCGGATGTTTGCTTGGTTTGGGGACGTCGACGGTGGTGCCGATTTGGCGAGACTTATTACACGGATAGGGAGCGTGACAAGTCTTCAGGAGTGGCCTAGGTAGGTAAGGGAGACGGAGAAAAGAGCAAAGTGGGCCTGAAGAAATGTGAGTAGACTAATCCATGGCATACCGGTTCATCATTTCGTGAGATTTAACGGAATTGACCACTATATCCGTCTAAACGCATGATGTGGGTTGACTCCCGGGTTTGACCAGTCGCCAAAATAATCGTTTGCCCCTGGCACCGGACCTTTGGTATTCGTCGCCGGCGAAGCTGGCTTGGGTTCCACAGATGCGGGTGCGGCTGCTTTACCAGGTGAGGCAGGGCTCTGATACTGCTCCCAATTCCCAAAATAGTCTTCCTGTTGCGCGCCGCTACCAGAAATCGCTGGACTAGGTAATTGAGGGTTTCCAATCGATCCTGGAGTGTTTCCCGTCGAAAGAGACATTGCTGGAGCTGGTGATCCGCCCGTTGTCGCTGGCGAGGGAAGCTGTGATATACCCTGGCCTTGCTTCTTGGGGTCTGTTGGGACCGTCGTAAGTTGTGGAGCCGTCTCCTTGACCTGCTTTGCCGGTGGTGGCGCTGCTGCTGATGGATCTTCTGTCGCTTTTCTTTTGTTGTCTGAAATAGATCCAGAGACTGGGCCAGCGGATGCGAGGCCATTAGGTCCTTTTTGAGCATTGTTGATATTAGTCTGTTCCTGCTTGGTTGGTACGTAGAACGAGGGCTTGATCTCAGCACCAAGTCCATTTGCCATCTGTGAGCATTAGCGACTACTGTCCAAAAAGGCGAGAGTCCTCTCACGGTCGTAACCGCATTTTGACACGATGCCATGACTTTGCTTGCGATAGGACCCGTCTGTGGTGGGCCAGCTAGGAAAGTGTCAGTGATTACAACGAAACGTGGTATTGGTCCTCACTTGAACCGCTGCCCACTCGACCAAAGAAATACCAGCCAAAGTTCGCAGTCATGCTTATTGCTTCTTCTGTCTTGATCTCATTGCCTGCTTGTGGCGCTGAACGGAAGCTTATTCCACCGGATACCTTATCCATCTTCACCATGGTTCGCTTGACCTGATCCGGTGATCCCGCTTGTGCCGCTGTGGTCACGGTCACCATCGTCAAGTCTGGAATACAGAAATCGTCCGTAATCTTGGTGGCAGGAAACCCCATCATGACATAGGTAGTCCCTGGCATGAAACGATACCCGTCCAAGCCCGGTAGCTTGCGCATGAGGTCAGAGGGCTGTTTAATGCTGGTCCGTACATCAAGTATTTCAGGGAATCGCAAAAGTGCTGCCATCTGATTTCCCGTCCCACCTGACACTGACGCAGGGAGAGCGACCGCTAAGCCAGAGCATAGAAGCCATGCTGCATGAATGTAGCATAACGCTGCTTGAAAAGTTCGAGGTATCATAGCCAGCGTCGAGGGATAGTGAATGAGATGGAAAGAAGACTGAGCTTGAGAAGGGAGGAGGCTCTTACCTATAAATGTAGTATCCACTGTATGGCCTGAACATAAGACAGGATCTCGAGACACCGACATAGATCCTTCAACCTCTTATCGACCACCAAATGAGATGTGGACTGTGTTGCCGCAGGCTACGCACCGTTGTGCGCGGTCGAGAGGAGAGCCATTATTCCTGCGACCTACAGACCGACGTTCATTCACAGTTAATGCTCTAGACCGTCACCGTAGCTGGATATCAGCAATAGTCATATGGTCCACAAAAGTCAGTCGAGACACTTTCTTGTCCTAAGGCTACCAACCAACATGTGCTACCGGTACACGAAAGGAGGCGAACCGGCGTAGAAATCAGAGATGACAAGTCATAGCTCGATCAGGTCCAGTCCGGACACTTTGAAGCCGCTAACAGGAAAGCAGCTGCAAGACAGTCTTTGTATTGAATGAGAGTGATTGTGCCGTATGGAAGCTGGACGGAATAGCTTGGCGGATATCCGAAATGCTTATGCTGTCATGCTGAATAGATTCTGTCCGTTCAGTTACATGAACTTCGTGGGAAGAGGCTTTGGGAGAATAGGCTGAGTAGGAAGAAGCTTCGTGGCATCGTTCGCCCAGATCGATGCAGTGTGCCTTACCAATCAAAGACCCGTGGCTTCAATCTAGATGACACCGGCAGATGCACGTAGATCCGCATCTTGTGCACTTGAAATCGCAGATGCACGGGCTCAGTGGGAGGGACATTCGAGGGCATTGTTAAGAAAGTGTGGAAGAGTCGCAGATTCCTCAAGATCTACAGCTCAGCAGCAGTCATACTTAGGGAAGTTTTAGCCGCGGCTGGGGCACGTCTTGCCGAGCTCTTTTGCGAAGAACGAAAATGTTCCAGGGTCTTTTCTGTGCATAGCATAGAGTAAAGGTGAAGCAATAGTAATCTTTTATGATCATATTGATCTTCTCACAACCTGTTCGTAACAACCATCGGAAAGCCATCAGACCTTACTTCTCCTGATTGGCTGGTGCTAAATCACATTTACAACTTCTACAATGGCAAAGCGAAAAGCGCAAGAGCCAACCAACGGCAGAGACCCCAAGCATGATGCCGAAGACGACAGCGGCAGCGACGATGTTGCTTCCACTGTTCTCCCCAAGTCCCCTCGCACTAACATCTGCAGGATGTGGACATGCTCGACGTCGACTTTGAATGGTTCGACCCAGAAGAGCACGACTTCCACGGCCTCAAAGCCCTCCTGCGCCAACTCCTCGACGCAGACGCCACCCTTTTCGACCTCTCCGCACTCGCAGATCTGATCCTCTCACAACCCAACCTCGGTTCCACAGTGAAGTGCGACGGACAAGAATCCGACCCCTACGCCTTCCTCACCGTCCTCTCGCTCAAAGCCCACGCCACCAATCCTGCTGTACAGAGACTGACCTCCTACCTGCTGGCGAGAAGCAAGACCAACCCTTCCCTCGCCCCTCTGACCTCCCTCCTCTCCGAGCAAAGTGCGCATGTGGGCTTGATCCTGTCGGAGAGATTAGTCAACATGCCCACCGAGATCGTCCCGCCAATGTACACCATGCTGCGGGAAGAACTGGTCTGGGCTGCCGAAGAGAAACAGGCTGTAGACTTCACGCACTACCTCGTTCTCAGCAAGACGTACAGTGAAGTGGCGTCGGAACTGGACGAGCCGAGTCGACCGCAGAAGAAAGTGCGGCAGGGGGGCAAAGGGGAGGACGCGTTTTACTTTCATGCCGAGGATGAGGTATTGGCGCGGCATGCAGTGTGTAGCGGTGGGTGGGACTTTGAGAAGGTCGCCGAGGGAGGGGCGGATGCGAGGAGGGCTTTTCAGGAGAGCGGGATTGAGCCGAAGGGGCATGCGGTGGTGATTGAGAGTGGGAGTTTCGAGTACGCAATCAAGGCTGTGGGAGAGTACCTTGGGGTGAAGCAGTAGATCGTCTGTATCATCACAGAAGGACTGGAGTGTATTTAGACGTCATTAACGATACCCAAAAAAAATACAACGAACATGTGATCAGGGAAGTTTAGGTCGATTGTTGCATGTTTTGATGTAGTACACTTTATACACCTCGCTGCAAAAGTACAAAGATGCAAAGGGCCAGAAAAGAAGACTGCATGCCTATTATCTGGGTTGACCACCGCTCTATCGCTCTTTCGTCCGTCTTCGAGTCGCCTTTTCCTCCAAAACTGCTCTAACCAATAACCAGAGCACCCTCCTCGGGGAAGTCGTAAGCCGGAATCTCGAGATTGAGTGGTGCGGGACCCTTCCTGATACGTCCTGAAATGTCGTAATGCGATCCGTGGCATGGGCAGAACCAGCCGCCAAAGTCTCCTGCTTCGCCAATGGGCACACAACCCAAGTGGGTGCAGACACCTGGACATCGTTAGTACACACCATCTCCCGGATTGTGTATACTGATATTACTAACCCAACATGATCAACCACTCTGGCTTTTGGACACGGTCACTGTCTGGCTGGGGATCTCTTAGAGCCTCCCACTTGGTTTCGTCGGCCTCCTTGATCTCGTCCGCAGTCCTGTGTCGGATGAAGACGGGCTTGCCACGCCACTTGATGATGACGTTCTTTCCTTCTGGAATCGCTGCGAGGTCGACTTCGACCTTGGCCTGAGCCAGAACGTCTGCCGAGGCGGACATGTTGACGAGGAAATCTGAACACAATCAGTATCTATGCGCAACATCTTCCTGGTGCGGTCGATTTCGATGCCAAGAAGACTCTGGAGCCCTGCTGAAACCATGGAGCTGTTGGGTATATGTGTGTTGTCGTACCTTGAACCGTCGCCTTTGCTCCGTACGCAGAAATAGCACCCATGGTTCCGACCATAAAGTATTGGAAAACCTTCCCTGGGAGCTCGCCACCACTGTTCCTGTACTTCTTGAAATCCGGAATGGCGGTGGTATCCCTGTGGCTGCTGGTACCCCGGAAAGGAGACTGGTAGCTCGATGTGGTGGTTGCGGAATCTGCTTTGTTGCGGGTCTGCAAGGCTGTCGCTCCAGCGCGCACGGAGGGCAATTGGGTGCGAGCACACTGGCGGGTCAGCGCCCGGGCAGGGAGAGCGGCGAGCGACATGATGGGCGATGGGATGAAGGCGTGAAGAGTGATTGTTGAGGTGTTGGAAGATTTGTTCGGAGAGAGCAGGGACACTCGAAGATGTGAGGCTTGGCTTTTTCGTGGAAAACGTTGACGCTGATTGGCCAGAAGCGGGAGTGCGGCGGGAACGTGAGGTCACCCCTTGCATGCTCGACTTGTGTACGATTTCAGGCTTGATGTGAACACATTCTACACATATTTAGAAGGATCACAGGACTTCAAGACATCGACATGGTCAAACGGAGGAGAGACGGTGATAGTGATCAGAAGTCTACCGGACCCGTCAGGAGGTCGACTCGACCGCGCAGCGTGGCCGGGTCCGCAACCAAGTCAAAGCCACCCAGTACAGAGGCAGCAAAGAAATCATCAAAAACTTCGAATCCAAACTCGAACGACACGAAATATGCGCCGTCAAAGTCGAAGGGTGCATCTTCCGCCAAGCATCTCACCATCACTGAAACGACTGGCGACCTCTTCTCTGCGCCACCTAGTGCCGTGCTCATCCACGCCTGCAATTGTCGCGGCTATTGGGGCAAAGGCATTGCCGCCGCCTTCAAGAAGCGGTACCCAAAGGCAGACAAGCTAAGCACGGAGCATTGTGCGAAAGTAAACAAAGTAAACAAGGACGACCTACCTGGCACGGCTCAGCTCATTCCGCCACAGGACGGCGATACAGACGAGCACTTCGTTGGCTGCTTATTTACATCCAAGTCGTACGGACAAACCAAAGACAAGCCTCCGGCCATCTTGAAGAATACTGGGACTGCGGTAGCGGATCTGTTGCGACAAGTCGCAGAGTGGAATGCTGGTGATGTGGAGACGAAGATCGAGGCGATCTGGACCTGCAAGATCAATTCGGGTCTTTTCAATGTCCCGTGGGAAGACACGAAAAAGGTCATGGAAGAGGTTGAGTTGCCTGAGGGCGAATTTCCGACCGAGATTGTATGCATGACCCGAGAGGAGTGATTAGTTGCAGAACGACTATTATGGTAACGGACTGAACGAGCGGATTCCTAATGAGAGATACCCCTGTAATTCTATGTTTACCATGGTTCTCTGCCACAATACTGCCTTTGGCGTATGAAAAATTGGTTGATACGCATGATGTTGTCTACACCACTAATCATACCATATAGATCGTTCTGTGATAGCTATTCACGCTCGATGGCACGATCGGGAACGAAGCAGACTCATGGTGTGGCTTGACGCTCATGTACCAAGCCATGCATCGCAGCATCAAGACCCACCATGCCAGTCTTATTGCGTCATCAATTTCAGCGTCGCTGTATGCAGAGTAGCACTCAGACATGAGTCGCCTTAGCTTCCTATCCTTGCAGACGTCTGGTAGACGGTCCACATATAGGTGAGCGAGCTCAGTCATCCGCAGCATTGTATCGGGACCTCGTGCATAGTTCGCGGCGCCAGATTGGACGGTTGGTATTGCTGACAGCGTGCGAGTCGGCCTCTTCCGCAGTGAACTAGCTCGAGATATTGGGCTCCGCGGGAGACCTGCAGTCTGGTCTTGATCGGCACTTGGAGTTGTGGTTTTTCCGGTTGCAGAATGGGCCACAGGTTGTGCCATGGAGCCAGCAGCGTTCCGCAAGAGATGAGGTTCCTTGCCATTCAATGCCTCTGCTGCTTCGTGCGCCGTGGCGAGGTGCGCACATATCAGTGCCTGATATACGTCTTTTGTCCTTGTGGCGTCTTCCACGAGTCTTTCCATCTGTTCGGCTTGCGTCTCTGACTCTAAAGCCAGGTCTCGATCTCTTTTCAATGAAGAGATTTGTGTCAATTTTGACTTGGGATTAAAGATCGCATGACTGACACCTCTACGGCGACCGAGAATATCGTGTAGTATACTTGTTGTAGCGGCGTGGTATTCCTGAAGAGTCCTTACATCTTGCCGACCCCAACTTGTGGCTGGTATGCCGTTCGCTTTGTGCTCGACGGTCATCTGGGTCATGAAGTCTTGGATGGTATTTAGTGCTTCTGATGCTTGATTCATGTCTTGACACACGTCATTGAGTCGCTTGACGAAGACATTCTGGCTCTCCGTGTAGGCTAGCGGCGAAGTGAACGCATCAAATCTGAATGGATGAAGGATTATGCATGAGCCAAGCATGGGCACTGGAAGGTAGTCCATGTAACAAGGTAGAAGATCCCAAAGCAGCACTTTCGCACAGGTGTGACTAGAACCTTGAGATAGAGCTTTGAGGTCGCTAACGCAGTCGCCCACATGATGCGCGAGGGCAGAATGGAGGCCAAGCTCGAGTAGGCTTGTAACCAGCGGCATAGGATCCAGAATTTTGTTGCCCACATCCATCCGACCACACAACTCCATTCGCGGAGGGATGTGCCGCAGTGGGAAAAGCAGTTCACTTCCTTGCACTATGCCCATCCCAAGACCATCAATCGCACCGTTTGGAGATGTACCAATTCCATCGACATTGTCCGTCGTCCCATACGCAAGGCGATGGAGTCTGGAAATAGTATTGAAGTCTCTCGCACCTTGACTGAATTCGACGACTGAACCTATGCCACGAACATTCCTGCTCGACAGTATCCCGACTGATCCTTCGGCTAACAGGTTTCCGCCGGCAATGTCCACCTGTCGCCATTTCATGCCCAGCCGGTGACCGAGGATTATCAGATCATGAGCGGTAATGCTTGCAATTGGCGTAGTGATATCGGGTGGCTGGAATTCCCAACATCTGTTGAGCAATTCCACGAAGACCGCCCCCCTGGATCTTGTGATGGCATCAAGATTAGTGCCTGAAGCGTCAGAGCCCACAGGATACGAGCTGTCCTGATCTACGATGAGGCCTCCGAGAAAGTCATACCAGGATAGATTGCGTGCTTCCCCAATCCGAGCCACGGACTTCATTTTTTCGAGGCTGAAGCGAATCTTGTCTCGGAACCTGGGTTTCTCCCAGTATGTGTTGTTCTGCTCGGTATCCTTGGTAACGACACGGCGATGTAGACTAGTGGCGACACGATTCCTGAGATATGACAAGCTTGGCAAAAAGAGCCGGCTTGGGTTCCATGTCCAAATCAATCTTCTCTGCAATCGCAGATTGGTCCAGAGATCACCAAGAGTTCTTATGGATGACGTGTAAGGTTGTTCTTCTATCCTTTTGCTTGCTAAGAAGCAGGTCGGCGTGCTCAATCGACCGCTCAATGTTGCCATGTCCTCATTGATTGCCGAGACGAAAATGTGCGGAGTGACATATCGTGTCTCGAAGCCTAGTAGGCTCCATCTCCATTTCAAATGGGTGAATATGGCCCAGTCTCCCATGACAGATTCCTGACATCTCCGATAGCCATTTGCTCGGCCAAGAATGGCATCAGCCAACTGTCCAGTTGCGATGACTAGGGCGATGAGAGCGACAATTAGCGCCACTAGTGCAGTGGTCGTCTCGGACAATGCAGATACCATTGCTGGTTGGCATTTCTCTGAACATGCGACGAGTAGGGGGGTTGTCAATCATGGTCGAAAGATAATCATGGTGGAAAAATGATGAAGATCTCAGGTTGAGGCCGTCGATCAGCATGGACCTCGTCGTGTGATTGGGTGATCCGTTTTCGATCCAGGCTGCGATGCGGACGTGACGAGAAGAGGGAGAGGGTAATTACGCTTGAAGTAATGACTACTACCCAGTAGAAAACTGCTGTTGGAAGGCGCACGCGCACAAGTCACCTGCACATGTGATATGAGTGAGGCAGGAGAGCTCAGTGGTAGCATTTCAATCGTGGCCGATATCGGAACGACTGATTGACGACCGTCAAGATCACTGGCATGCATATTGCAATACAAGCAACTATTATTCAGTCTTGCGGAGCTGGTCAGCCTGCTCTGTGTGTGATCTCGAGCGAGTGCTCATCATTGGAAGAGTTCTGGCCGCCCACATGTTATCCGCAGAGTCATTGGAACATATCCCAGGAGCAATTTACTGATAACTTACTGATGACAATGTCGACCTGGCAAGTCTAGCAGCCTCTCCATCGCATCGACCTGGGAACTGTGGAAGTGGGCGTTTGCTGCTGTGCGGCACATCAAGCCCGATAAAGGGTACCGACTGGACATCATATCCAAGACATGCAGGCAAGCCCGTGCCGCTCATCGTTGACTAGATCACGGAGACGCCGTCCGAAGAAAGAATTGGACGGAAGAGTGAGGAGATACTGTCGTGGAGCCAAAGCCGTTGTACTACGACCGTTGCGATTCGTGTCTCTCCAGCTACGCCAATGGATGGCACCTTGCTGAGTGGAGAAGGCCTTCTGCGAACAGACCCAAACTCTTCCCAGAAGGAAGAAGGCGTGCTCTGCCATTGAATACTATCACGCCATGCAGTGTGGTTGGCGAGGGACCATCTCTCGGCTTGGTAAGATGAGAATATGGAAGGATTGGCTGGGAGTATCTGCGGCTGACACACAAGTGCATACCTTCTTCTACTCACAGCATCGAGCAGCTCGTCGATCCTCTAGCCTTGAGCTTGTTGAATAAGCTCATAGATACAGTTCGTTCGGCCACACGGTCCAGAGCGGTTTGTCAGCTGTCTGGCCACATCCATCTCACCGTTGCGGGACCATCAGCTTTGTAAACGGCAGGCGGAAACCGGGGACGGCTATTGTCCATCGATGAGTGGCAACTCTTGATGCTGTGTAAAGACCCTCATCTTATCCGTCGAGACATGTCGTTATGAATACCGAACCATTGCAGGTGATTCGGACGTGATAAGCCGCACGGCAATGCCATGTGGCTTCACTTCAATGATGATTCCGTGCATATCATGATAGACTTGTAAAGAATGGAGTATTAGAGAATCTCGTAATTCATGTCCTTGTGTGAGATCCATCTGAGCCAGATGACACCAGGCCAGATCAGATCCAAGACGTTAAGAACTTTGCTGCAGGGCTCTGCTTGCCTGCAAGTAGAGCCTGGCTTGGTCATTAGAAACATGATTAGCCTTGCAAACCCCTCATCGCGAAACCGATGGGTGTGTCTGTACAAATACAAATGGGTCGTGTGACCTTGGGAGTCGGTATATGATACGGCGGCTAACGCGCAGCAGAACATCCTCCACCAATTTGGAAACCCATGTTTGCTTGAGCAGCATCATGCACTTTACACAAACACAATTTTTCTTGTGAAGGACCGGTCGGAGTGCGGCTGTTATCGTCTTGCGTATACTGATAGAAGTAGACGACGTTTGACGGTCAGCATGGCTTCGTTGATGCGGAAGAGGCATCAATCAGGGTGAGAAGAGAACGCAGGCTATTCATCCTCCGACCCATCATGGTCATTATCACGAGTATCGTTACATCAAAATTGACCCTCTACAATCCAGATCATGGACTAAGAACAATGGTCAGACATCCTATGCTGATCTTCGTCTCTCCGCAGTCAGTCGCTGTATACCATCTCCCTGTCGGCCCAACGTCACCTCAACGGTCGGACTGTTGTATCCAATTCAGTAGCCTTTCTCAGTATAACGGATTCCTTGCGAACAGCCTTGACAACTGCTCTAGTACCGGTTGTCAATGTATATACACACTTGTAAGTCTGTCATTGTTTCGAGTCTGTTCCTTACTGTCCGGCGGCCTTTCACAGTGTTTTGCGCCCATCCACATTCATTACACATCTTCGAGTGGAAGCAGGTCTACACTCGCCGGTCGTGGATGTTGTCATCTTAGACATCCTCTCAACCACAACAGAGGTATCGAAGAGTCAAAGTCATGTACGCCGAAATTGCGACGCTCTTTGAGCGTGGCCTCAGCTCTGGACCTACCAATGGAATGATCTATTCGCTCGAGAATGCCGAACATGTCAGAATCATTGCGACGTCGTTAGCTAGTCTGAGCATGCTTGCCGATCTCCTTACGCTATACTGGTTCGCCAGGATGAAGCGGAAATGGAGGCACACGTGAGTATACCATTCCTTTGCAAGACCTAATATCACGGCGCTTATGCAAATTCAGATTAATCGTCACTCTTATCGTCGCCGATCTTCTCAAAGACATCAACTATCTTTCATTCACGGCAGTAGCATTCATTGAGCGATCAGTCTTGTCGACTTCCCGTTGGTGTCAAGCTAGTGGTTTCTTCAATCAGTACCTCGTTGAGACGACAGGTACGTTTACATCAACCTTTGTGGAGACGTGACACTGACCGAGTCAAGATTTCGTCATTCTTACTATCGTTGTACATATGTCGGTACAGATCTTGAATCCGAATGCAACGAACGGGACTGAAGGAGGTCTCGAGAAGTGGAAAGGCTGGATCTTCACTGCTATCTTGGGAATGCCGTTCATCATGGCCTGTGTGGCATTCTCCAATCCCAATGGAGGGTATCAACTGGTTGGCGCCTTCTGCGTTTTGCCTGTTCGACCTTTCTGGTATCGTCTGACGCTAAGCTGGATCCCACGATATATCATCGCCGTCACCATCATGGTCTTGACTATAATCATCCGCTACAAGGTCAAGAAATATCAGGAGAAGCTGGAAGAGTTGCAACAGTCCGTGCCGAATCAAGGCAATCTGGAGGACGGCATGATCGAGGAGATCCTGGAGGAATCCGACGATGACAACGAGATCTCCCAAGAGAAGCCAAATGACAGCCAGCTGGAGATCAGCGAGAAGCGAAACACCATGGGACAAATCAACGATATTCCCCCAGTGCCCGCCATCCCTGCTGAGCACCAACAGTTTGACTCCGAAAACCTGCGCAAATTCAAGCGAATGTCCTACCGTCGCCGCAATCTGCCACCCATCTCTACCTCTGGTCTTGATCACACCGTTCTTCGTGGGGGCTCTGTCGCCGCCTCCGCTGCTCCTTCTTCCGCCGTCTTGTCCTCCCCTACCCGTGGCGACTTTGGTCCTAACCCAGACTACCGCAACAGCGTCCTTGCAGAGTCTTTTGTTCTCGAGGAGCCTAATCTTGCCAGCCACCGCAAGTCTGTTACAGACTTCAATCCTCGCCGCTCCCAATCCGTCGTGGACCACCCCAACCTCAACCGCCGCGCCTCCATGGCTGAAGTCCCTCGCTCCGGCTCCATGTCCCGCGCCGGTTCCACCAACAACATCCACGCAGACCGCATGTCCAGCGTCAACTCGACCGGCCGACGCAGCTCCATCTGGGACGAGATCGACGCCTCCCTGGACAAGAAGATGGCGAACCGCATCTCCATCTTCACCATCACCGCGTCCGAAGACGGACACGAGGGAGCAGTCCCAGTCAAGTATGAATCCGACAACATCGCCATCTCAGCCCGCAACAGCATGATCGGCGCGCCGAGCACCTTCGTCCCACCCCGCAACAGCATAATGGGCCACCCCAATCCGCTAGGCCAAAACCGCAACTCGCGCGCCATCTCGCGCGCCAGCCTGAACTCGGGCCGCGGCTCCATGATCTACTCGGCCGCGCGGCGCGCCATGTCCGTCATCTCGCTGCGCAACGAGCCCGAAGAACCCCAGGACTCGCCGGCCGCCATCCTGCAGCGCAGACACCGCTACATCCAGCGCCAACTGCGCTACCTGATGTTCTACCCCGTGCTGTACCTGCTCCTCTGGGCCTGTCCGTTCCTGCTGCACGTCCTGCAGTACGATGACCGCTTCGCGTTGCATCCGCCTTTCGCCATCGCGGTGCTGAATATCGTCTCCATGACCATCTTTGGGTTCGTGAATAGTGTCGTGTTCTGTATGCGCGAGAAGCCATGGACGGCGATTGAGGATAGCGATGGGACGTTGGTCGGGAGCTTCACGACGGATCCTGTCTATCTGTTTGTGAGGGGGATATGGTGGAGGTTGAGGGGGAGGGAGGACGAGGAGATGGATTTCGTGGGTTGATGAGCGGAGGAGGGGGAGCATGGGGGAGGTTGGGTATAAGGAATTCTTGGATATATCTTTTTGTAGGATAGTTAATTATGTGATACCCATGGGAAAATTAGATTCTTACTCGTATATTCTGGTGCTTGGCAATGATGTAAGATAAGAAGTGAAACATATGGACATTATCATAGTGTTGAAACAAAACAAGAAATCACCACCCCGTCCCGCCATCGACCCAATACCCACAGGGCCCATTGCTAATCACCCAATCGGGCCACTCGTGTCTGCCCCTCCCCGACCTCTCCTCCTGTGGTCTTGTCAAGAAGACCCCTGGACCACTGCCCTGTCCAGCACATTGACTCCGCCAATCACTGACCAGATAACACCTCTGGGCTTTGCGGTCCCATATACTTCCCAGACACGGGACCAGCATCTCATGACACTCGGCGCAGCATTCTTCTTCATTTCGGCCGATACCGACGTCGTAGTTGGTATATTTGTATGGACCCTTGGAGTAGACATTCACGATATGCGAGTCATCAAAGCCATTCGGACCGAGAAGATTCTGGGTGGCGCAGGCGGCGAGGGCAGTTTTTGTCGAGGAGACGGTGTGGATTTGGGTAGATACCGAGGTGGAGGTGGTGAAGTAGGTTGTTGTTGTGACGACTGTTGTGGTAGTGACGTGGGTTGCAGTCCTCGAAGGGGGCGGAGAAGGAATGGTAGTGGTCACAGTGAGAAACTTGAGGGTGGTGGTGGTGAGCGTGACCGCATCGGGAGGGACGAATGTTGGGTCGGCGGTGTGAGGAGCGAAGACGGTAGTTTCATGGTAGACAAACTTGGTACAGTCCAGTTGCGTCAGGACAACACCGGGTTTCTTGGTCGGATCTGGAGTGGCAGCACCACGGAGACCGTAGTAGTGTCTCGGGACTCGAGTGAGTGCGCGTTTCCGCAAATGAGCTATCTCCTTGACAGGTGTTTCTATAGGCTCGAGTGTCCGTACGAGAGAAGCATCCAGCTCGATTGTGGTTGCTGTTGGTCTCGTGCTCGTCGAAGTCGACTCCTCGTCGGGTAGAAGGGCTTCGTCATCATCAAATTCATCGACGTCGGCTGGAGTTCTTGCTCCAACCTTGTCTGCAGCCGTGCCTGCAGCGTCAAACTCTGTCCCAGGTGCTATTGAATCATCTTTGGTGGGTTTCACGAGATCTAATGGTCTTTCACCATCTGGTTGATTGTTTTCGACAAGAGTAGGCTCCTCACTGGGCAGGGTTGCGGCCATCTGTTGCTCTGCATCGCCCATTGCCTTCAGCAGCTGCTTGACGAGTTCGGCTTCCGACTCTTTCTCTGGAGTGAGCACTGTCGTGGCTGCCGCTTCACCAGGAATGGTCGTGACTTCTTCAGTCGCAGTATCTGTCGCCGCTGGAGCTTCTCCGTTCTTGACCGCTAACTGGCCTTCACCATCGGTGGCGGTGACCGTCGACTCCGTAGCTGTGATGAGATCACTGACTGCTGTAAGTGGCGTTGGGACAAGACGACCTTGTTCAAGGATATAGATGATCTGTTCAGTCGCCACCGGTCCAGATACGTCGGTGATAGCCGCCGTGTCTGTCTGCGTACGAGACCCAGCACTGGCCTTGGCCTTTGCCTTCTTGCGGTGAGGAGTGGGACGTACAACGGTCGTCTTCAAGCGGCCGTCCTTGAGTGTCAGGACCTTTGTGACAGGGCGAGCGCCGGTCGAGGTATTGACCGGTACCCAGCCTTGCATTGTTGGTATCTGTAGATGGATGTAGTAAGGTTCACTAGATACCGAGACCGAGTGATGAATGTCAGTGATGTTGACATATCTGCGATCGTAGATATGGACCGTGGATGTGGTTGTCCAGATTGAATCTTTGACGGCTTCGGTCACAGTCTTTGTGATTGTTGATACTGTCGTTTCCGTCTTGTGATACGTTGAGACGGGCTCAAAGGTGATTGTACTTGTCGTTTGTGTCGTAAAGCCGACAGTGACGGTCGGCATGTCTGTGGCAGACACTGTCGTATGCGTCGGGACTGTATATGGTGATATTGAGCCCATTAGAGAATGACATCGCAGATCAGTCCTCGTCGTTCTCAGCCCCTCCACCGCCACCACTACCGCCGACAGAGCTACAAGGTTCGATATCCGAGTAATCATCTTGTCACTGCTAAACATACACCATGACTTGATCGAAGTCTGTCGATGCGCTTTTGACCAAGTTGCGCGCGCATGGCAGGGGCAACAATAGGAGTTAATACGGTGGAGCTTGCAGGAGTGCTAACGGTCATGGCAAAGAGCGTTTCAACGGTCGAGACGATAGTGCAAATCCAGGCGGATCACGAGAAGTGATGCTGTCGTGGATGAGACGATGGGCGATAGACATTGGACTTACCGCTCGAAATACGTCTGTAGAGAGGTCAAATGCCCAGGAGATGTCGATCTTGTAGCAGGAGCTGGTGAAGCACAGGGTGTATCAAGGAGAACCTCGGAAGCTGTTCGCTTCAGCTTTCCAAGTGTGGGCCAAAAGGGGTTCTGGGCCGGACCGCTTCCCACGCGGATGGCTCGTGAGCTGCCTGTCGAAAATTTCCTTCTCTACCAAGGGTATACCATTACAGATCCTGCATGCATCCAGCTGGGAGAGGAGACTGTGCGTGCGGCTAGAAATTGGATTCCATGCAGGTACCAACTGAACTGCATGAACTTCTTCCGCCAACAAGAAATAGGCTTCACATGATCTGCAGGCGAAGATCATATGTATAGCTGTAAAGTGGACGGGCGACGTAACACCTTACAATGAGCACCTCTCATAAGCCATCGGACGATTGATCCTCCATGACTCGCCCTCTCCGGCTACAACACCAGCCTCTTATTATTATCCATGCCGTGTGTATCTCCGGCCATGTGGCAACCACAATCAGCCGTGATCAGCCGCAAGATCTTCCCCGAGCACCGTGCCAAGGACGGCGTCTAGATGAAGCCGTGCTGGAATTACATTTACAGTTACAGAGATGCTCCGTGTCGTGAAACTCGGGTAGAAAGCCAATTCGCCTTTCAGAAAATCCAGTATCGGTCGTCTGAACAAAGCCTTTCTTGTGCAACACAATAATACCTCCGTCGACTGATGCTTGGAGACGAGGATCTCCGGTCATCAAGATCATGAGACAAAAGTGCGGTGAACAGGGGCAGGGATCACAGTGGTCCTTTCATGAAGAGATCCAACCTGCCGAATGACTTGCATCTTTAGCTCCTCCAATCATGGCGACATGCCTGACTCTTGTCATCTGCGTAAACACGGGTGAAGATGCAATAGATTGCGGCAGATAGATCACCATTTGCTGCTCTACCAGACTTGATGGTTGCCGAAATTTGGCAATGGCTTCGACCACTTCACAGCTAACCACTCCCTATATAGAGCAATTGGAGGCATAGAGGACTGCAATGCTAGTAAGATCGCCTAAAGTACTATCTTGTCAATCAAACACCCTCAATCAAAATACTTTCTCCCCCAGGATATAGCCGCAATCCTCGAATCATAGGACCGTCGACGGCGTGGGCCCTAACTTGAAGATCAGTACGCCAAAAGTCAAAACGAAAGTCCGCTGACCGGCTCTGCCATTATTTCTTCAATTCTTGGATACTCTGTCCCCCACTCGATCGTGACATGGCCTCACTAATCTGATCTTTCGGTCCTGTACAAGGCTTTCCTTTGTTTGCTCCCTCCTCTCCGGTCTGCTCGAGATTATCCTATGGCGACAAGACTACGGCGTGCCTCGGCTCCTGTCGAGTCAAATCCCTTCGACCACCACCGCTATTGAACGCCAGAGCTCCATAATGGCCACGCCCCCGAGAGACTCGCCTGCGCCGCCGCCGCCAAAATCAAATTCTATCGCTGACGTCGCCGACAGTATCTTTATGCGCCGCGTCTTGCGGTTGACAGGGTCCGAGAAGGAGAGCATCTACGACCACAACCTTACCCGAGAAGCAATAGAGCTTGGGTTGACCGTTACACCGCCTCCAGTACCCGCTCCTCTTACCCCACTACCACACCACAGGAGGCCGTCAGTAGCAAGAGATGGAAGGTCTATATCTACAGACTCGTTTGCTTCCAAATCGTCTCGACCGACCTCTGATCTTTCAAAGAGCTGGGACAGAACATCGACTGGATTCAGCTCTCTCCAGTCCTACAATCGTCGGGGGTCTGCCACATCCTCTTCCAGCAGATCTCGCGACTCGGTCTTGTCCCAGCCAATACCGATAGTCAAGAAGTCGCGCAACTCCTCTGTACCTCCGGCAACACCGAGACTTGGTCGTCAGTCACCAGAAAGTCCCCAACCATCATCACCCCACAGACACCTCATTCGAGGATTGACAAGATTACGGCTGCGACGACACGATTCGGACAAGACTTCGCAAGGGTATGCTCCTCGACCGTACCAGCACATCACCTACCGGGGAACGAATACTGACATTGGTAGATGCCGCCACTGCAGTACAACCTCGTCTCCAGCAAACCTCCATCGACTTCCCTGCGGCCACACCCTTTGTACAAATGCCTTGCGCGACTTGATCGACCTCAATCAGATTGAGAATCCCAGAACATGGCCGACGTGTTGTGGGCAAAAGATATCCATGAATCTGGTAGACCTGACTCGGCAACATCGCAAGTCCTTCGTACCGACCAATCCTGTATGGACCGATGCTGTGCGCAGACAGATATCGGATCAGGGCTCTCGCGCCAGTACGACCCCAGAACCCATTGAGACTGTGCGCGAGTCAATCGAGAGTGACGATATCGAAACCGAAGACAGAGAAACAGCTGCCAGCATCAACCTTGCCAAGGCCTTGAGAATTCCAGAGTATGCTCTACTTCGTACCAAGCATACTCAACAACGGAATCGGCTGCTCAGATGGGACACAAGACATCGTGCCGATCTTCTGGCTAGCGCAGAGCAGCGTCGGATTGCTGTCACACAGGAATTTGACCGACTGCAGGACGAACTCATTGATAGGGTTTGTTGGAGTCCATCAACACTAACCCCCGACTCGCTAATTCATAGTAGCACGCAAATACGCTCGCCACTGTAGAAGACATGCATGTCTCGGCCGAAGCTGATCTTAGAGAATCGCAGGAAACGGAGCGACGGAACACTCATACTGCTCTTCGACATATGGAAGCATATTGTCGTGGTGAATCTGCTAACGGAGAACCTCATGGGAGGACCATTTCTGACCAAGACCGACTAGAGCTGGCGAAGGCCCAACGCTCACGCGACAACATGGATATTCGCCACGAAAGCGCCATCAACGTCCTGCGGGGCGAGCAGAATCATCGTATGCGGCAGAGATTGAAGAGGCATGAGCAAGAGATCGAACAGCTCAATAGACGTCGTGAAAGAGAGCTCGACCGCATCAAACGAGATCTCAATGCTGAAATGAGAGAATGGTCCGTCGAGATGCAGCGAAAAAAGGCCACACTCGAGAGATGGTGGATCATCGAGACACAAATCTGCCTGAAAAAGCATGGCGAAAGCATGGACCTCTCTTTCGATGCTCCTCTCACTCCACTGGCCTGGTCAAGAGAGCCTGGAGTGGAAACCACCTTCGACAATTTCGCCGACGAGCTGGAGAGTTGGGACGACGAAGGTGACGAAGACGATGATGACAGTAAAATCGAGACACCTATCCCTGAATCATCATTGACCGAATCAGCGGCGACGGAGGATCCGCCCATCGAGGATGGTGTGGATCAGTCAAACCATGTATAGTACAATCCTATTTGGCGTTTGTTTGGCGTTGTGATTATTTGGAAAGATACCCAAAGAGCGAACCACATATATGCTGACTCGCAGCGACTATCGTTAGCGGTGTAATAATCACAGGATAATCATAGTATAGACACATTTTCATAGAATGGGAGGTCGACATAGCGGGATTGCACGTGTCTCGTCAGTCACCAGGAGTGACGTGTTGATGTAGCTTCCCTCATTTCCCTCTCGTGACTATCAGCTCTTTCACATTCACCATTCTCTGCACATCTGCTACAAGCTAACACCATACAAGAACGTCAGCACCAGCCTACCAGACATCACCCGAATATCGGCATCTACCTATCAGACGTTGTCTACTGGTGCTTCCCAGCGCCTACCAGCCATGGACAGACTGGCAGGAATGTTCAAGGGCATGCACGTCTTCACCGCTGGAGGAGGTGACGCAACTACCAGCTTACAAGCTCGCAAAACACCAGGTTTTGTCGGTCCTCGCATTCAAGAGATAGAATCCGATGATGAGGATGACGGAGATGCACCCACACACGGCGGAAATTCCGGACGTCCTCGCCTCCCCCCTTCCGATGGTGTCTGGCGTCACATGAACCCAGGTGTCTGGCTCGATGCTCCCCCTCACGTGCCATACAGCCAAGGTGGGCCTCCTCATCGAGCGGTCCACCGCGTGCACGAGAATGTTTACGAGATTGGTCTGGAATACGATGCTCTTTTTTTCCGCCTGAATGGTCAGGGCAACGACAGCCGCATCGTCCTAGTTGGTAGCCTTCCACTCGACAGACCCAATGGCAAAACAGAAGAGGACCACCTCGAAGAAGATCCTGCAATGTTAGGCGTCCTATTCGCTACAGTGATTATCGAAATGAGTGGTGCCTCCGGAGCGACCGGTTTGCGCCCCAGCGGGAACACTGAAGGCATCACGAAGGGTTCGGCACGACCGGCAGGGGATGGCAGTTGGCAGGCCATGAAGGACGGAAAGAAGGAGACTCGTGTCGATCGTGTCGCCAATGTCAAGAAAGCTGCGGCCAAGTATCATGACAAGGCTGCACAGAAGGAGAATCGCAGCAAGTCCAAACGAAAGTCGTCAATCGAGGGCAACACAAAGTCAACCTCCAAGCTTAAGACCAAGCCCAAGCCCAAAAATGACGTGTATACTACCCCCGGCGTCGTCGGTTTCGATGACATCGGACCTCCTGCCGATCCGAACGCCAGAGACTATCCTCCGAAGGATGGCAAGTGGCGCCTTGCAAGAGTTTTCTATGAGAGCATGGGCGAACAGAAACCATACCGCAAAGGTGGCAGTCCTTTCCGCACAATCTCACGCAGCATCATTGGGAATTATGAGCTTGGAGTTGCCGTCGACCCGTTCTACCTGGAGGAAACTGGCATGACCGTGGACGAGGCTCTGGCAGGACCACGCGCGAAGATGGCCGCCATAGCCGGTACTACCCGCTCTTCTGGCGATGGTAATGATCCCTTGAACATGTCAAAGTTTATGGATGCCATGGCTGCTGGTAGTGAGGCAGACTCAAACCCCTCCGAGGTAGTAACCGCATTCTCTCAGGCCCTAGGCAAGCGCATGGAAGCTGTCGACCCTGCCCATCGTGCTCGCATGCTACAGGACATGGCCGAATCGCAGAAGCAGGGCAGGAAGATAGTGCCAGGTTGCGAGGACATGGAAACGGCAATGGTGGAAGGACTGGGGGGTAGGATGGACAAGCATGGGTTCATCAGGAAGAAGGGCATCCGCGCGATGGGAAGGACGTTCAGAGGCTGCGGCACGACATCTGTCTACAGTTCCGGTGGCGACATCACCATCACTTCTGCGCCCGACACCGCGGGCAACTCGGCCTCCACTGCTCACCTCGGGACTCGTTCTCTCGGACGCAATGCTCGTCGTCGTCGTGCGAGGGAGAACAGAGCCGCTCAAGACAGCAGCGAGATCAGCTCTTGAGCTCTGCCTCCAACCAGCACCAGTCTCGTCTCCAACTCAGTGGCGGAGCGCACAATCGTGGCCTTGTGGATCGTTGACGGCAAAGGGGATTCGCAAGAGACATGATGCAACAGCAAGACGTTATTCAGCAATCACGGCGCAAGGAATCTAGCAAGGCATGATGCAATGCCAAGGCGTTATGGAGTATAACCAGATACCCACTCAATCACCTCGCTTCTCCATCTCCCAGTGTCATAAGTGCATGCATTGCTCATGGGGTATCATAATCATCACCATCATCATCATCGACCAGCCCCTTCCCTTCCTCCATCTCCAACCCTTACAGACCTTCCTTGTTACCCTTCTCATCCGTGCACGCTCGTCTCCATCAACATCTCGCCTCCCGTGACAGACTCGACCTCACTCCCCCGTCTGCCCGCATCCACACTCCCTCTCATCCCATTCATCCCCGTCCCGGGCCCAGCAGCAGAGGCCAAGTTGACGGACACGGTAGGCTGCACGACCTGGCTCGGTGCGAAGAGGCCTCCTCCCCTGCCCCCGAGCGCGTTGCCGAGCATCTCCTTGAGTCGGACGTACGTGTATTTCCTCCGCAGCGGGACGAGTTGCGGTTGGAACAGAGGCTGGGGGTGGGAGCGCGTTATGGCGGCCAGGACGCGGTCTTTTTCTTCGTCCGAGTCGATGGGGCCCTCGGGGGCGTCGTCGAGGGGGAGGGAGGCGGATTCGAGAGCCGCTTCTTGGGGAGTTGTCAGTGCCAGTTCAACCGATACGTGTGAGATGGGGATGATGGAGAAATATGGTGGGGCGTAGGAGAATGGGGACGGGGAGAAGGTAGGGACAGATGCTGAAGGGGGGGGAAAGGAATCGGGTCGACGTACTCTGCAACTTGGCCTGGTTCTTCCGCTGATACTCGGCCAACAACTTGTCGTACGGCGCAGACCGTCCTGGCACCGCCCTCTTCGCGCCCATGCTATGGCTCTTGCACGTCAGACTCCTCGCGCACTGCCCTCCCTGCGGCAATTCCACGCCACATTGCCTCTCCACGTCTACCGGTGCCTTGACCTTCACTTTGGCCTTTGGCTCCTCCTTCTTTTTCTTCTTCTTTGGCCCTTCTTCTGCGCCCGCTTCCACCTTGCGCTTCTTCCCTGCTTGGCCCGTCGTTTTGCTCGTCTTCTTGCTGCCGCTCATGCCCTCTGGTGGTGCATCTTCTTCTGATTCGGAGGAGGAGGAGACACCGCCGCGCTCGGCTTTGCGGGCTGCGGCGTCGCGGGCGTCTTTGGCTTCCTTCTTCTTGCGCTGCTTCTCTTGCTTCTTGGCGATGCATTGTTCTATATGGCCCTTGGCTCGGTGACGGAGGATCGCCCGTTTGCAGTGGTTGCATTTGATGATGTCGGCTCGGTCGGAGAGAGGGTGGCCGTGGGAAAAGGCGAGAGCAATGGGGGTAGAAGGGTCGGTGATTGGTGCCAGAGGAGGAGAGGGGAGCGAGGTGGAGGCATCCCAGGATCCTGGCTTGCTCGGCTTAGAAGGTGCGGAGGAGTTCTTGAGTTTGAGCTTGACTTTGCTGGAGTCGGGAATTGTGGAGTCGAGAAGAGTCTTAGAAATGAAGTTGCTAGTGGGTTTAGAGGGTGGGACGGGCGCTCAGATGTGTTAGTATGGAAGACAGTACATGGGGGACGCAAGGACGAACTCTTGCGGCCTGTGCCATTTGGCGCCATGATGGCGGAGTGAACGAGTTTGGTAACTTTTTGGCTATGCTGCTTGCTTGAATGAGAGTCGCAGATGTTGAGAGTATATGGTTAATGAATGACGGGCTTTAGTTCCTAAATTTCTGAGCATATGTGAACAGGACATAAGGTTGTGTTGCGGAGGATCTCGTAACCTGTGCCAAGACCTGGGGGAATTGGCCAATCCACTACCTCACCTCTGGGCACTAGTAGGTAGCTAAAGAACGCATTAAATTCGCTACATTAAGACCATCTAGCTTTATCTAGAAGAGTAGTATATGGTGTAACATGTAACTTAATACTTCATAGACAGTATATATCTATTGATAGGGAAAAACATCATTCATGCGAATAATACTACAGCAGAAGAATACACGCCTATAGTGCGTTAGGCAGAAGCACAAGCAGCCGCAGCTTAGCTACGACACCTTTATCTCGCTATACCTACCACAGAAAATCTATAGCTAAGTAATGTCGTAGAAGGTTGAAACGTATCATAATTCTACGCGATCTATCTGATACTAAACCGGACATGACAAAGTAGCTCAATAGGTGCGAAATGATTAAAGGAAACGCTAGCTGCAAGGCTTTCAGAAATGCAAATCGTGACCGCGTCCACGCATTTCATTCCAGGTAGTCGCCGGACAATTGCGATCTAATTGCTCTGGAATCAGAGGAAGCGGTCACTTTCGCATCATGACGGGAAACTTGGTGGAATTTCGACTGCGGTTCACGAGCCCTTGAGTCCCAAGGGAGGAGTGGAATCTCCATGAAACTCCCTGGGGTCCTGAGGTAAGTCCTTCCTGTCAGCGTAGGGCGGTAAAGATTCGTGGCCGAACTGATTTCTGGGTCTGCTCCGAATGCGACTTAATTACCTTCTGTCTTCTTCAGTAAAAGAAGCTGGCGCATGGAACCGACATGAGTGCGCCTGTACACCACCGTGCTCCTATACCGGCTTTCTTGGCCATAGAGAAACGTTTCAATGGGGGTTGCGACCCCGGCGAGGTCGATCCGGGCGTAGCTCTGTGATAATTCCACCAGCTTTGAGGAAATAGTGCATCGTTACTTGAGACGCCCTGCAGGGTTGTGTCCGAAGGTTGGATATTTCTCGAGCCAGAACCGAGTCCTTGACTTTTATCAGCGGGAACGTGTGCCTTTCCAAGCCAAATAACAGTGCGGTTCTAGTTGGCACCAATGTAGGCGGCTTGTAGGAAGGCTATACCTAGTCTGTACAGATCTACGAATGCATCGTCTGAATCAGGGGCTCAAGGTACGCATGGAAAGTACTGAGCGGTTTGCTGCGTGATCAGAGTGCTGGAAGTGAAATTGAGGGGGCGAAGGGCTCTTTGATAGTCACGTTGAAAGGACCTTCACCGCCAGACGCCGCGTCGTCCATGCCACATAATTGAACATTGGAAGCATGGCAGATGACCGACCAATGTCGTCGCGTTATATCCAGTGACTTGGTTGTGCTGCCCTACGACGACTGCTCGCGGTGATGCACCCAAGATTGATGGCCCCACATCAGCGTCCAATAGGCTGCCTGTGTTACGTGCTAGCGTGGGCATACCCTACGGACAGAACTGCTTGCCCACGAAGGTTGTCGACTTCTGCCTGTACCATTGTATAAATTGGGACGAGCGGAGCGGGCATCCCATCATTACAACCCTAGGGCTGATCATGATACGGTTTGGTGCCATTTCTGAGACGTGGAAATGGCGCAATCATCAATTTTGTCGAGATCTCCTTTTACTTCTCTTGATATGACATGATCTATCATAATATGAAGGATGACACAGCAGAAGCGACGAATGGCATGCAATCACTTCACCACAGGGTGGCGGGCTTCATACGGCGGTTGTCCACTGCAACACGCAGTAGACTAGTCCGCGCAGTGTTTGCTGCGATTCTGCTCCTCGCCTTGCTCCAACTCCTCTTTTCATCTTCCGCCTTCAATGCCGGTCGTGATTCGGCATGGTCTTTGGCTCTTCCTCAAGGCTTCATCTGGCGTCCTAACCTCGAGGGCCCCCACTATCAAGCTACGGACGAGCAGATGAAGTCTGACTACGCGTACTGCCTCTATGTCACGAATCCAGACTATCTATGTAACGCAGTGATGATGTTGGAATCCCTCAAAAGGACAGGCACGCGGGCCTCGCGTCTGTTATTGTACCCCGATACCTGGGAAGAACATGAGTCGACAAACTCGCATACCAGCAGGCTCCTCGCGGAGGCACTCCAACTAGGAGCAACTTTGCGACCCATCCAGCTCCAACACTCCACAGCTGGCGAAAAGACCTGGGCCGACAGCTACACCAAACTCCTGGCATTCAACCAGACGCAGTATAAGCGAGTAATCAGTCTCGATACCGACGGAACCGTTCTACAGTCTCTGGACGAATTGTTTTTCTACCCATCTACTCCGGTCGCAGCTCCAATTGCGTACTGGTTGGAAGACCGACCGCTCTCGTCCCAACTCATGCTTATCGAACCGTCAGACGCAGAGTTCGCTAAGATAATGGATCAAATTGAACACCATAAGGATACTGAATTCGACATGGAGATTATCAATATTCTGTACGGTGAATCAGCGACAATCATTCCTCATCGGCGGTATGATCTCTTGACGGGTGAATTCAAATCGAAAAACCATACTTCGTACTTGGGGAACCAACATACCACATGGAACGGTACGCGCGAGCTTGAGCAGGCCAAGTTCGTTCACTTTTCCGACTGGCCAATCCCCAAGCCATGGCTTGCCTCGGAATACGATCTAGAGTCTGGAAAACCGCCATGCCTGTCACTGGAGGACTGCAGGGATCAGAATGCCTGGTTGTGGACGTATCATGACTTCTCGAAAAGGAAGAAACGTGTGTGTGACATGAGCGCAGGGCGATAAAGGGCGCAGTACGAGTTTGGATTTTGAATGCGAAATGTCTCAATAGAGTGTCCGGGGTCTGTCGAAAGCTCGCTGGACCTTAGGATACGTAACGAAAGTATTTTCTTTCGTGCCTGTCGATCGTTAGGTGCTCAGTGACATGTCTGCAAGTACTTGGTCAAAAAGGCTGTGGTGAGAAGATACATTACTGGTCTATGCCGGTTCAATCTTTGATCCTGTTGGGCTGTTAAGCACGTGCTTAGCATCAAGCCGTGGATCGGTGCTGTAGATTGGCATATTGGTAGATTACTGATTATTAATAGCAATCAGGGCACTGAATTCGAAGAAGTGGATGAAGGCTATCTAACACGTCGAAGAAAAGGGGCAGAAGGTTGCTACTGAAGGCGGGAAGGCGCGTTGAAGTCTGGGGTAGAGCCGAGGTTCAGCCGAACGTCCGTTTTTGCTCGCCTCAGGTATGTTAGTGACGAGGCTTCTTCTGACAGAAAACCTATCGTTCTTTTGACGAGTACGACTGTACTGGAACAGAAGCTCTGATGCTCCAGATTCGCACTGCGAGGTACGCACGTCGGTGCGACACTGCGGTAACACACTCTGTTCTCAGATAGGCGTTTGTGTCTTGTATGACCAACATCCGCCCAAGACAAAGAGCATCCGCATCTCCTTGCAATGTATACAACAGAAGACACGATGTCAAGTGTGAGAAGCAAAAATAAGAGCGCCAGTACCGTATCACACCCTCCACCGCTTTCTCAGCAGCCATCAGATGTGGAAGAGATACCTCCGACTCCTGAGCTCGCGTCACCTTCTGGGAGCACATCAGCCCCCCAAGATGACGAAGATGAGTCCGCACTGGACCTTTCCGACTCCTCGGTCGATGCTGTCCCTAAGGTTGAGTTCGAGCCCGCTGGCAACACGAATGACACAGTCAGGCAGATGGCAAGAGTTGTTTCCAGAGCGACCGCGGCCGTTCATTCCGGCCTGAGTCACAAAATGGACAGGAAATTAGCGAGATTGGGCAACAAAATAGATGAGAGACTGCAGTCAACTGAGCGAAGTTGGGACAAAAGGTTACAAATCACCGAGCAAAGATGGGACAAAAGGTTACAACTCACCGAGCAAAGATGGGACGAGAGGTTCAACAAGACCGAGCAAAGATGGGACGAGAGGTTCAACAAGACCGAGCAAAGATGGGACGAGAGGTTCAACATGACCGAGCAAAAATGGAACAGTAAGTCGATGTAGATGAAATCGCATTGACCCAAGAGCTGACAGCTCTCACAGATCGATTCAACGCAGTGGAAGTTCAGCTTAAGAATATCAATGCGCGGAGTCACAACGCTGGTCTGAAACAACCATATGAGCGAATTCACGACATCTGTTGCAGTGTCGTCGATGATGAGGGCGAATTCATGGTCGAGACTGTATCGTCAACAGTTATGCCAAAATTGCTTGGGGAGTGGTGGTCCGCACTTCGTGAGCGCACCCCGTCTCGTTATCTGACAGCATCTAACCATTTCTCAGGCCATGGCAAGAGTAAAATAGCCAAGCTGGCCGAAATTTTGTCTTTTTTCGACAGCGATTGGCTAGCTTACCATGGCGTCAAAGGTATTCAGAAAGACAGTCTTGGCGCTTTGGAGCAGGTTGCCAGACTGTATGGCCTGGACTGGTCAGGTGTTCAATCCAACATGGAAGCGATCGATGAACGGGTGTACCAGGAGAAAGGTCTATCACCATATGTCGGGGCGCAAGAGTCATCACCAGAAGTCGATCTCAAGGCCATCGAGAGGCGTTTCGATGCGACCAGAAAACGAAAACAATCAGACTCGGATTCCAGCTCAGTGATCAGTGGATCCCGCAAATACACGCGCATGCCAACCATGCCGACCGTGCGGCTAAGCAAAGCCCTACAACGACGACGAGACATGGCTGTATACCAACCACAAGAAGAACATCAGGAAAGCCAGAAGGAAAGAAAATATGGCGAAGCGCGCACACCATCACAAGAGATGGGTTATGTAGTGACTTCGGCTTATCGGCGAATGCGAGCTGCCGTGCATTCAACTTCCAGCGATGATTCGGACCGGATGACAGAGAGAACCAAAGACGATAGCCGGAAACAAGCTGGTTTAGGAGTTGCTGACCGACATCAGGGCGAAGCTTCTCATAATACGCGCGGGCCTTTTCTGGGCTATTCAACTGGCAGTTCGCATGAAAGCGACCCAAAAGTTCTAGTTCCTGAAACTGAGCCATCGTGGGTGCCGACTCCGGACGGACAATCCTTGCGCAGCAAGAGCAAAAAGTCTTTGAGCCATCGATCTCGAAGCACTCAATCAGCAGTCCCAGCGTCGACTGCTGAGAACATGCGACCTCCCAGCGATCAATCGACCGTTGCCGCCTCTACGGGCGAGATACAACGAGCACTTGCATTGGCTCTTGGGAAATAATGAAACAGCTTTTACGATCACGAATTTTACGACGCCGATCCAACGACCGATACCACGATTATACCCAAGCGTTCAAATCTACTTCTGAGGAAGCGGGCACGGACGGAGTATGACAGATGCTGGAGATCAGCTGGTCATTCGACGTTGATATAGCAGGATGGAGCATTGCTTAGCATAACGCCGGCATGAATATACAGTGACTCGAAGAAACAGCCTCGCAGTCTTCAGCAATCTATGCTCGCTCACTATGCAATCGACGTGCACGACCACATGGAATTCAAGAACTAAGGTGTCATTGAAGCAGTGGTATCAATCTGTCGTGAAATATGTGCATTCCCCTCGCCCGTCCTCACCTCTCCTCCACCGGGTATCTTTCCCCCCTCGTCATCCGGATCTACCAAGCCTTCTTCCCCTGCCCAGCGTTCTCGACGCCCTTCGCGACGCTGTGCGTCCCATCCTGGACCCCGTTGCCAAGAGAGTTCAACGCATCCCCGACAGGCTTGCCCGTGTTGCCGGTCGTGTTGGTGATGGTGTCGCCCAGTCCGCGGCCGGCTGCGCCGACTACACCGCCTGCAGTGCGTGCCACGCCGCCGACGAGGTTGCCGAGTGTCGAGGTGGCGGCGGTGGCGGCGCCGGTGACGGAGTTTTTGGCGTCGTTGTTGGAGCCTGTCATTTTGACCCGTCTGAGGTGGTGGGCTGTTGGTTGGCAGTAGTAGGATCTGTGGAAGGTCAGTTATTACTTTCCACGCGCGGGGTAAACGCAGCATGAGAGGGACGGTCTGTTACTTACTGTCGTGTAGATTTGTGGTAAGCAGTTTGATATGTCTCAGACGGGAAGATCGTGATAGTTTATATACCACCCAACTCTTCGGCGTCTGATGTGCTTGCGCAAGGTCGATCAATGGAGGGGCAAATGGTTGCATCCCTGCAGAATGACGTCGGGGCTTGATGACAGGCTCTTCTCGCGCTGCGGTCGACGATTGGCACTTTTCCATCTTCAGCTGCCAACTTGGTTTCGTTCATATCACACGTGGTCCCGGTAAACCTGATTCGGGCTTGAGTCCTAGAGGTTCTGGACTTTTGATGTTGTGTCATGATAGTTAAGGACTGTGTGGCTGGCGTGCTGTTCGCCGGTCGTGGCGTTGCATTCGATCATGCGGAAATTGCTCGTATGGTACTTGCAAATGCCTGATGTCGTGGCCGCCGTGTACCTTGGTATAATTGAAAGTCTACAACACTGATCACGCAGTGGCCACCAAATCTCACGAAGTCCTCCGCACCTATGGGGTCCCAAACTTTTTTGACGCCTAGTCAAGCGGGTTTTCTGACATGCGTGGTCGACTTGTTACTCCGCCCTCGGGCTTGTCAAAACTGGAGCTGGCATCATATCGTGGTTGAGCAAGCCCATCTGCGTAAGCTTCTCTGGGACACTCCAAGCACAGTAAGAACCGCTGAAAATCTGCCTGGCGGAATGTCTGGCGTGGTGCTCAGTAGAGCAGATCTCGAAAGCTCTGTCGCGGAGCCAACAACAGACATAGAAGGCTTCTCTCCCCTTAGAAACAAGATGGATCTGCTTACGGCATGGTCTCAAACTGCTAAGATCGTAGAGTTCTTCTTGAGACACGCTCAAGCCAGTCCTGGTAACGGTGCCTGGTTGCTACAGGGGTCAATTGGTCCTTTGACTTTGGACTACAGGGAATGTGTTCGGCATTCTCTGAAAGGTGTGCGTCGGTCCTGGCTCATCGATCGAGTACGCTTGCCTTCTTCCATTTCTCGGATAGATCTGTCCGAAGCCTGCGAAGACGCAGACTCTTGCCAGAGGTTTTCAGTAGCGTACTCTTCTGTGGTGTCGTGTTGCGAAGCACTTCCCGGCCAAAGATTGGCCAGCCTCTGCTTGGTGCGATCGTAATGCTCGATTGACGCTCGGAAGGAATTGGCTACGTAAAGACTGGTTGTCATGATGGAGATTGCAGACTGAGAGACCAGGGGTGCAGCTGTCATGGCTGACGACGAGTGGAAAAAAGAATCGTTGTCTGCAGTCACGATGGGCATTTCATGCTACTTACCTGAACAATCGCCCTTGTCGCTCATGGCATGAATGTGTACATGAGGTTGCAGCGACAGTGCTGGTCGGATACTTGATCGGAACGTGATTGGTTGTCATTACCGAAGTTGGGGTTGAAGTGCAATCTGGAGTATATCACTCGATGGCGTTGGTCACCTCGCCACAACAATACTGCCGGGCTACTTGACATTCCGGAATGACCATGCCCTTTCGCAGAATCAGTTGAGCTGCAATCAGAATGAGATCTGTGTCGCAAAGGAGGGAGAGATAGAAGTCTATGGCGTGGAAAAGGCAAAACGTGCGACACTGTCGGCCATCCAATTGATCCTTACATATGGCACGATCCCTCTTTTCCCGATATTTAGGTAATGTCGTTTGATCATCCGTTTGCTGCTCTTTATGGACGTCTCTCATAACACTTTGCTTGGCAGGACGCTGTTTGCTCGAGATGTGCTAATAGAGCCGACTCGAGAAGGATCCAACAGTCAATTCTGTGCAGATAAAGATAAGCAGCGCAAGTCCATTAGCGACCTTTTGGGGTATGCTGAATTGCTGCGGGGACGATGATGTGATGTTACGAATTGATTGGTACCGCAGACAAGCCTTTTAGAAAGATGTTGCTTCGTCGATGGCAAGAAGTGAAAGCGATCGCGAGGTTGCGACGACAGTGCCTAGTAGTCGAGGTCAGTCACCGTAGGAGTTCGCCGCGATAAATCTCGCTGGTATTAGTCTTTGCTTGTCGTGTGATGGCTTCGAGTGGAGTGGCATTCATAGTCTCGGGATATCACAATTATCAAGTCGCAATATCACCAGCTCACCGAAGAGCTCCATTCTCGCCCAGGAGACGTCAGCCTAAGCCAAGCTTGTTTATGGACCCGTTCCTGGACATTGTGGTCGAGAGGAGCGACATTGGCGAATATCATCGCTAATGATTCGCAGGCAACTCGCAGGTGTGCAGCAATCGTTGGAGCGGTGGCCTGCTCCGTGCCAAGCCGCCAAGCCGGCGGGTCAAGCAGACATGTCATTTGAGCACATTCTATACTCGTCTTGACTGCCCAGGTGGCATCGTTCAGCGCAAGTGTTGCGTGCAGTGTCGGACCCCGTATTTCGTATTTGGTAACGTACGGTATCCGCGGTTTCGCTCTTTGGTGTTATGTCCGAAGACGTTGGTCATCGTCGAGCAAGCCATGTTGTCCCACCATATATATCCAACTGTGATCCTACCAGGTGATGCTATAGCAAAGAGTTTCTTCTGTTGCTCTGTTTCTCGTTCTTTTGTTCCCTTTTACAGACCGCGAAGATGCAAATTCTCAACATTTTCTCTGCTTTGCGACTTGCGCTGGGAGCTCAAGCACAGCTTCAACAGGTTTTTACAGCAGGTGACGGCGAGCCGCTTGAGAACCTCGCCGTCCGTAAGAATGGCGACGTACTCTTCACTTCATTTGGATCGAATGCCACATTCGTACTTAGTAACAGGGACGGCCAGCAGCGTGTCACCCAACTACCATCCATCCCGATCGTCACTGGTCTCTTTGGCATCACCGAAGTTAATGACGACGTCTTCGTCGTCTCTGGAGGAACTGCTGTCGGCGACTTCCCCATCCCCCCCGAGGGCTCATGGGTCGTATACGCCTATGATTTCAATCAGGATCCTGTTGCTATCTCAAAGGTTGCTGATGTTCCAAACGCTGCATTTCTGAATGGCGCCGCGACCATACCGCCACAGCGTCGCGGCCAGAACGGCACTGCTCTTTTCAGCGACACACTCAATGGTAGAATCGTCCACATAGATCCGTCTACTGGCGAGCAAGCCATCGTTTTCCAGGCGGATACCAACAGCACCTCCCCATCCCCACCCTACGTTCGTCCTGGTGTGAACGGTCTGGAGTATAGCCCAAGGTTCCGCTCTCTGTTCTTTGCGAATCTTGGTCCTCTCTTGGGCGTTACTACCCCTCCAGACGTCGGATCCGTGGAGCTGAACATCCGATACAATCCCGGAAAATTGCCCTCCGTCACTACCGCCAGGCCGGCCGATATCTTTGGTCCAAACCTTCCTGGTGATGATTTTGCTGTCTCTCCGGATGGTTCTGTCTTTGCGGCTTTCTTCCCGGAGAATCGTGTCGTAAAGTTGGAACGAAACGGGAAGGTCACTACGCTGGTGTCTAACAGCACTAACCCAGAATTCCAGCGGCCTTCCTCGGTGCAATTTGGGCGAACTCCAGAAGACAGAAATGTCTTGTATATCACTACCTTGGGGGATATCAACAACGGCGTACTATGGTCGTTCACCCTGCCGGATGACATTTAGGCTTAGCGTGCCTAAGTGTCTGCAGGCACGTCAATATGAATCCCGGCCACTGGGGAGGCGAGCGACATGGATGTACATACATAGATGGAGAAGTTATGCTCGTAGCTGTAAATAAAGGAGGAAAATAGTGGCTTTTCATGGCCTCGTGTGCAGGCATTTGATTCGCAAGCCGAGAGGTGATTGTTGACCAATGGCCTACCCCATACTCGATCCAACAACCCTCAATGAATTCCAGATATACCCATGAGGGCTATTGCTAGGCCGGGGGATCTGGTCCGAACTGGTACCTCAAACAACCTACGTCCCTCCAGCCACCCGATCCGTTGTTTTCACCTGGGATAAAGGTCAGCTTCATTCGTACTAATGTCATCACATGCGAAAATAACTCTCACATTTCATGAAGAGATCTCTCATGATCGAATTGCAAGCCAGATCTCCACTCTCTCCCATCGGATTGTTGATCTTGACCTCATCAATCTCCCTTGTGCAGTCCGGTGCCCAACCCACGCTGTAGGCATACTCCCTTTCTCCTCTGCTTTGTCGAGATGTATCTCCCTTCTTGATTGTAGTCTCGCCAAGGTCGGAGCAGAAGCCGATGGCGTTCTTGCCCTGATTCAACTCATCCACAGGACCATGCTCGTACTGCGGAAAGCAGTTCTGTGGTCCTGCAGTGGGGGCAGAGGCACGAACTCCGTTGTCTGCAGTGACAGTGGTCAAGGTGATGGCAGTGGTCGTTCCGGTGGCAATTTCGATGACAGTCTCGACTCCCGTCGCAGTGAAGGAGCCGCAGAAAGTGGAGCTTATGCAGGCGGATCCACGGCCGCCCACCATAGCACATTGGGTCATCGTGGCGGTTGACGCGCAAGCACTTCCGGTTGGAGTAATCGTCCTCGCATCGGTCAGCGTTGGAAGGCCTGTCAGTCGGCCAACAAAGGAGCCTGAAGGTATGGGGCTGTTGTCTGCAGCTATACCCTTTGGGACTGGCCGAGAGTCAGCAACAATCCAAGCTCCTGCGTGGAATGGGGTCTCAACTTACTTGCACACTCGTCCTGTTGTCTACGCCAGAATCGAAGACGTACAGCCGGTGCATCCGTCCACTTACACGCCTGACCACCTTGCTCTGGTATTACCACGCCATTGAAGATCGCTGGTACGTCCTCGAAATCAGAATTCGGTCGGGACCAGGCGAGCGACAGAATGTGCTGTCTGAGTCCCTCTGGTCCTGCACCGAAGCTCATTAAGCCCTGCTGGCGTTGCCGAGTGAGGTATGCCGCTAATCCGGCAGTAACGGCGGCGGCTGTAAGATGTCAGACGAGGTTCTGGTAAGAATTCGAGCTTGTGTCGCAGGTCACAGTTTGCGAGAGGTATACAGAAATGAGCACTTACCACAAGAAGTGCCCGAGGCTGATTTGTAACTCCAAATGTCAGGTCCGTCTGCCTTTAACCGCTGCCGGTTACCGTCAGCAGTACTATACCCTACCGCAGGAGCATAGACATGTGGAAGTCCTCTGATGATATCACTCCTGCCATAACGCTTGCTAGAGAATGTGAAGAGCCCACCTGCTACTAGTAGTCCAGGGATCGGATCGTTGTCGTTAGCGCCAAAGTTAGCGGGCCAGCCATCAATAGTGGAGAGGTACTCATTGCCAGATCCTGTGACCACAAGACCACCTTGCTCGGTGATGTAGGTAAGGAGTTGTCTCATCCGTAAGTCAAAACCCATCGACTGATCGGCCTGCTCTGGGCCACGTCGGAACCAATCGCGTGGAAAATAGAGAGACATCAGGATTATAGCTCTGACATCGCCAATGTTGGTAAGTAAATCATCAGCTATTTTGCCAAGACCCTCAAGATAGTCTTCAGCTGTCGACGAGGATCCCATTCGCGAATTCTCGGGCAATGCTCTTCTAGGCACCCTAACGAGAATGGGTTTAACGCCTTTGGCGACGCCAACATTGAAGCCTGTCACCAGGCTAAGCATTGACGTCCCATGAGCTTTCCCAGTAACAGTGCTCCATTCCGGGACCGTTCCTGAGTCATCCTGGACGTTGTCTTGCCCGTCGAGATCTCGGCCAACATGAATCCACCGCACGCTGTCTCGGACGCGGACAAATTCTGGGTGATCAAGGTATGCACCAGAGTCCAGTATATAGACCGGCACTCCATCACCAGGAGCTACTGATGCCTCGAAATAATAGCAGCCCTCGTAGGATTCTATTTTTTTGCCCTCAGCCTGGCTGATATACGTAAGATGAGAGATGTCTTGAGCGCCTTCGACAGGAGCTTGATACTGAACGCTTGTGGTGGGATCTTCAATAGGCCCAGGGTTTGATGACGCATCCGGTCTCTGGGTATAGATAGAGGCAACACCGTCGCGAAGATTGAAGGAGATCTCTTCCGCAGCGCTTTGGCTCAGCGAAAGGGTCCAGAAATTGGTGCCCAACTTCTCCGTCGTTGAGCGATAGAGACGGGCATCATATTCCCTCAACTTGGAGTCGATCGAGTCGCTCTGGGCGTCGTTGGTGCCGTCTCGAGGGTATACCACGTATATATAGGGTTGCAGCTCCCCGCATGCATCCGGCCGTTCAGGTGTCCCAGGGTTATCGGTCGGCAACGGTGTACTACCACTACTTGTCTTTACACATTGTCTAGTGGTTGCCGTGATATCGCAGCCAGTCTGGGTGGTTGTGGAGGTGGTAGTACATGAGGTAGCTGTCGTCGGCGCACCAAAGCTTGACGTACAGGACAGCCAAGCATTTGTGATTGTGCTGGTAGCACACGTGGTAGTACCAGTCGCCGTAGTGACTTGATCCCCGACGTTACATCCAGCAATCCTAGCGGTGGTTGAGAGCACTCGAGAAGCAGTGGTACTAGTGACAGTACCGGACATAGACACATCATATGAAGTTGTGGTTGCGATGATCGATGCCTCTTTTATTTCGCAAGATGTTGGCTCTTGAGAGAAAGTCGGCTTCTTATCGTTTCCGATTGTGATCTTTGGCCATGGCGGCAGCTCACCCTGAACGCTGAAGCCAGGTGGGAATTCTATACCAGGGGGTGGACCGCTTGGATAGATTCCTGGTGGCAGAGGAGGCCACTTCCAACCACCAATGCGAATGTCCCCGCTCAACAGGCAGACATTGATAAACCAGAGCTTACAAGGAACAATAATTCCATCGCCACTTGATTCAGGCTCATCAGTCTCATCTGGGACAGGGTCAAGCCTGAAAGAAGGCCAGGTGGCAATGACTGGCGGGTCACCATCTGTATTCGATTTTGTTGGATTCGTATTGGTGGGGTTCGTATTGGTAGAGCTCGGAAGGTTTGTGACTGATCCATCACTGATATTGCTAGCTACAGTAGTCGTGGTGCCAGGGGTGTTTGTGATCCGAGTGGTATTTGTTGCAATTATAGTACCTATGATGCCTGTTGTACCTGTGGTTGCTGTGGGATCTGTGGTGGCTGCAGTATTTGTGGTGGCACTTGTATCTGAGGTAGGTTGATTTTTGGTGGTGGTCGCAGTGTCTGTTGTGGGTACCGGATTTGTAGAGGCTATGGTATCTGGCGTGGACACGATGGTGGTGTCAGTGCCCGTCGTACCTTCAGTGATTGTGGTACTGGCGGTATCTGTGTTTGGCTCAGTATTTGCAGTTGTTAGATTCGTAGAATTCGAAACGGCGGATGTAAGATCTAAGGTGAAGGTCAGACCATTGGCCATGGTGACTACAGGGGTAGTACCACTCCGAGAGAAGGTAAAGGAGTTGGCCCCAGTTGTCACTACAGTATTGCCATCGGGACCTATAGTTGTGGCAGAAAAATTGCCCGTGACTGGCGGAACGAATGTGAAATTCTGTCCTTCGGCCGTGAAGACCGAGGTGGCCGAGAGGTCAGCTGGAGCAGTCGCTGTGATGGTGCCTATAATTAATAGAGTGGATCCATCTGGGCCTATGGTCGTAGTGGCAGCTTGGCCGCCAGGAACGAACGTAGTACGTACACTGGGCTGAGCCGCAGTTGGCGCATCTGGACCGCCGGGACCAGGCGGGCTGACGGTGACAGACTGCCCTCCTGTGGTAAGGACAGGCGTGATAGATACAGCAGGTAGTGTCACGGAGACCGAGCCTGAGATGCCGACTACGGTATCTGCGACTTGAGTGGTTGTAACAACAGGCGCCGGACCACCCACTGTGGGACTATTCGTGAGAGTATCTGTAGGTGCAACGGTGATGATGGAAGTAGTCAGCTGACCGGAAAGGCCCGTGGTGGTGATCGTCCTTTCGCATGCTCCGACATCGTTGCAATTTGTATCTGAAGGACAACAACCACCCTTGCAGCATTTGGTGTCTGTTCCTGGTTAGCTTTTGACGTGCGCTTGGAGATAGAGAGGGTAACTCACTTGTTCCACAAAGATTGTGAAGACCATCAGGAATAGCACAGCACGTCTGACCATATGCATTCGAGCCACATCGATCCTGGCAGAAGTACTCCCCAGCAACGCATTTGGGAGAATCTAATTCAAGAAGCGCGCTCGCTGTAGAATACCAGTAGGCCGCCAGAAGCCAAGTCGTGATACCAGGCCTTGACAGCATCCTCAGTGATTGTGGTTGACTTTCGGAATGTGCTTCTACTCACAGGGCGTAGTCTTCCTTGCTGTATTTATAACAATGCCCAGTGCTACCATCATGCCTTGTTGCCTACCCTGAGTGCTTCGCGACCACCATGCCGCTCTCAAATTAGATCCCACTTCACCTTGACCCGCCAAGAGTGGACGGTCTGCTCCGGTACTTCGACACTGCCTGCCAGATAGGCAGAGGCATGGCCAGTGAAGTCTGCAGCATAACGGCATGACTTTCCTGCTGACATTTAGGCGCGGAGCTACATGAAAGCTGAGATCTGAAACTGGAACTTCGTACTATACATTGTTGCTTCACGAGATTCAAAAAATTGCGCACACTGTGCCACATCCCAAAATTCACACAAATGGGGTTTCACAGCCCCGTATCGACAGCGACGTGTGAACATCGCAGATGGTCTGTGTCTGCGTAGCTGGAGTTACCGTGAGTTTGAGGACGCGACCCAGGCATGATCAATCCCTGGTCGATATATGTGCATGTATAACACAGCCCTGGATTGTCGACGCGCTGAAAGAGAAGAACTTGTGCAGTCGGTCCCGGCAGAGTCAAAGCCCTCAGGAAAGCGGAGTGCTTCCGCCCTGCGACCCACGCCGCTCTTGGCTTCTAGCATGGTTTCAATGTACGCCGTAGCTGAGTCTGCTCCGTTAAGCGGACATATGATAGGCGCACGGTATCCCGATATCGAGCCGCCTCATTCGTTGAGCTGTAAGTGCCAGCTGCCATCACTTTCTGTGTTTCAGCTCAGCGGTTCCACTGCACCAGTAAGGTGATCGCGCAACGACCTGCGCTGAGGGTCAACAGCTGGCCAGCTATGCTTTGCCGCACGCTGCAGCGTAGCTATTCCAGCTTGCCAGGGGTCCTACTAGCAGCGTCAACGAATGTGCCTTTGCACTCAGACCTCATCTTGGACACCTTGAACGCTCTCTACGCAAAGTGCACAGCAACACACTAGCTACGCCCCACATTATGGCGGCAATGCAAAGAGAATTGCGTCCGGGGGTTATTATGAGTGTCAAGATAGGCATTATGAGTCTTGTTGGATCTGGTTGTCAGAGGCTTGTGGACAGAGTACGTTTCCTACACCTATGATCATCCACAGCGGCTAAGTCTCCAAGTTCATCTGGGGTGACAGACAGGTACCAGTCGAATACGATCCCACCTTGGAGGAACCGCAGTACAGGAAGCTGCTCTCCGCCGAGTCAGATTCGCCTATGATGGTAGAAGCCATCAAGGTCCTCTACCAGAGCCATGACTCGACGGCATACAGAGACTACTATCTCAGAGATAGCGAGGCATTCATTCTGATGTATGATGTCAGCAATCGACAATCATTCGAGAGTCTGATCGATTACCATCAACAGATCTGTGAGACAAAGGGTACAATGCCATATGGGACCCAGGGACAGATTGCACCTGAGACAGGAGAGAAGTCCTTGGTCCACCGCATTTGGAAACGCATCTCTAAAAAATCGAACTTTACACCCATCAAATCCGTCCCAGACGTATACTTACCAGCGATCACGGTTATGGCAAACAAGATCGACCTTCCTGAGGAATCTTGGCAAGTCAGCAGTGAGGAGGGCGAGGCCTATAGCAAAAGTATTGGCGCCAAATTTGTAGCCATATCAGCAACGACCGGAGCTAACTACTCGGATGAGATATTCGCGGACCTGGCTACTCGGACACTTGCCCTTTGGGAGTCTGCCAGTCCGAAGTAAATCCTTCAGCGATGTATCAGGAAACCGTCGAATGGGGGATCGATTAGACTACCATTGACCTTTATTCTCACTCGTGATCACAGTTCGCGTACAGGTCCAGGGTCAGGTAACAGATACACATTCAAACAGAAAACATTACATCGTAACCATCGTTCCTCCTATGTATTTTATCTCCCAGTCAACGCCAAAAGTCAAGCGCTATCAAAGCACCTTCCCTGCCCGAAAATCAAGAAAGCAGCATCATGACACAAAGCCCAACGGCAACCACCAACTTGGCCTCCGCCACCCCTTCCCTGGGACTCAATCTACCTCCGGCTCCCGTCTGCGCAAGCGGCTTGGCCGTCCCCGACGCCTGACCGTCCACTGCATCCACAGTCGCAAGCAAAGCGTCTGCTCCGCTCGCCTTGACTCTGTTGACGACCACTTCTTTCCCGGCGGCGACGACCATGTCAGAGGGGAACTTGGCGACCGGCGCGACGGTGACGAATTGCATGATGGTCGTGGTTGATTTTTCGGTCATGGTCGATTTGTCGGTCGTGGTCGATTCATCGGTCGCGGTCATTGGTGGGACGGTCCGGGTGATGAGGATCGTTTCTGTGCGCGTAATGGAGGTGGTGCGGGTGCTGTTGGTTTGGTCGGCGTGCGGGTTGTAGAGGGTATTATCTGGGTTCAGGGCGAGGTTGACGACGGTGGTATAGTATTGTGTTGAGTACGAGGTTAGTGTCTCTTCTGCTGGTGCGGGAACGGTGATGGTAGCCGTGAGGGTGGATGTCACTCGGACTGTGCGAGTTTGGCGCTCGGAGTGGTCAGAGCAGGATTCTACCGCTGGATCGCAGGTATTGATAGTACTGGTGAGGACCGTGGGACTAGGATCTGCAAGAGCGAGGGCAATGGTCGTAGTTATTGGGATCGTTGTGGTAATTGTGTGGAGTGCCCCGTCCTCAGTGATGGTAGAGTATATGGTGCTGAATAAGGTCACAGTCTGGAATTGCTGGGCTGGTGTAGCATCCAGTGTTGCGGCCGGCGTGATGGTGGCTGCAATTACTGGATCACTTGTAGAGCTGGGCACTGCGGATCCAGTCTCTGTCTGTTCCACAGCAGGACCCTTACTCGGGACAAGGCTACCATTGCCAGTCGAAGGTGCAAGCAGAGCGAGAACCTCCGTCTCCGATGTTGACGAAGCACTTGCCTCTGAGGATGATGTAGTGTTCAAGGCCAACACCGCACTTGAAGTCGTCGGGAACGGCGAAGTGATCGTCGAAGCCTCGGTGGTGGTAGACATTTCAATGGCCAGGGCTCCCACTTCTACAGTCGCGGAAGCTGTCGAGCTGGCCGGCAGCTCAAAAATGGCAGGTGAGGCAGATGTTGTCGAGAGCTCAGATGAGGACAATTGCTCTGAAGTGGTAGTTGAGCTGGGCGTGGTGGGCGCAGCATCAGAGCTTGTGCTGTTAGATACTGTGCTTGACTGTACCTGATCGACCGGGGTCAAGTCCCCGGCGTCCTGGCGCTTGAAAAGCTTCCTGGATGGCTGAACCTGTGCCGCGGCAGTGCAGTCCGCCCATCGAGAATCGCAGCCAGCTGGGCTAGAGCACACATCGTACGTAGATGAGCAGAATCCCGTAGTACTTCCATTGATTAGTATGAGTTAACAACAGCGCAACGAATCAAACTCACCTGCAGCATGGCCCGAAAGTGGAGCCGGAACAGGTGGTCCCATAGTTTGGACCACATCGACCATCCGTAGAGACGGGAGGCGACGGACAAGTGCCGCATTTGACCTTGGGACTAGGGCAATCATCAGTGGTCGTGTTGATGTAGGTGTTGGCATCAGCGGCGACAAGGAGCTGTTTAATCCAGGTCGGATAGTCCTTGCCACACACAATGTTGTTCATGGCATAGGTAGCCTCCCAGAGCATGACACCGCCAAATTTGCTGTCTGTAGAGTATTTCCTGATCAGAAGATCGGCCTCGAGAGGTGGCAAGTAGTAGTCGAGAGACTCTGATGCCAAAGACGAGCCAGGAATACCAATGTAGATCTTTGCGTTCTTGTTGAAGAAGTTCACCTGAGACCATTTGGCATAGCTGATGTCGATAGAACTAGCGCCTTCAATATAGTTGACGCCCGCTCGGGCAGAGCAGATAGGTGTGTTGTAGAATTGGATGAAGAGCCAATCAAACCAAGCAGTCTGGACAGCTTTGGCAAAGTGGTCATCTGGCACGACGCACTGTGGTGAGCCAGAGATGTAGTATTTCTTGGTCTTGTCGGTCGGGTACAGCTTATCCTTGAGCGTTTTTATCATCTTGACATAGCCGCGAACCTTGTAGTTCTTGACTGGCTTACCCTTGAAAGTCGGGATCTTGCTGATCTCACTCTCAATGTCAAAGTCAAAGCCATCGACCACTGCAGTGCCGAATGGACGAGGGCCCTTGTCTGCGGTCCACTTCTGGGTGACTGGACCGAAGGCGCCCCAGAGAAAGTTCGCGAAGCTGACAGCCCCTTGATCACTACCGATGAAGTATGTAGTCGGGTAGTCTCCACCGAGGGAGAGTAGCACCTTCTTCCCATAAGTCGTCTGGCAGGCTGTGATGTCCGGTCCAATATCAGGACATGATGATAGTAGCTGTGTCTGCACGTTGTTCTTGGTCTTGTATGTCGCCGCTCCGCATGCATTCCCAAAATACGTTCCTGGCCATCCACCTTTGCCCTGGTCTGGAAAAACATTGACGAAGCCGATGATCACCACATCCACATTGGGATTCTTGCAAGTCTCGACAAGGCGTGCTTGGTATGGTCCTTGGCCCTACGGATGTCAGTGTTATGTTCACCAATGCCAGCGATCAACTCACCCAGTATACTGCAACATTATTCTTCGCCGATGCCGTGAAGGCTGCTTCGACAAAGGCAATTAGGAGGTAAAAGGCGGCTGAGAGCGCCAATGTGTATCGCGACATGACTGAATATGAAATGAAAGGACGGCAAGATTGCCAAAGTGAGTGGACGCGATGGTCTCGCAGAGAATAGAAGAGCGGTAATGAGACAGCGACGCCGAACGGTCACGAGACAGAGCGGCAGACAAGAGAACTTAAGAGATAATGAGATGATCCTTACCCCTCCGACGCGTCTTTGGGTACAAACAGGTCTATGTGCAAAGCGCATGTAAACTAGACTGTAGCCCGTTGCGTGGCAGATGAGCGACGATCAACAGTGCGGGACAGACCGCGAGTGAAGGTGTACGTTTCACGGTCATTTGAACATGCCGGGGAGAAGATGGCAGGCAAATTGGTACTTCTCCTTGAGCGAACGGACTGAGCGTTGCAACGGTCACGTCCAGATGTCGGTGCGAGCCTGTTCCGTGAACTGGTGACGGTGAGCTTAATCGATAAAGAGATGGCTGGCGGGTAGTGTAACTGATATATAATGATGAACGACAAGATGTCAGAATTGCCAATACCCAGGATGATTCAGATGAGGCTGTAGATACTAGTGACGTCGCTGGTCAAGTGGAGCACTGTGGATATCCAGATCCTGAGATCTTGCATGGTTTGACTCCCCTTATGCACTGCCGTTGTCGTATTCGTGGCCCCTGGGAGCAAGAGTGTGCACTGTGCCTGAGATGGAAGCGTGAAGAGGAGTCGGGAGTGCTTCTGGTGCCATGGTCGGACTCGGTGCCATGCAAAGACGCCGTTTTTCGCGCTCCTGAAACCGTCGATAGGCACGAGGATCCCTTTTCAATGGCGAAGACTTGGGCGGGACACATTTGTGACGGCCCGGCAATTGGGATCGAATTGTCAGTCTATCGGTATATCCATGGTCGACATCGTCGCCATAGTCTTGTCGCGAGCAGGTCGGCATAGCTCGCGTGCGTCTCCATGACGCGACTGGTTGTGCGGCGATGCACATTTGCATGTCTAGCAAATACTTGAATGTCTCCTTCCGGAATTTCAGGTTTGTGATATCGACGCTATAGAAATTCGATTCCGTTGAGCGATAGATAAAAATTGATGATATGATACCACCATGGTGGAGGAGGTCGTAACTATCCCGAGAATAGTCCCTCGAGGAGCAACCTGGAGCTTTGCTTGGCCTGTGCTCCGGCGTCATCGATGCTTAACAATTTTTGACCCAGAGCTTCATTTTCCATCTTGATCACGACCTCATCATACAGCATGGCAACCCCGCGACTATTACGACCAGCAGTGGCTAAGGAGCTCTCGCAATCATGCACACGATGCCGTTACCAAATTCTGCGCTCCCACCAGCAACGCAGCTTGTCCACTATCCCGAAGTCATCTCCCATCCATCACCTCTCGACCCCTTCTAGCTCCTCCCGGCCCTTCACCACCACCTCCACGCTCCGCTACAAATCTGTCGAAGAAGCCAAATCGCGCTACAGACTCGGTCCCTTCAGCTGGCAAGCCGGCCTCCTCTTCCTCCTCGCCGGCGCAGGTCTAACAGTCTACTTCCGCTACGAAAAGGATCGCATGGGCCGGGCGCGCATCGCAGAGCAGAACAAGGGCGTCGGCAAACCCCTCGTCGGCGGGCCATTCACTCTGACCGATACCTACGGGCGGATCTTCACTCAAGATGACCTCAAGGGAAAGTATAGCTTGATCTACTTTGGCTTTACGAACTGTCCGGACATCTGCCCTGAAGAACTGGACAAGATGGCCTCTGTCATTGACAAGGTGAAGGATAAGCATGGCGAGGCGCTCCGGCCGGTATTTATATCTTGTGACCCAGCGAGGGATACGCCTGAGATTATCGAGCGGTATTTGGAGGACTTTCACAAAGATATCGTAGGCTTGACGGGGCCGTATGACGAGATCAAGCAGACATGTAAGAACTACAGGGTGTACTTTAGTACGCCGGAGAAGATAAAGCCGGGGCAGGATTACTTGGTGGATCATTCGATATACTTCTTCTTGATGGGTAGGTCAATGGCAGATGCTTCAAGAACATGCGACTAACACGAGCAGATCCGGACGTAGACTTTGTTGAGGCAATTGGCAGGAACTTCACGGTCGATGGCGCGGCAAAGGTGATAAGCGATCACATCAACGACTGGAAGGGTAAGATAGACAAGACGTCGCCTGTCAAGGGAAGACCTGCTGCTTAACAACACGATGGACGTGGATAACGAGATCTTGTATCATAGCTGTACAAAAGAATATACCCAGGTGCTCCACTTCCAATACACTGATCAACGAGGAATAGACAATTGATTCAATGCAAAGCTCGCTACAATGCTGCAGATGTGTACAACGCCATGTTGTAAGGATAATTTTGTATGCCATCTAACATAATGACACCATCAAGACAGGACAATACTACGCATCTTTGACTTCAGCTTCGGTTTCAGTTTCAAGTGCCAGAGGAGGCTGTTCCGATGGCTGCCCCGCGAGAGGCAGATCAGGAGAACTGCTGGCGGATCGAGGTGGAGGAGGTGCAAGCACAGGCGCAGGCGATTCTAATGGTGCTGCTGATGCTGGTGCGGGTGCATCAGGTGCATCTGGCATGACTGTATCTGTTGACGGCACTGGCTCTCCTGTAGGAACTGGCTCGAGTGCTGGTTTAGAGGTTTCCACTGGGACTGGCACAGGTTCGATGAGTGGCACATCCGCCACTGCAACAGCAGCGTTCTCAGGTGTTTCAGTCGCAGTAATGGTGGCTTCTGCCGGTAACGGTGCTGGGGGGACATCGGTCTCAACCAATTGCTCAGCGACTGGTATGTCTGCTTGCTCAAAACTCGGACCTGACAGGTGAGCGATCGGCGGTTCTGATGGTCTTCCAGGAGCCGAGACCTCTGGCACTGGAGGCAGTGCAGTTGGAAGCTCGGGCACAGCAGCAGGGACAGAAGGCGGCGGTGGTGCCGCTTCTGAGAGCGGTGCTGCTGTCGGTGTGTCTTGAGCCGACACTGGGGCCGACGCTGGGGCTGATACTTGACGAGCAGGGGTCTCATCGCCAGAAGCTTCACCTTCCTCACGATCATCACCGTCCTCATCGCCTTCCTCGCCGTCTTCGCCATCCTCTCCATCTTCTTCATCGCCATCGGCTTGTCCTCCGTCCTGCTCTGATCCGGCCGGCACTGAAGTGGGAGTGTCGATGCCGTTCGTGGGTGCTGCTGCCGCGTTTGCATTCGCGGGCGCCGCAGCATCGCCATTCGCTAGCGCGGGCTGGAACATGACCTTCTTCTTTCCCCGTCCCGGTCCACCCTTCCGCTTTGGTGGAGGTGGCTTTCGCCTCTTCTGTGGCGTGGGTGCCAACAAATCATTTGCCACCACTTGACCTTCTCCATTGGCAACGCCAATACCCTCTACCACAGTGCCAGGAGCAAGTGTCGGGGCATCCATCATCGAGACATCCTCGTCTTTGACCTCTCCCTCGATAATTTGACCTTCTGCCACGATCACGTCGTAGACCGTAGCGTTTCCAGCGGCATCCAGCTTCCGCACCTTGGCAGTACGAGTCGCAATTTGAGGTACCATTACAGGCGCCTCCACATAAGTACTGGTCAATCCTTTCCGTCGCTTAGCGAGATACTCCCGATCAGGCTCCTCAGCATGTCGGGGAGTCTGCGACCATTTCTTGGCAGCCCAGCCGACCTGTACGGGCCGCTCTTTGGATTCCTCATCGTCCTCAACCTTTTCCTCTTCAGTCTGATGTTCCGCTTTTCGTTTGGCATATCGCGGTTTCCGTGCTTCGCGAAGTATTCGTTGTGTAAATTCCGATAGCAAATGTGAGTCTTTGGGCATTGGCAATTCAGGATACACGCAATTGTTGTCCTGTACAACGACTTCTGGTGGCGGAAGGCCGAAGACGCCTTCTGATTGTCGCCATTGCCTCACTGGTAATCCTTCGAAAGGATCGTTGTCGATGTTGATACGTCCGGATCGATTGTTACGACCAGACGATCGGAAGGGAGCCATTGTTGATTGATGTTTTTGATGGATCTGAAGAGAACGCGACAGCTGAAAGCGCGGAGTCCAATGCGCCGGCTGAACCTCGGCTACCCATCCTCGTTGAAGACAGGTGTAGGGGCGAGCAAGAGCAGCAAATGACTTCCACATCAAGCAAAGATGGATATGGCAAGATTGTAATGTGTGGTGTTGAGATGTTTTATATGATACATGCTATACATATACATGCTCGTCCTGAATTCGTGGCATGTGTAAGCAACAAAGTGCTATGACTGGTATCTATGTACAACGCCTACCCAAGTTACTCGTGATCGCCGAATTAGTCGTATCTAGACACATCATTAGCGTGATGGATAAGACCATATCGAGCATGTGCTTACCCTTGCTCTCTCGTCCGCACGATATCACCTGAGCCTCCTTTCTGCTTTCCTGTCTTGCCGCCCTCCACTACCAAGCGGTCAAGTTGGAAGAACTGACTGACTACTGTCTGTCGCTGTCGGTGTGTTAGCATTTAATCGTTCTGCGAAAGCGCCATTCATCGATCTCCACAAAAGATAGACCATTGGGAGATTGCAGGCCATGGGGATCTGCCGCAATGATGCTCTGATACGTCCACATAGGGTCCATCTGTTCGGAGACAAGCCGCAGGCACCAGTATCGTATGCCAGCCTCTCTCCTGGCTGTATCTCTTCTATAGTCGAATGCTCTGCCTTCTTCGACATACCTTCATCATTTGTAGCTCCTTTATCCCCTTCTGCATGAGCTCCTGAACCTGTCGCTCATCTGACACCGTCGCGTACTCCCGGAATGCATCTCTCGTTCGTCTCTGTGCGTACTCTCTGAAGTTGTAGTTTGCAAATTGTCGTCCTGTCCGCAGCAATGATCGATACTATGAGAAGTCAGTAATGGCCGATATCAGAGCAGTAATCAAGTGCCGACTCGTGGCACTCTTGAACGAATGTTCTCTTACCAGTGACCGGACTTCGTATGCTGTTGCCGAAGACATGTTGTGTATCTAGAGCGCTGAAAAGATCGCGCCTTTGGCGCAGAAGAATCCTTGCTGACTGACTAGCCTGATAGGAGACGTTGACGACCGCTCGCAGCTATCAGTGTGTTCGACTCCTAGAAGCGTTATTGGCGAAGAATAGTGTGAGGTCGCAAGTAGGTAAGAAAAGGTGGTGGGGTGCGACTGCTTGGTGAAATTTCCCTGGCGGTCCATGAAGTCATTGCGAAATCTACGGTCATCCAAATGTTGATTTGTGCAGCGTGGCTGTTGATGAAGAACACCATCCAACTCCCAAGTTTTGCCTCCATGCCTCCTCTTTCATTAATCATCAGCAATATCACACAAGTCGGGGCAAGCAGTATCGTGATACGTCTTCGACCCCTCGCATCTTCTGTGCAAATTTGACGTTGCGACTACGATTGGCGCACAGCTTGCTGCCGTGTGTGCGATATTGATTGTGAACAATCCCTCCTCCCTTTGTTTTGCACATGCACGGCCGCCAGGACGAATGCGGTGACCACGAAGACAATGGCCAGTTTCCGCGAGACTAAGTATATCAGCTATGTCCATTCCCAGCTCGAAACCCATCTGAAGTACGCCCACTCCCCATTCCAATTGGTACTCTGTCACACGCAAATACCACAATGGCACAGCAAATAATTCTTCACCTGGTCACGAGCTCTCCGGACAGCCATGGTGCTGTACAACAGAATCCCTCTATTCCGGTCAGGGATGGTCGCATTGATCTCTGTTTCTTGTCTTTCCAAAAGGGAGGTATCTACCAGATCGGCAGTTCTCCTGACTCCAATATCGTGGTGAGCAGCGAGAATGAGGATGTCGCTGGGGAACACATTCAGCTATCCTTGCACCCACAGACTGGAATTCTTCTGCTTCGAGAGCAATCAATGGAAGGCAGCTTTATCTCGCCACTTGGCAGCGAAGATCGTGGAGAAGTTCTAGAAGCTCAAGTTCCGCCATGCATACCTGCCAATTCTGCAACCCCTCACATTATCATTTGGGAAGAATGAACGCTTGCGATTTCATCTGCTGCCAACGAACCTCTTTCCAGGCGATGCGAGCTACGACAAACAAGCTCGTGAGGTCTATCTACCCTACCGTGGACTGGACCCCAAGGTTGCTCCCTACTTCGGGTATCCATGCCGCAGCGATGTGCCGGTACGCACCGTGTACTACCAGTTCATAATTCTGCAGCGTATCGGAAAAGGCTCAACTGGTGACGTTCGTGCTTGTCTCCGAGTTTCCGACGGCAAGATGTTCGCCATCAAAGCTCGATATGACGACCGCGAAGCGGAGATTCACCGCAGCCTTTCTCATGTAAGTCAGAGTCCTCTCGTCCATGATTCGGTAGACTGACTGGGATACTAGCCCCAGATTATTGAACTGCTGCACGAGGTCAAATTTGGTCCCCGGACCTTTTCGCTCCTCGAGTATGCTCCAAGTCTGTCGTTGGCCCACCAAATGAAGTACAGTGGTGGTGCTCGTTTTTCACCAGAAAAGCTCTTTCCCATCGCCACTCAGATCCTCTCTGCCATGGCCTACCTGCATGAGAACGAATACATCCACCACGACGTCTGTCCATATAAAATTTTCATTTTCAGCATGTCGCCCCCTGTGGTCAAGCTTTGCGACTTCAATTCAACTCAGCATGCGCCTCTGGGCGTCATGGATGGGGGTGGTGGCGGCTTTCCTGGCTATTCCGCTCAGGAACGAAGAGGTATCCAATCTGGCAAAGTCGATGTCTGCTCACTTGGGATCACTATTCTCACTATGCTCGGACACTGGCCGTGGATGACGACTGACGCAGCGGAGGAAGTCCGGGCGGGTCGGAACCCTCACGACATCGCCTTGCCTGTCCTGGACGCTAACGAGCTCGATGACTATGGTAATGGAGCTTTCGTCCGTGTTGTTGAAGCCATGATCGAGCACAACCCCAGCATGCGTCCAGACTCAAGCCAATGCCTCGCGGCTTTCCAAGAACTACAGCGGACACTGGACAAACCACGCAGAGGCAAGTCCTGGATCATGTCCCTTGATTCCAGAATTGGTACTATCCTTGCACCAAAGATAGTTTCACGTGCAGTCACCGCACGAATTGCAGCATTACGACAAGCACGTCGGACTACAAACAATAATGCATGATGTGCGGTCCTGTTTGCGGCTTGCTGAGTTTGTCTGGAATGTTTCCACTCGCATTGACAATCCTGACCAAGCAAATGCAAGCCGCATTCCTCAAGTATATCAACATCTCAAGTGAACCCCGCAAGCACTTCCAACATCGACATCGACCACCACACTTTTGCCGCGTGCAACAGCATGGCGACCTCACGCCCCGGAATGCGCTCGAGACATACATCCCCTCAACCTGCTGTACCTTCTTCGTCTACAAGGCAAAGTCACTCACGCAGTCCTCCTACCGCGCAATCCAAAGGTGGAGAAAGCTCTCGACCGTCTCGCTCGAAGAGTCGTCGTTCTGGTAGCCGGCATCCTATTACCGAGCGATCTGCCGGTCGTCAATCTCCCAGCAAGCGTCCAGTTGGGCGTCCTCGGAAGGCCAGCATTGGATCGACAGGCAGTGGAGGATACCATGAGTTCCCTATTTGTTTCCGCCACAGAGGGTGAGAGCAGATCCTGCTCTAGAGGTATGCTTCGTTCACGAGGTGTTGATGTCATCACTGATTCTGGATAGGCAGTAGAGGAAAGGCAGGAGGCAACACTGGTTTCCTTCAGATTCTTGAGGTCGCTGCTGGGAATCATGCTGGTCGGGTGGATCTTGTTGAGGGCATTACCCTGAGTTGTTTCGTCTTCTCTGCTTTTGGAGTTAGTTGACTGCTTGGGTGCCTCGTGCAAGGGTCCGTGAGGTCTAACACTAGGATTTCTGGTCTGGGGAGGGACTTCGGGTCGGTCTTGGTTGGTGTTGGTGTCTTAAGAATTTGTCAGGGAGCTGGATACTCTATGGGTTGTGCTAGGTAGTGTAGCTGGAATTGATGGCTGTTCATTGCTGTAGAACATGCTTGATCATTAGCTGACTTGTGGAGTCGTTGCCGTCCATGTTATGTTTTGGTCAACTCCTGTGAGATGGAGTCTTGCATGGATGTTCGTTCGACAGATGGGAAGTTGTCAATCAATGTCCGTATTCCGCCATGTCGTCAAAGGCTAGGCTGGCGTGCGTTGAACACATATTGAGGCATTGCGACCGTCTGATCACATGTTCGACTACTGATATCGCCGTCGCCTTGGAAGTCATACCCGGATTTGCTTACCCCATACTCCACAATCGCTTCGCAATTCATTCCAGCGTCGTGGTTTGGTTGACCCCTGCACCGTTCACCTTGTGAAGCTGCTCAACCTCATCCTGGGCACATCACATGTCAAAATACCACATATAATAACACCTCCTTCACTTTCAATTTGCCACATGTATAATTCCTTTGATCACGTCCCTGCTCGCCAATTGTTATCCAATTGTCTTGGGACAAAGTATTTTCCATGCAGCGAAGCTCAGAGAACCTTATGGTTCCAATTTCATTTCATAATTCCCACTGGATAGCCCACATCAGGCAAAAACACCAAAAAGTTCGCTATTCATTGGATCGATACGTGGTCGTCAAAGAGACCACGTTCAAGGTCCATACGACAGCCAAAAGGGTCTTACCGCGACTCGAACGCGGGGCCTCTCGCAAATTGTCTGCACGCCTTGGGGGGCGTGAGAACGGACTCAGAGTCAACCCTAAGCGAGAATCATACCACTAGACCATAAGACCGTTGTCCGCAATTGAGATGTCCGAGATCTGAGGCGGTGTCCTTAGACACGGCGGCAACGGTCGACTTGATAAAATATATGAAGCACAAACATGCTTCCTCAGAGCCTTTGAACGAGCCTGTCTTGTGCGTAGCATCGTCCGCACTCGAGAACCTCACCTAACTACCTGAAATGAGATTACATACGACGACGGGTGTTGTCTTGATCATGGACGCGTGTGATGGTGTGGATGTGTTCAAGACAGTCAAAATTTCGACCATCGGGCTCAGGGGTAACTTAGGTGTGTACGTGGATGAGATCGAGTATTCGACGCCCCGCCACTAGCTCACGTGGCAGCGGGTCAGATCGTGGGGAAGTGGTGCCGACACCATGACACTTCAAGTGAAGTTTGACATGTGATCGAGCAGGGTGACCGCATTATGGACTGGGCTATGAACTTCCGCCACCAAGCAGCTCTCATAGCAAACCAACTCTGCAAGGATGGAGTCAAGGATGCTAATGTTGATAGTCGATAGCTGACCTCCCCGATTTCACTGCGTCAATTGGACTCACCTTGTCTATAAATCATATCCGCCGCCGGGGGGGGGGGTTGGCAGAGGCAGTGACGTACTGCCACAGCTCTCGTGCCCACCAAACATACATGGCACCACAAGCATTTGGAGAATGCTCCTCAAGACCATAAAGCGAAATGAGGATGTAGAGGAACATATGCCAGAATAAAAGCCATCTTCAGGAGCGATCTAATCTACTTGGAGAGATCACGGACTTGGACGTCCATGAAACCAGCTTCTTTGATCATATCAACAATGACTCCGAGCTCCAACATCTCTGCAGCAGGCATCACCGCAGTGATGTTATGGAGCTCGCCAGTGGCGATGCGCTTTTGAGGATAACGTCTTGCACCTCGCCGCATTCGTCCGACCCTCGTAGATGAAATTGTACTTCCAAATCTTGGTCGTCCATTTCTCGATCTGCTCCGCCAGATATTGTCGTCCAATATGAAAGGCGACATGCCCCCCCTCCCGGCTTCGTCACTCGGTAGAGTACTTTAAGGACCCTCAGCGGATCGCTGGCATGAACGAGTGTCTTCAGGGTGTGGACACCGACAAAGGACCCAGCGTCGATATGTCCAAGGCCATGATAATTGCCTTGCCGAAACGAGATTCTGTCTTGCAAATATTGGTCCTTCACAAAGTTCTGGACCTTCTCGACGTGAACGTCGACCAGATCGAGTGCGTCGACTCGCATACCCCTGTTCGCCATCGCCACTGCCACTTTGCCTGACCCACGGCCGACGTCCAGTCCCTGTCATTCCTTTGGTAAATTTAGTGTGAAGAGTAAAAAGTCCCCCATCGCACTGCGTTGTCATGGAATGGGAAGCGGAAATCAGTGCTCTTTCACATACAGGGCGAAGTGCAACAGGATTTGAGGATTTGGTTATGCGTGGCCATGTCTCCGTGCTCCGGCCAGAGATCTCTCAATGGTAGAACCTATTCATGGTCTAGATGGACGATGATCACATAGTCTTAAAGCAGCTTTTTGATCTTCTTGAACATGGAATAGATAATCAACAGAACATGCCCAGACCTACCAACCCTACTCTGGAACATCAGACTGTGTAGCAGCGACAGTCTAATGAGTTGCTGTGCCACGATCATCGGGGGTGCTGGGAAGAATCACAGGTAATTTAGATTGATGTCGAAACTGTGACTCTTTGGTCATCTCATGCTATCGAGTGCAGGATATATGGAGAAGAGCGGCACTTTTATAGATCACTGATATGAAAGAGTCTCCGGATCCGAGTCTGTCGTATGACGTGGAGGTAGAATGTTGAAGGTCATGTTTGTTGACAAGAAAGAAGAAGTCGACGACATGTCCAAATTTCATCCACAAGCCCTCAAAATTTCATCCACAAGCCCTCAAAATTTCATCCACCACATCTTTACTTCTCTCCTGCTGCTGGACACACACCGACTCGGCCGTCTGTATCTAGTCAAGGCATACAACAATTGCTGATATTAACGACGCGTAAAGAATCATACAGCCATCTTGCTCATCGTATAGTATGCGGTGGGCGTTCAGAACAAGGTAGGGCCCCGTACGACTCTGTCAGCCAGTCCAGAGTCCATCACGAGAAATAATCAGCGATAAACATTGCTAATCTGTCATTACCTTTGCACTTCAGTACAGCTCTCCGTCAGCGGTAGCTGTGCATATCAGCGCTTCGCTGCTATGCATCTGCAGCCTGCGTCTCACTTAGCGCCGGCCAGCGCGTGGCGCCTCGCATCTCACAGCTCCACTTACCGACAGTCAGATAGGATATGATATCGACGTCTCGACATGTTTAATATTTGCACGAGTCTTCAACTGTCATAATCAGTCAAACATGTTAGAGATCCGGACTTCCACTCTAGTGTTGTTTCTAGCATCGCTGTCCCTTTGTTTTGCAGCATGCAATTCAACAAGCAATTGCATCTCGGCAGATCACAAGCCAGGAACCGCTCAGCCATCGGTCAAACAAGGCTACACTCAGCAACCACGTAGTCGAGGTACGATGGATATTGTATGGACTTGCGGTGAGATAGTCCGAGGACCAGCAACCTGATTCAAGCTGATGGGTATTTGACAGGCTTCACACTCTTCTTGTGCTCTTGGTCGACGATATGTCTACAGATACCGGCATCTGACGACTCAATGATGATTGTGTGGTGGCGCAAGCTGTGGTTGACGCTCTCGGCTCTCATCGCTCCTGAAGTCAGCTTCTGCGCGGCGTTAAATCAGTATATCTGGGCTCGTCGCTGTCAACGAGCATTTCATTCATCCGGATACAACGAATGGACCTTGACGCACGCGTATTTCGCTGATCAGGGTGGTTTTGTGCTAAGGACGCCGGATTATCCGCCAGTAACTCTGGACGGATTGCAATTGCACTATCTAGTGACCAATGAGTATATCGATATGCCGGAATTCACGAGAAAGACAATCATGGATCGAATAAGGTTGACAAAGTCTTGAGACTGATCACACAATGGCAGATTCTATGGTTCTTCGCCAACATGATTATGAGACTGTCTGAGGGCATCCATATCACCTCGTTAGAGCTTACGACTGTAGCGTTCATCACATGCTCGGGCACTAGCGCAATCTTCTGGTGGCATAAACCAGCAGATATAACGATCCCAGATACTATACATTGCGAATTCTCTATGGCCAAGATTGTACTTGAAGGGAAAGGTTGTCAGGATGGCTACTTCAGGTATTCGCCTCTGGACTTCATCAGTTACGAAGAATGGGCCTGGTCGAAGATCTGGCACCACTGGATCAACGTCTTGCGGCATCTAGGATTGAATCTCATTCCAGCCGCACCAGTCAAGCGTAGACAACATACCAATCTCTATGCTACAAGTGGCACTGAGTTGATGTTTATGTTTGCAGTAGGCTCTGCTTACATGAGTGTCTTCTTGCTCTTCTGGGACCACGAATTCCCCACCAAAGTCGAACTATACCTCTGGAGGTTCGCAGCAATTGACAGTGTAGTCTTACTCTGCCTATGTGTCGGGGTTGAGAAGTTCGGATTCGACATCTGGCCAGCATGGCGTAGTAAACTCATGCTCAACGATAACTACCGGCATTTTCGTGAGGCACTAGACTGGTACCCGGAGTCAAGGACAGGGAGGAGTGTTTGGAAACGACTCGACCGTGTCAAAAGGGCCTGTCGTAACAACACTAGAGGTAAACATCCTAGCCTCGATGTACCTCTCAAGATACAATTACCAATGTACATTATCGCTTTTCTGTATGGACTAGCGAGAGCGATCATCACCATAGTGGACTTCCTCGAGCTGAGGTGGCTACCAGAGAGTGCTTACCGGGAAGCACGGTTGACGAGCATATTTCCACACATGTAGATACTATTGTGAAATTAATACAAATGTGTAGGGAATTTGTCTTGCATAATAGTGTTCGTAGATCTACATAAAGCTGTTACCATCGCGAAGTATATCCCAATTGCCCGAGCTTGGGTATTTTCTCTCCCCTCTTCAACTACCGAAATTCCAAAAACTTCCTAAAACACGGTGACCACCACGTTGGTCAGAGATTGTAACCCGTCATGCTGCTCTGCAGCTGTCAAGCGGTTGGACGACTGAGGACTCTGTTCAGCGATGCCAATGAACCACTCCAGCGCTCAGCCTCCACAACTATCATCCGGGCACCTGCCGAACCTTATCTGAATCGATACAGTGGGTGTGAGATACTTTTTGCACGTCCAAACCTTGCCGAATAACACGACTTGGTCCGATATCGTTGCAATATAGCTCTTGTACCACCAGCCGCTCGGCATGCATGTAAGCGCCGGCTCGTTCACGTAGCTGCCTGTCAACCAACGACATGGACTAGCTGAAACGACCATGTCTCGCCGCAACTAGCAGACCGGTCTAGCAACACGATCGTCGGTATTCGCTCTCTCTGATGCCTGGAGCTGAAGTCGTGGCTGCGCCGTATGTTTCCTAATTACATTGGAAGGGTTCGTGTTTGTGTCTTTTCCTCCTTTTCATCCTCGTCCGGAAAGGCCGGGCCATGGGCAAGATATCTACTCTTCTCTTCTTGCTATTCGTGACTGTCCTCTGCGAGGCGTCGTGCTGGTCTCCTTCAGGATGTATAGATATCAGTCCCAGGCCGAAGCCACCAGTCAAGCGGCAGGGATATACACAACAGCCAGATGCCAGAGGCACGCTGGATATAGTATGGAGTTGCTGTGAGTACCCAAACATCAGATTGAAGAGTCATCTGTACTGACCTTCACAGTGTTTACTACTTTTCTTTGCACGTGGACAATCATATGTGTCAATCTGCCAGCTCCAGACACACCGTACTGGCTGATGTGGTGGAGGAGGGCGTGGATGACAGGTATCGGTCTCCTAGCTCCAGAAATAATGTTTGGTTTCGCCATGGTACACTTCTGCAGCGCTATGCGATGTACCGATGCTTTCAACAACTCGGGTCACAAAGACTGGACACTTACACACTCCTTTTTCGCCGACGCAGGTGGTTTCGTCCTGCACACTCCCGACTTCCCTCCATTTCCCGTCACTGGTCTCCAGCTACACTACCTCGTCACCAAGAACTACATTCCTGTGCCCAAGCTGTCAAAGAAACACATTGCCGACCGCAATAAAGTCGACGGTATGCTCCGCCTCATCTCCCTCTGGCAAATCCTCTGGTTCTGTATGAACGAATTCTTCCGCTACCTCGACGGGCTGCACATCTCGGCCCTCGAACTCACGACCGTCGCCAATATCGTGGTCACCATGCCCTCCGCCTTCTGCTGGTTCTTCAAACCCCAGGACATCACCGTCTCCGAAGTCCTCTTCTGCCCCATCCCCATGCAAACCATCGTCCTCTCCGCTCCCACTCGTCCTGGCGGAAGCTACCGGTACTCCCCACTCGACTTCGTCGACCGCACCGAATGGGTCTGGTCCCGCCAATGGACGCATTACATGAACCTGCTCCGCCACCTCCTGCGGCCCCTGAAATGGGACCCCTTCACCCTCCCCACGCCCCGGCCGCGGATCCAAACCACCCACGTCCCCGCCATATCGCGTCGCGCGTACGCCATCCTCTCCCTCATCACAATGGCGTACATGAGCATGTTCATCCTGGCGTGGAACCACGAGTTCCCCTCCCCCGAAGAGCGATTGCTGTGGCGTCTCTGCTCCCTCGGCGCCCTGGTCTTGGCCGTGCTGTGTCTCTTCTTCGAGCACCTGGGCTGGATATGGTACCCTCTCATCCGGGCCCGACTCTATTCCCACGCGCGTTATCGCTCCATCCGCCAAAAGATGGCGTGGGCTCCGCGCTGGCAATGGGAGAAGAGAGCGCAGGAGTGGCTAAGGGGTTGGGCGAGGGCGATGCGGAACAACACCATCGATCAGGATAGGGAGATGGATATACCGTTGTTGACGCAGGTGCCGTTGTATCTCATCGGGGGCACGTATTGTGTCACGAGAGCTATCATGGTGGGGTTGGATGTTGCCGAGTTGAGACTCATGCCGGTGAGTGCGTATGACGAGGCGAAATGGAGTAACTTATTGCCGCATGTGTAGTACATGAAGGGGAAGGTGGGGATGGTCATGCTGGGCCGGGTCGAGAGGATGAGGGCGGAGGGGAGAGGCAGCGACTGCATGTTAGCGCTGGCGAGGCATAGTGATCTGATGGAAGAGAATAGCTGGATAGCCGAGAATGAGGTTGATACCATTCGCTGCACCGTTGACCGTGTAGCTGTGGCGCCACTAATCTTTTTTCGAATCGAGCATTTCATCCTGATATCAAAGCCATCCTCACGCATAGACATCTTACACGTTAGAACAATACTGCGCGGGGAACAGGGGAAGGAGTAACAGGAAGAGTGAGGGGCAAGGATATGAGGCTGATAAGGGTAGTAGACAGATGTAGAAGGCTTGCTACATGGTTGGAAAAGAGGCAAGGCATGTTCTGGCAGGCTGTACGTTGGCTATAGTGTTCTGGAATAAGTACTTGATGACATCGGATCTTTCCCTATACTTATGAAGGTCCTGGACAAGGCGCAGCATTGACGTTAAAGTTCTAAAGCTATGATTCAGCTATAAGGGGGGCCGAGCAAGAGACTGGTGAATGTATGATATCGTGCCACGAGACAATGTGCCAGTCAATGAGTTGTTAACATCTTACATTCCTCCACCTCTACAAACCGCTACAAATCTCTACAAGCTATGATACATCCCTCCTCCCTCCCTTACACCTTCTTGATTCCTTCTTCTTCTCTCCACTTCCTTTCCATTGCTTCCGAATATCCAACAGTTGAGCCATCCAATGAAGCGAGTGCACGCGTCCAAGCCAGTCTTATCGGGTAAAACTCCACGCTCCCATGGCGTGAAAAGTGATAATAGCCTCCTTCTTGTCTCCAAACGTTGTTCAAAGTCTCCTAGTGTCCAAAGTCTTCAAAGTCTCCAAGTGTTCAACGAAAGTAATGATCCGATATGGTTGTTGTTGTTGTTTGTTGTTCCAGCCGTGAGCGTAACGATCGTAATTTCCTCCTCTTCTCCGTCACTGCATGCCGAGACTCAGTCGCGATGCCGTCTTGTACCGTGACCTTCGTTCGGCAACGTCGTATTCGCCTGCTCACCGACGTCTTGGTCATCCCTTACCTCCCTCACGCCACTCTTCTCTCATCCACCACCCCGGCGTGCCTCTTCACCTCCTTCCTCCATCCAAGCAGCGGTTCGATGTCTAAGAACCAGGACTCAAGACCCACCCCCCATCATCCTCTCTCCTTCTGACTCCCCCCTCAACCCTCATCCCCTCTTTGACCCAGGCATGTCCCTCCAACCTCTCCATCTCCCACCTCCCCATCCTAACCTTCCGCAACAACCCCTCCACTACCTCTCTTCCCCCGTCCCACCCCTTACCCCTGTCCCCGTCCCACTCCCCTTCTTCGTCGCCAAAGCGGCACCAGATCCAGTCGCACCGCGCTATTCTGTGTGTATTCTTGCTCCGATCAGGGCGGCCGGGGGGTGCGTCAAAGGGCAGTCTGCCCTCCATCAACGCGTACAAAAGGACGCCAAGGGCCCAGGCATCAGTGCTGCGGCCGTCGTAGGGTTGGCCGAGGAGGAGCTCGGGGGCGGCGTAGTCTTCGCTTCCACACCGGGTAGTCAAGAGTGCAGAGGCAGGGGGCGGGGGAATCTGCCGGGAGAGGCCGAGGTCGGTGAGGGTGATTAGGGGAAAGGGGTGAGTTTGAGGGTTTGGCAGAGAAGAGGCGGACAAATGGGGAAAGGGGACGTTGACGAGAACGTCTATCACAGTCAGTACGCGGGCAGGAAGGGAGCGGGGAAAGGGGCTAAGGAAAAGGATAGGGAAGACGTACTCTCGAGCTTGATGTCGCGATGCACGATCCAATTCCTATGCAGATATCGTACTGCGCCAACCAGTTCGGAGAAGATGCGCTGGACGAGGGGTTCACGGAGGAGATCGCGGCGTTCGGAAGCCAGGACGAAAAGGTCGCCTCCCGTGCAGTAGGTGAGAACCAGGAGGGTACGATTGGGTTCCTCTTCCATGGCCTTGAGCCTGACGACGCTCGGATGGCTGACCATTTTCAGAATGGCGATTTCCCGATCCAAAGAGTGTTTTATCCGCTCTTCGTCCGCGCCGCCTGCCGGACCGTGTTCACATATCTTGACCGCCACCAGCTTCGCAGGATCGAGTTTGGATTCGTCTATCGAGTTTGTTGGGGAAGTTGGAGGGAGAGGTTGGGATGTCGCTAAGAAAACTTTGCTAAATGTGCCTTTGCCTATCATTTTGAGACTTCGCCATTTCCGCTTCTTGCTTGGTGTGCTCGGATCCACGGATATCGAGTGCGCGCGGAAGTAGTCTGCACCGTCATGCTCTTGCTCGTCGTCGCTGACTTCTGATTCGGTGACGGATTTATTGCTCGGTGGTGGAGATGGCAAGGTCTTTGCCGGGTCCGATTGCGAGAGTCCCGAAGAACCCGACTTGGTGTGTCCTCTACGCGAGGCGAGATACTCTTCTCTGTGCATACCTTCATTCCTGGCTCCGATTGTGCGCGCCTCCTCTGGCTTCAGCGAGGCAGCTCCTAGTGTCGCTACTCGAGGACGGACATTGTATAATGCTTCTGGGACAAAATCGCTTATGCTTCTATTGCGGCCATGTCCCTTGTATGATCCGTGGCTGGAAGCGCCAGTTGAATGCGAAGCGGAAGCTTCTACTGCAGCCGGCAGCAATGAACCATATTGCTTCTTCTTGCGGGGAGATCCATGTGAATTTAGACTGTTGCTACGCGACACTCCACCTTCTATCGGTATAGGCCGCGCACCGAGCGTGTTTTGCAAACTACTTTGTCTCGTGGATCTTTTGCTCAGACTCCGTTTCGGAGTTCCATCACCCGGGTAAAGCGGCGACGGCAAAGGTGTCAAATCGATCATTGCGCTCAGTGCGGGGGAGGGTAGTGCAGATGCTGGCGACAGCGAAGAGCCGTAGTCGAAAGAATGCGAGCCATGGAGCTGCCCGTTGTAGCCACTGAAGTACGAACTCATGGGAGAAGGGCCCGCAGGCTGCTGGTAATGCTGGACCTGCGCCGGCGAAAGGTGATGGGCAGCGGCAGCGGCAGCGATGAGAGACGCCGTATCTCCACTTGGCAGGGCTTTGTCGAGCTGTGATAGGCCAAAGGACTGCCTAGTTGTCGGAGATATATCTGTTTGTACTTGTAGATTATGAATCGTCTGCGCTTTGGACTGACGTCGTTGATGCAGGCCTTGGGGTCTGGTGGGCGAGTGGACTACCTCGAGGTTATTACCCGGGTCGGTAGTTGTTACAGCTATGTTGTCTGCTATGGGGTTCGAAGCATGCTGCGAGACGGTATCGGGAGTTTGAGTCAGTCGTGTCGTCGTAAGCTCCAGAGGTCGATCTCTTCGAGGCGCAGTCGGATCTCGGTCGCTGTCGTGTTCGTGTGGCCGTATCGGCGCGTGCAAGCCAGGTATAGCGGAGCCAGACATGGTGGAGGGGAAGGAGGGGACTTTTTGAGGTCCTCAAGTGGACGGGAGTCCTTGCGTCAGAACCGAAGGAGTAGAGAGATGGTCTGAATTTTGGATCAGCGAACAGGCCAGCCGCACCCTAGTGCATCAGGGAACCGTGCGTGAGGGCGTGGTCCCTCTATTGGGCTTGAAGTCTGTCTGAACGTTTCCCAAAACGGGGTGGGTAATTTGAAAGCTATTTCAAGGTTTGTGGAAATGATGGACAGCTTTGGGCCTTGGACAATGCGTGAGCCTGGAGGTACAAGATCGTGTCAAGCCTGACAAGTGATGGCGGGTCGATCAATGAGGCTGAAGGTGTTGTTGTGGTATAGTCATGCGCTGGTATGCCTCGGTCGGAGACGTCTAGAATGAGTTTCTTCCAGTCCAAGCCAAAAGTTGATGCGACAAAAGTATCTGTCCAGTAGCCATTCCCGTGTACGATTCCATGTATCAAGTTGTTCGATGTTGTTTAGCAATTGTTTGGGAGGACCATGGCGGCCTTACAGTAACAAACATGTGCTCGCCACGTGGGAATTGATGCATGCTAGAGCAGTCACGAGCTTTACCCCTTCTTCTTTAAACTTAGGCACTACCTCAAATCGAGTGTTTCATGAAACAAAAATCTCGTTGATCAGATTTGGCATCGCTCAAAAAGCCATGATATACTCGGGTCTAGAAGTAAAGACGGAATAAGAGCAAAGTAACACGCGTGGTAGTAGTAGTTCTCATCAAGTCCCTCGTCATGCGCGCAGATGACGACGCTACCAGGTCGAAAGGGTGGCCCAAGTTACTCCAAAATGGAATCACGAATCGACATCTTTCCCGTCCCAATGCCCCAAAACCAATGTTCCAAACACGGCGAGATAATCATTGCCTCTGCTGTGTCTCGCCAACAGTCGTGTCGTTCTATGTCGCTGAGTCGCTTCTACTTGTCGTAACGTGTGGGGTCGTTATAGGATCAGACACTTGCTGCCCTTGCTCTTGCCCTTTCCACTCTTTCCTGTCGATGGGGGCTCGAGAGCAGCGACAATTGCCTGGAGCGAGTGAGTGGTTGCGCATGAGCTCAGCGTGGGCCGGCTTACCTCGTCGAAAACGTCCTTCAGCTTGTATTGCGTGAGCGCCGAGCACTCGACATATTTGACAGCTCCGAGCTCCTTTGCCATCCGCTCGCCATCTTCCTTGCGTACGGGTTGCATCTTTTGCTTTGCGAGTTTCTCTCTCACTGCCGCGTCATCTCTCAGATCCGTTTGCGTTCCAACGATCAGACATGGCACGCCAGGACAGTGGTGGTGAACTTCGGGGAACCACTTTTCCCGTACGTTCTCGAAAGAAGCCGGCGAAGTGACGGAAAAGCAGACAAGGAAGACGTCGGTTTGAGGATATGAAAGAGGTCGCAATCGATCGTAATCTTCTTGTCCGGCAGTATCAAAGAGTCCCAAGGTGTATGGCTCGTCTCCGATCCTATTGCGGTGTGAGATATGCTCCCGCCCAGGCTGAGCAGGTGTCGGCTACTTACATTACCGTCACGGCATAGTTGTCAAAGACAGTCGGAACGTATTCGGACGGGAATTTGTTCGTCGTGTAACTGATGAGCAGACAAGTTTTACCGACAGCACCGTCTCCTACCACCACACATCTGTACTCTAGTCAGCTTCGGCCAAGTCCGCGGCGCAGCGCATGATGGTCAACAGATGGATTGTAGCATCTGATGCGTCCCGCGTCGCAAGTGATCGGAAAGAAGTACGCACTTTATCGTCGCAACCACCATCTTGTGTGTATTCAGGCGTGTCGTGTGCTCAAAAGATGGTGATGTTCAGTCCCTAGCTCTTAAAGTGATCGGCGCTTGTGGAGTATTTCTAGATTTATTCCTGGAACAATCTATTGGCTCGGAATACACGTCGAGGATGACAATGCGTGGTGACCAGAGGGCTGGGATCTGTCAGCGCGGTGCAAGCGTGTGGTGGCACGTTGACGGTACCTCTACCGGCTTTGTCTGTGTAGCGATAGGACCGAGGTGGGGGAGGACCTAGGACGACCACGGAACCTTGCAGATGGCGTCGCACAGGAGTGGACAGGTAGTACGGTGCCTGGAAGATGGTGTTGTACAGCTTGGAGCTCTCCGATGGGAAAGATAAACACGCCTGGCCTGGTTCTAGAATTTGGGGGAAACAAGTTCAAGGTGCGATCCGAGAAGGCTCCTCTGCCTGCTTTCCGCACGGACTGGAGATGACGAGGAGGTGCTGTCGGTCTTGATTGGTGGAGTGAGACGACGTTTCTTGTATCACTGTCGTGGAGGAGATGTTCAGGGTGAGCAGTGGGCGGCGTGATGTTTGTGTTTAGGCGGAGTTGTCTCGGGTAGACAGAGAGATGGGGGGGGGGGAGGAGGAGGTGGTAGTAGCGCAAATGTCAAAAGGTGGTTGAGTGCGTCGTCGCTCTCTCTGCTCTGGGATTAGAGAGAGAACAGGAAGAGCACTGGCAGACAGACGAACACACGGAAAACGTCGACGTTCAAACAGGGTTTAGGCTCATTCTGTCGTTTGTCCCACGAATAATAATATAATCCATGTGCATGTCGGAAATTGCTTTGCTCTGGGACTTGTAGCATTTAGCTCTCCTGTACAGCGACTAGCAAAATTCGTTTCCACTTTCAGTCTTTCTCCATCGCGCGATCGATCGTCTGTCATGGATTCTTCCTTGTCACCTCTTCCTGTCAAAACTTGTCCCATGTGGATCAAGCCGTTCTTCGCTTCTCGGATCACCAACGGCGTCTTCACCATCTCGGATCCAGCATGTGCGCCCGAGTGGGTGGGCCTCTGGTCATCGAACAGGAGAGCTCCCGAAACGGTAACCATTTCTCGTGATGGTGTACAAGCTATTGAGTATCTACTTTCGGCGGACTATACGCTTGCCCATGGCAGCTACTTCTTCTCCTGCCCTAAAGGTACTTTGAGTGTATCTATGTCTTACTTGTGACAATCATACACGTCTGATGGTAGACGCATCTAAGCAAATCTACGACGAATCTTGGTAACAAAACTCTCCTTCTCTGGAGCCACCGCAGCAGCACCATCCTCGTTCAGAGGGTCAGTGTCGCGAGTCTCGGCACGATTGACTTCACCACCAATGACAGTTCCCTTGACGTGCTGGTCAACCTGTAAATTGTCAGCACGAGAATCGACCTGGTCATCTGGTAAAACTGACCTGGTCGAGTTTGTAATTCCTCATGAGCAGACTGAGCGGCAGTATTGGTGCAGCCACGCAAACGGCGATGGTGAGCAACTTGGTCATGGTTTCCTGATATGCTCTGTTGATGGCATCACGTGTCGGATCGCCAAAATCCCAGCCCGTCGACGCAAGCGTGACATTACCGTAGATGAGAAGAGCCTGATCAGCCGTCTCTGGTGGAAGGTATGCCTGCAGCTTCGGCAATAAGTTGTTGGTCCAGACAGCACCAGATATGGAAGATCCGACCGCACCACCAATTTCGAGGATGGTCAAGAAGATGGCCGTTGCGGCAGCGACTTGCTGGTGGCTCGCCGATGCCTGAACACCAAGCTGGGCCGGTACGTTCAGCATGCCACCTCCAATACCGACAGCGATCTGGCATCCAACCAGAGTACCCGTCGAGGCACCGACTTGTCGATATCGCAGCATGAGGCCGATGCCGATGATGTAGATCGCTGCGCCGAGGGTGATGAAGTACTTGTAGTGTTTGGTGTATTTGATGATGAGGGAAACGATGACTGAGGTCACGGTGGAAGAGAATGTGAAGGTCTGTGTGATGCGGCCAGCAGCGGTGATCGACTTGCCTTGCACGACCAGCAAGTAAGAGTAGAAGTAGGGGAAGACGGAGAGGTAGAACGCCACTGTGGTAAGTTAGCGCGGGCAGTCTCAATGGCCACAAGGATCCTACTAAAATAGAAGAAAGCAATAGCAACACCAGCGAGGACTGTCCGCTTGGTGAAGAGATTCCTAGGGAAAAATGCATGTGGGGCGAACTTTGCGCTGCGCTCCCACACAGGGAAGACGAGCAGGCAGAGACAACCGACGACAATCATGGCGATGATGCTGGCGTTCGACCAGCCTCCAGAAGCACGGGCGGCCAGAGTCAAAGGAATCAGGATGAGCGCAATGGCGGCCGAGAGCAGGAGGAGCCCAAAAACATCCAGGTCGTACCAAAGGCTGACCGCTACTTGCTTCGCAGAGGCACCATCGTACGGACGAGCAGGGAGGATACCCTGCTTAGCAGCTCTACGCTGATTGAGGAAGAGTGACAATGCCAATGGGATGAAAGCGACGGGAAGGACAATGGTCCAGAGGCCGTATCCCCACCTCCATCCAGCTCCAGCAAGAATGCTCTGAGCGACAGGAGGACCCACCCAAACGTTGATTAGGAATGGAATGTCCGGAATGGTCGAAACAAGAGCCCTGTTGAGCAGATCACTGGTATCGGCGACAAAGATCTGTTGAAGAATCTGCAATCCCGTCTGTCCGGCCGAGTAGAAGATGGCGGCCGAGGCATAGGTCCTGACGTTGTTGGATGCTGCAAGCATAACATAGCCGATGACATAAAGGAAGATGCAAATGCTAAAGGCTTCGAGGCGACCAAAGACGTCGGCAATCTTGGACATTGGTGGTTTGACCACAGCTGTGACCAGGTTAGTACAGATAATCCGCCTCTTCAGAACATGACATACAAAGGACAACGGACTGGACGACATAGACGGTTGCCAGGAGCGAATGAGCCAAAAAGGCACTCGTAGCATAAGGAGTAAAGTTGAGTGTTGTTTGCTGCTCCAGTGATGTGACAAAGGCCATGAGGTAGAGTGAGAAGTAGGCCATGATGAGAGACTTCTTGCCCCATGTTGACGTGGTCGCCTCAAGACGCTTTACACCAGCCTGGGCAGAACTCAGTGATCCAGGAAGACTATCGGTCATGGAAGACGAATCTGCTCCATCCAGATTGGACTTTTCCTTGTCAGTGGTTGGTGCGGGCTCCGCTAGCCCTGAGGTCGTCGGCTCTGCCATGGTGTTTGACAGGAGCAGCCGTTCGTTCTAAAGCTTATCGATATAGCGGGATGCAAGATGTGAACAAGTCAAAGGCAACGAGACCGGTTGGGTGGAAAATGGTAGATTGATAATCTAATCAGATTCGAGAAATTTTCTAGGATTCGAGGAAAAGGTCTGATAGTGGCACGGTTGGAAAGAGCTCTGACCAGAATTGGGTCCATCATGCTGATCTTCAGGTGCTGCAACATCGACGCAGGGAAACTTCACGTCACGAGAAGGTGCCAGGGTGATGCCCTATGCGAGGCGCTGCTAAACTTAGTCCGAGCATCGGAAGGCTTGTTTGAGGAAGTTGGGGCCATAGACGGAGGCCCCGATGGGCAGGAAAGGTCTCTAGCTTCGAATCGATCAAAGATCAGAGCAAGGATGTCGGTGACCCGAGGAAGAAGCAGGCAGATTGGAGTGCTGGGCATGATCAAAGAGGATACAACCCCCTTGGCGTCATGTCGCATCGCCCTTTATCGAATCAGATCATCAATCACGCTAGACTCGAGAGGGAAGCTACTGTCACCCGTCTCTCTCAGACCCTCACGTCTCTGGCATGGGAAATACTCGCATCTGACCGACTTCGGGGGCCCATCAGTGTTCGAGGTTCCGGTCACAGACAGCCTAGTACGCCAGTGGCATTGCTGGAGGCGCACTCTCTCAATCAGTCAACGTCACAAGACAAAGAGCTCAATTGTACAGTACAGCTCTCGTCAATAGGCTTCACGCCCAACACGCGGGAGCAAACTCTGTCCGGCCCTGCCCAACTCCTCGGGTTGTTTTTGCGTGCCCTCTGACCTCATCTAACGGCAGCCAAAGAGAGCTCCTTGACTCGCAAAGGGGCGCATCTCGCAGGCAGGATGCTTTGTATCTCTCATGATCAAAAGCCGTGGGTGTCAGATCCGAGGGCGCACTGAGTTCCCCACTGCAACATGGCCGCACCGACCATGCTACAGATCAAGCACCAGTACTCCGCATCATCGCCTGGGAAGTGGAGTGCCTCCAACAGTACTTGGACGTTCGCTCTACCTTGCTGTCAGCTACCTCCCGCGAAGGAGTTCGACCGTCGTGTCTTCCGCCAACTTCGCAAAGAGCAGAGGGCGAACATGTTCGTGCTGCGTTGGCCATGGCCAACGGCGCTGACACAACGGTTTTCAGATCTCCTGTCTAGACCTGGCCACTCTTGGACAATGCCGTCTCAACGGTCGAAGATTCACTAGCCAGCGCCAGGCGAAGCTATGGGTACCAATGCTTCATGGTCAGCGACAGGCTTGCATATGCCAATTGTACCGACAGCTGGATCAACTGATTGCTCAGTCACACCGGCAGCCTCAAAGACTTCTCTTATTGCAGATGCGGGCAACGGCGCCTCACAATTCGCTGCGAAACGGGCTCTCGTGCTGTGTACAAGTCAGGTATATCTACGGCTTGGGTATACTCTCAAAGCTGGATTTTCAGGTCGGTACTTGCTTTTCAGTCATCATCTACAGCTCCCGACCTATTTTCACACTATGAGGACATCCTATTGTCTCATTGGGAAAGAACTCGGTTTCGTTTGGAGTTGCAATCTTGACGTCGCATTCGCCCTCTCTGCTTACGTCGGATACTATATTGTCAATCCTGTTCTGCTAACTGTTGCGCCACCCCGCATCACGAATTTCCTGGAGAGGAAGGGTCAGGTGGGTGTTTATCGTCGTGGTTCCTTCGGACGTCCGCCTCTGCCAAAGTGTTCTAGCCAATGCCCGCCTTTGGAAGACCACGTTCCGACAATTCGATCGGCGAGCACGAAACAATCTCACGATACCAAAGCATATTTCGCCAACGCCTTCTAGGTTCCAAGCCTTCTCGCCCAGAATGACAAGAAACGGTCTTACGTTCTGCGGTTGTAACGAACGTTCGCAACGTTGTCATCTGGAGGGACTGTTCGTCGGCTCCTTTGGTGAGTGTCCATAGCAAAAAGAGCTTGTGTAACTGAAGCCGACCGATTACTGTCGAACAGGCTTATGGAGTGTTCGGTCAGATTGAACGCCACGTGGGCAATCGACACAAGACGTTACAATGGCAGACGCGACGACTGAGGACTGAGTGATATAAAGGTCGAGTACCAGCTAGAGGTAAGAGCATCAGCACCAGCTCGATACGCTACTATTCGGCACAACTTCTCCTTACGCTTCTTCACTTCAGTATCTTCAGTCTCCACTCGAGCACTTTAATGCGCCTCCTTCAAGATGCGTTTCTCCACAGTTGTCGTTCCTCTGGCTCTGGCCATGACCGCAGCAGCCGCACCTGCACCAAGACGCGCCGTAGCAAGTGCTGCCCCGGCTCCTCCTGCTCCTCCAAAGGCCGGCACTACAACAACACTGGTCTTGAAGACTCCTCCTACCACGACTCACAGTTTTGAGTCAGTCAAGCCGACCCCGGCCCACCCCACTACCACCACTGTTGCTCCTACCAAGCCAACCACCACCCAGGCTGCTGGAGGCGCCGTATCTCACGCTCCAGGTGTTCCCTCCGCTGCTCCAGGCGCTCCTGCCCCTCCCAAGGCTGGCTCAGGCGGCACCACTACAGCCAGATCCGCTGCACCAACTACTACGAGCCACGTCGAGCCACCCAAGCTGACTCCAGTCCGACCCCCCACTACCACCACCACCGCTACGCCGTCCAAGCCGGCCGGCACACCAGCAGGTAGCGCAGTATCGCACGCATCCGGCGCCCCCTCACTGCACACTACCACCTCCCACGCTGCAGTGCCAGCCACGGGAGCCACGAGCACTCCCGGTACGGCTGCCGCAGCCAGTGGCGCCCCAGCACCACCCAAGAAGGGCGCTGCTGCTTAGAGAGATGCGCAGACTAGGCACCGAGGGGGAAGACGCAAGGATTCAGAAACAGGCAATTTGTGCAATTTATCGTGGGAACGTGTGCAGCGGCAAAGAAGATTTCAATTCAAGGTTTGCTTACATGGGGATTAATCAAAAGCCCAACAATTAGTCGGGGTCAGGAACAATGGACTACTTTTTGTTTTGTCCCATCGAGTCTTTGCATGTGCCTGCCCCATGTGACAAGTCGAGTATGTCTTTCTCCAGCCTGATCTCGCTCCCTCTCCCGTGCTGACGGCCGGCAAGGTAATCCGCCATTTACCGAAAGAACCTCTCCAGTCTGATGCAGCAGCAGCAGCAGCAGCAGCAGTCGCAGGCACGGAACGTCACCGTCACGGGCACAGAGCACAGAAGCGAAGAGATGACGAGTGACAAAGCTCCCTATATCCCGCTCTGCCAAAGCTATGCTGATACGCTATGCAATGTATACCCCTTGCCGTTTCTCACCGCTCCCTTCTGCCTCTTGAGACAGACACTCTTACTCCTATGCTTGCCCTTACGCCAAACGCCCGTGGTCTTCGCTCACGAAAGAAGAGAAAAAAAAAATTGACTCGCCAGTATCCCGGCCGAGAGGTGAAGGGGGCGGAAGGGGGTTATCCAATTACTCTGCGCTGTACTTTGTGCATCCCCTGGCAGACATGGCGGTAGCAGAGAGGGTCCATCAATCGATGCTCCCCGTCCTAGCACCGCTCCACCGTCTCAATATCTCTCTCCACCCCACCTCCGCGGTGCTCTTCTCCTTTCTCTCTTTTCTCAACCTCCCACCTCCCTCCCCTGCTCTAGTAGGAAGAATCGGGTCCTACCCGACTCTGCTCCCCCTCTGACTCGCCGGTCCCCCTCGCACGCTCCCTTCTTCCTCTTCAATGACATCACTCAATCTCGTTGGATGGTGATGTCTGGTCTGCAACGTCTCCCATCCGCCTTGGCCTGCAGCTGCACCTCGCCCTGCTCCAGCTCTGCCTGCGCCCGCCGCGGTCCCAGCCACAGCGGTGGAAGTGGACGGGTAGTCCTCGTATACCTCCCCTCCTTCACCGTAGGTATACCCGCTTCCTCCCTGCGCTGTTCCCTGCCCCTGGCCCTGTCTACCCGCAGACGCCAAAGCGGAAGGCGGACTCGGCGCCTCGACGCCAACAAACGGGCTTGACTCCCCTGCGTATGGCCGTCCGTAGCGCTGACTGTACTCCCTCTCCCGCTCAACGTCGGCTTGGACGTCATACTCATCGCTCGCTTCACTGCCTAGACCGATCCTCCTCGCTTCTTCGGCAGTGGGTATTCTCCTGCCGACAGTCCCTTCCTCGCCGTACCCTTCGCCTTGACCGTCCTCGACTGGACCCTCTCCTTCTTCTACCAGCCTCGCCTCTCCGAGTCGTCGGTCTCGTCCGCCCTGCCTTCCCTGTCCTCCCTGGCCGGTCCCGGAAGCTCCTGGCCTGCCAGACGGACGGTACACGAGCGGCCGTCCCTCGGCGTCTCTGCGCAGGATACCCCGATCATCAATCTCGTACTCCGTCCCCTCTTCGCTGACACTGCTCACGTAGCTCGGCTCGCTCCGCAGATCCCTGGCCGCGCGTGCCGCAGCATCAGGGGAAGCGAGACGGTCTGCTTCCGTCTCTTCTCTGACCTCCGAAGCCTGTCTGGCTACGTTCGGATCATGCAGCATTGCTGATCGCGGAGGCTGCTGGTAGAACCGCTCCGGCTCGTCCTGCTCTTCTTCCCGCGATACCTGGGCAGGTCGGGCACGGGACTGGGCTGGGTTCGAGGCCAGTGGGGCAGGCCGAGCAGGCGGGATCGCAGTCTGCACGCTTCCGCTCGTCGCCGGCGTAGAGCCCTGGTAAGGGGCGTACGCTTGACCCTGCAGACTCGGCACATCCGGCTCGTGATGCAGTGGCGGCACACTCCTGTCCTCGCTGAAGGGATCCGTGTTGGCGCTGCCGGGCCGCTGGTCGTCGTAGTAACCCCCTTCTCCAGCATAAGACTGGCTGCTCGGTGGATACCGCGCTTCGCTGGCAGAGTAACCCGTCCGACCATCCTGGGAGGTGGTGTACCGCCCATCTCGCGTCTGGGGACGTTGGGACTGGCTCTGGCTGCCTTGCCGACTCACCCCCGCGGACTGGGAGGCGTGCATGGGCACGACCTGCACCCCGCCGACGACGGTGGGCATACCTTCCTTCAGACTCAGGGTGCGGTCGCGCTCTTCTTGTTCTCGGCGGCCTAGTTCTTCCCATGCGCGACGGGCTTCTTCTTTGCTGATGTTCAGCTCGCGCCGCATTTCGCGGAGCATCTTGTCCGCGCGGTCTCGTTCGCGTTTGGCGTCTTCGATATCGCGTTTGCCTTCGGTCCGGTTCTCGCGTTCGGCTTTGAGGGCTCGTTCGAGTTCGGCGATGCGTTCTCGGTCTTTCTCTTGCTCGTTTCGCGTCTCGAAGAACCATCGTTGGAATTTGCGCTCGCTGCTGGCGCGTAGTCGTTGGAGCTCCACCACGGCGTGGAAGAGGTTTGCGCCGGCTGCCGATAGGTCTGTAATCTGTCGTGACATGGCTGATGCGGAAGGGACGTTGCGGGCGATTGCTTCTTGATTCGACTCGAGCTTATGGAGCCAGTAAGAGGTTAAGCCCTCCCAGTGCGACGACAATTGCTCCCATCTTTCGAATGCGTGGGGAAAAGAAGAGGCATTCGACCTCGGCTGTGTGGCATTTGCGGTATTCGTGTTCTGTGGTGTCGACTGTGTTGGTGCCGAGGACTGTCCGAGGTTTGAAGACGGTACTGGTCTGCGAGCAGATTGTATGGGAGCAGCACGAGGCTCATCATTGGCTTTCGAAGACGCCCTGGTCCTGCCCAGGGGTTGCGGCTCATCCGCTGACCCTCCCGTCGAGGGTGTGGGGTATGCTTGTTGTGCAGTCCGCATGGGTGTCCGTCCCGTCGACATTGGCTCCGCTCTCTGTACCGATGGTTGTCCTGCTTCCTCTGATATCGGCCTCGTTCGCGATGTACTAGTCAAAGGCGTCACTCCTGCCGCCGCAGCAATGGCTCTCCTTTCTGCTGACCGTCTCCTCTCCTGCTTCTCGCTCTCGACCTGTTGTGCCTCTGCTCTTCTCCTCGCTTCTCGCTCATTCCTGTCCTTCATGATATCTCTCGGTGTCCTGACTGACGACGATGAGCCTTGCTGGGCAACTGGGACGGGGCCCGCCCCTCGCGAAGTGCCATTGGAAGCGCGCACATTTCCGAGCCCGCCCAGATCGGACATCTGAGCGTTCTCCTCGACAAGGTCAGGCGTGAATGGCTTCGGGCCGCGGAGGGCTTGCTCGACTGCAAAGAGGACGGCAGAGCCGGTGCGACTACCAACGCGGACAGAAGGGTGGACGGGAAACCTGGTTGAGCTTCTTGATCTGTCTGCCTGCTGTTCGGATAGCTCCTTCGTGCGACTGCCAGAGTCGAGAGACTGTGAGCGCTGGTGTCTGGGGCGTCTGGTGTCGTCGAGCCGAGAAATACGTCGGAGAGGATGCGACGAGGTGTCGGATGAGGTCGAGGGTGGCTCTGGATTATCGGCAGTGATGTATTCGAAGATCACAGGTCTGCTCTGCCGCCGTGTCGAGGTCGTAAAAGTTTCGTAACGGTCGTGGGGATCGTTATGTGCAGGACGTTGGTCCGACACGTTGACCGGCGTGTAACGGAGATGGGGTGTTCCACGTTGCTGGACTCAGAGAACTGTGCCAAAGCTTGTCGAAAGTGTTTCCAAGCTCTTGTAAACTTCAACTGTAGGTAAATGGTCAGGCAAGCAAGGTGAAGCCCAAGCCGCGGGATAGGATATGCTGGAGTAAGGATTCTGCAGCACAAGTTGGATGATCCCAAACTATGGGAACGCTGGAATGAGACAAGGTCAGCGACGGATCCATGTTAGCATGGAGTTGTGAGCGAGTTTGGCGTTTGCAGAATTATTTCGAGGTGGCCGGGAAGCGCATGTCATGGTGAAGTTATTGAGGTGGCTGGGGGAGCGCGGACACACGTACCTTGACAAGTAATTATTGAGATATATCCACGAATGAAGCGCCGAATATCATGCAGGTAATTATTCGTATTGTTCTCGCGGTCCAAATGACAGCTCAATGCGCGCGATTGATTCTTCGTTGTCAGGTGCGGAACGAGTGACGGTCTTGTAATAGTCTTGCTTGGTGAAGGACGAGATCCAGGCGCGAGGGAGCTATGCGCCGGACCTCTGTCGCAAATGTCCGCAGACCGGAACCAGTTGCTGGAGAGAGGTAAATGCTAGACGGTAGCGATTGAGCGCTTACAGCATTCATATTCGTGTTGCTGGAAGTGGAAGTGGTCGAATTGGTCGGGCAGCTGTTTTGGAGTAGAGAAACGCGGCGAGATGTTCGCTCAGACGCGACCCGGTTTCAGGATATTGGGCTATTATTATTACAAGAGTGCTCCGAGCGCCTTGACGGTGGACAAGTATTGCAGCATTCGAGCGGTCTGTCGTTCTTCAATCCCAGGCGTACTAGAGCTGTTCATCGGGCATGAGTATCGGCGGTGGAGATAGCTTGTCTTGAAAAATGACTGCATAATTGGGTTTGCCAGCGCAGCACCCGCCATCCATGCCATCCATGGTTGATCTCATTGACAAGAAGATCGAACTTTTGACGCTTCCGTGCTTCCGCGGGTGGCGCACCCGAGGGAACATTTGTTTGTGCATGACCTTGACAGGGGATAGAGAGAAGGAGAGGAAGAGACAGAATCCTGTGAGTCAAAAGAATGTCAACGGTTAAGTATTCCCAAATGTCATAGCTCTCTCCTTTGACCCCTCTGTTCCTGGAGAGCTTCTTTTCTGGCACACGACGACACACCAAGACGTACAGTAGCTGCAGATGCTCAATAGCCAAGGAGGAGTCAGATTCTGCCTGTCACGGAGCAGAACCCATGGCTCGCCAAAGACACGGTAGATCTGACAAGTTCACGCAAGCTGCATGTTCCGTCTCGCCTCTTCCAACGTACACTCTTTTACACCTTGTCCGGTCTTCCATCCCAATCCAGTATAGGTGATAACTCTCAGCACCAACGCTGCTACGCCGACGGAGCCGAAGCATAGCAAAGCGAATGGCCACACCTTGTCGCGCTTGCTCGTGCTCGCGCCCCAGATGAGTTGCTCGCGCCCCAGATGAGTTGCACGCAGAGAACGGCAAAGGCAATGTCCACTTTCACGTCCGTCACTCACCACTCGATGGAAATGACCTTGGTGGCGCGCAGCAGAGGCGCAGGTGCCTTTGCTTTCTCAAAAAAGAGCTTGACGAACCAAATCATGTGCACGGCTGTGTCCACTTCTCATCGGCCACGTTCAAGGTTATCAACGGTCGACCTGACGGCCTTCCGATATCCAGCGCTCGAGGGCCACCAGTTCACCTCCCCATGCATTGTGAGGTCCTGCCGTTAGAGATCGTTGTTAGAGATCGTTGGACAACTCCTCGTCCGCTGCCCAACGTCTGAAAACACAATGTCAACGGTCCATGTCTCTAAATCGGAGTGGGAGGAATATGCTCATCCCCGGTCCAAGACGTTTTCATACAAGGGCATCAACATCGTCTATATACAGCCTGCCCGCCTCTTCCCGCTCTCGTACAGACAGCATGCGCGTCAAAAGTCCGTGTACAGTCTCGTCATTCCGGGACGGACTTCGTCAACGCTCTTCACCTTGCGATGGCCACTCGGTATCCTCTTCCCTGCTATCGGTCCTTGGACCGGTAATGACGGCGGAACCATGACTACACCGTTACCCTCCCATAGTCCACGTGCATTATCTCCGAGAATGAGAATTTCAATCTTCTCGCCGCCCGGGTAAGCAGGTGGCAGCGAAATCTTGCGTCGGTGTGTCTTGCCTGATTTCGTTGACGACATTGAGCTGGATTTGCTGTGGTGGGACTTTCGTGGTGTGACAGGTGGACTTGTACCTGCCACTTTCGGAAGAATCTTCTCTGGTGGTGCTACAGGTGTCCAGTCTCTTCCAAGACGTGCATTGAGGGAAGATGTTCGTGGTGGATACTGTGATTGGCTGGCCAAATGTGCTCGCCGGTGAGTTTTCTCAGATCCGCTTGCCAGTCGTTGTCGCACTGCAGGTGGAAGCTGGTCATGCGGGACCGGCTCGGCCAAGTCATGTGACTGGACTCTGCGATGGGAACTTCGATGTCGTGGTGGCTCTGCTTCTCGTCGCCGATCATGATAATTTAGCGCGGTAGCAGCGATTTCAGACGGCCGCCGAGGTCGGTGTTGAAGATGTGATGGCTGTGTAACAGCTGTGTCTCTAATGTCGCGATGCGACCTTGTGAGGACCGAATCGCTGCCGCCCTGAGCCCGCCGAGCATGACCTCGACTGCCAGAAGTCACGGATGAAGGGAAGAGTGAGAGGTTTGAAGAAGTGGTCGGAGCTGATTGATGTGTATGTCGTTGAATCGCAGCACTGTGTAGCTGTCTTGTGCCGTTGGTTGAAGCAAAATCGTGAACAGAAATGTCAGAACTTTTGGTGTCATCATGATATGGTCGATCCGGCCGTGGGCCCATCTTGTGGCCATTCGTCAGGGCTTGCATTGTTGACGAATGCAGATTCTGTGCTGTGGGAGGAAGAGCATCACTGTTAGCCGAATTAGTACGGCTGTGACCTCGGTGATGGTGGCCACTATGATTGCGACCATGACGGTGGCTTCGACGCACGTAGTCTGATGTGTTCTTGTTCACACTTCTTACCGCCCCAGTCTCTGCGCTCTCTTGTGCCTCTTTCATGATCCATACACCCCCACTTGTACCTAAACGAGTTGCTCCTGCTTCCAGCATCTTGACCGCATCCTCGAGGGTCCTGATGCCCCCTGAAGCCTTGACTTGCATCTTGTGTACAAGTGTCTTTGTTCTGGCGGGACCGTTCTCGTCAATGGGAGTCGCGGGCTGCTCAATCGCAACACCAGCCTCTGTGACTAGTGCCTTGTACTCAGCGAGGAGACCATTGCCTGCCCAGCCTCCGACCGCCGCTTCTCCGAGAACCTCGCAGCATGCACTCATCAGTCTGACGTGCTCGACTGTAGCCCCGTGTCCCATGAAGCCAGTGCTGGTCTTGATGAAGTCGAAGGAAGCGGCTCGCGCCAGCACTGCTGCGGCAATGATCTGGTGGTCGTTCAATTGGCTGGTCTCGAGAATGAGCTTGAGGACGACTGGGTGAGCAGCGACGCTTCGAAGTGCTGCAAGCTCGTTGTAGACTTTGCCGTACTCCCCTGCGATCAGATGTGTCCGATTTACCACCACATCAAGCTCAGTTGCGCCATGGGAAACTGCGTGTCTTGTCTCTGCCATCTTTTCCGAAAGGTCGTTTTCACCGGTGTGGAAGCCAACTACTACTGCGACCTTTACCACAGTACCCTTGACATTGTTGACGGCTTGCTGGGTATAGTTTGGACGAACGCATACAGACTAGAGTTCTGATCAGCATGATCCTGGTGGTTCTTTAAGTGGAGCTTACTGCAAAGCCTGCTATCCTAGCTTCGCTGCACAATTCATCAATCTGTGCCTTGGTCGCCTCGAGCTTGAGAAGCGTGTGATCTATGGTTTGGGCGAACTCTGGGCTATCGAATGCTGGCACCGCCTTTGATATCTGCGATACCGCTGGCTTCACGACATTCTCTGTAGCTGCGATGATCGAAGACCATTCCTGGTCCGTGTACCTCGTCGTCATGTCGTATCGTGATCGCTACGTCTTCCACAATGCTGGTAGTCTGTCTGAAAGAATTACTATGTCGCTGCGCTAGCTTTAATGTAACCTTCTCTCTGCCGAAGGCGACCGTTCGACCGTTTTGAACCCTGTGTTTCGACTCAAGGCATGTATGTCATATCAGCCTACCTTGGAGCGAGCGTAAGTGGATGAGGGGATCAGAAGGGGAACAGGACCGTGACAGGAGACTAGAGATATAGCATCCCCGGGCGACGAGCTAGCGTCCATATGCCTAGGCAATTCACGAAAACAACTGCCGCAATGACCACGCGACAAGGGGTAACCGCCCAATGCGTACAAGGACGAAGAGAATAATCCTCCATGCAAGACGCTACAAGTCATGTCGAGAACCAAAGTGGTAAAGTAGAGCTCTAGGCTCATTCAACTTTGGTGCATGGGCGAACGGTAGCTCGTGCGGGAAGTTCGGCTATCGAGCTAGTCTACCATGCGGTCTCGCTGGGATCGGTTTGCGGATGCAGAATCAAGCAAATTCGGTCATCGGAGCGACAGAAGAGGAATGATAAAAGGTCAGTGCCACATGTGATGTGATCACTCAAGAGCATCGGAATCGAATGCGATTCTTGAATGGACTTTTGACAGTTTCAGCAAGGTCAATCGGTGACAGGTGAAACCCATGCAATTTCTCATGCACGAGTCGGTCAGGCAAAGGTTAACGAAATCACTTCAAAAGTCGTCGGCGAGATGCGACAAAATGCAGTTGCATATGTCAATGGCGGGAGCTGTCGGCGAGTCACGACTACAGATCGAGGGAGTTATGTTTGCTTTGACTTTGCTTCGATAGACGCCTTTCTAGATGCTCGGTAGGTATCCTTGACGACATCATCCACGATATCTCCATTCGTGTAGCCATCTCTCCTCCACAGCGTTTTGTAATGAAAATATCCCATGAAGACCATCAGATCAAACTCAGCACGCAGAGACACTCTCCCAAAACGATTGAAGAGTGCCCAAAAATGCGATGCCAGCTGGGATATCCGGAACCCCCGTCTCGTCTTCCGTACTGTACAGTTGACTTTTCGAGCTCCCTCTTCTATCCTCTCGCATCGCTGCGCAAAATGCAAAGTATCCGCAATGCCCGTGTGTCGTTCCGCATCACTTGTGCTCTCCGCCAACGAGTCTACCGGGTGGCAAACTGTCGGTAAGACCACCACATCGATCCTGCCATGGGTGATCTACTTCCTCCTGAACGAGCAGCCTTCGGTGAGTCGGGCCTTGCCACCAGTGGGCTGGCAAAGAACCTGAGAGCAACCTGCGCAGACAACGACGGTCTGGGCGTGTGAGAAGACGGTGGTGATGGTGAAGCAGCCGGGGCACTTGACATCCATGAAGAAGGAGCGGGGAGCTGGGACAAGAGTCTGTAACGCGTATTAGAGCCTGCGATTCTGTCGTATTGACCAATGGTGGCTGAATGCATACCTTTAGCTTATGCTTCTTGAGCTCCGCCTGGGGAGTCGGGTTGAGGAGATCGACGGCGAGAACCTGGAAACAAAATGTCAGCATAACGCTCTTCAAGCGCGGTTCCATCCACCAAGGCTCGTGGGTATTCAGATCGAGGTTGCACTGCACTGATCTATCTTTTTTTTCTCTCCCTCGGAAAACGACTCTTTCAAGCGCTCTCACGACCTGGACCCCGCTCGAACCTGCGGCATATTCGACGTCACTCACCATATTGTCTGATCAGAGATGGCTTGTCGTGAAAGTGATTGATTTGTTGATAGTAGTTTGACAACTTTCGTGATGAGATTGGACGCGGCGAAGACGGTTCTCGTTCGTGCAGAGTTGAAGAAATCGAGGTCACTGTGGAGATGGCAAAATGGACTGTGGGCAGACGAAATTGGTCCAAGCGTCAACGAAAAAAGCTTGGCACCACATGTGCACGTGCCGTTCTCACTCAGCAATGCTCTTCAGTCATTCGAGCAGTCATCTCAGTCACAATTTCCAATTGCATTGCACTCATAATCGATCGAGCTGCATTCATTCAGATCTACCGAACACTGCCGAGCCACTATCGTGAAAGACACGACCCTCTGCGACACCCTGCAGTACTGACCGAACGAAATTCTGTCCCGCTATGAACAAAGCGAAATAGTCATACAAGATAATCTATACTGGGCAAAGCCGTGGTCGTAAGTCGTCAGTGATGGTGAGTCAGCGTTGAGACACTGTATCCGACCTTTGTTCCTCTCCTCGTTATCGCGCTCCACGTGTTCGCTTCTCAGGCCTGTACTGTTGAATCTGGAAATCTTCCTCAGATCGCCGGAAATGTGCAGCATGTGTTTGTGCACTTCCAAGATCAGCTAGCTGCTCAACTATAGCTCATAGCAGACTTACCTCGGCCTCGTAGAAACAGGGACAGTCGTTGCTTGCATATTGTCGTAGTCTATCTGCACCTTGGTAGTGCGGAATGGGTTGACTGTCTGATCCCTAGTATTCATTCTTGAAGGTATGTCATCTGTTCCAAGTTGATCGGCTGAGCTAAAACCAGATGATGCAGATTTCGAATGCTCAACGTGAGGTACTTCAGCTGTGTAAGGAGGTGCATCTGGTGTCGTGTCTGTAAGCTGGTAGACTGCTGCCCCTGGGTGAGTCCCCAGTGATGCATCACTCTCGGCTCGCAAGAATTCCTGCCCAATATCGCTGTAACTCGGGTTATACACGCTGTCGAACTGGGGTTCAAGCAGGTCAATCAGGTAAGGCGAAGCTTCCATCATTGAGTCGAAAACGTCAGTCGGACCATATCCCAAAGCGTGACTTGGCAATAGAGACGGATGCAATGCTGCATCTTGATCAGAAATCTGTTCCATGGCTGTAGTCGCATCGAAGCTGTGCTCTGTGTTGTTGTGGTTCACGTAGCTTGGGACTTCCATCGGGTCCAAGGATGGAGCTGAGGATTCTTGGCCCATCTTATACCTCACTGGAAGGGGAAAGAGGACATTGGGTTCGCACGCCGTTTGTGCTATTTGATGTAGATGTGCACCGCTATACAGGACAAAAAATTGGCCACTGACTTCATTAGTCGAGTATCACGGTAACGTAGATTCAGATCATATTACCGATTGCAGAGCAGATCCACGCTCAATACGCCAGGATTTGGTCCAATTGTGGTCATGCTGGGAAATGAGCTTACGTCTACCACGTTGATCTGCACTTCTAGTAGATCGGCCAGAGCCCTCAAGCCGATGGCGTGCAAGCTGTTGTCTCGCGGACTTCTTAATTCCTCAGAGTATGCATGAATGAAAGCCTGATCAAGGTCGTATAGTGTCCAATTTTGACTTATGAAGCATGATAGCATTAGCTGCTGGCAGTCAGTGTTCTGTTGAGGTTCTTCGGCTGCTGCATACCTTGAAATGGTTGACGATCCTGGAAAGACGTTGAGGATAATTGAAGGCATCCTGTAGTGCGAAGTAGATACCGTTGTTTCCTGAAGCCGACAACATGTCGATATTAGATCGGTGGGCTTCCATGACCTGACCAATGGTATGTACATCGAACCATGGCGAGCTATGAAGATCGGCCCTGAAGACGCAGCGCTCGCCCCTTGATCTAACCTTCATCCATTCGCATTGGACTTCTCGGTGAGTGCGGGATTCCGCGAGAGCCTCAAAGTACCTGAATAAGAAAGCTGGACAGTGTCAGACAAGTTCTCACGAATGGCCTTGCAGAACAAACCGGGCCAAAATCCCCTGCCAAATCCATTGCAGAACCGCGTATACTATGCTGTGGTTAGTTATGATTTCCCATGAGCACTAAATCCCGACAGACTTACGGGAAGCTGAATGCCCAAGCTAGACAAGTCATGGTGACAAGCTACTTTCTCGCCAACATAAAATTGCTGCAGTATGTCAGCGGATTGATGACTGATGGTGGACTGTGTAGGGCTCGAGTCCAGAAGCTTCATCCCACACAACATCGGCTGGTGATCTTCAGACATTCTCTCTCTTAAACTTACCTGAGATATTTCTGGTTCGAAGAATTGTTGCGAATGTGGAAAGCCCACTTGCTCTGGCTCGTCTTGACTCATGTATCTGGCTGCCGGAGGATGTGCGAATGGACCGCTATGCTGAGCAAAATAGTACCGCGTTGAAAGCGGCTGACGCGGGTTATATGGCGTCGATGTTGATCGGCAGCGACTTGGAGGAAACCAGGATTGTTGACTGCTGAATGCATCATGCTTTGTCGGAGCATGGTAGAAATCGGTCGGTCGCACAGTTTTCTGCATGATGGCGGCGTGAAGCGGGTCATGTAGACCTGCAGTAGTCACACTTGGCGCAGGTATAGGAGGCTGGCAAGCGTGAAGAAGTATCCGATCTGCAAAAGCCGTACTGCTACATGCAAGTCCAAAGGTCGAAGGCGTGATTTGTATATCAATTGACAAGACAAGAGGACAGGTACATGCTGCAAAGCGGTACCGAGTCCACGGGAGCAGGTAAGTCACGGTAGATAAGTGGCACACCTTCAGCACCGACGGATCAGTGGCACTGGAAGAAAGACAAAGGGGCCATGGGATCAAGGTCCGTGTAGGTGTCAGCAAGGGATGATGATGTTACCGAGTGAATGGATGGATCTCCTGATCGAAAGAATCGACTGGTCGCCGAGAACGACTGGATATTCTTCGAACATGCAATGACCTAGACTGGCTGCTAGCGTTACATCGCGGGCGGGTTGGGAGGTGAAATGGTATGACAGAACGGTGCAGATGGCCTCGATGCCGAGGAGTGGTCGACAGCTGACGCCCTTGTGGAACGATGGAGAAAATTCTGATCGGATGTCACTTGGTGGGTCGTGGTCATAGGAATACTGGTACTTGACAAAGTCTTTTTGCTCACTATGAGGGCCTATGAAGTTCCCCGAGCGTAGTAAGTATGTTTGGTGGAGTACCAGCGCTGTGGTTAGGCGACAAGCGCGACTTGGTGCATGATGACTGACGGATTGCGAAATCCGGCGCGCCGTCAGTAGAGCGATTTGGCATATGGGAAGCCGCATATGTTGGTATCCACACGATCTAGATTGCCGCCCTCCAGTAGGGAGCTATGGTCAGCCATTTCGAGCTGCACATCACTCCGTGAAACGTAGGATGCTGTCGCCAAGCCAGCTCGTGCGGCATGAAGTCGATGCTCCTTGGGGACACCATCAACCATGATGAACCAGCTAATGTTTCCAACCGTCTCGGTGCTCGTCAATCATCATCGTGTCAGTCGTGAGAATGTCCGCACAGCATTGTGCGTGTTATGAGCGCGGACATGCTTGAAGCCCTGAGAAAGGCCGAATGTCGCACAAACCCCGCAATCTGCAGGGATTCTCATCAATTGACTCGAGTTGTGTCGATATGAGCTGCAGCCACTTCCGGTCAATGGGCAAGCCCGAGCCCAGCAGAACGGTGCGGCTTTTTTCGCAGTGCTGGTCCTGCCCGTCCTGCAGATGGGAAAAATGCTTCCGGGCGCGATGCGCTGTCCTCACCACGGAAGGATTCCCCATCAGTCAGTACGAAACCTGCCAAGGAGCGGATGGCACTGGTCCACTCAGCAACGGCACGAGTACGATCCTTATCGGCGCTGCTCTCGATCTCGACAGTACCAGCATCTTGGTTGATCTTCCCACGGAGTTGCTTGTCCATAATAAGAAAGCCGACAATCTCCTGCACTTCCTGCTCGGAAATCTTGAGCTGCTTTGCCACGAATGATAGCTTGAACCTGGTGTACGGAGCCACTAGTTTCAGCACAGCCTTCGTACGCATGTTTCTTGTGACTTCATCGATGTTCTCAGCAATGAAAGAATCGGACAAGAGATCCTGGTTCTTTTGCAGAATGTTCTCGTATCGATGTATGTCATCTCTCTGATATGCGTCGACGAGTTCGGTCATGGCTGCGATGCGAGGATCGTTTCTATAAGGCTTGGTCTCCTGTGAGTCGAAAGGATTGATGTCGGACCTCATGAGCATGGTTGTCAGCACAAGATACTTGAGGACTTGGATGCGTTGCAACGATCCAGCCTCGTCGTAGTTCCGGAACGATTCGAAGAAATCGCTTTGAGCCTCTTTCCAATTCTCTGATACCACGTAAGCAAGGGGCATTAATTGGAGTCGAGTCACCTGCCTTCACTCATATGCATCTTGCCGCCACACTCTCGGATGATCCCCATGATCTTGGGATGCGGCACGGCAGAGCGAACCTTGAGAGCCCTCTGATACAATGCCTAGAAAGATGATCAGTCCCTGCCAACTGTGGTTGCATCGTATCCGCATACCTTGAGACGTTTGTTGTTCTTTGTTTCGGCGTACATGAGGATTTCGAGGGCGTACACCTCAAGCGAGTATGTTCCTTTGCTTGGGTCGTCCGTACCGTCTTCTCTCTGACAGGCTTTGTGCAGCTCGCGGACTTTGTCTGTCAGTCGGCGGTAGTCCTTTTGGTCTAACCATAATCTGGCCAGCTTCGTATTCGTCTTCAGCCAAAGTCTCTCATTGTTCGTGCTCTGGAATGATTCCAGTGTCCGTGAATAAAATTGTTCCATGCACTTGTTTGCCTCCTCATTCTCTGCGTTCTTCTCGATGAAGTCGAGCATATTGTTGATCGACTTTTCGGAGTAGTTGCGTGTGACAGCCGACTTCACATAGGTCAGAAGCTCTTGGTAGTGTTCGACGGCCTAATCGAGTCAACCTCTCGCGACGCATACCCGACGTTGTGCTATGCTCACCTTGTCATATTTCCCAAGCTTGAACTCCAGTTTGATGGCTTGTTTCAGTCCTTTGAAGCCCCAGTCGCCTTTCTCAGGCTCTAGCGCAGGCACACCCAGAAACTCGTCAATAGCTTCTTCTGGGTTGTCGGCTTTCATCTGCTTGGCATTGTAGTACTTGTTCTCGATATCCACATCTCCTCCTTGATCATCATCTTCGTCCTCGTATTCGAAGTCATAGCTGAGTTGCCGTCAGTGTATGCACGTCAGTTTCACAAGATGTGCTCTAGCTTACTCCTCCTGTTCCGAATCTTGCATGAAGTCATCATCGTCCGACATAATGAATTGTGCGTAGCCGACTGGTGAGCGTTCAGAAGTTGAAGTAAATTGTAGCGTGTGTTGAGTAAATGATTAGAGAGCAAATAAAAAGTAGTCTGGCATCAGCTGAAAGAGAGTGTATATCTCCAGAGTCCTACTGTTGACTTCCACAGCTGCGTATACCTTAAGACGAGGGCGGCGAAGCTGTCATCGGAGCTAGTGCGGAGTTAGACCGACGGCTGGTCCCGCCCTGAGCTAGCACGAAAACAGTGCGTGGAGCTTCCTTCACCACGACGTTTGACTACTATTACTACTACCTTACTACTGCTGCTATCATGCTACATACTTATCGATGTTCTCCTCCGCATATTGAGGACGGGTAGATATTGGAGCAAAGACGCTCGCAAGTTACCTACCTGCTTTGATCGTGGTGTTTTAAAGGTCATCATACGCCTTCCTTAGCTCGAAGGCGCATCATTACACTTATTGAAATAAAATGACCCTTACAGAACTACAGAGGTTTTTACTTCGCAGCAGAGGATGCTCTCTAGAGTACTCATCTAGAGTACTCTTCTTTCCAGGGGGCTGTGGACGGACATATCAGCCAATCACCCCGACTTGCCACACGTCTCAGTATCGACCCCGCACCTGATCCCTCAAATGATTGTCGGCTTAGGCTCGGTCCCTTGGATAATCCCGGTGCTGCCATTCCTCGTTTCGTTATCTTTCAACCGACTGTACTCTCCCAATCAAGCCCACGTTCTGCAAGCTTCAGAACGTCTGAGCTCAGATTGCTTTTGCGAGATACCACCTTCTGAAGCGATCTCCAGGAGCGTTCCTTAGCGGCCATGTCCGAACGACGTTATGCGATCGACGCCATCCAACATGTTCAATCAAGATGCCGACATGGACAAGCTTTTATCGAAGCATGCTCACGATCCTTTGATTGGTGTCGGCCATTCTCCAAGCTTCTCCCAAGCTTTCCACTAGAATACTTCGAAAGCTTATTTCTTTGATCACAAGGGGCGACTAGTGACCGCGTCGACAAATTACGATATCTAAGCGACGTGACCTGCCGATCGCAGCAACTCTAGACTGTTCATGTCACTGGTCAAGCTCTCGGTGTTTCCCAAAGCTGGTCTGGCCACCCTTGCGAACGTGGGAATACAGGGACATGCTTTTGACGGATCGACTCGTTCCGACTTCTCATAGGTTCTGATCTCAAACTCAAGCCTTGCCAGGAACAGCAGGTGCCCTGAAATGATCGGCGACTTCCATCCGACCTCATGTCCTCTCAGCTGTGGACGTCGTGCATCGACCGCAGATATTCGCCATCCTCATTTCACAAGGCCCTCCAGTGGGGGCTTCTACCTTTGTTTTCCGGAAGGCGGGATCTACAATGCGTCGACGGGAGAACACCTTGACCCCAGGCCTGACCCTTTCGGGCAGGTATTGGCGTACACTTTGATACTACCATGCTCGCGATACTGGCGTGATGATCAGCAGGGTGAGACTGATAGCACACGATGGCAACCTCGCCGACGGTAGGTGATATTGATGACCGTCGAGAGCCGCCTCAGATTAGTATAAGAATGATTCAAGTCCCCTCTGTCTATTATCCATCAGCCGGCAAGACCTACAGCTGACCAGCAGCATTCACTTCACCTGTTCCTCAACTCCATCGTTACAAGTCGATCTTCACCATGCACGGTACTCAGACTTCCGCCATTGTGGCTGCCCTTGTCGGCATGTCCATGGCTGCTCCTGCTGAAGTCGTAGGCAAGAAGACCTTCACCGTCGAGCAGGTCGCTGCTGGTACACGAAAGGCCCTTCACCCAGCTCGCTCAATGCTCAACACATACGCCAAGTACGGCAAGCTTGATGCTGTACCCGCCGCAGTCAAGGCTGCTGCTGCCACTCAGTCTGGTACCGTTGCAGCCAACCCCGAAGACAACGATGTTGTATGTTTGATTACGTATCTCCATTCATACTGCCAGGACTGACAATGCCTTTAGTCTTACCTGAGCCCCGTCACCGTTGGCGGTAACACTCTTAATCTCGACTTCGATACCGGTTCATCCGACCTCTGGGTCTATTCCACCCTCCAGTCTACCTCTCAAAGTTCCGGCCATTCCATCTACAACCCAGCCACCAGCGGTACCCTCAAATCCGGCTACACTTGGAAGATCAGCTACGGCGACGGCTCTGGTGCCGCCGGTCGTGTTTATGCTGACAAGGTCGTCGTCGGTGGCGTGACCGCCACATCTCAAGCCGTTGAGGCCGCCACCTCGGTCTCCACGCAATTTTCCGAAGATGTTGACAACGACGGTCTCCTCGGCCTCGCGTTCAGCACCATCAATACCGTCACCCCCCAGAAGCAAACCACCTTCTTCGACACCGTCAAGTCTTCCCTCGCCTCCCCCCTCTTCGCCGTCCGCCTCCGCAAGGGCGCCGCCGGCTCTTACAACTTCGGCTTCATCGACAGCACAAAGTACACCGGCGCCATCTCGTACGTCGCCGTCGACTCCTCCCAAGGCTTCTGGGGCTTCACTGCAGGCGGCTACCAGGTCGGCACCGCTGCCGCCTCCTCCGCCACCATCGGCAAGGCCATTGCCGACACCGGCACCACGCTTCTCTACCTCCCCGCCGCCGTCGTCAAAGCGTACTACGCCGCGGTCCCGAGCGCGACCAATTCCGCCTCTCAAGGTGGTTACATCTTCACTTGCACCGCCACTCTGCCCAACTTCACCGTCAAGATTGGCACGGGCAGCTACACCGTGCCAGGTAGCTACATCAACTTCCAAGCCCTCGGTAACGGACAGTGCTTCGGTGGTATCCAGAGCAACGCCGGTATCGGGCTCACGATCTTTGGTGATATCTTCCTCAAGTCGGTCTATGCTGTCTTCGACCAGACCACCAGCAGCCCCAGGTTGGGATTCGCTACTGGAGCCTAAGAGATGTCAAAGAACATGGGAGAAGAGACGACGAGGGATGGTTGAGAAGGGGGCAAAGGGTGATGATGGATGTGGTGAGATGTTGTAGATATGATGACGATAACTTTCGAGTGGATATTTGTTGGGAATGAAGATGATGATTGTTGAAGCGAACTTTCATGACCCACATGTGCATGCAACCAGTGTTGATCATTGGCAGGAAGTGATGTGCAGTGAGATGGAGAGACGGCTGGATAGAGACGGCTGGATAGAGACGGCTGGATAGAGACGGCTGGATAGAGACATAGAATCGTGGCCATGGTGAAAGGCGGTACTGAAGTCGTGCTGCAACAGGCCGATGAACGACCAGTCGATCGCGCATCACATGAGAGCATGATTCGCAAAAGGCCTGAAGATGCAAGGGTGTGACCCTACACATCATCCTGTGCTATAGCTAATAGGAATCCAATGAGCAGCCAAGGAATAGCCATGATTTATCGTTGACACAATGAATTGCGAGTGATGCACAACATGACCGAAGATTCTGACGGGGTTGTGGTAAAAGAAGAGTATATACATAGAAGTGAAACAAAATACGACAAAGTATGTACGCCTCAAAACCTTTGGTACTCACCCCTCCATCGTATTGGGACCTCCACTAGTTCAACCCGGAGATATACTCCCACGCCCTCTCGGCGACCGTCACCACCAGCGCCGAAGGGTTCGTGCTGACCATACCAGGGAACAGACTGGCATCGACGACATGAATCTGTATTCTCATTAGTGCAATCCCGTCATAGAGGGAAAGAGCACGACACACGTTATCAGTCCCATACACCCTCGTGTAGATATCCACCACACTTGTGCCCCCAGTCAATCCGCTATCGGTCCCCATCTTCGCCGTTCCCATCCAGTGATTCGCGGACCTACTCCCCGTCGCATCAGGCAGGCCGGCAACAAAGCTCTCCACGCTCGTCCCGGCCGCGGGACTCAGCACCGTGATCCGGGTGTTCTTCGCCAACGCCGCCAGCACATTCTTGATTCCCTGCACGATGGCGTCGCGATCGCCCTGCGTGTTCACGAAGGGGTTCTGGGCAATACTCATCGTCAGATCCTTGTTGATCACCAGCTTTCCCCGGGATGTCTTGCCGCGGCCGAGGTACTGACTTAGCACCATTGAGGTGTTGTCCGGGAATCCAGTGGCGCCTTCGACGCGAGCAGTCCACTGGAACTGACGCGCGATGCCGTCCGAGGGAGTCACGGTCTCGAAAAAGATGGGGCCAATGTTGGGCGCGGATTGTGCCAGGATGCCACTGCGGGAGTTGAGGTAGAGGTTCTTGTCCGCGGCAATGGGGGCGTCCCAGGCGCCGTAGAAGTCGTAGAAAACACTGTCCTGCGAGCGAATGACGAGGTCGGTGTTAGTGTGGTCGTTGAGATTGCTGCCCACGGGGAGATTGAGCCATTGGGACGAGGGAATCATGGTGGCGCCGTCGGTGGAGGATTTGACGATGATGAGCTGGTCGGTTGGGCCGATGCCACTGCGGAACAAGATCTTGGTTGTGCCAAAGGTACCGGCAGAGAGGATCACGCGGCCCTTGGCAGTGAGATTGATATTACCGCATGTCCCTGCTGATGAGGTGGCTTCGAGTTCCACGCCAGTGGCCTTTGAACCTGTACGGATGACACGTTTCACGGCAGTGTTGGTGAGGAGCTTGAAATTGCTTCGCTTAGAAGCCTCGAGAAGGTAGGTAGCCATGGGACCACCACGTTCGCCATTGGAGAACATGTAAGGAGTCTGGGTGAAGACACGGTTTTTACTAGCAGGTGAGGCATTGGCGTCTACTTGTGACCAACCAGCGGCGGAGAGAGCAGTCGCAATGGCAGAGAAGCCTTGACGAAGGTAAGCCTTTCCATCCATAGAGGGGAGGTATGTACCAGGAATCTTCTGGAAGGTGCGGAGGATTGCTTGACCGACTTCTTGAGAGCGCCAGCCAGCCGGGAACTGATCAAAATCGGCAGGTGTAGGTTTCCACCAGAGACCAGCGTTGATGGCTGTACCGCCACCTAGTACGCAGCCAGCCATGGTAGGGACGTCAGAGCAGGCAATACCGGCCGAGTCGTGCCAGATCTGGTTGCACAGACCAGGGACATCGAAGCGGGTGAGACCAGTGCCTGATAGCCACACTGGTCCTAAGGTGCCACCCCATCGACCTGCGGAAGGCGGGCCCTTCTCAAGCAATAGAACCTTCTTACCACCTTCGGCAAGCTTCGCTGCGATTGGGATACCGCCAGCGCCTGCACCAGCGATGATGTAGTCGTAGGTATCAGTCGGTGCTGCCTGTTTAGGATTACAGCTGGTGGGTGTTGGTGCGGCGGACGTCGTGGTCGGCTTGGGTGTTTCGGTCGGCGCTGTGGTTGCCTGACTGAGCCAACTTGTGTACGAAGGGTTTCGGGCACTTGCGGCAGGCTGCACAGCAATACCAAAGTACGGATGCTGGGTGACCAGCGAGTTGGGATCAGCAGGTGTAGCTGGAAGCTCAGTATGAGCAGCCCAACCAATGACTTGGACACCTGTGTCGGTGGGAGGAATGGCTGAACCAAAAGCACCTCCAGCCTGAGACCATATCCAACAGCGGATACAGCGATATATAAGTTCAAGTTGTGTGCTCGTGACTGTCTGCGAGATGGGGATCAGTGTGGAATTGCCGGAGTACATGGCTGGCTGATCATAGCCAGGAGCGTATCGAAAAGAAGTCATGACCTTGCCAGCATTAGGCCAGACAGCGAGGAGGAGATTGTTGGTCATTGATCCGCCATGAGCAAGACCGCCCCAACCAGCGCCATTGTTCAGACCGATCACCAGATGGCCGATATACTCGTCCTGGTACTGGGACTGAGTGGTTGCGGGTAGAGCGATACCAAATTTGAATCCATTGGGACCTGCTTGGGCACTGAGATCCTGCTCCCAGAACTTGATGCCCGTCTTGGGATCAGTGTAGGAGGCTTGCTGAGCCACAACAACAGCAGCCAAAAGGCCGAACAGCAGAACAAAGACCATGATGTCTACCAGTCAAGAAAGAAAGACTGAGAATAGATTGCACAGTACCTACATATGCAGACTGCAGCATGATGCTCTTATAGAGCCAAGAGGAAGCAATTTCGTTCCGGTGTGGTTTGATCCAGGCCTTGTCACATCCCGGACTGTGGCAGGTCGTGCAGGCTGTTTTTGAAGGTGGCATAAACTCCGTTTATGCTCTCCGTGATCAGATGAGGTTAGTGGCTGAAGACGTCGACCCTGTCAGTGAAGAAGGGCGAGATCTAAAACGCGACCCTGCAAGGGGCCAAGGAGGTCATGGTGTGGTATCCTGAAAGGAATTGTTGCATCGCAGAGGGTTGTACGACTGCACAAGAAGGCAGTATGCATGAATGACAATTTTGGGATCTCCTGTGCGCGTTTCATGATGCTGGTCGCGTTTGGGAAAGGCGGTTTGCCATCTAACTCGGCCAAGTCTATCAAGTGACCCGCATTCTCTCCGGAGGAAGATGACAGCCTGTAAGGCTTTTAGCCGTGTGCTTTCCAGGTAAGCATACATGTGAATGCTCTATTGGTGCATTCGTTGATAGCCCTGGCACGTGGATGGTGTTGGATATGTCCTTCTGATGTTCCAAGAGAGCACTTGATTGGACGGCATAGACATTGTTATGCTTTCGAAGGGAAGGTGGTTGACGAAGAGTCGATTTGACTCTGTGGGGCCTTCGAGGGCTTTTGACTGACTGTTACTTTTGTGGCTGCGGAGATTTTCATGCCAACAATATTGCTGGGCGAGTATTCCAGAGTTCCCGGTAAGTACCTGTGGTTTGCGTGAAAAATAATTGTTGCATGGATCCTCGTTTTGGTAAAAACATTTCACGTTGGGCGAGGTAAAGCAAACAAAGTGCCAAGCATACCCTGCTGGACGCCTTTCTTCTCCTCCTCTGGAAATTCCCCGCCGTACTGTTTTTCCTCTACAACCACTACCACACCTCAGCCACAACCTTCACTGTCGCCGAGATTCTATTTGACACGTCCGAAGCAACTACAATTCATCCACAAAAATCGTAACGACTCGTCGCCGCCGCCAAGATGGGTGGTGACCTCAACCTCAAAAAGTCATGGCACCCGGTGCTCATGTCAAATCAGAAGCGGGTGTGGGAAGAAGAGAAGAAGGCCCTGGATGAGCGCAAGAAGATCGAGCAGGTCATGAAGGAGCGAGCCGAGGAGCGTCAAATTCAGGAACTCCAACAAATGCAGGAGGCAGCGGGCGGCAAGAAGCGAGTCGAGAGGGTCGACTGGATGTACAACGGTCCGGCAGATGGCCAGAAGGGTACTACTGAAGAGATGGAGGGATATCTTCTCGGCAAGCGAAGACTCGATGGGCTCGTCAAGCGTGACCCAGTCGAGGCTATCAAGAAGGATGCAAAGCAAGAGGGCTTTCTGTCCGCGCAAAACCCGAACACCGCCAGGGATACAGCGAGCAAAGTCAAGGCAGACCCTATGCTCATGATCAAGCAGCAAGAGCAGGCAGCATACGAGGCTATGATGAAAGATCCGACCAAGCGACGAGAACTCATGAAGGTTGCTGGGCAAGAAGAGCCGGAGAAGAAGGACCGCAAGCATCGGAGACATTACAGGGACGATGAAGAGAGATCGCGCAAGCGGAGACGCCACAGCGATGAGGATCGACAGTCTCGCAAGCACCGTCGAAGCCACCGAGACCGACCATACTCAAGATCACCCTCGAGGTCTCGCTCACCATCTCGAAGGCACCGACATTCTGACTACCATGATGAACGACGAAGCCGGCGAAGAAGCCCTTCCCGCTCTAGATCACCTTCGCCCGATAGACGTTCAAACAGGGACAAGTACCGTAGCGATCGCCGCACATCATACCCAAGTCCCAGAAGGTCAGGATCAAGATCAGACTCGAAATCTCCACCTCCACGCAGGCAGCAACGCAGAGAGGATCGATACCGCAATCGCACGCCGCCCCGACAACAGGATTCTTACAGGTCACGACCACGAAGACAGTCGCCTGACCGCAGGGATGGTCGATCAGATCGCAGGGACGAAAAGAGTGGGAGGAACGACGAGGAGGAGAGGGCAAGGAAGCTTGCTGCCATGCAGAGCAACGCAAATGGATTGGAAGAAGACAGGAAGAAGCGACTGGCTGAGCTGGAGGGGAAAGAGAGAAAGCAGCGTGAGGAGGAAGACCGGGTCAGGTCAGACAAAGGCAGGTTCTTGAACGGGGTCAAACGACAGGTCGATGCTACGGGCGATTTGAAGTCGCGGCTTCAGGGTAGGGGTGGACTTGCTAGGGGTGATGATTAGAGGTCTGAGCTAGTTGTGGAGCTAGCAGGTACTGTACAGGAGATGATAAAATACGTGTGTACAGCAGCTGATGACAGTCTGGCCTGAGTACAGACCACCACCAAATCCATCCACGTATACCGTCATGAAAGTGCTTGCATAAAGTCTGGTGACAGTCCCTGACCGCAGATCTCCTTTTCCCCCCATGGTTCCGATAGAGGTGCAATGTCTCGCGGGAAACCAAGCCTCAATGACATAACCAGGTCGCATTCTGGCTCCGCCCGACATCCGCAGCAGCATGGAACTGTTATTCGAGTCGGACCCAAGCCGCAGCCCACCAAAAAGCACAAGCCCTCCGCAAGCCGAAGGGAAAGGCTAATAATTGACGTTGACAAAAACAAGCAAGAAGACCACACAACCAACCAACATCTTTCCGGACTTGTCGTCTCTACACAACGACCTCGCCCTCTACGCCTCTGCCTGGGTTCCATATCGCCATCAATCATTGACGAGGCTAGACATTGGCATTGCGCGTCATACTTTTCCACCACTGTCGCTCGCTTGCCCGGCTGCGACTCCGCTTTCCCCAGCCCGTCTATTGCATAACGACTCAAAGTCCCCATCAACGTAATAATAACTCAACGTTGCGATACACAATTTTGAAGAGCTCTACCAGTTGCGACTACCTATCCCACCGCGACCGATTATCATATCGCCGAAAAGATGCCTCTCTGTGGCGGTACAAAGACGGTGCAGAGGAAGCTGGTATTATTGTACGTCATGTCAATCTGGACAAGAGGTGGAACAATTGGATAAAGGGATATCGTCGGACAGGCAAACAAGACATTCCACCAGTCACTAATACTCGACAGAGGTGACGGTGCATGCGGAAAGACATCACTACTCAATGTCTTTACAAGAGGCTACTTTCCAACAGTATAGTAAGGCCGACCCAGACTATCCGAAAACAGACGACTTGGAGGGACTGACATGATCACTAGCGAACCGACCGTCTTCGAAAACTACGTGCATGACATCTTCATCGACAACGTCCACGTTGAGCTATCATTATGGGATACTGCAGGACAAGAGGAATTTGATCGGCTCCGAAGTCTTTCCTACGATGACACGCATGCCATTATGCTCTGCTTCAGTGTGAGCCTACACCAACTGGGGTCGCATAGCCTGAAATATCTGATTCAGCTATAGGTCGACTCTCCAGAATCTCTCGAGAACGTGGAAGCGAAATGGGTCGGCGAGATCGCAGAGAATTGTCCCGGTGTCCGACTGGTGCTCGTGGCCCTCAAGTGCGATCTGAGGGAAGGACAGGGAGAAGAAGAAGTCGACGCGAACAACGAGCCAAAGCGGCCTCTGATTGACTACAAGCAAGGACTCGCAGTGGCAGAGAAGATCAGAGCGTTGCGATACCTTGGTATGCATATCGATTGCCCGGGATTCCAAAACATTGTACTGACCAGATTCAGAATGTTCTGCTATGAAAAATCGAGGCGTCAACGAAGCCTTTACGGAAGCTGCCCGTGTCGCATTGCAAGTTAAGAACGTAAAAGGCGACAAGAAGGGCGTTTCCTGCGCCGTCATGTGAGAGAGATCTGCTCTGCACAACCTCGCGTGCCTGGTCGCGAACGCAGGTCGGGCTTCATATTCACAGTGATTGAGACGGCACGTCGAGACATTACTTCAACTTTACACCATCCACTTCCATCATGTCATTACGATACAAAACTGGTGTTACGACATATACTTCTTCCCGTGTAGCAATCTTGGAGGAGTAATTTACTGTCTATTCTAGATATCCATGGTCTTTTGTTATGCAAGCGAGCTGGAGGAAAGAGCTGGAATGGGGAGGTTGGGATCAGAGGTCTCTCTCTCATCATGGAGCAGGTCTGGTATAGCGGCATTGAATCGCAGCGAGGAAACAGGAAAGCCTGCAAAGGACACAGCAGGGTAGTACTTGAATGAACATGTCCATTTGATCGACACCAACGGTGCATGCACATCAAGTCCAATGCCGCATTCGTGTCGAAGGATTTGTAAGCAGTGTTTGCAGTCGAGCGGTTCGTGCCACATATCTGCTGATTCTACTATACACCGCGCGGCCCACGATCTTTCGGTGGTCGATGATGCAGTGAATCAACCTGCATTCAACCAAGCGTGACCCAAGTACGAACAGTCACAGGCTGCAGGAACCGTGGAGAATCAAGGTTCTAAGATTTTGGATCTATACATTACGTGTTTACCGGTTCATACAACCATGCATCCTTCCTTCACTTCTTCTCCTCCTCCTCCTCCTCCTCCTCCTCTTCCACCTTTTCAACTTTCACATCGCTTGCCCCTTTCTCGAGATCCACGCCCTCCCGGCCCACCTCCCCCGTGTCGCCAGACGAGGCACTGCTCTCGCTTCCCCTCCCCCTGTCGCGGGTCCCCAGAAGTCCATGCTGCGGTAACACGGGCACGGAACTGCGCCTCCTCTCCTTGACCAGGTACTCGGCTTGGGTCACGGCGATGCTCACGCGCTGCTGGACCCGGATGCCCTTCTCGGGCCACGCGGGGTGGTCGGGGGAGGGATCGGGCGGGGGGGCGCCGTAGCTCTTGCTGCGGGCCATGCTGGGACGGCGCATGGCGGCGGCGGCGGCGGCGGCGGCGGCGGCGGCGGCGGCGACGGAAGCGGCGCGGCTCTTGTTGGCGGTGGTGGTGGTGGGCTGCGTGTCGCCCGGCTCCTGGGTCGAGCCCGTGTGCATGAGGTTGCGGCGCGTGAGGGCGTACAGCACTGCGTCCACGAAGCCGGACGAGGACATCAGCGTGCCCGCGACCAGGAGGTACCAGTTCGGCAGGAAGGCGCCTTGGTGCGCGAGCGACCACATCCTGCCTGCGCTGAGGGGCAGGGTGAGGATGATGTAGAAGACCGGGTACAGCACCATGGATCGCGCGGCGCGGTTGATCTTGCCGTGCGTGGCGGTTTGCGCTTGGCTGGTCATGACGATGGACATGGTGCGAGCCACGGTGGTTTTGATGTGGATTAGGAGGATGAGGTAGATGACGATGCTGCCGAGTTGCACGAGGAAGATCCAGATGTAGTGCACGGCCAGACGCTCGGTTTCGTAGAGCGCGGATACCCAGCACCAGGCGCCGGTGCGGACGAAGTAGGTGCGGCCGTGAATGGCGGGGCCGATGAAGGTGAGGAAGAGGGCTAGAAGCCAGGTAGCAAGGACAAAGAAGAGAAAGATGCGGTAGTCCAGTCGACGACCCACGATGGTGGTGTAGAAAGTGTGAGCCGCGATGAACAGAACGAAAAGGCCAGAGGCAACATCTCCAATGTTAAGGAACCAGCCTTGGGCGAAGCAAGCATTGGATGGTGCGAGAATTGCGTCTTGCGCCATCCAATGGAAGGAAATGACAAAAGCAAGTGATTGTTGAAAGTCAGCTACAAGGAGATTGATGAAAAGTACAAGATATTGGTTCTGGTCTTGTCAGCAATCCCTCGTCATGAGATCTTTCCACACGTACATAGCCCAAGTAGGATTTAGTGGTCTTCTTCCACGCGATGAATTTGGACGTGAGGAAGCAGAGTAGGCCAAAGGACGAAAGCAGTGAGACCAATCCCATGATTGCTGGTCCAAGGAGTCCCTTCTCCAGTACTGGTGGTAGCTTGTCAAGACTGAATGGGTAGGAGAAGTACGGGTGAGTGGCGTTGATCTCGAGAGCAGCGAAACTCGAGCCTGTTCCTGCATTGCTGATGGGCATCTTGACGATGTGTTTGACAGAGTTGTTGGCAGCTTAGAAGTGAACGTATGCAGATGCCTGAGCAGAGACGGCAAGTGCCAGCACAAGCCTGGTCGAGTGAAGATGTCCTTGGCTGATCTGCGATTGACCACCACGTGGGTATGGAACCTGGCAGCGCGACCACTGCAGAGATGCAGATGAGGAACAGCAGTTCAGCGAGAGGTCCAAAGATTTGTATATTCTTAGTGATTCCAACGGCGTTTGATGTTACCGTTGTCGTACCACGGTGATGACCAGCTCAAACGTTGTAAACGCACATGGGGTTTGGGAACCATTTATTACTCGTGGCAGAAATATGTGAAATTGATCAAGACGGAATCCAACAGTACTTACCGTCGCACTCGTCCTACTTGACCCTTCAGGATTCAAGGGCGCGCAGAGTGCTTGATGTTGGCAGTAATAGTCTGAACTGAGCCAGGTATGGGGGGTCAATGGTGGCAGTGTACAGAGATGATCCATGCCGGGCCAAAGGCTTCCGGCAGTGACATCAACCCAGCGAACCTTGAGTGGAAGAGCCTTCTCGTAGCTCGTGATAGTAGTCACTGAGTTGAATTACTGTCATCTTGCAAGACCGTTGTTTGTTAATGGCGAGGCCGTTGAATTGAACACAGGATCCTGACACTGACCAGTCGGCAGAGTTCAACGGAATATACCGGACATGGTTCAGTCCTTGTAGTGAACGTGTGCGCCCGCTCTGTGCTGGTGAATCATTCGTCAAGACCATTAGATTGTTGGAGGTTATAGAACAAAGTCGACGAATTACAACGGACGGGCGTTCTGGACGAGCAACGGCATGCCAAGCCCGCAGTGCAAGTCGCCCAGAAGCAAATACATCACAGGACAAACAGTTGTAAGTGTCTGAGAGAGAGAGGTTCATATGCCATTCCTGTTCATTGCTCCACCTGGTATCTATGCGAGTGTTTTCCTGTGTCCGACCATGACTACCTTGTCCGGTCTGGGACAACGCCTCGCTCCAAATCCTCGAGTTCATCCTCCCCCCCCAGTGGCTCTGCTGCTGCCGGGTCGTCATTCCTGGTGGCGACGGCTTGTTCCTGAACACCATCGAGTAATTCATCGTTATCGTCATCGTAAGAGTCATAGCGGCGGTCCGGGGTATTCGCCGCTGGTGTATTGGCATCGGATCGAGCAAGCGATCGTACCACGTCGCCTTTACAAATTGGACAGGTTCGTCGTCGAGTTGTAAGCCAAGGTGTGCTGTCAATGCGTTAGCAAAGTTCAGAAACTGCTCCCTTGTATACTTACATGCACTCCGCGTGGAATTCATGGCCACACGGCAGGCTCATCACCCTGCTTACACCGTCGACATACTCCTCCAAGCAGACCACACATTCACGTTGCTTGCCGCCGTACTTGCGACGCCATTCCATGAGACCGGCTTCCCGCTTTTCCTGGATCTGGTCGAGACTGAGATTGGCCGGTGTCGTGTTGGCATAGCTAGAGCTCGCAATTGGCACTTCACCAGTCGTGCGTGATCGGGGGCGTTGACTGATTGGGCGCGCACTCGAGTGGAGCAGCGGGGTCGTCGAGTCAGGCGCAGGCGGTGTACCTGGCGGTGAAACTTGAGCACTGCTGGTCGTTGCACTTGAGCTGGCAATGGTGTGGTATGTCCGGACAGGTAGTCTCTCCACGACAGACTTTGGTGCTCGCCATCTGCGTCGTCGAATACGTGAGCGGAGAAGGAGTAGTGCGTACACCACAGTCAGAGTGACCAGCGGAGACACCACCAAAACCAGCAGAGTGTCAAAGAATGGTGACGACGACATGGTCGTCGGCTCAAGAGTGACCCACAGACCTTCATGTCGAGGAGGCTTCTCCCGCTCTTTCTTGCCATCCTTTTCTTTGTCACCTGGCTCTTTCTTGTCATCCTGGTTCGTCTTTGGGGGCGTGGCAGACCTGTGCTTCTTTTCCTCCGACGTTTCGCTCTTCAGCCGACCGAGCCAGGTACGGCCCTGTGATGATTTGGATTGTGAAGTCGAAGAGCTCTTGAGAAGAGCGGCCTTGCTCTCCTGCTTGGTCGACTTTAGTAGCTTGGCTGTATGGCTCTGCTTGCCGTATTCGCCACTTCCGGGCGTAATGCTGCCGCCCTTTGGCGCTGCGGAGATATTTTCCTCGTCTTGCTTAGTCGAAGTTGACTTCTTTGACTCATCATCTTTTGGCTTCGACTCGACAAGATCCGGATCCCGCCAGTCTTGCACACCGATGACGAAGCCATCGCTGGAGCCTTTCTCTGCTGGAGGCTTGGATTTGGCGGATTTAGCATTGTCGCTACTGTCGAAGTCCTTCTGCAGAATCCAACCGATGCTTCCACTGCTTGGTGGTCGATGATTGTCCCGTCGCGGCCCTGAACCTGACGACCCAGAGAAAAGTGACCGAAACCATCCTTTGCTCGCAGTGGTTGCCTCACTCTTCTCGCTCGCGTCCAAAGAAGTGGAAGACTTGGGAGTGGCAGACTCTGCCTTTGAATCCTGTCTTGCCTGTCCTGAACCCTGCTTGGCCGAATCGGCAGGGTTCTGGCCTGACTTTTCTGCAGTGACGACAAGACCGATCCGCTTTGCCTCGTCGAGAGAAATATCTTCCAATAAACCACCGGAAGGAATGAGGGAGGACAGAAGGTGAGCTGTCGTGTGTGAGGTGAAGAGCGAGGGAATGGTCACATTAGATGTGTCTCCTCGAGCGTACATTGTGACCAGAGGGCCACCTCGTATGTTGTCGCCGACGATCAAAGCGGTTCCACCACGCCTCTGAACCCACTTGACCTTTTCCAGGAAGCCGCAGCCGCCGCGGCTCAGCAGGACCACTTTGCCGGCAATCTCGGCGCTCTCTTGAAGCGACTGGATATCGGCATGACCTTGCTTCTTGCCGTCAGCGGCGTTTGACGCATCTGTAGCAGTCAAAGGATGATGTAGATGGTCATCGGTACCGTCATCTTGGGATGGTGTGTCCTTCTTGATCTCGGCGACAGCTGCTTCTTTGGTGCCCCTTCTCTTGATGTCTGATGATGTGAGAGGTGAGTCATTGGACTCTGTCCCGGCAGTCTTGCCATTCTTGTCGCTGGATTCGCTGGGCTTGCCAGGTGACACGCGACCACCGCTTTCGCTCCAACCTGGGACATCGCTGCATCCCAATTCTCCTTCGGCATTTGCGACGCCACCTCTTGACAAATCATCATCGCCGAACCCACTTCCTATCCATAGTTGACCGCTCAAGCCACTAGTAGGGAGCATGGGTCCGAAGGCCGCTGGTCGCGCAAGGAAGAAGGTCGAGTTGTCGTCGGTGAGACTGATGATTGCCGATGGTGGGAACAGCGACGATGGCGCTCGCCAATCGAACATGGACCTGAACCTTCCTTCTTCATGATGAGCTGTCACATGGGCAGATCTCCTTGTGGCGATGAAGGATAGCAGTAGGACGGTGCAGAGGCAAGACGCGATGGTAGCTACCAGCCGTAGAGGCCGCATCGTGGTAGACTATTGTCCGATCCCCTGCTCTTGACTTGTTGCCCTCAACCTAGGACGCAAGATAGCTCATGAGGTGTGCTTTCCGATATGTCGCGTTGAGGGGACGCTCCGTGCTCAAGCGGGAGAGGAGATAGGGTGTAATAACGGGGATGAAAAGTTAATGCGGCGCAGACGCTGGAGATGCTTTCCCAAGCAAACTAGCAGGTGGGACAAGAAGTAGTCAAAGGCAGAAGAGGTTCTGGAGAACTAGAACTGCTCAGCAGACCACCTATGCGCGGTGTAACGAGGAGGTTTAGGGGCCGTACTACAGTTGCATGGGTTGATGTGACCATGGGACGACCTCGAACAAGTCATGATGCACAACCACATCCGCTTGGCGCCGAAAGTTGCCGAACGCCGGTCAAGTCACGTGCGTGAAAATTAGAGTGTCCTCATGTGGTCCAGCCCATGGCCCTGCATAAATTCGCTTTCTTTTGATATTCCACGTTATATTGGTCACAACTGGATGTCGACGCGCCTTGGATCCATCCTAAAATGCGGTAATTGTACAGTGACCTATATGCATGGTTCGATCAAGGACTTTGCTCTGACCTGAGCCGACAGCTACGCAACCCGTTACGATGACTCTCACTCTGGTGCAGTGACCAACACAAGCAAAGGCGGAGCTGTGGCTGGAGAGAGGGCGGAACTTGTTCGGTATAGAATCTGCACTCCTCCTTGTGAAGCTTTCCATTCATTCATTCCTCGATCGGCAAAAGGGCATGTGGATGCAGTGGGATACAGATCCGACCCCGCGATTCCAGCTGACCAAGAGAGGCCCGAGTGTCCTTTTTCTCTTTTCTGTGACTGGTTTTCTGGATAGCACGGGTCAGCCACGACTTGGATCGACAGACATAGAGACCCGTCCAAGCGGACAGATCGACGACCAAGCGACGGCAAAGGGCGATCATCTGTGCCAAAGCTGTGGGCGAGGTCAAATTGTCTCTCTTTCCCACACGCAACCTCACCACCTCTGTACCGCTGATCATCGTATCTGCACCTGTTCTCTGATCGCTCCACGTCTCAGACGCGTCCTAGCTCCGGTACTGACTTCTATCTCGCACTGGAACAAGCGGATCCCAAGTCATCCTTCGTCATGTTTTTTTTGGGGGGAGGCGCAAACCACCTCCGGCCGTTACACGTAGCTGCCACATTCCCTAAATCATACATCTTTGGACAGCTCCTTGCCGTGGGTCTTCTAATCTTCCTTACCTTCAGTCTTTCCAATTTTCTTCGTTTGTAGTATACTTCTGCGTTCTGAGCATCACCAAGCATCAATACTCTCAACCTCCTAATTACAGAGGAGACCTAGATCTCGCCAGACTCCGACCTCGCACCTACCTTCTTGACTCGACAGCTCAAGCAACACCTCACCCTCACGAGGCACAACAAAGTTCCGCCATCATGAACGTGGAGCCGCCTTCAGGAGGACTACACCTCCCCTTCATCAAGAGGAATCCGCATCCGACCGAAAGACGACTACGCGGGTTCGAGTGGCTCCCTAACAAGGTTCGCAATCACTTCATCGCCATGCTGGGAGAATTCTGCGGCACTTTTCTTTTTCTCTTCTTCGCCTTCTCAGCCACCCAAGTCGCCAATGCAAGTAGTGCCGGAGCCGACACGGGAGATACTGGCTCTCTTGCTCAGGCGCCGAATGCATCTGCTCTGCTCTACATTAGTCTCGCCTTTGGTTTCTCGCTCGCCGTCAATGCTTGGGTCTTCTTCAGGATCAGTGGTGGACTGTTCAACCCAGCGGTATGTCGAGGTTGAGTTCAACCAATTGCCTGCCACTGATGCTTTACCCAGGTCACCCTCGGCATGTGCCTCATCGGTGCTGTGAAATGGTCAAGAGGTGGGCTGATCTTTATATCTCAAATTCTGGGCGCCATCTGTTCGGCGGCTGTAGTGTCAGCTCTCTTCCCCGGCGACCTCAACGTCTCGACCACGCTAGGAGGAGGAGCCAGTGTCGCGCAGGGCGTGTTCATTGAGATGTTCTTGACAACCATGTTGCTCTTTACCATTTTCATGCTGGCGGCGGAGAAGCACAAGGGTACATTCCTTGCCCCCGTCGGTATCGGACTTGCCTTGTTCATTGCAGAGCTCTCGGGTAAGCTTTTCGACCGCATTTTACCGTCCAGCACTGACTTTTCTGAAAGGCGTGTTCTTTACCGGTGGCTCTCTGAACCCAGCGCGATCATTTGGGCCATGCGTTGTTCTCCGGACCTTTCCAGACGAGCATTGGATTTACTGGTTGGGTCCAGCGCTGGGCGCATGCCTAGCTGTTGCCATCTACCGCTTCATCAAGACCCTCGAGTACGAGACAGCCAATCCCGGTCAAGACTTTAACGAGAAGGAGGCGGAGGTCTTCCAACCCGATGACAACCCGGTGACGGCCGCTGATGTCGCGAGACCGACCGTGGCCATAGGAAATCCAGACTACGTCGCTGACCACCAAGGAGTTAGGAGCTCACGGGATCTGACTGGTCGTCAAAATTTGGGTAGCTCCGGATCGTCGACAGTGTCCCCAGTAACCTCTCGAAATCCGCCCAGAGTCGATGGAGCTTCAACTGACCACGGACCAACAGCACCTGTCCCTGCCAGAAAGCCTACACCATCCGATAGATTTCTAGCCGCTACCGAGGTAGAAGAAGGAACTATGGGAGGGAATTACAAGGTGTCTGGACTTTGATTGTAGACAGGTCTGTCATACCGAGATAGCGATTCTATTCCTTGTCAGTATATGAAAACACCTATGGACGACCATTTCTACACAGAACGTTTTGTGAATATGATCGAATGAGGGTAGATGACAGATCCAAGAAGTCTTTGCATGGAATGCCACAAGACGTAGTAGTCGTGATCTAAAGCATGCAATATTGTCAGCTGTCTTACGTTTTCTCCGACAATGACACTTTCCATTCGCAGCGCGGCAATAAGTCATACACGATATTACCCATGACACTTTCATAGAAGCCATCCAGCGTTAACATCCAAAGCTTAGCGTTTCGGGCAAAGCACGCCGACCGATCGTGGCATAGCAGGCTTTAACGGCCGCCAACGAAGAAGACCGCTGCAGCTTTGTCACTTTCATCGTCCACGTCTGTGCTCTAGAGAGTGTACAACTTCAAGTCTCCTAGCCTCATCGCACAGAGGATGATGTCTTATAGTGGATGCCGGTGATGTTGCTGGCATGGACATGAGGGCTTCTATCCGACTCCAACAGTACGTTCGCCGGAGCCATGGAGCGACCAACCACATCCTTGCCAGGTTCTATGTTAAGCTTTGCCTTTTTACTTGTGTCACAGATCTTTGAGGAGACTCTTCCCGTCAAACTTGGAGGGCCATCTGCCAACAACACTCGTTACAGTTCATTCGGGTCTCGTGACCATGCCCCGGACCGCTGAGTCTTTGATCTCATCGCCCACGGCGACATGCTTTGCACCGTTTCCAGCGGATTCAAGCATCGCCTTCGACGTTGGTCGTCCCGTCTTGCTCTTCAGCCTTCAGCCGCGGCGACAGTTGCATTTCAACCTTCTGCGAGAGCCATAGAGCACTAGGCCAACCCTCCTCCCGGACATCCACGGTACGTGACGTCTGTAATTGAAGTCTATACGCTCAAGACGGTCGGCGAACGATTGGCGCTGGACCCAAATGTCTGACAGTGATGGCAACAATACAGGGTACAGGTCGTATAAGCCCTGTCTCGAGGCAATGTATAAACATGCTGGGTCCGCTGAGGCACCAGACCTGAGCACATCACCTCAACACCTCTCCACACCAAGTCAACATGGCACTCGATCTCGCCGTACAAGTCCCCACTCTTATTGGTAGTTGCTTGTCCTTCCTCGCAACCAGCACTGTGCTTGTGCTGTACATGCTAAGATGGAGCGAGTGGACCAGTTTCCGACACAACCTTGTCCTCAATCTCACCATAGCTGGTATTGTTCACCATCGACAGAACACGACGAGGAGACTAACGATGGGTAGAATTCATCAACTCGGCCAACAATGCGATATCCGGTATCATCACCTTCACCAGAGGCTCTTCACTCGTGCCTTCGCCTGGTTGCACTGCCAATGGCTTTATTGGCCAGTTGTCCGTCCAGGTATGTTTGTTGGGTCCTTCGCCATCTTCCTTTACTGATCAATGTCCATCACAGGCCGCTGACTTTGGTATCCTCTCCATCGCCATCTCCACTGCTATGGTGGTCACTCGCACTAAGCGAGTGCGCGACTACAGCAAGTTGACTAGAGGATTGATTTGCGCTTTTGTCTGGTTTGTCCCCACCATCACTGGTAAGATCCTAGCCCGCTCTACATCATCGGCAGATCTGATCTCTTCGCAGCCATCGTTGCGCTGGCTACCGATTCGATTGGCCCAGTGTCCGGTAATTGGTGCTGGATCAAAGCCTCGAGGAGTGATCTACGCTACGGTTTGACCCACGGCTGGCGCCTGGCGATCATCTTTATTACCCTAGTCCTCTACGCCTACGTGTTCGTCATGCTGAAGAGGCACTTTGAAAAGATGAGCGACTTGATGTACGGAAAGAGTTCAGACGGAACGAAAAGGACAAAGGGAACTCACGGAGCCACCGTCGCTACCGTCAACGAAGATGAAATCGGACTTAGCGGTATTGAAGCTGGCAAAGACAGTAAGTCCTTCGAATACCACTGATCTGGTTCCACGACTTACAACAAGTAGCCACCGATACACACGAGAAGGGCGAAATCAAGAAGCAAACAATTGTCACCGTCCAAGTCGACTCCGACAAGACCGAGAAAGTCAAAGTCGTCCAGAGCGGTCCCAACATGAACAAAGGCAGAGCTACAGGTTCTGACGTTGCCCGCATCTTGATTCTCAAGGCGTACCCTCTCGGCTACATCATTCTCTGGATTCCTGGTATCGTCAATCGACTTGTCGAGGCTTCGGGTCATAAGTCGAGACCCTTTGCCATTATGCAGGCCAGCACACAGTATATTGGATTCGTCAACTCGGTGACTTATGTGTTGCAGGCGGTGATTACGGAGAAGATGAGGAAATAGTATGCGGATTCCTTTTGTAAGATAGACGGAGAAGATATCCAGGTTGCAGATACCCAGAAAATAGCACATGTATCAGAAGTGTATGATCAGAAAATTGTGCTTGCCAGAATCGGTCGGTCTTCACTCCGCAAAAAGGGTCGAAGCTTTCTTGGGTGTGAGATCTGATCGGCAAAGTGTGAGATCTGATCGGCCACAACGTCACCACAAATCGTCCGCAGCACCTTTTGCTCCCTGTCTGTCGAGCATCAGATTTGTTGACTTTTCTCATGGCTCCATTATAGCACGCGACTAGACTTCTCTTTCGTCTAGCTCCACAGAGAGCAATGATGCTCACGACCACCTCCGCATGCCGGCGCCGTCTGGCTCGGAGCTCTCTCCATACACCGACCACAAGATACCTCACCACCATCCGCGCTCATGCCGCTCCTGGTCGCTCCATTTCCTTAGTCGTTAGACCGTCTCTGCGCTCAAGTCTATCCTCGTCATTCCTCAGCTTGATCCTTCCAGCGCGACTCTACTCCCAATTTCAACCCCTCCGACCGCCCTCCCCATCCTCGCTTGGCGCTCCCGTCAAAGCAAAGACCTACCCCCGCACCCGCCGCTACTTCCGTCGCCTCCTCTATCTAACCTTCTTCACTACCGCTCTGCTCACGGTCGATACCTACGCCTACGACGCCTGCCTCACCCGCTCCCTTCGTACCTTCCGCGACGGCCTGATCACTGCCCTCGACTACAAGATCAACTTCCGCGAAAACCCACCCTTCGCGGACTCTCTGACGGATGTACACCGCCGGTCCGCTGAACGCCTCTTTCACCTCCTCCGCAGCAATGGCGGCCTCTACCTCAAGATGGGCCAGGCTATCGCCATGCAATCCGCCATCTTACCTCCGGAGTTCCAGAAAATGTTCGCGCGCATGTTCGACGACGCGCCCCAAAACGGATGGGAGGACGTGGAGAAGGTGATCCGCGAAGACTTTGGGAAGAACGCAGCGGAGGTGTTCGGGGTCGGGTTTGCGCTCGATCAAGAGACGCCGGGACAAGGGATCATGGAGCGGACAGCCAGGGCGAGCGCGAGTGTAGCGCAGGTGCACTGGGCGAGATTAGCGGACGGGAGAGAGGTGGCGATCAAGGTCCAGAAGAGGGAGATACGGCGACAGGTAGGCTGGGATTTGTGGGCTTTCAAGGTCGTGGCGAAGATCTATACCTACTGGTTCGATATCCCGCTCTACTCGCTGGTGCCGTATATCAGCGAGCGGTTGTTGATGGAGACGGACTTTCGAGAGGAAGCGAAGAATGCGGATCGCATGAGGGAGTTGGTGCAGGGTGAGCCGAGGTTGAGGGATAGGGTGTATATCCCGCAGGTGTACCACGAGGTGAGCAGCAAGCGGGTCATGACGGCCGAGTGGATCGAAGGGGTCAGGTTATGGGACCGAGAAGCCATCACGGGCAGCTGGCAAGGCGGATGGCGACAAGGCAGCCCCGGCGCGCAAGGACGGGAGCTCACACCGCCAACACATTCCGAGATGGAGAAACTGAGAGCCGAGAACAGCCCAGACCACCTCAAACCCGCTCGCGACAGCTGGCGAGGCAAGGACGGCAAAGGCGGGCTTGGTCTGAACTACAGTCCGGTAATGGAGACCATGGTCTCCCTCTTCTCCGCGCAAATGTTCCTCTGGGGTCTCGTCCACTGCGATCCGCACCCGGGCAACATCTTCATCCGCCGCAAACCCAACGGCAAACCCGAGCTGGTCCTCATCGATCACGGCCTCTACATCACCATGTCCGACAGGTTCCGGCAAGAATACGCGCAGTTCTGGAAAGCCCTGATGACGTTCGACAACAGCACCATCGGCCGCATCGTCAAGGGGTGGGGCATCAACAGCCCGGACCTCTTCGCCAGCGCGACGCTGATGAGACCGTACACGGGCGGCGACAACAGCACGAGCGAGGAGATCCGGCAGATGAGCAAGAAGGAGGAAAGGGAGCGGGCGTACGCGATGCAGATGCGCATGAGGCAGGGCGTGAGGGATATCCTAGGCGACGAGAGGAAGTGGCCCCGCGAACTCATCTTCATCGGCCGCAACCTCAGGATCGTGCAGGGAAACAATCAGTTCTTGGGCAGTCCGGTCAATCGCGTCAAGATCACGGGGGTGTGGGCGAGCAGGGCGCTGGCCGAGGAGAAGGGCATCGGCATCAGGGAGAGGACGAGGTTGTATTTGAGCCACGTCGTCTTCAGGACCGTGTTGCTGGGTAGCGATCTCGTTTGGTGGTGGAGTCGGCTGCGGCAGTGGGTGGGCATCGGGCAGGGCATGGACGACGATATCGAGCAGAGTATGAGGACCATGGCAAAGGTACGTGTTGATTGAGAACGATGGTGAGGAGATGCATGCTGACCAGTGACCAGGGCTTTGGGATCGAGATGCAGCACGGCGTCTTTGACGGTTGATGGCATGCCAGACGCTATTCCCCGACTTGTAAGATATAGATCAGCTTAGACCAAACGGATGCCTTGTAGACAGACCACGGCTAGACCCGGTACGAATAGATCCTTTCAATGATACCACTTCTACTATCAATCGGACGGCAAGATCCGAGCGTACCGCAGGGAATCAATCCCGTCCTCATTGATGTTCTTTCTTGATTCCGCTCCAGTGGCAGCTGCTGGTTTACTGCACTGAGTGTACTTGTCTATGCCGGACGATGCAAAGAAGAAGAACTTGGGATCAGCATTTCCGTGGCTCAAGCGTCGGCTAAATGCTTATCAATTACATACATCTCAGAAGTCTATTTGCTGACTGGCAGAGCCAAGGTCTAAGATGTCCAGTTCAGTCATTCAGTAGCGCGACTGTGTATTCATTAATACGGCTCATTTTTTTTTGGCTAGTTCCCAGGCTAAGCGTCGTCATTCCAGATCTTCACATCTCCTCTGTCGTCTCCCGGCCCCTCCACATTCCTCAGGTACCCAGGCGCACAGCTACTGAATCGGATCTTCGGCTGCTGGTTGACGTAAAAGTCATCGTACTTGCTGTTCAAAGCATCTTCTAGACTCTTGACCTTGCCGTCGGGATGGATTCGTCCCCATGGGTCACGACATGTCTGCGCTTTGCAGGTCTTGAGCACCATCAGCAGGGTGTCGAGGCGAGCTTGTAGTCGTAGACGGTATGCCGGATCTTCGATGTCATCCTTGCCGCCGCGATGGAGTGACCGGGTAGAAAAGGTATTCTTCACGTCTCCATGCACTCCTCTGCGCTGAGGTGACGGGCCGATAGCAGGGACGGTGGAGTTGGTAAACTCCACGGCCAGATTCTCCAGCTGCTGAGAGTCTGTTCGCATATCGTACAGCTCTCGTTCATTGGTGCACCAGACCATGTAAGCTAGATTGAACCGATTATCCGTGCTGATCAAGCGGAGGGATTTGTAGGTATTGTTATTGTTTGTTGGGTCCAGGAGCTCGTTGGCATAAGCACCTTCACCAAAGTTCGCACCCCAGAACTCCACGTTCACATGTTCATGCTTTGTGAATGTGGCATTATGTCGTGGGCCATGGACATGAGTTGTCGAAGAGAGCTCGTCAGCCCGGCGCTGATGTTCCCAAATAGGCATGGCAGAACCATCGAATTCAGGACGTGGAGGGATACCGGCTATCTCGTAGAGAGTAGGAGCGATATCGACATGAGAGGTCGGGTACGTCACAGTGACATTCTTGGCAATGCCAGGACCACGGATGAAGAAGGGTATGTTAATGTCCTCCTCGATCGGGCATGATTTGCCAGCAGGAAGTCTGTGTTGGCCAACATGGAACCCATTGTCCGAGGTGTAGATGATGTAGGTGTTGTCAGTGATGCCCAGGGCGTCGGTCTTTGCCACTATGAGGTTGATCAGGTCGTCAACGGAGGCAAGAGTCTGGAGTCGAGTGCGGTAGAACTGGTCATAGTAATCGATCACTGTTTGGTTCCACTGCCGTAGACCCTTGAAGTACGATGGGCCATTGGCCACATCAGGATTGAAGTTTGGCGTCCGTGGTACCTTTACACCCGGATAGAGATCTCTGTACTTGTCCGCAGCGACAGGGGGGTTGAACTTGGCCGGACCTCTCGGCTGGCCTGGAATTGTTGGCGGAATGACTGTCTCTCCATGTGGCCCGATGGGTGCTACGGTTAAGAAGAAAGGTTCCTCCGAGGCAGTGGCCTGATCCATAAATTCAACAGCCTTTTGAGCAACTACATCGGTTGAGTACTGCCCAGGCAGATTTCGAGGCGGATCTTGGTTGCTCTGCATGGTGGTATTGTAATAGATGTAAGTACCAGGATCGATCAGGACTGTTGATTGTTAGCATGGCTCGATATCGATGAGACTGGAGTTCATGTACAGTCTGTGGCGTTGAAGCCCTGAGGGTACGGTGAGTTGTAATTGATAGTGGAATGATTGTTCATCAGTTTCCCTGTGTAGTAGGTGTTGTAGGAGTTTTGCTGGAACCATGATGGCAACCAGTGTCCATTCAGACCTTCCTGGACAAACTTGGGATAACCGCCTAGTGCTTATCAGCGCTCTGTGGCTCCTCAGGACGGCCCACATACCGAATGGTAACTTGACGTCTGTGACATTTGTATTATGGGCGTGCTTGCCGGTGAGCAAGGACACGCGAGAGGGGCAGCAGACTGCAATGGTACAATAGTGCTTCTGAAAGTATGTCCCCTGCTCGCGGAACTGCTGTCGCACGGCAGGCTGATAGTCCAAGGAGCCAAGTAGAGAATCTTGATCGTCGGTAATGATGAATATGATGTTGGGACGTTTCTGATCCGAGGATGCAGCAGCAGAAGCTGCCAGAAAGCATGTACCCAAGCCAAACAGAGACTTCATCTTTGCTGCTGGTCTAGACGACAGTGATGTGTTGTCAAAAGGAGAAACACGACTTTTGAGAAACGTGCCCTATTTCTTTTGCAGGGCTCAATCATGTTTTCGGGTTGTGGAGCATCATCAATTGACGTCGTTGGGGTGGACCTCCCCTACTATGCAGCCCGGCAGGCAGGGCAAACGTGCACCTAATCCGCATCAACGAACTACCACGCTACAGCTGAATCCAGGAATGTCTGCACGTACATCGAATTGATTATTGGATGGAAATGATACAAGGTGGAGGTGTACCTGACGCTAGAAAACCTTCAGCTGCTGGAACGAGTCGATCACCGTCATCAGAGCTTCGCCGTCCTTGTCCTTGTCCCAGTGGCCTATTCCTGTAGATCTTGTAAGGAGCAGAAGCAGACTATCAAGAATGCTCCTTCGAGAGAAAAAGATTTAGGGCGTAGACACAGCGTGTATGGAGAGGAAAGGACTCGGAAGCGGTGAGGGAACACGTCCGGCGTCGTAGGCAGTCGGTCCCGTGACCTGTTCCGCCGCAGTCCTACTTTTACGGTGGGCTTTCTGCAAACACGAGCCTCTCGACGTACAGCTGGCTACTGCTACTAGACGTCATGGTCTCGTCGCCAGCCAGAGGCACCAAGCGAAGTGCCGACGAGGCCTTCACTGCGCCGCGTCGAATCCGTCCGCTCCACGAAGACGTAGTCAATAAGATCGCTGCTGGCGAGATCATCGTCGCTCCATTCAATGCCATCAAGGAGCTAATCGAGAATGCTGTGGATGCGGGCTCAACGTCGATAGAAGTGCTCATCAAGGATGGCGGCTTGAAACTGCTGCAGATCACGGATAATGGCAGCGGCATCAATGTGGGTTGCCAATACGTAGTCCCACCGAGACTGTCACTAACCCCCATCAGCGAGATGACCTAGCTATCCTCTGCGAACGCCATACCACTTCAAAGCTCAAGACCTTTGAGGATCTCACTTCCATCGGCACATATGGCTTTCGCGGAGAAGCTCTGGCCAGCATCAGCCATATAGCTCATCTCACAGTCACGACCAAGACACATGACTCTTCTTGCGCATACAAGACTTACTATCTAGGGGGAAAGCTAGCTCCTCCGAAACCAGGACAGTCGGCGGACCCACGGCCGTGCGCTGGGCGACAAGGCACGCAGATACAAGTGGAAGATCTGTTCTACAACGTACCGAATCGCAGAAATGCTTTCAGATCACCAAGCGAGGAGTACGCTAAAATCCTGGATCAAGTCGGCCGATACTCGGTGCATTGTAAAGGCGTCGCATTCTCATGCAAGAAGCACGGCGACTCAGGCGCATCTCTGTCTGTCCCTGCACACGCAGATGTGATAGATCGGATTCGACTTGTTCACAATAGCACTATTGCGAATGAGCTGTTCTCGTTCAAGGTCGAGAATGAGACGCTCGGCTTCACCTCTGAGGGCTGGGCGAGCACGGCAAATTATTCTGGCAAGAAGACGAACATGCTCCTCTTCATCAACCACAGATCTGTCGAATCCTCCGCCATCCGCAAAGCAGTCGAGCAGACTTACCAACCATTCTTACCACGCTCAGGGCATCCCTTTGTGTATCTCAGCATAGACATTGATCCTGCGAGAGTCGACGTCAATGTTCATCCTACCAAAAAAGAAGTCAACTTCCTCAATGAAGAAGAGATCACTTCACTCGTCTGTGATGAGATTCGTATGTCTCTCGGCAAAGTCGACACTAGCCGCACGTTCATGACACAATCGCTACTCACAAGCAAGCGTCCGACCAATACTGCAGACACAGATACACCCATGCTCGATGCTTCGGGCACAGCCGAATTTCCAGGAGAAGACACGCCCTCCCGTCCTCCTCAAAGTCGGGCTCGTAAGCCCTATGAGAACAGTCTCGTCCGCACTGACGATCGCGCCCGCAAGATCACCAGCATGCTTCCTCCAGCTCGTCCCGACTCCCCGGACAAGTCCACCCTCCCATCCGATACTCCGACCTACACTACCACCGATAGAGAGCACACCCTCTGCCGTCTCACCTCCATCAAGAACCTCCGCGCCGCCGTCCGCGAAGACATCCACAACGACCTCACCACATCCATTTCTACCCACACCTTTGTTGGCATCGTCGACTCCTCCCGCCGTATCGCGGCCATCCAGTCCGGCATCAAGCTCCTGCTGATCGACTATGGCCTGTATGCGGCAGAATACTTTTACCAACTCGGCCTGACTGACTTTGGCAATTTCGGTGTCATCAGTCTCGATCCACCCCTGGATCTGCGAGAAGTCCTCGCCATCGGTGCCAAGAAAGAAGAGGCAGCCATGTCCGACGTCCAACGCCGCGTCGACCCCGACTTTGACTGGGACGTTGCCGTTGAAAGAGTCCACGCCCAATTGCTGGGCAGACGGGAGATGTTGGCCGAGTACTTCTCCCTCCTGATCAGCGAGGACGGCCAGCTTGAGGGTCTCCCGCTGCTAGTGAAAGGGTATACGCCGAGCATGGCCAAGATGCCCGCCTTCTTACTCAAGCTGGGTCCGAAAGTGGATTGGACCGAAGAGGAGCCCTGCTTTAAGACTTTCTTGCGGGAGTTGGCTGCCTGGTATGTCCCCGAGCCAGTGGCGAATGAGGAAGAGGCAATGACCGAGGACATGAAAGGGCGGAAGAGATATTTGATGAGAGTGTTGGAGCATATCCTCTTTCCTGCCATGAAGAGTAGATTGGTGGCTACGAAGGGACTGAGGAGGGGTGTGCTGGAGGTGGCGGATTTGAAGGGGTTGTATAGGGTGTTTGAGAGGTGCTAGTCAGCGGAAAACTGTGAGTCATGGCAAAGCTTCTGTGCAGATAGCATGATGCCTCAGGCGGGTTGTGCGTCGATAATGTTTGCTAAATACATGACTGCTCACAACCAGGATCAGACAGACTCGCTCTGACACCCAAGTTGACGATCTTGCGGTTGTTGTGGATTCACGTCTATTGTGATTAGTGGTCGATGAGTACGTGAGAGATTCTTGATTTTATTTTCTGATATAATGTGTCTGTAATAATACTCCATGTCATGGAATCGGCTATGCGCACATGCCGAGACTTCTCCATTATGCCTCACCACGCTACGCATGAGCGTCCTTGTCGCCCACCTGCTCAATATGCTCCGCTTCTCCATCGAAAGCGTCGACCTTGGTCTTGTGAAAGTGTCTGGCAGGCACCCCCCTGTCAAAGAGCAGATCCAGCTCGGCATATGTCCTGCCGACCGGCTCCGGCACCCTGAAGAAGACGTAGATGATGCACAGGAAGCAGCTACCCGCCCAGAAAAAGCCGGCATAATTCCCCCAGTCCCAAGCGCTTGGGTTGATCATGTAGGGTGTCAGAACGCTACTGACGATCGCGATGACGATGTAGCAGGCTCGTCCGAGCACGACGGTCTTGACTGCGAGTCGACGAGTGGGGAGTTCGGCGACCAGGGAGTAGCAGACGGTGCCGACGGAGAGCTGGTAGGAGAGCGCCCAGCCAAGCATCATAGCACCCGTGGCAAGTGACCCGGCACTCCTGTTGGACTCTGGGACCAATCCGAGGAAGCCCATGACGAAGAGCATCATGAACAAGAAGCAGAGACCGTAAAGGTATAGGGAGCGGCGACCGATACCGCATGACATCAAGAACCAAGCGCCGATCACACCTGCCATGTTAATGCCGTATTGGCCGAGTGCGAAATCGTAAGAGGTTGACGTGGGCACCCCGGCTTGCTGCAAGAAGTAGGTCGAGTAGTTGCTAAAGTTGTTGCCCGACAAGTTCTGGATCGCCCAGACCATGCATACGATCTCCGTCCGACGAAGGTCTGTGCCCTTGAAGCAATCCAAGTACGTGGCACCGGAGGTGATTTCGTTCTCGAGAGCGTTTGTGTGGACCATCATTGCTACAGCCTCGTCCGAGTTGAAGTCACTATCGCCCTGGCTCGTTAGCCTTTCGAGCGACCTCTTGGCCTGGTCCAGCTTTCCCTTTCGCACAAGCCACCACGGCGACTCTGGAGCAAAGTAAACGCCGATAAGCAGTGGCAGTGGCCACATCCATTGCAAGCCGTAGGGGATGCGGTATGCCCACTCGTCCTGCCTGTTGAGCATAGACTTGATGACACCGATTCCGATAATCTGGCCGAGACCCCAGCAAAAGTTCACATAGGTTGTCAGGTACCCTCGGAGCGCCACTGGGCACACGTCGGCTGCGTAGGAAATCGTGAGCGTCTGGAACACGCCCCATGGTATTCCACACAAGATCGACGCTGCCAGCAGTGCTCCCACATTCTGGGCCGTGAAATATATCGAGATGAATGCTATGAGGCACACGAGGCTGCCCATGAGGGTATACCGATATCCGAGTCTTTCTGAAATCCACCCATTGAGGAGCAGCCCTATAATCTCTCCCACGTTGATACCATTGCTGAGACCGGATTGCCAGGGGGCTGAGATCTGGTAGGTACCGTCGGCGGTCAGGGTACCATATTTCTCGTTGAATTGAGGAAAGGCGTAGAAGTTGGAAAGCAGCGAGACATCATAGCCCTCCATTGCGATACAAGTAGAAATCAGAACTGACCACCCTATCGCCTTTGGGTATAGCTTGATGCCCTGCCACAAGCTCATCTTGTGCTCTTTGTCGGACGCATTTTTCGCATTGGCGATGAGGAACGCGTTTGCTTTCACGGCACCGAGGTCTTCAGGGTGATCGACCACCACCTCTGGACCTAGGCCTGTCTTTTCGTGCTCGATAGAGGGCGCCATGGCGGCAGAATGCTCTGGAAACTACCAGCGAAAGGTAATTCTTTGACCGCAGACAAGCGGGGCTCGTGTATTGATGATACTATCAAGACGGCGATCAGGATGGAGATCAGATGCGCGCTGGACTACCAGGCTCGTGGTACGCGCTCGGGCTGCGATCGTGAGGGGTATTGGATCAATTGCTGAGGAAGCACTGGGCGCAAGAGCATGGCAGCGCCCTCGCGACAGACTTTATGTGTCAGAACCACGACTCATCGCGTGCTGGATAAAATTTAATTAAGAGGCGGGGTAGCCCCAGACTCGGTCGCCGATCCAATCTAGAATTTGCCCGAACCAGCAATCCCGCCCAGACGATTGGTCAGAGCACAGGCGCTCGTGTGGGACCGGAGGGCACCGAGCTTCTCGAACCTTCGGAATCCCATGACCGAGCCGCTATTGCGAGATTCTGCCGTGAGATGACAGAGGTCGACGGCCTGGAGAAGTCCATGGGCGATCCGGGGATGTATGGGGTGCATGAGGAGGTGGACAAGCCAAGCGAAGCAATACTCGTTTCCCGCTTGCCGGACTTTGTCAGCCGAGCTATCAGATGCCGATTCCACGCACGCACGGGACTGCTCTGCATGTCGCCTGAAATATGGGCCGGCTGGACGAGCCCGTTGCTTCAAGTGACATGTGTCGCAAGGGGAGGGAGCAGGTGACAAGAGGGATGAGGAAACGTTAATGACTCCATCAAAGAACTCTGTCCGTCGTCGAACAGGTCGCCAAGTCGCACCTACCAGGGGAACCAAGTCAGAAGGTCTCCTCCCGCAAGCATACCGAGACTCGGCCTTCTTGGCTCCAAGTCGATGCTGATCAACAGAGCGGCTACCAAGACTGCAGGAATACTCCGAACCCCATGGGACAACAAACCACGTCATGACTTCCCGCGACTAGAGTTCTGCTTCAGTTACTCCATGATTCTGTATGGACTGGTTTCGAAGCAGATGCAGTCAAGATCAGTGACATTCACCCACGAGGATGAGACCAAGGGTATGGAGATGCGAGCTTCACCAAAGACGACCAAGACCATGAGATCAAGATCAGCCAGTGGCTACTGACACTCTGCGCCGCGTGAAGGCCTCTCCAAATCAGCAGAGCGCGGAAGAGATACATCCATATTTCAGGAGTTGTAAGCCCAACCTCGACAGAGCTTCTCAACCAGTCATGTGCTGGGGACCGAAGTCCGGAAGATGAGGAGGCGGCAGCCCTGTGACCTGGGCAGTTGCGGAAGAGGGGCCGGGGATGAGGGCCAAATCAAACACCAGAACGCCATTGATGACTGAGAAAAGATGACTAGGAAAAGAAGGTCTTCAGTCTGCACCAGAGCCCATGCTTCCTTTTCTTGCAACATGATTCACGACGGCACTCATCCCGGTACTACCGGAGAGTTCTGCGAGTCGGAGTGTCAATGTAGTTCTCCATGGCGGAGGAAAGGGAATCAGTACAGAGAGAAGGGATCACAGTCTTTGATAACAGTATGCTCAACTCTATTTGTGGCTACCGGGAATCTCAGAAAGTGATGAAGGAAGAAGAGAGGAGAGCGAGGGAAGAAGAGCTTTTATAGACGTCCCAGTATGACTCACTGAAGAAGCTGTGACTCACTGGTGAAGCTGTGACTCACTGGTGAAGCTATGATTCACTGGAAAAGCAAAGAATAGGCAGATTCTAGAAGATGTAGAGGCATGCTTTTGTCCTTGACGGGAGGTGTATGCTTTTGAACCTTGGACAACTAGCGTCAGGGTCGGGGGCAGCGTCCACGGCAGAGGCAGCGACGGTAGCCTTCATTCACATATCCTAACCACTGAGTGATTGATACGACTACCAGGTCGTAATATATTGACGTGTGTCGTGGTCGTTATGGTCATATGCCAAGTTCGGGTGTACAATTCTTGCGGTATCAGCCGGAAAACAAAGGCAAGTTCTCGAGTTAAACTTCGGGCCGAAGCAAGACTGTCCCTAAAAGATTCCAATGGCCAAATCAAGGCAATAATAAGAAACTAAGCGGCAGCTCATTCCGGTGTGGTGCCGCATTCAGAATGTTCGAGATGGCAGGCGGAGTCGGGCAGTTGAACCAGTGTCGACGACGAGAGATTGTCACATGACGTCCACGGTTCCTTGGTAGTAGATACGACTTGATTGAGCTGGTGAGAACGTCAAGTGTATCAGTTGAAAGACCCTTCTCAAGACTGCACAATGCCGACCCACTGAGGAAGTCGAGAGCGTCCACTTTTTCTGCCTGCGAGAGCGTAAGCTGAGAGAACACGAGCAGTGCGAGTGGTGATTCAATTGCTCAACGAGTCCATTCAATGGCAACATAGATGTCCTGCCCCGATCACACTTTTGCGGGTCTTCACACTCGCTACCACTGCCTATCTACTGCGGCAGGTACTTGCTCCTCAAAGCCTGGCTGAAATTACTCATCCTGCTCGCAATATTCCCATGCTGCATGTTGCTCAATAACGCATCTTCCAGTGCCGACTGCGTAACACTTGCGTCTATCCTTGTCAGCATGTGCAGGAGGCTCCGTCGCTAGCGGTACACTCACCGTCCAAATCGCTGAAACTGCTTCCCATGCTCGGTGTCCCTTCACTTCCCTCCTTGCTCGTCCTGCCACTCAGCTGACTTCGGTGACGCGGACTCAGCGCACCGGGACCTTGTTGACCTGTCGACCATCGATCGCCCGTCACGCCCGTGGAGACTCTTGGTGCTGGCTGACCGGGCGTAGATTGTGTCCTCGCCATTCTGCTGGAACCTGCACCTTGGGTGAGACCAGTAGTGTTGCGATGTGTTGGTGCTGCAGCGGAGCTCTGCGAAGATGCGAGAGGGATACGTCGAATGCGATGAGGTGACTCATTGGATGAAGTAGAGGAAAAGACTTCTTGCTTGAGCTGAGGTGTACGATCGGCAGACTTGCTGGCTAAGGCAGTTCGGATTGTAGCTGCTGGGTCGGTATCGCGGCTGGCCGGTTGAGCAGCGTCGGTACTACCTTGCCCAGCAAGAGGCGCATCTGCGTCATGTCTGCTGGCAAAGGGTAGAAAGCCCGCGCTGGAGTCGTCGTCTTCGTCATCTTCTGCATCTCCATCCGAGGAGATCGTGCGAAGGTCAGGTGGGCGGCGGAAGACCTGAGACTTGGCCACGGACGGATGTACCGGAGCGTCTTCATCTGAGGATGATAATGTGGACGAAGACGAGGCGATTGGAGGCGATGAGGAGTCTTCGGCATTGATGTTTTCTAGTACAGTGGGCTTTCTGTGAGACCCAAATGATGAGCGGAAAGATCTGGGAGCGTCTCTCGGCGACGTAGGCATGTTCAGGCGAGACTGTGTGACAGTACGAGTTGATGGTGTTCTGGACATTGAAGGCGCCGTTGCTCGGCCTGATGAAGTGATTGATCCACTCGGTAGCTGCGGACTGTCTCGAGAATGCATAGATAGGGCGGAAGGTGCCCGTGACTGTCGGCTACCAGGACGCTGCTGCTGACCAGGATGAGGCGGGACACTGCCAATACCGTCTTGCGGTGGAACAGGAGAAGATGTGTTGGATGTCCCGAGCTTCTTCATCTGTGCTCGCATCTGAGCGAAATGGCGTTCGTAAAGCCATGCTGCCTGTTGCAGAAGGAATGGAAGCGAAACCTGGAACTTCTTGGAGCTACATAGCATGATTAGTACTGAACACCAGTATCTGCAGAGTCCGACACAAACAGTTCTGGCCCTGCAACATGTCAGTATAACGTTCACACAATCTTTTGAAAACAAACAATCAAGGTCCTTGCTATTAGCCGCCTTCGAAATCAGCTTCCAAAGAGCTGCATCTTTGGTCCCGTCCCAGTCCACCTATTCGAAATTAGCAAAAAGCACATAGAAGATCATCAGATGTGATAGTACAGGAGCCGGGTCGACAAAGTCACCGCGGGGAAAAGGCAGGCGAATGAGGCAGGTATACTGTGGTCTGGTAACGGTGGGGGCGGCGGGTGGCGGCATATCATTCTTGGCCGTCGTCATCTTATTTAACGATCATGGGATAGTTGGAAGATCATCAGCATCAGATATGTTAACAAGTCCTGATGATTGTTGATGAAAGCAGATTGGTAAAGGCGCGGAGATGGATGCGGAGTGAAACAACGCACGTGATCCAAGGCGGAAGCTTGGCATTCATGTGCTGGACGGCAACCATGACGATTATCTCGGTGCCACTCAACAAGTCCTCTTGTGCATCGCCAGGGGCCTAGACCCATGCGATGTCTCCATATTGAACTTATCTATCTATCCCACATCGCCCGACCCCCTTTCAAACACCTTCACCCCACCATCCAAACCCACCCTATACAGCGCCTCCATCTCCTTAATCTCCGTCTCATCACCATCAATTGTCTTGCCATCTTCCTCGTTGTCCTCATCCCAAGCACCTCCCCTTCTTACCGCCACAGCGCCACTCACGTCCCTCGCCACGCCTGTCTCCAACGGCCTTACTCCCATGACCCACCGCGCTTGGTGCGCCAACCCAACCAGGAACGCGGCATGATTACTATCCAGTGGCGTGACTTTCCCTTCTGCATCTTCTTTTCCAGCCTCGAGGTAGTCCGCCGCAGCAGAGAACGCATCCGGCGCAGCAGCTGCGAGGAATGGTGTGTCCGCTTCTGCGACGAGGAGGGTGGAGTGGACTTGTGCTCGCAATGCAAGGATGAATGATGTCAAAGCCATTGGAGTGGTTTCTGGCACAGTGGCCAGGGGAAGGGTGGGGGAGTCCAGAATGAGGAAGACTTTGCGAGAAGAGGTTTGCAGAGTGGCGACAGCGGAGGTAATGGCTTCCGCAGTGGAAGCGAGAGAGGGGTTGGTGATGGCCGTCACTCCTTCTGTAGATGTCTGCCTAGACGTTCGATTGATCGATTGAGCAGTAGCAGCTGGTGCCGCTGCTGAAGGCGGTGGTGCTCTTGCTGGCGCGGGGCCACGCTGTGGTAGTGAGCCTGTTCTTGTAGGCAGGGTAGTAATCCGCGGCGATGGTGACGTCTGTGACTTCGGCGCATCTGTCGTGGATGATAACGGCAGGAATATGTGTGAGAGTCCATCGACGAATGCAAATCGCTTCTCTGCTGCCAGTCGGGGCAGATCAAGTCCCTGCGCAAGCATCAGTCGGCTAGTCGTTGCTGTCTCCGCCATACTCACAGCTCCCCTTCGCGCTTCAGTCTTCCAAAACTCGTAGTCTCGCATCCAGCTGACCAGTAGGACAGCTACATCGTCCGATTCATGGTCATCTGTAGCCGGATGGTCTTCGGCGTCCTGACGTCGCTTGGGTGAGGCGTCTGTCAAAAAGCGACTCAAGAAACGGGTCGTGACCCAGTGAGGAGTGGAATCGGTGACACCGGTTAATAGCAACAGGGACGCCTCCGGTGGTAATTTAATGTATGCCTCAAGCAGTGGAGGGATGCGACTGCGTGTGGACATGAATGGTGAGGATGTTGGATACAGAATTTGTGCAGCAATTTTCAACTTCGCCAGAGTGGTCGATTTGCTGCAAAGCGTGCTTCAGAAGAACCAGCAGCCACTCGCAAGGATAAATTGTCACAGGCAAACTTGATACGGTCAAAAAAGACTGTTCTTCAACAAATGAGAATTGCGTCAAGCTGTGGTAGATACTGCTGCTCGTCCATCCATGGCTCGCCCCTATCCGCCGTAATCATTCTGTCAAGCAAAACCATAGCCGACTCCGACTTGCCAGATAAGCTGGCCAAACATGATCTCATATGATTTGTATCATCTTTAGCCGTAGAACGACTTCATCACTTCTCCCCAACCAACGAGCTCAAGTGCTTGAAAGCAGCCGTGACGCTCTTGTGCTGAGCATCGCTACAGTTTCCTGGCTCGAACACTTCTTCTTCCTCATCATCTTCAAATCCGACTCTGCCCTTTTCATGTCTCGTGTTATCCGGCTTGACGGTTTCCGCTGATGCTGTAGTACTAAGCGACCTGACGCTCTGTTGCGGGGATATTGCAGGCGCACCAGCTGGTGCGGCAGTCGACCAGTGGTTTGAAGAGACTGAAGATGAGGGCGACTGTGACCGGGATGTCTTGTAGCCATGGCCGAGCGGAGAATCTATGGATGATCCGGTGGAGGACGTATCAGTGCTGATATTCCATGTGACCTCCTTGGTCTTGCTGAGTGATGAACGTGACGGCTGCTGTGAATGAAGTGGCGGCTTGTTCTCTTCCAGGCCGGTAGCTCTGAATTTCTTGGTGAGCTCGTTGACGGCCATTGGGAGCGTCTCAGACTTTGCAGACATCTGATTACGAAACTTGTTGGGTTCGGCCTCGAAATGATGCTGCAGTGACGATGCTCGGTCCCCACCACTGGCGGGAGCGGAGGCACGCCAATTCTTTGCGGTCAAGAGATTTTGCACCAAAGCCTCTGACAATGAAGCTTTTGCGCTAGACATGGTCGCGATGCCGAGCAACTCATCTTGGAAGATCCATGGAAAGCTGATCATGGGGGAGTGTCGTTCCCAATTGGGATCGTCATCTTCCAAGACAGAGTCGGCCTTGTCTGACTGATCTTCCCTGTACGCAGCCACAGCATCGGCGGTGACCTTATACATGGCTGCAATGAAGGGGCCAAGCTTCTCGAGATCGTGATCGGTAGATTTGATGCCCAATTCGGTAAATATCACATCGCGATAGTGGTGTCGTTGCGCGGACATCAGACGTCCAATCTCTTCAGCAAATTTGTAAGCTTTGATCTCCCTGTTGTGGGTCATGACAAAAGCTGACCAGACCTCGAACTCAGTCAGAATGCCAAATTGCGCCATGATGCGGCGCATGTCAACATCATACTCATTTTTGAGTGCGTTGGCCTTGTCAAGCAGCTCGACCGGTAGATCGAATGCCATCAGGATGCGCTCGTCAGAGGTCTGGCCGTAGCTTGGCTTGAACTCCACACGGTCAACCTCGTCGTAGAGCTTCCCAAGCACTTTGCTGGACCTGTATGTCTGATAAGGCAATTTCTCGAGCCAGTGTGGGTAATTTTCGACTCTGAGTTCCTTGGTCATGCGTGCAGGGACACCGGTCTTTGGGTAGTCGACTGCCTGGGAATGAAGTTGTGCTAGCTCGATGCCTGCGATAGTCAGTACTATATCTAGGTAGTTGTGATCACTGATTTACACTTCTCATGTCTGACGCCTGTGTCCAGCCTATCTGCCCATGCCCGATGGGCTACTGCGATGGCTCCAAGTGAGTCGTTCTTCATGTAGTCGCAGAAGAAGGGAATGATGTCAGACTGCGTGACAGGACCTCTGGAAATGATCGGAGGCGGCGCACTGTAGTCCATTGGCGCGACGTTCTGTTCAAATGGGATGAGATCGGGGTCCCACATGACCAAGAAGTCGTCGCCATCGAGGTCACCGCCTGCGCACATGTTCGCAAGGTCACGTTCGCCGAGCTGGGGTAGGACTACAACATCCTTGAGATGACGAAGACCGACGCAGTCGATCGCCTGCACCACACGGATATCTCCGGGATGCAAAGCTGGGTTGCGGACTATGATACAGGTGCCTTGAACGACCTTGTACTTGCCGCCATTCTCAAGGTCCGGAACCTGTAAGAAGATCTGGGGCAGCTTGCCTTCGTCCATACGAAGAGTGGCTGTCTCGTCGACGCAGCCGAGAAGGAATGCACCATCTGGTACGAACATGTTCGCCTTTTCTTTCAAAGACTTCTTCATCCAGGCCCTCCACAGGTGCAGCATGGAATCGACGAACGGGTCCTTCCTCATCCCAGCCTGAATCATTTTCGCAATCGCCAGTGTAACCTGGTTGAAGTCGACATTGGCTTGAAGCATGCGGATAGCAGTACCATCGTCCTCTAATGCCTGATTAATCTCCTCAAGCTGGATTTGAATCTTCTTGACAAAAATGTGATCTGGAATGCCGAGGGTGGAGAGGACCAGAATGATCTGGCGGTTGAGGTAGGCAGACGCAAATGAGGACCAGCGGATGATCTCGAGTTGGTTGTAGTCAGTCTCAAACTTCTTCTGACTTGGTCGAATGTGAACAGCACGTCCGGTGAGGGCCGGATCCACCACCAGTACGCCCTTGCAGCCGCCCATGCGGAATTGGAAGAGAGAAGGTGCTTCTGGGCCGAGACGTAGCTCTTGCGAGATCATGTGAGCAAGGAATTTCGACAGCTTTCCGACCCCATCGGTGAAGTTAAAGCCATTTCGCTTGATGTCTGGAATTTCGGTGATCTCGGGCGTAATGCCGATGGACGTCACAGCCCGCGTGGTGGAGAAGCACTGCCCAATGCGTGAGACGTACTTGGGAATCTCACGGATCTCGTGGAAGTAGCCCATCCATTGTCGAATGGAGTTGACGGTGACCTTGTCAGTATTTGCAAAGAAGTAGGCTCCATTCTCGCGGAACTGAGAATTGCCGGAAGCAAGGAAGGTGTAGTGCAGGCCAGCGACCTTGATGCCGTTGACAAGGGTGCGGCGCACTCGATCGTAGACATCAGTATCCTTGTCGTCTCGGGTCGACTGCAGCCTACCATAGTACGCTTCGTCACCAAAGCGCACCCGTAGGAAACGATGTGAGAGGTCAGAGAACTTGCGGATGACGCGGTTTGACACCTCGACCTGGACCGGCTGCACGTACATGGTGGTCGGAGTAATGGTCACCGAATGCATGAGAACACAGGTGCGTGGAATACGACGTCTGCGTGACTGCCGTAGCTCGGGCAATTCGAAGAGCTGCATCGGATTGTACAACTTCCTATCAGCAAGAACTAAATTCTCAAGAAGTGGAATACCGTGGTCAGCTGCGAGACGCTGAAGGAATGCTCCGGTAATGCTACCCTCGAAAAGCAGACCTTTGGTGAAGCAGACTTCCAAGGCATAGCGAGTCTCGAAAGTGAGAACTGGGAAACCGCTGGTCTGTGACTGCAGAGTCTGCAGAGCTGAAGCTGGGCGCAATGCGAAGGCTGGATTTATGTGATTGTCTTCGTTGAAAGCATGCCAGATGGAGGCACCTCTGCTAGGCGGACGGGTCGAGAGAGGTCCACTTGTGATTTGAACATTGTACGAGCTGAACATGTCCATCAGCTTGGGCAATGCCATCTCGTTGAAATCAGATCGTTTGAAGGTGAATGCCCAGTTAAGCCATCTTCCAGGGTCAACGAAGGTATCGCGACCGAGTCGGAATGGTGTCGTGATGGCACGCTCGCGTCGTTTTGCGTCAGTATCTACATCGGTGATGCGTCGGAAGTGCGGGTTTCTGGACCACTGGATAGCATCCACGGCAATGTCTGGCATGCTGTCGGAAGGATGCAGAGCAAAGACCTTGGGAGGATATTGGAACGTCATGAGCATGATACGAGTGTTGCCTGGTCCATTGGCTTTGCGGACGCTCAAGATGTTGGAATAGTTGGCTCGTATCTCGATGCTTTGCCACGACCCATGACGGATTGCCGGGAACTGGATCTTGATTTCAGGGTTATCGCGGAGACGTGATTTGATGACAATTGGCTTGATATCACCGGCATCGATGGCTCGGAGCGCCATTAGCTCGGTCTCGCTAGTCATCACGCCCACACGCAAATGGTAAGGTTGGAGCGTGAGATGTGCCGGAAACCTCTTGCGGCTGTCCAAAGGAGAAGGAATGGCAGGATTGTGAAAGTCGAGCGGTATCAGGTTTAGTGGATAGGGCACTCCGCGACTATGATCGTACAGTACGTGAGCTTCCTGGAAAAAGTTGACGGCATTATTGGGCGGCGGATTGAAGGCCAAGATGGCTTGCCCTGGTCGTTCCGTCTCTATCTTGATGAAATCAATCACGCCAAACTTGCTGAAATGCCGATGGAGAGCTCCAGTGTCAACCCCTGGCGGGCAATTCTCCACCCTCAACTTCAATTGAGGTGGTAGATAGCCCGCTGGCCAAACGCCAGGGTATGGTCCAGGCCCTGATCGGGAAGCTCTGTGTTGTCTCATGGTGAAAACTTGGATGAATCACAAGGAGAGTACTTGTCAAGGTGACTTTGTCAAGACAAAGAGGATTTCTATGAAGAGGCTAGCTCCAAGAAGATCGCATGTGAATAAGGAAGCTACTGCAGTTCCAACGTCCGGTATCAGCTGTTGGTGATCAGTAAACGATCTGGCAAGTGATGTCTCTGGATTCCTGAAGCAGGGATGACAGCGAGAAGTGACTCGCAAGCCGGAGCGATTTTTGACTCGTTGAGATGAGGGGCCGTGACAGCCGAGATTGATGGGAGTAATGAGCTTGTCTGTGAGCGCAGAAGTGACCTCAATTAAGAGGACTCGTGCAGATATGGTGGATATTTTGCGTCCGAAACGTGGTTGGGATTGATGAGAGATGATCGCTGGGAGGTCCCCGTGGTCGCACGAAGGCAGGAGCGAATGTTTGCTCCGATGCGTACAAATGTCAGAGACGTTAGAGGGGATCTGGTTGGTCCACGACTGGTCTGTTTCTAGGTAGATCTGTAGTGCTTCTCAAAGCGAGAAAATGATGCTGTTCTGGGTTCTGAGCTGGCACTCCAATGAGATGACCTCAAATTTGTGCTAATAGCTGTTGCATGTGCAAACGCCTTGGTTGTATGTCTTCTAGGGTTTGTTGTTGGTTTGCGTCTTTCTATTTGATTGATTGATTGATTGATTCTCCATCAATACTTCCGTCGATGCGTTGATTTTGTTAATTGTAGAGGATGTCCTGGAATACTTTGGGAGTATTCGGTACGCCGCTGAAGTCCGAGTGGCAGGAGCCACGGTATTCCTGCTATTCTCTGTAATATTGATCTATTGATGGCTATTCCGTGTAGATGCACGACTGGTCTGATCGATGTGATTTTGCTACAGTGAGCCGTGCGCTGTTGATCACTGATCTTTGATATGTGTCGCGGTGGCGTTTGCTGGTATCTTCGTCGTGGTCGCGGTCGTTGTGGCGCGGCACAACTTCACATGGCCCTGGTCTATCAAGCGCCCAAGCCGTACTGACCCGTGTCGTGGATGATCATGGTCGCTTGCTGGGCGTTCTCTGATGTGGTCGTTGTTTTGTGCGGGAAAGAACAGAGATTGCCGGTCTTGTTTTGGAATGGAGATCTCTGCACGTCGCACGGATCCGCATCTTCAGCATCATCGCTGGCAGACTCCCTCCCCGTCAACAAACCCTGTTGCACATATCCGTTCCATATCAAGACAGTGGGGATCACAGTATGGATTACTTTGCTCACTATGGAGCAGCCCATACCGTGGCCCCAAAGGAAGAAAGAAGTCGTCGGGTTGGAAGAGGGTCTCTATATACATGCACATGACTCATCAGGGTTCGGAATAGGCATCAAGAGTTCACTGAGTGAGTATCAAGCTTTAACGTTCATACACGAGCCTCTCGATAGTCCTGAAGCATTTCCATATGCATCTCAAGCTCCACCAACCATCTACAGTACAGTCGTCTGTCCGTCAAGGTCTGTTCCAGCGGCTACCCCCGGTGTGCTTGCAATGACATCGGTGCCGGTGAAGGACCAGCCATCTAGGACCTGCAGCTCATCCTCGGTCATCGAACCTGGTCCCTCCTCCATATTCTTGGAAACGACTCGAGTGGGACTTCTATTCCGATGAGGCGATAGATTCGTTGTTGTCTCGGAAAGAGGCTGGCGTTCGGCTGTCCTGCTAAAGCGGGATGATCTCGTAGACTTCCGAGTGCTCGCGGCTGCTACTGGGACCAATGTAGGAACCTTGAATGCTTTCCTCGGCTTTGTCCGTTTTGGACTTGGCTCTTGTTGAGATGAGATGCTCGAATCAAAAGACGTGTCCATCTCATCCGCCACGTCCTTCTGTTGTAGAGCCGGGGTTCTGATTTTCTGGGTAGCAGGTACGCCACTCGACGAGACCGACCGAATAGGTAGAGTTGCAGCAATTTGTGTAGAAGCCGCAATCTTGTCATTCAATCCCATGGCAGACATGAGCCTGTTTCTCATGTCCTGGGCTTCTGCAATTTGATCATCTTTCTTAGCGCACTCTTGCTTCAGTCTCTCGATCTATAAAAGTCGGTAAGCATACGTCCCGTACAACGTCCAGACTAAACAAACCTTTCGCTGATAATCACGCAGACGGGCTTCGAGGGTAGCCACTGTATTTATATGGGAGTTCGACGAGTTTTCTGCTTCTTGTTCCAGCGATCGGATCGTCCTTTGCATTGCGGTCTTCTGAGACTCCCACTATCAAGTGTCAGTATTGTGTGAACAGGCTGCCGGCAGATACTCACTTCTGATCTTGTCTGATCGGCATTGACGCGATATTCCATTAGAAATTCTGCCTTCTCTCGAGCAGTGGTCTCTATCAGCTCCTCCATATCAGTTCGTAACTTCTCAGTCGAAGTCAGAGCTTCCTTCAGCTCCTTTGACTCGGCTATCAGACGGCGATGGATCTCTTCTTTCTGCTGGAGAGCGGATGCCAACCCTTCTTGTGCGGCTTCCAAAGCCTTTGCCGTCGAATCCGACTGCTCGGCTAGAGCTGATCGAGCGTCTTCGGTGGACTGTAGTTTGCTAGTGACTTGGTCCCGATGTGTGCGCTCCTTCTTCAGCGCGTTTTCAAACTCCTTCAGCTGCTGCTCCGATGCGGCGCAACGCTCTTCCAGCAGCTCGACTTCTTCTCGCTGCCTGGCGTTGGCAGCCGTATGGCTGACATTCATACTCTCATTTCGTCGTTGCAGCTGGGAAATCTCATCTCTAGCGCTCTGCTGCGCTTTCTGTAGCCGCGCCTCGGCCTCGGCTATTCGATGAAGCAGGTCCGTCTTTTCTTTAATAGCTTCATGCAGCCGATCGGACAATGCTCGGTTCTCAGATTCTAGGTTAGAGACCTGCACATCACGATCAACTAGTTGAGACTCGACATGGCCAAACGCATCATTCAGATCCTTATATTGGGATCGCAGTGCGTCTAGCTTGGTCTTCTCTGCTCGAAGCGGCGCCTCAAAGTCATTGCATCGCTGTTCGAGGTCGGCACAGATAGATGATACTGCAGTGACGATACTCTGTTGCTGAGCAGCTGATTTGATCTCTAAAGCATTCTGAAGATTCTGCTGCCATGATATATCCCGGTCGACATGTACATGTTGCTCACCCAAGAATAAATGTCGTTGAGGATTTCGCCGGATCTGATTCTCTGGATATGATCTGGCTGATATATCTTGGTACTGAAGCAGCTTCAGTACATCGTTAGACGATATCTCCGTGCCATGGCGAGCTGCAGCGATGGCAGCCTGTACCAGGAGTGTCGACAATGAGCGCCGTAGTTGGTGCCTTCCCTCTGTGTCCTTTTGCCAAACGACTTTGACGGTCTTCGGGTTGACCGGCCATAAGTTGCGGATTTGGTCTGCGGATAGCTCGGGGGCATTCGACGTTAACGCAGATAGAAGTATCTCCGTGCGGATTGAGGCAATCGGCTTCGCATCTAGACATGCCACGGAAGCAATGTCGACAACCTGGGCCATGAATTGTGTACTTAACTTGGACTACCGAAGATTAGCTTGAACCCATCGTCCTGCCGAATTAAACCACCTTCATGACTTGCATCGAGCTTACGACTGATTTGCTCAACATGTCAATAGGCATTCCGATGGAGCTAATCTCTAGCAGCAGTTGCTCAAACGTCGAAGCGATACTGGTCGGTAGATGTTGTTGTGGTACCAACAGAGTCACCATGGTGATAGCCTGTAATCTCAATGCAGTGTGCATCTCCCCTCGGGTGACCTTGGTCAGTAGCTTGTTGACCACAACAGCGTTCCTCTCCGACCACTGCCATCGAATGCTGTCAGGTATTCCCTGCAGAACATTCACGGCACGCGCTACTGATTTCCAGTCTCCTTCGGCACTACATGTCCAGATGGCCTGGAGCACAACCAATTGTAAGGTTTTGTGTGCCTTTTGACCATCAAAGAAAGCTTTGACAGCAGACGATGTGCCAGATCCGGTCAGAAGGTTTCTCATGATCGACAGACATACTAGGCCAAGCGACTGCTGCTCCACATCCGAAGCATCCCTCAGGATCTGGAAAACTATCTCCTCGAAGCGATGTAAGATGTCAGCAGGGAGGCATTTGATCAGAACTCGACAAGCTCCGTTTAAGAGGTCATCCAGCACGATGAGAGTGTTGAGGGCAGGTCTCCTTGCCGCTTTCTCCGCAAGCTTCGTGAGCAGTGTTTGTGTCGTAGCTGGAGCAGAAACACCGCTAGGAAGTGGATGTCGGAGTAAGCTTATAGCCATCGCCTGGTACTGCGATTGTCAGTGTTGTAGCAGTGCTGTTTTTGGGTCAAGAATACCTGGTGACTCTCGTCGAACAGCTCGATGGCTTTATCTATCACCTGCGGAAGGAGGGCTGGCTCTGCTCGAAGTAGAGCATCTCGGACAGTAGGAGTTTTCGCTGGGATAACATCAGTACAATCGATATCGGACCGCATGTGCCAGTCCCACCAAGTCGAGTTATAATATCAATACAATAGGACCAGAGTGGTAAGCCGGCGAGAATGTCTTGTATCAAAGGTTCAATTTGATCTAAGTGACTCTCCGCCCATGCCTCGATTTCTAGATCTTGGATTCCCTCGAGGATATCTGCAAGCGTCTGTATGCAACATCAGCTATATGAATCGCGAACGGTACATTTCTGCTCCTTACCTGGAGCTGTGTCGGATACGGGCAATTGACCACCCTGTCAATCTCTGTTGCTAGATCCGGTTGCATGTTGAAATTCGCCATGATATCGATCTCTGTTTGCCACGACTTCTCTCGCACAATTAGAATGTAAGTCGAAAAACCACTTTACGCGCTGCTGTTCGGTGCGCGTTACACGTGTTGACAAGCAGAAGCTGGCCTGGCAACGCCGAAATCCCCCCGCCATGAGCTTTTTCAGCTGTGACTTCATGGCACTTCAAGATTCTTCACTGCATCGACAATCTGAATTACACACTGAGCTTTTCACTGCACCGACGCCGCAACATTGCCTTTTAGAAGCGGCAGAGAGGGTGTTGACGTCGAATGCTGTGCTCAAACCCGATGCTGCTTTGCCGAGAGTTGTGTATGACCCGAAAATCTCGTTCGCGCCATCACGGTACTCGATCTAAGGATCGTGTGCTTCGACTTACGAATTCGGCATTTTAGACTGCTCAGACTGTCATGGCTCAGCTTGTAATGCTTTGCCATCGACACAGAGTCCAATGCCGCAGGAGGGGACCAACAGAGCCATGATCTGGCACAGTCGTGCTGTTGAGCTCCAGTATTGCCCAGAAGGCACCCTGTCCAACATGGATTGCGCGAGCAGAGCCGACGGAGGCCATCACGGTAGCTTGTATGATGCAGGTGGCCAGAAGTACCCGGTAAATCTCCTGACCTGATTTCTTCGTCATGTATTTCCTTTACTCCATCCAGGCTCTACTGATATCCTGGACTGATTGCAAGAGACATGGGGTTCCAGCGACCGAAGAACCCTCAACATGCGTCCTTACTATCGCGACTACCGGACGAGCTGCTTATCATGATAGTCGAGCTTGCTCTCACAACGTCCACACACATCGTCAATCCGGTACGACCCCTCTCTTTGAGACGTCCATTCAACTATTTCTCCACGACAGGCACGAGTGTACGATTCATACCCGAAATAGGACCTACCCTGCTATCAACCTGCCAGCTCCTCTACGACGCGGCCAATCCGGAAACGCTCTTCAGAAACAGCCTGGTCTTTACACGACCCTCTGCTCTGGTACACTTCGTGGCGTTCATACCCAGCAAGTTCATACCTCACATTCGCTCGTTGACATTTAGTCTGAGCGAGACGCCTTTACTTCCGGTCTCCTCTTTCGCCAACTCATACGCCATGCCAACTTCTCTGCTCGCAAGGGAATGGGCACACCTCCTTTCGTGTCCTCCACCGACAGCACATATCCCGGGAGTTTGGTGCGCCCATCTACCGACCCTTCCAACCTGTACACCGTGGCTCCAGCATCTCCGCATTGATCTTGAAGGCTGTAGTCGGAATACTTCAGCTGAAATGGCATTTCTAGGAATCAAGACGGGCTACGCATCGGCTCTCGAAGCTTTGATCGCTGGACTAGGTAAGAGAAGCATAAGTTCTGCAGGTACACCGGGCATAGGCAGTGGCGGTAGACTCAGGAGCTTGGAGATAACAGGTCAAGGTGCCCACCTGTGGGACCTTGGTGAGCTGGTACGACCTACTGTCCTTGGAGAGTGGGAGACAATCGGGAGATGGGTGGATCTCATTGGTAGAAGAATTGTTCCGCACCTCACCCGCGCCGTTGGAGGCAGTCCGATTCGAGAAGAGCTGAAGCGAGTGGACTCTGCGACTGCCATGATAGGGACGTCAGATTCTACCCTTGGAATCGAGAAGGTTGTCGTGGATGAAGATGTCATGCAGGTGGCGACTCATAACTCTGCTTGGACAGGTATGATGTGGACTAAGAATCGGTTTTGTCTCGCTGGACTAGACGTAGCGCCAACGGGAAATGGTTTGAGGAGCATGGACTACGAGAATGCAATGTCTTGGGATGAGATTGTCCACACGACAGACAACCAAGTACGAATTGGCCATCCTGTCTTTGCACTTTTTGTGTAAGCGATCACAGCACCTGGACTCTCGAGAATGCATTGAGAGTATGTGTCGGACGCGGCCATGGTTTACGTTCCAACACTGTTTTTCACGATCCAGGTTGGCACCACTCACTTGCTAGGCAGCAGAATTCCAACCACACAAGACTTTTCTCCGGACTGCCAGAATACAACATATTTTTTTTCTCCGGTCTTTGGAGGCTGTGTTGCATTGACAATCATGTTGTGGTACGAATATCTCCGGTCCTGGAGATAGTCGGTTATGCTTCATCCGTTACCAAGCATGACCAGAGTAAGTATAAGTAATCTGTATCCCATCTCTTTAGTATACATGGTCTATCATATAGTAAAATCTCGTAATCGAAACCTCACTCGGCGACATCACATTCAAGACTTGCACGCATTCGTAGCTCGTCAACGCCTCCCTGCTTCTCTCAACTATCGCCGCGATGGTCGTCTTCGATCCCAAGACCGACATCCCATCTCTCAAGGGTAAAACCATCCTCATCACAGGTGGTACTGCTGGCCTCGGTCGCGCCACCATCTTCCTCCTAGGCACCGCTTCTCCCTCACATATCATCTTTACCGGCCGCTCTCAGTCCTCAGCCAATGCCGTTCTCTCCTCCTTTCGCCCCCAATTTCCTTCAACTACCATCACCTTCCTTCCCATGGACCTCTCCTCCCTAGCCTCCGTCCGCTCCGCCATCTCCACGCTCGACCTGGCTCGTCTGGATATCCTAATCCTCAACGCCGGCATAATGGCCACGCCTCCCTCCCTTTCCAATGACGGATACGAGATCCAATACGCCACCAACCACCTCGGCCACGCACTCATAGTCCAACTCCTCCTACCCCTGCTCCTCCGTTCCGCGAAAGGAGGGGTAGACGTGCGCATCGTGTCCTTCTCCTCCGACCTCGCCTCCTTCACTGTCGAAGGCGGTATCGACTTCTCCGCGCTCCGCACGACGCAGGAAGGAGGAGGCTGCAAGGCAGGGCGGTAAGCGCGATTCTGAAGAGGGTGATGCAGGATGTCGATCGGGTGAGGCTCCAAGGCGTCTGGGCTGCTACTGCGCCGAGACTGGATGGAGTAGGGGAGAAAGGGAGGAAGGAGTTGGGGGCGGTGGAGAGTGGGGGATATTATACCCCTGTTGGGGTGAAGCATGGGAGGAAGAGGTGGTATGGGACCGATGATGAGTTGGCGGAGACGTTGTGGGAGTGGACGGAGAAGGAGCTTGACGGGTGGAAGGGAGAAGACTGGAAGAGAGGATGATAGTCAGATGATAAGAGATGTACGCTAATGGACCGATTCTTGATGAACTTCGTCCCTTTGGGGACAGGCTGACTAGCCGTTGTCACACATAAAGCCCGCGTCCTCGTCGTGGAGCGACTTTTCCTCTTCATCTGTCTACCAATTTACCATGGCAACTCCAGTGGCGTGGGCAGCTTGTCCTTTGGACCCATAGTCTGGGGCGCGGTCCCGATATCCCTAGCCATGTAAGCACAATCTTCTCGAAACACTATTATAGGCACTCACGCTGGTCCTCTCGGCGCCCAAAAGCTCCCTGTCTTCTCAATGCCGAACCCTTCCACGAAGTCGACCACCGACTTGGCCGCCGCATCCGGCGTCACCGCTATTCATGTCAGCCTTGCACTCTCTACACCACTCCACTCACGGGCCGGCTTAGGGACTAGGGAAAGTACTCACCCCCACCACTATCCCAAAACTGATCAAACCCGACACCAGCCGTCATCTCCGTCCTCATGAACCCAGGATGCACCATGCCCACCGCCACCCCCTTCTCCTTGAGATCCAGACTGAGCAACTTGCCCACCATGTTCAGCGCCGCTTTACTCGCGTGATGAGCATAGTTCCCCCCACCCTCGCTCTCGTGTCGCAGGCCGATACTCCCTGCCTCGCTCGAGATCAGAATCACCTTTCCACCCGAGACCAGCTTCCCGGTCTTGACGAGGTGGTGCACGATGAACACCGGCGCGATCGAGGAGGTGGTGTACATCGCCACCTCATCGTTCCAGGACGGCGCGTCGAAGGATTCTTTAATGAAGACGCCGGCGGAGATGAGGACTGTGTCTACGGGATCGGGCAGGGAGGAGGCGAGCGTTGCGGTCGAGGATTCTTGCGTGAGGTCAATGTTCTTGATCCATTTTATGGACTCTGGGGCATTGGAGGGGATAGAGGAGCGGGCGGTGCCATGGACGGTGGTGGAGGGGTGGGAAGCATATTGCTTTGTCAACTCGAGGCCGAGGCCGCGAGTTGCGCCGACTATAAGTACGTTGGGCATCGTGATTGTCAGCAAGTTGTGCAAGAAAGAAGGTCAGAGCCTTCAAGTTTGCGGTCAATTGGTGAGATCCCCGAGCACGTCAGATTCCCGTGACGCAAATGCGGGGCGGCAAAGAGCATAGAGGGGCATTACATCTTTCACCGATAGCAGGGTCAGAAAAGCAACAGAGCTGCTCAACAAGCATTCACAAGCGAAGGAACAATATCATTAAGGGTATCATGCTCAATCCCAATGTCTCCTGATAATAGGCCTGGCCGGATCCCATGGCCCCCTGATTTCGTTCTTGTACCTCTGCAACCCGATCAACCACCAACTCGTCATGCCCATAGCCAGAGATGTGAGCAAGCCACCAAGAACGACTCCGACAATAGCTGCTCGCCATCCACCACCTGTGATGATCATACACAGGCCACCACCTGCCGAGACAATGAGAAAACCTGTCAAGGTCAAGTGGCCAGTCCAAGACATATGCCGGAGATGCCGCCTGAAAACAGGGAAGAGACCGAAGACCTCAATGGAGAACAAAGTTAGAGAAAAGACATGAAGCGTACTCGGCAGCCGACTGGCCAGCACAATGCTCGCCATGAATCCAGCATTCGTGCTCAGAGGTGCAGGGAATTTTGCTTCGACACCAGCACCGTAGTCAAAGGTGAAGACATTGATGACGATCAACCAGCTAGACATGGCCCAAATACTGTCTGGCGAAGTAGACTTTGTCAAACTCTTGAGGATAGGACTGAGCCCGAGTAAGGCACAGATGATGATCATGGCCGACTTTGCTGTTGCCATTCGCTCCTGATTGCGAGGCGAAAATCGAGAGACACGTCCCTCGTATGGTGGATAGTGAGAGTATGTTGCAAACGTGCTGGCACCGTTGGGGTGTCCCGTCGTGAGGTTCATGGGGGTTGCGGTGGCTGATGTCCAGATGTCTTTGATCGGCGAAAGTGGTGGGTTTGAAGTGATAAGTCGAAGCTCCGATGTCATGCTTGAATTGCGGGAATGAAGAGCAGATGCAGCGGTCGAGAGACTCCCGACACTAGTGGTCCTGCTCGCTGCTCGTGTGCTCGTTCCACCGGAGAGCGAGATACCAAGGACGTCGCTGCCTGGAGTCGTTGTACCATTCGTCAGGTTACAGATGGGATCATGATTACTATTGCCGACTGCTCCGTTAGCTTCATCGAGCTTCTCGGCCGCTTCGACAAGCTCTTCCTGCTGACGTTGCTGCTCCTCCTCACAGCTGATCCACCAGTCCCTCGCGATCCAGCCCAAGACTGTACCAAAGGTCGCCCATGTAACGACTGAGACTGGCGCTACCCTTTCTTGGAAGATACCAACGAAACAGCAGATGAAAATGATGACGCTTGCGACATGCTGCACGATAATAGTCGAGTCAGCAACGAGCGGCCAGAACTCGTATGGTCGTAAACGAGGGTTTCGTTGAAGGTGCGAAAGAAATTGAAGTTCGTCCGTATAGTTGTCCGGATCTACCAGGTCTGTTAGCAGATGGTCTACTCCAGAACATTACGAATATTAGCGGTTCGAGTATGAGCTGTCTCGAATGGAGGAGCACGCCGACCATGACGGACATCATAGCGAGCGAGTGAGGCGGAGAGTCAATTCGCATCCTGATCGTCAGGTGTAGTAGTAGCGGGTGGGTTGATGTAAGACAATCGAATTGCTTTAGCAGCAGCTTTGCGTCGAGAACATCCCTAAATGAAGAGCGATACAACGACGACCAGAGCGACGAAGCCAAAGATGATGAGGGCGATCTCTCGGGTCGATAGAGTCGTAGTTCTGGCGGCCATGGCGACGTCGAATGATATCGGAGCGGCTCAATGAATACAGTGATAGTCCAAGTGATGACTCCTAGTACTTTGTCGTGATGTATTGATCGTCCAAGTCTCGAGCACGAAAGGTCATGAAGACAAGAGCAACTTACATGCCTGCTTCACCCATAGCAGCTTCTTCCACGTCCCTCCTTTTCTGACGGTACCACCTTCCCGACCCCTCCTCTTCTCACGAACTCTGCTTCGACCGGCCTCGCTTCCATTATTACTGGCAGTGATAGTATCACTCCTTCCCAACGGAGACGTTTTCCTGATCTTGCGGTGGGGTGGAGACTTGTTGCTTCCGAAGGAGGAGTATGCGTCCTCAGGTCGGAGGTGGGAGGATGGAGGCCGCAATGCTGGTATATCGGGTGAGACGAGGGGTGACAATAATTGCGGTGTGCCCGACGAGGGCGACATTTGTTACCGCATTTGTCGGCAGATACGCATGAATCGACGTTCAAACTAGGCGTGAACTGGCAGAATCGAGTTCTCCGAGGTTGCGGAGTTGAAGATGGGCTTGTTCTTGGCAGAATCGGATGGCTTGTGGAAGCACAGCAGACACTTCAGGAGGCCCAACATTGTGATAATTCAGAGTTTGATTCAGCTTTATAGTACATTCTATGATGCAATTCTCCACGCCTTGAGCGGCAGGCTTTGCAGCTTGTTGACAGTTGGCTTGATATAGCCCCAGAAAGTCACCACCCCTATCGCTATGCAAAGTATGTTTACAATGTAGTAGCCTGGCAAACGTCAAAACCGTGTGCAAAAGTGCCTTGGATGAGTACTCACCATCTCGTGTGATGTTACAAGATCCTCCTCCATCAATACACCTGTGCTTCTCCGATTCGAGTGCACATGAGAATGCCTGTGTCACAAGCTCACCCTTGAGATCTTTGGGTGGCATGCTTGGTGGAGTACAAGTGGCGGCTGTGAACATATCGACGAACTTGAGCACAAAGTACCGTGGAAAGGTTCCACCAAGATTGCTGACACTGCCATGAAGGTTAGCTGCATTACCGGATTTCTCAACTTGTTTAGCACTTACGTTGCCAATAAAGTCATATAAGTACCACCGATCAAAGGGTCTGAAATCTTCGCATGGAAAGCACTGACTGCTACAAACATGATCGTGCTCATGAAAGTGCTGAAGATGTGCTCGACGATGACCAGCAGGAGGAATCCCGTGCCGTATGCACCCTTGGGAAAAATCGCCACGACAAAGTGAGCGAAGACCGCGGCAAGAAGTCGTCCGACAAATGCCCAAGACCATAGCCTCATGGATCCGTACTGCTCGCTCCACTTGCCAGCGTAGTAGCCCAGAGAGATCTCGAAGGGAAAGTCAATCAGCACAGTCAGAGCCATGTCCTCCTGACTGAAGCCCTTGTCCAAGAGCTTCAGATTCGTCACAGCATCATTTGCCTGAAAGCCGATCTTGGCAATAAGGTGGACAATGATGATGCTCTGGACACTCCTGAGCTTCATGATACCGCCCATGACCTTGTAGACCTCCATAATTGTATCCCGCTCTTTTGTCCTTTCCTCCCTCTTCAATAGAGCAAGCCCGAGCGTGACCGCCAGATATGCCCAACCCCAGAAAGAAAGATATCCGCCGAGGGTAAAGAGTCCATGGTCCAGTGGCTGCGATCTGAACCACTTGTTGGCAAAGTCCTTGGAGTTGAAGGCGAGGAAAACTGTATGCGACAAGAATTGTCCAGCAGTGAGACCCACGGTTTGGGCAGTGCTTGCGTAGGACAAGTTGCTCGGAGACAAAAGGGTAAGGGCCCAGCCGTCTACAGCAATATCCTGCGTCGCACACATGAAGACCAGGCCGAACCACCACATGGTGAAAGCCCACACACCAGAATCACCTCCATTACCCGCATCGATCATCATCTGCTCTGCTCTTGCGCCCATCCACAACATGCCGAATCCGCTCAGGGTCTGTATGGGCAAGATCCAGCTCTTTCTCCTCCCAAGCCTGCTACTCCATACAGCATCCACGATCGGACTCCAGAGAAGCTTCAAGCTGTATGGGTAGCTAGCCAGTGAGTACACACCAATTTGACCATAGCTCAGATGGCTTTTGAGCAGAAATGGTACCGAGCCCGCGGCCAGACCCATCGGGATGCCTTGGAGGAAGTACAGCAGAACCAGCAAGAGGAAGTTTCTCCGATCTTGTTCCGGCAACTCAAAGAAGCCTACCGCACGATCTTGCTCTGCAAACTTCGGCGAATGTGGTACATTGTTATCGAGACTGAAAGAAGATCGACCCATCAGGTGCTCAGTCTGAGAAGCATTGTCCCCAATTTCGAGAGACGCATGCTTGCGCCTCTGCTCCAGAAGCGATCCTGTTATGCTTGAGGACATGGCGTGTCCGTTACCGTCTGAGGAAGTCGAGCTTACCTGCGAGCGAACGGTGCCATTGGGAGACTTGCTAGTGCTTTTGCGGGGCATCTGGTGTGAAGCTGAGGGGCCAAAGTCTCCGTCGCTGGAATGCGATGGATGTTCAGACTCGAATCCTGACGTAGTGGATGCTGTATGTCGGTGCTTCGCTCTGCCTTGCCTGAAGCTTTGTAGTTCAAGATCTCCAGACTCTGTGTCCTGATGCTGGCTGTTGTGAGCGAGGGACGAAGACTTTATATGCGGATCCGAGGAAGGTTGATTAGGGAGCGCAGACATGCAGGTAACCTTGAGAGGGTCCGCTGAGGAAGGTAATGGAGTCTAAAAGTCGCGAGGGATGAAATTCAGGATGATCTGCAGCCGAACCTCGACAAGTGAACCTGTCCCTGGGTATATATCACAGGGCTGGACCCAATACGTGGCCAGAAATACGGGGAAGCTTCACAAGGAAACTGCTTTTGCGGATCAAGGACACCTTCGACTCCACTCTGTGCTATTTCTTCTTCCAGTACACAACCAAATTGCAGTGTCGCGGTGATAAGAAGTTAGACGACACAGTCACACAGTTATGATGCCTGTTGTCCGCGTGCGCGGAGAGCATGCCTATGGCAAGATATACAGAGCCGGAGATACATGAGGTAAGTTAATAAGGCATTCTGCGTGGTGGGTACAGTCGAAGTCAGAGTCTCTCTTCTCTCGTACACCTACTACCCTTTATGATGCCGGCCAGCTATTCCAATGAAAAACTCCTTGACCTACATTGCTGGATGCCAACGGGATTCTTGGGATTACGACATGGCGTGCATCAGATATCCTGCACCGACAATAAAGGCACATATCGGCGCGCCAAAGTCAGCTGCTGCTCCCGACCGGAGATTTCCTGGCGAGTCGCTGGCAGCATCTGCAGTGTAATTGATCTAGCCTCGGTAGGCCGTTCGCGGACTTGCCAGTGTGCATGGCACATCATGACCCTAAGACATGAGTTCATTCACGGTGAGCAACACCCTGCCACGAACAACATAGCATCGCGAATTCTACCAGAAAGAAGTTGCCAGCCGTGCCGAAGAGCAAGACCTTGGTGAAAGACCAATACTGCCTAGAGATCGATATACCTCGTAAGGATAGCTGTTCCCAACTTGGTGGAGAAGGATGCCATAGAGTAGCATCGTGTCTTGTCATGGTCGAATTTCCCTTGCCGCGTAGGATATGCGACGAGATGGGCAGAAAGTGGTATCAACAATCTGTTGTAATCAGATTAAACAATGTATGGGTCATGCTTTGAACTATCGGGGGATCATCTAATGTGTGACGCCACAAGTCATTGACTTGGAGTTGGATATGAAATTCCCCCACCCACTCTCGCCTATTCCCGTACTTTCTGTACGTTCTCTCTTCGTCCATCATTCGGCACCTTCGACATGACTTTGGCAGACGATGACCTCGTCAATTACTTGTCGTGGCAGCCGACGGGCTTACGCGATGCATGCATATCCTTTAACGATTCTGACAGCCCCGTCTTCTCGCCGAAGCCGATCCCCTGCACGGCGACTTCTGGTCTGGGACAGCTCGAAGCGCTTCCTGTGGAGCTTCTCGTTATGATCATGGATTGACTAGACATACGATCAGCAGTCATGATCTCGGGGACATGTCGACGAGCGCGGTCGATCCTATTGAGATCCATTTTTAGACCATATATCGCAGTGTCGCACATCAGCCCGGCTCATAGCTGGATTGCAAAATGGCAGCATCCGCCCTCTCAATCCAAATTCACGACGGATGGGGGGCAATCTACAAGGAGAAATACCGAACTGAAAGGAATGCGGCAAATAGCAGGTCCTCTGTCGAGTGCCTTCTTGGCTTCCTTTAATGGTCAGCGAGCGGTGGCAAAGTATTGGCCCTATGAGTGGAACATCACCACCCTCGTTTCCCAAAGAGCTGATCCGCTAAAAGTCATCTCCCACCTTTCACTCCCGTCTGCCATCTCCTTCTCTATTGGCCACCACGCCTGCCATGCCCCAGTCTTCTTCCACACCCAGCTCACTATCTTTCTTGATTTCACACTAGCCTTCCTGTGTTCTCTGCCACTGGAACGAATCATGCATCGTCCTCTCCACTCTATCACGGCGCTGTGCTTCCTGTCTAAGCCCTGGAGGCAGCTGTAGGTCCCTGATGCTGTGATGATGCATATAGTCGTCAATCCCTGTCCTGAGCAAGGGCAACTCCTTGCTGTCCCTGCTGAGGAGCATGAAACGATGAACGATTGAGAGAAATCATTGAGATCTCGCTGCGAGGCAGTCAGGAAAGTGTCTCGGCCGGTGCGGGGAGATAAGTATGCGGTGGTAGGGAAATCAAGAGGTACATTATGAAAGTGTTTGGCCGATCGGATTCCGAGCAGAAAGTACGCAAAAGATTGAAACAGATACGGTCGAGCAATCGGGACTGCGTAGATCGGGCGTTCTGCCGCTGCTTTTGCCATGGAGAGGGTGAATACGAGTCAACGACACAGAGGAGGCGTGTATACTGAACGTCAACGAAAGGACAAAAACGATCAAGGCTCGAAGTCAGCAGTTTTCCCTGAGTTCGGGGTCCGTGCTAGCTCGAACGAGTGACTTTTGGTATCGCCATGGAGTGGCATCGCAAAAAGTCGATTGTTCAATTATTAAGAGTATGCCCACGTGTGATAGCGCTTCGTCAGCGGCCTTTCTACACCACGGATGCCCATGATATCTACGATAGCCAGGGTTCCCACAGTTGTGGTCAGAATGCTCTATTAATGTTCGTACCACCACGACGCAGTTCGTAGTCAGTGGGGTAACCATCGTGAAGTGGCGAATGAGTCGGACTGAATGGCCATACCCCTCATAGATTATGAGCTGCTTCCATAGAAGCGGTAATTGCTCAGATCGTCCTCGATTAGGTCGTCTTGACTGGCGCAAGTCCTGGTAGATCAAATATCTTACCCTGCAGCGACAGTAAGTACGGTGTCATGTCCATGACGGCACCAAACCTACAGGGTTCATCAGGCTATAAGGATCAAGAGCCTTCTTAATGTTGAGCATAACTCCAATGGTGTCGAGGCCGAGCTCTTTCACCAAGCTCTTCTTTTTTCCAATGCCGATGCCATGTTCGCCCTAGCAGAGTCAGACATGGAGACCATACAATCCCGTAGGTGTACTCACAGTACAGGTCCCCTCCATCTCAAGCGCTCGGTCTACCATACGACTGACACATTCCTCCACCTTTGCCTTATCCTTTGCTTCATACATGATCGATTCGTGAAAGTTGCCGTCACCCACATGGCCAAGGGCGCTAGCGAAAAGTCCAAGCTCGTCCATCTCCTTCTTACTGACTTCGATGATATCTGGCAGTCTACTGATTGGCACGGCCACATCGGTGGACCAAACCTGTTCATCACCTTTCCGCAGAGCAAGCATGCTCCACAAGCTCTCCTTGCGAGCACTCCAGAGTTGCTTCTGTTCTTCTGCATCATTTGTGAATTCGAATGATCCGCTCTTGCATTTCCGCGATATGTCTCTGACGATATCGACGTTCTCCTTGACTTGACTCTTGGTACCGCTGAACTTGAAGAACATGGTCGGAAGTTCTTTCCACACTCGCTTTGTGAAGCCAGATTTGTTGACTACCCCCATTTGTACCTCATCCATGATCTCCATGGCTCCGATTGGAATGCCGGCCCTGAGGACTCTCGAAGCCGCTGACGCTGCATCCCTGATGGTCGGAAAGGTCACGACGGCTACACTTGTTTCTGGTGGAATGACCGACAGCTTCAAAGTGACCTCTGTGACAATCCCTAGAGTGCCCTCGCTCCCTATAAAAAGTCCAGTGAGATTATAGCCCGCTGCTGACTTTCGTGGTCTTTTCCTGGTCTTGATGACCTTTCCATCAGCCAGTACAACAGTAAGATTCACTACGTTGTCTTTCATGGTGCCATACCGAACAGCATTAGTTCCCGAGCAGCTCGTGCCCACCATGCCGCCGATCATGGCTGATGGACCAGGATCGACAGGGAAGAACAATCCAGTGTCTTTGATCTTGTCATTGAGATCCATCCATCTGATAGCTGGCTGTACTACGCAGTCCAGATCGTCCTCGTGCATCGCGATGATCCGGTCCATGTGAGCAAAGTCGATGCATACGCCACCGTATGGGGCAGAGAAGTTTGCTTCCAGAGATGTACCACCAGAAAAGGGAACCATAGGAATCTTATACTTGGAGCACACCTTCGCAAGCTTTGATACATCTTCAGTACTTTCGGGATAGGCGATGGCAATAGGTAGGGCGTCGACATTCACCGTCGACCACTCGCTGTACCCATGACGTTTCAAGTCCTCATCGTCGGTCGAGATGGCGTCTTCGCCTAATATCGATCGAAGCTCAGCCACGGCCTAGTCCCGGTCAGTCTAGCTCTGAGCGGTCGATACAGTTGATTTGGTTTCAAGAACTTCTTACCTTTTCCATCTGTGGCTTCTTTCCATAGTCGGGTCCTTTGGCCGACGCATTACGAAAGAATGTGCTTGTGTCGCCTACACCAACAACATACGTGAGCGAGCTCGCGAACGCTGTCAGCAGTGCCACTCGACCTGTCGTCCAGTATGCGGCAGGCAATGCGGAAGTCGTTGAAGCATGTCTCCGCGCTTGCCTCAAGGTTGGTGTGCGGGTTTGCCTCCCAGCTCTACCGACAGATGTGCAAAGCCTTGGGACTGCCCTACAGATTTGCATTTTGAGATTTGACGCTTCACAAGCATATAAGATAACAACACATGCGGAAGAAAAGACGAGCAGGAGGAAGGTGTTTTCTCACAACCTCGATGATTTTCGCCTATGTACATATCGGCAATTGCTCTGTCGATGACGGGACTCCTTCCGCCAACTCTTTCCCCTCATTTGCATCCTCCCAGAAGCGCGTCAGCCGCTAAAACGCGTTCACTATAGCCGACTATCATGTCTCCCATCTAAGTCAAGAGATCAGACTTGTCGCGATGCCAGCTTCTGGAGTGTCGCTTTGTGTCAATGTCTCTCTAGTGGCGCATGATCCGCATCCTGGTACCTTGAAGGCTTTAGCAGTCCACTGTCAGGAGGCTTGCAGATCTCTGCTCTGACATGTTGGGGTGATTATTATCGAGCGACAGCTGGAGGCGCCGCCGCCGAGACCAAGTGGACGTTCAGACATCCTTCAGCACTTTCTTGACCAGCTTCTGTTGCTGCTCGACTGTCAAGCCTTGCTCGTCAACGTCTCTTAAGAGATGGCCAATTGTAATAGTCTCCTTCACTCCACCAGCATCCACCCAGACGACGCCATTCCTGCCGACTGCAACTTCAAATCTCAACTTCTCGCCTAGTTCCTGCAGCACAACCACACCTCCCTTACCTCCGCCCATCATTAGCCTTCTAGCAAAGCTGCCAGTGACCTCAAACGTCGTGCCTCCCTTGAGTGGACCCATACCGTCCGACTTCCCGGTCGCCGAGTTGAAGCACTCTAGCTCAACATCTCCCCACTTCTCGACCTTACTGACACGAGCGTAGACCAGAGCTCCAGGGGCGAGATTTGGGCGTGTCTTCTTTGTAGCTCCTTCAAATGCCAATTGCCCCAGCAGCGCGAAGGGGGTGTGTGGAGTGATAATGCAGTGAAAGACCTCAGCAGCTGAATGGTGGATTGTGGCGATTATCAGGTCACCAACCGATGGCTGATATCGACCGCCGGTCGGCTCGATCCATATTGCGTTCTTTCTCGCATCGCTATGTAACTCTCCAGCTGAGATGGTCTGGATCGTGGTAGATTGTATCGCTCGAAGTCCAGGTCCTAATGAGAGGCTCTTGTTGCTGCTGGATGTTGGGTAAGACGATGCTGGAAGAGCAGTGCCTGGTAGCACAACTTTTGGCGCCGACATGTTCCTACGATTCTAAATCCAAGAATCATTCACCGTGACTCAACCATATTGTCTAAGATGAGTATCTACTAGCAAGAGATTCTTATTGGTGAAAGGCGAGGGGCATGGATGCGGGCGAAAACTTTGACCGATGTTCAGCCGGCGCCTTCAAGTGTCCCGCAAAAAAAGTTCAGGGCGAAGAGGGAGGTTTCCTGACATAACACATCCACTACGCACCACTACACACCACTACAAATCCACTTCTGAATCTACAAGACTCTCGCCCAATATGAGCGACGGAGAAGAAATCGCGGGCAAGGTTGCCATTGGCATATCATTCGGCAATTCCTACAGCTCCATCGCCCACACTGGCTCTGATGGAAAGGCGGAGGTTATTGCCAACGAAGAAGGAGGTGCGTACAGGAGAAGGAGGATAGATGCGATGATGTGCTGCTGACGCGCTACAGATCGTCAGATTCCCTCAGTGCTGTCATATGTTGAGGGTGAGGAGTTTCATGGTACCCAGGCCAAAGCACAGCTCGTCCGCAACCCGAAGAACACGGTCGCTTATTTTAAGGACTTTATCGGCAAGGAGTAGGTTACTCACATTGCTCAATTGGGGCAATTCTGACCTGTGCGCAGCTTCCAATCGATAGACCCGACCCCATGCCACGCCTCAGCACATGCTGTGGAACACTCTGGCACTGTGGCCTTCTCGATCAAGGATACCGAGTCTGACCAGCAGAACAGCGTGACGGTATCAGAAATCACGACCAGGCACTTGAGGAGATTACAGCAGTCGGCATCGGACTACTTGGGCAAGGAGGTACAGGCAGCGGTCATCACAGTGCCCACAAACTTTTCGGAAGAGCAGAGGAAAGCTCTGGAGGAGGCTGCGAAGAAGACGAATCTTGAGATCCTGCAAATCATCCACGAGCCGGCCGCTGCTCTTCTCGCGTACGACGCACGATCAACAGACTTTACACCAAAGGACAAGATCGTCGTTCTGGCTGATCTGGGTGGTACAAGGAGCGATATCGCTGTGGTCGCATCTCGAGGAGGCATCTACACCATCCTTGCTACATCACACGATTACGAGTTGGGTGGTGCAGCGCTTGACCAGGTCCTCATCGATTATGCTGCAAAGGAGTTCCAGAAGAAGAACAAGACCGACCCACGAGAAAACGAGCGATCACTGTCCAAGCTGAAGTTGGAGGCTGAGGCTGTAAAGAAGTCACTGTCTATTGGCGCTACTGCTTCCTTTTCGATCGAGTCTCTTGCCGACGGTGTCGACTTCTCCCTAACCATCAACCGCACCCGCTTCGAGCTCTTGGCCAACAAGCACTTGTCTGCAATTACCCGCCTGATCGAATCGACCATCCAAAAAGCCGACCTCGACCCTCTCGACATTGGTGAAATCATCCTCTCCGGCGGCACTTCTCACATTCCCAAGATTGCCCGCAATCTCCAGTCCGCCTTCTCTGAACGTACCACTATCCTGTCCCTTTCGACCTCTCCTACTGCCATTAACCCTTCTGAGCTCGCCGCTCGTGGCGCAGCCATCCAAGCCTCCCTCATCTCCGAGTTCGAGAAGGAAGATATCGAGCAATCCACCCACCCCGTCGTGACCGCCACTCCCCACCTCACCACCGCAATCGGCATCGCCACCGTTGCAGAGAGCGTCGGTGAAGAAGTCTTCGAGCCAGTCATTGAGCCTAACACGGCGGTTCCCGTGCGACGGACGATTGAGATCCCCGCCCCCAAGAACGGTGGAGACGTACTGGTACGCATCTGCGAGGGCGTGAGCGAGATCAACGTCACCAAGCAAGAGCCGAAAGAGAAGCCCGCTACGAACGGGGACAAGGACGAGGACGATAGTGATGAGGATCTCAGTGATGAAGAGGAAGAGGAGATCAGGGAGAAGTTGTGGAAGCAGGGCAAGACCCTGGCGGAAGCGGCGGTCAAGAGCGTGAAGAAGGGCGGTAAGGTGGAGGTGCAGGTTGACGTCAAAGCGGACCTGAGTGTGAGCTTCATTGTGAGGGAGGTTGGTGGGAAGGGCGGTGTTAGGGGAAGTCTGCCTGCTGGGAAGGTGCAAGAGAATGGGAGCGCTTAGATTTCTGAATGGACGGGTGTAGAAGGGTGAGTTTCATGCGATCAAGTAGACACGGGGTGGGATATAGAAAAGCGAGGTTATGCATAACGGATTTGCCATTCGGATCGCATGCTGTGGACTACTCGTGTATATGTTAGAATCTAGGACATGATAGGAATGTGCACGATGCTACCGTGCGTGTTTTGATGGAGGCGAACACACGACTAGGAAAAACAAGAAATGTTGAAAGGCGGGAGGATGACGGATGAGGCGAGTCAGCCTATAAGTGGCTGATGAGAGATGATCATCTTCGTTTGAAACTCGCGGTGACGAATGACTGCTACCAAATTTTCGAAGGAGGATGCGCTACAAACTATTGAATTGGGATGGGCTACAACCTCCTGAAGAGGACCCTGGATACATCGCGATTTCCACTGTGGCTAGTTCAAGATCTCGGCAAGACGGAGGCTTATCTAACCAGCATAGACAGGGAACGTGAGACGAGCTGGACATGCTTTGTATCGCTAATACGCTTTAATCATTGCACTTCTATCACGATCGCGTCTCCCCAAGAACACTGCACCGTTGCGCTAGCAATAAGAGGAAACCGAATTAATGTATCTACAATAGTTTCCACCATCGGAACGTATCGCCTGCTAGAATCCGCTCTGATAGCACTGTCGCATCGACAGTCTTGACGGGCCAGTATTTGAACATGGATTTGCAGCAAGACAGCGATCTCAGCATACTAACGAGCGATCCTTCTTTGATAGCAGGATTCCAATTCGAGGTGGACTTGTTGCGATTTTCGATTCATGCCACCTTCAGTACCGTTTCGGCCGACCATTGGGCCTCAGCCTGTAGCGTCATATTGACAGCTGAGGTAACGGTCCACACAATCTTTGTGCTCTTCGGAGAGATTTTGAAGGGCATCAAACTGATGGGGATAGTTTCGACTCTATTGAAGCTGTCAATTGTAGTTGCCACTGGGTGGATCTCGCCGACAAGCGATGCAACCCGGACCCCGCTACGATTGATTTTTGGGCTCGTTCTAGTGACCAGAAACCAGGACTCTGCGCTGAGGTAGATCATCGCAATACCAGCAGTATTATCAAGAGCAGTGGCATCTTCGCGGTGCTAAAATATCCGCTGATTGGCGAGTGTTTGTGAAACAAGTATGGAGCGACAGCATCTCACGTCGACGTAAGAGCTTGAGTCACGCCTGGAGCGAGTTTAATGAGCACTTACAGTAGTTGCCGCAGTAGAAATTGAATCCATCAGCGCCGTGGGGATTTCCGATTTTTGGCCTTGCTGTGCTTGTTGTTCGCGAATACCAGCAAGGATCTTGGGATACTACTTTGATCAGCTGGTGTCCTCCTGAAACATAGTGGTCTCTGCTTACCCATTTCTCGCCCACATCTGGATGAGACTTGATTCTGTTGTATAGCGTGGCTGTGCCAAGATGATCCCATTGACCCTTGCGGAAGGTAAACTCGATGTCGTCTTTCTTCTTCCCTCGTCTGTCTAGCACTTCTTTACGTAGTGCTTGCACGGATTCTGGCACATCCATACTTTCGAAGGTGGCATCATAACTCACGCCTTGGAAGAAAGGAATGCTGAAACGAGCACCAGTTCCTCGTGGTGGGCTCAACACTCGATGTGTGGTGCTCTGACAGACGCCGCGGGTGAGTGCCTCCATGCCTTGACCTATCGCAACGACCAATGTCCCATCAATAGGAGGACAGTCGATCCACTCGCCATCGTTGTTCTGCACCTGGAGACCTTTGTGATGAGACGCTTGGAGTAAGTAGCTGGTCAACATGGAGTCTTTGTGAGGTCCAACACCCTGAGCTTCGCCCTCCACACCGAGTTCTTCCAGATCTGGATACTTGACAATTTTGAGCTTATGTTGCTGCGAGTCATCGAAAAATCCCTCGAAAGCATCCTTTGGTAGACCGATAGCTTCAGCAATGAGACTTGTAAAGTCAATGCTCATCTTTCCCATCCTTGTCATGTAGTCCTCGAATTGGATTCGAAAGTCCGGCATGTCTGGCCATTGGTTGGGACCTAGCAAGTTGTAATACAGTGGATCTTGAGGAGTTGGATCCGGGTGTGGAGTCGACAAATCGATTTGCTCTCTCCAATCGACTTTGAATCGAGTTACTTCCATACCGAGCTTGCTGTAACCTAGGAAGCTGGGCTTATTCTTCATCTCGACAGCAAGCTTTTTCTCCTCCGGAAGATCGAAGAATGCTTTGCCTAAGGTGATGACATCTTGAATCAGATCGTCTGGTATGCCAGTGTTCTTTATGTACAAAAAGCCGACCTCCAATAGTGCGAACTTGAGGTCCTTCAAGAAAGCCGGCTTGGTCGCCTCATTTCTTGCGAGGGACAAGTCAAGCATAGGAATTGTGTCGAAAGACATGGCGCTTTGGAGATGCTGACAAAGCTACAGTCCTCTTCCACTACTCAAGGCCTATCTACTACGCAAAGAGCGTTTGAAGGAGAGATGCTCTTGAAGAAACAGAGGGCAGGGACATGCACCAGTATCACGCAATTAGAAGGTGGGGTTCGGATTCGGCCCGACTTCGGTACTGGGGTGAAAGGGAAGGTTTAGGCGAAGTGCTTGCATCTACGTCACCGCGCTTCAAACGCGTCTTTCCACTTCGTTTCTCTAACCTCGACTTCTCGTCAACCATCTCATCCTCAGGATCCTCTAGGTTCTTCCTACATAGCATAGTATCTCGTTCTATCATCACAACACTGCATATCGGATTGAAAGCACGGCCATGACGCACATGACGAATTTTGGAGCGACTCTACAAGCATCACGATCACGTTGGAAACATCCCATTTCAAGCTGTGATAATGGCCGAGGAAGAACCAAGTCAGACTTTCTTGCACACATTCCTTCATCCACATTGTCCAACACCAACAGCTGGTGAACTTCTCGCCTCGTTGCCACCTGTTCGTATCTCGCCCACCCATTTTGATGAGGGTGCACTAGAAGCCTTTGAAGACGAGTTGTCACAACGGGGAGCGACCCTGACTTGGGACGCAACTGAGGCTACCATTGTTTTAACTCGCGTCGAACGCAAGCGTCGAGCACAGTTCGATCTCAGGAGTGGTGGCGTGGAAACAGAAGAAGTGCCCTTGCCGAATGATGTGAAAGTCAAGACTGCTGCGGTAGAAGACATCAGCAATGCTTTTCAGCGTCAGAATGCCACCGGTAGTCAAAAAGAAAGCCAGTTGGATGATGCAAGTACTCAGACAGAGTCTCAGCAAAGTGATGGTACACTGGAGGTAGTCGAGGACCCTGGTAGCACAAAGTCACTCCTCGATGATCCTGTTCTCAAATACCTGAAAACTCCAACAATCAAAGTCATCCGGACGACTTGGATGCAGAAGTGCCTCGAGATGGGCGCTGTAGTACCAGTGGCTGAGTATGTAGTCTTCGAGGGCGTCAAGGTTACATGCTCAACAGACCATGGGGCAGGGACGCCTCGCACACCGACCAAGCGGAAACGAGGAATGTCAGACATGGGTGAACTACGATCCCCTCAGAGTCCAGGTAAGGCTATCCTAGCTCGGGCAAAGGCAGAAGCTATGGATAGCAGTCCTAGGAGAGAACGGGATTATGGATCTAGACGATTCCGAGTCAAGTCACAGCACATAGCGACTTCAGCAGCATGGTCTGCAGGTGCGCACTCATCGCAGAAACAGCTACCTCTGCTACATGAAACTACATCCGAGCACGAGGGAGACCTTCCAGATTCCGCATTACCACCACCTCCAGATTGGGTGATAAGAGGTCTCATCTATGCTTGCCAGCGTCCGACGCCACCTATCTCGCCAAACGATCCATTCATCGATCTGCTAAAAGATATCCGCCTCGCTCGTCTCCTCACGGATGACCAAATTGGCGTCCGAGCATACTCGACCTCTATCGCTGCTCTAGCGGCTTATCCGTACAAGCTCGCCAGCCCCAAAGAAGTCCTTCGTCTACCCGGCTGCGATGTCAAGATCGTCAATCTATTCGTAGAGTACGCCAACACAGGTGCGCTACACGCAGCAGAAACAGCCAAGGATGACCCCGACCTCAAGACCCTGCGCTTATTCTTCGACATTTGGGGCGTAGGTGCTACCACTGCAAGGGACTTCTATTTCCAACGTGGCTGGAAGGAGCTGGACGACGTTATCGAGTTTGGATGGAGTACGCTCAGCCGTGTCCAGCAGATTGGCGTTAAACACTACGATGAATTCAAGGACGGCATACCTCGACAAGAAGTGGAGGACATTGCTGCGATCATTCACAAGCATGCCGTCAAGGTGCGGGACTCACGGGTACAGTCGCTATTAGTGGGCGGGTATCGACGGGGCAAGACCGAAAGCGGGGATGTGGATCTTATTGTTTCCCATCCCGACAAGAACGCAACGGAAAACCTGGTGACGGACATCGTAAATAGTCTGGAGGACGAAGGTTGGATTACGCATACACTTCTGCTGGCACTGACCAGCACGCAGCGCGATCAGCAAACACTGCCGTTCAGGGCGAGCAAGAAACAAGCTGGATCTGGTTTTGATACCCTAGACAAGGCATTGGTGGTATGGCAGGATCCGAGTTGGGAAAGTGAGGTGACGGATGAGCGGAGAACGAAAGGGGAGAAGAACCCTGCGCCGCACAGGAGAGTGGACATCATCATTAGTCCTTGGAGAACGGTGGGTTGTGCCGTCATGGGATGGAGTGGAGGTACCACGTTCCAGAGAGACGTACGACGGTATGCGAAGAAATTGAAGGGGTGGAAGTTCGACAGCTCGGGGATCAGAGATAGAGGAAGCGGTAGAGTCGTGGATGTTGAGGGCTACTTTAGCAAGAGTGGTGGCGAGGACGCCGATGAAGGGAGAGGTGTGATCGATATGGGCATGTGGAAGACGAGAGCGAAGACGATGGTCGAAGCTGAGAAGAGAGTTTTTGATGCTCTTGGACTTGAATGGCGAGAGCCTGACGAGAGATGCACCGGGTAGCGTTCTCAGCATGCTCCGGAGATGTCGTATTAACTTTTTGGCAGATCTCACATTGTTTGGGGAAGACCTTGATCATCATGACTGACGATGAATCTTCTTGTAGAATAGCACCCACTGAATGGCATGATTCTGACTCACCTTGCACGTGATATATCCTTTCATCCACTCTCGGCTTCCGTATAGGTGTAGTACGTTTTCATGGTGCAGGGCCACCTCAGAGATATACAGCCATGTCCAGATATGCCAACCGCTTGCTTTGTGGATAATACCATCTCCGAGAAGGAGAGGTACAAGACTCTACTGCAGCATCTGAGAGATCCAGGAGCGGATTCGGCAATCTCACAACACCATACCAAAATGGGCTTGACGTTTGTGTATCACCCGAGATGATTCTCGCCAGAAAGACATGGTAGGTTGGTTATGCTTGTAAACATTAATGCCAGTACCTCACCACTCTAGAAGCTGTTCTGTTTCCCTGCTCTCCAGCTCTACGATGACTGGCTGCACCACACCCTTTGCGTTCTCCATTTTGGTGTCTGCCTTGACCCGACTGTAGAACACTGGACAGTCTCGACTGTCGCATTTTACCTCTTCACCAAACGGCAAGTTCGCACAACTCCTGCAAACAGAATCAATATTCATCTTCTTCCTTCCGGCCTTCCTCAATCTTGCCCTCAATGCCATCAACGACTTTGCCTGATCGCCAGAACACCCCGAGCACAACGGCAAAGTCTCCATCCCTGGTAACACCTTATCCATAGGCGGTAATTTCGCTCTGCAGACAAGACAAAAGCTAGTCGCCATGTAGCTCTCCATCGTCTTCCTCATGCGCCCATCCACCACTTCCTTCCCCTTTCCCATGGCAGCAAGACTTCTTACCCGCACAATCCGCGGCATGTCCTCGTACCACTGCCTGACGTTTGCCCCAACCAGATTGAAGATCCTCTCCAATGGCGGTATCAAGTTCTTGTTGATGTAGTACTCCGCATCCAGCTCCGCCTGGGGATCATACAGTAACCTCTCCGGCTCGACGCAACGCTCGAACAGCTTGGCACCTGGCGCACCAGCGATAACGACGTATGGTATACGCTCACCATACTGCGGCTCCTTTCTCGGATCCCTCAGCATGCGTTTCGTAGCAATCAAAGCACCGGGGGGGGGCGGTCCTCGCTCAGCGTACGTCCCTAACTTGACCTCTTTGGCGAACGTGAAGTCGCTGACGCTCACTTTGCCGCGCATGATCTTCTCACATTGAGCCTGGAAGTACGCCTTGACTTGACTGAGATCGGCGGTACGGAAGAGTAGCTTGAGGGCCTTCTCCTCGATCTTCTGCTCCGCCGGAGTGCCGTCACGGCGAACCGTCTCGATACCTTTGGCGTCAAACTCGGGTTCTTTCTGGTTAGGCGACTCGTACTTGAATCCTACGTAGCGTTTCTTGGCCAGAAGCACGCACGGGTGATAGACCTTTTCGAATTTCAGTTTGACGGGTCGTGGGTTCATGTCTGTCACGCGCTTGGCGATGTCGTTGCCGATCTCGAAGGCTTGATCGCGCGTCTTGCCTTTGAGATAGACGAAGAGACTGTCTGTGTCGCCGTATACGACCTCAGCACCCCAAGACGAGACGGAGTGGATGAAGGCGATAGTTTTCTCGAGGGTTTCACGGCCGGTCTGAACGATGCTGTCGGCGATCTCGGAGCAGGGCATGCGGCCGGAGAAGGATGCAGAGGTGTAGCCGTACGTGACGTTGGCGATCAGCTTGAGAGCCAGCTGTCTGTTGTTCAGCAGCTGCTGGAGTGTGCGATCGTCCTTGTCGACCTTCATTCCGGATTTGACCATGACACGAGTCTCAAGGATCTCACCCAACATCTTCGCCAGAAGCGATTTGCGCATTTCGGGACGAACGTACATCATGCCGTTCGGAGCGATGTTCAGGTGGTCCTTGACCAATTCTAGCAGACGTGGTGACCGCTGAAAGTCGGAGAAGCCCAACTTGTTAGTGCCTCGCCAGGGTACTATCCGTCCTAAGCATGTGGAGTAGCAGTAGTTGTATGCAATCATGACACTAGGGTACAAAGACTGGAAGTCGAGTACAAGCAATGGTGACGGATAGAAGGCAGATTGTGGCTCCATGACCAGTGGAAGACACTCTAATGCATTCTGTTGTCCCACCTGCTTACGACTGGGACTGACAAGCACGAATGATTCGGGCTTTGCGATTCGAAACATCAGTGATTCGACCTTAAATTGTGAACCTCGAGAGAAGACACTGAAGAAGTCTACACCAAGCAAGCGTGCCTGTTCAGACGTTCGCGGCACGAGCTCGTTTGCATCCAAGATCTCCAAATCCAGTCCAATTCGAAAGAGAAAGTAGTCGAGCACTTTGGCCAAATCTCGCGGCCTGGGCGACTTGTACCACTTCGTCAGATCAGCAAAGCTGTAGTGGGGTATACGTCGGTGCAGAAGGTGGAAGACAACATTTTCCATGGTATATTGGAGCAGATTAAGCTCGGACCTCATGGCTCTCCAGATATTGATCATGTGTCGACCAGTGACTCTGATGGTTGAAGTATGAGTAAAACCCCATCGGTCAGCATCCTTACCAAATCGACCATGGGAGGCAGACTTCATGCGAGAGAACTCATCTGGCAAGTTGAACTCGTATTTGAGACGGGCTCGCTCAATGAGGTAGCCCCAGCTTGAATTGTGCACCTCATACCCGCAGAGTATGTCCGGATCAAATTCGCGGACAACGTCGACCATATGGTTTAAGAGGTCAAGCTCGTCCCTTTCGTACGCTACTTCGACATCTGTCTGTTTATTGACTCGTGAGGCTAGGGAACCTTCGTCATCTCCTTTCTCATCAAGCAGTAGGATACCCACTCGCAATACATCCCCTCGGTCAGTGACTGCATCGTCGTCCGAGTGCAGACACCAAAAGATTGCACTAATCTCGTCGTGCTCAGGATCGGGTGCCAGATCAGTGCGGCTATTAACATGGACTTCCAAGCTCATGGACGACATGTATTGCGTCTCGTGGCGTACAGATGTCGACTTCTGCTTCTGAGTGAACTTGAAGCCGTGCTTGTTCTTTTGCGTCGGACCATCGATCTGCGAAAGTTCTGGATCAGGTCGATTCTTGCGCTTCACTTTGGACATTGGCATTTGCTTGTTGCCTTCCTCATCATCGTCTGCCATGCCGCCAGCTTGCTCCCAACCTTGTACTTCTTGCCACGAAGGCGGTCGACTTTCAATCTCCCAGCAGCGGAGGTGGCAAGCCCAACGACGCTTCTGGTGATGTAGCTCTTCCCTGACCTTGTCGGGCACAACCGGCTGCTTCTCTCCGCGCGAAGCTGCGGAAGTCCCAGTAGCATCAAAGTTTGGTAAGAAGGGTAGTGTCATAGACTCTAGCTTGAAATCTTGACCAGCATATTCTCGTGACCGTTCTGGCACATCTTTCTCATTACTGTAGTAAGCGTCTTGGTAGATGACATGAACGCCACATTCAACCTCCATGGTCTGCACAATGTCTTGACAGCTAGGAGGTCCTCTGTGATAGATCATCGCATGCTTTGAGCCCGTCGATGTAAGAAAATATCGCGCCGCAAGCCTTGACGGCGACGAAGGGGGCGATCGAGTCGCCCAAGTCGGGCTGATCGAAGATTTGTTGGCTGATTTGGTCGACTCCTGATTTGACGCAATGTGCTTGGCTGGGGGTGTCTTGGGGTCTGCCAATTTGGCCTGCTGGCTCAGACGCTGTGACAGATCAGGGTTGTTGGGATTCTTGACCACCTGAAAACCAAATGATTGACTTAAGCGTAGAGGTTCTTGCGAGGCAGGGTGGTCTTGTCCGACAAGATTCGCAGGGGACTGGTTCACGGTCTGCGCTTGCCGTCGATCGAGCTCGGCCAGCAATTGGGAGCCAGTGAGACCTTTCTGCTCATACATCGCATCTTCCTCGTGCTTTTCATTCGATGGCGGACCGGGCTTCGCATGCTCGGCCAAGTTTGTCTTTCTTCGTTTTTGTGGAGTATTGCCATTCATGAGGAAGCGTTTTCGAGGACGGACAGGTGAGCTTTGGTCTGAACTTTGGCTCGTTTTGATCGGGCTGGCACTGGATATTTGGTCTGGCTGCTGTGGTACCACCTTTCCATCGCGAGGTTCGGAGACAGAGGTCTTGGCTTGCAGAATCTCGCGGTCAGGATTCAGCGCCTGATCTTCCGCATCCTGTCGCAGTCGAAGGATGGTGGTCTCATCCACCATGACTTGTGATGTGACTGTCTCCCCATTGCTTTGAGTTGACGCATGTCCACTTGACACAAGCTTCTTTATCTTGTCCAAGAAAAGCTCCTCCACACTTTCGAGAGTAGTCTGTATGGAGGCTTCCTCAACTCGAGGCTTCACGAACGAGTCGAAATCGACATGCTTTGCACCTTCTTTGAGCTTCTCGTCATGTGATAGCTGCTGAACGAGGTCACGAAACTCCTCTTCGTGGATCCAGCCTCCTTTGCTTGTATTTCGTGGATCGGCCGACATGCTCACCAACACTTCTGGCGGAAATGGACTACTGCCAGGATCTGATATACCCATGCGCCGCTTTCGCCGCTTTGTCTCATCTCTCCACAGTCCAGCCATTGATTGAACGAGCTTCTGATCCGGGGCCAGATGATTGAAGCGCTCCACGAAACTGTGATGCAATGGTCGACCAACAACTTCCTCTCTATTCGTGATATCTTGGACGCAGATATCGACCTCGATGCTGCAATGGCTCTGACGAGGAAATTCGTCTTCAGGCAGGATCAGTGATGGATGAATAGAGCGATCGTGCCATTTGTGAACGTCACTGTCCATATCCATGTATTCCGGGATAGGGTCGCGGAAATATGGTTTATCGGTTTCGACATTAGCGCAGCCGTACAAGTTGAAGTCGCACATCCACTGCAGGAGGTATTGCAAATGTGATTCGTAGGGTTGAAATGGTCGCTTCATGATGGCACCCTGATGCAGCAGGTCCGCCAGACGAGTCATATGGAGAGGATTGAGAATGTAGACCTTGAGAAAATACTTGTAGCCGACATGGTAGCCGAAGAATGGCACGCCTTTCACCAGGCTAATGTGAGCCACATAGATAGCCCTGCCTTCATAGTTGTTTCGTCTGAACGAGACAGCCAAGGCGTGGTCGATTGAAAGCCTTAGCGACTGAATGTAGGCGTCTACATGATCTTTGTCTAGGCTCCCGTCGTACTCCAGGTATAGATATGGGAATGCGCCATGTACGTGAGCGCACACTTTCTGCCCAGTCTCGGTAGCTCCGAATACTCTGATGACAGGAACTTGGGGCCCGCTTTGCTGAGATGCACGAGATCTGTTGCCCCATAATGGCGGGTCCAGAGATGTAGGTGTGGCTTGGTAGTGGTCTACACAATTCAGACGCACTTTGAATCGGTCCATTATATGTTATAAGCTGCTGTGAGGTGTCTTGAGAACCCCCATCGTCGCCACCCTTGCCTGCGCTGTCGGACGCGTGCTCATCGACTACTCTGACGAATGGCCATATGACTTTGAGGCGACGAGCTCTAAAGATCCAGAAATCAAGAAGGAGGGTCGATATAGAAGACGCGTTGATTCACGTGTAAGGTGGTTGCATGAAAGTAGACAAGAGGCTGTAGATTTGGCTTGGCGGGTTGGAAGCAGAGATGAAAGATGCAGGCCGGAATTGCCCCTCCACCCAAGTAGAGCCGCACCTTGTTGCGGAGATCTGCCCTACCTTTCCCTGCAGTGAATCGAACTTGATATTGACATACCTGCCTTACCACTTCTCGACTACACCTCGGGCAGTCATGCCGCCTCCGCCGCCCAAGCCGGCCGATGATCCCAAGCAGGACACTGAGCGCAATGAATACATTCCATCTTTCATCTCGAAAAAACCGTTCTACATTGACGATGCCACAGCCAGTCAGGATGACTACCTCACGCATCAGCGGCTGCAGAATCAGAAGAATCTCGATCCGATCGCGACATCAAAATGGTACGACAGAGGCAAGAAAGCCGCGCCGGCAGCAACAAAGTATCGTAAAGGCGCATGCGAGAATTGCGGAGCCATGACACACAAAGCCAAGGATTGCTTACAACGGAAACGAAAGCACGGCGCTAAATGGACAGGCAAGGATATCCAGGCCGATGAGATGGTACAGGACGTGAAGCTTGGTTGGGACGCAAAGAGAGATCGGTGGAACGGCTTCGACGCAACCGAGTATGACCAGGTAGTAGAGGAGTACAACAGTCTGGAAGAGATGAAAAAGCTCAGCGCGTCAAAGAGGGCGGATGGCGAGGGCGAAGAGGGGGACAGCAAGATCGACGATGGTGATCGGTATGAAGCAGAGACGGATATGGGTCGGAAGCAGCCCACTTCGACAAGGAACCTACGGTTACGAGAAGATACGGCAAAGTATCTGCTCAACCTCGACCTGGAATCGGCGCAATACGATCCCAAGACGCGATCACTAGTCGAACAGGACCCTACCGGAGCGGACGCAGGCGATGGTTTCGAAGCGGCTGCGGGAGACGCAGCAGAATTTGAGCGCGCACAAAGATACGCTTGGGAGAGACAAGAGAGGGGAGATAAGGATGCCGTCAATCTGCAAGCCAATCCTACTGCAGGCGAAATCGGTAGAAAGAAGCAGGAGAAAGAGGCCGCGGAGAAGAAGGAAGCCCAACGGAAAGCCTTGCTGGAGAAATACGGTGGGCAAGAGCATCTGCAAAGGGATCCCCTCAAAAACACATCCGTGACAGAGAACGAGAAGTTTGTCGAATATGACGCAAAAGGCAGGCTGAAAGGTGAATCAGACAAGAAGGAGAAGAGCATATATGCTGAGGATGTCTACATCAACAATCACACTTCAGTATGGGGCAGCTGGTGGAAGGATTTCAAATGGGGGTACGGGTGCTGTCACTCGACGGTCAAGAACAGCTACTGCGTTGGCGAAGAAGGGCGCAAGGCCATTGAAGAATCGGCAGCATTCAGCAGAGGAGATGTTTTGGACAAAGAGAGTGTTGAAGCACAATCCGCAAAAGTTCCTCAGCGGGTTGCTCAGGCAGAAGAGGAACGGCTCGAGGAACACATTCCCAACGGCATCGACAAGCCTGAAAAGGTCAGAGAGGATGAGCTGAGAGGCAAGCGGACATATGACGACATGAGGGGCGACATGGCATCCGAAGATGTAGAAGAATACCATCGAAGGAAGGCGGCAAGGGATGATCCAATGGCCCACGTGGTCGACGCCGTATAGCGAGCATATGAGATTTACGATACCCCACGATTGAAGAGTCGTCTTCCATGAAAGTATCGCACGATGTGTTCTGCAATGCAAAACCTGTTGCCGTGAATGTCCCCGGTTCTTCACACATCACGTGAAAACTGGAGAAGCAGCGGAACGAGCTCCATAACCCAAGTCGCACGAATTCGCTCGCCGCTCACCTACGAGCAGCACAGCACGAAATCAATGTTGCGAGATACGAATGATCGGGAGCATCCACTAGCTCTGTCACACAGTCCGGGTGTGGTCCAAGACATGGATGTTGAATATCAGGATCCATTAGACGACGTCTTCGGCTCTGAGTCTCCTCACGAACGCCAGCACTTGGAGTCCCAGTCCAACCTGTCAAGCCAGAATGACACCGGCAACTCCGTCCTTGAGCATTCAGAGATCCGACGGCTCCGGACTACTCACGTCACCAATGGATACCGAGAAGGTATTGCGGAGAGCAAGTCTACGTTCGTTCAGGAAGGTTTCGACGAGGGCTATCCACTCGGAGCCATGTTGGGCTTCAAAGCATCGTGGCTAATCACATTCTTGGACAATGTGCTGCGCTTTCTTGGCAAAGAATCGTCCTCAGCGATTGAGCAAGCACGTACGGACCTCCAGCTCCAATCCCTATTCTCATCGAAGTACTTCAACGAGGATGGCATCTGGAGCTACAACGTGCCGGGTCCTGAATCAGAACAAGACTTTGACCTTGTCAGTCGCCACCATCCACTGATCATCAAGTGGTCAACCAACGCAGAAGTATTGGCTCGTTCAGCCGGCATCGAAATAGAACTCTTCTCGACTAGATACGAGGATGGCAGCTAGGCCCAACGAGGTCAGGGAATAAGCCTTGCTTTCCACCAAACTGGTGCTCCCTCCATTGACGGGGGAAAACTTCGTGGACGACCGTTGAGGAGCAAGCAGTCTGACACGACGCCGCCTATCGTAAAAGACCGTTGCGATCACGGCTCGCTATCTCTTACAGACATGCCGTTTCTATTCAACGGCCATGAACAGAGACTTGATGGCGACCCATGCGGAATGAAGGACTAGGCAGACTTGGGCTCACATATTCCACCCCCTTCGACATCTTTACTGTCAAATAACAAGTATTCAAACGCTTCATGAGAAAGGTCATACGATCGTTATCAGCACTATAGGGGTCCATGGATGTACACAACATGCAAAGCTATCCGTCATGACACGACACTTCCTCGTGTATATCCAGATTCGCTCGATCGAATATCATATACATGTTCCACGCCAGGCGACCGTTAGAGTTTGAGGTTTAGCCGCCTACGGCCTTCCCAAGACCATTATCAGAGACATCGGATCCTTTCAGATATACCAACAATCTATATATGATGTCCTCGACTACGCTCGACTTTGTGCTACATCCGCCCCTGTCGCTCGGTCTGGTACCAAGCACTGTTCTGTTGTTTTCTGTTTCTCTTTTGTTCCTTTTTGACCGAGTCACTTCATACTTAATATCATTCCATAGCATCCGGCATGCGTTCCCTTCTTTCGCTCTCCTTGCTTGTACTTGTGGCAGCGGCGCCGGCGCCGCTGCCACAAGATATCGAATTCGATTTAGTCGATGCGCTTCCAGCTCCAACGTCGAGTGTGGCGACTGGTGTCACTGAACAGATTGTCACGTACGATCCCACGGCCATTTTGTCAGACGCTGAACCGCAGATCACGGCAGATATCAAGGAGTCAGCTGTCCCTCTAGAGAAGCGCAACGCATGCGACCCACAACCCACTGGTGCAAAGTACGCTCCCACTCTCTCGGCTGATACTCCTGCTGCGTTCACGAACAATGCTGCTTTCTCGTCCCTCGCAGTCAATGCACCAATTCCGACAGGTTATATCCAACGTTTCAAGAATCTTAAGGCTTCCAATAATGCTTATGGATATATGGGATTCACGACTCTAGACTCTTACGACACTAACCTCTGTGCGAAGAAGTGCGCCGCTGTCAAGGGTTGCTCCGCGTTCAACATCTACTTTGAACGATCTCCAAGCGTAGATCCAGCTCCCGCATGCGCAAACCCAAAGTCTGTTACATTGATCAAGTGCGTCTACTGGGGATCTACCATCAACACTGAGAACGCAGTGAACTCTGGTCAGTGGCGCAATCAATTCCAAGTTGTCATCGCTGGATCGAATGGCTACGAGAGTGAAATCGCTACGCCCCCAGGCTACAACACTCCAGTTGCTCTTGGTGCGGCTGTTAACGCGCCTTACGACTCCTTCGGCTTCGACAGCTACATGGGAGTGGCACTGTTCAACTCTGGTCCTTTTGATATCAAGCTCTGCGCAGATGCTTGCACAATGAAGAGCCAGTACGCCATCGCGCATCCTCCGACTGACGGCAGCCCTGTCATAACCTGCCAATTCTTTAACACTTACATCATCTACGTCAACGACACGCAAAACCCGCAAGGACAGTATTGTGCTATGTATAGTCAGAGCTGGCCTGCCAAGTACGCTACCAACACTGGTCAATGGCGAGGTGCCGATCAGTATCTTGTACGCAGCAGCTATGCTGTGAGCAACAAGACTGATCCAGGTGCCCCTTGCAAGGACTGTGCGGTTAGACAAGCATCAAAAGACGTCTCATGGAACTCGTTGAAGCCATACTGCTCCGACGCTCTCGGTCGTGTCGCGGCAACTACGACAATTACCGTCACAAGCACAAACACTCCTACCGTCACTAATATGGTGACTTCTACCGCCACCAAGACGGTCACTCCAGTCAAGCGTTCCGCCCTTGAGATGACTGCACTGCCAATCTTCCCAGCAATCACGCCGGCTTCGAATGCTACCATCTCCAAGCGCGCATTACCAATTCCTGACGTCTTCACCAAGTATCCCAAGGATGTCATCTCATCCGCATGTGTCCTCCAGATCGGCTCTGCAGGCTCCGCTTCGACTTCGACTGTGACCTCGACTGCCACAGCCACTGCTTCAGCTTGCACCATCACTTCCACTACAGTCATCACCATTCTCGCCACGATTTCGCAAACTACCACCACGACGATGATCACCACCACCACCGCCACCGTCCCCGCCACCAGCTCCTTAGCATCAGCAACACCAACCAGCAAGTCCTTCCTCGTCCAGATCTCCGGCGGCGTGGCCGATGGCCAGTACATCGGCAAAGATCTCTCATCCATCAACGAATGGTACAACCTCTTCTCCCTGACCACCGACCGAGACGAAGCCGTCGCCTTCACTATCGACGACGAAGCCAACCTCTTCCAGGTCGACGAGGACTGGATCATCCAAGGCGCTCGATCAGGCGTCGACTTCGGCGGTTTCGGCGCCAGTCCTTACGGCTTCACCAATGGCGAAGATCTGCAGTGCCAGATCGACAACGGGGAACTGCTGTGCGAGAGCCCGAGTAATGGCCACGATGTATTCGGGCAATGTCCTGATGTCCCCTGGATGTGGCTGTTCAATGAAGACGCGGAGGTGGACCGGTTTTGCCCCGACGGGACAGGGGCGTTGAAGCTTATGGCTGTCGATGTCTAGACTTCTTCACATTCATAGCGTGTATTATAGATTCTGATTTCCCCTAAAACCATTCGGGCGGTATATCGAGCCCTACAACTTCTAAGCTTTCTGACTTGATTCCGTGCTGACTTCCCTCGTCGCTAAGCGTGGGTTGCAAGTCTTTGTTATGGTTACCAGGCAGGTTTCCCCTGCGTACTGAGAATACAAGTCATTGTTCGGTCGCGCAGACGATATCCCAGATACGTCTATCTTTCATCAAAGCTTGAAACCACAGTCCCGTCAGTCATGGTCGGCGACCGGCCTGACCCAGCAATCTACTGCTTCTCCACATGCCTCAACTTCACCTTCAACCCATTCCTCGGCTTGATCGTGATGATCCCGGCCGGCACGACGTCTTCGACAGGCATGTCGAGCTCCCACTCGAAGGTGCACGCAAAGGCAGCGAGCAGGCATCTCAGCTCGGCCTTTGCAAAGTTCTGTCCGATGCAGCTCCGCGGACCGTGCAGGAAGGTGAGAAAGGAGTAATTGCTCTCCACGCCGCCGGAATTGTTGGGTGTGCCGTCCTTGTTGATCCAGCGTTCTGGGACGAATTTATCTGCGTCTTTGCCCCATATCGCAGGCAGACGATTCGTTGCCCATGGAGAGATGATGACGTCGGTCGACTCGGGAATCGGTCGGCCAAGGAGAGTTGTTGGACGATTCGAGCCGCGGACGGTGACCGGGACAGTAGGGTAGAGACGGAGAGTCTCGTTGCAAATGCCGTTGAGCAGTGGCAGACGCTCGAGGGTCGTGGCAAGATCACTGCTCTCTGATGAGGCAAACGCAGACCTGACCTCCTCTCTAAGTCTGACCTGGATCTCTGGGTGGGTGGACAGAAGGAAGATGGTCCAGGTCAAGGCGGATGAGGTTGTCTCATGACCAGCTGCGAGGAAGGTAAGAAGCTGGTCAGAGAGATCGTCGTCAGAAAAGTTGCCGGAATTGATGAGTAGCGACAGGATGTCAAAGTGTTCGTCGCCACCTGTTTTCATGACTTGACGCTTGTCCCGGACCAATTCTTGTGTAATTCGGCGCAGTGATGTGGTATTATCCCTGAAAACATCATTCATCCGCCATGGTAACTTGGCTACTATCTTGTCCGGTCCTAAGGTACGAGCAATAAAGTAAAAGAACTTCTCCAAGCTTGGTTCCAGAAGTGACTCATATGTATGGACCAAGGGATCATCGGAGTTCTGGAGCGTGTTGAATTCCCTACCAAGTCCTGCAATACCAATGATGTCTAGGGTGACTTTGCTCGCCCAGCTGTTGATCTCTGTCGAGCCAATACGGTTGCCAGCAATGTCCTGGCCGATCGCTTCCGTGACTGCAAGAGCTTTCTTCCACATCATGGGATACAGGTCTTTGATCTGACGAAAGCCAAATGCGGGCTTGACGTGCTTCCTCTGGAACTTGTGCTGTTCACCTTCAACGATGACTAGACCATCACCAAGAACATGACGGAGGAAGTTTCGGACTCGTCCAGACTTTTCCCAGTCATAAGCGTTTGTGACCAGGACCTCCTGCAAGGCCTTTGGTCCAGTAGCGAGGAGAGCATCGTTACCCAACGCACCTCGGAGAAGCAGAACACCCTCGGTGTTGATGGGTTCGGAGGCCCAGCGAAGGAAATTCTCGCCCCTTCTCATCGATACCCTGGACTGGTACCATCCTGTCCAAATATTCCGGGACTGAATTCAGTCAGCTCAGAGTGTCTTCATTCACAGCCCATGCAATCTCACCTCTGGTACGGGAAAGGATCTCAAGGGCGAGAATAGCCTGTTGTAGACAAGGACTTTGAACAGTAGCAAACCCAAGGCATTGAGAGGTATAAAGATGACTAGGGCGATGAGGAACACATTCTGCTCGGCCAAAGCTCTGGAATGCTGTGGCAGTATTCTCGGTGCTCCTTTGGCTATTAACCACGATTCCGCGATGGTGAAGAAGAAGGTGTTCGGCAAGGTGAAAACCCTCCTCAGCGTTGCATCCATGGCCGGCCTCTGTTTGTCGACGAAGCGTGTGATGTTTGTTCTTCAATGAATCCTTCAAGATGACCGATATTTCTGTAAATCGAGAGAATGTTGCTGCCTTTGATCATCCATCTTCGGCAGTACATCTTTCAGCTGTTCCTAGGGCTAATGTCGAACCAACAAGGCTGATGTCGAACCAACAGGGCCGATGTCAGACCAACAAGGCTGATGACGGCATGAGCCGCTGGTTCAATCTGTGCTAAAACAGGCTCTTTGCAGCGCTCCCAGGAAGAACAGACACAAGCCGAGGTGACGGACGCAGATCAATCTGGGGATCTTCGCGCCAGTTCGTGGTGCCTGCATGCGTGGCATTGGCATGAGTGAAGCGGGTGGCAATCGGAAATTTCGCGTTGAGAGAGAATGCCCGAGCGCACCTGTCGATCTTCCTGGACCCTCGTATATTCGTTGTTCCTTCATATGCACCTTAATAGCATGATCCTCACCTTCGACTCGTCCGTTTGAGAATTCCGCGAGTATACCCTGTCAAAACGATGCGTTTGGTGCCGAAGCAGCAAGGATTTAGATTCACGAACGTGCAGCGCGGGCATGTTTCTTCCGACCATCGAGATGCACATGGCTCAATCTGGCAGTCAGGGCGGCTGCATGTTCTTGGGAGTACAAGTGGTCTTGGACTATCATGAAAATCTGTACATTCGTGAACGAGCTGTTCTACTCGGCCGTCATCATAAAGTAGCCACCTCCAACGGTGAAGACGAGCAGTACTATCGTCAGAATCGCCGCGCCTGCCTTGTCTCCCGTTGTTATCTTGCTCGTCGAGCCGGCATCCACGCTGCTGGTATCATCGCCTGACCCTGCCGCTGGATCTCCGACACTGGTACCTCCCGTCTTGTTGCTCAGTGGACCTGCGGTTGTGGTATACAGTAACGCCTGGAAGGTTTCCAGCGCGCACATCTGTTGTCCCACTCCAGTCGTATTATCCCATCCGCTATCATACCATTTGGTACCGCATGTAGAGCCGTCACTACCACCCACACAGCTCTGTGCTGCCCCTTGTGCAGATGCTTCCAGATATGGCCTGATGAGTTGGGCCATGAAAGGGGCGACCTGCATTGTCACGGCCGCCCATCGGGACAGATACCCCTTGAAAGACAACTGATCTGTTTTACAATTACCAATCGGTTCACACGCGACCTCGTACAAGATATCCTTGTTGTCGCCAGTGAAGAAAACATTTGCGGAGATATTCCAGAGACCGATCGTCCGGGCCTTCCAATCCGCACTCAGGCTCGAGTTGGTTCCGCTCGCATTCCACATTGTTGCTGCTCCATACATAAAGACTCCAGCATTGTATGTCCACTGCACGTGATCTTGCGAAGTACAATTCATCGTGTCATCGGTGCCATCGTACACATTGAAGCCGTTCATCAGGCCGACGTCCACTGTCCAGTCCCAAGTCTTGATCGCCCAGTCTGCATACGTTTGGTTTCCAGTGTAAGCGTACAACCGGGCGGCAATGTTGAAGAAAAGCCCGTTGGCAATCGAGTTCTTGTAGTTGTAACCATCGTTGAAGGAGAAGATCTGCCACTTTAGACCTCCAGCACAAGATGTTGTATCCCATCTGCTCGCTTGCCTGTTGAACACAGCCTGCGCTAGGGCGAGCCAGCTGGGGTTTCCAGTCGGTGGGTTGGGGTAGTTGACCTCTGCTGCGCGCATCGCCGCGATACCCCAGAACGATTGGTCGTCGTTGCCAAGAGCGCGGGTCTGGTTGATGGGCTCATAATCATCGGCCTCCCCTACCTGGAACAACATGGCCTGGGTCGTGATTTGGTTGTAGGTAGTATCACCTGTGTAGTGCCAGTAATCAATCAGGGAGCCAAACATGGCGCCCGCCTCCCACCAGTAGTAGGGGTCGCCGAGGAGTCCTGGAATACCACCAGTCTTGTTTCCAGGGTAGAAGCTCACCATCTTCCAGGCTGCGATAGAGGCCGCATTCTTGACTGATTCTGCGAATGGTCAGGGAGGAGGATATGAGAGGTGCAACTTCAACGTACGAGTATCGTTGACGTCCAAGCTGATGGCGTGCACCGCGTGCACTGCGGCCAGCCCGGCGATGAGCCATCTACATACTGGAGATGCATGTGGCGCCATGGCTTGGGCAATGCTTGGTACAGCGGTTGAGATGCCAAGCTCCAAACAAGTAGGCACGGATGTAGCGCCCGCAGATCAAAATGGATGAAGCACTCTGGGCGCGGGGGACGGGCCTTGGTTATTGTGTTCAAGGACGCTTGTAACTCATAACGAACGAAAACACCAAGATAACGAGTGACGGAATGACAGAAACGGGGAGAAGAGGAGAAAACGATGGATGTTACCTGTAGTGCATTCTTAACCGCCGGGAGCAACTAGAGGCGCAGCAGTGAGGCCCACGGCTACTGTATTTGGTCCCGTAAGGAGGCTTTCCTCCAACGCAGATGCATCTGGTTGTGCGGCATCGACAAGCGCTCGTAAGCCAGGCGTCGTAATACCAAAGACACGGACAAGGTTTCCCCTGTTCTTTTCTGGATTACCCGTTGGCAACCGTCCAATCTCCCTCGCATGAGGTCTGTGTTGTGGCTCAGGGATGCTCCTCTATGCAAAATAAGCGACGGCAGTGAATGTGATCTCCATACGCGCGTCAATCGGCACATGAGCGAGCCAGGTCTACTGCATGCACTACTTGAAGGCCTGATGTTGACGGCTACAGGACAAAAGAATACATGTCTACAAGGGAGTGACGAGGTCTCATTCCCTCGTCGACCGGTGGCTCCTCCTTTCGGGAACGGTGGGGCACTGTACCCACCACGACGTGCCGCGTCATTTCTATCATTTCATGTCCACTAATAGTATCTCCTTTACATCAATCTACGGGTAGCCATGGTCAGTGTAAGTATCGATGCTTAGTAGCCTGGATTGAATCGTCCGGCTATCTCGGAGTCAAACGACCGCGTCACCCCCGCCCACGCGGACTGTAAGTCAAGATCGTCTGAACCATGACCAAAATCTGTACACCGTCCAGGTCGCTGCACCCAGTCGACTGCGAAATAGAGGAAGATGAATGCCGGATGACTCTCAACTACACAGCTTACCGCGATGTTGTGCACTCGGACACCAAACAATACACCATCGGTTGTCAGCCAAGTAACATGCCGTCGAATGAGACCTGGATTATTACTCACAGAGAGGATACACGACTGCGATACGAATCCAATGGACCCGATAAGTGTACTCGAACGCAGTAATGATGCATCCCACATGCTCGACCCAGGACCAAGACTCATCGTGGAGGCATGACGAAAGTCACTTCGTATGGCGGGAGATCCCCGAGCGGTCAAGTGGACTGTCACGTTACACATTCCGGTACAGCTCTTGTGACAAGTTACTCATGCTGATACGTGATAGAAGCCTCAAATAGGTCAAAAATCGTTCTCATCATGTCCCAGCCACCCTTCCTCTCCCCAGAAGCGGAATTGCTCTCCTACGGCTCACAAGTCCCATTAGCCAGCTGTCCCAACCCAGCCGCATTCAACGTGTCCGTCAGATTGAACGTGGTAGTGATACTCGCCAACCTCAACGGCGCAGTGAAATACGGGATCTGTACGCCATTGAAGACGCTCTCATTTCCCCTGATCGACAGCGGGAGGACACCGCAGTTGTACCGCGGCTGTGACAGCAGACCTGCAATGGCAGTCGTGTTGGCCGTCGCATACAGCTGGTAAGAGTTGTTCCCCGGCGTCAACGTCAGGTCTGGCAGGGTAGAGTTGCCAATCCGCGTGTCCCCTACAAATAAGCCGAGGGTGACATCGCCAAAGGAGGCGCTGCTGATGGAGGGATTGGGGATCGTGACATTGCCGAAAGAGTTGGCGCCATACGGGAGGGAATCGCCCAGGCGGAAGCGCGTGATTTCAAGGCCTTGGAAGGCGTTGAGACCTGGTTCGTCAGTATCATGCCACGAGGGAGGGGGAGAGGGAGAGAGTGCTCACCGGTAAGTGTCACGGTCTGATCGTAGTTGACGTCGATCTGAGGGAGGCCGCCCTGCTTGAGCCCACCACGGCCGCGGAGGTTGACGACAAAACTGCGAGTCGCGAGCAGGGTGGTGGTGTAGCGGGTGAACTCGGCAAGGTCAGTGATCTGGATGCGCTGCTGGACTCGGACAACTGTCCCGTTTTCTGCCTTTATGGCGGGGATTGTGACGGAGATGAAAGGCGTCTCCTGGTCTTGGAGGTAGAAGGAGCCATTGAACGAGTCGAGATCTGGGTGCAGATTCGAGTCGGACAAGAGCACGCTGTCCAAGGTCAAGTCCGCCGAGTCTGGCGCTGGATTACGGATGATCTGAGCTGTCGGTACGAGCTGGGCCTTGTCGATCCCGCTTTGTGCCAGTCGTGGGTATCCCACGAGAACGCTTCGAGAGGTCAGTGAGATGCAAGCAAGTGCTGAAGAAGATCAACTCACATCGGTAGTACTATAGCCAGCACAATGATAATAAAGACAATCACATAGATCCACCAGAACCTTGCACAGTGTCGCTTGAAGCCACTCCTCCGCTTCTTTGGTGCCCCGCTATCGGCATACTCAACATGCTTAGAATCGGACTCCTTCCTAGTCAACATTAATGGCAGTGGTAGATATTGGTACGCAAATAGTGACGGCAATGCGGCAAAAGATCCGAGTTCAACAAACAAAGTCAGAGGCAGACTATGAATGATCAAGCAGACGAAGTCTAGTATGCCCTACACGATTTTCTGATCAACAATTTCATGCAAGTCTTACGGTAACGCACCCCATGTCGCCACTGTCATTGCGGACCATCAATGTCACTCCTCCCCAGAAGTACAATCGATCGATAGGGCATGGTCGACGCCTTTGGTCGACCTTGGCCAGGCACAAAAGCGATCAGTGGTACTATCCGGAAAATGGATCGCATGACCTCTATCCAGGGGTTGCATGCTTGGACAAGGATTGCGTCTGGCACTACCGTAGGATGGAAAGAGGTCGTATATCTGAGCCAGATCGTCACTGGAGTATAGCCCAACCGGCGAATGCTAGCAAAGCATCACACGAACGGTGCCGAGGTTTTGTGAATGCGTCACATGTTCTGACATGTTATTCGCGACGGCCGACAAAGGGATGTAGGAGACAAGGTTTGCAAGACACTTATCTCCTCCCCCCGCCCCCCAGACGCCACCCCGACCCCGCGCGCGCGCGCAAGTCATGCCGAACAATCACTAATCTGGCGCATCCCCATCCGGGGTCGTGTGGGTTGATCGTGCAGTTCGCTTGTGGGGATTGGCTTTGGCTATCGAAATTCCATACCATTGCGAAAAATCCGGTACCAAGCCAGTCTGGAGCTAGCCTTGATGACCTCTGTGCGCAAGAGTAAGGACTATTACTGCCCTTGACACAGGCGATTATGTACAGAAATTTGCTGATCTGAACCATTACAGCAGGTGGTATGTGTGGTTCTGGCTTCTCGCGATCGCCTGGACCATGATAGCCATACACACTCACACACGTCCCTCGACATGCCTTGCATCATCGGCGTATGCGAGATGACACCACCCTCTTCACCCTTCGGCTGCTAGAGTGTGTTCCTGCGCCTTCACATGCCATTATCTGGTCTGTGTCCGAGACCCGCTGGTTATGCTCATTTGGGCTTGTCCTTTTCCTTCTCCGCCTCTTCCTTGTCCTTGAGTTCCTTAACGGCGATCCTCATGTTCTGCTCCTCTTTCGAAAGGGTCTCAAAGTGTGCTCGGTCGTCGTCCCACTTCTGCACGCACTCTGGTTTCCAATTGCAGTCCTCGACCTGGCCGAACACGGGGTGCTGTGCTGATTAGTATTCGCTTGCCTTATCATGAGGAAGGGAGAGCTCGTACCTTGTATCGAGGATGTGCATCCGGCCAGTGCGAGGCATGATAATGGTGTCTGACCAGAGAATATTTTGTATCGTGGTTTCCCGAGTCAGAATGTCCCTGACCAGCAGCGAACGCTTCCACAGGCAGGACAAGCACTCCGCCTACCAATTTAGACTCGGACAGACCGTGGAAAGGATCCCAGTTGACCTCTCTGCCCGTCCGCTCGGACATATCGTCCAAGATGGCTTTCGTGAACGCGCTTGGTCCCGTGCCCGAAATGACCTGATCAAAATCAAGCTTGATATCGGCGATGCCGACTTTCTGCTCGTCGGCTACCGTCTTGAGCCATGCGATGATGTTTTCGACTAGTCTGAGCATGACTGGGAGTCTTGGCTTGCACATCTGGTTGTCGTCAGTCATGCTCCCACCTGGAAGCTCGAATGTACCTACAAAAGTCCACTGGCAGAAAGACTGGCACTTGCTGCCCAGGATGGTGTGGTTCTTGAACTCTGGTTGGTCAATTTCCACTCCGATGACCATGTCGACATCCCGCTCCTGGTACCGCTCAGGCAGGAATCTGCCAATGGGTCGGAGAGCTTCCACGTCAATGTCGGTGTAGACGCCGCCTTCCACGTACATGACCAGATATCGCAAGATATCGGCCTTGATGATCCTGGCATTCAGCTCCCGGTAGGTGTACACAATGTCCAGGCGGTTGAGGCCATCTGGGCCAAACTCGCGCTCCACGTATGCGAGGTCATTGCGATCCGTGAGAACCTCATATCTGTATTCTGGGTTCTTGCCTACCCAGGTCCTTGCGCGGTTCAGGTCAGTTTCCTCGAATCCAAGTGGATCGATCTTCCAGATCTGCCAGATTTTCCGCGGGAAGCGTGGATCCTTTGCTATGAGGTAACTTGCGGGAATGTCCTTGTATGGGCTCCAGAGGAACATGAGAATGATGCAGAAGACCGTCAGAGCTGGTAGTATCCTCCGGACCTGGGTAGGCATCGCGAATGCCGGCGGCCTCGAGACGTAGTCTTTGTACTCTAGCTTCATGATTGCAGCGACGTTGGGAAAGAAGTGGAGGTGTAGTAACGACTGGAGAGGGGCGAGGTAGGGCCGCAACGGCCTGAAATAGCAGAGACACGAGGGAGACACAACAATAAATGAGAACGGGAGCGTATACTTTCAGGGTTGCACTCCAAGACCGAGCAGCACCTTGGATCATCCAGATAGCAGTTGTGACCCAAGCTCGGGCAGCTCGGACTGATGTATAGTCTGTTCCAGGGTGCGGCCTTCTAGATGCAAGTACGCCATCATTGCAAAACCGCCGCCATTGTCTCGCATAGACGCTCCGAGAAATCACATCTCTCCTCCCCCGCGACTGGAGCCCCTGGATCTGCCGAGAAATCGTTGATAGCGCCACCCGCTCTTCCTGCCGTACAGTCTACACACCCATCCCCACAGGGAGATGGCGTTCATGCAAGGAGGAGCCATTGCCGGCCACCACGCCGCATGGTGACGCTCTCATGGAAGCGGGAATTTGCTGCGGACGAGGGTTACGTTTCGATGTACGTCAAGGCTGGCGAAGGTTGCCTGTGCAGAGAGGGTTGAGAGTCAATAGCGTGATTTCCCCCGACAGACTGAAGTTAGAAAATGCAGGGAGAGGAAAGTCCGGTTTGCCCAATCGGCTGTCTCGGATTGCAGTCGTAGAGATATTCCTGCTCAAAAGCCTCGGCGGAAAACACTCTTTCGTTGTTGCTCTGCACCCTTTTCACCGCTGAGAACGCTTTACCATAACGCTATCCGGCGCACGTCGATCGTTCGCCTTTGCCCGTCCACGTCTCCTTTCGGCTTTGCTGTTTCTCGCGCTAAGGACGTGGCGAATGGACTCGAGGTACGTTTGAGCGCGACCGAGACACCCCTTCTTGAATCGATTTAGGGCGCGGCCTCGCTGTCCCATGATTGCCAATGAAACATGACAAAGTCTATTCGATTTTGGACCCCTGCACTGGCGATGCTCAAGACTGTCGCACGTCGATCTGCGTCCCGTCTTGTGTGCCGTGACTCTTCATCTATCAGAAAGGTTGAAGCGAAGGGCGATTGAATCCTCCTTCTTGACTGCCTTGGTGGTGACGGCAGACGACCTTGACATGTGTCGAGTGTAGAATCTCCGAGAGCACTGAGCAGTTCATGACTTTGCCATCCGCACATCACATATCTGCATATCACGGTCATGTCGGAGGTCATGTCGGACAACGATGAAGGCAGTCTCCTGGAGAAGAATGAGGAGGTAGAAGCAAATTCGCGCAGTCGCATTGCTGCCTTTCGATCCTCAGCATTATTCCAGACACTTCTATGGGCAATTCAGTCTGTCCGGCCATCATTTCTCAATACATCTACCAGGACTTCGAGGCTGAGGCGGACGGCGTATCTTGATGGGATCAGAGGCTTTGCCGCCTTTTTGGTATACTGGCATCACCACATTCTGTGGAGCCATGAGGCAACCCATGCAGAGTCCAGTTTACAGTCTTCGTTTGGATGGAATCACGAATATCTGCTAGCTACTGCACCTATCATCCGCACCTTCTTTACCGGCGGTCATCTCGCAGTCGCCATCTTCTTCGTCCTCTCTGGTTATGTCCTTTCTACAAAACCGCTTTCTTTATTGGATTCCGGCGACCACCTTGCGCTGGGTGACAATCTAGCTTCTGCACTCTTCAGACGATGGTTTAGGCTTTGGATTCCTGTCTTCCTTGTCAGCTTCGGCCTTGTCTGTTTCTACTACTGGACAGGCATCTTTGCAAACTTCATACCCGAAGGCTCATTCAGAGCAGAAGTCTGGAAATGGTACAATGAGATCAAGATATACAGTTTCCTCTTCGGACAGCCAAAGGTACCGTGGCTCAGCTATCATCCTCATTCATGGACTATACCAGTCGAGATACGAGGATCGGTCCTGGTGTATTGCACCGTCATGGCGCTCTCGAGAACGACCCGAAAGGCTAGACTGTGGTGCACGGCTGGTCTCATGTTCTACTTCATGTACATTGTGGATGGAGCGCATTACTCCATGTTCATGGCCGGACTCTTTCTCTGTGATATCGACATGCATGCGACGTGGAACGAGCTACCGGGCTGGCTCACTTCACTGAAGCCATTCGAAACGCCTATATGGTATTCCATGTTCATCATTGGCCTTCTCCTAGGTGGCGTTCCCTCCACGAGCAGCGACTTCAACTACCTCCGAGACTCCCCTGGCTGGCACATCATGTCCTGGTTCAAACCACAAGCCGTATTCGATTTCAAATGGTTCTACCTTTTCTGGGCGGCAGTCTGTATCATTTCTTCGGTTCCGCGTATACCATGGCTGAAACGCTTCTTCGAGACCAGGTTCTGTTTGTACCTTGGACGCATTTCCTACATGCTCTATCTGTTTCACGGTCCCATCTTGTGGACACTGGGCGATCGACTTTATGCTGCTACAGGATGGTCGAGAGAGTCCCATGCCCTGCATCTACCAGGGTGGACGAACAGGTTCCCAGTGCCGAAATGGGGACCCGTTGGGATGGAGCTGGCTTTCTTGGTCCCCAATTTGATACTACTTCCACTCACGCTCTGGCTGGCCGAGCTGGGGACGAGTCTGATCGATGGGCCAGCAATCAAGTTTGGATCCTGGTTGTACGGGAAGACACGCCCATCAGACGAATATCTGACATGATGAGACAACCCACGGGGTCAGGAGGGTGCGGGGTATGCTACTCGAGATGACAATGTACTATATACGCAACCAATAAGATCATTTTCCCATGAAGATTATCTATCCATGTGCGGGGATGATGAATGAAACATGACAATGCACTCTAGACCAAGTTGTCAAGCCACTCCTCCACGCCATGTGACAAGGACCCAAAGACTGGGTACCTAGCAAGAGCTTGATCTTCTAGCCCAGGCGACGGTCTGCCTTTCGGATGAGGAACCATGTCCGTGAGACTTGCTGTGGGACGTGAAGGCTCGGACGTTTTGATCGTCAGAGTGCCCTGTCCGTCCCGGCGAGCCCTGATCACATGTCTCACTTGATCGCCGTCAAATGTCCGACGTCGAAACTCGTGTCGAGTGAGGTATGAAGAAATTGCAATACAATGTCAACATGGTCTGCGCCGACTCTCGATGTGCTTGAACAATCATGCTGGTGACAACCATCAGAGGTGGCGCTTGGGCACTGCTTCTCCTACTCATACCCATCGGCTGGTTTACCGTCTATCACTTTCCGGCTCTACTGAGCTTCAATACATCCGACTCGCGACAGGAGGGTGGCAGTCAGCCTCCACCGATCAAGGAAAAATGGAGGGACCATGAAGTGAAGTCTGACGTTCCTCATGCACACGCTCCCTGGATTGAGCCAGCTCCCATAGCCGTCTCTGATGATGTTCCATCTGTAATCACCACCCCCTCCGCCCCGCCGGAAGCGCCACTCGACGCTCCCAAGCAGAAAAAATACCATACTATCAAGTCTCAAACCTCCATAGACGGCCGCTACTTCGAGATCGATTTCAAATACGCCGCCATCAACCCCAACATCATCCCTCATCCCACCGAACCAGAAACCTTCATCATCGTCGCCCAGAAACACAAATATGGCACCCAAGGCTCCTTCTTCTTCGTCGAACTCGTCTGCAACGCCGCCTTCTCCAACGGCGCCCTCAAGTGTTCCGAACCCCCCTCCATTCTCCCCATAGCAGCCACTTCCAGCGGCGACTGCAGCGGCAAATACGACTTCTTCTCGCTATCCGTCGGCCCGCACGACGCACGCGTCTTCTTGGGCCCAGACCGCCCTTACGTTCTCTTCGGCTCCAATTCCCAGCGGAACTGCTTCGGGCAATGGCTGCAAGATCTCCGCATGCTGATCCCCTGGCACGAACCCCCGAATCTCCTCCTCCCGTACCGATTCGCCACCGACCTGCAGAAACCACCACCCTACTCGCCCATCGAGAAGAACTGGTTCCTGTTCTGGGACAGCGAGGGAACCGTGTACGTCCACCACGACGTGTTCCCGCACCGCTCCTTCGCGAAACTCGAATCCGACGGCAGCGTCGGGGACGATCTCGCGCTGTTCCGCAGGCCGAGTGACGACGAGTGTTTCGCGCGCCACGGACCCAGCGTCCAAGGCGAAGAAGCCGAGAGTATCCACCAAGCGACCAATTCGTTGGCCATAACCATGTGTCGCAGAGCGGACCCGGCGTGTGAGAGGACGCCCGAGAATACCTTTGTCTTGACCATCTTCCACACCAAGCGCCACGAGAACCTGCACAGTGTCTATGAGCCGTATATCATACTTTTCCAGCAGACATGGCCGTTTGCGACGCATGCGATCGGGTCCAAGCCGCTGTGGATCCACGGGAGGAAGAAGGCCGGGGAGGACACGGTCATGCCTGGGCAGAGCGAGATGATGTATGTCACGTCTATCAATTGGAAGGCGAACGGGACGGGATATTCGGGTTTCTTGGACGATGTGGTCATGATTGGGTTTGGGATCGAGGATAGGAGGACGGCGGGCATCGACGTCCTCGCCGAACATTTGATTGCGGAGCTGGCCCTCTGCTGACCTGGTAATTGACGGACATGCTTCGTATGCTTCGGAGATTACTATTTCATGATAATGAAATATCTTGCTAGTTATCAGAGAGGAAACATGCATCAGCGCGATACGCTTCATGTCATCTAAAGTCAAACACTTCCATTAGAGCGCGAACGTACTCTCTTGTCTCCATAGCCGAATTTTGCACTCCACCATTAGTCTACAGGGGGCAGAGCTTCGAGTGACTGTTGGTAGTCAAGCTCGAGCTCCATCTCGCGACCAGACCTTCTGCAAGGCAGACGCTCATCATACTCGTGAAGACTGCCAGCCGGTTGGACCGATATCTCTGGTCGTCTTGGTTGACGGAGCTGGTCGTCGTGGTGTCTCTGGTAGTCTGGCGTGTCTGGTGACCATGATGTCGCCGGTAGTCACGGCGTTGCTGGTAGTCACATTGTCCTTGGTAGGTAGTCATCACATCCTGGATCGTCAAAAACTCCTCCGAGACTTGGAACGTTCCAGCAATCCATGCTCATCTTCCGATGAACGCCCAAGGCTCCACCAAGCCCTCGTGGATAAGCTCGCCCCTCAATCTCTCCACCCTACCGCCATCATCGGCATGATTTCTGTCCTGCTTGCCACCACCAAACCATGATTTCCACCCCGCCTTCACCTCAGGATTGCTGTCGCTCATCCTCGCGAGCATGACCTCCCAATTCTGCACCCCCATGACAACACAATCCCTACACCCCTCCCTCTCGGCTCTACTCATTCCCGTCTTCCTCTCCCTTTCCCTTGCCTTACCGCTGCCTTCTCCTTGCACGGTGCGCGACGAAGCAGCAATCTCCTTCAGTGCGGCGGCAGCTTGTTCCGTAGCGCTACGTGTCCATGCCAACCCATCTTGCTGTCGCGATGTAGAAGAGGAGAATAGGATCTCCCCTATGTAAGCCATTATTTCTGCCTCTTTGCATTTCAGCGCCGTCGGGGCTAGGGAGGAGAGAGATTCATCTCCTGTGCGTAGTGGTAGGGGGAAGTCGTCTGGGCGGAAGAAGCGGGCGGACCATTGCTGCACGATGCCTGTGGGTTGGGGTTGGGTGATGCTGCCTGCTGTCGTGGAAGGAGTGGGGTGGGACTGAGCGTGGCGGATGGCGCGCAAGGTGGAGAGCAGGATGGGGAGGGAAGAGGTAGTGCGGGAGGTGCGAGAGAGGTAGGTCGCCTGAGCCGTGAGGGTGGAGATGAGGTTGGGGGTCGCGACCGAAGGGTCCCTATTGAGCATATCGGCTTTGCTGGATGATGCGTCTAGGTCAGTCGTGTGTGTCGGTACTGCGTTGGCAGGCAAAGCGCTCTGTGCAACTGCCACTGCGTAATCATATTGCTCTTTGGCTGCTTTTTGGTTCTGATTGAATTCAAGCCAATTGCCATGGGCGAGCATCGCATCAATCCTTTGCTTCGTCGAGAAGCCGACACCGTAAGCAATGCGATTATACAGCACTCCTGGATCCGGGAAAGCAGCTTCGCAATCCTCTTCTCTAGGTTGTACACTACCAGGTGGAAGTAGTCGTGGGTTCGGGTTCGACGGTCCTGCCAGCGTGGATTTTGGCGAAAAAGTGTCATGCCGTCGGTCGTAGACCATGTCCTGAAGATGCTCTGCTGCCAATGCTGTCTTCATAACTGCCTCTGCATATCCTGCCCTCCATGCTTCTGACTTCTGGCGCACGTCCAAGGCTCTTGGTCTGATTCCTCGTATCTCCTCGGCACCAGCGCCTTGAGGAGACATGTCTGTGGTATCCTTGCCGTCTTTACTCTGGTCTTCCAGCCTCAACATGCAAAATCTCCACTGCTCGCCAATTCGTCCCCAATCCACCTGCGCCATGTGTCCAACATCATCCGCGTAGTTCAGCCATGCTGTCCTCCAAGCGCTTCTTGTCAAGTACGACCATTCTGCAGGGGATGGATGTACTCTTTCAATGAGCTCACATCTCCAGCTGTAAGCCGCAAAGGCTAAAAGTCCCAGCACCACGATTCCGAAACCTGACCATTTTGCAGCCAGCACGGTCTGTTCCCGCACATATTGCTTGTTTTCTGTGCTCAGGACTCGCGCGACCTGTCTTTGGACCAGTGATCGAGGAGGAAAATTACCAGGTTGTGCGAGGAATGGTAGCTGAGGGCGAGGCGCATTCGTTCGGGTCAAGAGCAGGAGTGGGTGATTAGAGGTGAACAACCGCGTCGGGATGCAGCCGGCAGGCCTCGATTGCCATGATGGACGCAGCAATGAAGCCGTCCGAGGTGCAGTCAGTATGCTACGCTGCATTGAATATGTGTCACGACATTCTAGTAGTCATTGTAAGAGCGCAGAAGATTCACGCGGGCAAAGCTTCGAACCGGAAGCCAAGCATCACCACGCTTGACTATACCACGCCACCTCTCTGCTACTACCAGAATACCAGATTCTGATCGATTATAGTAAGTCACATCTATTTCAGAAAAATATCTCATCATCTAATTCAAAGATGCTACCACGTCTGCTGGCAAATGAGTAGGGTATGGCCTCATATCCACGAAGCTAAAGAAGTCCACAATGCATCACCAGTGTTTCTCGCTTCGACATGATGGCTATCGGATGTCTCGTCTCAAGCCGAGAACTATGCAGATTGGTAACCGTGCGGAATGGTAGTGGCATTGGCTATATAGTAGGTAACATAAACTGTGACAGACCCTATAGCTTCATGGCTTGCATACTACCAATAGACGCTCGACTTCCATCACGAAGATCACCACCAGTGGACTGTCTGCTCTTATGCATGCGTCTTGCACATCAGCATTCCTGATCAATCGGGAGACCAACGATACGCGGGGCCTCGTGGCAGACGATGTCACAGCAGGGAGATGTGGTGCGCTGACACTGCTGTTCGCTCGCGGTACTGCGGAGCCAGGCACGCTGGGAACCATCGCCGGACCTCAGCTCGCCTCGGCACTCAATACTGCTCTGGATGGGAAACGTTGCCCTGCAGGGTGTAAGCTATCCTGGCACCAGGGAAGGCAACACCAATCGAGGTCAGGATGGAGGACCGGAAATGGCACGCCTGGCACCGCTCGCACTACAAAACTGCCCGTACACCAATATTGCTCTTGCATTCACGAGTCCCCACGGCGATCGACTCACGACTCCGAGCAGCTTCGTGCTGTACCAACGGTGCAAGGGTGGGGGCACAAGACGGGAACCCGTGGGTCCGGCTCGCACGAAAAGGATACCACGTCCAGCGTGACTCCCTCCGCCTCATGGATGAACTTGTCAACCAGGGTTTGGGCTCAAGCGGACAAGCTTGATATGTGGTCATGAACCTGTTTTCGACCGAGCGATCATGCTTTTTGTCTTGCTTCGGAAGCTCATGGAGGTCAAGCTGAGCAGGAGTGCGGTCACGTTATACTGTAGTTTACAGCCTCAGTGCAAGAACACACGTATACAGGGCATAGAGTGTAGACATCCAGAACATGATCGAACAACCACTTCCAAGCATTTTGACATCATGACTCAGTGTGCAGAACGCAGGGTCCTTGGAACGGATGAACTCGACCACAGTCTTCAGCCGCAACCCTCAAACAAGACGACCACGGAGGACAAAAGCCTCCGTGATGGCTGACCGATGGATGTCCATGCAGGGCCTCTCTCACAATAACACAGCATGTCGTTGTTCGTCATGTCAGGAGGAGACGGACTTAAGCACGAATGGAGAAAGTATGACGACAGAATGATCTATCTGGGTCTTTCCCACTGGATCCCTGCACCTTTTGGCGAAAACTCTATTTCTTGGCTTGTGCTTTTCCAAATCCGCGATCTTGGGTTGAGCACGACTTGAGATCTGAAATCGGCATGTGAATTATTACGCTGGGTGCCGCCCGGGTTGTAGGGAAGTTCGCTCTTCACTTGGGTGCTGTAGAAGAACACTGATTCTATTGCAACAAAGTCGCGCCTCAGAGAATACTATCACCGGATGGAAACACAACAAGCAAGCATCTACAACTGAAGCGATCTGGCTGTCATCTACAATAAAGTTAGGGGAGACCTCTTGAGTCTTGGCGAGATCTCTCGATGATCTGCCATGACGTTTCGTCGATCTGGTTGAGTGGGTACTCAGTATCAATCACGGAGTTGAAGGATCCTCCGTCCATCTTCATGACATGGAATGTGCGCCCGCTCCCCTACTATCTATATTTGCATCTTCCTCACCACCCCTTGCTTCTCTATCATCATTCCGCCTACCCTTGGTCTGCTCTTCAATTAACACCCCGAGAGCATATCTGACGGCACAGCTACACGATTATCGCAATCATGGTAGCTGATCTCATTAGAGATAGCTTTTTCGGCCACATGGTCCGGCTGGCCACTGGTCAGAAAGCATTTCCATATCCGGAAGAACGTGATCCAGCAATTGCCGGGAGATACTACAACTATGAGAAGTCCACAAACATGGCCCGCTATGGCCAGACCACTGTACCAGAAGACACGCCAAAGAAGGATGTTGAGAAGGACGATTCGCCTTCGGGCTCAATAACACCCCGCCCAAGTGACGCTTTCGGTCAAGGAGATGGCGGTAGCGTCAGCTCTTCTGCGACAGAAGCCGCTCCACAGGTATCGAATATCGCCGGCACCCCAGTCGACACAGAGAAAGGTCGTGACCTGACTGTCATCGACTGGGATGGTCCCAATGATCCAGAGAACCCTCGCAACTGGTCCACAGGAAAGAAGTTCTTTGTCACATTCGAGATCTGTCTGCTCACCACTGGTGTTTACATTGGTTCCGCCATCTACACCCCTGGTCTCACCGGAGTCATTGAGCAGTTCCAAGTCAGTCAGACTGTCGGCATTCTTGGTCTCTGTCTCTTCGTTGCTGGCTATGGCCTTGGTCCCATGGTCTTCGCCCCCATGTCCGAGGTTCCTCAGATTGGTCGCATGCCCATCTACATTTTGACCCTCGCCGTCTTCGTCGTCTTCCAACTGGGCGTCATCTATGCAAAGAACATCGGCATGCTGCTTGCCTTCCGATTCTTGACTGGTCTGTTCGGATCTCCAGTGCTCGCTACCGGTGGTGCAACCCTTGCGGACATTTACCCTCCCAAGAAGCAAGCATACGCCTTGTCTGTCTGGGGTATGGCTGCTGTCGCCGGACCTACTCTTGGCCCGACAGTCGCTAGTTTCGCCGTTGTCGCCAATGGCTGGACATGGTCTATCTGGCCGCTCATGTGGCTCTCTGGATTCGCTCTCCTGGTCCTTTTCTTCTTCCTTCCTGAGACTTCCGCCACCAACATCCTCTTCCGCAAGATGCGCCGCATTCAAAAGATCACTGGCAATGAAAAGATCACCTGCGAGCCTGTTCTCATGGGTGAATCCATGACTGGCAAGGATGTCGCAATGATGATTTTCGTTCGACCCATTTCTCTCAACTTCCAGGAGCCTATGGTCTTTTTCTGCAACCTGTACATTGCGCTCATCTACGGTCTTCTCTACATCTGGTTTGAGTCTTTCCCCATGACCTTCTTGCAGGTCTACCGTTTCCCAGAAGGTACCTTTGGTCTCACTTACTTGGGTATCCTGGCTGGTGCGTTCATCACTATCGGACCATTCTTCGCCTTCCTCTACTTCGTTCAGGAGAAACAATTCGACGAGAATGGCAACATCCAGCCTGAGAAGCGTATGATCCCAGCCATGGTGGGCGGCTTTGCCATTCCCATTTGCCTCTTCTGGTTCGGTTGGTCTGCTGGCCGAACACATTGGATCATGCCCATCATCGGTTCGGGCTTCTTTTCCGTTGGCGCTTTCTGCCTCTTCAACTCGATTCTCAGCTATCTGGGAGATGCTTACCCAAACAACGTCGCTTCCGTCTACGCCGGCAATGACCTCTTCCGTTCTGCATTCGGTGCAGGCTTCCCGCTGTTCGCCACCGCCATGTACAATAAGCTCGGCATCGACTGGGCCAGCAGTACGTTGGCGTTCATTTCCATCGCATTCATCCCCATCCCTTTTGTCTTGTACAAATACGGCCGCACGCTTCGCGTGAACCACAGCAAGTTTGCCCGCAAGGACATCTAAACCCAAATGTTAGACTTCAACAACAGCGTGGCGTCAGGTACCTACGCATTGTTACAAACAGCGCAATGATCACACTACGGAGTATGGCTAGATTGGCTCTTACTCACTTACGAGGCCATGTTTCACTTTAAGCGGATTAATAGACTGTACTATATCACTTTCAGATCTAATGACTGTATCATAGTTATTCTGCTTCTGCTCGTTTCATTCCCGTGTTTGTGTCCCTTACCTCTCCCTGCGTGCCTCTCTCGTAGTGTGGTCGTCTAGTAAGTAGCAGGCATAACACTCAGTCTCCCGCCATCCAAAATCTGCACATTCCCATTCAAATACGTGCCCGCCTTCCCTACAGTGTATAGTATCGTTCCCGCCATATCCTCAAACTGTCCCGGCTGTCCGGCCGGCACCTTATCCACCCCAAACACGGTTTCCCCTCCGGCCGTCATCTCGCTGGGGAAGCGTCCGGGGGCAATGACGTTGCTGCGTATCCCCCAGCCGGCGAGGAAATGGCTCATGGCCTTGCCCAGCATGGCAGCCCCGGCTTTGGAGGCGGTGTACGCCAAGCCGGCCGTGACTTTGCGGTTGAAGGACGCGATGGACGCGACGGTCACGATCTGGCTCGTCCTGAGGTCGTCGGCGTCCTGGCCCCGCGGGACGGACACGCGTTTCTGCACCTCCCTCTTGCCGTCGGGCCAGCCTCGTCGGACGTTGCCGGCGTGCAGCAGCGGCAGGAACGCGCCGGATACGGTCACCACGGCGGTCGTGTTGATCGCGTACGTCGGTGCCCAGGCGGCGTGGTTGGACAGCAGCATCTCGCTCAGCTCCTCGATTGTGGTGGCGTTGTACACGTCCGTGTGTGGGGGGCCCGAGACGCCGGCGTTGTTGATCAGCACGTCGATGAAGCTGCTCTGGCTGGAGATGCTGGACACGGCGTCTCTGAGCGATGGAGGCGAGGAGACATCGCATTGCACTGGGATGATGGAGGTGCCGAAGTCTGACTTGGCCTTTTCGAGAGGTGGGAGGCGGCGGCCGAGGAGGAAGATCTTGCTGGCGCCGTTGGCGGCGAGGGCGGAGGCGAAGGCGAGACCGATGCCTGCGAGCTATCAGAGAAGGCGTGGGTGGGAGAAAGCAAGGGGAGGTATACCACTGCCGCCACCGGTGATGACTATCACGAGGCCTTTGGCGGAGAAAAGATCTGCTGGGTTGGAGGGGCGATTGACTTCCATGTTGGCTATCTACAGGATTTCGTCTGCACTTTGGTATTTTGGCACTTTGAATCCGAAGTGAAAAGATCCAATGCCGTGTCCACCACTGACCGGCAGTATTTTGCCGTTCACATGTCGTGACGTGGGTGTAATCATATAACCACATCAGGAAGGTGGGGTGGTACTCCGATGCTCGTCCGATTTTCCGCTGCGATGTCGGAGGTGTATAAATACAGCATATAGGCATTTGTTACGCACAGGAACAATTCAATTGACTTCCGTTGACAAGCAGCTACATAGTCGTATATCTTGTTTATTCGAGTGGAAGGAAGGTCCCATTCTGTCAGGCAAATCCAAGTTCAGGATTGAGGGATGTTGTCGCATTGAAGCAGACGACTGAAGCTGGCTCACTCTTCTGCGGCCAGATCTCAATACCGGAGAACTCGAAGTTGTAACATGACGAGTTGGTGTTGCACTCGACGATGATGGCTTGAGTGCCGTCCAGCTGAGGTAGACCAGCATTGTACCAACATGGATCAGTCACGCAGCTGCCGTCTCCTGGAATGAAGCTGTTGATGCTGCCAGAAAGGTTGATAAAGTTGAAATCCTCCATGATGACGCTGGAGTTGTTCGATCGTCCGCTGACTTGCCCAGGGACAAGCTGTGTCTGACTGGAGCCTTGGTTGACATCTGTCTGAGTGACCAAAATAGGCTGGGTGACATTTTCGAGTCTGATATTGGACCATGTAATGTTTCTTGCCAGACCTTTGCCACCAATCCATGACTTGAAGCGTGCTCCGTATAGAATATTGGAGGCGACGTTGTTTTCGAACAGGATGTTGGAAACATCAACATCAACGGCTTGATTCTGTCCTAGAGACCCAATGCTCAGCCGTGACTTTGAAACTCGATTCCCACCACAGTCGGCAAGAGCCGTTCGGATGGCAGGAGAGTCATCAAGCGTGCCATTCGACTGTGCATACTGCGACTGAACTTGACATCGCTTTGTTCGTTCCTGTCCCGCTGCGAAGGTCGCTAACAAGAGTAGTGCTATCTTGAGCAGTGGAGCCGTGTTAGAAGTCGCTATCCGTGACACTCAGTCTTGAAACAATAGAGCTCTCGAGAAATACGAGTCCAAGTGGAGGGAGAACAGGGAATGTTGACCTGCCTTTTCTCCACCATGTCCACGAGTATCAGAATGCGGCGAGTTTCAACGACTACGGAACGCATGCCGATGGAACAATGTCATAAGTGTACCCGTAGACCACGAAGTCGGCAGGAAGCCCCATAGCTTCTCCGTCTAGCAAAATGCTGCTGATCTGCTGGTGGAGGGAATAGAGGGACCTATAGAGCCGGCTGGAACCCGGTCTTGAACTGCGAGGTGCTATGTGTGGTGGAGTGTTCGATAGGCTAGGTGCGAAAGCTCACTCGTCGAGGCTCCGATATTGTTTGTACAACGATCTGGGGCTCTTGGTGAATGCTGGCTATGGTCGGATTGACAGTCCGCTGAGCACGGGCAGCGTAGGAATAGACGGGGGAATTGAGAGCGGGGAAGGTGATCTGCGCTGACCTTTTTGGCAATGCGACCTTCTGGACACACTCTGAGGTAGCGAGGAATCCTATCAGGAGAATCAACTTGATCATCTGGCATGGCCGGCACACCCATAGATGCCGTAGACCAGCCGAGAGCTATGCAGGGTGAAGCTACAGATCTCAACGTAGCTCAACAGCAGCTCCAAGATCTGTGGATCAAGTACCTCGGTTTTCTTGATCAATATTCAAAGGCACAGCAAGAGATATCGAAGTACCACTCTACTGTAGGGGTCAAGTCTGTCAGACCGCGTGCCAGCATCTGATATCGTGCTAGGGAACTTTTTCACTGGCAGAGGCGAACTTCAAGAATACTACAAGGACTCGCTATGGCCAGGACTACTATGATGAAAGAATGCAGGCTGCGACAAGGTACTCGGTATCGGACACTTACTCAAAATCATTGAAGCTTGAACGAAGGGAGTCATCGCAATCATGTATACCCTCTACGAGCTCAAAGTCAAAAAGCAAAGTCCTTGATGGCGATGTAGACTCTCTAGATCACTCGGTTTCACAGGAGATACAGGAGACACAAGACAGCGACACTGTACCAGATCCGATCAAATGGTTCGGCATCCTTGTGCCGTCTCAGCTTCGAGCCTGCCAAAGAGACTTCCTAGCTCTGGCCACTGGACCTGTGATAGCAGCAATCAATGCTGCACGTTCGCTGCGTGAAGTCGAGGCCGAAATTCGCAGACTACGTAAAGACATTCGTAAAGCCGAGCGAACCGCCACGGCACAAAGCAAGGCATCAGCAACCTCTTCAGCGGCCTAGCACGGTCATTGACGGCGGTATGACTTGACAGGACAGCCGCATCTACCGCCACCTATGATGCCAAGGTCCGCCACATGTCTCTGCAGATACCTACATGTAGCTATACTCGCAAGAACGGCTTATCTGAAGAATTCCCAAGCGGTCGTTAACACGGCACCTTCACAGCCAGCACAATCAACTCACGCTTACTGCGACAATTGTCTTTCAGCGCCAGGATTCAGGTATCACGTGGCAGCAGCGATGGAATGTCAGAAGTCAGGATTCGTCACTGGTCTGACGATGATGATCTTATAGTGGTGGTAATAATGGCTGTATCTTGATTCTGGGCGATTGATACTCGGCTTTCGAGCGCACCTGTTCAAGAAGACAAGATAGACCTTTGTATGATACTCGAGCAGATCCCATCTACTACATATTGGCGATTTCACCCTCGAAGGTAGACGCTGTCGACACCATCGACTTGTGGGTGGACATCCGACTCCAGCCGGTACTACAAGCCCTTGACGCCACCAGACCAGTGATGGCACTATTGTCTGCAGGCAATCACTTGTACATCACTGATAAGGTTTGTGCATACGGGTCTGTACCAACGGTAGAACAAATAAGCAGAAGGCGGCTCAAGTGGTTCCAGAGGTTGGTCGCAAATCCTCCATGAGATCAGCAAGCACGAGGCCGGACGGAGCGGTGAATTCTTGGCGCCGAGATTTACAAATTGCGACTTCCGCCGCTAAATTGCTTGGAGCCAAAAAGGGTCCAGAGTCTTCAACCTTTTCCGACTCAAGTCCTTGGACCTCCACGCGACCTGCCCGAGGTATCTTAAGCCCTCCCCCAAACTCTCAATAGCCACGAGGTACCACTTCGCCCACATCGTTACGGATTGTCTGAACCGATCTGCAACGCAGCAGATCCAAGCCAGATCCACTAGATAATTTCGCGCCGGACTTGCGCTTCTTTATCAGCTTGGATCATTCGCGCGGGGCCATATGCGCTGTGTGCTGCGCAGGAGTCGCTCCGGATCAGGTGATAAGCTCACAGTACGAGCTTAGAACGACTGAACAGCAGCATGAACGATATTCCAAAGAGGCGATACGGTCCTGAGAAATTCCGCCCCTCTGAGCAACTAGGGTGATGACCTCTCCTTAGATCTTCGTGATGCTTCCCCGTTTCTGTCAATCAGTTTATTGGTTTCCCGGTCCGAGGAGCCTGATGAGAACCAAGTCCTATAGAAGACCAAAAGTGTCCCCGCATAAGGCCAAAGAACAAGAGTGGACGTGCATGTCTTGACAAGCCACCGCCTATCAGCCTACACGGACCGCCGCTGTCCCGTCTAGGAAGGAGCTGTATACACCTCCGCCGAACACCGCCCTGATTCTGCATCTTCGCCTTCCAGACTTTCTACCTTCATCTATTCGCTTGTGGATGAACTTTGTTGGATCTGCCAAAATTAAAGTCGTACTATGGAAATTCTCCCGCTAATTGCCAAGTATTCCAAGACCTGTCTAGTATTCTACAGGCAGGTTGCTCTTCTGATATGCTACTCTTTTCGGGCAGGTATCATGCCGCTCATTGCCATGATTGTTTGTGTTAAAAAGCGCCTCGTGCCACATTGCTTGGGGAGGTCCAGTGGTCTTTCTTGCCATCATTCGTGATTCTCGCCATGGCTGTTCTCTCCAAGCTCATCGCTATCGCTGCAGCAGTCAGCTCGGTCACTGCACACCCCCGGCCTCAGGTCGAGGGTCGTCCAGGTAGTATCTCTCGCCCAATCGACGACTTCCAGCCCCAGGGCTTCGCAGAGTATGTCAATACGGACCAAGTCCCAGCCGATCTTGTCGGTGGCCGATCCAGCGGTGACTACGAGGTAGCCGCCGAGGCGTTCGTGGCCCAGCAGTTTCCTGGCGTAACCCTCCGCAAGGCCGATTCGTCCTACCTTGGAAGCAATGGAATTGGTCACGTCTTTTTCCGTCAGCAGATCAATGGCATCGACCTTGATAACGCTGACGTGAACGTCAACGTGAGAAAGATCGAACAAGACCTGGTCTGTGTCGCTGACAAGGACAGATCGCTCGTGACGGTTCGGTCTTTTCTTTCGGTTCCTCCGTCTATACTGGTGAAGCCCCTGGTGAGGCACCAAATGTCGACTCGTTGATCCGCCCCGCACAGGCGCTTGAGCGTGTCCGATCCACCTTCGATCTTCCAGGTGGTCTGTCGTCCGTACCACTTAATCCAGATGGCACTGGTCGATTCAAGGCTGGCGAAACTGCTGGTCTCGAACAAGCCGCCAAGATTGAGCTTGTTTACTACCGCCCTACTGCCGACTCGGTTGTGCCAGCATGGCGAGTCGAGACTGATACCGGCGATGCTTGGTTGACTTCCTACATCCAGGCCGATGGGGATGTTGACAACATTCTGTCCGTCTCAGACTACACCTCTCACTCGACCTTCAGCGTCTTCCCCTGGCCAGCTGTTGGCCCCGAAGACAGCAACATCACCACTGTTGCCAACCCTGAGAACGTACTTTTCTCTCCCTTTGGCTGGTTCTCCCAGAATGGTACCGAGTTCACTGACACCCGTGGTAACAACGGTCTAGCTCAGCCAAACCGTGACGGGGCCGCCAACATCGAAAACGAGAGTCGTCCCCAAGGCGGTGTCAATCGCGCCTTCTTCTTCCCTCTGGACCTTGCTCGCGCAGATCCTCTCGACTACATAGATTTCTCCACCGCCCAACTCTTCTACACCGCCAACAATGTCCATGACGTCTTCTACGCTCTTGGTTTCAATGAGCAGGCCGGCAACTTCCAAGAGAACAACTTCGGTCGTGGTGGTAGTGGTGGCGACGCTGTCATTCTCAATTCGCAGGATGGTTCGGGTTTCAATAACGCAAATTTTGCAACGCCTGCGTCGATCTCCCCTGTCTGATGCCATATAGATCACTTGACTGACTTGTCTGCAGAGACGGATCCCGAGGCCGCATGAGAATGTACATCTGGGACCGCACCACCCCCCGTCGCGATTCCTCCCTCGATGCCAGCGTCGTCATCCATGAGTATGCGCACGGGTTGAGTAACCGCCTTACTGGAGGCCGCAGGAACGGCAGATGCTTGACCATCTTCGAAAGTCGTGGTATGGGTGAAGGCTGGTCCGACTTCTACGCCACCGCCATTCGTATCAAAGGTAGCGACACCAGGGAGGTCGACTACGCTATTGGTGAATACGTGTCCGGCGACCCAGGCGGTATCCGAGCCTACCCTTACTCCACCTCCCTCGAGACCAACCCCTTGACCTTCCAGAACATCAACGCCTTGACTGCCGTTCACGCTGTCGGCCATATCTGGAACTCCGCTCTATACGAGGTTATGTGGAACTTGATCGATGCCCGTGGCAACAGCGACGAGATCTACCCACAGTACGACGACCAAGGTGTGCCGACCGACGGTAGGTGGCTCATGCTCAAGCTTGTCACTGACGGCTTGGCGCTGCAGCCTTGCAACCCGGCCCTACTCCAGGCCCGTAACGGTATCGTCGACGCCGAAGTTGCTCTCACCGGAGGTCGCTACAGCTGTGAGGTGTGGCGAGGGTTTGCGAAGAGAGGGTTTGGATACACTGCAAGCGGCAACCACCCCAACCTCGTAGAGAGCTTTGAATTGCCTCCGAATTGTGTGTAGAGGGTGTAGCCGTAGTCTCATGCGTAACGGCTGCATGGGGAACTAGAGATGTAGCAAAATGTATAATTTCTTGTATATACCAAGGGGACGAGGAGAACAGACGTACAGGAGACGAATATGATGATCGCAAAACGCCAAAAGACATGAAGCCAGGTTGCCATCTTGGAAGCATATCGATGTCTGTCTGAATTGTTGTATCATCTCAAGATCTGACCAGTCGACTTGAGCCCTTTGATCCGTGCCATGACCATGTCTCGACAGGTTTTGAGAATGCATGTTCCGAGAGGGCGATGCGGCAACGGAGCTATTGCACGTGATGCGTCTTTAGCGAGAAACCCTTCCCCGCTGCATCATCGCGGGATTTACCCGAGAATCAGAGGACAATCCGGGGCTCCCACACTCTCTGGCGAATCAAGAGTCACGCAATGTGCCGCAAAGTTGGTGGAGATGTCCCGCTCTTCGTCTGGGGAAAAGGACCTGTTTTGGACGGCTGCGACACCGTCCTTGGCGTTCTACCGGTTGTAAGTGAGCAATCCAAACATATCGAGAGGAATTTGAGGTTGTACTGTGCTGAAAGGAGGGGAGAAAAAGCCCCACGGCGGTAATCACGGATCGGTAATCACTTACCAATCTGACGGGTCAGTGATATGCAGAAACCATGAGGAGTTCGCATCTTGTCACACATAGCTCGACGTGAAGGAAAAGAAGGAAACGGGCGTCGCGGGACAAGGACAAAGGAGCTTGGCTAGTGCCCCCCTTCGCCCTATTGGGTCGCGACACTAAAGCAGCTATTTCCATTCCAAGACAATCGTGCGTACTTCCAGCTTCTTTATCACTTCGTTTCCTGTTCGACGGGCCTGCTTTACTCATCAATTTCCTTTCCTGCATTACCGCTGCGAGATACTCGAGAGATCAAGTCGAGTGCCACCGACAGCGACTTGGCTTGTCGTGCCCGTCATATATCTGTCTAACAATCCAGTTCCACAAACGTAAACGTCATGACGTCGATCGATGCTCGCGAGGAGAAGGGAGCTGTCAAGCAGAACGAGACCGCTCACGATGCTGCCGAACGTGGCCGCGCCGCTACTGACCAGTATGTGTACCTAATAAGCATGGCATGAATGGAGAGAGGACTGATCCTTTCTACAGGTACGGTCACTCTCTTCTTGAGTTCGACAAGAAGGCCGAAGCTCGCTTGCGCTTGAAGATCGATCTTTACATTGTGCCGACAGTGGCTCTCCTGTATCTGTTCTGTTTCATCGATCGTGCCAATATCGGTGAGTTGACCTCGCTGTCAATTCGGTAGACTCACGACTGATCTTCATGACAGGTAATGCCCGTCTCGCTGGATTAGAAAGGGATCTTGGCCTTCGTGGCAACGACTACAATGCTCTACTCAGCTACTTCTACATCTCCTATATCATCTTCGAGATCCCATGTAACATGATGTGCAAATGGGTCGGTCCTGGCTGGTTCATTCCCACTGTGACGCTTTTTTTCGGCATCATCTCGATCTGCACCGCCTTTGTCAAGGATCTTGCTCAGGCAGCTGGAGTACGCTTTCTGCTGGGCATATTCGAGGCAGGAATGTTGCCGGGTATAGCCTACTACATGTCAAGATGGTACCGTCGCAGTGAGTTGGCCTTCAGACTGTCGCTCTACATCGTCATGGCGCCGCTCGCTGGTGCATTTGGTGGACTCCTCGCTTCTGCCATCTTGACCATCGATTCGGTCGGAAGCGTCCGCTCCTGGCGTATGATCTTCCTCATTGAGGGCATCATCACTTGCCTCCTCGCCGTCATTGCTTTCTTCACCGTCACCGACAGGCCAGAAACAGCTCGATGGCTTACACAAGAGGAGAAAGATCTTGCAGTTGCCCGCGTCAAATCCGAGCGTGTTGGAACGACTGAAGTCCTTGACAAGATCGACAAGAAGAAGACAATCATGGGCCTCGTCTCACCAGTCTCTATCGCTGTCTCCTTCATCTTCCTTCTGGACAACATCACCGTGCAGGGTCTTGCTTTCTTCGCCCCGACTATCGTCCGCACGATCTATCCGCGCGCTACGGTCGTTCGTCAACAGCTCTATACCGTACCTCCGTACATCGTTGGCGCCTTCTTCACTGTCCTGTTTCCCTTCCTTAGTTGGCGCTATGATAGACGCACCATCTTCTTCATTGTCGGTGCACCCATGATGATGACTGGATACGTCATGTTCCTCGCTTCTACTGACAGCCAGGTCCGCTACGGCGCCACCTTCATCATCGCCTCTGGCGCCTTTGCGTTCGGGGCGCTGACAAATGCCCAAGTCTCGGCAAATGTTGTCTCTGACACTGCACGCTCTGCCGCCATCGGCTTGAACGTCATGTTGGGCAACATCGGCGGTCTGATCGCGACTTGGTCATTCCTGAGCACCGATGGACCCAATTTTCCCATCGGCAACGGCTTGAATCTGGCCACTAGTTCGACGATCCTGATATGCAGTGTCTTGCTACTGTTCTGGATGAAGAAGGACAACAAGAAGAGAGAGGCAAAGGATGTCGATGCTGAGCTGGATGGATTGAGTCAGAAGCAGATCCAGGATCTGGATTGGAAGAACCCTGCTTTCAAGTGGAGGCCGTAAAGGAGGGACTGCCGAGTTGTTCGCACGATCTTGATGGTACTACTTATGCTCGCCATTGTATTGAAGTCTCTACATCCATCTTCTTCATGCAACCTGTCAATCCACGTTCCAAAACATGTGAGAGTGCCATCGGCGTCTTTTGGGGATACTCGCTTTCACCTCACCGCCGCAATAAACCACCGAAGTTACTCCCGTTCTTCAAGTGCAAGCCTGTCTCGTTCTTCACCCAATGACATGCCCTGATTCTGGCGATGTAGACTTTAGGCGGGTGAGGCTTGGATGGCCTTTGAGCGTCGTCTGTTGATAGTGTTCTTGAGTTACATCTGTGATCGTGATGCGGTAGTACCGCCACATGGGGAACGATAGTGACTATCAAGCAAGTCCATGCTTCCAATGTGGCAGCGGAAAGTACTTGAGACATGGTCGTTGGTGGTAACGACGCCATGGCAGGCCCTGGCGAGACATGTAGGGTAATTGATGGCAGATCCGAACGCGGTAGACAGCAACGTGCTACTAGTCGATTGACTGCGTAAAACGACCTCGCAATAATGCGTGCGTTGTCTATGGTTCGTGGTCATTACTGTATTTCATCATCTATTTCATGGTCATAATCATATCTCACCAGGGGTTGCTAGTGGAGTATCGTCCTCGAACCTTCCCAACTCACTGATATCAGCGACGTCAAATCCCTCGAATCCTTCCTCCACTACCCATCTCTGCATGGACTTGCTCAGCACCTCACAAGCCCTGCCTACCACCAGGAGACCCGGTGGCCTACTGCCCTCTTCCTCAACGGCTGCACAGACATACTCCAACGTCGTTCTGATGACTCGCTGGTCGGGACAGCTCGCCCTCTCCACCACAGCGCAGGGTGTCGTCTTGGGCCAGTCTTTGCCGTCTTTGACAAGGCTGTCGATCAGGTCACCCAGTCGATGCAGTGCCATGAGGAAGACACAAGTCTGATTGGGAAGATAGACAGGCGGGTCAGGAGCGGCCCCCTTTCTGCCTGTTCCAGTGCAGACGAGCACCTGATCGCTGACTCCACGATGCGTGACGGGTATTCTGGCAAACATAGGTGCCGAAAGAGCAGACGTGATGCCCGGGAGCACCGTGACTTTAAAGCCATGGCGAATGAAGAAATCGTACTCCTCTGCACCACGGCCATAGAGGTATGGGTCTCCCTGCTTCAATCGAAGCACTGTTTGTCCTTCTCTTGCAGCTGCCAAACCAAGCTGGAGGAACTCTTCCTGCGCTGCGTCGGCATTGCCTGGGAACTTGCGGGCGATTCGGACTGGGGTTCGACGGGGGATCAGGTCGAGGACACCAGCCGGTACAAGTTTATCAGCAAGAATGAGGGAGGCGCAGTTGATCGCTTTGAGAGTGAGATTGGTGAGAAGATCTGGGTGGCCTGGTCCGGAGCCGGCAAGGATGATGTGGCCTAGCTGCGACCGCGAGTCGAGCTCGGTGGTTGATAAAATTGCTGATTCGGATGTTGGAATGGATGATCGAGTCTCGGATTTGTATGATGATAAAATGGAAGAGACATCGTCGTCCGTGATGCTCGCTAATCTTCTGAGGGGCCAGTATTCACAGACCTGCGCAAGCCAGCGCATGCGACGGTTACGCGCTGCTTCAATGTCTGAAGGAGTGACAAGGCGATTGAAGGCGGATGACTGTCCAGAGACTTCATCGTCCTCTTCTAGATCGGATGTCAAGCCTAAAGCATGGTCTTCTTCCCAAATGCGTCTTCGAAGTGTACCCAACCTTTCTACCGCGGGACCAAGATTTGCTGGAAGCGAGGAAGCAATTTCTCGTCGGATCCGAGAAGCCATCTTGCAGCCCTTGCCGGACGTTGTCACGCCTATCTGGACCGGTCCGTTCGTATGTGTCGACAAGAGTGTGAAGGTGCACAGGTTAGGTGCATCCGCCACGTTTACAGGTATTCTAAGCCTCCGACAGAGTGACGAAATGTGTGTGCTCAGCGCCGTCTTACCGCCAGAAGTGATGAAAACAGCGTCGACAACATGATCGACTTCTTCTCGACCCAGAGTTGTCAGGTCGGAATCCTGAAAAGCACGCTTTATCCGTTCGACTTTTCCTTCGTCCACGCTCTTTGCAAGGCCGTAATGAAGGTTCGAACCGTCGGGCGCTATGAGCTTGGGGATCGCGCTGACTTCAAGAGACTTGTTACATCTTGCGCCAGCCAGTGGGTTCGATCCTATGACCAGATGGACATGGTGTTGAGAGTCGACGGCAGTAAGGAGCGAGGGAGGCATAATCGGCAATCGGAGGCGAAATCGGCGTCTGGCGTGGTTGGGTGAAGTAGCGGCAAGATGACCAGGCGTAGGCCAGATGTGCTGTAGGAAAGTGATACAGGCAACAGTGGCTAAATAACTGATCTAGCTGTCTGAGAGTCGTAGATAGGCGAGTAAAACAAATGTGAAGGCCGTCTGTCATTTGCTGATAAGCCATTGGACCCAAGGAAATGTTTTTTGGGCCATCGGAGATCTGCAGCGGTTTGCTCCGACACCGCGGAGATGCGTTGATCAGGGTCCCTCAACCATGTTGAAAAGGCCAAGAATTGTCCAAAGTATGTCTGATTCCCATCTTGTCAAAGCGACATCAAATGGGAATACGGATATTCAATCATGTAGAGTCCTCCTCATGACCCATGACTACGTCCAAGGCTTTACGACTGAGAGCCACGGTGTGTTCTAGCGCAGATAGCTTGGCAAGGGCAGCCATCAGACTGGGATCTTGGGTTTCGATCTTGAGTTTCTCCCTGACCTTGACGAGCTGATTACGATATGTGAAGACCTCGTCTGCTTCATCATGTCTTGGTGCTGGTGGTGCACCCAGTGCCTGTGCTAGGCGGTCTCTGATGCTCAGACCCGAGTATGTTTGCGAATACGTCGAATTTGGTGTCGACGCCCCTGTGCTGCTACCTTCAGGCGCGGGTTCGAGTGTGCGGACTGTGAAAACCAGACCAGCATCTGCAATGGAAAAGTGCAAAGATACTGGCCCTGGCAGCGGAGGATCGAATATCTGCTTCGCCAGGGGCGCTTCATTCCATGTCTTGATTGTGTCCGTCCCACCTTTTAGCTCGTCCCTTGCCTCCTGAACATTCTCGTGCAGTAGTCGTAGTTGGCTAGAGATGTATTCGGCATTGTTGGCATCGCCCGTCCACCTCGTTGCATCAACGACATCGAGACACGAATTGATCAATGTGCGGGCGGAGACAAGCTGATCAATGACGAGAGTAGGAGCTGTCGGAGAAGCGGAAATCGCAAGGCGATAGCTGGGCTGTCCGCTGACCCTAGGCAATGAAGATAGGCGGAGGTGAAGGTCGCCTTTGGTGATGCGAGCACCATTCAGAGTGACAAATCCTTTGAGGCTTTCAGATCGCTGCGAGGAGAGTACCAAGGTAGAACCCGAGTCGCGCGGCGCCAGGAGTGTTGAGCACTCTTCAAGTCCAGCTTTGAGGGACTGAAGCGTCTCTTGAAGCGCAGAGAGGAGCCATTCGAGCTCACGTTGCAGGCAAGCTCGTCGCTCTACTTCGAGCTGATCTGGAGCTATTGGAGGCCATATCGCAGTCGACATTGTCAAGCAAATATGATCAAGGCACGGCAAGAGGGAGTAAATCCAGTTTATTAGATATGTCTGCAGAGAAAAAGCGTCAACAGAGGTAGATGCGGAGGAGGACGAGTCATGTGACCAATTCTTCATCTAACAAGCTGCATCAGGTCTAAGAGCTAGGAGCTGTATTCTACATCTTCACGACGAGATCACCAGAGGTACAACATTGACCTGACTTGATCTGAGCGCATCATCATTGACATCGCAAATTCTCGAGCTGACGAAGAAGATCACATGCTGTGGAAGCCTTCAGGGAATACGTTGCTCTCATCATCTGGCGAGACTACAAACGTGCTTGTCCAAGCACAAGCCATGTGTACGAACACTAGGAGAGAGTCTTCGCGTCGCTGTCGTCTCCTGGTACTGAAAGTTAAAGAAGCAATAACCTCATAATGCCGCTCAGGACAAGATCGCATCATTGTGCAACGACTTCAAGTTAAGACACAGTCTGGACACTCTTGACGATACTCGGTCCAGCGATTCACTTTTCTCAGATCCTGCTCCTCTCGAGCATGTGGAACAGCAGAGCGGCGGTATGAAGCGCCATCGATGCAACCGCTCACACGTATCGACTGCGCGAAGATTGATATGGTTGAGCCACGCGGTCGGATGACGATCAATTGAGGTCAAGTCCATGGGTCTCTCGGATCGCGTGAACCTTGACCGTACCAGGGTTTCGAAGTAGGTCATCAAGGATCTGGAGTGCTGGATGAGACGGAGATACGTCTCACGGACTCTACAATTGTCTGCTGTGGATATCAAAGGACCGATACAGACACTGAAGTGAATGACAAGTATGGGCATTCATCCAACCCGCAGTCGAACGAGACGACGACGACCTACACAAGTTCAAAGACCGTCGTCTACAGGCGCCATCACAGACGGCCCATGTGAATCTAGCTCGCTTGCTCCCGACGGCTCGGCGTTGGCCCGGCTGCGGGTCGACGTCATTCCCGGGTTCACCCTCCAGGAATTTGCGTCATTGGTTGTGTTTGCAGCATCCAAGCAGGGAAAGAATTCGCAGACACCACAGTCCAATTCGATTCCTAGATATAGACCGGCCTGCATCTCTTACATCCTGCGTTTCCGATACATCGTTAGGTTTTCGTCCTGCAATTTTACATCAGCCACAGTTATTATTCCGCTCAATAGGCCCTCCATACAGCCACAATGGGTGCAGCAAGTAAGCTCATCTCCAATCCAGCACAAGGTCACGTCTAACCAGTCATATAGGACCTATCTTTGGCCTCCTCGGCCTTGGCCTCCTGGCTGCCGGTGTCGTCCTCCAACTGTTCGTCATTCTGTCCGGCACCACTGCCGGCACCCCGACAAACCTCACCTACTTCCTCCAGGCTTCTACCAATGGGGTGGATGGTGCTCGCAACCCTTCAAGATGGACATACTGGGGTATCTGCGGCGCTGATGGCGCTCGAAACGTTGATTGCGGCGCTCTCGTCCCAGCCCACCCATTCGATCCTCCTCGCAACTTTGGCACCCAGAGCAACCTGCCAGAAGCCTTCATTGGCACACGACGCTTCTTCTTGCTCTCGCGCTTCGCTTGGGTTTTCTTCCTCATGGCATTGGTGTTTGCCGCATTCGCTCTTCTGACTGGTGTCCTTGCCCTCTGCACCCGCCTTGGTGCCTATATCTCTGGCTTCAACGCCATGGTTGCGCTCTTCTTCCAGGGTCTTGCCGCCGCCCTTATGACGTAAGTACAGCCGATGTTGCTCGAGAAATGATACTAACGCATTTTCAGCGCATGGTCTGTCGAGGGTCGCAACATCTTCCGCGCGAACAACCAGGAAGCCAGCCTTGGTCGCTACGCCTATGGCTTCAGCTGGGGCGCCGTCGCTGCGTTCCTGTTCGCCACAGTCTTGTTCTGTGTTGGTGGCTCTGTAGGTGGACGTGACAGCCACTCCAACCGCCGCTTTGGGCGTAAGCGCAGCACCCACTCCCGTGGCAGTTTCATCGATTCTGAATCCCAGCACAGGGTCAAGGCGGAATACTCATAAAGAGTATGTCCATGATTCCGCATAAGCCAGTCACCGTCGGAGCCAAGTCAGCTCATGTCTTGGCCTTGACTGCCGAAATACTTTCAATATCTTGTGAATTTTCCAGCGATGGCGTTGAACTCGCAGAACGCGAAAGAGTACGACACGAAAATGCTTCACGATGTACCATATAGCCTGTAATCCTAGCACTAACTAATTACTCTATGTTAAGCACCATGTGATGACATTTCAACTTTACTGTCACTTGCGAGATCCTTTGATGATAAAACAGAATTCAGGCTTGTTGTATTGATCTTTCGGCGATTGCCACAGTATTGCGGGCGACATAATACCAAGTGCCACGACACGAGTCGGCACGCTCCTTTTGCAAGACCAAGGGATCTTCGCCCATCTGCCGGGATGTGCATGATCGACCGGCACAAGGATCTATCATCTCCCTCAAACTTTGAGCATTGCTGTGGCTTGATATGGGTGTCTCGGGCTTCTTCCCAGGAACCATCGCCATGTGGTAGGATCAGCCACATGACTAACTCTGGTCATCCCTGACTAAGCTATAGGGAATTTGCAAACACTACGATGGTCGTCATAACCGTTGTCGGTCTTGGCGTATGGCCTCCGTCGTACGCCATCGGCGCCGAGGTCTCCTCCGTTCGACTGGGAGCAAAGGCACAAGGCCTAGGCTGGCTGGCTGGCTGACATCAGATCAAATGCAAGACCGGTCTCATCTTTGTAGCCGACTTACTTTGTCGTCCCGTAAATGAAAGACCGGAAGCCGACCGAGATCGATAGGATGTTGGAAACGATTCTGTCAGTCCGCAAATCCAAGAGCTGGACTGGGTATCATCCTGGTGGGTCAAGAGCGCCAGTCTAGACTTCTGTCTTTAGTCTCTAGGAGGGTAGCGTTGGGTAGGATACCGGTAGTCATAGCTCAACAACGTCCAATTCTTGTCTGATAACGGTTGTGATGCAGATTCCGCCTTGTGCCTGGCTGCCGTGATAGTGATTTGGTCAGAGCAGTGGAGACGTCTATCGATCTTCACCTACTGGCAAGCCACTCGCGACATGGCTGGCTCGTGACACGACATCCTGAAAGTGTTCAATCGCATGACTTTGTATGGGCATCGCAAGAGGAGCAAAATGTGACATGAAATACGGCACAAGGAAGCATTCAAGGCCTACCACAGAGTCTGGACTTGAGCCTCCACTGAGCAGGTAATAATTCTTAGCTGAGACCGGAAGATATCAAGTCCTTGCAGATCGGAATCAAGCCCAATTGGAAATAGTGCCGAATGAAGACCTGTCCTCCCCACCTGCCGGACATTCAACTTCGTTCCTCTGTTTCTGCCTCCCACAACCACTTTCGTTGGAATCGTCCCGGGAATGCTCCATTCCATCGTTTCCCACTACTCAGAATATACTCACCACTCCAATAGAGACATCTGAATGTTGAGTAACTCGAGACAGCTTCGAGAAGATGCATCGACCACTACCGTCCAGAGGTCGTAGGGCTAGGTACTCTCACAGTGCCAAAACAGGACCAAGATGTATAACGTCTTCTACTTCTCGCAAGACACATTGACGACAATCTCAACCATGAGTTCCTACCAGTTTACGGTCTCAGGTGTCTCAATCGATCTGACAGATGGTGGACGACAGCCTTGTTCGCTGCGGGCCGTTCTGACCGTTGGTTACTATCGCTGTCAAATGGACGACGGCCGCCATGTTGAAAACCTCGTGGCTGGATCACTCTGCGAGCCGTTGTCCATAGCTCACCGTCTATATTCGGCGGGCGGCAGTTGGAGCATACAACGGCTTCAAGGTAAGAGTCTCACAAGGTCAGACCAAGGCCTTCAAAAATGCTTTTCCTCCCCGCTGATTCGAGCTTCTCACCCTGGTTATCTTCACCCATTTCAACTCTTGGTAAAGGCAATCATGCGTGTACTCGCGGGACTCATTCCCGTCCTCGCTGCTCTGGCGCAGGTCAATGCTCAGGAGAACGAGGCTGATGACCTCAACATGGACCAGGTACCTGAAGACCACAGGGATCTCGCTAGCATTCCCGTCATTACCACGAAGCCCATTGTGGCCCAGATGTTGGCATCTGGACTGGCTAACTGGGAGTCGATGAGCTCCGACAAGGCAGAGGAATTGTCCAGGGAGGCACAGGCGTCATCTACCAGCACCACGGTGACGACGACAAAGAAAGCTGGCAAGAAGTCATCGACGATGGTCACCACCAAGAAGGGCAAGAAGACGTCTACTACAACAACAACAACAACAACGACGACGACGACCAAGAAGAAGAAGGCCGCCGCAACGACAAAGGCCAAGGTGAACAAGAATCAGCGTCGTGGCGCGACCAGCTCCTCCAAGACAACAACTACTGCGTCGACTACTACGTCCAACTACCTCAACGATCCCGGAAGTAACAACGGATGTACCAAGAATTACCAGAGCATCTTGAACACTTACACACCGACCCCCAATACTCCTGCTCAGTTCGTACAGGATACGTCTTTAATCACTACTGCCGCCTCCAAGTGGTTGGCACCGGCTGGTTATTGGACTAGTTTCATCGGACTCATGGCCCAATCCGAATTGACCAAGACCGGCAAGTACATTATGTACTATCAGGTGGCATCGTACGACCCTACTCTCTGCGCCAAGGCCTGCGACGTGAGAGATGAATGTCTCGGCTTCAACATGTACGTTTCGAGAAGTCCCCAGTGGGAACCGGAATACTCCAACTCCACAAACCCGAAGAACTGCACAAACCCCGTCGCTTACGCTGAAATCTCCTGCGGTCTCTACTTCGAGTGGATCTACGCCAGCAACACCACCAACGCTGGGCAATGGCGATCGGACTTTGCTGTTCTGACCCTGGGTAACAACGGATACAACAAGAACACCATTCCCACTCGCCAAACCAACTACACCAAGGCCACAGGCCTTGTCGGTGCAGTCAACGGTTTCAGTGCTGCCGAGTACATCACCTACTACTATTGGACAACCGCGTTTGATGACTCCAAGTGTGCGGACAAGTGCACCGCATACAGTGTCGCACAGCGTGCTTCTCCCAAGAACGGCATCTACGAACCATGCAATTACTACAACACCTTCAACTTGACCTACCAAGGCACTTACCAAGGACAGTACTGTGTGCTCTACAACGACACCACTGTGCTTTCTAACGGTTACTCGACCTACACTCAGCAAACTTACAACGGTGTGACCTACACGTACAACCTGACCAACAGTTTCGGTACTGCTCTTTACGGTCGCGATGATGGTAATGCTACCACTCCATGGGCTGCGGCTCCTACTGGTACCGCGGCTGCTTGTGCCAATCTTGGAACAACTGGCTCTGCTGGTTTCTCCCTGAGTAGTATTCGAGCCAACACCTATACCGTTGCTTGCGGTTATGATGTTTACCAGAGCAACGATATTGGCAACTCCACCGCTTCCGACTTCTACTCCTGCTTTGACCTTTGCGACAACTTCACTAACTGCACTGGTTTCTCGTATGTCGGTGGCACCGGAGCCGGCACTTGCTACTTCAAGGACTTGAGCTCATATGCGAAGATTCCGACCGTTAATTCCGGTGTGTCGTTGGCATGGTTGGCTAGTGCTTACTCTGGTTTCAACGCCGGTGGCAACAAGGCCGTGACGGTCACCTACACCACGTACACCACCGCTTGGACTGGTACCGCCACACAGACCCAGACATCCTTCTCCGGCCTCAATGGTTACATTATCATCCAAACGCCAGGTGCGAAGACCACCACTACCTCGTCCGGTTCTCTCGCTACCACCACTGTGTATACAGACTCTGGAACTGCTTCCACGATTGGTACCACAACTGTTGGCACCACCAGCAAGACGGTCACGGTCAGGGTTGTCTACCCAACACCATCTTGTGGTTCCTCTACTGGTGCTGCATCGTACGCCATGTACACTAACTCTTTCATGGGCGGACAGAACACCAACTCGTACCCAGCTTACAGCCCAACCATCTACAAGACCATTACACCTGCCGCGACTGGTGTTTCCAACTACATCGCAGAAGACAACGCCGACACCTCTTCGACTACCATCTACGGTAGGTCCAGCATCGACGGTCGCAGCTTGGTCATTCAGCACACATTCTACTTGTATGCCGGACACGGTACTGGTTACTACTACTTCCAATTCCCATACTCGGACGATATCTCTCTTCTCTGGGTTGGTGATAAGGCTGTGTCGGGCTGGACTCGTTCCAACAACGATCTGTTGCAATTTTGGAATGGCCAAACTCAGACCCCAGTCACCGCCTCGTTCTACCTCGCCGCCAACTCGTGGACTGCCGTCCGTATCCAGTGGGCCAACGGTGGCGGTGCGGGTGATCTGCAGTTCTCGATTATTGATCCAGTGGGCAACTACATTGCCTACTCGAACCCTTACGCAAACTCTGGCACATTGACACCGCAGATTCTTAAGAACACCTGCACGACCAGTCAAGCCAACCAATTCCCTGGTTGGGGTAAGGAGACATAGTCTTTTGTGAGCCAGCAGACTATTGCAACAATAAATTTTCCTATGTCAGAGAGTGGTGGTGGATGTGCAGGGGGAGAGTCAACATAGAAGAAAGAGAACGCATGGACGGATGTATATTATCGCGGTCCTGGAGTTGGGTTTCTAATTCTCTTCGAATTTTCTATACTTTGGGCTTCGATGGGTCGTGGTTGACAGACCTGACTTGTTGTCGTCCTTTTTTTTCCCTTTTACCCCTTTGGTGTGTAAGAGCAGTAGTATATAGTGTACCAAATCTGTATCCATATCTTGTTTTCTTTACCATGTCTGCCATCATCTGTGCCTCTACCCATTTGACATTGTATTTGCCTGTTGTAGGGGTCAATTGATCTTCGACCCTTTCTCGTTAAACCTCACCACCTCGCCTCCGATCGAAGATATTCGCAGCACTTTACCTCGCTGCAGACTGCTACGACGTATGACTCTGGACATCAAGATTTGAAGTAAAGTCAAGACATTGAACATTACTGTTCTATCAATGAATCCATTTCTATATCATATCATGCGTAAGGTGTATATCTCGTAATCAAGAGTAAGGTAGGGGAAAGAAAATCATGCAGTCCCGCGATCCCTCCTGAATCACTTGGTCATCACGATCCCTCCTGTCAGATTGTACAGCTGTAAACTATTCCCGGCACCGCAATATGTGCCTTGATCACCTGGACATGACATGGCGCACTTTGTCTGGTTCAGCGGCACCGCTTCGGGAGCAAGGGTGTTGTCCATCCAGCATTCGATTGCATACTCGAGGCCAAAGTGGCGGTATTTGAGTGTCGCGGCTCGTTGGGCGCAGAGCGGTACGGACATACTGGTGTTGTAGTATAGCTGTGGCAGAGCGCGGGAGTTGGGCTTCTCACTATAGCAGCCAAGAGAGGTATAATTACCCGTGGTGGAGTTGTAGATGAAGGGAACTATGGTCGGGGTGGGCTTGGAGGTGGTGGTCGTGCGGGATGTGGTCGTAGTCGTGGCTGGGGCAGGGGTAGCCGTCGTCGTTGTAGAAGTAGTGATCGGGACAGTAGTTGTAGTCGGGGAAGTAGTGGTGGAAGTGGTTGTCGAAGTAGTGGCGGTTGACGTGGTGGTCGTGGTGGTAGTTGGAACCGCGCTCGTGGTCGTAGTAGTAGTCGGTACGGCGGTTGTAGTCGTGATTATCGTGCTGGAAGGACTCGTCAGAGTGCTGGTCACGATCGTGCTTGAAGTTGTCGATGTGGTCGCAAGGGAACTGTCAGGGATAAAAGGGAAAACATCGGTGCTTATGGTGGTCGTAGGCAGTGACGATGTCGCGCTTGAGTTCGTTGTTGACACTAGGGTGGATGTATTTGTTGCAGAAGCTGTTGTGGTCGCCGCAGAAATAGTTGTGAGGGTTGTACTTGTCGTCCTCGTCGCCGAAGTGGTGGTCGTCGATGACGATGCAGGAGTCAATGCCAGCGTCTGGTTAAATTTGGCCGTTCGGGCCGCCACAAATCTGCCAATCATCTGCGGCACATCTCATGTTGCACCTCCCATCGGTGGCTGGGACTGATTTAGCATCGAGGATATCTCCACAATAGCACTCATTAGTGTATTGAGTCGCGAAATATGCCGCGCCAGCGCAGAACTTTCCACACAGCTGGTTGGTATTGCTCGAGTTCGCAAACGACCTCAGGGTCAGCGCACGACCAAGCACCTCAGTCCAGCAGCCCTGATGGCTGAAATTACCGACAGTGTCTGGAATCGCAGGTGCAGTCGGTGTTGGTGATGTTGAAGTAGTTACGGTCGCTGTAGTCGACTGGACAGACGTGGTCGTTGTGGTCATAACAAGGCTTACTACAGCTCCTGACGTTGTTGTCGGCGCAGCAGTGGTAGTTGTGGATAGATCAGGCAGGCTAGCTAGCCGATAGGCTTGCATGCGGCTGCCTGCACCACAGTACTGGCTGTTGTTTCCCTTACAAGTCATGCCGCGTTCAGTGTCGTTGACAATCTTGGCAGCGGAATTGATATCAGTTCCACAATAGCACTCGGCGCCATATTGGAGTCCGAACAGGTTATAGCCCTTGCAAAAGTCCTTACAATACTCAGCGGTGAGAGTATTTGTGTTCGTTGTCTTTTGAGAAAATGTCCTTGGGCCATTTTCAGCATAGCAGCCAACATATTTGTAATCGCCGACCGTCTGTTGAAGGAACAATGGTGGAGAAATCCTGACGCCATCGAACTTGGCCGAGTCGACAAACAGCGAAAGCAAAGATTGATTGTGGAGGAGGCCATCGCCACCGCAGGTCTCATTTTGTGCTCCTGTACAGCGGTAGTTGCAGTCGTCCTCGGTTCCAACGTACAGTGGAAGGGCATTTCCACACCAACACTGACTAGTGTATGTAGTGCCTGCGTATTTGTAGCCTTTCGTGTCACAGGTGGTGATACAACGACCGTTGGTGTTATTGGCATCACCGTATGGCTGTTCAGCCAATTGTCGACCCGGGGTGTTGTCACGGTAGCATCCGAGATATCCAAATTTGGATGTACCGTTGCTTTGAAGAGGTCCGACTTGCTGCGAAATACCGCTGCACTCAAAAATGAAATCATGCTTGCCCATGACCGGATCATTGGTGTTGATCGTCCACGAAGCGAAGCCACCGGCGCTTGCAGTATTGACTTGTCTCTCAGGCACAGCACAGAAGAGCTGGGCGGTCATGCTTTGACCCGCGCTGATGACTTGTCCTTCTGCGAGATCGATATTGTTAGCAGCCCCAACGATACCTGGCACACCAAAGGGAGCCTTTGAGACCGTCATTGACAGAGGAGCTGCAGTAGAGGAGCCATTATTGGTAATCCTGAAATTGAGGCGACGAGTAGTTCCTTGCAAAACGTCGCCGAAGCTAAAGTTCTGTCCCGGAGTGTAGGGAACCCAGCTCTGACCGTCGACAGATTGAAATTCAAAAAGAGCCGTGGGCTGACTTCCGGCGGTACCAAAGACGTCCAAAAGTTTGTCGCCGCCATCGGAGGAAGCCAGAATATAGACCGCATGGTTACCAGCTTCTGTCGGAGCATATTTGACAGTCACGATGGCATTGCTGTTGGCGGGGATAGTGCTCGGCATGTCAGCGAAGGTGAAAAAGCCGACCTGCACTTTCCCGTCACTTGTGGTATTGGGAGTAATCCATGGTCCCTGCTCGGAGACAATGGAGTAGCTGATGCTGGATAATTTGAGGAGGCTGTCTCCATTGTTGGCCAAGATAGCAGTCTGTGTGCCCTCACCTTGTCCGGCGATGGTGTTGAAAGAGACAGTGTTTGGCGAGATAGAGAGCAAAGGCTTTGCTGAGTTGGCAAGTCCGGTCAATGTGATGGGAGTATTGGCAGAATACCCGACGACATTGCTAGCAGATGTGACAATCACGTCGCTGGACAGAGAGCCGACAGTGTTGGGTGCGAAGTTGGCTTGGAAAGAAAACGAGGCTCCTTTTGCCAATTGCAGAGGTAATGTAGGCACGCCAAGTATCTTGAAGTTGACATTGCCAGTCAAGTTGACATTGCTTACGGTGGCGGCAACGTTGGCCGTGCAAGTGACGGTGAGAGGCTGCGAGACACTTCCGATAGGAGTGTTGGCGAAGTTGTAAGGAGAAGAACAGTTGAGAAGGATATTGACTGGAGATCCAAAGGCATACAGGTAACCTTGCGTTGTGCCAACATAAGCTCGACCATTTCCGAAAACTGGACGGGAGAATTTTGTGACGCCCGGAATGTTGAATCTGTTGATCTGTCTCAGCTCTGAACTTCCAGCAGGTGGGATAGCGTCATAGATTCTCAAGTTCTGACCTTCCACATCGGTAGTCCATAGCAGACCAGTACCATCTCTGCCCTTGAGCGTAGTGGTAGCACCATGGCCGACGCCGAGGATGTAGGCATTCTTGTTTGCAGTATCAGCAGTCCAGGTGAACATAGCTCTTCCAGCAGCATTGCAGCCAAACTTGAAGACGTGGGTCTTGAATTGAATGACGTTGATATAGATATAGCCACCGCCAAGAGGCATGACACCAGCACCAGCATAGACAGAGTTCTCATTCTGATACACTTGAATGACGTCGTCCATCTTGTTTGCAGCCATCTGATATCCTCCAAGGTTGTCCAAGTTGAGCCAGTAGGTCTTGCCACTCTTGCCGGTGACCACGCCGATGCGCTTGTCATTGGGGCAAGAGAATACATCAGACGGCAGGATCTGCAGAGGGCTCGTACCAACATCTTTATCAGCTCCATCCAGCTGAACCTTTTCATATGGCATGAAGAAATCGACTGGTTGTATCGTACCATTATCTGCGATCTTCATATTGACGACGGCTTCCTCCAAGGCAGTAGGAGGATTGCGACCCTGGACAGAGCGACCAGTAGCTGGTAGTTGAGACGCGTAGCCATTTCCTGTTGAAAAGTACATGCTGCCTTTGCCGTCCGATGCAAGACCACTACCACTCATCCAGACACCAGCACCTGCCACGGTGATGGGTTCGGGACCACCTTCCATGGCATAGGCCTCAACAACAGCGCCAGTGGTCCTGTGGAAGCCGATGATAGCACCGGTGAAGTTGTATCTGACACAGTGCGAAGCCCAGCCTGTGTAGATGTAATCACCGACCTGCAGAAGACCAGGACGCTGATGAGTGTCGCCACCAATGAACATGCGCCGGTCATTGTTGCGGAAGATAGTGCCATCGATCAGGGTAGGAAAGTTTGGAGCTTCCGATAGATCGACGGTGTTGATTGCGTGAAAGTAATAGCGGCCATTGCGTCGTCCTGGAGTACTCTGCGGGCTGACTGAATTTGCCATCCTGAAATTGAGGTGCGTACGTCTTGGTAGTGAAGTACCAAAGACCAGTAGCCGGATCAATGACTCCGGTGCCCGTCACGCCTACGGTCGGGTTGATATCCACACAGCCGTCGAGATCTGCCGTGAGGAAAGGAACATGCAAGTTCCGGCTGGCAACAATCTCTCCCGTCTTTGCGTTGAGCTTGTAGATGTTATTCTGCGTGGTTGCCAGGAAGACATATTGGATTCCGTCGGCCAGGGTATAGACCAATGGCTGAGAGAATATTTGCTCGGGACCCATGTTGTTGAAGTTACCAGGCAGCTTTGTACGCCATATCTGACCAAAGTCCGCGCTGCCAACCACGGCCGGGTCCATATTGTGGTTGGTTTCATAACCAGTCCTCGAATTGTCACCGCCCCATGTGATGGTATCTGTCTCCGCTAGACCGGCAGACAGTCGGACTAATGTTAGCAGCAGCGAGCACACCAGCAGAAGCATAGTATGGAAGACAACCATGATAGGTTGAGTTGCCAACAGGCCGTGAAAGGGTATCTAAGAATAGTAGGGTGCGTCCGACTCACCTGGCCTTGCTCACCTAGATATAGAGAAGCCATCAAGATGTCTTGGGGGTCGATTCTGATCGAGTGAAGAGAATCATGCCACGCCAAAAGCTGACCTCAACGGTGTGTCGCTCAAAGGGAGGGAAGAGTCCAAGCATTGAAAGCCAAGGACTGTTAGAGAACGGCGGAGGCGTGGGAGGATAGGATAGAAGCCACACTTTGTCGGAGGCGAAGATAGGTTCAGGCCTGTATCTTCCCGTCTCGCACCAGCCAGGGACGTTTCCGTACCACGCAGGAGGTGTGCTTTCTCAACCGCTTTGTGATAACGCGAGACGCGCCAAAGTGGCTGGCGGTGTTTGTCGCCTGGCTTTAGGTACTGCTGCAGCAACAATTCCCTTCCATCGTGTACCTTAAAGAGACTGTTCAAGGTGCTTGTCGTATCTCCAAACAGTGCCGAACAGAAAGGATGAAAGCGCGCCGATGGTCGCTCAAGCTAGACCCCAAGCAGCATACCGAGGGTTTGTGACAGTTGCCTAGAGGGAGGACGTCCAGCGCGTATACGTGCTGCGGCGGCATCGAAAGGAGTGCTTTAGAACGCCAGACGATATCGTGTATCTGGGAACGCAGTCGTTGTCCACTTGGCCACTCGCATAATATCGACTTTTCTGGCGCTCGAGATGTGGTCAGTGGCGCTCAACTCATCAATTCTGCATGATCAGCTCGGAACCAGCCGCCTCCGACACGTGAATTGTGGACTCCCCTTGCAGCAAAAGCAATTTCGAAAACGTGTATCCCTGCCTCCACCTTCGGCGATCTGTAGGAGGACACTTCTTTGATTGGCAGCGGTCTATGCTCTGCATGCAATTCTACTCCGAGGCGTGATGCGCGAAAACCCTGTCACTTTTAAGCGACCGTTCACAAACGCCCTGGATCCCTGCTGGAGGGACCCTATACAGCGCAGGCACTGAACAGCTATTTCATGATCGCGACCGCGGAGTCTCGGCGCTGCTCGCGATAGCGTCGGAACATCAGCCCAACATGTAATCCGATGGGTTGAACAGGTTTGTGGCTATCGCTACACCGTTGCATTGGTCATCTCGGTCAGGTCCTTTCAGGACATGTGTCACTGTTACTGTGTAGGTATTCAAAGTCCTGTAGAACGCATAATGTGTGGGTAATTCCTCCACATGTGACGGCGACATGAAGGATCTGCTAGCTGCAGCCAGCAACCAAAGACATCGAATCTTCTCGGCCAGATAGACTTTGGGAACCTTCAGAGCGCACGCCAAAGTTCCGATACTGAAAGCAAGTGTGGCAAAGACTCAGATGAGGCCCGTCCTTTCCCGCTGCAAGTTCCAGACATATTCGAGAATGGCGTGTATGATCGGTACCAAACTTCAGCAGGCAAATCCCCCCAACACTAGGGTTCTCATCGTTTCTCAGGGATTGCCAGTAGCGCTTGCTCATGCTTGCCTTCTCCTCAGCCGATGCCATGAACGGGTAGAGAGAGAGCAGAATAGAGAATATGAATAGGATGAATGTGCGTTTCCGCAATGCGTGTAATAAATTATCTGCATCGAAGTGAAAAGGTATCAATCGCCTATGCTCCTTGCGGCCCCTTACATCATCGTCTCCCCCATGACCGCTTATATCTTTCCGAACCCAGCGTTCTTGGTGACGCTAGCTATCACACCACCCGCGGCGGCGGCAGAAGCAACGTTCTTGCCCTTGAAGTTGTTCAAGAAGGCAGTGTTCGCGGTACCGGTGAAGGCGCCACAGCTACCGTAGACGTTCAGCTGGCATGCTCGGCCGAGAGAAGCGCTGCACGCCGCATTGGCGCCGGAGGACGGGCTGGTGAAGATGTTGCCAGCCGGGTTCGGCTCCATGGGCTCGACAAGGTTCTGGAAAGCGTTGCCCTCGACGACGATGCTAGAGCCGGCACCGACCTCGAAGGCGTGGCCCGCGCTGGAGTAGAAGTAGTTGTTCACGGCGTGGAGGAGCGTGTTGCCTCCCACCTTGGGGGCGCGGCCGGAGACGTGGTGGATGTAGTTGCCCTTGAAGGTGATCATATCGTTGGAGCCGGTGAAGTACAAACCCCAGTAGTGCTGGCCGTTGCAGGTCGCCGAGTAGGTGGAGACGCCGTCGAGCTCGTAGTTGGAGATGGTGATGCGGTTAGATGCTTTGTAGCCCATCACGATGTGCTGGCGGCCGATGAGGGATGTCTATGATGGAAGTTAGCAGATGCGTGCTGGAGGAGATGAAAGCAGCCCACCTTGACGTGATCGATCCAAACGAGGTCAGCACCGTTCAGGGTGATGGCATCACCGCCCCATACGACGTGAGGGTTGAGGTTGGTGATGTGGATGTTCTGGATAATGATGTTGCTAGCACCGCTGGCGACTGCTAGTCCCTTGCCTTTGATAACACCGCTGCTGCCGACGCCAATGATGGTCTTCTTGGAAGCGACGGTGAGAGGAGTCAAGCCTGCATTGTCGTATGTTACAGAGACCTTTGGTGCGTTTGGCTGATAGTTGTCACACCACTTGTCTTTGTTGATGGCCTTCTGGCAACCAGATGCGGTTCCGAACGGCGCGCATCCTGTGCCAGTGGTCGAGCCCTCAGTGCCGGTGAAATCGAAGGTCTTTGTGAGTACGATAGTACGAGCGGTCGAATCCTTGAGGTATGATGCTAATTGAGCATTTGTAGTCGGGGTTACCACAGAAGCAGACCCGCCGCCAGTGACACCCTTTGCAAAGCCTTCTGCAGCCCCAACAACAGCTAGGGCAGAGGCGCAGGTAACAGAAGCCGCTAGGGCTGAGAACAGATGCAACTTCATAATCAAGCTTTGGAATCAAGCAAATGCTAATAGAAAAAGATAGGAACGAATGACTGGGACTAAGCAAGGATTAATTGAGGACCTACAGGTGGTATTTGACCCTTCTCTGGATGCATCTTTGCTTGCATAGTGGATCCGAAAGAAATTGGGAAAGTCGCGGTGGAGCTCCGCCAACACCTGCAAGTCATGCTCCGCGTAATAAGATAGCCCACCTATGTGAGAAGCTTTGCACTTTGTGGACCTGCCCAAGGTTAGGTGTAGCTACAGCCACGGGATTCTGGTAACGAGGTTGTCCATGGGTACCATAGTATCGGGTGGCCGCAACGGGCCGAGAGTCAAGGTAGATAGCGTATCAATCTGAAACGCCATGCCTCTAGAAACGAGATGAACTAATAAGTATTTCGTCCTAGTGATGAATAATCGGGGACAAAGTCCGGTGGTCGACGTTCCGGTCTCGGTACAGTAAATCTGTTTGTTCCGCGCGCCTGTCGTCGTGGCGCTAACGACATATCATAGAGACTATGCTTCTCGGTATGCTGGTGGGAGGATCGCAGCCGCTGTCGACACGGAGTGTGTACCTTGGCTGACACTTGCTGTTCGCATCAAAATGCAGATCCAGTCGATGAGGACATACAATCCTCATGTGTGTGTCATCCGAATTGGATGAGGCTGAGGTCTCAGTCACTCGCAGCTTACGCAGGCGAAGACATTTGCCAGGTCGCCTCCGCCCTTGCAGGTTTGTATCGAGCCGAGGTCGAACAGCGCTCCATGCTTACTCTCTCTGGATAGTACATAGCATCCGAGTTGCTGTAGAAGCCTATGTCGATCGCGTGACAATGATCGCGTACCATGTCCAGCTAAGACCGTCTATTGTCCCTGACAGTCCTCGGCGGCAGTATGAATCGAGGTGGTGATCTGGCTGGCATGAATTGCATAGATTCGTTCCAAGGTGGAAGTCCCATTCTGTAATAATTTGTCGCGTGACATGTCAATTGCAAATCATCACAATTCTTGACTCGTCGACAATGCACGTGATCCCGGTCATGATCGCTTTCGCGGAAGAAGACAGTAGGACTGGACAATAACGATTGTAGTGACATATGTGAATGAAGCTTTTAGGTACATGGATGTAGTAGCGATTATGCATAATTCGCAGGTATCGTAAATGACAATCTATGACATATTCTTGTCCCCAAAATAAGACAATCCTTCGTAACCGTTTAGAAGTGAGGAGCGTTGAGAACAATGCCCATGATAACACCTGCGAGTGTACCAGCAATGGGGATGGTCATGATCCAGGAGAAGCCAAGGAGACCCACTCGCTGCCAGTTCACAGCCCTCCAAGTACCGTTCATGAGACCAACACCGACGGTAGCGCCAGTGATGCACATGGAGGTGGAGACTGGAAGAGAAAACTGAGAGAAGACGAGTACGGTGATAGCGGCGCCCATCTCCATGGAGCAACCACGCGAAGGCGAGTGCCAGGTGAGCTTGGAGCCCATGACCCTCATGATTTTGTAACCGTAGGTGATGAAACCGATACACAGGATGATGGCCACGACAGCGAGCTGCCAGGTGTCGACGGTAGCCTTGGAAGCCTGAGCACTGCCGGTAGACCAAGCGCGGTAGATGACGGCCCAAGGACCAACAGCGTTACCGATATCGTTGGCGCCGTGAGCGAAGGAAGCAGTGCAGGCAGTGAGGACCTGAACGAAAGAGTACGAGTGCTCAACCTCGTTCGGGTACTGAATAGCGTGGCTGTAGACACGGGCCATGCGGTCACCCTCGATGGTGCCCTTGAGACCGGCCTGAGCAGCGTGGATATCGTAGTGCATACCGTAAAGGAGACCAACGACGACCTGAGCAGGGATGCGCTTAGCAGCTTGGGCCAAGTTGTGGAACTCGTAGATACGGCCTGGACCCATAGGGTGGTCGCGGAGGAACCGGAGAGCCCATCCAATGGGTCCCTTGTTGAGGCAGAGCTTAGCGTTGACTTTGGCGTCTGCCTCGGCACGGAGCTGCTCGTAAGACTTTGGAGGAGCGTCAACCATGGCCAAGCTCTTCTCATTGTCCTCGCTACCCTTGACAGCGGTGCGAGTCCTGGTCTCCTTGCCTTCGTAGTCGAGAGATTCAGAAGAGGATGTCTGAGCCTCGGGAGCTGGAGTCTGAACATCATCCTTGTCTTGAACAACGGAATAATTGGGAACAGCTGCCTCAGTGGCATCGGCAGGAGCCTGACGGGACCAGAGAGCGGGACCCATGATGATCATCCATGGCTTGATGGTGTAGTCTTTCTTGATGACCTTGGCGTGGATGTAGGGGACAAAGAAGATGGCCGAGAGAAGAGCGACACCGAAGCCAGTACCAAGAGTGACGCTGGCAATGTACCACGCGGGTTTCTTGTTCAAGCCGAGGTTTGGGGACCCCTTGTAGACGACGGAAAGTGTGCAGACAGTGGCAGCAATCAAAAACTAGTGTTGTTAGTCTTTCTTTCGCGAGAACTGACAGGCTTGGAATCTCTTGCTTACCCAAAGAGGAACGGTGTAGACGGCCCATGGCACTGGGTTCTTGCGAACGTGCACAACGTACTTGATCAGGCCAAAGATGATGGCGCCGAAGCAACCAGCGATCGTAGGAGCCATGGCCAAACCGGCGAAGATGGCACCGAGACCCTTTCCACCGTTCCATCCCCATTGAACCTTTGATGCACCGACAGTGGCAACACCGACACCGGCAACGGCGGAGATGAGAGAATAGGTGGAAGAGACGTGAGCGGAGTGCTTTGTGCACCACATAACCCAGGAGGAAGCACCGGCCAGAGCGCAGGTGAAAGCAAGCATCTGAACACCAGCATTGCCATTGAAGGCAGAGTTGGGGATAATGCCGTTCTTGATCGTCTCTGCGGTACGAGCACCGACAGTAGTGGCTCCTAGGATTTCGAAGATGGTAGCGAGGACCATGGCCCATCTGTAGGAGATGGACCTGGAGGAGACGGAGGTAGCCCACGCGTTGGCAACATCGTCTGCAGAAAATTGTCAGATACCACATCGAATAGTTTCCGATATCGTTTGAACATACTGGCACCGTTGTTGAAAGCGTCGAGGAAGGCGAAAAAGGTGCCAATGGCAAAGACATAGTCGAACTGGCTGAGTTGCGGCATCGTGTCGACTGCTACTACTGTACCTGTGTCCGTACACGGGACGGGAAGACAGTAGTCAAGACAGTGTCAAGAGGATGTCAAGACTGAGTGTCCGTGGTGCCGAGGAAGGGCTCGGAGGCGGGCAGACGATCAATTATATGCTGATAGACTCGCCAAAAGGATTGGCATCGCAAATCGCACCTCTGGATAGGGCAAGTGATACGCCCTAGCCCCCCAACCACCGGCAGCGCGTTTCGACATTGAGAGATCTGATTCGGCCCCATTCTTTGGCAAGTCGGCGGCGAGTCCGGAGCAAAGCAACGGTTTTGGGAGGTTTGAGAGAGACTGAGCGGCGGTTGGCGTTCTCTTGGCGGACGAGGGTGTGAGCAGAGGGAGAAGGAGACGGGGCCGGAGGACTTGGCATTGGGAGCGTCTTGACGACTCCGGGCCATTGATCGACCCCACGTGTTGACTTTCTGTCTTCTCGCTGGTTGTCTGACTCTACGCCCTCGAGCAACCTTAAAACCCTCTTCCCTCTCGCCTTCGCCTGTTCTCGTTCCCTTCTAGTCCGCTTCCATCGTTTCTTTTTGGCCAGTCACAGCGAGTTTGGAACAGCCCAGCACGCAACACGTGCTTGATTGCTGTACCTTTTCTTGCCTTGAGCTTGTCGAGTTGATTTTTTCTCGGTCGATCGACGGACGACCTGATCTGCCTATGGGTTCCACAGCTGTCAACAGATCTTGTGCTCTGACTATCTTGACAGTCTCGTGATGGTCTACTACTTTTGGTACTCGAGACCATTTGTCACGAACAGAGGCACATGGTACTAAGTCTTCTGTTCTTCCAGAAGCACATGGTATAGCCGCACTCCGGCATTGGTCTGATGGGAAATCTTCCTTCGCTCGCAACGGTCTACAAAGAAGTCTCTTCATCTCGCGTGGGACAGAGCAGAACAAGCCTCGAACAGTTTCAACGCCTCGTCAATTTACACTTGACTTTCTTTGGCCATTCATCTCCACGCTCCAAGACACCAACTTACCCTGTCAGACTTCTCCGCCCCTTACATCAGCCCTCATAAGCACGTGGGTGTATCTACTGTGGGCTCTAGCTCGGGCACGTCCATATCACACCGGACGCACAATTACGTGCCGCACCCGACCGTACGAGAGCCGGGACCTTTCTAGAAGACTATTGTCTCTCAACGGACAGGGTACATTCTGTATCCCACCCGACACCTTTCACTGCCCTTGTCTTCTCATGCAGGGGTTAGTAATCTGGCATACACAAGCACGCGGAAGCCCCATGTCAATTGCAGAACAACCCAAGCATACCCCGTCGAGCGTTCGCGCCTTATGCACTCTCGGTACCGCGCCCCATGATAGATTGACCAGCTGCATGCGGTCTGGTTTGAAGTGCTATGGTTCATGCATAACGGCGGTGCCTCCGACTGGGCAATCCTGCAAAATTGCGATCAGTCTCCGGCATGTGGCGCGATCCATGTCGGATGAGGTCAGTATCAAGTTTCCTTCTGCGATATCCAAGCCATTCGGTCGAGGGAGCCCAGAAGTCTTGATCCCTCCTTGCCCACTGAAATCCATCTAGAAGCCGACGATCGAAGGGGGCGAGAATCGAGCTACGCTGAGTCTGCGTCCGCCACGATGGAAGAATTGGGCTGCACGTGTTGGTCTGCCATCGTCCTCGCCCGAGATCTGCTTGCTCGAGACCCTTTCTGCTCTTGGCTACTGCAACTAGAACAGCATGAGTGGATTCCCGCTCGCCCACCTCTGTCGGAAGCCTCGCCATGAGTCTCTTGGCACGAAATCTCGCCGCCCATGGGTACGAGGCTTTGCCGTTGCTCAAATTTGCATTTCGAGCGCACCACCCACTTTTGTCCGTGCCATCAATAAACCACTGGGTGCCTCGCATGTCCGACAATTTGCCAATGAGGCTGCATTCTACGTTCCAGTGCATCACATTGGGCTTTACCTTCATCCTTCGTCTTCGGTCCCTGTCCGGTGCCGGACGAATGGACCTTGCTGCAAAACTCTTCTTGACCTTCTTTGGGACGGCACACTTCTCAACAAGCCGTAGACTTTGCGCGCGACTCCTGCCAACGTTATGCCTCAAGTCTTCGTCCATTGACCTGTTCTGCTTCGTGCGACCTTCCGCTGCGTCATGGGCAAGTCGATTGAGGATGCATCCAACGCAGTGACAGCCATGCTCAAGATTGCCATCGGTCCTCACGGTGGGCAGCAGCCACAATCAAAGGCGCTGAAAGTCGTGTGGTTGGATATGATAAGTCCTCATATTCTCCGTCAATCTCGAATACAAGCACATGAACGCGATTGTAGTCTGGTGGTCCGTCAAGGATTCCATCCTTAACGGGCATGGCGTGGAAGTGCCCAGTCTGCCTCGAATCATCTGCACGACACTTGAAGGTATCCCTCAGAGTCTCGTTGTTGGTCAACCAAATGCTTTGTTGGTGTTGATGCATCTATAGCAACCATTTTCAAAAGTGCAAAGGAAACCCATCGTCCAAAAGAAAGCCGGCATGTGTAATAGCGACCATCCACCGTTGCCTCACCTGCTTTGGCGAGCGTCATTTTGCGGCGGTAGCCAGTCACACGAGATGCGTTCAAGAGTCTCCTTATCTGTTTGAAGACCTCCTCAATTTGAGAAGGAATACCGCCTCGACTAGCTTCAATCCCTAGACTTGAAGCCATTGCACTTGCGTTGGTTGTAATGTACGAGTGCAATTTGATGATGAATCTTGATGCTAATAGCAATAAATCTACGTGAGATAGGTAACACACGCGGAAGAAATGCGAGATAGACCTTCTCACGTGACTTTGATCTTCAGTGCAATGGGTGCACCCACCCGCACGGCCGGTTACAAACAGTTGCAACCCTCGATATGTAGCGAAGACGCTGTTGGTCATGGAGTCGGGACCCGAGAAAATATTCCAGACCGTGATGAACTCTCATTCAAACAGCTGAGGCATGGCTGAATTGAAGAGATCACTTTGTGGTCACCTGGAGCGGGGCAGCTAAGCTGCCAGGCCCCTTCAGCGACACGCCCTATGCTCCTGACCTACCGCGTACCTACAATAAACTTCCCCACAACATGAGTGCATAGCAACGAGTGTCGCTCTTGAGTCTACATCAATATTTGATATCTGATATTGCTGGGTCATTCATGACACCGGCATCATGGCGCCCGAACCCCCAACCTCCATCCGCATAGCACTAGACTGGACCCCAAATACCCTCCACACCGGCCTATTCCTCGCACAATCACTGTCCTTTTACAGCTCTGCCAAGCTGAATGTCACCTTCCTGCCTCCCTCCCCGGACTACTCCACCACGCCAGCCCGCCTCCTCGCATCAGGCGAAGCAGACCTCGCCATCTGCCCCTCGGAATCATGTCTCGCGTACGCCGAATCAAGCAAGGTTCAGCTGCAGGCCATTTATGCCATCTGCCAACGCGACGCGAGCGCCATCGTCACCACCAGGCTCGAATTCCGTTCTCTGAAGGCGCTCGAGGGCGGAACTTATGGTAGCTACAACGCCAAGTATGAAGATGCCATCGTACGATCTATGGTCAGCCACGCCGGTGGGAATGGCGGAGGCATGAAGATCGAAGGGCAGAAGGGGAAACTGTCACTTTTCGAGTCGACGAGGAAGGGGGAGGTGGATGCCACTTGGATCTTTTTGCCTTGGGAAGGAGTCGAGGCCCAGCTGGATGGCGTGGAGATGGGGGTGTTCTCTCCGGGAGACTATGGCGTGCCGTACGGATATAGCCCTGTCATCTGCCGGAAGAGAGACGGTGGTGTGAGCGAGGAGGCGCTGAAGTCGTTTGTCAGGGAGACGGCGAGGGGTTATCAGGTGGCTATGAATGATGTCGGCAAAGCGGTGCAGGCGATGAACGGTCGAGTGGAGGGAAGAAGTGAGGACTTTTTGAGAAGAAGTCAGGAGGCGATCAACGGCTATTATGGGGACACAGCTGCCACGACGGCATTTGCATTGGGCCAGATGGACGAGCGGAAGTGGCAAACATGGGTTGACTGGTTGAGAGAGAAAGGCCTACTGAAGGCTGAGAACATCCAGATTGAAGATTTGTTTACCAACAAGTTCTTCAATCAATGCATGCTGTTGGAGACGGATGAAGACTAGATCTTGAATGATCAGATGCATCTATGACCGAGCATTACAGCTCAACTACCACCTTCTTGGCACTCACGCCTTCCTTGCTCTTGTCAACAGCCTTCTGGATACTCTCTAGACCCTTCCCGATGACCAATGGCTCAGGCAGAGGCATGATCACACCCTTCTCCAATCCCTCATATAAGAATTTGCCCCATATCTGATCGGCAACATCCTTGTCCTTATTCAATACACTGAGCGAGAAGATGAAGTTAGGCTTGACGTCCTCGGGTAGTCCCTCCACTGGTAAAGTGACAGAGAGCTTCTTGCTTCCGCTGCCAAGCTTGTTGAAGATGGCACCGATGGGTTTGGACGACTCTGGCAAGGAGATTGAGTCGTAGATGCCTGCAAACTCTTTTCCGGAATCTTGGACAGCTTTGACGATATCGTCGACAACTGTCGATGATTTGTGGTCAAATACACGAGTAGCTCCTGCTTGGTACTTGACAAATTCGTGGTTATGTGCGGAAGCCGTGGTGATCACGCTGACGCCACTTGCCTTTGCGAATTGAATCACATTCGCTCCGACCGAAGATGAGCCGCCCCAAACCACAATGACCTTTCCAGACTCCTGGGGGCTGAGCGACGGGTAGGGCAGAGCGAGATGATCAGACCCGTAGAGACCGACTATGGCAGTGGAAATGGCGATCGGAAAGACCGAAGCCTCGGCGTATGAGGTATTTCCAGGGATCTTGCTCACAACAGTGGTAGGCACTGCTGTGTACAATTGGAATCCACCATGAGTGGGCTTCTGGTTGGTAAGATAAACACCTTGACCGACGACTCTATCGCCGGCCTTGAATTGAGTGACAGAAGACCCCACAGAATGAACCTCGCCAGCGACATCGCCACCAAGAATAACTGGGAAGTTTCCCACCATATATCCTCCCTGTATCTTCCAATCAACAGGATTGATGGCGACAGCGTGGTTCCTGATGACAATTTCATCATCTCCTGGACTTGGTATTTCCGCAGAGTCGATCTTGAATGGGTACGCATTCTTAGCGGTAAGCCATGCTGCTTGGTTAGTAGTCATGTTGATGGTCGAATGTGCAAACTGCGATGTAGTTCTCGATGTTTCCTGGTGTCAAGCGATAGCTGCTAGAAAAGGAGATTATGTGCGAGAGATGGCAAGTGTTTATCCAAAGACCCTACCTTGGATGGATCATTTCTAAGCGCAGTTTGCGACATAGATGGACGGTCGCAAGCAATGATGCCATCTGCCCACTGACAAGCATCAGAGATGAAGACGGACCAATCGAAAGACAGGACGATGCGGAGAATCGGATCGAGTCTCATGCGTGCTGCCATGGATTGAGGCAAAGTACAGTTATCCGTATCTTCCCGAATGAAGTCGGTGACAAGGTTCGGGCGAGAAATCGTCCGCATCTTACAAATCTCTCCCTCTGCGCCGGCCTTGAAGGGACCGACACCTGACTATCAAGCCCGCCAATGCTTGCATTGTCAAGCGATGCTAGAAATGGACTCGAACTAGTTTGTAGAATTCCCCAGTTGCTACCGTCGGTCCGAAGTACATTGTTCACAAGAAGAATAGTGGTCTTGCCATGCGAGTATCACAGGAGGAGAGAAACGAAGCGCAATGCACGAGATAGAGAACAAGAATGCTCATCTGCGCTAGGCTAGATCCGGACTAGGCCGATGCGGAATGAGAGCTCTCTCGGTATGCTCGAGAAACTCCACTCTCAAATTACAGACATCGCTACGTAGCGATCGCATTGCCGCATTCGCTGTCCCACAGACGGACTACGTGCCGCTACATGCCATCAGATTGAAAGAAATCAGGCATACAGTAGCGCGCAGCATGGCAGAAGCGACCACATCTGCACCCGCTGCCGTCCCAGAGCCACGAGACACAGCTCCCTCGCCCTCCCCGCAGCCCGAACCTCGAGATCCTACAACAGAGATGGAGACGAATGGCTCTCCCCAGAAATCTCCAGCTCAGGCCAGGAAGCGCTCTCGCTCCCCCTCCCCGGCCTCGCGTCCGACACACCCCACCGAGGACGTCTCAGCCATCTCTCCCGAGCAACCGCGCAAGCGCCAGAAGGCAGCCATAGACGAGAAGACGCGCACACGTCGTCTCTTCGGCGGGCTTCTCTCCGCAGCACCCGCGCGGAAGCGATCCACATCCGACCGGACGAGCAGTGCGACACGTGGGCCGACCGAGGAGACGCTGGCGCGCCGCGCCTCGATCGAGGCAAGGAAGCGGACGGAGCTGGCGAAGCGGGATGAGGAAATTGCTGGCATCCAAGCGGAGAAGGTGGCGGAGCTGAATAGGCGGCGGCGGAAGAGGCAGGCCTTGCTCGAGGAGAGGGACAGAGAGAGAGAATGGGAGAACAGGATCATGAGTGCGGCGTTTTTGAGAACGAGGGGGGAGCTGGGGATATATTGGAAGCCTTGGAAGATGACAGAGGAGCAGGAGGAAGAGGTGGAGGAGCGCAGACGCAGGGTGAAGGAGGATGTGGATGGGGACAGGGAGAAATGGAAAGAGGAGAAGCGGAAGCGGGACGAGGATGCGGAGACAAAAGATGCAGCGGGAAAGGACAAGCGAGAGAGCAACGATTCGGAGGAGAAGAGGACTGGGAATGATAAGGAGAAGCAGAGTGGAGACGATCATATGGCGGTCGATGAGATGGACCAAGAGTCGACGACGAAGGATGGGGAGAAGGGCGAGGGCCAGATATCTCCATCTCGAAGGAAAGAGAACAGTCGCAGTCCAAGTGAGGACGAGGCAGACAATGGCGTCGATACTGGCGAAGACACGGTCATGTACTGAGCACTGTCACCATGTCACCATGTCATATGTAGTGTTATGTTCAGGCACTCGAGCCAAATCATAGTCAGGATACCCAACGTACGATGAAGGACAGACAGGACTAACGAGAATGGCTCCGAAAATTTGTCGCTAATGGTATCAATTCGGCTGTCAGGTCTTGCCTGCTTGGATGATCGTAAAAAGCGCCGTCAAGGGATCCAACACCAAGGAATGCCGCCACACGCTACGAAACGTACGCCTGCCATGCTCATGCTTTTTTCCTGCCCACAGCTTCCTTCAATGCCCCGAGACGCTCTTCGGTGATACGAATGGCTTCGTTCATCTCCCTGTCTCTCATCCTCTCGTCCTTGAGCTTGTTGCCGACCTTGGCTTGCATCACCTTTTGGCGTCCCTCGACAGCAGTAATGCCAGCGTCCAGCCCGACTCTGTCCTCCAACCAATCCCACAGCTCCGCTTCTTCGCGGGCCCACAACGCCTCATAAGCAGCCATGCGTTGCTTGCCGCCACTGCCAAAGCCACCAACCTCTCTCGCACCTCTCGGGCTGAGATTGAGCCACCAGCTCTGCATCAACAGTACAAACAGGACTGCTATGACAATGTGCGGCGTGAAGAAAGGCTTCAACAAGCCTACCAATGGTCCAAGCGTTGGTCGCAGAGGGTCTAGCAATCCCCAATTCTCCTCCTTTATGGCGATCGCCTTTTCCTCCACCACGACGGCTTCTCTGACAACGCCACGCTTGCCCTTCTTGCCTTTTCCGATGGTACCTCCTTTCACTGGCTTGGCGACTGCAGTCTTCAAAGCGGCGACAAAGTCTTTGATATATTGAATTTGTCCGTCATTGGCGCCCTTTTCGATAGGACCCTTCAACCAAGACTTTCCAGTCCACTCGATTGTGCACGAAGCAATCATCCGAGTAGTGTTCCCAGGACCCCACATGAGGCAATATCTTGTCTTTGTGGTGAAGATACTGCCGCTTGGTACATCTGGTGTCTGGGTCGAGCAGTCGATGCTGATGGACTTTTCGAAATCGAAGGCTTGCAGAGTGGAAGTGACGATGCACTTTGTCTGCCTCGGGCCGACCGGTGCGTTCAAGGGTTTGATATAGCTGCACGTAAAGGTCTTGTGTGCATTGTCGAGACCCGTTGCGGTGTCGTATTCGAGCTCGCGAGACTTCTGGTCATCAACCAAGAATTTGCGCATGAAGTTGTTGGACTGAGGTCCCCAAGCAAGAGAGTAGATTTTGCCGATCGGAGCAGGAATAGTCGTATCGATGAGGGGACGATCGTAATGCGTCGATGCGTCGGAGCATTCTGTAGGCTCGTGGCCGGCCGGACCAGGGAAGTCATTGCCGGAAGACACTGCCGCACCCGGCTCCAATGGTGGACCGTCGAAGCCTCTGGGTATTGCGACTATGGGTGAAGCGCCACCAAGGGGCAAGGAGGATGCTTTACGTGGCACAATCAGATCGCCTGCATCACTTGCAGCAGCACTGCCATTCATGTCATGCTCAATGCTGACCAGATCGTCTTCGACCTCCTCGTCCTCGTCATACACATCGTCTGAACCCTCGTCGGTACCATCGTCGGAGCCAGTCGAGTCGCCTTTCTCTGTCTTGTCTCCATCGCCAGTGTTGTCTATTGAGACGCTGTTCGGCAGGACTCGCAAGTTCGGGTGTGATGTCTTCCAGATCCCCAGCAGGAGATCATAGGTCGAATCACGCATCACGAAGGATGCAAAGACATTTCGAGAGTGGAGCGTCTGGATGACAATGGCGTTCGGAAAGACGATTGCGGTGTTCTTCTTCTCGATAGTCTGGATTTCGTCAAAGGCAATGACCAGATTCGTGACCCATCCAAGGATATTACTGGAGAAGCAAATGTGACCTTCTGAGACATAGAAACGTCCATGAAGCAGGATATCCCGTTGCAATGCGGCGCTGTAATCCTCAATCAAGTAATCATCTTCTGGCACACTGCGGAACAATGCATGGAAATCTTTGTTGCGTTTGCTGCTGGCAACTGCGAATCCGGTTGGTCGAGGCACGATACTACCGGCTATCGAAGGTGTGGGCGCAAGCGTGGACGTGCTCTGGCTAACAGTAGGACCCAACGTACTGGATGTTCCGACCGAGCTTTCCCGTTTTCGGCCTTTCTTCCTGTCACTCAGCCGACTTCTGATGCTACCACTCCTCTTGATATCTCCATTGTCCAATGACAGCATCGTGGCGCGTGAAGGCGATTGGTCGGTACCGAGACTGCGTTGCGAGGCGACCGATAGTGGTCTGCCGCCCTGGGCTTGGGCAATCGCTTGCACGATCGGCTTTTCATATGCCGCAGTGATGGCGCTGGCAGCTGCTGCCTCGTCTGCTTTGGGTCCATGGTTGTCAGACGTGGTTGGCCGTGATTGGCGCTCCTCGGTGGAACCGTTGAACGTGGTCGTCATTGGACTGGGCTCTGGATATTCAATGCCCAGGCTTGCTAATCGAGAAGTGCCTTTCATGGGGTAATCGATGACAGGCGCCTGCTTTGGCAATTTGGGGGTGTCCGCCTCTTCCTGCTCCACTTGCTTTTCAGGAATGACAATGGGTTTGGGAATCGCTCGCTCGGGAGTGTCTTTGCCTTTGCCGGGTTGGTTCTGAAATGGATTGCTGAATTGATTCGCGGCGTTCTGCGCGGCGTTGAAGACAGAGGAGAAGAATCCGCTACCCCCAGGACCCGTAGGAGATGTCAAAGAGCCTCCAGGGGTCTTCGCTTCTTCGAGGGTCGGCGTGAGGGGTGGACCAGCCAATGCACTCGTTGATTTGGAGTTGGTCAGGCCGCTGATGTTGAACGACTTTGGCCTCGAGCGATTGCGTGAGCTCGGCGAGTCGGTCGATGGTTTTGTCGGCGACGTAGACTTATTTGGGGATAACTGCGTCGGGGTAGGTGGGGTGATGAGTGTCTCTGGTGCGTCGGCGACGTTTGGCGGGGTGGCAGGGCGTTTGGAGGTATCGATCGAAGAAGGAGCAGGAGACTTAATAGAGTCGGTTTGCTTGTCAGTAGGTTTCGTCGACTTGTCCTGAAGGTCTGGTATCGACTGCCGCTCAGCAACCGCTGGTGACCCACTTGTTCCGCCGATTGCCGGGCTCTTCAATGCATCTGATGACTGTTTCTTCTTTCCGAGGGTGAACGCGCTCTTAAACTTATCGACGGGGCTGTGGCGACGCTCGAGAGGAGGCTTAGTCGGTTCTGGTAATGATAATTCTTTGGCTTGGGCGGGGAGCTCGGGGAGGGGCTGGCTCGGCGGTGGGGTTGGTAATTCGTCTTCTGGTGGTGAGGTGATGACTTGAATATCTGTTGTCGCATTGATCTGTGGAGAAGACACGGTCAGATAGCCTGCGTGGGACTGGTGAGGTGAGATGGTCGGCCGAACAGGAGCAGAACTGTCGCGTGGTCAGCCTTGGAGGATTGCAACGAAGTGAGACCACGGCGTGAGGCTCTCAGTACAGATTGCGCTAATTTAGCAAAACGAGGGCATGGAAAAGTACACGAGCGACCGGCCAGCGACGGAAGATGACGAAAAAGTATATAACGGCAATCGCAAGACAATAGTAATCCCAAAGTCGTCGTTTCGAAGGTTTGTCGTTCCGAAGGTTTGTCGGTGTCGGCGTCTTACGATGAAATGGTCCGACCCTCTGTTGGTACCGATTGTGCACGGACCATGCGTAAATCGAGAGAAGAGCTGAAAGGAGGAGGGCATCGAATCGCGTTCAGGCGGCTTTTGCTTGTGTCGAATCAAGCATGCGTAATTCCAGGTTCCATGGAGCCGCGAGGGCTGGTTGACGAATTGGTTACGAATCCTCATCTGCGGGTCGATCTTCCATACCAGGTGCTCTGTGTGAATAACGAAACATATCATGGGCTTACCTTTGCTGAATTGGTGGTTGGTCTTCAGAGTCGTCGGTCATCAGACTGCTGTGGACACTGCCAGACTTGTTCAATGATGTGCTGCTGCTTTGTCGAGACATTCTTGCGTCGCGACTGACGGCAGCTTCTGTCGATAAGAGGCTCCCACGTCGATCACCGTCGTCTGCAGTGCTGCTTTTTCGGCGCTTCAGCTTACCAGGAAGTAGCTTGGACAATCGTTTGGAGCCATCAATACTGCGTCGACTGCCTTCACTGGACCGTCGAGAAGTAGTTTTCGCTAGCTTGTCAACGACGCTGTCCGTTGAAACTCGTGATACAGTGACGCCGTCGCCATCGTCGCCAGAACTACTGACGAGTGATTGTGAGGAGATGTTGGCATCCTTGTTCTTGCGACCTTTTCTAAAGAGATTTCGCTTGCCCAATGGAGATGGTGAAGGCGTCCTGTCAATGAGGGTCGCCATTATTCCTGACCAAGTGATGTCTTGTCCACTTATATTAGGTGGCGAGTGAGCTATCTCTGTGCTCAGGTGAGGCTAATGGCCAGATGTCTAATGTCGCGCCACCTTTCACACGACTTTCAAGCGTCGCTATCGGTCCATGCTCGTGAATCGCATTTCCGGAACGCCAGCCGCAAAAGTAACAATGTCCAGTATTGGTCAACGGCGACAGAGCAAGAGATTAGGGACTCCTCGTGGTCAGGTTGCAGGGATGAAAGTCCAGGTTAGCACGGGTGGACTAATAAGAACACATCGAGCGCGGGGAGGATCATCGCCGGGTTGCTTCTTGGTGCTGGAACAGAGCCGCATGACGCGGACTCTCACTCAATTGATGTGCCGAATGGTCAGAGCTCCCTTTTCTCCCTCTCGGTTAGGCGCTTTCTCCGACAAATCCGAGTCGCGTGTTCTGTCAAACGAGTCATGACTGGGAGGTAGAAGTCACATTCCCCCACTACCCTCCTCCTTCCCGACAACAATCTAAGCTCGACATGGAGGATACCCCTCTTGGTTTGGTATTTGGCTATTATGCGATGACCTGAGCAGGCCCTGACATTTCCAGGCGCATTCCCACGCCCGGCGCGCTGCGGAAGAAACGTCCAAGGCAAGACTTAGCGTCGCCGGAACCGAGCATGAAGCTGCTGCCGAGCATTATGCAAAAGCGGTGGAAGACACAAGCGACATAGAGGTATGCCGATGTACGCGTACCTTGACCACTGCTGATCAGAGATAGGCTTTACGCATTCTGAAACTCCTCGAGGACCATCACCACAAGCTCGCGCAGATTGTCAAGGCAAAGGACGAATATAGCAAAAGAGTATCTGCCACAGAGGTCAAGAAGGCAGAGGAAGACGCCATACAGAATGAGACTGCTTCGGAAGTTCCAGCTGTCACACTCCCTGCCCCAGCTCCGACAGCATCGCCGGAGAAGATCACGACTACGGCTTTCTTGAAGAGTCGAGATGCGCCGTCCTCGCTGGCCAAAGACATCGCGTCTCGCCGTGGCATACCCCAGTCCTCCAGTAGACGCAATCCAGGAGCCGCTTCCACCCTTTCACCTGTGCAGGCTACTGGTCGCATGTCCAATCCTCCAAGAAGCGTAGTCACTGGTCAGCATCCGAGGCCACCCTCGCAATCAAGCCAGGCCACTCCCAATTCTACCGCGGCAGAAATACAGAATGATGATGGGTTCAGTCGCTTTTATTCCCAGCTCACGTCGGGACCTCTATCGAAACTCTCGTCCATGCTCGCTTTCACTGGCCTTCCACTGACCGAACATGAGGACAGTCCTTCCACAACAACGTCTCCAACAGCGTCGACGCATCCCCACTCGATTGCAAAGGAGAACCCCTCTACATCTGCGCGTGTCTCAACAGGACCTGACGTAAACGCCCTCTTCTCTCGCGCAGCCCTCAAGGCCCTCGAAGATCAACAGCGACACCCAGGTCCAGCGTTCGGTCCAGGCGAGTCATTCTACGTGATACCTACCAGTGGTGGAACTGCTTCGTACGCCAACATTCTGACCAAGACTCGCGAAGAGCTTCGAGGTCAAGGTGGAAGCAAAGATGAAGACGAATTTGTCGACGCGCGTGAAGACCTTGACTCGAATCCCGAGGCCGACATCAAGAGCAAGGGCAAGGGCAGGTCTCTCATCCCCGCTTCAGGGAATGTGCCGGACGGTACAATACGGGAAGAAGAGCTGCAGATTGAGAATGCAGCTCTGAAACAAATCCTCGACAAATTGAGCCATCGCCTGCAAGCATTCGAGAGTCATGCTCAGGACGCGAGCATGGCCATGATGGCCCAGAGCATGGTGAGCCACCACTCCCGCTCTCCCTTGGGCGCGGGCGGTACGGCCGGCATCAAGGAAGAGATGGAGGAGCGAATGCGAGCCATGGAAGCCCAGCTGGAAAGGGAGATGAAAGAGCGGGAGAAGCTGGGAATGGAAAACCAGAAGCAGAAGCTGGTCATCGCAAAGTACAGGAGTCACTGGGAACAACTGAAAGACAGCGCTAGGGCAAGAGAGAAGGCGAAGAGGGAGAAGGGCCAGGAAGCAAAGGGTCAGGCATCGACATCGTAGCCAATCCAAATCAACATAGGAAAGACGACGAAGGTGTATTCAGATGTATGTACTGTAAAAAAAAACCACCGCGATATCGGAGACCCAAATGGAAAATTGACGGACATGGAATGCAATCATTGCGCAATTGCGGGGCATTTGATTGGGTGAATGGGCTGGTGTCAAAAGATGTGACTGCACGTTTTTCTTCTCTGCGCCCTATCTCGGTTGTCGGTTGGGGTAATCAAGAGTATCCACTCTTCTGCGTCGATTTGACAGTCAATTCTCTCTTCTCACCTTTGAAAAGACTTCACACTCCTCAGAGACACATTGACAAGCGACTCATCGCTTCTCCTTCATCCTGCCGTCTCATTGACGAGCCAGACAACTGTGTCCATGCGTTTTGCAGCGACGCTCTTCACCTCCCAAGGTACGTGACTCCATCTGCCCCTCGGACGCGTCTACGACTATACGTCCAGCGAAAAGACGAAACAGCTAGCCGAAATTTCAAGATGGCATATCAGATACGCTGTCAGGCCCGTACTGACACTCCATGCCTCGCAGACTACATCTCAGACCATCTCTGGAAGGCTTCGGTCTGCTGAAGCACGTCTCGACTCACACCGCCATCTGATACACCACGACCCACAGCAGCATCATGTTCAACATATTCAGAACCTCTGCCGGCAGGCTCAATGCTGCCGGCATCAACAAGAGCCTCAAGATCAGCGCCCAAATCAGGGGCAAGGCCGATGTCATCACTCCAAAGACCAGGGTTCCACTCCCTACCTCAGCCAGATCGACTGCGCCCAGCTACGAGCGAGCGACCTTCACCATTCGAGATGGACCCATTTTCCATGGAAAGAGCTTTGGGGCAAAGACCAATATATCTGGTGAGGCAGTCTTCACCACTTCTCTGGTCGGATACCCCGAATCCATGACCGACCCATCCTACCGCGGCCAGATTCTAGTCTTCACACAGCCCTTGATTGGCAATTACGGCGTGCCTTCCTCTGACAGGGACGAATATGGGCTGCTCAAATACTTCGAGTCCCCCAACATCCAGGCTGCCGCTATCGTCGTGGCCGATGTTGCGCTCCAGTACAGCCACTGGACAGCTGTTGAGAGCTTGAGCGAGTGGTGTGCTCGGGAGGGTGTGCCCGCCATTTCTGGTGTTGACACTCGCGCCATTGTCACCCATTTGCGAGAGGAAGGTTCTTCCCTCGGCAAGATTGTCGTTGGCGAGGAATACGACGCAGACGAGGACGAAGCATTCGAAGACCCGGCCAGTATCAACTTGGTCAAGAAGGTCTCCACCAAGGCCCCTTTCCACGTGCCATCACCAAATGGCGACATGCATGTCGCACTCATCGATTGTGGTGTCAAGGAGAACATTATTCGTAGCTTGGTCTCCCGAGGTGCCTCGGTCACTTGCCTACCATACGATTACCCCGTCCACAAAATTGCCAACCACTTTGACGGCGTCTTCATCTCCAACGGACCTGGCGATCCAACTCACTGCATGAGCACTAGCCACCACCTGAGGAAGCTGATCGAGTCATCCCAAATCCCTGTCATGGGCATTTGTCTCGGCCATCAACTTCTCGCCATGGCTGTTGGCGCGAGGACCACCAAGATGAAGTACGGCAATCGTGCTCATAATATCCCTGCCCTCGATTTGAGCACTGGCAAGTGCCACATTACCTCACAAAACCACGGCTACGCCGTTGACGCAGCGTCTATCCCCAACGACTTCAAGGAGTACTTTGTGAACCTCAACGACGGCTCCAATGAGGGAATGATTCACAAGCACAGGCCCATCTTCAGCACTCAATTCCATCCGGAGGCGAAGGGCGGCCCTCTCGACAGCTCTTACCTTTTCGATGCCTATTTGAAGGAGGTCCGCCAGTTCAGCAAGACCCAGGGTCTCTTGCAGCCCGGTCGTGCCAACAGGCCGAGTCCACTGCTTGTAGACCTGCTCGCCAAGGAGAGGGTTGGAGTACACCCTGGCATCCCTGACTATGAAGGTTCTCCTCACTCTCACCAACCAGCAGCGGTGGCCGCCGCGGCTTGATTTCTATTCTGATGTTTTGCTGTCTGCTGCGTTTGCCTACCCACCACATACATAAAATACAAGCTAGTAACGACGTCAATTGATCATCGAATCTGAAACATACATGAAAATGTACAGACAAAAGACGCGCCGCAACCTGACGTCGACTCACGTGAATCGGCTTCAAAGGCACAATGAGACAGCGCTCTGATTGGATATTGTAAGACGACTGAGACGCTTGCAACAAGGTTTGAAATTGGCACTTGGGTCAAGCATCCTTGGTCCCTGGACTTTGATCATCCCTGCCGAGCCACAATCGTAGCCGCGTCGAATCTCGTCCCCTGCGCCCCCTTTGGCTTACTATCATCGGTCATATTATTCTCGCATGACAAGTCAGCCGCGCTCGGAATATTGTCATTGCCTTGCCACATCACTCTCGCTGTCATCCATCTTGACCACAATCGCCGTACGACCCTCTCCGTCTCTTGTGTCTCACTTGCGCGCGACCGAGCCCCGCCAGTTCAACGTTCCATGTCAGCCTCTTCTTTCGCGCCGGCCGCGTACTCTTGATGCTCTTGACGCTGTCAATACAGCACATTCTCTGATTCGAGCGAATTGTCTTTATACCACCGCAACATGAAAGCTTGTAATACAACACTTGAGGACCTGTACAGTGAGTGATGCGCCCTACAGTAAATGCGAAGAGACTGACGCGGGCAGTCACCGAGGAGGACTTGTGGGAAAATGGCATCACCTGGCATCGCCTTGGTCTCATCATATCGGCTGTCTTTGGTCTGATATCGGTCATTGTAGCCTTGTGGCTCATCTTTCGACATGCAACACACTATTCAAAACCAACGGAACAGAAGCAGTAGGCCGCCTTCTCTCCAATCCCGAATTGCCACTAACGACGTGACAGCATCATCCGAATACTTCTCATGATACCTGTTTACTCTACCGTCTCCTTCTTGTCATACCTGCATTACCGACATGCGATATACTATGAAGTACTTCGAGACTGCTACGAGGCTTTTGCCATAGCCTCTTTCTTTACCCTAATGTGTCATTACATAGCTCCGGACCTGCATGAGCAGAAGGAATACTTTCGTTCCCTTCGGCCGCTCAACTGGTTCTGGAGTGTGTTCGGTCTGCAGAAATGTACCGGAGGCCGAGATAGAGGACCTTTGCGGATTCCAAGGAGCGGCTTGACGTGGTTTAATGTAAGTCATGCAATAGATCTTACGATATATGTCTCTTCAACTGACACGCTGCCAGGTCATCTGGGTGTCCGTATTCCAGTACTGTCTGATCCGAGTGCTCTTCACCATCGTGTCCGTCATCACTCAATACTTCGACCGATACTGTGAAGAGTCTCTCAATCCACAATTCGCTCATGTTTGGGTCATGACCTTTGAGGCTGCGTCGGTCACGGTCGCCATGTTCTGTCTCGTTCAGTTCTACATTCAGCTCAAGGATGACCTGGCACCTCACAGACCATTCCTCAAAGTCCTGTGTATCAAGCTCGTCATCTTCTTTTCCTTCTGGCAAACAGTGAGTCGTCCACCTCCGCACAACCACCCTCGCTGACTCGAATAGCTTGTAATATCATTCCTTTCGTCTGGTTCAGGGCCTCTACAACCCAGTAAGAAGCTGGCGTATCCCGATATCAAGATCGGCATCCCTTCGACACTCCTCTGTATAGAGATGGCTATCTTTGCGGTCATGCATCTCTTCGCGTTCCCCTGGAAGCCATACGCCATCCCTGCGAAGGCTACTGGTTCCTCAAGCTTCAATGTCGGCTCTGATACACCAGACTCGTCACCGACTAGATATGTCGGAGGCTTCTTCGGGATTAAGGCTATCGCGGACGCATTCAACCCCTGGGATATCATCAAGGCTACGGGCCGTGGCTTCCGCTGGCTCTTTGTCGGCCGCAAGCACCGCTTCGCAGACACAAGCTACTCGAGTCAGATGGACGCTCAGAGCAAGCCATTTGCCTCACAACCCGACTCTGTCCCTATGTACGCGAAGATGTCGTCCCCCAATCCTGCGAGCCTGAACGGCAGGGAAAGAGACAGCGACACGGCCGGCCTGCTCAACCACGCAGGCGCCATCGCTCCGTCCCATCGGCCGGCCGAGTCTGATCCCGACGTGGAGACGGGCATCGTGCATCCCGCCTCGGGCGACCTTGGCAATCCTCACGGCGACTCGCCATATCACCGAGCGCCTGCGCAGCATTCGAACACTCCGGTGATACGTATCTCGCCATCGGAAGGCTTCGCGCCCGCACCGGCCAACGGTCAAGGAGAGACGGTGATGCCGACAGCGGGGACATTTGGCGGACGAGATCATGATGAGATGTATAATACCCAGGGATACTTTACGCCGGGTCAGAGCGGACTAGACGGCGACACGACTTACCATGGTCGTCGTGCGTCGCCAGAGCGCGGAGGAATTGGGATTGCGTATGGACAGCCGGGTGAAGGTCATGGAGGGTCACGACACTATGGTGATCGATATTAGAGGGGCGGCGTGGTAGCAGTGCTAGTATATATACCCAGTCACAACTTCGGATTTTTACTAACCTTTGTCAACTTGCATCGTGAGGATCTAGATTGCGTATTCAGAAGCTTTTTGATTGCTCGGCATACTAGCTTTTGACGCCTCCTCGGTGCATGAGGCGCGATTGGCCCTCCTATCGATTTAGCCTCACTGGGTATTCCTGCTGCCGGCATGCTGGATAATCTACAGCGGATACGTATGCGATGCATGCCATCAAAGCCGTGGTCCACACTTGGTTTCCATCACTGCTGCTCTCCGCGGCAGACTCCTGCTGCACACTCCGAGCGACGGTCGGGACCGAGAACTAGTTTCGTCCTCTCAGCCACGTCTACCGCTTCTCCTCGTCCTCACGCCGACAGGTTCCACCGGCTCCTGCTCAGGTTCAGGATCCACCTCCATCTCATCATCCTCTTCGTTTTTCCCTCTGCTCGCCCTGGTGCTGCGCGTGCTCCTCGTCCACCTGGCCCCTTCCCTCTCAGCCTCCAGCTCCTCTTTCGCAAAGCCCTTGATGGCCTCCTTGGCCGTCTGACTTGCAACTCTCTTGACCGCTACTCCCTTGCCGCCGGCGCCGGCACGACCACTGGCGCCTCTTGACTTTCTCGGCTCTTCTTCAATCACCACCTCCTCGATGATGGGATGCTTCTCCTTGCCGCGCTTGGGCAGCTTGATCTTCGCGTTGGTACCGTTGGTGTCGACCTTGCTCGAATGCTGACAGTGACGCCCGCCCTTGACCGATGCCCGAGTGTTGCGCCATCGCATAAAGCGCCAGCTGACGTCCTCGGGATCATAGTACTTGGTGTGTCGCGTCGAGATTCGACTGCGGGGACCGTCTTCCTCCTCCTTCTCCGGGTTGAGGTAGGCGCCGAGCTTGCCCATCTGTAGCGCAATGTCCTCTTTCCACAACACCAGCTCTTTCTTCAGCTCCTTCTCCCTGCGACCCTTTTCGTCGAGCCAGGCGATCAGGCCGTCTAGGTCTTCCGGGTCGTCGATGTAGCCCCACTGCTCGGCGGTCTTGACGCCTTCGGTGCCTTCCTCTGCTGCCTTGCGCTCGAGGACGGTCGCACCGTGTCGGAGCGCGTAGGATTTGGCGTCTTCCTCGTTGAGCTCGATGAAGCCTTGTCGCTCCATGTCTAGTGGACCCTGCACCCAGAGTCGTCCCATCGCATAGCCTGGGTCTTCCTCGCCGTCGGCATGCGAGACCTTTTGCCTCTTCGCCCGCCTTCCCCCACTTCCGTCCACCGGCATCCCGACTCGCTCGAACCACCACCACCTCCCCCAGAACCTGTCCCGCCCCATGGCCCGCATCCGTGCATTATTCATCTCTCTAAGCTTTTCGTCAAAGCCCTCGATGCGTGTCTCGCAGTCGGCAATCTTCTTCTTCGCAGCGTCAATATCCTTAAGAATGCGCTTGTATTTCTTCACCTTGTCCGCCTTGTCCTTCTCCTTCTCCAGCTGGGCGAGACGTTCTTCTCTTTGTCGGGCAATCTCCTCTTCGCGCTTCCGTTTGCGCATCTGGTGCGCTCTCCGCTGTGGTCCGCGGAGAGTCTCGTCGTCTTCGTCGTCCAGTCCGCCGTTGGTGGAGAGGGTATCGTCGACGTGTCCATTGGCGAGCACCGGGGTGTCCACCTCATTGACCTTCTCTTCCTCGTCGATGAAAGCATCCGGATTGTTGGCTCGGCGATCGAGTTCGTGCGCGTTGAGGTCGCGGATGTGCTCTTTGCGCTCGCGTTGAGCTTCGACTTTCTGTTTGCGGATGACGGTCATTTCCTCGCCGCGGTGTTCGAGGTGGTTCTTCATCTGAGGTGTGGACATGCTGAGCTGAATGATGATGGCAAGAGCAGTGATGCGATGATTGATGTCGAGGGTATTGTACTGGTCCCGAACATTAGCTCGTGGCTGATCGATTGGAGCAAGGTGGTGCAGGATAGGCTCGAGGCGAATGGCGTAGAGAGGCGATAGGCTGAGCTGTTGCAAAAGGCCCAGCATGATCAGCTGCCAGCCTCCATCGGACAGCTCGCGTGCAGCGAGGCGAGTGATCCAGTCACGGCCACCAAAGATTTTGGCGATATGCTGTTCAAGACCGGAATGCTGGTCGGAAGCGTTTTGCACAAAGCTGAGATTGGAACGACGATTGCGGCTATTTGGCACGCCATTCTCGACAGGACTCTCCTGTCGGCTTTCGTCAGCCACGGTGCTGTCTTCCTCGTCCTCGGACTCGTCCCCAAGAGAGGGCATCTGGACCTGGACTTCGCCACCCTTGTCGACAATCATCTTGAGTACGCCACTATGTATTTCGTCGAACATCTCGCAAGGTGGAGACAAGTCGTAAATCTCATACTTCATGGCGTTGAGAAAGTCGTCAAAGGTAAAGGCGTCGAGCTCGAAGATGTCCCAATGCACGTTCAATGCATTCCAGACTTCCAGAAGAGGACCAACAGACTGCATGTGTAGCCCCGATTCCGAGTCTGGCGAGTTGTCCAGTGGAGCGATGAACTTGAGTTGCGGTCTCCTCGGTGCGTCCTTCTTTGGCGGGAGGTCTAGATCGTCTAGAGGTAATCGTATTGGCTCCGGTTTTGCATTCTCGACCTTGATCTGAGAGTCAACGTCCTGTTGCACAAGTGTGTCCATGCTAAAAGGTGGTGGTCCAGTGGGTTTTGTCTTTTTGCCCGGCTTGGCTACAGGGGAATCCCGCTGCGATTGCGCTTGCGCTCTAGCTTGTGCGAGCTGTGCATCCCGAGTGAGATGAAGAGGTATCGCCATAGGGAGCTTATGTTGAGCAGCCAAGTGCTCTTTCACAAGCCATGGGGCACCGTTGTATGCGTCACGCCTCAAGCAATTCCTAAGATACAGCTTGAGATTGACCTTTGTGAAGGCGTTTCGATGTCGCTTCATATGCCCGCCGTCCAACAAAGCCTCCTCCTGTGTGTCCTTGATCTTGATAAAGTAGCGCGAAAAGGCCGGTCGTTGTATGGTACCATCTGCATTGCGAAGTTCGGGAAAGTTTGCCTTTTCGCGCACGACGCCTTCCATAGTCGCTCCATCATCTAGATTTACGATGACCTCCTCGCCAGGGAAAAAGTCATTGCGGAATTCCTAGACATGTCAGTGCTGAATATGTGCGGCAGACGATTGGATATGGTACATCATAGACATGCGAGACTGTGGCTTGTTAGCTTGAGCTAGTGACAGATTGTATGGTGACTTACCAAGATCCTCCATGCGACCAATCTGCGAGAACTGCACTTTCCTGAGTACGGGCACTCTGAGGTGTTCTGGAAATGTCTTGTCTATGCCCGCAGCGTTTACGCTCTGCAGTCCAGGTCAGCCTCAAGGCAAGTGCGTAGACTGATGGGACATCCTGACCTCAGACTCGAGTGCCTCAAAGAAAGTCATGCCGCTCTTACGATTGACCTCGTCGGAGAAGTCGCGCTGAAGGTAGAAGTCGTATCTAGTCGCGTCAGCGAACCCTGGTGGCATTGTTCGGAGTTTCGAATCTACCTTTCAAGGTACTTGTCGTAGCTAGTGAAGAGCTCGTTGCTGCCTCGCATGACCCATACCTGGAAGGCTTCAGTATGATCCGCTACTCTTGTGTCTGCGCAACTCACTTCTTGATCCTGGTAGAGAACGGGAGGGGGGTCCAGCGTGGTCAGGGCCCTGCGCTTGTAGTGGACCTGTAGTAGTGTGAGTGCTAGTACTTATAGAGGTAACAGACATATGCGCGAACCATTGTATACCGCTACAAGGCAGGGGTGGTCCCGCGAAAAGGACTCTTGGAGGGGTCGAAGAAAGTACCACCATGCGCCGCATGCAAAGTGCCCCGCGCCTCCGAGTATGATCTGATTGTCCGAGGAAGGAGCTCTGACGGTCGCTGGACGACTGAAGATGGAGCCGACCAGTCGGGAAAGTGTTTGGACGCGTTCTATGCCTCGCCAAGCTCTTTCAATGCCACAGGAGCAACGTTGGGGTATATTGCGGTAGCGGAGGCTCTTTGGACGCGTAAATATTTATTGAAACAGGCTTCGCGAATGCTCCGGAGGATCGTGGTAGTGTCCAGAGATGATGGTCGATTCGTGGTCGCGTAGTGGGGATGAATGGCAGATAGAGAAAGGAAGACGTGTGCGGATGTAAGGATGGAGTAAAAATACAGCTGCGAAGGGTGGATCAATTCTTTGGAGAGGGTCAGAGATGCCGGATGCTCTTCTTTCTGCTCTGCCAATCCAAACCCACTGCGTCACGTTCCGCCGCAGATTAGAGTTGAGCTAGGGCGTTAGCTCCCGTGGTCCGAAGCACGATCTTGGGTAAAAGGTCATCGACTGTCACTTCTCCGCAAACACGGGGCTTCGCTTGCATCTCTTTGTCTTGACCGACCAGTCCACCACCCCGTGAGAGCTTTCAATCTGCGTGTTTGGTATCAAATTGTAGCCCGAAAAGAGACGAAACTTCCAAGCAGCATACACAAACAACCAAACCATATCCTTTAGTCTTTGATCGGGATACGGGGCTTGCTTTTATATGGTCTTGCCCTGTAGTCTACGTGTGCCAGGTCCATCCCAATCATGACTGCGTCGACGATGACTGACATTCATGGGTCCTCATCTGTGCCATCATGAAATGAAGAACACAACAAGAAATCCAAGCCAGCTTCCAAACACTCCTATCGCAGAATATGAGCTGATGAACATGAGTGGCAAAAACTCCAGCTTTGCCCCAAATACGATCTGATGGAGCAGGGAGCAGTAAAGGATCAGAGGTATCGCGACAGCGATATAAAGAACCGTCAAGCGGTCGAGCAAGAAGAGGCGCGGTCTGTTGGATCTGTTCATGGTCAGTGGTATGGACTTATATTCCATGGAGTACTCACGCTGGCGCAAGCTTATCAAACACCATTAAGAACAGGACAAGCCAGAAGACGGTATAGACGGTCTTGATAGGAAACTCCTGAGCCGTGAAAAGCAGAGGGAAGAGTGACACGTGTCCAGACACTGCGAGGGGTCGAAAGGCCCCGAGGTATCTGCGGTCTTTCAGAGCAAGAAGACTAAAAGGGATGACCACAAGCAACACAGCTTTCTCGTGAACATGCCATCCGAACAGAAAAGAGGCATAGCCACAGAGGGTGAGACCGCCAACAAAATTCTCCCAGGTCGGCTGTAGAAAGAGCTTGACAAGCGGGGGCTGCGTTCGTCAACACCATTGCTGAGCCAGGTCTATGTGGAGGAACTCACTGTCTGTGCAGCCAAGGTGAAAATAAATGTCATCCTCGGCGTGATGTCGGGGAGAACAGCGAAAGTGGTATCGCCAACTAGACCGCGCGTGACGCTGTTCACTGCATCCTGATTGATCGGCAGCTTAAGGTACGGCGCAACTGCATATGGTGTGAGTTGATGTCGACCAGAGCCCGGATGACTTACGGTAGATCAAGACTCGATCCGAGAAAGAGTACATGGCCCAGACATTAGGTGCCCAATAAGCATGACATAGTCCTCGAGAGAAAGGGAACAGGCGGCTGATGACCTGATCAAGCTGGCCCCAATACAGGAATGGTCCAAAGGCGACACTGAAGACCGCAATGATAGCAACGCCCAGCTTCACACAATTCAAGAATTGAGGCATGAAGATATTTGTTTTCGACAAACAGTATGCTCGCAGGAGATAGACAAAGTAGGCCGGGGCTAGGTACAGGTAGATGTGCTTCATGCAGAGCAGAGCCGCAAAGACCACGCCACTGGCAAGAAGGTTGGACCTTTGACGGGCTAGGACGACCGAAAGGATCAGGACGCCATACATGGCGCCATTGTACTGAAAGTGGATATGATCGATGACTAGCAGACCAGGTGATGACAGTATGGACAATGCCGCTGCATGCGCTGTTTTGCGAGTCGATGCTGGGCTTGTTTTGACGTACCTGCGTCTATCAGTAGGAACTATCGTACGTGGAGAACCGAGCTAACAGATATAGAGCATAAAGCAAGACCAATTCCGAGATCGTTACTGTGGACCTCTGGAAGAAGACAGTCTGCCAGCTGTCATACCCAAGATTGTCGACAACGAGCATTCCGCCATCGATCACTCGAGCGGCCTGAGCCATGGTCCACTCGAAGTACGCGAAGAATGGTGGGTAGTCCAAAGTCCATTCAGACGTTTTCTGCACAAATGTCAATGGTAATATGCATGCGGGAGATGATGATATCGTCTTACTTCGTAATACCATTTTTGAATCGGTAGAGAGTGTGTGATGGCAAGCCAATTCCGGTGAACTTCGAAGTCTGTTGACTTGCTGGCTACTAGTGAGGACAGTGGTCGATAGAAGACACAGAGCTTGCAACATACTATGCTGGCCACAACAAGACCTTGACGGCAGCCGACACCACAGCGACCTGAGCCAATGATGGATATTGAGACGCCATACTTTGTACGTTATAGCTTTTGATCAGTCTTTGGTCATAGTGAAAAGGTCTGATCCATGGTACAAACCTGGCTGTACCTGATGCGACTGTGAGGCGCTGTGTCCAACAGCCTGGAGTGCTCCGGCGCAGGCGGAGGCGGGAATCGCTGAGTCAGCACAGTTCCACTCTGCAAGACTCCTCGTGCCAGTGTGGCATCATCTCGACTCGCCCAACATCATTTCAATAGTCGTATCAAAGCAATATCCCATGCACAGGTCACCCGGCATGCCGGTTGGAACGGACAGCATGGATCGGTAGAAGCGTCTCAGGCAGATCCAGCGAAGTGAGACAACAAGACAACCATCACCCAGAGCCGTTGACCATTTCCTCGAGAGAAAAACGAATGAACTGGTTCCCTCCCCCAATGCTGCGTTTTGACACGGAGCCACAGTCGCTTCACCGTCGTTCTTGGGCGCAGCTGAGATGCAAGGTAGCGCCGCGACATCGCTCTGGCCGAGCTTGGGCAACGACCCAGCATCGATGAATCCGGTAACCTGCATGTTATTAGCCCATGGTCCCGCGTCGGACTGAATGCCAGGACATAACCACGCGGCTGCAAAAGGCCCAGTGCAAAGCCACAAAATTGCCAGATTTCCGGTGATAAGGTCAAACGGTTCATGCACCTCGCAAGGGGGCTCTGTAATCCCGCACTGGTCAGCTCGCTTCCATGAGATATGACACTTAGACATTGATAGAGCATCACCTAGGCGCGTCTACCGTGTGGCCATGTGGTACCGTCATTCCGCTGCCACAGACCAACAACATGTTCATTGATCCTGCTGTCTGAGCGTCTGTAAATCTGCTAGGTAACGCTCGGCCGCAGCTCCAGTCAGTCCTGTCACTGCTCTTCATCGTATAGAAGACAACCATGTTGACGGCACCATTTTCGAGGGATGCGTTGTAGGGGGGCCACGAAGCATCACCACAATTCAGGCGGCACCTACCGGTGTGGCGCCAGCACTGGCACATCCATCACCAGCCAGACAGATCAAGCCAGTAAGGACAATGACTTCACCCATGAAGGCTCATTCGATTCTTCTCTCAATGAGTATTTCATAACTCGAATCGGCAACACTGCTCAGAGTAGCAATTAGTAATGATGGCGTTTTCACCAGCTCGGGCGGGTGTGATACTCAAGTACGTACCGGAGATCGGTCACTTTGGGCATGGGATGGGATGCCTTTGCCAATGGTCGAATCCTTCTCTCGGTCTATCCAGAATACATTGCCGCATTGGCGAGCCCAGGAACAGTCCTTTTGGCGGCAGCTCATCGCCTTCTGGGGGCGCGAGCCGAAACAGGCAGGCGAGCGATGGTGACGGATTGGTCACTTTCGCTGTTCCTACCGAGCCTGGATGTTACCAGCACAAGGCTACATCGAATGGTAACACGAGAAGCAATGCACTGTACATGAACGTTCAGAGCTCTCCGGCAAGTGGGGGTCAACCGCGATCCCTTGCAAAACATTGGGGCTATCAGGAGGGTATGACATGGACGCCACTTTTGTTTTGGTCAAGCGTGGAGCGTCGGATGCTGAAAGGTTCATGTCGGCATGGAATTTATGATCGTGTAGTCTCATTTGAAGGTAATTTTCAAATCCCCTCTGTCAATTGTGTACTGTTGGGTTTGTTCGGCTTGTATGAATCAAATGATTAATTAATACATATTAGTGCTCCCCAACCACAGCAGACCGAAGTATACTTGGCTGCTTGGGGTGGTTGACCACTGTTATTTTGCTATTCAGCTGTAGCGTCAGAGGCAGAGTTCCAACGACTCTCACTCGAAAGGGTGTCTTGTTTTTTGACGACTTCGAAGGCGGATACAAGGGTAGTGGTACCTGACGGGACCTTCAGCTGTCCAACGTCACATGCACGGACCTTGACAGTGATCGACCGGCATTCTTTCGGGGATTGAAGGATCGCCGAATCCGGATAAGCGTGGAAGATCTGAATACAGTACATGGATATGAAGCAAAAGCACCTTGGTGGCATCCGACAGTGCCCTTCTTCCGCCATGACAGGCTGCAAGAGTCGTCAAACACTCCGACATCAGCGTAGAAATCTACACAGACATCCTGCATCTGCTCCAGCCTGGTAGCCGTACCTCCTTCGCTCTGCGTCTCAACCTCTTACCCCTGTCAATCTATCCCCGATGCGCCAAGCTCGACGCCCTCGCTCCACCGCGCCTGTTTCGAGCTCGAGCTGTTCCGCTCTTGCTGTCCAACGTCAGGCGCGTGCTTTTTCTCGTGTTACAGGAAAAGTGGTTGGTACATCCAGGTACACGGCCTGAGGAGAGAGTCTACATCAGCTCTCTCCTTCTGTCATGCCTCTCATCATTCCTTGACACACCGCACCTCACACTCTTTTCCCTACTAGCTGTCGTTCCTTTGACTGGCAGGCCATGGCAATACCCAACCGCCGTCATCTCGTGGTCGCTCTCTTCCTTGCTACCATTTTCTTTCTGTCTTTTGAATTGGTCGCTGCTCCAGAGTATGCGGCCGCACAGCTTTTCAAGGGCCTGAAGAAGCCCACGCCGAGGTTTCACTGGAAGGACATCCGGCACACATTCCCTGTCGACGATATACGATCCCTCCCAACCAATTCTCCAAAGGCCATTCCTCCAATCCAATTCGACTTTCCCCCAGAATCAAGTGCTGAGCGGACGGAAAGAGAAGAAAGATTGAAGGCGGTCAGAGATGCATTCGTTCATTCATGGAAAGGATACAAGAAACACGCTTGGTTGCAGGATGAGGTTGGTCCATTGACGGGCACATCGCGAAACGGGTTCGGAGGATGGGGAGCCACGTTGGTCGACTCCCTCGACACCTTGTGGATAATGGGTTTGAAGGACGAGTTTAAGCAAGCCGTTGCTGCATTGGACTACATCGACTTCTCTGCCTGTCCGGATGAGCGGATTAGTCTATTTGAAACTACCATTCGGTATCTTGGAGGGCTGCTGAGTGCCTACGACCTCAGTATTGGCAGCCGTCAATCGTCCAAGATCCTGGCAAAGGCAACCGAGGTCGGTGACATGCTCTACAAGGCGTTCGACACTCCTGGTCGCATGCCCATCACTCAATGGTACTGGGAGAGAGCAGCGCAGAACACTATTCCACAGCAAACTCCATTCACGGTACTGTTGGCCGAGTATGGATCATTATCTCTCGAGTTCACGAGACTAAGCCAAATCACTGGAGACATGAAGTACTACGACGCCATTGCCCGTGTAATGGATGTCTTTGTGACTGAGCAGAATCGCACAAACGTACCTGGGCTGTGGCCAGTCAATTTGAAGGCAAAGTCAAAGAATTTCGCTTCCGACTCGCAATTTACCCTTGGATCCATGGCCGATTCCACGTATGAGTATTTGCCGAAGCAGTATTTACTTCTCAACGGACGTGACGAAAGTTACGAAACGATGTATCTCGCGGCACTGGCTGCGGCGAAGGCGACATTATTCTTTCGACCAGTGACGCCTAATAACACAGATCTACTCTTCTCTGGCAATGCCAAAGGGTGGTCAAAGGAAACCTTGCACACGGATTCCGAGTCACAACATCTCACATGTTTCGTTGGCGGCATGGTCGCTCTCGGTGCCAAACTCTTTTCTCGCCCAGAAGATCTGAAGACCGCACGCCAGCTTACGGACGGATGTATCTGGGCGTATGAAGCCATGCCTACGGGTATCATGCCCGAAATCTTTACGATGCAACGATGTCAAGAGAAAGACAACCCGGACTGCACTTGGAGCGAACAGGCATGGTTTGACGCCATCCGCGGTGTCGAGCCTGGTAGGCACAAGGACAATGGTATTAGCGCCGACGACCAGGCCCGCATGATCATCCAGCGCCGCCATCTCACGCCAGGCTTCACGCGGTTGACAGACAAGCGATACATGCTACGCCCAGAAGCACTGGAATCCGTCTTTGTTCTGTATCGCCTGACTGGCGATCGGAAATTGATGGACGATGGATGGAGAATGTTTCAGTCCATCGCAAGGCATACGAAGACTGACATTGCCCATGCTGGTATTAAAGATGTCAGTGTACCGGAGCCTATGCTTGAGGACAAGATGGAGAGCTTTTGGACAGGAGAGACGCTTAAATATGCTTACCTGTTATTCAGCCAGCCGGACGTCATGAGCCTAGACGACTGGGTCTTGAATACAGAGGCTCATCCGCTTCGGAGAGAAAGATCGTAGCGTCACCATGTATGAGATAGCATTCAGTGATCCAAGATATGCGATCGCGCCACCACGGCCTGGAAGATGTGCCTCCCAAAAATCTGCTCGCCACCTAGGCTGGCGGCTTTATCGTATGCTCTCTCCAGTCGTTTCTTGAACAAGCCCGTCAAATACCCGCCTAAAATATAATGCGGTCGAAGAGGGCTATCTGATTGCGGGGCAAGGTAAATGGATAAAACCCTCGCACGTGGTTGAAAGGTCAGGGCATATGCAGGGACCCGGTTCCTGCTTATTAGTGGGGCTTGTGCGGCAAAACTTTAGACCCCAATCTGTCCATCGTGATCTCCGGGTCCGTTGTTTCGTTTTGTCGTTCGCCTTGAGCTTCGTCTGTTCAGGTCGTTTGATACAGATGTGGACTTTAATATGCTTTCGCACTCCGAAAGATACCAGATGCTCACGATCTTTGCGACCACACACGAACGCACTGCCAAGTTCATGTGACCAAGCCGGATAAATTCAGCCTTGGCCTTTCCATCTAGTAGTCCATTGGTGACACCCCCGAATTCCTCTATACCGACTTGGGGAGGTGGTCAACTACTTTCCACAAGGACAAACACCTGCTGGCAGAACAGCCTGAAGACGGTACAGCGTCGAATTGTGTATACATATGAGCAGCATGGAGACCTCATGGCGTCCATTTCAAGCAAGACATTTCTCCGCAAGTCATCAACATGAAGTTTGCCATGTCCACAGTGACAGCTGTTCTGACCTGTGCCGGCGCTGTGTCTGCCAGACCGCAAGAGGAGTAAGCTACATTCCCCTCATGTCCTTCAAAATGCGGACTGACCACACTTTACAGGCGCCACAAAGGTCAAGGTCTTTACGAGGCTATCAAGGGTCGCGATCGGGGTTTTTTGGGCACGGCATTGACCATCCGTAACCCAGCGGACACGCAAGAGGCGGCCATCTATGGCAACAAGATCTACTTCAACTCCATTACCCCGGAGAATGCTCAGAAGTGGGAATCGACTGAGCCTGCTCGTGGTCAATTCACCTTTGACCAAGCCGATGCTTACATCAAATACGCCACTGACAATAAGCTCCAGACTCACTGCCATACGCTTGTCTGGCACAGCCAGCTCCCTGCCTGGGTCTCGTCTGGTGGGTTCGACAATGCCACCCTCGTCCAGGTCATGCGTGACCACATTCAGGCAGTCGCTGGCCGCTACAAGGGACGCTGTACCCGTTGGGATGTGGTGAACGAGGCTCTCAATGAAGATGGTACCTACCGCGAGTCCGTCTTCTACAACACCATCGGCGAGGCATACATCCCCATTGCCTTCAAGTTCGCCCGCGAGGCCGATTCACATGCCAAGCTCTTCTACAACGACTACAACTTCGAATACGCTGGTGCAAAAGCTGAGGGCGCAAAGAAGATCGTTCAGCTCGTCAAGTCATATGGTATCGAGATTGACGGTGTCGGCCTGCAAGCACATCTTGCGTCTGAGCCAACTGCTACTGCTCCCGGCGCTGCTCCCGACGAGACTACTCTGAAGAAGGCTCTTCAAATATACACAAGCGAGAACGTCGATGTCGTATACACCGACATTGATATCAGAATGAACACCCCCTCCAACTCGGAGAAGCTAGCAGTCCAGGCTGCTGCTTTTGAGAGGGTCGCTAGATCCTGCTTGGCGGAGAAGCGTTGCGTTGGCATGACATTGTGGGGCGTGTCAGATAAATACTACTGGATTCCAGCTGTCTTTGCTGGAGAAGGCGCTGCACTCGTGTGGGACAAGAACTACCAGAAGAAGCCTGCTTACGCCGGGCTTCTGAACGGTATTCAGCAGGGTGGTCGTCGCTAAGCTGAAGAGTTCATCTTGTACATAATTCATTGTGAGCATCGATGAAGTAATTATATTGGACAATATTGCCACCACAGTGATTCCTGCCTCCTGTTCTGAGTATGCCCAAAGCGTGAGGTGAAAGCAAAAGCAGGCCCAAAACAGACAGAAGTCGTTTAGTCCGAACTCCGATCGTCGGAGTGAGAGGAATTTCAGATCTTGCTAGTAAGTTTGCACTCTCTCCGACCTTCATCCACAAACACGCCGAAATGATTGTCTGAGTATCATCTATGCCGACGAGATCAGCTGCGTGCGACCCATGCAGGTTCGCGAAACTGGCATGCGATCACGCTCAGCCTCACTGCGCCAGATGTCGAAACAGAGGCAGGGAAGCCGATTGCAAGTACCGTGAGAAACCGTTTCGGAGGACTCCCAAGTCTACACCAAGGTGCTTTTCACCGATCGGATCACGTGCGCTGTTTTCTGACAGTCCCGCAGTATATCTCGAGTTTCGAGTTCCACATCGGCCCCGAGAGTTTCCGCCATCTCTCCTCCAGCAGCCACTCCGGCGACACCGGTCACGACAGGTCTGACGAGCACTCGATATCCAAACCCAGGCTACCTCGGATCTTCTAGCTTGACCAATGTATTTGATCAGATCCCAGCAGACGTCAATGAAGGCTTGGAAGAGTCTTCTCGAGACCGGCACCCTGCCTCTGGCGCCATTGGCAATCTCGTTGGCGAGGAACAATTCGAATATGGGGCTCGATTACTGGAAAGTCTCGCTCAAGCCATGCCCATAGTGGCCAGCTGGAGACTCGTTCAACGATGGATCGAAAGAGGCATCAATCTTGCTCTTGCCGAACTGATCTCCAAACAGTGCTATGGATCTGCTGTGGAGGTGATTGAGGCCTTACGACAGAAGACAAGGTCAGCCGAAGAGCTTTCTCAGCTTCTTTTTCGCAATTCCTCAGAGCCAGTAGTGATGCAGCACACCACTACTGTCGACCAGCTCTGTGGTCAATTCTGTGGCTCGAGCGCTAGATGGGAAACGATTGGTCTATTTGTCACTGCAGTCGCTAGAGCTGCCGGAGATCACGCCACCTTCGACGGACTGTACGACTATGACACGAGATTGTCATTCGAGAGAGCGATCATGCATTTGTCCGACAGTATCCTCGGAATATGTCTTACCCTAGACTGTCTTAACGACCTCCAATTGGCACTACAGTACGAAAACTTCATCCTACATTCGTGCACGGAAGGAGATCAGAGTATGCTCGTGAGAACATCTCATTAGCCATTCACTGACCTACACAGGTTACAACTCATGGCGACGTCTCGGCGACGTTATCAGCTCCCTTTTCGCCATGGGTCACCATCGTCAGACAGAAGTGAGGACATCGCTGCCTCCATTCGTTGTGGACATGAGGAGGACTGCGTTCGCTCGTGCTTACTCCGCTGACAAGAACGTATCTATTTTTCTCGGAAGACCACCCCGTCTGCACCGACGTTACTGCCAATTCTATCTACCTCATTCTGAAATCCTCATTAGAGGTGGTGATCGAAATCCGCTACATTTACCTGTGCCCTGGCTGGAAGAAGACTTGTTCAATTACACTACAGACACGAAATGGGCTGCCATTTGTGGTATCCTCAAAGCGGATCTACTTGACATCATGGAGGAGGATGACAGTGATGATCGACGACGGAGAATCGAGTCAGTATTCGTGAGCCGCATGATTTCTCCAGCTAACCGGAACAGCTTGGTGGTGGAATGCGCACACAATCAATGGGAAGCCTTCCCAACGCATATGAGGTTGAATCAACCTCTGCGCTTCTACGAAATGCAACCTTTCAGACGAGACCTTCTTGTTGGCTCCAAGCTCAATTACCTCCATACCCTCTTCCTTGCGCAATTGGCTCAGTCCAACCGTGTGATTGCACCAGGACAGGAGATCATCAAGCTTTCGATTGAGATACTTGGTCTTGCTGTGGAAGCTGCACTACTGAAACATACTTTGGCTAATTCGGGGACTTCTTTGGTGTGGAAGGTAAGAACACATTATCGCGGAGTGTGAAATGATACTGATTAAGTAGGTCGCCTACTATGGCCTGGCAGCCGCTGGAATGATCTGCTTGGCCCTCCTTAATCCGGCCCTACGTGCTCACTTTGATGCCGAGATGCCCAAGGTCATACAAGACTTGCAAGTCCTCGTTGCTCAGGTCGAGACCGGCGCTCTTGTCCGTTTCGAGGAAGCCAATTTTGGTCTGCTTGCCGCAGCAACAAGAACGATTCAGAACCTGCTAAACAGAATCATTACTGGTAGATTACCACACCATCAGCTCAATGGATCCAGAAACAGCTCAGCACAACCTTTGGTCGCACAGAGCGAAGTGTTCTGGGACACTTGGACCCATAATGAACTCCCAGACTTTGAGGCTGACTTTTGGTTGAATCTGGGAGAGCATCCATTTTTGACCGACGCTGAGCATACAGCTATTCTCACGGACCAACATCCAGCGACCGGTACTACTATATGATATCAATCTTCTACCCACCAAGCATCTCGTCCAAGGCGCCACTAACGGCTCTGATCTCTTTGTCGATCTGTCTTGACCTGGCTGTCACACATGACCACTGGAGCTAACATCCTTCATAATCTAATGTGTCACCATGAGAGTGGGCAATCCAGGTACGAAGACAAATCGCGACGAACAAGTTGCTTCGAGACATCCTGTCAACGATGTACCACCTTGAATCTCACCCTCGACTGTCACTCGAACAGATACCCCTCGGCTAGAGTCTGCTTACGGGGAAATACGACCATAAACTTTGGGGGCTAGCGACCGTGACGAGTCACACACGTTCGCGGTGCTCCGGAAAGATCTCGGTCCCAAGTCTCACGAAGCCAATGTGACCCTAAGTCCTGTCGAGGGTCCTGAGCAACAGCATTTTGGAAGGATCACCGGAATGTCTGGTGCTAAATTCAAGCAGCAGTACAATCCTATTAAGCACTTGAATCCATGTCGTGAGCCGGATTTCGAGCCGCAGATCAGAGTCATCTCCCAATCTTGGGTGGGAATCCCAGATTGTAGCCATCGTCGCCACGCTCGCATATGGAAGCCCTATTCGGAGCGGTCTGGTTCGCACCGTACCCACGTTTGCTCCTGGTTGCTATGTCCATGGAGTCCCATGAATGGGAGATATGCGCCAACCCTGCTGTTCCGAGAGGATCTGCGTGGTCGTCAGCTTTAGGGATGCCTTGCGCCCGGACGGCGTCAGGCTCCTAGCTCCTTGAGCGAAGAAACATGAGTAGTCAAATACAACAAAACCCTGTATTTTCTGGTCAGTATTAAATACCGTTGATCTTATGAACGGTGCAAGACGATCTGGTATAGGCGATGCCTTGTGCGTGCTATCCTCGGAAGCTTTGAATTGGGACTGTAAGTCTCTGCCAGCGTGGTGATGGCGAAAATTGATCGATACTTTGGGTAGAGATATCACAACCGCAGTCCATGTGCTCGCAGCGTGACATAGTGATATGCAATTCCGGCATATTGTAGCGACTCTATTTGTCTCTGCAATCGTTCGGTGCTACAGAAAATTGACCAGGGGCCGACAGACAGACAGACAGACAAACAACACTCCAGACCCGTGGTTTTCTCCGAACTCCGCCTGCTTGAGCCGCACGTGACCGTTTTCTTCCGCAACCGCTCGGACTATGCATTAAGCTGAGACACGATCAGTGCTGTCGTATAAGATGAACTCTCATTCCATCACAATACAAGATCACATACATCTCTCACCATGAGCGAAGCGATCGCACTTTCAGACTATCTTTTCACGCGCCTCCGGCAGTTGGGTATCGACACCCTCTTCGGTGTGCCCGGAGACTACAATCTAACCCTGCTTGATCATGTAGAACCATCAGGTCTACACTGGGTGGGCAATGCCAACGAGCTCAACGCTGGATATGCCGCAGACGGCTATGCAAAAACCAAGGGATGCGGAGCATTGGTGACCACTTTCGGTGTGGGCGAATTGTCCGCGGTGAACGCCATTGCTGGGGCTTATGCAGAACGGGCGGCAGTAGTGCACATCGTCGGCAGCCCTCCGAGATCGACACAAGACGGAAGATTGCTGGTGCATCACACATTCAACGATGGCGAATATGGGCGGTTCGCAAAGATGTACGAAGCTGTGACAGTGGCCAGTACCAGTATCCGTGACGCTAGGACGGCAGACAGGCAGATCGACGAGGTGTTGAGAGAGTGTTTAGTTCAAAGTAGACCCGTGTACATCGACATTCCAGTGGATATGGTCGAGTCTCAGGTTGATGCCTCAGCACTTTCCTCTCCCATCAAGGTGCCGGATCTGGTGCCGACAAAAGCTCAGCACACAGTGCTTCATGATATCGTCAACAAGATTCAAGCGGCAAAGAATCCTGCAATTCTAGTCGATGGAGAAGTTCGATCATTACGTATCGTCGATGTGGTCCAAGACATCATCGAAAAGACCGGCTGGCCAACTTGGACTACTGCGTTCGGCAAAGGCTTAGTCGACGAAGCCGCACCAAATTTCTGCGGAGTATACCAAGGCAGATTCGACCACCAACGGATTCAAGACATTTTCAACTCTTTGGACTTGATCTTGTGTTTTGGTCCTCATTACAGCTCGACGAACAGCTACGCCTTTTCAAGTATCCCAAAGGAGGCATTGACGATTTCGTTTTCCGAGACCATAATCGTCAACGGAACGAAATATAGAGACATCTCTCCACGCCTTCTTCTCGCAGAACTGTTAACGTCTCTCTCGGGTGTCAGCATCCCCAAAAGCGCTCACTCCTCGATCCGAGCCCAGCTCGCCTCAAGCCCTGCCCCCGGACCGCTTTCGCAATCGACCTTGTGGTCAGCTCTCAACTCTCTACTCAAACAAGGAGACATCGTGCTTGGAGAAACCGGTACAGCTGGACATGGGGTGAGGCACTTCCGTCTCCCTTCGAACTGCAAGATGTTCCTCCCGATCACCTGGTTGTCCATTGGTTATATGCTGCCCGCCTGTCTCGGTGCTGCCCTCGCCCAGCGAGACCTCGGTGTTCGCAATAACGATCATGTAGGCGACCGAACCATCCTCTTCATAGGAGACGGAAGCTTCCAGATGACTGCGCAAGAACTCAGTACCATCATCCGGGAGGATCTGAATATCATTGTCTTCCTATTGAACAATGACGGCTACACGATCGAGAGGTGTATCCATGGCTTGAAGGAGAAATACAATGACGTTGCCAAATGGCGATACTTACTTGCACCAGCAATGATGGGTGCCAGAGAGGGTACGTATACTAAACGGGCAGCTACATGGGACGAGCTGCAGGGAGTGCTCGGTGACAAGGACTTGATTGATGGGAGGGGCTTGAGGATGGTGGAATTGGTACTGGAGAGGGAAGATGCCCCCAGTGGTCCGCTGTGGCACATGCTCCAGGAACAACAGAGGATCGAAAAAGAGAAAGGCTCTTCATAGCACATGGGTATACAATACTCAAGCTGTCATGATCAACCCACTAGGTGAGAACTGTGCTTTCCCGCCATGTGGTACTAAAAAGACCGAGACCTAGTCCTGCCTCGCCGCTCTGTTTGCACTGCATTCTACTATTGTACGATTATTAGGAAATATGTGTAGATGCTTACCTTTGACAAGAGGTTACTCTTGAAAATCTTCGCCTTCATATTCCAGAGCTTCGCGATGAACTTCGTACTAACTTCGTGCTAATTTTGGTCAGCACTGCCAATGTCTTCATTACACTAGTGCGCTGTATGTCCAAATAGATAGGCAGCATAAATAAGTATGGAGCTGCAACCATTGTACAGCGAGTGGACCGATCAATCAGTACAATGACAGCTCCTCATTTCTTGGTTGTTGCACGGGTCGTAGGATCCGAGGGCGCTTTCCCCAAGGTACATCGCTTCACTTAGCTCGATCTGCCTTCAATATGTAAATTTCGATTCAGTGCTAATAAATATCTCAAAGTGGGTGGAGCGTCTTGTGCCTCTGTGCGAAGTCTCTGCAACAGAACCGCTTGGTACAACATACTACTGGGGACAAGACTTGGATGGCGAACCTGATACACTTTGGGGCCTTGAGGGCTACACGCACGCCACGGGTTTCTTTCTAGGGCACCCGTCTTCGGATATTTTCAGGCGTGAGATGGCGCTTGTTGATCGAGACCGACTACTCAAGACTCAACAAGGACTTGGAAGTCCGGACTATGACCTCCATCATTACGACATGTATGGGGGATGGTTGACAAGGTCAGATGACAAAAGCAAGGACTCCAAGCTTAGTCATGTCAGCGTCTGGCATTTCTCCTGCTTGGAGCATAAGAGAGTCGAGATCATGAATCAGCTCAGCAGCTTAGCTCAACAGATCAAGGAAGCAGAGAGCGAAGAGAATATTACGGTACAAAGTTGCGCAGTTCTGAAAGAGTGTATGGACCCCGACTTCACTACGCTCTGGGTAAGGTATGTTCTTCTCAAGTACTTGCAGCATTTGGTCACTTGATCCTGTTGCTGACCTGATTCCTTGGATAGGACCAAAACCGTCAAGGATTTTGATGCGTTCAGGAACATGTCACTCGTAAAAGAGGTGCTACAAAACATTGATTCATTGACCACGAAGACGGAACTACACCAGTCGAGGACATTCAATGGCCATATTGATCGAACGTCGAATAAGAGCGAGGATTGCTCTCTCCCGACCACGGTTGTGTAGAGAGTCATTGTCAGAGTTTCTCCCTAGACAACGCGCAGGGCTGATCAATGGTGGACTGAAGTCTGGCAAGTTTTATGATTTTGTCTTCGCCTACGGACGAATGAATCGCAAGGGTACTCTCGTTGTTGAGATCTGGTAAAGCCCAGATTGTTCCATAATATTGAGATCTGTTCTACAAGAATATTGAAGAGTATATCAAGCTTCTCCATGCAGTGCTCGCTTCGTCATTCCGATACACAGCGCCAGAAAGTGATGATTACCAACTCCGCGCTAAGCTTCATTCTTCAAGTGTGACATGACCCATTGAGGAATTGGTCGAGAAATCCTGATAAATCGGACGTGAATTCAGGAAAGCTGTCAAAAGACACATCCATAAAGTCTAGGTTGATCGAAGTACTGTCAAAGCACGAAGAAGATGTAAACGGCGTTGGCGGGGCACCGAGAGTTGTTGCCCGTGGTACAATGCTTGTGGAGTCAACGAGATCATCTGTCGGGCAAGGAATTCCGGCGGTGAGGTCCAATGACAGTGAGCTTGAAGGGTATGAGGTAGACCCTGGGGGTGATTGCTGGCCCAAGTATGTATTGACGGAAGCCCCCTGCTCTTCACTGGATGGATGTGCTTGATTTGTTTGTTGTCCAGTCTCGGGATGAGGTAGAGGCTGCTGTCTGGGAGAGAACTTATTGACGCATACTAGAAGCCGCTAATGTTAGTCAAATGACGCAAAGTCTCAAGACGAGAAAATGGCCATGCTTTCACGTACCTCTTTTTTGGAGTCCCTGATCAGACGTTTGCCTGTTGTTACTATCCGATCTTTTGAACCACAGACCAGATGATGATCCATTATCCTGAGGATCGAATTCATCTACAACACAAGATGACTGGGGGGTCGTTACTGTATCCTGCGGAAGACCGCGGGTATGGTTGAGGCGATCCTCGAGTCGATCTAGATTCTGCTGAAGGACGGTGGAGATATCCCAAAATTTGACAAAAGCCTTATGGACCATGTGGAGGACCTCGAACTGAGACTGTTTGAATGTCTTGTCCCCGGGAGTAGTGCACTTCTTGTGAACCAATTGCGCCGCAGCGGCGAGCCAGAGGGTATTGGCCAAGCAAGGGTTGACGAAACGATAGTGCTCATCGCTGCTACGGTCGACGACGTACAGGATCTCGTCGGCAGCTTCAAAGTATTGTTCCAAGGCCCGATCAGTTGACAAAGCCCGGTTCGGAGCATCCAACCACCACTGAGCACCGTGGTCCCTTTGGACACCACCGTGATTGTTTGCCCAGTCGAGTTTTGCGCAGATGCCCCCAAATGCAGGTATGTGATAAGCCATGAGCTTTGTGAGCTGGATCATAAGATGAATACTGTAGATGGAGCTGTGCAGCTGCCTTTGCGATGAAGCGGTATCGCAGTGGTCAACACGTCCCGTAAAGAAGCCGAGATGTTGACTACGGAATTTGAGATGCGATGGCAACGCCAAAGTGAAACACCGCAGACTGTTCAAGATTGTGATGAGACGCGTGTGAGAAGAGTCATTGCCATCCGCTGGTTTCTCAGATGAACCGATGAGCCGTCGCGCAGAGCTGACGTGGAGTGCATGAGGATTGGAGATAGACTGGGCATCCCTCATATAGGAGTTGACAACAATGAACCAAGCCTTGGGCGACTGGCTGCCACTCTCTTGAAGACCTTTCCAACGATCGATCAGCGCTAGCTCCAGGTAACAACTCTGCTGAGGTTTCTCTGTATACCAGGCTTCGTCTGAAGCAGGTAGAAACGTCCTGTTCTGCGACCAGTCTATGCCAGTCGGCGACCGCCGGATGACACTGGCGAATACGTCCATCTCCCAGATTGCCCACCAGGCTCGCCGTTTTTCTTCATCTTGACACCAACGCTCCGTAAGATCTGTGGAGCAGGTGGAAGAGGAAGGTCGCGCATCAACTAGATGCAAGTCCAACTCATAGGCAATTCGAATGCAGAGGCCAAGGTATCTCCAAGCTCGTCCTTTCACTCGGCGTATAAGGAGCCACTGTGTGATCAAAATGAGGCTCTGTAGAACGTGCAATGGAGGGACAGAGTCTTCGTAGTACTCAAGTACGCGGTCTATGGATCGAAGTCCTGTGTCGGAAAAGTAATTGTACGGAGGTTGATTTGTTGTTTCCCGTCCCATCTCAGAACCAGACAGCTTCTGATCGGAGATTTTTGTAGCAAATGCGAGGATAGATGCAAGCAGAAGATCAAGCTCGGTCTGTTTTGAGATTGACTGCAACTTGGCTCGGAACTGAGGTCGACGGAACAATTGGAAAGACGTAAAGTTGTCGAAATAGTCATCGGTACTGATTCCGGTTGTTAGTGTCAGTTGCACATGATATCCATCCTTCTCTATACTTACAGAGACTTCAAAGCATCGACGGTGATTCCTAATTCTACACACGTTGTTGTTAAAAAGGAGTCGTCGTCGTTTGGAAACCCCCTGTCTACCTCGGAAGCACGTTCATTGTCTGGTACAGAAGATTCGTGCGAGGGGTGCATGATGAAAGCAAGACTCTGGATATGTTTGGATTGCGACTTCGCATCGGCGTCTAGGGTCTCTGGTTGATGAGTAAAGCCATTTGCTGGCCGGCAGACTATGTTTTCTGCAATGTCACCATCATCCGAGACTGCTTTGTTATTGCTTTTCGTCCGCTGGCGGGCAGTACTTTGACGACCGGCTTCCTTGTTCTCGGAATGGAGTCTTTTGCGAGCTCTCTGTGTAGACCCTATCTTAGGGCCGGGCTTTGATACCCGTTGAGGATATTCGCATTGCTGTTCCGTCTGATCGCAGACAAGACAGCCTGGCAATTCGCGACCACACCGGATCTTGCGCTTTCGGCAAGGCAAACACGCAACGCCGGCATGAGAAGTCTGCATCTTTCTGAACGAAACCGAGGAATGGGGAGTGACACCAATGGGTTTCCTGGGAAATGGCTTACCTTTACACAACCTGCGATTCGTCACGTTTTGGCCGTGAATCATTCATTGCTGAGTAGGCAAAGCTGGGGTTTGGTTGGTGGCGCATCCGGCATTGCGGACTGTATGGGAACATGTTGTGTAGGAGGCAACCTCTCACTTTCCCCGCAGGGGCCCCGCGGGATTCCAAGTTACAAGATGGGTGAATCATCAAATGCTGACACGCCCGATCCTAGATGGGGTGCATGGGACTAGTCGATAATCACGGGCCATCTACAACTCTACCGTCCACTCTCGCATCATTTTCGGTCTCCCTGGACAAAAGCCACGGCCATCGTCGAGCCATTGGCAGCAGCTGCTGTGCCGCTGCTGTGTTGATAAGGTGCCAGATGGCGCACTCATGGTGGACGAAAATGTTTGTTGTGCTACTTGTATCTCTAGACTTGAGTCATCATGGCTCTACAGCTTGTTCAAGTTCCCCATCGTCCGGTACACGCTACAGCTGAGATCAATACAGATCTTGCGGACGCCATCTCAATTTTGCAAAAGTGAGCTGCGCACACGACAAACTGACCAAGAACGGGGCAGCCTTGCTTATGGAAACACAGAGCTTCTGGATTGAAAGCATTCTGGCGCGGATCCAAATTCGAGGATCGGTACACGCAAATCTGGCTTTTGCTGTGGCAGGATCTGGCCTCTAGCCATACCTTCTTCACAAGCTCCTCTTACGCCGAATTCCACAAGGTCATTCAGCCCGCATTGAATGGTCGTCGTGTAGACTGGCAGAGCCATGCTCTACTGAACCGCTCCAAGATCGATGACAATGAACACCTGAAGAGCATCATCAAATCCCCTGCCATCGAGGTTGCCTTGACCAAGGTGGTGGAAGGTGGCGTCTCGGGCTACTACGAACAATTCAAGAAAGTGGTAGTCCCCATCCTAGACAATGATCCCGGTTGCGATGGACATTTTATCAGTCCAATGATTGAGAATCCTCAGGACCAGTTACTTCTCATCAATTGGAAAAGTGTTGATGTAAGTGCAAACTTCCGGTTTCTGGGATACCTTTCACTGGCGCTGACCAACGACCGCCTAGGCCCATCACGAAGAGTTCGAGAAACGGCCAACTTTTAAAGCGTGTATCGATGCCTTGCGCTTGTACTACGACAAGTTTGTAGTGCCTTGGCATATTGTAGAGCTCGAGCGTTTGTTTGGGAATATCTGAGTTGAGGCAAGATAATGGGATGAAATTGACATCCTATGTGTATTTGAATGGGTACCAGTCGATGCTCCGTGAGATTCTATGTTCTATCCATTCAACTATACAATCATCCCACTACTTGTTGCTGGAGAACCGCCGGGAAGCTAATCCAGCGACAATGTCTGTCTATATCTTTCACTCATAGTATATCTCATTGATCAACGTTCCAATGCCTGCGATCTCCACCCTGATGTCGTCTTTGTGGTTCAATACAACTTTTGGATCGCGCATACATCCGATGCCTGGGCCTGTGCCTGTCATGATGACTGTGCCCCTCTCAAGTGTAGTGCCTTGGGAAAGGAAGGATATCGTCTTTTGGATTCCAAAGATCATCTCACTGTGCAATCAGCAGATTGACTCAAAACATTTGTACAAAGTGAAAAAAGGGAAAAACTCACCAAGTGTTTGAATCCTGCACAACATTGCCGTTATGAATCGCTCTGATAGCCAGACTATGCGGGTTCCCCAACGCTGAGCGAGCTATGAGAACAGGGCCAATGGGTCCCGACCCATCCATACCTATACTGGTAAGCAGAATGAAGCGGTTACAGGCAGGTTCGCAACCATAGGGTCATCAATCACCTTTGGAAAAGCACCACTGGCTATTTTTGAATTGCTGCGTCCGCGCACTGACATCGTTGCTGCAGGTATAGCCGAGTACGTAATCCATTGCATCCGACTCGGCAATGTCTCTACCATCTTTCGAGATGACCACAGCCAACTCGGCCTCGTAGTCACTGGAACCGTCCTGTGCCAGCTTGGGTACGTTGACTTTGGCGGGATAAGGACCGTTCAGAGCCGTCCGTGGCTTGATGAAGAGCACTGGGACATCGGGGATCGGCATGTTTGCTTCTTTAGCATGGTCGCGGTAGTTGAGACCCATGCATCGGATAAGGGGCACCTCATGCGGTGCGATCGGAGAGAGTAACTACAATCGTTGCTATATCAATAACTGTGAGGTATGAGATGCCCCTCCAAGACTCACCTCCTTTATTTGCATCGATCTCTCGCTTACAGTCCCATCGTAGATCGAACCATGAATGATCTTAGCTGTGACAGCCTTGCCGTTGAAGATATCGAGGCCAATATCCGTATGCTTAGCAGCGTCAATTTGTCCTAGATGGATTTGACCATCCTCCAATGCAACGAACCGAACCAAATGTGTCCAAGTAGAAGCCATCGTCTGATCAAGTGCTTGCAATGGGCGAGCGATGTCAAAGTACAAATTGAAACAGATCAGAGACTTGTCACAGATAGTTGAAATGAGCTTGCTGGAGCATCTTGAGGTCACGAACGTCTTACAAGAAAAGATACTGGTTAGACTGCTTCCCTTGGTCTTGGTATGGAATGATGAAGCGAAGTGATGAATTCGGGCTATCTTCGCGAGCTTCGTCATTATATATTGATCGACACACGCGGCAATGGAACGATTTCGCCGTAAACCTGGAAGTCGCCGGATAGCAGCGAGCACTCCACTTCGTGCCGGAGACCAGATCCACTAGCATGCTGCATAACCACCGTCGACTGTCCAGTGCGCTGCGTAGGAAGGCTTGTCAGCTTCTTTACTCTGCAGAAAATGTGCAAACAGGTAAAGCCGAAAGAAGCGCCGCGGTTGCTCACCTCCAGTGACGTAAGATGCATCGTCACTCAACATGAAACACAAGACTTTGGCGACTTCTTCTGCTTTTCCCATGCGTTTCATCAAGGTTTCTGCGCTGGCCGAGACGGAGTTGAAAAGCCCTTTGGCTTCGCCATCACGGAAGATCTTGGTATCGGTGGGACCTCTGGTCGCGTGAGCAGGGTAGTGGCCCTTTTCTTTGAATGATCGGTAACTCACGGTAGGATCGCGTTGATACGCACACCTTGCTCTCCATATTCGCCTGCGGCAGACTCGGTCAATCCAATTACCGCGAATTTACTCGACGCATAGCCTGCATTATGAGGAAGGCCACGGAGACCCGAAGTGCTGGAAACATTGACGATAGCCCCGCCTGGCTTGCTGATGTGTTTCAATTCTTCTCTCATGCAGTTCATCACCCCGGTGAGGTTGATTGCAATCATCCGATCCCAGTCCGCCTGTTTCTACACGAAAGTGTCAGCTTCGATGATCGAAACGGTTCCCCTTTGTAGGAACGCACGATTGTCGCAGTGACTGTGTGACCATCGCCACCAGCAACTCCGGCGATATTAGCTGCGCCATCCAACTTGCCAAACTTGTCGACCACGGCTTGGATCCATTCTTCTACCTGTTCGGGCTGGCTTACGTCCACGCGCTGTAAGTGAATCTCGGTTTTGAACGATTTGCCTGTATCAATCAGCGCTCTTGTCCAGATCTGGTGGTGCTGGTCGATACAAAGTTTCTTAGTTTCCTCTAAGCCGGCAATGTCCACATCACTTATTCCAAGGCCAACCGCACCGAGCTCCGCCAGTCGGACTACCGTCGCCCTTCCTATTCCTGAAGCGCCCCCAGTGACAGCGTAGATTTTACCTTCCATGGGAGACGTGATTGCGGTACTGATTGCAGGTGAATATGAATCGATTCTTGGAAAAGCAAGATGGTCAAACGAATGTTTTACGTGCCGTTGGTTAGTATTTTAGTACAGGACTTGGGATAAGCTGGAGGCAAGTCAGTGTAACACCTAATAATGGACACAGGTCTTCACTCGGCCTCCGTCTTGAACAGTCCAAAGATGTGCGGCCCAATTTCGGTCGATTGGAATTCCTTACTTCTTACCAGTCACCCGGACTACATCCGGAGCTTTTCCTTCTATATGAGCTCGTTGTTAAGACAAAGATGCCTGCGCATTCTCTCGCCTTCAAGTAAAGTCCTCCATATCTCGTCGCACCGAAGCCGATAAAACGCAGCGATTTGAGCACCACCAGCATGTCGGAACAGCTGATCAAGTCACTTGAAAACAGATTGCAAATACTCGAGGACAAAGAAAGTCTTTCATCGCTCCTCAATGAATATTGCAACATTGCCGATGCCCATGACTGGGAAGGATACGCCAACACGTATGTCGACGATGCAGTGATGACATTCGAAGAATGGGGCGATATAGTCGGGAAAGAAGCAATCGCAAAGGCCGCAAGTGCCGAGCAGCAGTTCGAGGGTCTACAGCATTCTATGACGAACATGCAGTTCCAGGTGGATGGATCCGACAGAGCCACTGGGACCGCTTACTTGTGGTTCTGCGCTACACCCTCTGTCTCTCGTCCAGAGACCCATTACGCGTTTGGCGGGCCTTACAGGTTCGAATTTCTTCGAACACAAGCGGGCTGGAAGATCTCAAGGATGCGTCTGAAGAAGATCTGGGCACAGGGTACGGATACCGAGCACGTCTTTACAAAGTAGACCATGGAGATCCCTAAGACACATGGAGCGACGAAGAAGAGCCATGATCCTCCAAGTTCCGCCCCACAAGGCATGGTCGATTGAATCACAACCATCTACTCGGTCAACCATAAATTTAGATAGCCCGATTTTGTTAGATTGAATTTGATCCGTATCAGTGATAAATGCGGGTCATGAAGATCACTTCGTGAGCACCGTCCAGACTTCGTGCTGGTAATGCAGGAACTCGTTCATGCCGAAGTGCTCGGACCAATTATATGCAGTCGACTATTTTGATTAAAGACCCCAAGAGCGTCCATTGCACCACACAGACGTGGACTGAAAGAGGTCCGAGTCCATAAGTCGCTAGAAACAAGCAAACACGGCGAATCAAGAGCTACCTACCTCGCTCTGTCTGATACACAATATCCAGCATCACTTGTACAGAAATGCGGGCTTTCAAACTACGAGCTTGGGGTCAGCCAGGAGAGTATGTCGATGTACCAAGACCGGTACCTCAACATGGAGAAGTCCTTGTCAAAATCAAAGCTGTCGGTCTTTGCCGTTCCGACCTGGACATGGTCGACTCGGCCCCTGGATCCGACCCTTACGCTTCAGCAATTCCAGACAACTACATTCTGGGCCACGAGAATGTCGGTGTCGTTGAGGAACTCGGAAATGGGGTGTCAGATGTCAAAGTTGGTGAGAGTGTTGCGGTTCACCACATGAAGCACTGCGGAGTATGTGATTTCTGCATGGCCGGAGTGGAGCAGCATTGCGAGACATACAAGAGAGGGGACATTGGTATGACACGAGGATGCGGCTTTGACGGAGGTCTTGCAGAATTCTTAGTGGTCCCGAGGCACGAGTTGATCGCTCTTGGAGACCGTGACCCGGTTCTTTACGCGCCCTTGACGGATGCTGGTGTGACGGCATACCATGCTGTCAAATCATTCATGTCCCTTATCCGGCCTAGCTCAACAGCAGCAGTCATAGGAATTGGTGGTTTAGGATCCTATGGGATTCAGTTCATCAAAATCCTCTCAGCTGGAAAGGTGTTTGCTTACGATCAGACAGAATCCCGCCTTGAGATGGCGAGAGGACTTGGAGCAGACGAGGTAATCTTATCAAATGAATCTGCGGCAGTCAAGACACTGGACATGACGAATGGACGAGGTATTGACTTCATTGTCGATTTCGTCGGAAGTGATGACACCCTCGCGCTGGCAGCAAAGATATCCCGACCCCAGGGGCGTATCGTGGTTGTTGGCATGGCTGGCGGGACAATCAAATTGGGATGGAATCAAATGGCAACTAGCTGCGCATTCAGTCTATCGCTTGGATCTACCAGACAGGATTTGGAGGATGTATGCAAGCTTGCAACGGCTGGAAAGCTTCGGATCGATATGCAAAAGTTCTCTTTTGATCAGATACCTGAGGCTTACAGGCTACTGCGGGCTGGAGAACTTACAGGGCGAGCGGTGATAGTACTATGAGCCACTAGAGATCTAGACTCCTAGCGGACTCAATGACACTTTGATTGCCTTCCTGGTGATGAATCTGCGGTGATCAAGTGCCCTTGCTCGTAGGCCTCTGACGGAGGGAGACCTGGACATGTGAGCCAAACACGTATGCTCATTAATGCTAGTGTCCCGACCATTGCCTTGAGAATGTCATCACTTTGCCACGACCGGCTCGCAGAATTCTCCCGTTTTCCAGAGGCATAGAGACCTAATGATCGCGGGTTGTGAGACATCGGGGTATCTTCGCGGCTACATCTCACACTGAGGTAGTCACAACCCGAAATTCGCAAAATCTCATGCACACGCACCGATATTTTGATGCTTATGAGCCGACAGACCCCATATCGGACGGAGAGCAAATCATCAGACACAATTGGGGACATCGCTTCTACGCCTCTCGACTTCAACCATCCTCTCTGGGACTCTCGGCATCATGCTGTTGAAAGACCGAATTGCTGTTGTCACTGGCGCCGGTGGAGGGCTTGGCAGATTGTACGCTTTAGCACTCTCAGAAGCGGGTGCCAAAGTAGTTGTGAACGACTACGGTGGTAGTCTGGAAGGTGCTGCAGGGACGATAACAAGAGCACAAGAAGTTGTGAACGAAATTGTGGAAGCTGGAGGAACGGCAGTCGCCGATGGTCATGATGTCTCTCGGCCCGACCAAGCCAAACAGATAATCGAAAAAGCTGTCGAGGAATATGGACGCATTGATATCCTTGTCAACAATGCTGGAATTTCTGGCAAGATCAGCTCCCATGACGACGTTGATGCATCTGCATTCATGCGAGTCATCGAGATTTCAGTCTTGGGAACCACGCTTTGCACGAGTGCAGCATACGGGCACATGGCGAAGCAGAAGTACGGACGCATAGTCAACGTCTCATCCAACGCCATTTACGGGTTCGGTGCTGGTGGTGACTGTGGTTATGCCGCTTCGAAAGGTGCAACATTTGCCATTTCCCGAGAATTAGGACGCTTTTCCGAAAACGATGGCATCAAAATCAACTGTATCATGCCATCGGGTCTGTCTCGCATGACCACTATCGCGCCTGGCACAAAGAAAGTGACGGAAACCTATTTCGATCCGACAACCATAGCTCCATTTGTCGTTGCCCTAGCATCCGAACACTGTCCCGTATCCGGTGAAGTGTTCAGCATTGCTGCCGGCCGCGCAGCGCATGAAGTGCTGGCTACTTATCCGGGGCATGCGAATGAGACTAGCCCAGAAGGGTATCTCAAGAACTGGAGCGATGTGATGGGCGAGACGAAAAGCATCTACGTTCCAACAAGTTGCTTGGACCATGTCAAATATTGCATAAAGCATGCCCTGGGCCAAGAGATGGAAGATATTCCAGGGTTTGGCATTGCTGCAACGTGACCGGTGCCATCTCAGGAAATTGAAAAATTTCAAACAATGTCATTAGGAATATAGACTTGTGAATTTTAACAACCACGATCAGCGAGGACCAACATTAAATTCTCCTTCGTTCTATCTGCTTTTAGAGGGGACTTCATCATGCCTGATACCCAATATGGCTTGTAGCACTTCTGTAACCTTCGCAGTGCAACTCTCTGTACTGCCTAGAACGGTATGCGCCCTCCATGCGACAAACCGGTCTGGTCTGACGAGAACAGCACCACTTTCTTCAACACCCCTCAGATGCTCCCACTTGAAGTAGACATCCTCATAGTCCTGGCGAAATCCAATAGAATAGCAGCGGAGAGGGATCCCCAGATCAGCAGACACGCTAGCTGTCGCCTCTTTCCAGGCTTCTCCTCCTATTCCGGTCAGAAGCACAAAATTACCTTTGCCTGCAAGATCTATCGTAGAGATAGGTTGGACTGGGATGGGTTTGTTCAACCAAGCATGCGGGAGTCGGCAACCTGGGTATGTATTTGGTTCGTAGTAGAGCACGTGGTCAACTTTCGCTCGGCCAATTCGTTCGTAGGGCTGCCGTTCATCTTCCGTATAGACACCCGCACCAGTGTAGTGTTGACCCATTTCGATCCCGAGACCATGGAACTCATGCTCGGTCTGTCGGATTGCATTCTGGAATGCCTTTCGACGTTCTCTTCCCGCAGCGTCAGGTGAGACAAGCTCTGCGAATACGACTTTACGTTCATTGATGTCTTCGGGAAGGATGCCAATATTCTTCCACACATCCGAATGTTCCCTGAAACCGTCATTGGCACGTGAGATGACCGAATGTCCGACTGGTTGACGCTCGATACTGTAGGTCGTGAGCAATTCATCTGATGCTTTCCCTGCCATCACATATGCAATCTTCCATGCTAGGTTGAAGGAATCTTGAATACAAGTATTGGAGCCCAATCCGTTGAAAGGTGGATGACGATGGACTGCGTCTCCGAGACAGAACCTGTGCAAAGGTCAGCATATGCACTATGCTTCAGAAATTGGATGCGGCGATCGTACACGTTACCCTCGGAGTACTGCTCTGCGACTGTTTCATTGATGTTCCACCTTGAGACATCGAGAATCGTTGCAGGTATCGAGTCGTCACCAATAAATGCTTTGACCCTCTCGAACCATTGATCCTCTGTGACGTTCGTAACATCGAAGCAAGGCCTAGGAAAGACGATGAACATCCATTCATGCCAAGGCTTGACCATGCGAACAATGCCCATCCAGCCAAAACCTGGTATGTCCTTATCTGGCTGCATGACCCAGTGCAAGTTGCCTGTCCGATTTTCGATGAGCTTCGCCATATCTGCTTTGACAAGGATATTGATAGCAAGGCCGCCTGATGGTTTCTTTAGCATTGGAAGACGTAGTTGTCGAACGATATTGCTGCGAGCACCGTCGGCACCAAACAAATATCGTGATCGGACCTCGTATTCTCTCCCGGATACCTTGTCCAACAGCCTGACCGTGACGGTGGAAGCGGCTCGATCATCCACAAATGAGACAAATTCCGTGTCAAATCGACATTTGAAGCCGTTTATGGCTGCATACCTCACCAACGCTGGCTCCAAGAGTGTCTGTGGCAGATCGCAAGGATCACAAGGGCTGGCTTCGGCATAGTCGCCCTGTGTTAAAGTTTAGTGATAAGTCATAGATCTCTGCCCCATCCAAGACGAACCTTTCGTTTGGGATCATTACCCCATGAGTGGATTCGTGCAAACTCTTCTCCAGCCATGCTTTGACACCATCTTGTATGAATCATGCAGTCGCCCTTTGTGCCGAGTCTATGACATTCCTCATCTAGACCAATGTCTCGAAGGGCCTCTGCATAGTTTTCAGTCGATTCTTCTGTTGACAGGTGCATGATGACCAACCTAAGGCTGCCATATTGGTGATATGAGCTCGGGGTGTGTCGGTGTTGAAAGAGCTGTTGCTGACCATGAGGCCACTTATGCCTGAGTGTGACACTAATGTCAGGGACAAGAGCAACACAATTCTGCTCAAGACTCTTACCATGGGAAGTTAAGAAGCAGGCAAGAGATGCTCCCGCAGGACCAGCTCCCACAATGACTACAGAGTAATCCAAAACCGTGGAGTGCTCTTCATTGCCTGATCCAATATGATCGGATGATGAATGAATGCCCGACCCATTTTGTTCTGGTCTTGCCATATTCTCGATCTGCAACGACTGCAATATTTGCTTGTGTTATGGTTTGTTATGGTCTCGATGCAGCGCAAACAAGACAGCTTAATTACCTTTGGGAGTTGCTCAAAAAGGTGTTGACCAAGAAGACGTTCAAAGTGTCACGTGTGTGGCCACAATCTTTGGCACATGTTTTATGCGCATCAATGAAACAGCTGCTTCGATGTGCCACTGCTCCGGAAGCAAGCGAAAATGCGCCGAAGATGGGCACAATGGATGACGATGAATACAAAAATGCGCCGAAGAGGGCATGGGGACCCCGCTCGGCCCATGACCAGGAACTGCCGTGAATTGTAGCCATACCCCAGTGCGCACCAGGATGCTAAATCTGGGATACCTAATCATCGACGTGGGTCGATATACGCGCTTTTGAGAGAGAGAGAAAGAGGTTTGTACGAGTACTGCTTATATATTGCAACATTTTCAGGCCGAGTCCTTATATCCTTCCCTTCTAAAAAAAGTGCAACTCTCACAGCTGCAACATCGCTGGAAAACATGACACAAACGCCAGAAAAGATCAAGCTTGTGCGCATAGCGCATGTATATTATGAACACAAAGACATCGAAACCCAGAAGAGATTTTTGCTCGATTTTGGCTTCACAGAGCAAAAATCTGTCGGCAAGAAAACGTATTTTGCTGGCTACAGCAAAGAACCTTGGGTATACTGCGCTACAGCTTCCCATGAAGACAAGTTTGGTGGCGCGGCGTTCGTGGTCGAGTCCCAAGCCGACCTCGAGCTCGCCACAAAGACTCTTCCGGGCGCCTCGGAAATCTATGAGCTCACAGACGCGCCAGGTGGGGGGAATTGTGTTACCTTCCATGATCCAGTAGATGGATATCCTTTTCATCTCGTCCACGGCCAAACACTGCTCGGAGACGAAAGAGCACTTGAACAGCTGCGTTTCAACTTTGTACTTGCGTCTGCGTCACTTACTAGGTACCAGTACTGACGAGACTCCAGCCGACCGCCAAAAACAGGCCAGGAAACAAAACTCAGCGTTTTGAGAAACGTAGGTAATCTTAGGCTTGAAGATGCTGCATGCCCTAATCGCCATCTGTCGCAGGTCCAGCGCCAATCCATAAGTTGGGACACTTTGGCATGTGTGTCACCGATTTTGCCAAAACTTTCGACTTCTATACATCTCGTTTCAACTTCTTCCCTTCCGATGTGAGTGTCTTAGAGCTCCGTGAACAGCACTCCCCGCGGCATTGCTGATCGATCTCAGCTGGTGCATCTTGAGGATGGCCGAGTCATCACCGCTTTCAACCGACTAGACCGCGGAGAAGAGCTAGTTGACCATCACTGCTTTTTCTTCTTCGAAGGACCAGTGGCTCACGTCCACCATGCATCCTTCGAAACCCATGATTTCGACACACAGGTGTTAGGCCACGACTGGCTGCGCCACAAAGGATACCAAAACTGTTGGGGTGTCGGCAGACACATCATGGGAAGCCAGATTTTTGACTATTGGTTGGTCATTTCATGTGATGTTACGTCCGAGATTCTTGTTGACGGTCTGCAATCATAGGTTCGATCCCTCGAGATTCATCCTGGAACACTATGTTGACGGGGATCTGGCGAATAATCAGGAACCTACTCACAAGAGTCTGGCGTCGCCCGACAACTTGCACGTCTGGGGTATATCAATCTTCATCTTGTCGTCCAGCGAACATCTCTGACTTATTGCCACAGGGCCCGACCTACCTCCAAGCTTCCTGCTCTAGACACATCATGACGACGCGGTCTTTACAACAATGATAATATAAGAAAGAATCAACGAGGGTTGGAACATCATATCTATCGTATTGTAGTAGTTCTAGAAGATATGTTCATTTTGAAAGTCCCATTTGAGCCTTCACCTGGCCCAAACTTCTGCGTTTGAAAGGGGCTGGACATGTAGCACGTCCCACACAGTTGGGCGGGGATCACCACCTATAGATGATAGATGCATGGATCCACCTGGAAGATAAATGCAATAGAGCTGCGAAATCAGTCAAGATATTTGACATGCTTCATCGGAGGCTTGGGAAAGCAGAACAGATAGCTACGGAGATGACTAGGCCATAAGTTCTATCACTCATACTGCTTGAGAAACTCCAAAGCACCTCCGAGCTCGCCTTCGACCACCTCCAGATGCTTTTGACTGCGCGGTGTCACCTTGACTTTATACTCCAACGGCCTGACCAGGTTCGCTGAAGTATAGGCGTTGACATCCAGAGGCTGAACCAGACCAGTCACTGGGTCTGTGGGCTCGGAGAACTCGAATGCCCACAGTAACTTGGCACTGATCCTCCACATGCTTCGCTCTGCTAGATGGACACCTGGGCACAGCCTGCGACCAGCACCGTAACCATAATGATCCCTCTTCTCCCAGTCTCCACCGACTGCATACTCGTTGGCTAGCTTCGGATGTTTGAGGAAGCGATCTGGATCAAATTTGTCATGATTCGCATAGAGCTCGTCGTTCTGGTGCATTGCCCAGATAGCTAACCAGATGACAGTGCCTTTTGGGATAAAATATTCTCCGTACCAATCGTCCTGTGATACCATGTGAGGGAGACCCAGATCCGATCTGCATAGGTGTTAGTCAGTTCCGCATAATGGTATATTCACACTCACGTTGGTCTCCAGCGCAAGCCTTCCTTGATAATGCAGTTGATGTACGGCAATCTATCGAAATCTGAAAAGACAGGAGTCCGACTAGTCCCGCAAACAGCGTCCAGCTCCTTCCTAGCCTTGACTTGGATGTCGGGGAATTTTGCAAATGCAAGGATTAGAGTGAGGATCATGTTGGCCGTGGCTGAGAGATGTCAACGAGTAATCCTGCTTGTTCACGTGAGAGTACTTACTGTCAGCACCGGCTTCTAATAGTTCGCCGCCAAGATTGTTAAGCGCATGTTGAGACATAGGCCAACCCTTTTTGTTGTACTCATCGAGCTTCATGTCCATCAAGGAGTCCCTGACATCGCCCTTGGCTCTGCGTGCATCGACAATGGCCCGCGCATGGCCCCATGTCTTGTCCATAAGATCTCGAACGTCGTATGCCCTCTTCTTCCATTTTCCAGGCAGGTACCAGAGGATAGGGAAGATTTCGACTGGCGGGTTCGCTCCAGGTTCAATAGCCTCCAACCATTTCTCCATAAAATCGTAAAGGCCTTTGCTGAAGAAAGAGTCAAGTGTCTTTGCTCGTTGACCGTAAACAATACAGGCAGCGACTGAGGCAGAATATAGCTTGGCGTAATCATAGACCATGTCTGGATGGTCTAGGATGTTTTTCATAAAGACGGTAGACTCAGCTTCTTGGACTCTGAAGTGTTTCTCGTCCAAGGACTTGGGATTCAAGTTCCTGGTAATCACTGAACGCTTTTCTCTCCAGACCACAGACTGGGGTTCCATTGTCAAGTGAGCGTTACGACTCACGAAGAGTGGGATGGGAAGAGGAGGCCGCTCAGAGTATATACTTCCTTTCTTGTCGAGAAGGTCAGAGACGGACTTGCGATCTGCGAGTACAACCATGGTACCATTGAAGATCTTGAGGGAGAAAATGGAGCCATATTCTTTCGACCACTCGTCGAATCTGCAGCGAAGCCGTTAGTATGCCAGCAATGAGACTCTTTGGAAATGTCGAGGTACGGCGTGATGTACTTACTTTTTCCCCAGTCCGGTCGTTGGGAGTTGAAGAGCATTGCCGACTATGGGCGATGTTGGTGGACCTGGAGGAAGGCGAGGATCTCTTTTGCCCACCTGTAGTAGGCGATAGATCCCAATGGCTAGCAAAAGCGCGATACAGTAGATTATCGGAGACATCGTTGCAGCAGGACAGTGGTGTAGTCTGCATGGCAAAGTCTCAAATCCAGCATGGGCGCTGTTATAGTGATAGAAAACCTTCCGGGTCACCGGACATTGATCGTCCAGGGAGAGATGCACCATATCGACCTATTAGCATCTTGCCTTGTCTAAGGCCGATATTACTGGCACGTGTTACAACGTGCAATCTTCGGTATCACTTCGCGCTGATCGCTTATGACCAAGGGGCGGGGATGTTTGTCTGCGACCCGGCGCTTTTACGAACGGTACAGAGTAGAAGGTTATTCTCTCATGTGCATAGACCTTCTACCGAAACGATTTAAAGTAAAACTAATGCATTTTTCTTAGTTATACTGAAAGGCTTAATGAGAAATCAAAAGGACAATTAGAACTAGATACTAAGACTGGAGACCAAAATGATAGACTAAAGATATCTACTATCCCTTTAGAGTCTATAGTAATTAAAAGACTTTTATAAGCTAAAGACAAACTGATCTAGCTAGTTTTAGATGGTTTAGTATGTAGCAAGAAGCTACTCGAAAAAATCGAGCATTGATTAAGCCTAAACTAGTGGACTGATGTATGACTAAAGTAAGAAGGAAAATTCTTCTATAACATGACGTAAGCATAAACTCACAGTAAAACAACGCTGTAGAAGACGTAGAGAACAGGCGTCTTGGTAGCGAAGCAACACTCAATGTCTGGATCGGAAATTTATATGTCACTGCTGTAAGCATACCAGGCCTAGCGGATTCGATCCAGTAGCTGAGGCTCGGCTTCGTGACGATAGTCTGTCAAAACGGGCAACAACGAATGTTCTCACTTGTGCGATGGCGTTGATCATTCGACATGTGACACCGCATTCCGTCTTACAAGTAGCTTGGATTTTGAATTCCACATGTTGATCGGAAAAGATTGCGTGACTATCTATAGAAGAGAAAAGTCTCTACAAAGCCAGAGGGATGACCGGAGGGACTTTACCCGTACAAGCTTCGCCAGTCGCAGCTGGTGTCTTGCCACTGTCTGCCAGGACAGTCTGTCCATTGATCGAGCTGGCCAGGTCGGATGCCAGGAAGATTGCAACGTTTGCAATCTCTTCGGGCTGAGCTTGGCGATTGTAATAATATTGTTGAGTGTCGTATAGACCGGCATGATCAAAGAACTTCTTATGGTTGTCTTGAATCTCCTTTTCGGAAGCTTTGACACTGTACCCTTCACCTTTCTCGGCCAATTGCGAGCTAGTCAAGATGCTGCTTTGAGTGAAGCCTGGAGCAACGCCGTTGATCCGGATATTCCTAGTCGCCAATTGTACAGACCCCGACTCAACGAGGCCATTGACAGCGTTCTTTGCGGTCGCTATGATAGATTAGTAAGTGCCGGGGCTCCTTGGGGATAGCGCTGACTTACAATAGGAGAGATCTGCATAAGCTCCAAGAAAGGCCGCGCACGAGGAGGTGGCAACAATTGAGCCTCCGCCTTGAGGCTTTGCCTCAGATGTGACCATCATCGCTTGACTACCATATTTGATGGCCAGATAAACAGATTCGACCATGACCGACATGGCGCGGTCGAAATTTGGCTTCTCTAAATCATTCAAATTCCTGATTGTTTGTGTCAGAGAGTCGGACATGAGCTCTCGCATAGATATCCCACCTACCGATAGTTTGCAAATCCCGCGTTGGCAAAGAAAAAGTCGAACCGTCCATGCTTCCTGACGATCTCCTGCAAGATAGCGACGGTCTGGTCTTTTGAGGAAACATCGAGCATTATGCCTTCTACCAAGCAATCACTGTTGCTCTTCTCCACAAGCTCTTGCAGAGATGGGATGTTGCTGAGGTTCAGATCACAAGCATATACGGCTTTCGCGCCGGCGTGCGCGAGGCCAAGAACCATAGACCTGCCAATTCCATAAGGACTGCCTGCTCCTGTCACGATGCCGACTTTGTTGCGTAGTAGCTTGGTGGAAAAAGCTGTTGCCATATTGAAATGCTCTGGTCGGTGGATGCAATTGGAACGATATATTGCTATTTCAGAAGGTGTTTGTCTGGGCCCAATGTTTCCAGACAAAGGTCGGAGATCTGACAGATAGATTGAGATTGATTGGTCTGAGATTGAGAGTGTCCCACGTTCGAAAAGGAAGGGCCATTTTCGGACAGACTCTGCTCGATGAAATCTGTTACAAGTGGCGTTGCTCATTCGTTCAGAAGGATATGATTTGGGCCAATACACCGAAGAGGTGCGGGGTGCGCATCCGTGAATCTGGCTCGGAAGGGAGATGAAGAAGAATTGGACCATTTCTTCACTCTGAACAATCAAAACAAAGTTGCCGCGTCGACATACGTGCAGCTTGAGCCAGAATGTGATTGTAACATTGGGTTCTGGTTGACACAAGCACCGTCGTATTTGGGTACACAAGTTTGCGTCCGAACTCGACCGAGCAAGAGCGTACCGCCATGAAGGTATTGAGCGTTTGTGACGTGTGACGGAATATGGCGCCCTTGATCTCAAGGCGATTGGACTCGAGCGCCCGGATACGGCGGCCAATGTGGGCGGACAGCCTCCCAAGAGAAAGGGTTGCAATTGGCTGAGCTACACTTCAGACATTAATGACGACTGAAGAATTACCGCTCGGTCCAATGTCATGGTTGCCTGACGTGAACGCAGAAAAAACAGCCTCAACAGCAAGATGCATGCTGACGAACGACAATGTAGTGCCGGCAAAGGCAGCGATGATGCGAACACTGGAGAAGCAGTTCCAGCCATTGGGGAGTCTAGAGACCTCTGCAGACAGGACCTACCACACATATTATGGATATGTTACTAGATAGAATAAGCAAAGGATTGCGAAAGCGGGAGAAGGGCTTACAGATCGATGTTCGCCTGCGTAAACATCATCCGTACAGAATTTGATATTGCAGTCTTATGTATATGCGGGCGACATGATCGAAAAAGAATGTTACGTACGATTGGTACTGCGAGATTGTCGTTGTACATGTTAATCGCGGGTGTTCTTCTCCATCAAGTAGTGTTCGATGACCTATCTTGGTATAAGGACTGCTGCAAAGGCTGAAAGAATGATGCAACCTGGTTATTTTGTTCACCCAATCAAGGGCAACAACGAAACAGGAACTGCAGAAGTTCGACCGAAGTGGCACTCGGTTCATATTCGGACATATACCTGTGGCCAGAGGCCCCTGAAGATGGCTCGTGGATATCTTCCGATATTGGCTACTGCCGGAATGAATGTCTAGCGCCTAATGACCATCTATTTGAACGATGAACGACCTTTGCACTGTATCCTTCTCTCATGCTCCTCCAGAAACTAGTCGTCCCTTAGTCGACGGGGCAAAATCAAACGCGCACAATGTCTGAACGTTCCGACCCTGCGGTGCAGTTGCAGTCTTTTCTGTCCCGGCGCCCTTTGCTACTGGGATTGAGCTTACCTGTGCTATCAGTTGTAATTTTAGTCCTCTATGGAGTCTACCGGCTGTCGCAAGTGGGTCGTCGAGACAAGCGTCTGCCACCTGGACCATCTACCTTGCCTATACTGGGCAATTTGCATCAAATCCCCATTACTGGGATGTACAAGAAGTAAGCGCAGTAATTGCCCATTTTACTAAACCCGAATAAACTGACAAGATCGTTTTACAGATTCAAAGAATGGGGGGAGACTTATGGAGGAGTCTTCTCCTTGAAGATGGGCCCCGGAACCATGATAGTCCTCTTTGATCGCAAGGCTGTACACGATCTCCTAGACAAGAAAGGTGCCATCTACTCGGAGCGCCCGATTGACCACGTGGCTGGCATTGTCACCGGAGGCGACTCGTTCGCTTTCATGGATAATACGACTCTTTGGAGATCTGAGCGAAAGATTGCTTCTCATAACCTGTCGGTAAGGTCAATGACAAAGGAATGGAGAGTCGATACATGGCGCTAACATCTTCTCCGCCACGCATGCTAGATGACAAGATCCAGCCCATCCAAGAAGCCGAAGTCAGCGTCTTGCTTCAAGATCTCATCAATACCCCCAAGGACTTTTATCAGCACATGCAGAGAATGACAGCCTCGGTTGCGAACATCGTGGTTTGGGGCCATCGAGGCGTCACATACGAAGACTTCTGGGGCAGCTGCGTCTACAAGGCCATGGACCAGTATTCCGCCTCGTTGGAGCCAGGAGCCAACCCACCAGTAGACTATTTCCCGTTCTTGAAATACCTTCCAGACTCCGTGAGTCCTTGGAGGGCAAGGGCGCGCAAATCATACAAAGCCATGGACGAGACGTGGGGCGAGGCCCGAAGAAGAGTCGATCAGAGGAGAGCAAAAGGGATTAAGAGAAGCTGTATTGTCGATCGTATCCTAGATGGCGAGAAAGCTGTCGATGTTCCCTTGACCGACCATCAGCTCAATCACTTCCTTGGTGTACTAGTCGAAGGTGGGGCTGATACCACTGCATCTTCGATGTTGACGTCGGTCCTGATGCTTGCACTGCATCCCGAAGTCCAAAGAAAAGTGCAAAAGGAACTAGATGGTGTGGTGGGCTCGGAGAGGTATGCTCACACATAGTACACACTAAACCTCAGTAACGTCCGCCTTACGTCTTTCAGATCGCCCCTCTGGTCCGACTTCGCTCAGCTTCCCTATGTCAATTCTGTGGTCAAAGAGGGCATGAGGTGGCACTCTGTGTGGGTAGCAGCCTCCATCTCAAAATTGAATCCGCTACTTACGGTGCACAGGCTTCCATTGGGTGTACCACACCGAGTAAACCAAGACGACTGGTATCAAGGCATGCTCATTCCCAAAGACTCGACCGTGCTCATTCCGATCTGGGCGATGCACTTCACCGAGAAATTTGGATACGACGATCCGACCAAATACAATCCAGATCGATTTGCGAACCATCCGCGACTTGCATCCGACTATGCTGGCAGCCCTGACTTCATGAATAGAGATAAGTGATCCCTCCCCATTTGACATAGCGCTGGAAGCTAACTTGTGATCGGTCTCTACATCACTACGGTTATGGAGCTGGTCGTCGGATCTGTCCTGGAATGCATCTCGCGGAGCGCACACAATGGCGAATGACCGCGAAACTCCTGTGGGCATTCGACATTGAACGGGAGGTGGATGCGAAAACCGGCGAGCAGATTGATATTGACGCCGAAGCCTATCACGAAGGTATCAGCCATTGTCCCAGGCCTTTCAAGGTCAAATTTGTGCCGAGAAGTCAGAAGCACCAGGATGTTATCAAGCAAGAATTCCTCAACTCGCAGGACTTCTTGCGCACATATGAGTAGATCAGTCACAGAAAAGTATTGAACTGCAGCAACAATGACTCTCTGCGTCGTCAAGAGAACCGCCTTCGTGAAGAGCCGTGCTAGTGAAGGAGGTGATTTGCGGAAGTGGCCAAGCTGGAAGTGAGGACCCGTGACTCCACAAAAGAAAAGCAACCCGAGGTGCGGGGTAGTCTAGATAAAATTCGGCTTCTCAATTGCATCACTCTACTAATCGAAGAATCGTGTCGGTGCTTTATGCCATTTCCCGCGGCACTTTTAACCTACTGTGATTCTAGGTGCAGACTAGACGAGCAGTCGACCTGCCGACAGGTCGTTGTCGTATCCTTGCCACCGCTGCCCATATGCCACAACGGAAATCAGCACCGGGCGAGAGGTCGCTTCCCGCAAATTCAGATGGCGATCTGAGGTCTGTGTCTTTTCAAACAACCCTTCAGCAACGCTGACATGGGACTAAAGGCGCGAGCGGAATCGCCTTGCGCAAAAGGCCATTCGCGAGCGAAAGACAGCCCATATCCAACATCTCGAGCACCAACTTGCACTATTACAGCAAGATGGTAATGATTCTCGACACAAGAGTCTCTTAGATGAGAACGCAAGACTTCGCGATGCGCTGCTTACGACACGGAAACGACTGCTCAGTCTTGCCACAACGGCTTCGCAACTGGCCGATGGACTGCTTCCCACACTCTACGGGACACGGGATGCGGCTTCAGAACAAGCTGGTGACGAAGACTCGGATGTTGATGACGATGGACAGCAGTCAAACGACGGAAGCAACCAGGACTGGCCGGATGAGGCTGCTACTCCGAAGAAAGTCTCAAGGAGCGGAACTTGCATGCCCGGTGCCGAGACCATCAATCTGGACACTGTGGGAATGCGGAATGATGGTTTGAACGAATATCCTGATGCAGAGCTGCTACCGGACGAAGGACTCTTGTTTCCTGCAGCTACAGGCCCACGGATATCTTCCCTGGAGCACGCCGGATCTCATATGACTCCTATGTCTACAAACACCATATTCCAGCAGCCACTTTGTCAAGTGACAGAACTCGTCCCGAACCCCCTACATCGACCTCTCAATTCCATGACCAATGTTTATTTTGGGTCTTGCAATTCCATCTTCTCGGATCATATCAACTACATCATACATATCTTCAAAGTGAATGGCCTGGCTAGCACCAAATCCGCAACGTGAGGCACCTGATTCCTATATTGTTGACGTTACACTAACGCTGGTTCTTGATCTAGTCCACCTCCTTTGTTATATTCTATTCTACACGAATACCTCCAGCAATGCTGGCCAACAATGGAGATTTGGTGGCAGGCAACTAACATGTGTCCAATCATATGTGCCACGTTATGGTGGCAGATCAGCCATACCGCAGAGTCTTACGGGCAACTGTCAAATGCTCACACACCAACTTCCATACAGCTTTCTGTTCCTCACCCTGCAATCCTAGACTGGGTTCCACATGCCACCCTTCGGGATCTCCTCATTTTGAATCATGGATCCCTAGACATTGACCAGATCATATGCGACATGGCTGCGTCGTATGTAGTGGAGCCTGAATCGAGCAACGAGAACCAACGGACGACAGTGAACCTCATGGACGGTTTCCAGAGTGCTTTGAGGCGAGGTGTCCCACTACTGAGTCGATCCGCCATTCAAGAATGCAAGACCGCCAGTGGTGGCAACTGTCCCCACCGCAAACTGCCATCCGCTGCCTCTATTCATCGTTTCAAGATCGATTCAAGCTTTTTTGCAAAGTATCCTGCGCTTTACGACTCCGATGCGGTTGCAAACGGTCTACCGAACACACCGATTGACAGGACTACAGTTGCACCACCGCTTGCGTTCTGCAGCACTTCTGCCAACGCTTATGTTACGAGGATGATGCAAGCGATTCAAGGCATATGAGTTTGGGATCTCAATTCGATCTTGGTGGCCTGCCAGCGCCTCTTGATATGGGAAACCTCGGCGAGCTCGATCCGGGAATCAAGACCATCCGGCAATGTCAAAGACCTCAAGCAATCATTCACTCGGCCCTTCCGATCTCCACATAGACCCCATTTTGTGGCTACACGATCCGATTCATGAGCTCGTTCACGCACCTGCCTAGCATTCCAGTCATGCCGAACCACTTATACTGGACTCGTTGCCAGCCCATAACCTGTAAAGTCCACGCTGAGTGCGATAATATTGACCCGATCTGGGATATCGCGGCAGGGTTTTACTTGAGCGACACAATTTTCCACAAGCCCACTTGATCTTCGTGCAACCTTTGCAGCTGCTGCGCTGTCTCACAGAGTATGGAATGGAGTATGACTTTATACATAGTTACAAGCTAGCTAACGATGATCTAGAAAGTCTATTTTAGGAATACATTCCTTCGAATTTTGTTAGATCGCAGGTAGCGAAAGGAACCAGGAATCAAAAAGACCGATCTGGGTTCTATCAGCAATCGGGATGGGCCCCCAACCATCACCTAGCTGCTGTGTGGTAGTGCCGTTGACGATCACCTCGTCCCAGCCGACGTTACCGCCTCCGTTAGGATTACCAGTCTTGATGAAGTTGGCCCAGTACGTGCTCATCTTCGTGGCAATCTGATAGTCTTCGGGTAGCCACTGGCCATAGTAGACATTGTACAGATTGTTCTGTGTGTATTGAATTTCAGTCATGTGGGCGGCGCCAGCGGTCTGACCTGGGGGAGCGTGATCCCACAAGTATGTGTATACTGGGCTGGTACGATTGCTCAACCAGAGTGTACCCCAGTTCTGCGTCCCAACCTTGGAGCGATCCGTAAACTGGGCGTTCTCAGCGGCCGAGGCGGAAGCCGAGTCGTGAGCTGGATATGCACGGAAGAAGTCCTCAACGAACTCGCCAGAGTAAGTTGCATTCAGAGTGGCCAGATATTCAGCCAGGGTAACGTTCAGTCCAAATTGAGCACCACTCTCGTCCCTGGTGTTGCCGGTCATGACTGGAACATCACTGGCAAGACCCAACTTCAAGGTATTCAAGTAGGTGTCTGGCATAGCATAGTAATCGAGGGTTGCCTTGAAGGATGGGCCAGTGGCGCCAGGCATGGCCGAGTTGTCCATCGTAGACCAGTCGAGGGAACGCATACAAGCGATGTTGCTGCAATTGAGTGAAGCCATATACTCCACGCCGTACTTCACAGCAACGTCGTATGTTTGATAACCCTCAGCTAAGCTAGAGGCGCTTGGATCGTGAGGGTCACGAACACCGCTTTGAATGATGGCTCCAACGAATTTACCCTTGGTCAATTCGCTGTTCAGGATGTGGTAGGTGGCGGCCGAACCAGCAGACTGACCCATAACAGTGATGTGATCAGGGTCTCCACCGAATGAGGCTATGTTCTCACGAACCCAGTCGAGAGCAGCGAATTGGTCCAACATGCCATAATTGCCAGAGCTATTGACACCGATGCTGGCTAAATTCTCCTCTGTCAATTCAGGAGTGACTAGCCAGCCAGTCGCACCGGTGCGGTAGTTGTAGTTGACAAAGACGACGCCTGCGTCAGCCAAGCCGCCACCATCGAAACGAGGGTCTGCATTGGAACCGCCTGCAGGATAGCTCCACATAACCACTGGTAACTTGGCGTCCGTCGAGTTAGCGGCACTCCAGACGTTGACGTTGAGGCAGTCTTCGCCGATAGAGGCATACTCGGTACCGGAGGCCACGCAAGCGTAGCCGTAGTCCCTGGCATAGAAGGTGGAGTTCCACGGGACCACGGGTTGAGGAGGGCTGAAACGGTTGACCCCCGATGTGTCTGCACCAAATGGAATGCCCTTCCAGACGGTGACATCCTTCCAGTGTGTGAGATTCATATTGGTAGGACTGCTGTTGAAAGCTGGGTAACCCTGGACAGGACCGTTTGGAGTCTGAAGGACACTGTCGTACAGTGCAGCTCGAGCCAGTGGGGCCATGAGGCCCAGGACCATAGTCGCGGCCGTCTCCATGGCTATGAAGCCCATGACGGTGCCTTTAGAAGGTTGACACAGGACGGGTGAAAACGATATGCGGAGTCGAAAGTGCCTTCTAGAACGAAGGGAAGAAGTGCTTGCAGCTGAAAAGAGATGTCCGGAACAACGAAGCTATTGCGCCTCGTTCTTTTTGTATACAACATGGCAGACACCGCCAGGAAAGCTTGCGCACGCCTCCACGCGGCAATTGCGATTTGAAGCGCATAAAATCGCTGGCCTGCCAATAAATCAAGCATTGTTGGGTTGTGTGACACGACGGCCTGTCGGGTCCATGCAAAGCGTGCCTCAAGAGGGCAGCTTGGTTAGATCGGAAGGAAACCGAACTTTTGCCGATATACTGGCAGTGCACCCAGTATACGCGAGATCTTGCTTGCCATCTGGCGTATCTTGTGATGCTTACGCGTTCGCTGCTACGTGTTTCCCCGTGACATGAGCCAAGACTTATCCGCCTTTTCCCCGAGATGCTTGGCCCGGCGGTGATCGTCCAGCAGATCATCGAGTCGAGACCCTAATAAGTGGAGACAATCTGCAGAAATTACGGACCCTGCGACCACCCACAATGCCGGCGTCTCGTCGTACATGGCTTGAAGATAATCGGCGCAAAACTTTGAAACATTGGTTGAAGTGATACCGAGGATGTTGACAAGGCAGGCACGCGCATCCGTGGTAAGGGAGCGAGTATTCGACCAAGGATGCTATAATCTGCCCGGTGTTGTTCGTCGTCGAAGCCAGTGAGGTTTCATTCCGCGACGACACCTCAAAGCACTGTATCGAACAAGAATTCGTAGCAGACGTCCGCAGATCTTGCTGCGTGGCCCAGAAGAGAAACTCAAGGCGAATCTCGCTGGTCTACAACATATACCCAGTCAAAGAGTGGCTATCAGATCGATATACCCCAGTCTTCTGCCGAGCGGGACGTAGAACTATCTCACAAACTAACTTACAACATATGGTAGAACTTCGTGGCCGCAGTCCTGAATTTGTAAAAGTCAGCTACTCGAACGGACGACGTGCCTTCCATGTCTATCTGAACTGTAATGTCAACGATGACACAAACGTCTCACTCGACCAACCATGTTGCCTTCATCATCTATCTGATTTTATTGTACAAGTAAACTAACTCAGAATCGTGTAGTTGGCCGATAACAGTCGGCAATTCTTGGCAAGACTGATCGAGGGAGGCGATCGACCTTCCAAGAGACTGGTACTGTAGTTGTACGTGGGACTCAGCATTTGAATCTGTCCCACAGTCGAGCCGTACTCATCAGCAAGATCTTTGTAGACTCCAGAATTGAATACGGCAGGTTCGATATCGCAAGTACTAGGATGGCAGAGAGGGACCTTCAAGAACTGGCCGGCCTCGATGCTTGCATTGGCGATGTACGAGTCGCCACCAGCAATGGCCGCGAGGGTCATATTCAGGCGCCCAGCAATCTTCCACAAAGTATCGCCATTCAGTGTGTAGTACAGGCGTGGGCCTCCGACTAAGCAGTCATTTGTGCCTGGTCCGTCGATGACACAGGTGGTCCAGTCTGGGTCGCACACCTCGCCGGGAATGATAATCTTCTGGCCAACGTTGGGCACAACAGACACATCAACCACTGCATTAGAACTACTGTCAGTAGCTGGCGCCTCGGATTGCGAAAGTGAAATTGAGATACTGACTTAGATTCGCTCGACCAATGTCACAAAGACCGCGGTTGAACTTGGTAGCAATTTGCTCGACAGTCTCATCGGGTATGGTGTGGAGATACTCGAAGCTTGTCGTATTAAGTGTGGATTGGTCACAGCTCGCCGCCGCGAAAGGCAGTAAGGCAGCTGTCAAAGCACCAAAAAGTGCAGTAAAACCGATCATGTTGGTGTAAGGTTGAGTGACGGGGACAATCTCTTACATGACGAAACGTAGTATCTTGGGGCATACATCAGATTTAAGTACCATCGATACTGGACATCGTGTCAGTGCCAGTTTAAGATTATTATCTGTTAGTCTTACTTAGGGCTGATGTTGCGATTTGCTGTGGAGTACCAAGTCATACCTTGCGACAATGTCTTGAATACCGCGACAATTGCCGACTTGCTCCTCGTATCACGAAGCCGTATTTTCGATGATGAATCTAATATACACAAAGACTAATATTCAGTCACATACCACAAAGCGGACCAAGCAAAAGATATGCAATCGGTTATTGAAAGGTGATCGACTTCGCTTCCTTGTAAGCAAGTTTAAAGGGTCTGTCGGCTACGACCGTCGGACCGTCGCGGGCGCTCGGGATGTGCGGACAGACGATCAACGGGATGTGCAAGGGTCAGGAACCTCGCTACGCACGCTCATAACTCTAATAACCAAGCTTCAAAGCTTAGAACCACAAGGCGAGCGCCGCGCGTTCTTGCGCTCTGCCCCAGCAGCAAAGACCTTCCCCGAGAGTGGCTAAAACGCGGATCAATCGATGTACCTTCCAATTTGAACTCTGACCACGGTCGGGTCTTCCGAAGGTGGCGTGCAAGTCAATGTCTCTACGTGGTCGGATCACTGACCGTCCCTCAAACACCGACTCTTTGAAAGCTATCTACATATTCAGCGTCCCGCATCGCATACCCCGGAAACCCTGAACGTTTGCAAATTATCTACACGTCTTGTGTCCTGCAACGCTTGCGTTGCAAACACCGACTCTTTGCAAGCTATTCACAGATTCAGCGTCCTGCATCGCAAGCACTGCCAAAACTTCCCGCTGAGTGACGCCGTGGAGTCTGCCAGATGAGACTCTCCATCTTGGCCTTCATTGGCCTCAATCTCATCGCTGCACTTGCGGCTTGCCCTTACTCTGCTCATACAGCAGCACGACGATCCTGTCCCTACGCCGACCAGGCGGGATCGGAGTCCCATCAACGTGTCACCTCAAACACAAACTCCGAGCGCAGAGCGGTCTCTTCGGGCAGACGTGGTGTCATGTACATGAACCGCATCGCTCCGTCTGGATCGCAGTTGTGGATAGCCAACGCCGACGGCAGCAATGCAACCAAGCTTCTGGCTAATCAGACGGCGCCTTTCGATTACCACCCGACCTGGTCTGAAGATGGCGAGTGGATCGTGTTTACCAGCGAGCGTCGAGCTGACGGTCAATCTGATCTATACCGCGTGAAGTCTGACGGAAGCCACGTCGAGACCCTGGTATCAAGTGACTCATTTGAGGACGTCGGAAGTCTATCACCGGACGGTCAGAAGCTCGTTTATATATCCACGGCTATCAATTACACAGCCAATATTTTCGTCAAAGACCTTCGCTCCGGTATCACAACAAACATCACAGGAAGTGATGATTCGATCGGTAGTTTCAGCAGCCCCCACAGCTTCTACCGGCCTGCATGGTCACCCGATGGAGAGTGGATTGCGTTCACTTCGGATAGAAATACAGACTGGACTGGACACAATAACGGTACTGGCTGGGAGCACACGCAGACTTTGAGTCTTTACATTGTTCGTCCTGATGGCAGCGATTTTCGCAAGGTGATTGGCATGTCCGGATTTTGCCTCGGATCGCCCGCGTGGTCCCCCGACGGCCTCAGTCTCGTGTACTATAACATGACCACCGAGGCCACATACAATGCTCACGGCAAGAGTCAGCAGCAGAATGTAGTCGTGTCTCAGATTTTCAGTGTAGATGTTGCCACGGGACGGAACGTACAGCAGCTAACATTCAATCCGTCTCTCAAGGTTGCACCTCAGTATGTAGGTAACAGCAGCAACGTCGCATACCTGACCAAGGCTGGCGTGACTTCCGGAATCAACTACACCAGTCCCGACACGATGCACTCATACATCAATAGCACCCTGCGCAATCCGTCATTCTCTCCGGATGGTTCCAAAGTTGTGTACGAAGTGTATGCTTGGGATCAGCGACAAGCCGAAAAGGAACTTTTCACCTGGGACAGCGAATGGGATTATCGATTCATGGACGTGTTTCCCCAGTTCAACGATGCTAGCCGCCGGCTTGCAACCACCCAGAAACAGCTTGGCAACGCATCTTCATCGGTTGTTATCACTTCTGCGGAGTACGACGATCTCGTTACTGCCTTTGACGTTCATCAAATCAACAATTCAGCATCTGCGGATGCACTCTACGCTTCGGGGCTCGCTGGTGCCTTCCAGCCAACTTTCAATACGGATGGCTCTCAACTCGCAGTCGGTGTCGGCTCATGGTTCACTAACCGTGTCGCGGCCCCAGCCACTCTATATGTCTTCGATGCAAATGGCTCGTCTTATCGCAATTTGACCGATGGTGTTCTGAACGCAGGCTTCCCGTCCTTCTCGCCCGACGGGAAGAGGCTGGTTTACCGACTGTGGGATCAGGTCGCTGGACCGAAGGGGTTACACGTGATGGACTTAGAGTCTGGAAAGACTACGAGAATCACCGATGGTTGGGATAACACCCCTGGCTGGTCTCCTGACGGGGAATCCATCGTATTCACGCGCCAGACAAACTGGACAACTGAGTACGGCACTAGGTGGTATGCGGACCGCTTCGACATCTACACGATCAATCCGGATGGGACCGGACTTGCTAAGCTCACGGATTCAGATGCGAACGACGCTCACGCTGTCTGGTCATACGACGGGCGCATCATGTACAACAGCGGCATGTACGGCTTCCGTGACGAAAGCGCCTTGTACGATCAAACCTTCCAGCCCTATGGTCAGATTGTCATCATGAACGCCGATGGCTCGAACAAGACTATGCTTACTGACAGTATGTGGGAAGACTCTATGCCACTATATATACCTAAAGAATTCTTCGACTAGACACTGTCATATTATTATTAACTACATACATTAGGATTGATTCGATATTATCCTTACTATTACCAATGTTATATTCCTTGATTATTTTCGCAATTGGAAGCTGTTTCATGTCGGGGAGCGGAGCGAGCCCCACAATTATAATGTTTCCGTAGCAACATTGTCGTCCCAAATTCTACCTCTGTTCATTTGACATCATCACTCCTGTTTTCTCTCGGGCACTTACGGTGAATCAATGCCGTCTCTCGAGAACATTCAAATCTGGATTGAGGAGACCATCAGCGCCAACGCGACGATCAGCAGCAATCTAGACATCCTAAAAGTAGACGAAGACAAGCGACCTCACACTCCAAATAAGAAACGTCGACGAGGTTCTGCGACACCGCAACAGCCAAGGGCGAGAGGCTGGTCTCCTCAGAGACGAATCGACAGCGCGCTGGAACTATCGATGGAGGATCTGGAACAGACACCCACACAAGCATCGCAGCGGCGCAAGAGGAGAAGTCAGGCGGACAAGCAGGGGACCCCCCAGAGTTCCTCTTCCAAGAAGAGCAAGTCAACTACAAGTGATCATACTGCGAGCTCCTCATCTTCGGCCAAAAAAGCGATTCTCTATTCTGACCTCCCAGAGTCAATCGAGACATGTACTCTACAGCTGGAAAAGATTTCCGCTCGATACGGCGTACGCAGCATGTTTGAAGAGATGGATGACTTTATCGCGGGACATGACCTCGCTGGCCAACCCCTAATCGATGGTCTCAAGAAATTGTACAATCGCGATCGTATGTACCAACGGGATTACGTGGTGTGCAAGCCACACTCGCGCCGCACACAGCTTGGGTCGGATCCAACCTTGAGGGAAATCAATGTTATTGTGGCTCAAGCCCAGCACTGCTCAGAGTGCGAAGCTCCAGAGACCGCATGGAATACCGATGTTCAGACCCTGTGTCTAAACATGGCAGTCGGTCTATCTGTTCACTCGGACAAGGTGGCATCAGCCAACGTTACCACCGCAAAGGTCAACCCGCGATTCAAGATTCACACGAGTAAGGACGACGTCTTCGCTGTCAGCAAAATGGTGGACTTTGTTCTCGTCTTGAAGAGGTCGGAGAGCTTTCGATCAAACAGGAAGAAGCTGTTCAGCGAGCACAACTGGATCAGGGACTATAACCACCTTCAGTACGGATTAACCTCTTCTCGGCCAATCAGCGTCAGTATCGAGACAAAGGTTGAGGGTGAGGGACAGGGTACTGGACGTCGGCAACTTATGGTGGCGGCAGCAATGCACTTCAAGCGACTTGAATCGATCATATCCTCTCTTGATCCATCGGTCAAGCTGGATCTCGGAGATGATATCGAGCTCTCATGGCTTCCACTGTTGTTTGTACAAGGACCTGTGTGGTACTATCTGGTGGCAGAACGCACCAGGGATAAAAAGACCATTATACACGAGAAGACTATGATCGGGGACGTCAAGTACGCTGGGGGGGTGCTGAAAGTCATTGCGGTGCTGCTGTGTCTACTCGACTGGTCGGTGCAAGAGTATCAACCCTGGCTCGAGAAGATCATGGAACATCTAACAGTAGAGAAGGTAGAGAATAGTTTTTTCCGCCCGCCCGATGGTAACGACGACGACATAGAAGTCTCGGGTAAGTAGTTAAGGCTGCGTATACTTCGTAGGCAAGATGTAAGTGTAGGTGTAAGTAAAGGTACTCTATGTCAAGAAGATAGCTTAATGGATGGGTTAGAGCAAGGGTCACGTGATCTGCCGTCACGTGACGCTAAGCTCCCTAGATATAGATAGCTATTCTCTGTGCTATAAATAGCTTCCTTAATTAATTAATCTACTAGTCTAATAAGTTATACTATTAGTTCTATATAATATACTACCTAAATATATACTTCTACTTAATAGCTTATTATTATTCTAAACCTATAATAATAATAAAGAAGTATTATAGTATAGATATCTTCCTAGTCGAGGTAGTTAGTAAATAGTATATACTCGTCGCTAGTACTTATTAGCTAGTTACTACTATAGTAGGCTCGGTCGTTATAGTTATAGCTATAGTTATAGGTTACGATATATAGTCCATTAAAGGGCTTAGGTAGAAAGGTAGCGATTAGTTATATATATAAGGTTTCTACGACTACGAGGTTTCCGAGAGTAGTAACTAACTAACGAGTATCGTCGACGAGCGTATACTATTCACTAACTACCTCGACTAGGAAGACACCTAAACTATAACAATAGTAATTTAGTGCTAGGGGTAGTACCTTACTATTGTTATTAAGTAGTGTTATAGTAGCTATTAAACGAGTAGCTCGTTATTAGTTATATTAGGTTTATTAGGCTTATTAGGTTTATTAGGTTTCTTTAGTATTCTATAGCTATTATTATAGTACTATACGAGGACACTAGGATAAGACCGCTACTATCTCTTAGGATTTAAAGTTTTTTTATACCTCCGAGGACGATTTCTAGTATATATAGAGCACGACGAGTTTCGTAATAGAGAATTAGTTAGGCATCTAGAAGACCCTAATAGGAGCGGCTATAGCTAGTCGATTTAAACGATGTTCGATACGAGTATTAATTAGGAGTCTCTAACTCGTAAGAGTTATCTATATAGACGGAGAATATAGTAACCCTAGACCCGGAATAGACCTAGGTTTAGAAGTAGTAGAAGTAAATAGAGACGACGACTAATATAGAAGGCCTAAGCCTTTATAGATAAAGGGGCTAAAAGTATACGATATAGCGTATAAGGGTTATCTAGATTTAGTCTAGATACTACGTAGTAGTATAGAGTTTACTAATAGTTTATTCTAATACTAAGGCTAATTCTACTACTATTCGAGAATATCCTAGTAGTACTAGTTCTTTATTCTAAGAGGATATCGAGGTTACTAGTGTTACGGTGTAGGTGTCTTCCTAGTCGAGGTAGTTAGTGAATAGTATACGCTCGTCGACGACACTCGTTAGTTAGTTACTACCCTCGGAAACCTCGTAGTTATAGAAACCTTATATATATAACTAAATACTACCTTTCTACCTAAGCCCTTTAATGGACTATATATCGTAACCTGTGACTATAGCTATAACTATAACGACTAAGCCTACTATAACTGTCCCCTTCCCCCTAGTGTCTAACCTAGACACGAACGACCTAAACGCCTTAGAGTCCTTAACGACGAGTATTAGGGGTAGATTATATTAATACTAGTTCGTATATATAATAACCTACTTATAGTAGTGTAAGGATAGCTCTCGATTAGTATTATAAATAATACTTAAGGAGGGAAAATCCCTTAGGCTATATATAGCTAGACTAGAGACTGTACGCTTAGGCCCTCTAAAACCGGCTAGACCCTAGATCCTTACACCTAATTAGAAGCCTACACCTTATCCCTAAAAATACCTATAATATTACCTCCTCCTCTAAGCTAATGTCCTTAGTAGCTAGCCTTAATAAAAACCTATTAGCCTTTATAGCTACTATAGGAAAAGAGTGTCTAGTATTGCTACTTCACCTACTTACGTCCCTTATATGATTTTTACGCGATCCGTATGCGATTAGTAAGGTCATCGCGGCTTTATCGCTTCTAGAAAGGTGGGTAATGTGCGCTTTATTTAGGCTTTATTTAGGATTTTTGCCCCCCTAGGTCCTTAGTGCTAGGATTGCCTTTATTGCGTAGGGTAACAACAATAAACACGGCTAATATATCTTTCTACGACGCGCCCGCACTCCTTAACTTTATTAACAACACCTATTACGTATACCGTACCTTCCTCGCCTAGTATTATAGTCGCCTTTAGTAGACCTTAATACATTACTACTACTACTCTTAGTGTAGCTCCCGACTATAATTTCAGCGCTAGAGTCGTTAGCGACATAACTACGCCCCGCGTAGCTACTTACATGCGCTACGTATACGAGATTACCCGCTATAGTATTATCTATAACAAACTAACTCTAAGGAGGTATAGCTACTATACTTCTAGGAATAGGTCCTCTTACACACTAGTAGGAATCCTTAAAACGAGACCTATATACGACCTTACTAATACCTTTAGGTTCCTATTATCTTTAACGGGCACGTCGAGCGCGTCTATAGGTTCTACGACTCCTATACTAGGGCTATCGCTTCTAGTACCTTTTCTATTAGGAGGAGGGGATAGGATCCTAATGTCCGCTATATAGGATTAGCTCTTACGCGTACCTAGCGCACCTTAACCTAATAGCTAGAGAATTATAGGAGGATTATAGCTCTTAGAGGTAATCTATTAGAGATGCCTACTAAAGTCCCTAAGTCTAGCCCTAATATAGAGAGGCTATAGCTATTAGAGTAGAGGAGGATTGCTAATATTCTAGAGTATATAGCTATATAGGCCTTTAGCTACGTAAGTTCGTACCTTAATCGCGTCTAGATCGTATACTAATAGCTAGGATAGCCTAGACCTCTTAGTTTTAGTAGTAGTGCTCCTAGTAGTGGCCCCTACCCTATATTTAGGCCTAGCCCTAGAGGTTAGGGTAGTAGTAGAGGTAGTAGTAATAGAGGTAGTAGTAGTAATAGTAGCGGGAACGGAGCTATAAGTTTACGCCTTCCTCGCTATTGTCTCGTAAGCTAATATCGTAGTATAGGATAGTAGTAGTAATAGAAATAGTGGTCCTAATAGGGATAGTAATAGTAGTAGTAATAGTAGTAGTAGTAATAAGAGTAGTAATAATAGTAGTAATAATAGTAGTAATAATAGTAGTAATAATAGTAGTAGTAGTAGCGTAAGTTCGTACCTTCCTCGCTATTTACTTATAAGCTAATATCGTCGTTTAGGATAAGTCTAGTAAGGAGAGTAAGCCTATTAAAGGGGGTAAGGCTAGTAAGGAGGATAAGTTTAAGGAATTTAGTAAGGAGGATAGTAAGGTTAATAACTTAGGTAATTTAGATGTTAAGATGTAAGATAAGTAGGCGCGCTTATTAACTACGACTCGGCTATATAGAGCTAGCATAGCGTAGGTGTTTCTAGGGTGATTCTCGCGACGATACCCGGCTAGAAGGCCTATAGATAGAAATAGATAGTCTTAATCCTTAAGCTAATGTTCCTATTATAGTTATAAAGCTAAAGTCTCTAGTGCTAAGTATTTCATTACGAGCGTATAGCGGTATTCGTGCGAGCTAACTATAGTCTACGGCTAGGTCGCTTACTCTTATCTTATCCCCGGCTATGCTTATCGCTTTCTCTAAACTCCCTTAGTAAGTTATCTATTTCCTTAAAGTCCTCTTCTTTTATCTATAAGCTCTTAGTCTTATTATACCCTTCCTATTTAAGTAGGTATTCTTTCTTTCCCGCGCGTATAGTATACTTAGTAAGGATTTTCTCTATAAGCTAAACTTATTCTCTATCTTCTACTAACTCTAGGGCCCTTATATTTAGTAGTTCTTCTTCTTCCCTTAGGTAGAAAGGCTCTAGTAGAGACATATAGAATATATCGTGTATACGATAGGAGCTTAGTAGCTATAGGCGATATGCCTATAAGTTAATTACTTCTTTAACCCGAAAAGGGCCTACGAATTTGTCTATTAGCTTCCTACTTAGGGCTTTTAGCTTAAGGTTCTTTATATTTAGCTATACTAGGTCTCTTAGCTTAAACCTTATTAGAGTATACTTTCTATTATAGTACCGGGTTTAATACTCTACTACGGCTTATAGTCGTTCTTAAAGCTTTGCTCGTAATACGTGTATATCCTACACTTATCGTACTACTATAGGTACCTCCCCCTCTAGCCGCCTATCCTTAGGTAGGTTTTAAAGGATTAGGTGTTTCCTAAGAATAGCATAAAATAGTGTTTCTTTAGTAGTTATATACACTAAATTATTATATATAAACTTAGCTATATAAAGTAGGTTAGGCTAGTCTTTAGTATATTCTATAGTAAAGATACGTAGGTAATGCTTAAGCGTCTAATTCTAGCGCTCTATTTGGCCGTCGGTTTACAGATAGAACGCCGTGCTTAACCTACACTTTACCTATATCTAGTAGTAAATCTCTAACTAGAAATAGCTTATAAATAGCGTCCCTCTATCTAATACTATCCCTTTCTACGCCCTATATTTATATATAATATACTTAAAGTATACATCTATAAAGTCTTTAGCTATCTACGTTTCTTTTGCTAGGATATAGAGCGCTATCTTTAATAATCTATCGTAGATTACGAGGATCGCATTATATACGCTTCTATTATAAATAGTAGGGGGTAGCTTTATAATAAAGTCTAGTATAACTTCTTTAAAGATATTAGAAGGGATAGGAAGGGAAGATAGCTTACTATATAGTATATACCTTAGAGCTTTTAACCTTTAATAGGTGCTATAGCTCTTAATATACTTACGTACTTCTTGATCTAATAAGGGCTAGTAGTAGTGTCTACTAATTAGATTATACGTTCTTACTACGCTATAATGGCTAGCTATACGAGAGTTATAGTACTAGTATAAGATTTCTTATCTAAGGCTAGGTTCGTTTAGAATATATAGCCTACCCTTATATATAAGGGTTCTATCTTTACGTTTACGCTATACTAGCGACTTCTTACTGCTTCGGGTGCGCCCTTCTTACTCTAGATCGGCTATACGCTTAATTATAAAAGCGTCCTTCTACTAAAGTATATAGATAGTCTATAATAGGGAGGTGTCCCCTACTAATGTAAGTTCGCTAGTAATAAGAACTCTTACTACGTAGCGTAGTACGTATAGTATGTATTCTATAGCACTAGCGGTTAGGCTAGATCCGCGTTCGTAACCCGTAGGCTATCGACCTACGAGTTCCGAGCTATACTCGGGGTAGGAGCTAATTCCACTAATAAGATATACCCTAGTAGTAACTAGATCTACTCCTAGTTTACTAGCTATACTAAGTTTATTCTAAAGGGTAGGTAGTAGTCTTATTAGCGCGTAGTTCTCTTTAAAGTAGTCTACCCTCCTCGAGGGCCTATCTACTAGATTAGACTTACTAGGTGTATACTCTACCTTAAAGTTAAAGGCTACTAGGTAGGACGCCTAGCGGGCCTAGCGCGGGTTTAGCTTCGCTATATCGCGTATACCTCGTAGGTTGTTATAGTTACTAAGGACTTATATTATATACTAGGCCCTCTCGAGGTAGTAGCGCTATTGCTTAAAGTAATATATAATTACGTATAGTTCTTAGTTATAGATCTCCTAATTACGTTTAGCCCCTTATAGCTTCTAAGAGATAAAAGCGACTAGATGCTACTTGCTATCCTTATATAGCTAGGAGAGTATACCTACTACTATAAATGTAGATATATCTATCTCTAGGCGTATCGGTAACTTAGGGTTATAATACCGTAGGAGCGGCGTATCTATAAAGCGCTCTTTAAGCTATACGAAACTAGCTTCTACCGCTTCTAGCTAAGAGAAGGCACCTTAGTCTTTCTTTAGAAGATCTATTATAGGCGTAGTTAGCTTAGTATAATTCTAAATAAATCTACGATAGAAGTTAGTAAAGCTAAGAAATAACTAAAGTTCCTTAACGCTAGTCGGTTAAGGCTATCCGGAGATAGTTACTACTCTCGCTAGATTAGCGTAGACACCTCGCGTATCTATAATAAATCCTAAGAAGGAGACCTACTTAGCTATAAAAGTACATTTTAATAGGTTAGTATATAGCTTAGCCTATCTTAGGCGTTTAAGAATAGAGCTAACTACTCGCTAGTAGGTCTTAAGGTCCTCGCTATAAGTGTAGATAAGGATATTATTAAGGTACACTATATAGAGATAATCTACTAACTCTCTTAGGGTCTAATTAATATAAGCCTAGAAGGTAGTAGGCGTATTTATAAGTCTAAAGGGTATAACTAGGTACTTAAAGTAGCTATAGCGCGTTCTAAAGGCTGTCTTCTACTTATCCCCTAGGCTAATACGGATCCTATTATATGCATCCTTTAAGTCTAAGGTCGTATAGTAATATACGCCTAATAGGCGATCTAGTGTCTCCCCGATTAAGGGTAGTAGATAACGATCCTTAATTATTACTAAGTTAAGGCCCCTATAGTCTATATAAAGGCGGAGGGTACCGTCCTTTTTAGGCATAAAGAGGATAGGTGCTCCTACTAGGCTTATACTATAGCGAATCTACCCTTTCTTAAGGGCATCTTTAAGGTATACTCGTAGCACTTAAAGCTCGCGTATAGAGAGGTTATAAAGCGGGCTATAAGGTAGCTCCTTACCTAGTATAATAGGAATTTAGTAATCTCCCTCTTTAGTAGTAGGTAGAATTTTAGCTACATTAGTGTTAAAGACGTCTTAGTAGTCTAATAATACGTCTAGCACCTAATTTTCCTAAGAGGCACTAGCGATTTAGACGCGGGCGACGACTTCCTCTCCTTAGGGGTCGCTACGAACTACACCTAAGAAGTGTATATAACTCTCCTCTTACTCTAACTACTAGATTATTACTATTTAGATACGTAACTTATCTTTAATACCCTAAGCCTAAGTCTACTATCTATAGTCTAGCTATATAGCTTCTCTTTATAAGAAGGGATTACCTAAAAGTAGCTCTAGTCCTTCTTTATTCACTCTATAAGCGATAGTTTTAACCCGGTAGGTCGTACCTCGGTCGTCGGTAAGTACTACCTATATCTCGTATATAGCGTATATAGCTTTCCTTTCTAACCCTACCTAGGCTAGTTAGGGTAGGTTACTTAGGACTAGGTTAAGGTTTATTTCGATTACTATATGTTAACTAATAAGGCTAACCTTAGCTTAAGGGTCTAGGATGACTCCTACCTTACGGTCGACTCTAGTCGCTCCTATTACGATATATATACGACGTATCCCCGGTAAGATATTAACGGCTCTACGCCTCGTAGTGCCCGAGGTAACTACGAGGCTCGGCCTTTTCCCTAGGCCTATCTTATACGAGTAATAGGCTCTTTATTAGCATCTAAGAGTTAGGCCTTCTTCTTACACTTATTTACGTAGTGACCTATCTTCTTATAGAAGTAGTACTCGATTCCTAGCTTATAGGAGGAGTCCTTCTTAGGGGCTAACCCCTCTTTATATTAGTCCTCCCGTCGTAGCTTCCGGCTATGCCCTATTAGGCGATTACGGGGATTCTACGGCTTACCTACGCCCTATAGGTTACGCTCTAGCGTAGATCCTAAGATAATAAGGCTCTCTCTTATAGGGGGTATAGTATAGTAATTCGTGATTACTCGCTAGAGTTTAGGGCGGAGTTTAGAGAATAGGTATTACACCCGATACTCCTCTAAGTATAGGGGTAGCTAGTCCTTAATCGTTTCTAAGTAGGTAGTAAAGGCCCTAATACTCTATCCCGGAAGCTAGAGTATAGTAGTATACGTAGTAGTTACTTCTAAGGTGCGGTTAATAGGATTAGAGAGTATATCTAGTAGGAAGGTCTTAAATTAGCTCTAGGTGTATATCTTTACGAGGGGCTCGCGCTCTATATAAGAGTACTATACTTCGCGCGGGTCTCCGATAAGATACTAGCTTACCTAAGTTACCTTCTCTTATTCTAACTAGAAGTTCTCTAGAGTAAGCTAGAAGGCTATTTTATAGCTTCGAGTAAACTCCTTATATTCCCTTAGGTGTTTTCCTTTATACTCCCTAGGGTCTTTCGGCCTTATACTACACTTTACACGCGATAGTCCTACGTCTTAGGAAGCGTAGCGCTTATAGCTCGTCGCTATTAATCTTGTTCCCGTATCGCTCTAGATCTCTAAAGGGTCCGGATTTACTCTCTTCTCGAGGAGAGTAATTTGCTCCTTAATCTACTTAAGGGTACACTCCTATAGGAGATAATCCCTTCGTTGTTCCGCGTCGCGGATGCGCTCTTCTAGCGACGCTATTACTACTAGCGGTTCTCCCGGTGTAGTTATAGAGGTTCCTAATCCTTCTTTATTGCTAATAGAACCTAACTATATCCTTATAATAGCTATCCTTAGACTACTTCCTAAGTAGGGTAAGGAAGTATTATTATATTAGAGGTAGATTATATTAATACTAGTTCGTATATATAATAACCTACTTATAGTAGTATAAGGATAGCTCTCGATTAGTATTATAAATAATACTTAAGGAGGGAAAATCCCTTAGGCTATACGTAGCTAGACTAGAGGCTATACGCTTAGGCCCTCCGAAACCGGCTAGACCCTAGATCCTTATACCTAATTAGAAGCCTATACCTTATCCCTAAAAATACCTATAATAACGAGCTATACGACGACGACCCTTACTAATAACGAGCTCCTCGCCGAGGCCGGTAGCTCTATCCTCCGCCTCCTTACGCTAACGACGCTATGTCTCTAAGTTATTACTAGAAAGACCTTCCTCTTTATCCTCCGATAAATCTATTTTACCCTTATTATCCTCTTCTTTAGAATCTAAATCTACTCCCCTCTCTTCCTTATTAGAACCTATCTCTATATTCTCCTTATTGCCCTCGACTATAATAGGATTAGGGTCGTCCTTCGCGGTAGGGACTAGGCCCTCCTCGGTATAACGGAAGAAAGAACGAGCACTAATAAAGTAGGCCTTCTTATACTACTAGACCTTAACCTAAGCCTTCTCTATAGCTACGGTAATCTCCGTACGAATCTCCTCTATACGATCCTTAGTAGCTTAGAGATCGACACCTAGTAGGATGTCTCTCTCCTCGACGATAGCGGGATCGTCCTAACGAATATAGCTAACTAGAGCGTTACTAATAGGACTATCGATTTATAGAGTAATAGCGGCGGGGAAAGTAGAGTATATACTTCCGTATATATTTAGCTTACTAGAAGGAGTCCTAGGACTAGGGCGCTTCTATATATAAGCGAGAGTAAGCTCGCTATACGAACTACCCTCGAACTACTCTAGAGTCTCGTAATCGGCACTAATCCTATAGAACTAAGGGAGCATAGTACGACGAATAGAATCGGTAGGACTAGTCGAACTATATAGGGTATAAGGTATAGTAATACGAACGTTACTAGCCTTATAAATTATTAACTCCTAGTCGGCCTTATACTTCTTAATATCGTCCTACGTAAAGTGCTTATTAGTAATATTAATAACTAGGGCGTCGATAAGAACCTTACGAGCCTTTATATCCTAAACCTACTCCTTTATATAGTAATACATCTTAGGCATAACGATAGTATAATTCTTTAGCGTCTTATCGTTAAGGCTAATAGAACCTTAGACAGCATCTCCTCTATACCTATTAGTAAGGTAGCTAGGGTTAACGTTAATATAACGGAACTACGTATAATCTCTAGGAATAGTATATTTAGCGTAGTAAGGGTAGGAAATTAACTAAGTAAGCTTATCGGGACAACTAGTAACATATACTCGATAGTATTTAGGATCTATACGTATAGCCTACTATCCGAGAGAGTGAAATATATTACGTAACTACCCTAGCTAGTTCTTACCCTTAGAATGACCGAAATAGTAAAGATATATATCTATCTCGGTATAGAAGATATCTATAAGAGGAGAATCCTCTTCGGCCTACTATTTAAAGATATTAATAACTATATTACTATTAGTAACCTATTCGTCGTAAAGCCCCTTATAGAAACTATCGAGGATAAGCTTCCTTATATCCTTAGAGATATAACGATCTATAACTATAGACTTATACTTAAAAACACTACGCTTAGTAGACTCGCGAGCGACACGGAAAGTTAGAATAAGCTACTTAGCTATCTCTTTCTATATACGTATTAAGTCTAGAGTGCCCCCGTAGTAGGCGTTATACTAATAGCGAATATATCTAGCTAAAACTTCGTACTTAAGGTTAGTAAGTAGGTATAGTCGACGAGCTAGAAGACGAGTATATAAGTAATAGACGGTCGCATTAGTAGCTAAATCCTTACGTATCTAAGTGTTTATAATAATAGCGAGTTTAGAATTAGAGAGTAGCTCCTTTAAGGTAAACTCGGCCTTAACCCTCGGAGGGACTCTAGTATAGTTATACTCCTTCTTAGTCGACGAAGTAACGGCCTTACCCTTACCCTTATCCTACGGAGTAACTAATATAGAAATAGAGCGATTAGGTATCTCGTACTACCTATTACTATTATCGAATTCGTTAAAGTAATACTTCTTAGAAGGAGAACCTTTACGACTAGTCTCTACTAATAGAATAGCCTCTTATTCGACTAGCTCTTCTTTATCCTCTTCTTCTTCTAAGCGACTAAGACGGAGACGTATAGAACGACGTAAGCGGCTTAAAACCTATACGGGAGTAGCCGCTCCTAAGCCCGGCTTAGGTCTAGCACTACCGAGGTTTACCCGAGAACTTCCTCCTACGAACATTATAGCTTTAGTAATACGCTCCGCGTTAGTGTTAGAAACGCTAGGATAACTAGAAACTAAAGCTTAACGACTTCCGAACGTAGTAGTAGACGAGGTAGTAGAGGTGCCACCGGTGATCTAGGATAGAGCGGGAACCTTATATAAGAAACCGAGCTTATTCTAGGCGAAATACTTAGTAAATTATCCTTTACGGACTATACGAAGCTCCTTTACGTTAAGTGCCTTAATACTCGGCTACTTCGAGGATTCGACTAATTTAGCTATAGTAGTAATGTCTTATAGGCGGACGTCGTGACTAATAATACTCTTCGGGGTGCTAATACGTTTAATAGTTACGCGAACTACTATATTAATAGTCTAACGGAAAGTCTTCCCCCTAGAGATATAGTTAAACTACTAACGAGAACGATTCCCTAAACTAGAGTACTAATCCTTATAGAGCTCGTAGGACTACTCGTAGTCCGAAACGCTACGCTAGAGAGCGCTATAATGTTCTAAGCTCTTATTCCTATTCTCCTTAACTCTCTCGTATATACTATAAGCCTTAGGAAACATTTCCTCCTAATCCTTCTTACTTAAGGCGATAATATTACTCTCGAGGAGACTATAGATAATGTCGTAGGTAAGTGTCTCGACGTAGTTCTAAGCCTTTATAGCGATACTAAGGACCTACGCGATGAAATCTATATAGATATTATCGTTATACTTACGGGCGTACTTTAAGACCTTCTCGGCATTCGTAAAGCTCTTATCCTTATACGTAAAGACTCCGACTCCTCCGTTCTAACTACTACCTCCGTTTATTACCTTAGAATCGCTAGATAGGATTATTATACTTAAGGTAGAATTAGCCTTAGGCTAACCTCTACCTTCCTATATAGCGTAAAAGCTATAAGGCTATAAAACCCGTAGCTATCGATAGGGATTGCAATTAAATAGCGTAGCTCTTATCTAATAACGCTATAGCCTCGTCTTACTACGAAAAGGAGACCTTCTAAGAGCTTCGTTAGATATATTATCTTACGGAAATAAAAGGTAGGTTTCTATAAGGTATAGGAGATCGAGGGGTTATATTAGAAAATTTTCGCGCGGCAATACTAGCTCTACTATAGTAACATCTATATATAGGTACATCTAATAAGCGCTATACCTCTTATAATTCGCTATATATAGCGGCACTATATATTTATATAGCACCTTTACACCTTCTTCCTCTTTGTCCTTTTACTATACTATTTACTATATAGAACCTCCGTAAATATATATAAAGAAATCGAATTCGGAACTAAGGAAACGTAGAAGTACTTCGAGGAAGTAATCTAGGTACTACGAATAGAAATAATAAAGGAAACCTTTTACCTTACCGTTTATCCGTTCTAATACCTCGTTAGATCTACTACCCTTAACAGCGGCGACGTAATATATATATAATGGTTGTAACCGACTATATATATAATAAAAATCCCCCTTTTATTAACCCTACCCCCTCCCCCTAGTGTCTAACCTAGATACTAAAGCTACTCTATAATCTCGTACTCGTCGCGATTAAAGCCCTCTAGACGTATAATCTCGACAATAGGTTCTTATTCTAATACGTAACGAAGTACTACTATATACACTTACTCCTTATCTACCGATAAGTACTTCTTTAATCTCCGACGTATATATATACTACGAACCTTAACGCTATCTAGCTCGGTAATCTTATATAAACCTAAATCGTGAACTTTAATAATACGATATAGGCCCCGCTACCTATTCTTAAGCTTATCTTGTCGAATCTTCTTATAATAAGTATTATAGACTAGGACGATATCGTTAATATTAAGCTTATTATGTTAAATCCAGCGACGTAGATCCTATACCTCTTTATATTCTTAACGAAGACGATATATACGATCCTACGTCTCCTAAAGATCCTCGTCTCTCTATTTAAGTTATCGAGTACGAGCGGCAATAAGCTCTTCCGTAGTGCGAACCTACGACTAATCCTATATTCGCTAACTATAAATATCGAATTCTACCGGAAGGATAGTGTTAGTCCTAAATATAAGTAACGATAGTATTTAACTAGTAATCCTATTAATAGTTAACCGTTCGGCCTATAGGACGTAAGTAAGATATTAAATCCATTAGCTATTGTCCTTACCCGTAATCTTCGAAAGGCTATCTATAATATTTAGATGCCCTCGTTTAGCCTTATTAGATTATAGATTATAGGCTAAAGTAACGACGTAATCTATGCTAAACTACTTAGCGAGAGAGTATACTAACCCTTTAAACTCGGAACCTCTATCTACTACTAGTGTTACGGTTAGGTGTCTTCCTAGTCGAGGTAGTTAGTGAATAGTATACGCTCGTCGACGATACTCGTTAGTCGGTTACTACCCTCGGAAACCTCGTAGTCGTAGAAACCGTATATATATAACTAATCGCTACCTTTCTACCTAAGCCCTTTAATAGACTATATATCGTAACCTATAACTATAGCTATAACTATAACGACTAAGCCTACTATAACTGTCCCCTTCCCCCTAGTATCTAACCTAGACACGAACGACCTAAACGCCTTAGAGTCCTTAACGACGAGCTATACGACGACGACCCTTACTAATAACGAGCTCCTCGCCGAGGCCGGTAGCTCCGTCCTCTACCTCCTTACGCTAATAACGCTATATCTCTAAGTTATTACTAGAAAGACCTTCCTCTTTATCCTTCGATAAATCTATTTTACCCTTATTATCCTCTTCTTTAGAATCTAAATCTACTCCCCTCCCTTCCTTATTAGAACCTATCTCTATATCCTCCTTATCGCCCTCGACTATAATAGGATTAGGGTCGTCCTTCGCGGTAGGGACTAGGCCCTCCTTAGTATAATAGAAGAAAGAACGAGTACTAATAAAGTAGGCCTTCTTATATTACTAGACCTTAACCTAAGCCTTCTCTATAGCTATAGTAATCTCCGTACGAATCTCCCTAATACGATCCTCGGTAGCTTAGAGATCGTTACCTAATAGGATATCTCTTTCCTTAACGACGATAGGATCGTTCTAACGAATATAGCTAACTAGAGCGTTACCTACCGGACTATCGATTTATAGAGTAATAGCGGCGGGGAAAGTAGAGTATATACTTCCGTATATATTTAGCTTACTAGAAGGAGTCCTAGGACTAGAGCGCTTCTATATATAAGCGAGAGTAAGCTCGCTATACGAACTACTCTCGAACTACTCTAGAGTCTCGTAATCGGTACTAATCCTATAGAACTAAGGGAGTATAGTACGACGAATAGAATCGGTAGGACTAGTCGAACTATACGGGGTATAAGGTATAGTAATACGAACGTTACTAGCCTTATAAATTATTAACTCCTAGTCGGCCTTATACTTCTTAACATCGTCCTACTATTACGGTGTAGGTGTCTTCCTAGTCGAGGTAGTTAGTGAATAGTATACGCTCGTCGACGACACTCGTTAGTTAGTTACTATCCTCGGAAACCTCGTAGTCGTAGAAACCGTATATATATAACTAAACGCTACCTTTCTACCTAAGCCCTTTAATAGACTATATATCGTAACCTATAACTATAGCTATAACTATAACGACTAAGCCTACTATAACCGTCCCCTTCCCCCTAGTGTCTAACCTAGACACGAACGACCTATACGCCTTAGAGTCCTTAACGACGAGCTATACGACGACGACCCTTACTAATAACTAGACTAGTCGTTGAGTAGGTGTTAGGTCGTCCCTAGTCGATACTAGACCTAATACCGACACCCCCCCGGAGCCTACCTAATATAATCGCTTAGTATATTAGGTTATAGGGGTGTTACCCTGTATTAGGTAGAGGTTAGTGTCGAGGTAGTGTCGTAGGTACTCGCTAGGTTATAATTAGGTCTTAGTTAGTATAAATCTTCCCTACATAAATGGAATAAGTGTCCTCCCTACGTATTATTATTATAGCGTATAATTATAGAGTAATTTTGCAAAACAGATTAATATTTAGTTTATATATCGTAAGGTCATAGTAGCTATCTAAGGCTTTTATTGCCTATTTAAGCTAAATTTAGCTAATAATAGTAGTCTCCTTAATTAGAAGAGGTATAGAACTCCCTCTATCGGTATCCTCCGTTATCTCCTAAACCTCTAGATTGCAAGGAATCTCTATATTTAGTAGAGCGTAAGCAATTGTTATATCCCTCTTTATCTCCTTTATATCCGGATAGTCTTCTAGGAAGAAGGAGTCGCGTAGGCCGTAAACCTTATAGCGGGCGTTATTTATAGCTAGGATTAGGTGTTCCTTCTTAGGAGGATACTAGACTTATTAGTACTTATTATTAGTATAGGCACAATACGTATATAATCGTATTTCTCCCTAATACGAGTATAGACCTAGTAGTCTATATAGACCTTAAGATAGCGAATACAGTAAGGGTCCTATGTTATATTAGGCTAGTCGCTAAGAGTATAGCGGCGTGTAAGGTCTATATAGCGCTTATATATATCCTAATTATATCCTTATACTAGAAGCTAGCTATTCGAATTATGTAAGGTAGGTATATTAGTCGTGCTAACCTAGCCGCTACGTACACTATTAAGATTACGTGTACGACTATTTAGCGTTATATTAATACTTAGGTTAATTCTAAAGGTAGTATTGCTAGTTAAAGATAATATAGTAATAGCGAGATGTTATAAGGTATAGAACTAGATTAGAGTAGAGGATTAGATATAATATAGATATATTAGAGGCTACTATATTGTCCTATTGTCCTATTGTCCTATTGTCCTATTTTCCTATTGTCCTATTGTCCTATTGTCCTAGGGTTATATTGTCACATTGTCACATTGTTATATTGTTATATATTTTTTTATCTGCCTAAAATTTCATATAGCATTATTATAGATTATTATCACAGAAGAGAGGTTACATTAACCTAGAGACTCTATCTACATACCTACATCGTACGTCCTAGATCTGTTAATATTACTAGCTATAAATTTAGTATAGTAATACTTTACTAGGTACATGTCCTTATTCTAGATAGTAACTCTCTTAGTATAAATAGTATTTAGATTGTAATCTATATAGTATATTAGTATAGAGTTAAATGTATATTAAGTTTTCTTACTACCTTCTAAAATGCCTATAAGGTATGCCTTAGCCACCTCCTAAATTGCACCTATAGTAGATGCCTAGAAGCGTAGCTTACTACGGCTAAGACTTCTAAACGGCAGGATATCTTCTATAATCTTATAAACAAGACAAGAGAATAGAAGCTTACGGATAAGAAGGTCGGCACTTTTCTAGTAGTAGCGGATCTTACGGAGAGCGATAGCTAATAACCATTAGCTATGTACTATAATAATAGACTATAATAATATACTACCTAGCTTATATCTTCTCTTTATAATGTCTTTAGGACTAACTATCTTTCTAGGGCCTTTTAATCTAGACTTAGTCTTACCTTTCCCCCTAGGCTTATTCTAGTAAGGGTTAGCTAGCTTAGTGCGAGCTATATTAGTAATATAGTAGTGTTATTAATTAGTGAAGGTATGATTATAAAAGAGGTAAGTAGATAGATATAAATATCAATTAGGAGCTAAAGTAATATATGAAATATAAAATGTGAAATTGTTATTATTATTGTTAATAATATGACAATTACTAATACTTTATAACGATAATATGTATTCATGGCATGAGTAACTATTGACAACAATAGAAGTTATTTATGACAATAATAATAATAAATTCACATTTTACATTCTATACTTATAACCTCGTAGAATTTACTTTACCTTATATCCTCCTACTCCTTTATTCTATCTAACCTCTTTTGCTCTACTAAGTTAGATATTACTTAGTAATATCTAAATTTAGTTCCTACTATAGTATTAAGTTCTTCTCTAATTATTAAGGTCGAGTTAGATCTTAATATTGATAATTCTTTAGATCCTAGAGAGGTATTTATTATAGTGTATTATTATAGACATTATCTAATAAGGCTAGGGATTTAAGACTAAGCTATAAGAAGTTACTTTCTAGATTTTATAGCGCGGACAAGGACAAACTTATAGAGGCCGCCCTACTAGATTTTAAGCTAGATTCTCTAGTAGGCTTAGTAACAGCCGCTGTGCTATTTAGTAGAGAGATATAGTAGCTTAGTAATCCGCTAAAGAGAAGGCTATTATAGCTACTAGAAATGTAGATCGTAAAGCGAAATTAACTCTACTTAAGAAGCTAGCTATAGAGGGAATAGCCGAAGAGGTAATAAAGTAGGAGAGAATAGAGGAGATAATATAGAAGCGCTTTAAAGGCTAGTAGAGTAGTATATATTATTATAGAGTATTATTATATAACACTAATAGGGACTAGGTGAATAGCTTAAATCTAAACTTATAGAAGTCTATAAAAAGTAGTAAAGGATCTATAAGGCTAACAATAGATAGTAGCATTAAGATGCTATTAGTAAAATACGTAAAGAAGCTACTAAGAAAGACGAGGGATTTTACTTCCCTATAAGATCTACTAAATAGCTCTATAGTAAAGGAGGCGTTATTAAGAAGCTCTAGCGCGATATTTATAAGTAAGGCTATACTAAGCTTATAGTAGACAAGGGAAATAGCGAGATAGCTAAGAAGGAATAGGTCGATTTCGTCTAGGGAATAACTCCTAAGGAGCTAGTAATAGTCTAAGATCTAGTATAGCAGTATATTAATTACAGTGTATAATTATAGACCTCTACTGACAAATACTAGACAACGCGATCCGACGCCTCCGCTAGAGTATTTAGGGAACGTCGATCTTAAAGTTAAAGGATACGTCCCCTACATTAAAGGCGATAACGATAACGAGTGTAAGGAGGAGGTCGAATTCGATAATAATAAAGTTAAGGAAGTATAGGATACAGTAGGGGTCGATGAATATAAGGTTAAAGCTAAGGGCGATAAGTAGGAAGAGTTAGATAGTAACTCTAAAGAGGATATTAGTGAGGTTATTAAGGATAATAATGATAATAATAATAATAATAATAATAATAAGGAAATAGAGGATAAGGACGAGGAAATAGAGGATAAGGACGAGGATAAGGAAATAGACGATACTAAGTAGAGGTAGAAATTTTCACTACACTATATTTTAGATTCTAATTCGTCACTAAATTGACTAATAACATTAACGATCAAACGCTAGTGCCTATCCTACTAATTAAAAGTAGCTAAGGTAACTAAGAGTAGTAGAGATTTTAAAAAGACAATAGGTAATCGCTAGATTCTACATATAACGAAAATTCTGCTATCTTTACGTTATATAATTATAGCGTATAATCACAGCGTATAACCCACTACTTTATTTAAAATATTAGACTTTAACGAAGACTTACTTAATTTAGAGCTACGACCTGCTCCGACCCCTAAGATAACTTTAGGCCGCCTTCCTCCTCTACTCGAACCTTTCTAATTTATAGCTACTTATATAATATTAACAAAGTCCCGCGAAGTACTCTACTTAGTTAAATATCTACCGTTTAACTCTAAGTAAAGAACTAAGGACTAACCTATAGCTTAAGTATAGTATAATTAGTGGACTAAAACCTTATAGGTAACTACCTCTAGCTTTAATAAAGCTTATAATGCTCTAAGCTAGAATTCCGAAGCTCGAACTAGTATTGTCTAGTTATAGTTTAGAGAAGCTACTCGGCTTTCTACTAGTTAGCTATTTATATACTACCTACGCTATAGCGATACTCTTGCTCATCCTACTCCTAGTAGCATTAGTAATAAGCATCTATTAAATTACTATGCCTCGAGGCGATGTAAGAACATAATAGCTTTTAAGCACTAACGCTTAATTGCTTAAACCTTACTCGCGTAACTTAAGTCTTATACTACTTAAGATACAATTGCTCCTACCTACTTAAGTAGTCGCTTTAAGGCTAAGCTTATTAGGGTGTTTATTAATTGTAATTAGTCCTTCCGTATAGTTAAACGTAAGTCTTTTTAAAGGTTTCTATACTTCCTCCGTTAAGGTATATCTATTCCTAGTCGAACGATGTTTTTATAGATCTTCTAAGAGTAATTTAATGCTATCTAGCGGAATCTATACGAAGATCTCCCTCGTAGTATAAAGGTTTTAATAGCTCTTAATGGTTAGATAGCAAATAACTACCTTAGCTTTATTAGGATTAAGGCATACTATGTTAATAACTAATGGCAACTGCGGGAGATTCTACTTAACTTTATACTAGTTAGAGGTTAGTATACTAGAGAAGCACTAGGTACTAAGTTACTACGTGTATTATAAGAAAGAAAGCTTAAAGCACAATTACTTACTATTACTGCCGATAATGCTACTAACAATAACACGCTTCGTAGTGCTATATAAAGAGGACTATAGGATAAGAAGATATCCTAGAAAGCACACGAAAACGTAGTTCTATGTCTTACACATATTATTAACCTTATAGTGTAGGACATTATTAAGCACCTCCGACTTGCTATAATAGAGAATAACGAGCTAGCTCTAAAGCTATAGAAGCGCTATATAAGAGTAATCTAGTTAACAATTTCTGTGCTAAACTTATTACGAAAGGTACGTTAATATAATTATAGTATATAATTATAGTATATTATTATAGACTAAGACATCGAATAGCTCCGAGCGATCTATATTACGATTAACCGATCTCTATAGCGATTTAAACGATTTTAGGCACTTTAAAAAGAGCTACTGCTAAGGCAACGACTAAACGTTATTCGTAATATAAAGACAAGATAGAACTTAATATTCGATATATATAAGCGAGCTCTTAAGCTACAACAATATATTAATACGTAGCTAGATTAGGAAATTGCTTAGTGGGGCCCGAAGGCTTTAACTACTAATAAGGATTACGAAGATATCGATTAGCGGGACCTTCGGCGACTCCGAATAAGCTATATAGAGTAGTTATACCTCTCTCTACTTACGAAGATACTAGAGAATTTCAAGACAGTAATAAACGCTCTTAGCGAGTTAAATTAGCTAACTATTTAATACATCTAGTAGATATATAACCGCCTATTCGACTTTCTTAATGATATAATAGTAGACTAGAAAGATAGCGACGATACTAATAACAATTCTTCGTGGCCTAATATTGTTATTATAGCTACTAATTAGGGCAGAACTAAGCTTTTAAAGTACTATTAACGTACGGACAAAGACCGAGGCTTTTTATTTAACTGTGCTATAATTCTCGATCTAATATAAAAGCTTACGGCTTATAAGGTTTTTATCACGGATAATTATTATAGTTCTATACTAATAATTTGTCTAGGATAGTACTTAGGAGCACTCCGACAAGATTACATACCGTAAGCAATTCTTGCAATATCTAGAGCGATATAATGAGTAAGCAATAGGTCCTACTATACAACGCGAGTATATAAGCTCTCTAGTAGTAAGCACTAATTAGCTATAGTTTCGAAGGCTAGCTTTAAAGCTAGTCTTAATAGTTGCTTTTCCTTCGTTATCTCCTCGACCTAGTGTACTCTCTAGCTGTAGTTTAACATTATACGAAGAAGTTCCTTACACTACGAGAAGTAAAGGTAAAGACTACCTTAGTACACCTATACTCCGCGAGCTTAACAACTTTAACATCCTTCTATAGTAGCATATAAACGAGAAGACCTATCCTCGTCTAGTATAGGTAGCTAAGGATATTCTAGTAATTCTAATTACTAGTGTAGGTGTTAAGCGTGTCTTTAACACTATAAAGGATGTAATTAGAGACCGTCGGCACAATCTTCGTGTATAAGTAATTAGGTAGATCGTTATTATAAAGCATACTATATTAAATAGTAGAGGCTTAGATGATACTAGCTTATAGGCTTTAGACTTGTCGTAAGACGAAGAAGAGCCCTTTAACGAAGTAGACGACTTATTTAACCTCCCTATAATAGTATATGTCTCTAACATAAGCGAGGATACTTTAGAAGAAGATAAGGACTATAATAGTAATAATAAAGTTAGTAGAAGGTATCTAAAGCGGCGTCGCGTTCATAATAAGAGTTAGCTCGAATTTAACCTATCCTCCTAGACCTGTAATTATTTACTATAATAATACGTAAATATACTTCTAACTTTTGGTTTTTAATAATAATACTAATGTTCTAATATATACATAGATAAATATGTTGTAATTAAGGTTTATAATGCGGGGTATAACCTAATATAACCCGTTTAGGTTGTAATAGGTTATATTAGGTTAGGTATAGACTAGTATAACTCACCTAGAACCTAACACTCCCCTAACCTAGGGTCCGTGCGACTTAATACCCCCCTAACTCTAAGCCTATACGACCTAGAACCTAACCTCTACTTAAGTTAGGTTAATACCTACCTAACGACTAGTCTACTAATAACGAGCTCCTCGCCGAGGCCGGTAGCTCCGTCCTCCGCCTCCTTACGCTAACGACGCTATGTCTCTAAGTTATTACTAGAAAGACCTTCCTCTTTATCCTCCGATAAATCTATTTTACCCTTATTATTCTCTTCTTTAGAATCTAAATCTACTTCCCCTTCTTCCTTATTAGAACCTATCTCTATATCCTCCTTATCGCCCTCGACTATAATAGGATTAGGGTTATCCTTCGTAGTAGGGACTAGGCCCTCCTCGGCACAACGGAAGAAAGAACGAGTACTAATAAAGTAGGCCTTCTTATACTACTAGACCTTAACCTAAGCCTTCTCTATAGCTATAGTAATCTCCGTACGAATCTCCCTAATACGATCCTTAGTAGCTTAGAGATCGTTACCTAATAGGATATCTCTTTCCTCGACGACGGCGGGATCGTCCTAACGAATACGGCTAACTAGAGCGTTACTAATAGGACTATCGATTTATAGAGTAATAGCGGCGGGGAAAGTAGAGTATACACTTCCGTATATATTTAGCTTACTAGAAGGAGTCCTAGGACTAGGGCGCTTCTATATATAAGCGAGAGTAAGCTCGCTATACGAACTACCCTCGAACTGCTCTAGAGTCTCGTAATCGGTACTAATCCTATAGAACTAAGGGAGTATAGTACGACGAATAGAATCGGTAGGACCGGTCGAACTATACGGGGTATAAGGTATAGTAATACGAACGTTACTAGCCTTATAAATTATTAACTCCTAGTCGGCCTTATACTTCTTAATATTGTCCTACGTAAAGTGCTTATTAGTAATATTAATAACTAGGGCGTCGGTAAGAACCTTACGAGCCTTTATGTCCTAAACCTACTCCTTTATATAGTAATACATCTTAGGTATAACGATAGTGTAATTCTTTAGCGTCTTATCGTTAAGGCTAATAGAACCTTAGACGGTATCTCCTCTATACCTATTAGTAAGGCGGCTAGGGTTAACGTTAATGTAATAGAACTATATATAATCTCTAGGGACGGTATATTTAGCGTAGTAAGGGTAGGAAATTAACTAAGTAAGCTTATCGGGACGACTAGTAATATATACTTAATAGTATTTAGGATCTATACGTATAGCCTACTATCCGAGAGAGTAAAACATATTACGTAACTACCCTAGCTAGTTCTTACCCTTAGGATAACCGAAATAGTAAAGATATATATCTATCTCGGTATAGAAGATATCTATAAGAGAAGAATCCCCTTCGGCCTACTATTTAAAGATATTAATAACTATATTACCGTCGGTAACCTATTCGTTATAAAGCCCCTTACGGAAACTATCGAGGATAAGCTTCCTTGTATCCTTAGAGATGTAACGATCTATAACTATAGACTTATACTTAAAAACACTACGCTTAGTAGACTCGCGAGCGACACGGAAAGTTAGAATAAGCTACTTAGCTATCTCTTTCTATATACGTATTAAGTCTAGAGTACCCCCGTAGTAGGCGTTATACTAATAGCGAATACGCCTAGCTAAAACTTCGTACTTAAGGTTAGTAAGTAGGTATAGACGACGAGCTAGAAGACGAGTATATAAGTAATAGACGGTCGTATTAGTAGCTAAATCCTTACGTATCTAAGTATTTATAATAACGGCGAGTTCGGAATTAGAGAGTAGCTCCTTTAAGGTAAACTTAGCCTTAACCCTCGGAGGGACTCTAGTGTAGTTATACTCCTTCTTAGTCGACGAAGTAATAGCCTTACTCTTACCCTTGTCCTACGGAGTAACTAATATAGAAATAGAGCGATTAGGTATCTCGTACTACCTATTACTATTATCGAATTCGTTAAAGCGACGCTTCTTAGAAGGAGAACCTTTACGACTAGTCTCTACCGATAGAATAGCCTCTTATTCGACTAGCTCTTCTTTATCCTCTTCTTCTTCTAAGCGACTAAGGCAGAGACGTATAGAACGACGTAGGCGGCTTAAAACCTGTACGGGAGTAGCCGCTCCTAAGCCCGGCTTAGGTCTAGCACTACCGAGGTTTACCCGAGAACTTCCTCCTACGAATATTATAGCTTTAGTAATACGTACCGCGTTAGTGTTAGAAATACTAGGATAACTAGAAACCGAAGCTTAACGACTTCCGGACGTAGTAGTAGACGAGGTAGTAGGGGTGCCACTAGTAATCTAGAACGGAGCGGGAACCTTATATAAGAAACCGAGCTTATTCTAGGCGAAATACTTAGTGAATTATCCTTTACGGACTACACGAAGCTCCTTTACGTTAAGTACCTTAACGCTTAGCTACTTCGAGGATTCGACTAATTTAGCCGTAGTAGTAATGTCTTATAGGCGGACATCGTGACTAATAATGCTCTTCGGGGTGCTAATACGTTTAATAGTTACGCGAACTACTATATTAATAGTCTAACGGAAAGTCTTCCCTCTAGAGATATAGTTAAACTACTAACGAGAACGATCCCCTAAACCGGAGTACTAATCCTTATAGAGCTCGTAGGACTACTCGTAGTCCGAAACGCTACGCTAGAGAGCGCTATAATGTTCTAAGCTCTTATTCCTATTCTCCTTAACTCTCTCGTATATACTATAAGCCTTAGGAAACATTTCCTCCTAATCCTTCTTACTTAAGGCGACGATATTACCCTCGAGGAGACTATAGATAATGTCGTAGGTAAGTGTCTCGACGTAGTTCTAAGCCTTTATAGCGATACCGAGGACCTATACGATGAAATCTATACGGATATTATCGTTACACTTATAGGCGTACTTTAAGACCTCCTCGGCATTCGTAAAGTTCTTATCCTTATACGTAAAGACTCCGACTCCTCCGTTCTAACTACTACCTCCGTTTATTACCTTAGAATCGCCGGATAGGATTATTACACTTAAGGTAGGATTAGCCTTAGGCTGACCTCTACCTTCCTATATAGCGTAAAAGCTATAAGGCCGTAAAACCCGCAGCTATCGATAGAGATTACGATTAAATAACGTAGCTATTGTCTAATAACGCTATAGCCTCGTCTTACTACGAAAAGGAGACCTTCTAAGAGCTTCGTTAGATATATTATCTTACGGAAATAAAAGGTAGGTTTCTATAAGGTGTAGGAGATCGAGGGGTTATATTAGAAAATTTTCGCGCGGCAACACTAGCTCTACTATAGTAACATCTATATATAGGTGTATCTAGTAAGCGCTACACCTCTTATAATTCGCTATATACGGCGGCACTATATGTTTATATAGCACCTTTACACCTTCTTCCTCTTTATTCTTTTACTACACCGTTTACTATATAGAACCTCCGTAAACATATATAAAGAAATCGAATTCGGAACTAAGGAAACGTAGAAGTGCTTCGAGGAAGTAATCTAGGTACTACGAATAGAAACAATAAAGGAAACATTTCACCTTACCGTTTATCCGTTCTAATACCTCGCTAGATCTACTACCCTTAACAGCGGCGACGTAATATGTACACTATAGTTATAACCGACTATATATATAATAAAAATCCCTCTTTTATTAACCCTACCCCCTCCCTCTAGTGTCTAACTATTAGGGGTAGATTATATTAATACTAGTTCGTATATATAATAACCTACTTATAGTAGTATAAGGATAGCTCTCGATTAGTATTATAAATAATACTTAAGGAGGGAAAATCCCTTAGCCTCTACGTAGCTAGACTAGAGGCTATACGCTTAGGCTATCCGAAGCTAGCTAGACCCTAGATCCTTATACCTAATTAGAAGCCTATACCTTATCCCTAAAAATACCTATAACATTACCTCCTCCTCTAAGCTAATGTCCTTAGTAGCTAGCCTTAATAAAAACCTATTAGCCTTTATAGCTACTATAGGAAAAGAGTGTCTAGTATTGCTATTTTACCTACTTACGTCCCTTATGTGATTTTTGCGCGAACCGTATACGATCGGTGAGGTTATTACGGCTTTATCGCTTCTAGAAAGGTAGGTAATATACGCTTTATTTAGGCTTTATTTAGGATTTTTGCCCCCTAAGGTCCTTAGTGCTAGGATTGCCTTTATTACGTAGGGTAATAACAATAAACACGGCTAATATATATTTCTACGACGCGCCTACACTCCTTAACTTTATTAATAACACCTATTACGTATACCGTACCTTCCTCGCCTAGTATTATAGTCGCCTTTAGTAGACCTTAATACATTACTACTACTACTCTTAGTGTAGCTCCCGACTATAATTTCAGCGCGCGAGTCGCTAGCGACATAACTATGCCCCGCGTAGCTACTTATATACGCTACGTATACGAGATTACCCGCTATAGTATTGTCTATAATAAACTAACTCTAAGGAGGTGTAGCTACTATACTTCTAGGAATAGGTCCTCTTATACACTAGTAGGAATCCTTAAAACGAGACCTATATACGACCTTACTAATACCTTTAGGTTCCTATTATCTTTAATAGGCGCGTCGAGCGCGTCTATAGGTTCTACGACTCCTACACTAGGGCTATTGCTTCTAGTACCTTTCCTATTAGGAGGAGGGGATAGGATCCTAATATCTACCGTATAGGATTAGCTCTTACGCGTACCTAGCGTACCTTAACCTAATAGCTAGAGAATTATAGGAGGATCGTAGCTCTTAGAGGTAATCTATTAGAGATGCCTACTAAAGTCCCTAAGTCTAGCCCTAATATAGAGAGGCTATAGCTATTAGAGTAGAGGAGGATTACGGATGTTCTAGAGTATATAGCTATATAGGCCTTTAGCTACGTAAGTTCGCACCTTAATCGCGTCTAGATCGTATACTAATAGCTAGGATAGCCTAGACCCCTTAGTTTTAGTAGTAGTGCTCCTAGTAGTAGCCCCTACCCTATATTTAGGCCTAGCCCTAGAGGTTAGGGTAGTAGTAGAGGAGGTAGTAATAGAGGTAGTAGTAGTAATAGTAGCGGGAATAGAGCTATAAGTTTACGCCTTCCTCGCTATTATCTCGTAAGCTAATATCGTAGTATAGGATAGTAGTAGTAATAGAAATAGTAGTCCTAATAGGGATAGTAATAGTAATAGTAATAGTAGTAGTAGTAGTAGTAATAAGAGTAGTAATAATAGTAGTAATAATAGTAGTAACGACAGTAGTAACGTTAGTAGTAGTAGTAGCGTAAGTTCGTACCTTCCTCGCTGTTTACTCGTAAGCTAATATCGTCGTTTAGGATAAGTCTAGTAAGGAGAGTAAGCCTATTAAAGGGGGTAAGGCTAGTAGGGAGGATAAGTTTAAGTAATTTAGTAAGGAGGATAGTAAGGTTAATAACTTAGGTAATTTAGATGTTAAGATATAAGATAAGTAGGCGCGCTTATTAACTACGACTCGGCTATATAGAGCTAGTATAGCGTAGGTGTTTCTAGGGTGATTCTCGCGACGATACCCGGCTAGAAGGCCTATAGATAGAAATAGATAGTCTTAATCCTTAAGCTAATGTTCCTATTACAGTTATAAAGCTAAAGTCTCTAGTGCTAAGCATTTCATTACGAGCGTATAGCGGCATTCGTGCGAGCTAACTATAGTCTATAGCTAGGTCGCTTACTCTTATCTTGTCCCCGGCTATACTTATCGCTTTCTCTAAACTCCCTTAGTAAGTTATCTATTTCCTTAAAGTCCTCTTCTTTTATCTATAAGCTCTTAGTCTTATTATACCCTTCCTATTTAAGTAGGTATTCTTTCTTTCCCGCGCGTATAGTGCGCTTAGTAAGGATTTTCTCTATAAGCTAAACTTGTTCTCTATCTTCTACTAACTCTAGGGCCCTTATATTTAGTAGTTCTTCTCCTTCCCTTAGGTAGAAAGGCTCTAGTAGAGATATATAGAATATATCGTGTATACGATAGGAGCTTAGTAGCTATAGGCGATATACCTATAAGTTAATCGCTTCTTTAACCCGAAAAGGGCCTACGAATTTATCTATTAGCTTTCTACTTAGGGCTTTTAGCTTAAGGTTCTTTATATTTAGCTATACTAGGTCTCTTAGCTTAAACCTTATTAGAGTGTGCTTTCTATTATAGTACCGGGTTTAATACTCTACTACGGCTTATAGTCGTTCTTAAAGCTTTACTCGTAATACGTGTATATCCTATACTTATCGTACTACTACGGGTACCTCCCCCTCTAGCCGCCTATCCTTAGGTAGGTTTTAAAGGATTAGGTGTTTCCTAAGAATAGTATAAAATAGTGTTTCTTTAGTAGTTATATGCACTAAATTGTTATATGTAAACTTAGCTATATAAAGTAGGTTAGGCTAGTCTTTAGTATGTTCTATAGTAAAGACACGTAGGTAATGCTTAAGCGTCTAATTCTAGCGCTCTATTTAGCTATCGGTTTATAGATAGAACGCCGTACTTAACCTACGCTTTACCTACATCTAGTAGTAAATCTCTAACTAGAAATAGCTTATAAATAGCGTCTCTCTGTCTAATACTATCCCTTTCTACGCCCTATATTTATATATAATATACTTAAAGTATATATCTATAAAGTCTTTAGCTATCTATATTTCTTTTACTAGGATATAGAGCGCTATCTTTAACAATCTATCGTAGATTACGAGGATCGCATTATATACGCTTCTATTGTAAATAGTAGGGGGTAGCTTTATAATAAAGTCTAGTATAACTTCTTTAAAGATATTAGAAGGGATAGGAAGGGAAGATAGCTTACTATATAGTATATACCTTAGAGCTTTTAACCTTTAATAGGTGCTATAGCTCTTAATATACTTACGTACTTCTTAATCTAATAAGGGCTAGTAGTAGTGTCTACTAATTAGATTATGCGTTCTTACTACGCTATAATAGCTAGCTATACGAGAGTTATAGTGCTAGTATAAGATTTCTTGTCTAAGGCTAGGTTCGTTTAGAATATATAGCCTACCCTTATATATAAGGGTTCTATCTTTACGTTTACGCTATACTAGCGACTTCTTACTACTTCGGGTGCGCCCTTCTTGCTCTAGATCGGCTATACGCTTAATTGTAAAAGCGTCCTTCTACTAAAGTATATAGATAGTCTATAATAGGGAGGTGTCCCCTACTAATATAAGTTCGCTAGTAATAAGAACTCTTACTACGTAGCGTAGTACGTATAGTATGCATTCTATAGCACTAGTAGTTAGGCTAGATCCGCGTTCGTAACCCGTAGGCTATCGACCTACGAGTTCCGAGCTATACTCGGAGTAGGAGCTAATTCCACTAACAAGATATACCCTAGTAGTGACTAGATCCACTCCTAGTTTACTAGCTATACTAAGTTTATTCTAAAGGGTAGGTAGTAGTCTTATTAGCGCGTAGTTCTCTTTAAAGTAGTCTACCCTCCTCGAGGGCCTATCTACTAGGTTAGACTTACTAGGTGTATACTCTACCTTAAAGTTAAAGGCTACTAGGTAGGACGCCTAGCGGGCCTAGCGCGGGTTTAGCTTCGCTATATCGCGTATACCTCGTAGGTTGTTATAGTTACTAAGGACTTATATTATGTACTAGGCCCCCTCGAGGTAGTAGCGCTATTACTTAAAGCAATATATAATTATATATAGTTCTTAGTTATAGATCTCTTAATTACGTTTAGCCCCTTATAGCTTCTAAGAGATAAAAGCGACTAGATGCTACTTGCTATCCTTATATAGCTAGGAGAGTATACCTACTACTATAAATGTAGATATATCTATCTCTAGGCGTATCGGCAACTTAGGGTTATAATGCCGTAGGAGCGGCGTATCTATAAAGCGCTCTTTAAGCTATACGAAACTAGCTTCTACCGCTTCTAGCTAAGAGAAGGCACCTTAGTCTTTCTTTAGAAGATCTATTATAGGCGTAGTTAGCTTAGTATAATTCTAAATAAATCTACGATAGAAGTTAGTAAAGCTAAGAAATGACTAAAGTTCCTTAACACTAGTCGGTTAAGGCTATCCGGAGATAGTTACTACTCTCGCTAGATTAGCGTAGACACCTCGCGTGTCTATAATAAATCCTAAGAAGGAGACCTACTTAGCTATAAAAGTGCATTTTAATAGGTTAGTATATAGCTTAGCCTATCTTAGGCGTTTAAGAATAGAGCTAACTACTCGCTAGTAGGTCTTAAGGTCCTCGCTATAAGTGTAGATAAGGATATTATTAAGGTATACTATATAGAGATAATCTACTAACCCTCTTAGGGTCTAATTAATGTAAGCCTAGAAGGTAGTAGGCGTATTTATAAGTCTAAAGGGCATAACTAGGTACTTAAAGTGGCTATAGCGCGTTCTAAAGGCTATCTTCTACTTATCCCCTAGGCTAATACGGATCCTATTATATACATCCTTTAAGTCTAAGGTCGTATAGTAATATACGCCTAATAGGCGATCTAGTGTCTCCCCGATTAAGAGTAGCGGACAACGATCCTTAATTGTTACTAAGTTAAGGCCCCTATAGTCTATATAAAGGCGGAGGGTACTATCCTTTTTAGGCATAAAGAGGATAGGTGCTCCTACTAGGCTTATACTATAGCGAATCTACCCTTTCTTAAGGGCATCTTTAAGGTATACTCGTAGCACTTAAAGCTCGCGTATAGAGAGGTTATAAAGCGGGCTATAAGGTAGCTCCTTGCCTAGTATAATAGGAATTTAGTGATCTCCCTCTTTAGTAGTAGGTAGAATTTTAGCTATATTAGTATTAAAGACGTCTTAGTAGTCTAATAATGCGTCTAGTACTTAATTTTCCTAAGAGGCACTAGCGATTTAGACGCGGGCGACGACTTCCTCTCCTTAGAGGTCGCTACGAACTACACCTAAGAAGTGTATATAACTCTCCTCTTACTCTAACTACTAGATTATTACTATTTAGATACGTAACTTATCTTTAATACCCTAAGCCTAAGTCTACTATCTATAGTCTAGCTATATAGCTTCTCTTTATAAGAAGGGATTGCCTAAAAGCAGCTCTAGTCCTTCTTTATTTACTCTATAAGCGATAGTTTTAACCTAGCGAGTTATACCTCGGTCGTCGGTAAGTACTACCTATATCTCGTATATAGCGTATATAGCTTTCCTTTCTAACCCTACCTAGACTAGTTAGGGTAGATTACTTAGGACTAGGTTAAGGTTCATTTCGATTGCTATATATTAACTAATAAGGCTAACCTTAGCTTAAGGGTCTAGGATAACTCCTACCTTATAGTCGACTCTAGTCGCTCCTATTGCGATGTAAGTACGACGTATCCCCGGTAAGATGTCGATAGCTCTACGCCTCGTAGTACCCGAGGTAACTACGAGGCTCGGCCTTTTCCCTAGGCCTATCTTATACAAGTAATAGGCTCTTTATTAGCATCTAAGAGTTAGACCTTCTTCTTACACTTATTTACGTAGTAACCTATCTTCTTATAGAAGTAGTACTCGATTCCTAGCTTATAGGAGGAGTCCTTCTTAGGGGCTAACTCCTCTTTATGTTAGTCCTCCTATCGTAGCTTCCGGCTATACCCTATTAGGCGATTACGGGGATTCTACGGCTTACCTACGCCCTATAGGTTACGCTCTAGCGTAGATCCTAAGATAATAAGGCTCTCTCTTATAGGGGGTATAGTATAGTAATTCGTAATTACTCGCTAGAGTTTAGGGCGGAGTTTAGAGAATAGGTGTTACACCCGATACTCCTCTAAGTATAGGGGTAGCTAGTCCTTAATCGTTTCTAAGTAGGTAGTAAAGGCCCTAATGCTCTATCTAGGAAGCTAGAGTATAGTAGTATACGTAGTAGTTGCTTCTAAGGTACGGTTAATAGGATTAGAGAGTATATCTAGTAGGAAGGTCTTAAACTAGCTCTAGGTATATATCTTTACGAGGGGCTCGCGCTCTATATAAGAGTACTATACTTCGCGTAGGTCTCCGATAAGATACTAGCTTACCTAAGTTACCTTCTCTTATTCTAACTAGAAGTTCTCTAGGGTAAGCTAGAAGGCTATTTTATAGCTTCGAGTAAACTCCTTATATTCCCTTAGGTGTTTTCCTTTATACTCCCTAGGGTCTTTCGGTCTTATACTACGCTTTATACGCGATAGTCCTACGTCTTTAGAAGCGTAGCGCTTATAGCTCGTCGCTATTAATCTTATTCCCGTATTACTCTAGATCTCTAAAGGGTCCGGATTTACTCCCTCCTCGAGGAGAGTAATTTACTCCTTAATCTACCTAAGGGTACGCTCCTATAGGAGATAATCCCTTCGTTGTTCCGCGTCGCGGATGCGCTCTTCTAGCGACGCTATTGCTACTAGCGGTTCTCCTAGTGTAGTTATAGAGGTTCCTAATCCTTCTTTATTACTAATAGAACCTAACTATGTCCTTATAATAGCTATCCTTAGACTACTTCCTAAGTAGAGTAAGGAAGTATTATTATATTAGGGGTAGATTATATTAATACTAGTTCGTATATATAATAACCTACTTATAGTAGTATAAGGATAGCTCTCGATTAGTATTATAAATAATACTTAAGGAGGGAAAATCCCTTAGCCTCTACGTAGCTAGACTAGAGGCTATACGCTTAGGCTATCCGAAGCCGGCTAGACCCTAGATCCTTACACCTAATTAGAAGCCTACACCTTATCCCTAAAAATACCTATAACACTAACCTAGACACTAAAGCTACTCTATAATCTCGTACTCGTCGCGATTAAAGCCCTCTAGACGTGTAATCTCGACGATAGGTTCTTATTCTAATACGTAACGAAGTGCTACTATATACACTTACTCCTTATCTACTAATAAGTACTTCTTTAGTCTCCGACGTATATATATACTACGAACCTCGACGCTATCTAGCTCGGTAATCTTATATAAACCTAAATCGTAAACTTTAATAATACGATACGGGCCCTACTACCTATTCTTAAGCTTATCTTATCGAATCTTCTTATAATAAGTGTTATAGACTAGGACGATATCGTCAACTTTAAGCTTATTATATTAAATCCGGCGACGTAGATCCTATACCTCTTTATATTCTTAACGAAGACGATATATACGATCCTACGTCTCCTAAAGATCCTCGTCCCTCTATTTAAGTTATCGAGTACGAGCGGTAATAAGCTCTTCCGTAGTACGAACCTACGACTAATCCTATATTCGCTAACTATAAATATCGAATTCTACTAGAAGGATAGTGTCGGTCCTAAATATAAGTAACGATAGTGTTTAACCGGTGATTCTATTAATAGTTAACTATTCGGCCTATAGGACGTAAGTAAGATATTAAACCTATTAGCTATTGTCCTTACCCGTAATCTTCGAAAGGCTATCTATAATATTTAGATACCCTCGTTTAGCCTTATTAGATTATAGATTATAGGCTAAAGTAACGACGTAATCTATGCTAAACTACTCGGCGAGAGAGTATACTAACCCTTTAAACTCGGAACCTCTATCTACTACTAGTGTCTTAATGGCGCTAAATCTATATATAACCTCTTCGTATAGGAATTTTATAGCGGACTTACTATCGGAATTGTGTAGTGCCTTAGCCTCTAGCTATGAACTAACGGCCTCCCGAGCAATAATAAGATATTAACATCCTTCCGATATAGGTATATAAACGACATCGACGTACTACTTCGTATAAAGGGTAGAGACGCCGCTTAGATGTAGCTCCTCTATTTCTCGTAAAAGCGCTCTTCTTTAACATTCGTCGTATATAGCTACGTAGTAACGAATATTAGTATATAGCGTCTTCTACTAGTACCGGTCGGCAATCTTTCTCTAAGTACCCTTACGACCCTTATAACTACTTCCGTTATAAAGCTCTTTAATGATCTTATCTCTATAGTCCTCTATATCGACGACGCGGCGTAACGGTATTAACCTCTAACTACGTCTAAAAAGGTAACTATTATTAACAAGGAACATCGACGTATTCCTTTTAAATTTAATAAATTCGGATATGTCTAAATGTAGCGGTCGTCGTAACGTTATAAGATAGTCGGCAATGTCTTACGATTCTACTAAATATTCCTCGCGAACTAGAGTAGTTCGCTTATTACTCCTATCTACCTAGAGAGGATAAATAGATACGTAAAATAGCTCGGAATCGATTAAGTCGTCTACGTCTATATTATATGCCTTATTATCATTGTCCGACAGACCTCGTAGGCGGCGAGAAAGCCCATTAGTAGCTCTATTCTTCTTACTAGGAACATGTCGAACGTCGAAGGCGAATAAGCGTATCTACGTAATCTACCGAGTAGTAACCGAACTAGGAAGATTAGTAGCGGATCGATTAAGTTATACTACTAAGGTGTTAGCGTTAGTCTCGATAATAAATAGGACTCTATAAAGATACGAACGGACCTTCTATAACGCCTTAAGTACACCGCGGCACTCCCTCTTACTAGTATTATACTTCTTTTTAGCTTTAGACTATATACTAGATTTAAAACGAATAATATAACGTTTCTTCTTAGCCTCCGAGCTCTCCTATATAAGGATTACACCTTAACCTATTAAACTAGCGTCTATAGCTAAGATAATCGATCCGGCTTATTTACTATAATTAATCGACGTAAGTGTAGGTATAGAAGTTAGTGCCTATTTAAGTACGTTTATAGAGGATTATACCTCCTTAGTCTATTCGAAAACGATACTAGCCCGAAGTAGCTAATATAACGGCCGGGTAACGATAGTAAAATCCTTAACCTATATATAGTAATATATATAGATGCTAAGGAAAGCGCGTAGGGTTAGGGTTAGGGTTGGGTTAGGGTTAGGGTTAGGGTTAGGGTTAGGGTTAGGGTTAGGGTTAGG